>OY986041.1:86828241-89488241 GCA_963920215.1 Nineta flava
TTTATATTTTAATTTATATTTATATAATATTTATATTTATATTTATATTTATATTTATATTTATATTTATATTTATATTTATATTTATATTTATATTTATATTTATATTTATATTTATATTTATATTTATATTTATATTTATATTTATATTTATATTTATATTTATATTATATTTATATTTATATTTATATTTATATTTATATTTATATTTATATTTATATTTATATTTATATTTATATTTATATTTATATTTATATTTATATTTATATTTATATTTATATTTATATTTATATTTATATTTATATTTATATTTATATTTATATTTATATTATATTTATATTTATATTTATATTTATATTTATATTTATATTTATATTTATATTTATATTTATATTTATATTTATATTTATATTTATATTTATATTTATATTTATATTTATATTTATATTTATATTTATATTTATATTTATATTTATATTTATATTTATATTTATATTTATATTTATATTTATATTTATATTTATATTTATATTATATTTATATTTATATTTATATTTATATTTATATTTATATTTATATTTATATTTATATTATATTTATATTTATATTTATATTTATATTTATATTTATATTTATATTTATATTATATTTATATTATATTTATATTTATATTTATATTTATATTTATATTTATATTTATATTTATATTTATATTTATATTATATTTATATTTATATTTATATTTATATTTATATTTATATTTATATTTATATTTATATTTATATTTATATTTATATTTATATTTATATTTATATTTATATTTATATTTATATTTATATTTATATTTATATTTATATTTATATTTATATTTATATTTATATTTATATTTATATTTATATTTATATTTATATTTATATTTATATTTATATTTATATTTATATTTATATTTATATTTATATTTATATTTATATTTATATTATATTTATATTTATATTTATATTTAATTTATATTTATATTTATATTTATATTTATATTTATATTTTATATTTATATTTATATTTATATTTATATTTATATTTATATTTATATTTATATTTATATTTATATTTATATTTATATTTATATTTATATTTATATTTATATTTATATTTATATTTATATTTATATTTATATTTATATTTATATTTATATTTTATTTATATTTATATTTATATTTATATTTATATTTATATTTATATTTATATTTATATTTATATTTATATTTATATTTATATTTATATTTATATTTATATTTATATTATATTTATATTTATATTTATATTTATATTTATATTTATATTTATATTATATTATATTTATATTTATATTTATATTTATATTTATATTTATATTTATATTTATATTTATATTTATATTTATATTTATATTTATATTTATATTTATATTATATTTATATTTATATTTATATTTATATTTATATTTATATTTATATTTATATTTATATTTATATTTATATTTATATTTATATTTATATTATATTTATATTTATATTTATATTTATATTTATATTTATATTTATATTTATATTATATTTATATTTATATTTATATTTATATTTATATTTATATTTATATTTATATTTATATTTATATTTATATTTATATTTATATTTATATTTATATTTATATTTATATTATATTTATATTTATATTATATTATATTATATTTATATTTATATTTATATTTATATTTATATTTATATTATATTTATATTTATATTATATTATATTTATATTTATATTTATATTTATATTTATATTTATATTTATATTTATATTTATATTATTTATATTATATTTATATTTATATTTATATTTATATTTATATTTATATTTATATTTATATTTATATTTATATTTATATTTATATTTATATTTATATTATATTTATATTTATATTTATATTTATATTTATATTTATATTTATATTATATTTATATTTATATTATATTTATATTTATATTTATATTTATATTTATATTTATATTTATATTTATATTTATATTTATATTTATATTTATATTATATTTATATTTATATTTATATTATATTTATATTTATATTTATATTTATATTTATATTTATATTTATATTTATATTTATATTTATATTTATATTTATATTTATATTTATATTTATATTTATATTTATATTTATATTTATATTTATATTTATATTTATATTTATATTTATATTTATATTTATATTTATATTTATATTTATATTTATATTTATATTTATATTTATATTTATATTTATATTTATATTTATATTTATATTATATTTATATTTATATTTATATTTATATTTATATTATATTTATATTTATATTTATATTTATATTTATATTTATATTTATATTTATATTTATATTTATATTTATATTTATATTTATATTTATATTTATATTTATATTTATATTTATATTTATATTTATATTTATATTTATATTTATATTTATATTTATATTTATATTTATATTTATATTTATATTTATATTTATATTATATTTATATTTATATTTATATTTATATTTATATTTATATTTATATTTATATTTATTTATATTTATATTTATATTTATATTTATATTTATATTTATATTTATATTTATATTTATATTTATATTTATATTTATATTTATATTTATATTTATATTTATATTTTATATTTATATTTATATTTATATTATATTTATATTTATATTTATATTATATTTATATTTATATTTATATTTATATTTATATTTATATTTATATTTATATTTATATTTATATTTATATTTATATTTATATTTATATTATATTTATATTTATATTTATATTTATATTTATATTTATATTTATATTTATATTTATATTTATATTTATATTTATATTTATATTTATATTTATATTTATATTTATATTTATATTTATATTTATATTTATATTTATATTTATATTTATATTTATATTTATATTTATATTTATATTTATATTTATATTTATATTTATATTTATATTTATATTTATATTTATATTTATATTTATATTTATATTTATATTTATATTTATATTTATATTTATATTATATTTATATTTATATTTATATTTATATTTATATTTATATTTATATTTATATTTATATTTATATTTATATTTATATTTATATTTATATTTATATTTATATTTATATTTATATTTATATTTATATTTATATTTATATTTATATTTATATTTATATTTATTTATATTTATATTTATATTTATATTATATTTATATTTATATTTATATTTATATTTATATTTATATTTATATTTATATTATATTTATATTTATATTTATATTTATATTTATATTTATATTTATATTTATATTTATATTTATATTTATATTTATATTTATATTTTATATTTATATTTATATTTATATTTATATTTATATTTATATTTATATTTATATTTATATTTATATTTATATTTATATTTATATTTATATTTATATTTATATTTATATTTATATTTATATTTATATTTATATTTATATTTATATTTATATTTATATTTATATTTATATTTATATTTATATTTATATTTATATTTATATTTATATTTATATTTATATTTATATTTATATTTATATTTATATTTATATTTATATTTATATTTATATTTATATTTATATTTATATTTATATTTATATTTATATTTATATTTATATTTATATTTATATTTATATTTATATTTATATTTATATTTATATTTATATTTATATTTATATTTATATTTATATTTATATTTATATTTATATTTATATTTATATTTATATTTATATTTATATTTATATTTATATTTATATTTATATTTATATTTATATTTATATTTATATTTATATTTATATTTATATTTATATTTATATTTATATTTATATTTATATTTATATTTATATTTATATTTATATTTATATTTATATTTATATTTATATTTATATTTATATTTATATTTATATTTATATTTATATTTATATTTATATTATATTATATTATATTTATATTTATATTTATATTTATATTTATATTTATATTTATATTTATATTTATATTTATATTTATATTTATATTTATATTTATATTTATATTTATATTTATATTTATATTTATATTTATATTATATTTATATTTATATTTATATTTATATTTATATTTATATTTATATTTATATTTATATTTATATTTATATTTATATTATATTTATATTTATATTTATATTTATTTATATTTATATTTATATTTATATTTATATTTATATTTATATTTATATTTATATTTATATTTATATTTATATTATATTTATATTTATATTTATATTTATATTTATATTTATATTTATATTTATATTTATATTATATTTATATTTATATTTATATTTATATTTATATTTATATTTATATTTATATTTATATTTATATTTATATTTATATTTATATTTATATTTATATTTATATTTATATTTATATTTATATTTATATTTATATTTATATTTATATTTATATTTATATTATATTTATATTTATATTTATATTTATATTTATATTTATATTTATATTTATATTTATATTTATATTTTATATTTATATTTATATTTATATTTATATTTATATTTATATTTATATTTATATTTATATTTATATTTATATTTATATTTATATTTATATTTATATTTATATTTATATTTATATTTATATTTATATTTATATTTATATTTATATTTATATTTATATTTATATTATATTTATATTTATATTTATATTTATATTTATATTATATTTATATTTATATTTATATTTATATTTATATTTATATTTATATTTATATTTATATTTATATTTATATTATATTTATATTTATATTTATATTTATATTATATTTATATTTATATTTTATTTATATTTATATTTATATTTATATTTATATTTATATTTATATTTATATTTATATTTATATTTATATTTATATTATATTTATATTTATATTTATATTTATATTTATATTTATATTTATATTTATATTTATATTTATATTTATATTATATTTATATTTATATTTATATTTATATTTATATTTATATTATATTTATATTTATATTTATATTTATATTTATATTTATATTTATATTTATATTTATATTTATATTTATATTTATATTATATTTATATTTATATTTATATTATATTTATATTTATATTTATATTTATATTTATATTTATATTTATATTTATATTATATTTATTTATATTTATATTTATATTTATATTTATATTTATATTTATATTTATATTTATATTTATATTATATTTATATTTATATTTATATTTATATTTATATTTATATTTATATTTATATTTATATTTATATTTATATTTATATTTATATTTATATTTATATTTATATTTATATTTATATTTATATTTATATTTATATTTATATTTATATTTATATTTATATTTATATTTATATTTATATTATATTTATATTTATATTTATATTTATATTTATATTTATATTTATATTTATATTTATATTTATATTTATATTTATATTTATATTTATATTTATATTTATATTTATATTTATATTTATATTTATATTTATATTTATATTTATATTTATATTTATATTTATATTTATATTTATATTTATATTTATATTTATATTTATATTTATATTTATATTTATATTTATATTTATATTTATATTTATATTTATATTTATATTTATATTTATATTTATATTTATATTTATATTTATATTTATATTTATATTTATATTTATATTTATATTTATATTTATATTTATATTTATATTTATATTTATATTTATATTTATATTTATATTTATATTTATATTTATATTTATATTTATATTTATATTTATATTTATATTTATATTTATATTTATATTTATATTTATATTTATATTTATATTTATATTTATATTTATATTTATATTTATATTTATATTTATATTTATATTTATATTTATATTTATATTTATATTTATATTTATATTTATATTTATATTTATATTTATATTTATATTTATATTTATATTTATATTTATATTTATATTTATATTTATATTTATATTTATATTTATATTTATATTTATATTTATATTTATATTTATATTTATATTTATATTTATATTTATATTTATATTTATATTTATATTTATATTTATATTTATATTTATATTTATATTTATATTTATATTTATATTTATATTTATATTTATATTTATATTTATATTTATATTTATATTTATATTTATATTTATATTTATATTTATATTTATATTTATATTTATATTTATATTTATATTTATATTTATATTTATATTTATATTTATATTTATATTTATATTTATATTTATATTTATATTTATATTTATATTTATATTTATATTTATATTTATATTTATATTTATATTTATATTTATATTTATATTTATATTTATATTTATATTTATATTTATATTTATATTTATATTTATATTTATATTTATATTTATATTTATATTTATATTTATATTTATATTTATATTTATATTTATATTTATATTTATATTTATATTTATATTTATATTTATATTTATATTTATATTTATATTTATATTTATATTTATATTTATATTTATATTTATATTTATATTTATATTTATATTTATATTTATATTTATATTTATATTTATATTTATATTTATATTTATATTTATATTTATATTTATATTTATATTTATATTTATATTTATATTTATATTTATATTTATATTTATATTTATATTTATATTTATATTTATATTTATATTTATATTTATATTTATATTTATATTTATATTTATATTTATATTTATATTTATATTTATATTTATATTTATATTTATATTTATATTTATATTTATATTTATATTTATATTTATATTTATATTTATATTTATATTTATATTTATATTTATATTTATATTTATATTTATATTTATATTTATATTTATATTTATATTTATATTTATATTTATATTTATATTTATATTTATATTTATATTTATATTTATATTTATATTTATATTTATATTTATATTTATATTTATATTTATATTTATATTTATATTTATATTTATATTTATTATATTATATTTATATTTATATTTATATTTATATTTATATTTATATTTATATTTATATTTATATTTATATTTATATTTATATTTATATTTATATTTATATTTATATTTATATTTATATTTATATTTATATTTATATTTATATTTATATTTATATTTATATTTATATTTATATTTATATTTATATTTATATTTATATTTATATTTATATTTATATTTATATTTATATTTATATTTATATTTATATTTATATTTATATTTATATTTATATTTATATTTATATTTATATTTATATTTATATTTATATTTATATTTATATTTATATTTATATTTATATTTATATTTATATTTATATTTATATTTATATTTATATTTATATTTATATTTATATTTATATTTATATTTATATTTATATTTATATTTATATTTATATTTATATTTATATTTATATTTATATTTATATTTATATTTATATTTATATTTATATTTATATTTATATTTATATTTATATTTATATTTATATTTATATTTATATTTATATTTATATTTATATTTATATTTATATTTATATTTATATTTATATTTATATTTATATTTATATTTATATTTATATTTATATTTATATTTATATTTATATTTATATTTATATTTATATTTATATTTATATTTATATTTATATTTATATTTATATTTATATTTATATTTATATTTATATTTATATTTATATTTATATTTATATTTATATTTATATTTATATTTATATTTATATTTATATTTATATTTATATTTATATTTATATTTATATTTATATTTATATTTATATTTATATTTATATTTATATTTATATTTATATTTATATTTATATTTATATTTATATTTATATTTATATTTATATTTATATTTATATTTATATTTATATTTATATTTATATTTATATTTATATTTATATTTATATTTATATTTATATTTATATTTATATTTATATTTATATTTATATTTATATTTATATTTATATTTATATTTATATTTATATTTATATTTATATTTATATTTATATTTATATTTATATTTATATTTATATTTATATTTATATTTATATTTATATTTATATTTATATTTATATTTATATTTATATTTATATTTATATTTATATTTATATTTATATTTATATTTATATTTATATTTATATTTATATTTATATTTATATTTATATTTATATTTATATTTATATTTATATTTATATTTATATTTATATTTATATTTATATTTATATTTATATTTATATTTATATTTATATTTATATTTATATTTATATTTATATTTATATTTATATTTATATTTATATTTATATTTATATTTATATTTATATTTATATTTATATTTATATTTATATTTATATTTATATTTATATTTATATTTATATTTATATTTATATTTATATTTATATTTATATTTATATTTATATTTATATTTATATTTATATTTATATTTATATTTATATTTATATTTATATTTATATTTATATTTATATTTATATTTATATTTATATTTATATTTATATTTATATTTATATTTATATTTATATTTATATTTATATTTATATTTATATTTATATTTATATTTATATTTATATTTATATTTATATTTATATTTATATTTATATTTATATTTATATTTATATTTATATTTATATTTATATTTATATTTATATTTATATTTATATTTATATTTATATTTATATTTATATTTATATTTATATTTATATTTATATTTATATTTATATTTATATTTATATTTATATTTATATTTATATTTATATTTATATTTATATTTATATTTATATTTATATTTATATTTATATTTATATTTATATTTATATTTATATTTATATTTATATTTATATTTATATTTATATTTATATTTATATTTATATTTATATTTATATTTATATTTATATTTATATTTATATTTATATTTATATTTATATTTATATTTATATTTATATTTATATTTATATTTATATTTATATTTATATTTATATTTATATTTATATTTATATTTATATTTATATTTATATTTATATTTATATTTATATTTATATTTATATTTATATTTATATTTATATTTATATTTATATTTATATTTATATTTATATTTATATTTATATTTATATTTATATTTATATTTATATTTATATTTATATTTATATTTATATTTATATTTATATTTATATTTATATTTATATTTATATTTATATTTATATTTATATTTATATTTATATTTATATTTATATTTATATTTATATTTATATTTATATTTATATTTATATTTATATTTATATTTATATTTATATTTATATTTATATTTATATTTATATTTATATTTATATTTATATTTATATTTATATTTATATTTATATTTATATTTATATTTATATTTATATTTATATTTATATTTATATTTATATTTATATTTATATTTATATTTATATTTATATTTATATTTATATTTATATTTATATTTATATTTATATTTATATTTATATTTATATTTATATTTATATTTATATTTATATTTATATTTATATTTATATTTATATTTATATTTATATTTATATTTATATTTATATTTATATATATATATATACTAACGAATATACTAACGAATCAAACAAATATTCATTAAAATGGTCAATTTATCTCCTGACCATTTTTCTGTAGATTATATGAATGTAATTTAAATGCATATTAAATGGTCGCCTAGGTAACTTATTTTCATATTCATTTTAATTCCTTTTTCTGAGAAACATCGCCTTCGTATCGAATTTTTTTTTTTTTTTTGTATAATGAAGTGACATTTTCCAATTTATTTTGTAAAACAACAAGTGTATGTAAATATTCAATCTGATGTTATATTTTCTTTAAACAAACTCTATTTTTCAAAGATAATAAACAACAACAACCTTGTGTTCGTTAGTTGTTAAATTAAATATAACATAATATATATAAATAAGTGAATAATGTTTTATTATTAAAACAAACGCTATGTTGTATAACATAAAACTTTTAAACGTACTTGATAATTACTTTAAAACTTATTTAATTATATAAAATTTGTATACATAACTTTTATAAAACCACATCTAACCTTTATTTACCTCGCAAAACGTAACTCCAAACTTACCTATATTATAAGCTAACAAACATTCGAAGCGGACGGACGTTCGGTCTCTCTCTCTCTATTAATATTCGTTAGGTACTTTTAATACAAAATGTCTTCAGTGAATATGAAAAAAAAAATATGCATAACGTCACATGTAATGTAATTTTTTTTACACATGTTGAATGCTACGATAAAATGTAAAGTTTTCAAAAGAAAATAACCAGGAAAAGATTAAATAATTTACTTAGATAATTATTTATATACCCTGTATTATTTCTGATTTAATCGCGGTTTGTCGGTTTATCGAAAAACTAGTAACTATTTTTAAGATTGGTGCGTACGACACAGAATAAAGTATTATTATTTGTGTACAATTAACAACCAGGAATCGGACCTTGGACATCTGGATTTCCAATCCAGTGATATGAGAAGATTGAATCGTATGTCAGAATCATATTTGGTGTAGTGGTAAGCACACTGGGCTGGAAATCCAGAGGTTCGAGTTTCGAATCCTGATTGATGACTTATTTTTTCATATGAATATTTAATTCAAAATAATGTTTATTGAATTGATTTGTTTGTTAATTAGAAATTAATTTTCTTTAAATGCAAAGCAATTTTATAACTAAAACCCTATAAACCCTGTATCTGTAATCTATATTTACGATCCATTACTGAATAGCGGATTAATTGTCTGGGAGAAGTCTCATGAATATATTGAATGATTTGTAAGACCATTAATTCTTTTTTTCTCTTTTGAAATTTTTGTAGGTCAGTGATCTAAATTTGACGTTATAATAATCTTTCATAAGAAAATTGAAAAAGTATTAACAAATACTATTTCCAATCGACACTAAGAGCCAAAATCTTACCCTCCAAATATATATATATATATATATATATATATATATATATATATATATATATATATATATATATATAAATTGTGGCGAAACTATTCCGTTTATGGGGGAAATGTTCGAATAAAACTTGTTTGTGTTTAAAAAAGAACCATATTTTGTGTTTAAATGTTTTTTCAGCTTCTGAGATGGTTATGCCCCCCCCCCCCACCTGGAAGAAAGATGAACGATCCAATTTGTACATTTACGAACTTGTAAATCTAGAACACATAAACAAAATTTCAGTTCGTTATCTTTTTCGTTTTCGAGTTATCGTGTTTATGGACTGACGGCCAGATGTACGCATATGCGAAAAAAGACTAATTTGGTCAGTTTATGATATTTGTATAAATATATATCTTTACGCGGGTGTAAAATGTAGATCTCGACATAAAAGTTATTTTATTTTCTAATTCACGTTTTTCAATCGGCGCCTACAGCCTGCCATATTTTAAGTTGAAAAGCTAGATTTATGTTACAATTAATTGAATTTATTTCTATTTTTCGAATTCCTTCAACAAAGAACAACTGTTCGAAAAAAAAAACATATATATAGATATACATATATATGTATATATGCCTTGTATCTAAAATATAAGTAAACGAAAATCTTATATAAATGTTTTGTATCTAAAAAGTAAGAGAGAAAAAAATCCAAACACATTTCTTAAAGAAAGTTTTAGCTCATATAGAAACTTTTCTATAAATAATGATGAATGATCTTCTATCTATTTGAAAGGTTCGGAAATAAAAAGTTTCCAAATTATCTATTATGTGTGTGTGTGTGTATGTGTGTATGAGATAAATGTGGCCACATTTTATTATTGTGTATAGTGAAAAATAGGTGAAAATTAAAGGAATTTTGTATTGAGAAATAAAAATAAATCGAAATGTTTATAAATGAAAGAAAAAAACTAATGTAACAACTAACTGAGTTAACTGTTTGAAGACCCAGTATATACTGAGTTTTATATCAATGTACGAATTGTTAATACCTTTACTGGGTATACCAATAGTATATGAGATGTTATGTATCTATATAATATGTCCGCCTTCGTTCGACGGAATACTATATCATTTACTCTTTGAGCACAAATTATGGGAAAACTATTGATTATTTAAAAAAGAAGAAGATTGTTATTAATTTTTTTCCTATCTTTTACGCTTTCAAAGATGTATATTTTCCCCTCTGGCGGGGGGAGAAACTTTCCGATTTTGCCAATTAACGAACTTGACCTCACTTTTTTGCTATAGAACACACATAGAAAATTTCAGCTCGTTATCTCTTTTCGTTTTTGAGTTGTGTTCACGGACAGACGGATTAGCTTATTCGGCCGAATTAGGCCATTTTATGGACACCAATTCCAAGCATTTATGTCAAGGATTAATATTTTCAACCGTTTCAAAGTCGGGACTATACTTAATATACCTTGTAAATTTACATATACCGGGTATAATAAACTACATAGGTAGACAAAATGTTTAGTAAAAATGTTATTTCATCAAAGAACTGACTTCAACAGAGAAAGGTACATTGTTACATTTAAAAGAAAATTGTTTCATTTGACCCATTTTTTGATACTACAAACTACAAAGTTTTTCGTTCAAGATTATTTTACACAAAAAATTATTCATCAAATTTTTATATTATATCTATATATAGCTCCAATGATCAGTCCAAGTGGCCTTCTAATCCTTCCTATACCAGTCCAAGTGGCCGAGCGGTCTAAGGCGTTATGTCTGCGCAGTATGCCTACTTGGAAACTGGGAGGTTATGGGTTCGTATCCCGACATCGGTAGTTTGTCAATTATTAAGAAAGAAAAAGGGGGCGGTTAATTGACTAAACTGTCGGCGTTTGGACAAGAACGAAGTTAACTATTATGGTATGAAAGATTCGCATGCCTACCTCCTCCCCTTGTGGGACGATAACACATGATAAATCCAGCTCGTTGTATATTTTTCACTTTGATGATCGTATTGGCGGACAAACGGCCATAAAATCTTAATGCCCCCATGCACGATCAAGCAATTTTAACAAGCGTAGTTGCCCAAATCATTGGATGGTGTAAGACATGGGAGTTTTTGCCCAATGGTTTGAAGCAAATCGATTGAAGGACATCCGCATACACGATCAAGCAATTTGTGCAACAACCTGTTCGCGCAAACAATTGGTTGGTGTATGCCATGGATTGAGTTGTTGCATTACGCGCTTAACGAGCGATTTGATCGTGTATGGCAGAATTTGGTCAAAAACCACAAAATTATATGAGGTTCGAACAAGCATAATATTGCACAAACAGGGTTGTCACGTAAATTGTTTGAATGCCTATTATTATTGCGAAACATGGTTGGCAAGCGGTTTGACCCTGTATGGCAGTGTTTACCTAGTGATCTTGAAGTTTGCACAACTTGTTTTGAACAAACAATTATATTTGCACAAATACGCTGCTGCGCAAATTTTTGATTTTGTATGGGGAATTATATTACATGGTGTTGCACAAAAGGTTGTTGCGCAACTGGTTTGATCGTGTATGGGGGGGGGGGGGGCTTAGAAACATTTTATGAACTATTTTTTTCTACGATCATTATTTTCAACCGTCACAGACTTCGGACTAAACACAATCAAAAAGTTTATATGCATATGTGGGAAAACAGATTTTTTTCAACAACAAAAATATTACTTAATCTATTCTATAATAATACAAATATTATCTACCGTCATTTAATATTGACCGTAATTAAGCTGAACACCGTATTTGTTAAAGGACAAAATCCTTAAATCAATTTCACTAAAAGTAAATTTTTCAAAATAGCATAGGTCTATCTAATAATATTTACAGAAATAATATTTTATAAATTGGAAAATAATTGAATTCAAATAAAGTATTTATTTATAAGATTTACTTCTAATCAAAATAATATGCACAAACATAATACAAATAAAAGTACGAGCATATAATAATATAATATTATTTGTAATAATAAGGCCACCCATCCACCACACCGTAATGTATAAAACCATTCATATAATAATATATAAAATGTTTACTTGTATAAATTAGAGTTATATCTGATCTTTTAGCTATGATTGGAATAAATACTTTTCATTAGTTTAAGTGATAAGCAAATATGTCAATATTGATTACAAAATTTACGTTGATTCAGCATTATCATATTATATATACATTTGTGTATAGACATGCCGTCAACAATCTTATGAATTCGTCATTCAACTTTATATCTAGACGAAAACATTCATGATTTGTGTTATTGTTTACATTAAGCATAGATAGATAGATTGTAGCGGCTGCCCTGGACGGGCTACACTGCAATTTTTGTGTGTAGATTAGGAAATGGTAGGATGTGTGGCTGCAGCCGACTCTGATAGGAACTATAGCGATATTCTTCTGGAGTTCGTGAAGGAAACTGCAGAAAACCTTCACAAGCGTAGCCGGTTACTTCGTTCTTGTCGATACGCCGACAGTTTAGTCAAAAAACCGCCTTTTTTCTTAATAAATGACAAACTGCCGATGTCGGGATTCGAATCCATAACCTCCCAGTTCCAAGTAGACATAACGCCTTAGACCTCTCGGCCAGTTGGACGGTTACATTAAACATAATCTTGTAGAGGTAAAAGATTGATATATTAAATAATTATTATTTAAATAAATAATAAATATATGTGAAAGATATAATTGATCTTTATTGATTTGATTTATGAAATATTATATATATTTATATGTAAATTATCAAGGTTGTTAACATTCAAAGCAACCGTGATAATAGGGGGAAGTTATAGTTGTTATGCAACAACTAAAAATGATGAACAAAATTATAATAATAATTTAATGAAGAAGCGATACCGCTACATACTTCCCCCCATCAACTAATAAAGAAAAACGACTAGAAAAAGGTTGTAACATAAAACAACCTTGTTCACGTGGAAAAAACTTTAATAGTTGATGTACATCTTATATTTAAATACAAAGTAAATTAAGATAAGATTAACATTGAAAAAAGTATGCAGGTTTTAGCCTATCAATTGAAATAGAGGTAGGTTTGTTATTGACATCAATAACAAAAAATTTAGGAAATCTCTTGATAACAGAGAAAGGACCTCTATAATTACAAGATAGTGGAGGTTTGACATGATCGCTACAATCTCATAAGAGTATTAGACAATAGATTGTTCAAATGTGATTATCGAATTAAATACAATTATTTTTGTATTTGGATTAGGTATTAATTTATTCAAGACTAGACGTTTGCCCGATGGGATTTCCCAAGTAAGTACACAGTTAAACAACCATAATACAAGAATAAGCCGTTATTATTGACTCATTAATACACGCATCATTGGAATAAATTTTACGTAACGGTAAGCACGCTGAGTTCGCATGGTTCGATTCCTGTTGACGAGTTAATTTTTTCATATGAATATTTAATAAAAATTCAATGACATGTTTGTCTACATAGTATACGCAAGTCGGTTCATACTATGTCTTAAGTAATCTGAATTGGATTTAATATAAGTATTGTATTGTGACGCGTAAGTATACACAAATAATAATATATGAATAATAATTTTTCAAAAAAAACTATATTTTCTATTCTCTTCGACTTCTCAATCAGAACTATATCTCCACTCTACTAAGTGCCCGTACTCTAATACAAAAACTTTTCAGCTACCAATCATAATATCCTCTTTGCAACATATGCCTCTATCTCTGTGACCGTGGTCTGCTCTGAAAAACCCTAATACTCTTTATTCAAAACATCTGGCGAATAGATGCTATAACAATTCTAAAACTGTCTGTACACAACATGTGGTCCCTAAAATTCCCAACTATTTATGTATATAGCACTCGACCAGATTCTTCTTTCTTATTATACGCTTTTTATTAGTTTCACCTGTATGTATGTTTGTATGTATGTATGTATGTAACCGACCCTTTTGGGCTCGATTTTCTCCTACTTTGAACAATAATTCGATTAAAATATCCGATTATCCTGATTAGATTAGCCAGGATTCATCAATTTCCCAGATAAGTTACTGACATAAAAAAAAGTGTATGTGTACAAGTCACACACGATAGAAGTGAAACTTCTGAAAAGTCCCTGACTAAAAATACTTGAAAAGTATTGAAAATAAATAATAGTTAAAAAAATTATAGTTTAAAAAACTAAAAAACACGCTTTTATAGAAAATTCAACTAAAAAATGAAAAATAAATAATAGCTTAAAAAAACTAAAAAAACACGCTTTTATAGAAAATCCAACTAAAAAATAGAAAATAAAATTTAGTAAATTTGGATTAAGAAAAGTGTAAATAAGAAACAAATGTATATTAATGGAATAACTATTGACACTATGCACCCCACGCTTTTTTCCATTAATATACATTTGTTTCGTATTTACACTTTTCTTAATCCAAATTTATTAAATTTTATTTTCTATTTTGGATTTTCTATAAAAGCGTGTTTTTTTAGTTTTTTTAAACTATTATTTATTTTCTAGTTATTAAGTTGAATGACGGATTCCAAATGGCTTTCGACATACATGCATACATTAGGTTTAATATAGTGATTTTATGAAAAGTTCAGGCAACTAACATTATATATATTTTATATAAATCTCCGATTCATTTCTGTGGTTTTTATATATCTCTCTCACTTTCGACAATATCCATTTATCATTTCACATCACTGTTCATGCATAATAATGTTTCAATTTCATTAATTCATAATATCAATATATAGGATCTCTTTTTTCATCTACCAAATGTCCAATTTAAAGATACATATTTTTTTAAATTGTAATAATCGATAGCTACTATTAAAATCAAATATAATAAATAACTTAAGTAATTGTTTTAATTATAACCAATACATTATCAGTGCGTATACTGTTTGTTTTACTTGTAAACACTCAATGGTGATAAAAAACCTGACTTGTGTTTTATATGTCATGCTTTTGTAATGCACAAATAACAGATGTTTGAAGACATAAATTTTTATATAGAGTTGTTTATTTTTAAAAGGAACATTTTTTTTATTTGATTTTTGGTCTCCCATTGTTGTCAAGTAACAAAGTAACTTTTATGTCTTATGGTGTAAAAGATAAGTTTGTTTGGCGGAAATAATGGAACGATATTGCCAAGTCGCAACCTGTTATGCTACCTATTAGAACACGCTTAAGAAATTTCTGCTCGTTATCTGTCTTTTGTTTTTCAGTTATCGTCTTGATGGACTGACTGGCAGGACAAAAGGATTGTAGCTATTAGCCGTTATATAACCCAGCAATCCTTTAATTTACGAGCTCTAATTTACTTTAAGCTCTAGAACATGCTTAAGAAATTTCATCTCGCTATCTATTTTTTTTTTGAGTGTAACTTAATTCTATGCTTTGTTTTTAGTGTTCCCTATCAAAATTCTCAATACTTTGTTTGAACGTTTTTCTGTGAGACTATTTCACGTAAATGGTTAAAATTTGGCATAGTTCTACTATGCAGTTAGATTAAATATAGACATACGGTTTAAAATTGGAATTTTCAAGCTTAGGACTAACTTTTAGCTACTTTGTGGGCATGTGTACACCATGAAAGATTTGAATACTCAAAGATATTAAATATTCCCAGGTCCCATTTGAATAATCAATTTTTGAAGAAGAACGACAAATACTAAGTTATCGATAAGGTAATGTATATTACTTTCCTTAAAATCATAAACTTCATTTAATAACCTCGTTAGTTTGTCACATACTGTACAAAGTTCAACATATATTATTATAAATGATTTTATATTAAAATGATAACAGTACAAAAAGCAAGGACCTCTCAATTATCATTCATAATATGCTTTATTTTAATAGGAATAGTAACAAGGCTATGACGTCAACTCAATTGAAGTTCCTACTTTGATAAACTGGCACATAAAACAAATTTAAAATTGTTTTAAATACCAACATAACCAATATAACCGTTTAAAGTTTTAAGGCTCTTTTCTCAATATAAAAAATTCACAATTAAGTTCTTGGTCTGAATTAAATTTTATTTTCCGAACAAAAGTGACATGTTGTTTTTCATTTCATGACTTTCTAGCTTGGAATATAATGGATAAAACAATTGTTGTTTAGGGTTGATGTACTCCAAACAAGAAAATTAACCAATGACGTATAAAATAATCTACAAACAAAATTTACAATTAGTCAAGAAAAATAAACAGTTTTGTATAATTCACTGAGCACTATACAACTGGACAGATTATCCCATGTAACGCTAGTAGCCAGAGTTGAACCAACTCGCAAATTTTCAAAAGGATATTAATTGGCCTACATTTTACTTCTCCGAGGCGAAATAACACAGAGCTGTCGGAAGTGGTTTATCATTCATTCATTAAGGCTAGGTTTTTATTAATATGACTTAAAATTCTGAACAATCACTTAATTATTTCAGTATTGATAAAGTAAACATTTTTAAATTTTTAAATCAAGTATCAACTTAATATTATACTTTAATCTTTACATGAGGTGACTCTCTATATCGGAGACCCTCTATCATTGCTACTACTACTGCAGCTACTCCCCTTACAGATGGGTAAAAATGGGAAAATCAGGACCACATTCATTATTGTGGATGTATTTATTCACACATACAGGAGAACACAAACAACGGAGTCAAGCAGAGAACGAACTGTCAATGTATTGTTTATTGAATGATTTATAAACTTATTTACAATCATAAATTACAACATAGATTCCATTATTACCAGCACAGACATATACTAACTAACTGTTGTACTCATTATACAAATTACTTGAATTTTTAATTTACATTTTCCATAAACCTATTCATTTCATTCCTACCCTGCCATTAATAAAATTGTAATCAGATTTTTATTTTTTATATCAGTGATAATATTGTCGCATGTTAAATTTCTCATTTCTCAACTTAGCACTCACCGCTTTATACAGGGTGAGTTATAAGTCATGGAGGTTTTTTGAAAGGATGGATAGGGGATGAAATTTTAAGATGAAAAGTCCTTGGACATTTTTACAGTTTAGTAGTTTGACAGTTTTGTCATAAAACCGCCTTTTTTTTTCTTAATAAATGACAAACTGCCGATGTCGGGATTCGAACCTATAACCTCCCAGTTCCAAGTAGACATAACGCCTTAGACCGCTCGGCTACTTGGCTGGTAAATCAGTACTAACAATACATTAGTTAAAAGTTTCAATAAATTCAAACCACTCATAACATACGATTAGAGAAGCATCAACACACTATACAAATAGTAGTAAATTTTTCAAAAAGCATAAATTCAACGACAAATCACAAAATCAGTGAATAAACATATACATACACAAAAAAAGTATCCGCAGAAGATATTTTATTTATTTATTTATTTTTTTATAAAATTGATAAAAGTTATAAAAAATAAATAAAGTTTTAGTAAATTTTCCAAATAATAAAATACAAGCATATATACATCGTATATATATATAATACAATGATAACATTTTAACAAACATATTTTTATCTGCAAAGAGAGACAACAAAGATCAAAAAAGATGAATAATGTCACTGGTGGGTTGAAAAGTTGTATAGTAATCGGACTTTGGAGAATACTTTCGTTTTGGATTTTAGATCGATTGTATTTACTATAAACTTGTTGTAGAGTGTAGTGTAGTATAGAGAGGTAGATTTGTACACAAGAAGACTCATTTCTTCTATATCTACACACAAATAAAAGAAATATATAATATATTAATATTCAGTGGTTAGCATACATAACAATACAAAGTATTGCAAAAATTATTCGACCGGAAGCTGTCACATGAATAATGGCGTCACACTCATTGCTTCCGTCGTGTCGCCGCGAAACATGATTTAGAAAAACCCTTAAAAACATCGAAAATAATTTGTCACCTCTCATAACTTACGTTATTTAAACTGATTCGTGATTAGAGAAAAATCAGAATGTTAAATTCCATCTGAAATCAAAAGAGTAAAACATCAATACTAAAATTTTTTTTACCTGAAGAAATATCTTCAATTTTTCGATAACTCTAGATGATCAGGGTGGGATATGATTAACCCCAAACCATATACTAACGATACATTCTTATTAGTTGATGTTTAAATGGCTAGGTTAGACTAGGGATGTGAGTAGAGAGCAAGGAATTTGTGTGTAGACCAGGAATAGGGAATATGCATGAAATTTTTTTTCACATTTAGTTTCAGAATATGAAAATACTGTTAATACTGTAATAATATTTAAAAACGAAATTAAAATCCGACAAATATCAAGGAAGCTATAAGCTTTTAAAGATGATTATCTGCCTCTTTCTTGCAAAAATATTAAAAACGGAGTTTTACGTGTATTTTAAATGGTGAAAGTGTAATATGACGTCACATAACATATCAAGAGGGCTATCACCCTCTTTGTCTAATCGGGAATTTCAATCATTCATATCTCGCTTATTTTTGAAGTTATTTAAAAAGTAATTTTACCTTGATATTTGTCAAGTAAACATGCTTCAATTCAAGTGAAAAAAAATTTTCATGCATATTCCCTATTGGTAGGCTTTGCTTATGTTACCCAAACATATTCTTTGGGTAATATATTGCATGGAATTAAATACAACAGCTGGTTGAATACTATTATATAACAGCCAAACTACTTGGTACATTTTATTAGAACACTTGCTTTACTTTCACAGGGGCACATTTTTTGGTGGCATACGGCAGCAGTGAAATCGGTGATGAATAAAGCATATTGAATGTGGAAAGTTCAGCACAGTCAATTGGCTGACATTGTTATAAACTCCACTTTGGTCAAAGCTGATACCAGCTCCAAGTATGCCGGCGAATGTGAAAACGCCCTTATAGTGTTTTCACAAAACACTTAAATACATTTTTGCAATACTTTGTAGTTCGTGCTTGCTGTAGCTTGTGTACATCGTTACATTCAATATCATAAATCATAATGTTTTGTTGCTATCCATAATATATAAATAATAAATAAAAGAAAAATTATTGTTGAATATGTCAAACAAAACATAAAATTTACTTGGGAAAAGTTACTGTTTGTTGTTTTTATTTGTAAACATATATAATAGTTACTAGCACAAGCAATTTTTTGAAAGAAACATAAATATCACAAAATAAAGACTGTTTGTCCATAATAAATAGTTATAGTATTTTATATATATTACAAAAACTATAAGCAAAGTCTTCAAGTAATCATAGAATAAGAATAACAAAAATATTGTGTTTTGTGTATTGTGTAAGTAAAATGTTATATGTTGTTCTTAATTCTTAAATATTAATAATTTTTATTTGATTAAAAGACTTTTTGAACTAAACTTTCTGTGGCAATAGTAAACATTATTTTTATCCATTATATTATAGTTAAATAAAAAAGTATTATTCAAAAAAGAAATACGTAGCACAAAACTGTTACAAAACATTATGTTTTATTTTATCAAACAGTTTTCTACTATGTCAGATAGATAGACTGTTGCGGCTGTCCTGGACGGGACACACTTCGACCATCAGGTCCATTGTGATGCCTAAGGATGTGAGTATGTGAGTGGAGTGGAAGGATGCCTAAGTGTATGTAGACTAGGAATTGGTTGGTTGTGCGGCTGCAACCGATTTTGATAGGAACTAAGCCGATATTCATCTGGAGTTCGTGAAGGATACTGCAGAAAAACTTCATAAGCATAGTCGGTTACTTCGTTCTTGTCCATACGCCGACAGATTAGTCAATCAACCGCCCCCCTTTTCTTTATAATTGACAAACAGCCGATGTGGGGATTCGAACCCATAACCTCCCAGTTCCAAGTAGACAGATGGCGTTAGACCGCTCGGCTACTTGGACGGTCTACTATGTTGGTAGATTAGATTAGATTCGAGTCAGGAGCATGTCTTATAAAGAGCATGTGTACCGCGATTCTTTCAAAGGTGTTCCAGGAGTCCTATGGTCTTGATAAACATTAGAATAATATTCCTCGACGACACCGCATTGATTGCATCTGACTGAAGACTAAATAAACATATGCACAAAATCAATCTCACAAAAAGATTGATCTCTGCAAATTTTGTCACGAAGAGGAGAAAACCGGAATTCACATTCTGTGTGAATGCGAAAGACTCTCTTTCAAACGACACGATGAATGTGAGATTGATTTTGTGCATATGTTTATTTAGTGACCAGTAAGAAGGCAAGTAAGTATCCTCAGTTGGTTTCTTCCTCTGAAAGTATCCTCATAGGTCTTTTTCCATGCAAAGCTTTTTATAAGAACCTGCATGACCATGACCATGAGTATTTACCCAAGAACGATTAGACTCTTGTACTGCCCATTCTTTTATTTTATATTTTATTGTGCTTTTCGCCGCGGCTCTGGGTTGTTTAATGGAGAACTAACACCCATTCTGGCTAACTCATCAGCCTTCTCGTTTCCATCGATTCCTCCAGGCACCCAGCCAATAATGACTTATTACTACCTAGACTTTTCAGTGAGTCGATACACTCCAGAATAATTTTGGAGTGTATTTCAGGTAAAATTAACGGTTTAAGCGCGGCGTGACTATCGGATAAAAGATATATTATTCCACTATGGATTATTCTTGTAGTTTCGTTGAAGGTTCTCGATTAATGGTCTACTATTCAGCCATGAATTTCGAGGCGTATTTACCAAGACTGATATAGATATTCGTACTTGGTCGCCCACACTACTATGTTGGTAAGTTTAAAACTCATTTTGAATTTTTTAAAGAGCCTTTGTTCCAACCTCATAATTCTGGTTTTATAACACGACATTATTTTGCTAGGTTACAAACCGTTGAAAATTTTCACAAAAATCGTTTTGCATGAACATCAAACAGATTTGCATACGGCTTCGTGCAATTTAGAGGACAATTTTGTTAATGATAGTAAATAAATGTAAATAAATTGTGGATGTGGGAACTGTTAGATGATCCTTGAAGATGTTTACACAGATAGTCACTTGATTGATCGTAACGTAAAATGTCGATTATTCATTTTCAGATTCTATACAAAAAAATAATATTTAAACTACTTATTACGATTTTAATGTTCTAATGTATATACTGTATATAATGTATATGTAATGTATTTTAAAATACACCCAATCTGGAAATAATGTATAGTGTATATATCGCTATCTATATGCAGTGTACTATGATATGGTGTCCTTGTTACACTTAAACTGCCAATAAAATGAGTATTGTATAACATTAAAGAAAACTATTATACTCATCACTCTCTAACTACAATCGTTTATATATAGTTGCTTCTAATCGTGCATATATACATCGTCGTTATTGTCCCGTCGTCCGTCGTGTGAGTGTGTCTACATGTATATATAACAAAGACACCATATCATAGTCACTGCATATACACAGCGATAGATACACTTTTTCTAGATTGGGTGTATTTTAAAATACGGGCTGTGTACTAAAGTTATACATTAAAGTTACATGAAAACATGATCAAATTGTAGTAAAGTTTTTCTTTACTTAACGTTGACATTGAAAAAAATTTGTTAGACGAGAAAAATTTCATCAAAATCGAAAAATCGAAATTTTTGCAAATTCTATTGATATTTTACTGAATTATGAAATTTAGAAACAACATAAAGTGTTCTGTTTGATTAAGTAATGTCCCGTGTTCCCAAGCAGCTACCCATCCATCGACATACACATCTACATGCCCCAAACCCGTATTTTTGGCATCAGAGGTTCGGGAAACGTAAAGGTAATAAAAATGAAGATCTATTTTGGACACAATACACGCAATAACTTCCTTGAACAAACTACATTGTATTCTATACAGCTTGGTTTCAAAAATACATCCAATCTGGAATACTGTATAGTGTATCTATCTCTGTCTATATGTAATGTAGTATTGTAGTATAACATAAATAACTATTATATTATACTTATCCCTCTCTAACTATAATCGTTTATATACAGATGCATCTTACTCGTGCATGTATACAACGTCGTTATTGTCCGTCGTCCGACGTGTGAGTGTAACACCATATCATGGCATACTACGCATAGATAGTGATAGATGCACTACACAATGTTGCTATTCGCTCCGAGCGCAACCGTACTCAGCGCCATGCGTTGTCAAAAAAACAACTTCATGACCAATGTCAGTGTATTAAAAACCATAGGCGTTTAATAAAAAGTTACAGTTAATTTAGCTTTTACATATTGTTTATTTAATTAAATTAATTATTTTTGTTAAACGCCTATGGTTTTTTTACACTTTCATTGGTCATGAAGTTGTATATTTTATCACGCATGGTACAGTTGCACTTGGAGCGAATTTAATTTACGTCTATTTTAATTTACGTAGTGTATATAGATGTGAAAGAAGTGCGTAAATAATAAATGCCAATACGGTTTATCTTTACCCTAAACAATGATTGTAATCAGTAACACATATCCGTGTTTGTCACAAGCTACAAGCACGCCACCAACTATATACCTATAAATATAAGAAAAAGTTTTTCTTTTCGAAAATACTTTCTTCACTTTACGAATACAAATTTCCTGAAATAAATCATATAAATGTATCAAATATTAGTTTAGAATGTATTATGCAATAATATATATATATATATATATATATATATATATATATATATATATATATATATATATATATATATATATATATATATATATGTATGTATGGATGGCATAGTGACCTGTTGGAAAAGAAGTAAAATTAACCAACTGCCTGCTTCTGTATAGGGATACATATAGCGTGTGTGTATGTGTTGTTTGATCGACCTGTTGGGGCACAATATGTTACCATCACAAGTGGAGAACAGCAGCAAAACTAGTCAATATGCACAGAGTATGAGGAGAGCATTTATTGAATGAGCATATAGCCCATATACATAGATATTGAAGGCACATATTGTGGAATGGATGCGTGATGGTAGATATGATCTTGTAGATATAAAATAACATCGCACACTGGTAACAGTTTGCAGAACAAGCAAAGAATATATCTATCGAATTGCATCATCCTCCATACGATAAAAAACACATATTTTCTATCAAAATGTGCTGGGATTAATAACTGTGCTTCAAAATAGTAATTATTAAAAATTTAGCGTATTTTTTACGTCGACCTGTGTACTCACCGAATTAAAAGTCACATTTTTAAATTCTCATATTTGCCTTTTAACGTTTTTTAAAATTCTCATATTTTCCTGTGAATTAATTAATATTTGAAACATTTAAAATAATTATAATTAATTCCCTCTGAAGCATCGCATTTTCGAGTTTCTGACTTCCTTTAGCTATGTTCCCCCAGGTTTTACGTGTTGTCACAAAACATTGATTCATGATTGTAATTATTTTAAAAGTTTCAACAGCTTTTTGTTAAAAATTTGACGATAAGATGCTCTGTGGCTCTTTTGCTAATGTATAATTATTGACCTACAAATTTCAAGTTTCAAATCTAAACAGATCCCCTACAACTTGACCCATATACTTGAAATTGGATTTATGGCTAGATCCACAAATTGAGGAAAATTCTAAATAATCCCCTCCTTATTTGAAGTACACCAGATGATTCTTATGTATTTTACTACTGTAAAAACAAATAAGGTAGCAAATCATTGACCAAGAGATTGAGCTTGGATGCAGAAAGGGATATTTTAATTAATTTTTAAATTATGTTTTCAAATTAGACATACACACAGAAAACTATCCGTCAAATCGTCGAACAAACTGGATTTTTTCTATGATAATAACCTTAAAAAAATTACAAAAAAAATCTTGCTCCTAATTTGAATGAAATTCTCTGTATAAGATAAATAGGACCCTAAAAATACGAAAATCGTATTTATTTAACGGTTTGGTGATCGGTGTACAAGATATATTATCTGAAATCGAATAACATGTGCCAGAAAATTTTATATTGAATACATATCTCATAAACTATACGTCAATCGTTAAATAAATTTAATTTTCGAACTTTTCAGGTTTAAACTACTGTAGATACTAATTTTCATTCAAATCGGTAATTACAATTTTTGTGATTTTTTAAGGGGTATACCTTAAAACAATTACAGAAAATTTAATAATAATTTTTGTTCCCAAATTGAATGAAATTCACCGTATAAGGTAAATAGGACCCAAAAAGTACAACAGTCCTATTTATTTATCCATCAATCGAACATTTGAAAAAATATTTCTTTGGGTCTGTGAGACCTATTTTCTGTATCTCAAATTTCTGAAGATATTACCAATGGTGTTCTTATTAAATATAGTAATTGGAAAATCAGAAAAAAGAACATAAATTTCCGCCATCTTACATGATAAATCAGATCAACGAAAATGTAACGGCGAGAATATAAATTTCCACCTAAGACCCACTAAAATATATAAGTTCTTACAAAGGATGTGGCTAAATTTGTACTAAAATGATGAACATTTTTAAGTTTCAACAAAAACATTAGTGCAGTAAACATTTTTATTTGCAGTCAACACCATGGACAATAGTAATTTTTTTAATAATGACATCTAATTATGTTTATATTAAATTTTTTGAATAATTGTTATAAAAAGGGGAGAAAGAAGGACAATATGTATGGGAATTTTTATATTGTTTTTGTTCCCAGGAAAGTGATATAAAAAAATAGATATATTCGTTTACTGGTATGATGTTAAAATCGTAAAGTGAAATCTACACACGCACATATTTATATATTGAAAAACATTTTCCATAATGTAAGCTAACGTAATATTGATAACATAATATTACAGTTTCTCAAACAAACATATGGTTTAAAGTGGTCGTATTGTCGTTGCTCATAATATTTTTTCATAATATGTACAATTTTTCTTTTCTTTTGAAAAAAACAAACTTTTTCTCTCACTAATATCAAATTTTCATGTCAAGGAAAATAATTTTATTGTAATTTTTCTTGGCTTTACTTTTATATTCACGATGTTAACATTATTATTAACGTAATAGCATTTAATCTGCGTAGGAGATTTTCGAACTTTAAGTGTAATAATCAGCCACTAAAAAAAAAACATTCCCACGCACTTTCAAGAGTGATCTTGACGATCATCAGGAAATACCATGGATCAATCTACCATGGATTGCTTTTCGAAAGGACGTTTTAAAGAGAAAAAATGCTGAGAAGTTCCTGTAAATTAAATATGTTATAAAAAAAGTCAATACGAATTCATTAGTATGCTTCAAAATGTTAGTTCAAAAAAAAAAAAAAATACAGACGAATTGAGAACCATCCTCCTTTTTTGAAGTCGGGTTAAAAATGCATTAGTATGCTTCAAAATGCATTTTTTCGTTTTTTTTTTTTATTGAAAACCATACTTTTAACATTGGTTCTTATGGAGAAACTACAAATTTAATCTTTATAATGGAATAAAACATAGTTTATAATGCAGAGAAGTTTATATAAAACTATGTAAATTGTTGTTAAATAAACAAGGATTTATTGGAACCAAAGATGAAGGTATGTTCAAATGCATTTTGGAAAGTAATAATAAGTAATAATTTTATCATTTTAAAGAAGCAAAACACAATATGTTTCTTTTTTATTTAAAATAAAAGAAACTAACTACGAAGGTGTTTCTCTTAATAATGTACCAAAAATTCGCCGAGAATCATTGACATCAATCTCTTTACATTAGAAACATGAAAACTAGTACCTACACAATTTTGTACCTTAGAGTCAAATTAGCATTTTTCAGGCAGGTTTCTTGGAACCGTAATTTTTTTTTAAATCGATACATCTTGACGTCCTGAATATGACTCTAAATTATTACGGTCCGACTCGTGACGGAACAGGGTCAAATCAGCTGTAAAATTTAGAAAAAAAAATAACGCCACTTTTGCTGTTCATTGTATTTAGTCAGAATGTTTTTCAAGCATTTCTATACTTTGTGAAATTCTTTTCTTGAACAGCGCACATGTTGTTTCATATCCATTGACGGCGTGAACTCCTGTTCCATTATAAGCATTTCCATTATATATCCCAATATCTGCACGATATCTCCAAAACGATTAGTGATTTAAAAAATTGATCAGGACAATGTCATATCACAAATATATAATACTTTTATTCGATATTCATAAATGTATTCTATATTACCACCAAAAAATTACCTTTTTAATATATTTTACCTCTATACAAACATGAACTGGGAAATAACCGTTATTATATTTTTAAAAATTTTCACAATACGTAAATAAAAAATTTTATTTATTAAAACTATTATAAAAAAAAGAAAATAATTTAAAAATTTAATTAATTATTTTATGAACCCGTTTTCCGTTTGTATATATATTTCAGTGATAATTAAAAAAATTTACCATTTACACCTTTTTTCAGATATGAATACACATTATACATTGAGGTTACGGTATGTAAACAGATATATACAGTGTGTTTTTTAAACTACACCTAATCTGGAAGCAGTGTATGTATATCTATCGCTGTCTATATGCAATGTACTATGATATGTTTTGCTTTGTTACACATTAGCACCGGAGGCGGGTCTGATACGTTCTCCAAATACTAACAACGCATCCAACACTATAATACTAATTTTAATAGCAGTGTTATGCTATTAACTGTTTTTGATCAGTTTTTGGTGGGGAGACGTACACAGCAGAGTGCTGTTCAAGTGTAACAAAGAAAGTTATATCGTGGCATACTGTACATAGATAGATGTACTACACCAGAGGTGGGCACAGACAGCTCGTCTGAGCCTTACGAGCTCTCCATAAGCTGGGTGAGAGTAAGTAAAGAAGGTATGTTTTGAAGCAAGACGGAACGAAGTTTCAATACAGGTTGTCCTACCGATTATTGCCCAATAATTATATAGTATCGTCTATAGTATAGTCAATATTTTATTTTTTTTGAAAAACAAATTATGCGAAAAATAATTTCCACTACTACAAAAAGTACTTTTCACTTTTTCAATTCAAAGTAGACTAACTCGAAGAACTCAAATTCCCACTTTATGTAAAATTTAACTTAATTCATCAAATTCCCATGACACTATACTGAACATACTCCATACGAAGAAAAAATAATGAAATCAGGTAAATAATTCTTTATTAGTTCTCGGATATGAATAGTAAAATATTTAGACAAATCATTTGGAATTTCCAAAACTATATTTCTATTTAAATTATCCTTTGCAAAAATTTCCCTCTTTTATTACAATGGTCCAGCGGTAAACTTAAAGGTTCAAAAGATTTATATATATTTTTATTTTATTCATACACAAATATGATATATACAAAAAAGGTAAATTTTATGACCAAAATTACCAGCCAAAAATTCCAGAGTATGTATTGAATGATTGCATGTATTATTTACTTTGTATAATAGTGACCATAAAAAGATTTGGTATTATTATATTTTTTTCAGAAAATGTTATAATTAAAAAATGAAAATATTAATAATTGGTAGGTTACCCTGTATTAACTCTATCTCTCTTCCCTACCTCTCACTCAGAGCTTGGCGGAGTCAACTCTTGCCCACCTCTGTACTACACAATGTTGCTATTGGGTCTATGTTAATTTACATAGTATATATATATATATATATATATATATATATATATATATATATATATACATATATATATATACATACATATATATATATATATATATATATATATATATATATATATATGCATACAAGTTTTCTTAAAAAAGATGAGCATTGACGTATTTGTTGCTAAAACGAATATTGTTATTCTCCCGACAGGTCGAACAACGATTCACTGTAGGACAAGTTTAAAAGTGACATCAGTTATTAAGGAAAAAACGGGGTATGGCTGTGTCGTGGACGTAGTGAAGGATAAACGTAACCCGTTTATTCTTCACATAAAATTTGGACACCGCCTCCAAAAATAACAATAATTGTACATATACATTTAAAATTTTTTGCTTAGGTGAACTAAAATTGACACAAGAATACGCAATTATTTTTTTACTTTTTAGTGCATTTTTGGTTTTAGAATATTTGATTTTTAAAGTAGGTTTTCCATTTTTTCAAAATTTGTTTTTATTTGGGTGTTAGTATTAATAAAGGTTGCTTATTATTAATTTTAAGAGACACGAAAGTATTGATTGTGGCTCACATTTTAGACACTCTATATGCATACAAAATATACCAACATATTTGTAATATGCAACAGATGTTTTTATTAAATTTTATATTTAGGTGATTAAAAAATGTACGATACGTGGTATTCAAATAAAAAAAATTCTCACTTCGATAGTATGGTTATGATACATAATACTTTAAAAAACAAATTGATATAAAATTATTAATTTCATTGACTTCTCTATACTGATTGATTCTAATGTACCTTTCATTAAATTTTTTTCTGATTGTAATATTGAGCTTAAAATCTGATTATTGCTTTCCAAGTGACAACAAATTGTTTGTAATCGTTAAAATCAAAATCAATATAGAAATATTAGTACATCATAAACTAATATACACTCAAAATTGACTTGGCAAATTTTCCATAAGATAGTTAAAAGCATAATAATTGTAAAAGTAAAATATTATCAGATACTTGTAAGTATAATCATATGTAACCTAAACGGCTATATACGTTTAGACTACGACACTATACACCGTACACTCAGTGTATACACCGAGTGTCTATGTGAAAAAATATTTTACGGACTTTTGGTGCTACTTTTGTGGCCCATAGTACCATGATTCGATATTCGTTGTGATTTCTATTTTTTAGAAAATTTGATTAGCCTCCTCTAAGTAAAAAATAGTTTCCAACAGCAAGTCAAATTGGCACATATCTTTTATTATTTCATAAATACAGTATGTCTCATTTTAAACAATGCACCTGAATATTTTTTCAAGGAAGCATTTTTGGTAAAAATGACTCGATTAATAGTAGTTTTTTTGGAGAGTGACAACTTATGGTAATCTTGATCTTACTGCCATCTTGAGGTTCAAGGTTATTTACAGATCAACCAGTTTCTTTCAAATAGAAACCAATATTTTTTGACAGAATCAGATAGCTGAGAAAAAAAATAATTAATCATTTTATAGCTGTCTTCAAATATGGAGATAATATTGCATTTTCAAGATAAGTGCATTTTTTTTTAAATACGGTCTTAAGAAAATATCAAGAATAGAAAGTATTTATTGCTAGTCGATGAATAGGATTTTTTGTTGAATTGTTTTTTACATTTATTAAAATTCTACACAAAGAAAAACAATCAATTCTTAACTATTGACCAGTAAAAAAAAACTTTTAATTAATTTTTTCTAAAGACCTAATTTTTCTCAAAAAATACAATCTGATCGTTGAAAATCCATTATTTTAACGGCACTAAAATAGTTACTTATTGATCAAAATATATTTTATCACTCAAGATTAATGTTTTCCTCGACTATTCGATTTATTATTTATCCGAATAACCTTAAAGACCTAGGTCAAGATGAAAATTAAGTTCACCGTTAGATGTCCCCTCCGAAATAAACTACTTTTATCCGAATCATGTTTACCAAAAATGCTTCCTTGAAGACAAATGCAGGTTCATTGTTGTAAAATGAGAGTTCCTGTACATATATTGTCCATATCAGTTAGTCTATATATATATAGGAAGTTAAAAATAAGCACATTTACGGCATATAACAATATATATACTATTGTAGATAGTACAACCAAACGCAAGCAAGAAACATTTCATAACAAATATGAAATAAAGAATATTATATTCACTTTGCCACAATATATTTGTCTTTGGCATCATGATTATACAAAAAATGTTTCAAAAAATTATCGTATATGTCAAGTTTAAAGTACTGTATTATAACGGTTAATCTTCTGAGTATTTAATTAACTGAAGCCGAGCATAATGAAACTATAAAGTTTCTCTTGTTCTATTAAGATACATCCTTAGACAGCTAGATAGATCTTGGGGACTAAATAGTATAGCACTTCGACCCTATGATCCATTGTGCTCCCCTTTCAACTTTGGTCCGACAAGATTCGCTTCTCCCATATGTTGGCAATGGCCAGGAGCTTGCTTATCAGGTCTTTCTGAAGGTTTATATATTCGGTGTGAGATGCACCGAATCTGTATCTGCTGCAATCCAGAGGTTTGCAGTCAAAGATAATGTGGCTGGATATTTCTACCTCCTCGCCACACAATCTGCACATAATAGACCCATTATGGAGTCCCATTGTGTACAAATGCTTCCGCAGGGGATAATGCCCGGTAATAAATCCAGTAACGCTTCGTAGTTGCATCTTGTTCAGCCTCAGTGTATCGAGAGATAGCCTCTTGGTTGCACTCTGAAGCAGTACCTTCCCGAGTTCCTGCAGCGGTACTTTTTCTCAGTGATCGCGGTGTTTAGCATTTGACTACTCGTTGATCACCTGTTTACATGCAATTTTGGAATTTCTAAAATAGGCTCTGGGTCTACGAAGAATATTCCGACCCCTTCTTTGCCAAGGGAGATAAATCCTTAAGAACGTGATGCAAATGTAGGATTTAAGGACTCAAAATTTTTTATATGTAGATTTCTACTCAAAGAATTTACTGTAAATACTTTAGGAATAGATAACCGGTCATATTTTAAAGAAAGAATATTTTGATAATTGACATAAAATACATTTCTCTGGAGGAATGGGTGGTTGTGATCATAAATCAATAAATATGAGAATATTCAATAATGTGTAGGATCAAAAAAAAAATTATTGATAAGAAAGGTGAATATAGTAATAGCTCGTATAATCTTCTAAACTGTAAAAGATTGAAGAGTGTTCAAATATATTTTTTTGAAGCTATTTGTAAACTCAATAATTAGAAAAATTTATGGAGCCACTAAAGAAAATAACACATGGAGAAAAAGATACAATCATGAAGTTGAAAAAGTAATTAAAGAAAAAGATATCATAAGATTTATAAAAGATAAAATAATTCAGTGGATAGGATATATCGAAATAATGAAGGAGACAAGCATGCCTAAGACAATCATGAATGGAAAATTATATAGTATTAGGATAAGAGGAAGTCCAAAGCTAAGGTGGCTGGACCAGGTTGAAGATGACCTGAAAATACTGGAAAAAGAAGTCAAGGAAGATAGCAACGTGGAACTCTATAATTGAAAAAGCCAAGGCCCACCAAGGGCTGTATAGCTGGAAAAGAAGAATTTGTAAACTCAATAGTTTTGCGAGAAATACATTTATAAAACACATATCTAACATCTATGAATCTATCGATCATGTGTAGAAATCAAGTAAACAGTAAACGCCATGATGAAGAACTCTCCCCATACAGTATATTTTAACAATTAACTCACTTACGCATGTCTTATTATTTTGGCCAAACAATAGCAGCATCAACACACAATACAGTAAATTTTCTTAATATTTTGAAATGCAGATGACTATAAATTGGAATATAGAGTATAAATTTTATTATATATTTGGTTTGGTTTGTTCATGGATTTGGAACAATATCCCATATTATATACGTACAAGGATAATAACGTTTTATTAAATGTGAACAATGAATGGACAGAATTGTATATAAGCTGTATGTATTTACATTCTCATATATGTATATAATCATGCAACTTTACTCACTGCATTATATATATATATATAGTATGTGTTGGAAAGCATTGCTAGTAAAGAATCAATGTTAAATATTATTTACTATAATAACTATACTCAATGCTTAATAAAGAAATAAAAATTATGGGGGTATTCTGTAGTATGTATAGGACCATTCTTCATTGACGGATCTTTAGATTCTCAAAAATATTTGAGTTTGTTACGAAATAATAGATTGCCAACTATTAGAGCTCTTCCTAAGTTAGACCTGGAATCTGTATGGTTCCAACAAGATGGCTGCCGTGCACACAATACCATGATAGTAAGGCTGTTCCTGGAACAAACTTTCCAGGAACGCCTTATGAGTGGTTTTGGAACCTTCAAGTGGCCAGCCAGATCGCCTGATCTATTTCCTAATGATTTTTTTTTTGTGGGGTTTTCTCAAAACACAGATCTATTCGCGGAATAGGCCTAAAAATATGCAACAATTAAGGCAAACAATTTTTGACAATTGTGCTAATATTTCTCCTCAATTGCTAGAAAATACCCGGGTAGATTTCTACAATCGACTCGGATATTGTTTAGCAAATAATGGAGGAATATTCGAACCGTTAGTTTAACTTTTTTTTGTCGGAATTCTATTTTTTTTTCTTTTTTCTTTTTGAGGTTTTATATTTCTTTTAATTTGTGTGGATTGTTGTTTTATGTTATACCATTAATAGAATACTATCATTTATTTTCAAACATTCCACATACAAATAATAAGGGATTTTCAAAAAATAATTTTCAATTGTTAGAAGTAATGGTAAGCTTAAGAAGACAACAATGAACATATTTATCCTACTCTCATTACATGTTAATGCAGTACTGACTACGAAACATTAATCACAAAGGCCAGCCACCATACACAACACACACTTTACAGAGTTCCCCCACTATTTTAATTTCTTTATTAAGCATTGTGTATAGTTATTATAGTAAATAATATTTAACATTGATTGTCTATTAGCAATGCTTTCCAACACATACTATATATATATTTATATATATATATATATATATATATATATATATATATATAAATTTCTTTCATTCGACCACCGGATAAATATTTACTCACCCCTGGCAAAAATTCATTCATTCAAAATAAAACAATTATTTGTGCCTGTTTTATTGCCTTTACTTTGGCAGACATCGCAATATTATTCCTTTTATTCCTAAATATTTTATGAGGAGAGCGGGAGAGGAAATTTAATATTATTATTAATAATAAAAATATATGAACTTTTTTGCAACCAATTTTTTTCTTTTATATTTTGTTTATTTTTCTCTAAAAACAATAAAGCTCGTTTAACACGATTCATTCACAGTTGCTAAAACTGCCATAATTAACTGCCATGTTTGATTCAGTTTTAGTATTTTTGGCATGACTCATTGAATCTTTTTCACAGCCGTAACTTATTTTGATTTAATTCAGTTCCCTATTACACGAATGATATTATGTGTATCAATTTAGTTTTTGCGCTGATTACATTTAACCACTTTAATTTTAATTGTTAGAGTAATTATTAATACATTGTTCTTATGAAATTATAGGAATACCATGATTAATTATTTAATAATCAAAATTAATTAATATCAAGTGTATCCGATCACATTTTAAGAAGTTATTACGAGCCTACACTAAATATTTAGTCGAATTTGACAATTAGTCTGTCATACTTAAAGCAATGGCACGTCAAATTTGGACGGAGAGGCAACCGGATGGCGAGTGGTAATCTGGGTCTTGAAGTGATACTGAACTTCCCCGTACCGTCTGAATGGACCCCAAATGGGCGAGGGTGGAGATAGGGAGGGGAGCAAAACGTAAAATTATTCGACGAGGCAACCGGATGAAAATGCGGTTGCTTTGAAGTTTATAAATGAAGTTTTTCGATTTTTTCATTGTTAAGAGAGATATACCAAATTTTTTATTTTCCCTCTAAATCCCCCTTTCCGCTTATCGATTCTTGTCATGCTTACCATAAAAATGCATTGTCATGGAACTGAACGAACATGTAAAAATTCAACTGCGTAGGATAAGAAGAAGTGGTTCTAATTCAGCTATATTCAATAATAATTGAAATATTTTTTTTTTAAATTTCGAAAGTATTTCTTAAGAAGGATTTTCTCAAATTAAGTAAAATACATAAATATTTTTTTTCAAATATAATTAATAATACTCTACATAATTATATCAAAACCAAGAATGGTCAATTAAACCACTTTCATATAAAATCGAGGATATAAGCAGCTTACAGTAACATTTCATAACTATAGTTTAGGATGGGTTTTGGTAATTGGTCGTATTAAGAAGATATAATACAATTCGTACTTTACCCATACATATATACATAATATTATACATTTATACAAGTTAAATATAATATGTTTGTTGGTAGTTGTTAAAACGGAACGGACAAATGTGTATAACATCGGTAAGTTAGGTTATTAGAATTTACCTCTTGAGCTACTGAAAATGAGAGGTATTACCTCTACAAAATTCTTTATGCACATAATGTATAGATGATTTATTTTTACTAACATGCTTTTATTATTAGCTTGATTTGTATGCATCACATAGCACGGTTGTCTGTCAGACCAAGTTTAAGCATACGAGACTATTTTTACAGGGGCAATTAGAGACGATTTTTAGGCCTCTGTATCTCAGGAACCAAAAAATCTATAGGTACGTATTCAGTTTCAACATTACAGCTATAATAGTTTCGAAATTATTTAACTACAAAAATTGACATTTTGAGGACTTGCTGACTGACTGACTTACTCACTCACTCATCATCAATATTCTAGGGTACATTACAAAGTTGATGTTTGGAAAGAAGATAATTCTTAGGCTGAAACCACCCAGAAAAGTATATAAAACCGGATGTTTTTACCTGGAAAATGATAATTTTTACAATCAAAATTACAATGCTATTGTTTTTTTCTACATGGTAGTTAATTTTATCTAGTTTAATGAAAATATAATGAAAAAGTTTTGTGTATTAAGTAGAAAAAAAACTATGCAAAAAGTAATGATATCTGATAAAAAACATAAATGTGAGTGTGACCAAAAGAATTGATATTCCAGCAAAAACAAAAATGTTCGCCTTCAAAAGCAGTTAAATCTATGCAAGGACTAAGTTTTTTAACAAATGTCAGAAAATGATTGGTATATATTTTTTGGGTAAGTTTCTCAGGTGCAGTATATTCATATTTTAACTGGCCAGTTTATTTCTTTGTATATTACGTGTTATAAAATCTAACCACTTGCTAAGTAAAATATGGAAAAACTTGCCCAATAAATATACACCAATCATTTTCTCAGTTTTTTTAAACTTGGTGCTTAAACATAGATTTTACTACTTTTGAAGGCGGACATTTTTGTTTTTACTGGAATATCAATATAATTTATGTAGGCGAAAACTTGGTCCCTCTCACATTTATGTTTTATGTCGGATTTATAATTAGAGTTTAAAAAATATTATTTAACTAGCTGTTTCCCGCGACTTCGACCGCATTTATATGAAAGCTAAATATATATGTATACAATATATACATATATATATATATATATATATATATATATATATATATATATATATATATATATATATATATATATATTTATTTATTTATTTATTTATTTATATTTATTTAAAGTACGATACGATTAACGGTTTTCAAGGTATCAGACCAATAGTGCTAAAATTCCAAACTGTATGAATTGAGAAGGCAAAATTTTGAAATGAGTTGGTTGGACGTTAAAATGACCCAAATTTTCGTACTGTTTGGGACAAAATTAACCTAGAAAATGATTATTATTAAAATGGAGAAGAAAAATTTTCTCCACTTTTTTAACATTTTTTCAAGGGGACCCCTTAAAAAAATCGTTAAAATTGGAGGAAAATTTTATGCCCCCGATTTTAATAAAAACTTGGTTTTAAGCTAATTTGGACCTACCGAAAACGATGGCGTTGCTTAAAATATGAAACGATTAACGGCTATCAAGGTATCAGGCCCAAAGTGCTAAAATTCCAAACTTTATGAATTGAGAAGACAAAATTTTGAAATGTATTGGTCGGACGTTAAAACGAATAGCACACAATATATATATATATAATTTCACCCATTTGAGATTGTCACCAAGTTAGCGACGAGTAACATATCCTGATACAATATAAGAGTAATTTTAATAAGGTAACAGGAATAAATGTGAATGAAGGAAATTTTAACAAGAGTAATTTCAATATAATTTAAAATTTATTATATTTTAAAATTTAGTATATTTAGTTAATTTTCTATTTATTTTTATTTTTGTCTATTGATCTCGACTTTCTATCTATTTCTAATTGTCAAAGAGTAAATTACGACTAGCTAATTTATACTGATGATGACTACTTTGTAGTCGAAATACGCATTTATAATACAAAAAAACTGATCTCGGTAAAAGTGTCGAATTTGAAATTTTAATTTGTTCAATACTTTTATTATTTTTTTAGACTAATCTTTACAAAAAAATCAAATAAAAATATGTCTAAAACTTCCGGATTACTGCATTGTGCCTACTCGCTCCCACATAGATAAAAGACTATAGAATTTTTCTACAACTATTACAATCTTAATAGATAAGAAACAATTAATCATCCTATGTATATAAATACTAATATTATTATAAATTTGTGAAATCCTGTAGGATGTAACCAAATGATTGTAGATATGTTGTTGGGATACGTGTAGTAAGATTTCGGTTCTATATTTATAGAATACTTTAGTCTGTTATATGTAAAATATTTTCTGGTAGATTTTGTAGTTAGGTAAACCTAACTCACAAACAGAACAGTGAGTGCCTTAATCGCTTTACATAGGAAATTAAAATGTAATTATAAAATATGGTAGTTGAAGAAGAACGAACATAACAGATAGAAAGATATGGAACTATAACACTTATTGTTCCGGCTTCATCAAATTAACCTCCGGGTTAACCTTGAAGAGAATTGGACCGATATCTAACAACATAGTAGTATTAGCTCGTCCAACGTACTTCATTAGCGCCTGCTGTCTTTCTCATACATAAAACTAAACAACATTTGCTTGATTAAGATTGAGTAATTGAAAATGACAGCAAATAGTTTTAACAAAATATTAAAATGTATACACGTTATTTATCTTTGTCTAACACATAATATACATATGTTTTACAAGGGTTGAGGTTTTTCATTTTAAATGGGTAATTTTATACATTTAGAGGTATACCTATATTTTAATATTCATATACTAATTTTTTTTATTTAGAAAATTTACTTGTTATTTAATTGATACCATATACAGTTTATGATAATACTAATTTATAGAGTTTACAGTTTAGTACTTAAACGATTTTATTTATTATACAGGTTATCAAATATTTAAGCTCTTAGTTATGACGTAGTAGATATACAGGCAAGCGTAAGGGGCGGGGTCATGGGGTTATTTGCCCACCGAACTAAATATAATTTCTTTTTTATTTGTAATTTTATTGCTTCTTACTCAAATCTTATGCCGGCAGTACACACACGGCGAGAGCACTCGGTGAATGTTTCGGCGAGATATTCGTAAGGCGAGGAGCCGCGAGTGGAGCTGTGTACACCGACGCCGAGTGTTCGGCCGCCAATACAGCTCTCGTCAGTTAGTCATCGTGGCTTGTCTAGAAATTACGTTTGTATATCTGTAAAATGACATTATTATTCAAATGCGTAATGACACTATATGAATAGAAAAAGTATTCATAAATTTATAATGTTTTAATTTATTTTTGTGCTTTTAAATGAATTTTTGTTTTTAAAAATGCCAGCAATTAGACGTACAAATTAGAAGTGAAATATATAAATAGAAGTGAAAGATATACCGCGAAACGCGGAATGAAGTTGAACGGAATCGATGGAATCGAAATCAACAACATAGAAATGTTGGTTTTACCAATATCGAGCTGCATTTAATTAGAATGTGGAAATCGATTACAGTTCACAGCAAATTGAATTGTAAGTATATTGAAAAACAATAAACTTTTACCACCACGTGCCTGATGCAAAATACGTTGGCAGCTTTCAATTGAAATGGTGTATCAATTGAAATGGCTTTAAGCACATTTGTAGCTCGGTAAATTGCCAAAATCAGAAAAAATTGAGTGTGTTTAAAAAAGTTGATGAAGGAATGGGAGTGCTGAAAAAGTATTTTGAGAGCAAAATGGGAGAGCCACATGGTGGTACAAACAATTCGCTATACAATATCCTATATTACTTCTATTTATTATCTGTTTACCTTTGCAGATTCAGGGTCAAATATATCATCTAACAGGTTCTTTATTTCGAAGTGACTACAAATTTTTGCAGATTTATTTTATGGGTGATTCAGCAAGACAAGTCGATCAGCGTCAAAGACCAATTGTGGAACAACTCCAAATGTTTTTCCATCAGCACAACGAATTGGTTGCATTATTCACGACCGCATTAGACCGCATGTCATCAAAGCCGATAAGACACCTGCAGGACAACATGCAAGACGTTTTAATGCGCCAACAATTGATGAAGTCGCTAGAAAATAAAACTAAGAATATTGTGTATCATAAAGCATTAGAATAATAAACAATATGTTTTTGGAATAATAATTATTTTTTATTAATTATACCAATTCGAATTCAATATTCATAGTTATGACAACGTCTGCCGGGTCAGCTAGTATATATATATATATATATATATATATATATATATATATATATATATATATATATATATATATATATATATATATATATATATATGTATATATATGTATATATATGTATATATATATATATATATAATAGTAAGATATATAGACTTACCGAATAGTAAGATATATATATATATCTTACTATTCGGATTTGCATTTAGCATAGTTCCAAAATTATGCGAGAAGCTATTCTTTAAAAGTGAAAATGGAGATTTCCTCTTTCTAATACGTAAAAATTGTATTGTCGTTCGCAGAATTTTATCATAGCGTTACAAAGTCAGTCATGTCTTAATTATTAAATAATTAAATATGTAAAATAAAAAACTATGTTAAAAATCACATTTTTCCTTTTTTATACTAAAACAATAGAAAAAGCTATATAACAAGTCAGATATTATATACTTGGTATGTCATATAAAGTATTACTAATAATTGTTCCGTGCCAAAATTGGCAAAAGGGAGTCCGTGTCTGTAGGCTACAGGCGATTTACTCTAAAACTATTCGACGTAGTAATTTAAAATTTTTTCCAAAGATAGTATGGTAGTCCAATTATTGATGTAAAGTGTAAAAACTTGTAATCTTTTATCTAATACTAGATGTTAAATTGGTATACGGAAAATCATTTTCTCGGGCTATCAAATAAAATATTATTAGTAGGATATCAAGTGGAAGGTTATTGAAGCACGAATTCAATCAAATATTTTTTATCTATTTTTTTTAAATGGCCATCGTGAAAATTCTTATATATGTATATATATATATATATATCCACATATCAACATATATATATATATAGTAGGGCCTCGGTAATCCGGAGACTCCCGCTTGTTCGGTGATCGCTGTAATCCGGCCGGGCAATGGGGTTCGCCGGGGAGGCGGGCGGGTGTAGGTGCGGGCTGGCATGAGCCAATTCGTCGTCAGTCTTTTGTTTATCGCCTTTCGTGTAGTACGTATAGTGTCAATTTAGCGCGCTCGCTAACATCATGGCGCCGCCACGTAAACATTCAACATTAAAAGACAAATTGCGGATTATAGAAATGTTAGATAAAAGTGATAGCTACCCTGTCATTGCTCGGAAGTTTGGTATAGACAGGTCAAATGTAGGCGACATAAAGAAGAACAAAGACAAAATCTAAGATTAAACATGTGTTTTATTACCATTAAATATGGCATACTATAATCCGGACGCCTCGATTATTCGGAAAGGGTCTTGTTTTTGCTTCTTCGGATTAACGAAGCCCTACTGTATATACACTTTTATATGTCTGGGGACTCTCTATCGGTCACAGTTGTAATGGGTACAATCGGGCAAGTGGGAAGTGGGTTTAGAGGGAGGTGGAAACACAAAATTAGGCATATCTCCCTTAATATTCGAAAAATTGAAAAATCTAGAAGAAGTATAGTTGTAGGTAATTAGTATTACTATAATTTTGTTTATTATCATTTTTGCTGTTACACTAATAATAATAATAATAAAGGTCTTTGTTATAATATTTCATAAATTAATACAAATTTCATAATTTTTTCTTTTTGCAGACATATTCTATAGTCATTTTAGACCGTCGGAAGAGTTGTCTTTATATAAATATATAAATTTTAATTTATTTACAACTATAATTAGACCAATTTTTTTTAAATGAATGTTAACTCTTAACTCTTTCTTAAACAAATATTCGAAAATTCTACTTTAACAAACAAACAAAAACAATTTACAAAGCGTTTATAAAATATATGCATAAACATGAATTGATAACCACAAACATAAAATTTTTCTGTTACAATAATATTTACACAAATATTTACAATTTAAGATTGAAAGTTAAAATTCTCAATATCTCTGTACACATTAGAGTTTGAGAAAAATGATTAGGTAAAGAATTGTAGCGAACTTTATTTTCTACAACTTTACTCCTTATATATTTTTCGATTGTTCTAATATTAAGAGAGATATTTTATATTTTATGTTTTCTTCTTTCTCTATGCCCCCTATTCCCTTGACCTATGCCATTTAGTAATAAAATTGACCTTGCAAATACTAAAATCATATCAGATATTATATTTCATTTTGATCACACTAAAATTATCACCGCTAGAGAGTGGTTTATGTATTCTAAAGAAATTCGCCATAGCTGAAGCAGCTCCTGAGTAACGAAGTTTTTTTGGAATTTCATCTAGATGGTATACCAATCTATTGTATTGTCATAAATATAAACCAAACCTACGTGCATAATTTCAAAGCTCCAGATCAATTAGAATTAGTTGAAATTTTGATTGCACAATTTTTCTCTCACAAACAAACAGAATGTGAAGTAAAATAAAAGCTTGTAAAAGAAGTACCGATGTTCGCTTCTGAATCAAAACAAACAACGTTTCATTTAATAAGAATTCGTAACACTTTATATTACACAGCCGGTATACAACAAGAAAAGCATTAGTTATTAAGATGTTGAATAGACACAGTGAAAAGAATATTTCCTACCCATATATCCCGTTTATATACAACCTTTTTTTTTATATTCTTTTTAAATATTATTCTGTTTTATTTAAAATCACAGTGACAGCTCTAATTGGATTAATTTCAGTTTTTCATACTGAAAGAAGACACATCTGCGCTATAAAAAGTTTCACAAGTAAGCAAACACCCCATTCATCATTCATAGTATTCAAGAGTGGGCCCACCGTCGTCAACAACAATACTAAGTCTGTGTGTGCAATGTTCGTTCATGCTGCAATGGTTTCGAAATAAATATCTTAATATTGTCATTATATAAAGAATAATGTACACTGTGAGTGATATTAGTTTATCACTTCTAAATATTAAATACTGATATGAAAAAATTAACTCGTCAATCAGGAATCAAACCTCGGGCCACTGGAAATCTAGTCCAGCGTGCTTACCGCTACACCAAAGACGACTCTGACGTAACAGCTAACTTTTTCATATCATTCTTACTTTTATTTTGACAGTATTACTTCTGTCGAAGTTATTATTCATATATATTTATTTGTGTATACTTAAGCGCCAACAATACAATGTTTGTCCAAATTCCTTTTTAGGTTACGTAAGACAAATTGTAGAAGACTAGTGTATACTTTATAGACCAATGTCATTGGATTTTTAATTAAATACTGATTTGAAAAACTTCTAAATATATTTAAACCCGGCATAATACACAAGAGTATTATAAGTTTAGTCCCAAATTTATACCGATTTAAAAAAATAGTTCGTATAGGTGTTCATAAAATGACCTTATTTGTCCATTTCCACCTTACAGCCCGACCTTCCGTCTGCCTGTCTATTTGTCAACACGTTTACTTAAAAACGAAAAGAGAAATTCTTTACTAGAGTTAAAAGTGCGATCAGATTCGGGTATGGGCAAAAATGAAAGGTGCATCCTCCCACCAAGTGAGAAAATATCCATCTTTGAAACCTTAAAAGGGATATGCCATAAGTAACAAAGAAGTTCAAAGTTGTAAAAGACCCCTTGGAAATTGATGATGAAAAAATTCACAAGTGAACACAAATTGTGAAATTTTATTGTCAAAAGTAACGGTTTTTTTTATACAGCCAGTCTACACCTTTGTCATTTTGGCATCAAGGATTCTCCAAGTGAATTCATAATAAGACGGTTGATTGAAAAAAAAGTTATTCAAATGAAAATGTGGATAAATAATTCTCCTTTCCATATCCTGAAATCTGACAGAATATTGTAGTCAGATAAATCAGGTGACCAACTGTATTTTATACGGGAACATATTCAATGTGTTAAGGAAACGTTGCAGTGATCACTCAGATATTTGGACCTGGTCAGAATGCCTTCGAGTTGAATTTGAAGGGTCTTTTTAACCACAGATTCGTTTCAACCTTATGTGGACTACCTGTTCGTGGGAAGTTCCCGACTTATAAATGTTGCTCAAATCAACCAGTCAACCAGTTTGATAGTAAAATTTCATAATTTGTGTTCTTTGTTCAGTTATGAATACCAAAGGTGCCCTTTTTAACACATAAGGAGGTAAAAAAAATTAATTGCAAAAAAATTATTATAACATCGAACACCTTTCTGACATACATTTGGCCCACACTTAATTTTTTGACAAAAAAATGTTTCTCTTTAAAAAATAAATAACTTTTGAGGGAAACTTTTTTTCATAGACTGAATAGTTTTGCAACAATTTCAGCTCAAACATCTGTAACTACGCTTAATTACAAGAGCAAATATGTATATATCAACTTAATACATTACTTTGTACTTTTCTACATTTGTGCGTGTGTAAAAAGTAAAATAAATAGTCCACGCATTGGTAATGCACTCAGAATATACCGAGTATTTAAGCAATGAACTCAGTTAGTTATTTTTTCAATAGTTGTCGAAAAAGACGACCATCGTTAAAACTTTTATGTAATGAAACTTTTATGTATGACAAATATCTAGTAGAATAAGTTAGATACAGTAAAATGATTCAAACAAAAGTTGTTCTGTTTAAAGCGGGACTCATTTTAAAAATAAAAATCAACTCTGGCTTGTTGAAATTGAATGCAAAAATCTATCTGAAAATGAAAGTTTATCTTTGCGTTTAATTTCTGATAATGGTAAAAGAAAGAGAAGAAAATTTTTACCGTTTACTCCAATACATAAATCAAATCGCCTTTGAAATTTATATATTTATATATATATATATATATATATATATATATATCCTATAAAAAAATTGTATGTTTAGGGACTTATCGTTTTACTTCCACAAGTATTTTAATTTTTGGAGAATAATTTTTTTTAATACTCCACTGTATAAAAATTTATTATTGATATTTTTTCATATTTTTATTATTCAAAGAATTTATATAATTATTGGTTTATGCTAGTTGAGAATTTGCATAGTTTCAACAGGCATTGGCTTAGATCAGAAATGACTTGCGTATATACGAGCTTACTTTAATATTTCAGCACATATTTAAAATCAGTTACAAAAGTAATCTCATGAACTGAGTTACAAAAAATCGTCTCATCAAGGAGTTACAAAAAATACTTCTTTCAGTTCAGTTAAAAAGAGTATTTCTCTCTGTTAGTTACAATAGTCCTCTCATCGAGGTAGTTACAAAAATTAGTTGGCTCAGTAGAGTCACAAAAAAAAATAGCTACAAAAAGAAGACAATTACTAAAATTAGTTGATTCACATCAATTAATCAGATGGTATTTAAAATTTTATTTCTTCAATTTACAAGTTGAATATTTTTTTATGGATTGTGCTGAAATATCGAATGGGCGAATTAATGGTTTCTATCTGATTGTATCTAAGTATATTTTTTTTTGTATAATTTATTTAATTCACTATTCCGAAACTTGTGGTCTCTCAAACTTGTAACAATTCAATACACATTCTATACACACTTTTGGTGTACAATTTATATTTTATGTGAATATGCATTGACGTTTTCAATTTATAACTATATTGTTTGTATACGCTTGGTTTTTTTTGGCCGTGTATTTTTTCTTTACAGAAGCGTAATGTCTCTTTATATACAACTATGTATCTGAATTAAATTTGTAATCCATATTTATATTTTTGCAAATCAGACATATTTGAACATATTTTTTTTTACTGTAGTTTTCTTTTACTACAGTTCAATTTAGCACATATTCATGTAATCCCTTTTTTCATAACTTGTACAACCAATGTTAGTGTTTTAAGGATAGTTGTACTATCAGTGTATTAGATTAGAAATTATTTATTTCAAATATATTTTATCTTAACATATATTTGTTTTGTTCCCTTTTTTGTACCTTTTATTTTTTTTCAGATTCGAATCACTTGTCGATAACTAAGACACTTACTGGATAGTAAAGATCTTACTACCTCAATATTATCTTTTTTAATGGGCCCAGCTTTTATTGAAAGACTTTCGGTTCAACGTGATTATCTTTTTTTATATTTACGTGTATGGCGTTAGGACCGATCGTTTTCTAATTTTCATAATTCCACATACAATACTCTGCTTTGGATTTTTTTTTCTAAAGTACCGTATATTTAGTTTTCATTATTTTTTTTTTAAAAATACATCATAATAACTTTTTAATTAAAATTACTAATTAACTTAACTTTCATATTTATGAAAATAATTGATAATTCAATTATTTTCTATAAAGTGTTTAGTTTTTTTTTAAAAAAAAACTAAACACCATTTTTTTTTTAAACTAAATACCTATTAATAATTTTTTACATACACATATGGAAGCAGAGCAAATATCCATATGTGTCTTTTGTTTTCGATAGTTTTCACAAAGCTCGACTTGTGATTCTGAAATTCTTTTTGAAATTTGAAATGATTATAATTTTTTCTTTATATTTATTCATTTATATCTTTTACATTTTCTTTAATTCTTTAATTATATTTAACTTAGTACTAATTTTTTTTCTCTTTCTTCTATTTTGTTTGTGGTTTAAATTTTCATTATGCCGAGAACAACTCGTAATACACCAGGTACCCCAGGAGATGACGATCCTCCAGCTGCACCAGATGACTTATTCATCACGCCTCATCAAGTATCAGCGGTTAACTTAGCGGCTATAACTACGCAGATGCAGACTACAGCTCAACAGTTCCATGCGTCAGTGCTGCACGTTTCGGATGTACAGCAACAAATACAACATCAAAGCAAACAGATAAGTAGCATTACCGATGCCTTGGCAACAATTACAACTACTCTATCAAATAATAGCACTTGTTCAAATCAATTAACTTCAAATTTTAGTTTTTTTGCAAAACCGAGTATTGATTCCTTTATAAATAAAATCACTATTCTGGACATTTCGGTTCCAGAAAATATTATACAGTTTATTGTCGATACTCAACATTTAGTTGATATTAATTTTTTACCTATAGACGTTCTTTTGAAATCTTTAATCAATAGGTGTGCTTCGAACGCACAAACATTTTGGTCTACTTGTTTGGCTGACTCTTTGTCTTGGCAAAATATTAAACATAATTTATTACAAGTTTATATTCCACCTTTGACTAAACAGATATTAATTGATAGATTAGTCCGGCGAAATCAACCTGACACTGAAAAATTTTCGACATTTGTTCCTTCAATAATAAAATTCGCGAACATCCTACTTAATGATTCATCTGAATCCGAAATCATACAAATTATTTTTGCTCATGCCAATAATTCTGTACTATCTATTCTTGGTTTATATCAAATTCCCGATACTTATAAAGATTTGTATCAACTAATCACTAAAATTGAGGAAATTCAAGCGCGAATAACTACAACACCCGTCAGTGTAAACGTTACTTCAATTCAAAATACGCATAATGACTCTAAATTTTTTTGTACCTTCTGTAAAGGTACTAATCACAATTTTAAATATTGTTTTAAAAGAAAGAAGGATAATATAAATGTTAGTACTACGGTTCCAAAAAACTCGCAATAGACCCCAAGTTTCTTATTAATGATGTTATTTTAAATTATACTATTTTACCTCTACAAACCATTTTCATTCAAGGTTATCCTTTATTAACACTTTTTGATTCCGGTGCTACTGTTAATGCTATTAAAACTGCAACTTTTAACAAGTTAAAAGCTAACAATAGAAACATCGTCACCGAATCAATTGATAAAACTATTTCTTTGTCGGGAAATAATTTTTTAAAATGTAATTTAACTGCGAAACTTCATTTTAAATTGGCTAATTTTTCATGGACTCAAACTTTTTTTATAGTAGATTCATTACCGTTTGAGGTAATTTTAGGTGTTGCCACACTTAAAAATTGCAACATCATTTTGGACTTCTTTAAGTCGACGATCAAATTTTATTTTCATCCTAATGTTGAAATACCGTTTTCGGGTTTTTGTAATAATAATCGAATTATTAATACCATTGTCGAAGCGAAAGTAAATCTTAATAGCAAACAAACCAAAGTGTTGCAAACACTTCTTCAAAACTTTAAATCGATTTTTTCTGACATTCCTGGTCTTGCCAAGGGTTTTGAATATAAAATTAAGTTAATCGATAACATTCCGGTTTGTAAAGCTCCTTACTATCTGGCACCCGATAAAGCCAAACTTTTGGACGAGCATGTTCAAGAGCTTGTTACACAAGGGGTACTTTCTCCTTCGAACTCTAATTATAGCTCACCCGTCTTCTTTGTTAAAAAGAAAGACGATTCTTATCGGTTAGTCGCTGACTATAGGTTTGTTAACAAACATATAGAGTTTGATCCGATGAGTTCAGCCAGTATGGCTCATATTTTCGCTAGCTTAGGTAATTCGAAAGTGTTTACACTCCTCGACATGAAATCCAGTTTTCATCAGATAAAATTATCAGATGACTCGAAACATGTCACCGCGATCGTCACACAATATGGTCTGTTTGAGTACAATACCATGCCTTTCGGGCTAAAGGTGGCTAGTCAATCATTAGCTCGTTTTTTAAATTCCAGTCTCGCAGAATTTCGTCATAAATTTCTTCTTATTTATTATGACGATTTAATTGTACATTCACCCGACATTGAATCACATTTAAATCACCTGAATCTCTTGTTCACTAAAATAAAGTCTATCGGTATCACTATTAATCCTTCTAAGGCTCGATTTTGTATGTCGAGGGTACGTTTGTTGGGTAGCGTAATATCCGCTGAGGGACGCTTTATAGACCCTATTAAGGTGCAAGCAATCAATGACATGCCAACTCCAAAAAACGTCAAAGAAGTTATGCGTCTAGTTGGGGCTGCGGCTTTTTACTCCCGCTATATTCCCATGTTCAGTCAGATTGTAGCTCCGTTAAACGATTTAAAAAAGAAAGGTGTAAGGTTCAAAATTACTAAGGTTCATCTTGATGCAATCTCTACTTTAAAAAAATCTTTAGTAAGTGCGCCTGTCTTAAAACATCCTGATTTTGACAAACCTTTTGTGCTACAAACTGACGGATCAGCTACTGGTCTGGGCGCGGTATTACTTCAAAAATATGATGACGGTTTGCACCCCATTATGTACTGTTCTCGAAAATTGAATCCAGCCGAATTAAAATATAACAGTCATGAATTAGAACTTCTCGCAGTAGTAACGGCCCTAGATAAATTTAAAGATTTTTTAACCGACCGCAAGTTTACTCTACAGACTGACTGCAGGTCGTTATTGTGGATTTTTAATACCCCCAATAAATTTAATAAATTATCTAGGTGGATCCTTAAAATTTCGAGATATGACTTTACCCCGGAACATATTAAGGGCAAATTGAACAATATGGCCGATTTTCTATCTAGGTTATACGAAACTGACCATTTAATAGTGAACAAATTTTCTGATTCAAATCAAGATTCAGGCAAAAATTTCATTAAAGTTAAAGAGTTGCATAGCAATGATCCAGGTTATGCAAACCTATTAAAAAAGATAACCAATACTTTGGATCAAACTGACTTAGAATCGGTGAATGAAGAAATCAGGAACAATGCGCAACTGAACTTTATTAACGTTTTAGCTAATACAAATTTTGATTACCTTTCTGTTAAAAGCGAGCAACGTAACTCTCCCGAATGTAAAATCATTTATCAAAACCTTAAGGCTCAGATGAATGTCCCTAATTTTTGCATAAAGGATGGGTTAATTTATAAGTTCGTCGGAAGGAATCGACTAAAACGTATATTTTTACCAGATAATTTACTCGATTACGTTCTTCGATATTATCATGATTCCAAGTATGCTGCGCATAATTCAGTAATTAAAACATTCCGTGAAATTAGTAAAATATTTTACTACAAAAACCTCTATGCGAAAGTAAGGGACTATGTCAGAACCTGTAAAGTGTGCCAGGCTATAAGGCCATATACACGTAACGATAGGGTTCAGTTGAGTAGTTCCGTGCCGGAGTATACCCTACATACTTTGTACGTCGACTTTATCGGTCCTATTATTAGATCAAGTGAAGGATTTAAATATATTTTTTCTATTGTAGATGGATTTTCAAAATTTGCTTTCGCCTTTCCATGTAAAAGGCAGACCAGTGACGTTGCCATTTCACTGATACAGAAGATTTTCCTGCAAAACGGATATCCGACGGTTGTTGTAGCCGACAACGGACCAGCCTTTGCGTCGATCAAGTGGAAAACCTTCTTATTTAATAATGGTATTAGAGCTGCCTACTGTTCGAGCTATACACCATCTTCGAACAAGAGCGAGTGCCTCAATCGACAGATAAAATATAATTTAGGATGCATTCTCAAAGAATATTCTGTAGACCATAAAAATTGGTCAAAATTTTTGAGTTTTGTAATTTTCAATTACAACAACTCCTACAAAAATACAATCGACTCAACACCAGCTGAAGTTTATTTTGGTAGAAAGTTAATGACGCCGTTTGTGATTATAAACGAATTAACTGAGTTAATCACGAGTTCTGCTAAACCATCACAAGCACATATACAAGATGCGTTAAAGATTGCTCACCAACAACGAGTCAACCAAACTTTAAATAAACCAACGCTGTCTAAATATAAAGTGGGTCAATTGGTCATGGTTAAAAACTTGGCCCCGAATATGAACAAGAATATCGCACCTAAATTCGCTTCAAAATTCAATGGACCGTACAAGATAATAAAGTTCACTACACCATCTTCAGTTAGGCTAAAAGCTCCAAAATCTAATAAGAAAACCTTCGGCATGTCGATATACAACATTCGGCCATACTATCTCAGAGGATATCAAGGGAATGGTAACGTTACTGCATCCTAATTAAACATCTAAATATATTTAAATCTTCACGTCTAATCCACATTTGTAAGATTTTTCATTCATCTATTCATGTCATTCTTGCTTTAATATTTTCCAATTAGCATGTCGCTAATTTTTTTGGCCCCCTGGAGTGGAGAATAATTTTTTTTAATACTCCACTGTATAAAAATTTATTATTGATATTTTTTCATATTTTTATTATTCAAAGAATTTATATAATTATTGGTTTATGCTAGTTGAGAATTTGCATAGTTTCAACAGGCATTGGCTTAGATCAGAAATGACTTGCGTATATACGAGCTTACTTTAATATTTCAGCACATATTTAAAATCAGTTACAAAAGTAATCTCATGAACTGAGTTACAAAAAATCGTCTCATCAAGGAGTTACAAAAAATACTTCTTTCAGTTCAGTTAAAAAGAGTATTTCTCTCTGTTAGTTACAATAGTCCTCTCATCGAGGTAGTTACAAAAATTAGTTGGCTCAGTAGAGTCACAAAAAAAAATAGCTACAAAAAGAAGACAATTACTAAAATTAGTTGATTCACATCAATTAATCAGATGGTATTTAAAATTTTATTTCTTCAATTTACAAGTTGAATATTTTTTTATGGATTGTGCTGAAATATCGAATGGGCGAATTAATGGTTTCTATCTGATTGTATCTAAGTATATTTTTTTTTGTATAATTTATTTAATTCACTATTCCGAAACTTGTGGTCTCTCAAACTTGTAACAATTCAATACACATTCTATACACACTTTTGGTGTACAATTTATATTTTATGTGAATATGCATTGACGTTTTCAATTTATAACTATATTGTTTGTATACGCTTGGTTTTTTTTGGCCGTGTATTTTTTCTTTACAGAAGCGTAATGTCTCTTTATATACAACTATGTATCTGAATTAAATTTGTAATCCATATTTATATTTTTGCAAATCAGACATATTTGAACATATTTTTTTTTACTGTAGTTTTCTTTTACTACAGTTCAATTTAGCACATATTCATGTAATCCCTTTTTTCATAACTTGTACAACCAATGTTAGTGTTTTAAGGATAGTTGTACTATCAGTGTATTAGATTAGAAATTATTTATTTCAAATATATTTTATCTTAACATATATTTGTTTTGTTCCCTTTTTTGTACCTTTTATTTTTTTTCAGATTCGAATCACTTGTCGATAACTAAGACACTTACTGGATAGTAAAGATCTTACTACCTCAATATTATCTTTTTTAATGGGCCCAGCTTTTATTGAAAGACTTTCGGTTCAACGTGATTATCTTTTTTTATATTTACGTGTATGGCGTTAGGACCGATCGTTTTCTAATTTTCATAATTCCACATACAATACTCTGCTTTGGATTTTTTTTTCTAAAGTACCGTATATTTAGTTTTCATTATTTTTTTTTTTAAAATACATCATAATAACTTTTTAATTAAAATTACTAATTAACTTAACTTTCATATTTATGAAAATAATTGATAATTCAATTATTTTCTATAAAGTGTTTAGTTTTTTTTTAAAAAAAAACTAAACACCATTTTTTTTTTAAACTAAATACCCATTAATTATTTTTTTACATACATTTTAAGATCTATTTTTAGAGAATTTCCTCTTCAAGTAATTAGTAATAATAATAAATTTATTATCAATATATATATATATATATATATATATATCTTTGCGTTTAATTTCTGATAAAGGTAACAGAAAGAGAAGAAAATTTTTACCGTTTACTCCAATACATAAATCAAACCTCCTTTGAAATTTATATATATATATATATATATATATATATATATATATATATATATATATATATATATACTTACAACTTTTTTATTGTCCTCTGTTCGGTCAAAAATTATTATGTGTGTATGAGATATTTTAAGCAAGGTATCCTCTACGCGAAAAGAGAGATATTCTCTACTAAATTGCAGGTAAAGATAAACCTGTAATGAGTTACAGTTTATATCAAGAAATAGATATAATTATACCGTTGCTTTTATAACGGGTTTCAACTAATAACAAAATAAAATGTATAATGCATTTATACTTTTACTTAAGTAGTTAAATAGTAGTTACTTGTTAATCTTTAAAAAATCAAGAACAAGCGACTACACTTCAATGCAAGGGGAATGAATTTGCAGTGTGCATGTATCGCAAAAAGAAGATATATTATTTTATATATTACTATGACGTATTATACCAAGAGCCCATGGTAAGAATACCTCCTTCATCAAACATCATCAATAGGAGTAAATTAATAAGTTTACATAATCACCGTTCGTGGGAAATCGGTCGCCCTAAGCAACAATCCTGTATAAATTACTGTAATTAAGCTAATGACAGTCGACAAAATTTAACTTAACTTCCTCACAAAACATCCTAATAAAATTAATATGGAATGATAGGAAAATATGTGTACAGAACATGAAAATAATGGTCGCCCATTGCAAAACTTGTGCTAAATATATGACCAGTTTGATAGAGAAATAAGCTGCCAAATAACCACTCTTTCTGGAGAATGGAATCTTTCATTTAAAAAAGACAATTAATGATGTTCAATGAGGGAGGTATGGTCCCGATTAACCACTCTTTCAAAGGGTAACTGTGACCAATATATAATGAAACTAAACATATTTCCCTATCAATCCATGTTACATCAGGATGTTTTTTAAGTTCTATTTTTATACGCTTTTTATTAGTTTCACCTGTATGTATGTATGTAACCGACCCTTTTGGGCTCGATTTTCTCCTACTTTGAACGATCAGATTTAATTCAAATTTTGCACACCTGTCAAAGACCGATGACAATGCAATAATTCGATTAAAATATCCGATTATCCTGATTAGATTCGCCAGGATTCATCAATTTCTTTTCGCATCCTTTGCATGAGAGTAAGAGAGATAGAGCTAGTGCGCGAACTTCAACTGAAAAATGAAAAATAAATAATAGTTTTAAAAAACTAAAAAAACACGCTTTTATAGAAAATCCAATTAAAAAATAGAAAATAAAATTTAATAAATTTGGATTAAAAAAAAGTGTAAATAAGAAACAAATGTATATTAATGGAATAACTATTGACACTATGCACCCCACGCTTTTTCCATTAATATACATTTGTTTCTTATTTACACTTTTCTTAATCCAAATTTATTAAATTTTATTTTCTATTTTTTAGTTGGATTTTCTATAAAAGCGTGTTTTTTTAGTTTTTTAAAACTATTTCGACTGATTAGGTTAATTACAGTAATTTGCACAGGATTGACTTAGGACGGCCGATTGCCCTCGACGGGTGATTATGTATACTTATTAAATTACTATATGCTCGATGAGGGAGGCAATAGTACCATGAGATCTTGGACTATATTTTCTAGTTGAATAAATTGTAAGAAAAAGTGTTATATTATATCAACAATTTTACCATCTCCGTAAGATGTGCTGTAGTTATAAGTACGACAAAAACCTTCGTGGCTACTTTAATAACTTTTTTCTCGTTATGATAACTGTGTATATAAAATGATGCGAGATAGAATAGGTATATTATTAAAATTTTATGTAAATTTTCATAATTGAAAAGTGCTAAAAAATTTTACCATTAGAAAAAGACGTGAATGTTTAAATTATATTCTAATTAATAATTAATTAAAAATAAAGAAATTTAAATTGATAATTTTTATGAAAAACAAATATGTAAATTATATTTTTTTGCAAAAACCATGAGGGGTGATATTAATCATTGGTTCCAGGCCAATTAAATTGAACACCCGCATTTATAAAATCACTGAAGTTTAAATATATGTCTAATAAAAGTTTTCTAGCTTCAGTTTTGTCTCCGGTTTTTCTGGTGGGGGGAAAATGTAAGGAAGAAGTATGGAATGTACTCGATTTTAAATCCTAATTTTCTTCAATATTTAGATACCTATGCGTACAGTACATATTTCCTTGGTTACCTGGTAACTATCAAAAAGCTCCTTATTAGATATTCAGGCAAATAAAGGTTTTTTTTTGTTTAAATCCCAAATTACTGTCTTGTTAATAATTAAAGAGTGTGTTTCAGGATGTCTCAGATCCCACAAACTGATCAAAATGAAAAGAAAAACTTAAAATTTAATGTGCAAAAGCGTGTAAAAATTAAATCTTCGTAGTATTTTAGAAAACTTTTCAGCACGATAAGCACCGACCCTCCCCCCCTTTCCCTTACGTTTTTGCAACAATTTTTGTACAACAACTTTTTATAAGATATATATTAAATTTAACATAAAATTTGAAAAACTGAATTTTAGTAGAATTGCATATCTTGTTTATTAAAATCGGATGAAAATTGACTGTGATAAGGCAAAATTAATTTTTTATGGATTTCTATGACGTCATCAAGTACAAAAAATCTATTTTTTAATATTTCAGCAAAATTGTACCCAATTTTAATAAAAAATTTTTGAAATTACTAATTTTGAGTTATATTTTTTCTAGTACAAAAGGGCTAGAGTACTTTCTATTATCAGAAGTGGGCCGCATTTTTAATATTCATAAGATATATGTTAAATTTAACATAAAATTAGAAAAATATGACTTTAATTTAGTAGAAATCCATATTTTGTTCATTAAAATCTAATAAAATTTGCCTGTGATAAGGCAAAATTAAGTTTTATGGATTTTGATGGCGTCACCAAGTACAAAAAATCTATTTTTTCAATATTTAAGCTAAATTAAATCCGATTTCAATGAAATTTTATTTGAAACCTACTAACGTTCAGCTATATTTTTCGTTTCTATTAGTATAAAATTACGTAGTTTCTACTAGTATAAGCTTACGTTCACCCTTATATCCAAAGCGTGATCCCTAACGATACAATCTTGAAATCCATAAAAGATATGGTAAATTCAACATAAAATTATAGTGGATTATTACAGAAATTTGACAAAACAAAATGAAAACAAATTCAATCATTCAGCTTCATGGTAAAAACGAAAACTGATAAATTCTGATACATTCCAAAACTGATAAAATGATACATTCCAAAATTCTTTTGGAAATTGTGTATTCTTATATATTTTCTAAAAGCTCATATATGTATTCTATTAACAAAATACTAAAACCAGTTGCGCAGTAAAATGGGAGGTTATGGGGTCGAATCCCGACATCGGCACTTTGTCAATTATTATTTAAAAAAAGGGCGGTTAATTGACTAAACTGTCGGCGAAAGGACAAGAACGAAGTAACCGGCTATGCTGGAGAAGGTTTTCTGCAGTTTCCTTCACGAACTCCAGATGAATATCGGCATAGTTCCTATCATAGTCGCCTGCAGCCGCAACCAATTCCTAGTCTATACACAAAAATTCTTTCCACTCCACTCACATCCTCACATCCTTAGGCATCACAAAGGACCTTATGGTCGAAGTTTAGCCCGTCCAGAGCACCCTCTACAATCTATCTATCTGTCTAACAAAAACTAATAAAAAACAGGCATCCTGGAAGAAGAGAAACATGAATTTCAAACCAAAATTTCTTAAATAATATTGTTCACATCGATACCTAAATTTAACCAAAAAAAACGTGATATCACCGTTGATTTTCAACAAATTTCAACTAACCCTAACAACTATATATGATAATAAATTGAAATTAATTGACAAATTTGAGTATATGATATTATTTATATAATAATAATTTAAAAAACAAAAAATAAAATTTTTTTAAAGTAAATTACATTAAAACGCTGTTCTAATATATTTTCAAATGATATATGAAAATTGTACACATAAACACAGTAATAATTGAAAATCATAAATAAAATTCATTTTGACATTATCGCATGTATGCAATCCACATTACATTTAAGTTATAACAGTTGCGTTTATATATACCACAGTAATATAAAATATATAACACATTTATAACCAAAAACATGTTATAGCCGTAGTTCTAGTTGTAGCCGATAGTTATTATTGTTGGTGCATATATAATATTTATAAAATGTAATTTTGTGGCTATCACATAAAAATCAAATTTACACAAATCTACCTTTCATAATTTAAATATTAAAAAAAAATCACAAAAAAACTGTGTGAATGAATGGGGTGCATTGGTTTTTATTTAGAGTTATTTTGGTAACGATCGTTGTATGGCGGAGCCCATGAGTAAAATAATTTTTGTGTTGTATAATAGAATTGTGGTGTACACAAAATATAAAAATAATAATAATAATGAATAAAACAATGCATAGGAATTTAAAAAAATGTATATATAGGAACAAAAAAAAGTGAAAATCCATTAAATAAAATGACAAAACAGTGGGTTTAATGAAAAATATAAATTATATACCACCTGTATATTATTACATACACAGTGATTCATCTGAATACAAATTATTTACTTCAAGCATTAACTTATCACTTTTTTTGGTTATTGCTCAGTAACTCTTTACTAGTGCGTTCGCAGAAAAACAAATTATTCACCTTTTTTTTGTGGAGCATAAAAATTGGTACAGTTGACTACCATAACATGTTTTCCCAAGCCCTATACTGACCGAAATATTGAGCTTCAAAGAATTGGAATGTTTTTAAAAATTATAAAATAGTAAAAATAACAATTAACTGGGTTCATTGCTTAAATACCCAGTATATACTAAGTTTATGAAAAAGTCATACAAAAATTGTTTATTTTAAAAAAGGAACATTTTTTGTTTTAAATTTTTTTCTCTCTCACGGTTTCAAAGATGGGGAAGGCATTGTCCGCTATTACCCATTCACATTTTTAGCTCTAGAACACACATACAAAATTTCAGCTTGTTACTTTTTTTCGTTTTTGAGTTCATGTGTTTCCGGACAGGCGAACATGCGGAAATGAACTAATAAGGTCATTTTATGAACACCTACGTGAACTGTTACAAAGTCGAGACTAAACTTAATTATATACCAGGTATAACAAGTGAAGATAACAACTAACTGAGTTAATTGTATAAATACCCGGTATATACTGTGTGCATTATCAATGCATCAACTTATTAATTAAATTAAATACAGATATGAAAAAATTAACTCGTCAACCAGGAATCGAACCTCGGGCCTCTGCATAACTAGTCCAGTATGCTTCCGCCACACCAAAGACGATTGTGATGCAACAGCCAACTTTTTCATATTATTCTAATTTTTTATTTATTAGACAGTATTACTTCTGTTGAAGTGATTTGTTTATTTAATATTTGTTTATTTGTGTATACTTTCGTGTCAACATAACGATGTTTGTCCAAATTCCTTTCGGTTACGTATGACAAACTGTAGAAGACTATAGCGTATACTCCGACACATTTCATTGTCATTGAATTTATTGATTAAATTAAATACTGATATGAAAAAATTAACTCGTCAACCAGGAATCGAACCTCGGGCCTCTGGATAACTAGTCCAGTATGCTTCCGCTACACCAAAGACGATTGTGATGCAACAGCCAACTTTTTCATATTATTCTAATTTTTTATTTATTAGACAGTGCATCAACTGTTTATTTTACTTTGTACACTCGTACAAATGTATTTTTAAAAAATTAGTGTATAAAGGTGCTATATGTATGCTGAAGTTGTGGTAATACAATTCAGTTTATGAAAAAAAAAGTTTAAACAAACCTTTACTTCATTTCACAGATAGAGTACCGTAAATCTGCATACAAAATTTCAGTAAATAGGTATAAACAAAGGTATTTTCGTATTATGCAAATACCTTGTATATACGGACTGACTGTATAGAGGTTGTTGTATGATGGACTAGATATTTTACATTTTCTACTTCTATCATAACAATTGATAATTATCAATTTTAGTTAAATGACTCCCTAGTTTGCTATACGGATGGTTCCAAGCTAAAAGAGGGCCAATCGGGGACCGGAGTGTATGTTAGAGATATTAGAGGCAGCTTTTCACTAGGACGATACGCTACTGTTTTTCAAACAGAGGATTATGCTGTACCGTTAGTGGCAAACATGGAAAAAGTAGTGGGTTGAACTGAGCGGCAGATTTATATCTGCTCGGATGCCAAGCTGCACTGAAAGTAATCTGCTTCGCTAAAATAACATCTTCTCTGGTTCTCGAATGCGCAGAATCAATGGAAAGCTTGACGGGGACGAAAAAGGTCACATTGATGTGGATATCATGACACATCGGAGTTGAGGGTGCCGACGAACTTGCACGTAAAGGAGCTGCACTACCATATCATGGACCGGAACCATATCTAAAAAGAACTAGGAGATACACAACCTCTGCCCTTAACGAATGGGTAGATAAGACTATGGGACCAGTCCAAGTAGCTGAGCGGTCTAAGGCGTTATGTCTGCGCAGTATGCAGTACTTGGAATCTGGGAGGTTATGGGTTCGAATCCTGACATCGGCAGTTTGTCAATTATTATAAAAAAAGGAGCGGTTAATTGACTAAACTGTCAGCGTATGGACAAGAACGAAGTAACCGGCTATGCTGGAGAAGGTTTTCTGCAGTTTCCTTCACGAACTCCAGATGAATATCGGCATAGTTCCTATCATAATCGGCTGCAGCCGCATATCCTACCAATTCCTAGTCTACTCACAAATTCCTTCCACTCCACTCACATCCTCACATCCTAAGGCATCACAATGGACCTTATGGTCGAAGTGTAGCCCGTCCAGGGCAGCCTTTACAATCTCCATCTACCATGGGCAGGGATAGAGGAAACGAACCAGATGTGGTAGAGGATAGAAGAGGTTGAAGGAATGGGATTTTTAGGGGTCGTTAAAATAGGCCATCTTATCAGGAATCGGCCACCCCTACTACTACTACTTCTACTACTTCTAAAGTGATTATTTTGCTTAAGTTTAAACCTGAGATATTTTATATATTAAATTTCGATATGTCACTGTGTACGTTGTCACACTGATGATTAAAAACAAGTAATATTTTTAAGTTCTGCCATCTATAAGCTACATTTTATTTTAATTTAAAATTCATCTATTATATTTTCGACATTAAAGAATCCCCAATTTCCCCAATCGAAAAAATAAAGTAAGGATAACAAATATTATTATTTGAGTACAGTGTCGTTCAAAGAAATAAATAATTTAAATGAATATTTTGAAAATTGAGCGCTGCTTTTGTGGCCCGTAGTACTATGAAAAAAGTTCATACAAACTGAAATCTAACAATGCTTTGTTTGCGAAATGCTAGAGGCTGAAAACGGGATGAAAAATTACTTTCGTGACATGACAAGCCAATCTCTCGCAAACAAAACATTATTGGTATCGGATATAAATTTTTCAGTTCAATTCAAAATAACTTTTTCCTCATTTTGATGAATAAGCGGTATGCGGGATTAATGTGTGTGACAAATTCTCGACAAAAACATTAAACCTTAAACATTATATTATCGAATGATAATTAGTGAGAACTCTAGGTTTTTGAAATAAAATTTCAAATTCGCCCCCTTTACCTAGATCAGTTCTAGATCTAGGTAAAGTGAAATGGTCACCAAATTATCAAAAAGTAACATATCCTGAGACAATATAAGAGTAATTTTAATAAGAGTAAGGTAATAGGAATAAATGTGAATGAAGGAAATTTTAACAAGAGTAATTTCAATATAATTTAAAATTTATTATATTTTAAAATTTAATATATTTTAATTTAGTTAATTTTCTATTTATTTTTATTTTTGTCTATTACTCTCGACTTTCTATCTATTTCTAATTGTCAAAGAGTAAATTACGGTTAGCTAATTTATACTGATGATGACTACATTGTAGTCGAAATACGTATTTATAATACAAAAAACGGATCTAGGTAAAGAGGGCGAATTTGCAGAAATTTGAAAAGGTATAACAGAGAAAATTGTATAACAAAAACAAATTCTATTTCCCGAAGAAAACGCTAAAACATGCTTCTTTAGTTTAGGTACTTTGTACAAAAATAAGTTACGAAAACATATTATCAATAGTTCGGGAAACCTTCTTTGTGAAGTTAAAATTTTTTAGATAGAAATAAATTTTTGTTCGCGAACCGTGAATTATTTTGTAGCATTCCAGAAAGATGTACATCAGTCCCTTCCTCAAAGAAATTATATTGTAGCCCAAGTTCAATATCATACAAATGATTTATTAACAACAGTTCCAATGCATAGTCCCAATTGGTAACGAGGAAGTTCGTTTTTTAAATGGCTAATGGAGTGCAGATACTTTTTCAATACTGTAATAAAAAATGTTAATGTTCAAAGACGACACTGTTCAAAAAAATGTACAATTCTTCAAAGTCATTCACTTGAGATTTGATCAATAAAAAGGCTATTGGAATGAGAAGCGTCACACTTTTATGAGGGTGTTATAGTCGAAGTTCGTTTGGCATATATATTATATATGTTGATGGGTTTGCGGTTGTGATCATCCCCAATGGGCCGTTATATCAAATTCTGTTAACTCTTATATATTTATATATATTTATATATATATATATATATGTATATATATATATATATATATATATATATATATATATATATATATATATATATATATATATATATATATATATATATATATATATATATATATATATATATGTTCTGGTGTTGGAAAGTTGGTAGTCTGTTGCGCTTGTTTATCGAAGGTGGTTATACCCTATATAAATACATTGGTGAAAAAAAATTGCAATACAAAAAATTCAATCTTAAATCCCAAATGTAAATACTATAACTACTGCTCTGGGCATTCTATTTGAACTGAATTTATTATTTTTGAATAAGAAATTGTACCCCCAACGTAAGAAACTAAATTCTTAAAACTTCTATAGGTCATTACTTACTAGGTACTGCTCATTTTCAATATATTTAAATTAATCTTGAATAAATATGAAATAAATATAATAATAATTCTGTCTTTAAAATACAAAATATATTATGGATTTTGAAATTCTAAAAGAATGGAGAAAAATGTGAAATCACTAGCTAAATAACAATTTCCACGTTTCTAACTTCAAAAATGACAAACTTCCATAAAAACTTTCATCCCCTATTTAACCCTCTTAAGAAATAAATATCCAAAAACGCTGATACAACTATTTTATTTATAAACAGAAGCCTAAAGACCAATTTCCATATTTCTAATTTCAAAAATGATGAAATTCCATACAAACTTTCATCCCCTATTTAACCCTCTTAGGGGATGAATTTTCAAAAACGCTAACTTTTTTTATAAAAAGACTCAACAACAACAACAACAACTTCCACGTTTCTAAATACAAAAATGACGCACTTCCCATACAAACTCTCGTCCCTTATTTAACCCCCTTGGTGGATGAATTTTCAAAAACGCTAATACCGTCATCGTAGCGAGATAAAATGCATCAAAATCGGTTTCATTAAAAAAAAATCGATTCAATAGTTTATGCGTGATGCGAGAACAATCAAACTGACAATTACAGCTTTAAACAAACAAACTTCCATAAACTTTTGAACAAAAAAAGTTTCAATCGGTCCAGTAGTATATAAGGGTATATTAAGTGTAGGCACGACTTTGTAACGGTTGAAAATATTGATTACAGAAAAAAATTACAAAGACAAAAAATAAAACATATTTACTTGTACATGAATTGTGTATTTTTCATTATAAAAATCGTTTATTTTATGTTATAATGGCTGCAAATTGTTGTGTACCGAACTGTAAATCTTCAAAAAGAATAAATTATGATATTAGCTTCCGTATATGTATTTCCAAAATTTTCAGACAAAGTCAAATTGAAACATATTTTGGAGGATATTTATAATATTTTAGTAAAATATTTTAACTAATGATAAATAAAAAAAGATTAAGAACTGCTTGAAATTTTTACTGTTTAGTCTAAAAATGTCGTAAACTCAGTATTACACAGTACGTTAAAATAATCTTGTTTACAACTATGAAGAATTTCTTGTTTTGCGTATTTAAACAATTAACTTATTGTCACTTTTCGTATTCTATTTAATAATTATTTTTAATTATATAAAAAAGTTAGATACGCATAAGACAAAAGTCCTTCGAGAACGGAGGCCCCTAGCACGTGCTTATCCCTTAATCCGCCACACGTTGCGCTCGAGACATTAGCTGGATTAATCTATTTAAAAAATATTTACGAGTCAGATAAGTCACAACATTATTTTTCAAATGTAAAAATTTTTTCTTACCTTTTCGAAAGTTAATGTGTATTTTTTAATGCTTTTTCTCATCATAAATAAAAGTTGAAATATTTAAAATGTCATAAAACACATATCCATTAAATTATATAAAAATTTTTGTAAAAAATCTAATTGTCAAATATCATGAATTCCATGTTTGATAAATAACGAACAATATAAAGACGATTATTGTTATTTTTATTAGTTTCATGGTGTTGTTTTATAAAAGCATTTATCTGGTTAATCAAGTATTCAAGCATATAATAATCTAAATGAAAAAACAGAAACGCTAATAAAGAAAGAATATTACACATTTTATTTACATTTTATCATGACTACAACAGAAAAGAAACACATTCCATTCCCTGTGTTTTTTCTAAAACATAAAAAATATTTCTCGTAAAACAGCACAAAATCTAGACAGTAAATCTGGCAATTCAGAACGTGATCTGCCTTACAATTATAAAACATATAAACTTATTTCTGCAACAAACTATCATATCATCAACCTACAAAATATAGAAAAGCTTAACGAATTTCGATGAGAAATAATAGTCAACTTTTATGATAATTTGAAATAAAATAAAAATTCGTTACGCAGGGGCTGTGTCTACTTAGCAAATTTTCTCATAATAAATACATCACTTCTCTTTTGGAAGTAGATCTTAATTGACTTTTATCTTATTAATGCCCATGGCGATCCGTGACCGCTAGAGTGGCTACAGACACGTATATAAATGAATATGTTTTCGTATCTGATATGCTTTTGGTATTTCAAAGGTCAAGTTCGTTAAGAACAGAATCGATCAAAAGTAAGGGTCGTAGTACTCCTTCATTCGACTGTTGGATGTTGTGGCGTACCCGTTCGTGGACATCACTCATACAATTGCGAAGGGCGCTAACATAGTCTACTCCCTCTTCGTTGTATCCTGATGGACGACCAAACATGAGATCACAGGGTAAACGAAGTTCTCTTCCCATGATGATACTAGCTGGTGTTTTACTAGTACTTTCATGAACCGACGAGCGATAAGCGAACAGGAACAAGTGTAAAAACGTATTCCAGTCTCGTTGATGATCTGAAACCACTTTGGCTAAATGTCGGTTGATGATTCTGTTCATTCGGTACCATTGAAATTATTCTCTGATAATGGTCCATGTTATAATAGTTTTATATTTAAAGATTTTGCACGTAAGTGGAATTTTCAACATGTAACGTCAAGTCCATACTATGCCAGATCAAATGGTATGGTTGAGAGACACATTCAAACGCTAAAGAAAATGTTAAAGAATGCGGATGTTGTTAACAAAGATCCGTGCATTGCTTTAATTGAATATAGAAATACAAAAATTGATACTGTAATTAATAAACTACCAACTGAATTTATGTTTGGAAAACCAATCAATGCGTTTTTGCCAACCTCTGCAACTTGTATGCCTAATATCAATGACACTTATTTAAAAGTAAAAAATCAGCTAGAAGAAAGGCAACAAAAATATAAATATTATCACGATTTAAAACACAAAAAGTTTATAAAACCGCTTGAAAAGGGTGTTTATTAGAGATAGTCGCAATGAAATGGTTCCAGGTCAAATAGTGGACAATAGTCAAAGACCAAAGTTAAAATATATGCAGTATATCATATGTAGTTAAAACTGAAAACGGTAATATAATTGAAAGAAATAATTTTAATCTGTTTAGGGCTTCACCCAACAAAAGACTTGAAGTTAAAAAATAAAATGATGATTTATTAAGCAATCAAACAAACCGTAGTCAGTTAGAAAAAAAACTGTGGATGTTCCACCAGTTTCAAAATCTGTGTTGATGCCAGAGACAGTTACTAGATCTGGTAGAATATCCAAAAAACCAGAATACCTTGTAGATTATAATTTAGAATCTTAGTAAAATAAGTATGTATTTTTTTGTTTGTTTTTTTCCGTAAAGGAGGGGGATGTCAGAGGTATATCGTTGGAGTACGCCACTGTGCAAGATATATATAATTATAGAGATACCTTGTGTGTGTAAGCCACTGGGTTAGAGGTTAACTAGAAAAGGATATAGATTTGACGGTTAGCACGTGTGGTTCATTTTAGAATAAAATAAATGTTAATTTTCTTAAATAATAAAAATGATGTTTTCATTTAAACCCTTTTTATTGACAATGAGTTTTACCTATGCTTAAATCTGCTTAAATACACTGCACATACTGAATTCATCATCAATGTGTAAAGTGTTTATTTTACTTTTGCACGAATGTAAAAATATACAAAATAGTCTATAAAGATATACATATTTGTTTTTACATGAACGTATGTAAGGAAGGGATTTAGGGGGTCCGGATCCCCTCCTTAGCCTACGCAAAAGCGTTAATACTCGCCGAATATCCACCTTTTGTTTGCCCACAGCTTTGTTATTTTCAATTGATTAATTTATTGGCGATTGCTTTTTTACGGCACAAAAAATAGTTTACCCTTGTAAATTGTTGAACACCCTCCAACGAATGAATGCTATAGCTACACCCGTATGCTTTTGTAATCAAAAATAACTACTGACTTTTTAGCTGAATTGCAAAGTTTTTTAAAAAGGTACATTTTTTTGCTTAAAATTTTTTTTTTCCCTTACGCTTTGAGAGATAAATATTTTCGTCGGATAATTCAACGGGCGGGTATGAAAAAATAAACCAATTACAGTTAAAAAGTGGGAGCTAAACTTGTAATATCCCTATATATATGCAGGGGTATAGGTGTTCATTCAGAGTAAAAAAACATTACCGGTTCGACCGGATTTTGATGGCCGTATATTAAATGTAGTTAACTTTTAATTTCATTTGAAATTTCCCGTCTAAAGCTTCTTACTACTTTATCAAAAAGTTGTGGCAACTCTGAACTAACATAACCATCTTTATTGTCGAATAAAAAATCGATGTGAATCCTTCTTCGAAGAATTCAACTTTTTGTTCGAAAATTTTGTATGTCTATGTATAAGTGAATTTACAGAAATGAGTAAGTAGGTAATATATTCATGTAGACAAAAGAATAAGTGAGTATTTTTATATAACAACAAAAATAATAATATAATAATAACATTATGAGTTAAAAGTTGTTTTATTTTATTTTCTGTATTTTGTTCGAAACACACTTAACTATATATACAAGTGTATAAAAATGTTTGTATAGTTTGCTTGGCTGTACATAAAATTGACCTCCACAAAATTACTTATGGTCACATAAAATGAAAAACTTATTATTTTCATTTCAAACACAAATAATTTGCATGTGAGTCAATAAATTACAAATGTTTTCATTCACTTTTTTTTTGCTTTCTATAAGGGCCCCCAAATTCTGAGTGACCAAGTGCCCAGTAGATGTGTACCGTGACCAGTAGCCTAAGATGCTTCTAAATGTATGATAAGGTTCATTTAATAAATCTTCAAAAAATAAAAACTTTGATACAAAAAATTAAATCTTCGAAAAAAGAAAGGAACTGAAAAGCAAGAAAAACTAAGTCAATGTAAATACCTAAATAATTTTAAGTCGGCATCAAACAATATATGTAATATTTTACTTAAGTTTTGAGTTGGATACAAACTAGTTTTATTTAAAGAATTCTATTTTTTTATAAAATTGATAATTTATTTTTTATATTCGTCTAAACATGTTGTTGCTCTGGCGGTATATAAAACCGGAGTTTGACCCAATTCAAAATCAGTTAAAAATTGACATTTGTTCGATTAAATCAGTTAAAAATTGACATTATTCAGTTAAAAACTAATATTGTTCGAGTATAATATCAGTTTGAAAGTACCATTGTTGGATTGATATAATCAAAATTAAAAATTGTCGAAAAAAATTAAATTCAAAATTATTTTGAAATCAAATAACGTCAGGTTTTCATTTCATAAAAATTTTGTTTTATTTAATTTTTTTTCAAAAAAGTGCGTGTTCCAATTGACAGATATTTAGTAAAACTATTACTAATATTTTGTTTTTTTTTGTGAGTCGAGTATCGAAATCTGTTGTAGGTTTGGCAGCGCTCCTTTTGAAGGTTAAATAGAGAGCCAAGATACCGCGACAATATAATTATAAGTATTTAGTGTAACCTTCAAAATTTTTCATATTCTAGAATACTACATAAAAAAAAAAAAAAAACAACAGACGAATTGAGAACCATCCTCCTTTTTGAAGTCGGGTTAAAAATAGTGGATGTGTGTGCGATGTTCAAAGTGAGTTTTGAGCTTTTCCCATCGGATGTTTCATAAATTGAAAAATGTCTTCAGTAAGGTGCCTGTTCGACGTTTTCGAGCAAAAGCTTGGAATATTCTATTAATATAAAAGTTAAATATAAAATATTAAAGTTAAAGCTTTTTCGTTCTTGAAATATAAGGGTCAAAAACACGAAGACATCATCCCATGACAAGAAAGCCGTAATATGAAGCCGTAATAAACAAGCAGTCTGTATATAGAGGTTACGTGGCGTTTATACCATTTTCTAAAATTAAAAACAAATGCAATAATAATTAGTAATTAAATATATAATGAGAATTTAAAATTCGAACATCACAAACTATATATAAATTACATTATAAAACTAATTTATTTATAAATATATTTAATACATCTATAGATATTTTTTAAATATTTAAAAAAAAATAAAATAACATCAAGTTTTAGAGTAATGTGCTTACAAATTACATGACACAATTGGATGAGCTAAATCCGGAAAACAGATAGTATGCACTGAAGCAGAAAATTGGAGTCTGACCGCTGGGACAATAGACATTTATCATCAACGAAGCATCAATTGAGTACAGCTCGGCAAAATTAGTGTTATCTCTGTCACTCTTTTATATTTTATTATATATTTCACTAGAAATAATATGTCTTTATATATTCATAATAATAATTATATACTCTCATTGAAATTGAAATTTATTATACAGGGTGGAAGCTAAATAATATGCCTAACTTCGTAGGATGATTATTGAAGGTATTTAGATTAGAAATAACAAAAAAAGATTTTAATATAAAAAAATTAACAGAAATATACCTACCTATCCACTGATTTGGTGCCATTGATTATACACTCTCATTATTTATAAAGCGAAGGTACAAAACTGCTCAATTTCTATAAAGGAAAGCGCCAACCTGGAAAAATCTGACAAGCAATAAATATCCATCAAAGAAAAGACAGTTTGAGCAAGCAGCTAGTGAATTAAAAGTAAGAGGACTATATTGGACACGTAATGATCTCGTAATAGCCTTGGTGGAACATTTTCGCCCTTTCCATCGCAAATTTCTGAAGAAAAAGAAATTAGAATCAAGAATTTCCTAAAAGCACTTCATCTTCACGTCTCTACTGCTTATAATTTATAGTCAAAGAAGTTAAGAACTTTTTCTCGTTACTGGAAACTGATCAAAGAACTAGCAAAAAAAGCGTAGTGATATTCACAATGATATACAACGCTGGGCTCAGGCTTGTATACTTTTTTTTTTCATTATTTCAGCGTTTTAGCTGCTGAGGCTATATACGCTATAAAAATACTGATATCATTGAAATATTTTTATCATCTTATCATTCTTAATAAAAATATTATTTGTATACTTTTCTTGTCGATGGAAAGTTATATAGATTATAATGATTGACAAACCGGGAACACCTTCACAGGAAACTTCTTCATATAATTGATTAGTCTCTTACCAGCACTGGAAAAACAACTAGGAAACTATTGATAAAACTAATCATGGTAGTTATAGAAGTTAAACATCTTATCCCGGATCACCAATTTGGTTTCTGCAAACCAAACAACACGAAATAATTGATCAAGTTCATCGGAGCCAAATTCAACAATGGGTAAAGAAATGGCAGGTGTCAACTGTCAATCAATGAAATTAAACCAGCCCATATTGAGTTTAGTAAATGTAGAAGTGTTTCTCCACCAGTAAACGTGAACGATAAAATAAGTCACATAAGTGGACAGAACTATTTTTGTGTAGAGTTAGCTAAGTAGTAAATTTGATAATGACCTCTATTAACGCAAATCCAATAGTTCACGAAATATTCGAGAAAAACTTATTTTCGTAACCTTTGACTTTTAATAACTTTTTTTGCAAGCGCGATTTCGTTATGGACTTATTACTATGTTTTTATAATGCTAAAACAAAGAAGACTTCCATTGGAAGATCTTAACTTGGATTTTTTAGGAGATAAAAATATTATTTGACTGGGCTAATAAATAGTATAATTTTTTCTGTCAGGCGCATTCTTCATTCGGAAATATGGAACAAAATCTGAAAATAATTCGGAAATTTCCCGCTTTTTGGCTACTACGTAGTTATCACAAGTCTTTCGAAGTAGTAAATTTTGTGTTTTACTACCGACTGAGGTCCAAAGGACATAATAAAAAATCAAAACTATATTTACTGAAGAACAAAAATTTTAATTACAAAATTATTTTTTTCGTAAAAGGAAAAAACATTTTTTCGTAAAGGAAAAAAATTAAGCTCAATAACTTACATTCTTTCGAATTTAATTTTGACAATAAATACCATTATGTGTGTATATGTTCTACTCCAATGTTGAATTCAATCGCCATGGTTGTTACATTTTTTATTAAATGTAAATTGAAAACAGCACCGTCGTAATGGCTGACGGTGCCATGTTTTATTAACGAATTATCCGGCTTTTTATTATGACATATATTCAGTTTTTAACTTCACCGACACACCGACCATTATGTAAATAAGCACAGGGTTATATTTATCCCGGAAATAAATCAGGGTATCTAAATTTTAACTTCAATTTTTTTAAGGTAGTTTATTGGAAACTATTGGATATTCTCTCTGGTAGGTAAATTACAAAATATAGCTAGTAGATCGATGTTTGCTGCCCCAACTTCTCTGACATACCCTTCGACTTACAAGTTTCGTGGTAGCACTGTGATGAACAACTTGAAACTGCTGCTAGTTTGTTGAAATATAAATATATAAGTTCCACCTCCTGTCAGTTCCCAAATCAATAAACACCCTCATTACATACTGGAACCATGGCAGCAGCATTTAAATTATCATATTATTTAAACTTGCCTCCATTACAAGCACTACAAAATTTATTAAATCTTGTTAACAGGGAGGATTTATTACGATGATCTTTTGGTCCACAATTAATACGAATCATTAATATTTCAATTTAAAATTGTGTTAACGTAAAAAAATTCATACAGTTATTTGCATTTGTAATCCTTTTTATTAAAAAAAATAAAATACAAGTTATATATTTCACACTTGTCAAGTAATATTAATATTTTATATATTTTTAATCGAATTTTATGCATCATTAATAATTTAAAAAATTTTGAAAGCCGCAACAACGGTGTGTAATTGATAATCCAAGTTAAAAAATTACATCAAAATACCACTTAATTTTAACAAATACTGGCATTACCAATCGATTAAATTGGCAATTTTTTAAATGCAAATGAGAATGTTAACATGAAGAAAGTTTCAGATATAAATACATAATAGTATATCCTTGGAAAAATTTGACTAATTATAAGTGATTAAATGAAAACAGAATATTATGATCATTAAAAATAAATTCATTTAAATTATTGAGCACGATTTCCTCTAGTTTTTGACAAAGGACCCATGCGAGGTCGAGTTTTTGGTTTTGGTGTTTTAACCTCGGTTTTTATTTCTATATCTTTTTTAGGTGATTCTTTCTCTTCATTTTTTTCAGTTTCTTTTAAATCTTCAACTACAATTTCAGCAATTGTTGCCCCACTTTTAACTGGAGTACATAATTTATCCTCTTTTGTTTCCTCTTCTATAATTTTTAATTTTTCGGTAGTTTCATTCTGGTTATTTTGATATTCTTCTTCTGCTTCCATTGGATCATATACAGTTCCATCTGTTGGAACAGGGTTCGTATCTTCAATATTTTCTTCGCCATCTGATGCTGTTTTTCTACGTTTCCAATTACCTTCATTATCATCATCTACATCATCTTCAGCATCACGTTTAACATTTTCTTCAGGGTTTGATTCTTCAGTTTCTACATTATCTTTACTATCTTCCTCTTTCTTTTTTTCTTGATGTTTTTTCTTTAATAATTGAATGTATTTTTCATAATGGCATATTGATTTTGTATGTAAATCAGAAGCCTCTTTGGTTAAGAAAAATCGATCACATAATTGACAGAAACTTCCAGTTACTTCAGATATAAAACTTGCACCTATTGTTCGATTCTTTTTTAATTGTGGCAAACGATTTTCAAAATTAACTAACAAATCTGTATCGTCATTTACATCAAGTATTACATTTCCACCTTCTTCAATTTCTTTCTCATCTTCGTCTCCGTTAGCACTTTCTAAACAATCTTCAGCTTCATCAATCTTGTAACCCATTGCCTCTGAATGGATAAAAAGAAAAAATATATTTACAAAAAACAGTCAAAATCATAAAAAAATTTTACAAATTTTAAATTTAAAACGCCAGTTGAGCTTTAAAAAAAAGGAAATGAATTTTTGTTGACTATACCGTATTGATACATAGTTATTCAAAGAACATTACTTGTACAGATTTCTATAAAAGTAGCCCTCATTTTTCAAATTTTTACGATTGATTTGTGCTTTATTCGGTTTCGAAAAATTACTTCGGTTAAAAGTTGTTTATAATAAATATACTAACAACTTTTATGAATAAAGTAAAAATTAACTATAATTATTTTGAAAAATACGCGATATCTATGTGGTCCATAGTACCACAATACTCCAAACAAATTTTAGTTTCGAGTACTGTGGTACAAGCTTTGTAATTGAAAATAACAACGCTCCATATCTTAAAAAACTATTTTTTAAATCAGAAATGGAATAAAAGTTAAGTTCACGTTGTTCAGGGATGGTTATTATTTGCAAATTTGCAAAAATTGTGGCAAAAAATAAAATTTAATCATTTTTTTCAAAATGGAACTTTCATCATGGGATCTCAAAACGTAAAGCTCCAATGAAAACATCGATTTTGAATATCTAACGCAATCTCGTGTTCAATCCTGTTTTCAGTTCTAAATTGCATACTACAGTTGCAGTTTTATGATTGTACTCTGCATATAAAGACAGTTAATATAAATGACATAGTACTTTCCTTTTATTAATGAATAAAAATTTTCCGGTATTTGCCATCATTAGGAAGAATAACCCTGTAAATAATATTTGCTGTTTTAAACTTACCAATGTTTTCACTACTATTTGAAAGTCTCAATAGATGTTCAAAAGTCAATCGATGTTCTTCCCATTCAATACGTGTAGGAAATTCTAAGCGACAACGATTACAGCGTGGATGTAAAAATTGCTTCAACTTTTTATGCCCATCTGATTTCCGATGAACCGCTTCTCGCCCATAGAAATTATAATCACACATGTTGCAGTGAATTCCTTTACGCATATCAACTTGTTTACCTAATCGTCTCATACGATTTAATTCAATTGCTTTACGTTCTTCACTTAAACGTATACTTTGGCGTAACATATCAGCTTGAATTTTGTAACTATCTTCGAGACTTTCAAAAACTAATCGATGTGCTCGACCACGTAAATGCTTTTCAAACGATTCTCCATCCCACATACTTTTATCACATGGAATACATTTCAAGAAATGGATTGGTATTCCACTATATTTACCATCTTTGGATTTGGTTTCCTTTTTTTCCAATTTATTATCGTCAACATTTTCTTCTTTATTTTCGGAATCATCACCATTAACTTCATTGTTTTCATTGTCAACGTCAGAGCTATTTTAAAAAAATATTTCATTTAGTTACAATGTGTATACGTTCAAAAAAAATTGAAATATAATTTTAGCGAATTTCCTAAAAGGAAATGCCACTATCGTTTTTATATCAATGTTGGAATTTCGTAAAAATTTCTTCAAATTTCCATCGATCCTACCTACTAGATGTTTATATAACTTAAAAAAGTTAAATACTCGGAAATTACAGGAATGTTTTAGAAAAATCACACAATTCGTGAAAAATTCAGGGCTTTGTTCATATATATCATAAACATAAAAAAACAATTGAAAGAATCTATGAATATTTACCTCTCGGTTTTGGAATCATTTTTATTTTTCGATTCGTCGTCTTTGACTTTTTTGTTTGATGACTTATCATTAACAGTGGTACGGTAACTTGTACCACTACTGGACTTGCGTGAATCATTTCGTCGAGAATCATCTCTGCGACTGTAGATCTAATCAAAATTAAAATAAGTGGCAAAATCGCCAAAATAAATTTTTTGATCTACGAATTTGAACTTTTAAGATTTGAAATGAAAAAAGATGAAGAGAAGTTAATATTATATTTTAATAGGAAGAAAAAAGAAACTACTACCTTTGAATCATTATATCTGCTGCGTCTATCAAAAGGCCGATTAGATCGGCTATAACTTTGTTGTCTGTAATCGGAAACTCCAGGATTGTTAACTTGAGGTAAGTTAAGAAGTGAAGGGGGTTGCTGCATCGATGATAAAGGATTATTAGATCTTAATAGACTGGTTATAGCCAGTGCTAATTGAGCTTGTGAATCAGACAATTGTGAAACTCCAAATTGTGGCCCCATATTTGGTGGCAAACCACCCTGCCAAGGGCTAACAGTCATTGGACTGTGAGAATATGATCGATTACCGCTACCGTGGCGTCGATTTGCCATCTTATTTCAAACTAAAAAATGATCAATACATTTTTGTGTGCAAATATGTTATTCAAACAAATTTTAATATTAAACTCAGATTTAACATTATTGCAACCATAAAAATTTATGTTTTTACCTTTTGCAATCACTCGATAAAATGTAGTTTTCATCCAAATATTTTACCGGCGTCACTAAAAATTATACTTCAGTTCCACTTGGTTTCCATTGGTTTTAGTTTCTGTTTAGCCAACAGTCAAATGACTAACTTATCAATGCCAACTACTTAGTTTTATTTCTAACCAACCAGTAACTTTTACATAAATAAACATGGACTGCTTGGATGTTTATGGTATGAACATAGATATAATTAAATTTGTTACTATAGTTGTTTTCAGTGGAGGATAATAAATTGAACATAGTAATTTGTTATAGAGTGGAAAACTTCTATATAATACGCTTGTTGGTCCCTCTGTTGGTTCGAAAGTCGGACTAAAAAACCAATTACAATTACTCTGTGAGTAAAAACTTATTTGATTCACATTAGCACATTGTAAACAAGTAAAGTTCATTTCATAGAGTAACTTTAACAAGTTACTCTATTTCTACTTTAACAAGTTACTCGAATTCAAAAATGTAAATAAAACATAAAGTAGATATTTTATAATTGTAAACATACATCACATAACAATTGGTCTTTATTTAATTTATTATTAATAATTATAAATTTTTTTCGTTCTGAATTTCTACCACTCTTACAACCTCTATAACTGCTTTGTCATTTTTGAGACCAAAGGCTTCAACGAAAAATAAAAAAAATTATCCGAAACCTATGTATCATATTAAAACTTGTAAGTCTATTCTCCCCAAAAAAATTTTTTACACTAACGTTAATTTTCATGAAATCTTCGGATTCATTCCCTTGCCAAATGGATTTGCCTGACCGTACGAGGTCTGCCCAAAAAGTATCCGACCTACCTTTATAACTCCGCGCTGGCGTTATTTTTCGTCATCGGGCGAGTGGCATCCTTCAAAGCAGTCCCCATTTGATTGAATAACACGCTTCCAGCGGTGTTTCCACTTTCCGAAGCAGTCTTGGAAATCAGTTTTTGGAATAGCCTTGAGTGCCCTCATCGCATTATCATCAACCGTATTTTTGTCGTCGAACCTGTGCCCTTTGATCGGTTTTTTAAAATTCGGGAACAACCAAAAGTCACAGGGGGCTATGTCGGGACTGTACGGAGGTTGACGAAGCAGTGCGATATTGTGTTTAGTTAAAAACTGCTGCACAAGATTCTATGACATCCCACCGCTTCCACTTTCTAAATTTGATGTTAAAATTTCCCAAATTGTAGTTTTTGGTATTCTAAGATCGTCTTCTAATTCGCGCACAGTCAAACTTCGATCTTCTTCAATCGGAAGTCGCACGCGCTCGATATTATCCGGAGTTGTTGTCGCCGAAGGTCGGCCAGAACGAGGATCACTATCAACAGATGTGCGGTTACTTTTGAAACGATTATACCACTCTTTTATTTGTGTTTTGCCCATACACTCATCCCCAACGACCTTCTGCATCATTTGAATAGTTTCCGAACTAGTTTTTCCGAGTTTGATGCAAAATTTGATGCAAATTCGTTGATCTGATCTTTCAGTCATGTTTAACAATAACAAAATCCGACGAACGCAAAAAAGGCTTTGTAAACAAATACAGCTGCACATTAACTATTCGCTCCGAGTTCAACCGTACTTAGCGCTATGCGTGGTCCAAAAAACAACTTCATGACAAGGGCGTCGCCAAGGGGGGGCAGGTAGGGGCAGTATCCCCCACCTAGAGATTCAAACACAATGACTCATTGTTTTAGAATGAGATATGAAAATCGAAAATCTTACAGAAACTTGCAAAACTATCGCCCAGTTTTATGATTTACCTAACATAAAAAATGAAATCGAACTGTGGCAGCGATTGTGGTATTATAAACCCAACCCAACAAATCTGACCGTTGTTGATGTCCTAAAAGAGGCAAAAACCTTCTTTCCCGAAACGGGGAAAGCGTTGAAAATTTTGATCGCTCTACCGTGCACAACGTGTACGGTAGAGCGATCGTTTAGCAGCCTCAGGAGACGAAAAACCTGGTTATAAAGCACTATGGAGGAAAATCGCCTCAATGGTCTGGCCATGATGAGTGTGCACAGAAAAATTATTTATGAAAACTTACAAGATTTTCATAATAAAGTGGTCGAGATTTTATAAAAAAAACCCGAAGATTGTGTTTCAATTAACTTAAAAAAAAAATAGGATCTCGCTCGGCTACTTTATTATTAAAATCTTGTAATTTTCAAAATCCTATATTTTGTCCCAAATCCTTTTTATTAGCATACATACTAAAAATTTTAGGTGACACAAAAATCGTACTTATTCTATAAATATAATAACTATAAGAAATATAATAATATAATAACATATGCTTCTGACTGTATTTAAAATTCATACTTTTCCCATCTTCCATATATCAACTTCTGGCCCCCCCTGGGCCATCGGCTGGCTACGCCCGTGCTTATGACCAATGACAGTGTATAAAAACCATAGGCGTTTAACAAAAAATTACAGTTAATTTAGCATTTACATGTTGTTTATTTAATTTAATTAATTATTTTTGTTAAACGCCTATGATTTTTTATGCACTGACAATGGTCATGAGGTTGTTTTTTTGATGACATATAGCGCTTAGAACGGTTGCGCTCGGAGCGAATACGTCCTGTAAGTGACGGCAAAGAATACAATATACATAGCGTATAAGTACGATTTTTGTGTCACCAAAAATTTGTAGTGCGTATGCTGACCACTAGATGACAATAGCTGTTCGATTTCGGTATTTATTGCCAATATAAGCACAACCAACTGTACTTTGGCAGAACTTAGTACTAGTTGCCCGGATCACATTGAAGCGGGGATTTACTTTAAATTTATATTAAAAGGGAATCCACCAATATTGATGAAATTTTTATGAATTTTTAGAATTAATTAGTCAAAATTTTTTAATTTTTTTTACAAGCTGTATAAAGTATTAATATTTGTTATATTTAAAAAACTTTATTTAAAGCGTATTCTTTTAAATTAGCAACTGAAACTACAAAAACAAATATTAATATTTTATACAGCTTGTAAAAAAAATTAAAAAAAATTGACTAATTCATTCTAAAAATTCATAAAAATTTCATTAATATTGGTGGATTCCCTTTTAATATAAATTTGAAGTACATCCCCGTTTCGATGTGATCCGGCCAACGGTACTAGGTTCTGCCAAAGAATACAGTTGGTTGTGCTGGTAATGGCACTAAATACTGAAATCGAACAGCTATTGTCATCTAGTGGTCAGCATACATACTAAAAATTTTAGATGACACAAAAATCGTACTTATACGCTTCTATGTACATTGTATTTTTTGGTGACGGCGAGCGACCGGTAAGTTCGTTAGCAGTGTTGCCAGAAGGTTACATTTCTTACATTTTATGTAACTTTTCATCTACCCATGTAACTTGTATGTAAGAAAAAATTTTAGATACTTTTGTGTAAATTTTTGAAAAATTACTTTTTCTCGTTATAATAAGTTTGCCATAATTTCGGTATTCACAAATCTTCGATTAAAAACTCACACTTTTAAAAAATTTAAAAATTTTATATAAAATAAATAAATGAAAATGGATTGAAAAATAAATGTGTGGGTACTTACTATTTTTATTTTAATTATTTCATTTTTATTAAATACATACTAGCTGTTTCCCGCTTATATATATATATATATATTCATTTATTTATTTATATTTATTTAAAATACGATACGATTAACGGTTTTCAAGGTATCCGACCCATAGTGCTAAAATACCAAACTGTACCCCTTAAAAAAATCGCTAAAATTGGAGGAAAATATTATGTCCCCGATTTTGATAAAAACTTCGTTTACAGTTAATTTGGACCTAGCGAAAACGATGGCGTTGGTTAAAGTACGATACGATTAACAGTTTTCAAGGTATCAGACCCATAGTGCTAAAATTCCAAACTGTAAGAATTGAGAAGGTAAAATTTCGCAATGTGTTGGTCGGACGTTAAAATGAACCTGATTTTCGTACTGTTTGGATCAAAATTAGCCTAGAAAATGATTATTATTAAAATCGAGAACTAAAATTTTCTTCACTTTTTTCACATTTTTTCCAAGGGGTACCCCTTAAAAAAATCGCTAAAATTAGAGGAAAATTGTATGTCTCCGATTTTGATAATAACTTGGTTTTAAGCTAATTTGGACCTAGCGAAAACGATGGCATTGATTAAAATATGATACGAATAACGGTTTTCAAGGTATCAGACCTATAGTGTTAATATTCCAAACTGTATGGATTGAGAAGGCAAAATTTTGAAATGAGTTGGTCGGACGGTAAAATGAACCTGATTTTCGTATTGTTTGGGTCAAAATTAGCCTAGAAAATTATTATTAAAATCGAGAACAAAAATTTTCTCACATTTTTTCGAAGGGGAACATATATATATATATATATATATATATATATATATATATATATATATATATATATATATGATCGGTTTTTGTTGAGGGTAAAATTAATTACTTTTACAACATTTATTTTTGCAAATCCACGTTTTTGCAAAAATAAATGTTGTAAAAGTAATTAATTTTACCCTCAACAAAAACCGATCATTATGGACTTCCACAAATTAAAGCTCTCTACAATCAATCAATATATATATATATATATATTTATTTATATTTATTTTTCAATATGTACAAAGCGAAGTTGTAGTCGTTAACGAGTGAATTACAAACAAGTAGACATGGCAAAAACAAAACACTTCAGAATTTGAAATGTTCACGCGAAGTGTTATAAAACACTACACAAACAAAAGTTGTGTGATATTACATTTTATCTGACAAATAGTCATGTAGTTCTGCATTTTGGATATGTTGTACAAGGTGGGCCAAAAGTTATGTCATAATGTTAATGAGCCATAATTTTTTTTGTAATTAACATCTAATGCCACTAACATTTCAAATTCTGAAGTGTTTTGTTTTTGCCATGTCTACTTGTTTGTAATTCACTCGTTAACGACTACAACTTCGCTTTGTACATATTGAAAAATAAATATAAATAAATATATATATATATATATATATTGATTGATTGTAGAGAGCTTTAATTTGTGGAAGTCCATAATGATCGGTTTTTGTTGAGGGTAAAATTAATTACTTTTACAACATTTATTTTTGCAAATCCACGTTTTTGCAAAAATAAATGTTGTAAAAGTAATTAATTTTACCCTCAACAAAAACCGATCATTATGGACTTCCACAAATTAAAGCTCTCTACAATCAATCAATATATATATATATATATATATATTTATTTATATTTATTTTTCAATATGTACAAAGCGAAGTTGTAGTCGTTAACGAGTGAATTACAAACAAGTAGACATGGCAAAAACAAAACACTTCAGAATTTGAAATGTTCACGCGAAGTGTTATAAAACACTGCACAAACAAAAGTTGTGTGATATTACATTTTATCTGACAAATAGTCATGTAGTTCTGCATTTTGGATATGTTGTACAAGGTGGGCCAAAAGTTATGTCATAATGTTAATGAGCCATAATTTTTTTTGTAATTAACATCTAATGCCACTAATGTGCTTTACTTTTATGTTGCAGATAGATAGATAATTAGTTGACCAAAGTAGGATGGACGATGGATGTAAATTCATTTACATTATGACATTTATTTACTCTCTCTATTCACATTATGACATTACTTTTGGCCCACCTTGTAGATCTTCTTTAAAAATCCCAGTTTTAGAATTTAGAGCCCCTATGCGCGCATCAGTACGAAATCTTTTGTGACTTTTTTTAATTTACGAAAAAAATTAATTTATTCTTTTTTTATAGAATCCTTTACTTACCGAAATATTAAAATCTTTTTTTCTTGCTCCACCCGCCGAATGTACGCGCTTTCTGGCCGCATTTTACGCGAGAATGAACGATTTTCATGGCCTTCTCGAGCTGCAGTGCGCTTTTACTTTCTGGCCGTTACCATAGCAATTGTTTTTATAACATAGCAATTATTCGTAAAATGCGGCCAGAAAGCGCGTACATTCGGCGTACATGGAGCAAGAAAAATAGTATACGACCCACGGCCAAAAAGTTGGATGCCCTGACGTATGTGATATGATTGCCTCGGCTTCGCCTCGGCCATCACATCACATACGCCAGGAAATCCAACTTTCTGGCCTAGGGACGTAATATACTATTAAAGTTACAAAATAGTCAAAGAAAATATTTCTTAAAATAATTGAACCCGCTTTTAAAGCAGTATCAAAATAAAACTTATTGTGTAATGAGACCAACAAATGCTATTTAATCGCATTGTTAAAACAAAGATATGGTTAAAGGTACTATTGGCCTAAAAACTAGCGCTCATTTTCAAATTTTATAGTTGATTTGTGTCTTATTCATTTGGTTTTTGGGATAATCTTTCGAATAATAGAATAATAATAAACAAGTTTTATCTCAAGTATTTTTTCGATAATCGAATGAATAAAGAACAAATTAATTTTAAAATATTGAAAAAGGAGCGCTACTTTTGTGGCCTATAGTACATTATGCATGTGGATGGGCACGGGCGTAGTAATATCTGTAACATTGGGGAGGCGGTTTGCCCAACAATGCATAAAGATAACGTAGTGTTTGCTAGTGACATCCATATATGGAATATATATGGTGACATCACAGTAATAAATTGTATAATATCTTGTAATTGCTCAGTGAAAAACAAAACAACTATAAAATATTTGCCACTATCATTATAAATTGTATACCTGTACATGAAACCATTTTTTTTAATGACATAATGTGAAAAATGAATATCCAATAAACCAAAGAATATAGTTTAAAAAAACAGCATGAGAGATAATATAATGTTTTCTTTTCTACTAACTATATGAATAACAAATCACTAAAAAATTGTTAATAATTATGAGCTTCATTTATATTTTCCTGACGCTGCACTTTTTTTAATTACATATCAGTTAAAATGGAGTAGTTTGGTGTTTTATTTTTCAAGCAAGTCATACTTTATTTAAATTTACATGTTTTATCATAAATTTGGAATCGCTGTTGCGTAGCTCGCTCCTCTGTAATTGATTATCACCTGCAGATTACAAAACTTCAACATTTAATTAAAAACTTTTTATTTTCCCAAAATATTACAGAATATTTGTTTTTAAATTTAACTTATTATCTCCAAAATCTATAAATTTAAACTTTAATAGTGTACATCTTTATGGAGTAAAAATATAAGCTTCATTTGTCATCAAACAATGACCAATCAGATCTATTTGATTGGCATCCGGACAGTGAATCCTCTTGCGGCATTATAATATCTCTCCTTTGGTTTAACACTTTCTTTAAAATTTCAGCAATATTTAAAGGGTCAGTTGTTTGAATTTCTACTTCTACACAATCATTGTCCAATGGTTTTAACGATAATTTTTTATTTTGCAATTCTTCAGATGTAATATTTGTAACAGTTGGTAATTCTGATTCACTTTTACTCCGAATAATTTTTTCATTATATGGTAATGGTGGAGGCTGGGGAATCGATTGTTCAATATTTTTAGTTAATTTTAATAAATTGCGTTCATTAGCATCCTTATTTGTACACGGCAGCGATGATCGTCTAATTGCACTTGATAATATTTCAGATAATCGTCTAGCACATGACGCTGCTTCTATTGCATCCGCTGTAGACATAATTACTTTTTGAATCTGAGGCGATTTCTTTTCTGTCATTTTCTTTTGACTAGAACTATCTAAACAACTTGATCGTCGTGAACTTACACAACTTTTAGGATCGTCAATAGGTAATGACGGCACAATATCTGTACAAACTGATTTTAAATTTAACGTTTTGTTGTATTTCTTCCAAAAATTATTCCATTCGCCACTTGAATCATAATCATCCAAATTTTTGGATGTACTTCCATGATCACTTTTAATACTAAGTTCATCTGTTGTCCAACTATTACATGTTGAACTTCGGGTTAGATTATTTTCTGGATTTTCCATAGGTGTCATCGCTGGTGATGATTCAATTGAACTACACTCTTTAGAAGTACATGCGTCACTTTGTTCAGATTCAACAATATCACTTGAATCTGATTCTCGACGATTACTAAAGTATGTTGAAGTGCTACTTGTTTCACCAATTGGTTTGTATGGATTTGCAAAATTATCAATTTCTTCTGTGCGCATAGTAAATCCTAGGTCAAGTGTTGTATTTTCTGCTAAAAGTTTCGCTGCACCACCTCCAGTACCAGGCACAAGACTTAACGTTCGTAATGTTCGCCCTTTAGCACGATGAATGATTGTACGAGTTCGTCTTAACGGCACTGATTCACCATATAATGTTAAATTCAATTCTTCATTATCCATTCTTGAAGATGTATCAGTGGATGCACTGCTAGTCCGTGATGATGTTCGTGAATACATTTCAGATTTTTCAAACCAAGACATATTTAACTAATCTAAACTTATCAATGAACGTTTAACAACTAAACTATAATGACATAAATATCAATTGTAGGTAAACGAATGCAACAAAGTGCGATATTGAGGGGAGGATTCTATAACACTCGAATGAAGTATCCATGCCAACGATTAGTGTAGTCCTTATAGGTATATTAATATTAGTTTCAGCTTAAATGAAATAATTTCTATTTGAATAAGTTTTTAAATATAGATGGTTATACTATAAATACATAAATATATATATATATATATATAATTTAATCAATATATAGACCTTCTTTTTAACAAAATAGATATTGTTAGCTCTTTATAGATACATCATAAGTATATATAAATACTAGTAATGCCATAATATTCTACTCATCTACTGTATATTTAATTGCTATCAATTATTATATTGTTAAATTGGTTTTATTATTATACTACTTGTAATTTTTAATTTTAGGTGATTTAAGAAGAATCCACATTCTTCAGTCAATTAATACTAATAAGTTCCCAGATTTATCAAAATGATCTAATAATCACCCATTAATACCAATATTTTAGTTTCACCAATATTCTAGTCAAATAACCTTTCCCATACATATCACATATACACAGGCTGATCAGACAAACGTAAAACATATTTTTGTATAGAGGTTTTTTTCTGAAAATTTTTGATTATAATTTAAGTTATTGGACTTGAATTAATTACCTCCCTCGATTATATATAATAGGTAAATTGTGAAAAATCTCGAAAAGTGTGGCATTTTATCGTGAGACGTCCGGAATAGCATATAATTAATGATGTTATAAAATTTTATGAGCAACATGTTTTTGTTAATCGTAGTTGGGAAATAATTGGATAAAAAATGTAATTTTCTCATTTTTTATTTCTGAAGAAGGAACTGTGTTCCGAAACTAGTCAAATAAAGAGATTTTACGAAAATTTCAAATATTTGTTTTATTTAATAAAACATGTAAGACCATGGGTGTGTTCCGAAATATAACCCTTGATTTTCGAAATTTTCTATAAGCTGTAAAACTTTTACCTCATAAAACAAACCATACAATTAAAATATTTACCATCATTTTATTTAAAAAAAGATTTTTTGTTCTGATTTTATTGTTATGGAGTGTTCTATGGTTATCGGGCCACCTTTATGATATTGGCTTTAATCCTCTGTCGTGTACATTGAGTAGAACATTAAGTCTAGTAACTCCCAAATATCTCGAAAAAACGTGGAATCAAAGAACAAAGAGAACTTGACCAATATTTAAAAAAAAATCTAATGAATAATTCATGGCATTAAAATAAGTCCTTGTTTACTCCCCTCTTGATGAGGTGGAGATTAAATTTAAATTGTATTTTCTTATCTCTGTGGGCATTTTTATTTTATTTAAAGTTTTTACCTTTTATGATCTTTCAGACCTTAAAATTATGATTACTTCGAGGCAAACAACCTCTTTCCCATTTTTTTATTTGGGTGAGTTTCTTTGTATTCATAAGATCTCCGCAACCGTCAACTTTATTCAAAAAATTGTAAAAAGCAATTTTGTATTGTAAAATTTAAATAGCATCTTAGCTAACAAGATTGACAACTGTCAGTCAGTATCAGATTCAGATACTTATTATGTATGATATTATGTTAATTAAAAGCAGAAAAGAATGATTCTTTTCATTGTTCACTCAATTGAAATTCATTCTATTCAAATTGAGAACCTATTTTGTCATTTCTCATAGATTCAACCATTTAAAATCACCTATTAATGTATCTATTATAATTTATTTATGTGTATAAATTTACGAAGGCGTACGTCATTATCGAATATCGGGTTGCTGATCTGTGGTATCTCATTACCTATAAATGACGTATTTTGTGTATGGGTAATTTACGTAGATTTAAAATTTAATGAACTTTATCATTCCATCAAAAATAAGCACGAGATTAATAAATATTAAATGTGTACCGATTTAAAATTTAGAAAATTTGTTAGTTCATAAAAAATTATTTGAGTTTTAGAAAAAAAATTCCATCTGAATTTAAATTATTATATAACAATGTGTTACGTAGAGTTTTTCAATCATTTTAAGATTTATAAATTTAATTAAAGAAAAATACATTGCTAAATTTCACCTATTATTTATTTATTTTTACAGTTATAAGGAAAAACATTATTTTAGAAATTAACCAATATGAAATTCACGAAACAAAAATCTATTAAAACAAATGGATTCTGGTCTCAAAACTCCCGTAAACCGGAAAAAATAAAATATTAAGCCTTGAGACCATGGAGACTTCTGTTCAGATGAGTTCGAAGGATATTTCCCAAAACTTTATAAAAATTTTCGACAACGATATTCCATATAAAAAAACTGTGGAACCATGTTAGAAAAACCGAGATAAATAAAAAGGAATTTTATTCTACTAAATAATTAAAATAATTTCCATTCAATAATAATTTATATTTGCGCTATTGATTCATTTACAGAGGTCACAGATGAGTTTTTGATTTTTAATGAGAAACATACAGGCAATATATATATATATAAAGGTTTTTAAGTAAAGCATTATATATACGAATTATTTATTTAATATGACGAATTGTTCTTATTGAGAAATAAAGTTGTGTATATCATTTCTCAATGCGATCGATAGATTAAAGAATGTTTCGATTAACTACAACCGAATAAAATTATACCATACACGTTATTTTATCAATGTTAATCAGTACTATATATATGTATTACTTAATTCCCTCTTTATATATATACATATATATATATATATATATATATATATATATATATATATATATATATATATATATATATATATATATATATATATATATATATATATATATATATATATATATATATATGTATGTATGTGCCTTCATTGGCTATTAAGTTCCATCATTAGTTTATAATCAATATTATAATTATTTACTTTTAATTGAAAATATCGAAATATTTCGTCATTAGTATTATTTTATATGGTTCTTTTTTTTTACATTTTAATTCTAGACGTTTTTTTTTCTTTTATACGAATTAATTCGAAATTCTATTATTTAATAAACAAAACATGATAATAATATTGTGCTTTTTATTAATCGATTTATGTTTTTTTTTTGTTTTTAAGAAAACGTCCATTAAACATCGTGTAAATATTCTTGTGATAATATTTTACAATAATGGGTCAGAAAATGTAGATATATTTTTTTGTTTCTTAACGAGAAGGCACCGCTGAAAGAAGACAAGGAATTATTTATTTAAGAAAGAGTGCAACAGCCATTTATATTTTTTATATGTATTAAAATTTACAACAATCAGTTTACTTTTTGATTAATTCCCATTTTGTTGTTTTAAATGTTAAAAATATTGTAAATGAATATTCATTATCGCTGACAAATATTAAATGAAAATAAATAAAATCACATCTAATGCATTTTGTACAATATGTATAAAAGTAATTCGAATTTATATTTTTTATTCGAGTTTATCATAGATAAAAAAAAAGAAAAAAAAAGGAAGTATTAACTTGTGATTACACAAAACATTTTGTCCCAGTACCATTTATGTAATCAAGGGTGTTTAAAATAAGACGGAGTAAGTAGTCTTCCAAAAGAATTTTTTGACAATAGTTTGAAAGGACCATCATATCACAAAAGTGGAATTAACAGCCAATGATTTAAATTATCACCCCTTTCGTTTATTTTATTATATACAGACATGAAGTATTACATATACGACCAAAGAATACAATATACATATTCTTTGATATGACAGACATATATTTATTAGTTGTCAATAAACCTTTTCATAGGGTTTTATGCGCATGCGATTTTCATACTGTCAATAAGATGAAAAAAGATGTGAAGTATTGCTTATTCGTTTCTTCACATTGGTTTTTTTGACATCTGTCCGAAACAAAAACAAGTCGTGATTTTAAATGAAAAGGTCTATTAAATCATCGCCTTCTTTTGTGACATCCTTTCCAAACTATTGTCCAAAAGCACACAGTATGAATCAGTCATAAAAGTGTTTCGTCTAAAGTTTGTAGACATGGCATGCAGTGAAGTCAATTTGACATAGACTTTGATAACGATCTCCTTTTCACAAATTAGACACGATATTTTTTTAATCCATAAGAACTTACATCAGTACCGGATTAGCTACGTAGCAAGAGTAGCAAATGCTACGGGCCCCGCGCACCCATGCCTGTCTGAGTTGACTTGAAATTACAAGTCCTGATGTTATATATTTTTTTAGTCATTATTGATAACGTACTGTCTGCTTTAGCTAAACGTATGAAAGCATATCATAAACTAGTGTTTTTGAAGTATTTCGTCAGTTAAAATCTCTTACAACAGAGGAAAATTTGAAAAAATTTTCAATTATTGTCAGTGCTTACGCACATGATTTGGAGGACTGCCTAGTAGGCGACGAATTAGTGCAGTTCGCTGAACTGCTCAAAACAGATGTGGCTATTGCTATTGACCGAAAGAAGGACGAGGCTCTGAAACTGTAATTCTATAATCTTTTAATGAATAATTCTTTAGAATCGTGTTTCCCAAATGTAGAAATTGCCTTGCGCATTTACTTGTCTCTCATGATCACCAACTGCAGTGGCGAACGTTCTTTTTCAACGTTAAAGCATATAAAAAATGAGTTAAGAAACACGATGGGCCAAGAACGTCTAAATCACCTCAGAGCTTGATGAATATAGAAACAGATTTGCTCAGAGAAATCGATATCAATAGTGTAATCTCTAAATTTGCCCACATTAAATCCAGAAATGTTCATTTGCAACGTCTTGTTTTATTAATCACCCTAAATTTAAAAACCTAAGGTAAAGCAAGGGCCCCTTAATGGAATTTGCTACGGGCCCCGCGCTGCCTTAATCCGGCACTGACTTACATATATGGAAAAGTAATAACTACCTCAAATGTCTGGCCAAAATTGAAGGATAGAATGATAATTGCCTAATTGAATGCCCTTTTTGTATAAAATAGGTAAGAGCGCATCTAAATTGAGTTAATTTAATATGCTGTAATCTAATCGAATGTATCCAACATATCTAGAAAAGTTATGTTTATGTAAACCAAAGAATAATATAAATATCTGATCATAAATATATATAGTGTTGCAAAAGTATGCCAGATCATAACTTTAGAAGAAGATGAAACTCATCAAAGAGAGAAAAGGAGTTCATGAGAATATTTATCCTGAAAAGCATTGTTTTCGAAATTTAACCCCGGGAAATAGTAGCGAAATAATACTCTTTTCAAATGACAAATTTTTAATATCCTTTTTAACATATCTCGCATACAAAGAACTACCGGATTCTAGTTCGTATGAATTGTGTTCGTGTTTTATTGTAGGTATACTATCTATCCTAAACGTTTAATACACTTTTATTAACGAAAAATGTTCTTTCACTACTACCCCGAGGTTATATTTTGAAAACAAAATATTTTCAGACCAATGTTGATTTTATCATTTTGATAACTATCACTTCCTAAAGTTATGAAACATAATTTTAGAACACCCTACATATTTCGGCTCATTCAATATATTTTTTTTAACGGCAGTACCTATATTATCATCTTTTTAAATATTAACACATACTTAGGTATGTATTTTCAATATAAAAATTATAATTGCCAGCAAGCATAAAAAATTTAAAGGTGGCTATCATGTGATTCTTTTAACATTATATCCACGCATAGATTTGTGTCTCACAGTTTTGGACAGATATTCCATTCATTTGTTGAAAATTAATATAAATATATTAACTCTTCTTGTATGTACTATAGTACATACTTTTTATGCTACAGCATCGTCCATGTTATGTACGAAGTGGTGCCACTTAGCCGTTTTCCTGTAGTCATTTGAAATAACCATTGGCGGATAGATAGCAGGAGATAAACACGCCGATATTGAATTTGATAAACTATTATTTTGAATTATATCAATATATACATATTTAAATACCAATTTACTTTGTATTTAAATTATTTTATTGGGGACTCTAGCACTTAGATATGCTCTCTGGTGGGTAAATTATAAACTAGAGCTAGTAGGTCAATGTTTCCTACCCCAATCACCTTAACATATGCTTCGGCCGACAAATTTCGTGGTCGCGCTCTGGTTGAAATATTAAGCCACGCCCCCTGTCAGATATCCTAATACAAATCTTATTTTATTTATTTTAAATTTAATTTATTTATTTAACAAATAAACGACAGAAGGCTTTTATTCAAAACAAATATCATAATATTTGGGTAAATATTATTGAAAATATGATCAGACAATAAATAGAAGCGGTAGACATTTGAACAAATTTTTGTGAAATTGTTTCATCGGTACCTTAGAAAGAAACTTCGCTAAGAACTTACTGCGCAAAATATTTATTATTTTAGTTTTAATAATTTTAATCTTGTATTCAGTTTTCCTAGTACTTTTTATAACGACTATTCAATGCAAATTTTGGAAATCTATGTTGTAAATAAATAAAAAAAGATATAATTTAAATTTAACAGTTATCAAATTATTTATCAAATTAAATATTGCCGCTTTTATTTCCTGCCTTCTATCGGTCAATGTATTGAAAGAATTGAAACCCAACCCACTCTTTCTCAAGGTTATTTGAATTGACTTCAAAAAGATCTAAGTACCGATAAGAAGTGTCCATTATTCTATTTGATATATATTCTTTGGTTAAAGTCTTTGTATCATTTAAACGATCCAGACTTGGGTCGTGTGGACGGACCTCCATCGTCAATATAAAAATGTCTTATTATCAGTTGTCTAAATTGTAAAAAATTATTGTTTTATAATATCGTCAACTATACATTTAAGCTCAACAATTTTTGCTTACTCCATCTTTTAATTTTTTGAGAACTTAAAAAACTTTAAGTGGATTTGAATATTGCTTAAATATTGCTATAAATATGAAAATATATATTTATGTACAGTTGCAACTGATTGGGTCGTACACAGATGAGAAATTATTATAGGGTGCATTCGTGCATTCGCTTTCAGCACTCACGCTTATAAGCGCAATTTATTGGCTTATGAACGCTTACACTGTGCATAAATAAATAAATAAACGCTTATGCAGTATTCGTTTCGGGAGTTAGTACGATTTGGCGCTAGCTCTTTTGCTGCCTACCTCGATGGATAAAGCGCCTGTGAGCGTGGTGTCTATCGTTTAAAGTCAACCATTAGCTCACTTTGTCAGCATACACAGAGTCAAGTTAAACACTAAAATCACCGCTTGATGGCGCTGAAAGCGTGTAAGCGCCCAAAACGGATGCACCCATAGACACACAAATAGAAGGTATGTACTACTATAATAAACTCAAAGTACAGAGACCAATGATAAAAACATTTTTGTGATCTATCATTTCGATTATTAGGTTTTGTTTTTTATTTTTGAATATTTTTGTTAGTTTAAAAAATGAAACTAAACTGGTCTATTTTAGCATAAGATTCCTTCGTCCAGTGCATAGATTTGTTTTTAAATGTTAGGCTCTATACGTTGAGTTTGTTCTAGTAAGTTATTAAAGTGTAACAAATGGTAAAGTCTGTATTTTACGAAAATAATGAGCGAATAAGAAAAATAAATAATATGCATGTATGTTCTATTCTAGTTAGGCTTCCATTCATTTTAAACAACTACTAAATAATAACATCAGAAATTTCGGCCATATTTTAATTCAAGATTCTGTACCCTACTCTATATAAGAAAATATATTTTCCAAAAATGATGTAAGATATTTTTCTTAAGTAAATAAATTTGGCTAATTTAGGCTACAATTAAAATATGTTTTTAATAGACAGGTAAATTAAGGTACTGAATCCTAAATATATATATATATATATATATATATATATATATATATATATATATATATATATATATATATATATATATATATATATATATATATATATATATATATATATGTATGTATTTCTTATATATATATATATATATATTTCTTTAAATCCACCTAAATTTAAGCAATAAAATAATAAAATTTGTTGAAATTTTTCTGTATGTTAAATCTTCTCGTCACATTTATTTCAAATATACATTTGAAATTATACCATCCGACCACAATATTTTTGTAATAATTAATTTAATTGATAAATTTGGGATTGAATCGAAATTATCGTACAATATTTTATACATCTTTTAAATTAATTAGGAATATATTTTCATAATAATTGACAGCTAAATTATAACTGATTGGCAAAAAATTATTGCTCACATTAATAATAAAAATTATAAGTATGAAATAAAAAATTTGTTTATTGCGTGGTTTTTTGTCCAATCAGTATATTTTATTGATCAAATCCCAAATTTCATTTTAATTTAAAAATAATATATATTCTCTAATAAATAATATGTACAAGTTTTAAAACTTTTTTCGAAACTTTAGTTACTTATAAAAGAGTAATGAAATTTATGAATTCCTCCTTTAATTCACTAAGATAAATTTTTGCATGTTGTTTTTATATAGTAGCCATCATAATTATTATTGAGCTTCACGAAATACTGTAAATGGATTATTAATAACTATAATCAGCTCGTATTATCAGGAAAGAGTATTAGAAACATTTGGCATTCAATTTCATTTGAACAAAAAAAATCACAAAAACGGAGTTTCTAACATTCAAATTTATGAGTAAATTTTCAAATTCTACAAAAATTGTTAAATATTTTTCCAAGTAACTAAATTTTATAAAAAACTATAATATTCGAAATGTTTTTTATACTTTTTTTAAAAGGATATGTTGAATTGAACATTAATGGAAAATATAAAATCATTTACGGTTTTTAAGTAAAAATCGTTGACAAATTTGTAGATAATTCGTTGATTTCAATATTTTTCATAACATTTTTACAAGGGTAGTTTATTTTTTACAAAGTTGATTAATAGCTCTGAAAGATTATTTTTATAAAGTGTTTCTTTATAATATTTTAAAAAAATTGAAAAAATACCTTATCAGTTTTATTAATTACATTCCTTTTTCGTTCATCAAAAGATACAGAATTATCAGTAAAACTGTAATACTGTAAATACACTTCCCACTTTCTAGTGACTATTGTATACAGTTACCACTAGTAGTGAATTTTGACAATTATTAATATGACAAGTGAACCGAGATTTTAATAACAAAAAAATTTGTTTATGATGAGTCTTTTCTTGAATTTTTCCTTGGTCACATTGGCACAGCGATGTTACTAACTAAATTAACGAAGATTTTTAACTTTTCAATTTTTTTCAAACATTAAAAAAACACTCTCAAAATTTATTTTTATTTAACTGATTTGTCAGAGCTAAAATCCTATATATTTACAAAACAAGATTTATTATTATTTGTCCGTAACTGATGGTTACATCATGAATTATGCCTTTTTAAAACAATTTTAAGTAGTTTTAAATATTAATACTAAAATCATACAAGTCTAGATTTTTTAACAATTTAAATATACCTATCGATACTTCTATCTGTTTTTGGACACAGAGATTCAAGCAACAAAATAAGCCAATATAAACGCAACTCTTTAGTTTCCAAAAATGCATTATGGGTACGAAGGGATTTTTCTAATCAGATCATACTTGACACATAAACAATTTAATGTTTAAATATAGTTTCTGTATAAACACACATAAATATAATATATATGCTAGAGCTCTATTTGTTAGCTCTATGAAATGTAGTAAGTTTAAGTACCAAAAGCATTTTTGAGTCTACTAATTTTTTTTAATAAGTATTTTATTGCTGAATTTGTTAAAAAAATTTAAAGTTTTTTACTTAATCATATTTGCTCTGTAGGATATTTTTATAACTTTACTCAGATCTTTTTAAAATTATTTCTAGTATCTGTCTTCGGCTTTGACTGCTTAATTTAAATTTATTTTTTAGGGATTACTGATTAGAGACTTCTTATTTGAAAGATCTGAAATTTTTTTTAATGGATATGCTGGGTTCGAGTGGATGATATATTATACAGTGTAGGTATATTGTACTTAATTAAGTGCTGTTTGCATTAAAATAATTTGAGTTTAAATAATTCGCAATTAAAAGCAATATAACTGACATCTCGTGTTTGAATCCAAAGCATTCGTAAGTTAGGTTTGCGAGAAAAAAATCTGCTATGTTGTCAATTCCAGCTGCTGTAATCACTATCGATTGTCAAAACAATAACCGTTAAAAAAATTGAAAATTTAGTTAAATCTTATTGTTTATTAATTTCTTATTGTATTTAAAGTCTTGAAATTATTTAGTTATAAAAATCAAACCACATTAACTAAAAATTTTTTCTTACAACTTTTGCATATTAAATCAACATTGTTTTTTTCTCGTTCGCAAGCATTTACTTGTGATACAGGGTAACAGGATTACAACTTATTTACAATTAGATGTAAAAAAATGCTAATATTTATTGCTTATAATTGAGAATACAAACGATTAAAACTTTAATTTTTGTTAATTTATTCGGTTTTTGAAAGAAAATTGAAATAGATTATTCCACGGGATAGCTGCAGGATACAGCTAATTAACATAACCTACGTCATGATCCGAATAAAGACACGTTCTCACTCAACTTTAGTTGATCAACAAAATTTGACGACTTGAATTAGTTTTTATTCACACATTGCTTAAAATAATAAACAGTAAAAAAATTTCAATGTTATATAGAAACTAGCTGAAATACTCGGCGTTGCCCGGACTTCAAAAAATTCTTATAGAGAGTGCATAGGAAATTTATTCCAAATAATTATTTGTTTCTAAATTCTGAGAGTTCGAAACGTCAATTTTTTATATTTAAAATAATTTATTTCCAAAATTTTGTTAATGCAGGTTTTTCTATTGAAAATATAAATTCTATATTAGAGATTTGGACCGGCTACAACTTAAGAACCGTTTGGAATTTTGAACTTCTGATAGTTTTACTGGACCCGTAAAAAAGATTTATCTATAGTTTTATATCATATAGTTTTTTCCAAACAATTCGTATAAAGACACAATCATATTTCCGTTTTATATATAGAGATAACAAAAAACAAATGTGACCAATTGAAAGGAAAGTTGATTGTCAAATGTCAACTGAGTCCACACGTCCCAAGTAATGTTTCAACTTGAAGGTGACTCACCGCTTCTTGAACGATGAAGTTTGACTGGGTCAACTTTTGTTGATCCACTAAAATCATTCGATTAAAATTGGCTCATGAGAACGCGCCTTAAGATCAGGTACCTAGCGCCGAAGAACTTTTTGAAATTGGTTTAACGTTTCAGAGTAACAGACTTACTGACACACACCGCTAGTTTATTTATTCAATGGGGCTTTAAGGTACAAAAATATCTCAGAAAGTTATACTGTGTTCAAAACTGTTAAAACACTTGATCAGTTGATTATAAATTTTTCTATGTAACTAAAAGTATCAATTTGTTTATATAGATTCTTAGATCCTATTAATTAATTCCATATAGCTATTGAATTTTAATAAAAAAAAGTTAACAGAAAACATATTGATATTTTAGAAAATGAAAAGACTTGAAAACTTTAAATTCACATGATTAGAAATTTTCTCTTTGTTATATAATATATTCAGCTACACATTTTTGCTCTTAAAAAGTAAATTGATAGTTTTTAGTTTTGTATAAAAAAATATTTTACATTGAACGATTGAACATCAAAACTTGTATTTTTAATTTATTGGGTATAGTCTGTAAAATTGGTTATTACAACTAAAATCATGATTTATCGAATGTTTTGATATTGAAATTTTATTTGTTAATAGTTGAATTAGATTTATATTTTTACAAATTATTACAAATAGCTTTAATGATAAGATAATATTGTGAAGTCCAATTACCTTACGTAATCAATCCTCTCACATACCGATGCCATATTCACAATGCCTGAATTCGACCATTGAATCCTAAATCCATACCACGAAACGTAGGAGGAGTCCGAACGGTATCCGCTTTTTTACTGTATTTATGTACATAAAAATGGGTATAGATAGTTTACCGTTAATGGCTACTTTCCATTTAACACACTACCACGGAGGTTCCATTTATCGAACTTTCCTACACACAGCGTGCTTTGGTGTGTGCACACACTCCATGGCTGTATGTTTAAATGGAAAGCAACCACTGTTGTTAGTACTTCTTGAGAAGTAGCGCGATCTATTGACAAAAATCTATATTTCCTGACCTGTCCCTCAAATTGAAGCCACTTTTTTAACATTACGTTCGGACTCCTTTATATATACTTCGTGATCCATAACATGGTGACGAGGCATTGAAATACTAACCGCTCAAGGCCTCTACTCACATCGGGACCGATATCTGATTAAGGCGAGCACATAGTGTATAGCATCGTCTTTGTCACATAAAAAGCAAATTGTTGTGCTGATACAAAATAAATCTCTGCGGCAAATCTCTTGTACAAGAGTGTTACAGAGGTACAAAACTACAGATTTGTCAGTTCAATAACAATGAATGAAAAATTGTAACTAGACATTTAGATATCGCATCCTATCTGACGTGGTTATATCACTGAGGGTCGCTACAAGCATTCGGACACTGTCCGATAGATCGCTCCCTGTTTATCCGACCTTAAGTTCTTACACTGTTTAAAGAGAGCCTCTAGTACACGTAAACTAATGGTATTTCGATATTACTGTTTATTGTTAACATATGAACTTTCATGTGTTACGTGGTCGCATCTAGCCACATTATATCAAAACTATATTTGAAAACTCAAATAAATCGTGATTTCAATTTATAATAAAAAAATGAAATGATTATCACAAAAAATATGTTTTGTATGAATAATATTTAATAGATTGTAATTATATTTAAGACTAACTAAAAACATAGGTAATCAATATTTTTGTTACTATATACTAATAATACTCAACGTAAATATAAATTACTAAAATTTAATAGCATATAATAATAATATAACATACTATAAAAATTGTTAACAACTGCAAAAAACAATACACATTTAAAACAATTAATTTTTATCTTTAGTCATATTAAATATGTTTTCTTTTGGCGTAGTATAATTTGTTAATATCATTTTTGTAAGTCATTTTTCATTTTCTTAAGAAGTATATCTTGAAAATTAATAATGAAAAGAGAACCATTCGTCATAGTTTTTTCCAATTAAATATTACAAAACAAAACAAAAATACTCTATGCATAATTTACTAACAACTAAACATAATAGTTTTTCATAAAGAATAAACCGATGTAGTTTTTACCCCATCTCATGTAAAAATAAAAATTGTCACTGCAACACATTTCTAAACTTTTTTACTACATTCAATCATAAAAATTATGGTCATATCCCTTAAATTATTTCCTATTTTGCAAAATTTATTTTGGAATATTTTATTGCAAGGTTCTCTTTGAAATAAAAATTAAAACAAAAAAGTTATCTAAGCGTTAGATTCTTTAAGATCTTGTAATTGAGCTAATTGATGGGGTTCTAATTCATCAGGTATACTAGCCCGGCCACCCACTACTTGCTTTGGAATATCATCGTCTGGTAGAATATCATCTGGGGGTATCACTTCTTCAGGTGGATGACTACTAGTCGTTGTGGTCGTTGCAGGTAGACTTTGTGAATTTTCTGCTGTACTAGGTCCTGTGGAATCACCATCACTTCCTGTACTACTACTTGTTGGAAATGGCGCTGAATCTGTTGGCTGATCATCAACAACTGATTTCTCGTCTTCTAATTCTTCTTTGTGTGTATCTATTTTACTTGCATCATCTGCAGTTGCTTCTTCCTCTTCAGGAATTTCTGTTAAAGGATCTGCACTAGTATTGTCTTCGTCATCTAAATTACCATTAGTTGATACTTCAGTTTTATCATCTTCTGGTGGTGGAAATGGTTGTTCTGGTTCCTCTATCATTGGAGTTGCAGCTGTTATGACAATTTGTGCTACACCAAGGCCAAAATCTTGATCTTCTCTTTTATCACTTTCCTTTTCTCCACCAGCCTCGGATTCGTCCTGATTTTACAAAATAATTATTTAGCATATGTTGATACAATAACTAAATATAAATGCTTTATAATCACGTTACCTCTCCTTCCACAACTACACAGATATCCGCTAGCATGAAAATAGTACCATTTATAAATAAATAATATCAATTCACTAACAATAAAATGTAGAGATAAACACTTTAAACTAGATAAACAATTATAACTTACGTTTTTTTGATTTATTATGACGTTCTTCTATTTCTGAATCTTCAAAACCGAATTGGGTTGTATATTGTTGCTGTTGTTTTCTTGTTAAATCCATTTGAAAGGCATGGGATTTTGTTGACGGGGATTCTTGAGGTAGATCACTTTCATTTTCATTATGTTCTTCAGTTCCATTTTCTGTGTAAAATTTTATTTTGAAAATTATAAGAGATAAATTTTTTTAACATGTTGATTATATTTATACTATGGACTAATTAATCGATATCCCTAAATAAATAAAAATCATATTTGATAAAAACATATTTTTTGCATGATAATATTGTGCAAGAAGGTATAAAGCATAAATCACCTATACAGAGATTTGTATTACTTGCTAATATTTTATTGCCCTAGAATTAAATAAATAAATATTGATATTTTTAACTAATAGTTTTTTAGTTAGCTTCTAATATTCCATCTACATAGAATGTTATACACAGGAAACACATTTATAGAAACAGTAAATTAGGTATCCAAAAATTAGGTACTAATTAAGCTCTGATCATACCTATAGACCTATAGAATTGACCATTAGATATGTTTGGTCATAGACAATCCTCTTTTTAGACAAAAGAAGTTTGTTTATGGGTTTGGTCGATTATGAATGTTTTTGTTCGGGTATTTAATATTAGATGGCAGCTAAGATTACGTACTTATACATTCATTCATTTGGAAATTAGTGACAAATGGCAGCTAACTTAAAATTGCCTAACCGTGCGTAGCCGATGCGGGTCAGCTAAGTCAATATAAAATACAAAGGTATGGTACTCAGTTTCGTATTTCGAGAAATATATTTATCTATCAATAATTCAAAATCAAACTTGTCAACAAAATCATCGTACATGTGTATAACATTGTTCAATTTAGGACTCATAGTCTAGCGAAATATCGAGTAGCTAAAATGAGAGTGATATTTTCCGTATGGTGACTTCACCACATGGGATTCTCTCATGTAGTGAGTTGCTAATACTCACATCAGGTGTATCGCGGTGCCGTTCTAGGGTTCATACCGTAAAAATTCTGAGAAACCATAGAACTAACAAGAAATTTATGTGAATTATTACCTTGAATTTCGTTTTGAGGTCTGTCACCCATAGGTGTCGCTTGAGTGATAATAACTTCAGTTGCTGGTTGTAGTAAAAAATTAGGAACATCAGGTGGCGTAAACACAGGCGGCGCACTGGCTGGTGGAGTATCCTCCCATTGATTAGTTAATGGTTCACCAAATTGATCACACTCTTCAACAACAAGTGACGGAAAATTTCCACATCGCCCATCAATTTCACCTTCCCACCATCCATCGTCAATGCCATGCGCACATTTATTCAATACTTTAATAACGTCACACTCTTCGAAAGTTAACTCATCTGGTCCATTTGCATCATAATCGTATAAAGCACAACAATATGTAACAGGCTCTTCAACTTTTTGGATCGGTATAGATATGACGGAGATTTGTTCAGGTGATTGGGTCTGATCCGTTTGTTCACCAGGCAATATTTCTTCATCCTGGTCGTCTACAGTGTAATCAACAGATGAGAAAGATATTTGTGTTTGTAATCCAGGTGTTTGACTAGAAGTTTCACGTTCTACATCTAAATAATTATGTGGTACAAATCCTTCTTCACCACGATAATTTCTGGCACGTAGCCAACCATCACCATCACCTTCCCCAACAACTTCTAACTGTTCATTTTCAATAATACTTAACTCATCCGGATTCTGTGCCTGCATAATCAAAATAAGAAAAACGTTACAGTATTTCTGCAATGAATTTCTCATGAAAATAACGATATCTTCTTTGATTTTTCACACCGATGGACACGCTTACATTCAATACCATGGATTTAAAAATCATGGGCTAAAAATATTAAAAATTTGGTATTCGAAATAACTTGAAGGGGGTAGGGGGGTAGGAACAGTTTTTTAATTCATTTTTAGAAATTCAGCACCTATTAACCTTATTTATACCCATGGATTTATACCCTATATCGTATAGTTATAGTGCTGTATGGAACGTTGATCGTTGTTTGAACGTTGATCAAGATTCGAAAATGAAAATCGCAATACTGCAGCGTAAGAACATCACACATGAGATCCTCGATATGTGATCAGAGCCGTCCCCAACCTCTCGGCATATACTGTATAATCTATATAAATAAAAATTAAATGCTGTTCGTTGGTAACCGCATCCCTTGAGAACGGCTTGCCTGATTTGCCTAATTTAAAAAAAAATGTTCGTAATAGTCCAAATAAGGTTTTTAGAGAGAGAAGCTGAAAAAGTTGCCCGGAAAATTGGAAAATTCGGAAAAACTGAAAGTGTTTTTTTTCTATGGGATTTTTGGGCAGGACAACGTCTGTCAGGTGAGTTAGTTAAAAATAAATATAATTGCTTGATTAAAAATAAATAAACGAGCACGAGAGTGGACTCACAATGCTCGGTTGCTTTGTGTCGACTCGCCTCGCGTAGTCTACGCTCTATTAAAAATAGGTTTTTTTGGCATGAGTCAAAGAAAGCGAGTGGTAAATACGAACACGAAGGACACTCTCGTCTACATTCGATTCTACTTTCAACAGCCATTTTTAAATATTGTATTATCAACCGCAATAAGTGAATACATTATTCTTAATAGTATAACACGAAAATAAATAAAAACTGTATAAATTTATGAATACTTTTTTTATTCTTATCGTGTCATTACTCATTTGAATAATAATAATTATTAATAGTTTAATCAAAAAATTACTATTCCGTAATTTTTAATTTAAAAATGTCATTTTTCAGGTATACCAATATAATTTCTGGCCAAGCAACGTTGACTAACTGGCTCGGCGAGAGTGTACACAGTTCCACTCACGGCTCCTCGCCTTACGAATATCTCACCGAGTGTGTACTGCCGGCATAAGAACTTTCTGAATTGAAGAATTAACTGTCTTAAAATTGAAGTTTTCTTACTATAATTTTAACAAAATGATCAATATATTTTCAAAAATTCCAAATTTATTGAATACATTACGCATTTAACGTGTAAATATTTAAAATTTTAAAATAAGAGAATACAATCATAATAATGGTAAAATATAAACAAGACTAGAAATAATTTGGATTTGTTATCCCTCCCTTCTTTTCCCCCTCACTCTATTCAGACCTGATCAGATAATTATCATGTAAAATGACTCTATTTCAAGTTTAAGATATTATTGTGAAATATTAAAATATTATACTAACCGTATACGAATATAAAGCAGTACATTTTAATCCAGGAACAGATTTTACAGATTCCTCGCGTGTATCGTCTCCAGTCTGATCTTCTTCTGCGCCCCAATCAACTTGTGTTGGATCATCCCAACCAGCTGTTAATTGTTCTATTCTTTGTCTTTCTTGCTCTAACATAGCTAAATTATAATATTCAACACAAATGTTTATTAAGTATTATTTATGAAATATAATTTAATTATACGCAAAAATAAGTGGTTTAAAATATTTTTCAGTGTTTAAAAGAATATATAATAATTGTATGATTTAAATATGCAGTATATAAACACAAATTATGAAATGATGAAATGCAGAAAACAATGATAATTTTGAATTAAAAAAATTAGCAATTTTGTTTCTACCGCATGTGTAATTTACATATTTTTAAATCTTTTTATATTGATTTTATATGAATGAATGAATTGATAATCAAAATAAAGGCCTAAGAACTGGCTGCTAAAAGAAGATGAAAAGACTTAGTCTCTGACATGAGTCACACTAACTTTTATAGAGCGAGCTTATGTTGGGATCTCTGGCAGGGGGCGGAGCTTCATATTTCAACCCATGAGCAGTAGTTAGTAAGTTGTTCACCATAGTGTATAGTTGTCACAATCGAGTTGCAAATATCGATTATTCACAACCGAACACAATTGATGTACTACAGACAATCAATATCAATAATTAATCGTCCATGAACAATCGATTAATCGAAAAATCGATTCGAAACGAAAAAGAAAGTGTTCTTCTTATCAGCTTTGTAGTTGTACAATCGATAACTCAAAACCCAATTAAAAAAAAAAAAGATTAGATATTTAAAAAAATAAAAAGTAATGTAATTAATATAAAATATCGAAAATTGTACAATTTTATACAAAAAAAAATGTCGCAAAAATAAAAAATTTATTAGTGGTCATTATTAAATTTATTTTAAAGTTTGTCGACCCGTAAGCTTATAATTAATTTTTTTGGAAAGTTTTTTTTTCAAAAAAACATTTTATGACTATTGATTCAATTAAATTTTTATTAAAGCAATTTTTCTAAAAATCGATGTTTAAAAATCGTTTTGAAAGAATTAAATTGATTTTTTTCGATTATTCGAAATTCTTAAAAGATCGATTAAAAAATATCGATTAGTGAACCAAAAAAATCGATTGTCCGATTAATCGATTTCGATGTTACAACACTACCATAATGTGCCCATGAAACTTGTAGCCCGAAAAATATGTCACGGAGATTGGGGCAAGTAATATCGACCCTTAGCTCTAGTTTATAATTTATCCATCAGAGTACTATAGTTCTACTGTCTCAAGTACCATAGTTTCCAATAGGTAAATTCTCATGTATCATGTGGCGGGGGGGGGGGGGGGGGCTAAACCTGTTTCATGTGTTGGTAATTGGTCATATCTGCCAAATGTAAGTGGTCGGCATATTTTTAAACTCCAAATAGGAGATTCGGATAGACATGTCTAAAGTAATGACTAAAAGAAGATAAGAACTTACTTGAAGTTTGTCAATTTGTGCTATAATGAATTAAAAGTACACAGATTCTGTTTTTTCTATGTCCCATAGTCATTATTTGCCGATCACACATATTTACAGTCTTATATTATTTATTCGTCAAGAACCAAATTCTTGAGTGTGTTATAATTAAAAATATAATATATTGTTGACTGCAGATACTCTCAAAAATCTGGATCTTTAATGTATCAATTATAACAGACATGGACCTTTCCAACACATTAAAAAACCAGGTTTATAAATATAATCTTCTTATAGATAACCAGCTCCTGGACTAAAGTAGTTATAATGCTTCTTTACAAAAAATTTAACTAATAAGCTAACAGCTAAGTGCAAGTTAAATTTTTACTTTTAATTTAATAAAATTATACATGAGATTTTTCCCATTCACGAACTTGAAGTTACTTTTTACCTGTAGAACACATACACAAAATTTCAGCTCGCTATCTCTTTTCGTTTTTTGAGTTATCGTGTTCTCGAACAGACAAAAGAACGGACAGACAAACAGACGTATGGACTATTTAGGTCAATTTAAACCAAAAATTTTCTTCTGCGATCAATATCTTTAACCGTTACAAAGTCGGGACTAAACCTATAATAATCTTGTATACATTACAATATACCTGATACCTTTACAAAAATACTAATACGCACAAACTAAATATGTCTTAAGTGATTTAGATATTCTTTTGGGAAGTAAAGGTTTTCTAAATTTTTGTAATTAATAAAAATAATTATTTACAACTAAACATGATATGTAAATGCAATTAATTGTTTGTAGTTAATCTGTATAAATTATCTAACAGTCTAATAATCTATGTTAAAAAATTTGTTTGTTCAATCCCTGTAAAGAAGCAAAATTTGGATATTATAATAAAGTCATAAAATTTTGATATAAGTCAAAAGTTTCAAATGTCATGATTATTTTTTTGAAATAAGCAAATAGAAAGCCTTCATTCTGCATATATATAGACAAGCTAAGAACAATTATTTTAATAAAACAGCCAAAAACAGTATTCAAATTTTCTATAGGTACTTTTGCTAATAAAAATTTTTGACTTTATTATTATTATATATAAAAATTGGTTAAAAGTAGAAAACGTTAATAAAATTAGCAATGCAACGATCGTTGTTTCATGCCAAAGCTACTGTTTCCACAATAATGAATGATTTTGTGCAAACGCGGACAGGCGCCATGTTTCTCTACAATCTATAAATAACAATATAAAAAACATTATTATTATCGATATAATTAATATAAAACACGGTACACTAAAATTTATTGAGCATTTTAAAAAACGAGTGGATAAGCTTATATAAAGCTGTATCTGAATAATTCATATATTTCATGTGTGGAAATAATCAAATGTGCATGAGGAACAAATCGTTGCCTACCCCACTCACCGTCGACCTCAGCGGTATCATAACTAGTATCTTGAACTTCTTCAACTTCAGTAGTATTCTGTACTTTTTCGGTAGGACCTGGCTCACCATCAGCAAAATCACTATCATAAAATGAATCTGAACTAGGCTGTTCCTTTAAAAATAATTTACAAAATTATAATTTAAAATTATTTACAATTTTTTTCAAAGTGCCAAGTGACACGCTAGCACAATGTTAATTTTTTAAATTACAATACTAAAATGATGTCATTATGCATGGCAGTATTATGATACGCTTCTTCGGCAGATGGGCCAAAAAATGATTTATGTACTATGTAGGTACTAGGTATTGTCCAAAAAAACACCGACATTACCGACATACTTTTGTTAAATTGTCAGTTTAGAGCATTTTGGTTCTATTTTAGGGGCTTTTGAAGTCACTCAAACAATATATTGCTTGAAAAACAGTTAAACTGATTTCATCCCACATATTGAATATTGATAGCAACTGACGCTTACATGTACTTATAATGCCAAAACGAACGTCATTTTCAAGAGTAACGTAAGCGTTCATAGGCCAAAACGAACGCCAATAAATTGCGCATAAAAGCGTGAGTGCAGAAAGCGTGTAAGCGCCCAAAACGAATGCACCCTATATGGAATAGACGAGGGGTAGAATCGTTTCAGGTTAGGGTGCTTGTGCCCACATTCTTATTAAATATTTTACACTGTTTGTTGTTAGTGTTTGGTTAACCCGACTTTAACAAATTTAAAAACACGTATAGCGCTTGTGCAGTTGAAGCGACCAATAGAATGTGAGCACTTGGTTCGTCACCTCACCGCTCTCGACTCAACAGCAACCACACCGCTCATTTGTACTCCGTCCTTAGATTCATGTGCCTATGAGCTTATGTTAAAGTCAAATTTTTGTTATGCTACCAAGATAAATATTTTTGACATTTATACTTAACATATCTTGAATTATTTTAATTGGTTTTGTTATTGTTAATTATAGTGCATTTGCTAATAGATAGATCAAATAAATAAATGTGAAGAAATGAATATTGATAAAACAAAACACAACTAAATTGCAACAAACTTTCGATCGGCTATAATCACTACTCTTTGTTTAGGGCGACAGACAACATTTGAGTAGAACGACAGACCGAAGAGGTGTATAAACGGATCGAATTTGCCCACCAAGGGCATTTCACAATTCAAAAGTACCGGAAAATATTGTTATTATTAATTTATCTATAGTTCGTCATTCGCGCGAGATGAACATTAAAAAATATTATCTGCTAACGTAAACTAAACACATCGTTTTCTATACTTCATACCCCTGTTCCGGAAGCATCTGTTCTCATTGATAGAGAACTTGCGGATCGTGGTATATCTTGTACACTTAATGTTTCCGCTTCTTGCATCCATTCATCGACATTAACACCACCAGCCCTTAAACATTCAATTCGTGATTCTGCTTTCATTTTTGCTGTTTCCGCTTTTCGTATTCCTTGTTTCATTTCATCAATTTTTGTTTCTAAATCAGGACCATTTGGATCATTCGGATCAGTCTTTTGTCCTGAATCTCTTAATGCACTGTATACTTGTAATTTTCGAATACATTCACGTATATTATTATTTTCTCTAGCAATTTTTGATGCCCATCTGCGTGCTTCTTTACTAAGTGTAGCTGCTGCAGATTCATGATCAGCAGTAATATGATCAACAGGATCATTATCACAAGGCTCAAATTCATATTGAATATGTTGTTTTAAAACGGGATAAAATAGATAACAACATTTTAGATTATATTCTCGGGTTAGTTGTTGGGCTTGGTCCCGAATTTTTCCATATGAGTTCTGCGTTGCTGAACATGTTAGTAATTCTGTACGACCCATTAAAGTCAAATATTCAGCTACTTTATCAAATACACCACTTTCCATGATTTGTATGGCCATTTGTAAGTCAACAGCAAAGTAACGTGTTTGATGAGCATTTGCAGCAGCTAAACTCAATAGATAATCATTTCTAGCACCAGATGATTTTTCTTCTAACTGATCACGTTTTGTTGAAAATTTTGCACTGTTTTTTTGTAACGATGTTATTGATTGAAAAAATGATCCTTTCTTTTTTTTTAATCTATTTAATTAAAGAAAATGAATAAATAATAAATATTTGAATTTTTTTGTTTTAATTATTCATACTTACTTTTCTTCGAGGTCTTTAGCTTTGTCACGAACATCATGAGCACAATGTTCTTCATCAAAATATAATTTTTTCGTTTTATCAACATCTTGCACACAAGTTTGTAATTCTTTTTGAACTATAGTTATTTGATCAATGGACTAAAATTTAAAGAAAAGCATTACGAAAACAACTCAAATTATACTGAGTGTGTTTTTAAATATGTGAAAAATTTCAAGGAGATCAAAGGAAATTTCAAGGAGATAATTTGAGATCAAAAACAATATAATTACTTAATTTTTAAAATGGTGCTCTGCTAGCTTAACATTAAGCTAGCAGAGCATGCCGTAACGCACCACAACAAAGAGCATTTAATTTTTAATTAGGGTATTTCCGTATTTAATTAGCGTCAAATTATGAGACTATTATCATTGTGTTCTGCTCAGGTTGCTCTTCTGGCTTAATGGACATTCATAATTGACCACGAAGTAGGAAAAAAACGTTTTTATATAAATTTGTCGTTTATCATATATCTCAAAAACTGCTCATAAAATTAATTGAAACCGTAACAAGGGACATTTCGGAAACATAATTTCCGTCATAAAAATTTGACAATAATTTGATAGTACACATGGGCACAAAAGCAGAGTTCTTCTTTTCAAATCCGTAACGAAATTAAAAACAATCGAAAATATTTAGCATTATTTAAACACCTGTACGACCCAGTATCTATTTGACTCGAAGTTCAAAATAATATTTAATGAGAACTCGAAAATTATTTATAGATATACCTTACATATTTATTTTTAAATCGTCATACCTTCTTGGTTGATTGTACTTTATGCGCTCGAAGTACTTTTGCTTCATCGGCAATCTGTTGTTGAAATACTTCGACGGCAGCTAACCGTGCTCTTGCTAGTTTTTCATTTTCTTCGAGTACTGTCCTCCAGACATTCCACATATTCCTAAATAAAATTGTTATTAAACTAACTGCAATAGTCCGTGTGGTTGGTTATTTACACATAAGGTGTAGTACCTTGACCCGTAATCGAAAATCTTATTTAAAATTTTACACAATTTTGTTTCAAAGGGGTTTCATTCATAAAAAGGAGTATCTTTTATGTTTGTCAAAAAATTTTTTTTTAGTTTTTGAATGTGCTGCAACTCATATGTCTATAGTGAAACATCTTATTATATAAAAACTTGCATCTCCTCGGAATTCGTTTACTTTTGAAATATTTATTGGGTAACGTAGGGTGGCCAAACGTCCCGAATATTGTAAAAGGTCCCAAACAAGTTGAGAAGTAACAACATTTGCCATCAAACTGCAGGGTAGTTGTTCTTAATTATTTGAATTTAAGTAATGAATTAGAAAATGAACTAGGGTTCGAAGTGTTGACTCTGGGTATCGATATCGTACTTATTTGGTATCGGATACCACAATTTTTAATACCCACGATTTTCGATACTACTCAGTATTGAGTATTCTTTACAAACCTATTACGAAGAAATTTTGACGCTTATATTACAACTTCAAAGAATGAAGACACTTTTATTAGAAATATTAGAATAAATACTAATAATCTTGAGTTGACTACGGGGGAGGGGCGGTGTATTGACTTTGTTTTAATCTAATTGGCTAATCTTTGAGTTAGGAAACATGAAAAACGATCTGACACACCACATATTCCTTCTGCAAACTGTTAAGTATTAACTATACCAAAGAATACAATATACATAGAAGCGTATAAGTACGATTTTTGTGTCACCTAAAATTTTTAGTACGTATGCTGACCACTAGATGACAATAGCTGTTCGATTTCAGTATTTAGTGCCATTATCGGCACAACCAACTGTACTTTGGGGACATCCATTAATTACGTGAGCTCAAAATAGGGAGGGGGTGGTGTCCAGTAAAACCTCAACAAATCTCATTTAAACTTGGGGGAGGGGGGTCATAATTGAAAATCTAACGTCAACTTTTGAAAAACATAAATTATTATACGCATTTTAAAAAAATAAAAAAATTGCTTTTACTTTTCTTAGAATATCCCTTTTTTATACGTTAAAAAAGCTCATCTCACGATAGGAGGGCGGGGGGTCTCACTAAATCTCACCAAGGGGGAGGGAGGAGTTCAAATTTAAAGAAAAACAGCTCACGTAATTAATGGATGTCCCCTAATTGGCAGAATTTAGTACCAGTTGCCCGGATCACAGCGAAGCCGGGATGTACTTCAAATTTATATTAAAAGGGTATCCACCAATATTGATCCACCAATTTTAGAATTAATTAGTCAAAATTTTTTAATTTTTTTTTACAAGCTGTATAAAATATTAATATTTGTTATATTTAAAAAACTTATATTTAAAGCGTATTCTTTTAAAATAGCAACTGAAACTACAAAAACAAATATTAATATTTTATACAGCTTGTAAAAAAAAATTAAAAAATTTTGACTAATTAATTTTAAAAATTCATAAAAATTTCATTAATATTGGTGGATTCCCTTTTAATATAAATTTGAAGTACATCCCCGCTTCGATGTGATCCGGCCAACTGGTACTAAGTTCTGCCAAAGAATACAGTTGGTTGTGCTGGTAATGGCACTAAATAGTCTAGTGGTCAGCATACGTACTAAAAATTTTAGGTGACACAAAAATCGTACTTATACGCTTCCATGTATATTGTATTCTTTGACTATACTCACTTTGTGACATAGATAGGAGCAGTGTTACCAGAAGGTTACATTTAAAAAAATTCTCCCCTTAAAAAAATCGCTAAAATTGGAGGAAAAATTTTATGTCCCCGATTTTGATAAAAATTTGGTGATAAAAACGATGGCGTTGGTTAAAATATGATACGAATAACGGTTTTCAAGGTATCAGACCTATGGTGTTAATATTCCAAACTGTATGGATTGAGAAGGCAAAATTTTGAAATGAGTTGGTCGGACGTTAAATTGAACGTGATTTTCGTATTGTTTGGGTCAAAATTAGCCTAGAAAATGATTAATATTAAAAGCGAGAACAAAAATTTTATCACATTTTTATATATATATATATATATATATATATTTTTTTATTTATTTATTTATATTTATTTTTCAATATGTACAATAGTGAATAGAGTCTCAATCCGGCACTTCAATAGTTCGGCACGTCCAATAATCCGGCACCCTATAGTTTTTTATAGTGCCGGATTAATGAGACTCTTCTGTATATGTATATCGATACACAACGATTTATAGTGTGCTATTAATATAGAATTGAAACAAAATTTTAATAAAATAATTTTATAGTTATTTTTTAGAAGCATAGTTTCTATAGAAATGATTAGATCAACAAAACATTTAACCGACTCAAAAAAAAATGAGGAGATTCTATGTTCGACTGTATGCATTTTTTTAATGCCCACCCCCTTCAAGATTGTTTTTTGATAAAAAAAGATAACCTATGTCCTTCCCCAGGATATAATCTATCTCCTTGCCAAATTTCATTACGATCCGTTTACCCGTTTAGTCGTGAAGAGGTAGCAAACACACAGAATTACTTTCACATTTATATAGTAGTATGGATAAGATAATTTTGAAAACCACAAAGCTATAATACACAAAATTAATAATTTATCGTATATCAATAACAAAATCATCACAATGTATCTTTAAGTTTGAAAATGTAACACTGGATAGGAGAGTTAGGTTTGCTTTCCGGTAGGGCTCATTAAAATAACAGTATGTTTATCTTTCAGATTGGAAACGTTTCTTTTCTTGTACACGTATATTATTTAGAAGTTTTATTTTTAATGTAGGTAATAGTGATTTTACAAAATAAAAGACCAAGTATTTTCCACCACAAATATGAAAATTCACTTATTATTTTTATGTATATCCTATACTAGCTGATAAAGCCGGTGTTGCCCGGGATTCAAAAAAATTCTTATAGGAAATTAACACTGACCTCCACTATTTCATACAAGACGGATGGAGGTGAGTGGAAATTAATGTCAACAATTATTTTTTTCTAAATTTTGACATTACGAAACGTCAATTTTTTTATACTATGCAAGTATTTCTATAGATACTATATTAGAGATCTAGCCGTCAGATAACGGCTATAAATTTGGAACGGTTTGAAATTTTGATAGTTTTCTCTCATCATTATTTCACTATCTTCTATAGTTTTCTCCAAACAATTCGGACAAACATACACACACCCCATATTTTCTTTTTATAATATACAGATTATATCTTTTCTAATCTAAAATCGAACTATTATATATATAAGAACCGGGGAAATATTTTTCAGAGTTAGAAATCCAATAGAGCGGGAGCTGGATGGAATTGAGTTTGTAACATGCGAGGACCGCATTATCTATCGATTGACACAAGCTTAGAAAAACTTACAGATTAATATTTTGGAACTTGAAAGAAAATGTATTTTTATAAAAACTGTACTTTTATTTTTATACTGTATTTAATTTTTACTTTTATTTTATACTGTACTCAGTACTGTAACATTTTTTTATAAAAACTATTTTTTCACTAAACAAAGTTCAAAGTCCCTCTTGTTTCAACACATACGTACTAAATTGTACTTTTAAATACAGTAATCGTTTTAAATCTAATTTAGACAAGGTGAAAACCTGGAATTCGTTTGAATATTAACGTTTGCGACATGCCCGACATGTCCCGATTTTGTCGGCCAAAAATCTGTTCCTAATTTTTTTAACCTTTTTTTTTTGCCAAGCCAAATGACAGAATATTTTGGATCATTTTAAATTAAAGAGGTATCTTATCAATTTTTCGTAAAGTTGGCCGTTTCTGAGTTATAAACAATTAAATGTTTGAGAAAACGCACAAATGGCGGCTTTCAAGGCTGAAAAACAATAATAAAAAATGAAATTTTTGAGTTTACCAAAATTTTAAAATAATCTTTGAACATCCCTTAACAAAACTCTGAAGGTAATTACAGATTATTTTATTCTTAAACTTTGTATAATTATAGCTGTTGTATAATTATTTCCAAGCATAAAAACAATTAACTCAAGAATCAAACCACAAACATTTTTTAAATTTATTTCAATCAAAATACATACCATTTCTCTTCACCGCCATCGATTTTTATGTCGGGTATATTTGGCATCTTTTTATTAAGATAAGCTGAAGATATTTTAAGCAGGGCCTAATAACATATATAAAAATAAAAATTATAAAAATAAGACACTCGGTTTCTATTAAAATTTACCTCTGAATATGATTTTTCAACAGCTGATTTTTTAATTGTAAAATTTCGTATATCCTCCAATAAATCATTTTCATGTTGATTTTTTAATTGTAATTTTGCAATTTGTTCTGAATGTAAATTTTTTAGAAATTTCGTATAATTTCCCTAAGTAAAATTCAATACATATTTAAGAAAATTAACACCTTAATATTTATTTTAAACGTGAATTATAACTGCAGTTATTTAAAAAATAAATTCTTTATAATATAGAAGATATAAATAGGAGAAATTTAATTTAATTTTAAATGGTATCGGTAATTTATATAAGTGCACACACAAATTTAAATTGTAATATTATCGATTATTTTTAATGGGGTTACTAGTTTTTAAATATCAATAAGTAATAATAGCAAGAAAATTACTTAAAAGTGGGTTTCTTAAGCATTGTTTCTACAAACAATTGTTATTTCTGATCAAACGATAAAAATTTGTACTGGCCAATTTTAGGTGTATTATTAAATTAATTAAATCAACAATTTTATCTGTTCACCCACGTTTTCTTTTAATACACAAATAAAATGTCCATATTACATTCCAATTAAAAAAAGTTTTTAACGGATTATTTTTTGAATACATAAAAAAACAACATACAATACTTTATTCATTTTTTAGAAAATTTCTAATAAATTTTCGAAAAAATATCTTTTGAAAAATATATAACTAAGTATTTGTTAAACAATGCAAATACTACTATAATTTCATTGTTAAATAATACAGAAAATAATAATGGTTGATTAAATTGAAAGTATTGGTATATATAATTCATTAAAATGTTGTATAATAAATTAATTTTCTCCCATTTTCTCTAAAATAAAAGATACAATTGATACCTCTCACATACCTTTCGAGGTGGAGGCTGCATATTATTATTTGAATTTATCGACACGCATATACACAACAATTACACAAAACGAGGGATGACTGATGACAATTTGAATAAAAAACAAAAAATTATTTAATTACGTTACTCAAGACCTCACATTACCATATATCCCTATTTAATAGAATAACATTTCCTTGCATGGTCTTTCACCGACTGTGTTCATATTGATTGAAATGGTTTAACGGCGCATGGCGTTGGTTTAATATAACTTGTTCGAGGGGTGTGTGTTGCCGCCCCCCATATATTGATATTCAGTATGTTGAAATCAGATGAATTTTTCGTTTATAGGTGAAAACTCAATTAATTTTTTTTTTTAAATCTCAATTAACTAAATTCTTTTAATGGTTGTCAAGATACATTCAAGAATTGTTACAAAGCATACCATTTACACTCAGAAAAATGTTCTATTTACATCGATAATAATGGTCTTATCTCATGATTATTTCGCGTAACATTGACTTCCGAATAGACACAACCGTTATATAAAATAGTTTATTATTGATTTGTATTCATTTAGCATATTTAAAAATGTAAATGATTTTTTATCAAAAAACACGCAACAATTACAAAAACAATGTTTTTATATTTATAAATTGCTTAAAAACTAACTCTAATCAATTGAGATTAGCGTATATGTATAGAATATTAAATTAAGCTTGTATACGGTGATTCATAAACATTGAGAGAATTATATATGTTATGCCAGTCTATACATATCAGTGACCACAGAAAATTATATTGAATACGAGTTTAATTGATTTTAAACTCAAAATTGTAGTAAATTATGCGTTTAGTTGATTCTCAATTGTAAAAAATAGTCGTGTTTAAGCAAGTTATACGCTCTGTAGACTATAGAAGAACAATTCAGACTCGTCTTATATTAGCAATCTAATCAATTAATTCAGTAGCCCTAGATATTTGTTTAGAGCGCAAAAATTCATTCAGCAGTAGGCAGAACATTTACTACATTGCAATTATTGTTGATAACACACAACTTAAAATACACTTCCATAATTCGATGTAAACAATTTTTATGTTAGCGCTCGCATTTGTCCGGTTGTAGTTTCATTGTGTATTTTGAGTCTTTCGAAGGTTTTGATTCTGTTTGTCGAATGTTTCTCCATAACAGGCGGTGTCATCAAAATAGGCCATAAGGAGCGTATTCCTTGTATTGCAGTTAAAAAAGTATTTATCATTCTCTGAAAAGTAGCACCAGCATTTTTCAGGCCAAAGGGTATACGTTTGAATTCGAATGTTCTAATGCGGTTGTAAATGATGTTTTTAATGGGATATGATGATAACCTGGAGTAAAATCTAACGTGGAAAAATACTGGCTGTGTCCGAGTTGATCTAGAATCTCTTCAATGTGTGGGAGAGGATATTTATCGGATATTGTAACTTCGTTTAACTTCTTGTAGTCAATAACAAGTCTCCATTTCTTTATAAGTTTATCCATCTTTTTGGAAACTGACCAAACTAGCGAAGACTATGGGCTCTTGGACGATTGAATAATATCGTCATCCAACATTGTTTTGACTTGATTCGGACTTCTTCATGAATTTTTGGATGTCTGTATGTTGTTGGATCTTTAATTTTTATTTGGTGTTCAAAATATTTTGTAGAAGAAAGCGAATCATTGGGTAGATGAAAAATTTCTACATATTTGTAGTAGAATTTCTTTTTCTTCTGAGTTCAGATGTTCTGTTCGTAGATTTTTATTCGTAGACATTGGAAAGACTAGACAGTCTTCTACAGTTTGTCATACGTAACCGAAAGGAATTTGCACAAACATCGTTATGTTGACGCTTAAGTATACACAAATAAACAAATTTTAAATAACTTCGACAGAAGTAATACTGTCTAAATAAATAAAAATAAGAATGATATGAAAAAGTTGGCTATTACGTTACAGTCGTCTTTGGTGTAGCGGAAGCATACTGGACTAGATATCCAGAGGCCCGAGGTTCGATTCCTGGTTGACGAGTTAATTTTTTCATATCAGTATTTAATTTAATTGGAAAGACTGTTTGTGGATATTCGACTTCAATTACCCATCTCTTTCCTGCCCTTAAAAAACTTTTTTAGTACTTGTTGATCAAATTTTACTCACTCAGCATTCAAAATAAGAGGAAAATTACTGTATACATTTGATTTTGAAAAAAAACTATCAGCTCAAAGGCCAAACAAATGTAATTACTACAGATTTTGATAGTATATACACATCATATTTTAACACATCAGTGCGTGTGTAAAAAATAAAATTAACAGTTTACACACTGATAATGAACTCAGTATATGTAGAATTTTTAAACAACTAACTCTTATTGAATTTTGACTTGTTAAATTGTAAATTTCTCAAAAATTATTGACATATTGGATTAGTTCTTTTTAAAAAATCGATTACGATCGAAGAGCCACGGACGAGTGAAATTAAAAAGAAGATAAGAATGTAAGCAAAAGGTAATGACAACCACACCATTGTAACATTAATAATACATACCTATACTACTAACTATACGTACTTACGAGTAATCTGTGCCGGATTAGCCACGTAGCAAGAGTTAGCAAATGCTACGGGCCTCGCACTTGGGCACAAGAAATCTATAGTAGGAAGGTAAATCTATAGTATCTAAGTCAGGTAGGTACAAGCAGTCCAAGTGGCCGAGCGGTCCAAGGCGTTATGTCTGCGCAATATGCCTACTTGGAAACTGGGAGGTTATGGGTTTGAATCCCGACATCGGCAGTTTGTCAATTATTAAGAAAAAAAAAAGGGGGCTTATAATTCCTAGTCTATACACAAAAATTCCTTCCACTCCACTCACATCCTCACATCCTTAGGCATCACAATGGACCTTATGGTCGAAGTCTAGCCCGTCCAGGGCAGCCTCTACAATCTATCTATCTATCTAGGTAGGTACGGTGTACCACCTACCGTCTAATGGATTTTATTAATAATCATTGTAGATTTAGACGTTGATATCCAAATCTACAATGATTATTCATAATTTTAGCGCATTTTTAAAAGTTAGCGCTGGCCACACAATATTTTTTGCTTACTTTAAGTAGAAGATAACACAGCAATTTGGGTACATCCAAGCAATGTGGTCCACATTTTAAGATATTAAGGCAAAAGCCAAAGTCATGGTCGGCTGTGAAGAATATCAGCAACAGACTTCAAGTTAGAGAACTACTACACTCGATGAAGTTGTAGAAATCAAACACCTAGTGGGCAACATCTCGAAATTATGGTGTTTGTTGTCATAACTGATAATGGACTGTCTTCATTAGCTAAACGATGGAAGCGTATCATCAAATAACTTTTTTTATTTGGAATATTTCGTCAATTAAAATATTTTACAGCAGAAAATATTCTGAAAATAACTCCAATTATCGTCAGTGCTTAGCCAAACGATTTGGAAGAAAGCCTAAGCGACTAACTGATGTAGTTCGCTGAGCTGCTCAAATCAGACGTGGTTGTTTCTATTGACAGCATAAAGTTGTGTAGACCTGCAGTTTTATTAACTTTTAACGGAAAATTGATTAGAATCGTGTTTCCCAAATGTAGAAATAGTCTTACGCATTTACTTGTTTTTGATGATCACCCAGCTGCAGTGGAGAAGTACGTCTAAATGATATCGCCTTATTGAACATAGAATATGATTTGCTTTGAGACATTGATTTGCATTTGACTACTTTTATCTCTAAATTCACATTAAATCGAGAAAAGTTTTCTTTAAAGGTACTGTTAAATTTTATATCCTAAACTTTAGGACCTAAATAAAAGCAAGTGCTTCTTATTATACCATTTGCAATAGGTTCCATCGCTGTCTTAATTAATCACCGCATGTAATCTAGAGCACGGTAGTGCGACAGACCGAGTACAACCTACAATAAATATAATTATATGCTTATGTACATGAATGATTTCTATAACCTGCTTTGAACTTGAGTTTTGGAAGTTTTTACTACTTTCATTTATAGTAAAATTCAAATATTGTTTAGCTTTAAAAAAGAAACCGCTTCGATCAGATTGTGCGATTGTAGGGGGAGGTGTGTGACAGTTAATTACGCGTTTTTTATAGGTCTGAATTTTTTTATGTAATTTACATCTCGAAACCATTCCGTTTATTGAAAAAGCATTCAACAAAAGTATTAAAATTTCAATGGGATCATGTGCAATCGGAAGGGAGGCTGACCCTCAGTTATGAGGGTCAAAAAAATTTGCAAATTATTTTATATGTCAGGTTCAAATAACTGAACACGGATTAACGAGATCATACTGTTTTAAATCCATTTGGTAAAACATAAAGAATACTAATTGTAAAATAATTGAAATATTATTCAAACATTTTTAAAAACTCTGAAACTGAAATCAATAGGTATTTAAAAATAACAATGGTCTTTTATTATTCCTGATAACACTGAACGATATGAAATGCAATATCAATTATGTTTACGCATTTATCAACCCGTAGATAGGTAATAAGTACTTACAATTATTATTATCAATTATAAGTTTAATTGAAAGGTTATGCAGTACACGTTACTGTTATGCTAATATGAAAGTATTAATAAAATGTACATCTGTTAGCACATTTTTATTTTATCTAAAGTTGAAAAAGGTGATCTTCACTTTAGACAATTTGTCAACATATCTATGAATCTCTATCGTTAAATGCGAAGACTATGTAAGAAATCATAAGGAAATAAATAAAGTTAAGTAAATGTAGTTACCATCAGCTAACAAGCTAATGTTTTTATGAATATTACCTGAATATCTTGTATTATGTGACCCGCCAAAGGGAAAAGAACCTTTTTTCTCAGTTTTAAAAAAAATTCATTTATTGGTATAGCTCACTATAGCTTGGTGTAAAATTACATTATTTATGTTTTCGATATGAAACCTAGATGTTTGACATATTCTATTACGAAACTTTTGATGAGTTTCGTAAAAAAGGAAAATAATCTGCGAAAATGGATACTTAATTAAAGAAGTATACGAAATTATCTAATTTCTTAATTAAAAATTATTTAAAGGCAATCTAATTTTAAAATATATTATATGAAAAAATAAAATCTTTTTTGTATTCTTATTATATATCGATATAAAAAAACGGGGATTAAGGGCGCAATATCGGAATGAGCCTAGCGTAAATCCACCACTAGTCACGAGTTAAAATTGCTCGTTTTTGAAACTAAAGTTGTTATGCTTATATTTTCCTTACCTATCCTGTTCATTTTTAGGGCCTACTGGAATGAAAAAAGGTTTAGGTACATTAAAGAAAATAGAAAACGACCCTTCTGTTAAAGTACTTACTAAAAATAGATATAGGAATCAAAATGAAACAATAATAATTATATTAAAAATTATTTTATTTGCTTTTTCGCTGGAATTTGTTTTTGTGATTTCAATTGAATAGAACAAATTAAGGGGGGTGGGAGCAAATATAGACAATAAAAATTAAGACAATATATATTGCATTGACAAAAAAAATTAGAATTTAAACAGGCAACATATAAATAATATTTGTGAAAAATTAAAAATTATTTTACAAAAAAAGAAACGAAACAATTTTTTAAAATAATTTTTAATGCTTACGGTTGAATTAAACCACGAACTTAGGAGCAGGGATAATTTTTACTAAACAGTTTAAAAAAATTTCAATGAAACAAACATCTTAAGTTCGTGTTATGAGCAAATACCAGTAAAGTCAGTTTTGTTGATAATTAACTTTTACTGGTATTTTCAATTTGTATATTATATGAATGGATGGGAATGATAAGGGATGAACTATGAAATATTAAAATAAGTTTTATAAAAGAGTCCAGCTTCATCGAAGGTATTAGGTAGTAGTAATAGAATATTATTACACTATTTACAAACGATATAAAAGGTGCTCCTCTGTACAATAAATTCCCTTTTTGTTTTGAATAACGGTACAATCTTACATTTATTTTTCATATATATATATATATGTGTACTTATATATATATATATATATATATATATATATATATATATATATGTATATATATATATATATCTCGAGGTCCAAAAGACAGATAATAATAATTAAATACGTCTACGTTATGCGAATAGACAATAAAGAAAAATTCATTTTATACAGAATCATTACATTTTCCATTAAATCAATTGGATCAAAATGTTTAATTATGAGGTATAACAAAAATAAATAAATTAATAAAATTATTTGTAAAAAAATTTAATGAAAAATGAAACGAAATCTGTTTAAAAATTGTTTAGATTTAATTTAGAATTTGTAGTCTTTTATTTAAATTTAAAAACATATTAAATATCTAACCCTTTGGGTATTTACTTAAAAGATTTAATATTCATTCTAAACTTTTAGTCACAACATAATAATACATTATCCCCGTTTTCCAAAATACCACCATTTTTTAAATAAAAGAGTAGCCTGCTAATCATTTCTTAAATGGTATGAACCTCTTTTGATTTTATTTAACGCTACCTAATTGTGAGAAAACTTATCAAGAATAGACTGCGTAATTATCCGATTAGTTAATAATCTTGTTTAAATTTGTAAAATTTTGTATTTATTGGTTTCGTAATATATCTCAAGAACATGTATATGCAAATGCTGATTTTATTACGACTTACCATCATTATAAAGTACGTATTTTCTGTTGATGTAATTAGTATAACTATAAAATATAATAAAATCAGCCTTCGCACATTTGATAAAATATAGGGGATTGTTTTGTCTTACGCAGTACACCCTTAATTTTATTACATCCAACTTTTGTCTATATACAATCGAATATTTTTCATTTTTGTTTGATAATTAAAAATTGATAAGACACTTAAATATAAATAATATTTTTATTAAAATTTTTTGTTTCATTAAAAAATTGATTTTTTAAAATATTACAATTTACAATAACAATTACAAATATAATTTACCTTATATAAATATTACAGAGAAAAGATCAATTATTTAAAAGTGATGACGTTTATTGGTAAACTTTAATAATTATCATAATAATAGACAAAAAAAAAATTATAATAAAATTTTTTTAAATAAAATAATTCAACTATACTATGCTTACTTTAACAGTATTGCAAAACTTCAATACTTGCTATTTAAAAAAATAAATAAATCGTTTGATGTTCGTGAGTAATTTTAATATTCTTAAAAATCAATTTTTTTTTTAAATTTATTACTTTTGTAAAAATTGAAAATTGTGCAAGTATGATTTATTGAAAATAAACAAATATATATAACTTTTGGAAGATATTCAATAAATAACGGATAGACTAAAAATTATTCTGATTGACTTGATCTAATCTGGTTCTAAAAGAAATTGCATTTTAAATGTAAATAATAATCTTCCAAAAGGAATACACATATATAAACAATTTAACGGATATATATATATTATCAATTTATCTTACGTGAATTTTGGGAAAATATATTTGGATTTTTTCAACGAAAAAAGAGCCAAGAGATCAAATATTTAGAAAAGACAAAGCATCTGAAAAAAGTTATGTAATAATATTTACATAATAAAATATTAGTTTGGTAGAATTTTGTGCCCATTGTGAAATCTCATTATTTTTAAAATTGGATGCCAAATTTCAGTTCCAAATTAAATATGTATATTAAAATTGACGATTATCATTTAAAAATTAATTTTAAAGCACAATATTGATGCATGTGAAATTCAATCAGTATAAATTTGATGATTAATATTTTAAAATACATAAAATCAGATTTTGAAATTCTTAACGTATAAGAAAATAGTCGAGAGTGCATAGAACGCACGCATTGGATTGAGTTGTAGTTTTTTAATAGACATTAGTCGAAATAATTTTCCTTAAGGTTGTTATGAAAGTGGTGGGGGTAAATCAACCAAAATTAATGGTAAAGTGCGTGTAACTCAAAATACACAAATTCTAACCACGTTAGAAGATTTTTTTAAATTAATTAATAATTATTAATAAAATTATTATCAAATAAAAAAATAATAATAAAAAAAAATTATTAAAAATTTAAAAAAATTATTTCAATAATAATTTAATTATTTTAATTTTTATTAATAATTATTTATATAATTTTAATTACACTGACGTTGCCAAACCTACTGTGACAATCTAAAATAAGAGTAGCTTTAGTACCATTTTTTGATCTATAAATTTAATTATCTCAGAAACCAAAAACAGGATTGTTTTGAAATTTGGTCCAGGTATTTATAAGACTTTGATAATTATTATGACATAAACCTGACATTTCTGGTGGTCGAAATATAGATTTTTTTATTAATGTTGTTACCGCCGAGTCCATTTAAGCTATGTAAAAATCTCTTAAAAATCGTAACTTTAACATTTTTTTACTCAAAAACAGGATCAAGTTCAAACTTTGACAGGATATTCTTTATTATTGAAATAATAAGCTGTCACATTTTGAGGAACCTGACATTAAATTGTATTTTCTTCAAAACAACCTTAAATATTTTAACTTGTTGAAGGAGAGTAGTATTCATGCCACTTAAATGCTTATTGAATAAGGGCCTTGAAAATAAAAATTTGTTAGTGTATATAATTAATACAATCTAAACTCTAGATTAAAATAACTTTTCGAATGATACTCCCATCCCACACCAAGGTGAAAGACATTTTTTCTTTTTAAAATTTTTAATATGAGTAAATATAAAAATATTTTTCATAATTTTGTCTATTAATTGAGACAATTTATTGCTTTGAGTTTTACTTCGTGGAAGCCTATTGTAAGAATAAGAAGACATGAATACTTAAAAAAATAATTTGCTATTTGACTTTTCTTTTTTTTTTTTGAAATAATTTTCAATGAATTGCTATTTAGCTGATAGCAAATTAATGATTTGACTGTTTTTTTTATTTGAAATAATTTTCAATAGCGAAAAGTTTTGCTTCATATGGTCATTTTCAAAATCTCTTTGAAATGATCATATTAGTTGAAACATATCAATATTTTTGAAGGATTTATTTCTTCACATAAAGCAGGCATATTGAAATTTATTTTTAGCATAATCTGTGTATGGTTTATCTCATTTAAAGTCACAAACTAGTCGCAGTATGTGATAAAACTGTGATGCTAAAACTGTGTTGTTAAAATCATTTGGGTTGTAGCTTAGTATATGCTCATTAGTTAACTACTCCTCTCCCAAATTTCTACTTATTATTTATTCAACTTTTTAGATTAAACTATTAAAGATAAGAACTTGACTTTTATTTAAAAAAAACATAAAAAATGACCATGAGTTTTGTAGGACCAGTGAATTTATAAAATATTTCCTATTTAGTAATTTTTTATAAATTTAGAGCAATATAAACAAAACAATATGTAACGGTTGACAAAATAATACTTTGAAAATTTATATTTTGGAAAGCAAAATATTAATTATCCAAATTAAAATAAAGATTGACTTTACGGCTGTATGTAAATAATCTTTCTATTGATGTCAAATTTAAAATTGATGATAATTCTAAAACTCAAAATGGCACATCATTCAGAATCCAATTTTTAATATAGTTTTTAAAAAATGTTATCATAAACAAACAAAAAATGTACAAAAAAATGCAACATTTATTCAAATATTATGATAATACTTTTTAAGATTAATCTCCCTAATTAAAATAAATATAGTATAGTAATTAATTTTTTTTGTAAACAGGTACATAATAAATATAACAAAAATAAAAAAATAAACTATTTAAAAAACACACGATAAAAATTTGCTCATTCCCTTTCTTACTTATATAGTCACAATTAGAGTAGCTACGGCTCGCACAAGCTACCTTTTTTTTAATCCTTATTTATTTTCATTCAATTAAATGTTTTTATTTTTATTTACTTTTTTAAATTTAATTAATAATATTATAATTATTTGATTTTTTTGATCGATTTACATTATAATAATAATACTATACAAAATGAATTAAGATATAATTTGATTATTGGCATATTTATCAATAAAATTCAATTCCATAATACTTTTCTTTTTAGTGTTATAGCTTTTTTAGAAATCAAACCGTTTCATAAAGGCTATTATTTGCTCAGATTTTGAGCGTCATGTAAAAACTAATATCAGTACCTACAAATAGATCTACATAATTATTTTCTTATTAGCCCAGTAAAATTAAACATTAACCTGGAAACAATTAGACTAAATTGTTTTAAGCACATTAGTAACCGGGTATAGTATGTTAGTTCCTCATCAATCCGAGAATCACTAGATTAATTTTCTATTATAAAAATATTTATTATTATAGAACTATTTTTCTATTGCATGGCATCATGGCATCCATTAGATTTAATCTGCAGTGATAACGATGAATAAGTTTGTTATCGTGGTGGAATTTTTAGTTACTATTGCAGAGATATAATAATTCCAGGAGTTTGCTTTATTTGTAGTATATTATCAGATGGAGACATTTTAAATATTGAACGCGGAATAAAAAGGATGAATGAAATAAATAAAACCGTTTCGCAAATTTTGACCACACGGAATTGAGTTAATTAATTTAGAAGCAATGAGAAACTCTCAAATATTTTTGAATTCCTTAATTTTTGCCTAAAAAAACTACAGTCCATCACAATAAGTTTCAACTTTGTTTGAAATCTATCTTGACTGATTTCTATTTGCCAATAAGCATATTACTTCTTACGCCATTCTGAACAGTGTATAATAACGATTCTATATAAAACTGTCAACACGACTTCAATCATAATATTTTGTTTATTTAATTTTTAATATATAAATTAGTACTATTATATAATAATATTCACATTGCGCATGTTATAACTTACATTATGTACAAAAATATTAATTATCCGTTTTTTCATGTTTGTTTTTTATTTTTTTTGCTTTTATCTTATTTTTTGCTTTACTTTTTGTATGTGTATGCAACAGTAATTGACCTCTTTATACACTACATTGTAGTTGCATAACATAACGGAATTGCTACTTTTCTATTGATTTTAACGTTCTATAAGAATAGTTTGAGATAAGAATATTGGTATTTGATTTTACATTGTGGATTTGTAAATTGTTAAGTGTTGATAAAAAATCAAAAGAGCAAATATTAAAAATAATCGATAGAAAAGAATACTAAGTGTAAATAAAGTGTTTAATCCAAACTGACAAAAAATTTTTAATCTACTAAAACGTTCATTTTATGTTTTCAATCATAGAAAACTATTATCGTGTCTCTACAGGGATCAAATTTAAGTCGGAAAAAAAAAATTAAGTTAGAAAAAAATTTAAGTTAGAAATATATAAGGACTTGTTAACTGTTTTTTAAAAAGTGGTTATAATCAACTTCGTTTCAACATAGTGGATTATTATACATTGCATTAGTATAATTATTATTTATCTCACTGTGTGTACTATGCGTTACTTGAGCCATGGAGAAATAAAAGATACTATTATTGCTATTTATCATGCTATTAGCTCAGCTGTTACAAAGTCGGAACTAAACTTAATATACCTTTGTATGTATATACCGGGTATAAAAAGATATCTCTGGGCAACTAATTAAAAGTAACCTTCCATTAACAACTGATATAAAACAACCTGTGATAAGAAATAATCACAAGGTAAACTATTGATTAAAAAAGAATAACTGAAATGAGCGATTTAAAACAAAATAAAGAGATTTTAAAAAAATTATGAAGAAAATTGATTGACAATCGGAGAGACATGAACTGCAAGCAATATACTCGAACTTCATCGAAATTAAGTAATTTTATAAATTTTTTCAATAAACATATAATTACAAAATCGCAAGTAATAATCACAATTTCAAATAAAATTAATTAGCAACATGTACGATATAGTAAATGTTTAAAAATACGATATGCTCTTTTGAAATAAATTAATTGTAAAACAAAAAACCATATTTAATCAGTTATTTGTATATGTAAAACGACTTTACTCATGCGTTCGGAAAAATATTTTTCACAAATTATTAAAAATATGAATAAACGAACGTATTTAAAATAGGATTACGTTGAACTCAATAGAAAAGGAAACTGTGCAAAGATGCGCTAATCTAAAAACATTCACTATGACAGCATTTAACAACGTGATCTAAAACAAAGTGAAAACACTGAATACTTCAATACTTTTCTAGTGTGTACTTGGTACAAGTCCCCGTTCACGGAACATCACCTTGTGATTACATACGAACTAACGTCTTTAATCGTTATATATATATATATATATATATATATATATATATATATATATATATATATATATATATATATATATATATATATATATATATATATATATATATATAATTGTAAACCTAAATATAATACAGAGAAATTATTATGATACACATTATCACCTAACCTCGCAATCTTTATTGAGGGGTAAAGGCGTGTGACTTGTGTCATGTGTCGGCTCAAGGACAACTGCCCGTGGTGCATTATTACCTAAATCTACAGTATCACCACTGACAGCACTATTTGTTAATGTTAATTCTTTATCTAACATCTCTGGTAAAGCGAGTGGATCAGGTGCTAGAGGATCAAGAGTTAATGGAATATCCGTAGGAACTTCCACTTCTTGTTCCTCGTCCTGATCATCAATAACCGGTGATGTCCTTGATGAGTCCAACAGCGTTGTATCTGTGTTTGCTGTTTTCATCACATACCCTGTACCCTTATGACAGCGAGCTATTTTTAATCTAATGGGAGTCACTTTTGTAGCACGCACTTTACGGAGAGCTGAAACACTACCACTAGTATTGTCTTGTAAGGAGGGTAGACTATCAGATGAAGACGGCGGTGCAGCCGTTCTACTATCTGATGCTTGTTCGGTCCGAGGTGCTGGATTTATCGCTCCCGTCACTATAAATGTACTTTTTTCAACACTACTATTATTACTACAATTATCGTCTTTCTTTTTACCGAAACGTATTATTAATTTTGGAGTATTACCATTGTCATTATTTATTATTTCTACTTGAGGTTCTTTTTTCTTTTTCCTCTTCTTTTTACCACTTTTCGATGATTTACCACTCTTTTTCTGTTCATCAAAATCTTGCATCACTTTTTTTCTATAATTCATACTGTCACGTTTTATTGTTTCAAATATTACTTGATTATTTGCCAACCGTTTTTTAGGTGGCCGTCTACATCGTTTGTCATCCATACTAGTTGTAACACCGTCTGAGCCTATTTTGATTTTTAGTTTTGGTGCTGTAGGTGGCGTTGGTGGTGGCCGTATAGTGGTTCGACCTCTACGTTTATTATACACATCAATATTAATACCACCACTTCCAGATCCATTACTACCATTTGAACCAATACTCCTCCTTCTTTCAGGCATATCAAGATCTTCATCAGGTAAAATGTCTAAATGTCTAAAATCATGAGATGCGCTACTCATATTACCTTTTTCTTTTCTCTTCTTTTTCTCCATATTGGCATCTACAACAGCCTTATAATCCTCTTTTGTAGGAATACTAGTCATGGAAGCGACAGCTTTTGGTATAGTAATCACAGTCCTATTTACAAGTGGAGGTGTAGCAGGTACGATTGATTGTCCACCTGTGATTCCTAAAATTGGTTCATCCATATTCATATCTTGTGTTTGATATTGACGTAATAATTCCTTTTTACGCATTCGACGTAAATTTGATGTACCAGAAGATGACGCAGACGCACCTACAGATATATTTGCATTGCTTGCAAAATTATTACTTGTAACAACAATCGGTTCAACAATAGATTGTTGCGGTGGAGCAATGGTGGATGCATAATTTGCATCCAAAAATGGTCCTTTAATTTTCACTTTCAATTGATTTCTAGATTCCGATAATGTAGCTTTTAGTGTCGAAGTATCACTATTACTAATACTTAATGGTGGGTCCGGTCGTACAGTACTTGCCGCTAATGCTGTGTGCAATTCTTTTTCGAGATCTTCGTCTATATTTTCTGTTATTGGATGATCTGCTGTGCCACTAGCAAAAGCACCCAATAATTGCTGATTACTTAATGTTTCTGAACTTGCCGAAGAAGGTTCATATGCTCCACTATATGTACGCATATCAACTGGTCCTGGTAGAACTGGTTGAACCATATCTGGGAATGATTGTGGTTGAGATGAAACAGCACTAAGCGATGATAGATCAGTAACTGGAGTTGGGGGTCGAAGATCTCTTAAGTCATTAACATAAGATGAACGTGTTTTATTATTCTGCGTTGGACTTGAAAATCTAGGTGATATTGAAGCATCTCTAGCTAGATATGAATTACCTTCCTTTCTGTCATGCAAATCAGTCGATCGTCTACGTTCACGCATAGTTCGTAAATTTTCAACACTTTCACCAGCAATATCCTCATCAAAATCTAAATCGTAAACGGTACCAATTAATTTATTATGTATTGTATTATATTCAGAATCTATATGGCTCGCATTTAGTTGATGACTTCCACGACCACGTCCTCTGCCTCGACCGCGTCCTCTAGCTGTGCTTGTACTTCGAGTTCCACGATTACTATCACGTTTTCTATTTTGTGTTGTAGCTTTAGTTTGAATCTCCATTTGTCGTGGTGATTTTCCAGGACTTTTACCCGGTGATTTACCTTGTTGACTAACAACTCTCGCAGAACTCCGCGTTGGTTTTGTTGGTGATTTTTTACCAGTTGTAATAGTTGGTGTTGTTTTTGGTAATGGTGTTGTAATTGGGCTTGGTGATCTGTGATTCATTTCATTAATATTGTTTAATATCGGCGAAGGAGATGGTTGAACTGGAGATGATAATGGTGGATCGTCCTCCATTGCTGCAGTTGGTTCAGGTTTAGACACCATTGCTGCAGTAAAAGCAATATTATGTGATGATGAAGTAAATGCAGCTGTACATGGTGACTGAAAATGATGTGAATCTTCCGGTGGTTTTTGAATTTGTTGTAAAACTGCATGAGCTGTTGGAAAATTCGTACCAAATGATGGTGGAAACACAGGCGATGGAAACGGTATTTGTGTATTGATTTGTTGTGGCGGTAAGAGTGACACAGGACCACTTATCGGGCCACTAACAAACTGTGATGCTTCGGAATATGGATGATATGTTAATTGATCATTAATTGGTGCAAGTGGAAATTGTTGATGTAAATTCGAATATGCCATATCTAAAGTTGGATGTAAAGCCATCATTAGTTGTTCATCACGTTTTGAAATGTCATTGTCATCATTTCGACGTGATATTTCTGATGACGATGATGCTAAAGATGATGATGATGATCTACGTTCTGGCATCATTTCACTTTCATTCCATTTAGCTGGATTTGGTAATTCTTGATATGGTGAATTTGATATCATTGATGGTATTGTCATACATTCACTGACAGGTATCTGTTGATTCAATAATTGATGTTCGGTTGATTCCATTGTGGGGCAATTTATTTGTGAGTGCATATCCTATAAATTCAAATTGATGGTTAATTCGCTGTAAAAGGTTTACTTATCACACGATCAGTAATTTGACATTTATTAACAGCAAAAATTAATAATTAGTTAAATTAAAAGTAATTATAGAGGAGCTAAAATCAAAATGTTTTATTGAATTTGTTTAGGGTTTTTACAGCTTTTAACCAACTTCAAAAACGGGGGAATGTAGTTAGATAGAATATTATTTATATATTATTTTTAATCAATGGCGATAGGTCAATTACTTTCAAATTTTCACGAATTTAGTTTGTTGGGTGATATAAATACCAACTACGAGTTGGTATCTTTTTCCAAGCTTCAAGTTTCTGTAGATCAAGATTACCCGTTAATGAACGTGTTTTTTTAATTGTGTGTTTATTTGAAAACTTTCCATAAGATTTGTTTAAATATTTTTTAAAATATGCATTTTAGAAAAAAATGTTTCAAACAAAAGTACTTAGTTTAAGAGGGAAACATAATGCAATAATTATATTTTTGTTCCATGCATCGGTGAATGCGTGGTATAACTTATATTTTAAACGGTGCAAGATAGGGAAAATGTTTACATACAAAAAATGTTTATCTCATATAATTAACAAACAACTTTTGTTTGAAGCTTTTTTTCATATATCCCTTAGTTTTCTTGTAAATTCGGGACGTAAATTTCGTATTTACGCCAGAAATATTAGATGTATGGCAAAAACTTTGAAACAAAAGTTGTTTGTTTTTATGAGATAAACAGTTTTTGCATTAAAAATTTTTCCTTATCTTGTGCACCGTTTAAAAGATAAGTTATACCATGCGAATGCGGGTGCATGGAAGAAAAATATACTTATTGCTTTGTTTCCCACTTTATATACTGTGAAACTTTTGTTTGAAACATTTATTTCTAAAATGTATATTTAATAAAATATTTAGCTGGAAACTTTTTAAATGAACACTATAATTTGTTTTCCAGTATCAATATAGAATTTCAAAATGATCGCTAAAAAAGGAATTAAATATCTTGTAAACGCTTTTTGTTTAAAAATGAAGTTCCATTTATAATATTAAAAATATACATATTATTACAAGTCACGGGTGAGCAGGGGTAGAGAGGAAAACTATCGTTTTTCCAAATATTCCAAAAACTATGACGTTTATTGTAAACATTACCATTTCCCAAATTGAATTACATTAAAACCTGAATATAGTTTTTGCCTTATAGTTTTGTGCCTTATAGTTTTTGTTAACTAAATGAATGCAGAGATATAGATGGGATAAATTTTAATAAATTATACCGAAATTGATTTTTTTCACACGTTTGGTGCAACCAACAGATAATAAATTTTGAACTTGATATGATTAAAATTTTTTTGGCGTATTCTTTCTCCAAAAATATAGATTCAAATTGTTCACACACCTCTAGATTTCAATTTGAAAACATAAGTGAAAATTTAAACAGTTATTTCTTATAAACACTAACAATTCTTATTCGAAACATTTTTCCTAAACCGAATAGATTCGGCAGAAATTGAATGGAAAAATCTAAATAAGATGATATTTATATAATTGTATAGTTAAGTATGTTTTTACAATCGGCTTGCGCTGAATCAATTGTCAGCATTTTTATGAGGAACAACTTTTCGAATAAAATACAGGGAAGAATTGTAGTGCAGGAAATGGATCTTTAACCAGCTTGAATATTTCAGTAAAATTTTTTTAACCTGATACTTATTACCTTACTTGGTTTAACAAATAAACGTGTGAAAAAATTTAATTCGGTATATTTTAATAAAATTTATTCCTTCTGAATCTTCGAAGTCATTGACTAGAACAAAGATATATTGAGAGTCCATTTTTATTCAGATCTGAATATGAATTGTCTTAATAACAATATTTTCGATAAACGTTGTAGCTTTCGATATATTTGAAAAAACGTTATTCTTTACACTTCTCCACTCCTCTAACCTGAAATCCGTAATAAAATTATTGTATATTTTTAATATGTTAATTAAGAATGTATAAGAGTTCTCCGTTATATTGTGCTATAAATTTTATTTTTGGAACTATTACTTTCGCCTATCTCTTTACAAAACTGAATTATCATTATATATATATAATGGTAGAAAATAAATAAAGATTAGAACATTGATAATCCCAAGGATTTCACATCACGAAAATCAATCTAACAATGTGTAAGGAATAACTTTGAAATTAGAACGTATAAAATAAATTTATAATCATTGATTAGAATTATTAATTGATAAACACATACCTTGCCATTATCAGGAAGTAACGGTTGAGGTTCTAATTCCATATCTTGTGGTTGGAAATTTGTTTCAGGAATCCAATGATCGGTACTTTGTGTTGTTAATTCTGATTGCGTTTCAGTTGGTAGATCTTTCATTGGTTCGCCAGAATATACACCAGAATCATAGCCAGATACATTCTCACTAATGTATGGTAAATCGGGTGGAATTACCGGCACTTGTTGATGAAGATCCTCAATTGATTGTTCTGTTGTATTATTACAAATATCATTTGTTGGCATTATCATCTCAGTCATCTCAATATGTTCCTGAGGTTTTTCGTCGACAACAATTGGCTCAACAACTGAAACAGGAATCTGTTCTTTATATTCATCAGTTGATTTTTTAATTAATACATCTTCCTCAATTTTTGGCTCCAATTCCATATCTTCTGCTTGGGTACTACATGTAGATTTTTTCGATAATCCCATTCGTAATTTTTCAACAAGATTTAATGTTTCTCTAGCACTATCTTCTTTGGAATCTTCTTTAAATAATGAAGTGTTATCAACATTACCACCAAACGTAAATGACGTTTGACGTATTTCATCTTTCTCAATACCAAAAGTTTCATCTGGTATTTCATCTGGTATTATGTCATTATCGAATTCATTCATTTCGAAACTAGTTTCATTGGGACAAGAAGTATCTTTAACTGAGGGTTGTGGTGAAAATATTGATCGTGTCGAATACTGACTAATATCAATATCGTTTGGAATAACCTCTGATGCCGGTGGATCTTTAATTTCCTCTTGTATTTCCAGTTTTTCTTCTTCAACTGACAGTGGCATCTGCTGTTGGGGTGTGGAAATTTCTACTTTTGGCTCATCTTTACTATCAATTAACGTAATTTCTTCTTTAATTTCATTTTCAATATCCATTTTATTATTGTCCTTACTGAAATATATATCTGTATTGAAATTTGTTTTATTAGAAAGAGGTTCCACTGTAACTATCGTGCTTTCGTCTAATTTTTTATTCTTTGATTTTGTAATTTTTTCCTCAATTTCAATTGTAGTATCTTTAATTGTTGTTATTTCATTTTGATCTTTTAATGTTTTATTTGGTGATTTTTTCAATTGTTGACTTGATGTATTCTCGCGATCTTTGATTGCATCTTCAATTTTAGATTTCTTTGTTGTAGATCGACTGACTCTATCCTCACGTTTTTCAGTTGTTATTGTTATTTCATTATTTGGTGTTATTTTATCGTTACTCTTCACTTGTTTATCTCGTTTCTCTAATAATTTATTTAATGTATTCTTTGATGCCTTACCAGTTGGAATTTCATTACCACCACGTCCTGCTTTGCGCTCCATTATTTCTTTTTCTAAAATATTACTAACTTGTACAACATCTTCAGCTTTAGTAATTACTTTCTCATTTAACTTCTTGTCCGTTTTCCGGACCGTAGGAGAAAGTTGACTGGGCTTGAGGCTCGTTTTCTCGATGGTAACGGTGTTGGTAGACTTTGACTTATCAATTTCATTGTGCACAACGGTATTTTCCACTGTACTTGATTTTCTCTTCCTAATTTCAGACTTGGGTTGGTCTTTCTTAAGTCGTTCGGGACTGTTAGATTGTCGGTCCACACTACTCCTCTGTTGGCTAGAAGAAGAATCTCTTGTCCTGCTAGCAGCATCTCCGACCCTATCACTCGAGTTACTCGACCTCTTGCTACGTGTTCTTGCTGGTGGTTGTTGTTTAGTTTTCGTAACTGTTGTTCTTCGTGATTCCTCTCCCTCAATAGTTGGCGGCTGAAATTCAACTTCAGGCCGCCCATCGGAAGTTTTAAGCTTCTTCTCAGGCGCACTGTCGGATTTCTTTCCGGCCAATTTTGAGGGTGATTCATCATCTCGAATTGTTGGTGTTGATTTTTGTTTTGGTTGAGGTGCTGGTGTTGTTGTTGTGTCGGGTTTCTTAACTGTTTTAACGACTTTAGACTTTGAGTCTGATTTTGAATCGGTACTAATTCGTTTTTTATTAGACGTTGGTGGTAATTTTTCCCCATCACTTTCGTCGGAGGAGTTGCTACTACTGTCGGTACTGGGCAATATAGCGGCAGACTTAGATCCCTTGTCAAGAAAGGGCCAGTCTTTGGCAGTATTGCCTTTAGTTGGTACGGGAGATGGTCGTTTAGGACCTGCATCACTTTTAGGTGATGAATCTGAATCACTATCAGAACTACTACTTGTTGTGGAATCCGTGGAAGAACATGATGAGGAAGACGATGATGAACTAGGAGGTTGTACTTTATTAACAACTTTCTTTTCTACTTTAACTGGTTCTGGTTTAGTCTTTACAACTGGCGGTTCTGGTTCTTTCTTTGTTTTAGTAATTTCAACTTCTTTAACATCTTTGACATCTTTCTTTAATTTTTCAGATTTTGAATCTAATTCGACCTCAACATTAGTAGCAACACCAGGTTTACCCAAACCACTTTTAATATGTTCTGCAGCTTTCTTTGCAGCTTGTCTTTGTGGTACATATGCTAAAATTTCTTGCATTTCTTCTTTGTCTAGCTCTTTACCAAGATCAAATACATCAACATTACTTGAAACTTTGGTATCTTTTATCGGTTTTGCTGGTTCTTTTATTTCTTTATCTTTTATATCTTTCTCTTTTATTTCTTTGTTTTTAATTGTTTTATTAGCAGGTTTAGGTTTTATCGGTTTTACCACCACATCTTCATTTAACTTAATTTCAGGTTTGACGATTTCTGTTTCAGTAATTGGTTGATCTTTCGTTCTTGAACTTGTGGTTGACCGCATATTTTCAGACGCCTTTTTAGCTGCTTGTCTTTGTGGGACAATTAAATCAGATGGTTTTTTCTTTGTGGATTTAATATTTTCTTTTTCCTTTTCTTTATCTTTATTATCTCCTCCACTTTCAGGCACAGAAGGTGTCACTGAGGTCGATGTGGGTGTCTTCTTTTTATTAGTTATATTGCTTGGTTTTGATTGTAATGAAAATTCTTTAACAGCTGCTTTCGTTCTAAATGGTTGCTGTTGTGAATCACTGGCAGCATTCGACGATCGGTCTTCATTTCGATCATCTTTGTCTGAACTATCAGAACTGTCACTATCTGAATATATTTGTTTATATGTCTTTGTATCAATGGTTTTATTTGATGAACTTACTAACATAATATCGTCACTATCACTGGCTGATACACCATCACCAATTTCACTCACCATTTGTCTTAAAGTACGATTGCGCGATTGCACTTTATTGTCCTTTGTAATATCATCTTCACTTGAACTCTCTAAATGTACACGAGAATTAAGACTAGGTCTACCTCTTCGACGTTTCTTTGTTTTAACACTATTACGTCTTTTATTTGCACTAGGTGTTAAAGTTTTCTTGGTACTCAATGTAAGAACTGATTTATCTTCTTCAGTACTTGTTGAACGTTTTATTTTGATATCAACTTCACTACCACTTGTACCAGAATAACTACTTCCATAAACACTTCCACTACGTCGCTTTGATGAACCATTAAAGTATAATTTTTTATAAGGATTCTCTTTTTTATCAGTTTTAAGAAGGCCATTAATTTTTTCATCAGATGATTCATATGGTGACTTAATACCCGCTATTCGAGCTAAAATACTTTCGAAATCATTTGTATGATCTTCAGCTTTCACATGTGAATATAAGCGATCATATATAGACGGGCCGTGATTTGCTTCAATGACTGCATCCTCGATAGAAGCAGTAATTCCACTGTTTGTGTCTGTGAGTACAGCCACTTGTTTATGAAATGTCTGTTCTCGCATACGAAAATATGTGCGCGACAATTTCTCACGTCGACTTACCATATAACAGAGATTCCTCACTCGCTCCAAGTCTTGGCGCAGTTGAACAAACGTTTTCATTTTTTCTAGATCTGCTTGTTCTTGTTTATGTGAAAGCATATCAACATCTTCAAATTTAGGAGGTAATAATGGTTTATTATGTCCAGCACGACGTTTTAATTTCCAATAACTATAAATATAATGAATACCTTCGGCATCGACGCCTGGTGCAGTACCTACATCTTTAGGTGAAACATGTTTATCAAATTCTGCTTCAATTTCATGTAACCGAGCAGCTCTCGCTTGATTCTTTTCTTCAGATGTCATATCTTTTCGTTTTTTACGTTTACAATCATCATCTTCTGACCCTGAACATACACTTTTTTCTTTTTTACTAGAAACGCTATGTTTTTGACAATATGAACGTAATTTTACACCATCTTCCGCATTTTCATCTTCAATAATTGCACGCATTTCTAATCCATGTTTAAATGCACATGTCACATGGTACGCAGTTTTACATGTTTTTACCGAACATTGGATACAAGCACCAACTCGTTCACGACACAATACACAAATAAGAGCCCATCGACTTTGAGGTATACTTGATATTTTTGTTATAGGTTCCATTTTTTCGACACAACCTATACTTACTTCTGGTATCCATAATGCGCAAGATACATGTGCCCATTTTTGACCAGATCGTGTACATTTCATGGCACCACCTTTATTTGGACATAATAAACAATCAGGTCGTTGACTAAGTGCACACGTACGACAAAGCCATTGACCTGGTGGTATTTTAGTAATACCATAGCATGCTTGATGAACGCATATATTACAACTATCACAAAATACCATTTCATTGCCTTCTTCACTATCTGGTGATCTACATACATCGCAAATTACATTTTCGTCGAATTCAATACCGAGACCTTCCTCACTTTTAATAATTGTTTGTATTCTATCCCAACAATGTACCTCTAATTCTTCGATGACACGTTCTAATTGTTCTTCAGTTATTGGTGGTAATCCAGCTAATGCTCTTTCTCCATTTACTAAACGTAACCAAGCAGCATCGCATTCGTCAAGATCGTAAGAGCATGCTGCGTCAGCTCGTGATGCCGCTTTTGATAAATAATGTTCTTCAGGTATAAATTGTTCATCTTTTGTAATACGGATGTATTTATTTTTCGGACTGTAATACAAATAATCATTTCTGAACCACATTTTTTTATTTATTTACCATTAAAATGTATATAAGATTTAAATTTTAACTTAATTCATTAAAACTTACGACTATAAAAAGTAAATGGATTATTAATTGAAAAGAAAACGAATTACCAAAAATTATAATTTTCCATTCAGGCCATTTATAATTTTTAAAAAGTATAATAAATTTAAGTGTGGTTTATAATAGCTTTCAAACGCAGGCTCTTAACTTAAGATCAGTTACTTGCCATTATTATTTAACGTTCTCTGGTTTACAAAGGTTGCAAAGCTTTCGCTTATCTTTAAAATTTGTAATCTAACTTTTGTTAATTTTTTTGTCCCCATAAGTTATAGCATATACCTTTCTACAATTAAAAATTGTTTAGCATTTTAGAAATACACTGATATTTCTATTATCTCTTCCAAATTGTTCAAACTAAAATTTCTATAGTTTTATTCTATAATAACTTAAATATTGGAAATAAAAAGATTTCGTTCTTTGATTTTCTGGTAAACACTTCCCATAGTAAACATATTCAAAAATGAATTTTTACTTGAGAATAGTCTCGAGGCTAATATCTAAAACTTAACTCACGAAAATAAATTGAAAGCAGTACCGGATATTCATAATGAATATCCGATACTGCTCTTAAAGCTGTGTCCACTTTTCTAGTCTCTGAAACCCAACTCATAAGACATTGACAGAGAGCGAAGTGGAGTAGTATCGGAAACTTACTATGATATCGAATACTGTTATTAATATTGAATTGAACTTATGAATTGAATCTCTAAATTGTCTCTGAACGATTTGATAGCACATTTTCGAATTTGAATGATTAGATAGCGGAAACAAAGAATATTTATATTTTTAGGGTGGCGGAACTAAGTGGATTACGAGTCTCTCGAACGATGCATGCCTCTCTGAAGAACAACATTTAAGTATTTTCTTTGCTTATTGTTCATTAGTAAATATTTTTCGAGCATTTTTTTTGTAAATGAAAAAGATACACATCAATAAGGATAAAAGCACTGTTATTATAGCTATGCCGCCTAAAACTGAAATAATAATGAAGTGACGAGCAACCATAAATGAGACAATATTAGTTTAACAACGAAAAAATTCAAATGCAATCGTCTATGATCGAATAGTTGATATACCACTGCCTCACTACAACCGTTGCACTCCGCCTCACTAAATTTTTAGCTTTAGGTCCTAATTAATTAATAAACCAGCCTATTCTACTGCTCCACTATAATCGTTTCCTCCCCTTCACTATGTTTTTAAACTTAGCACTTTAAAAAACCATTCAATAATAATACTTTTTATCCTACTTTTAAATTGTGTCGTAACTAATTGACCATCCATGAGTAATACTTGAAGCAAATTTCATACATTAAATACAAACTATACAATTATAAATTTCTCAACAATAGAATATAAAAAAAGGTACTCACAATTTAAATTCGTTGTGCGGCTTGATAGTAGTTGATCCATGTGCGGCGACAGTTACGCATGGTTCTGGCAATGAATCAGGATTGACAGGAACTTGTACACCTCGTTCCCATTCCTGTTTCCATTGGTCAGTAATCACCCAATATTCATCGGCTGCTAGAGGTTCTGAGTCTGGTAATTTCATTGCACTAATAAGATCTTTACGAAATAGTTCTGCAGGTGGTTCAGTGGCACTACGATTATATATACTGGATATTTTGAGATCGTTAAGAGGACGTGGCTGCCATGTTGCAGCCAAGGTGGCCGCTTCTTCTTCTTCCGTCGTCGGCCGACATTTGCGTCTCTTAGTCGGGGCCGCGCCATCGTCAGTTCGGTTTGGCCGCTTTGCTCTCTGAGACATGCTGCAACGCCTCAAATATCAGCGTTGTCGTGGTGCGCGTTGTACGTCACCACGCTACCTACAATTCAAATAATCATATTTAAATCTATCTTATATTAAACTTTAATTGTTAATAGTATGTGTCATTTGACTTGAAAATTAAGAAACTTAAAACACCTGAATAAAACTAACATTGAACATAAAAGACAAATTAACTAAAACATAAAGCAAACTATTGTGTAAGCAAAAGCATAAATGTTTATTGTAAAAAAGTATATATTTAGACTAAATTTGTTAATGAAGGAATAGAGAGCCAATATCAATTTTAAGAAGTGTCATATGCTTCTTCAACTTCGAATTCACATAATTTTAAAATTGACTTTTGTTATAAGGATCAAAATTTTCGCGCTCAAAATCAAAACCAGAGTAGCTGCGAGTAGCTCTACATGACTAATAGCGCATTTTTTTAATCCATTCAATACGATATTCATCTGTTATCTATTGTTTACAATTAGAACTCTTATTTATTAACTTTCTTGTTAATAAAATTTCTTTGAAATTCATAACTTGTTCATTAAACATATTTTTAAATTGTGCGTTATTGGCTACAATATGTAGAATGTATCTGAAATATTGAATAACAAATAAAGAGAAAAATTAAATCCATATGAAAAGAAACAAAATAAAATGTGTTATATTATAAAAAAATGTATGTAAACTACACAAAATTTAGCATGCTTTACTTACTACATAGCTATGAATTTATTCTCTTGAAGTAGTGTGATGTTTTGAGAATTCTAAAACCAAATATAATAAACATATTATACACAAACATCCCATTTTGGACAGTTCAAAATAAGTCAAACGCTTTTTTCAATCTACGAGTTTGTATTGTTAATTTGCTAAATAAAATTAAAATAAAGCTGGCAATTTAATTGATTCGAATCTTGAATTGAAGTTTTTTTATCAATTGTAAATGAGTTTTATACATGCAAATAATAATACGTTTTTATAGGTAGGACAAAGTGTAAAAAATAGTAAACAAAAATAACGTAAAGATATATAAATATTATAAAATGGGATTATTTTTGTGGACAGCACTTTTGTTTTAAAATATAAACGTAGAAATGAGTAATGAGGAAAAAGATTTTGATGGCCCAGAGCTGGTGGAGGTGTCTCCCATGTCTAGTGTAAACATTGCTCTTCAGGTTTCATGCATAAAATCAACACAAACAATATTTGAACACAATTTTAACAAAACGTTCACTACCGAACACATAATAAATATATAATATATACCATTTCCATTAAGATTTTTCATTATTAACATTGATAAAATTGATATATTTGCGATTTATATCCTCCATTAGACTCCATTTGGTAAGCCTAACAACATTGACAATACAGATGGCAGGTAGATCGACGAACTGGCCTATAGCATGTTACCCCTATCATACCCGCACATCCCCTTACCCGTAATGAATAATTTCGATCATATTTTTCTGCACAGATTTAATTATTATATGAAAACAATAATGTATGAATCGATATTTGAATATAAAAATTAATTTTGATTGATTTAATAATCATTAATTATGTTTATATTTATGTGAATATGATTAAACAGGTAAAATTATATCGAAGTGCATTGATGATGGATTGTCATCAGCATAACCAATATGTCCTCATTACACATTCCACGCTTATATTGTGTTGGACGCACTCACCCCAACCGATTGTTTTTCGATCATGTATACTTTTTTTATTAAAATTATTTATTTTAATCATTCACTCTTAAAAATTTTCGCGTGGATGTTAATAAAATTATTTTATAAACACAAAACTTTATCATATAATTTGGCGCCATCATGCCTGAAAAAATAATTAATACTTCGTTTTCTTTTTTCTACTGTCACACGCCGTGTCAAATAGTCACGTGACTTCAACCATTCAGATCAGTCAATTATAAATATTTATTTATAAGTTAATCAAATACATAAATCAAAATTAGGTACATAGATATTAAGTAAAACATATTTTATTTATGTATGGGGTTTTTTAAGGAATAATTATGCATTGTATATTATAAACATTTTTATACTAATATATTTGTATAATATATCATCGATTCTTTAATACAACTCTTTTAGACCTGAGGTACCACAAACAACCAACAGGGAGTCTGTGTCTGACTCAAAAGTTGAATAAAACCAGTTCAGTTATTTTTAAATAGATAGCAGTACTAACAAAAATTGATTGAAAATAAGTTACAAATGGAGTTGAACAAGTGCACGGTTATGTAGTAGAAGAAAGTGACAAATATTTATTTTCAGGATATTTCAAAATTGATATGGCACATCGGTTACTGCAAACGGTAACACGGGTAGAGAAATTATTGTGGAAAGGTGTAAATCATGGCGAAATAAATTTTGTTGCGGTATGATGACATTTTATTTTGGATGATAACATTCTCTGATTAATTAATTATAGTGAAAGTTAATTTTATATTATTTGTAGCTTAATAAAAATTTACAAATCTTGCAACGTAACTCATTTTTTAATGGATTCGAAAATATTTTACAAGAATGGAAATTATTCTGTGAAAAACCACCAAAAGGGTTTGAAAAATATTTTAAACCTAGAAGTGGTGGTGCAAAAGAAGTGAAAGACGATAAGAAAGCTTGTGATGTTAAAAAAGATGCCAAAACAGCAGAGGAAGCTAAACGATCTACGGATCCACCTAAACCAATTCCACCAAATCTTGGTATAAGACCGGGACAAACAAATAAACCTTATGATCAATGGTCATTCGGTTTGTTTGGTGGACCTGGAGGAAGGTTAGTATACACACTAATCTTGAACAAACAAATTGTAAACAAAATGTGTTAAATTTTCCTTTAAAAATGATAAAAATTACTCAATTAATTTTCTTTTTACATCAGTGCACCTCAATTCTATCTCAATCTCAGATTACGTTTATGGTAATTATTTATAAAAAAACGTGAATGACGCAATATTGATTGTTTAGGGATTAGTCTTGAGTAGTTTGCGAATTAGTTCATCGATGATCGCGCACTGGGTTCTTTATATATTTTCTTTTCTGGCGGCCGCCAAAAAATTATTGTTTCAATTAGAATAAAAAAATATTTATGTTTATATATATTTATTTTCTTTTTCAATACGATTAAATATTTATTGGTACTGAAACATTTTTTAATGAAAGAACTAATTAGCTGTCTTATAGTAGATTCAATCGTTTCAAAGATATGCATTGATTTATGCCCAAACAGTTGATGTTGCATACACCATTAGAATATTACAGAGTGACTTGGGAGGAGCGCACCAAACGCTAGGAATGCATTCTACGTATAAAAGTGAACTACAATACAGTGTTACCAGAATTTTTTTCTCGAATCGCCTGACCGGAGCGCTCGAACCAACACATTGGTAGTGGCGCCACTAATTATCGGAGTTGACATAAAATGATATACCTATATGTGTATTGCAAGACAGTTAATGTTTTAAAATCCATGCTATATATATAACATATACATAAAAACTATTGAAACTGATTGTTGCTGTAAAAGTTCTTTTTTTTTTCTGCATAAATATGATTTGTTAATTAAATATTTCTGAAAAAAAAGAGAAGGCTAAAAGACCCTTAAACTCGGCCTTGCGCACTACCGTGCTCTAGACGTAGCCGAATTGGCTACCTGTAGCCAGCGGATAAAATATTATCGCCGCTCGGTAAGGGAGATAGCCCCATTGGCGCTAAATAGCCCCATCTGGCAACACTGATTACAAAATGAAGACCTCGTTACAAAGTTAAAGTGTCATTTACATTCGACTCTAAATACTCGATACCATTCTAATGCACCAAACACCAGTAGTGTATTCTATATATAAAATGTAGTTTGAGGGGGGTGGTGGCTGGCTCAATCGACAGAAGTGTTTTTTAGAATGTAAATGACTTAGAGCTAATTGATTTTCTTTAAAAAATGGAATTCGCTCAAAAGTAATAATGTATGTGTGTCTATAGCAAACGCTATACCCTTGGACAATTCATCTCAAAATTCATATCCCGTCCTAAATTCAAAACATTCTCCAGAGGGGTCACTTTTAGTCTAAAGTTAAAAAAATGAAGACAATTTATATGGAGAATTTCATTTGTTTTGTGAATATTATATAAAAACAAACTTTTTCATAAGTATTATATATTAAAAGCCACGCAATTGATTAAGAAATTGTCTAAGCATTTATTTAATTAAATTCGCGATCACAATAAATCAGAATACAGCCACCATCTAAAAAATGTATTGTTTTCAATGATCAAACTTAATCTTGAGATTGTATCGGATTGTATCGGAAATATCTGATGAAGATATTTGATATGGAAAAATTTTGTGATTAAAATTAAGATTTATATCATTAGAAGATAAGACTGGAACCTCGTTCAAATCCAGTATTAATTTTTAATGAATAACAAAATTAAAAAATCATGTAAATATTTAGGGGTGGACCAGGTGGTAAATCATTCGGTGAAAATGATCGGGATAAATGGTTAATGTTTGGAGCTGTTGGAGCATTATCAATACTAGGAATGTTTGCATATATGGAAATGAATTATAAAGAAATTGGATGGAAGGAATTTGTGCATAGGTATATTTTTTACAACCATGCTCTTTTTCTTAGACATTTGTAATGTGATTATTATAATTTTACAGTTATTTATCTCGTGGTATTGTTGAAAAATTAGAAGTTGTCAATAAAAAGTGGGTGCGTGTTAAATTAACACCTGGCAATACAGTTGAAAATGCGGTGAGTGAAATTTGAAATTAAAAAAAGTTAATTTCAATACATAACCTAATCTAAAAAAATAAGCATGCTTTCTAAGAAAAATTTTATTATAGTCTGTTATTACTCCGAAACTAAATTGAAACTATGGAACACAATAGAATTACTTTGGTGTATGTCCTACGTTTAGGGAAATCTGATTAGCTTATAAACATACTTATCTGAATTTTTTCGTTTAATTACTTTAAAAATTGTTAATTGTAATCTTTGACGCCGCATGAAATTGTTGGTATCATTCAGATCGATGGGGATTTATTTCCAAACAAGTTTATACAATTAATCAATTTTTTAATATTCGTTTAATTTTCTTAGACTACTTTCAAGTATTTCTGTATTTTTTATTTGTGCTTTGTAAGATTTTGAACATGGAATTATATTAAGTGTATTTTTTAGAATGTATTATGGTTTAATATTGGAAGTGTGGATTCGTTTGAAAGAAATTTAGAGAGTGCACAAATTGATATGAACATAGAACCAGCAAATTATATTCCTGTTATATATAAAACAGAATTAGAACTGTCAAGTGTTTCTGGCATTTTACCATCATTATTAATCATTGGATTTTTAGTGTATATGATGCGTCGATCCGCAGACATGATGACTGGCCGAGCTGGACGTAAAGGTGGTGGATTGTTTGGTGGTGTTATGGAATCTACCGCGAAATTAATTAACCCAAATGAAATTGGAGTTCGATTTAAGTTGGTTTTTTTTGAAAAAAATATAAAAATGACACTATAAAATTGTGTTTGTTATATTTCAGAGATGTAGCTGGCTGTGAAGAAGCTAAAATTGAAATAATGGAATTTGTTAACTTTTTAAAAAATCCGCAACAATACATAGATTTAGGTGCCAAAATACCTAAAGGGGCAATGTTGACAGGTAATATAATTTTCATTATTCTATGTTTACTGGAGAAACTATTGGTGTTGGATCCTTAGGACTATGCAATTTGGTGGCAATAATTAGAAACAGAGTAATCAGGCTAACTGTGATACTTACATATGCGTTACTAGAGTTACGTTAATAAAATAAACAAAAAAATTTACTCATCTTTTTTATGAAAAATATAACTAATTGTTTAAATGTAGCCTGACTAAAGCCGCCATTTTGGAAAATGAAGTCATGAGAAACTTTACCAATAGTCAAAATAAAAATATTGTTACGAAAATCTCAAATATTTGTTTAATTTAATAATTTCATATTTAATATATCAAAATACTTAACAATATTTAAATTTATTGTAGGCCCACCTGGAACAGGAAAGACATTGTTAGCCAAAGCTACAGCTGGTGAAGCAAATGTTCCTTTCTTAACAGTATCTGGATCTGAATTTCTTGAAATGTTTGTGGGAGTAGGACCTTCTCGAGTTCGTGATATGTTTGCAATGGCACGTAAACACGCTCCATGTATTCTTTTTATCGATGAAATTGATGCTGTTGGACGAAAGCGTGGTGGTAGAAGTTTTGGAGGTCATTCAGAACAAGAAAATACTTTAAATCAATTATTAGTTGAAATGGATGGTTTCAATACGACTACAAATGTGGTTGTCTTAGCAGCAACAAATCGTGTTGATATTTTAGATAAAGCGTTAATGCGACCAGGACGTTTTGATCGACAAATATATGTACCGGCTCCTGATATTAAAGGAAGAGCTAACATTTTTAAAGTACATTTAATGAATTTAAAGACAAACTTAGATAAAATGGATTTAGCTAGAAAAATGGCAGCTTTAACACCTGGATTTACGGGTGCAGATATTGCGAATGTTTGTAATGAAGCTGCTTTAATTGCTGCAAGAGATTTAAAAGATTCAATAATAATGAAACATTTTGAGCAAGCAATTGAAAGAGTTGTGGCTGGTATGGAGAAGAAAACAAATGTATTACAACCAGAAGAAAAAAAGACTGTCGCTTATCATGAGGCAGGCCACGCAGTTGCTGGATGGTTTTTAGAGCATGCAGATCCTTTATTAAAAGTTTCAATTATACCTCGTGGAAAAGGTTTAGGGTATGCACAATATTTACCAAGAGAGCAATATTTGTATACTAAAGAACAACTATTTGATCGGATGTGTATGGCTTTGGGTGGACGAGTATCTGAGGAATTATTTTTTGGGCGTATTACTACCGGTGCCCAGGATGATTTAAAGAAAGTAACACAGAGCGCTTATGCTCAAGTCGTACATTATGGTATGAATTCAAAAGTTGGCAATGTCAGTTTTGATATGCCACAACCTGGAGAAATGGTTTTAGAAAAACCATATTCAGAAAGTACTGCACAATTAATTGATTCAGAAGTAAGAATATTAATTAATAATGCATACATTCATACAAAAGATCTTTTAGAAAGTCATCGTGATAATGTAACCAAAGTTGCTGAACGACTTTTAAAACAAGAAATTTTAAGCCGTGAAGATATGATCGAATTGTTAGGTGCAAGACCTTTCCCTGAAAAATCAACTTATGAAGAGTTTGTAGAGGGTACTGGTTCATTTGAAGAAGATACCACATTACCAAAAGGATTACGAGAGTGGAATAAAGAACGAGAAAAAAAAGAAACGCCTTTGCCAACACCAAAAGAACCACCAACTAAACCTAAGGTTGCAATATAATACATTTTTGTTTATAGTATTAAGATGTGTCAGTGAAACTTTGTAGTTTTTGTTTGAGATGTAACAGAAAAATATTTTTTAACTCCATAAAAGAATGAAGAAACTTTTAATATTTATGTAATAGTTTATTTGCTTTTTGAATTTTCATATATTTATTTTTTCATGCATTCGAATTTTGTTGTCTAAAATCATAAAAAACCTTTCTTTTTTTCATAGTTCATATATTTACCATAGTATGATAAAATTGAGAATGGAAAATTTCCAACTTATAAATTGGAGCATTTATTATTTTCTTCATTTCATATTAAAGTTTTTCTTTTACTTTCGAGGGACAAAAAAAATAGCACAACAGAAAATAATTTCGAATTGGAGTTTTTAATTAAAATTGATTTCACAAGTTTAAAAAACATAAAATAAAAAAAGTAAATGTGCGTTTGTCTGTCCATCGACTTTTCGCTTATACCGTTAGAATAATCCAGCTAAAATTCATATCTAGTAATTTCAAAACATTCTCTGGAAGTATCTTCAATTTTTTTTATTCCGAATAATTAAGACATGTTTTTATGACGATTTATTTTGGCAAACTTATCACAAGAAAATGTTCTTATGTTTATCATTAAGAGGTCTGTGCCAATAATCTTAAAGAGGCACTGAACCCCTACACCTTGTAAAGACGACCCTGGCTGCGGAGATATTGTGTTTGATAAAAGATTTATGTAAATATCGTGAGTTTCCAGATGAAAAATTATCACAAGTGCATTAATTAATAACTTCTAATATTTTCAAGGAATACTAAATGTGCCAGTTCGTCCTGCAATTTTCAAATTTTTCTAAAATTCAATGAAATGAATAGTTAAAGATTAAAGTATATGCGAATTTTCAAAACTTATTTTCGGTTGTAAACATAACTATAAGCATCAAGCATGACAATCTAATGCGATAGCCAAGAAATTATAAAACTAATTAATTAGAGTATATTTTTGACAATATCATTCGTAACTGATGAATAAGGATTTTTAATTAAATAAGAAAAGTGACCTTTTCTTAGACGATGGTAAGTACACTTAAATTCAATATATTTGAACAGTACATCACATTCTAAGCGTATATATTACTGATTATATGTATATTATTACATACAGTAACACTTAAAATATTATAATTAGTTCATTTTTTTTAACGGGAGTGTACAATAAACTATTTTAATAACAAATTTTTTGGCAAAAACACAAATGGGTAGATAAAAAAAACACATAATCTAAAAAATAATTCATTTATTCTTATAAAATGCAATAATTGTAAACTTGCATTTACATATTTGCCACTGGAATAGTCCAAATAAAATTACGAATTTTTATCACAAAATATATATATATATACTTCTATTTTCTCATTTGAATGTTTTTTTTTAAATATAGATAAAAATTCATTACAAGTTCAATAAACTAACGAGTTTCACCAACTGAGTTAAAAATTGTCAATACTACCAACATAATATTTCTTCTATGTTTGCTAAGGCAAAAGTATATATCGCGTTCTTGAAAACGGCTCAATAAATTTTTAGAATAGGGGTTTTTGTGGGGGAAAAGTCGTTAAACTTTTTTAAAAGTAGGCAATTTGTAAGACGTTGTTATGATGTGTAAACTCAACAAAGATTTGCTACTTACTGGATATTTTTGAGATCCAAAATATAAATTTTGATTTAAGTTCTTTCCCAGATATTAAGTTCTTTTTCTAAGTGCACTTGTTTTCTATTACTATAAAAAATTGGATTAGGCCATCATTTTTAAATAAATTGGTTATTTTGTTTTGGAAAAATTTTTTTTAACAATTCCATGAATCGTCCGATTTGAATGGAAATTAGTAAGGAGAGCTTAAGGTAAGGATCTTAATTTCATGATGACTCTATGCAATTCTTTCAAGGTGGTGGAAAGGGAGGTTAAAAATAAAAAATCAAGATAATATTATAAATACTTATGTTGGCAACACAGAAAATAATTTAACTCTACCGAAATCGCCGTTTGTAAATCCGGATCAAATGGTACTTAAAGAATTATTTTTCTACACATAATAGGTGTTTTAATAAAACCTAATTTTTACATCACAATAAAAAAATAAATTATCTAATTAATATTTAGGTAAAGTAATAATTTTTAACACGGCAAGATATCACCAAAATTTAAATAATCCTTTTTTTTAAATAGGAAATTTTTTAAGCCAGATCTATTTATTATCAAGTACTTATTTCACAGCATTAAAATTATTTCTATTTTATTTAACAAAGTTTCTATAACAAACTCCAGTTATTTTTAGTTAGAATGTCTTGAAATTTTTGAATATCAGCCTTGGCTAAGATTTAATTACCCTCATTCGAATAGCCTACACAAACTTGGCCAATATGACTTAAATTAAAAAAAAAAATCGATTGTGACTCATTAGTTACTGATTAAATTTAATTGTTAAAAAAGAGTATCCGTTTAACTAACATTTTTTTTAAATTGACAACATAGGTTTGTGTATTTTTTGAGAGAATTGAAAACTCTTGTTATCAGAAGAAACTCGCTCTGCTTGACCCTTGGTTCCGCGTCTTGACATAATGCATTAAACTGCACCCTTCTAGCATGAAAAGAAGTAAAAAAGCATGAAAATAAGTTTTCTCATTTGGGGGGGAGGGGGTGCGTTGGGAAAATTATAGTTTTCCAATTTTTCCCATAATTTTAAAGTGATTTCGCGTCGAATGCAAAAAACCGCATTCTTTTAGCATGTCTAGAAATGGGTTAGAATTTGTATACGTCAGTTTATATTATAGGATTATAAAGTAAAAATGACAGCGACATGTTTTATAGTATAGGAAGAAATGCTGAGAATTATTTATCTATATAAATAAAAATTAAATGCTGTTCGTTGGTAAGCGCTTCACTTGAGAACGGCTGGGACGATTTGACTAATTTAAAAAAAATGTTCAAAACCTAATAAAATAAAAATTCTAAGGTAGTATAACATTTATCAGCTATCATATTACTGATTATCTCAAAACCTGTGTTAAAAGTTTAACCTGTGCGTTAACTATTTTTTGCATAACACCACACAAATAATATTAAAAAAACGCTAAGTTGTCAAAAAACCGTTTGAATCAACTTAAGTAATACCATTTTTACCACATAATAACTAATAGCGCCATCTAATAAACTCAAAAACAAGAATACTGTCGCATTAAATTGAATCGAATTTTCAATTTTTCTTAAAAAATACTAAGACAAATATTTTTATGAACCCACCATCCTATCTTAAGTCAATTTTTTTTAAATATATGTTGCTAAACGTACACATTAACAAATAAATTTACTCAGTAAATAATGAGTCACAAACAAAATCGAAAGTGTCAAATGATTGGAAAAAAAAAGTGAAAAGTCATGTTGTCTATTCGGACGAGGCTAATTTAATTATATATAAATTTTAATTAAAATTACTAATTTTCAATCATTGTCAGTAATCAAATCAATTTTTTTTTTAAGTTGAAAGATAGTTATCCCTTATGTTAATGACCGACTTTATCGACGTCTCTTAGCAACCGGGTACCCGGGTACCCACAAACCTTAATATTGAAAATTTTGTTTATTTTATTAAAAAACAAATTTTCTAAACATTTTTTTCTTTAAATATGAATAGTTAGTGACAATTTAAAAAAAAAAAAGAAAAAAAAATCATCTAGAATTGTGAATGACATCTGAAACTGGTTTAGGGCACTCCAGGTAGTGGACCCATTTTTATTGTTCGGGACTGAACAGATGCTGTTAGAGTGGGAAAAAATCTCAAGGTTATTTCTTTATTTTCTATCACGCAATAGTTTCGAGTATTTTTTAGTACGTTTTAAGTATGGTATAAAGATCTGGTGGATTTGTGATGCGGAAAACGCATATCCTTTGCAGGGGATTATGTACACTGGTAAAACAGATAACACTCGGGAAAAAAATCAGGGTGAAAGAGTAGTGAAAGAATTGGCGGCTCCGTACCGAGGTAGTGGTAGAAACATCTGCATGGATAACTTCTTTACTACTCTACCCGTTGCTAAACATTTGTTATCGTGGAATATTACCATTGTTGGCACGATAAAAAAAAATAAACCTTACATCCCTAGTGTTATGGCAGCAAATAAGACACGGGAGCAATATTCGACTGTTTTTGGATTCCACGAAAAGGTTACCATGTGTTCTTATGTTCCGAAAAAAAAAAAGCTGTCATTCTATTATCGACAATGCATTCAGATGCATCAGTTAGTGATGATACTAAGCGGAAACCAGAAATTATAAATTTTTATAATAAATATAAAGCTGGCGTCGATACAATGGACCAAATGGTTCGGAGGTATACAAGTCAACGACGATCTTCGAGATGGCCAATGGCAATGTTCTTCAACATGCTAGACATTTCTTCACTTGCATCATATATAATTTATTATGAAAATAATAAAATGATTGCCAAAAAAACGACGGAACGTCGTCAATTTATGCGAAAACTGAGTGAAGAACTGGCATTGCCAATGATTGAATCTCGCACAGCGAATCCACAAGTAATGCGCCACTTCTCAACAAAGATCGCCGTTGAAAGTATTTTAGGTCATGCAGTAGAGGAAACAGCCGAACCAAATCCTGGACCCGTGGTTCCGAAAGATAAAACAGGAAGAAAAAAAGTGACAGGATCTTGCCATATATGCAATGCTTTACCAATAAAAAGACGACGAAAGACTCGCAAGAGCTGTGACAATTGTCACCAGCCAGTATGTGATGAGCATTCAGTTAATATCACAAAATGTCTTAAATGTCATAATTAATGTCACTAATGATAAAAAAAACTGTAATATTTATTTATTTTTTAATAAAAATTAGTTGCATGCATTTATAAAAACTATTTTTAATTTATTTCCTATGCTTTCTACTGTGGGTACCCGGGTACCCGGTTGCTAATGGGGCGATGGCCAAAGTTTAAACTTATTTAAAAAAAAAAATTTTTTTGAAAATAAATTAAATGCACTCACAACTAGCTTGCTTTTAAGTTAAAGATTGACGATCCGAGAGCACAAAAGGAAATATTTTTTTTTTGAGTTATTCATACTAATACATCGCGTTGGGTACCCGGGTACCCGGTCATTAACATAAGGGTTATTCAAATATGTAGCGGAGTCGCAACTAAAATATACTTTAGTGTATTATACACCTTTGCATATTCAACTACATACATCCTTTGATACTACGGTAATTGTTATTGTTTGTTACCTTGGTAACTAACAACAAATACATTCTGACATTCATTCTACGACTCATCCATTCTTGCGACTCCACTACAAATTCATTACTGCAATCTAATAATTATTAGTACTGTAAAAGGTTCTATAATAATAATAATAAGCTTTATTTGATTAATTTCTTACATGTTACTGTATATATAAAACTTATGTAATAAAAAAAACCGTATAAAAAAAATGAAATAAAAAAATTAACAATATATTCTCAATTTTTAAATTAAAAAAATAAAATTTTGTAAAGGTTCTATAAGAAGAATGTATTCAAATACAGAAAAGGGCAATAAAAAGCATAAATGTTTTTGACCCGGCTTTTAGTTTCCTAATGATTAGATTAATTATCGTATTGTGTTACCCAAATTCCAAAATTCTTGAAAGAGGATTCCTTTGGAGTACATAAAAGAGGGGGAGGGGTGTTTCACGAAACTGAAATCACTGGTTAAGTGTTACGTAAATGAAAGATAGATTACTCAGATATTGTAATTACATATCTTGTAAGTAAGCACACCGTGCATCTAGATACAGATAGATACATAATATTAAATTTATATCTATTAATTTACACATAAAATATATCAATTATACTTAGATATTTTATCTAAAAAACTTTTATCTAAATTCTAGATACACTACAACGAAAAATATTCAATACCTTCTTTACCAGCGAATAAAACTAAGTATTTAGTGCTTATAGTAAGTTTTCAAAAATTTTCGAGTATATTTAATATTTTTTATATTGAATATGCTTTTAACTGTTTTATTTTAAATGTGTAATAGTTGTTTTATACTGAACAATTTCTTGTGCAAGAAATGTTTTGTACTTCTGCTCAATGAATTTCCTCTTATGAAATCATAATTGCAGAGCCTCATATATTTCAGATCAAAAATAATTATTTGACATACACTCCCGTTCAATAAAATTGAACATATCTGAACCGAATCAGTCTCTCACAATTTTAATTATTCTTGTAGTAACTGTGTTTTACTATACTTCCATTTCTTTGTTCACACTTAAAATATATACTACTTACCTTTGTTTATAAATGAATAATTATACAGAGAGTCACAAAAGTGAGGAGTTTTATGAAATGTAAAAAAATTAACATTTCAGGTCTGTTTAATTTTATTGAACGGGAGTGTACATTTCAATTCCTATGCACTTTATATAAGAATTTTTTGAAACGCCAACATTTTCATATAGTTTAACATAAATATTTTGAAAATTGATTTAATATGTGATAACTGATAATGATTGCATAGCATTCCTGTAATAATCGAATTTGATATAAACAAAATTGTAAACACATAAATTTTATTTTTTGGAGTTTGAAATATTTAATGAAATAGAAGTCATCAGTGAATAATTTCGTGTGGTTTTAAGTTGACTTTTATCGAATTTTTTAGATTCATAAGTTTTACTTATTTCATTCATATTTTTATAAAAAATTTAAATATTATTTTTATTTAACTATAATACAATAACACAGAGTGTATATACTAAACGGTGGCACAAATTTAAAGTGAATTCATAATAAAAGAAAATTTTACATCATTCATGTATATTAATATGTATAATGAGGTTTAAAACTAAAACATTTTGTATCCAACGTTTATTTAACACGTTATATATTTATAGAAGCCAGAATCGGCTCACCTTCCTTTTAATAGTAGGTGGCGCCATATGGTGACAACTTTATAACCAGAGGCGGATTAAGACAATTCACCGCCCTAGGCTAGGTGAATTGCAAAATTGACCCCCCCCCCTTCCTTTAAGTTACATTTTTATGCGGGCGCTCAACACTGGCATCGGTCGTCGAAATGGCCCCAGGTGACCAGTCACGTGGTTAGATTGACGCCATCGTTGAAAATTGCTAGAAGTGGGATGATATCTATTTCTTCATTTGACGCCAATCGTTATTAATTAGAACTGATTTATGTAAATTTTCTATTTTCATATAATTTATATATGTAATTTCATTGTCAAATTAGTTTCGCGTCGAAAACGCTTCCATTAAACTACGACTTTACTCACACAGTTTTTTGAACGTATAGATAATGTGTACATATATTAGGTGTATATAAGATTAAAGATAAAGTAAGAAAAATTTAATTTTTGATCACCCAAGTAGTGTTTTATCTAGTGTAAACGATCAAAATTTTCCGCCCCTGAATATTTTCTGCTCTAGACTGCCTACCTGGCCTACCCAGTAAATCCGCCACTGCTTATAACTTGTCTTTATTCGATAATGAAATAAACATGCAAAAATTACTACTATTCTATTTTCAACTGGTGGTGGTGGCTAGTGTTTACACTTACCACTAGTGTGTCGAGGATATCGAAATTAGTCACGATATAGTGCCACTTAATACTGAAAGGAAGGTAAATCGACCAGGATTCCGTATAAAACCCTGTTTAAAATTATTAACTATTACACTTATCTTGATAAACTAAAATGAGATTTAACTATTCGACCAATATAATTTAACATTTGGAATGTTTTATTTGGTGATAATCTTTGTCTTAGTAAATATAAACTTGCAACTCTAAACGTAACGAAACAAAATATTAATACAACCATGTCAAACCAAAATACCGCCTTCTCCATCCCAATTAATTCAATCAATTGTTTTGGGTTACGATATTGACAATATTCTTCTTCTAGAGGACATGGTAAACTTGGACGATCACCACCATATATAGCTATAACTATACCTTCTAAACCATAACGTAAGAAACTGAATGACATTCCTACACGTATTAGTATTGGGATATTTTCACTCCCCGTTCCTAAACCATAAACAGCCAGTAACATTAATGGTACTGATGAAGCTGGTCCCACAAACATTCCATTCTATGTAAAAATAAAAATGTAAATTAATGATACATGATACTATAGGTAATAATAAACCAAAAATTAAGGTTTACACAACAACTGATCTGTATTAAAACAAAATTCGATAATAAATTCGTTTGGGCAATAGAAACGAAGATCCAATGGGTCCTTGAAAAAAATTTAATGCCTTTTGTTCGAAATATATTTTTGAAAAAAATTTTTGCATTGAGTTTCTGCAAAATGCATTCGTCTTTCAAAAAAAAAGTTGTTATTATTTTTATAAAGAACAATTTTTTAATTTAAATTTTGCTTCAACGTTTTCGAAATGAAAATTAGTGGTGAAGTTAGAGATAACGGGTGTGTTTACCGAATGTGATGCGCTTTAAAGCACGTCGACGCGCACGTCAACGGGTCATAGAGGGTAAGAGCGTTTGTTCGGTAAACACTCAATAGTATAAGGTGCATTAACCAATTTGAATCCATATTTTAGTCCAACAAAACGCACAAAAATTTTTAACCTTTGAGAAACAAAACCAATTTGAAATTTGTAAACAAAAATAAATTTCGATACAATGTATTAAACTTTACGCATTTAATATTTCTTAACTAATAACTTCAGCAAAACATATAACAAATTATTTTCAATTTAAAAATTAATGTTGCCTAATTCGATCGCGAAGATGTTTTAAACGATGTGACGACATTGAAACACCGCCTTGTAATTGCTCAAACAGTTTAACAACTCTAACCAAGTGATATTAACAAAACCGAGTTTAAGATAAAGTGAGAAAACATTGTTAAAAATTTAAAAATAATACAGTTTTTCTCCATCGAGACAAAGTAAAAAAAATATTAGCTTGAAGAAAAATTCAATTCGGTATTTATATCTCGATTACAAAAATTTGCTTTCAATATATATGTATGCCAGAGGATGAAAATTGATTTTAGTAAAGAAAATTTATTTATAAAACTTAAAGAAGAAGTTATTGAATTACTAGAAAAACTTACCAAAATATTTAATTGAGATGAAATTAATAATCCAAAACTTTCAGATATTAATGCAATCATAATACATACTGAATAAAACATAAGTAATCGATCCCATTCAACTGGTTGATTTGTAAAAAAGTACACCATGAAAATGTACATTGATCCTAATATTAATTGAGATGGTATTTGTGCAACAGTCATCGCACAAAAATATGCATTTAAACCATACCATTTATTAAAATGTTCTCGTTTTAATAATTGTACTTCTGTCGGAACTAAAAATGTAAAAAATAATATATTTTGTATGCACATTTACACAAATTAGATCGCAACTATGAACAAGCAAGAAATCAAGACATTCTACTTAAGGACGTCCAGCACTGTGTTATATCAGAGATTAGCAGAGAGATCGCTCATACCTATATTAAAATGTGAGGCAAGTTTTGGGCACTGAAAAAGAGCGACAAGAGCATCACATTGTCACTCACATAATATTCCCTATATGTTGCCGTTCAATAATAAAGACACTCTTATGCGCGAAGACTCATAATATTTGGAAGGAGAACCGCTGGCAACATATAGGAAATAACACATAAGAGTGTCTCTTTTACTCTAACGCTCGATTCCCTATAAGAGCTTCCTTCTCGCACTGGCAACCAGCCGCCTGCTTTCGCCGCTAACTTGCCTCACATTTTAGTATAGGCATGAGCGATCTCTCTACTAATCTCTGCTTATATAATCAGGACAAAAAACCGGTTTGATTTTATTATTGAACAAATATATATACACACATACGCAACACATAGACAAATTCACTGTTCATATATACAAAATAATGTTATTTTGAAAAAAAAAAAATTTAAACTTTTATATTTCAAAAAACAAAACGGTAAAATGCGATTTAAAAAAAAAATTATTTAATAAATATTTATATTTACTATTCTAGTTTTTTTTAAATTCTGTCGAGTATTTTTTAATACAACAGATAATAGTTGGGCGGGCATGAAGTTTTACATGCTTCTAATGAGATAGAGTGAGAGAGAATGATAACTTTACTATTAATTATCTCGCGTTCTAAACCGTTAAAAATTCTTAAACTTCGGGATTTATCAGAAAACGGTATTTTTAGCCTATGAAAAAAATATGAGCAAAATCTATCGAAAAGAGGTTTCATGCTGGTGGAACATCCTTAATTAATGAAATTTCAGTATATTTTAAACTATTTTCCATTAATGTAGTTCATCTGTAAACCCACTTTTCTTAAGAATTTGATGAAATTGAAATATGATATTAATCTAAATGTTTTCCATTTATTAAAAATAATTTTTTTTTTTGGCGATTGTGAAGCGAGATATTTGCAATCAAAGTTGAAATTTTTAACCTGCATGGTATACGTAAACGTTCGCGCATACTACATTTTTCGTGTATATCTTAAAAATTTTTCTTCGTAATTTAAAAAAAAATTAATATTAAGTTAAAAAATTTTTTTTGAAAATTTACCAAAAAAATTGTTTTGCGACAGACCGAGTTTAAGGGGTTTTTGCCTGTATATCTTTTAAGTTGATATCTTTTTTTACATAAAAGCTACGCAGTTATCACAACTTATGTATGTTATATAGATACTATATTAGCAGAGAATATTAGTGTGTGTCTATGCAAAAGTGCCAATTTATTGATTACAGTCTGATACAAATAACATACATATAATCGCGTCAATGAACTCTTTTCCTCGGAAGTCCTCAAGAACAGTTCCGATTTTGATGATTTTTTGTTTTAATTTTTGTTTTTTTATATTATTTAAAATCAGAAACCTTTAGAAGCGGGGGCATAATTTTTATATTGTTAAACAATATGTATGATATTTATATAAAAAAATTAGTTTTGCATGTTTTTTTTTTCCAAAAAATTCTTCATATATTAATTTTAGTTTAAAGAACAGCTGTTAAAATAAAGTTTTTAGTCTTAATTTAATATTACATCATAAAAATTCGCTATGTGGGTCAAGAAATATGTATACGTACGTGTATACTTTATGTATATTGGTTTTCGCTAGTATGCTGTGTGTGTTGGCAAGCTTTTCCAATAGAGAATCAATGTTAAATATTATTTATTACTGACTGTCCGTCTGGTTACTATATGAAGTCACTCAGTACACATAATGAGAGTCATCACATGCACACTCATCAATCATACACATGTATGCGTATGGTTGTTTGTTTGTCATTTAAGAGTGGGGGTTTTGTGATTCACATACTAAAGTTAAGAATTCAATGAACATATTTAACCATTACATGTGTACTGACTGACTTTATACAGTAACTACACGGACAGCTAGTAATAAATAATATTTAACATTGATTCTCTATTGGAAAAGCTGGCCAACACAGTCTGTATACAGGTCGTCAAGAATTCTGTTAGTTATATGCAGTATATGATATTAAATGAAAAGAAGAAATTGTGCAACGTTGTAATGATATTTGTTGTGGTTTACACAACTCAATCCGGTTTTTATTTTATCACCAATGCCAAATTAATTCTCACACTAACATTTCTTCTTGAAAAATCAAAAGCGTTTTAACTAATTTTAACAACATATAAAATATTTGTTTACATTTTATTTTAGTTGATTTAATTCATTTTTTAACCCGACTACAAAAAGGAGGAAGGTTCTCAATTCGTCTGTATTTTTTTTGTTTTTTTTTTTTTAATAATTGTACATATATATTTAAAAATTTTTGCTTAGGTGAACTATAAAATTGGCACAAGAATATGCAATTATTTTTTTACTTTTTAGTGCATTTTTTGTTTTAGAATATTTGATTTTTGAAGTCGGGTTTCCATTTTGTCAAAATAGGTTTCATTACATTATCGTAATGATTGTTTTCACGCCTCAAGAAAAAGTTCAGGTCATTAAATAGTTTTAGACAATTCACAACATCGTTGACACATTCGAGAATTGCTGTTGTGTAAATGACTGTAGAAAATTCCACCCACAAAAAGAAAAACCTGCGGAGAAAATTGATGAATTAGAAAGGCGGGATGTAGAGATCTGCAGTATGTTGGAAATAAAAGATACCAAATCAGTACGAGATATGGCTGAGATAGTGGGTATTAGCCATGAAACTGTTCGCAAAGTTTGTCGGAAAAATGGCCTTAAACCTTTTAAATATTCCAAATGCCAGGAGGTATTTCCCACAGACCATGTTCGTAGAATGGAATTTTGTGAAGTGGCGATGGAAAGGTCTAATCAGGATGAGAATTTTGTAAAAAATATTCTCTTTACTGGTGAGTCAACATTTTTCCATTGCATGGAAAACAAAATCCTTCCATTGTACTCAGTATCCTCAAAAACTGAACGTTTAGGAGGATATCTTAGGTGATCAGTTAATAAGCCCATTTTTTTTATTGATGGGTCATTAAACATTGAAAAATATCTCCAATTGCTGTAGACGTCTATTATTCCCGCCGTTCGAAACCTACCTGGAGTAAATATGGAAACGATAATGCGGTTTTAACAAACATTTTCCCTGGCCGAATTATGAGTACACGTGGTGACATTCGTTGGCCTCCGAGATCTCCAGATTTGTCTCCTAACGATTTTTTTCTGTGGGGCTTCCTTAAGGAAACCATTTACGCCCATGACCGAGCACGCGACTTAGCACACAGGTACAAGCAAAAATCCTGCAACGGCCCACCATGGTTAACGCAGAGATGCTTGGGCGCGTGTGAAACAATTTTTATGATAGGCTAGGATTTTGTTCAGCAGAAGAAAATGGAATCTTTGAACCTTTTTTGTAATTTTTAATATTTATTTTGTACATAGTTTATTTGTAATTTATCGAGTTTTTTTTAGTTTCTAAATTCATTTAATAAACAGAATTAACGCTTTTATTTTCAGAATAATTAATGTACCTTTGGTAAACAATAATTATTTCAACAATTATTGTGTTGCTACTAGATTAAAATTGTGTGTGATCATTACTCACACAATCAAATGAAAAGCATAATAAATTGCATATTATTGTGTTTTGATATTTACTGTCTTTCTGCAATGTTGTAATGTCTTATTTCCAATACCTAATTGAAATATAGAGTATAGACATAGTTGACGAGTTAATTTTTTCATATCAGTATTTAATTTAATTAATATACACATAGTGTATATATTTTTTACATTGTATTATAAGTGTACTAGTAACTAGTTATGGCGGAGTACTATTATGCTATTTTACGCAGAATAGAAATGGACCTTTCCTTCTTTGGGTAGTCTTAACCAGGTAAAAGAATGCAAGGTCAAACGACATATGTTCGATACATTTTATGTTTCTACCGCTCGGCGCTCAGGCTCACGACACTCAGCATTCATCTGCTTTTCGGAGTAAACGCACGTTTCGTAAAGTTTTTAGTATTCATTTTTTATTTAAAGTGTACTTATCAGTGTACATTATTTATAAAAACATTCATTTGTTATCAAAGTAAATAGTGCACATTAACAATGCAGAAGGTATTTATATATCATTTATTAATAAAGTATTTTAATCCTACTAATATTATAAACGTGAAAGTTTGTGAGAATGTATAGATGTTTGTTACATTTTCACGCAAAAAGTACTGAACGGATTTTGATGAAACTTTACAATAATATATAGTACAGTTAATAAAGAAGCTCGTTACTCTTGTCCGCATTGCATTCAATTACAGGAGTTATATTTTTTTAAATTAGGTTCAGTATCACGTACTGAATGTAAATGAACAAAACCTTACAAACTTCGACCCCGAAGTGCCGCCATTTTGAAAAAAACTGTAGACATAGCAGTGTTGCCAGAAGGTTACATTTCTTACATTTTACGTAACTTTTCATCTACCCATGTAACTTGTATGTAAGAAAAAATTTTAGATACTTTTGTGTAAATTTTTGAAAAATTACTTTTTCTCGTTATAAGTTTGCCATAATTTCGGTATTCACAAATCTTCGATTAAAAACTCACGCTTTTATAAAATTTAAAAATTTTATATAAAATAAATAAATGAAAATGGATTGAAAAATAAATGTGTGGGTACTTACTATTTTAATTTTAATTATTTCATTTTTAATAAATATTAGCTGTTTCCCGCTTATATATACATATATACATATATATATATATATATATATATATATATATATATATATATATATGTATATTAATAAGGCATTATATACATATATATATATTCATTTATTTATTTAAAATACGATACGATTAACGGTTTTCAAGGTATCCGACCCATAGTGCTAAAATTCCAAACTGTAAGAATTGAGAAGGCAAAATTTCGCAATGTGTTGGTCGGACGTTAAAATGAACCTGATTTTCGTACTGTTTGGATCGAAATTAGCCTAGAAAATGATTATTATTAAATTCGAGAACAAAAATTTTCTTCACTTTTTTCCAAGGGGTACCCCTTAAAAAAATTGCTAAAATTAGAGGAAAATTTTATGTCTCCGATTTTGATAAAAACATGGTTTTAAGCTTATTTGGACCTAACGAAAACGATGGCGTTGGTTAAAATATGATACGAATAACGGTTTTCAAGGTATCAGACCAGTAGTGCTAATATTCCAAACTGTATGGATTGAGAAGACAAAATTTTGAAATGTGTTGGTCGGACGTTAAAATGAACCTGATTTTCGTACTGTTTGGATCGAAAGTAGCCTAGAAAATGATTATTATTAAATTCGAGAACAAAAATTTTCTTCACTTTTTTCACATTTTTTCCAAGGGGTACCCCTTAAAAAATTGCTAAAATTAGAGGAAAATTTTATGTCTCCGATTTTGATAAAAACTTGGTTTTAAGCTAATTTGGACCTAGCGAAAACGATGGCGTTGGTTAAAATATGATACGAATAACGGTTTTCAAGGTATCAGACCAATAGTGCTAATATTCCAAACTGTATGGATTGAGAAGGCAAAATTTTGAAATGTGTTGGTCGGACGTTAAAATGAACCTGATATTCGTACTGTTTGGATCGAAATTAGCCTAGAAAATGATTATTATTAAAATCGAGAACAAAAATTTTCTCACATTTTTTCGAAGGGGAACACATATATATATATATATATATATATATATATATATATATATATATATATATATATATTTATATTTATTTTTCAATATGTACAATAGTGAATAGAGTCTCACTAATCCGGCACCCTATCGTTTTTTATAGTGCCGGATTAATGAGACTCTTCTGTATATGTATATCGATACACAACGATTTATAGAGTGCTATTAATATAAAATTGAAACAAAATTTTAATAAAATAATTTTATAGTTATTTTTTAGAAGGAAATGATTAAATCAACAAAAATTTTAACCGACTCCAAAAAGCTGAGGAGATTCTATGTTCGACTGTATGTATTTTTTTTAATGTTCACCCCCTTCAAGATTGTTTTTTGATAAAAAAAAATATAGCCTATGTCCTTCCCCAGGATATAATCTATATCCTTGCCAAATTGCATTTCGATCCGTTTACCCGTTTAGTCGTGAAGAGGTAGCAAACACACAGAATTACTTTCACATTTATATAGTAGTATGGATAAGCTAATTTTGAAAATCACAAAGCTATAATACACAAAATTAATAATTTATCGTATATCAATAACAAAATCATCACAATGTATCTTTAAGTTTGAAAATGTAACTTTTCAGGCATGCCAACGTATCTTTCGATCAAGCCACGCCAACACTGAGACATAGGCCAATATCTCCATTATAAAAATGGTAATAACCTTTCTTGTAGATAATTGATTTCCTATTTTTCGTTTGTTTATTAATTTTTTTCGTGTCACTTACCGTTTACGACTTAACCGTTATACGACTTAGGTACTATTTGTATATTGACTTTTTGTCCGATATATGTTTTTCATCATTATACTATCCATACCTTATTTTTATTAATCTTGCACCCGGAAGTGCAACATTAAACGCGCTATAACTTTAAAAATATTAATTTTAGACAAAAAAGTTTTAAATAAAATTAAACAATTAGAAGAGATATCGGTCAAAAAGTCAATAAATAAATAGTATTTGTCGTAAACGGTGAGTGATACAAAAAAAACTAATAAACAAAAAAAATAGAAAATCCAATTATCTACAAGAAAGGTTATTACCAGTTTTTCTCAAAGTGGCGGCACTTCCGGCGTCGAAATTTGTAAGGTTTTGTTCATTTACATTCAGTACGTGATACTGAACTTAATTTAAAAAAAAATAACCCCTGTAATTTAATGCAGCGCAATATTCTCTATTGATTTTACTAATAGCTTATACATCAGAATAACATATAGGCTATAATTTAGAACAATATTGTATAATTTCTGTCCACGCGCACTCCTTCGGGGACAACAGCATAATATATAAAAATATTTTTTTATTTTTAGATCATTTCATTTATACATTGTCAGGCATAGCAATTTTTTTCATAAAAAATACTTCAATTAATAATTGTTTTAATTCTTATATATTATATTATAGGAGCATAAACAAAGTACTGTAGATTCTACAGAAAATGTATGTTGCATTTGTCAACAAAATGAAAATATAGATGCTCCAAGTACCTCAACTCAAGTTAAGGAAAAATTGACTGAAGTGACTCATGGACTGCCAAAATTGAAGACAATTGCAACAAATTTGAAAAACAATGAGCTTATTAATTTTCTGAATAGCGGGAAAAAAGTTTTCGTTCATTCTAGCTGTCGGAAACGATTCACTGAGCGTAAAAGTGTTTCAGCTAAAATGAAAAAAGTTGAATTTTGTGAAAAATTATCTCTCAGCCCACCTAAATTGAAGTTAAGAAAATCTTCAAATCCCTCTTTTTATTGGGATCAGAATTGTTTAATTTGCACGAAACCATTATTTGGACATAGAAACGTTAAACAGCGTCAACATATATCTGTTACTTCACATAAAACAAAACAGATATTACTTAATGTCATCAAAAATATAAGAGATTTCTCGATCTCTTCTTTTGAGAATAAATTCAGTAAATGATTTGAGATCCGTAAGTGCAAGATATAGCAGAAAAAACAATTGATGACATTTTAAATAAATTTTGTTCAGAGTCTAATTTGAAGTCTGAGGATGAAAATAGCAGAAAAATCAAAGAGGTTGCAGATATAATCTACAAGGATATCTGTCAACATGCAATTGTCTGCTGTAAGACCACGTTCTTTTTTATCACCCCTTCAAGTTGGAATGAGTTGGAAGTGACTGCGACAATCACCCACCACTTGAAGAAAATGAAGTCTTCGATATGCAAAATGATGATGAAAATTAAATTTTATTTTTTTGTATATACATATAAATAAACCACAAAATTCGCATATTTCATGTAGGTATTATTTGTAATTTTGATGCACATAATTGTTTTGATCTATTATTCCCTTGATAAACAATTTTTAATTAATATTTTTTTTTTATAAATGTCTTATAAAATAATAAACAATCCACAATTCATAAAAATTTTCTAACTTATTTTCGTATATTAATTGTAGAATAAGTATTGTATGAAAAACTGATTTTTTTAATTTAAATATCGTAGTGTTTAAACAATATAAATAATTATGTCCCTACTTCAAAAGGTTTCTGATTTTACATAATATAAAAAATAAAAATCATCAAAATCGAAGGTGTTCTTGAGGACTTCCGAAGATTGCCTGTTTTACACATTCATTGATGCGACTAATATACCATTGATTATCGGAACGTAAAAATTTAGGGTCATATATTAAGTACGTCAAAATGAATCGATTAAAAAAAAAATTGCGGTTCCGAGCAACCTGCCTGAAAACCCGCTTTTGAAGCTAATTTGACTATCAATCATATAAATTTAAAAATTATTTGTCTATATAGTAAAATAATTAGTTTATACTTCATAATTTATAACTATTAATCGAAACGACTGTCATATAAAAACGCGTAAGTTGACAAATGCAAAATATAATTTTATCATCTATAACTTTTAAATTAAGTAAACATAATACAAAAAAAGTTCGATAGTTTGCGACATAATTGGTAATAAAAATTTTCTGTTTATATAATACATACAATGTAATAAGATTGGTAAAAGTGGAACATAAAGAAAAACAATAATACATGTAAAACAAAATCCAAAATTAAACAATGTTTTTGAGCCATCATTACCCATTTGCCAAAATAAACTACCAATAATAAGCGCAACAAACATATACATTCCAGCTTTCAACATTAAGTAATTCTGTAATGAAATATTTTTGATTTAAAAACTCAACCTGGTGGAGAATATAATAAGAAAACTTACTGAATCACGCCAAGTTTGTAATAACATTCGATTAAGTAATATTTGAAATTGTTTATAACTGGTGGTGTGATATTTATAAGTATGATTTTTAATGTCCTCAACCGGCAATGGAGCATACATAATATCATCAGGATCACTCAGTTTTGTCGTATGATAACCATTTATACCATTATTATCTATTATCTTTTTATCTGGTCGCCATCGAATACAACGTCCATTATCCACCTCTTGTACCATCCTCTCTATAAAATCACCATATTCGCCACTTGCAACTTCAATAACTGTACAGAAAACGAATTGAATACAGATTAATTTGAACAGCCAAAATATTCTAAAAATTGTAACTTACTAAAGTCGGCTGGATTATAATGTAATGGACATTCCAAACCAACATCTGACATAAACGGCACAATATATTTACCAAGTCCTTGGAATACACATTGACCAGCGGCAACCACATAAACATTATCAAACATTTCGAATAATTTTGCACTAGGTGTGTGTATTGAACATATTACAGTTCGTCCACCTTGAGCTAACAACTTTAATAACGCTATACATTGTGAACTGGATAAATCGTCTAAACCACTAGAACAATTTGCAAAGATTAAAGAATGCTCATAATTTGCTAAAAATGTAATTGTGTTTAATTTAAAATTTGTAATATTCAATATTGTTTTAATGGAATAATAATATTAAAAAATACAAAGATATTCAGATATTCGCGCGGTACGTGTACTCAGTCATGTAAGATAAGTTATTAAGGACGTTCGAAAGAGGAAATAAGTTCCTGTAAATTAAATATATTATAAAAAAAGTCAATACGAATTCATTGGCATGCTTCAAAATGTTAGTTCAAATGCATTTTTTCGTTTTTTTCGATATTGGAAATCATAATTTTAACATTGGGTTTTATGGAGAAACTACAAATTTAATCTTTATAATCGAATAAAACATAGTTCAAAATGCAGAGAAGTTTTGATAAAACTATGTAAATTGTTGTTAAGTAAACAAGGATTTATTTGAGCCAAAGATGGAGGTATGTTCAAATGGATTTTGGAAAGTAATAATGAATTAAGTAATTTTATCATTTTAGAGAAGCAAAACACAAGATTTTACTTTTTTATTTAAAATAAAAGAAACACTAAGAGTATCGACTCACGTGTATTATTATTTACCAAATAACCATAGAATATTTAAATCTAGTTTCAATGTATACATTAAATCGGTAACGCTGCTGGCAGGCGCAGTCCCTTGATACCCCACTTACGCCTTTCTCCGCAAAATGACTCTTTCGAACGTCCTTAAATAAATGTTTTCAATTATTTACTGTTTATAATCTCATTGAACACGTTTGTAAATCATTACAAATCGATGAGAAATAAAGTAAAACAAACGCAAAAATTGTAGAAAATTTTTTGTTCCCGATTTTGATAAAATCTTCCTTTTAAGCTAATTTGGACTTAGCGAAAATGATGGGGTTGATTAAAATTCGATACGATTAACTGTTTTCAAGATATCAGATCCATATTGTTAAAATTCGAAACTGTATGAAATCAGAAGCGAATATTTTGAAAAGTGTTGGTCGGACGTTAAAATGAACCTGATTTTCGTACTGTTTGGGTCAAAATTACCCTAGAAAATGACATTTTATTACAATAACAAATATTTTTTTCAAATTTTTTCTAAGGGGATATAATTGCTAAATATGCCAACTGTATGAATTGAGAAGCGAATATTTTGAAAAGTGTTCGCCGGGCGTTAAAATGAATCTGATTTTTGTTCAGTTTGTGTCAAAATTACCCTAGATAAAGATTTTTCATTAAAATCAATAACAAAATTTTTATTTTTTTTGGCATTTTTTCTAATGAATTTCAAAAGTTTGAAAAGCATTTTTTGTATCTGATTTTGATAAAAACGTTGTTTTAAGTTGATTTGGACGCAGAGAAAACGACGCAGTTTTCAAGATATGAAGCCTAGAGTGGTAGAGTTCATACGATCACTAACATCGAGAAGACAACATTTTTCGACGTATCCGAAAAAATCTGGCCACTAATTCGAACAGCACTATCTGAGAATTAAATCTAACAAGTAATATTGGAGATTCCAGCTAAGAGAGTCTCTATCTAGCGTTCAAAAAACCATTGGTGAATGTAAACATATTTACGTTTGAATCGTTGAATTTTATTTTATAATGTATGCAAACTGTTGTGTACCGAACTGTAAATCTTTTATATACAATACAATTTTTAATATATGATATTGTGGCTACACAACTTCTGAAAGACTTTAATTTGGTATTTTTGTTATATATTGTGTTCATCACAGTAATGTATGTAAAGTTGCATATGTTGAAATAAATAATGGATTCGGATTTAAAAAAACAAATGTTTTGATATATAATATTTATACATAATGTAATAATATAATATTTATTTTATTTTGTCTGTCTTTTGAGCCTGACAGACAATTTTGCCAATTCATTGCCAAAGTCTAACTAGCGTTATATAATTCTGTTTTCGAAAAAGGGTATGGACAAAAATTCTTACTATTAGAAGCAACTTTATAATTTATATAAGTTTAGCTTTATCTCTAACCGTTCTCAAAATAAAATTTAGGGATGGAGTGAAAGAAGGTGCAATAATCAAAAAATTGGATAAATTCAAATTATTTAAATCTACATATTTTACTAGAAATAAACCTATTTACATTTTTGTGAAAAAAAACCAAATTCGATACATTAAAATTTGTCTCCATCCATTGTCAAGGGATAGATTATAGTAAAATTTATTTCCACATCTGTATTATACCCTGCATATAAGTTACGGGAGTGGCTATAACTTTCACATGGGGAGGATCCAGCAATGTACAAAGGTAAACTAATTTTTTCCCGTGACTTCACGCCATATAAAAGCAGAGCTCTAAACGCCAATAAAATCAATCAATTGAAAATAACATGAACATAAAATTTTCATATAGTTTTACTAACAGGAATTTTAAAATTTTGTGTTTTCTCCAAAATTTTGTGTTTTTAATAAATTGCATAAATTGTTTCATAACGCCAATTAAATAATTTTCTTGGAAAACCGAACATGCTTTACTTTTACTTACGTTGTGGGTTCATCCAAAAATATAACAGGTGGGTTATTTAATAATTCCAATGCAATTGATAATCGTTTTCGTTCTCCACCAGATAATCTATCTGTTGTTGTATTTTTAGCTTTAGTCAGTCGTAACATATTTAGAATTTCATCAATCTAAAAAAAAAAAATAAATACATAAAATTTGTATGTAATTTAATAAAAAATATAAGATTAAATAATTAACTACCATTAAACAATTTGTAATTTTCTGCAAAGAAGCAATTGTGACGTAAATAATGCATTATATATTTAAGTTTCCATTGTTCCGACAATTAGAAACATGCATCGCCTGGCTTTTTCATATATGTTTGATATCACAATATTTGAACAGATATATTTGTTTCAAATGTATTCAAATACTTTGTGTGTCCTATTAATAACATATTTTAGGACCATATTTTGCATAAATGTATTTCTTGTTTAAGTGGTGTATACAGCGTCGGACTGAGTATAAAGGGCCCGGGTGGCATTATGACCAAGGGCCCGTCACTCACTTAAAATCAAGGTAGATGTTACCATTAGGTCAACAAACAAACCAAATGTTAGTAATAATCAAATAGGCAAGAGTTTTTGTAAAGTTTTGTTTTCAAAGACGTAAAAAAAGCTGTTATTGTCCTTATTCTTGATAAATTCCGATTCTGTGTTTAGGATAACGAGTCCAACAGTTCTTACCCGTCGTAGAGAACGAAGCATCGTAAACAAGATTATAGGATTATACAACAAGCGACATATAAGTTGGAGTACACATGGGCATGGTATGCAGCTTCGACAGACATCCGAATCTCTTCGAGACAAACAAAAGCATTCTTTGCTGTTTGATCCAAACCATCTTCGTAGATCTATTTCTGTTCTTCTCCGTGTATGAACAATTTTGCGCGAGTTAGTAAGTGTGGGGCCCACGTAGGTTAGGGCCCGGGTAACAAACGCCACCTTGATTTTATGATCAGTCCGAAACTGGGCGTATACGTATACATTCAATTAATACTTTTGCATGTATGTGAAATGTGGGAAAACTTTGAGAAAGCAATGAAATGTTGACTTTCAGACACATTTCTTTGTACATGTGTATCATAGACGTAGGAAAATAGGGATGAAGTACAAGTGGGTGGTTGCGGCTAAAGGTAGAACGATGAAGAAGCAAGTGCAACATTCGATTGGTCGCTTCACCAGTTATGTTATATTGGATGGGTAGTTGCTGACGAGGGGAGAGCGGCGAGGAAGTAGGTGCTCACATTTTATTGGTCGCTTCAACATGTACCCTCCCCTGAAGTGGTTCTATCCGTCGCCTAAATTGGCCCTTTATACTGCATCCCTAGATTCCTACGTCTATGATGAGTATGCAGGGTATACAAAGACCATTATAAAAGTATTACTATTTGTTGTGATTTTGTTGTTTCAAATTTCTAGATTTATAGATTTGGTATAGATTTGGCATTATTTGGTATAGATCTGGCATTATGTGGATTTGTGATGGGATGATGGTAAGTAATACTTTTAATTGGATGGTAAAACATAATTATTTAAAATGTAACTCGACAATAATGTTTTAAGTATTGATTACAATACAGTCTATTAGACGTAAAGACGTTTAAACATACACTTATACAGATATAAATAGTAATACACGATAGACTACCTGAGGAGTCGGTAACCTATGATCCGCGGGTTATCGAGTGACCCACTTGAGTGAGCAAATATTTTCACATTAAATATTTATTAAAAGTAAAAACAGGAGCAGCTTAACTACCGAAAATTTAGATCCTTATATTCGTCTTAAATTGACCATACAAGTTCAGCATCAGGGGAGCCATTAATATTGAAGAGAACGTTTATAAAGGTCATTCATTTATATTGAAATTTTAATTATACCATTGAATAGTCAGTGAATATTGAATCCTTTTTTATTGGACAACTCTATAAAATTTATGGAAAAAGTACATTTATTTTAAAATAAAATAATGGTTTCGTAACTATATCAATGGATTTAATTAAAGTCTTTTAAATTTTGTATGATTAGGCGTTCAATATCCGTGTTAAATTCGTGTAGGGTATCAAAATTATCCAGGAAATGACTTTTTTCGAATATATAAAGAAAGACTAAAAATTTTCTATTAAATTTTGTAGAACTCTACTTCAACCTATAGAGAAAGTATTATTCTGTTTCACAAATAACAATTTTAATGCTAGTAATTATTTGTTTAAATTATATAAATTATTTTTAGAAATATATTTAATAATATTACGTAAAAAAATTGCAATAACTAAAATTATAAAAAAAAGTTGGTTAAGTACCAAACATATGATGCAACAAAGGGTTCATACTATTTCATCAGATTTAGACTTTTACAGTTTACATGTAAATAACTACTAGAGTCAACATTTTTCGGGCAAGTAGCTCGGAACCGCAATTAAAAAAAATTTTTTTTTAAATCGATTTATTTTGACGTTCTAAATATGACCCTAAGTTTTTACGTTCCGACTCGTGACAGAACAGGGTCAAAATTGAATTTGTTTATAACAAAAAAGCGTTTTTTCTTAATATCTTTTGATAAAATAAAATTTAAAAAAATGACAAAGAATATTACTAAATTCTATATAAAACAAGAAAAGAAATGAGCCTATAAACATGAACATCAGTTTATTAGAATTCGAGAAAAAAATTACCAAAGTTTGAAAAACGCTAAATTTTTAAATTAAAATAAAAAATCTAAAAATTACTTCATTTTTTGATGAAAAGTAATGAAAGGTCTTAAAAATATCTATAAAATGAAAAAAAATTTTTTAAACTGTTTTTTACTCATTATTTTTCAATTTGTTTATAAGCAAATAAAAAAAATGCAGTTAAGAAATTATTTAAATAAACTTAACTTTCTTTTAAAATATAGATTTTTTATAGATTCATCAAAAAAACTCAGAAGGTTTGTGTAACTAGCCATCGTCTGAATGAATGAATGAACTTTGACCTTGTTCTGTCACTGATTTTAAAAAAAAAATTCGGTTTCGAGCTATCTGCCTGAAAACCAGTTTTTGAAGTTAATTTGACTCTAGTATATGGCCTGATAGAAGAATCTTTTCGTTTTGTGATAGTGGAGAATTCACTGAAAACTTGTTTATAATGTTTATAAAAAAAAAAGTTTTGAGTCTGGGACGTTTATGATGTGAAAACATAAACGTTAATGTCGTATTTATTGTGAGCAATGTGATTGGTTGACTCACACGAATGGATATTTCCTATCTTAACAATGCCGATGATTGCCGACTGTCATGTAGCCGATCGCTACAAAAAAACGCCACATTGTTAATCTGTCGAGAACTAAATGATTTCGGCACAAACTGCAAAAGTTTTAAACAAATTTTTGCAGTTGATAAGGCCCCAAAAGTGGTACTCCTTCTTCAAAATTTTATAATTAATTTGTGCTTTAATAATTCGGTTTTCGAGCAAATGCTTTGGATAAAAGTTGTTCATTATAGATATTAAAATATACAAACGTCTTTTATTCGAAACATTTTCCCCAAAACCAAATGAATAAGGTATAAAAAAATAGAAATGTTTGAAAAATGAACGTTAATTTTGTGGACCATAGTACCACTTATGTCTGCTATTCAGAGGCGGATTAAATGTCAACAGCGCCCTAGACTAGCACCTCATTAGCGCCCCTCTAGTTGCCATCTTACTAATATTATAAACGCGAAGGTTTGTGAGGATGAATGGATGAATGTTTGTTACTCTTTCACGCAAAAACTACTTAACGGATTTTGAAGAAATTTGTATGAAGACAGCTTATACCCTGAATTAAATACACATAGGATACTTTTATCTCGGAAAAGTCACATGTCACGCGGGCGAAGCCGCTGACAAAGTCTAGTTTATTATAAATTATAACTATGTTATTATTTTAAGATTTAATATTTTTAATAAAAAAACAATAAGACTATGAATAAAATTGTTTATTGTTTAAAGTTGTTAGGTTTTTACAATAACATCATCATAGTTTAAAGATATCAATAGAGCGGAGATAATTTTTTACTCTCTTTAGACAAGAAAAACTCCGCCTACAACTGCAATTGCTGACTGCCGTCGATACGCACATTCTTAATGCTATGTCAACGTTTGGGTAAATTGTTACGAATTTAATCTCACGCCGTTACTACGCATTATCATTACAAACCGAAAATTTCCGACGGATCCCAACGGTGACTTACTCTCTGGGAGGATTTTAGGTATTATTTGTTTAAAAACCTCAACGCGCACCCTTTTGTAACCTCGCGCCCCTAGGCGTGCCTAGTTTGACTTATGGATAATCCGCCACTGCTGCTATTTGATAAACAGTAGAATTTTCAAGCAATTCTCTGGCAGTATTTTAATTACAAAAATTAATATAATCATGTGAAGATTTGAAATAATCGAATATTGATAAGGAACCCTATTAAATTATTAATTAGAAATATGACAAGCCAAATTATTATTTATTAAACAGGTATCTAAATTTTTTTATATTAAAAATGAATGTGTAATTATATTAATATTAACTGTGACACAAACCTTGACATATAACTTCTTTATAAATTTTGGAAATAATTTGTATTAGTTTATTATTTCAATGAACTCATCAAAATTTAAAAAAAAATATTTCAATGGTTTTGTGTTAACTAAGTACTATGGACCACAAAAGTTCATGTCAGTTTTTAAAATTTTTTAATTGATTTGTGCATTATTGTTTCGGTTTTCGAAAAAATGCTTCGGATAAAAGTTGTTCATTATAAATATATGTAGTAACAACTATTATTCGAAATTTTTTTTCGAAAACCGAATGAATAAGGCACAAATCAACTATAAAATATAAAAAAAGACATCCACTTTTGTGGCCAAATGTTCCACGTTAGTTGACCGGAGAAAAACAACAAGTTATTTTCCTCATGAACAAAAAGTTATTTCTAAATCGACAATGGGCTTTGACGAATTTTTATAAAACTGGGTGAAAATGTTGTTTGAAGGGTTCTGAAAAAAGTTTCTACTTGGGTACATGATAGAACTCTTTCTCCTTATCGATTTACGGGATTTTTAATAGGGGGCGTTCAAGTATTACGTAAGCAAACTTTCTATGATTTTATACACCCCCCCCATGTATAAACCATGTACAAAAATAAGAAAATTGCGAACTCAGCCCTCACTCAAATGATAAGACGTAAGAATTTTTTCAAAACTTTTATTAAATATTAAAGCTAAAATATAAAAGACTCAATTATTTTAAAAATTAAAGTATTAGTGTTTTAATAAAATTAGAAAATTAAGAATCATTTATTATCCACGGACTCCGTATCCAAGTTTCTACCATTCCAGTACTACCACATTAAAAACTAACGAAAACAAAAAAATATTTAACACCACACGACACTTTTCATCACTACATACTTATTCATAGTTTAGAAATTAATTATATTTAATTAATTATTATTTTTAAAATATCATAATATAATTTTTATTTAAACTAAAAAAATAAAACAGTCAATAGACAATGTCATAACAGAGAACAATGAGAGTTATATTTATTTGTTTCAAGCCATCCTAGTATGCCGGGAATTCCCCGAATTGAACATCGGTATATTTAAAAAAAACTCTATACTTTGTAGTGTAGAGTAAAGTCAATTCTCGGAAAAGTCATTTACTTATTTTTAGTAAGAAATATGAAAAGAAATTCGGTGTACCATAATAAAGTAATAAAAATAGTATTATTAATTTAGATAATAAACATTGTTGAAAAAATATTTTTATTGTTTTATAATTTTTTTTATCTTACGTAAGATTTTTAATATCCCCTCGCTCCCTTTGTTAGCAAAAGTAATATTAAATTGCAAAGCCACCCCCCCCCCCAAACCTACTTACGTAATACTTGAACCCTAAGTCCAAAATTTAGTTATTTCAACAAATTCTAAAGTTTAGTAATTTATAAAATAGAATAATATATAGCGTTCGCAATGTTGAACTCTATGTAAAGAATATTGATGGGCAGTGTAGAGAATGTTGTTGGGCTAAAATGTTGATTCAAGTTAGTGGGAATAGTTCCATTACTCCTTACCTCCATCCAGCGTCGTACTAAGCCTAAGGACCCTGAGTGACATTATGACTTTAAGACCCACCGCCCGCAAAACCAAATGATAATAATAATCCAAAAATCAAGAGTTTTTGGAAGTTTTTGTTTTCAAAGGAGTATATTTTTATGTAAAAAATTCCTGTTGTAACTGATACTAGGAGATATTTCAGCTAGATTGTCAATAAACCGTTCGTAAAAGTTGCTAACCTCGTTATCCTTTATAAGATCCGATTCTATGTTTACGATAATCAACGAAAGAACGACTTAATGCGCTTCAGCAAGGAAATCGTCTCACGCAAATGCGTAAACGAGATTGCGAGGATTACACAGTACGCGACATATAAGTTGGAGTACGTACTAGTGTTGCTTCTTATATTAGGATAAAAGTTTACGTGTACATGGTATGCAACAGTCGACAGGTCGACAGGCATCCGAATCTCTTCGACACAATAATAACATATCAAGAGCGTTCTTTGCAGTTTGATCGAAACCATCTACGTCGATGTTTTCCTGCTCTTTTTTCATCCTCTTTCTCCGTGTATGAACTATTGTGCGTGCTGGTAGTAGGCCCCAGGAGCCTACGTAGGCAAACGCCAACCTGGCCCTATGGCTAGTTCAAGGCTGTCTCCATCCATAAATTGTATTTCAAAAATGGTAAGCGCTCGAGAAAAACTTCAAATTACAAAGTTGTTTATAGCCTCGCTTCTACTACTATACAGCGTGTTTTTAAACTACACTCAATCTGGAAACAATGTATGTATCTATCGCTGTCCATATACAGCACACCATGATACGGTGCATTTGTTGAGTGCAGTTTCGGTGGAACAAAGCAGTCCACATCATGGCTCACTGTGCACAGACAGTGATGTACCTATTACTGTCTGTATACATATCAATATATACATATCACTTAACGGAATACCAAGTCGGTGTACAGTGTGCCATGATGTGGACTGCTTTGTTCCACCGAAACTGCACTCTGTAAATGTCTGTCAACTTAGGTGTAACAGAGTGCACCGTATCATGATGCGCTGCATATGGACAGTGATAGATGCACTACACAATGTTCCTATTGAATCCATTTTAATAGACGTAGTGTAGTAAATAAAACTAAAATTTAATTAAAGGATTTACTTACCGCAATTAATTTATTCGCTTTTGATAATTCTGTACCCAATTTTAAATTAGCTGCAACTAACATCATTTCGAGTACAGTCAATAATGGTTGTAGTAAATCCTCTTGCATTATATATCGTGATAATTTTCGAAATTGTCGTAGATTTCTTGATATTCCGTTAATTAATATTGAACCAGTAACATCACGGCATCTGTAAGTAAATAAAATTAATATTTACTTATATTATATTCGTAATTATTAGAGAAATTGTGATATTATTTTATGAAAGTTCACTCGTGAACACACTTTTCTTAAGAATTTGATAAAATTGAAATATGATATTAATCTAAAGGTTTTGCATTTATTGAAAACAATTTTAGCTTGTTATTTTTAACATACATGGTTTACGTAAACATTTCGCGCATCCCGATTTTTTCTATAAAACTGGAAAAATTTTCTATACATTTATTTCAAAAACAAATATCTTATAAGGTTGATGAACTTATCGAACTAATTAAAACAAAGAACTACAAATTTGTTAAATCTATTGATATTTAATGGACCGTCCAAGTAGCCGAGCGGTCTAAGACGTTATGTCTGAGGCGATATGTCTATTTGGAACTGGGAGGTTATGGGTTCGAATTCCGACATCGGCAGTTTGTCAATTATTAAGAAAAAAAAGGTTAATTGACTAAATTGTCGGCGTATGGACAAGAACGAAGTAACCGGCTATGCTTGTGAAGGTTTTCTGTAGTTTCCTTCACGAACTCCAGAAAAATATCGGCGTAGTTCCACATCCTGCCAATTCCTAGTCTACACACAAAAATTCCTTCCACTCCACTCACATCCTCACATCTTTAGGCATCACAATGGACCTTATGGTCAAAGTGCAGCCCGTCCAGGGAAGCCGCTACAATCTATCTATCTATCTATCTATTTAATGGTAATAATTGGTAACTGCTACCCCAAAAATATTGAATAATCACTGTCAAACCAAATCTTGGCAAGTACAACATATAGTAAATTGTATCTTAAATGTTAAAACACCGTATATGTTAAAGTAGATACGTTCAGTTGGCATTATAGTTGTAATAAGTAAATTAATCATTAGGCAAATTATTCGGAATTTCCAAAAATCTAAACTAAAGCTAAATTATCAAAAAATTTACAAGCGGTTTACAATTGTCAAGCGGTAAATGTAAAAGATCAAAAGATTTATATTTTATAATTTATATAACATTTATATTTTATTCATACCCAAATATTTTAAAAAGGTACATTTTATGCCCCAAATTATCAGCCTAAAATTCTAGAGTATGTATTCAATATATTGTATGTATTGTATACTTTGAATAATAGTGACCATAAAAAACAGTTGGTATTATTATATTTTTTCAGAAAATGTTTTAATTAAAAAAAGAAAATAATAATAATTGGTAGGTACCCTGTATTTACTCTATCTCTCTTCCTACCTCTCACTCAGAGCTGAGTGCAGTCAAAGTTTGCCCACCTATGGCCTAAATACCCTGTAAATGCACAGATGTTAAAAAAATTAACTTACATTGTATTCATACATATAAGGGTGTTCCCTTAACCTATGCCATTTATTAATAAAATTGGCCTTGAAAATACCAAAATCATATCAGATACGACATTTCATTTTGATCAGAATAAAATAGTGACCGCTAGAGAGTGATTTATGTATTTTCTAAGGACATTCGCTAAGTCGATGTAGCTCCTGCGTAACGAATTTTTTTAAATTTTGAATATTATGTTAACTTTTAACTAAAATCGATAGAAAATTATTCTATATTAAAGAAATTAAAAAAATAATAATTGGAGTATGTTTTTATAAATAAATAAGTGGTATAAATTATTCGTAATAGTAGCGAAAGTTGATTTTTATTTGTAAAAGTCTATGGTAAATAATTTTCACACGTGCTCTAATTTTTATTTTTATATTTACACACAGGTAGAAAAAAATTGTTTATAATATTTAAGGAAGTTCATATGTGAGATTTGATATTAGATAAAACTTTTTATCGTTCATAGTTGGTCGTTTTAACAACGTAGTTCACTTTTCTTAAAATATCCCCTTATGTTTCCTTTTATAAAATTTTTTATATTTAAACTTGTAACAACTACGTTCAAAAAGCGAGAAATAAAAAAAAATTTGGACAAAATGGAAAACCGACTTCAAAAATCAAATATTCTAAAACCAAAAATGCACTAAAAAGTAAAAAAATAATTATGTATTCTTGTGTCAATTTTAGTTCACCTAAGCAAAAATTTTTAAATATATATGTACAATTATTGTTATTTTTGGAGTCGGTGTCAGCTTAGAAAAAATGTCGGTGCCCAAATTTTTATTTGAAGGATAAACTTTAAATAAGAGTAATAATTTGTATATCAAAATATATATATACAACGATTTTTTTTACTTAAAATAAATAAACTTCTTAGGAATATCCTTTATCCTTTCACATAATTCCTCACTTTAATTGCGAATAGAGTTCTGGAATATTTCACTCTGGAAAAGGAAAATTGGAAATAATGAAAAATCGAATAAATTTGATAGTATAAACAATTGAAGAAACCAAAAATAAAACATTGAAGAAAAATAATGATTTGCCCATATCTTAGTACACTACCATGTAGAAATCATTATAAAAGTTAAATAATATCATCTTTAATTTCTTTAACGACGGCCATGTATAAATACGCATTATTTAAGAATAACTCAAAAACGAATGATTAGATCTTGATCAAATTGAAATGGGACTACATGGGAAGCACCAGCTTCAAATAAAAAAAATCATCAAAATCGGTTCATCTAGAAAAAAGTTCTGAGGGTACACATATTAAAAAATAAAAATACAGACGAATTGAGAACAATCCTCCTTTTTGAAGTCGGTTAAAAATCCATTAGTATACACAAAAAAGTTAAATAATTTTTCACGTGTCAATTACTGCTATTTAAATGAGAATATTTATTACTATCACGTGTTGGTACTAGACAAGTTCACTGCACAATAAACTAATCACGTAAGGGATAATCAATAACTATTACGATGGCTATTGACGTCATTTTACAATAAAATGCATGTCGAGGTAAGAAAAAATAATTTTTGTAATAGTGATTTTTTTGCAACATATAAAAAAGAAATAACTACGTCTTTTTTATGGTTAATTAAGATTTTGCTAATTTTTTAATTATCATTGACTTAATCAATTAATACCATAAACATTATTCAATAATCATTAACATAAACAGGCTAGGCCCATAACCTATTTTTATGACTATTTAGTGAATAATATTGATATGCTTGATTTAACATTTTAACCCTACAACCATGAAGAATAGATATATTAGGAGATTGAACGACATAGGCAATTCGTCTGTTTTAGTGTCCTCAAAAACGTGTAGAGATCATAGTTATTATTTTCGGCACTAGCGGCAGTGCGAATATACCCGTACGGAATTATTATTATTATTACATATTAAAATCAACGGTTATCACATCCTACAAATAAAAATTGTAAGTATAAAAATTGTTTAATTTAATAAATGTGAAAAAATGGGACGATGTTGTACAGGGAAAGCATAGATATACTGTTATATATCTATGAGTGGAAGGTTGTTTAAGGTTAGGAATGCGTGTCTGCATTTACGAAAGGAATATGGTCTGTAATTACCGGTTGTCATCTTCTTTCTTTATCTAATATATGTTAATATTGTAAACATATATTTGTAATTATTAATTGCAATTATCTCTATGATTCTTCATCTTTTAATTTATTGCAGATTATTAAGAATTCTCTATTATTAATATTTATTTAATTATTACTTGATAATCGAAAATAATTTTTTATTATCTATAAAACTAAGACTTCTTATTAACTGAATGAAAGTGATTTCTTGGCGCCTACATTTAAACATTTAAATTCCGTACGGCACTGAGACCAGTGACCCCTACTGATAAAAGATAGTTACACCAATTCTTGACCGTTTTTTTAACATTGCGTTCGCTCTCCTAATATATCTATTCTTCATGCCTACAACCATGAAGAATAGATATATTAGGAGATTGAACGACATAGGCAATTCGTCTGTTTTTATGTCCTCAAAAACGTGTAGAGATCATAGTTATTATTTTCGCCACTAGCGGCAGTGCGAATCTGTCCGTACGGAATTATTATTATTATTACATATTAAAATCAACGGTTATCACATCTTACAAATAAAAATTGTAAGTATAAAAATTTTTTAATTTTATAAATGTGAAAAAATGGGACGATGTTGTACAGGGAAAGCATAGATATACTGCTATATATCTATGAGTGAAAGGTTGTTTAAGGTTAGGAATGCGTGTCTGCATTTACGAAAGGAATATGGTCTGTAATTACTGGTTTTGTCATCTTCTTTCTTTATCTAATATATGTTAGTATTGTAAACATATATTTGTAATTATTAATTGCAATTATCACTATGATTCTTCATCTTTTAATTTATTGCAGATTATCAAGAATTCTCTATTATTAATATTTATTTAATTATTACTTGATAATCGAAAACAATTTTTTATTATCTATAAAACTAAGACTTCTTATTAACTGAATGAAAGTGATTTCTTGGCGCCTACATTTAAACATTTAAATTCCGTACGGCACTGAGACCAGTGACCTCTACTGATAAAAGATAGTTACACCAATTCTTGACCGTTTTTTTAACATTACGTTCGCTCTCCTAATATATCTATTCTTCATGCCTACAACACAAAGCTTTGTAATAGGTCTTATTGTGAGACCCGGCTGATAATAAGGCATGCAATCGATGTTTTTAAAATTAACATTTTTGTCATGAAAATTTAAAAACTATTACTATAGGTAATTAAAATATTTTAATATTAGTTCTTTTAGCCTTGCTGTTATCTAATTGTGAAATTCGCTATTATCTGATGACATTTGATTGTGATAGAGGTTTACGAGGGTGGATTGATAAGTCTTTCGAATAACGCCCTCTATGCGTCACTAATAACAATTTGTTTTGCTGGTTGAGTATGTTCTTTTTTCTTTCTTTTAAACGAAATCTGCCAAATTTTTATGACATTTGATTTAATAGTTTCTTAGTAAGAGACATTTTGTTTGTTAAGTCACTTTTGATTTTTTTTAAAATATGGAAACAAACGAATATCGTGCAGTGATTAAGCCTTTTATTTGAAAGGTTTAAAACCAAATGAAATTTCTTTTTTTGATGAGTTGAAAATAGGTGAACATGCATCTTTAAATCAAACCGTTTATAATTGGGTACCTAAATGAACTTAAGCGTGGTCGCACAAGTTATGTTGAACGTTCAGGAATACCAGAATAGGTAACAGCACTAACAGCACCAGAAATGGTCGAAGGAGTCTATGAAATCATTATGAATGACTTTCGTATAAAGTTGCGCGAGATTGCTGACATTTTTAACATCTCATATATGGAACGCGTACACAACATCATACACGAAGAATTGTATACGAAAAAGCTGTCAGAAAATAAATCGAATAACCATTTCTATTCAATGTTTGGAGATGTTTCAGAGTAATCCAACTGAATTTTTGCGTCTATTCATATTGGTTGAAACATGGATCTATCACTACACGCCAGATTCAAAACAATGGGTAAAAACCGGTTCAAGTGATATAAAAAAAAGTTGTTGCATCAGCTGGTAAGGTTATGGTCATAGTTTTTGGGGATGCAGTGCCGTAACTAGGGCGGTGCCAGAGGTGCCCAGGCACAAGGCGCAGAAATAACCAAACTGGTTTTACGGTTTCCGGTTTTCCTTGACTCTCTCCTATCTGCCTGTACTAATCTGTATTTGGTGTTATTTGTGGTGTTATAATTGTGAGTTTTGGCAAATATTTTCGAGTAAACGTTTTTTCATCTAATACATAAACGCAATTTATATATACTCCCTTATTCAAAACTCTACCAAGTACTCATAATTAAGTATACAAAAATGTAGTTTTTAAATGATAGATTTATTTTTATAAACATCATCCATTTTATTGTCAGAATCGGGTAAGATTAGAAAATTTTTCAAGGGCGCAGTTATAGAAGCTCGCACCGGGCGCATAAAAAGCTAGTTACCATCACGGAGGAATATTGTGCATCGTTAGTGAGCACTTTTTATGAAAAAATTAAGGAAAAACGTCCAGACTTGGAAAAGAAAAAAGTTCTCTTTATCATGACATTCATCATAGAAAACACAGCAAAAATTGGATCAATTGGGCTTCGAAATTCTTCCCCATCCACCATATTTACCTGATCTCGTCCCCCATTGGACTTTTTCCTATTTCCAAGCATGAAGAAATGGCTTGGTGGAAAAAGATTTGCGTCAAATGATGAAGTTATAGGTGAAATGAATGCTTATTTTAAGGAGTTTCATAAATCATATTTTAGAGAAGGTTAAATAAAATTGGAAAAAAGATTATTAGACTGTTACTTTTTAGATTCTTATCATTATAATTTTAATCAAAATTTAATTATATTTTAATGGGTTTTTTATACATTGCACGTTCGTTTTTTTTTGTTGTATATTTACAATTGTGTTAAAAAAAATTTGCCTCTAATTTTAACAATAAACAAAATTATAGTATAAAAGTAATAATAATAAGTACTCATTAGATTTAAAATGAGAAAGTACAAAAATTTATCGTAAAATGCTGGAGAAAGTTTTGAAAAAGAAGAGTTTGTTGTTCAATGTTTTAGATATTTAGAACATCACATACCAAATAAGTGTAAATAAAAGAAAAAAATGGTATTAACATATCATCTACAAAGAATAAAAGCCAAATTATTTCGACTTCAATGTTTTGATGTGAAAATTGTTGACTCATCTTGACTGGGGATTGAACCATGACCTCTGGCATTTCACTTCAATGCTCTGCCAACTGAGCTACCCAGATGCTATGGTACAACGCGTATAATTTCTCATTATCTGATGTACAATGGGTAATCTAGAGTCCTTCATAAAATGGCCGCATATAGTTTTATTTTTTGGGTGGTCTTTATTTCCAAAAGCCCAATGAGATAATATCCTTTCAACCTTTGTAAAATAATTGAAATTCTAATTATATTAATAAAATATTTTATTACTTTTATGGCTTAAAGGTCATACATTGACAAAGGTTCACATTGGTTTCTGACTGGTATGGCCATAAACTGCTGAATGGAAGTTTAGAAAAATATAAACAACTAAAAATAAAAAGTCCGAAATTCGTTCACCGGTAAAAAATAAATAGGTTTTTCGAAAATTCGGTAAAGCTTGCATTATTTTCTAGAACTATTTTAACATTTCTACTTCAATGGTGAAATAGTCACCAAATTGAGTAGTTTACACTGCTACACAATCCGTACTTTGCCCTAACTATTGAAATTGTTGTGTCTACTTTGTAGTCGAAATAAGTATTTTTATGATACAAATAATTGATCTTGATCTTCTTCAGATTTATTTGGATCTTTCAAATACTTTTGACTTTGATAAGAGATTATGAAATTTCAATAGATTTATCGACAAAAAAAAAATTCGTTACGCAGGAGCTGCGTCAACTTAGCGAATTTCCTTAGAATACAAAAATCACTCTCTAGCGGTCATAATTTTAGTGTGATCAGAATGAAATATAATATCTGATATGACTTTAGTATTTGCAAAAATTAAATTTATTAATAGCCAAAATAGAACGGTATAACGATTATAGTTTATAGTTACTATAGAAACGACAATCAAAATTTTTTACAATAAAATATATTTCATGTATTCGTGTCAAACAAACACAAAATATTAAATATCTCTCTTAATATTAGAATAATCGAAAAATGTATAAGGAGTAAAGTTGTAGAAAATCAAGTTGGCTACAATTCATTACTTGATCATTTTTCTCAAACTCTAATGTGAACAGAGATATTTAGAATTTTAACTTTCAATCTTCAATTGTAAATATTAGTGTAACAGAAAAATGATAAGAAACAAAATTACAGTAAAACTTAATACCTATAACTTAACTCCCGATAAATTTTTCGATTTTTCAAATATTAAGGGAGATAGTCAAATTTTGTGTTTCCCCCTCCCTCTAAACCCCTTTTCCCCTCGGCCGATTTACCCATTAACGACTTGACCTTTAAAATACCAAAAGCGACTCAAATACCTAATTTCATTCCAATCGGAATAAAACTGTGACCGCTAGAGAGTCCACAGACATTTTAAAAAAAGTACATATATATATTGGTGCAAAAACAATAGCTGCATTTCTTTTGGAGGAAATACGCTAATATATATGGTCTGAAAAAGTTTGCTGTTGTATCCAGGAGAATGGTTGACCAAAATTTTAGAAAATCAATTGTTTAAATTTTTATTTAATTATATCATAACTTCTACAAAAGCAAACTTTATACGGAATATGGGTATCTACTTTTCCTTTATTTTGGAGCATAATGAACAGAAAAATCACAAAATAAATTTTACGACAAAGACAACAAAATTTTTTTGTAGAATTGTGTTATCTGTGGTTAATAATTTACCACCCTATATATAGTTATGTATTTAAAAAATAATAATTGTAGAAATTAGTATTTAAAATAAAACTTGGTGGAGCTGATTATACGCGGAAATATACAAGTAAACAAAATATTTTAATTGGAGGCATAACCATAAGTATTTAATAAAAATCAGATGAAGTTTCTGAGGAAACCACAAAACAATTATATTTTATTGCCATAAAAAAATTTCTTTAAAATTTTATTTCAAAACTAATTTTGTGGGTTCATTCAAAAATAACAAAACTTTCTCAATTTTTTATACAAAGGAATGGTGCGGAAGCCTAATATAATACCCTAAATAAACCGTTTGACATTTGGTGAATACGAAGGCCGTGTTTTTCAAAATTCGTAGATTTACGGAAATATCGTAGGTTTAAGAGCTTAGAACACTGAGATTAACTTTTAGAGATTATTTGTTGTTTCGAGCATTATGGTTCGAGGAATTCCATTGTAACTTGATGGATTTGAAAAAGTAATAATAATTTCAAAACTATATATTTTCACGGATTCACTTTACTCAATAATAATTTTTTTTAAGTTTTAACTATCGTAACAAGTTTCAATCAATAGCGATCATTTTCAAACTTTAGTTTTTAGCCTATCAAATATTATAACCTATCAAATATAAAAAATTAGCGATCAACTTCGAATATTTTTGAATTATATCTTAATTTAAAAAAATAAAAATAAAACTTATACATACTTATAACCAGCTAATAAATTTAATAATGTACTTTTGCCAGCACCTGATGGACCCAATATTGCTGTCAATTGCCCTGAACGAAATTGACCACTAATATTCCTTAAAATTAATTTCTTTCCTGTAACAAAAGAAAATCAATTTTGCTGTTAAACAACCTCGAAATGAAAACAAATAACACTATTTCTATTTGAGTCCTATGATTCTTAAATTACGATAAGTTAAATAATAAAATTAATAAATAGATGGAAACCAGGATATTTTTACATTTATACGAGTATCTACACTAGATGATACCCGTGGCTACGTTCACCTCAAAATCTGTTAAGGAAAATAACAAATGGCCAATTACACTACTATACGCCTTCTTAAATTTATAAATTTTAAGGTAGTTCATTCCCTACAGTCCAGTCAAAAAGTTTTAGCATACTACACGTTATAGGTACACTCAAATTCAATATATTTGAAGTCACATTCTAAGCGATATATATTACTGAGTATATGTATAATATAACACTTATTTGAATTGGAATTTTTCAACTGGTTCATTTTTTTTTAACAAGAGTGTACATGTTATACGAATCTGCAGAACTAAGATGCTAGGTCAAGTTTTTATAACGTATTATAGCTCTCACACATATATTCACACATACAGACTATTTTGGCAAGCTTTTCCAATAGAGAATCAATGTTAAATATTATTTATTACTAGCTGTCCGTGTAGTTACTGTATAAAGTCAGTCAGTACACATGTAATGGTTAAATATGTTCATTGAATTCTTAACTTTAGTATGTGAATCACAAAACCTCCACTCTTAAATGACAAACAAACAACAATACGCATGCATGGTTGATGACTGTACATGTGATGACTCTCATAACATGTGTACTGACTGACTTCATATAGTAACCAGACGGACAGTCAGTAATAAATAATATTTATCATTGATTCCCTATTGGAAAAGCTTGCCAACACACACAGTATATTGTCTAATATATTCTATTTTATACCCTCTCCATTAAAAATAGTCGCGTATAAATATGTTATTTATTTTAATTTTTTATTAAAACTAAGAGGTGAATATATTTTTTTTTGTAATTGTTCAGAATATATTATTTTTCAATATACCAGTTTTTCTATGCTACGTGTACAAAAAATGTCATTTTTAATTGCATTTATTTCAGGTTAGAAGAGGTCACTTGCCAACAGCGTGCACCAAGCATTTAATGACGTATATCTTAAGTTTGGAAAATTTCTTAACATATTGCTTGCGTGACCAAACTATTTTAAACAAATATTTTATTTTCAAGTCTATAATAGAACCATACATTAAATACCATTGCTATGTCTCATTCTACATAAAATTTATTATTATAGGTATGTTTAATATCTCATCAAATATCTTATTAAACACAAAAATTGAAAAAAAGTTATAATTTCGTTTTTTCTTAAACTTTACGCCAAAAAATTGTGACAGCTATTTAATATTTCACTTGGATATATGCCATTTGGATATACTATTTATTATAGTTTGTAAAAATTATTTTGATTTAATTTAGAATACGGCTAATTAACCCGACTCCAAAAAGGAGGATGGTTCTCAATTCGTCTGTATTTTTTTTATATTTTTATGTGTGTCACCTCAGAACTCCGTCATTTATGAACCGATTTTGAATTTTTTGTTTTTGTTTTAAAGGGTTTGGTTTCCCATTGGTTCCATTGGCACCAAATCGCATTCTGATGAGAGGATCCCCGGGAAATCGAGGAAAATCCTCATTTTAAATGTGATAATCGAAAATAAAAAATTTTTTTTAAAAACCGACATCAAAAAAATTTAAAAAAAAAAAAAACCGACCCCAAAAAAACAATTTTTACAAAAAAAAAACAAAATGCATGTAAAAAAAACTGAAAATCTGTTATGAAAAAATGCACTAATAATTAAAAAAAAGAGAATATTTGATTTTTGAAGTCGGGTTTCCATTTTGTCAAAATAGGTTTTATTTTAACTTTCTTTTGATACATATACTTGGAAGTAATACATTCCCACACAGACATATCCAATTCAAACTTGGGTTGAAGCAACTACTGTGCTATTAGATATAAGTAAGAAAATGCATACTAAAGTATTTAAACATTCAAAAAGAGAGATAATATATCTGGAAAGGCCAGAAAATGGTTATAGCAAATAGCATTTATCTCTGAAGGTTCTACCTTACTGTTATTTCAATTTAATATAAATGACATTTCCGACACTTATACTCTTTATACCAGTCCAAGTGGCCGAGCGGTCTAAGTCGTTGTGTCTGCGCAGTATGCCTACTTGGAAACTGGGAGGTTATGGGTTCGAATCCCGACATCGGCAGTTTGTCAATTATTAAGTAAAAAAAGGGGGGGGGAGGTTAATTGACTAAACTGTCGGCGTATGGACAAGAACGAAGTAACCGGCTATGTTTGAGAAGGTTTTCTGCAGTTTCCTTCACGATCTCCATATGAATATCGGCATAGTTCCTATTATAGTCGGCTGCAGCCGCACATCCTACCAATTTCTAGTCTATACATAAAAATTCCTTCCACTCCACTTACATCCTCACATCCTTAGGCATCACAATGGACCTTACGGTCGAAGTGTAGCCCGTCCAGGGCAGCCTCTACAATCTATCTATCGTTTTGTAATTGTGGCAGAATTGAGAAAATTGTTTAACATAGTAATAATTTGTCGCAAAATGAAAATTTATTTAAAAAATCTTGGCACCGCAGGAACCGCTCAATTTTATAATGGTTCTACTTATTTCTGATGTACACATTCAGTACACTCGAGAGGCATAAATGAGAAAATTGTTCTTGAACTTCTGTCATCATCTCCCGTTCTATGTATGTAAACTACATTAAAATAGGTTTAAAAACTTTTAAATACATCACTAAACAACAAACAAACATCTTGAGATTTGTTGTATTTTACCAAATCCATCTTGTTTTGGACAAAATGTTTCAAACAAAAGAACAACTGTTTGTTCTAAAATTTTGGTCTACCTCTTACCGTTTTTGAAGTAAACTTAAAGGTAAGTGTGTGAGTGATGAAAGAAAAGAGGTTCATTAAAAAAATTGACTCTACATACAATTCCTTAATTTCGCTCAATAATTTCCCTACGTTTAAAATCCCATTCTTTTATAACGAATTATTTTGCAATTTATAAATGTATTAAAATATAACTCTATTATATATTTAGAATTATTGACTTAAAAATACTAATTCATAAATCCTTTTTTATTGATAAATAAAATTTTTTATTGATAAGTATAAATTTTTTATAATAGCGTTCATTGACCTTCGAGCCCATAAACAGCGATATATTTGCGATAAACTGTAATTTTAAAGTAAAATAAGTACTTCACAATTTCATCACGATATCGATGGACTCTGTTTTCACGTTTTTTTTTAAAATAACATATCGAAGGTATGCACTATAAATTGTGTTCTCGCAAATTTCGCTATTATATTCGCTAAGCTGATATTTTATAAATAAACAAACCATAGCTTGCGTAATTAATCTGATAGTGGTGGTGTTGAAGCCAATACGTGCACGTGTCGCTTGTAGCTATGCTAAAATAAAAAATCTTACCACATGATTCAACAGCCACGTGTAAAAAAACACTACCGGAAAATTTCCTATTTGATTTTTTAAAAATCTACTTTGTATCTCGAATAAATTTAGTTGACATTAATTATTATTGACTTGAATGTCAAACCTATCTATTCAATATATTCATATTGATTAATTAATATTGCAGGGTATCTAAAAAATCACTGGATGGCATAATTTGCTTTTCTTTCTTATTTCAAACATGGAGACTAACATTTCCAAGAAATTCTGAAATTCTCGTATATTCTCCTAATGTTGATGTGGAGGGTTTTGAATTTATTGACTGGTTAGCCAGCTGGTTAGATTACCCCATTGTAAAAAGTTTTCGGCTGTCAGATCAGGTGGACTAGGAATTATGAAACTTGAAGGTAGTTGATTAAGAATATATATGTAGTGGTTTTGGTAAACAAATATATATTTGGTAAAAAAATCATACATTTATTTATATGAAATATTATAGGGTTTACTACAATGTTCATGCCAACAAATACTAAAAACCTTAGAGGCACCACAAAACGTGTCCAACCTCTAACAACTCGACCCGTAGAATTATAATGTATAAGTTGGTTTTGAGAGCTCAAAAGCGAGTTCTAGTTCGAGAGTGAGCGAAAACAGTTGATTCCGCCCCATTTAGGGTGAAAATATCCATCTTTTAAACTGTAAGGTTTAGAAGAAAAGTTCTCAGCAAAAAAAAAACGTACGCCTTTTTTCCCGCCTGCACCCCTATAGGCAATTAAATTATGTAGATAGTTTTTGGGACACTCTGTAGATAAAAATATATATTTATTTATTTTTTATTTTTATTTTTATTTTTTATTTTTTTAAATACATGTTTCGTTATATACATGCTAAGATTATATACAACAAAATTACATTAATTATTACATGCATACAATTATATTTTGATTGATTAATTATATATGTTAACACTAGCACAGCCGATTTATTAAAAACAAGATCGATGTGTTTTTTCTTCCTCTACTAGTCTATTTCAATGCTTGTAAGATATTAACGTGTGTTTTTCACATAAACTGAAAGAATTGGCTTGAATTCCGCCTTTTCCCACCTTTTGTGTCAATCGAAAACTCGTCTCAAGAATATATGCCAAGTTTCAATTCAATAAGTTCCTGATAAATATTATATTTCACCATATGTTTTCACTATATAAATTTTGACACCCCATTTTCTAACTTTGACGGTTGAAATTCAATGAAGAATAGTTGTTAGAAGAATATTCATTTTCAATGATAATTAATGATAACACTAGGTTTTTGAAATAAAATTTCAAATTCGTCCCAATACCCAAATAAGTTTTACAAAGTAGTCATCATCAGTATAAATTAGCTAGTCGTAATTTACTCTTTGACAATTAGAAATAGATAGAAAATCAAAATCAACAGACAAAAAATAAAATAAAAATTAAACACAATTAATTAAAATATAAAAAATTTTATTGAAATTACTCTTGTTAAAATTACTTTCACTCAATTTACTCTTATTAACATCCCTCTTATTATAATTACTCTTATATTGTCTCAGGATATGTTATTCGTTGCTAATTTGGTGACAGTTTCACGACAGTTGAAAGTCGAAATATTCGTACGTATTTATAATACAAAAACTGATCTAGGTATTGGGGCGAAATTTTATAACATATATACTAATTTCGTTTTTTGCCCCAATACGGCTTTGTATATTTAAGACTTTCAAAAAGATGTGATATCCGATCAAAAACATAAATGTAATTAAGGGCCGAGTTTTCGGGAAAATCCTTAATGTAATAAAGAAAATGCATGGGTATACACTAAATATGAATGTAGTTTTTATTATTATTGTGTCAGCTTCCAATCTATCAGAAACAAACATACAATATATGATCTATAATAAATTAGAAGAGTCCTTGATTATTTATCAAGGACTACTGATTTACAATATAAAATAAAATTAATCACTATAAAATTTGCTTGTTTATATTATCTTGAATATATTTCCTTATATAATTAAATTAATAATTTATTATTTGACAGGAATTTTAAAACAAGTAATACCTGAGTGCATATAATAATGGTTTTCTAATTAAATAAATAATAGTTTAAAAAAACTAAAAAACACGCTTTTATTGCTAGCCGAACTAAAAAGTAGAAAATAATTTTTATCAACAAAATAATTAATTGGATTGTAAAAAAGCGTTGAAAGTAGAAAATTTCACTCGCATAGGGGAGTGAAATTTTCTACTTTCAGACTGTTATGGTTTGGACCAAAATGCCGATTTTTAGGGTTAAATATCTTGGAAACGGCCTAAATCCATCTCTATACCTTTTTGTAAAATATAGTAACTGTAGGTGCCTTTGATTAAACTTGGCCCGACGCACTACAATACGATATATGATATCAATAGAATTTGTACGTTTCTACTTTCTATGACTTCAGTCTTTACCATTATCATATTACCAACTATAATAAACAGGTAAATATATTAGCACCTAAGTATAAAAATACATTATTATAAGTATTATTTTAAAAACCATCTATTGATTTCCATAATAAAACCATAGAATATCTGGTCATTGAACTTAGCATGAGTGTAGTGGGTGTATCTGTAACACCCGTTCTTTGTTTTAAATTAAACTATGTCAAATTAAAACGAAAAAAAAAAGAATAATAAAAATATTATGAATAATTTCTTAGTACAATAGATAATTTAAATTTGGACTTTGTAATGGTTGAAAATATAGATATAGCATAACAAAATGTTTTGGTATAGGTGTTCATAACATAACATAATTAGTCTCTTTTCGCATGTCCATCCATTCGTTCGTTAGTAAACACGATAACTCAAAAACAAAAAGAGAGACAATGTGTGGAAATTTTATGTTTGTGTTCTACGGCTAAAGTGACTTCAAGTTCGTGAATAGATAAAATCGATTAGTGCCTTGGATTAGTTCAGTTTTGTTTGAATTTTTTTCAAAAACCGGAATGGTTTTGACACAATTTTAGCTCAAACATGTGTAATTACTGTTGATTATAAAAGCATACAGAACCTTTATATGTACTTAGTATTTTTTGAACATTTTTGCATGTGTAAAAATTAAAATAAGCAGTTCTAGCATTCTTAATGAGTTCAGGGTATATGTAGAGTATTTACGCAATTAATTCAGTTGTTATTTTTACTTGTTAATTTCGGATTTAATACGTATGTATCATTTTAATACTACATGTATCATTTTTCTGTTATACTAATATTTACAGAAATATTTACAAGATTGAAAGTTATAACTCTAAATATCTCTTTTCATATTAGAGTTGGAGAAAAATGATCGGGTTATGAAGTGTAGCAAACATTATTTTCTACAACTTTACTCCTCATACATTTTTCGATTGTTCTAATATGAAGTGTTTAAAATTATGTGTTTTCTTCTTTCTCATTGCCGTCTTTTCCCCTTGACCTATGCCATTTATTAATAAAATTGACCTTGAAAATACCAAAACCATATCATATACGATATTTCACTTTGATTAGACCATAATTGTGACCACAGGGTAATTTTTGTATTCTAAGGAAATTCGCTAAGTAGACGCAGCTCCTGCGTACCGATTTTTTTTAGATTGAAAATGGATTGTGCTCATTAAAATCGAATGTCAAATCCGATTAATTGTATATATGTAGAAATAAATTATATTTAATTGTTAATTCTTGGAATTACGCAGTAAAAACATGCATGACATAAAAAAACGAGAAAAATCTATTAAATCAAGCGAATATGAAAAGAATTTTCTTAGAAATGTACATTAATTACCATGGCCATAGCAAATTGAGAAAAAAATTCTATAATAATTACAATAAATATGCATGTAACCTCCTATCAAACATCGTTATTTGTAAATCTACATAAATATTAAGTACACGATTTTTTATAATGTGTAATGTATTCCCTTGAAGCACTATGTAATTTATTTTCTATTTATGTTCAATTGAAGTATTATCGAGACAATATATTAGATAATTGAGCATAATATTACTTCCGTCTTTATAATAAATAATATTCACTATGTTTAGTTTACATCTTCGTATAGCAGATCTCCCACAAGTATGAGAGAGTACATATGTATACATTAAGCAATGTGTATGAGAAGGTGGTCTTATAGGTTTGATAAACAAGCATATTTTTCATAACTGTTCGAGTGGTCACCAACCACTCAAACCTATAAGACCTCCTTCTTATACAAATTGCTTAATGTATACATATGTACTCTCTCATACTCGTTATGAATATTATTCACTATTTTAAAAAATATGCTTGTATATCAAACCTATGAGACTTCCTTCTCATACACATTGCTTAATGTATACATATGTACTCTCTCATACTCGTGGGAGATCTATTATACGAAGTTGTAAACTAAACAGACGGTATACAAATTTATTACAAATCATTATTAGTCGTCAAGATCAAATATCAGCTAAGTCGTGTGTCTGACTAAATTTATAAAAATTCCAAGTATTACGAAAGCAAAATTTTCATGATTTTAGACTCTCAAAAATAAGAAAATTGTGCAGACCTCTCCCCCTGCCCAAACGATAACACATACGAATTTATCCAAAACTATAAGATTAAAATTAAATTTTAAATGTTTTAAAGCATTTTCATTATTTTTTAATTTCATTATCTTACGTAAGATTTATAATATACCTTCCCCCCCCACTATCTTTGACAGCAAAATTAAGAAAAAATTTCAATCCCCCTCGCCCCCTAAGTCTGCTTACATAATACTTGAATACGCAGGCCGCGATATACTCAGACACGATCCTGTATACAGGAAAGTATACCGATTACCTACCAAATACTGGTACTAACCATCATGTATTAGTGGAGTAAGTCTGTTAAGGTTGATCGGACACATGTATAGGTAAAATCGGCAATGTATAGATAAAAATGTTATTAATTGCTAACTCATACGTATAAAATAATTTTTGGAAAAAAATCTGACGAAGGGTTTTCATGTAATTAATCATTCAAAATTGGAATTTTAACATGTTGTGAATAGCAAATGTTGAATGAACGCATACATTTTCGATAATGTTGCTCCACCTTCTATAGATTAAAGAGTAAAAAAACTTCTACTTTTATAAATTAAATCTCGTACATTACGTTAAAATTAAAAAAATAATAGTCTGTCGAAGAGTTTTGTAAATATCTCAATTAAAAAGAATAAAAATTCACGAAAATTTTCATCAAATCGTCAAAATAATCATCAAAAGACGATTATTTATTAGTTTTTGTAATTAAATAATTTCATAAATCCGGTTACTAATGATGTTAGATGCTATCTAAATTTAAATAATTAATTTACAGATTAAAATTTTTAATTTATGTTAAAAAGAGTGTTTCTGTTTATTATGAAATGTACTGTACTATCCGCTCAACCTTAAATTTTACAAAATAATTTAAAACGTATACACTGCACAGCAAAAAAAGTGGTGCACTTAGAAAAATTCATTTAAATTATTTTCTTTTGAATTTTTTTGCATATCAACTAGATTTTTATAAATTTGTATGTTTTTGTTGGTCTGGGCGTAAAATTGCATAAAAAAACCTTAGACTTTACAAGAAAAAAAATTAATTTAAAAAAAAGACAAATTTGCTTAAATTTTAGAATTTAAAAAAAGAATTTTATTTTGAGCTTTTTAGAAGGTAATAAACTTTTAACAGTGGATTTTACTAATGAATGTCCCAAGCTTTCTAGGCATGTTTTTAATTCAGTTCAACAACAACATTTTGGATGATCACCTCCCATTCCTGGACTAAAGCTATTATGAGCTCCTGTGAGCTACCAGGAGGATTAATTCATCTTCTTATACATCGGACAAGTTCATTCCAGATATGTTCTTATGAATTTTAGTCTGGGATAAGTAGTGGCCATAGAAAAATCCGAATTTCAATCGTTTTATTTTAATGTACACCTTTCGAAACCGTTTTTCTACTGCTTCTGAGACTGCCCAAAGGTTCCGTATAGATCCTAATGTTGCTACCAGTGCACAGACTGTTAAAAAAAGGCTTGTTGAAATGCACTTACGACTCAGAAAGTCAGCTGTAGCCCAGGAGCTCATTGTAGAAGAACCCACTGAACCACGTCCAACACTGAGCCACCTCCGAATTACACTCTTCCAGTAATATTACATTCAGGGGTTACAAAAAGGAGCACGTGGAAGTTTTTAAACGAAGAAAAAAATAATACCTAAAGTCCTCCCAGAGAGTAAGTCGTCGTCGGGATCATATGACATGTGACTTTCCCGGGATAAAAGTATCCTATGCGTTTATTCAGAGTATAAGCTACCTTCATACACATTTCTTCAAATCCGTTAAGTAGTTTTTGCGTGAAAGAGTAACAAACATTCATCCATTCATCCTCACAAACTTTCGCGTTTATAATATTAGTAAGATGGCAACTAGAGGGGCGCTGATGAGGTGCTAGCCTAGGGCGCTGTAGACATTTAATCCGCCTCTGAGTGCAGTGTATATTTTATACTACCAAACACTTGAAATTTATTTGTTAATTAATAAACTTATTTTATTCACTTACTGCAGCAAATACATTTGATAAAATATTTGAAATAATAAAACTAATAGTTAACAATTTAGGAATACATTTCTTTTATATTAGACTAGCTGACCCCGGCTTCGCACGGGTTCTTTACAGAAAATATAAAAAAGCCTATGTTACTCCGAGGAGATATAGCTTTCGGTAAAATTGGTTGAGTAGTTTTTGAGTTAAATCGTAACAAACAAAAAATCAATCATCTTTCCTCCTTATACATAATAGCATTATCCGTCGCGGCTTCGTCCGCAAAAATTTTGTAACGCCCTTATAACCAAGTAACATAATATTTTCTCCCGTCAAGGACTGATAAATTGCGTTTAATTTTTTAAATACATTTGTTGTATGCACTGCCACCTATTGGCAAAATTTTTGAAGTACTCATGTTGTATATACTGCCATCTATAGGCAAATTTTTAAAACGTTTGTTGTATGCATCGTATCAATGCATATTACTAAAAAAATAAACTAACTTAATATTAATTTTAAAATGATTCACTATGTGAATAGAAATCGAAACAAATATGAACAATGGACTGTATTAATATATGATCCACTGTTACATATCAATCACTTTATGCAGACTGCTGTCTGCTGCATGCTTATATAATACACAGCACCTAGAACAACGAACATCTGTTACTATGCACTAATAAATTATATACCTATATACATCAATAAATTATACAACTTTACGTTTTTTTATAATATTTAATGACCAATTTATACAAAAACTTGACAAATTATATACTAAAACCTTCCTCGAGAACCGCTCTATCCATTGGTGAAAACAGCATGAACATCTAGTAGTTTTTGAGTAAAACGCGAACAGACAGGCAGACGCGGCTGGGGGACTTTATTTTATACTATGTAAGGATAAGGAAGAATGCATTTGATAGATATCTTTTTGTATATAATTATTTATAGGTACTATTATATTTACGGGAAATCATTGTTTAAAGTTGTGTAATAATTAGACATCCTTCAAATAATTGAAAAAGAACGAGTTTAACAACTAATAATTAAACTCAAGTATTGTCTGTCATACATCTAGGAGAATTGACATTTTCAGATTCAATGTTTGTTAACAAGTATATAGAATCTGGTGTGAAACACTCCTACGACCTCTATATTGATATGAGCTGAAACACTTTGATTTATTAGCCTTATGGCTCATCCAAAAAAAAAATCGAGCCATTTCTTTGATTCTATTGATCCCGTACATTTCGGTGAATAGAGACTGCAATAAATTGACTACCGAATCTAAATAGTACAGTTCATCTCTTATTCTACATAAAGATATAATAACACAAGTGAAAATAACAACTAACTAAGTTAGTTGCTTAAATATCCGGTATATACTGAGGTTCATTATCAATTCGTGAACTGTTTATTTTAGTTTTTGAGCTGATATTGTGGCAAAAAATAAGCTACAAATAAAAGTTGCTTAGTTAAAAAAAAGAGCATTTTTGTGTTCATACTTTTACTTACGGTTTAAAAAACATCTATAATCCCGGTGTTTTTTTTTAATCGGTTTGAATCATTGAGTATAATTTACATTAAATTGTGTTCCAACCATTATTGCATATTATTGCAAGGTACGAATTTACCATTAATCTTACATGTAAAATTTTAAGTAAACAAAAAATATTTCAATTAAAGTTAAATACTGAAGGCCATACTTTTAATTTAAAAATTCGTTTCAAAGTATTAACATGCTACATTATGTCACTAACTAAACAATACATTTATTTTTTATAAAATATTTAATATTAATGCAATGATTGTCCTAAATAATTTTTTTTATCAATACTATAAAAAACAAAAGATAAGTATTAACAAGTAATGTAACAACTAACTGAGTTAATTGTTTGAATACCCAGTATATATTGGGTTTGAAAAATTTATCAAACAAAAGTTGTTTATTTTAAAAAGAAGAAGATTTTTTGTTATTAAATTTTTGTTATATCTCCTGCGGTTTCAAAGATAGGAATTTTTGCCCATTTTGCCCAAACATGGTCCGATTTTGTCCATTAACGAACTAGACCTTACTTTATTGCTCTAGAATATATAAAAAAATTTCAGCTCGATATCTCTTTTCGTTCTTGAGTTATCGTGTTCACGGGCAGCCAGACAGACGGACGGACATGCGGAAATGGACTAATTAGATAATTTTATGAACACCAATAACACAAATTTTTTTCTGCGATCAATATTTTCAAGCGTTACAAAGTCGGAACTAAACTTAATATACCTTGTATATTTACAAATATATACTGGGTATAAAAATGTTTTAAAAATTATATTACACATAATACGTATTTTTGAATCAATTCAATGAACTAAAATTAACCCACAGAGATAATATTTTTAATTATATGATCAAAATATATTATTATCTATTTAGGTAATGAATTTAGTAATATTAAATTATATTTTTTATATATTTTATGTATATTTAGTGTCAAGATCAACTAGATTAAATATACAAATAAAAAAGAATGCAGACAATGCTGTAATAAATTGATTATCTGTAACTTAAGGATCATTGAAAAATCAATCAACTTGATGAATCCTATATTTAGAATATTTAGGTCATTATTAAATTGCTAGGACATTTATTCGAGGGATAAAAAAAAATAAATTATACATCCAATTAAATGATATTATACAATCCAAATGAATAAGAATTTTTTTAGCCAGACGATATCCTATAATATATATTATTATTACTTAATACGACATCTCTATAGGAATACCTGTACTTGGAAGCTGTTTAATTACCTATAATACACTATGTAAAATAGTTTATGATAATAATTTTGAATGTTAAATAAAATAATATGTACTACAAAAACAACAGTACGTTTATTAAGGGATTAATTACAAGGGAATAATAAGAATACTTTTAATGAGAAATTTGAGCATTTGGTCGTAAAAACAACAATGCTACTCTCATATCGTCTTCTACATTTAACAGTCTCGATCTTTTTTTCGTTTTTATGTTGGTTAATACTTTACTATATACATTTCTAAAATTTGGGGGCACACAATAGCGCCGCGGCACAGTGGTTGAGAATCACTGGTCTAGACTCTACATGGTTATTTATCAAACCTATTAAATTTAGGTGATATAAAATAATTGTGTTATAATATGATGTCCTAATGCACATTCATATGAAAATAATATGTCCGATAGTATTTAAGCATGGAAAAAACTATCAAAAATACGTATGTTTAATCCTAACAAATTTTAAACTGAAATCTGCACGAGTTTTTTCAAATGTATTGAAATCATCTAAAAATTTTGTTGAAGCCAATAGAAACATACTTTTAGACTAAACCGTACGTTTAGTTTACATCTTCGCGTAGTAGATCTCCCACGAGTATGAGAGAGTACATATGTATACATTAAGCAATGTGTATGAGAAAGAGGATTAATATCAAAGTTGTGTATGTATGTTTATGTGTTTGTGCTATAATAAAATCAAACCGGGTTTTGTCCTGATTATATAACACAGTGCTGGAACGTCCTTAAGCTATAACTTACCATATATAATATATCATATTTGTATATATGCGCCCCCGTGTAAAATTTCTAGATTCGTCCCTGGATAATAAAAATCTATTATTGTTTTTAACAAGAATAATGTTAACAAGTATTTAATAAGTATTCTGCTTCCCTAATCTTTCAAACTGCTTTATTTTTGTGCGCAATTTGATTTGAGTGTTTTGGTTGTGGCTTATATCATGTCTTTGGGTGGTCTTCGTTTTGTTATAATGTATTGTATTCTATTGGATGTTGTAGAAAAATGAGAGAATCGTGGAAGGAAGTGGAGGTGTGTGCTATTATCCACTTGGTTCGACTCACCCTATATATATATATATTATTTTTATTAATTTTTTGTATAACCATTGTAATTTTTTTATATTAATTTTATTATATATTGTATTCTATTGGATGTTGTAGAAAAATGAGAGAATCGTGGAAGGAAGTGGAGGTGTGTGCTATTATCCACTTGGTTCGACTCACCCTATATATATATATATATATAGGGTGAGTCGAACCAAGTGGATAATAGTGTGTGCTATTATCCACTTGGTTCGACTCACCCTATATATATATATATATATATAGGGTGAGTCGAACCAAGTGGATAATAGCACACACCTCCACTTCCTTCCACGATTCTCTCATTTTTCTACAACATCCAATAGAATACAATATATAATAAAATTAATATAAAAAAATTACAATGGTTATACAAAAAATTAATAAAAAAAAAAGAAGGAAATTCAATTATCTACAAGAAAGGTTATTACCGTTTTTGGCCTAAAGTGCACGGTAACGTAGATATAGGCCGATACAGTTTTTCTCGAAATGATAGCATTTCCGGGGTCGAAATTTGTAAGGATTTTGTTCACTTACATTCAGTACGTGATACGGAACCTAATTTAAAAAAAAATAACTTATTGTAAGTCAAAAAGTAAATTTTATCATCGTTATAAAAAAAATTATTTAACCAAATGACCTTATCAGATTTTAAGTGTTAATAAAAAATAAAATATTATATTAGTGTTTGCTAGTCCAAGGGTGTTGAACTTTTGGTGAGTCGCGTGCCAAAGTTCGGCAAAAGAAGTAAGGCCAAATAATAATAAAATAAAACGACCTTTATATACAGAGATTAATAAATGACATATGCCATGGAATACAACATTGGAGTAGAATAGATACATACATAATGGTATTTATTTGCTATCAAAATTGAATTTGAAACAGAGTATAGAGAGTAACAGAGAAACTTAATTTATTTCGTTTACAAAAAAATGCTCGATACAAACGTTGTTAATATTTTTGTCAGAAATAATTTTCTAATTTAAATTTTTACTTTATGTCGTACTGTTTTTAAGAAAATTTACTAAAAGCAAAAAACACCCACAAGTAAAGTCCCATTTTAGGTTTCTGGATTTCAATCAAAATTTTGCATCCTCTAATGCTTTAATATCTAAAGATTAGAATTTTGTCACTTTACCTCAAATTTTTTTTTACTTCGCTCACTATGAACTTCTCTAGCTAAAAAAAATGAGTATAGTGACAAGTATGTGAAAATCTAGGTCTGAAGTGTAATCATGGTACAAAGTTTATCTAGGTCTGAAATGTAATCATGGTACAAAAAAATCATCAGAATTATCGAAATTCTCAAGTTCTTTTGATATTTTAACGGTCGAGTTCGTTAATGGGCAAAATCGGACAAGGGAAAATGGGGGTTTAGAGGGAGGGGGAAACACAAAATTTGGTATATCTGTCTTAATGTTGAAAAAAGTTATAGATAATTAATTTTACTATAATTTTGTCTCTAATCATTTTTCTGTTACCCTAATATTGACAGAAATATTTACGAATTAAAATTGAAAGTTAAATTCCTATATATATCTGTTACACATTAAAGTTTGAGAAAAAATGATCAGGTAATGAATTATAGCAAACATGATTTTCTGTAACTTTACTCCTTTATACATTTTTCGATTTTTTTAATATTAGGAGAGATATTTTATGTTTTAACCCCCTTAATCTATGCCATTTATTTTAAAAATTGAACTTGCAAATATCAAAATGATACCAGATACGACATTACATTTTGATCAGACTAAAATTATGACCGCTAGATAGTGATTTATGTATTTTAAGGAAATTCGCTAAGTTGACGCAGCTTCTGCGTAACAAATTTTTTTTAATACAAAATTAACTTTTTCTTTTTTTACGAATGTAAGCAGAGATGGTTTACTACGGTCGGCTCTTCGATTACAACTTTAAGCAATAAATAATTGCGAATCTTAATATTATGTATTCAATAAAATAAACATTTATTGCGGTTTACAAATGGGTCAATGAGTGTTTAATAGAAATTAATTTATATAAATGGATTCTGTTCATGTAAATAATATATTATTTTTGACATTTAAAACAATAATTTATACAATACAATTTACGATGTTTACAAAATTACAATTAAATGTATGTAAATACACTTGTTACATCAGATAGCGAAAAATTAAATGCATTCTACCATAGTCACTTGATAGGTCAGTTGGTGGAACACTGGGCCGGAAACCCAGAGGTTTTAGATTTGATTCAAAATGGGGGTTTAAACTATTAATTTAATTATACGTTCTTTAAAAAATATTTAAGTAAGCTCTTTTATCTATTATTCTTATATTATATTTTTGAAGTAAATTATTTTGGTGCGTTATGAGAATCCGATTAGAGTGTATATTTAGCATGTAACGAATCGTTGATATAACACTCGACTGATGTAGCACTCGCTCGATCGATGTAACACTGATTTCTATCTTGATCTATTGCACAATGTTTGGGTGACATTGTGACGAGGTTACCTCGTAGCATCGGTGAAACACTACTTACTTCATTTTACTAGTTTCGGAACACCGTACCTTCTTCAGAAATAAAAATGAAATGATCAATTTATACAAACAGTAGCAACAAGGTTAACTACTTATTTAATATTATTTTAATAAATTATTTAAAAAGAGTATAACTTCTTACGTGCGTATATAAGTACACACACACACACACACACACACACACACACACACACATACTTGTTTATATTTTAGAGATCTTTCAGGTCGCAACGCGGTATTGACTCGGACCCACACCAATCTTATCTTATCTATCCTTATACTAACCAAATTTGGATTATTTTAAAAATATTTTCAATGTATAGAATTGACCCTGCCTACAGTTTTATCAGTATATTGATTACTAGTAATAAATAGTGTGACCAAATATTGAAAAAGTCTGAATATTGTAAATCGTTTTTCTATTGCCTTGCCCAATCAAAATTTTTTTGGTCAGAGAATATCTTATATTTTGTATCACAAAGTAAATAAAATAAAATTCGGTTTAAATTGCATTAAGGTTGACCGGACAGTACAGTACATTTTATAATAAACAGTGTAATAAACATTTTATAATCTGTAAAATTAATTATTTAAATTTACATAGCATCTAACATTACGAGTAATCGGATTTATGTAATTATTTAATTACTACAAATAATAAATAATCGTCTTTTGACGATTATTATTTTGACAATTTGGCGTAAATTTTCATGAATTTTTTATCTTTTAAATTAAGGTATTTACAAAAATCTTCGTCAGACTATTTTTTTTTTAATTTTTACGTAGTGTGCGAGATTTAATTTATAAAAGTAGAAGTTTTTTACTTTTAAATATATAGAAGGTGGAGCAACATTATCGAAAATGTATGCGTTCATTCAACATTTGCGATTCACAACATGTTAAAATTCCAATTTTTAATGATTAATTACATGAAAACCCTTCGTCAAATTTTTTTCAAAAAATTATTTTATACGTATGAGTTAGCAATTAATAACATCAAAAATTCAGATTATTATCTTTACATTGCCGATTTTATCTATACATGAAGACGATCATATTCATTTATTATACGCTTTTTATTAGTTTCACCTGTATGCATGTATGTATGTATGTATGCATGTATGTATGTATGTATGCATGTATGTAACCGACTCTTTTGGGCTCGATTTTCTCTTACTTTGAACGATCAGATTTAATTCAAATTTTGCACACCTATCAAAGACCGATGACAATACAATAATTTGATTAAAATATCCGATTATCCTGATTAGATTCGCCAGGATTCATCAATTTCTTTCCGCATCCTTTGCATGAGAGTAAGAGAGATAGAGCTAGTGCGCGAACTTCAAATTTATTAAATTTTATTTTCTATTTTTTAGTTGGATTTTCTATAAAAGCGTGTTTTTTAGTTTTTTTAAACTATTATTTATTTTTCATTTTTTATACATTACATATAGACCAACTGTTTTTTTGAATTCGAATAAAATAAATTTAGACGTAAACTTTATTATTAATAAAAAATTTAATTACATTTCAGAGACATATAACTGTAATATAATAGTTATAAAAGGAAGTTTTATTATCAATAATAATGATTTATTTATGACCGTTAACAAAAGTGATAACCAATTAGGAATTTTTTTAATAAAAACAAATTTCCGATTAATCATTTGATTTGTACATTTCATTTTTTTAATATTTGATAGAGAAATGCTCTACATTTAATTTATTGTATTGTTTTTTATTTTCACTGTGTCAAGAATATTTATAGCCTAAGATCCATCATATTAAGACAGTTAAATGAAATAAAAAGCACTAAAGTTAATAATATGGGTAAATATCGTAAAAACATTATTAGTTATTTATTTGTTTATTTATAGGTACCTTACCTTAGTACCGTATCTACCTTGACAAAATTTTACAAGACCGTAATTTTTAACTTGGTTTTCAACAAAAAATTTTTCGAACAAAAATTGTTGGTTTTTTTAGGGCGCGGACAGACAATATAGGCCACAATTTTAATCCGATCGGAATGAAATTTGGTATGCGCTGTGCTTTTTGCGATTTGAAAGATCTAATTCGTTAATGGGTAGAATTAGCTAAAGAGAAAGAGGGGATATCTCTGTTAATATTGATAAAATGAAAAAGTAGAATCGATGTAGAGTGGAAGAAATTTTGTCAAAATGGCAAATGGCGTCAAAAGTCAAGCTATCATTTCAAAATTTTATAATTGATTTGTGCCTTATTTATTCGGATTTCAGAAAAATATTTCGAATAAAAGTTGTTAGTTATAATGATAAATAAGGAACAAATAAATTATAAAATTTTGAAATGATAGATCGACTTTTGACGCCATTTGTACATACAACATAACCTCTATTATAGTTGTTTTCGCAAAAACATTGAAATATGATTGTATATTTGGTGGCGGTACTGAGAAATTTCGAAATCGAATATTATAATTAAAATTTTTATTATAATAATTGACTAATTTATTTTCGGATAAGGAAGTATACCCTTGGGTGATATAATATCGATTTCAAACTTAAGACGTAGAATTGAATTTTGTCGCTAATGTAGGTTTCGTCTCTACATAAAAATGAGCTGTTCGAAAATTTAGGAAATCAGAATTTAGAATTCAGATCAACGAATTTGCATCAAATTTTGCTTCAAACTCGGAAAAACTAGTTCGGAAACTATTCAAATGATGTAGAAGGCCTTTAGGGATGAGTGTATGGGCAAAACGCAAATAAAAGAGTGGTATAATCATGGCCGCACATCTGTTGACAGTGATCCTCGTTCTGGCCGACCTTCGATGAAAACACCACAGGATAATATCGAGCGCGTGTGAATTGCGATTGAAGAAGATCGACGTTTGACTGTGCGCGATTTAGAAGATGATCTTGGAATACCAAAAACTACAATTTGGGCAATTTTATACTCAAAGTTAGAAAGTAGAAGCGGTGGAAAATCTCATCGAATCTTGTGCAGCAGTTTTTAACTAAACACAATATCGCACTGCTTCACCAACCTCCGTACAGTCCCGACATAGCCCCCTGTGACTTTTGGTTGTTCCCGAATTTGAAAAAACCGCTCAAAGGACATCTCAAAGGAAGATAATGCGACGAAGCCACTCAAAGCTATTCAAAAAATTGACTTCCAGGACTGCTTCGGAAAGTGGAAACACCGCTGGGAGCATGTTATTGAATCAAATGGGGACTACTTTGAAGAATACCACTCGACTGATGACGAAAAATAACGCCAGCGCCGAGATATGAAGGTAAGTCGGATACTTTTCGGACAGACCTCGTACATTATGGAATACATACACTACTAGGTTTTATCCACACCATAGGAAAAAATCGGTAGTATTTAATTTTTTATGTAACATTTTTATTCGGTATATAAAATGAAAGAATAAAATATTTTTATTATTTATTATTTCCCCTACATTTTCCCCTACACAACGAATATAAATTTTGTATCTTTTATGCATATAATAAAAACAATGCAGGTTTTAAAGTTTGTTTAAATTGCTATTAAAATGTTTTTGGCAAACAAACAGATGTGAAGTATCGTATACCTCTCTATACATTGTCACCTGAAGTTCTGAAACTATAGACCAGTGGTTCCCAAACTTTTTCTCTGATGGAATACTTTGATGATCTTAGAACTTTAACAGAACACCTTGTTTATTTTGAATAATTTATATTCACGCAAGTATATAGACCCAATGCCATGCAAATATACGAATTTGGTTAAATGTTAATTAATAAAGCAACACAACCTAACTTGTGAATTAAGTATATGATTCTCCCAAAGTTTCTTCCTTCAGAACTTAGATGCCGCGTCGGTATTTTGAACAGTTAAACACATATTTCTAACCCGATGACGCAAAAAGAGTGTGTTATAAGTTTGAAACCTATGTGTGTCTATCTGTCTAGGTGTCAGGATGACACCTAGCTCTCAAACGCGTGGACAGATTTGAATGCGTTTTTTTTATTAGATAGTTGGTTGCCTTGCGGTTCGCTTTGTTTGATCTGTTCAGCCGTTTGAAGATTATCAGCTCTTTTCCAAGATAATGTATAGGAAAAGTTGGTTTTTTACATGTAAATTTGGTGGAATCATACTTGTAAATTTTTTAATCTGATTTAAGATAATTTCAAACTTATAATGTTATTGAAGAACATAAACTGGAAAGAATTAGTAATGCTATTGGTAATTCTGGCACCAAGCCAGAAAATGTAACGCTTAATTACCAATAGTATTACAGCTATTTGTTATGTAATTTACATCCACAATAATGATTTGTTATTAACATTTTGTGCGGAAGACAGTTTGGTAAACCCTGGTATATAGTTTGTGTGCTGATTAAATCAGATTTTTTCTAAATATGCTGTTAAATAAACCGTTATTTGTTTTTTAACAGTTTTTAATTGACTATTAAAACAAATAAAACTATTAATAATGAAAATGAATTTATAAACCATTTGTATATATTCTTCACATTAATTATTAGTTATTATGTCATTGACCTATTTACAAAGTTTAATGTGCATTACTTTTATGTGTTTTTGTGTATGCTGTTAGTGTACTTTGTCTTTCGTATATCATATAATAAACCTAACACACTGCAAATGATTTACACATGAATTTATTATTTATTATATTCACACATAATTTTGGTCATTGACAACAGGAGCAGCATCCATTGTTTTATCATAAATTATATGTAAAATTTGAATGCAAATTTGTAGATAGTCTATGGTTATTAGAGTCTAGATAAGTGATTCTCAACCACCATACTGCGGCACTTTTGTGTGCCGCCAAATTCTTAAAGTGTGCCGCCAAATTTTAGAAATGTATATAGTAAAAATTATAATGCTTTTTTTTATTACGAGTAAACTTTAAAACGTACGTAAACAACAGTGTTGCCAGAAGGTTACATTTCTTACATTTTATGTAACTTTTCATCTACCCATGTAACTTGTATGTAAGAAAAAATTTTAGATACTTTTGTGTAAATTTTTGAAAAATTACTTTTTCTGGTTATAATAAGTTTGCCGAAATTTCGGTATTCACAAACCTTCGATTAAAAAGTCACGCTTTTATAAAATTTAAAAATTTTATATAAAATAAATAAATGAAAATGGATTGAAAAATAAATGTGTGGGTACTTACTATTTTTATTTTAATTATTTCATTTTTATTAAATACTAGCTGTATATATATATATATATATATATATATATATATATATATATATATATATATATATATATATATATATATATATATATATATATATTTATATATTTATTTATATTTATTTAAAATACGATACGATTAACGGTTTTCAAAGTATCCGACCCATAGTGCTAAAATTCCAAACTGTACCCCTTAAAAAAATCGCTAAAATTAGAGGAAAATTTTATGTCTCCGATTTTGATAATAACTTGGTTTTAAGCTAATTTAGACCTAGCGAAAACGATGGCGTTGGTTAAAATATGATACTAATAACGGTTTTCAAGGTATCAGACCTATAGTGTTAATATTCCAAACTGTATGGATCGAGAAGGCAAAATTTTGAAATGAGTTGGTCGGACGTTAAAATGAACCTGATTTTCGTATTGTTTGAGTCAAAATTAGCCTCGAAAATGATTATTATTAAAATCGAGAACAAAAATTTTCTTCACTTTTTTCACATTTTTTCCTGCGCATTCGATGAAATTCATGTTCCAATATTAGAAAGAGATACAAACACGGTTACAGTAGAGCTATCTATGTCATTCATTCACAGTGGAGCAAAGATAGAAACACTGCAGATCAGAGGCTGTCTGTTTCTAAAGGTGGTACAACTTTTCAATACAGAAAGTATATGAATCGCGCAGTCTAGTAATACAATGTCTATAATGGATAAGCTAATTTTGAAAATCACAAAGCTATAATACACAAAATTAATAATTTATCGTATATCAATAACAAAATCATCACAATGTATCTTTAAGTTTGAAAATGTTACTTTTCAGGCATACCAACGTATCTTTCGATCAAGCCACGCTGGCAACACTGGTTAACAACTTTTAAACTTATCTTCTTCTTTGTGTGCCGTCAAATTTTGAAATCGTTAAAATTGTGCTGTGGCAAAAAAAAGGTTGCGAATCACTGGTCTAGATGATCAAAATTTCTTGACAAGCTGATCCATTTAGATGGCAAGAGAGAGCAAAAAACTGTGATTATCTGAAAATAAACAGATAAGAAAGCCAAGAAATTTTGTATTATCTATAGTTTTTAACCGTATACTGTCTAGAAATATTTCTCCAAATCAAACCGAAAAATTTCAAGAAAAGTGATGAAAGAAAATAATTTGCTACTCGTGTTATTCGGAAACTTTCAGATAAAAAAAACAGTCGCCAAAAATTTTTGATAATTCGGATTCTAACCTTATAGGTACGTTTGTTTTCCTTGGAGCGACTATCGTGATGATTGCTTAACGATTATAGAAACTTTAAATGTTGAACGATAACCGTTTGTTACCATTATGCTCGAAGCGCCTGCAATTTGTTGATTTTTCATTAGTCACATGTTTTCTTTCATATGGTGTTCGCATATGACAGTTTTCATTCCCAGAGAAAAAATATTGTTTAAAGTTTAGTAGACGTAAACGATTTTTGGTTAAATGCCTTTTAATTGAGATGGTAGATGGTATTGTGAGGAACGATTCGCCACTTATGACGATTATATATAACCTTCTCCAGAACGACTATTCAAAATAATCGGTCGAAGCAAAACAATTCCATAGTGCTCAACGGTTAACTTTGCACGATCAATGTTAAATGATCATCGCGATGGTCATTCATAGAGAAAAAAGTACATTAAGCTATTTAAAAATTTTCACCCAAACCAGAAGTGGAAGGTTTATTTTTTTAGCTCCATTACAATAGTTTGTTATTATTATTGTAATATACAATTATATATTACAATAGACTTAATAAACAATTGTATTGCTACTGCATAATAGTTCATCTTCAGTCATCACCGTTTATATACTTAACCATAGTCACATACTATACTTCTTAATTGTCAAATACGGGCAAAAAAGTCTTTTCATAATTTTGAAAATTCAAAACATGAACAAAACTACTCTAAATTTTCCGCAGAAAAATCTCATATCGGAAAAATGCACAAACACTTTTTAAATTATGTTTTTATAAAGCTTATGAGAGCAATGTCAAGATAAACTAATTTAGTATTTTGTAAAAGAGTATCTAAACCAAATTTTTCTGACGTCTAAGTTCTTATAAAAAATTATTTTATTCTTGCATTTTAACTCGCGATAGATAAAGAAGGACTATGATTACAGTTTTCATTTAATTTAAACATGCAAAATCCAAGATGGAATTTTTTTAAACTGATTATTATTTTATCCCAACATTTTAGTATATGTATGTATGCATATAAAAATGAATGGATTCTGACATGTTTTTATTAATTATTCTAATATCGTTATTTAAAACTTATAAAAATCACCGAAATTTATGTACGCCATATTTATCGTTCAATCAGATGTTAGCATTTCAACATCGCAGAGTTATTTAAGTCGAATCAACTGAACTAACTGAAGCGCTGCTCGGTGGCATGAGTGGAAGCTAAAGCAATGATGGTAATACAGTTATCTATCTATAATATATCTATATTAGTAACACATAATTTTCTATTTTAAATGATATAAAAGCATTTTCGAATGAAATTTCTAAACCTTCATAAATGAAAACAGAATGCCATGTATACCGTAGAATTGCCAGTATATATTATCATTTTGAATTAAGTATTTTAAAACTAACTTAAGCGCCGCGTAGTGGCATGAGTAGAAACTAAAGCTATGATGGTAATACAGTTATCTATCTATAATGTATGTTATTAGCTATATACATCCTTGCTACATTTTTTCATGAAAAAACGATATTAGTCAACTTATGTACTTATTTTAATTTCTAACAATTATAAAATAAAAAAACTACTCCACAACACATAATAAGAGTACTTTTCGGTATAAAATAATATAGTTCCCTCACATAAAAATGCGGATGTTGTTTTGACTTATACAGTGTTGAAGATATTACCTTAAATAATATATTTTTGTAAATCGGCATTTTTCACACGGAAGTGATAACTCGTTACGAAGCCGCGTGAATTTGAACACTGCTCAGTATTGAAAGCAACGGAAATACGTGCATCAAATAGACGAAGAACGAATGATTTCACATTTTCATTCAGTTGTTCGGTCCCCTACATCGATTTATACGATTGATTTAAATTCAACAAAGGATTAAATAGAACGTTAAAATATTCTCCGATATTTTTAATATTTAAAAAAATATAAACCCAAAGATACGTATGAATTCGTGTCAGAAAAAAATATTTTTTAAATCCTCATCAAAATGTTGATGTGTTTTTATTATAAAGGGCGTAGAATTTGAAAAAAAATCCCGTCTGCGGTACGCCGTCTGAAATTTTTGGTTATTCGTCTGGCTCTATAACTATGGAATCAAATGAGTTAAAAATTTGAGCCTAGATGATAAAAAATATTTGACAATCTCATCAAAATTTTTTCGGGTAGTGTAAAAGTTGGACATCTCTTTAAAATATCGAATGCGGTTGGAAAAAAGGAGCAGAACGTTATTCCTAAGCATTGTACAAATTTTCATTCTGTTCGGGCTCACAGCTTCCAAGAAAAAAGATAGACAATTTAATCAATTTTGGAAAGATATACCGTCTGTTTAGTTTACATCTTCGTATCATAGATCCCACGAGTATGAGAGAGTACATATGTACATATACATTAAGCAATGTGTATGAGAAGGAGGTCTTATAGGTTTGATAAATAAGCATATTTTTCAAAATAGTGAATAATATTCATACCGAGTATGGGAGAGTACATATGTATACATTTAGCAATGTGTATGAGAAGGAGGTCTTATAGGTTTGAGTGGTTGGTGACCAGTCGAACAGTTATGAAAAATATGCTTGTTTATCAAACCTATAAGACCTCCTTCTCATACACATTGCTTAATGTATATGTACATATGTACTCTCTCATACTCGTGGGATCTATGATACGAAGATGTAAATTAAACATAGTGTATATTATATTTTCGTATATCTTAAAAAGTAAATGTATATTACTCAAAGTACATTATTCCAATACATGCCATAAATATTTTAAATTAGAAGTTGATTTTCTATAATTGTATATTGCCAAATCTAGTGGATTCATATTTACAGTACGTCTCACATATAAAATTTTCAATTAGGACGCTTAAATCTTCTTTTCCAAAGTTCTGTCCGCTCGTAAAATTATTTTCATAATTTCAAATACTCTATCAAAAAGTACAATTCGTGTATGTATTAATATACCCCCAAATATACGTACTAATAATATTAATATCGATACATTATTCCACCTACTTTGTTTCAGAAAAGTTCAGAAGAGAATTCGGCTTTGTTTGCGAGAAATTTTGCGTCAATAATTAATTATTTAAATAAAAAGACAACTTTACTGAATGATGAAATGCATGAGATGCATTAGCACGAGTCATTGTTTGGTGTCCTCAATTATTTATTCCTCAATTATTCGTATTAATATATGTTTAAAATTTATTATAAATAAAAAATCAATATTGAACTTTACACGTGATTAATATAATTAACTTACAAAAAAAAATTTTTTCCGTATAACTTTTTCATAATGATATTGGTTATTATTGGTAAGATAAATTTTGCAACTTAAGGTAGTTTGGTCACACAAGCAAAATGTTAAGAAATTTTCCAAACTTAAAATATAAGTCATTAAATGTATATGATGCATACATACGCTGTTGAAATTTGAAGACAATTGACCTCTTCTAACCTGAGATAATTGCAATTAATAACGACATTGTTTGTACACGTAGCATAGGAGAAACGTAGATTTTTTAATTTTTTTCCTTGAAAGAATGTTACTGTTTTGACGAAAAACTATTATATTGAAGCTAATATATTTTGAACAATTAGAAGAAAAAAAATTATTCACCTCTTAGTTTTAATAAAAAATTAAAATAAATAACATATTTAGAGGACTATTCTTAATGGAGATGGTATAATACGTTGAAAAAACTTTGCCTACCATCTTAGTTCTGTAGATACGTATAACATATACACTTCCTTTCATAAAAAATGAACCAGTAGAAACAATCTAAGTGTTTATGTATGTAATATTATTCGTATATTCAGTAACATATACGCTTACAATGTGATTTACTGGTTCAAATATATTGAATGAGCGTGTACGTGTAACATGTAGTAAGCTAAAACTTTTTGACAGGACTGTAGGGAAAGAACTACCTTAATTATTCAATATAATTGACATAACGATCTAAGTTCAAGTTCTTTGCTGATTAACAAAATACTATTGTTTCTACTAATAGTTTAAAGTTATTTAAGAAGATAATAAATATAATATATAAGAGAAAAACTACATGGTAATTAGTAATTAGATGATACTTTTGCACTTAAATAATTACTGTTTTATTATATTCTATGTATAGATGATTCACAAGTAACCTGTGTTCTGTAGAAGATATGCAGACACGGTAAATTTAAAATAAATAAATAAATAATAAATATAAAATTCATGATGCTAGTTGTTAATATTAATCATTTTTTGAATAAGTATTAAGGTAATTCAAGAGTAGAAGGGCAGAATGGTCAACGCTAAATTTATTTTAAATACACTCAGCTATCATTTGTTTGACCTGTCTGCAGCCTGCTGCATCCGTCCATATCCTATTCATACACTTATTCAACCATTGGAAGAGGACCCCTTGGTCTAGGTGCTAGGGACCCACTTGCGGTATCCCTCTTTCTAATTATTATATTCACCCATTTCTTCAACCAATATTTGAACCGTTTCAAACCGAAGGAAAAACTTATATTTCTCTTATATCCATATTAATATTATACGAAAGCAATTCTGTCTGTTTGATACGTTTTTGATGATTTGGTATGAACTGTGAGGAAGGACCCTGTAGAAGGAACCCTGTAGAAGGACAAAAGCTACTATTTTTATAAATTATCTTTTATTTCATGCCACGTGAAACGTTAAACCTATCAAAATTAAAAAAAAAAATGTTTTAACATTAATTAATATTATGTCAATGCATGACATTGAAAAAGGTATATAACAAGACAAAAAGATTATCAGTTATAATATTATAATTACATATATTAATTACATCAGGTGAAAAGATCAAATACTTTAATACAACGTTTCGTCGGTTTTATTCCGACATCTTCAGGTATCTATGTAAAACAGAATTGCAATTGAATTATTATATTGATAGAAAGAAAATATTCATATGTTATGAATTTTGAAAATATAAATTTTTATAAACCCAGCTCAAATAGATATATTTTATTTTCGTATATGAAATGAATATGAGTATCTATCTTCTTTGATTTTCATTATAAATGAATGTTTAAGTTCCACTAGAAATGGTTGGTTCCAGTGGTTCTCTTGAAGATTTATTATTTAAACGCCACCTCGTGTTATTTATAATTTTTGTGGATTCAAATAAAGAAGACAAGTTCGAGTTTATAAGTAAATCGACAAAAAATCACCATTAGAACGATCATTCCTTTGAAAAATTTTGTAGATTAAGTAAGAATTTGTTATACTATCAGTTATTTAAAAGCAAACAATTATAATTACGACATGCATTCCAGAAAATATTTACAATTTAATTGTTATTCAATTATATAATTTCCTTGAGATTTTTCACTTGTCGATATTGTAACCATGATCAGTTGAACTGTATTTCCACGTGTTCATCATTGATCAAGGTAAAATTAATTAAATAATCAAAAGGAATTTGACGATGTTGAAAAGTATTTATTAGCTTTGAACATGAAGTATATTATTTGATAAAAATTTTTGTATTTGATAAGCTTTAATAATTATTATTAACACGATATGCATAATTACTGTCAATATTATGCTACAAAGTAATATTGTAATAAAGTAATATTGTAAGGATATGGCATATCCGATGCCTTCTGTTCGATCAAAACTATCTTAAAAACGTGCATGAAACATTTATTAATATAATATATTGCAAGGAATAAAATTTGCAGAATAATTTAATTACTAATTCAAATTTGTCACTTATCTGTCATAATTTACACGTTACACTCATTTCGAAAAGTTTAAATTTAAAGAGAAGGATTTGAAAAAGTACAACGACATCAAGATCAGAGTGCAGAGCGTTGATCTAGAATGCCAGATGTTGTGGGCTCGATTCCCATCCTAGATGTATATGATTTTTCATATCAAGCATTTTAAGTCAAAGAATGTTATCAACGTTCAGACATATTACTTAAATTTTATTTATTTTATTTATTTATTTATTTAATATATTACAAGATCAAAAACTTGTATACAAAATTTAATGAAACAAAAAAAAATAAATTAATTAATTCGAAATAAAAAATAAGAAAACAAACAAAAAACAAAGCAAATATTAACAAATAATACCTATTTTGACAAAATGGAAACCCGACTTCTAAAATCAAATATTCTATGAAAAAAGATGCACTAAAAAGTAAAAAAATAATTGTATATTCTTGTGCCAATTTTAGTCCACCAAAGCAAAAATTTTTAAATATATATGTACAATTATTGTTATTTTTGGAGGCGGTGTCACCATTCACATAAAAAGAAATTCACATAACTTTTAGACACCGCCTCCAAAAATAACAATAATTATACATATATATTTAAATTTTTTTGCTTTTGTGGACTAAAATTGGCACAAGAATATGCAATTATTGTTTTACTTTTTAGTGCATCTTTTTTTATAGAATATATGATTTTAGAAGTCGGGTTTCCATATGTCAAAATAGGTTTTATTTCTCGCCTTTTAGTGACCTTGAAGTTCTATAACTGATTTTATTTGTCTAAACATGGGTAGACTTACTAAACGACCAACTAATTTTTAGTGAATTTTTTTATAACACTTTTTTTTTATCCGTTTTTTTTTTTTTAATAATTTTTAGTGCATTTTTTTATAACAGATTTTCAGTTTTTTTTACAAGGAATTTGGTTTTTTTTTGTAAAATTTTTTTTTTTGGGGTCGGTTTTTTTTGGAAAAATTTCTTTTTGAAGTCGGTTTTAAAAAAAATTTCGCAGAAATCGGTTATCACATATAAAATGAGGATTTTTCTCGATTTTCCGGGGATCCCTTCATCAGAATGCGATTTGGTGACAATGGGACCAATGGAAAACCAAACCCTTTAAAACAAAAAAAAAATTTCAAAATCGGTTCATAAATGACGGAGTTCTGAGGGGACACACATTATCGTGTTGACAGACGGATAGGCGGAAATGGACTAATTTGGTTCTCTTATGAACACTTATACTAAATAATATTTTCAATCGTTACAAAGTCGGAACTAAACCAGCATATATTGTATATTTACTGGATATAAAAATTTTATAATGCTTTCGTGCAGATAGCTGAAATGACAAATGTAATAAGGCATCGCAATCAAGAAGTGTTGGAATAAAAAATCAATAGGGAATATGCATGAAAATTTTTTTTCACTTGAATTGAAAAATTGTAAAATTACTTTTTAAATAACTTTAAAAATAAGCGAGATATTAATGATTGAAATTCCCGATTAGACAAAGAGGGTGATAGCCCTCTTTATATGTTATGTGACGTCATATTACACTTTCACCATTTAAAATACACGTAAAACTCCGTTTTTAGTATTTTTGCAAGAAAGAGACAGATAATAATCTTTAAAAGCTTATAGCTTCCTTGATATTTGTCGAATTTTAATTTCGTTTTTAAATATAATTACAGTATTAACAGTATTTTCATATTCTAAAAATAAATGTGAAAAAAATTTTCATGCATATTCCGTATTGCTTGATTGTGTTGTTGATTTTTCAATGGTTTCCATTTGTAAATTATCTATTATTGGCAGCATTTAGTTTGGTGGAACGTATTATAGAAAAATTTCCTGTAATTAATTTTCTATTCTTATAGAATAATTAGTTTAAATGCCTCAATGATTTCATAGGAAAATTATTTTTAATTTATGTACATATAAATTAGTTTAAAATACTCGTAAGTTTTAAACTGTAATATTGTTATGCAACGTTGAAATATTATTATACAAGATGGACTATTATACGCAATTACGCAAAACTTTTTAAGATGGTATCGCCGCGTGACAAATAAACAAACTAAATCCAGTTATAACCAGTCCAAGTGGCCGAACGGTCTAAGACGTAGGCGCAGTATGCCTACTTGCAAACTGGCAGGTTGTGGGTTCGAGTCCCGACATCGGCAGTTTGTCAATTATTAAGAAATGAAAAAGGCGGATAATTGACTAAACTGTCGGCGTAGCGGACAAGAACGAAGTAAACGGCTATGCTTCAGAAGGTTTTCTGCAGTTTCCTTCACGAACTGCAGAGGAATATCGGCATAGTTCCTATCATAGTCGGCTGCAGCCGCATATCCTACCAATTCCTAGTCTATACACAAAATTCCTTCCACTCCACTCACATCCTCACATCCTTAGCCATCACAATGGAACTTATGGTCGAAGTGTAGCCCGTCAAGGCCCTTTACAATCTATCTATCTCTAAATCAAGTTATACTGTTTAGAAATATAACACCGTGTTTATCACATATTATTATTTGTGTACTAGCTTTTGCGCGCGGCTTCGTCGCGTGACGCGATTTCCCCATAGAAACTTTGTTATCCCCATTCCCCCTCCATTTTAGGAGTAATTTGAAAAAATAAATATGCATAACTCAATCATTTGTTATCAAAAACATTCAACTATGCCGATATTCATCTGGAGTTCGTGAAGGAAACAGCAGAAAACCTTCACAAGCATAGCCGGTTACTTCGTTCTTGTCCATACGCCGACAGTTTAGTCAATTAACCGCCCCCTTTTTTTTTCTTAATAATTGACAAACTGCCGATGTCGGGATTCGAACCCATAACCTCCCAGTTTCCAACTAGGCATACTGCGCAGACAACGCCTTAGACCACTCGAACACTTGGATTGGTTACGTAACTATAATACACTTTAAGTATATCATCGATAAGAATCTTTTTCTGTAGTGCTTTGAGTAAATAAATGTATTTATTGTTTTTTTTTTTTTTCGTTGTATCACAGTTTCTGTTCCAGTTCAAGTTTTTATCAACGTAAATACCTAAGTATTTACCTAAATATTTTATGGTTTCTTCGCATACAAAAAATTAAGTCAAAATAAGTTTGTATATTAAATTTTTTTTAAATTATTCGTCTATTCATGGTTGATTATGCAAAAGTATTTACAATCCAGTTCAGTAAGGTTATGCATTAATATTCAAAATAAATATTCATATTTGTATAACTGCTTCATAAGAATAATACGAATAATTTTTGTTTGAAACTTTATCGAAAAGCAAATTGTTCGACACAAATCAACTGAAAAAAATTTGAAAAACGACGCCACTTATGAAGTCAACATTTATTTTTATTCAATTTTTAACGAATTGTTTTAAGATATAATTTTTAATTTTCATCAATCCTATACAAGTGTGATGTCAAAAACGACCATTATTAAAATTTACATATATACATGTGTTTGTAAGCGTGGCGTTTTTATACCCAGTATATTGTAAATATACAAGGTATATTAAGTTTAGTTCCGACTTTTTAACGCTTGAAGATATTGATCGCAGAAAAAAATTTTGGGCAAAATGGGCAAAGCTACGTATCTTTGAAACCGTAAGAGATATAACAAAAGTTTAAAAACAAAAAATCTTCTTCTCTTTAAAATAAACAACTTTTGTTTGAAAATTTTTCCCATAAACTCGGTATATCTGGGTATTAAAACAATTAACTCAGTTACGTTGTTACATTACTTGTCTTTAAGTAAAATCAAGTTGAAAACCAAATATAGTTGTAACCTCTGATATGGAAAAATAATACTTTAGGGAAGTCAACACCCTCTTGAATTATATTGTAGCGGTGTCGCTTCATCATTAAATTATTATTATAATTTTGTTCATCATTTTTATCTGTTGCATAACAACTATAACTTTCCTCTATTATCACGGTTGCTGTGAATGTTAACAACCTTGGTAATTTACATATAAAAATAATATTTCATAAATCAAATTAAAAAGATCAATTTTAATAAAGATTAATTATATCTTTTATATATATTTATTATTTATTTAAATAATAATTATTTAATATAACAATCATTTACCTTACAATATTAACAGCTCGGACGCCAAATGTGGAAGGTTCTAAGATATCCTAAGCCCTTCTCTAGAAATAATTAAATAACAAGACAAGATTTGGGATTTAAACCAAACGTTTATTATGTCTGATAAATAATGAATACATGATTTTGTTAGTAGTTACCGATGTAACTCAAGAGAATACGTACTGCACGCAAAATATTGACGAAAATTAAGATTTAGAATTGAGTACATCACACGCTCTATTGGTCATAATTATAGCCCGTTGAGATTCAATTTGGTATGCGATGTGCTTTTGTTAATTGAAAAGCCAAGTTCGTTAATGGACTAAAACAGTCAAAGGAACGAGAAACTCTTGTGTTGAATTTTTGTCAATTATAACCTTGATTTGAGATTGCTAAATATTTTTTAAAATATTTTGCATAAACTTTGCAAAATGAACGATAAATGAGTTTCATTGTCAAGAGGCATAAAGTAGTACAATGTAATTATAGATTTAAATATCTTAATTACACAAACATTTAAAACTTATTTTTTAATTATACATTAATTCTTAATAACCGGATTTGTGTGAAATACAAGATAATAATCGTCAAAATGTACAAAATTGGTTGGTGGGAATATTTTTAAAAGACCAAGAATACTTAAGAACTTGACAACATTGGATATATTTTTTAATAGTATTTCTAACGAGTAAAACAGTCTAAAAATAAAATAGTGTCAATATCACAGAATAAATATCACTATAATTCACAATCACATAACAAGGGAATTAACTGGGGAGTATGGCTCAGATGTGCGGGCCAGATGTGCTGGGTAACTGAGGCTGTTCATGGTACTTCCTCTGCCCGATTAGGTGTTCAATGTAAATGACATGTGTTCAGCGGATCATAGCAGATACCATTAATCGTGTCATGGTCTGCATATATATTTGGGCTATGTCCAGAGATCTTACGACCCGGTTGTTCTGCCCTAGCCAAGCTCGAAGCGAACCAACGAAAAATGCATTCAAATAGACCATATAGCCCTTCGAGGATAACTTTGCAACAAGTGGGTTATATTTTTCAAGTTTTAGCTACCTCAAAAGCGTCTGGAGCACCCTCAAATAGAATGAATATGTCGAGGATCTTGATAACCTTGCTAGTCTCATCCAGAACCACTAGGGCGAAGTGTACAGCGTACGCCGGACACCTGTCGATTGGTGTTTAAGACAGCACCCGGGAGTAAACGTGCTGCGCGAGACAGTCGGTCTTGGACATCGTTGTGACGACGTTGCCACGCTGCCGAATGTGGCAACTTCAGGAAGTGTGGTAGTGTCTCTTTGACATAGCCACAACGCCGACACCGCTTGTCACCGTTCCCGAATCGACGTGCTCCATTTAATGGAACAACGTCGAGCCAAGCTCGGTGTACAAGCCGGTAGTCGCAAAACCTAGAACTTAGTTGTGATACCTTTAGTCACAATGAAACGAAAACTTTTCAAAGTTTATAGACAGGCATACATACATAAATGGCGTTCTATTATATATATATATATAATAGATTTATATATATATATATATATATATATATCGCAGATTTAATGATTTAATCATTAAATTGTGAAAAAATGGAATTTTTTGTATATTAATAAAATTATATGAAATTTAAAAAAAAAAAGGTAGTAGTTTATATGAACAAATAAAATTCCTAATCATTATTTATGTGTTCATATAAAGTTTTAAATTATAATAATTACATTACTAAATAAACTAACGTCTAGACGTTTATGAAAGTGGAACGAACTGAAGCGGAACGATTATGAATAGTAAACACAGACAAAAACTTATGTTAAATCATTCGCTTTGGCAGCTTTCAATACATTTTAGTGCTAAAATGCATATCAATATAAGTTGTAATTTAATTGTTTAAAATACTGTTTTTATATCACCAAAACTGTCAGATATATCGCAAACATCAACATTGTATTATTTACTTAAAAATATAAATCATGGGATCGCTAATCTTGTCTCCCCCTGGACGTGCCACCCGCGTGAATAAAACGGGTCTGATCTTTAGAGAATAATTTTTATTTTGTGTTATTTTATACAATTTCTGTACTTTGAAGCTAAATTTTTCGGTAAGTATGATATTTAGGATAACATGTTATGGGAGTGAATTGTAGCAAATTTTTTACTCTAATATTTTATTTTTGAGGTTTCCAAGCTACATCCGAATACTTTTTAGGCAGAAAATTTTTTAACAAACAAAAACTTTTCCCTTTTTAGTACGTTTTTAGGATTTTGACGGGATAAAATTATTAAATTTATAGGCGCCTGAAAAAATATTTTTAAAAACTTTCACCCATTTAAAATAAAAACAAATATTTAATGGACTGTTTGTTGTTGCTGTACTATGGTTCTGTGGAAAATGTTTCGAATAAAAGTTGTTAGTTTATATTTATATTGAACAATGTTTATTCTAAGTATTTATTTTGAAAACCGAATGAATAAGGCACAAATCTATTATAGATTTTTGTAAAATGAACGATTCATATGTAGGCCCTGTGTAGCTATCTAATGTGTACTTACAATATATACTTTAAGTGATGAGACTTTCTTCATTATTTTTATTATTTTGTTAATTCATAATGAAAATAATACCAGCATGTGAGTACACATGATGTACAATACTCAATATAAGATTATTAGTCAGTTAATTGAACCACAAAAATGAAAGTAAAAAATAAAGATACGATGCCTAATATAGGAAAAAGTAACATTGGTTATGTTTAGTTTTTATTAATTTACTATTTGATACAGGGTTTTGTAAAAAAAAAACAACAAATTATTCAGATGCAACAGATAGCTAGCTTATTATTACACTAAAAAATGAATTTAAAATTGAGATAAATATACAGCTATAAAGTTTAAAAATGTTGCTAAGAGTGTAGAATAATATACATATACATATATACATATGCCGTTTTCAGGAATAGAAAAAAAACATTGTAGATACTAATTTTGTTGGAATTTCATTTAACTTCTAGCCACTAGTCCAAGTGGCCGAGCGGTCTAAGGCGTTATGTCTGCGCAGTATGCCTACTTGGAAACTGGTAGTTTGTCAATTATTAAGAAAAAAAAGGGGGGGCTGTTAATTGACTAAACTTTCGGCGTATGGACAACAACAGTTTCTGCAGTTTCTTTCACGAACTCCAGATGAATATCGGCATAGTTCCTATCATAGTCGGCCACAACCGCATATCCTACCAATTCCTAGTCCATACACAAAATTCCTTCTACTCCACTCACATCCTCACATCCTTAGGCATCAAAATTGACCTTATGGTCGAAGTGTAGCCCGTCCAGGGCAGCCGCTACAATCTATCTAACTTCTAGAAACGATTGTATTTATCAAAATACTAAAGCAGGAAAGGCATTTTTTGCAATATACGAAATTTTGAATAAATAAAGAATTTATTTTAAGAAAAGTTTGTTTTCAAAGTCATTAAAAAAAATTCATTGAAAGCTTTTAACAATAATGGGCAAGATATAATAATATATGGTTTATTTTCATTTTGATGAATCCTATTACGGATTATATATCCTATCCTAGCATTAAAAATTAATGTACATTATATAGTTATACATTATATTTAAAATTTGTATAGCAACATTATTTGATCGAGAAACTTTTATAATCATGTAGTTCGTCGTAATTTTTTGATAGAAAATAAAATAAACAAATGAAAATAACAACTAACTGAGTTAATTGCTTAAATACCCGGTATATACTGAATTTATACAAAAAAGTTTCATCAAAAGTTGTTTATTTTAAAAAAAGGAATTTTTATTTTTGTCTATAACTTTGCCGAACATGGTCTGATTTTGCCTATTCACAAACTTGACCTTACTATTAAGCTCTATAACTCGCATACAAAATTTCAGATCGCTATCTCTTTTCGTGTTTGAGTTATCGTATTGACGGACGGACAGACGGACAGAGACATTTGCGGAAATGGACTAATTAGGTCATTTTATAAACATCTATACCATAATTTTTTTAATAACACCTATAACTAATCTTAATATACCCCGATATATATTATATACCGGGTATTCAAATTTTAAAAAAAATGTACTGCCTACAGCCATCGATATAATATGCAAGACACCATCATAGACATTTTTTAGAATATTTTTCACAGGGCCATTGGTGGCACAAGCCGGCGTTAATTATAAAACATTTTTTTAAATATTTTTTATTCATCCCTGTAAATTATTTTAAAATTTTGTGTATGTATATGTCGTAGTCAATAAGAATAATCAGTCTTTTGGCCTGACGACGGCATACATCCAGTTATTAAATTCACTTATGGTCAATAAGATGAATGCATGATATCAACGTCATGGTACAATCAGACATAGTACGCTTTTGCCCGTTCTCTCACCCTAGGTTAGCCTATCTCGCTATTTTCACTAACCTCAACAAATTCGACATCTTGCTTGCTTTTCCTGACGGGTCATATATTCGGGGTGAGATTCACCGAATATATTGCATCTGCTGTAATCGAGATATTCCCAATTAAAGATTGTGACTGGATGTTTCTTCCTTCTCGCCGCACAGTCTGTAAATAATGAATCCATCGTGGAGTCCAATTTCCAAGTTGTATCCTGTTCAGATTGTGTGCATCGAGACAAATGTAGCTGAATTAATTTGTTTTGACTATTATATGCGCGTAAGGGGAACTTATTTAAAAGTAGAAGGGCAACTTATTAAAACCATATTTTAATCATATATTTTATACTTAGTATTAAATATATGTTTCCTCCCATTCATTTTGAAAATAGACTGATCCACTCAAACTGTGACGATATTCGAGGCTTCTTTACAAATTAATATACTCTCTTGGATGCATTCTAAAAAAGTATTTTCACAAGTTTTTATTGTGGTATTTTTTCAAGTGTTTTAAGTCTATCCACACGTTGATCATCTGTTTACATGTTATTTTTGGAATTCCTAAAATAGATTTTGGGCCAACTCCTTTCTTTTCTACGGTATCTGCTTTTTTGTATCCTTCGAAACCAAAGTTTTTCTAGGCTCTGGTAGTTTTTCTAGGCAATATCTGACTACCCCTGAGGTGTTTTCATTGGCAAGAAATGATTTTAGAGCAGCTTGACTGCCAGAGAGAATGTATACGTTCTGGTTTATGTAACTCCTACGTAGGTTCTCCTGGGCACAAGCCAGTATGATCTATACACTTCTACCTGAAAGACGGTGTTATATTTATCCACGTGGATACTAAGACTTGTCTAATGACTCGATGTATGGCGTCATTAAGTTGAATGACTGATTATTCTTACTGGCTACAACATATACATGATTATAAAATTGTATAACTATTGTAACACATATTTTATTGAGTTAGGTAGGAGCCAACGAAACTCGTTTTTAATTTTAGTTTTTTTATATTGGATTGGTACTATATACTTACAACATTATTTTGTTTATTGCTCACAAAAAGCATATTCGTGTATAACCAAGCAATATTATATACTGTCTTAGCCAATAAAAAAATTACCGTAATATTAGATATTTTGTACCATGTAATTAATTGGACATTACACAATTTTTTTAAATTTTCGAAATATAACTTCCCTACTATAGTTTATTATGTAGAAATGTCTTCTATTTTGATTGCTTTAATCAAGCCCATAGATTTTATTAAATATCAATAATACAGATTTTAGTTAATAAAATTATTGTAAAGTAAAATAGGGAATATGCATGAAAATTTTTTTTCACATTTATTTTCAGAATATGAAAATACTGTTAATACTGTAATAATATTTAAAAACGAAATTAAAATCCGACAAATATCAAGGAAGCTATAAGCTTTTAAAGATTATTATCTGTCTCTTTCTTGCAAAAATACTAGAAACGGAGTTTTACGTGTATTTTAAATGGTGAAAGTGTAATATGACGTCACATAACATATCAAGAGGGCTATCACCCTCTTTGTCTAATCGAGAATTTCAATCATTCATATCTCGCTTATTTTTAAAGTTATTTAAAAAGTAATTTTACTTTGATATTTGTCAAGTAAACATGCTTCAATTTAAGTGAAAAAAAATTTTCATGCATATTCCCTATTACTTCAGTAACATAAAATTTCGATAATTTGTTTCATTGTAATTTATCGATAAATTAGAAATTTATCTAAATAATATTAAAGAAAACTCTAGGATTTTTCGAATTAAATTTAGATTTTTTAAATTTCCTAGATCAAAATTTTTGTATTTTATAAATACGTATTTCGACTACAAAGTAGTCATCATCAGTAGGTCTGCACTCACCGTGCAGACCGGCATCAAATTAGCAACGAGTAACATCTCCTCGGAGAATAATTACAATTAGCTAATTCATACTGATGAAGACTACTTTGTAGTCGAAATACGTATTTATAAAATACAAAAATTTTGATCTAGGAAATTTGGGCAAAAATCGAAATTTAATTAGAAATTTATCATAGGCATCGGATAAAAAAGATTATTAAAATAATCAAAGAGAACTCTAGGTTTTGGGCAACCCAAAGGATAAAATTAGCAATGAAAAACAATCGGGCATATATAGTGTCAGTTGCCCACACTGTTCAAAAATTTATGTTGGTTAAAGTCGTCGCCAAATCGGAACTCGAATCAAAGAATATCTGGCTCATGTGAAATTTGGAAGAACCGATAAATCTTGTATAGCTGCGCACGTTATTGAGAACAACCACAAAATTGACAAATCTATTTCGACAAATCGATAAAACAAAATTAAAATCGACAAATTGACAAAAATATTTTAAAAAAAAATACAAATAAATGTTCTAGGAATTGGGGAAAAATTTGAATGTAATCGGATTAAAAAATCAAAAATAAAATTCTTTGACATCAAATGCTTGATATGAAAAATCATACACATCTAGGATTGGAATCGGACCCACAACTTCTGGCATTCTAGACCAATGCTGCTAGTTACCCTCTAAGTTACCAGATGAAATGGTGATAAAAACACATAATTTGTCTTGATGTTTAAATATTATTAATTTTTGATTATTTACCATGTTACAAATTTTTAATTGTTTTTAAATCTAAAATTTTAAATAGAAGCCTTTTTTTCTGTATAGCTTTAAATTTTACAAAGACCAAACATTTACATACGTTTAAAATGGGTCTTTTTGAATATATTTTATTTTATCAAGGGGTTAAAATACACTTTTTGAACTTTTTCACCATTTCCATGTTAAAATGCGAAAGTTGTCCCCAATATAATTTTAACAAATTATATTCATGAAACTTTATCGTATGATCAACCATTTTCGTCCGAGAGCACACCAAACTGCGAGGTGTCGTGGAATATAAAAAACGCTATGCTACACGATTCTCTAAAATCATGTTTTGGCACAAATTTGTTTGACCGTACCCAGAGATGCTAACTTTGCAACATTATTACAAATCACCTAAAAGGAGTGGTAAATATCTTAATTTAAATAAAAATAAATTATTTAATTAATTAGATAATAAAAAATCATAATTCTGTCTATTTTACATTTTATGATTACCTGATAAAATCCCTTCAGAAAAAATTGTTGCATATATACATGAGGAATAACTTTCTTATTTAAACATGACACTTTTTTCGAGGAAAATTTCCAACAAGTCTTCACTCGAGCCTACTTTGCGTAATAATTGTTGTAAACAATCAAATATCGAAAATGACATTAAATGTAGATATAATTCAATTCTACATTTTTGATAATGTGTGTTATTAACCCGACTTCAAAAAGGAGGATGGTTCTCTGTTTATATTCTAGGATTTTCATAATCCAGTCAAAGTAGGATTAAATGAAATAATTTTTCATTTGTTTTTTATCTTTTTTTATTGATTCAGTGTTTTGTTGTTTGATACAATCTTGTTGCAACCCTCCTCCTAGTAGATGCTAAAACTTACAAATTGTAACAATAAAACCTATTTTGACAAAATGGAAACCCGACTTCAAAAATCAAATATTCTATAACAAAAAATGCACTAAAATGTAAAAAAATAATTGCATATTCTTGTGCCAATCTTAGTTCACCTAAGCAAAAATTTTTAAATATATATGTACACTTATTGTTATTTTTGGAGGCGGTGTCAGCATAGAGAAATTCACATAACTTTTGGACACCGCCTCCAAAAATAACAATAAGTGTACATACATACTTAAAAATTTTTGCTTAGGTGAACTAAAATTGGCACAAGAATATGCAATTATTTTTTTTACATTTTAGTGCATTTTTTGTTATAGAATATTTGATTTTTGAAGTCGGGTTTCCATTTTGTCAAAATAGGTTTTATTGTTACAATTTGTAAGTTTTAGCATCTACTAGAAGGAGGGTTGCAACAAGATTGTATCAAACAACAAAACACTGAATCAATAAAAAAAGATAAAAAACAAATGAAAAATTATTTCATTTAATCCTACTTTGACTGGATTATGAAAATCCTAGAATATAAACGGAGATTCTCCAAAAGGCAATAGAAAAGTTCTTAGAAGTCCATCTAAGCCGCATTCTAGAAGGAACTACAAGTATGAATTCTACTATAGATTTCGCTACATAAAAATATTGCCTATTAACACAATCAAGGTCAGATTTTAGTTTTTTTTTTGTACAGTTCTTAATTTGATTTCAGAATATTAATTCGAACAACTTGAGTGTAAAAATAAAGATGGTTAAAAATATTAATTATAGATATTATTCTTGATAGTTAAATAATTCATAAACAAAATAGCCAGAAGCTATTTTGAAAGAAATGAAAGCAAGTGAAGATAATTAAGTATGTATGCTAGTTAATGTTTATATTTACTCTGAATAATGTTGAGCATTTAATAAGAACAGACACTGAATGAAACTGAAACTGATCGCACGACCATTGTTTTTATTATTTAATAAAAGATCTAAAAAACAAACAAGAATTATTATAAGAATTCAAAGATTTTTTAAAATTATGTACGTAATTGAAAGAGTGATAAACTTATAAGAATAATAAAATATTACATAATAATTTTGTATACATGTACACTCCCGTTCAATAAAATTGAACAGACCTGAAATGTTAATTTTCTTACATTTCATAAAACTTCTCACTTTTGTGACTCTCTGTATAATTATTCATTTATAAACAAAGATTACTAGAATATATTTTAAGTGTGAAAAAAGAAATGGAAGTATAGTAAACAACATTTACTACAAGAATAATCAAAATTGTGAGAGACCGATTCTATTCAGATCTGTTCAATTTTATTGAACAGGAGTATACATGTATAACTTAATATGAAAGCGATTAAACGTGATGACAACTCATTAATGATTTTGTAATGTCTATAAAGGCCTAGGAGGGCAGGGACCAAACAGGAGTTTATTCGAATTACCGACTACATGCCTGTCTGTACTGTTGAGAATTATCCTACGTCACAATTTAAATAATATGCGGGTGTATGTCAGTTTACGTGAGCGGTACCCGAAAATTAGCCATACATCAAAGACAAATTATCTTGAATGCATATACTTTTTCACTATCTTGATGTAAGTACGTGTTTTATTACTTTTTTTTAATACTTGGTAGTTATTACTTAAGGCATGGGTGGCCAGTTAATTTGTTAGTTAAATTGAGAGGTAATGTAATAAAGACTTCAAAAAAACTTGTGTCCTACAAAATGGATGGTGTGACATGTTGGGGGTGGGGGACCTGCCTGTCATACCATCCATTTTGTAGGGCACATGTTTTTTTGAAGTCTTTATTACATTATCTCTCAATTTAACTAACAAATTAACTATTACTGATCAAATTTTTGCTATCGTCAAACAAACAAGTTAGTCTCTTACGCGCTTTGCTAGTCACTATCATCGAGAATTTTCACGAGAGAAAAGTTGGGCGTCTCGTCGAAAGGAAGCTACTGACAAAAATTTAGCCTGTTTCTTGGTATTTTGGCCAGCTCTACTTTCAGTTATGTTATTCAAATGGAGTTGGCTGGCGTTTACTTCTTACTTTGGCATTTTAATAAAATTTCTGGTTTAATAAAATTTTAATAACCGTGATGCAAAATGTACATAATTTTCTGTTATCGCAAGGAAAATTCTAGGTTTATAGCGCCGGATATTTGGAACCGAATCCTAAGAACAACATTTTTTTTAAATATTTCTGTGATTTATTTACACAAATTAAAGAGATATTCAATAATAGATGTAAATAAAACCTATTTTGACAAAATGGAAACCCGACTTCAAAAATCAAATATTCTATAACAAAAAAAGCACTAAAAAGTAAAAAAATAATTGCATATTCTTGTGCCAATTTTAGTTCACCTAAGCAAAAACTTTTAAATGTATATGTACAATGATTGTTATTTTTGGAGTCGGTGTCAGCATAGAGAAATTCACATAACTTTCGGACACCGCCTCCAAAAATAACAATAATTGTACATATATATTTAAAAATTTATGCTTAGGTGAACTAAAATTGGCACAAGAATATGCAATTATTTTTTTATTTTTTAGTGCATTTTTTTTTAAGAATATTTGAATTTTGAAGTCGGGTTTCCATTTTGTCAAATAGGTTTTATTTCTCGCTTTTTAGTAACTTTGAAGTTCTATAACTGATTTTATTTGTCTAAATATGAGTATACCTACTAAACGACCAACTAATTTTTAGTGCATTTTTTCATAACATTTTAAATTTTTTTTACAAGCATTTTGTTTTTTTTTTTTTGTAAAAATTTTTTTTTTTGGGGTCGGTTTTTTCTTTGGAAAAAATTTTTTTGAAGTCGGTTTTAAAAAAAAATTTCTTGTTTTCCCATTATGAATGAGTATATCCTTTCAAAAAAAAAATTTGGCGGAAATCGGTTATCACATATAAAATGAGGGTTTTCCTCGATTTCCAGGGGTTTCCTTCATCAGAATGCGATTTGGTGACAATGGGACCAATCGGAAATCAAACTCTTTAAAACTAAAAAAAAAAATCAAAATCGGTTCATAAATGACGGAGTTCTGAGGTAACAAACATTAAAAAAAATAAATAAAAATTAAAAAAATACAGAATTGAGAACCATCCTCCTTTTTGAAGTCGGGTTAAACATGTAATTAACGTATGCCTATCTTTTGTCCGATCGAAACACCTGAATAAATATGACCTTTATTACTCAAATATGTAAGATTTTTTTTTTTTAAATAAAAATGCTTAGATGCGCTTACATGATCTAATCATACTTTGTACGCGCGTATTTCTATTTAATTTTTAGATTTTTAATAATGGAATATTTCTAAGTATACGATTTCATTTTTTTGTTACTTAATTAACTACATCATATATTTTAGATGTTTATCGATTAAAAAAAAACGCGTTACCTTGAATCTAGGCAAAATAAAAATTTCACACTATATACGAGTAGGTATTGAAATTGAGGTGATTTTTTGTTGTTGTTAATTATGATCAATTTTTTGTTGTTGTTGTTAATTATGATAAATTTGATACCAGACCAGACCCGACAGGTATTATTATTTAATCAATATTATTATTTATTTCAACAAAAGGTATGTATATTAAAATATTAATTTATTTTTTATTTTTTCATGGAACACTAATTGTGGAAGTATAGCTTACGCTTGACCGATTTTTTTCATAACTCAATTTTAACTCAAACATCTGTATTTACTGTAGATTACAGAATTATGTGATTACTATACATGTAAATAGTAATTTCGTATATTAAATAATATGAGTTATGTTTTTATATACATCTTTACGTGTATAAAAATATAACTTATGTAATAACTTATCGAATTTCCTTAGAATACATAAATCACGTTCTAGCGGTCATCATTTTAGTGTGATCAAAATGAAATATCATATCTGACATGATTTTAGTATTTTCATGGCCAATTTTATTACTAGATGGCATAGGTCAAGGGGACATAGAGAAAGAAGAAAACATTAAATATATATTCCAAGGAAATTCGCTAAGTTGAAGCAGCTCCTGCGTAACGAATTTTTTTTTACATGCAATTTGTTTTTTTTTTGTAAAAATTTTTTTTTTTTTGGAGTGAATTTTTATTTTTTTATTTTTAGTGCATTTTTTCATAACAGATTTTCAGTTTTTTTTACATGCATTTGGTTTTTTTTTTGTAAAAATTTTTTTTTTTGGAGTCGGTTTTTTTTTGTTAAAAATTTTTTTTAAGTGGGTTTTTAAAAAAATTTTCTTATTTTTGCATTATGAATGAGTATAGCCTTTAAAAAAATATAAACAAATTTCGCAGAAATCGGTTATTACATATAAATTGAGGATTTTCCTCGATTTCCCAGGGATCCCCTCATCAGAATGTGATGTGGTGACAATGGGACCAATGGGAAACAAAACCTGACAGACGAATTGAGAATCATCCTCCTTTTTGAAGTTGGGTTAATAATAAAATTATTTTAACATTTTATTTATTTAACATTTAATAATTAAGATATACTATAATTATATAAATTCATTTAATTGTAAACGTGCGGCAGATTTTTTTTTAAATTATAAAATAAATAAAAAATTAATCAAAAATATAAATAATATAATAAAATAAAAATATACATATTATTTATTACATAATATATAAAATTTTGTTCTCAATGTTTTTCTTATTATTCAACTATTATTTAAACTTATTTTATGTATTATTTCTACATAAATTTTTAATATATATACAAAATATTATAAAAACAAGAATCAAATAAATGTTTACTTAAAAATTCAATAGATAGTTTTGCTCTGGAGAATGCGAATTTTTATATTAAGTAAGATACTTTGCTTCCTTGCATAATCACCTTCTTTACGTTCTCAGACGAAGTGAAAGCGCACCGTGACAATTATAATTAACTCAAAGGGGCCATCCATAAGTACTTAATGGCCCTTAGGGGGGGGAGAGTGTTATTTGTTAAGTTTCGCGACAAAGGGAGGGGGATACTGGTCGATAAAAATGTCACGTAACACAAATAAATTTGAACTTGTTAAATTTTAAGTTCAAACTATGCGCGTCCTATATGAGGTACAGATGGCACATGTATTCCTAAGACCTATCTAGAAAACAAGAAACAATCTAAATGTTCTCAAACCTTATTTATTAGCTTTGTTATTGTCAAAATCGTTAACCTAGTTAACCAGATTTTTCGGTACAAAAAACTAAGCTAAAGCTAATTAAAGTATTTAATTTTAGCGTAATAATTAAAAATTGAAGTATCAACAGTAAAAACCAGATTATATTAAATTTCGTAAAGTTTTTCAACTTTTACTGAAACAATACTAATTTCCTTGAAAATCCACTTTGATCACCCATTTGGATGTCCACAAGTTGAAAAACGTGTTAATTAGAGTCAATACGTATTAAAATATGGTTGAGGGCTCATTAGATTTGGAATGATGTCAAAAAAATTAGCAAAAGTTATAAACAATTCCAAAAAGGGGTCCAGAGGAAGATGAACTTTCAAAACTCTATATCAATTATCTATATCTACTTATAATTTAATGCTGAAAATAGGGTTTCTCTCAATTGTTTATAGTTTTAATCGAATGCTCAATATCGACCGTGGTAAGTAACAATTTTTTTATAGTATTAAATATTAATTGAATAGTTATAAAAAAATTATGGTAATATCTAAACTCTAGATTCTAGGGACTAGACACTTTGCTTTACTTTTTGTGAAGCAAAAAACTTCTGACGGAAAACATTTTGTTCACTGTACACAATAAAGAACATATGGACAAGGCCACAGGAAAGCATAGTTATGTACACAGTTTTATCTGCTTAGCATTTCACTATTGAAACAATAATAAAAAAAACAATTTTTGCATTTTGTGCTAATGAGTTGTTCAAATAATTAAGCCGCGTTTACACCGGTGTTAATAACACGTGTTTCTAGCATTTGTTGATAACATTTAAAAAACAGTCCTGAATTTTTTGGTAGCATTTGATGTTAGCACCAAGAATACCTTCTTAATAACACGAATTTTGTTAACAACCAAGAGTCGGTAACATTCTTTGATCTTCCCAGAATGTTGATAACATTTGTTATTAACAAATGTTACTGCACATTTGGATGTTGGTAACATTCAAACAGGTCCTATCATTTCAGTTGAGCTAGGCGAGTAGACTAGTTTGTTTTTATATTTTGAATACAAACAGTATTTGATCTAGTTATTTGTGTTTACTGTACTGTGCTCACAAATCATAATGGAAAATTTACAAACTCAAACTTTTGAACAAGTAGCTCAAACTTGTGTACTTTGTATTGCTTTCTGGTAATTTGTGTCCTGTTTAGCAATTTGGTGACCTAACATTTGTATCAAGTATTCAAAGTCACAACTGGTCATTCGTAGAATGTTTTTGAAGCTCCCATCACATCTTAATTAACCCGACAACGGATCGACGTCATCATCTTGAAAGTCTTTTAGCATGTAACTTCCAGTATATCTAGCTCTTGCCTTCAGAGAAGGCTTAACCCAGAAACTTCTAGGTGTCCTCTGGTTCGCCAAAATGACACTGGCAGCTGCAGCAAGAATAACGGCCTCTACTCTCGCAGAAATTGACGTGACGAAATGTTGATAACCAAACTTAAAGTAAAAACCAAATTATAATAACATTTTGTTAATAACTTTTGTTATTAACCTGTGTTTCCAACAAAAAGTTGATAACATTTGTTACTAACTCCGATGTAAACCCGGCTTTACACTCTTATATACGTAAAAATTACGTTTCAGTAATGTTTTGTGTATTTGAATGTATTTTTTGTGAAGATTACCTATGTATGAATAAAGCCATTGCACTAGGTTCGATAGATGCGAAACGTAGTGCATTGTCGCACAGCTCATTTGAATTTACGATCGTCAATCATGAACGTTGAAGAATTCATGAACGTCTTGTGCATACTAATAATAGAAATGTTAAATTTAAACAATTTTTAGTAAAACAATACAATATTAGTACACAAGCCTTAGGGTGTTACATTTCTAAGTGCGACCCATGCAGAGGTCTACATGATCACAGTATTTGTTTTTTTTTAGCTGAATACTATTCGTATATTTTTAAAGGTGAGACAATTTAACAATTTTTTTGAAATCGTATCAGTGCCACCGCCAATAGCTGTAAGTATCTTTGGTCCAGCCATTTTAGATTAAATAAACGTAAAAAAGTTAATTGGCAGCAGAAACTTTTTGATGCAGTTTCGATCCCTCTTCCTGGAGATGCTAAAAATAACAAATTGTAGAAAATCATCCACCGGCATTGTCCTCCATTTTGGATTTAGAAAGTTGGTTGGTTTATTATCAACTTTTGAGCAAAAACACACATCTCCAAAGTTGTAGAGAATTTAATTATTTACATAATCTGATTGGTTATAACAATTATTACGCAAATTAGGCTCCAGTGAAGGAGTTGAATAAAACTTTTTGCAATTTTTCTAATCTAAGATGAAATCTGGATGGAGGTGATTTGTTACAATTTGTAATTTTAGCATATCCATGGAGAGGGGAATAAAATCGCAGCAAAAAATTTCTGCTGCCAATTAACTTTTGGCAAACATCTAAAATGACTGTCCTACTTAAGAAAAAAGATTTTCATTAAAACACGCAGATTTTTTTATCTTTCACTTGTTTTACTTAATAAAAAAAATAAAAAAGTATAATTATTATAATTATAAGATAATTAATAATAGCAATATTTATTAGTGGTATTACATGGCAATAAAAAATTCATTTTTACAAATTAGAGAGCATAAAATCGGTAATATGTCTGTAAATATTTATAGTTACAGAAAAATGGTCAGTAGATAAATTGTTGTTAATTTTATTTACTTCAAATTTACTTACGACAAACTTGCAGTGCCCGGCTTCACAGGGGTAGCAATAATTATCTACAGCCTTCACACAAAAGTGAAAATATAACACAAAATTGTCAAAAAAAAAGCCATATTTTTTCCCGATCGCTACCAAACTTCACAGGACCACTAACTGGTCTAATCTGAAGATTGCCTGAAGATTTCATCAAAATCGGTCCAGCCGTTGTGGAGTGCATAGGGAACAAACATACACAGATCGATCCATTTAACCATTTAAATAGTATTACGATATTAGATATAACATAACTAGTATTTAGCTATTTCATACTTTACGTTTCCCCCTCCTTCTAAGCTCTACTTTTCCCGTGACTGAATACGCGCGCAGGCACAAGTATTTTCTCAAAAACGGTGTTAGTATACTCTGATTTCTATAACTTCCATATACTGGGAAAAATCCCAAATCCAACGCATCCGACTGTTTTCGGTAATTCCGTCTTTAATCTAATATAGGTAAACATAATCGAGAGTTTTTTGACAATGAAATTTATCAAAACATGAGCATTTTTGATAATAAACTTGAAATTGGAATTTTCACCATTAGTCACTTGAACTTCAAATAATAGGAATGAATCATTAGTATAGAGCGTTGTTGTAACCACAGCTCACCTTGACCATCAAAAATGACCTTAAATATCCAATACATAGTCATCAATCAATCATACAACATTATTTTGATGTTGATATATCTTTTAATTTTTAAGATTACGTTTGAAACCACCGCACAAAGCTTGGAGGATTCTAATGTTATCGCTTTGCTAAATATGGTCTAAATTTAATATTTCTATCTTCGTATATACGTAAACAACTTCTAATAAATTGAAAAGATTCCACGAATTATTAGAAAAAATTTTTAATGTTTGATAATTATTAGATTAACAAAAAATTGTAGTACTAGAGTGAGTAATTTTTTTTGTACTACAACCTTTGTTCTAAATTAACTTACGGCTTGTTTAAATTGAAATTAAGCTTACTTAAGGATCAGTCACCTATCAGTTTTTTTTCTTCATTTTATTCAAGGTTAACAAGAAATAAAATTTTTCATCTTTTATAATTATTAGATTACCAAAAAAATTTAATGATGGAATGAGTAATTGTTTTTAAATGCATAACATACAGTCATCATACTGATCAAAAGTTGTTGAAAAAAATATTGCGTGAAACTTAAACAGCCTCTATATACAGAGAAAAATAAATGGCTGTAACATATATCATTGACTTTTCCAAAACTATAAATGCGTTATAAAAATCAAAAATCCAAATCTGCATTTTGCGTCCTCTAATAATTAAGTTTAAAATTTTGTACATCTAGCTCAAAAATGTTTTACTTCGCTCACCAAAATCTTTCTAAACAATTTTTTCGAATAAAATTAAGAAGTGACATGTACGTGAACGTACGTGAAAATCCAGGTCATACTTCTCGCTATCCCAGTTCTTGAGGTATCTTGGTCACATACCACATACAAATACACAGATCCAGCAATGACCAAAAATTGAATAACATTCTGTAAAGATTCGTAAACATAAAGATTCGGTAAAATCTAAATAACAATTTTCAACATTGAAAACAATACCAATAGATAAAAATAGACTATTTGAGTCATTTCGATATGAACAATTGGGTCAATTTCTGAATCAGCGGCTAGAATGATCATCTAATTAAACTATACCCAAAAAATTCAGGTCATATTCAGCGGACGTCATAGACAACGAAAAAAAAAATCGTGTATAGCTGCGCACGTTATTGAGAACAACCACAAAATTGATAAATCGAATCTAAAACTACTGAAATCGGTACAAAACCCCACAGAATTAGATGCATACGAAAGTATCTACATATACAAATTGAGAAAACAGATAATGAATTTATATAATGGCCCAATTCCATACTCCGATTTAATAAAATTAAACCATTTACGAAATAAAAATCTAATACCTGGATGTCAAGGTTAGCGTCGATACCCTCAATTTAGTGACAAAACAAACGCCGCATAGTCACCAAAGAATACCGCCACTAAATAGTTGGGGCTCTCCACACAGCTAATCCGTTAGTCAGTCAACTCAAATAATCCTCAGGTCAGATTATACCCTCAGTCAAATCGTATAAATGGACAGAAATTTTTTAATATCATTGTGAGACACGCACCAAATTAGCATCAAGCAACATATCTCTGAATCTATATCCCAGAGATAGTTACGATTAGCTAATTCATACTGACGATGACTATATTGTAGTCGAAGAAATACGTATTTATAAAATACAAACAAATGTTCTAGGAATAGGGGCAAAAAATTTGAAATATAGAGCTTGTAGGTCGATGTTTCCTGCTCCAACCCATGTGACACACTCTTCGGCCTACAAATTTCATGTCCGCACTCTGGTGAACAACTTAGTAACTACTGCTTGCTAAAATGGCAATCCCATACAATTTCAAAGGATATGCAAAACTTTTTTTCAAATTCCCAATTTTTTTTATAAAGATTATTAAGATCAATCAAGAGAACTGTTGGTTTTTTGAAATTAAATTTCAAATTTTGCCTCATTTCCTAGAACAATTATTTGTATTTTTTAAATACGTATTTTGACTACAAAGTAGTCATCAACAATATGAATTAGCTAATCGTACCTATCTCCGGGATATGGAGTCAAAGATATGTTACTCGTCGCTAATTTGGTGCGTTTCTCACAATTATTTTAAAAATGTTTTGTCTTTTATATGATCGGACTGAGCTATTAACTAAGGGATTACCTGAGTTAACTGACGAACTCCGTCGATTGGCGATAATCCTTTTTTGACCATCTGGTCAATTTGTCAATTTTGGAAATGGTTTAATTTAAAAAAATCAGAATTTATATATATATATATATATATATATATATATATATATATATATATATATATATATATATATATATACTTTCGTATCTAATTCTGTGGGGTTTTGTACCGATTCCATTGTGAGACACGCACCAAATAAGCAACGAGTAACATATCTTTCACTCCATATTCCGGAAATAGTTATACGATTAGCTAATTCATACTGATGATGATTACTTTGTAGTCGAAATACGTATTTATTGGGGCAAAACTTGAAATGAAATCCCAATTTTTCTGTTACTCTGATTTGTGAATATTGTTTATATTAAATAAATATAATTACCAAAATTCTTTACGCAGGAGCTGCGTACGCAGGAGCTGTGTGATCAAAATGAAATATAATCTATATAATATATATATATATATATATATGTATATATATATATATATATATATATATATATATATATATATATACACATATATATCCATATATACATATGTTGTATGCATATGTAGAGGTAAAAGATTGATATAATGAATAATTATTATTTAAATAAATAATAAATAAGTGTTAAAGATATAATTGATCTTTATTAAATTGATTCATGACATATTATATATATTTATATGTAAATTATCAAAGTTGTTAACATTCAAAGCAACCGTGATAATAGAGAGAAGTTATAGTTGTTAAGCAGATAAAAATGATAAATAAAATTATAATAATAATTTAATGAAAATGCGATGGGGGCGGAATGGTCATGTATGTGAAGTAAATAAACCTCTGCATGGCAAACAGTCTGGCCTCGAACCTTCTCGTGGTGCCCCTGTTCAAAACAAATCGAGGCTATGGCGTCCGAACTGGCGGAAAACCTTTATCACACCGCAACCTCTTGGCATTGTAGCAGTCATGTCTTTGCGGGTGTTCAAGAGAATCGGGGTGCTTGGCTTAACTGCCTGGCACGCGAGGATGGGGACCTCTATAAAAAACCTCCCCAATCCTAAGGTCTGGTATTGTGCCGACGGGATGCATGACTAAGGGAAGTTAGTAGTAAGCGATCCCCGCCCTGACACCGGGCCGCCTCAGGGTGTGTATAAGGCCATTTTCATATATTATTTATTTACTCGTGGGTCCGAAATGATGAACGAAATAAATAATCCCAAGTTGGAAGGAACTGGAACAGTACACCTCCATCAACTAAATCTGAAACGGTAACTCGACCCGCAGGGACGCCGCAAGGCCGACTTGGAGGGGAAGGTGAAGTTTCACCGAGGAACCTAGGGTTCACATTAGTGGACCCAGGTTCACAAACAGACACCGAGATCTCGGTAAATCTAAAAACTACTGAAACGGTAACTCGACCCGCAGTGACGCCGCAAGGCTGACTTGGAGGGGAAGGTGAAGTTTCACCGAGGAACCTAGGGTTCACATTAGTGGACCCAGGTTCCCAAACAGACACCGAGATCTCGGTGAATCTGCAAGCGCTACAGCTGAAAGCTAAACGTCCTGGAGGCGCAAAGCGAAAGCGGGTAGCCCAGCAGAGAGCCACGGCTCAACAAGCAGCTGCAGGAAGGGATGAAGTTCAAAGCTCACTCCAAACTGCAGCTGGCAAGACTATGGTGGAGTCGACCCCTGTCCGTCCGCAGAAACGTGGTAGGATAGTAGGGGACACACCACCATCTGTTACACAGGCACAGAAACGGAGCAGGACAGCTGATCATGCCTTCGCTTCGATTGCGAGGAACCTACCTCGTGCCGTCATTCGGGATGAGGCCTCGACGACCGAGTGGACGACAGAACAGGTCGGAATGCTCCGCGGTGTCCTTGAGCGGGCGATAGACGAGTCTCTAGACAGGGACATGACCATCGTTCCCCGCTTTGAAAGCTTCACCTCAGGTCCAAATGGGCTCGAAGTGATAGCCACGGACGCTGTTTCCAGGGACTGGCTTATAAAGACAGTACCGGAAATAGTCGCTTGGGAGGGTGCGAGGTTGAGTGCATCCATCCCTCCTCCTCGCATCGTCCTTAAGAAGATGTTCCTCTGGATCCCAGGGGTGCCGACATCCAGGGTGGAGGACGGAATTATCCTGAAGAGGATAACCCGCCAAAACCAGGGTATTGACACCCGGGATTGGAAAGTGTACGATCGGACTGAACACCCAAAGGGCACCAGACTGGTACTCGGGGTGCCAGCCCGATCGCATGCGGAACTAGCCGGAAGAGGGTTTTTCCACTTTGGTCTGGTTCGTGCCTCCCTGTCTCAAACAGGGAAGGCGCCCAGCAAGAGTGAGGAGGCACCTAAACCGGAAGCACGGCGCCCGGCAAAGCTAAAGACTTTTGGCAATGCCAAAGGTGCCGTTGCAACACAGGTTCTAGAGGGGGTGAGACCGATAGCAGCCGCAACACTTGGGGCGGTTGCCAGAGTCACCTTCTCAGATCTCAAGGAGAAGAAAGCTGTCGCTGGTGAGGCGGTGGCTGGTGCTCAGGAATCTGAAGCATCTGCCACTAATCCTTCTGCCACACTTTCCGTAGTGGCGGACTCACTGCCATCAGAGTCCGCACGTAAAGATGGATGGAGGTCCGCGAAGAAAAGGAGAAAGAAGAAAAGCGGGCCCAAACCACCATCAACTTAACATTAAAGGTAAACTAATTATGGTGAGTTTCATCCAAATTAATTTACACCACAGCGGAGCAGCCGCAGCAATTTTGAGCAAAAGGCTAGCTTCCGACAATATCAACATTGCTCTGGTGCCAGAACCATATATATATGCGAACGGCATCAGAGGTCTAAATGGGTCGGGGATTAAAGTTATTTCCGCGACTAATAATCCCAGAGCTTGCCTGGTGTACAGGGGTCTTGACGCAGTACCTATTCCGCACCTGTGTGGTAGAGATATTGCAGTGGCCTCGGTGCAGGTTAATCTCTGGGGACAAGAGAGGGAGGTGATTCTGTGCTCAGCGTATTTTCCGTACGACTCAGAATCACCTCCTCCTCCAATAGAGGTGGAAACTGTGGTCGAATATTGTGAATCTCGGGGTTTGCTATTGGTCCTTGGCTGTGACGCAAACTCGCACCACACGCAATGGGGCAGTTCCGACATAAATGCTAGGGGTCGGGCTCTCCTGGAATTCATTTCGGCCAACGGTCTGGAGATTGTCAATAGAGGCATGTCTCCAACCTTTATAAACACAATTAGGTCAGAGGTCATTGACATTACTCTCTGCTCCCCGAGACTGCTACAGTTTCTGTCGGGGTGGAAAGTTTCAAATGAACCTTCCCTATCTGATCATAGACACATTGTGTTTGATATGCTCACCAAACCGTGTACCGTAACCTCGTATCGCAATCCCAGACGCACTGACTGGGAGGCTTACAGGCGGGAGCTCTCTGGGCTACTTGCCGGCGGTGCAAATAGGTTGCACACGAAGGAAGATGTAGAATCTGCGGTTAGTGAACTTCAGGATGCCATGATTTCATCGTATGAAAACAACTGTCCTGCAAGTGTTACTACCGGCTCTAGGGATGTTCCGTGGTGGAATAGAAATCTTGATAGACTACGCCATGACACTAGAACATCCTTCAACAAAGCGAAAATGACCGGTCTGGACTCGGACTGGCTAATCTTTAGGGAGAAGCAGCGAGAGTATAGAAGGTCAGTGAAAAATTCGAAAAAAGACTCCTGGAGAGAGCTTTGTGGCAACATTAACATGATGCCCGCTCTCTTTAGAGTGCAAAAGGTAATATCCAAGGATAATACTGCAAAGTTGGGTTGCCTCGAACTAGCAGGTCAATCACTTACAGTGTCTGAGACCATGACGCATTTACTGTCCACGCATTTCCCTGGCTTTACCATGGAAGAACAGGACGATCAGAGGCGTGATGGTGGAAGGGCAAACAGGGAGGATTGGGCGACAGCAAAACTCATCGTAAGCATTACAAAAGTGAGATGGGCTGTGGCTAGATTTGCTCCTTACAAGTCTCTTACGGTATCTTCCCGGCACTGCTACAACAGGGCTTGGATATAATTGTTGGAAGGCTCAAGGAGATCTTTAAAACATGCATAGCTTTAGGCTACATACCCAGGAAATGGGAAGAATCCCGCGCGGTATTCATTCCTAAACCTGGACGCCCAAGCTATGGCGACGCAAAAGACTTCAGGCCGATAAGCCTGATGTCATTTTTGCTCAAAACTCTTGAGCGGCTAATAGACGGCTAATAGGCATATTCGTGATACGAGTCTTGTAGAGAGACCGCTATCAGAGTACCAGTTTGCTTACCAAGCCGGCCTTTCTGTGGATGCTGCACTCCACCGACTAGTAGGGTCGATAGAAGGTGCGCTCTCAGAAAAGGCAATGGCCTTAGGGGTTTTCCTCGATATCGAGGGAGCCTTCAGCAATACAACGGTTGGGGCGATTCGCACTGCACTAATTGAGCGCGGGGTGGAAGACATCTTGGTAAGATGGATCTGCAACATGCTCGAAGTGAGGTGTATTACCACAACTTTAGGGGGACAATCGGTTAGAGGCTTTGTAGGTAGAGGGTGTCCGCAGGGTGGAGTTCTTTCGCCATTACTGTGGTGCCTCGTCGTGGATAGCTTACTAACCGGTCTCAAGGAATTAGGGATATTTGCTCAAGGCTACGCTGATGACATATCCATACTTGTCAAAGGCCGAGACGAGGGCACTATCTATGATCTGATGCAACAAGCGCTCTCGTACGTGGAGCACTGGTGCATTGACAAAGAACTCTCTGTCAAACCGGAAAAAACGGGCTGTGTACTGTTTACTAGGAGACGAAGAGTTGCTCAACGGATGATCAGCATATCTGGCATTCAAATTACACAAACCGGAACGGTTAAGCATCTGGGAGTCATCCTGGATGCAAAACTGAACTGGAGTGATCATTTGGATTGGAGACTAACCAAGGCAAATAGTGTCTTCTGGATGTGCAGGAGAGCATTTGGACAGTCTTGGGGACTCCAACCTCACATGGTGCACTGGTTATTCACAATGATTGTAAAGCCAATGCTCACATTTGGCTGTGTAGTATGGTGGACAAGAACCTCTCTGGCTGTAGCCAGGAAAAAATTGGATCACCTGCTCAGAGTCGTATGCCTTAGTGTCACTGGAGCCATGCGAACGACCCCTACTGCTGCGCTGGGCGCGCTTCTAGGTATTCCGCCGATTCATTTAATGATTGAGGCGGAGGCCATGACAGCGGCCTATCGACTTAGGAGTTGCAGACAGTGGCACTGTAGGACAAACACAGGTCACGCGAGTATAATGAACAGGTTGGAGACGGTGACTCCACTTGTGGAAATGGCACAGGATTCCACTGTTCCGACTCATCGTTTTGACCGCAAATTTCGGGTAATCGTTCCCTCCCGTGAGGAATGGGATCGAGATGTACCTAACTTTTCACCCCCTCCCGGACCATATCTTTATACGGATGGGTCAAGGGCCGGAGATTTATCTGGTGCGGGGGTTTATGGACCTAGAATAAAGGAATCGATTCCTCTGGGTCAATATGCGACAGTTTTTCAATCGGAAATCTTCGCTATGCTGAGAGGTGCCCAGATTTGTAACACGAAAGGTTACAATGGGGCACATATCAGCATCTTCTCAGATAGCCAGGCAGCACTTCGGGCTCTTGAGGCGTCAAGATTCCAATCGAGGATAGTCTATGAATGCTTCGAGGAACTGAACCACCTGGCACTGAGTAACACAGTCAGGCTGATCTGGGTACCGGGTCACTCTGGCGTTAAGGGGAATGAAGTAGCGGACTCGTTGGCACGAGAGGGGTCATCTCAAGCGCCCCTTTCACCTGAGCCTATCATTCCCATAGCAAGATGCTCCGTAATTTACCAAATCAAGGGGTGGCTTAAACAAGCTCACCTCGACTACTGGGACTTTGCGCAGGGCATGCGACAGGCCAAGTTGTGCATAAACACAGCTAGGCCATTCGACTGTGCTCGGTTGAAACTCAATAGAATGCAGTTGAGAAGGGTGGTGGGGCTTTTGACAGGACACTGTCGATTGAATTACCACCTTCATAACTTGGGGATCTCTGATGATCCCACTTGCAGGGCCTGTATGGAGGACGATGAAACCTCCATACATGTTATATGCACCTGCAGAAGCCTGCAAGGTGTCAGATATAGAATGTTTGGGTCCGAAACTTTGGATCCATCAATCCTGGGAGCAATCCCGGCGGAGAAGTTGTGGGCCTTTTGCGTGGCGTCTGGCCTTGACAGAATCCTATAGCTTCATCTGCTTAAAATAGCACCTCTTATCCGGAGGCGTCTCGCCTTCGGGTGACAGGTTGTTCTCAAGGAGGGCACAGAGGACCCCTTGGTCTAGGTGCTAGGGACCCGTATGCGGTACCCCTCTTTCTTATTATTATTATTATTAATGAAAATGCGATACCGCTACATACTTCCCCCCATCAACTAATAAAGAAAAACGACTAGAAAAAGGTTGTAACATAAAACAACCTTGTTCACTCGGAAAAAACTTTAAAAGTTGATGTACATCTTATAATTAAATACAAAGTTAATTAAGATAAGATTAACATTGAAAAAAGTATGCAGGTTTTAGCCAGTCAATCGAAATAGAGGTAGGTTTGTTATTGATATCAATAACAAAAAATTTAGGAAATCTCTTGATAACAGAGAAAGGACCTCTATAATTACAAGATAGTGGAGGTTTGACATGATCCTCGCGTATAAAAACTTTTTTTGATGAATCTAAATCTTTGGGTAAAAATACATTTTTGTTGATGAACTGTCTGGTAAAGAAAAATTTTGCATTTATCATTCTATTTTTCAACTCTCGAGTAGATTGTTGAACAGAATGATATGTATCAACGTTTTCTGAAAAGAGGATTTTCCTCGATTTTCCGGGGATGCCCTCATCAGAATGCGATTTGGTGCCAATGGGACCAATGGGAAACCAAACCCTTTAAAACAAAAAAAATTATTTTTGGAGGCGGTGTCAACATAGAGAAATTCACATAACTTTTGGACACCGCCTCCAAAAATAACAATAATTGTACATATATATTTAAAAATTTTTGCTTTGGTGAACTAAAATTGGCACAAGAATATGCAATTATTTTTTTACTTTTTAGTGCATCTTTTGTTAAGTCGGGTTTCCATTTTGTCAAAATAGGTTTTATTTCTCGCTTTTTAGTGACTTTGAAGTTCTATAACTGATTTTATTTGTCTAAATATGGGTAGACCTACTAAACGACCAACTAATTTTTAGTGAATTTTTTTTAACACATTTTTTTTTACCCGTTTTTTTTTTTTTTGTAATTTTAAGTGCATTTTTTTATAACAGATTTTCAGTTTTTTTTACAAGCATTTTGTTTTTTTTTTGTAAAAATTTTTTTTTTTTGGGGTCGGTTTTTTTTTTGTAAAAAATTTTTTTGAAGTCGGTTTTTAAAAAAATTTTTTTATTTTCCCATTATGAACGAGTATACCCTTTCAAAAAAAAAAAAAAATTTCGCAGAAATCGGTTATCACATATAAAATGAGGATTTTCCTCAATTTCCCGGAGATCCCGGAGAATGCGATTTGGTGACAATGGGACCAATCGGGAATCAAACCCTTTAAAACAAAAAAACAAAATTCAAAATCGGTTCATAAATGACGGAGTTCTGAGGTAACAAACATAAAAAAAAAAAAAATACAGACGAATTGAGAACCATCCTCCTTTTTTGAAGTCGGGTTAAAAAGTACATATGTTGTATATATATGTATGTGTAGCGGTATCGCATTTTCATTAAATTATTATTAACAATTTGATTACTTCTTGGTTCTCGCGTTTTGGTTTACCTACGAGGATCACTACTGATCAAGGTAAACAATTTCAATCACATATATGGAAAGATTTTTTGTCTTCTCTAGGGATTAAGCATATTTCCACTACTGCTTATCACCCTAACAGCAACGGTATTATTGAACGGTTTAACCGGTCACTCAAAATTTCTTTAAATTGCTGTCAAAAAATAATAACTGGTACAAAATTTTACCTTGGGTACTTCTAAATTTGCGCTCCTCGGTCAAGGAGGATATTAACCTTTCTTCTGCAGAAATTTTATATGGGATTCCTCTTCGATTACCATATGATTTCTTTTCAGAAAACGTTGATACATATCATTCTGTTCAACAATCTACTCGAGAGTTGAAAAATAGAATGATAAATGCAAAATTTTTCTTTACCAGACAGTTCATCAACAAAAATGTATTTTTACCCAAAGATTTAGATTCATCAAAAAAAGTTTTTATACGCGAGGATCATGTCAAACCTCCACTATCTTGTAATTATAGAGGTCCTTTCTCTGTTATCAAGAGATTTCCTAAATTTTTTGTTATTGATATCAATAACAAACCTACCTCTATTTCGATTGACTGGCTAAAACCTGCATACTTTTTTCAATGTTAATCTTATCTTAATTAACTTTGTATTTAATTATAAGATGTACATCAACTTTTAAAGTTTTTTCCGAGTGAACAAGGTTGTTTTATGTTACAACCTTTTTCTAGTCGTTTTTCTTTATTAGTTGATGGGGGGAAGTATGTAGCGGTATCGCATTTTCATTAAATTATTATTATAATTTTATTTATCATTTTTATCTGTTGCTTAAGAACTATAACTTCTCTCTATTATCACGGTTGCTTTGAATGTTAACAACTTTGATAATTTACATATAAATATATATAATATGTCATAAATCAATTTAATAAAGATCAATTATATCTTGTAACACTTATTTATTATTTATTTAAATAATAATTATTCATTATATCAATCTTTTACCTCTACATATGCATACAACATATGTATATATGGATATATATGTATATATATATATATATATATATATATATATATATATTTATATATATATACATATATATATATATATATATATATATATATATATATATATATATATACAAATTTCAGCGATAGTGATTTTTAACATCTAATAGGTAGGATCGATGGACATTTGAAGAAATTATTATGAAATTCCAACATTGGTGCAAAAACAATAGCGGCATTTCCTTTGGAGGAAATTCGCTAAAAATATGCAGATCAGCAAACAAGAATTCATTCAGTATGAAAAAGCTGTATGGCATGTTTTCTTTCAGTGAACTATTGTTGACGCACATGTGTGTTATATGAAATATGTGAAGGAACATGTGACTTACAACAAACCAATTTAGTTATATAAATCTTGTTTCACAAAATAGATGATTCGAAAACCAGTTAAAGAGTTATTTTAAACGCCTCTTTACACAGATAATCTCACTAATGTCCTACTACGTACTTACTAACTATACTAACTGTAGGTAGGTAATGTTGCATTCAAACGGGAAATGTAATTTTCTATATTTAAAAATCCAATAATATAATTTAGTATGATCTTTCATTTGTGTGTTATTTTTTAATGAACCGGTTATATTACACAATACAAATTTTGCAAAATTACTTTAAAATATGTATTTAGGAATTTGTTGTTTTTTTTTATTCACTATTATAACTGTTGTTGATTTTGTAAAAATTTTGTTTGCTATCAGATTAGAATAATTTCATAACATTTAAATAAATAGTTTGTTTTATGAAATTCGAGAGACAAAAAAAAGGTAAAATTTATAACAAGGTCACAGGGTCAATTCACTCTAGAAGTTTACAAGTCTACATATTACTTGCTGGATTTCCTATACTAATTAGGTCAATCCTATCCTATCTATACTAATATAATAAAACCTATTTTGACAAAATGGAAACCCGACTTCAAAAATTAAATATTCTATAACAAAAAATGCACTAAAAAGTAAAAAAATAATTGCATATTCTTGTGCCAATTTTAGTTCACCTAAGCAAAAATTTTTAAATATATATGTACAATTATTGTTATTTTTAGAGGCGGTGTCAGCACAGAAAAATTCACATAACTTTTGGACACCGCCTCCAAAAATAACAATAATTGTACATATATATTTAAAATTTTTTGCTTAGGTGAACTAAAATTGGCACAAGAATATGCAATTATTTTTTTATTTTTTAGTGCATTTTTTTGTTATAGAATATTTATTTTTTTTGGGGTCGGTTTTTTTTTGGGAAAAATTTTTTTGAAGTCGGTTTTTAAGAAAATTTTCTTATTTTCCCATTATGAATGAATATACCCTTTCAAAAAAAAAAAAATTTCGCAGAAATGCCCTCATCAGAATGCGATTTGGTGCCAATGGGACCAATGGGAAACCAAACCCTTTAAAACAAAAAAAATTCTAAATCGGTTCATAAATGACGAAGTTCTGAGGTGCATACATAAAAAAAAAATACAGACGAATTGAGAACCATCCTCCTTTTTGAAGTCGGGTTAATAAAAAGAGATAAAGTTTGTTTGTTAGTTTGTGTGTATGTATGTTCCGGATAATCTTATAGCAACGGCAATGTTCGGCCGAATATCCGGCTATTCGGTTTATAGGGTAGCCGGATAGCCGGTATTCGGCAAAACAGCTATCCGTTTCATCACTAATTTAGACTTTATCAAGTACTGTAACAATAAATAATTATAAATAGTTAACAAAATTAATTCTTAATACTAACATTAAATAACTAACCTTAGTACATTATACGTCAACTTTTTTTAGTACCGCATAAATAATTAAATAATAATAGCATCAATATTGCATAGTGAGTTTTTTTCTTAATAGATTAAATAAAATAAACAGCCTGTCTCATGGTATTATAATTTTTTCTCACTGCACGTCAATGTTAAAGGTTAGTCATTAAAATGTTCAGCTGGTCAGAATTCTGGGGCAGCAATGAAAATCTATTTTTGTCCTTGTATACATACGAACTTATTCATTTAAGTTACTTACAATTATGGACACGATATCAAATAATAATATTTACAAGATTTTTCGCAAACATTGTTATTAACAAAATAAAAGTACAGTTTACAAGTCGACTAATCAAAGATGTTCATAATCATATATAGATAGTAGTACGTATTCTTTTTAAACTTTTGCATTCGATTTTTGTCGACTTCTTTCGGTTTTCGAAAAAATGTTCCGAACAAAAGTTGCTAGTATAAGTTTTACTCAACCTATTACCGTTTTCAAAACACCATTTAAGATCAGAAAATGAGGTTATGTTCATTACCTAATTAGATTACTTTTCTACCCAGCAGTGCCTACTCTGAAATTTTGAGCACGTTTTCTTGAATCGTTTCCGAAATATATTGTGAGAAAAATTTAAACTATTACCGAAATCAAATACACAATGGCATTTTTTGAAGCTGTTTCGATTTTGGTTATAAACTTTTAGAAGCTTACAGCTCCTAACCTCCATAAATCGACCATCCTGCAAGTTAATATAGTTAGGTCATTTTTTTCATATAGCAACACAGTATGCTTGGGTCTGTGGTAGCCATTATTTTCATTTACTAAATTAATTTATTATTAGCCATGGAATTTGTCATTCATAAAATAACAAATTAATTTTACAAGTTTTACAATGTTCCACAAAGTAGAGCCCCAAACCATACAAATGGAAGTTTCCATTTGATTATAGTTATTAATTTTTATACCTACCATAAACGTACTTCGGTTCTATCGATCACATTACATAGTCCAGAATAAGAATTCGTTTCAGTCAATTTACACTTCATAAACAATGAGGCTTGAACAATGATTTAAGTTTAATTCATATTCACATTCGTTTCAGCTAAACAACTTATGTTATACGATGTGTGACATTTTTCTATTAAATAAAATTTTTAAAGAGTGACCATCCATAAAATAGCAGTTATACTCATAAATAAATATAAATATTTGATTTTTAATACGAGCTGTTGTTTTGAAAAGGTGTGTAAATCCATAATATGAATTTATTGAATTAAACAAAAACTTTTTAACAAAAAAAAAACCGACAAAAGAAGAAAGTAACTGAAAAGCAAAAAATAATAACTTTGTAACAAAAAATTAAGCGTTTGAAAAAAGAAAGGGAAAAATAAAAAAGTAACTTTTTAGTCTAACAAAGTCCTACATTATAGTAAATACCTAAATAATTTTGAGTCGGCGCCAAACAAACAAAATGTAATATTTTGTAATATTTACTTTTAACCCAAAATGAGATTCACCCTTCGCCAATTTCGATGGAGATTTTTTGGCGGCGACTCAAAATTATTTAGGTATTTACATTAGTGTAGGACGTAGTTAGACTAAAAAGTTACTTTTTTATTTTTTGCTTTCTTTTTTCGAAGGTTTAATTTTTTGTTACAAAGTTATTATTTTATGCTTTTCAGTTACTTTCTTCGTTCGTCGGTTTTATTTTTTGTTAAAAAGTTTTTATTTTTATTTATTTTTTTTTGTGGATTATAGTGTCATTAGAACTACATGTGTGTCAAGAGTTTCAACAGAATAGGTTCACAGATGAAAATTCAGTGGCGAACAATCAACCATTCCCTATTTTTCTATCCTTAGGGGCGAAATTAAAAAAAAAAATTTATATGGTACCAATTTTGAAGTATACCCTATCCAATAAAAAAAGAATTATCGAAATAGGACTACTCTGTAAAAAGTTATGCCTGGTAAGTTGTCATACATTAAAAAAAATATAGGGGTTGACTTGAAAACCTACTTCATTTTTTTCGTCGGTTAAAAAAACATTCAAATTGGGCAAAAATATTGAGTGCTTTCAAATAGTGTTTACACACAGAACATATATAATCGATTATGATATCTTTCTTTAGTGGAAGCGCTGGGAAGTCTTTTATTTTTTTATTTTTTTGTGGCTAAAATTTGAAATTTTTTATTAAATTATCAAAATCGGACTACTCTGTAAAAAGTTATGCGTGATCATGCATTAAAAAAAAAAATATATATATATACAGGTTGAATTGATTGTCTCCTTCTTTCGTCGGTAAAAAATAACAAGTGAAATTGTAATAACTGAGTTTATTGTTCGAATTTTTCATTACCAGTTCATTACCAGCGCTAACTGTTTATTTTATTTTACTTTTTTACACACGCACCAGATGTATAAAATATATGACTGATACATATACCATGGTTCTAGATACATATTTAGTAAACACATGCTTCTGTAATCTACAGTAGTTACATTTGTTTGAGTTGGAATTAGGATATGATTTTGTAATAAAACATTTCTTTTTACAGTTTTAAAGGTAGATATTTTGCACCTTAACTTTGGGGAAGGAGGTGGTTGTTGGTCCACTCGACCAATATCCCTCATACACAAGTCACTTTTTAGCTCAAAAAAGACACACACACACACACACATACACAATTTTAGATAATTGAGCTCTTTTTATTTTTGATTTGAGGACATGCGAACATATGAGATAGAATAAAGAATAGAATATAAAGATTTTATGTACACAGATTTTTATCTCTAATCAATATCTCTAAGCACTGGGATTCACTTATCAAAAAACTACTACCAACTTTAATCAAAGAATTACTATAACCTATATTATATATAACCAAAAGCATGCCGATCGAAAAGGTTAAAAATGTATTTTTACAATTCCAGTGGCTGTAAACCTCTTGGGGCGATAAAGTGGACAGGCAGATTGTTTTTCTGCATTTTTTGTGGGATGTTAAACAGTTTAGTAGATACACACTTTTAAATATAAGTTATTTGAGTATACATAAAACACATGGTCAAAGTCCCGAATGGTTTCGCCACTCGTAAGTCAAGCTTACTCCTTCACCCCTTCGGATATGGGAGGACGTTCCATGTCAACCAGGACAACGTTTTCTCAAAAAATGAACGCATTGATTAAATAATTTAAAGGCATCAAAATGTATGCCTTCCATAAAGCAGCGCCGTTAATAAGAACTTTGAAGAAATATTTTCATTCACGGCATATATGATTCTATCCTAAGAACATTTTCATGTAATATCAATGTTTCTGAGTCGCTGAATTTGAATTTCAGGGTATCATTTTCCAGGTATTTTCGAATATATTTTCGGGAAAAATAATGCTTATTTACAAAACCACCTCGTTTAACAAATTCCATACCTCCATTTTGTTACCTATAGATTGTATTACTAAGGATAGTGTTTATTAAATGCAAAGGGGTTCTTTTATTTTACTACGGATTAATGAATGAAAACCCTTATTATTATATATTACAATTAAAAAAAGAATATTGAATTTTATAGTGAAATAATAAAATGAAACAAAATTGTTAATAATTGTGCGGTCTTGTGGTTTTAACAATAATTATAATTGAAAAATGAAAGTAAATCAAATAGTATAAATTATTATTATAAAAAATAAAATAAACGTGTGCAGAACTGTTCAAAATTCAATGACAAATTCAATGTATTTTACCAGATTTATTTGACAATCGATTCATTTACAGATTCGGCTCAAATAATATAAATTTTACAAGAATTTTTGATAATCATTTTAAGACATTTGATATCTAGTTTTTAACGTTTACACTCCATAATTTTTATTTAATTTTTTGTTTATTGATGTTAAGCTCTCGCCTCATTCATTTTTAGTGTCCCGTATCAAAATCGGCATACAGAACACTTATTAAATCATCCACCTCGGTGCGTGCCTGTCTTTCAAAATGAAGTGTAGGTCAACTTTCTTAAACTGAATTCCCATTGTTTTATTGCGAAACATTTTTTTTTAAATTCGCGATAGATGGAGCCGCAATCGCAAAAATTGATTGGTAGTTTTTGGACAAATACAAGAGGGAATAAAAAATAATAAAGTATAAGAGGAAAAAATCATAATGAATATCTAATTAAGTAGCCATGGTGATATATTTGTAATATCCATTGTAATGAGTATTATCTATACTATAATAGTTTTTTGTTTGTTTGTTTGTACGCGCTAATCTCTGGAACGGGTAGCCCGATTTGAAAAATTCTTTTTGCAGTAGATAGCTCGTTTATTGATGAAGGTTACAGGCTATATACAAATTTAACGCGGGTGAAACCGCGGGGGAGGATAGCTAGTATTGAAATAAATTATCTCTATTATATTTATTTATATTTTAAAATTATTTCTGTAAATATTGGAGTTACATATGATCAGGTGATAAATTGTAGTAAAATTTATTCACTACAACTTTATTGATTATGATTTTTGTTATTTAACGAATATAAAACCAGTTCTTCAAAATTCAGTCTTTCCCCGTATTTCTAAGCCTATTAAAACTTAGTCGTTTAAATAACAAAAGCACGTCGTACACCATATTACATTACGATTGGACTAATACTGTGACCAACAAAGCGCGTACAGACATATATAAACATTGATGGATGTTTGAAGAAATTTTTGTGAAATCGTTAAATCGAAAATCGTTGTGAAAGAAAAACGTTAAAAATGAAATATAAAGAACACAGTTTAACCCAATGTTTGAAACAAAGTAAAATTTTATTTTGATAATGTTTATTTATTTTAATTTTGTTTGTAAACTATATAAACAAGAAGCACGTACCTATGTATGTTTTAATAATCGTAAGTAAACAATGATCTTGACATAATGCATTAAATAAGTATTAACATTCTATAAATGTCGCATTTCATAAGAAATTTTATCTATAATTTGTATGATAAAAAAGTACTTATATTTTTGTTTTATTTTTTATTAGTAAGTAAAAAAAAAGTGGTTGATTAATAGTTGATTTATAGTAGATTAATAGTAGAGGCATGTGGACAAAAGTAACAACAAAAGTAAAAAACCTATTTTGACAAAATGGAAACCCGACTTCAAAAATCAAATATTCAATAACAAAAAATGCACTAAAAAGTAAAAAAATAATTGCATATTCTTGTGCCAATTTTAGTTCACCTAAGCAAAAATTTTTAAATATATATGTACAATTATTGTTATTTTTGGAGTCGGTGTCAGCATAGAGAAATTCACATTACTTTTGGATACCGCCTCCAAAAATAACAATAACTGTACATATATATATTTAAAAATTTTTGCTTAGGTGAACTAAAATTGGCACAAGAATATGCAATTATTTTTTTACTTTTTAGTGCATTTTTTCATAACAGATTTTCAATTTTTTTTTACAAGCATTTTGTTTTTTTTTTGTAAAAATTTTTTTTTTGGGGTCGGTTTTCTTTTGTAAAAGTCGGTTTTAAAAAAAATTTTCTTATTGGTCTCATTCCAAGTCCGTTGATTTCCAAAATTTGTTAATGCAGATGGAAACTATAAACTATATTAAAGATCTAGCCGACAGAAAACTGCTGAAACTTTGGAACGGTTTAGAATTTTGGACTGATAGTTTTTCTGGAGTCGTAAGGAAAATTTATTTAGAGACTTTTATCATTATTTCGCTATGTCCTATATTTTTCTTCAAACAATTCGGACAAACATACACATATACTCACAACATATTCCCTTACATATCAACCTACTTGATTTTAATGCTCCTTGGTAGTCAAATTTATTAAAAATTATGTTTCCTAAACTATTTTGAACCAAAGAAAATCGAAAATTCAGTCTGATTAAATGCTTAATTTGTAGTTTGTACCATATTGCTCGTATAAGCCATTCTGGATTCGAAACTTTGGATTCCAAAACGTATATAGGTAGAATTTCGAAAATCATATCTCTAATCAAATTTTCAAGTAGATTTTCATAACTTATGAAAATGAAAATGATCTAAAAACATGATTTTTAATAAAATCGGAGACAAAAATTATTTTTCGATTTTCTTAAGTGTTTTCGATTACGTTGTAGGCCAAACGAAACACAAAATTTGTTCTAAACGTGTATCTTACAAATGTTTCAAGAATTTAAAAATAACTATTTATTTATTTATAAATGTATAGTCATTTAGAATCTTCATATTAATATAAATATCCTCCTAGCTATATAACTTATGTAATCAAATGTAGGTAAAATTATTTTATATAATCCAATATGTAGGTAGATTTAAATTGTTATACATTTACTTTTCAATCTTGTTTATACAATATATTGGTGAGAAAGTCAAATCATTTATTACTAAAATGATTGACATAAACAGCGGCTATTTAATTAAGTCTGTTTGTTAATTTATATCTTTTGTTGCAAAAAAATGGATAATATTTTGTTGACATACTCAATGTCTTAATACGTATTGTTAGTCTCCCAACTTTGAAAAATTGGTTTCCGGCTTCAATATATACTATTCGGGATGAGGTAAAAATAATCGAGAAAGTGTTGAATATAAAACATTTTTTCTAATAAAATTTGATTTTCTATTAGGAAATATTTCTACTATAAAACATAGTTCTAAAATTCTCAACAGTTATCTTTTATCATATAAAACGGATTCTACAATCCATAAACCATATTTTGACAAAATGGAAACCCGACTTCTAAAATCAAATATTCTATAACAAAAGATGCACTAAAAAGTAAAAAAATAATTGCATATTCTTGTGCCAATTTTAGTTCACCAAAGCAAAAATTTTTAAATATATATGTACAATTATTGTTATTTTTGGAGGCGGTGCCCAAAAGTTATGTGAATTTCTCTATGCTGACACCGCCTCCAAAATAACAATAATTGTACATATATATTTAAAAATTTTTGCTTTGGTGAACTAAAATTGGCACAAGAATATGCAATTATTTTTTTACTTTTTAGTGCATCTTTTGTTATAGAATATTTGATTTTAGAAGTCGGGTTTCCATTTTGTCAAAATATGGTTTATTTCTCGCTTTTTAGTGACTTTGAAGTTCTATAACTAGTTTTATTTGTCTAAATATGGGTAGACCTACTAAACGACTTACTAATTTTTATTGAATTTTTTTAACACATTTTTTTTTTACGTTTTTTTTTTTTTTTTTTTTTTTAAATTTTAAGACCATTTTTTTATAACAGATTTTCAATTTTATTTACATGCATTTTGTTTTTTTTTTGTAAAAATTTTTTTTTTTAGGGTCGGTTTTTTTTTTGTAAAAAATTTTTTTGAAGTCGGTTTTTAAAAAACTTTTCTTATTTTCCCATTATGAATGAGTATACCCTTTCAAAAAAAAAAAAATTTCGCAGAAATCGGTTATCACATATAAAATGAGGATTTTCCTCGATTTTCCGGGGATCCCCTCATCAGAATGCGATTTGGTGCCAATGGGACCAATGGGAAACCAAACCCTTTAAAACAAAAAAAAAATTCAAAATCGGTTCATAAATGACGCAGTTCTGAGGTGACACACATAAAAAAAAAAAAAATATATATATATAGACGAATTGAGAACCATCCTCCTTTTTTGAAGTCGGGTTAAAAAGAGGAGTTTGTGCTTATTGTCCGAACAATTTACTTTTATATATACAAAAATATCTATCAGCTGATACATTTTATACTGGAATTGAGGCAATAAATTGAAATATTTGTAAGAAAGAAGCAGCACCTTCTTTGTAAATAATCATAACATTTGTTATATGTAGAAATGTATTCCATAGATAACGTTTTTTCATCAACGGGAATATATAGGTCGTGGTCTCATTTCATGAAATGTCTGTATATTGTGTAAAAACGAAAAGTTACATGTTGTGCCTAGGCGTTTAGTGAAAGACCCATCATACACTGACGGATAGTGTCTAATATAATCTGCCTTACTTTATATCGTAGTCTGATTGTAAAATCCTTTTTTTACGAACATCCAAAATACTTCATTACAAATTGGTTCACTTCATTACTTATTGTTTCCATGTATAAAATTACACGTTCAATTACTATGGAAGCCGAAGTCAAAAACTTATTTATTGCTCATTATATTAAATATTATGAAATTAGGGCAAATAATATTCCTTCGGTAATCGGATGAGTAATATATTTTTATTTATCTGGGTAAAATAACTTATTTTAATTGGTCCAATTTTGCATAGATGCAGTATAACCTTAAAAGTTGCATTGTACCTTTTTCAGTTTTAAACCCTAATTATTTTAAAAGTTTTAACCACGATATCTGAAATATATTGAAAGACTTTCAGTGCGGGTGCCTAAAAACACACAAACCCGACCATCTCGGGGTATGACCGATGAAGTGAAACATTGTAGTACGCGGTTGGAATAGTTACCATATTTAATTCCTCAGTAATTATAACCTCCATTGTTTACAAATGCTTAGAAATTCCAATCTGATACAAAAATTTTAGGTTGGCTTAAACCTTTTCTTATGCAAATAACCGGACGAATAAAAACTACATAGACAAAATAAAAATAATGGTGGTACTTTCCGATATCCTTTAAAGTTGATATTTGGCATACAGTAAGGTGTAGTGGCCAAACCAAAGGGAAAACACGAAATTTCTATCCCGAAATAGAAAATTTCGGAATTTTTTGTTTGGTGAATTTAACATAGTAATACATATAGATATGCATGTTGCAATGTCATTGGCTGATAGATAATTGCTATTCGTCAATGCTAAGACATCCAACTATGAATATTTTCTTCACCTAGATTTAATAATCCTTTGATTTCAGTATTTTATTAAATTAAGACTAAAAAATAAATAAGTAATTTTTTTTTTGGCAAAGATAAAATATTAAATACATACTAAATTTATATTCATTTTCTTACACTTATAAATAACTTGGCCCTCTCGTTCACTTTTTAAATAAAATATATTATATTGAGGATTACCCCGAAAACTTGTCTCTTTTTTAATACCTGATATTTAATACCACAAAAGTGCAAATATATTTGTCCATATTTAATTAATTTTTCGAAAAATCAAAGTGATCTTCTATTTGATTAGTTACATTCTCGGATAAAAATCTAAGTATAAGTTGTATTACTTTTCAACTTGTTCATTATAATGAATTCATAATAAATTAATTGTTATACAGAAGGTAATATTATATTGACTTAACCAAAATCTATGTGTCCAGTGTATCTCATTTCTGTGGAGCATAAAAAAATAGGGTAAATTTCGGGACAATTCACCAAATACGAGACAATTGTCAACCCTGGACACATAGATTTTGGTTAAGTCAATATAATATTACCTTCTGTATAACAATTAATTTATTATGAATTCATTATAATAATTGCACTTTCTAAATAAACAATTCATTATTTTCTTAATAATCTGTATTTAATTAAGTAATCTAAAAATACGATTGTTTATTCCATACAATTACTTACATTCTTAATATTATTGTAAGTAGATGTTTTTATTTAAAACTTTCATTAATCTTTCTTGCAGATAAAATTGAATGAATGTATTAAGCGTTTAATTTGATTTCTAATTCGCATTGACCCAATTGGGGACGATTTTGTCGAAAAGTTGAGAGCTGACTGAGACTTCCACTTGCCCCATACTCCTATAAGCGAGAGTCAAGTGTATTTATTATCTGTTATTTATAACGCTTTCTAAATTTAATGTCCGATGTATACTGAGTTTACGAAAAAAAGTCTTTTATTATAACAAAAGCAGGTTAGCCAGACAATTGCAGGGCATTTTCCATCCAAAAATTAGACGCATTATTATTTTTTTATTACTGCACATACAAAATATTATTTTTAGGAAAAGAGAAAGAAAATGGACACATCTGAAAAACATTTTTATGTACACTCCCGTTCAATAAAATTGAACAGACCTGTTAATTTTCTTACATTTCATAAAACTCCTCACTTTTGTGACTCTCTGTATAATTATTCATTTATAAACAAAGATAAGTAGTATATATTTTGAGTGAAAAAAGAAATGGAAGTATAGTAAAAACCATTTAGTACAAGAATAATCAAAATTGTGAGAGACTGATTTGGTTCAGATCTGTTCAATTTTATTGAACGGGAGAGTACTTCCCCGAAATATCTAATAATGTTCGTTTCAAAAATGACTGCATTATAATAATTGTGGTATAATACAAATTACAGATATGTCTCTAATCTCCGCAACCATTGAGTGTAGGTAGCTTTAGGACCTTAGTAGTCTTTTTAAAACAAAAATGATGTTTTAGAAGAAGACTTTAATGTTATTAGGTGGTTTGTAGACGTTTGGAACATACTCGTACACTCAAGATTCCAAACATATAGACAATGATCAATTTAAAAAAAAAAGATTAGTCAACATCCAATTGTCTAAATTCAATGAACTTAAGCGAATATCAATGGCAATTTTTAACACTGACATTCAAAACTATATTTGCGAATGTCCTTTTAAGTAAAATATTTATAAGATATGATTAGTAGATATTACGCCTTAGTTCGATTTGATAAATTCTTTGAAGTAAATGGTTTCGAATTTTATTATGAGATATATTCATAGTAACTTTATAAATTAACAAATGATAAAACTTATTTTGACAAAATGGAAACCCGACTTCTAAAATCAAATATTCTATAACAAAAGATGCACTAAAAAGTAAAAAAATAATTGCATATTCTTGTGCCAATTTTAGTTCACCAAAGCAAAAATTTTTAAATATATATGTACTTATAATTATTGTGTACTTATATAATTATTGTTATTTTTGGAGGCGGTGTCAACATAGAGAAATTCACATAACTTTTGGACACCGCCTCCAAAAATAACAATAATTGTACATATATATTTAAAAATTTTTGCTTTGGTGAACTAAATTTGGCACAAGAATATGCAATTATTTTTTTACTTTTTAGTGCATCTTTTGTTATAGAATATTTGATTTTAGAAGTCGGGTTTCCATTTTGTCAAAATAAGTTTTATTTCTCGCTTTTTAGTGACTTTGAAGTTCTATAACTGATTTTATTTGTCTAAATATGGGTAGACCTACTAAACGACCAACTAATTTTTAGTGAATTTTTTTATAACACTTTTTTTTAACCCGTTTTTTTTTTATATAATTTTTAGTGCATTTTTTCATTCAACATTTTTTCATTTCAACAGATTTTCATTTTTTTTTACAAGCATTTTGTTTTTTTTTTGTAAAAATTTTTTTTCTTGGGGTCGGTTTTTTTTTTGTAAAAAATTTTTTTGAAGTCGGTTTTTAAAAAAATTTTCTTATTTTCCCATTATGAATGAGTATACCCTTTCAAAAAAAAAAAAATTTCGCAGAAATCGGTTATCACATATAAAATGAGGATTTTCCTCAATTTCCCGGAGATCCCCTCATCAGAATGCGATTTGGTGACAATGGGACCAATCGGGAATCAAACCCTTTAAAACAAAAAAAAAAATTCAAAATCGGTTCATAAATGACGGAGTTCTGAGGTAACATAAAAAAAAAAAAAAAATACAGACGAATTGAGAACCATCCTCCTTTTTTGAAGTCGGGTTAAAAAGAGCAACTAACTATATTAATTTCTTAAATACCCCGTATATACTCAATTTATGAAAAAAAGTTTTCAAGCCCGACCCGATTTTGCCTAATCACAATCTTAACCTTACTTTTTAGCTCACACTCCAAAATTTCAGTTAGTTGTCGTATTTCATTTTTGAGTTATCGTGTCCACGCACGGGCGGACGGACAGTCAAACAAACAGACATACGGGCAAACATGTTGCGGAAAGGAACTATTTAAATTATTTTAATGATTTAATGAATGAACTAATTAAAATCAGAACTAAACTTATAACTCCCCTTGTATATATTATATATACCGACTTAGGCTATCCGGGACGGTGCTCTTACAAGTATTACGATTTTCGATTTTGAATCCTTCATCCTATTAATAATAAGTTCGAAAATTAATATTAAATTTAATATTTCCAAAATATTACACCATAACTCAAAAAACTGTATTTCGACAAAATTGTTTAAAATTAAATTATATTTGTCGCTACATTGAGGTCAGACCCTCATAGGCTATATATAAACTTAATTCTAGGCATTTTTTAATATCCTTTTCCAAGGATGTCATTTTTGTAATGGCGGATTAACTAGTTATTATCGATAATGAGATACGCGATATCCATACCTTCTCGATTACGGAATCTATAAGAGATAAATGTTTTATTATTTAAAAACTAGATTCTTTAGATCACTTTACTTCAGTTAAAACAAAATTTCAACAAAATCGGATAAAATTTGATTATGACTATGATAGTTCAAAAATAATTTTTGTGGATCTGGATGACGTAAATAGTGCCCGTCGTCCAACCGATATTCTAGAATGTACTCTTAAAATGTTTAGAGACCCCTGCCTGAAGCAATATTTAAATATGAGTTCCAACAAAAATTGTATAGGTTCATAGATTAGAGAGATTGTAGCGGGTGACCTGGACGGGCTACACTTGACCATAGGGTCATTGTGATGCCTAAGGATGTGAGGATGTGAGTGGAGTGGAAGGAATTTTTGTGTGTAGACTAGGAATTTGTAGGATGTGCGGCTGCAGCCGACTCTGATAGGAACTATGCCAATATTCACCTGGAGTTCGTGAAGGAAACTGCAGAAAACCTTCACAAGCATAGCCTCACAGTTCCAGGTAGACATAACGCCTTAGACCGCTCGGCTACTTGGACGGTATAGGTTCATATTTCAACATGAAATATGTTAATGAATACGTTTTGAGCACATGTTGAGCATAAGTTTTGCTCAGAGTAAATTTTCCACGCGAAAATTATTATTTAATAAACTTTGTATTAAGGCTTTTTTCTCATATGGACGTTGTATTGAAAATTTATGAAAATATTTTTATCGGTGACATTGAATGATAATTTATTAAAAATAATAATTAAATGTGCAATTTTCATACTTAATATAGACACCAGTCATAGGCGATAGTCTAGCAACGGACTCTTGAAGAGTCATGTGAAAGTTGTGTGTATATTAATGGATTTTTTTTATAAAATATAAGTTTATGCGATATTGTAATAGTTCTGATCGATGATCGATTTGATGTATAAACAAACACTTCAAATCAAATTTGTTTGTTATTATAAGATAAATATTTTTTGTACTTACAGAGATTCCGTACTTGGAACTGGGAGTATATGGGTTCGAATCCCGATATTGGCAGTTTGTCAATTATTTTTAAAAAAAAGGGCGGTTAATTGACTAAACTGTCGGCGTATGGACAAGAACGAAGTAACCGGCTATGCTTGTGAAGGTTTTCTGCAGTTTCCTTCACGAACTCCAGATGAGTATCGGCATAGTTCTTATCAAAGTCAGCTGCAGCCGTACATTCTACCAATTCTTAGTTTACACACAAAATTCCTTGTCCTCCACTCACACCCTCACCTCCTTAGGCATCACAATTTATCTATCTATCTAAGGTATATAAAGTTTAGTCCCGATTTTGTAACGGTTGAAAATGGCCATATTCGTTCATGTCCGCATACCCGCCTGTCGGCCTATCTGTCCGCCAACACGATTATTCAAAAACGAAAAAAAAGATATCGAGCTTTTATCCTTAAACAAAAATATTATGTAATTTTATTTAAACTATACCAATTTGTAGAAGAAAAGCAGAAAAAAATAGAAAAGATTTTGTGGGACATTTCGGTTAATTTAAGGATCGCAAATTACAAAAAACTATTTGGAATATAATTTCAATTCAAATTTGGTTGAATTGATTATTGAATACATGAATACGTTGCTGTTTTTCGATAATATAAGGTCAATAAACTTCCAATAAAATTACAATTCTTTTACATATTCACATTTCAAAGAAAACTGTACATAATAAAATAATTCCAATAAAATAAATACAAAAAAAACTATCGGAAATTTTATATAATATATATATTTTTTATTAAGATCATAAATTTAATAAATAGTTTTTTGTTCAATACAATGGAATATTACAACAACAAAAAATCGCTCGTTGTCATAAGTCATAAGAATGCGGTCAATTATTTTCATGTGATTCAATCTTTTATACACGGAAAAAAAATTTTTTTCATTTAAATTGAGAAAAATCGGATTTCGTAAATATTAACAAAGTAATAAAAAAATTTCCAAACTTGGGTAAATCGATTAAAAATCGATACATAAATTATAATTTAATTAATGGCCGTACCTAATTTATTATGAGTAATAATAAACAAATTAACTGAAATTAAAAGATTAATTGAAATTAAAGCATTTAATTAAAATTAAAAGATTAAATGATAATAAAAGAGTAAAACAATGAAATAGCTAAAAGATTGCAGTTAAAGCATTACACATTAATGCTGCATTATTTATCAATATTTGCGTTTAGCAAGTCATTAGAATTTCATCACCTAATTGCAATTTGTTATTTGTTATCATTTTCTAAATTTCACCAATACGACGCATTTGTCTAGCTGGTCCATTTCGATTGCATGCGTAATTTGATGTCTAAAAGCCATCAAAATTCTCTAAAAACAAATAAAAATATCAACTGAGTTAATTGCTTAAATACCCGGTATATACTGAATTTGTGGAAAAAAAGTTTACAACAAAAGTTGTTTATTTAAAAAAAAAATAACATTTATTGTCTTTAAATTTTTGTTCTATCTCTTACGGTTTCAAAGATAGGCAGTTTTGTCTAGTTTGCCCAAACATAGTCCGATTTTGTCCATTCACGAACTTGACCTTACTTTTTAGCTCTGGAACACACGCAATTTCACGCTCCTCTCTATTTTCGTTCTTGAGTTATCATGTTGACTAATTAGGCCATTATATTTATAACACACATACCAAAATTTTTTTTCTACCATCAATATTTTGAACCGTTACAAAGTCGGGACTAATTTTAATATTAAATTTGCATTAGCATACTAAGAGTTTTATCTTTTTTAATTCTTTTTGGTGTTCTAAGTCCATGAAGGTGGATAAAAGTTATAATGGGGTTCTTACTTCTGTTTCTGAGACACACAGTTTATAACAGAGATCACCCACATCATTCTCATTTTTTAACTTAAATTATATTACATTAATGGTGTAGGTGAAGGACAAAGAATTATATGCAGGCTAGAAAAATATTGGTAGGCTGTACGACTGCAACCGAGTTTGTCAGGAATTCGTGGGAAGGGAAGAAATCCCTCACAAGCATGCCGGTTATTTCGTTCTTATCCCTACGCCGACAGTTTAGTCAATTAACTGCCCCTTAAAATATAATTGACAAACTGCCACAGTCGAGATTCTGAACCCGTATCTTTCCAGTTCCAAGCATAGCGCGTTTGACCCCATGGCCACTTGGTTCAAGTATTTTATTTTGGTATTCTCAGTTCATGCAGTATTACAGTTTAAAAAAAAACTTTTGCTTAGAAATAATTCGCAAACACTTGAAAATTTATATAGATTTGAATGGCATATCAAAAAACTTATCATAAATCGAAATAACAGGCGTGGAAAGGGGATACAATTTTTTCCCAAGTATCTTAAAACCTGAAGAAATCTCAAACAACTTATTGACAACAAATTAAGACTTTAAATTTTGAATAGAAATGGTCTAGACTTATTTATCGATGACCACTGGAGACGGAGACATGCCGGTGGTCAATTTTAATATATTGTGAATTTTTCTCACTATTATAATTTTTTTAAACTAGTATTTTAAACATATGAATGGAAACGTGCGATCGTCAAAAAATTATATTGTAATGCTATGATTACAAAGTACATAGAACAAAAATATTAATCCCGGTGCAATATATCACGTTGATGATTGAGTTAATATTACGACTAAAATTAAAACCCCAACTGAAACTAATGAACTGTTTTTCCAAAAACGTATTATTTAAATTATCTATTTACAAAAATTTATATTCGTTATCCGGTCTAATTTTCATTGAATATTTCTGGCTAGTCATTGTAAACTATTGTTTAAAATTAAATAATTTATATTTTCAAAATATAGTTATTCATATCCCTTGTCATAAATAATTTAAACTGTCTGGTTTAAAGAGTCTGGTAAATAATGTAAATCGTAGACCAAATTACAACTGTTCTAAAATCATAATTATTTCTATTACATTACATGGATGACATTAAATAAATGCCAAGTGCAAGGAAAAACTTTAGATTAGATTAGAAACAAAACATTTTTATGAAATCTATTTTGTCCTAATTTAGTTATAAGTTCAATTAATTGAAGAAAAAAAATTTATTTTATATTTATATTGACCCTTAGTGTACCAAATAATTTTTTTTTAGATTAAAAAAAAATTTAACCTACTTTAAAAAAAAATATTAAAAATATTATTTTTAGATTCAATCAATAAAATCAATAATTGTAATGAGAATCACAAGTTGTAATAATTAATTACAACAAACCTTTTCGTCCTTGTGGAACAGTGTAGGAAATATCTTGAAATTCGATATTGACCGGTGGACGATGTGGTAAATGAGTTAATTGTAACTTTGGTTCAATCCTTTGTAACGTTGTACTATGATCATTTTCCATTTGAATATTAATTGACTTATCTGTCGAATATTCTGATATAGTTGATGTCATTTTTAAAACTTTTAAATTAATTCTCGAAACAAAATAACAAACTACTAAAACAACAACACACTCGAAATTTTATGTTTATATTTCACACTTGTGTATTAATATAAATACAGATAAACGCATTTCTTTTTTAAAGGAAAGTTTTTTTTTTTTTGGTGTATAAGTGTAAAGTTTGTTTACCCGATACGATGTTTATTTATTTACAGGCCATACATAAACGATAGATGTTACAGTTTATTGATAAATAAAATCAGCTGTTCTATATACACTTTTATAATTTTATTTATTTTTATATTCACTATAACTGAATCACACTCACTGGCTGTATCTTCATTTGATTTGTTTTGTTATGTTTTATTATTATTTTTTTTTATCCTATGCAATGATTAATGTGCTTCGCGATATGGTCGTGTATAACGTTCTGTTAGTCCGTTGTATACGATAGCAGTGGTATGGTTTGTTATATGTAGTATTATAGTGAATGTGGAAGTATTATAATAAATACTATACTTATTATAAAAAATATATATGTATATAGTACTACTGAGTATTTCAAAATTATGTCCAATACCATCAAAAAAAACAACCGTCATGTTATCATATTCAGAAAATTTTGTTATTTCATACTATATTTTAAATACATGTACACTTCTGATTTTACATTGGTCGGTAATTTAGACTGACAAGATGACAAGGGTAACGGATATCTGTGACAGATAATACTGACTATAAATGACAATCTATCACAGTGATTCTCAACCACTGTGCCGCGGCATATAGCAAAGTATTAACCAACATAAAACGAAAAAAAGATCGAGAATGTTAAATGTAGAAGACGATTTGAGGATATGAGAGTAGCATTGTCATTTTTACGACCAAATATAAATGAAATTACAAAAAACATCAAGCTCAAATTTCTCATTAAAAGTATTCTTATTATTAACTTGTAATTAATCCCTTAATAAACGTATTGTTGTTTTTGTAGTACATATTATTTTATTTTACATTCAAAATTATTATCATAAACTATTTTACACACTGTATTATAGGTAAGTAAACAACTTTTAAACTTATCTTTTTCTTTGCGTGCCGTCAAATTTTGAAATCGTTAAAAGTGTGCCGCGGCAAAAAAAGGGTTGAGAAACACTGATCTATCATATAGCACGTCGATTTTTAGGGTTACATATCTTGGAAACTATTAAAGCTGTAATGTTGATACGTACCGTATTACTTAAGACGTAGGGCGTCTTACCAAGTTTAAGAATAGGTGTCTATGATCAAATATAAAGCGTAGCGTGAGACCCGCCATCTGACGGTACATATCAACATTACAGCTTTAATAGTTTCGAAGATATGTGACCCTAAAAATCGACATTTTGGGCACTTACTGACTGATTGACTCACTCATCGTGATCAATATTATAGAACACTTCCAGTTATCCTAGAAAGTTTATTTTTGGTAGGAAGATAGGTCTTAGGCTGAAACCACCCTGACAAGTCTGTAAACCACAAATACCCCACCCTCCGATCGTTGGCGAAAATGTTGTATCTTGAAAATTTAAACCTTCAAGGTTACTTGGCCCTTACATACTTTTCACTACTTTTGAAGGCGAACATTTTTGTATTTGCTTGGGATACAACTACTTTTCGTGTGCAAAAACTTGATCCCTCCCACAATTTTCTTTTTGGTCGGTTAACGATTATAATAACCTGATGCTTGGAAATAAGAAATTTTAAATTCAATTTAAAAATTGCCCCAATACTCAGATCAATTATTTATATTATATAAATATGCGTTTCGACAAAGAAGTAGTAATTATCAGTATAAATTAACTAATCGTTATTCTCCAGGAAGATATGTTATTTATTGTCGTCCAGTTAGAAACGTCTCGGTAAATGATTACGATTTGCTAATTCAATCTGATGCTGACAAAAACTATTTGTTTTTCTTAGTAGCTATTTCATATTTTACTTGTCAAGTTCTCAGATATGTATTTTTATAATGTGTTACATTTAAACTTGCTAAATAACATATTTGGGAAACAGATTTTTGGAAAAATGTTTCGAATAAAAGTTGTTTTCGAATCGTATGAATAAGGCACAAATCAAACATAAAATTTAAAAAATGAGCGCTACTTTTGTGGCCGTGTGTACATTCTAAAACGATACTCGCGCACTGTTCAACAATTGACTGAAAAATTAACCTTTAACTCTAATTGTATTTATTTATTGTAATCTAGCGTTGCCTTTCGGTTATATTATACCAACGGATGTGACTAGCGTTTACTTTATTTTGATATTTAAGTGTGTTGACATTTAAATGTGTATGATATTGCATATCAATCATTTGGACTTTAAATATTTATTGTTTGCAACAAATTAATATCAATGTGAACTAATCAGAATAAACCACTCCTCAGGTATTTTTTCCATAAGAATTATTAAAAATTTTCGTTTTATAAGTAAGCATTATTATTATTCTTAGTGGTTTGCATCACACAGCACGGGTTATCGTGCTATGTGATGCAAGTCCTTGTTGTGTTGAAAATTAGTGAAATAATTTTTAAGACCTCAACATACAATTCTAATTACAAAAAAAGTTAAAATATTTGCGATATAATATTTTTCTCCGTAAGGAAGGAGTTTTTTTTATAAAGAAAAGTAATTCGAATGCGAAAAAAAAAATCAAATCTTAATTTAAATTTTTTTTCTTTCAAAGAAAGTTTTTTTTTTTTAAATCATGAAAGCAAATATCATTTATTTTACAAAAAAAAGTTTAAATTTGAGTTTTGTTCGATTATCATCAGTTCTAAATGAACAGTTGTTCAGTGAAAAAATGTAAAAATTGTTCAAGTAAAATCAATTGTATGAAATGTTGTATAAAACAGAGATAGAGACTCAATTATAATTATGGAAATAAAAAAAAATTAAATTCGAATTCTTTATCAAATCAAATAAATTCAGGTTTGAATATCATAAAGTTTTTGTTTTATTTAATTTTTTTTCAAAAGTGCGTGTTGTCCAATTTACATAAATTTAGTAAACTTTTACTAATATTTTGTGTATTCTTTTTGTGTCTAGTATCGGAATCTGTTGTAGGTTCTACAGGGTTCCTTTTGAAAGCTAAAGAGAGCCTAGATACAGCGACAGCCTTTTGATGTAATTTCTCATACCTACCTCTCAATTCAATGATTCAACTGCAAACTGAATTAACTAAATTAAAATTAAAATGATGTTAAATAATGAAAACACTATTTTGTAACACTGTGTATTGACTAATATAATATAATAAAAAGTGTTACACTATTCCCTTCCTTCTTCAAATCGTTCATTTATGATCATTCATTGCAGTTTAGTTAAGTCATTCTCAAATATGCTAGATTTAAAACTATTATCGTTCGTCATAAAAACATACTGACTTTAAGTTACATATATAAAATTATTCCAGGAAATAAATAAATTTAAATAAAGGCTTCATAGTTTTGATATAATTACTTTTTCCTCAATTACATTTATTATCTTAGGCTAAGGGTTGCCAACCATACTTTATAATAACGTATCCTACTTTATTTTCGATAAATATACTTTATATTTTTGCATAAAAATAAAGTATACAAAAATACTTTATTTCCAATCTTTACTATGATGCGTAAAAGTACTTTGGATATGAGTCAAAACTAAGATTACAAAGAATTGAAAAGTCATCACCTGAAATGTACAATATACAGTTATCAGTAATTTTTCAATTTTTATTGATGAGTTTAGAGAAGTTATTTGAGAAAATGGTTTGATTTTAGCGGAGATAGCTGGCTTTCAATACTTCCTAACATATCTTTGAAAAATGAGGTTGATTTTAAACATTTTGAAATGGTAATTACAAAGACCAAATTACAAGACAGATTATATATTAAGATGGATGATTTATATTCCGAGCCAATAGGATTTAATGATCCAAACACAATCCACTAATTAGGATAAAGAACTTTCAGAGAAAAATACTTTGGACAAAAAGCAATATATGCTTAAAAATGCATCTGATAGCTTACCAAATGTAAAAAAAATTATTTCTTATTTACTGTTCCATTTCAGCGTTCGCTGAAAGAGTTTTTTCGGTAATGAATCTGAAATGGTGAGAAGAGAGAAACAGATCGTCCATAAATTTAATAAAAAACGAGTTATTTATTTATTTAAATCAAAATTTCGATTGTAAAACTAGCTTTGAAACTTTCAAAGACAACAAAAAATTGTTAGCGTGTACGAAAAGCACCCAAAAATATGTTTTTAAGGAAATAAAAACATAAATTTGAAAAATACTTTTTTTTCTTCCAAATACTTTTTTTTTTCCTATTCAAAGAATTTGATACGTTATTTTTCTCAAAAAAAGTTGTCAACCCTTAAAAAAGTTGACATGAATATTGCTGAGAAGCAGCCACGGACGTACATAAAGAGGGTGTTTAAAGGGTCCAGACCACTTCCTTAGTCTACGCAAAAACGCTAATATTCGCCTACCACTAATTGTTTGCCCGCAGCTTTACTGCGTGTGATAGGGGTGGTATGTTTATGTCATTTTTAATTGATTGATTTTATTTGCGTTTAGTGCTCCGCTATTTTATAGCATTGTTGGACCTCTCCTATGTGAAAGCTATAGCTACTCCCGTAGCAGCTAAATAATTAAAGATCACAAATTTCCATTGAAATCTAACGACGGAACCTGTGAACAGATAGATTGTGATGAATCTTGGCAAATATGTTGAAATAAATAAATTAGAATAACAGAGCTATTTTTTTAGGTACAACTTGTACTATTACTTACGAAGCCGCGAGCAGAACCAAATAATTAACAAACGAAAATATTAATAAATATATGAGTATTATGTGTAAGTCAAGCAATATAAATAACTCAAAAGTCTAAATTTTATTGTTTATATATTTTTTACTAGTTTTACCATAATCAGTACATCATGTCAAGGCTTCTCTGTATACTTTATTTAATGCTTTATTGTTTTCTGGTTGCCAAATACATTGGTTATCGAGAGATCCTATTTATGATAAGCCAACATGAACTGTCCATGGGAAAAGCAATTCTTTCTCAAGTCGATACCTACCAGCGATAGTTTTTGTCCTTGGAACTAATTTATTTTGAGGGTAACTGAAAACTTTTTTTATGAAATAAAATATAGCCTGTATTGCTCAGGAATAGTGAAGATTTTTACTACTGAAAAAATTTTTAGAATTGGTTTAGTAGTTCCAGAGATTACCTCCTAATTATAAATGCCATTTCACCCACACAGACTTCACACTGAGATTGTGTCTAAACTATTGGTTGTATGAAAATATGTGTCATACAAAAGTTGCTTGTTTTTATTAGATAAACATTTTTTGTCTTGGAGGATTTTCTCTACCTCACACCGTTTGAAAGTAAGATTTTTATCGTAGCTGTCACGCATACGCCGATGCATAAAATGAAAACTTTTTACAGCCTATGTCACTTGGGAATAGTGCAGCTGTCTATAAATGAAATAATTTTTCGAATAGATTTAGTAGTTCCAGAGATTACCCTCAACGTACTATCTGACCCATATACAGGCTTCGCACTGAAATTGTGTTTAAACTATATTTGTTGTGTCAAAAAATGTTTCATACAAAAGTTGCTTGTTTTTATTAGATAAACATTTTCTATATTTAAAGATTTTCTCTACCTCGCATCGTTTAAAAGGTAGGTTTATAACATGCCAAACGGACACGGATTTCGTAGCTGCCACCTGGGCACGGATCCATGAAACAAAAACATTTTATAACCTATATAACTCGGGAATAGTGTAGCTTTTTATCAAAAAAAAAATTTTATAATCGGTTTATTCAGTAGTTTCAGAGATTACTCGCAACAAACATACATACAAACAAACAAACAAATTTACCTCTTACCTTTTATAAATTAATATAGAAAACAAAAATTGAGATTATCGTAACAATATTTTTATTTTGACTATATAGTTTCGCAATCTCAAATATTTTCAAATCAATAATTGTTTTTGTGAACTTTTATTATTAGTCACAATACGTCATAGTGGTTACAATTGTATTCTTCTCATTTTTAATCTATCAAATATTGTCACCCATTCAATACAAAATTCCATTGAAATTTTGGGTAGAATACGTCTTTCTTACGTTTATGGGTGACCTAGTTTGTTTTTAAAATCGACTTTTTGGGGGGACTAAAGCCCTCCCCCGCCCCCATATGGATTCCGTCCTGGCAATGGTATTGAAACAGTTTTTAGTATCTTCGTAACAAACTCGAAAATCGAGTACAGGTTGACTTGAAACACTTTTTGTCGTATTGTGAATAATTAAAAAATTATAAGCTTATTTTTCCAATTTTATTGATTTTTAAGGCGAAGGGATGATAATGACGAATCATCTATGGATTTTTAAATATAAGATTGCAGTTTTTGAAAAAAATAAAATGCTTCGAAAAAATTTTTCGGGAATAATAAGTTTTTATTTTTGATCAATGATATTTGTATGCAAACAAAATCTTATTCTTATCCAATAATTTTTTTAAATTTTTTTACGACTAGCTATTATAAAATAAGAATTTATTTATGTATAGCGATTCCAGTTTTACTTAATTTAAACAAGAAAAATCATATATGGAAATTTTAAAAACTGATTATTATATTTAGAATAACATAAAAAAGGTTGTTGATAAAAACATTCAGAATTTGCATAAAAAAGGAATTTGCATAACATGGTTGTTAAAAAATTTTCAAAATATCTATTTTTATAATTTTAAATTATTATTAATATGTAATTTCAGTTATCAAATTTATTATTTCATTTTTAAAAAAATTTTCAAAATATACTTCCGATTTCTGAGAATTTGTTCTACTTATAACGATTTTTGGATAGTGTGGTTTAGTGGTTATCGCCTTAAAACCTGCTACGAGGTTTGCAGATATGTATTTATGTACTTGTATGTCGTAAGCATTACAAATTTAGACAAAAGGTTATTTGTAAAGGCATATATTAAGTATCATAGCCCTTTTTTACATGTGAAAGTTTTGATACAAGTTTTCAATCACATTAAAAGTAGTTGATATACCAAAAATTACATTTCTTCACACATGTTATTTAACAGCGATAATTCCTATCTTGTTCTTTCTTTGTCAAATGCGTCAGTCACATGGTCAAAGTATACCAATTACAAGAAAAAAAATATCACACATACGCAAATACTGCACTTACATTTAAGGTATTTCCAAAGTATTATTTGGTTGTCAAGAACTTCACGAAATACACAATAATAGTAAAATGAATCCTCAGAAATCAGCTGAATTATTTTGAGAATTTATCCCCATGGAGTTTTTGAGAAAATCGTTACGTAAGTTAGAGAAATTTAACATCTTCATAAACATGGTGAAATAAAATGCAAGATTCCGACTGTTTTTACTTCGAACTCTCTCAATATAGTCACGGTTGTTCTGAAATTCGACACATACTTTCCTCAATTCCTTAGAAATATTTTTCCTTAAAACTTTGGGAGAATGATCATCGAGTTGTTTAGTTTTTGGATAAAATATGCGTAAAAAAGTGCATTTTTTCATGTCCGCAGCAGAAGGTTATTTTTTATGGTTCAGTTGGCATCCTGAGTAGCGGCGCACTGTTTGAAAGTAGTTTGAAATTATATACTAGTATATGTATAATGTTTTATTGTTGGATTTCCCTGATTCGCATATAATTTTCTATATAATTCTTTTCGCGCGGGTATCCGATCAGTTGATATAGTTTGGAAATACCTTAAAGTAACATATAAATTTGAATGTAAAGTTGCTTCAAATAAAAATCTTCACTATTATATGTACATATAACAAAAACCTTACATAAATAAAAAAATTATTTAATAATTACAAAAAAAAGTTTCAAACAAAACTTGTTTATATTTAAAAGAGCAACTTTTTTGTCCATAAGTTTTTGTTCTATCTCTTACGGGCCCGATTCTGCCCATACCACGAACTTGAACTTACTTTTTTGCTCTAGAACATACATACAAAATTACAGCTAGCTATCACTTTTCGTTTTTTAATTATCGTGTTTACAGATGGACGGACGGACATATATGCAGAAATGGGCGAATTAGGCCAGTTTATGAACACCTATACCAAGATTTGTTTTCAACCGCGATCCATATTTTCAACCGTTACAAACTTGGGACTAAACTTAACCAGGTGTATTATACAGTAAAAATATTATACAGTAAAAAATTGAATAACCATTTATTGGACTAGGTATGATCAGAATCATTTTGTATAGAATAAAGACTCGCCACTCAATTCACGCTTTAAAGTATCGACTCCTAAATTTTATTTCGTAGAGGGTAAGAGGTAAAGCAAAACTGTATATTATAAAGTTATTCCTTTTAAAATAAAATCTCGTACATAAAGATAATTTTATTGAAACTTTTGCATTCGATTTTTGCCGAATTTATCCGATTTTAAATAACATGTTGCGAATAAACAGGTTTGTAACAAGATCGTTTCACAGCCATTTATTTGGAAAGTCAAATTAAATTTAATAACTAACAAGAACAATAGTGAGCAAAAGGTCAGTAAAGGTTACATAACCAACTGATTGTTGTTTACAAAGAATTAGTCTTATTGTTCGTCTATTGTTCTCTAACAATACAAAAAATTTTCAACTAGTTTAAACTAACTTTTCAATAACATTTTTAACCCGACTTCAAAAAAGGAGGATGGTTCTCAATTCGTCTGTTTTTTTTTTTTTTTTTTTTTATGTGTGTCACCTCAGAACTCCGTCATTTATGAACCGATTTTGAATTTTTTTTTTTTGTTTTAAAGGGTTTAGTTTCCCATTGGTCCCATTGTCACCAAATCGCATTCTGATGAGGGGATCTCCGGGAAATCGAGGAAAATCCTCATTTTATATGTGATAACCGATTTCTGCGAAATTTTTTTTTTTTTTAAAGGATATACTCGTTCATAATGGGAAAATAAGAAAATTTTTTTAAAAACCCAAAAAAAAAAATTTTTACAAAAAAAAACTAATTGCTTGTAAAAAAAACTGAAAATCTGTTATAAAAAATGCACTGAAAATTATAAAAAAAACGGGTAAAAAAAAAGTGTTATAAAAAAATTCACTAAAAATTAGTTGGTCGTTTAGTAGGTCTACCCATATTTAGACAAATAAAATCAGTTATAGAACTTCAAAGTCACTAAAAAGCGAGAAATAAAACCTATTTTGACAAAATGGAAACCCGACTTCTAAAATCAAATATTCTATAACAAAAGATGCACTAAAAAGTAAAAAAATAATTGCATATTCTTGTGCCAATTTTAGTTCACCAAAGCAAAAATTTTTAAATATATATGTACAATTATTGTTATTTTTGGGGGCGGTGTCCAAAAGTTATGTGAATTTCTCAATGCTGACACCGCCTCCAAAAATAAAAATAATTGTACATATATATTTAAAAATTTTTGCTTTGGTGAACTAAAATTGGCACAAGAATATGCAATTATTTTTTTACTTTTTAGTGCATCTTTTGTTATAGAATATTTGATTTTAGAAGTCGGGTTTCCATTTTGTCAAAATAGGTTTTATAAATTTTTTATATGTGCATTTCTGCATATTCACCCGTAAACACGATAACTCAAATAGAATAGAAATAACGTTCTGAAATTTTGTGTGTGTGTTCTAGATAGATAGATTCATCTTGGGGTCTAAAAAGTATTGCACTTCGACCTCATGGTCCATTGTGTTCCCCCTTCTACTTCAGTCCGACGAGATTTGCTTCTCCCATATGTTGGCAATAGCCTGGAGTTTGCTTATCAGGTCCTCCCGAAGGTTCATATATATGGGGTGAGATGCACCGAATATCCTGTATCTGCTGTAACCCAGAGATTCGCAGTCAAAGATATAATGTGGCTGGATGTTTCTTCCTCCTCGCCACACAATCTGCAAATAATGGACCCGTTATAGAGTCCCATTGTGTGCTGATGCTTCCGCAGGGGATAATGCCCGGTAATAAATGCGGTAACTTCCCGCAGTTGCATTCTGTTCAGCCTCAGTGCATCGTGCCTCTTTGTTGCACTCTAAAGCAGTACCTTCCCGAGCTCCTGTCGCGATACTTTTTCCCAGTAATCTCGGTGTTTAGCATTTGACCACTCGTTGATCACCTGTTTACATGCAGTCCTTGAAGTTCCTAAAATAGGTTCTGATCTAATGAAGGGTATTTCGACTCCCTTTGCTAAGGTATCAGCTTTTTCGTTTCCTTCGAAACCACTGTGACCCGGCACCCAGATCAGTTTAACATTGTTCTGTTTTGCCAGTTTCAGAAGTTCCTCCAGACAATTCTTGACTACCCTTGAGGTGACCTCAGTTCCAGACAAGGCTTTTAAAGCAGCTTGACTGTCCGAAAGAATACATACGTTCTGGTGTATGTAGCGTCTAAGTAGGTTCTCACGGACGCAAGCCAGTATGGCGTAGACTTCTGCTTGAAAGACTGTGGCATATTTCCCTAAGTTGAGGCTTTTCCGCCCCGGTCTCTTCTTCAGTTTTGGATCCGTCTGTATACCAGACGATTCCTTTCTTGAGATAGGCAGACTACAGTGAAAGGTTTTGAGAAGGAGTAAATCTGGGGAAGTGTATCTGTGCCCATTTTAAAGATGGGGTCTGAGATAATTGATGTTCCCACGATCCTTGCATGTCCAACCTGATTTTTATTAATACAGTTATTGTTCCAAGACAGTCTAAAGGCGCTGGATCTCGCTTTAGCTATTATTACAATGCTTAGCGGAAGCAGCCACAGTATGACTTCCATGGCAGCTGTGGGTGTAATGCTTATGGATCCAGTGATGCACAAACAGGCCAGTCTTTGCTTCCTGCACTACTTTTTGCATGCTGTTATCTGTTCTAGATAAAAAGTTTGTGATTGGGAAAAATCGGTCCATGCATCCTATTGCTAAGGTGATAAGACCGAGCTTGTGGAAGGGATAGAATCCACAGACGAATTTTTCTGTTCCAAAAATGAAATACATCCACAGCATATTTAATCACCAATTAGTTGTTTTTTTAAACCCTGGTTTTCTCAGAGTGACTTTTTATATTACCCATTTCGTCCAAACATCCAAAAGTACCCCTTAAAATTAAAAACTTAGAGACAAGCAGATACCTTGGTGATTCCACGCATCGCCATCGTTTTGGTGCTTGAAATACATACTAAAATCAGACATACCGTTAGTACTGAAGACCAAAGTCCTTAATTCATTTTGTCTGTTCTAACATATGTTACTCAGACATTGACATTGGCCCAAAAACACTACCCAAAAATTATCAGCATGTCAAAGAGCTATAGAATGAATTTAATCAAAGAGCTATTTAATGAATTTAAGTAGAAAAAGAATACAAAAAATTAAATGCTCAAAGATACGAGATAAAACAAAATTCATGGATGTGAATGTGAATTATCTTAAGTAGAAAAAGAATACAAAAAATTAAATGCTCAAAGATACGCGATAAAACAAAATTCATGGATGTGAATGTGAATTATCTTAAGTAGAAAAAGAATACAAAAAATTAAATGCTCAAAGATACGAGATAAAACAAAATTCATGGATGTGAATGTCACTATAAAAAAATTAAAGTGGAATTGTGTTGTAAAGAGTCGTCAAACACCATTTTGATGACGCTCGCATGCTCCAAATAACCAAAGAGTTTGCGCCTTATCTATTCGATTTCGAATAAAAGTGTAATTATAAATACTTTCAGTACTTATAATTACAATTTGGTATTATCAATTGGCCATAACTAGAATCGTGAACTGACTCATCAACATAGAACCGTTACTACTGAAGTTAGAAACACGAAATTTAGTACCGATAAAACAAGAATGGACATACAGAATATTTTCTCTACCGAATTTGCTCTTGGTTTTAAATTTAGGATGCTAAAATATTTAGCATTAGATATAATAATATTTTGCATTATTTATGACTAAATTTAAAAAATAAAAATATAAAAAAATAAAATAAATAAATAAAATAAATAAATAAATACAGACGAATTGAGAACCATCCTCCTTTTTGAAGTCGGGTTAATAATAAAAATTTAAAAAAAAACCGTAGGTAGATCTTTAAAAAATATTTAAAACAAATTGTATATCCAAACCTACAAAATAGAAAGCATTCGAATACAAAATTTGAAATAATTTATAGCAAAAAAAAAACCAGAAAGGTCTAGATCTTTTGCATTAGATATAAAACACCTTATACGAAATATATTTTAAGGCCTTAAAAATAAAATGCATAAGTACGAATACAAAATTTGAAGTAATTAGGTTAAAAAAAAAACACTAGACCTGACCAAATTAATCTTATAGTTTGCTTTTTGTTTTCTAACGCAAAATAATAAAAAATTTGATGATTACTTCTAAATATAAATACTTTAAATAGAAAATTTATAAGAATTTTTTTAAATAAAAAATCGCATAGAAATAATAATTAATCGCATAATAATTTCATATAAAATAAGCTGTCATTAAAACATTATTGAAAAATATAAAAAAATTAAAAGATTTTATGATAAAATAAAAAAATAATATTAAAGGCAATCAAGTTATTCAAAATAAATATATGTAGGTATATTCAAAATAAATATATAAAAAAAGGTTTACAATTAAAAACTATAATTGAAATATAACAATTATTATTATTTTTCTAAGCTATTAAAATTTTTTTTTAAATATAGAGGATTGTGTGTAGAAAATGTATAAAAAATTATCCTTGATAAGTCAATAGTCTACCTCAAGTTAATCGAATTTTTTTTGCTATTAAATACGGAAATGTTATAATATAAAATTAACAAAATACGCCAAACTATACTATTCACATCAAACGGTACCAAACATATAATCATTTTCTTATGGGGGTATTCTACACTAGGGACCGTGAATTTCGTGCATTTTTTAAGACTAAATATAAAAAAATTAAAAATATTTAAGTATCCATTTTTTACAGTTTATTAGTAACCCTTCGGCATATCTGAAACACAAATTATACACTATATTTCATGTGTAAAAATAATATCGATAGAGTTGGTACGATGGACCACAAAGGCGTTCATTTTTCAATTAAAGTTGCATTTTTATTATGAACAGCGAAGCATTTTTTCGTAAGCCAAATAAATAAAGCATAAATCAAATACGATATTTTGAAAAATATTTTTAAATAATTCTTACGAAGTACGAAGTATAATATATACATACACATATATATCTATATATATATATATATATATATATATAAGTCTGTTTTCAAAAGCATTTCTAATAGTAAATAAATAAATAAAATATTCACTATAAAACCATACATACATACATACATACACATACTTACAAACATCTGACTGCTTGTGGTATGTAAATTGATGTTCGTTTGATGCTATTTAAGAGTGGGGATTTATTGATGCCACTTAATTTGTAATATTCTTATTCACAGAGTACCCCCACTATTTTTATTTCTTTATGGAGCATTGTGTAATTATTATAGTAAATAATATTTAACATTGATCTCTATTAGCAAAGCTGTCCAAAACAGACGATATATATATAGAAGGGTATAAAAATTTTCGCATATAGGTAACGACTATAGAAAAACGTATTGAAGATACCTACATACTAAATTTGGAAGCAATCGGTCATATAGATGAACTCGGGATTTTATGTGAATCAGATCAAAAAAGTAGTTTCAAGAAAAACGTATAATAGTATAAAATACTTACGTTTGATTAATCAACGATTCCTGTTTCGTAGAATGTGATTTCAGGAGGTTATACGAGCAGTATTTTAAAGTAGGAGGTTTCTTTTTAAAGATTTATTCATCTATGGTTTAAAATTGCAGGGTATGTAACAAAAATAGAACTTTCAAATTTCTAGAATACCCTCTTAAGTTTCATAATGTTCATTTCATAGCTCTCACGTGACGTTCGAGCAAAATAAACTACGTCTCATTTTTCTAAATACAATAAGACAACAACTGGTGCTACATATGTGTGTATATATATGTACATATATATATGTACATATATATATATATATATATATATATATATATATATGTATATACATATATATATATATATATATATATATATGTATATACATATATATATATATATTTATAAATACATACATATATTTATATATATATATATATATATATATATATGTGTATATACATATATATGTCGGAAATGTATAATTGGGATTATGGTCGTTTGAACCAGTATATATGTTGTCAGGCATTGTTGTTTTTATAAAATACAAACACTTACCAATTTTCCAATAGCACACTGAAAAATGCATTTTCACAAACACGCACTAGTCTACAATAATACCCGGTGTCCCGCACTTTCACAATCAGTAATTACAATTAGTTCAACCTACGACACAGTAAGTTGGCTCCAGTTAACAATACAGATACAACACGAATAATACTAACAAATGCCATACCACGGTTATCTCATCAATAAACATAATTAATTATACTAGTCCAAAAGGGCTACCAACAATCCAAACACTATTTCCATGTGATGCTATTTTCATGTAACTTTCAGCAGAGTTCAGTTGATACTAATACGCAACTGCACGATACGGTCTGTACTCGGGTGCTGTCCTCTCAGAACTGACTGTCCTGCTTCCTTTTTGAAACTCATCCCCCTTCCTTGATGTTTGTAAAAATATTGGAAAGGGGTCATTCTATTACTCCATTATATTTTATGTACCATCTCTGGTATATCACACAAATAGGTTTTTTTAACATCCGTACCGTACAATTTGCGTCTAAGTAGAGAGCCGCACGTGCTCCCTTCGACCGAACCCTTACTTACTGTGTTAATTGATAATCTTAAAGCAATTATTCTTTATTGCACTTTTAGACAATTTATTTTATTCTAAGAATATATAAGTATTGATAATATCTAATTTCCGGACCTCTATGTCTGCAGGTTCCTTTATGTCGGACATACTGTAATAAAATAAACCTTTTCTTAAAAATAGTTTCTTTGTACTTATAAATGTAAGCGCACAATAAATATCCGACGACATATATATATATATATATATATATATATATATATATATATATATATATATATATATTTATAAATACATACATATATTTATATATATATATATACACAATATATATATTTAATATTTGTTTATTTGTGTATACTTTTGTGTCAACATACAAGTGTTTGTCCAAATTCCTTTCGGCCACGTATGACAAACTGTAGAAGACTATAGCGTATACCCGACACATTTCATTGTCATTAAATTTATTAATTAAATTAAATACTGATATGAAAAAATCAACTCGTCAACCAGGAATCGAACCTCGGGCCTCTGGATTACCGGTCCAGTGTGCATCCTCTACACCAAAGACGATTGTGATGTGACAGCCAACTTTTCCATATTATTCTGATTTTTATATATATATATACTTTTTATATATTTATCAGACAGTATAAACTTCTTGTTTGAAGTGATATTTTTTATTTAATATTTGTTTATTTGTGTATACTTTCGTGTCAACATACAAGTGTTTGTCCAAATTCCTTTCGGCCACGTATGACAAACTGTAGAAGACTATAGCGTATACCCGACACATTTCATTGTCATTAAATTTATTAATTAAATTAAATACTGATATGAAAAATCAACTCGTTTAATGACAATGAAATGTGTCGGGTATACGCTATAGTCTTCTACAGTTTGTCATACGTGGCCGAAAGGAATTTGGACAAACACTTGTATGTTGACACGAAAGTATACACAAATAAACAAATATTAAATAAAAAATATCACTTCAAACAAGAAGTTTATACTGTCTGATAAATATATAAAAAGTATATATATATATAAAAATCAGAATAATATGGAAAAGTTGGCTGTCACATCACAATCGTCTTTGGTGTAGAGGATGCACACTGGACCGGTAATCCAGAGGCCCGAGGTTCGATTCCTGGTTGACGAGTTGATTTTTTCATATCAGTATTTAATTTAATTAACAATATATATATATATATATATATACAATATATATATATATATATATATATATGCATATTTAAATATTCCAGAAGCAACTCAAGTTGTTGATGATTATAGGAAAATCATATTTTCATGCTATATTACTTCACATGGTAGTTTCAAATTTTTTATTCAATTTTCCTCCATATATTGGTTGAGTTACTAGTCCAAGTGGCCGAGCGGTCTAAGTCGTTATGTCTGCGCAATATGCCTACTTGGAAACTGAGAGGTTTTGGGTTCGAATCCCGACATCGGCAGTTTTTCAATTAATAAGAAAAAAAAGGGCGGTTAATTGACTAAACTGTCGGCGTTTGGACAAGAACGAAGTAACCGGCTATGCTTGAGAAGGTTTTCTGCAGTTACCTTCACGAACTCCAGATGAATATCGGCATAGTTTATATCAGAGTCGGCTGCAGCAGCATATCCTACCAATTCCTAGTCTATACATAAAAATTCCTTCCACTCCACTCACATCCTCACATCCTTAGGCTTCACAATGGACCTTATGGTCCAAGTGTCGCCCGTCCAGGGCAGCCGCTACAATCTATCTATCTATTGGTTGAGTTAAAACACATTATTGGAATTTTAAAATAGCAGTACTCAAAATATCAAGAACATATTAATTGGAAAATTAATGTTACTTTATATCGAAAAATAGATAAGAAATTAAATGTAATGAAATTTCGATTCTCACACCTTTTTTTCCAAATAATTAAAGATTTGTATACATATATTAATGGGGCACGTATCCTTAAGAATCTATTTGTATGCCCGGTATATCATATACACCAGGTTATATTAAGTTTGGTCCCAAGGTCCCAAGTTCGTATGTGTGTTTTAGAGCTAAAAATTATGGTCAAGTTTGATGAATGGGCAAAATGGGCAAAACTGACTATCTTTGAAATCGTAAGAGATAGAACAAAAATTTAAAGACAAAAAATGTTCCTTTTTTAAAAATAACCATCATTTTGTTTGAAATTTTTTTTCATAAATTCAGTATATACCGGGTATTTAAGCAATTAACTCAAATTAGTTAATTGGTTGTTATTTTCAATTGTTTAACTTTAATTTACATCTATACATATAAAAATCGATGTGTGTATGAATGCTCCCTATTGACTCGATGGACCGATTTTGATCGATGGCTCAGCGGGTGATCCTGTGAAGTTTGGTAGCGATCGGGTCAAAATAAATCTTTGTTTTCTGTTTTTTGTGCTACCCGTGCGAAGCCTAGTTTGAAATAAAAGCAATTTGACAAATTAAAGTATACCGTTTAATAACGCTATTTGCCTCGTCTGTTTTTGCTGATATTATACTTCAGATCATAGTTTCAAAATAGTTTCAATGAAAATGAACTTGATGATTTTATAAATTTTATACTTCTATAGAGGTAATTATATATAATTTCAAATACCTGATGAATACCAAAAGTTAAAACGCTGGGTATTTACTAAATTAAAATATTTTGTTTATCATACATAATTAGACAATCAAATTATTCGAACTTCAATCAGGCCCTGAGCCATGTAATCATGGATCAAGGATCATTCAACATGATGTCAGTGATATATATATATATATATATATATATATATATATATATATATATATATATATATATATATATATGTTATATTATCGAATGATAATTAGTGAGAACTCTAGGTTTTTGAAATAAAATTTCAAATTCGTCCCCTTTACCTAGATCAGTTTTTTGTATTATAAATACGTATTTCGACTACAATGTAGTCATCATCAGTATAAATTAGAACAAATGTGAATGAAGAAATTTTAACAAGAGCAATTTCAATATAATTTAAAATTTATTATATTTTAAATCTAGTATATATTTTAATCTAGTTAATTTTCTATTTATTTTTTGTCTGTTGATCTCGACTTTATAACTATCTCTAATTGTCAAAGAGTAAAGTACGACTAGCTAATTTATACTGATGATGACTACATTGTAGTCGAAATACGTATTTATAATACAAAAAACTGATCTAGGTAAAGGGGACGAATTTGAAATTTTATATATATATATATATATATATATATATATATTCAAGCTCATATATTTATATAATTTAATAATTATAATGTAATTTGATAATTGAACCTATATTTGAATTTGACTTCCAACAATGTACTCAATTTTGATAGTGTATATCTAGAGCACGGTAGTGCGACAGGCCGAGTGAAGGGATCTTTGGCCTTCGTTAGAAGCTTCATATATATTTATTTGATACAAACGCATATACATATAGATAGATAAATCCTTGGCTCTACGGTCCATGAAGAACCTTGCCTTCACTTAAAAGGGTCTTCCAGGCTATTCTGTCCTGAACTTTAGCTTTCCATTTTATCCGATCCAATTCGGCGTAGATCCAGTATAATATCGTCCAACTAGTGTAATCTTGGTCGTCCTACTTATCTTGAGCCTTCTGGGTTGTTGTTGAAGATTTTCTTTGGATCTCTTTCATTTGGCATTCTATCCAGGTGTCCCAACCAGCGCAGTCTTCTTTTCCTAATTTCAGTGACAATGTCCAGGTTCCCTAACAGGTCCTGCAATTGGAGGTTTGTTCTTATCCTCCATTTATTTATTTAAATCATTTCTTAACCGTTTTTTTTTTTTTTATAGTATTTGTTTATAGCGCGTTATAAACAAATTGAAAAATAATGGGTAAAAATACTGTTAAAAAGAATAATTTTCTTTTTCATTTTATAAATATTTTTAAACCCTTTCATTTAAAAAAAAACTTATTCATCTAAAATGGAATGCACCCTTTTTATTTATAAAAATCGGTGACTCAATATTTAAATAATTGTCGGGGGCCTAATTTTTTTTAAGGGCTAAAATTGGGCACATTATTTTTAACATATAAAAAGCATACTTTGCCATTGTTAAAAAAAAAAGAAGTAATTTTTAGATTTTTTATTTTAATTTAAAATTTTTGCGTTTTTCGAACTTTGGGAATATTTTCCTCGTATTCTAATAAACCGATTTTAATGTTTATAGGCTCATTTGTTTTCTTTTTTTATATAGAATTGAATAATATTCTATGTCATTTTAAAAATTTTTAGCTTTAAAATAGATTTTAAGAAAAAACGCTTTTTTGTTATAACCAAATTAAATTTTGACCCTGTTTCGTCACGAGTCGGACCGTAATAATTTAGGGTCATATTCAGGACGTCAAGATGAAAAAAATTGCGGTTCCGAGCAACCTGCCTGAAACTGGCTTTTTGAACCTAATTTGACTCTGTTATCTCAGTGTTTGTTAAGCACCAGCGCTGGAATGTGCAGTAGCGTATATATCTGTTTTGGCTTCGGTTTTTACAAATAGCATGTTCAGTCAATCGTGATCTTTACGTTTTACCCATACATATTACGTATTAGCTATATATTGGTTTATTTCGGGACCTTTAAGACCTTTATTGTCTGAGATGGGTGTAACGGTAATCCAAGCACGCAATCGGTTAGCAGGAACAACACTCTGCCATCTGTTGTTTTTGGTCTCAAATGCAGAGAATAATTAGAAATAGTGAAAATGTAAGCAAACGCTCATAAAAAATGTCATCAATTTTTGAAATTGAAAATTTTGTCGCTAATTTCGTAGTTATTCAAAATTATGCTAAAATATTTCGATGTTTTAAGATATCGATATTCGAAGAGATTGATTTTGCTTATTCGATACATAGATATTGAAGTTATCTTTTTCCATCTCTATTTATAAACTTAATTTTCCCATACTACATACTTCGTTGTAGACTAAGTATGTACTATGTAGTATAGAAATAAATAAATTGTACGAAGATATAACATCGTAATACGTCATATTGTACATTACGACCTTTTATCTTGTCTTATATGTGCCTAGGGGTTTATTAAATATATTTTGTAATTTATTAACAAAAAATTAATATTATTGCCAAAAAGTATAGCTGTCCTTGATCTGTCGACATAAACCAGAAGTAATATATTTACGTAAGTAAAAACATATATAACATTGTTGAAGTGAAAAAAAAAAGCCAACATAATTAATAACATTCGGGTTGTTTTTTAGTGAAAAATTGCTCTTCAGGCATCAATTATTTAGGCACCTACTTTTTTGTAAACTAATTTGTACAATTAATTACTTACTTAAATTTCACATATATCTGTTTTGGCTTCGGCTTTTGGCAGAATATTAATTAATAAATTTATTTGAACCAACATAATTTTTTTTGTATAATGAATTATTAATAATTTATTTTTTTTAAAACATAGATGTATCAGACTCCACACAATTTCCCAGCCCGTGTTTCACCCCCTTGAGGATCCATTTTCCAAAATCTTGGAAACACGAATTTTTCGATGTTATACTAGCGATCCGTTAATTAATATCTAATTAACGGTGGGTCAGATGCAAAAATGTCCAAGGACTTTTCATCGTAGAATTGCATCCCCTATCCACCCTTTCAAAAAAATCCATAACTTTTAACTCACCCTGTATAGATAGATAGATAGATAACTGACATAGAAATTTTCTTGTCTTTTACTTCAGAAAAAAACAACCAGGCAAGACGTTAAGAGTTCGAATCTCGGCTCCGGGAGTTTGCCAATTAAAATTAATGGGACGGTTAATTGACTAAACTGTCGGTGTATGGACAAGAACGAAGTTCTTACTTGTGAACACAAGTAACACAACCTACCTATTCCTTATCTGAAAACAAATTCCTTGTGCTCCACTCACATCCTTAAAATGTATCGTTAAAAATAATTAATAAAAGGTTAAAAAATAATGTGTGGGTGGCTTCTATTATAGACCATGGAATCTCAGAAACGAAGGTAAAACCCCATTATTATTATTACTTCAAAAAAAACCGAATTTCTGACTCCCTATTTTACCCCCTTAAGGATTGATTTCCGAAAAACACTGAAACGTGTATTTCTTTATTTATTATAGGTGATCCGCTCAGGCTTTGCACTAAAATTGTGTCTAAACTATAGACCTTTTCATTTCAAATCACGATTTGTCTTTGTTTCGGACAGATGTCAAAAAAATCAATGTGAAGAAATGAATAAACAATACTTCTTGTCTTTTTTCATCTTATTGTAGACAGTACGAAAATCGCATGCGCACAACACCCTATGAAAAGGTCTATTGGTTGTACGAAAATATGTTTCAAACAAAAGTTATTTGTTTTTATTAGAAAAACATTTATATTTGAAGATTTTCTCTCGCATTGTTTTAAAGTTAGGTTTTTAGTATGCCTCGAGGACATGAATTTAGTAGCCGCTATGCGAGCACGAATCCATAAAACAATAACTTTTTATTGCCTATGTCACCCGGGAATAGTGAAGCTTCCTAACAGTGAAATAATTTTTAGATTATCCTGAGATTACCCGGATCAAACAAACAAACAAATTTTATCTAGCTATATTATAGTATTAGTATATAAGTATCGACCAAGCCAAGTAGCCGCGCTTGTAAAGGCGTTGTGTGTACTTGGAGCTGGGAGTTTATGGGTTCGAATCTCGATATTGGCAGTTTGTCAATTATTAAGACAAAAAAGGGGGCGGTTAATTGACTAAACTGTCGGCGTATGGACAAGAACGAAGTAACCGGCTATGCTTGAGAAGGTTTTCTGCAGTTACCTTCACGAACTCCAGATGAATATCGGCATAGTTCCTATCATAGTCGGCTGCAGCAGCATATCTTACCAATTCCTAGTCTATACACAAAAATTCCTTCCACTCCACTCACATCCTCACATCCTTAGGCATCGCAATGGATCTTATGGTCGAATTATGTCCCGTCCAGGACAGCCTCTACAATCAAGCAAATATTAGTATTGATATAAATTATGTAATATAAAGACACGATTAAATACAGTTGTGATAAATTAACATTGTGGTGGAGAAAAGTATGGTCTGCCAAAGTATACAATAATTACATTCATAAACAGTGTTACCAGTTTTAGCCGTTAGATCTACCGTTTTTTAACTATTTCTATCGTTTTTTTTTTAAATTTACTAAAATACTGAAAATAAATCGTAAAATGGTAATAATTTCTTCGCTTTATATGATAAATATTACTTACTGGTGGTTTTAAATAATAAGTTGAAGTGCAAATAAAAGTATTTATTTAAAATGAAATTTTCACTTTTCGAATCTACCGGTTGTTATTTTTGTCTCCGGTTTTATTGAGGTGAATCTACAGCGTTTTAAGAGACCGGGAACTTGCGACACTGTTCATAAATAAAACATTTCATTGTCTATTGTTGTCTGGTACATAATGAAAAAGTTGAATGTAATAGCCTTTAGCGTTTAAAGAATAATATTGCTAACATTTTGTGATTGAAGTGTTGTTAAAATTGATGATTAGAAATTTATGTATTTTTAACTGACAAAAAAAAGAAGATTTACCAATTTGTGAATGTACGCTTCTGAATAGATAAGTAAATTTTCAATAATATTATGTATGCATTATTACTCGGTTCGTAACAGATTGTAAATCATTCTAGCCTTTTTGCCAATCGCACTTGAAAAAAAATCCGCTAGGGGCAGTATGGAAGGTAGGGACAAATTCTGTCAAAAAATCAAAACAAATACATAAATAACATTATACATATATAATATACATATAAAAAAATTTTAAGTATGTTTATTTTATAAAATTTCTCTGTCTCCAGTGGTTTAGGCTGTGCGTTGTCTGTCAGTCAGTCAGTCAGTTCGTCGAGAAGGGATTCATCCAACCGAATCTTTCATTGAATTTGTGTGAATTGAAACAAAACAATTTCCGTACGATCATGAATTTATTGAAATGAAATAAATCGGAAGCATAATCGGAGCATAATCTGTCGAAAAGTGGTTTCATGCTGGAGCATCCTCGTTATATTTTTGTTCAAAAATAATTTATATTTGCTCCATTAAAAAATTTTTGAATCCAGTACTGTTGTTAAATTTTTTTAATTAATATATCATCCTCATTCTAGTTATGTAAATTTCAATATTTGCATAATGGTTAGGAGGTACCTACTTGTAATTTTGTTGAGAATATGCTATTTTTTATGTTTTCTTATATTATAAAATTAAATAGATACAAAAAATTCATAACCCATGAAGTGGGTCTACTTAGCGAATTTCCTCAAAATAAATCAATGAATACTTCTTTGTTGAAAATATATTTTAATAAACTTTTATCTTATTAATAATGTTCATGGTCACTTGTGACAGGCTATAGATTAGAGTGGGTACAGATACATATATATCTGTACCCACTATATATATATATATAAATATATATATATATATATATATATATATATATATATATATATATGTCGTGGTCTCATTATGAACTCTATTTTTTCACAAAGATTCTAGGCATTTCCCGAAACGTCGACGTATTGTGTAAACTTGAAAAGTTACATCTAGTGCCTGGACGTTTCGTGAAAATCCCATCATACTTCGACGGATGGTGTCTAACATAATCTGCCTTACTTTATATCGTACTCTTCTAGTGAAATCTTTTGAACACGAAAATCCTATAGGCATTTCATGAAAAATCGGCTTATTTATGCATGTAAAAAATTACACATTCTTACTATGGAAGCCGAAGCTAAAGATTTATTTATTGCTCATTAAAGTGAACTAGACAAAATAATATTCCTTCGGTAATCCGGTTAAAATACCTTTTTTCATTTGCCCAAATCCGTATAAATGCAGTAAAACCTTAAAAGGCACATTGTATCTTTTTCAGTTTCAAATCCTAATTATTTCAATAGTTTTAGCCTTTTAGCCACGATATCTGAATTATATAGAACACCTGTTAGTGCGGAGCCAAAAAACACGCAAACCCGACCATTCGTGGTACGACTGATGAAGTGAAAGATTGTTGAACTCGGTTGGAATAATATATTACAAATAATTAATATATTACATTATTTAATTCCTCAGTATAATTATAGCCTCCATTGTTTAGAATTTACGATGTAATATATTAATTTTAAGTTATTAAAAATTATTCCTCCAGTTTTAAGCGAATTTCCTGAAAGGAAATACAGCTATTGGTCACGTACCGAAGTCAAAATTTCGCAAAATTTTCTTCAAATGTCCATCGATCCTACCTAGTAGATGTCAAAAATCACCATCTGTAAAATTTATATATATATATATATATATATATATATAGATATATCTATGGGCATATGTGTGTCTGCAATCACTCTAGCGGTCACAGTTTTCATTTTATCGGAATGAAATTTGGTATTTGAGGCGCTTTTGGTATTTAAAAGGTCAAGTTCGTTAATGGGTAAAATCGAACAAGGGGAAAGGGGTGTTTAAAGAGAGGCGGAAACACAAAATTTGACATATCGCCCTTAATATTAAAAAAATTGAAAACTTTATAAGAAGTAAAGTTGTACTAAATTTTACTGTAATTTTGTTTCTTATCATTTTTTCTGTTACACTAATACAGAAATATTGACGATTTAAGATTGAAAATTAAATTCCTCACTATCTCTATACACATTAGAGTTTGGGCAAAAATGATAAGGTGATGAATTGTAGCAAACATGATTTTCTACAACTTTATTCCTTACGCATTTTTCGATTGTTCTAATATTAAGAGAGATATTTTATATTTTGTGTTTTTTTCTTTCATTATGCCCCACTTTCACCTTGACCTATGTCTTTTATAAATAAAATTGGTCTTGCAAATACTTAAATCATATCAGATACGACATTTCATTTTGATCAAGCTAAATTGTGACCGAGAGGAAGTGATTTATGTATTTTAAGGAAATTCGCTAAGTTGAAGCAGCTCCTGCGTAACGAATTTTTTTAATATTCATTTATGTTTAATTTTTGATTATTTACTGAATGGCAGGTTTTTTTTTAAATGAAAGGAAATATTTATGTTATATTGATATTTAATATAATAAACATGTATTGCATTGTTTTAAATATAATTTTTTTTTCAAACTAATATACAATCCGATCAAAAACATAAATGTAAAAAAGGGTCAAGTTTTCGGGGAGATACTTCATATAATAGTTTCTCCTTAAAAAGTGATGATATCCCATTAAAGAGCCGAGCTATTTATAAAGGAAATAGCGAAAACTAAAATGTAATAAAGTAAGTGCAAAGTAAAATGAAAAAAAAAATTTTGTTGAAAAAATTTATTTCGTAAGTTTTCTCTTAGTATGTTTATAAAATTTTATAACGCGTGACGTCACACTTTCACGGTCTATTGAGGTCGATAGGTTGATGATCCAAATGTACCGGATATTCTTTAACGATAGTGAATCAACTGTTATAAATGAATACCGACTCTGTATGGCCAAATGGAAAAGAAAATGTGAAAACAATTCCACCATACTAGAATTGGTGGCTCATCTCATTGAAGCATGCGACTAGGATTTGTACCCTAACATAAAAATTTTCTTGCAAATACTAGCAACTCTCTCGGTCAGCGTAGCTACCGCAGAGAGATCGTTTTCTTCTCTTCGCAGAGTAAAATTTTGGTTGCGTGTCTATTGCGTGTATTATACTATACAACATCTTGGTCAGGGCGTCATATATTTTGTAAACATAACCTTTGTAGGAATGCACTATATCGATCATGTGCGAGTTCATTCTCCGACTCGTACTTGGCCGATTTTCGGGTGACTGTGACCACAACCTTTTTTGAGGGCTGGATCCGCGTCTGACTACGCCTAATAACTGTACCAAATTTTTTTAGTTTTTTTGAATAACATTTACACGTGCCGATATTGGCATGACATTACACGGATCGAACAGCGTCAAACACAGCAACTTCGAGACATGCGTATAGATTCTGGAGAGATGAATATAGCCATTCGCTCCGCCGCATTGGACACAACGACGCTTCTATCCATCATGTCGGAATTCAGTGGTAGACCGGCTGAAGATCCAGTAGTTTTCTTGAACAGAGCGACGGAATTACTACAACAAACGCACCTGCCGCCCCGTAGATTGTTGGATCGAGATGGTCACAAAGAAATTAACAGGACCAGCTAGAGATTGGGCATTAATGAATCGTGGGTTGGACTACACCTTCGACAAATTGAAGTGGCAGTTGGAAAGCTTCTTCAACAGTGTCGGAAGAAAAGCAAAAGCCGAATTGGAATTGATGACCATTTCCTAACCTACAGGACTTAAGACAGAAGCGTTCGATAATATGAAGGTGCAGCTATTCGGGAGAGTACATGCCGATAGAAACATTGATGACGTGATGCCAATAATACTGAATTTATTACGAGACAACATACGTCCATTAGTAAAAATTTCAAATCCGAGATCGGTGGACGAGTTACGCACCATGGTTCGAATACTGGACGAAGAGCCAGGATCAATGAAGGAGGAGATTGGTTCTGGAGAAAACATTAACCTCCACAAAATCGCACAACATCGGCGTGAACACCATCAATTACCTGTTCATTTAACAATCATGACTTCATACAGTACTGACTGACTTCATACAGTACCAGACGGACAGCTAGTAATAAATAATATTTAACATTGATTTACTATAAGAAAAGCTGTCCAACACAGTCTGTATAGTCAAAACCGGTTATACTGACACCGATTAACAACGACGGATCGGTAATACTAAATCCACGTCGGCAATAATTCACAAAAATTATCTAATGCATATACAATTAGTAGGCGGAAGTAGTAGAATTAGGACTTTTAAAAATATTTTGAGGCTAATATTTCACTTCGTTTTAAAATATCAAAAAATTTACGAGATCATTTTTGATCAAAATTTCATTATCTTTCAATTTGCTTATTATTGTATTCGCGATAAATTATTCTATAACATCACAATTTGTAAATCAAGCATTTTAACCATATTTCCACGTCGCCCATACCCATTTTGACGTATTTGTATTTGCAAAAGGGGTAATTTTTAAAGGTTATACTTTGTAATCTTGAAAATGCAACAAAAAAGAACCATCGAAATCCGCTCAGCATTTCTACGTTACGACGTTTAGTAGTACGTTAATTGTACCCGACTACTAATGTTGACAAAAACAATTTAAAAAAAAAACAATGATAATTCAATAATAATTTATATTTAAATATTTCAATATAATTTATTCACAAATATTATAATAGCATACATATTTTAATTAATTATCATTTTATACGCTAATTACGTAGAAAAATACAAAAATCTTTTTTCTTTCAATAAAATCTCGTTGTAAAGTAATATGTATATGTATTGCCAAGCATAAAATAATATTACAAATATTATACCCGCCTATAAAATGTTTCCCATTAATATTATAAAAAGAATGGTATAAACGGAAAAACATTCGTATAAAAAAAAACTATTAATCAGAAAACGAGATTATAAAAATAGAAAGAATATAATATTTTACCATACATTTTTAAAAAGAAAGTAAATAATCAAATGTGGCAAGAATAAAATAAACTTTAAATTAAAATTGCTGCTATCAAAATAATAATTTAACTAAATAAAAACATATATTTTGTTAACATCATATTTAAAAAAAATATGATATATATTTCAGAAAATTTTGAAGAGTATTTTAACGGCAATTATTTGAACTGAACTGCATTTTTCAAATTTCAGCAATTTACAGTATATACAATTTTCAAAAGTCATCAAACTGATAAGAAAATTCGACATATTGATATAAGTGTGCCTACATAATTATAAACAAACACGTATTTGCAATGAACAATTTTATCTCTCAGCATAACATTCACAGCCTATATCTTAAATAGATTAAATTTCTATTTAAATTTATGTATCTACATTTCTGATTATTTCACACTCTCATTTGAAAAAAAGAAGGTTTTATTGTAGTAACTGGCCCCACAATAATTTAGAAATACGATCTATACATTATTTGGTAATAAGAGCTAATCTCACATTAGAGGCTTCAATTGGACTGGTAAATTTATACATGTATATTTGTTTTATGGAAAAAAAGGCACCATTTTAATAAATTTTTGTATTGCTAGCTTACATATATTAAAATTGATGGAAGATACATTTTCTGTGGGCTTATCAATTTACAAACTGACAAACATTCTCCAATACCACCAACGAAAAGTGTTTCAACTTTAATATATGTACGCCGATATATTGTTTTTTAAAGTATTCAGTCAATAATTTGAAAACTAAATAACTAGTTTTCAAAATTGTTTGTATAACGAAACATAGAGTCATTATACGACACATTATGTATAATTATATATAATAATTTGGGATTTCTAATCGAAAGTTTTTTTAAAAACAAATAAAAAGTCCCCTTAACCTAATGAATAACTATATAAAAGGGAATCTGTGTAGCAATCATAACCAACTAAAAAAAATTATTATTTAAAAATTAAAAAATAAATGTTTATCGTGCTGATTTCAATTTCCATCTTAAAAATAGGAATGCAGCAATTCTTAAAATAATAAATATAACAATGAGTGCAATAATATCTAATCTGAAATCAGAATCTAACATATCTAATTCCTCTAATGTATTTTCTGGATTTTTAAAGTGACAATAAATTTGATGACATTTTAAATTAACACGATCGTAACTGTATGTGGCAAGAGCTGTTCCTTCAAAACCGTATCGGATATATGATAAGTATGTGATCCATCTTAAATATACTGGAATTGCATCGAATGATACGAAGAAACCAGAGAATAATAAGAACGGTACAGACATGACTGGTGCTAAAAATACACCATTTTGTACATTCATTGCGGCACCAACGACGAGACCAACACTTTGAGCAACAAATGATATTAAAAGACATGCACCCAAGAACATTGAATACCGGAATAATTCTGGTGGTTGTGCTGTCATGAAATATACAATTGATACATAAATTACACAAAATATAGCCTGAAAATAACAAAAAAATTAGTTAATAAAGATGTTGATTATATTCAATAGTTTTAATAATTCAATAGTTATATTTTTTAATTTACCTGGAATGGAATATCCGATACCGTTATAGCTAAATAATAAGAACGAAGTGAGTACCATCTGTTGAAATTTTCCTTAAGTAAAACTGGCAATTCCAAGGGGAAAGACAATATTGTAATTGTCATAGATGTGTACATCAAGAATAACATGTTGAAGAATAGAAAACCTAAATTACTAAGAACTTTGGCACCATCATTTCCAATATTAAAGTATAAAGCACCAATAAGAAAACCAACTAAAATATGAGCAAATAATCGAAGATACATAAGTGTCTGTAACAAAAAAAAATGTAAATATTAGATTATTTTGAATAAAATTTCTATATGACTACATGTAAGTGAGTCTTAGTAATACTTTCGGCCTCCAAAACTTCAAATTGAATAATAGCTGGAAGTAATAGCCACTATTGATATTTTATCATAATGGATCATGATCAAATTATTATTCAACACTAATTTGTTATCGGATATCGGGAAAGTTTTTACTCAATTAATTTTAACAGTCAAAAAAGATTTACAATCGAATGGGTTAAGAAAATAAAAACTTAAATTACCCAATCTCGTCTGCTGAAAAGTAATTGTCTTTTTAAAATAATCCAAAATTGTTTGAATTCTGATGTGGCATATCTTCTTGGATTTACAGCAATTGTGTCATCCAATAAAGCTGTAGTTACATTATCAGGTGCTTTAACTACTTCCAAGGGAATAACCACATCTTGTTGTTCTAAAATTCAAATGAGAAAATATTAATAAAAAATAGGTTAAAACTGAAATATAGTTTTTAAGAAACAAATTTTTATTTAATTAAGGTAGTACCACGGATACCACAAGAGTCAAATGTGTGCTCTATGTGATTTGACTTCAGTAGTATTTACATTTGGCAACGTAAAAGTAAGAGATAGAAATAAAGCATCACTTTTGTAATAAAAAAATGTGTATAACATTGATATCCCCACATGCCGTATTCGAGGTATGGTTGAATTTTACGCGAGTCATAACCTCTTTGATGGCGTTGCCACATATTATACTATTTACTCATCACACTGTCTGAACCTCGATTTGTGAGTAATCAAAATGTTTGAAAATTTTTTTTCTTTTCGTTGATACCCACTTTCATTGTAATCTGAACGGTAATTTGTGAATTAAAATAAAATCTGTGATTTCTCATAAGGATCAATGGAACAGACAAAAATTTTTTTATATTAATATCTTTTTTCTGGTTCTTTGCAGCTCTATAAAAATTTAACTGGTTCATTATCTTATTATAAAATACTAGTATGCCAAGTTTCATTAAATTCTGAACAGTAATTCTATAACTGAGGGTACTACCTTAAATGAACAAAAAGATATGTCAACATACTTAGTGAAATATTATTGAACAAGAATATTAATCGAACGAAAATAACATATGGATGCAAAAAAATTCGTACAGCTGATATTTTCTATGAAACTACACAGAATAACAGGAAATTTGATGGCATTTTAAATTATCACGATCGTACTGTATGTGGCAATTACCTTCAAAATTGTATCGGATATATGATATCCTATAATGGATAGATATTTGCTACTAACAATGGATAGATTGACGCAAGTTTACAAAACAATTAAAAATATGTAAATAATAATAAAATCATATGCATCTCGTAGCTCAGAGGCAAAGGATTTGTATAAAATTCTAGGGGGATTTTACTCCAAATTAAATGGATTTAATAAAGCCTAGTAGAAGATATAGGTGAAACTTCTTGGGATTGTCGCATTTTTAAATTTTTGTATTCAAGTTGAATATAATCAATCGGAATAGAAAATGTTTATTTATACTTGGTATGTACCATCAGCGCCAAAAGTCGAGCTAAAATTTAATAACTATATAATTGATTTTTGCCTTATTTATTCGGATTTCATAAAAATGTCTCCAATAAAAGTTGTAAGTATAGTCATAATGAACCACTTTTATCCGAAGTATATTTTCGAAAACCGAATAAATAGGGCACAAATCAATTATTAAATTTTTAAATTTTAGCTCGACTTTTGGAGTTGACAGGACTTAGTTCTGAATACGACCACTAAATAATATAGCTAACAATTAATTACAATAATAGTAGTGGGCCAACAATGCTCAAAGGTAAACTAGTTCTTTTCCGTAACTTCATGCCATACAAAAGCAGAGTTCTAAACGTCAATAAAATCAATAAATTTGTACTGAAAATTTTCACCGTGTACTATTTTGGGCCACTGATACAAAAGGCGGATATTCGGTGAATATTATCGTTTTAGCGTAGACTAAGGCGAATATTAGCGTAGACTAGCGTTTTAGCGTAGACCAAGTAGTCAAAATTTTAATTATTTCGATAAATGTTTGAAAAATCAAATAGTAATAAATAAATAAATAATAATAAATGCAGTTATTATATAGAAAAAAAACCAAATAAAAGCGTGTAAAAATATTTCTTTAATTATAAAAACGTTAATATTACTACTTACTGGAAGAGCATTTAGCTATATCGTTCATAGCAGCTTGAATAATAGAATTATTTTTAACATTAGCAGCTGTATCATTTGCATTGGTACTGCTAAATTTATCAACATTTTGTTCATCATTTTCATTCACGTTGTTCATTTTGTTTGCATTATTTAAATCTTCTTCGTTACTATCTTTGATTGCTGGTAATGTGCCAGTTCGTATATCATTTTTACCATTTTTAATTGCATTTACTAATTTATTGTTGTGATTACCATACTCTCCACATGCCACTTCAATAATAAATGAGGCTGGATTATGGTATGATGGACATTTTAATTCTAATGTACTTAAAAATGGTACCAATTGTTGAGTGGATCCTTGATAGACGCATTGTCCTTCTGCTAATGTATACAAATGATCAAACATTTCAAAAAGACGTGCGGAAGGTTGATGAATTGTACAGATAATTGTGCGACCACCACGTGCTAATGTCTTTAACAATGATATACATTGGAAACATGAAGAGCTATCTAAACCACTGGTAGGTTCATCAAAGAACATTATTGGTGGATTGTTTACTAATTCTAAAGCAATCGATAAACGTTTCTTTTGTCCACCAGATAAATTTCCAGTCATGGTTCGCCGATGTTCTTGTAGACCCAATGTTTCCAGAATTTCTTGAATCTGTAAACAACAACAAAAATTGGTTTAGTTTAGAATTTAATTTAATTATATATTTTTTAAATTCTACCAATTCTATAAGACTAGTAAGAGCATTTGCACTCGGAAAGTGGTATGAAGTGCTTGTATACAAAAAACGTCTATTTTGGGGAAAAAAAAAGAATCTCTCTCGGTTTTACATTTCTTCCTGTTCAGCGTAGGGTTGAAAGAAACATTTTTCGTTTTTGTACTTATTCGGTAAATTTATCGAATAAAAGTTGTTACTATATTTATAATGAATCAATAAGGCACAAATCAATTATAAAATTTTTTTAAATGAGCTTGTGTGGTCCATAGTACTTTGATGTTTCAGTTACTACAAATTCTTTCCTGTGTTTAGGGTTCCAAAAATCATAGTAAATTTGGAGCGGTTGTATCTTAATTGCATATATTTTTATGTGCTAATTTTTACTCTGGGTAAATTTTGAACAAGGCAACATTTTGAGTAATAACGATAAAATCCGGAAAAATTCTTCCGCTGGAAAGGGGGAAATCAAATATAAACGGTCACCCGATCGAATTTTGTTTTCTGAATCAGAAATACACATTTTAACAGAAAATAATGACTGAATAAATTTTATCTTTTAAAATACGTCTCGCTTTCATTTTTTTAAAACTAGTGGTCGTAATATGCAATTAAGAAATAAATAATTCATTTTGTCAATTTAATAATAATTGCAGCATTAATTTTCCATTAGCACATTCGTAGTGTAATTATACATAATTTGCTCGTACAATATTTATTTCATGTTTATGTAATAATTAAAATATATTCGTACATAATAAGTAATAAATATTAAAAAAGTTTTATTATTCAGAAATTCCATAAATATAATAATAATTATAAATTTAATTATACAAAATAAAGACCTAGAGGTAGATACATACCACTTCATCACGTTCAGTTCCTTGGATATCATTCCCTAATTTAAGGTTAGTAGCAACATTCATGGCCTCTTCAACAGTTAAATTAGCATGTAATTGATTGTCTTGCATAATATATGCAGATAATTTACGAAATTGGCTAATATTACGTTCATGACCATTCATTGTGACTGATCCTTCCATTCCTGATGTTCTGTAAACAATAGAAATTATATAATTAATTATTTGGTTTGTGGAAAAGTTAGAGATTTAATTATATTGCCAAAGAAATTTAATCTATCTAGAACATAAAAAGTTAGCAAAATATTCCCTCAAAATCTTTCTTATTAATGCACTGGAACTATGAGATAAATAATGACAAAATTCTTGCAGCAAATCGAACCTTTTACGCTAATATGAATCTATTCAGAAATAAACTCATCAGCAGAACAACTAAGATGAATCTGTATTGAAATTTGGTCATACCCGTAGTTACATTCGGCGGTGAGACTTGGAGTTTGAACAAGATATTTTACGAAAATCATTAGAAGAATATATGGACCAATCAAACTAAATGAAAACCAATAAAATATTAGAAGAAATGAGAAAATAATAGATAACATCCTGTGTATCTCATCCGGACTGTTGAGACACACATGCCCAAAAGAATCCTGTACGCTAAAATCTACGCTACAAGAAGAAGAGGAAGACTACCTGTGCCACCCAAGACTTGAAGACAATGGGCGTGAATGGTTGGACAAGCAAAGCCAATGACAGAACAGGTTGGAGAGCCATAGTGGAGGAGGCCAAGGTCCACATCGGGCTGTAGAGTCGTTTGCTTGCTTAATGCTTATTAATGCACTGTTATTTAGTTGTATTATTTGTATTTCATGTTATTCAACAAGAAAACGTTTTTCTATTAGCAACTGTTTGTTCTAACTGAACTTGATCGATTCAGCATAACAAAAGATATCCCACTTGGCATACTTTTAGGAAATTTTTATCGATGCATTCAATGAATCTCCTTTAGAAACAATTTTTAATATATATTACTAATACATACTAATCATAAGAATAATGCTAACTAAAGTCCTTTTAATGTCAGAGTAATGTCCGTTTAATGTCCTCTAGATTAAAAATGTAGAGATAATATATAATTTATTGTGGAGAATGTTTCAACTTATTTTATTTTATTTATTGTTGTGTATTTTCGAGGAAAATAAAACAAAAATTTATCATCAATACATAAGTATTAATATTGAGTATTTATTTATTTTTAATAATAGCCTAAATACTACATAATCTATTGACCTCCCGATATATCCAGGCGAGATCGACTGAATATATATTGTTTATGTATTCTCCATACATTCCAAATTTATTCTGTTAATAGTTTAAGTTTGAATACAATTGATATCACCGTTATAAATATTCTATAAATAATAATAAATAATTATAAAAAATCGATATAAATTCGTCCTTAAGATGCACAACCAATTTAATTTGTATAATTAATGAATAAAATAAATATGCGTTGTACGTGACAATCATCAGAATTTAGTTATTATTTACATATTGAATAATATACTAATTAGATAATAGTAAATAATTTTGGACATTTACCTTTGTCACTAATATCTAATATAATTTATTTGTTATTTTTATAACAAAACATCATTTATTAGTTATATTTTTGTGATTTATGATAAAAGTCTAAAATAATATAAAATATTAATCACAGACAAAAAATCCTTAAACCCTTAGGCTAGTCGCACTTCCGTGTTCTAGATATAAAAATAAATTTTACACAAAAATGTTTCGTAAAAATATATTGCCATAAAAAATATTTTAATCGAACATTCCAAATGTTGGAATGTAAACGCACGGGCAAAAGGGGGCATAATGACCTTGATTTAGCTAATTGACTTTTTATTTTCACCATCTCGTGGTTTATTTATATTTCACAAGCTCTTTTGATGTTAAAATATTGCGTATTTGAACGATTTACTAAATTTCGCAGTAAAGAAATAATAATATTTATAAAATAATATAATATTGTATATACAGAAACGCCAATTATGAAATAAAATGTTTTGATCGCGATGAGAAACATTTCGATACTTTGATGAATGTAAAAAAATAAGCATTCATCTTTCGGGCTTTAGCAACTGATCTGGCTACCGGGTCCCTCTGGCGTTAAAGGGAACGAAACAGCGGACTCATTGGCACGAGAGGTGTCATCTCAAACGCACCTTTCACCTGAGTCTGTCATTCCCATAGCAAGATGCACCGTAATTTATCGAATCAAGGAGTGGCTACGACAACTCAATAGAATACAGTTAAGAAGTGTGGTGGGGCTCTTGACAGGATAATGTCGATTGAACTACCACCTTCATAACTTGGGGATCTCTGATGATCCCACATGTAGGACCAGCATGGAGGACGATGAAACCTCCATACATGTCATTTGCACCTGCAGAAACCGGCAGGGTGTCAGTCATAGAATGTTTGGGCCCGAAACCCTGGATCCATCAATCCTGGGAGCAATCCCGGCGGAGAAGCTGTCGACTTTCTGTCGCCTGGCCTCAACAGAATCCTATAGCTGCATCTGCTTAAAATAGCACCTCTTACCCGAAGACGTCTCGCCTTCGGGTTACAGGTTGTTCTCAAGGAGGGTACAGAAGACCCCTTGGTCTAGGTGCTAGAGACTCATTTGCGGTACCCCTCTTGCTAATTATTATTATTCGGACTTTAGCAAAAAGCCGTCCCATGTACAAGATAGTATAAGAATAACATTGAAATCAATAGGTCGAAGTTCGAACCAACATTCGACTTGTCGAATTCATCATTGGTTGCATTTGCTGGTGTCGGATCGAAATTCGTATGATTGTGATCTGTTTTTGTCGATGTGTAATTCTAGATTTATAAAATCTTCAATTATTTCGATTATCCAATAAATTTTATTTGATTTCACATAACAGTAAACAGTTAGTTCTTTATGATAGTATGTTGTTTATGCATGTGTACTTTTAGTGTAGGTTAGTTAGTGTTTTGACTTAAAATAATTTTAACGTCTAACGGACCTTGTTGGATGGTAAGAGGGATTAACCCTCAACTGCGAAAACCATTTTGGGACAGCCGCAATAGTTAAGGCAGAAATAGAATGGGGTACTATAAATAAGGTCATTTTTTAGTGCCCCATTCTATTTCTACTAAAATTGTTCAAACAAAAAATGTGAGGATTTTTTCTACAAAAAATCTATTGCTACGAGCAACTTTTTCAATTAACAAAAAATGTGAGGATTTTTATTTCCTACAAAATTGCTCCGATCAACTTTTTCAATAAACTGAACGATTGGGAAAATATCGAGGATTAAAAATATAAATCCCAGTAAAAAAATACGGCAGGAGGTGCTTGTCTCAAAGTGGTTTCGCAGTTGAGAGTTAACCCAAGGTCCGATTGAAAATTTTTTTAAAGACGACTTTTTCATTCTAAATTCTCTGTACTATTTAGTTATAATATTATCTGTGTGTTTATGCTCCAATTGTAACACATTTTTACAATAAAAAAAATGACGAGATGTTACAACAAAACCATGACATCATTTTCATTTTTGCATTAAATTTCTAATTTTATATTATTAATTTTTCATAATATTGTATTGAAGATGTAAGTATTGCTAAATATACAATTAAAAACTAATGAATTTAATTTATTCTTTTATATCCATCTTTTCGGTTTATAATTTTATGAATAAATTGCAATCAACAATAATAATTTACATTTTTTAACGCAAATATAATTTATACCATCAACGGAAATGTTTTAACATAACTAAAATAAATGAAATAAAATTTAACATAACTAAAATAGCAACTGACTCGAGTTAATTGGTTAAATATGTGATATATACTGAATTTATTATCAATGCGTGAACTGTTTATCTTATTTTTTCCTGTGTACAGAGATTGTGATTATCCACAATAGATTTTTTACTTCAAGAAAAAAAAGAAGCTATTAACGATATAATGGTTCTATTATAGAATAACCTTGCTAATATCAATACAAATAACTAAATATTTTTCATTAGTAACTAATAAGCATGAGTTAAACAAAACTTATTAGGATCAGTAGTACGTCTCTGATGTAATAGGGAATATGCATGAAAATTTTTTTTCAAATTTATTTTCAGAATATGAAAATACTGTTAATACTGTAATAATATTTAAAAACAAAATTAAAATCCGACAAATATCAAGGAAGCTACAAGCTTTTAAAGGTTATTATCTGTCTCTTTCTTGCAAAAATACAAAAAACGGAGTTTTACGTGTATTTTAAATGGTGAAAGTGTAATATGACGTCACATAACATATCAAGAGGGCTATCACCCTCTTTGTTTAATCGGGAATTTCAATCATTCATATCTCACTTATTTTTAAAGTTATTTAAAAAGTAATTTTACCTTGAAATTTGTCAAGTAAAAATGCTTCAATTCAAGTGAAAAAAAATTTTCATGCATATTCCCTATTATTGTAAATATTGCTTTTAAATGCTGCTCCTTAAGAGGTATATGTACAGCAACTTTAGGGCGGATCCACACTATAATGCCGATCATGGTTCGTTACCAGTCCGATCGATTATATTTATATTGTTATTCTCGATTCGACCGGAACTTGATAATATTTTACAAGACCGAGATAAAACCAAGAACGAACCGTGATCGATATTATAGTGTGGTTCTACCCTTAAAGAGTAAGCCAAATTAATGGTTCAAAGGAACCCCGCTTATTTCTTATAGGTAGCTGCCCTCGGTGAAATTCGCTGGAATCGATATATGTTGTTCCTTTTGAACTCCTGATCAAAAGTTATCATGGTCCACACGGTCGGAAAATGGATAGTTTTCCAGATATCGGAGGTGGAAAGTCAATTTTTTGGAATTTTTTCACTAAGGGTAGCTGATTTCAAATTCGATGTCAGAAGTGGCATTTGACGGTTGACAACTGATTTCTTTGATTATTTTTTAATGCCAATTCTGACACCGAATTTCAAATTACAAAAAGTGTCTTTGACACCTTTCAAAAACTAGCGAAGACGCGTTGAATAGACCAAACATACCATCATACTCTTAGTGAAAAATACCGAAAAATCGACTTCCGATCGTATGACCATGATAATTATGAGCAGGAACTCAAAAGGAATAACATATATCGATTCCAGCAAATTCTCCAGGGGCGGATGCATGCTAGTTTACTTTTTTCCAAAAAAATAACTATATAAAAAAATTGGTCTAGTAGGAGCTACGTACACTAGCGAATTTTCTCAAAAGAAGTGATCATAATGAATATCAAATCAAATAACTATGGTAATATTAGCACTTTCAATATAGTTTTAGAACATTAAAATTATAAATATCTCCGTAAATATTAGAGTTATACGAAATAAGATATCATGTTTTCTCTATCTCGCATCGTTTACAATTTAGGTTTTTAGCATGCAACGCGGACACGGATACATAAAACAAAAATATTTTATAGCCTATGTCACTCGGGAATTAATAGCAGCTTTCCATCAATGAAAGAATGTTTAAAATCGCATCAATAATTCCAGAGATTACCCCCACAAACAAACAAATTTTATCTCTTTATATATTTAAGTATAGATATACATATAGATCAACAATTTTCATTTCATTTGTTTGAAAAGTTTTTTGACAAAGTAATCAAACGTCCTAAACAATCTCATAAATTATATATATTTATCTACATACTGTAATTAGATTAGATTCCAAAATCATTCAAACATATCTTTGGTTAACCCTTTTAGGTCATAATTTAACTATCTTTGTGTATAATCAGATATGAAAATGTTGTTTGCCAATTAAATAAAACGATCCCAGATTTTAACCTACGAATCTCATAAAATACATTTATTTATCTCGACAATAAAATGAATTCCAAAATCATTGAAATATCTTTTGTTAACAAACTTTTGTAAGGTCATAATTTGTAATCAGACATCAAAATGTATGTTGTTTTCTATTGTTTATAAATAAATATATTGCATGTTTAAAACAATTTTCCACAACAATACCAGGAACAAACAGTATAATATTAATAAATATTTTTTCTTATTATAATATATAAAATTTTATTCACATTATTTTTTCAACAAGTAAAACTTAATGTCACATGTCAATTAAACAAGTAGGGGGACCCGGGGCAGAACGGGTACAAAGTTGAAAATATAGTTTAAAAGTACAAAAGGGTTGATTAAGAGAGCTGCAAAATTTTTTTTGAACGCATTATAATGTTATAATCACAAAAATACAATAATATGTAAGAAAATAAAGGAACAATATTTATTTAAAAAAATAGAATTATGTCATTTGTCTCGTTCTGCTCCGGGCAGAATGAGGTGGTAAGGACAAGTTACTATAAACACAGGTTGGCCTAGTACTACGTATTGCCGCTCGCTAGTAGCACCCCTTCGACACCGAAAATCGTCAAACTTCATTGCGCCCCGGTACCTCGTTATGCCTCGGGTTCCACTACAATAACAAAGTATTAAAGAAGTTCGGTCCAATAATAATTTATGATTAAATGATAATTGATATTTTTGTTGAAAATATAATTGCAATTTATATTTTTGTGCTTTACAGATTTTTATAGAAGAATAATAAAAAACAAATTGTCTACATTGAATATTGGAACACACAGTCACTTCCACTGCAATTTTGAATTGTTCACATAGAAACAAGAAATATGGACTTTTCATAAGATATGGAAACATAAAACTATATAAAACCTATTTTGACAAAATGGAAACCCGACTTCTAAAATCAAATATTCTATAACAAAAGATGCACTAAAAAGTAAAAAAATAATTGCATATTCTTGTGCCAATTTTAGTTCACCAAAGCAAAAATTTTTAAATATATATGTACAATTATTGTTATTTTTGGAGGCGGTGTCAACATTGAGAAATTCACATAACTTTTGGACGAATTGAGAACCATCCTCCTTTTTTGAAGTCGGGTTAAAAATAAACATAAAATGCTCATTAACTCTCCTGATCAAATCAAAGTATATTATATTATATAATAGAGTCAAATTAGCATTTTTCAGGCAGTCAAATTAGCATTTGCCATTGTTAAAAAAAATGAAGTAATTTTTAGATTTTTTATTTTAATTTAAAATTTTTGCGTTTTTTAGTTGGGCGGGTATGAAGTTTTATATGCTTCTAATGAGAGAGAGTGGAAGAGAATGATTACTTTGTTATTAATTATCTCGCGTTCTAAACGGTCAAAGATTCTGAAACTTCGGGATTTATTAGAAAACGTTATTTTTAGCCTGTGAAAAAAAATTAACAAAATTTGTCGAAAAGTGGTTTCCTGCTGGAACATCCTTAATTATTCTTAATGTTCATCATAAAAGCACGCATATACAATGACGTCATGCGTGAGAGAATATATTATTATTGATAAAACTATTGCGAGTTATTTAAAAGGTCGTTTAATTATAAGATTATATGTTATATTCTAAAATATGTCAAATCAGTTCAACATTTTGTTATGTTCAATATTACAGCCATAACTTGAGCAATAGTTCATGCTCATTTAGTAAAATAAGAATGGACTTGTACGGGGTGTTTCGGAACTGCATTGGTTAGAAAAAATGCACTGATTAGAAAAAAAGTAGTTCATTATAGAAATTCTAACAGCTTTAAGTTTAAACAATTTTTTGAAAACCGAATAGATTTGGCACAAATTAGCAGTAAAATTTCGAAAAAAAGAACTTTGCTTTTGCTGTCTATCGTACAAGTCAGGATATTTTTCAAGCAATTTTATAATTTGTTTATCTTTTCTTAAACAGCGTACATTTTGTGTCCTATCCAATGATGGACCTCCATAAGCATTTCAATAAATTCCTATTTTCTGCACGATATCTCAAAAACGATTAGTGATTTGAGAAAAGAATAAGAACATAATTTATAGATACTTTTATGCTTTACAAGTTTTATAATAACTTCCAACCCGCATGGGAAACAATTTGACGCATAGGAAACGATATATTTACAAAAAAAAACCTATTTTCGCGACCTTCCATGAAATTTGAAAAGACGAGATTATGTGAGACTTTTGACCCAGTGTTTAGTAAGTCAAAAGAGGGGTCTACACAAATTTTCAACTTATTATCTTTCATTCCGAGGTACAGCCGATTTTCTGTCTTATTTAATTGCACTATTTGTCTGTATAATATAGCTAATAACATATTATGTTGTCAATTGTAAAGACATTAATCGAACCAATTGCAATGTCAGCGCATATACGTTTACTTTACGGAAATAAATTAGTATACACAAAAATATACACGTAATCTTTAGCGTGTCAGTGTCAGTCGAATATAATTGGTTTTATGATTAGTTTTCGATACCTTTGCACCGTCTTATACTGAACTAAATATAGTATGCAATAAAACAATCGTAAATAATCCAACATATACCGTCTGTTTTGGAAAGCTTTGCAAATAGAGAATCAATGTTAAATATTATTTACTATAGTAACTACACAATGCTTCATAAAGAAATAAAAATAGTGAGGGTACTCTGTAGTCTGTGTGTGCATACGTAATGAATAATGATATTATAAATTAAGTGGGTATCACTAAATTCCCACTCTTAAATGACATCAATCAAATATCATACCACAAGCAGCCAGATGTTTGTATGTGTATGTATGGTTTTTTAGTAAATATTTTATTTATTTATTTAACATTGATTCCCCATTGGAAATGCTTTTGAAAACAGACTGTGCCTATAATTAACATAAAGTATTCACAAACAAGTCTTTATCAAATATGTATGTCTTTATAAACAAAACACAACAAAACAGTATAGAAAAAAACAAAACCCAATACAAAGTCACATCTTTATAAGCACGCAGGAAAACTACATAAATAATCACGTTGAGTATAAAAAATATGACTATAATTAATAATTTTAAAATATTCATTCAAGATTATATTATTTAATTGCAACAACTTCAACAAGTAAGTTGTTGACACTGAAATGCAATATTTAATTGACGTTTTAAACGTAACAGAAAACAAATTACTAATTACTGTGCTTAAAAGTAATTATTTAAAAGAAAGAAATTTTAAAATAGCACGTTTTCATAATAATTGTAGTTTCATACGATTTAGATTCGTATGAAAACGGAGATATATTTCCCTAATAGTCCAGTAACTGGATTCAAATAAATTCCCTTAAGAAAATTATATTATTGCAACTGAATTCAAATAAATTCCCTTAAGAAAATTATATTATTGCAGTTGTGCATCAAAACGCACTGTTTCCGAGAAATTTCAATTATAAGGTCCGAAAATGTAAAATACAGTGTTAACTTGCCAGCCCCACAAAATTTGCAAGGCCTTTCCAATTTTCATGAAATGTGCTACATAGGTTCTATAGTCTATTTTGACTTAAGGGCGTTCGAAAGAGAAAAAAATGCAGTAAAGTTCCTGTAAATTAAATATGTTATAAAAAAGTCAATACGAATTCATTGGTATGCTTCAAAATGTTAGTTCAAATGCATTTTATCGTTTTTTTTTCGATTTTGAAAATCATACTTTTAACATTGGGTCTTATGGAGAAACTACAATTTTAATCTTTGTAATCGAATAAAACATAGTTTCAAATGCAGAGAAGTTTTTATAAAACTATGTAAATTGTTGTTAAATAAACAAGGATTAATTTGAGCCAAAGATGGTCAAATGCATTTTGGAAAGTAATAATGAATTATGTAAGTAATTTTATCATATTAGAGAAGCAAAATACAAAATTTTACTTTATTATTTAAAATAAAAAAAACATTACGAGTCACGACTCTCGAGTATTATTATTTACCAAATAACCATAGAATATTTGAATCTAGTTTCAACGTACACATTAAATCTGTAACGCTGCGGGCATGCGCAGTAGCTTGATACCTCCCTTACGTCTTTCCCCGCGAATTACTCTTTTGAACGTCCTGAAGAAGAATAGCGAAAGAAGCGATTATTTTTTCAATATCTGAAGCGGTCTGCGATATTTCAATTTTAATAGTCAATTTTTCAATAGTCAAAATAATCAAAATGGCTGTTATCTTGCAAAACATGATTAAGCGACATCAAAATGAATTTGTGTCGAAGTTTAGTAAAATTATCGTTTTTATTGTAATACTCTTTATTTGCGAACACATATAATTATCACTTATTAAATCTTGTTTAATTTCCATATACGTTCCATTAGATTAGTACTAATAAAGGTCTTGATACTTGATCTAATAATAAAAAGGTTATTGATTAATATAATTTAACATTCATTTTATATTAGTGAGACGATTGATTGGTTTCTTGTTTATTTAAATCATTGAATTTTATTATTGATAATTAAAAGTCTTAAGGTCTTATAAATTATATAATCAAAATAAAAAAAAAAAACTGAACAACCATTCAAATTAATACACAAATAGTTTCGAATAAATGTTTTTTCGCTAAATGAAATAGTAACATCGATATTTCTGCCTAAACTATTAACAGTGTGAAAAAATTGTTTAAATAAAAAATATAAGCTCTGAACTTCTTTTTCAATAAACTGCAGGGTTGGGAAGATATCAAGGAAACAAAAGTATTTACTAGGAGCGGTTGTCTCAAAATGGTTTTCCCAGTTGATCCGAGGGTTAATCCTTCTTACGATCCCACAAGGTTCCATCGACGTTACAATAATTTTAAAGCAAAACATTAACTGTCTTTTTTTTAGGAAAATATTCATAAGTCGTTAGCGATCCTTAATCCACCTTCAATAGTTTATCTCTGTATGTCTTTAGAAGTTCATTCATATTCAATCTTATTAATGATTACCTATTTTTATACCCGGTATATATAATATATACAAGGGTATATTTAATTTAGTCCCGACTTTTTAACGCTTGAAATTATCGATTGCAGAAAAAAATTTGTATATAGATGTTTATAAAATGACCTTATTAATCTATTGCCGCATGTCCATCAACCCTTCCGTCAACACAATAACTCAAAAACGAAAAGAAAAAGTGTTCTAGAGCTAAAAATAACCTAATGGGCAAAATCAGACCGTACATCCATCTATAAAACAGTAAGAGATAGGACAAAAAATGTTCCATTTCGTACAATAAAACAACTTTTATTAAAAACTTTTTTCGTAAATTCAGAATAATCCGGATATTTTAGCAATTAACTCAGTTGTTATTTTCAATTGTTTATAGTAATTTACCATTTTTAAGAAAGAGTTTTCCAATAAAAGTTTGTTCATAAACGTTAAAATAATAATTGATAATAAATGAAGAGGTATACTATTAAAATTAAATAAAGTTCATTATAAAAGTAAGTACAGTCTAATTAATATTCTATATTAGTATTCTGTTTAGCTACATTGTGATTGAATAAGTAGAAATATAAATAGGCAACAAGCCAAATGTCATGAACACAAAATATTCATATAAAACAATTATTCTTATACAAGCGACGAGCGCGACGCGACGTTTAGTCATTGATTTATACATTTTTTTGTATTTATCATTAAAATATTAAAAGGAGTTTTGTAATAAAATTATTCTCAGCCTTTTTCATTCGGTCGATTTTGGGGAAACATTTTTTTTCTTCTCTATTGGGAACTCTGGTAAGGGGGCGGCGCTTATTATTTCAACCTACTAGCAGTAGTTTCTAAGTGGTTTACTAGAGTGCGACTACGAAACTTGGTATGTCACGGATGTTGGGCTTGTAAACATCGACCTACAAGCTCTAGTTTATAATTTATCCACCAGAGTTCTAGAGTTTCCTAATAATAATAATAATACTATAAGCAATGTTTTTTACTTTAGAAGTTTCTTTACTTATATAAGCACAGATGCGGATTCTATACGTCAAGGCGACGCGTTACGCATTTTCGAAATAAAGTAGCGAACATATACCCATCCACTTAAACGGTATGCCAATAATGTCGATCTCTTCTACCCACTCTAGAGGTATGGAATTAACATCTGGCGGATTTTTTATATTATTTTCTAACAGTTAATAATGATGTTTATTTGTGTTCATGCAATGCGAGGGTGGATTCGTAAGTCTTTAGAATAACGTCCTCTATGCGTCACTAATACCAACTTCTTTTTTCTGTTGTGATTTCAAATTTTTACGACATTTGAGTAAATAGTTTCTTAGTAAAAGTAGTTTTTGTTAAGTCACTTTTGGTTTTTTTAAATATGGAAACGATTGAATTTCGTGCAGTGATTAAAGACTTTCTTTTGAAAGGTTTTAAACCAAACGAAATCGTCAATAAGATGAAAAGAGATTAGGTGAACTTGCACTTTAAAATACAATCGATTATAATTGGGTAAATGAATTTAAAAGTGACCGTATAAGTATAAATGATACTGAAGTTGAAGGACGGTCAAAAGAGGTAACAACAACACCAGAAATGGTCGAAAGTCTATGAAATCCTAAAGTTTCGCGAGATTGCTAACATTGTAAACATCTCATATAAACGTGAACACAACATTATACATGAAGAATTGCATATGAAAAAGCTGTCAGCAACTTAGGTGCCGCGTTTATTAACAAATGTTCAAATAATGAAGCAATTAAGCAATGTTTGGAGATATTTCAGCATAGTTCAACTAAATTTTTGCGTCGAATGCATACGGTTGATGAAATATGGATCCATCACCACACACCATAGTCAAAATCATGGGTAGAACCTGGTTCAAGTTCTCCAAAGAAAGCAAAAGTTGTTGCATCAGCTGGTAAGATTATGGCCACTGTCTTTTGGGATGCACAAAGCATAATAATCATCGACTATCTTGAGAAGGATAAAACCATTACAGGTGAATATTTATCATCATTATTGAGCACTTTTAATGTCAAAATTCAGGAAAAAATTTGAAAAAATAAAAAGTGTTCTTTATCATGGCAATTCACCATTACATTCATCATGGAAAACACAACAAAAATTGGATGAATTGTGCTTCGAATTGCTTCCCCAATCACCATAGTTACCTGATCTAACCCATTGTGACTTTTTTCTATTTTCAAACATGAAGCAATGACGCGGAGGAAAGAGATTTGGGCCAAATGATAAAATAATAGCTGAAATGATAAAGTAAGAGCTGACGGGTAATCGAACAGTCTAGATGCTTCCTGAGTTATTAGTGTGCATCCCATATAATTTTCAGTGAGTAAGAAATAGCGAAAAACTTGTTTAATTCATGGCATGTATGCTAATAAACATACAATACGAATTTTGATTCAAATCATCAACTTATTAAGAAGTTAAATTAATTTAAATTTTTCATAAGAATGCATCCATTAACATCAAATTACAAATTGATATCTAACAGTGAATGAAATAATATTTGATTTGCATCATATTTATGACTAACTTGATACACCCGCGGCTTCACACAAAACAGGAATATTCTGAACTATTCCCATTACGACGAACTATCAATTTTGTTTTTTTATTTTGCTCACAATATTTGTACTATGGGCCAAACAAAAGGTACGTTCTTTTGTCCAAATTTTATAGTTGCCTTATTCATTCGGTTTTTGAGAAAATTTTTCGTATAAAAATTGTTAGTATATTTATTACATTTCAATTTTTTGCCCCTATTCCTAGAACATTTGTTTGTATTTTATAAATACGTATTTCGACTACAATGTAGTCATCATCAGTATGAATTAACGAATCGTAACTATCTCTGGGAAATGGATTCAGAGATATGTTGCTTGTTGCTAATTTGGTGCGTGTGTTCTAGGAATAGGGGCAAAAATTTGAAATGTTATTTCAAAAACCCTAGAGTTCTCTTTGATTATTTTAATAATCTTTTTAATAGTATATTTGTAATGAACAACTTTTAGCAACGAAACATTTTTGAAACTGAATGAATAAAGCACAACGAATTATTAAATTTTGAAAAGGCACGCTACTTTTGTGGCCTTGTTTACAAACATGGAAAGACCAAAGAAAATTTCCTCATACAAAGTGTGAAACCCAGTTTCACCTCCTCGAAGCCTAATATTTCAAAAAAACGCAAATACACAACCATTTTATTTGTAACTAACGCGTTAATAACAATTTTCATATTTCATACAAACTGTCGGAATTCTCATAAATATACCATCCTATCTTCCTCCCTTCCGGCAAAACGAAACAATGTTAAATTGATCTAGGAAACGAAAATGTAGATGCCTCAGCAAAGAAGGGAGTCGGAATGCCCTTCATAGGCCCAGAGCCTATTTTAGGAATTCCAAGGACTGCATGTAAACAGGTGATCAACGAGTAGTCAAATTCTAAACACCGTGATCACTGGGAAAAAGTACCACGGCAGGATTTCGGGAAAATACTGCTTCAGAGTGAAACCAAGAGGCTATCTGGAACAGGATGCAACTGTGGAGGGTTACCGGATCCATTACCGAGCATTATCCTCTGCGGAAGCATCTGCACACATCCAGCCACATTATCTTTAACTGCGAACCTCTAGGTTACAGCAGATACCGGATATTCGGTGCATCTCACCCCGAATATATGAACCCCGAATATATTGAGGAAGACCTGATAAAGAAGCTCCTGGCTATTATCAACATATGGGAGAAGCGAATCTCGTCGGATTGCAGTAGAAGGAGGAGCACAATGGACCATAAGGTCGAAGTGCAATAATTTTTAGACCCCAAGATGTATCTATCTGTTTAACTATCTACCTCCCTCTCTTCAACCCCGTCTCTCTTTATCTAGCGTTGATTTAAAAAAGATACTGAACATACATGCTTTCACTTATATTTAATAATGAGTCAAAACACGAATTTTCTAGTATCTAAATACGAAGTTCTCCTCTTCAATTTTAATTCGAAGAATTTGACTCGGCGTTGATGAATCAGTCAGTCATTCAGGATATGTTTCTTTACATGTATAAACAAGATTACACTCATTATATGATTAATAAATTTTTGCAAACAATTCATTACAATATACACATGGGACAAAAGAGATTGTAATCCGACAACATTTGTTTACATTTTAAATTTTTCAATTACTTTTGTTAGCTAATAAAAGAATCAATTGTTTAATCAATCATCATTTTTTGAATTGTTTTACAAAAGTGAGTATCATTTCACAGAAATGGTACTCACTTTTGTATAAAAAATATTTCAATGTCAAAATTTATAAAAACTATTATACAGAGTATTCGGGAAAATACTGCAAAAATTAGGTAGGAGAACTCTTTACATTAAACTACTTTTCTAATTTTCTAAAGTAAGTTTCTTTAAAAAGTAAGATCAAGTTCGTGAATGGGCAAATCGGACCATGTTTGGGCAAAATGAGCAAAACTGCCTATCTTTGAAATCGTAAGAGATAGAACAAAAATTTAAAGACAAAAATGCCCCTTTTTTAAAAACAAACAACATTTGATTGAAATTTTTTTCATAAATTCAGTATATACCGAGTATTTAAGCAATTAACTCAGTTATTTGTTATTTTCACTTGTTTTTACTGCGTACAGAACACAAGTAGGACAATTCAAAAGATTGAAGAAAAAAATGGTGAACGTACTACCTTTGACCCCAAACATTACATACAATAAAAGTTTTTTTTATTGGCAATTAAATATTATTGTTTAATGCAAATGTGAAAATTTAAAAAATTCCACTTTTGCGCAACATTTTGTTCAATTATGTCATAAAATTATTATATTCATAAAATTTATTATAATAATTGTGTTCTGTGCTTAAAATCATAATTATTCTAAGGCTATGGTAAAATAATGTTTTGGACATGGTCATAAAAGATGACCATTGAACTTTTATTTTTAATTTCTAGCAAAACATTTTTACGTGACATGGAAAGTAATAGGTACTATTTCTTGTGTCTGGCGAAGAAAAATTCAATTTATTACACACACCGTGTGACGTAATAATCGCATATTGTCTTCTCCCTTGACTGTTTCGTAGAACAGAAGCCAACGATAGTCACTTGTTTGTAACAAAAATAAAATTAATAAGTGTAATTTTGTTACACTTGTAACTATTTTTTAGAAGTCACAAGAGAAGGGTCACGATAAGATTTCAAACAAAAGTTTTGTGCTGATTTTGTTTATTGAAATTACGTTTATTGAAACATCCGGTGCAGTAAGAGAACTGTTTTTTATTTTGTTTATTGAACTCTCTTATCTTGTTGTTGCATCAATTGTCTACATTCTGATTTATCCAGATTTGTTAAAATTACACGTTCTTCGTTCTTTGTTGCGTCTTCTTCGGTCCTTGCGATGTTGTAAAGAGTGAAACAATACTTAATAATCATCGACATCAAAATATAAAGATTGAAAATTTATATGCATTCCATCTGTGTAACAATGAGGAAGGGCACTCTTCTAGAATGCCAGAAGTCGTGAATTCGATTCCCAAGTGTATGATTTTAAATATAAACCATTGGATGTTAAAGAATGTTACCAATGCATAGACATTTTACTTAAATGTCAAAGTAAGTAAAAGCTAATCGCCTTAGTTAGTAATATATAACCGAAAGGCAACCATTCTATCTACAGATAGATAGAGAATTCAATTTAATGTAGGTTCTTCAAAATTTGACAGCTTATGATTTCAATAATAATGATAATCCTGTCAAAGTTTGAACTTGATCCTGTTTTTAGTTTTTGAGTAAAAAAATGTTAAAGTTACAGTTTTGAAGTAAGGTTATACATAGCGTTAAATGAACTTGGTGGTAATCATAGTGATATAAAAATCTATATCTCGACAACCTGAAATGTCAGTTTTATGAAAAACTGTCATAATAATTATCTAAGTCTTATAAATACCTGGAACAAAAAATGAAATTTAGGATTTAATTTTTAAACAATATATTTTTTTTAACAAAAATATATTTTTTACAAAAATTAAATTATTTGAAACAATTTAATTGCAAAATTTTTACTTATTTAGTGTTAGCAATGGATGAGATATCAATGCATTTAGCATAGGACAAACTTCCCGCGCTAACTTATCCCTTCCAGTTTCATAACAACCTTGAATATGTAAATAGTCCAAAAAAAGTAATAATTCATTAATATAGAGATTTTTCGACTTTTGTACAAACGATATTTTTTTATCAGATTGATAAGTAAGTACCCAGAAAAGCCTGAAGTTTGATTCAACAATTTACGAATATCCTGTGTTTAGCTCAATGTGTCCTGCAACCTACTTGTGGAAATTTACTGATGTTCGAGTAATAGTTAAAAATATTAACGCAAATATTACTTCGTTTGTGTAACTTTTGAGATTTAATTACATTAAAACGCATAATATTGATTGAGAAAAGTAGCGTTTCACAGCTACTTGCATCCAAGATAGAACACACTTGGTTTTTGATAGTTTATAAAATAACCCTGAGCAATATAATATTTCGCAGAAAAAAAAACATATTACTTACTTGTAACCCGTTAATATGTTAAGTAAAGTTGATTTTCCGGCGCCTGATGGACCCATGATGGCCGTCAATTCGCCGGATCTCAATCTTCCACTCACTGATTTTAAAATGGTTTTTACATCTGTAACAAAAATAAAAAACTAATTAAGTAATTTCTTTCACTTTTTAACAGTATTCAGTTACATAAATAAACTTACAAAAATTTCGGTACACAACAATTTGCAGACATTATAATAACATAAAATAAACGATTTTTATAATGAAAAATGCACAATTCATGTACAAGTAAATTATGTTTTATTTGTTTGTTTACATTTACAAATGGTTCTTTTTTAACGCTAAATAGAGTCTCTCTCTTAGCTGGAATCTCCAATTGGCTATGTGCACAGTTGTCGAGACTAGCGACAATGTGTCAAAAATTCATAATACTTCGGCAGAGATTTATATATCAGGCGGAAAATTTTAATCGGTTTAGGTCTCAGCTATAGTTTATTATGTGGGTAAAAGATGCCTTCTACAAATATTAAATTTTTATATAAAATCCATCTTTTAAATATGTGGAAAATTACAGCTGATACATATCCACCGTAGCGCCTAAACTACTCATCCGATTTTGAGGAATGAGGTGTTATTGGCTTCGTCTTAGCGTTCCGCGTGTCATAGACTACATGTGACGTCATATTAAATCCATCGTGGCGAATATAAATTGCATAATACGTTTGCAAAAAAAAAACACACACACAAATGTTTGGTATCAAATGAAAGGTTTTAATTCATAGATTCCGAAAATGTGTAATATACTTTTTTCGTAGTCGGGTTTTAGTATCTTATAATTCTATATTATTAAAATCAAATGAATACTGTAAATAAATTATATTATAGCAAAAAATTTTACATAAATATATTTATTAAGATATGTAAAATATCTGTATTGATTATATTTTCCATTTAAAACGCTCTATGATTTTCCGGCATCCTAGTTGAAAAGTTTGAAATGCTAGAAGATTCTAACTGTAAGACCATATAATTTCCAACTTACTAGATTTGCTTTTTTAATGTACAAATATCAAATTTCCATCTGGTGCCTGTCATTGATTTTAATGTAGATATTTCAAGTGTTTATTACTTTGTCAATCAGAATTTGACCTTAAATATTTTTTTAAATAAATTTTTTGTGCTGAGTTGATGTTTGTTGAACTTTCGACTGAATATCTAGAAAAAACTGTAGACTCCGATGATAAAAAACAAAGCAACTTATAATTATTGTTCTATAGAAGGTAGTAACCATTATAAACCGGTTTAAAGAAAATATTTTTTTTTCAAATTGCAAAAAACTAATTAAATCTTATACATTTAAATAGCTTTTAAGTAAACTGTTCAACTTGTAGTCTGTATGACGCAAATTCAGTAAAAATTAGTCTGACGAAATATTTTGTTATTTCACAAATTTTCTTTTCAGTTGGAATAGTAAGTTTGCTCAACAAATTCTCATCCACATTAGCGCACGTGAGTGAGACCGAAACTTTTTAGTATCATTATTTACTAAAGTGTATGTATAGATGACTGGATTTGATTTTTGTATCAAGGACATTCCAATTCGCAAACTTTTACATTAAAATCTAGATTAATTTGGTCATTTAGATAGATAGATTGAAGAGGCTGCCCTTGGACGGGCTACACTTCGACCATAAGGTCCATTGTGATGCCTAAGGATGTGAGTAGGAATTGGTGGTATATGCGGCTGGAAAATGCAGAAATCGTGAAGGAAACTGCAGAAAACCTTATCAAGCATAGACGGTTACTTCGTTCTTGTCCATACGCCGACAGTTTAGTCAATTATCCGCCCTTTTTTTCTTAATAATTGCCAAACGGGCGATGTCGGGATTCGAACCCATAACCTTCCAGTTTCCAAGTAGACATACTGTGCAGTCATAACTCCTTAGCCGCTCGGCCACTTGGACTGGTAATTTGGTCAGTTAGTACCACATAAAATGTATTATGACAATATCGACAATTGCTTTCCATTAAAATAATGATTCCATTTATTTAAGGACTTTTTAGTCTACCGGCGTCATAGTACTCTTAATGTACCTGAACAGCTCCAAATGGTTTAAGGAGTTGTAGCTAGGATGATTCAGCCCCATTTCGGAATCACAATTGACCTCACGATCTAAGTGTGTCCCATCCAGGACAATCGCTACAACCTAACCTAACTTAAGGAATTTTTATCCAAGTCATGTTTAGTTTTATCAAGAATTGCCTCTTCATATTTTTCACGAAAACCAAGGGAATAAAAAATGTTATGAAAAACTAAAACTAAACTTCTACATTCGCATTAAATATATACATGGAAGTTACATGTATGCTAAGTTTACAGTTGTTTCCGGATGGAACCGTATTTCTAGCCAAAAAAAACAATATTAAGACTCAAATATACCTTCATAAGAATATTCCACTTGATTGGAAATCACTTTAATTGAGCTACGACTATTTTTAAACAAGATACATGGAATTATATCAAGGAACCTGTTTCAGCAATAAAAATAAAATAAAATTGTTGTCTTGTATAACATTTTAGAAAAAACCAACATGATATAAAGGTTGTTTGTGGGTTTTTTGTTATGTATGGTATCATCATTAAGTTTTCCTGCTTTAATGTATAGAATTTCAAAAAATATTGCAAAATTTTTTAGTTTTATTTTTAGCGAATTTCCTCCAAAGGAAATGTAGATTATTATGTAAATTGATAAATGTAAGAAAAAATTTTGTTGTAATTTATTTTGCAAGTATTATTCCCTTAGTATGTTTTTAAAATTTTATAACGCGGCAAGTTTTAAAATATTTGAAACAAAAGAAAGAATAATAACTTGCCAAGTTATAAAATTTTAAAAACATGCTAAGGGAAAACTTGCGAAATAAATTACAACCAAATGTTTTCTTATATTTATCAATTTACCCCTCATTAATTTTCTAAGAAAAAATTTACATAATAAAATTATATTCATTTAACTCACACTTGGTAAATAGTTCGGCTCTTTAATGGGATATCATCACTTTTTAAGGTACGATTATTATATGAAGTACCTCCCCAAAAACTTTGCCCTTTTTTACATTTATGTTTTTGATCGGATTATCTTATAAAAGATTAATTTATAATGTTATCAACAAACGCATTCTGTAAAAATTTAAAACACAAATAATAGTCTACAAGCTAGTAGCATGAGGCTACATATTGAAATATGTAACACTCGAATGCATTATCTTGTAAAAGGGTAGTAAAGTCGATGGATTTGGATGGAAATGGAACCAACGCAGAAGTATACTATTTTGGACTAACTTATTTTAATAGGTGAGGTTGGTAGATATCAATTAAGTAATGTAACAGTGATTAATGACTGTATGCATCTTTTTTTATTAAATAATTGGTTTTAAAACAATCTTTTGTCTTTCTTGTGAAATTTGTGTATTCTTTCTTTCTCTTCTAAATTTAAAAATCTGTGTATGAGGGGAAAGCAATTCCATTTCTAAATCCATCAACACTATTGAAATTATGCATCGCTATGTGTGATGATAAGAGTTAAAAAATTGTGTTAAAATAAAAGTGTAACTTGTATGTAAGAAAAAATTTTAGATACTTTTGTGTAAATTTTTGAAAAATTACTTTTGCTCGTTATAATAATTTTGCCATAATTTCGGTATTCACAAATCTTCGATTAAAAACTCACGCTTTTATAAAATTTAAAAATTTTATATAAAATAAATAAATGAAAATGGATTGAAAAATAAATGTGTGGGTACTTACTATTTTTATTTTTTCATTTTTATAAAATACTAGCTGTTATATATATATATATATATATTCATTTATTTCTTTATTTATTTATATTTATTTAACATACGATACGATTAACGGTTTTCAAGGTATCCGCCCCATAGTGCTAAAATTCCATACTGTACCTCCATTATGTCCCCGATTTTGATAAAAACTTGGTTTTAAGCTAATTTGGACCTAGCGAAAACGATGGCGTTGGTTAAAGTATGATACGATTAACGGTTTACAAGGTATCAGACCCATAGTGCTAAAATTCCAAACTGTAAGAATTGAGAAGGCAAAATTTTGAAATGTGTTGGTCGGACGTTAAAATGAACCTGATTTTCGTAATGTTTGGATCGAAATTAGTCTAGAAAATGATTATTATTAAAATCGAGAACAAAAATTTTCTTCACTTTTTTCACATTTTTTCCAAGGGGTACCCCTTAAAAAAATCGCTAAAATTAGAGGAAAATTATATGTCCCCGATTTTGATAAAAACTTGGTTTTAAGCTGATTTGAACCTAGCGGAAACGATGGACTTGATTAAAATACGATACGATTAACAGTTTTCAAGGTATCAGACCAATAGTGCTAATATTCCAAACTGTATGGATTGAGAAGGCAAAATTTTGAAATGCGTTGGTTGGACGTTAAAATGAACCTGATTTTCGTATTGTTTGGATCAAAATTAGCCTAGAAAATGATTATTATTAAAATCGAGAACAAAAATTTTCTCACATTTTTCGAAGGGGAACAGTCAATATGTACAATAGTGAATAGAGTCTCACTAATCCGGCACTTCAATAGTTTGGCACATCCAATAATCCGGCACCCTATAGTTTTTTATAGTGCCGGATTAATGAGACTCTTCTGTATATGTATATCGATACACAACGATTTATAGTGTGCTATTAATATAAAATTGAAAGAAAATTTTAATAAAATAATTTTATAGTTATTTTTTAGAAGCATAGTTTCTATGGAAATGATTAAATCAACAAAAATTTTAACCGACTCCAAAAAAAATGAGGAGATTCTATGTTCGACTGTATGTATTTTTTTTAATGTTCACCCCCTTCAAGATTGTTTTTTGATAAAAAAAAAAAGATAGCCTATGTCCTTTCCCAGGATATAATCTATCTCCTTGCCAAATTTCATTACGATCCGTTTAGTCGTGAAGAGGTAGCAAACACACAGAATTACTTTCACATTTATATAGTAGTATGGATAAGCTAATTTTGAAAATCACAAAGCTATAATACCCAAAATTAATAATTTATCGTATATCAATAACAAAATCATCACAATGTATCTTTAAGTTTGAAAATGTAACTTTTCAGGCATACCAACGTATCTTTCGATCAAGCTGGCAACACTGATTCTGAATCACATCATTCGATTTGTAAATTTTGAGGTTAAATGACTTATATTAAATCAATGACCTCCATCATATATATATATATATATATATATATAATGGGCTAACTATCCTATATGACAGATGAAAGTAGAATCTATTTCTTTATTGTCAAATAATAGTTTTATTCTAGATTTTGAAAGTTTGAAATGTCAATTTATTTTAAATTTATTGACAGATGATTTATTTCCAAAATTTTGTAAGTACAGATTTTTCTATAGAAAGTATGTATTGGATAACACTAAAACTGGTTATTTTTTTGGGCATCAGACGTCGTGAGCAAAGTGGTCAATTATGAATATATATATATTAATTGAATCGACTGAGTCATCATCATTGAGCCCAAAGCTTTTGAAACTGGAAACGTGAAAGGTAGATTCCTTTTGTGGCTTAGGCTTCCAAGAAACTTCTTTCGAAATTCCATTCCTAGAAGTATATAAAAAGTGACCAGTCGAGATATATAAGAAATATAAATATACTTGCTGTAAATAATTTTTTTTTTGAACCTAATTTTTTTTTTTGAATTAAATCATTCATGATTTCTTTGTTACATGAGCTGTATTTTTTTTTGTCCAATTAAAGTATATACGTATTATTAAAAATAACATTTGAATTTAAATTTTTAATTTTACTTCCTCTTACATTATATAGATAGACAAATTCTATAAAATGAAGTATAATATTTTATTTAAATTTTGATAAAACTGACAAAACGATCCAAATATTTTTGAAGCAGTTGTAAATTTTTATAACCCAGTCTGGCTCTCTCTATCGAGGTAGAGCAACAACTTACTTAGGTTAGGAGAGTTAGGTTAGGTGACTTAGGTTAGGTGAGTGCCAAATCGGACTAACTTGCAAAACGAACACTGTATAAGCGTATATTTATTTATCTGTCATGTGCATCGGGTTTTTTTAGTGTATTCCATTGCATTTTGTTATAATTTTAAATCTTTTGCACCGGGTTTTTTTTAGTGTATACCATTGCATTTTTTATTTTATAAATATTTTAAATCTTTTTGAATCAACAAAAAAAACCCACATAACATTCAAAATCTTATTAGAAAAAAAACCTACATTATCGACATACTTTATCAAATTGTCAGTTTAGGATGTTTTGTTTTGACTTTAGGGGCTTTTGAAGTCACTCAAACAATACGCAAATATTCTATTGGTTGAAAAATAGCTAATGTGTGTTTATCCGCCATGTTGAATATTGATGGCAACTGACGCTTACACGTACAGTCCCGTTCATAAAAATTGAACCATATATTTAGTAATAAATACGCTTAGAATGTAACTTACTGGAGGTTCAATTTTTATGAACGGGAATGTACTTATAATGCCAAAACGAAAGGCATTTCAAGAGTTGAGTAAGCGTTCATAAGCCAATATGAACGCCAATAAATTGCGCTTAAAAGCGTGATCGCTGAAAGCGTGTAAGCGCTTCCATTTTTTATTGGTTATTTGTTAAAAACTGTGAATGAGTCCGTTACGAAACTAAAATAATTATAAGTTATGTGGGTAGGATAGTCCTACCATATAATTTAAATACTGAATATGAACAACAGCAATATAGTTTTTTATTTGGTTGAAATCAGTTACAATTATGCAAAAATTATAAATACAACCTTGATGGTCGTTTTTGAGATATCAAATATAGTTGTGTTTAAATTAAATTGACGAATATGCTTCCTTTTCATTAAATATGTTCGATTTTTTTATAATAATTAGTTTTTAAGTGTAATGTAAAATGAAAAACATTCTTAATTAATTTACAAACCTTGACATCATGTAAATTTGTTTCCGTTTTTATTAGAAGGTAAACTTGATATAATATTAAGTATGATGCAAAAAAATATATTTACGTGTTGTTCTATCTAATTTTATAATAATTTTTCCTTGCGATTAATTTTCCACTACATTTTATATTTCCTGTTTTAGTTGTCTTTTTCACAATTGATATGGGTGTAAATATTTTTAATAATTTTATTCGAAAATCAAATTTCATTTTAATTCACATAAAGATGCATCTATTTACTAGATTATTCATTTATATGAGTGCCTACGCCAAATTACACGACTATTATAACAAAAGGACGTTCATAAACTAGATGTAGTACATTCATAAAATTCTACAAAATTCAAAATAGTAGTTCAAAATAGAATTCATTATTTGGATCTTATTCGTTTTAACACCAGTCAATGTTATGTGACACCATATGTTATGTGACACCAGTAATATGACGTCACATAACATATCAAGAGGGCTATCACCCTCTTTGTCTAATTGGGAATTTCAATCATTCATATCTCGCTTATTTTTAAAGTTATTTAAAAAGTAATTTTACCTTAATATTTGTCAAGTAAACATGCTTCAATTCAAGCGAAAAAAATTTTCATGCATATTCCCTATTAAAGTTGGATTTATTAAGAAAACTTATTACGTATATAAAGAGAAGGTGGAAAAAATAAATTATCGATAATTTTGTATCCTTGAAATATATATTCTTATGCTATTTATAGAGATTTACATTATTTAACAAATGTACTAGCCCCAGAAACGTGAATCTTAATTGTGTAGACTTATAAACTTTGACATGGACTGTAATAAATTGTAGAAATCACGTGAAGATTATCTTTTTCTATACTTTAAACTTTTTTTAGAAACAATTATATTGATGAACTTTGTCACTAATTAATACTAATAATAAATTGTATTTAGTAGTATTCTGAAATAATATAAAAGTTTAAACATTCTTACTCGACTAGGATGAAGCAAGGGTTGGTATTTGAAATTTCAAGTTCGTTAATGCGCAAAATCGGACAAGAGTAAAGAGGAGTTAGAAAGGAAAGAGAAGTACAAAATTTGGCATATCTCTCTTAATATCAAAACATGTATAAAAGTAAAGTTATAGTAAATTAATTTTACTATTATTTGGTTTCTTATGATTTTTTCTGTTACTCAAAGATTTACAGAAAGATTTACGATTTAAAATTGAAAATTAAAATTCTAAATATATATACGAGTATTTCAGTTTTAGAAAAAATGATCTGGCGATTGTTGTAAAGTTGATTTTCTACAACTTTACCGTTTACACATTGTTAGATTTTTCTAATGTTAATAGAGATATTCTCTAATTTATGTTTTCTTCTGTCTCTTAGACCCCCCCCCCCCTTTCCGCTTGACCGATTCTCCTCAGTAACAAACTTGGCCTTAATGAAATAACGAAATTATTGAAATAAAAATTAATTAAGATCATTTCCAAAATATGAAGTGGTGTATCTCATCTGAGGAAACTCGCAAAGTTGACGAAGTTCGATTTTTTTGTGTCATTACATATCGAATCACCGCAGCAACTGATATCGTCAATAATATACAGTTTCAAAAAAATGTCGCCTTATGGCTTTAAATACCATAACTATCTATGTAGATTATAGACACTATAAATATGAAAAATTTTACAATTAACTATTAAATAACTGTTATAAATATAAGAAATATTTACGCAACATAAAATTTAAAAAAAATATTAGGATTATATCATAGGTTTGCTACGATTGTTTCAGTATTGTCATAAAATAATTAATATAATGATTTAATTAACTTTTTAAATTCTATAAATAATTTATAATATTTCCTTTGTTTTAAAAAGTTGAAATCGGTATGAAAAACTATATACACTCGATTTCAATAAATTTGAAACAGGAAATCACATTCTAAGCGTATATATTACTGAATAAATGTATAACATTTCATACAGTAACACTTAGAATGTGAATGTTTCAACTGGTTTAATTTTTTTGAATGGGAGTGTACATACAGGTATATTATAAAACAATTCATGGTGCATAAGAATTGCTTAAGTGTAAAAAATGTAGCGTCATGGATTTGTTCTTTGTTCTTTTGTTACAATATCGTATACAGTGTAAATTTGACATTATTTTCGTGGTAATTTTCCAATACAGTTTACATTACAAAAATGAATAATGCAAATTATTGAACGTACTACAGAGTATCCCAAAATAAGCTGATATTTAATTAAAACTCATTCCCGGCATTTGTAAGTAAATATTTGGTGGACAATTTTGTCAAAATAATAAACATATAACTACTTTCTAATAAACAAAAATATTAGCAATTATCTATTAAGGATGTACGGGCACTTATAGATGTACATTCATAAAAGTCCACAAAAAAGTTTATTATTTTTTGTCGTAAGTGTAAAATATCTATACTATAAAATTCCGGTATGACGGCAATTGGTATGGAAATGAAACTTGCGGGGTTTTTATGTCGAACATCAAAACCTCGCAGTTTTTGACAAAAATTATGGGAAAATGTTCTTTGCTTCATGACCACAAGATTCAATTTTTATTCCTTTTCGATTATTTCGGGGGGATTAAGAATTCCGAATTCAATCAACATTTGATTTAACATAACTACACCAAAATTTTTGATAGTATTTGGGGCTTAAATATAAATTCAAATTGGTTATGGAATTATTTATACTCCCATCATAAATTAATAAATATGTTTGCTTTATTTCTTATATATATATATATTATAAATCATGTTCAAATAAAAATATTTGTTAAATATAATTGAAATGGAACTGTGTAAATAATATAGGAAATTCAAAATATGTATGAAATTTTATCATAACAAGTTATTTATACCAAGGATTTCAATGATATGTAAATGCCTGTCGATTTATTTTGTCTATTTGATAATAATTATATTTTTAATATTATTTGACCTTTTAAATTTAAATATAAATCAATCAACATTGACAAAGATGGAACTTACGATTCTTTATAGTACTTGTGATTAAATGACCCATAAATTAACCTTAATTTTAAAACTCATGTCAATCATTTATTAATTACAGGAATTATTTAAAAAGTCGTATTTTTTATAGAACATTGTTAGCCTTTAAATCACTATTTTTTTCGACCTCAGTTAGTGGTACATTGATCCTAAATTGCAATTCGTTAATTCAAAAAAGATACTAACATTAGTGTTGATGCTATATCCCTTGTATATATAATATATGCAAGGATATTAATAGTTTGGTCCCTACTTTGTAACGGTTGGAAGTATTCATTGCAGAAAAAAATTTCTGATATAGATATTCAAAATGACCTAATTAGTCCTTTTCCACATATCCGTTTGTCCGTGAACACGATAACTCAAAAATGAAAAGAGCTTATAAGTAACTGCAAGTTCGTGAATGGACAACATCGGTCAATGCAACAACTACCAAGAGGGAGAAGGTGGGGGTTAATATCTACTTTTTTTATTCTCATTCGAAACCGAATGACATAGAATAAAAATATTCATACAAAAAATGTTTTTTTTTTTTTCAGAATAAACAACTTTTGTTTGAAACTTTTTTTCATAAACTGAATCGTGTTGCAACCATTTCAGTTCAAATATATGTAAAAATTATTGATTGCAAAAGCGTATAGGCAATAGAGCACCTTTATATACCACTTATGTATTTTTATACATCTGTGTGTGTGTTAAAAGTAATATAAACAGTTCGTGCATTGCTAATGAACTCAGTTTATACCTTTTATTTAAGCAATTAATTGTTATTTTTACTTTTTAAATTTTATTTAAGGACGTTCGAAACAGTCATTTTGTGGGGAAAGACGTAATGGGGATATCAAGCGACTGCGCATACCCGCAGCGTTACAGATTTTATGTTAACGTTGAAACTTGATTTAAATATTCTATGGTTATTTGGTAAATAATAATACTCGTGAGTCGTGACTCTTAATGTTTCTTTTATTTTAAATAAAAAAGTAAAATTTTGTGTTTTGCTTCTCTAATATGATAAAATTACTTACATAATTCATAAAAAGTACATAATACATTATTACTTTCCAAAATGCATTTGACCATCTTTGGCTCAAATTAATCCTTGTTTATTTAACAACAATTTACATAGTTTTATAAAAACTTCTCTGCATTTTAAACTATGTTTGATTCGATTATAAAGATTAAATTTGTAGTTTCTCCATAAGACCCAATGTTAAAAGTATGATATTTCAATATCAAAAAAAACGAAAAAATGCATTTGAACTAACATTTTGAAGCATACCAATGAATTCGAGTTGCCTTTTTTCATGACATATTTAATTTACAGGAACTTCTCTGCATTTTTTTTCTTTTTCGAACGTCCATAAGGTTGTTTTTCAGTATTTTTAAAATCTCCACAAAAAAAAAAACTCTAAGAAATTGTTTTATGCCCGTATTATACTTTAATTCTATTGTAATTGACAATTTATCAAACATGTCCGTTGTCCATTGTGTGTCGAGGCGTTGACATTGAAAAATAATAGACGTACTAATTTGTTCTAATAGTACTTAAACTATAAAATTGACTGGATTATTATAAATCTTTTTAGAACCGTCTGTTCATTACTAGTGTAATCATGTTCACTAGCCAACTAGCAGATTGTAAACTACTCGCTGGCGTGGGGGTTTGTTAGCTAGTAAAATAGCTATGTGTCATGATAGTTGCTAGTGAACTACATGTGAGTAACTCGGTGGTCCCTAGTTTCAGTGTCTACAAAATGAAACTCCACAATATTATTAACGTTTCACTTCATTTTAACTTCCAGAAATGTTCAGGAAACGGAAGAAAAAAACAACAACAACAACGTATTCACAACACGTGGTTTACTCGTTAGATAGTTGGCTACTGAGCTAGTGGAAAGCTAGTGTGTCATCGTTTACTATCCCACTAGCCGACTCGCCCGCTTTTAAACTCGCCAACGAGCAGCTTGTAAATTCGCTCAATGTAATCGACCTTTTGGTTGTAGATCAAGAAATTATATCAACTAAGCAAAACTCAATTTGAATGCGACTTCTATGTCGCAAACTTCCTTTTTTTATTCATATTGAGTATAAATATAAGAAATAATTTGTACCTTGTAAGTACGACTAGGGGTTAACAAAGTGTACGAATATATGTTGATTTTTGTCATCAAAATTTATTCCCATTGCTATTTAATTAAAAATATTTTTGTTTTTACACGAAAATAATACAATAATAAAAATTATTTATCAATAAGTTCAAAGATTATTATTCATTGTACAACGTCATACAGACTTTAGTACACAACACTCATTACAATAAAACACTCTAAAATATATGATAAGTAGTTTTATTGTAAACAAATTCAAGATTATTCAAATTAAAAAAAAAAAAAAACTTCGTACTTAGAATTACAACATTTACTAATTTTACAAATATTTAGAAATAAAGTAGGATTTACACGAATCAAATAACCTTTACATTTAAGTCGTTTGGTTCTACTTGACTTAACTCATTTATACAACTACTCGTCGTTCAGTAATGAAATGCAAAGGAAGTCGAGTCAGTCATATTCGATAACCTTCAGACTGACCCTGATAGTTACCACTGGTAGTTACTTACCTCAACTGTTTGCATCATTGATCAACTGAGCGATAAAATAGACAAATAGCTCGAAGACACACGAGCATTAAAAAAAACGTCCGTCCCAATGCATACAACGTGAGTTGAAAATAACACACGTTGAGATCGGACGTTGAACATGCGTCAGATAAGTTTACTCACGTTCAGCTATTTATTAAATTAGATAAATAATATATTTAATAGGAACGTTCAGTTTGAGCGACGCCATACACGACGTTTAAATAGCGTGCGTCATTTTTAACTCTGGTGTGTCTCCAGCGTTAAGTGATGAAATTGATAGTGAGAGTAACAAGCAAGTAAAGTTAATTGCCTACCGTGTAGAATTCACTTCATGACTCAAATCATTACTTGACTTGACTGGAACTGTTTACATGATTCCAGTAAAATATTCGACTTCTGCTTTATCGTTCAACTTAACTCGTTGTAAATCGTTCTAATATGAAATGATGGTTTTGGTGAATTTCATGAATCTTTCAAATTCATTTCGATTGCAGTTCTAAAAAGTTTATTTTAAATATTTTACACTTTATATAGACACTATTAGAGAAAGTAATCCAAAATAATTTAAAAAAATTGTTCATAAAAATTAAAACATTCTAAAGGTTATAAGGGTTATAATATACATAAATTTATTAATTATATGTACGCTTAGAACGTAACTTACTGGTTCAATTTTTATGAACGGAAGTGTAATAATTGGATACGAATAAATGGAAATAGCAGCTAACTAAATTTTGCTAATTGCTTAAATACACGATATATATATATATATATATACTGTTCATTTTATACACGCACAAATGAATAACAATAAACAATTGTAAATAGAGGTTCTATATCTAGAGCACGGTAGTGCGCAAGGCCGAGTTAGATGTTTCAGCTAAAATTGTGGTAAACCAATATGAAATAATTCGAGGGTAAAAAACTAAAACATACTTATATTTCACAATATGAACTAAAAAATGCATTTTTTTCATTGTAATGTCATCGGTCCTTAATACGTCTGTACAATTTCAGATCATTCAGAAGTCCGGAAGTGGGTGAAAATTGAATTACAATATTCCATTGCATTCACAAATACATCGATACATACAAATCAAGCTAATAAATGTATGTTAAACAACTTCAAACAAAAGGAGTTTATTTTTAAAAACAGGAATTTTATTTTTAAATTTTTCTTCCTATCTCTTCCGGTTTTAAAGATAGATATGACACCCCCTGTCGGGAAGATGCATGAACCTACGAACTAATTTTATGCATACTAATAATTTTTGTCTACAAACACTATTTTTAACCGTTACAAAGTCGGGACTAATCTTATAACACCCTTGTACACTACCGTTCATAAAAATTGAACCACCAGTAAGTCATATTCGAAGCGTATATATTACTAAATATATGTAGGTATATTACATACAATAACACTTAGAATGTTTCAAATGATTCAATTTTTATGAACGGGAGTGTATATATTCCATATAAACCGGTGTGCAAAGCCTTAAATGCGCCAAAAATCCTTCAGAGAAATGCCGATTGAAATAATAGCGTATGTAGTTATGAAATCGTCTAGACGATTAAATGTTTTGGAAAATCCTATCTTAAAACGTCAATTTTTTTTACATTTTTAATCATTAACATATTTTACATAATTTTTGTATACATGAATTTTTCAATTACTCGAGATGGCTTGAACTTTTGTTAATTAATCTCTAATTTGTACAAGGTCTAATCAACAATCTGTAATGTGTACAATGAAAAATATTCGTATATTATACACATTAAAAACAAGATAAAATATTGTTGCTTTTAATAAAGTAGTCCAAAAAAATTTCCTTTGACAAAATACGCGCAATTTAAACAACTGATAATACAAAATAAATGACAAAATACTTTCGCTAGTCGAAAATCTTCTTTGACCATTAGTTAAAAATAATTTTCATGAAAGTATTCAAAACGGAACTTGGGATTAGAAGTTCTATTGTTTATTTTTGACATAATTAAACATTCTGATTAATATGTACTATTTAATTGATTTTTTTTTGTACTAGCGTCTATGGTTGCGTTTCGGTGATTATATTATACCCACGACAATGACTCTAGCATTCACTTGACATTTAAGTACTCGTAATATGTCTGAACATTGATAACAATCTTTGAAATCAAATGCTCGACATCAAAAATCATATACATCTAGGATGGGAATCGAACCCACGACCTCTGGCATTCTAGACCCAGTCTTTGGTCTTCTTTGATCTAGAATGCTTGAGTTCGTGGATTCGATTACCATCCTAGATGTATATGATTTTTAACCCGACTTCAAAAAAGGAGGATGGTTCTCAATTCGTCTGTATTTTTTTTTTTTTTTAATGTGTGTCCCCTCAGAACTCCGTCATTTATGAACCGATTTTGAATTTTTTTGTTTTTGTTTTAAATGGTTTGGTTTCCCATTGGTCCCATTGTCACCAAATCGCATTCTGATGAGGGGATCTCCGGGAAATTGAGAAAAATCCTCATTTTATATGTGATAACCGATTTCTGCGAAATTTTTTTTTTTTTTGAAAGGGTATACTCATTCATAATGGGAAAATAAGAAAATTTTTTTAAAAACCTACTTCAAAAAAATTTTTTACAAAAAAAAACCGACCCCAAAAAAAAAAAACTTTACAAAAAAAAACCAAATTCCTTGTAAAAAAAAACTGAAAATCTGTTATAAAAAAATACACTAAAAATTATTTTTTTAAAAAAAACGGATAAAAAAAAAAGTGTTATAAAAAAATTCACTAAAAATTAGTTGGTCGTTTAGTAGGTCTACCCATATTTAGACAAATAAAATCAGTTATAGAACTTCAAAGTCACTAAAAAGCGAAAAATAAAACCTATTTTGACAAAATGGAAACCCGACTTCTAAAATCAAATATTCTATAACAAAAGAGGCACTAAAAAGTAAAAAAAATAATTGCATATTCTTGTGCCAATTTTAGTCCACCAAAGCAAAAAATTTTAAATATATATGTACAATTATTGTTATTTTTGGAGGCGGTGTCCAAAAGTTATGTGAATTTCTCTATGGTGACACCGCCTCCAAAAATAACAATAATTGTACATATATATTTAAATTTTTTTGCTTTGGTGGACTAAAATTGGCACAAAAATATGCAATTATTTTTTTACTTTTTAGTGCATCTTTTGTTATAGAATATTTGATTTTAGAAGTCGGGTTTCCATTTTGTCAAAATAGGTTTTATTTATGTTAAGTATTTGATGTCAAAGAATGTATATCTATTATCTATTTCTATAATATGTGAAATAGCCTTTCGGAAGCCAAATAAAAGCAAACATTTCTAATTATTATTAAACATTTCTACATATAATAATATTTCATAATAGAAACCATATTATACAGCACATATTTAGTAACTCATGCATGACAAATGCATCCAGCAAATGGTTGAATATATAAAATTACACAATCGTATTTTTTAGATAATAGAAATTCTGACTGAAAACTCTTTAATAAAGAGTATTGTCCCCAAAACAATTATTTTTTGCTCCACTAGCTTATTCTATACAGGCAATTAGTCTACCTCTCTATGTAGAGTGTAGACCCATGAAGATTTTGATTAATGCTATAACTAACCCCCCACCCCACCCTTTCATACTTACCATTAAACTTACAATGTTGCCAACTTAGTGATTTTTCTCCTAAATTTGCGGGGGGGGGGGTGAATTCAACTGGGGATTTTTTAGGGGGGAAAATGTTCAGAGTTTTTTTAGGGGTTTAACCTTTGCTTATGTGGGTTTTTTTTTAATAAAAAAACCCACATAACATACAAATTTTTCTTTTAAATCTTACAATTCCAACATACTTTTTCAAATTGTCAGTTTAGGGAGTTTTGGTCTGATTTTAGGGACTTTTGAAGTCATTTTTAGGAGCAACAAAATTTGAGTGTTGGTAATACTGAATTCGGATCTGTCTTAGTATATATACATGGTACGACTAAAGCAGGTACGTGTCAAACGAAACCAAAATAAGCCTTTTTTGGTCATCTCCAAGACGCGTCAACTTAGCATCCTCATAAATTCCATTTTAAGTAAAGTAGTTTTGTAATTATTTTAACAGCGTTCTCTCAGTTTTGTATTTTATTCGTGTTGTTCATTCTTTAATGATTTTTCAAACAAAGTAGTTTTTGAAACACTGCTAGGGCATTTTTTTAATTTATTTTTCGAAAAGACCGATATTTTTGTGTGCATGTATGTTTTTTTTTTAAATTATTTCGATAGGATGACATTTTCGTGTATATATTAGCTTTAAGTGTTTTGACAGGATAATATCAAAGTTTTTTTTATTTATTATACCCGGTATGTATAATATATACAAAGGTATTATAAGTTTAATTAAAAGTAATTAGTTCATTTCCGACTTCACGATAACTCAAAATAGATAATGAATTTTTCCACGCCAGGACAGAAAATATCAATCTTTGAAACCGTAAGAGATAGAAGGAAAATTCAAGGTAGATATTTATTTATGAAAAAGTGGCAGATATGGTTTTAGAAATCAATCCAACAAACATTTCGAGGGAAGCAATTGTATGTTTAATTAGAACCATAATTTATATTCGATTAATAGAATTAAATAAAGAAATACACAATTTGAATGACAGAAACTGAAAATGGAAACGACAAAAAATGCCAAGACACGTCATCATTATTTGCACACGCCTATACCTTATGTAGTCATACCATGGTATATAGGTTATACATTACGATAAACCTATTTATAACCTATTTTTAACTTCGCGTAGCTTTTCGCGTGTCAGCTGTCCAATCGTATACCATGAGACTGTTCGGACACCATATAAAATTGGCTACAAAAGTTGATGTTATTTTTTTAAATTATATAATTTATATTGATCTTTATTGATTCGGTTTTCGAAAAGATGCTTCGGATAAAGTTGTTTATTAGAAATATAGTAACAACTTTTATTCGAAAACAGAATGAATAAGGCACAAATCAACTATAAAATTTAAAAAAATGGCATCAACTTTGACGGCCAATTGTACAATAATTTTTTTGAAAAAAAAAACTGTATTATTGTAAATAATGATAAATAGTTTGAAACACAGGCGTATTTAAAATCACTAAATGGTATTTTCATTGGTATGAAACAATAACAATTCATATAAAGAATTCAATGACAGTAATAATTTGTTTGCAAAATATTTAATTTATTATTATTTAATTTATTATAATGAGTTTTATATTCATAAATGTAAAAAAATTTAATTACCATAAAAAAAAAAAGTTAATATATTTTTCGTTAATTATTGTTTTTAATGAGACGAATTTTTTAAACAGTTTTTTGTAAAAATAATATGCAACCAACTAACTAGTTGGTAGGGTAGACAGACCTATGAAGACAGAATATAATAAGTCAAGCAAAAACTCTTCTTACCATATTAAAAAAGTCCCACCTCCTAATTTTTGTCTTACAAAAATCATTACAAAATCATGAATAATCACAAGATCTGAAGCCAGATCCTTATAGAACTCGACGAAAATTAAGAATACAAATCGTTTTCGAGATATCAGTTTGTTGGTTAAAAACTTAAACCTACGTATACAGTAGTATTATAGAACTGAAATAAAGCTATACGGAAATTTTATCATTTATTTTTTTTATTTTTTATCCTTTTACCCATCTAAAACTTGTATTGCGTCATTTTAAAGCAAATTCCATTTAATCTAGACTTTTTTCCATTAAAGCAGGATGGAAATTAAAATTAGCTTAGTTTATGCAGCTCCAACGTGTCTATGTAGCTTCTAAGTTTTTTTCTTAATACCTCACCTAATTTCAACACAGAATCCTTATTTGTATTTAAATTTTGTAAATTTAAATTTGTATTTAAATACGTCTGCATATCAAAAAAGAGAGGGGGAATCTTTTGTTATATCAATATGGATATAAATAAAATATGTATACATATATTTATATATATATATATATATAACCTACACGCTCTGCTGAAAAACTTAATAACTACTACTAGTAGGTTCAAATATTAAGCACCGTCCTTTGCCAGAGATCTTAATATTAATAATTGATATTGTGTTAAGTTGCTTTTCCCATAAAAATTTTGAAGAAAAAATTCCCAAGTTTGCTTAAAATAGGGCTGTCCTTTTCTAATACGTGGAGTCTTATGGAGATGCTTCATGACACCTCGCCTTGCTTTGGATTTAGCATGCATAAAAATTTATATCCAGAGAAAAAATTTACGTTGTTTTTTAAAGTTATAGGAACACGTTTTGGTCGGTAATAGAAAAAAATCGTACGTTTAAAATAAATGTTTTATAGGTTTAAAAATGATAAAGCAAGAAAAATCAAGGTTTAAAAAAATCACTAATACACTAAAACATACAATATACTAATATAATACCTAATTTTGCAAAGTTCAATATAAACATAAATGTCTAATTTTGCAAAGTTTAATATAATGATAAATAACAGATAGGTTCTACATAATCATGCTTTGATAATATGCGGTTCGATAGTATTAACATATTTTTAGGCGATAAAAAGTTTATAACATTTTATTTTGTAAAAAAAAAATATCATAACTTAAGTTCAATAACATTTGTGTGACAAATTTTTGATCCTACATCACACTGCTATTATATTTATCTGTTTTTTTAAACATACACTTAATTGTGTATGCCTGCGGATAATAAAAATAATTTTTACATTTGAAAAATTATTAGGCCCTAGTAAATCGATTTATAAAGCAGCAAAGGGTTAAGGAAAGTCAATAAAACTTAAGACAAAAATATACGTTCAAGGATTTGATACGTTTAACTACTTCGATCAGAGGTATACAATAAATTTTTTACCGGCATAATATATTTGGCATAATGGCTATGAATTATTGGTTTATTTAAAAATGAATCAAATTAAATCTCAATACAAACAATTGAAATGAAACTAGTGAATCTTATTGATAAACAAGTAGTCATCAAAATGCTGACTTATTTCATCAACAGCTCAAAAATTGGCAAATTTAACTATTTGGGTAAAAATACTGAAGGTACTTTTCTCAAAGTACTATTTCTTGATTAATTATGGCACTCTAATACAGAAATACTCAATGTTAGTTACTTTAGTTGAAGATTCGAGTAAATTAATCGTGTATGTTTAATAAAGAATCTTACATCAATGTGGAATCTTATGGGATCGTAAGAAGGGTTAACCGTCAACTGCGAAAATCCTTTTGGGACAACCGCCCCCTGCGGCATTTTTTTAAGGGAGTTTATATTTTTGTTTTCTTGATACCTCTCCAACCAATTTATTGAAAAACTTGTTCCTAAATTTGACGCTTTGAAAAATTATTTAAACAAAAAATGTGAGGATTTTTATTTCCTACAAATTTGCTTTGAACAATAATAAACTGAACGGTTGGGGAGATATTAAGGAAACAAAAATATATACCCCACAAAGTGAGTTTCGCAATTGAGTTAATTTATCTTACAATCCCACAAGTTTCCGTAGATGTTAAAACTATTTTAAATCAAAACACTGCCTTACACTATATGATTAGATACTATCCTTACGTAGTATAAAATAAAGTCCCCCAGCCGCGTCTGTCTGTTCGCGATTTACTCATAAACTACTGCACCGATTTTCATGCTGTTTTCACCAATGGATAGAGTGGTTCTCGAGGAAGGTTTTAGTATATAATTTGTCAAGTATTTGTATAAATTGGTCCTTACATATTATAAAAAATGTATAGTTGCATAATTTATTGATGTATAGGTGTATAATTTATCAGTGCATAGTAACAGATGTTCGTTGCTCTAGATGCTGTGTGTTATACATTGTTTGCCAGGAGTGGGGATGTAGACATTTTGACTGTTATTTATATAAGCATGCAACAGACAGCAGTCTGCATAAAGTGATTGATATGTAACAGTGGATCATATATTAATAAAGTCCATTCTTCATATTTGTTTCGACTTCTATTCACATAGTGAATCATTTTAAAATTATTATTAAGTTAGTTTATTTTTGTAGTAATATGCATAGATAGCGATGCATACAACAAATGCGTTTTAAAAATTTGCCTATAGATGGCAGTATACACAACATGACTACTTCAAAAATGTTGCCAATAGGTGGCAGTGCATACAACAAATGTATTTCAAAAATTAAACGCAATTTATCAGTCCTTGACGGGAGAAAATATTATGTTACTTGGTTATAAGGGCGTTTCAAAATTATTGCGGGCGAAGCAGCGACGGTTAATGCTATTATGTATAAGGAGGAAAGATGATTGATTTATTGTTTGTTACGATTTAACTCAAAAACTACTCAACCAATTTTACCGAAAGCTACATCTCCTCGGAGTAACATAGGCTGTTTTATATTTTCTGTAAAGAACCAGTGCGAAGCCTAGGGGCGGGTCAGCTAGTTTTTATAATAAATAAGTTTGCATCTTTCCGACAAACGCGCTATTAATTATTTATTTCAATATGAGGGAGAAACATTTATTTAAAAAAAAAACTCACTACATTTATTTTAATGCATGCATTCAGTGGAATTTTTCTTATAATATATAAAAACAAAATGATTTTAAATGTTCTTTATCTTTATAGAATGTAAGACCTTTAACAACTAAGGTCAAGAAGACAGTGCATTTCGTCAATTTGTCCTTTAGTTTATTGACAAATACATTTGAAAAAACACTGATTCAAAAATATTCGTATATCAGTAATGACGATGTTTAATTAAATACTTTTTCAGGATAAAAATATTTATTTATTTGAATCACATAGCATGGTAATGCGTCAGATCAAGTTTAAGCATAGACGCCTATGAGGCGTCTCATAGACGCCTATGAGACGCCTATGAGGCGTCTATGCTTAAACTTGATCTGACGCATTACCATGCTATGTGATTCAAATAAATAAATATTTTTATCCTGAAAAAATATTTAATTAAACATCGTCATTACTGATATACGAATATTTTTGAATCAGTGTTTTTTCAAATGTATTTGTCAATAAACTAAAGGACAAATTGACGAAATGCACTGTCTTCTTGGCCTACTTACATGTTTACAGGAAGGATTAAAGACAATTTTTAGGCCTCTGTATCTCAGGAACCAAAATATTTATGAAGCTCAAATTTAAAATTAAAACGTAGCGTGAGATCCACCATCTGACGGTACGTACTAAGTACAGCTTTAATAATTTTCATTTAATTCCAAAAAATCGACATTTTGGTCAGTCACTCATCCATGCTTCATCATCAATATTCTGGGGTACTTCCAATTGCCATATAAAGTTGATTTTTGGTAGAAAGATAGGTCTTAGACTAAAACCATACAGAAAAGTCTGAAAACCGGTAATAACCCAACTCCACGCCAGAAGGTCGAAAGTTTCATCAATTTTAATAAAATTTACTTTTTAAGATAACTTTGGTCCAACTGTTATGAACATTCAAACGTCCAACCAGTGGAATTTAGAGTATTGACACTCACATATATATTTTTGTTCATAATAATTCTGTTAATTATCAGACATTATATACAACTTATACTTTGTAACATGTACCTATATATAGAAAAATTTCCTACAAAAAATGTTTTCAATCAGCCTTGAAGCATTGATATACTCTTGCAAAAAATTCCAATTTAATCAAGAAAACCTTGTACCATGATAATTATAAATATTAGCATTAAAAAGAAAAAAAAAACAGATTATAAAATATTCAACTAAAAAGCTAAAACTACCCAACAAGTTTTTAGGCAAAAAACAACTGTCACGCCATTAAAACTATATGCTGTTTATTTTACTACTACACATGCACAGATATACAAAAATATGACTTGTAATGTACATACATGAATATGTAATATACTCATTCGCATGGATAGTCTATGAGGAGCTGAACCACCTGGTACTGAGTAACACAGTCATACTGATGGGTCACTCTGGCGTTAAGGGGAACGAAGTAGCGAACTCGTTGGCAGGAGAGGGATCATCTCAAACGTCCTTTTCATCTGAGCCTATCATTCCCATAGCAAGATGCTCCGTAATTTACCGATTCCGCAGGGCATGCGCCAGGACAAGTTGTGCATAACCACAGCTGGGCCGTTCGACTGTGCTCGGTTGAAACTCAATATAATGCAGTTGAGAAGGGTGGTGGGGCTCTTGAAAGGACACTGTCGATTGAACTACCACTTTCATAACTTGGGGATCTCTGATGATCCCACTTATAGGGCCTGTATGGAGGACGATGAAACCTCCACACATGTTGTATGCACCTGCAGAAACCTTCAGTGTGTCAGATATAGAATGTTTGGGTCCGAAATTTTGGATCCATCAACCCTGGGATCAATCCCGGTGGAGAAATTGTGGATCTTCTGTGTGGCGTCTGGCCTCGACAGAATCATATAGCTTCATCTGCTTAAAATATCTTACCCGGAAACGTCTCGCCTTCGGGTGACAGGTTGTTCTCAAGGAGGGCACAGAGGAACCCTTGGTCTAGGTGCTAGGGACCCGTTTGCGGTACCCATCTTTCTAATTATTATTATTACTCATACGGATGCTTTTGTAATCTACACTAATTTCAGGCTTGACCTGAAATTGAAGTCCAACTATTCAGGAACATTTTTTGTGCTTACAGTTTTCTTCTATCTCTTACTTGAAGTAACTTTTTAGTTCTAGAACATACACTTAAAATTTCAACTCGTTATCTCTTTTCGTTTTTGAGATATCGTGTTGACTGATGAACGATCGCATATGCAAAATTGAACCAGTCAGATGGCCGTACTGTCAAAGGCGCTCTATTTGGAACTGGGAGATTGCAAGTTCGAAACCCGACGGTGACAGTTTGACAATGATAATCAATGAAGCGCGGATAATTGACTAAACTGACGGCATATAAACAAGAACGAAGTAATCGACTGTGCATTATCCCTTCAAGAACTCCAGATGAATATCGGCATAGTTCCTATAAAAGTAGGCTGCAGCCGCACAAACTACCAATTCCTAGTCTACATACAAATTGCTTGTCGTTCACCCACATCATTAATGTATGGTTATAAATTAATAAAGATTAAAAAAATAATGATGTGGGTGGTCTCTGTTGTAGACCGTGGAGTATCAGAAACCCCATTATTTTAATTTTTGACAAATTGAAGTATTCTATGCCAACCCCTATACCAAAAATTATTTTCTCCAATCAATATTTCCAACTTTTAGAAAGTTGGGGCTAAACTTAATAATATCTTTTATATATTATAAACATATATAGACTATAAAAACTATATAAGTAATTTCTTTGTTTATTTGTGTATCCAAACAAACCGAATAAATATAGAAACATTTAATTGTTTCAAATGATATACTTAATAGTCATTGTTTCAAAGTACAGTAATTAAACACTGAGTTAAAATAATAATTATAATTATCATTAAAAAATAAATAATTAAATAAAAATGGATTATTATAATAAAATAATTATGTTAATCATACTTAGCACTAAAAATGGACCATCATAAGTGACTCATATTTTATATAAGATAACTTTGTACTATTCACTTGATAAATCATATGAATATACAATAGGGAATATGCATGAAAATTTTTTTTCACATTTATTTTCAGAATATAAAAATACTGTTAATACTGTAATATTTAAAAACGAAATTAAAATCCGACAAATATCAAGGAAGCTATAAGCTTTTAAAGATTATTATCTGTCTCTTTCTTGCAAAAATACTAAAAAAGGAGTTTTACGTGTATTTTAAATGGTGAAAGTGTAATATGACGTCACATAACATATCAAGAGGGCTATCACCCTCTTTGTCTAATCGGGAATTTCAATCATTCATATCTCGCTTATTTTTAAAGTTATTTAAAAAGTAATTTTACCTTAATATATGTCAAGTAAACATGATTCAATTCAAGTGAAAAAAAATTTTCATGCATATTCCCTATTGCTGTTTAAGGACGTTCATTTGATACGTTAAAGTCAAATGAGTACTATCTTTAATAAAATTTATTTAAGATTTGAAAAAAGTTGTAAAGTATATCAATCTTACAACGATATATAAACTTTTTTTATTTGTCCTAAATATTTTTAAAGTATTTATTGTAAAATATCAGGAAATGTAAATTAGAAATTGATTTGACTTAATACGGCAGATTTGACAGTAAACTATGTTGTATATTTGTGTGTATGTGTATATTATTTTAGTATGCGTGTTCGCCAGTTTTCAAAATATGGTGGCAAAAACAAACCTAACCAAAAAGTTTTAATTTTAATAAATAATTAATTCAAATGTCCGTCAACACCATTTTTTTAATGCAAATATATAAACTGCGTATTTCAAAGAATATTTATAAACATTATTTATTATCCTGTTTACTTTAATAATATAGTTATTATAATTTTAAGTATAAAAAATGATGTTCTCCATAAGACGCTGTGTTAAAAGTTTGATTTTTAATCGATAATTACTCTTCGAAATGATCGTCAACAGGTGTTGAATTTTAGAGGGAGGATAACTACATAATTGAGCTATTCAATTCACATAAAAAAATATTTTTATCTACTATTAAGCCTCATGCATAAACGTCTTTAACTACTGTCAATAAGTTTACGCATAAATAACTATCACTGTTTTGTCTTTAGAATTTTGCTTACCTCAATATAAAAGGTTAAAAAGAGACAGTTTTATAATCGCTTATATTTTAGTAAATAAATATACATTTTGATTTGTCACATAAAAGTGTTATTCTTATTCCGCTTATAGGGATGAACTAAAATTTCAAAAATTTACTCTCATTGATCACATTTATTTAAGGCACTTCCAATTCAACACCAAGAAGGCATTTTTGGAAGATACTGTTTTAAGAAGGTCGCCGAAAATTTTAGTAAAATATAGATTTTTCTAAATATGCCAAAAACTATGATCGTAAAATTTATAATTTCCAAAATTTATTTTCGTAAAGTCCACTTTATTTTACAATCGTATGTGGCATGTTTCGACGTATTAAACCATTTTCAAACAGTGAGGTTTTACAATTTAATTAACGTTCCCTATTTATACTAATAAATGATGTCAAAGTATCATACAAACATTTAACATAATAAGTTAAAAAATTATTTAGGACAACAAACCCACCTATCAATCAATATTCAATCTGTCGTCCTTAATTATGAGTTGATTTTATCTGATGATGGGACCTTGCGTGTATAAATCAATTACACATAATGACTTCTTTCAAACATAAAACTACATACTATACTTAATGTTACCATTAAGTTAGGTGGTGCCTGTGTATACCCTACTGTTTCTATATACCCTACAGAAAAAAGAAGTATGATTTACTTATACGAGGATTAGTCCTGCGGCTGACAATACTTCTTTGTGCAAGTCTGCCTACAGAAAAAATTATTTCTAAACTATTTACATGGGTATATAAGAAGCTAAAAGAGCTTGGAGGGCCGACCACTCCATACCCCCATGTTCTTCCAGAATTCAAGATGGTCGGTATTATTTTTCCACGCTTTCTGTTAAAGTAAGCGTTTTAGCGAAAACCGTAAGTATTTTTGGAAAAAGTCCAGCATATACTTGTCTACAACAGTGATTCTCAACCATTGTGCCGTGGCACTTTTGTATATAGTATAATGTATACATAATAAAGTATTAGCCAACATAAAAACGAAAAAAAGATCGAGACGAGATCATTTTTACGACCAAATATAAATGAAATTATCAAAAAACATCAAGCTCAAATTTCTCATTAATTGTATTCTTATTATTAACTTGTAATTAATCCCTTAATAAACGTACTGTTGTTTTTGTAGTACATATTATTTTATTTTACATTCAAAATTATTATCATAAACTATTTTACACAATGAATTTATAAATAAGTGAACAACTTTTAAACTTATCTTTTTCTTTGTGTGCCGTCAAATTTTGAAATCGTTAAAAGTGTGCCGCGACAAAAAAGGTTGAAAATCACTGGTCTACAAGTTTGTTTATTACCATTTTCTTGATACCTCAAACCATTAGTCTAGAAAAGTGGCAGCCCAGAAACTTGTTCAGAAAGTATTTTCTCTGTATGCAGACTTATACACAGAAGTTAATTTAGTTTCAGGTCACGTGCATTTAAATAGTGTTCTTCACATATAAGTAGATATTAGAGTATGCTGTTGTTAAGTAATGGTAGTAGATTATGATTAGAATTTGCAATAAGTTGCGAAATAAATATCCGTTATTCAACCCTTCAGTGTATGAAATCATTTACCGGGCGCAAATTTATACATTGAGTATATTTTGAATTTCAACGTGAAATGAATGCTTTCTCAAGTATAATTGATTATATATATAAGGATTAAAAAAATGCGATTGATAACTTTCATGTGAATTTCATCGTGTGAACAGCAATGTAATTTTTGGTATATCAACTGTTTTTAATGCGATTGAAAACTTTCATGTGTAAAATATATTCAAGACCTGAAAGCACACAGGTATTCTACGCAGATCCCAGCTAAGCCAAACCAGACCACGCAGACTCAGACTATCGGATAATATATAGAAGGCCTAAAAGCACGCAACAACTAATAAAAACAAACTAATTTAGTTAATAAACTTTAAGAATCAAAAGTTTGATTATTCTTTAAGAAACACATAGTTTTAATTACTACTTTGCCCAATTACATATTTTTATGCATTCGTTAGTAAGTTAGTAAACAATAAACAATGTCTGCAAAAAAATTTTTTGCCGACGGATTATTGTTTGTTGAATTATCCAGTAAGTACCTGCATTTTTTCTCTCCTTAATATTCATATTTACTTAATGGATTTAAAAAATTTTTTTGTTCAAGTGTCTGAATCATGCTGAGCCGAAAAACTCGCTTTCAATACCTATTTTCATCTCTCAATTAAATTTATAAATATTAGTGGTACAGTTTCGGGAGTTGAGACTTTACGCGGGACGTCAACTTTTTTCAAAAACTTTCTACATGCAATTACGAATCGAAAGACACCTTGGTCATAATTTTCTGAAAAGGTGAAGTGGAATTCGAAAAAATATAATGGTCCTTGGTTTGACTACAGAACCCTAAACCAGTAAGCAATACAAATTATCTAGAGCACGGAAGTGCGTAAGGTCGAGTTTTATGTAAATCCTAATCCTAAACAAATAACCAACTTTCATTATAATAATAAATAATATAATATTTGATCATTATATATCGAATATCATTCCATAATCAATTTGTAATTTAGCTCTTGCATTTTTTTACTAATTTAATATTTGTTATCTACATTCTGAAAAAATACTCCACTCATAGTCCCGATAATGCTAAATTTATACGAGTTTTGCATACAACACCACAAAAATAACGCTCATTTTTTCAAAATTTTTTATTTTCATTCTTATTTATGGGGTTTCCGAAAAGCCAATCGTGATTCGGATAAAAGCTTTTAGTATATTTATAATGAACAGCTTTTATCCGAAGCATTTTGACAAAAACCGAATGAATATGGTACAAATAAATAAAAAATTTTAAAAATGAATGGTACTTTTGTGGCTAAGTGTACTTATTCTATATGGTTTCCATGGTTCCATGGTCCCATGGTTCCATTACTGATTCATAGTTATAGTAATTAAAGATGTTTAAGCTGAAATTATGTTTAAGCAAAACTATCAAATAAATGTTCGGACAAAAGTTATTTTTAAAAATGGACCTTTTTTATTTGTTTAAACTGTTATTCTATGTCTAACGGTTTTGGAGATTAATATTTTACCTCCAGAGGGGGAAGTATAGCCCGCATTATCAAATATAGCCCGCAAGTAGTTTTACTAAATTGTTCACCAGAGTGCGATCACGAAGCTTGTAGGTCGAGATATGTCAGGGGAGTTGGGGCAGCAGAAATCGACTTACAAACTCTACTTTATAATTTACCCACGTGATATCATATCCAAGTGCTAAAGTTCCCAATAAAACAAAACTCATTTTCAAACATCGAGAAATTAATTAATTCGAAGATTATATGAAAACCTATATCAAAATTTGTATAATAGTCTTACATGTATTATTAAATATACACGGGGTATAAAAATCAGATGCGTCTCTCCAATTACACTTCCGTGCTCTAGATATTCCTTGATTTCAAAAAAATTTATTTTTTAGAATTTATAATAAATTACTACAAATAAATGATTACATTCTAAGTATCTCTTATCACAAAGAAAGAAAAAATAAATAAAAATTATACTAAATATTATGATGATAGCACATAATAAAGGATCTTATCGAAATTGCGCAAATAGAAATTATTATATATAAATTATAAACTATATACACATTTTTATTGGTTTTAATAATAAAATACAGAAATACGCGTCAGTGATTTTTTTAAACTAGAATAAGTATATCGTTGTAAAATATTTTGGATACTATTATATTCCAATTTTAAACTGGATTGATCTAGCGGTTTATAGATCGTCCATATATTACACCACATCATTTTAAACAATATTTAACCCCCCGCCCCTCTTGTCACACTTAATTACACCTTTACGAATCCCCCTAAAAGTATTGTGTCGACAAGGGGGGGAGGGGGGTTAGAGGGAAGGGGAAACACAAAATTTGGTATATCTCTCGAAATATTGGATAAGTCGAATAATAAGTAAAATTGTAGAAAATTAGTTTTACTATAATTAAGTTTCTGATCATTTTTTTTGTTCCACTAATATTAACAGAGATATTGACGGTTTAAGGTGGAAAATTTAAATCCTAAATATCTCTGTACACATTCGAGTTGTAGAAAAAATGATGAGGAAAAATGATGGTTCTGATTCTTTTTATGATTGAGTGTATATAAATATCGATATACTAAAATTAAAATTACCTATATAAAATACCAACTGAATTTTACCGTCCTACTTTGAGAAGTTGAAGTGAAAATTACAATTAAGCTTCAAAATTTTAGTCACAAAGAAACTAAAATGGTTAAAAAATACGTCAAATCAGCTCAAAGGAAAGATTATTATGGTAGATAGTCTAAACCTAAATTGCTCTTCATCGTGAGTGGTTTTCTGGGTTGAGCAAACTGTGCAAATAGCGACAAACAAGGGAAGTTTTTAAATTAAAAAAATACATAGTTCATAAATTCGTATAAAAATTATCATAACGGTTTTTAACTGAAAACGACCATTTAAGAATTTCTTAATCCTAGTCTTAAAAGCTTTCAACGAAGTATTAAAAATTTATATGACTCCAGGCCTATTAAAAACCCGTAATCTCTGAGTATATCTATAACAAATATTTCATATAAAAAACATGTATTACGAATTTACCATCAGAAGCGGATCTAGAGTTAAAGTACGGGGTAAAAAAATTAATTAAAAGAAGTAAAAAATCGTAGTTTTTTATAAATTGTAATAAATTATCCATTAAAAGAATTTTTGATTATGAAATTCGTATTATTTCAATTACTAAAGCACTAGATCAATTGTAAATTATTCGAATAATTGCTAAAGATAATTTTATTCAATTAACAATTGAATTAACTTTCTTCAGATAGTAATTTTTATTCTTAATTTTTTTTAAATATCATTGAAAATTATTTTCTAAACTAATATCAAATCAACCATGATTAGCAATAACCAATTGGAAAATATTTATTACTCATGAATTGATAAAGATTGATTAAACAATATCATTTTATCTCAATGTAAGATTTGAATAAGAAGCAATAAAATTAAAAAAGAAATTATATTTAGTTTTGCATTTGTCATGCCCCCCCCCCCTGGATCCGCACTTGTTTATCATAAAATTAAATAAACTTGTTTTTATATACTAAAAAATTATCCTTAAAAAAGTCTATCAAGGCTATATGCAATATTTTATTTAAAGAAATCCAAGCACAACTTTGTGCAAATGAATTTTTTTATTAGTTTTAAAGATCAAAAGAGTTTTGAAAGACGTCATACTAATTTTTTTAATCACTTATATGCAACTCAATTACTACTGGACACTTTAAGCTTATTTGCTATGAGTAAAACCTTGTATATTGATAAGAAAAAGTTACAGCCTGCATGATTTTAAATAAGAAAAGTTTATAATAAATCATTTATAACTGCTAATGAAGCAGTTTATTTTAACATCCTTTGACATTAAATGCTTGATATGAAAAATCATACACATATAGGATGGGAATTAATCCCACGACCTCTGGAATTCTAGACAGTGGGTGGGTCGTGGGTTCGATTCCCATCCTAGATGTGTATGATTTTTCATATCAAGCATATGATGTCAAAGAATGTTAACAATGTTCAGACATATTACTTAAATGTCAAATTAAGTAAACGCTAGTTACTTCCGTTGGTATAATATAACCGAAAGGCAACCATACTAACAATGGATAAGTGGTCGCTAGTTTACAAAAAAAAAATTAAGCTATTTTAAATCTTATTTAAACATTTTCCAAATGATTAATATACAAAAATTCGGGTTCATTGATCCTAAAACCGATATTTCAATTTTTTTTAATCTAAGCAATACTAGATGACATTAGCTGACATTCAAGTTTCCTTCCTGGAAAGAATTAACACAAAAGAAATAATCAGCAAGAATTTTGTTATCAATATTTGACTTTAGAGTTTAAATTTGATGTCCAAAAACAAATTATTATGTAAATCTATAATTTTTTTAATAAGATAGATTTACATCATAGAACGGCGACGTCACTACACGGGCTGATAACGTTAAGTCACATTTGATAAACCGTCAAAAGTAACGTCGAAGAACGTAACACCAAACTTTTCATATCGAAAAATCTTTATGGTATGAGAAGTAGCCGATTTATAGGCACAATGATACTACCTTAAACAATATTATAAGTGTGAATCAACCTTAATTATCGTAATTTCATCAAAAATTATATTTTAAAAACGGATTTCAATGATATAAATAATAAATACATTTTAGAATCAAAAAATCTAATATATAATCTCAATTAAGAAGGCCTTTTTAATTACACTAGTTTACAGCTAACCCAAGATTTATTTTCCGAATGAAAGAAAACAAACCTCAATGTTTTTGCTCACGAATTAAATGCAATTACGCATGGCATTTATTGTTTTGTTTATGTTCATAAAAAAATATTAATTGCTTATCACATTTGACGTTTACTAACGTAAGAATATTATGAGTTAAGACAATTAATTTAATCTTGTTGGAAACTGAATATTAATAAAATTTTAAAATAAATTTATTCAATTATAATTATGTTAGTTTTAGCATTTAAAAAGCAATCAAGTTTTTAGAATGTCGTAAACAATAAAAAAACAAAGCTACTTCATTTAACATGCAAAAAAAATATTAAAAAAATGACTTACTGTTTTTCTTTCCTTCCGTGACTTTGTAAGTTAAATCCGTAAATGCAAGATCCACTGGAGGACGTTTTGGCAGATGTGTCAACGTTTTGGGTTGTAAAGGGGTTATTGTCACTTTGACGGAACTTCCTTTCCTGTAAGGTTCCAATAAAAGAGCATTAGACCCATCATCACAATTTTCTTTAACATTATTTGTAGAACATTCTCCGTCTAATTTCATTTTGATTTTTTTAAATTATTTTCCACACTTGATTTTAATAAATAAATAAATAATATTATTTTTGTTGTATAATTTTGAAATTAAAACACAATATACAACAATTATACATTTATGTTATTTTGTTGTGTTGACAAAATATCAGAAAAATTTAATTGAAAATTAAATCGAAAAACTCAACACAAATATTAAAATAAAAAAACGTTGAATTACTACAATGCAAACAATAGAGCACTATACCGTCATATACGACGGCTAATGAACAACTGAAGATACACAATTACAGTGTGCAAGTTATAAAAATAAATTACTAATTATTTAAAACAAGCCGCCACAAAATCGTGACGTCGTATCTATATTCTCATGTTTTATTATTCAAGAAGTATATAATATCAAATCAGTTCTACACATTACAATGCCATCAAGTTACTTAAATCATGGTCACCACTTTTTATTTATTTTAATAAATATGTTTTGTATTGTATGTAAACAAAATAACATACATTTTTAGTGACACTGATAATCACTTGATAGCACACAGAGTAAAGACTCAGTATCACTACAAAATGGCTACGAAGTTAACCTCTACGCTTTGTGTAATATACTCCTGTTTCATATTTCTACATTATTTATCAAATAATATGCAATTCGATTTTTTTAAATCTTTTTTTATTTTAATTATTATTTTCAAAATTATCTGTTACAAGTAAGAAATGATATAAATATTAATGCGCACGCTTTAATGTGAATATGAATAAATATAGCTGTAGCATATAAATTGATTTTTTTTATATTTACACATGGCAAGTAATTTCGACATTTACAATAAAATAATAGTATAATTAATATCTAAGAATTTTCAATCTTTGTAATTCGTTCGTTCTTTGTAATTCAATCTTTATAGTTAATTAATCTTATGAAAATATAGGTTAAAGTAACTTGCAAAACATCTGACGTGAAACACTCACACGTAACCTCTGTGTACAATTATAATAAAAAGTTGAATCATCTGACACATTTTTCATATGAGAATATAATATGTATTTTAGAATATTTGTACTTCAAAATTTACATCGATAATGTTTTTTTTTCTTAAAAAATATGTGAATTTGTCTAAGCTCCGGCATTAGAAAAATCTACCCTCATCTGTTAATTGAATTAAATAATGTTTAATTAAAAGGCAGATAACAATATTATAAATGTCTGAGTGCAATGTCTGCCACCGTAGTCCTGCTGGCTATTAACATTAATTAATTAATATGATATAGTGTCTTTGTTTGCTGCACGGACAAATATAATTGTCTCTCTTTCTGCGTAGAACACATTTTTAAAAATTTTATTACTTAAAAATTTGTTTATAGGCTGCAAATAATTTACTTATATATTTATTATATTTATTATATAAAATATATTTTATGATATCACAGTAATAAAATTTTCAAAAAATTTGTTCTACGCAAAGAGAGAGAATTATATTTGTTCGAGCAACAAACAAAGACACTATATCATATTAATTAATTAATGTTAATAGCCAGCAGGACTACGGTGGCAGACATTGCACTCATTTTTCTAATGCCGGATCTTAGACCAAATGTCTTGTTTCATCCATTAACATTGAATTCGAGAGTTGATGTTATTTTAAAATGTAGGTCTTATAAAATATGTATAATTAGGGTACAATATTTGAAGAAATCAAATTTTTGAGTCCGGGTCTAAGGCATAATGTAAAAACATCTCCTACCATAAAATAAAAATAAAACATCTCCTACCATAAATTAAAAATAAAACATCTCCATTAACAAAAGTTTTGTTAATGCAGATATTTCTATAGAAACTATAAACTATATAAAAATCTATACATTAGAAAACGTTACATGCATATTCCATGTTAAATTTACATTTAAAACACGAATGCCGATGATTGCTGACTGTCACATAGCCGATCGTTAACAAAAAACGTCACATTGTATAATCTGAAATTTCACTCCCTATATAAAATCTTGTATAGTCTCGCTATAAATATTTTAACAAAAAATATTCTGTACAGTTTTCTGAAATACAAATAATTGAGAAAAAAGAAGTAAAGAGGCATTTTTGGTTTAATAATATTGGCCTATATCCTATTTTTGCATCTTTTTAGAGAAAAATTAAGTGCTAGAGATATTTTTTTTCACGGCTATTAATTTACAGTTCAATGTTAAAAAATGATATTGGGGTCATTCGATCTCAAAACAAAATATCCGATAAATTCTTAAATCTAAAATAAAAGATCCAAAAAAAACACAAATCGATTGTACCCCTCTAAAGTAATAGCAAAACGAACATTTGTTTCGTGAACAAGAATATAAAAAACATCTAGAATAAATACTATTGATTTTAGACGTTTGATTCAATTTTATTCACGAAAAATGAAGTCTTAGCAAACATTCCGGGTGCTGTTTCTCGTAAGAAAAGTGTTTGTAGATTATTCACGAAAAATGAAGTCTTAGCAAACATTCCGGGTGCTGTTTCTCGCAAGCAAAGTGTTTTTAGACCCGTATGCCTATATAACCGTGTTCATGTTTGAAATAAACCCATTGAAAATCCCATAGTAGTCTTAATCAGTAATCAGTATTTAACATCTCAAACTTAATCTAGGTCTATATATAGAGGTTAAAAAATTCTAAAATAATAACATAATAGTCACTGAGTTATATAGAGGTCAGTGATAATAGTTTTAGAGAATGCGCAAATTTAGTTGCCAGTTTTTTGTATTTCATCAATATCTTCTATATCAATATCTTCATGATCTTGTTTGTATTATAATGGATCCGTTTTGCCAAACTCTCCCGCTTGGAAGCAGCATAATAGCAAGTTCTTTTGAGCGCAAATTTTTAAATATTACATTTTCGAAATTATGTGATAATAATAAATTTGTTATTAGTATTTTGTCTGGAGAAAGAACTATATTTCCAAAACTATAGCCACAAATAAAAATATATTTTTTACGAAAATTCCAAACATTTGTTTAATTTTCATAATTCGTGGATTTGTATCAAATAACGACCCATTCAATACAAAGAAGAGATTATATTTCATTTTGATTTATTTGTCTTTAATATATGCAATAGTTACTACTTAACAGTAAATGCCTCAAAAGTCCTTACATAAAGAATTGCTTATATGGCTATTATATAATTTTATTATACCCGGTAGGTATATTAATTAATATACCTACCGAGTATAATAATATTAATAATAATAATAATATTAAGTTTAGTTCCGACATTGTAACGGTTGAAATAATTGATAATAGAAAACAATTTTTGATATGATGATGATGATTGATTCAATATCCTCTAGAGGACGTTTTAGACTACTTGATTCCATAAAATCCTATCCTAGACAGATCGAGTGATTTCATGGCTTTAACCATTGTGTAATATTATCAAGCCACGATATTCTTTTTCACCCTCTGGGGGTATTTTGTTTCAGTTTACCTATTAGTAGTAGCTATTGCACATGGTATTTATCTGATCGCATTATGTGACCAAAATATGAGCAGTCTTTTTTATTTATTGTTGTTGATAATAATTTTTGTTGGTTTATTATTTTTGAACTTTATCATAGTCACATAATCCGACCACTTAATATTGGATGTTCATAAAATGACCCAATTAGTAATTTTATGAATTTCCGTCCGTCAACACGATAAATCAAAAACAAAAAGAGATAATGAATTGAAATTTTGTGTGTGTTCTAGAGCTAAAAAGTAAGGTAAAGTTCGTGAATGAGCGTGAAATCGAATCGTGCTTCCCCTCGTCAGGGGGGTAAATATTCATCTTTGAAACCGTAAGAGATAGAACAAAAAAAAAAATACAGACGAATTGAGACCATCCTTCTTTTTGAAGTCGGGTTAAAAACTTAAAGACAAAAAATGTTCTTTTTTTAAAAATAAACTTTTGTATGATATTTAACAAAATAAACAACTTTTATTTGAAATGACAAGGTCAGCGTACAAATATGTCCTTTTTTTCAAGTTATATACAGAGATATATAACTTGATTATAGCCAGAGATATCAGTTTCTGAAAATGACGAAGTGCATCATGATTTTCCTAAAAGTAATGGATTGGACCATATAAATACGGACCTACGTCCCTTTCAATAAAGTTTGCCAATCTGAACCGAAAAAGTATCCCATATTCTACTTGTTGGTATCTGTAGTACCTAAATGTACTTCAAGTTTTATGAACGGGAGTGTACATAAGCTGCTAAACACATAACCCTCCATAGTCGGGTAAAAATAAAGCAAGTAAATTTGTGTTGAATTAAAAAAATACTACTTTACATATTTCGTATATTATTTAGTAATTAAATTAAAAATCATCTGTCTAAAATAGTTTTTATTTCCTATATCTTCAAGGAACATATTATTTGAATATATTTTACTACCTATAGTTATGTCATGAAAGTAAAGTTCATTATTATGCGGCTGAAGGTTTACACATTTTTTTCTATTGATGGAAAAAATAGAAGTTTGTAAAGAATCGCATAAAGACGTGTGGTACCTCTTTCGGTAATTTTAAAAGTTTATATGTGAAGCTGTCAGTGCAAACTGCAAGCTGTTATTTTAAACGTTGGTTAACGTACATTTTGACACAATCACATAATTGTTTATCAATTGTAATCGAATTTTTGCCGACGTACATGTACTTTCGTCGATGTATTTTCCTAAATTAGAGAACTTATATTTAAATCGTTATATAGATAATTTAATTTTAAAATATGAACTCCAAATTGCAATGTTTGCCGGGGTATCTGTACAAATTATGAGTTAATAAAATAAATAAACAAAAATTTTAATTTTCATACTTTCATGTATAAGACAATATTGAATGTTGATTTTATTTCTTCTTCAGGCAAATGCTTGTCATTAAACAGAGAGGAGTAACAGTAGAATATCATTTTGTTATTACGAGGTTAATAACAACAAAAATTGACATTTTTATAACATTTTAAAGTATCAAACTAATTAACCTTGATTTTGAAATAAAAAAATTATATGCGTGAAACTGTTCCGAAAAAATCAAAAACAAATTTTTATTTCCGTAATGAGTCAATTAATAAATTTAAATAGATGATAGAAAATGAAATATCAACCATTTTTAATTCTTTTAAGGAGTTAACGCGTAATTCTTCCATTGTAACAAGGTTTTGAAGATAAAAAGTAATGCAAATTTGGTTCGAAAGCGTCCGGTAAAAGAAGTCGCAAAGAGATATATGTTCAAATTATTGAATCGGATTGCCAAGAAATTTAAACCATCATTGGCTTGTAGAATTAGCCGTCCACATATTTTCATCCAAATCGGGCAATCAGTATCATTCAATTTTCATGAGTTCATGCTGCCGCTGCGTTTATTCCCCACCATTTCTTATTCCGCGCTTCTCTAATTGGTTACTTTATTTAATTAATATATAATCAACGGTGGGTCAGGTGCAAAAATGTCCAAGGACTTTTCATCTTAGAATTTCATCCCCTACCCACCCTTTCAAAAAACTCCATGACTTTTGACTCACTCTGTATATTGACTACCATTGTCAGGTAAAAGTCCAACAAGTCCAATAATTCAATAAAAATCACAATTTCAAGGTATTTATAATAAATTTAAAATATGTAATCTTATCTACTGATTTATTTTTCAACAAAGTCTAATTTATTTGAAATAGAAAATTTTGCTTCTACTAAAATTTGTAAAATTTAATGTCTCTTAAGGTAGTAATTTAATCTCTCTCCGGCCACAGATAAATTTACGGTTAAATGATAATAGATTGTATTATATTATCGAATGATAATTAGTGAGAACTCTAGGTTTTTGAAATAAAATTTCAAATTCGTCCCCTTTACCTAGATCAGTTTTTTGTATTATAAATACGTATTTCGACTACAATGTAGTCATCATCAGTATAAATTAGCTAGTCGTACTTTACTCTTCGACAATTAGAGATAGATATAAAGTTTCACAGTTGAAACTGTTACCAAATTAGTAACAAGTAACATATCCTGCGACAATATAAGAGTAATTTTAATAAGAGTAAAATTAACAGGAACAAATGTGAATGAAGGAAATTTTAACAAGAGCAATTTCAATATAATTTAAAATTTATTATATTTTAAATCTAGTATATTTTAATCTAGTTAATTTTCTATTTATTTTTATCTGTTGATCTCGACTTTATATCTATCTCTAATTGTCGAAGAGTAAAGTACGACTAGCTAATTTATACTGATGATGACTACATTGTAGTCGAAATACGTATTTATAATACAAAAAACTGATCTAGGTAAAGGGGACGAATTTGAAATTTTAATAGATTGTATGTTAATCCATTCTTTTCTATTGACAATGATGAAAAAAAAGGTTTTTACCAATTTAAAAAATTATCTCTATACATATAAAATGCTTTGTCCTGAATGACTGACTTACGGATCAACGCACAGTCTAAACCGCTCATCGTAGAGACTTGAAACTTGGAGGGTGTGTTCTTTGTACGACGTAGAATTTTCCGAAATTCTACCCCTAAGGAGGTAAAAAACGGCGACAAAGTTTGTATGGGACAACGTGATTCCTTGGTCCAATCTACTTCATATTTTGCATAAACATTCAGTATATTTACTTAAATACTAAGAGTACGACCCACTAAACGCCCGCAACGATTGAAACACCCTCTGTATCGTTCCACCTAAGGCCCGTGGTCGTCGCGAGCGATCGCTCGACGTCATAGATGACGTCACTGTTCGCGACAATATTGGTGGGTCACAAATTTATTTGTCATTACTTATTGTTTAAAATCCCATTGTAAAATAATACCTTAAAGTAATTACAGAACCATATTCTATTATTTCAAATAATGGAATATGGTCTGTTATGACTGATTTTGTATTTGTACGACTGGGGAGTTTTAAATTAATTATTATTATAAAAAATTGAAAAAAATGACACAAATTCAAAAATTTTTTTATTTATTCAAAAAAACTGTAGAACGGTAGAAATACTAAAAAAGCGGAGATCTACCGTTAAACGGGATATCTGGCAACACTGTCCGTGACGTAGATACTAAGTAAAATGGTGGCATAAAAAAAGTTTCTTAGTAAGTATAAAGTGCCCGGCCAACGACTAAGTATGATAATCTGACTATCTTACTAAGATTACTAATTTCTTAGTTCGGCCGAACAGCCCATTATTAGATAGACAACTGTATTACCATCATAGTTTCCACTCATGCAATTAAAAATGATAATATCAAAGAATACAATATACATAGAAGCGTATAAGACGTCCTGGAAGTTGGCCCGACACTTTGGAATTTCCCAATAAATAATAGACCAAATAATTGCTCCCGATTTGCTCCTAATTACTCCGCAGATTTAATTATTTGCTCCTTCATAGACTTTGAGAAAAACTCAAAAAGGTAAAAGTGAAAAAAAACTAGATCCTAGGGACATTTTGAAAAATCGATGTTCAGCTGAACCAAGACGCTTTAAAGAGTTTTTTATGAACCAGGCAATTGCTCCCTGTTTACTCTTAATTGCTCCACTATTAGATATAACAAATTCACATTCGTTATATGAGAAATAATAGAAAAACATGAAGTGGCTATGGAAGTGGTGGGGGGTAGGCCAACTTCACAACTCGAATTTGAATGAATATAATAAACGAAACTTAAAAAGAATTAAACTAACCAATTGCTCCCGTTTTGCTCCTAATTGCTCCGCAGTTTTTATTATTTGCTCCTTCATAGATTTTGAGAAAAACTCAAAAAAGTAAAGTGAAAAAAAAACTAGATCCTAGAGACATTTTGAAAAATTATTAACGGTATAACATTTAATAACAATCCACACAAATTAAAAGAAAAATAAAACCCCAAAAAGAAAAAAAATAGAATTCCGACACAAAAAAATGTTATACCAACGGTTCGAATATTCGTCCATCACTTGCTAAACAATAGCCGAGTCGATTGTAGAAATCTGCCCGGGTATTTTCTGGCATTTGAGGAGAAATATTCGCACAAGTGTCAACAATTCTTTGCCTTAATTGTTGCAAATTTTTAGGCCTATTCCGCGAATAGATCAGTGTTTTGAGAAAACAACACACAAACGCTGAATTGTGGATCCAAGGCAGTAAAATATTCGTTGAAGAGACTCGTCAGAGCTGGGGGTTGATTACAAACATAAACGTTGGGATTTTAAATAACTTTGCGGCGTTGAAATGCAAACATCTGACTGAAAATCTGAGAATGTCAAATATGGCATACGTAAATTTCGGTGATTTTTATTAGTTTTAAATAACGATATTAGAATAATTACAAGTCAGAATCGATTCACTGTTTATATACATATTCTAAATTGTTGGAATAAAATAATAATCAGTTTTTAAAATTTCCATCTTGGAATTTTCATGTTTAAATTAAGTGAAAACTGCAATTACTATAGTCATTCCATATCCATCATATACAAGTGGCTTAAACTTCCGTAATATAACTAACAAATTTTATGTTAATTATATTACGTTTGTTTTAATGTGATACGCCATTGTCTATTAACGTAATTTTTGTTTATATGGATTTTAAAAGTGAAAGTTCTTCTTAATACTTTCTCAAACATCACGTCTTAAAAACTAATAGTATATATATTACTCATTGGGTAACTTTATATATACAGACTACAACAGTAATGTATGTAATGTAGAGGTTAATTGTTCGTATTTTCGCCGAATCTACAATCTTTTTTATGATCCTGGATTTTAAAAACACCATATTTGGTCTTTGGCCAGTGTGAGTGTGTATGGCCAGAAAAATCATTCAACGAGTGGTAATCATTAAAACAATCTATTAAGGATGTAGTTGAAGTGCATATAAATCAATTATAAAAGTTTCAGGGGGGTTCCGGGGGTCTTGAATTGTTTATTTAATGTTAAAGTTCGAGTTTTAATGCATTGCTCTTATAGAGAAACCCATATTTTTACACATATTTTGATATTTTTCACTTGGAATAAAATAAGACGAATAAAAACTACGCAATAGAAAATAGAAATATTAATAAAGAGATTGATCCAATAAAATTCCGGTACGACGGGCCGAAAAAAAGATTTTTAAGAAAACAACTGAGATTTCAGGTAAATTTTATTTCTGTTCGAAATCTCCCTGAAATTTCAGGTTTTTTTCTCAAATATCTCTATTTGTTAAATTAAATTTTAATTTTAACTTAAAAAATAATAAACATTATTCTGGACTTTTATGAATGTACTATGTAAGATTTTGAAGAATTTTATAAATGGACTATACATCAGCGCTCGTACATCCTTAAGAGTAAACAGAATCAATGAATACATATGTATTCTTTTTTTAAAATAAACAAATTAAGAACAAACAATTGTTTACAGCGAACAATCAAGATTAAAAGACGAACTAACGATATATCAAAACAAAAATTAAAAAATTCAAAAAAAAGAAAATCTGGGGGACTAAATTTGGTGACCCATACTACAACTATGTGTAGTCTCCATGGTTATAATGTTCTTTGTATAATAACTTGTGTTTGCAGAATTAATTGTGCCATCTCGTGTTGAAATAAATAAAAATAAAAAATTTAAATTAATTAATTTTATTATTTTACAATTATTTTTGTATAGATGGAGCTAAGATTATTGTATTATAGTGTTTTATTTTAACCTTGATGTATTAAAACTATGTGTAAAGTCGCTGTCGGTATACGGCGGATGGGCGAAATTTTTTTTATTCGTTTCAACAATTTGGGAACATTTATGCCTTTTTGCAGATTGTTTGGTGGTACGATTTTTTTGGGTAGTATTTACGTCATGTGTAAGATAATTTTGAAAAGGAAGTTATCATTTTGAAAAGAAATAATATATTAATTTTTTGGCATCACTTTCATCCGACGTTGAAATTGGAGCGTGCAAAAATTTTTAAGTAATCATTTACTCGTAAGCTCAGTGTCCTCACATCCTCTTTAAGCAAGCAACTTGCAAGAGTCGATTTTCCGCGCTGAAGCGCATTAAATAAATAAATAATTGCATCCTAAATAAATAATCGGATCTTATCAAAGATAACGAGAATAGCAGGAATTTTTACAAACGATTTATTGACAATCTAGTTGAACTCTGTCCTTAATTAAACAAATTTTAAGAGACTTAACTTCAGATATAACTAATTGGAACTTTTTACATAAAAATGTACGTCTTAAAATAAAATCTTCCAAAAACTCTTGGCTGTTTGTTTATTATTATCATTGTATTTCAGGCGTCGGGCTTTAAAGCCATAATGCCCCCGGCACCCTTAGGCCCAGTTTGACGCTGCATTAGCTATAATTATTTCTTTTTTGTATTTTTTCTCAAATTTCCATATTTGCTCGAAAATTTAAATTGCCTGGAAGAAGAAAAACTTCAATTATTTGCTCGGAATGCAACAATTTACCGCTGGTTTACAGGCTCAAATTTATTGCTAATTAGCTAGAAGTATAAAATAATAAAACACTTTGCATATAATTACTATGAAGCAATATAACAATTACTTACTGGTAATAATTTTACAGAAGATTGAACCATTGCATATAGTTAGTCATCTGTGATAATGCTATGAAATTTATAATTTAATTGTTTTTATTGCCTCTGTAATATGTATAGACTATATTAACTATAATATGTTTTGGAGCCTATAGGGTATTTTCGATAGCTATAAATAGTTTAAAAATCTTAAAAAATATCTCCCAAAAAGCTCTAGAAACTAGAACATTCAACAATGTTCACAATTAAGTTTTATATCATCATAGCTGGCAAAAATATGTTTTTGTCCGAAATCGAATTTGATTAATCATTTTGTATTTTTTTCGAAACATTTTTTTTTATTTTGCTTTATATTTCTATTTTTGAGTTTGAAAAAGTTTTGTCGAAAATATTGTATTGAAAAAACTTCTTTCTGTATATACAAATATAGAAATAATTTATAAACATGTTCAAAAAAACGGGTAAACATTAATATTTACCGGTAAACATAATTATTATATTAAATTTCAAAATTTATCCCAACATATAGATCAATTTTTTTAATTTTATATACACGTATTTCGACTACAAAGTAGTCATCATCAGTATGAATTAGGAGAGACACGCACCAAAATAACAACGAATACCATATATTCTTGGAGAGTAATCACGACTAGCTAATTGATACTGATGATTACAACTTTGTAGCCGAAATACATCTTTATAAAATACAAATAATTGATCTAAGAATTGGGGCTAATTTTGAAATTAAATTTACTTAACCTAGAGTTCTCTTTGATTATTTTTGTTAATCTTTATAATAATTATTAAAATGTATTATTCATATTACCACACGACGCTCAAATTATTAATAATAACCGGTTGTTATTAATCAATACTACATTCGCTTTTACTATAGACACAAACGTCAGTTTCAAATCACTGCTCTCTGGCGGACAAATTACCAACTAGAGCTGATGGGTTTATGTTTACTATCTAACCCCCTTGACATACCTTTTGGCCGACAAGTTTTGTGTTCGCACTCTGGTGAACAACTTATAAACTACTAAGCTTATATCAAAGAATACAATATACACTTATATTCTAAATCAGTAATTTGGAATATAAGCTCTGCTTCTGCCTGAGGTGAAATACCTCCCAATCATTTATATTCAAACTGTAGCTTGTACATAGAGGTGGTGTGGTGTACAGATCACATATTTTTTATACTTAAATTTCTAGTGGTTTTTTATACATCTATCAAATTATGTTATGATGTTTACCTTTCATTGAATGATTTTAAGAGTGAAAGTTTGTTCTTTATCAATATTATAAAAGGAAAAAGTGTAAGTATGATTAAATATTTTTTCACAAGTGTATATGTCACAGCCAAAGTAAATAATCAGTTATTATGTATAATATCCAGACATTATGTATAATGACTAAATACGCTAGAAAAAGTGATTAATTAATTACTCTAACCAGTCATTATTCATAACGACTAGTACAGTTTGGATAAAGTAATAAATATTTTATGATATTAATCACTTTGACTAGACATTATGAATAACAGCTAACATGGGTTAGTCAAAGTAATAATTCTCACTCACTGTTTTGGAAATATCCTGTTGCTAATGTATGTGATAACATCGTGGTAAAAATACCAGATCAATTCAATTTACTCATTGAAAGGAGAAATTCATTTCAGTGAGCAAATATCCAGACGAAGATGTATCAATGCGAGAATGTGCAAGAAAAGAATCGGATCTAGGTGGCCAGGGATTTCAACACAATTGCACTGGCGGCGGTTGCAGTTCCAATCGAAGCAAGTGTAAGAAATGCAACGTCCTGTGTAACTCAAAGTGCCACAAAAGTATCCCTTGTAAAAATAAGTGAAGACATATTTTTTACTTTTCAAATAACTTTGAAATACAAAAAAATATTTTGACAAAATGGAAACCCGACTTCAAAAATCAAAAATTCTAAAACAAAAAATGCACTAAAAAGTAAAAAAATAAATGCATATTCTTGTACCAATTTTAGTTCACCTAAGCAAAAATTTTTAAATATATATGTACAATTATTGTTATTTTTGGAGTCGATGTCAGTATAGATTTTCACATAATTCACATAAATTTTGTCAAAATATTTTTTATTTCTCGCTTTTTAGTGACTTTGAAGTTCTATAACTTATTTTATTTGTCTAAATATGGGTAGACCAACTAAAAGACCTATAAACTTTTAGTGCATTTTTTACACATTTTTTTTAATCCGTTTTTTTTTTTTTTAATTTTTAGTGCATTTTTTCATAACAGATTTTCAGTTTTTTTTACATGCATTTTTGTTTTTTTCAAAGTGGGCCTTATTAGGCACCAGTACCTTATGATCATTTTCGACTTCTGCTAGGTATGTTTGATGAATCTTTGAAAACAATTATCAGAAATCTCTTCATCGGTACAAAAATCAATAGCTGAATTTCCTTATGAAAATTCGCTAAAATGTATAACCTATCTATGAATTTTATTCAATAGAATAGATTGAAACTTTGTAAAGTACTTAATTATGCCATGGAATAGAATAGTTTTGCAATATTAACATAATAATAAGTAAATTGCAAATGGCTTCCTCAATTTTCATACTAAATATACCGACTTAATAACCCGTGAATCCGGTGGCATAAATATTTGTTTGATTGAAAGTGAATTTTTTGTATAATATTATCACGAAACAAAATATATTTTGCAATTATATATCATTAAACAAGCAACAAAATTTTTAATACATATTTAAAAAAATAGCCTAAAGTAAAGTAGTGTGCTCATTAAGTACCTACTGATGATAATTTTAAATCGTTTTTAATTATTTGTTGAAGTTTAACATATATATTTGTATTTTCTGCTAAAAAGACCCTTATAATGCATAGTGCACCTTTGTGAAATACACCCTTGACGCTTCGAACTTTCAAGATTTTTCATGTCAATATGCCAACCAATTATATGGTCAAAATTTTTCGTTTGTATAAGCATCAAATTTTCAAAAAATATATAAATAAAACTTGATCCTTACGTTTTGGGCCTCCCTGTTTCGAAAATAACATTTTCAAACTTTAGTTTGTATATACCAGCACAATACATCAAAAATGAATAGCTCAGAATATAAATTTCATATATTTTCTGCAGTATTACATAAGTCCGCCTACAGTTAGTTTTTTGGATCAAAAATCTAAAATGCAAAAATTTGAAAGAAAACCAGGAAATTTAATGCAATGCCAGAAAATTAGTTCAATTGGCTTAAAATAAATCCAATTTTGTGATTGAATGTATGTAATGTTGTTAAATCAGTATTGATCTAAATTTTTTGTAAAAATTTAGGAGAAAAGGCCAGTGAACTAAAATATAGAATATAACCTTGCTTGAGGATTTGATTAACTATTAATTTATGTACGAAATAAAAAACTTCTATTGCATAAACATAATTAATTTAGTGATACGACTTTTTTTTACATGCATCCAATACTGTTTATAAAAACACCAATTAATTTGATATTTTTCAAAACTTGAACAGGGTGGTCACCAACCAAACGATACTTTTTATTTATTATTTCATTTTATTAATAAAATTAAATTTACTTATCCAGGGAAATTTTTTAATTAGCCAATTTAAGAATAATATGAAACTTAGAAAAAAGCAGTGGTGTCGTCAATTTTTTCTTTAAAACATCTACTTTGCATTTCCTGGAATAATTTCGAATCATTTTTGCATTTTTGAGACATTAAAACTAATTTTTGAGATATTTGAAAAAACAAAGTTTTTTTTAAATAACTTTAACCAGTATCTCGAAAACGAAGCTTTAAAACATCCAAGTTCATACGAACTTTTCCTCTTACTTTTAGGAGATATATTGCTTATTCAATTTTCCGGATTCAAATCTGAGACACCATGTAAAATAGATTTTTTTGACTTTTAGGTTTTTTAACCTATTTGATTTCTATCTTTTTTAATATTTCTTTCTTTGCTAACCCCGCGTCAGTCACGTGGTCAAAGTATACCAATCACAAGAAAGGATATATCATACATATATCATACATATATAAAATTTAAAAAAACTGTACTACAAACAATATATAGACTTTTTCAAAAAGATCTATCTCTTATGTATAATTAACTGCAATTAGTATTTGGTGGGCCAGCCTGCATATTTGTGAAATAAATAAACTAATCTAACAATCAAAGTTCATAAATTAATTGTGATAGAATTTTTTTGTAGAATCAAAAAATTATTATTTGTAGAATTTGTACTATATTTCTTGATTTTTAATCTTTAAACTGTTCATGTCATTAAAAACAAAATTTTTATCATTATGTTTCTATTATTGATTATGTTTATTTATCATAACATTCACATTCATATTAATCATAATGTTTATCAATTAATAAATTTTACTGAAATCAATTCAAGGAAATCATTTTCCATAACATTTACCTCCATAATGTTATGCCATTTTGTGCCTTATTCATTCGGTTTTTGCGTTTCGAATAACAGTTGTTCATTATAAATATATTAACAATTTTTATTGGAAACATTGTCCTAAAACCGAATAAATAAGGCATAAAATGACCACACAGTTTTGAAAGAAGAAAACGACTTCTGCGACCCATAGTACATCCATTTTGGAAAAATGTGTCAAATAAAAGTTGTTCATCATAAAAATATTAACAACTTATATGCAAATTATTTTTCGAAAACCAAATTTTAAATAAAGAACGTAACTTTTGTGCTCACATGTGCACTCCCGTTCAAAAAAAATGAAAAGGCTTGAAATGTTAATATTTTTACATTTATATGTGGTGTCAGTAACAGAGTGAGAATTTAAAAAATATATGTAATGCTAATACATGTTAAGTGTTATATCTTACTCATACATATAAAAATTAAATAAAATGTTGTATCTGCTACTACAAGAATAATCAAAATTGTGAAAGACTGATTCGGTTCAGGTCTGTTCATTTTTTTTGAACGGGAGTGTACTTAGGTTAGATTAGGTTAGAGTGGCTGTCTTGGGGTGAGTACACTTGAACCATAGGGTCCGTTGTGATACCTCATACTTCCCACAAAAAAAAAATGTGAAAGGGACGAAGTTTCAAAAAACAAAAATATTCGCCTACAAAAGTAGTGGAATCTATGTAAGTTGTTTAAAAAAATAAAAAAATGGTTGGTATAAATTTATTGCGAAAGATTTTCCTTGGTATGTATTTATCAAAAGTATGAAAATGGTTGGTTAAATTTATTGTTTCTCAAGTCCAGGGTATTGCATATTTCATATCAACAAATATATATATATATATCCTTTTTCTTTCTAAACCATATACGTATAAGTAACAAAGTTAGATTCTGTTTAGTGAATGTTAATAAAATTGTGCAAAATTGTTTCCACTTATTGGCTATGTTTACAGTTGTCGAGACTAGCGACAAAGTGATAAAAATGCACAACACTACGGGACGGTTTGAAAACTCGACTATAGTTTGTCATGTGGTTAAAAGATGGCTTTGTAGTGGACTCGCTACAACATCTCAATATACTTTCATATTTAGATACCTTTGCGGAATCACTACGTATGCCCCTTGTTATTTAGGTAACTACATGTTGTTACCTCAGTAACTATCAACAAACTGTATTTGACATTTTTTATTAGGCAAAATAAAGTTTGGTTTGAATCCCAAAAATTTGTCTATTTCATTCATTTTAGAAATAGAATTCTAGATAATTGGAATCGTCGTACTTCTACTCCAACAGCTTCTATAAATATTCAATTTTTGTGAGACGATTTATGTCTCAGCTGTAGTTTGCCACTTAGCTAAACAATGGATTTTATATAAAAATTGAATATTTATAGAAGCCATCTTTTAACCACATGACAAACTATAGTCGAATTTTCAAACCATTTCGCAGTGTTGTGTATTTTTATCATTTTGTCGCTAGTCTCGACAACTGAAATGAATTGAAATAACTGTAATTGAAATGAATTTAGTCTATTGTGTGAATCTAATTCTTAAATGGCAATAACTTTTAAACGGCTTAGTAAATCGTTTTGAAATTTTCACAGTAGCTTTTGTAATAAGTGAGAAACATTCTTTCTACTAAATTCGTTTCGTAGCATTTTCGATAAACCTCCCAAACATCCTTAAATAAACTTTTAAACGTAACTTTTATAGATCCATTGACTGAATAGGTATAGCTGTATAGGTATAAAACACAAAAAAAAGATTTAGAAAGGTAAAATAATACTTTTAAGTATCAAACTAATTATTATTTGATTATTTTATGTCATATTGACCTACAAATCTAATTTTTTTTTAAATAAATAAATCCAAGTTTTTAAAATAGTTTTTTTACCTTATTGTTGTTTTTTACCTTATGATATTTTATATTACTTTATAATACATATGAAAGTAATATGAGTATTTGTATTAATTATCATTATTTTTAATGGACTGTAAGTGCCATTTTAATCTTACGGAAAGAAAGTCTATCTTTGTGTTTTTTGTGTGGATATGAAAGTTATGAAAAGCATTTGATTAAAAAAATGAATTTTTTTTTAACACAGAATTTCTCACGTAGGAGCTACGTAAACTAAGCGAATTTTCTCAGAGAAGGAAATTATAATTTTATAAAATCAAATTACAATGATGCCGGCTATATCTATTTCCTATAACTTTACTTATTAGTTCAGTAATTATAAACATAACCTTTGGACTCGACCATGCAAAAGGTAAAGTAGGGATGTTTGTTGTGAAAATATCTATAGTGAGACTATGCAAGTATCATTTCATATGCGTAGTGAAATTACATTTCAGATTAGAAGGTCACGTTTTCATAGTAACGATCGGCTATGTGACAATAGGAAATAATCGGCATTCTTGTTTTAAATTTAAAATTGTATATGAAAATAACACTTTCTAACGGCTAGGTTTCTATAGAAATATCTTCATTAACAAAACTTTGGAAATCAATTATTTGTCAATAAATTTAAAATATAAAAATTGACGTTTTAAAATATCAAAATTTAAAAAAAAAAAAATTATATGACAAATTTTACAATATTTTTTTAAATCCCAGGTAACGCGAGTAGGATATGTTTTCACATTATGCCTGAGTCCCGGTTTCAAAACTTTTTTTAAAATGTTGTTTGGACCTCAGCCACGCGTAAAACACTAAATTTGCTAATTCGAAAGATCTGTGCTAACAGCGTAGTAGCCAAAAAACAGCGAAATTTTCAAACTACTTTCAGTTTTTGCTCAATACCTCCTAAAGTAAGCATCTGGCAGTAAAAGTTATGATTTTTTATTTTAAACTAAATTCAACTGTAATTTGAACTCTAAAAGTACGTGTAGTAGTTTTCGAGGTACAGTTCTTAAAAAATTGAGTACTTTTTCCAAAAAGTGCAAGATTTTTGTTCTGGTCTCTAAATTTGTCAAATATCGTTGAAATACAACAAGTTTTGAGCGCATCAAACATCACCTGCCTCTAAACCGATTAAATAATTTAGATTACTGGTTATTTAACTTATTTAATCGGTTCAGGTAGATTAGTGGTTAATTTGGCATAGAATGACCCGCACCATGAATAATCACTTTTACTTTTCTAAGCCTAAATTTTTGAAGGTAAATATAATTAAAGTTTTTAGAAAGCGAAATTAAAGATAATATACAAATTTCAAATAATTTAACTATTTGTGTGTTATTCATATTAGAAATTTATTTCTTGATATGCTAGATGTTATTATTTATGAGAAAGTTGTGTACGGTAGTTATTTTTTAACCAAGTAAGTATCAGGTATAATAGATACTCTTCTTCGAGCGCTGATGTATAGTCCATTTATAAAATTCTTCAAAATTTTATATAGTGCATTCATAAATGTTCACAATAATGTTTATTATTTTTTGTCGTAAGTTAAAATTAAAATTTAATTTAGGTCCGTCATACCGGGCCTAACAAAAAAGATATTTAAGGAAAAAACCTGAGATTTTGGCAGAGGCAGAGTTTAGCACTGTGATGTAATTTCAGCAGGAATAAAATATTGCAATATTAAAATGAATGATTGACAACGTTACTACCCGGTTTTATATATTACTAGCTGACAGCCTATGTTACTCCGAGGAGATATAGCTTTCGGTAAAATTGGTTGAGTAGTTTTTGAGTTAAATCGTAACAAACAAAAAATCAATCATCTTTCCTCGTTATACATAATAGCATTACCCGTCGCGGCTTCGCCCGCAAAAATTTTGTAACGCCCTTATAACCAAGTAACATAATATTTTCTCCCGTCATTGCGTTTAATGTATGCACTGCCACCTATTGGAAAAATTTTTGAAGTACTCATGTTGTGTATACGGCCATGTATCGGCAAATTTTTAAAACGTATTTGTTGTATGCATTATGCATAGCATATTTAACATATTGGTTGCTTACTGCCGTCTATCGAAAGGCGGAGGAATTTTAATAATCTTTTTTTACTTTAAAAAGGTCATAAGATTGCTGTCTGTTTTATGCTTATATATAAATAACAGTCAAAATGTCTACATCCCCACTCCTGGCAGTCAATGTATAACACATAAGCAATGAACATCCACTGATAAATTATACACCTTACATCAATAAATTATACAACTTTACGTTTATAATATTTAAGGACCATTGGTGAAAACAGCATGAGAATCGGTGCAGTAGTTTTTGAGTAAATCGCGAACAGGCAGACAGACGCGGCTGGGGGACTTTATTTTATACTATGTATAGAAGATTATTTGTGTATATATCTAAGCGTCACAACACAATACTAATGTCAATTTCCATTAAGGATACGTAAGACATAGTATGAAAGAACTATTGTATTCTATATAGACAAACATGTCCGGATAGCGTGCAAACTTATAAATAAAACCTTATAAAGAAATACTTATAAATAAAACCCCCGTCTATCAAATTTTCAACACACAATATAAAGAAATTTAATCCTTAAGAAATGGAGCCGATGAACATTGTCATGAATTCTTTAGATTACAACATAATATTTATGGATACTAAATTTTCGATAGATCATTAAATTGCCTTTTTAACGGTTTCAAATTAGGTCAAAATTATAAATTGTTTGTGAACTCAAATTGTAAGGTCAAAAATATTGTGATGAAAGAAACAAATCGTAAAATAAATAAGAATTTTTTGAATTTGTAATATTTATTATTTATTAATAATAAATTTTAATAATTATCGCGACTAAAAAATTTACCAATAACACATTAAAATTTCAACAGCTGTGTATTTTGTTTTAAATATTAGATAATTATTCGATAAATAATAAATAACAAAATTTATTAATTCATGTATTCACTTTATTCATAAAATAATAACATTTTATTAATAAGAGTCGGTATAATTTGAGAATATTAAAAATTTTATGACATTTTTTCTTCAATGGCTAGATAAAAGTATTGATTAATTGATTTTCGTGACAAGGAGTAGCTTGTTTTCTCATATTCGTTTTAATAAGCTTGTAGAAAATACACGACACCGAGGTATTTATTATGATCGATATTAACTCATAATTTATGCCCAAAATAGAATAGTAATTATTTATATAGAATGATTTTTAACTTGTTGTAAATCCTCATATTAATCTATCTCTCAGAAAAATAATTATAAATACCTAATTCATGCTGATTATTGGGAGTAGAGGTTTAGTCATCGTGGGTCGTTAAATAAAAAGTCTTGTTTATTGATTATTAATTATTTATTGTATAAGCTCTTCGAAGGCATGTGCTCATTGATTAAAGAATCTATTTGGACTATACACAGCTTGTATTTTAAAATACACCCAATCTGGAAACAGTATATAGTTCATCTATCGCTGTCTATATGTAGTGTTCTATGATATGGTTTACTTTGTCACACTTAAACTGTATTAAAATCAGTATTCATATATATAACTATTATACTTATCACTCTCTAACTACAATCATTTATATATAGTTGCATCTTACTCGTGCATGTATACATCGCATATTATATGTAATACGATCAGTTTCTATAAGTGGAAGCTGTTCCAACACTGTGAGGCAGATAGTGTCTCGGGTTCTCTATCCTCTGAGTACCAATGCAATGAAAAATTAACACGTATAAACCAGTTTATGTTCCCACTACCGATATTTTAGAGAATACTCAAGCATATACAGTATGGACGAGGTGTCTCGGAGGAGAGAGAAAAATATAGTCGGCACCCTAATGTTGGGACATTCTTTCCTATACAAAATGACCATATAGGAGTACTACATATATGATACATCGTCGATATTGTCCGTCGTCCGTCATGTGAGTGTGTCTACATGTATATGTAACAAAGACACCATTTATAGTCACTTCATATAGACAGCGATAAATACACTATACATTATTTCCAAATTGGGTGTATTTTAAAACACAATCAGTATACTAAAATTACAAATACATCTTCTTATATTTCAACTCATTGTACGGTAAAACAAATTTCTACTCTATACAAGTTCATGCCTGGGAATTTTGGACATTAATACTTAGTTTTATTACAAATGTATTTGATCAAATATACATATAATTTTTTTCAAGGAAACCAAATTTGTTTACCAAATGTTAAAATATTCAAAAAATCTAATATTAACCACTTCCTTAATATATTACGTTAAAACCCAACATCACAATAAACAATAAAAAAGAGAGGTGTTTTTGTTAATAATTTGTTACAAAATTCAACATTGACGATGCCTACTTTGTAGTTTAAAAAACTCGGCCTTACACACTACCGTGTTCTAGATACGTAATTATAATACAAAATTATTAATATGAAATTTGAGACAGATATTATAGTTTTATTTTACCTTGATGTTGAGTTTTCTCAATCTTCTTGGGAATAGATATTCGAATGGATCATATACTTTCCTTGTTTGTTACGTTGAATATTGCAATAGTCTCTCTCTCTCTACAAGGTATTTTTTTATAATTTCTATTTTTTTAAATTTTTCTTATATAGGCTGCACTTGATTGTAATGGATTTTAAGACGGCTGCCAGATATGGATGTATTCTAATTATTCTGAACTTTTAAATTAGCTAAAAAATTTTCAATTAACATATGAGGGAAGTAACCTAAGTTTACTTTAAGATTGAACACCTGGCTGCAGGTAACCGTAGCAGTAATAAGCAGCGCTGCCTACTATTACAAGATTTGTCGTATCGTATACTATGTTATTTAACAAGCAAAATTCAATTAACACGTGAGGGATTTAATTATAAAAAAATCAATTTTTAATTAATTAATTAATGTTAATTGCAGCAGAACTACCCTGGCAGACATTACATTGCCAAATTGTTTATATTGCAATAAGCGTTTTCAATAATATCAATCAATTAACAGATGAGGGAAGGTTTTCACTAATGCCGGATCTTAGACCATTACTATTACTGTTTATAAAATGTAATTAAAACCATAGAGAAAATTTCCTTCCTAATTGCATTCAAGGTGTGGATGCATAATAGAACATTAAACCTCAATTATCCCTAATTGTGTATTATTATTAACGAATGAAAAAATATATAGATTCAAATTGAACAGAACAATTTCTTCAAAAAGAAATTGTATAATTTTGGCCAATAAATTTAAATTCTATTTTTGGTAGACATGCATGCGACAATTATTCTTAACATAAATTACTGTTGAATTCTTTAAATTTATTACCTACTTGCGGATAATAGTACTCTTAAATGGCACTAGATGCTTCTCTTGGTAGTAACAGTCACTATATGTATAATTCTACTAGTCTCTGGTATAATGCTATATGCTCAATATTGTGCACAAAATACAACTTCAACCTGCTTCAACATATATTTTTTCGACACAATTTGTGGTTAATATACACACAATTGTTAAAAAATGTATACAATTTCTTTTTCACAAAACTGTTTAAATAAAACTAAAATATTTTGTTAACTTTAAGATTATCTTAAACATTTTTTTTAAATTAAAAAGAAATTGTTATAAAATATCATTTACACGAAATTGTCCAGTGTAATACAGCTATTATAGAAGTATGAACATTTTGTGTATGGTTTGAATTTTAAAATGATTTCGAAATGAATGTATTATGCGTAGGTGAATGATTCATATTATGAGATAGATTTTATATGTTTAGAATAAAAATTTCTTTCTATATATGTAATATAGGGTCAATGTCAAGGTAGGAACTTATTACATACCATTGTTATTATAATAATTACGTATTAATCGAACGGATTTAATTGATTTACGAGGCTATTACAGGATTCAGTATTACATGTTGCAAATATAGCAACAATATTATGTGTTGTACTATAGGCCACAAAAGTAGCGGCCATTTTTCAAATTTTTTTAGTTAATTTGTAGTTTATGCACTTGGTTTAGAGGAAAATGTTACGAACAAAAGCTGTTAGTATATTTATATTGAACAAGTTTTATCCGAAGCATTTTTTCGAAAACTGAATGAATAAGGCACAAAACAATTATAAAATTTTGTAAAATAAACGCTACTTTTGTGGCCATGAGTACAAACCAATTGCTGTACCTAATATAAAATTTAATATAATTATTAATTTATTCGACCTTTTACTAATATATAAATTGTACTCATTTATTTTTGCACTTGTTGTAGTCTAGAATACTCTTGCAATTTAGAAGATTATTCAAGGAATTATTCCTTGTATTATTTAATTCATAACAATGAATATACCTTTATCGTTATTATACCCAGTGTATAATAAATACCAGGATATATTAAGTTTAGTTCCGACTTTGTAACGGTTGAAAATATTGATCGCAGAAAAAAATTTTTATATAGGTTCTAAAAATAACCTGATTAGTCCATTTTCACAAAATCGTTCGTTCGTCCGTCCGTAAACACGATAACTCAAAGACGAAAGATTTAGCGAGCTGAAATTTCATATGTGCGTTCTAGAGCTAAAAATTAAGGTCAAGTTTGTGAATGGGCAAAATCGGACCATGTTTGGGCAAAATGGGCAACACTGCCTATCTTTGAAACCGTAAGAGATAGAACAAAAATATAAAGAAAAAAATGTTCCATTTTTTAAAATAAACAACTTTTGTTTGAAATGTTTTTTCATAAATTCAGTATATACCGGATATTTAAGCAATTAACTCAGTTAGGAAAAGAATGGAAGTATATTTAAGTTTATTTCTGACGACAATTAATTATTATTCATTAATTTTATACGGATTACCATTATATAGGAATATTGCAGGTAATTGATCCATAAAGAATCCAATTTCAAATTATATACTGAATTTTTATGCCCCGTATATATGTAATATGTGTAAGTATTTTTAACCCCCGACACAAAAAGAGGACTGTTACAAGTTTGAAGCCTACATGTTTCTGGCTGTGGCATCGTAGCTCTTAAACGCGTGGACCGATTTGAATGCGGGTTTTTATTAGATAGCTGGTTACCATGTGGTGGTTCTTACCTATTTTTGATAAAAATCTGTTTATCCAAGATGATGTATAGGAACTTTATTACATTATCATTTTATATACAAATTTGGTAGATGTATCGGGAAGTTCTTATTATATGTTTCATATTATTGCGTTGCATTGGATTTTTTAAATTTATAATTTTATACTTGTTTTACATATACATTTGGTGGAGGTAACGGGAAGTTCTTAATGCGTTAGACGTTTTTAAATTTCTAATTTTATTTGTATATAAATAGTCTTATAAGTGTTAGTTGGAAATATTGAACGAAAACAAAAATATGTTTGTACATATGTTCATTAAGATAACAAGTTCACATTTTTGAGCGTGATGTTTGTTTTCAAAAACAACTTTGGTTTGAAATTGTTTTTCATACACGTAGTTACAAGCATATGTATGAATATTATATACTTTTTTACATGTAGATAAACGTGTGGAAAATTAAAATAAATAATACACAGTGATAAAGAACTTGGTATATACAGGTTAATTACAGAATTAAAATAATTATAATTCATTGAGTTGTTACACTTACAATTCTTGTTTATATTGCGTTTAAAACATTTAAATTATACCTCGTGATTAATGTTATAATAAATTTTCAATGTGTAATCTATAGAATCGATTGATTAAGGTACGTTTTCCTCGGTGCGACTATCATGATGATCGTGTAACGATAGCCGTTGACCATTATTCCTTTGCATTTCCTATGGAGTTGTTTACCCTCCGGGCAAATATAGGAAATAAAAAGAAAAAGTGCTCAATGATGATTGTGCAATTATCGTAGCACGATCTTGGTTGAAGGATCGAAAAGATAGGCGCACTGAGGAAAACGTACCTTTAAGGTTTTTATGAAAGTAGTGTGGGTAAATCAACCAAAATTAATTGTAAAGTTCGTGTAACTCAAAATATACGAGTTCTAACCACGTTAGAAGATTTTTCAAATTAATTATTAATAAAATTATTAAAAATTAAAAAAAAATTATTTTAATAATAATTAAATAATTCTTTTTTATTTTAATTTTTATTAATAATTATTTATATAATTTTAATTACACTGACGTTGCCAAACCTACTGTGAAAATCTAAAATAAAAATAGCTTTAGTACCATTTTTCGACCTATAAATTTAATGATCTGAGAAACAAAAAACAGGATTGTTTTGAAATTTGGTCCAGGTATTTATAAGACTTTGATGGTTATTATAACAGTTTTTCATAAACCTGATATTTTTGGTGGTCGAGATATAGATTTTTGTATTAATGATTTTACCGCCGAGTCCATTTAAGTTATGTAAAAATCGTAACTTTAACAATTTTTTACTCAAAAACTAAAAACAGGATCAAGTTCAAATTTTGACAGGATATTCTATATTATTGAAATAATAAGATGTCAAATTTTGCAGAACCTGTCATTAAATTGAATTTTCTTCATAACAACCTTGTAATATTTTGTGATGTCTGGCATAACTCTGAGTCAAGTTATTACAAGCTCATAATTATGCGGAACAACTTAAATTAATAAGCCGTTCAACAATATTAGGGTTTTGAAAGAATTGTCAACTTCGTTTTCGTATATTGCGGTTTATTTTTAACAATGTTGGAGTTCGTTCTCCGACGCGTATTTACACTCTATTTATTTGTAATAATATTGGAGTTCATTCTCCGACGTGTATTTTTACTCTATTTATTTGTAGCAAATTTGGAGTTCATTCTCCGACGTGTATTTCGACTCTATTTGTAACAATATTGGAGTTCATTCTCCGACGTGTATTTAGACTCTATTTGTAACAATATTGGAGTTCATTCTCCGACGTGTATTTAGACTCTATTTTTATTTTACAAAAATGTTTCTTAAATTATATTTACAAAAATGTAGGTGGACCAAACCTGTAATCCTATTGGTTTTCGCATAAAATTATAAAATGCGTCTATTGGTCACTAGACGTGTATACTCCTCAAGGGACGTGTATACTCCACAAATTTCCAAACATATGCTTTAACTATAAAAAATACCTTAATCTCTATAATAAAATAAATATCACGAAACTCCGTTAAAGTTTACAATCAGCAAACATTTGGATAGAAAAAATACTTAAACTAAGCCTTAAATTAAACAGTGTCCTTTCCCAAATTTTTATGATGGGAAATTCCAAAATGTAAAGATGAATTCAATAATATTTCAATACACACACTAATAACTATAAATATGATATTAAATTAAAACTCATATAACCATCCATATGAACACACTTAACGTAATATATGTATAGTAAGATACTATACATAAAATCCCTTATATAAAGGGTCTTCAAATAAACATTGTACTTTCCCAAATATTTATGATGGGAAATCCAAAACGTGAAATGCAATAATACTCAAAACTGAACAAACCTTAAGCAAGAGAAGTATAGGTAGGTAGTACACATGACCACAAGTGTAGCTCCAAAATTTCATAACTGATTTATGCTTTATTCATTCGTTTTTCAAAAAAAATACTTCGGGTAAAAGTTAATAGTTATTAAGAGACTAACAACTTTTATACGAAACATTTTCCGAAACCGAATGAATAAGGTAAAAAATCAACAATGAAATTTTGAACGCTACTTCTGTGATCCATTGTAATTACTTGTTGGACATGGAGGACATATTAAGTGAAGTAAAATCGGCTTTGACCTATAATTTTTAATTCCTCGTTGTTAATGAAATTGTTGAATTAATAAAGTACACTTTTAATTACTTATTATTTCGCCAATTAAAATATATGTTTTGTATGTTTGCACAATAAATAATTGACTTATTAAAAAATAATGTTAAATTACATTAAAAACGTGCATAGAAAACTAATAAAATGTCCTATATATGTTTCTTTTTAATTAACTAGCCGTCTCCCGTCCGCTTCGCTGTGCGTAACTTAAAACTTAGTAATAATTTTGATTTTAATCTTTATTCGAATTACATGGCTTTTATGTGATATTATCTATACAATAAACAATTTGTCGGTTATTTAGGAAATGCTCCCGCTTTATAAACATATTGTATATATAAGTTTTTCCTATTTTTGCGAAAACTATTAATTGTATGAAAAACTAAAACTAAAATTGTTTCGAACTAAAGTTGTTTTTATCAGATAAATATTTTTTTAATTTGAAGATAGGTTGTGTGCACAGCTACCACTTATCGTGGTAGGATGTACAATGATTGAAACTGCAAGCGATCTATTTTTAAGGAAGGGGCATTTTTGATCTTTGAACTTTTTCTCTTCTTTGCACGGTTTCAAAGTTAGATATCCCTCTTCCATTCTTTGGGTGATGGGGGTTTGGTAGGTACAATGAGCAACTTTGGGAGTTGTTTATTTTTAAAGAAGAACATTTTTTTGTCTTTGAATTTTTCTTCCATCTCTTATGGTTTTAAAGATTGATATTTACCCCCTCACAACAGAAACCCGCAATTTGCCTAGATTACTTTCTGAAAAGTCATCTACCTGCCAATGAAAGACCCGTCAAAATCAGTTCAGTCGTTTCGTATATATGAGCTTAAATCAGAGACAGACACTTTTAAGGCTTCAATGCCTTACATTTTACCCGATTGTGAAGAAGGATTATGTTTTTCGCACGTATCTATTCTATGTAGGATTCTGTATTTCCTCGTAGCATCCAATCAACTATAGACGCATTTAAATTATACAGTTACCGTTAAATTCATCGCGAAAATTAAACATGGCGGCAATGGGGCCTCATGACTAAAAGGGCCTCATATAAAAGAGTTGCGTGAGATTTCCGAACATTTATTTATTATATATTTAAATAAAAGAAGCTAAATTGGTGGATACATATTTTGAAACGGCCAAATGAATGTATTATTAGAATAATAATGAATCTTGGACCATAATAACAAATCCAGTCAGACAGAATTGGTAATAAATTGAAAAGAAATGTTGCCAGAATTAGCTGACAATATATCTGGACATATATATGGCGTTACTGGATTGACAACAGTATCATAATGTATTACTAGAAATTATGTCGGGTTCCAAAATACAAAGTACACTAGTAAAATTGCAGACAACACTAGTCCGAAGGCTGAAGCATAGTTCAGTAAAATCCAATGCAAAAAAACTATATGAAAACATAGTTTATAAACTTTTTTATTACAATATAATTGCAAAATTTTTTTTTTTTAAACATGTTTAAAAAAAACCAGTTTATAAAGAAAATATTTATAAAACATAGTTCTATCTGCCACTACTAAAATACAACCTAATTCAGTCAAGATTTTTTACCTCCATACACAGACTGGTCTTAGATTATACTATAGTAGTGCATCCATCCATGCTTGCTACAACGTAGTTGGTATATATTATGTATATACAGTGTGTAAATATTTTTATGTAAGACACACTAAGGAGAAAATCACATGATGAAAACTCTAAAGATACAAACATAAATCAGAAATCTTTTTTATGAATTATTGATAAACATATTGAATTTCCTATGTATATTATAAAAGGTGTATTACATAAAAATATTTACATACTGTATAGATATCGATACTGTAAATATGTAATTCAAACGCTAAACACATAAATGTAAAAACGTGTTTGTTAGTTCTAAAATGGTTCACCAAAAATAAATATATTTAATGGAATGCATAGTAATTTTGTTATACATTAGTAATACATTAGTATACATAGCTGACGAGTATTAATTAGTATGCATAGCTGACGACCATCTTGTAGTCTAATTTCGGGAGGGTGGTGTAAAATTCTTATTTTAAGATTTTTTTATGTGAATCAAATTTCAAGTTTTTAACACAGCGAAGTACCATCTCATGTTCCAATTTTGGGTGAGAAGAGAAGAAAATCCGTTTCGAAGATTTTTATTTGACTCAAGAGATACGTTTATAAATTTTAAAGTTTGTATAGGTCACCAGTCCAAGTGGTCGAGTGGTCTCTACTTTAATAATATTCTTTTTATAATTCAAGTACAAAAAAATAATCGATAATTACTCTTTGAAATGATTGTCAACAGGGTTTTAATGTTTGAGGGAGGATAACTGCATATAATTGAGCTATTCAATTCACTAAAAAATAATTTGTATCTACTATCAAGCCTCATGCATGAACGTCCTTAAGGAAGATGAAAATGGTGGGAATGGTTAATATTTTCAAAAACAAACGAATAAATTTCGTTTGATTTTTGGGATGAGAACATTTTGAAGGTTCAAATTTGTATTTGAGGAATTTAAATATTAAATCCAACCAATCTAATTGAAAACCTTCGACTATCTATAGATGATTATTACTTAACTTTTCGGCTACCCTTACATAGTATAAAATAAAGTCCCCCAGCCGCGTCTGTCTGCCTGTTCGCGATTTACTCAAAAACTACTGCACCGATTTTCTGGCTGTTTTCACCAATGGATAGAGTGGTTCTCGAGGAAGGTTTTAGTATATAATTTGTCAAGTTTTTGTAAAAAATTGGTCCTTGAATATTATAAAAATCATTCATGAGGAAATTATATAATAATAGCTTTTGATTTTCATTGATAGATGGCAGTGAAACTATATTCCTACACATTAGTTCATTAAACTTACAATAGATGGCAAGATATCAGTGGTGTATATAAGTGGTGTAGAAAATATTATGTTACTTGATTATAAGGGCGTTACAAAATTTTTGCGGGTGAAGCCGCAACGGGTAATGCTGGTATAAATATATAGAGGACGCGTGTCTGTTTTACACTAAATTTTTTTACACTAAATATATATCCTATCTATCTAGTATATAAACCTGTTGCTGTATTTGCAATACTTTTTATAATTAAATAATAATAATAAATAATAATTGGGCATGAAGTAAGAAAAATCTGATCTCTCTCTGTCTGCTGATAGAATTGGTAATTGATATTTTATACAACCAAAATAAATTTTGAAATTGACAAAAAAGTGAAGCAATCAATTAATTATACAATCTTTTTATGTATTTATTTATTATGAAATAATTAATTTTTCCAATTTTTTTTAAGTATTATTTTTTAGGACTCTGTACTTTTTCATTTCAGAATTGGATAAAGTATTATTTATTAATTTCTTGTAGTAATAGTTCAGAGAATAAAAAAAGTTTAATTTCGTGAACTTTGAACCTTGCTTTTAAGATTCTAAATAGGGTTGCCACCTCTCCAGATTTCGTCGGGAGTCTCCCGAAATCGTACAGTTTTTCCCGACTCCCGATTTCAAAAGTAAATCTCCCGACTTCCCTAGTTTAGTGGCAAAAAATTTTGCTAACCAAAATTAATAAATTTTGCAAAAACAATTCTAAATATGAATCTAAATCAAAAAAATAATAATAATAAGAATATTGTTATTAATTAATATTAATATGAAAAAAAAACTCTTTAAACCGCCAGAAAACGACCCCCGGATCTCAGTATATCGCGTCTAGTGTGCTAACGGTTACACCACACTTGATTAGCTTGTCAATTACTAACTTATTATTCCAACATATTATTCTTGTGTATACTTAAACATATATAAAAAAATAAATGCCATTTTTAATGATTCGAGAATGTATCAGGCTTATACGCTTTCAAATGAAAAATTATATTTTTGATCACCCAAGTAGTAGCGATATATTTAGTGTAAACGATCAAAATTTGCCCCCCTAGACAGCTACCCACTTTGCCTACCCGGTAAATCCTCTAATGCTCAGTTTACTAATTAATATATAGACCTCCCGATCTCCAGACAAGATCGACATAATATATATTGATCTCCCGACTTTTCATAATTTTGAGGTGGCAGCAACCCTAGTTCTAAACAAAATCCCAAAAGTCCTCATCGATACGTGTGCCGCTAAAAATTTTACTAGGGGTCAAAGGTCACGAACATCTCGTTAACGGCCACATTAACGAGATAATAGTGGTTGTTTGTAGCTTAGGAAATTGTCTACAAAAAACATAGTATTCGTTTTTTTGGTAAGACTAACGGTTTTCGAGAAAATTCGATTCAAAAAGTTGTAACGTAAGGTATGCACTTCTCAACGGTATGTAGTGTCATATGAGTCCAATATACTATAAAGCTAGAAGTGAAGCTGACTGACTGACTTATCTATACAAACTCTAAGGCACTTCTAGGCATGATGGAAAGATGCGATTTTTTGCATTCGACGCGAAATTACTTGAAACCGACGAGAAAAATCGGAAAACTTCAGGTTTTTCATTGCAACCCCCCGGAAAATCGGAAAAACACCCCCCAAAACTTTTTTTTACAATTCATGCAATGCTATTTTCTGTGACGCAGAGCCAAGGCCGAAGGCCGCCTTGGGGGTCAAGGCGGCCTTCATTATGTAATAAAACGTTGAATACTGCTTTACCTACTTTAAATATTCGAAAATTGATGAAAGAAAATCTTTAAATATACAAATGTTTATATAATAAAAACAAACAACTTTAGTATGACACATTTCTTCATACAATCAATTTTGGACACAATTTCATTACGAAGCCTATGCGAGTCAGCTATAATAAATAAAGAAATACTCATTTCAACGTTTTTAGAAAATAAACCCTTAAGGGGGTAAAATAATGAATCAGAGTTTCGAATTTTTGTAAGTTAGAGACATACAAATTTCCATATCAATTATAAATCATAAAATACGTGTTTCCGAGTTTATGGAAAATGAACCCTCAAGGGGATGAAATACGAGGTGAACGTTTGTATGCAAGTTCAGTATTTTAAAATTAGAGACATGAAAATTGATATTTAGCCTATAAATTATAAGTAAACAAATAAATACGTGTAACAGCGTTTTAAGACAATCATTCTTTCAAAGGGAGAAATATTATGTTACTAAGTTATAAGTTCTTCACACAATTTTTTCGGGCGAAGCCGCAACGGGTACTGTTAGTCTTTTACTTAATTAAAATTGCAAATACTGCAAAGATTCTGAACATTTACCAACCAATATTGTATTTGGGCCACAAAAAAGCGTCCATTTTTCTAAATTTAGTTGATTTGTACCATTTTGGTTTTTGGGAAAATTTTTCGGATACAAATTTATTAGTATATTTATAATGAACAACTTTTATTCGAAGAATTTTTTCGAAAACCGAATAAATAAGAACACAAATCAATTATAAAATTTTTGAAAAATCAGCGCTTCTTTTGTGGCCTTAGTGTACTATCACGTAAACTATTATAATATTTCAATTATCATTCTAGTATTTAATAATTATTTAAATATCTTTCATATTTTTAATTAAAAATTTAAAAATGTTTTCAAATAATAAGTAATTATTTATTATTATCAATATATGTTTGTTTTTTTTTTTTAAATAGAGAATTAATTTTTACGATATCAGTTTTTTAAAATTGATTTAAAATAAATATATTTACATTAAAACTATTTTTCTTTGAATATTTTAAACATACTAACCCATTATTGTTCAACATAAATAGAGTATCCATTGTGACTCCAAATTAACAAATCCAAAAACCAAATAGAAAAACACAACAATATAACAAAGTTTTTACAAACAAAACACAATAAAAACGTTAATAAAATGACATTCCAAATTAAATACAAATAAAATCTGAATATTTAACAATTAAAATAATAAAAATTTCTTCTTTAGAAATCACATAACGAGAAATAATAATAACAATTTATGGTATACAAGTGTAAACTGCCACAGAAACAAATGTACACAACACACACACCGTGAACCGTGCTAACGTCAATTGTTAATTTCTTAAGATTAAACTACTATCACTTTTTTTAGTATTATTGATAGCAATTTTATTAAGAGGTATAATAATATCTCTCTCCTAATAACATTTCTGTTATTTTAATACAGCAACTTTTATTATTTGTCGGCAGTTGTAGTTGTTAGTACATGTTGTGACCTCAATAATTGGTACACAGCATATTCATATTTTTAAATAACTTTATAAAAATGTTGTGATGAAGCACGGTAAAGATGGTTTGTTTCTATACTTTCAAAAATAAAACAAAAAAATTTAACAAAAAATTAATAATTACATTTTATTAGATTGCAAATAGAAACTGAATTCCTATATGAACATAAGAAATGAGAAAGTTTGTTACTTCAATATCGCTAAAGTTATCGTTTTGAAGATAACTTATAGATAAGTATATATAACCAGTGCGTTCCACTAGGCACTCACAACAATCATGTTCACGATCGCGGTTTTTCCCGTTTCAGTTGCTTGCGAGCGTTACAATCAAAAACCCAAGTGGAATGAACTATGGAGCGTTTTAACCATAGACCCTAAACAAGGACACATAACTCCATGTAAACAAATAATTGGCAAAAATAAGATGTCAGTAGCGTTCCTTCGGCACCGGAAACAAAACAGAGAGTATAAGGCGCGAGTTTTAATTGAATAACATTACGTATTTATAGTATTATAAAAATTATTTCCAGCCAAAGTATTTTTTCAATAAAATATTTTTTTAAATTAAATGATAAGTAATTTCAATTTTTCAATAAGGATTTAGTTGAAGTGATAGTTAAATTTCGCAAAATAATTACATAAAAATAAAAAAAAAAACATCAAATAATTAAATAGTAACCTGTAATGTTGGAATTGTAAAAATGAAAGAAATTATTGAATCAGATATTAAATTAAACTTTTATTTATTAATAATAATGCTGAAAATTAATATTTAATATAATGTCATACAATTTAATTAATTTTGGAATATTTATACTAGCTTTGGTACTTTAAAAGTCCTGGTTTTTTAAACCCAATTGATCCCGTTGCTTATTGTCACAAGCACTACCACTTTTACAATTGTCTACTGCACATACTTTTCCCATTTTAAATGTTTTTTAAACAGTTTTTTATTTAATATATTTTTTTAACCAAATCGTGTACTTCAAAATGATCACTTCAAAATAATAATAGTTACTTGGCTTACTTCACTTCTATTTATTATACTATATTCACTTTGGTAAGGATGAGTATCTATCAAAAACTTGCGACCCTAGCGGCATAAAAAGTAAATATAACTTCTCCCATTTCGTTGCCATATTTTGTCAATTTTTCCGTATGACTTATATCTCCTTTATATAGCCTCCATGGTTTTAACCGTTGATGTAAACATTAAAAATTGCGAGCTTGTAAATAAGTCATAAGCTTATAGAGGTTATGTTATAATTTGTAAGCCTTAATAATAAACTTCAATAATTATTGATCAACTTGATTTATTTTAAGCAAAATATACAATTGAATTTTTTATATTTTATTTTAGTGGAGTATTTAAATAATTTACGTTTAAATATAATCAAAATGTCTGGCGACAGTTGGATATTTGTTGGTGCATCGCAATTATGCTAAAATATCTCTTTCCAAATCATACAAAGTAATTTTTTCTGTCGCCATCCTTAACTTTTAAAAATTGCGACGAATTACTCAACGTCCACTTCGACTCACTCTTCAGATGGGTCGTTGTAAACTCGGCGTGGGCAAAAATAATGACGTCGTGGGCGAAACCATAGCGACCATGGTCGTCATGTGGAACGGCTGAAGGAATATTTTGATCGTTGTGAGCGTCTATTGGAATGCACTCTTCACGTGCGAGTAATCTTCTATAAAATCTAATGTTATAGTATCCAAGCAAAATTCTGACCGCAGAAAACATAAATGATAAATTTCTAAACTTTTGGTTGACAGATTAAAAATTATCAAAAGCATAGGGTGTATTCGTTTTGGGCGCAAACACGCTTTCAGTGCTCACGCTTATAAACGCAGTTTATTTGCGTTCGTTTTGGCTTATGAACAATACCAACTCTTGAAAATGCTGTTCGTTAAAGGCATTATAATTACGTGTACGTGTCAGTCGCCATCAATATTCAATATGATGGTTGAAAACAGTTGAGCTGTTTTTCAAGCAATAGAATATTTGTTTGAGTAATTTAAAAAGCCCCTAAAATCAAACCCAGACCTCCTAAATTGACAATTTGAAAAAGTATGTCGGTAATGTAGGTTTTTTTCCAATAACATTTTATATGTTCAGTGGGGTTTTTATTTATTCAAAACAAAAAAAAAGATTTAAACAATTAAAAATATTAAAAAATGTAATGGAATACACTAAAAAAAACAGATAAATATACAAACGCTATTACAGTATTCGTTTTGGGAGTAAGTACGATTTGGCGCTCCCGCTTTTGCTTCCCTACCTCGATTAATAAAGCGTCTGTGAGCGTGGGTCTATCATTGAACTCAGCGATTAGCGCGCTTTGTGAGCATATACAGCGTCAATTTGAGCACTAAAAACAATGCTTGATGGCTCTAAAAGCGTGTAAGCGCCCTAAATACACCCATAGACAATACTCTGTTAACGTGGGATCATAGATTCTTGATTCTCTTACTTTGGTCGATCGTACAAGTGAAGATTTTCACGAGATAAGAGTGTTGTTTTTAGTTTTGTTTCAATGAAGACATAAGATTTCATTGAGGGCATAGTGTATGCTTAAGGTATACAAAAATTTACACATAAAAAAAATTAACGAAATAAAATATCTCATATCAAGGCTTAATGAAGAATAATTAATTTCTATCTAACTTACAACTGTTTTTTCCAAAACTATTCCTTGAAATCTGTTTTTATACGTTCGTCAACATTTATCTTGTACCGCAAAATAGTTTAGTCCGTCTAAATATATCTTCAACTAGTTTAGCGAAGAAATGTAATAATGCAAATTAATAATTGTTTTTGTGAACTATGTCAGAATACTAAAACAAGTCAAATCTAATACGATTATTCAGAATAAGTTAGTTGACTACTTCTGGAAATTAATACATGTTATATAGATCCGCCATACCCTGGACTATTTAGTAATTAAATCATCGTACTAGATAATAAATACCTATACACATATTTCATTCATAAAATTGCGAAAATGTGAAGTTAACCTTTGTTTTATGATGTAACATATCTCGCTATCCATGAACTTATTTTGATTATATATTTATGGAGATATTCAGTTTCATGTAATATTGCCAATTATTATGATTTAAAACTAGACTGACTAAAACGGTACACGGCGTCGCATACAGAGTTTTGACACCCTTAAGGACTCCCACTCACGATTAAGCAATTTGCGTAACAACCACTTTTGTACAAATAATTTAATGGTTCATGGCATGGATTGCGTTGTCGCGCAATGGTTCGAAACTAATCGGTTGGAATACATTCCCATACACCATCAAGCAGTTTGTGCAACATACCGTTTGCGCAAACAATTAGAAGGTGTACCCCATTGATTTAGTTGTTGCTCTATATTTTTTTCGAACGATTTCTTTCAAACCGTTGTGCGACAACCCAATTCATGTCATACGCCATCAAATTATTTGTGCAAAAAGTGACACAGTCTTCCCAAATAGTAATTTCGATTATTGATTCATACTGATGATGATTTATCTTGTAGTCAGTCACATGCAATACCGGATTAAGCCAGCGCGGGACCTGTTATCAAGCGAATGTTAAGAAGAGCACATGTTTTGCTTTAGGACATAAAGTTTAGGATTGAAATAAAACAGCACCTTTAAAAAATAGTTTTGGAGTTACAGAGCACAAAAACCCATAAAAATATTTGTAAAAAATTAGCATATGCAGAAGTAAAAGATCCAGCCATTGGCTAAGATGATAATCTAATTTGATATTATAGCGAGAAGTCAATAAGTATACAAAATGATTAGTTTTGAGGTTATAGACCATGAATGCAAGCACATTTTGTCGTTGGAAAATAGTAATTTAATCACTCGGGTGATATTTGTTTATACATTATGGAAATAAGTCCAGCCATGATTGTTAAAGTCGACAATCATGGTTAGATTTCTGAAAATGCCCCATTTCCCGATCTTCTAATAAACTCGTCACTATAGATAAAACTTCTTGAAAATTTTTTAGTCACATTTTGTTTCGATTGAACTAAAATACAATTCCTAGGATTTCTTCATCTTGTCATGTAGACGCTACTTACAAAATTCCATCCTAATCTAAACTGCTTGGAAGTACGATACTTCGAAACATTCTCAAATGCTCTAAAAATCCTTTTAGTTATATGTTTTTGGCGTCAAATAAACAGGGATGGGGAAATTTCATTTTGATCATATTTAAAATGGAAATGATTAAATCCTCTTTAAAATAAATTTAAGATGCTAAATTTAAATCGTTTACAGGAATGTATTTAAAATAGAAAATAAATATTTAAAGTGATTTACAAAATTCAAAATAGTTTTCTGGAAATTGGTGTATTTAGAGATCAAATTCTTTGTTACTTGAAACTTATTTAACTAAAAAATAAAATCAAATAACATTTTTTGACAAATGTTCGATATGAAAAACCATCCTCATCTTCATTACCTTATAGTTGTACTCGTTATCTTGCTTCGAAATGAACTCGATTGAAAGTGGAGGGTTTTTGGAGTCCAGTCATATGCTGAAAATAAACGTTATAAATTTAAAACCAGATATAATTTTAAAAATTTATCGTATGTTTGTAAAAACACGTAAATGAAATGCTCTAGTTCAGGGGTGTCAAACTCAATTTTGCAGAGGGCCATATCTTAAATTTAGAATGTGTAGGCGGGCCAGATTCAAAAAAAAAAAAATGTACTGAATTATTATAACATTTTATTTACTTAATTATATAGTATATAATATATGTTTGTTAAAAATCATATCAAAGTTATAAAAGAGGGTAATTATTTTGAGCTCGAGGATCCAGATACCTGACTTCTCTTGTATTCTTCGATCGTATCGTTCGATTACTCGACTCAACTGACTAACGTCGTGCCGACGCACTCCTTTTATATCAATAAGGAAGGTTCTAGTCTAGACTCGAAGCGCGTGGAAGATTCTAGCCTTCGTGGTACTTCCGCTTGTTGCTAAAAGATGGCGTTACTGTCTACCTCTCTCGCTTGTCTAGGCACGCGCTGCCCTTGAAATTACTTATAAATGTTGTAGTGTGCGCATTTTAAAACTTTCGTAGAGGAATCGAGTGAAGTCATGATTCTTCTGTCTGTCACACATTGCGATCGCGGGCCGTATCTTTGACATCCCTGCTCTAGTTTATAAATTCATTAGACTTGCGTTTCCATAAATGATTCTATTGATTATATAATTGAAAATTACAACAATTCACCAAGTTGTTTTTGGGCAAATAATATAATTTCTCTTATGAGACAAATAAATGGATGTATTATGTATCTATTCCAGTCTATGTATGTATAATTATGTATAAGCGAAAACTACTTCATGTCGTATAAAACTTCAATTACTTATATAACATTTCAAATTAATATAGCTAAGATTCTACTAACTTAATTAATATTTGAAACAATTTATCATTATAATTAAATACTATTACCTAATTTCTTTAATAATATTGAATGCACATATTCTAGAAAAAAAAAGATGTTAATTAAATCATCATTATATACACCGTGTAACGGAGAAACCGTGTTTTTATTTAAAGTAAGCGTTTATTCATGCTCTATGTATTTTTTGTAAACTTATTGTAACATTATTATTGTATTTTTAAATTATATTATATTTATTCTTTTAATTTAAATAAAATACTTTTTTATAATTAAATCAAATAGATTTTTAATTTAGAATACTTTTTTTTAATGTAACATAAAACTCTTTTAACTAATATTAACAAATTAGAATTATTATTTTAAATTTGTAAAACACGGTTTCTTCGTTGGTGTATAATAATTCACGTGTGGCGCAATAATTATGAGTGTTAGCGATGGACCACAGTGCCAGATTAAGCCAGCCTGTAACAAATGGTAACAAGAAACACTTTCTTTGCTTTCGGTTCTAATATTTAGAATATATAAAATAAAACAGCATCTTTATAAAAAATGTCACGATTTAATGTGGCCATATTTAGAGATAACACTAGTCAAATCAACGTCTCTAAGCAAATCATATTCTATGTTCAATAGATGATATGATTTGGACGTTCTTGTCCCATTGTGTTACTTAACTCATTTTTAATGCGCTTTAATGTTGATAAAAAATGTTCTCCACTGGTTTTGGCGATTGTTTGATGTTTCTCCAATAGTTATTAATATTACATATACGGATCTAGATACAGAAGATTATCACATGTAGTTACAAAAATCACTTCTACTTGTTCTTACATGCATGGAAGCGTACCAGAATTCCAACTATCGTCAGTGCACTTTACCTAAACGATTTAGAAGAAAACATAGGCGACGAACTGATGCAGGTCGGTGAGCTGCTCAAAACAGATGTAGTTTTATTAATTTTTAATGGAAAATTCATTAGAATCCCAAATGTAGAAAAAGTCTATAAGACCTCCTTCTCATACACATTGCTTAATGTATACATATGTACTCTCTCATACTCGACGAACATCTATTATACGCAAATGTAAACTAAACAGACGGTATACAAATTTTAGCAATAGTGATTTTTAACATCTAATAGGTAGGATCGATGGACATTTGAAGAAATTTTTACGAAATTCCAACATTGGTGCAAAAACAATAGCTGCATTTCCTTTGAAGGAAATTCGCTAATAACTCATTATGCATTGTGTTTCTCCGCTATTTATCATTATCATGATGCTCGTCCGATTCCAAACGCTATAAACACTGTTTACTTTTATGTGATCGACTAAAAGTTTCGAATAATTTGTGAGTACCTACTTATTTCAATTAACTAGACTCTGCGTGCAAAATTATAATCTAATAATGAGTTAGCTCATGAAAATCTTTCCTACAGATAGTAGTAGTTCAATCATAATTGTACAAAGCCGGTTGTTCGCAAGTATGCTTGTAAAGTTTGCAATTATGTATGTAGCGAATTCATAACTTATAATGCATGCTTTCCAATAAATTATGCTATCCAAACATAAATTAGCTAATGTGTAAATCAAGAATCATACCGTATAAAACTATTTCATTTAAATTGATTAAACAAAATGGTTATTTTTCGCCTATAATATTAGGCAAATAAATGCGGTCGTATAATCATAACCTTCATGTTTTATATCGCGATAAATTTGGTACATGGTCATATACATACATATATACCATCTATTAAAGTAACTGAATAGTAGTTAAAATGGGAAAAATAGTTTTAATTTTCAAGTTCAAGATTTATTATCGTTTATTACCTAACATGAATCAATTATTTTGTGATTCACTGTTGAATATTTTAATTTTTTAAATATTATTTCTGATTATAATTACATTATTAAATTCAATTGAACACATTCATAATGGCGCTGAACAAGTTTGTATTTAGAGTAGTGGGATATCATTAGCATAATATTTGCATTTAAAAAGTGGTTGATTTATTCGTACGTATATCATTCTATAATCTAAACGATATATATGTTACGGTTATTATTAATATCTGAGTATGTTGACAGTAGGCAGTTTTACTAATGATATAAACGTGAGAAAAAAGGAAAAACTAATGAAAAATTCCACCGAACAATTATAAAACTGATAGGAGCAATCGTTGTGGTATGCCCGTTAAAAAATGTTCATGTTTAAATTTCATTTGAATCCGTTCAGCCTTTTAGGTTTGTTTAAATGACAAAGATCTAAAAATTCAAAATTTCACATTTATAATATTATACAATATTACACACTAATATTAATAAATAGTTGCTCCATTCTTACACCCACACGCAGCCGGATTTTGCCAAAAAAAAACCAGATATTCTCCACTGGTGATCTCGCTATTCCTAACTTTAAACGTTTCAGTAAACCCATAATTTTATCTATTTTTTCAATTCCTGGAAGATTTTCGGTGAGGATCTTTCCAGTAATACCTCCACTAATGAAATCTGAAACAAAGTTAATATGTATAGAAAGGCGATCATTCCTTTTATCATAAATCAAAACAAGCTATTCCCATTCCTTAAAGAATTTTCTCTTGTCATGTCTCATTTTCTCTTAATACTGAGTGGGAATGCATTGAAGTGTCACTTAGGAATCTCTGAATTGGAAGGAGTGCCGTCTTGCCCAGGAGTTTCATTTCCTGGCCCGGTCAATGTTTACTATAGCATGTTGTCTGACGATACAAAAATCCTCTTTTTATGAGGAAGAAATCAACTATTTATAAATTCCTTGATTCCGAATGAATATAACAATATACAGTCCCGTTCACCAAATTAGCAACAAGTAACATATCTTCGATTCGATTTCTCGGATATATTTACGATTAGCTAATTCATACTGATGATGCATCCACTATACTATAAAGCTAGAAGTGAAGCTGACTGACTGATCTATACAAACTCTAAGGCACTTCTAGAATGCTAGAAAGATGCGTTTTTTTTGCATTCGACGCAAAGTTGCTTGAAACCGACGAGAAAAATCGGAAAACTTCAATTTTTTCATTGCAACCCCCAGAAAATTGGAAAAAACACTCCCCAAAAACTTTTTTTACAATTCATGCAATGTTATTTTCTGTGACGCGGAGCCAAGGCCGAAGGCCGCTTTGGGTGTCAAAGGGGGTACCCCCCTTGCGAGCAGAGCGAGTTATAATTGAAATACAATCTGTATATATTGATCACAGAAAACAACTTTTGGTAAATGTGTTGATAAAATTCATAAAAATGTTGTTCATAAATCCGTAATGAACCAATGAATTACTTACTACCTTTTACGTGTCTACAATAGTCATTGGTGTTTGATGGAACCCAGAATTCAAATCAAGGGCCGTTAACATGATTGAATAAGAATTAATTATGATGTGCTATTGCTATTTTTATTAAAAATTATATATAGCCTATATGTTATTCTGTAAAACACTGAGCCGTTTGGTGAAAACTGCACAAAATCAGTTAACCCGTTTGAACGTAATACAACTTGTATATAATGACATTTTACATAATATTGCACATAAAATATTATTTAACAATTATTATTGATTTCAAAAAATATATAATCAGAAAATAATGACTTAATTATTATTATTCTAGGTGTTAGTTGTTATTCTTATAATTTAATATCAATTATTTTTAATGGTTGGCACACAATCAAATCTTAAAGATTATTAGAAAAATTATTTTAATTTATTATTTTGATTTTATATAAATAGCAAATTAATTGATAATGAAATGTTGCAATTATTGCATCGTTCATGTAAATTATGATTATTTGTAAAAATGATTCAGTACTTTTAATGTGTATAACGAAACACACATTGAAACGACATAACTAACACAGAATAACCATTCAAATCACATACAGAACGAAATTTTATGAGTATAGTTCAATTGAAAGTATTTCAAACATTTATATTGTATTTGAATGTTTGAACTTTTTTTAAATCACAAATTGGTAACGAAAAAGTATGAATTTATTCGTTGGATTGTAAACAATAAACTGTTGTAAACGATTAATTAATTAATTAAATATTTATTGCTCGGTGAGTAATTTAAAAATATATTTCTATTAAAAGTAGTTCCTAAAAACTAATTCATTCTACAAGGATAATGTAAACAATAAATAAAACATTTCATGGCATTAAATCGAAACGAGAAATGTTACTCTTTGAAAAATCAGCAGCACACTAAATTCAGAAAATGATCTGGCAGAAGTAACTCTTAACAAAAATAAGATGTTCAATTGATAGTATTCAAAATTTTAACCCCGTTTATAACTCGTTGAATTTTTAAATTCATGCCCAAGACACTTATCCAATACTTTTTACAGAACATACAGCAAGTAACAAATAAATAGATTCTTAGGTGTTTTTACACATTTTATACATTGATGCAAGTTTTCAATCGATTGTTTTACTGAGCAAGCGCAATATTATTTTTTTATGAAAGTTTTTAGTTATATCAAAATAGAGAAGGTAGTCTATTTGAAGCAATTTTTAACCCGACTTCAAAAAGGAGGATGTTTCTCAATTCGTCTGTATGTTGCTCTTTTATTTTTATTTTTTTTAATGTTTGTTACCTCAGAACTCCGTCATTTATGAACATTTTTTGTTTTAAAGGGTTTGATTTTCGATTTTTCCCATTGTCACCAAGTCGCATTCTGTGAGGGGTTCCCTGGAAATCAGGAAAATCCTCATTTTATATGTGATCACCGATTTCTGCGAAATTTTTTTGTTTTGTTTGAAAGGATATACATTTCCATTCATAATGGAAAAATAAGAAACTTTTTTTAAAAACCGAATTCAAATAAAAAAATTTTTTACAAAAAAAAACCGATCCCAAAAAAAAAGTTTTTACAAAAAAAAACAAAATGCATGTAAAAAAAACTCAAAATCTGTTATGAAAAAATGCACTAAAAATTTAAAAAAAAAAAAAAAAAAAAAAAAAAAAAGGGATAAAAAAAATGTGTTAAAAATTAGTAGGTCGTTTAGTAGGTCTACCCATATTTAGACAAATAAAATCAGTTATAGAACTTCAAAGTCACTAAAAAGCGAGAAATAAAAAAAATTTTGACAAAATGGAAACCCGACTTCAAAAATCAAATATTTTAAAACAAAAAATGCACTAAAAAGTAAAAAAATAATTGCATATTCTTGTACCAATTTTAGTTTGATCACGTGACTGAAGTGGTTGACAAAGAAAGAAATAGTAAACGGGCGAGAGTTATAGTTGGTCACAAACATGGGATTGATATATTTCAAGTCAATTTCGTAGTGTGTACAATGTTGTAACTTTAGTTATATCAAATATTTTTATTGCGATTGATTACTTACTTCAAAAGTTGTATGTGTAAATAAGTCCTTATGTATGGCATTCCCTTTCTTATGATTGGGATAATTTGGCCATGTGATTGACGCGGTGAACAAAGAAATATTAAACAAGAAGGGAGTTATACCTGTTCAACAACATGCGATTGATAATTTTCAAGTTAATTTCATCGTGTGAACAGCAATGTAATTTTTGTTATATAAACTGTTTTTATTACGATTAAAAACTTTCACGTGTAAAAACGGCTTATTAAAATATATCGCTATAAACATTCGACATACTATTTTAATGGTTTAATTAATATTGATATCAAAAACGACCAATATTTCAAATGTTACGGGACTCAAAGTCGGGACTAAACTTAATATACCATTTATATTATATATAGTCCAGTGGCGGATTTATATATTTATTAGCAGTAGGTCGTAAAATTTTGTTCGCCTCTGTCGAAGAAAAATGTTTCGTTGAGAAAATTTTAAGTAGTTTAACATACACACACAAGCATAAACATAAAGAATAAAATAAACTTTGTCCTTTTAGAGATATTCAATTATGAATAAATAATGCCTTGTTTTTGTACATCAATAAATAAAATTTTATATATATGCCGTATAACTGGTGTATTACCAATCGAAATGATACAAAAAAAGAAAATTGGTCCCGAGAAATTTGGACATATTCAATCTATATTTTATCAACGATGTTCATTTCAATTATCATCATTCTGGTATCGTTATAGTATAATTGTATTGGTCATAATAACACCATTTTTATGTTTTGCAAATTTTATGCGATTCTATTCAGGAAGTTCAAAGACCGATAAAAGTGAAGCTGAATGGTTAGTATTATTTATCAATTATTTAAGTAATGAAATAAAAATAACTATAATTAACTTTATTTTATCATACTATTTGAATCGAATTCCTTAAAGGGCATATACTCTTATATGATTCAATATTACTTTATATGATCAACCTGATCTTATTAGATATGGTGGATATATAAATATAAATGAAAAGCAATAACTATAAACTTAAAAACTTATTCAAATTATTTCAATTATAGATTTAAAATTGTAATTAATTTTTTTTGGAGGAATGTTAAATAATTATATCATAGTTTAAAAAAAAAAGTTTAAGGATTATATATAGGCATATAGTGTTTAACACTTCATAATAAATAACTTTAAATAGCCTTTATAAGTGTTAAACATTAATTCTTGTACAGGCTAGTGGTTAGGCTTCTAGGCTTCTAAACGAAGGGATCTGCGTTCAAGTCCAATCCCATACCTTTAAAAAATTAAAAGTTAAGTTGTTTAATAAGGGGTAATTCACCTCTAATATCACATGGATGGTACAAATATCATACTATCAAATCAACGCCTTCTATCTTATCTATACCCTATTAGAACGTCTTTCGAAGATCGTAATAAGTAGGTCAAATGCATCCCGGGAAAAAAATAATTTTGTCTGATCATATATAATTATACATGATTATATATAATCGCCTATACGAGGTCTGTTCGCCGAAAAGTATCCGACCTACCTTCATATTTCGGCACTGGCGTTATTTTTCGTAATCCCATTTGATTGAATAACACGCTCCCAGCGGTGTTTCCACTTTCCGAAACAGTCCTGGAAGTCAGTTTTTGGAATAGCCTTGAGTTCCCTCATCGCATTATCTTCAACCGTCATTTTGTCGTCGAACCGGTGTCCATTTAGCGGTGTTTTCAAATTCGGGAACAACCAAAAGTCACAGGTGAATAGATGAATAAATATTTATATTTTTTTAAAAAAACGTCTTAAAAATATCTATAACCTTTTGCTAATTTACTTATAAACAAATTAATATTTTTAGGTTTATAAAATTCTAGGTGAATTCCCCGGCGTTGACCGTGGAACTCCAAGATTTGCTCCGGCACTTTTGGTGTCGATAGCATACTACTAAATTATTCAACTTTATTAATTTTTCCGCTATCATAATTAAAATGTTATTTGGCTTCCCAGAACCTCCACCGTTTTACACCTCGGGTTACATTATTGGAGTTTCCCTTTTTTTTTGAAAATATAATATAGCCTATGTCACCCGGGGATAGTGTAGCTTCCCAACGGTGAAATAATTTTTTAAATCGGTCCAGTAGTTTTGGAGCCTATTCAATGCAATCAAATCTTTCCTCTTTATAATATTAGTATAGATAAAATATAATAATTTTGTATCATAGGTATTTGGCAAATATTAGTTATATAATAAATGATATTAATGCATGGTTAATGATATTTTATGGAATGAAAAATGCTAACAAAACTGCAAATATCTTAACTAAATCATTGATGTTTCCAATAAGATTGGAAGATTGTAAATTGCTATTGCGTCGTATATACATGAACTTAGCATATTTAATTATTGGATTCTTTATATTAGTTTGTACATTTTCCTACGTAACAATTTTACGAATGAAAAAAAATGGTTTTGAATTTCGTTTCGAATCAATTATTGGTAAATCTTATTCATAAAATTCAAACATTATTTTTTATATTTATAACCAATTATCTGTGACTGCCTGTGAATTTTTTAGCATAGCACTCCATTATCACATTGCCATAGCAAGAAAACAATTTTTTTTAAAGTATCTATGATAAATAATTTACTTCCAAAGATTCCGTTTTGCCCTTTGTAAGAACTTGACTCTCGATATTGTAACACATAATGTACATAGGGTCGTGCCAATATGGCCGCCTACAAGATAATATCATATATATCAGAAAAAAAGCATTTATATATAGAAAATAAAATTTGTGCATTAAATATTATAATAATCGTCAAAAAAGAAAAAGAATAATCTCATATTTCGCCAATCTATAAATTTAATTTTTAATATAAAAGTACCCTGCGATAATCCTGCAATTAAAGTATGTTGCAGTACAAGATCACAAATTTTCATAGCCGAAAGTCCCAGAAGTCCTTAGTTTATGAGGTACAAGCTCTGGAAGTGGTTTTATTTGGAATTTCTCGGTCTCAGAAGTTCTCTCAGTCTAATTGGCTGAAACTCATGTATGGTATAGTACATGACCGCCCGATCAAAAGTTAGGGAGCGTCCATAAACCACGTTGGTCGGTTCCAGTAATAAATTTTACTTATTATTTTTTCTGTTACTAATATTTACAGAAATATTGACGGTTTAAGATTGAAAACTAAATTCCTTAATATCTCTATACACAATAGAGTTTGAGCAAAAATGATAAGGTGATAAATTGTAGCAAATTTGATTTTCTACAACTTTATTCCTTATGCATTTTTCGATTTTTCTAATATTAAGAGAGATATTTTATATTTTGTGTTTTCTTCATTATACCCATCCCCCTTTCCCTTTGACGTATGTCATTTCTTAATAAAATTGGACTTGCAAAGACTAAAATCATACTACCGCTAGAGAGTGATTTATGTATTCTAAGAAAATTCGCTAAGTTGTAGCAGCTCCTGCGTAACGAATTTTTTTTACTATGTATGTGTAGTATATGTGTGTATTTGTTCTATAATAAAAGCAAACCAGTTTTTTTGTCCTGATTATACAATACAATGCTGGAACTACCTTAAAGTAATTGATCACACATTTCCTATATTTGCATAGCAGTTAGATTTAAAACTTATAAGTATTATAATAAAAAATAATTTACTTATAATATATTTGTTTAAATAATAAAGAAAATGGACCTGGAGTTTTATATCGTGGACTAGCAATATTCACATCAACAGCAGAAGGAATTGTTATTATGATATTATGTTTAGTGATTGTATCAAAATTACAATTACTATCACAATGTACTAAAACATTATTGACAAATGCATTAAAACTAAGTCGAATTAAATATTTTAATAATCATAATAATAATATTAATTTATGTAATAGAAAACATGTTTTTAGTGATACTAAAAGTGTAAGTGAATATTATTTATTTATTGTTTTCCAAATCTGGTCACATGCAAACTTCCTGTCAACCACTCGGCTACGTTTAGGGTTGGAGTAAAGATATTTGTTGCGTCAGGCGATTCATGTATTTCAGACCCCCCACAATTTGAATGATCTTACTTAACTTCCAAGTGTTTCAATGTATTCAACCTGAACTGGATACAACTTTGAAAGGTTATCAAATTCATCACCGAACATTATAACCTTCGAAAACATCTGCCCACAATGGCTGTAATTAGCTTAATTACAGTAATTTGGACAGGATTGCCTTAGGGCAACCGATTACCCTCGAAAAGCGATTACGTATACTTATTAAATTACTACTCATATTGATGATGATCGATGAAGGAGGCAATCTTACCATGAGCTCTTAGACTAATATATATATATACGCAATTTATGAATCAAATTAGTGTGAATGGAAAATAAAAGAGGCAATGAGAAAACCGCCCCTTAAAACTTTTCTACCGTAGGCGACTGCTTACTCAGTCTAGTGGTTAGTCTGGTCCTGGCCACGTTATTTAGTAAAATGTGTAGTCGTGCGTTGTGGGATTACGAACTTTTGCACAAGTAACATATAAATATAATAAAAATACTTTTAATTTGTAATTTTTAGACTACAGATTTTGAATATCAGTTAGAATGTTTATCGGATATGCATCGTGATTTATCGGAATTGATTGCTGATGTAAATGTAGCTGTGAGCCCCTTATTATTGGTTGATTTGGGTACATGTTTATATATTGCAATATTTTACCTTTTCCGTTTATGTGTAACGTCATTATCTACAACACTAAGTAATAACCAAGAGATTACACATTACTTAGTCTCAGCATTTTATCGTATTGGAAAATTAATAATGTATATGATATTAGGACATCTGGTATTTGACCAGGTATGGAAATGTTACGCTTTTTTGTACATATATTTCACTAAGCAGCGAAGTTTGTCTTTTTCACTTAAGCATATAATATATGTATATATAAATTCTACATACTGTATGACACACATTTTTAACTAAATGTCTAGCAAACACAGTGCAATAGAGTAGGATAGAAATCAGTGTTACATCGATCGAGCGAGTACTACATCAGTAGAGGGTTTTATCATTGATTCGTTACATGCTGAAAGTGCACTCTGATCGGATTCTAATAACGCGCCAAAAAAGTATAAGTTCAAAAAATAAAATAACCTCTAACAAGTGCTTGTCTATCAAAATGTAATCCGATTGGACTATATAATGAATGAAATATAGTATTTTTGTATTTTATTAACATGCTTTTATTAGCTTGACCTGTATGTATCTATGTATGAATGTAATGGAATTTTATAAGTGAGTTTTCACCCACTTCCGGACATCTGAACAATCTGAAATTTTGCAGACGTATTAAGATGACAATACAATAATATTAAAAAAAATAAAAAATTTAAATTAATTAATAGCCAAAATACAAATTTGTAAATCTCTAACTTATATACAACGATTTATAATGTGATGGTATAGTTTATAGTTTTCATAGAAATGTCATCAACAAAATTCTAATAAAAAAATTACATTTCCAACTGTCAACATTTAGAAAATGTTGAGTATTACTGTTCCACACTAACATTTTGGTGACTGCTATTCACTGTTAATGTAATATATGATCTAAGTAATCATCAAAAACTTACGCCCGGTAACTAATGACTAAAAAGACATACACGTATTAAAAGCGCTTATTATTATTATTTATTTTTCAAGTCAAACTGTAATTCATAATTCTTTCAATTTAATTCTGTAATAATTTATTGATTTGGTTAAATAAATCTTATTTAAAGAATCCAAACAATCCTTTAAACTCGAAAGAAAAAAATAATTTATTGACATAAATTTCCTATATTCGATATATACTTCCTTTGGTAAGAATTGGATTCATTCCATCACTCATGGGAAACATTTTTTGATCAGATAAATAGTCTACGAGTTAGAGCGAAGTCAAGCTCAGCAAATTTTTACAATTTGCAAAATCGCTACATTTTTTGTAATGACTATTTCCAACCTAGTTGACGCTAGAGAGTAGATATTCTCGAAAAACTAGTTTTTGATACCATTTTCCCAATATGGCGGCGCGAGCGGCGGTCCTCAAGGTCGCAAATTTGGAATATAAATTAGGACACCCAACTGTAACACTCTGCCAAATTACCCAATGGCTGGATTATACCCAAACTACCCAATGACTGATTATAAGACTAAAAAACAAAATAAAACTTGTTTAAAAAAACTTTTAAAAAACATGTTTTATTGGAATATGAACTAAAAAATGCAAAATAATTTAAAATAAATTAAAGAGATTGACAACAAAATCTAGAGCACGGTAGTGCGCAAGGCCGAGTTTAACTTTAATGTAAATAAAAGCATGGGATGCTCTCTAGGTAGGTACTTACTCTTGTAAAAGTAGAGCCATTATGAAAACATAAGTAGAGAGCACCCCATACTTTTGTTTACATTAAAGTTAATTTTCTTGTCAATCTCTTTATTCTATTCTATTTTAAATTATTTTGCATATTTTTTAGTTCATATTCCAATAAAAGCATGTTTTTTTAAACTCTAAATTTTATTGTATATAGTTCATCATAAGTAATGTTTGTAGAAAATACGCATAAATGCATTCAATACTTTTAATTGCATAAATCTTTTAATTTCTTTTACAGTATAAACAACCATTAAGATTGTTAAAAAAAACTAACATATTTAGTTTACCATCGAATTTTCAACATCAGGTTAATTTTGAATATAATTACTATTGCATTTTGGATTTACTGTTTACAGAATAAAATATTTAATATTTTAGCTTCAAATGTTAATGATTCATTGGTCATTAAACGTGGAAGGTGGATATTTAAATGCAACACACATTGTATACGTTGGACCTTGGCTTCTGGCATCGGTAATATTTATAAAATATTTAATACGCTAGCTGAAACACGTTGATAATTATCAGTACAATGACGCCCTCTCCGTGTTTGAAATTTTGTTGCGATAATTGTAATTTGTACTAAATCAGAGTCCACTTTTGGCTCTTGATTGAATTTTCGTGAAATTTTAAAAGGAAAGCTATTACAGTAGTGAACATATCATATTAAAAAGCTATCTGCATACAAAATTTTAACTTCTTAGGTCGTAGTTTTTGAAATATTTTTGACTGAGTATGGGGATGAAGAATTATTTTTTATGTAATATGTAAAGTTAATATCAAATTTTTAATTACCCTATATCCTCGACAAGGGTAATAGTTAATATATACTGAGATGTTATTAGCATTTTGTAGAGTATTTTTACGTAAAATTAAGTGTCCTAGATTTGCACAAAGTAGAAGTTATATATAATTAAAAACAAAGGTTAATTTTTAATTTTCGTTCCTCAGTAATAGTAGTAGCCTGGATAGTAGTCCTTTCTACGCTTTTCTAGACCGGTCCCTAAGAAACCCATCCCCACGACTTCTATCCTCTACCACACCTGGTTCGTTCATTCCTGTGTTCATTGTCGAATCTACCCATCTTCTTCGAGAATGACAGGACAGAGCTCTATTTGTTTTAACTCAGATTCACCAATGTCGGTTGAGCCAAAGGCTAAGTACCTCATTCTGGCTCTGTAGGAACATTCTGCAAGAAGGTGAAAGAGCGTATCATCTGACCCGTTACAGTCCGGACAGATCGCACTGTCTTCCAAACACATTGGGGATAGATACTTTTTAAGAGTACCCAGTTAGCACCCCAACTAGAAGGTTTATTTCTTTCTTTCGAAGGTTTATTTCGGTTTTGTCAATAAACCAAGTTGACCTGACGACAATGTACCCAGCTATCATCGTCCCTCAGTAGTAGTAGTAGCTAGGGAGGGGAGATCGTCTGGCAAGTAGGCCTTTTTTACCGACCCCTAAAGGACAAGGAATTTGTATGTAGACTAGGAATTGGTAGGTTGTGCGACTGCAGCCGACTTTGATAGGAACTATGCCGATATACATCTGGAGTTTAGTAGGAAACTGCAGAAAACCTTCACAAGCATAGCTGGTTACTTTCGTTCTTGTCCATACGCAGACAGTTTAGTCAATTAACCGGCCTATTATTATTTTAAATTAATTTGGGAATCGAACCAGCAACCTCCTAGTTCCGAGTAGAGGTGCTTAACAAACTGAACCACTCGGACTGGTATCGCTTCTCAGAAACTACTTACTAACTTAAAAACGGTCCATTTTATTGAAAAATGTCTTACATTATTTATATAAATCGAAAGAAAAAATATCTTTGATTAACTCTTTACGGCAAGTAGAACTGGTTATTATAGCAGTTTAAAGTTAGGATTTGCAATGTATGGGAAAAAACGAAATGAACGACTTTTTTTTTTAATTTTCGTTCGCCAAAAAGTCCCATTAGAACACAAAAATGAAGAATAGAACATAATTTCAAGAATAAAAATTATATCAATGTTAACAGCTGAATTTTCTTAATTAAAAAATTGGTGGAATAACTAGAAAAGAAAATCATTTTTGCATGTTTTCTCTAAAAGAAATATGGGATTGAAAGCAATTCAATGGGGAAAAGGATGTAATGACTTCCCTGCATGTCCTATTCATTTTTGTGACTTCAAAAAGTTTGTCAAAACACCTTTTTCAAAATTTCGAGGTTGTAACTTAAGTCTTATAAATCATAGCTAGACTAGAGTTTTCTTATCTCCATTTTTATCTCTATGTAGAAACCTAAAGTTATGTATAACTGAGCTTTATTAGGAACCGAGCCTTTGTCGGCAACAGTACCTTATTATATAAGACGTTTTATTATTATGTTCGATAAGTATTACAGAATCTGAATAATTGGTTCCAGATGATTGGAAATATAATCACCTACTTACTTGTGGCATTGCAGTTTCAGAAAAAATAATACTGTTAAATTTATCAAAAGTAAAAAATATCTTTATATTGGTCTGGAATTCAGTTGAAGATTAATTTCATTTAGATTTTTCTCAAATAACTTAATAAATGTATAATTATCCATGATAATCATATTATGACACTTTTAGTAAGTATATACAAAATAAAAAAATATGTAAAAACATCCAGAGATGATACTTCACATCTTGATAGCCACATCTAGGGATTTCTCGAAGAGCAAAGTAAACATATCCATCATCCTTGAAATAATCTCATTTATGATAAATTTTATTATGACTATCTCTGGATATGTAATGTTCATTCACTCCACATAGAGATAATTCACACGACCTTCTAATTTTCATCATCATATCCCTCTTAACAAAACATCTTAACATTAGTGCAGTAAATATATGCATTTATATTATAATTGTATAGGATAGCGCATAGGTAACGTTATGATTTAATTAGTGAATAAATTTTTTGTTTACGTATTTTTGTTTCTTTTTTTTTCAGAACTTTGAAAAACTTGGGAAATTTATGATGGAAGACTCAGCACAGAACAAACAACCAAAGTTGTTCAATTTTATTTTGAAAGTCAGCATTCGATTATTCAGACACAAAGATCATATCGAAATTTCTTTCATGTTCCGACAATTTAGCGATTGGTTCAGCGTTTTCGGCAACGTGGGGCTGTCTGTGATCTTCCGCGTGCTGGAAGACCTCGTACAGTTTGAAATGATGTGAACATTGCTCGGATGCAAGCAAGTGTTGAGGAAAACTCCGAAACTTCCACCAGGCGACGTTCTCAACAGTTGGTGATGTCTAGGCGGTCTTTGCAAAGAATTTTACATACGTTACACCTTTTCCCATATAAGATTCAATTGGTTCACGAGTTAAACCAAATGATGCACAAATACGCATTCATTAAATAAATCATCAACGTTACTTACCCTTTACTATGGACCACCAAAGTAGCGCCCATTTTTCAAAAACAATAACAAAGTTCTAAAATAATCACCAATGCTCCTTGATTAACAAAAAGACGAGGAAGTTCACCATTACCTGAATATACCGTACGTACATGAAGTAATCCCAGCGATTTAGTAAAACTTACCAACGTCTAAAAAGGAAACATGTACTAGATCTTTTTGATCCTCTCACGCTATTTTATGATCACTATTGCTAATAGACTCATTGACTGCAAAAAAACATTACCACTCTACAGTAAACCCTATCAAAGAAGATGTGTGTCAGCTTAAAAGTTACGTTTGAAGTTGATGATTTTGTAAAAATTCAATATTAGGATGGCAGGGGGAAAACAGAAAAAATCGGCATGTTCCTAGAGACATATCGCATAAAAGGGCACCAATTTAAAGACAAACATTCTACCTGAAATCATGGTAGATATTTCAGAATTTATTTTAATTATTTGTTCATCGAACATTTTTTTTAACAATTTGATAATGACTTTTTGTTCAAAATTAAATATCTCAATTATAAAATTTCCAAGCATTAGTTTCCATTCTGAAACAAGAAAATTTAATTTCCTAGTGGTATTTGTGACACTCTCATAAAATTTTCAAATTTGCTTTTATAGGATAAAATAAAATAGTGAATAACAAATGAAAATAAATTGAGTATTTCATTGATTTTTTTAAATAACTAGTTTACATATTTATATTTTTAAATGTGGTGAAATAATAATAAGAATAAAAATAATCAGTCAATAATCAGTGATCACTTCGAGAACAATGTTGATGTATCACCGCTAGCATTAACACCAGAGTGAACAACACCTCCAGTACTGGTAACAATATTTCTATTAGTGGTAGTATTTTGTTTTTCTTTTAAATGAATCTCCATTTGTTGAATCGCTGTTGATACAATATAAAATTTATTATATAATTGTACAAGTTCTGATTCTTCTCCACCACAAATGATATAAACACCTGCAATACAATGTTGTGTAATTGAAAATAAAATATAAATAATATTACAAATCAATACTAACAGACAGCTACAATAAAATTGTACTAAACTAAAATACATAAAATTATAGCGAGTGTTCTTATTAAAAGAATATATGAAATTCCTCAAAATATAACTACTATTTATTACAAGAATACATACTTCCTCGTTCTATCATTTTTCTTTTCAAAATCAATTCTGCGAAGCTCATTTAAAATACTTGATACTAAAATTTGACTTTTTGTAAACATTTTAAATGAGTTATTTAAAAAAAAAATCAACTTAATGATAACATAAATTATAATTAAACAAAATGTCTATATTTACAAAAAAATCAATAAGTCGAGATCTACTGAGATTTTGTTCGAGAGACGTTTTGCCCCAACACCATCAATTAAATTACGTGACGAGGATGGGCAAGACAAATATAGATTCTTTCATTAAAGTTATCTACGTAGACCAACAAAAAGTATGAGGATTTTATTATTTCAGCTAGATTTAATTTTATTGCTTATATCTGAACATGTACTATGGGAAACTTAAGTAACGCTCATTTTTCACAATTTTTAGTTAATTTGTATCTTATTCATTCGGTTTTCGGAAAAATATTTCTAATAAAAGTTGTTAGTATATACAGGGTGTTTAGTAAACATACGGCAAAAATTCGAGGAGTTATTCTCTGGGTTATTCTGAGAATATTTTGTCCTTTAATGATTTCTGATAAGCCGACAATTACAATATTTTATTATCTAAATATTGCATGTAAAGCTTCGTAATCTACAAGAACTGTTGAAAATAACAACAGCTAGGATACAAGAATCCAATCTTCCGCATTGGCTGGCGAACTCTTTAAAAAACACCAAGGTCGTTTCTTATTGAATTACACCCAACAATTGAATTACACCCACCCCGACCAATCCAGCGATCTCCATATGTTATTGTTAAAAACTCACCATCGTGCATAAACCACATTGCATTTCTCGTTGCCAAGGACACATCCTCCAGAAACTCAGGTATCGATTGTTCTAAAAAGTTTTGATACACCTCGCCGGTAAGTCTTCCTGGTAGGAATACCGGTCCAACTAGCCAGTCACCAAATCGTTCGATTTACAACTGCCTCGCTTGTAATGAATTGCCATCGGCAAGTCCATACATGAAATGCATGTCAGTCATCTCGGCGTTCGTATAGAGATTCATGATAGAGGACTTCACTACAAAAATTTAACTATCAAAGGCAGAGAATACAACGCGTCAAACAGCCAAACGTCAATCAATGCAAACAAATTTGACAGATACAAAATGATCAATCATGAGACGTATTTAAATGAAATTCATGTTTACACTGATTATTATTATTATTATTTACACGAAACAAAGCGGCTCATCAAAAAGGACAAAATATTTTTAGAATCACTCAGGGAATAACCCCTTGAGTTTTTGCCCTATGTTTACTAAACACCTGTATATAATGAACATTTTTTACCACAAGCATTTATCAAAAACCAAATAAAGTACAAAAAAATTATAAAATTTTGAAAAATAAGCAGTACTTTTGTGGCCGCGTGTACAAGTACGTACCTGGTCTAGTTGACATTATATATTTACAATATAAATTTAACAATATAATAACATCTTGATCATATAATGCTACTATAATATTATTATTTTGAACTAATATATCACGATAACGTTTTATTAATTGTAATGCAGTTAACCATTTCTCACTCTGAATTAAATCAATAATTGTTGTGTCCATATCATCAATATCAACATCAATATCAGTTGTTATTGTTACAATTGATGTATTACTTGTTGGGCTTGGACTTGTTGGTGGAGTATTCCTTGTATTTACTTCATCTAAGGCACTACGTAATTTTGAACGCCATTGATAAATGTCATTACTTAAATCTTGCATCTGAAACAAATTTTATGGGTCTCTATATATATTCAATGTCATGTACTTTTGATTTACACATGAGTTAATTTGTACCGGAAATTCTCATACTCTCATTTTATAAATTTAAATATTTTTTGTTAATTTAATAGAATACTAAATACAAGCCAGAACATATAAGATTAATAAATGCCATTACACAATGAAAAGCATAAGGTATAAGAGATAAGAAATAAGAAATATAGTATGCGCTTGTTCTTTCATACTTATGTCTCCTTAGTCTTAATGGAAACTAACATTGTTATGGTACGGCCACGTTTTAAGTATACATAAATAATAATATGTTAATTTTTTATATTATAAAATTGTTACATTCTACATTTTAAGTATACAAGTTGACCAAATGCCATTGTGAGAGTATGGGCAATCAACTCCCGACATTCCGACGCTTCGCCTCTCTTGACCCGTATCAAAAGACCTTAAACTAAATATTTAAATGTTTGAATAGAAACTTACAGATGAAGTTCTAGCAGCTAAACGTAATGCAGCTGCCATTTTATGTGATGTTTCAATTAATAATAATAATTGAAAATGTAATTTGTATATTGATCTACCAAGATCTAATAATAATTCACTATCATGTTGTTCGCTTAATTCATGTGTATCCAATTTCCTAAAAGCTTTTACTGCATCCATGCACTAAAAAAAATAAATATTGCCAATAAAAATACATTCATTAATTTAACTTTTTTGTTCGATAATCAAATAAACTACAAATAAAAATTGTTTCAGGCTTTATTCGACTTCAAACACTCGTTCAAAATTTTTTGTTTTAAATATAAGGGATATTATACATAATTTTTAAAACTGAATAGTGGTCCTTTACCCTATATATTTAATAGAAATAAGGAATATTGAAACTAAATCTACTAAATTTCCTACTAAAAAGTTAGAAATTTGCTTCAATTTTGCTTTATCCCTATGGAAAATTAAACTCCGTGATACTTTTAAAGAAAATATCTTTAAGTTTACTATAAAACTGAAGTTTACTATAAAACCTCATATATACCCAGTACTTAGTTTAAATTTTTAGTGAAAGGGATTTTGTGATGATGAAGTGAATGAGATTGAGTTACTGAAATCAAAATAACACATAACAAATACTTACTTCAGCAGCATGATCCTGTCGATCAAAAAATGTTTCTAAATGTTCTTGTATTTCCAATAAACAGAATCGTAAACTATCGGCTAAACGTGTATTGATAATTGATAATGAATCAAACCATACAATCGGTGGTTCATAGTGTGTAGTTGATTGTGTTAACATATCGATAAAACTTTGCAAATAAGTACCTAATGTGATTGCTGCTTCATTATTTATACTTATAGATGTGTTTAAATAATGGCATGATTCACGTGTCATTAATATTGTTTTATTTTCAACATCCTATTAAACAAATCAAACAAATATTAATATTATTATTGCAATTTGAAATAAATATTTCAATCAACAATTGAAAACGCCTTAAAAAAATTTCAGGGAGATAACGATAGTCCAATGACCTTGGTTAAAAATATAGCTCTTCTTCCAAATCAAGTCTTCTAAGAATCTTTTTCCTCGGAAGGTATGGAAAATACCGCTAGTCGTGATTCCTACCCGTGATGCCTGGGTAGGAAGTATAAAATTTCATTCTTTGACATCAAATGCTTGGTATAAAAAATCATACACATCTAGAGTGGGAATCGAAACCACGATCTCTGGCATTATAGACTAACGCTCTGCCTCTGAGCTACGAGAAGCTATGGTGGTGGAATACATAGGATTTCTCACTATCTTTATGTCGTTGTATTATTAATTTTAGTCTATTTACTACTTATATAATTTTTAATTGTTTTGTAAACTTGCGTCAATCTAACCATTGTTAGTATGGTTGTCTTTTGTTAGGCAACTATACATACGCAAGTTTAAAAAATAAACATTTCAATTTTGTTATCTAAAATAATGTGAAAAGTACGTGTTTTAAATGAAATAACCATTTGATTTTTGATAAAAATGATTAGGAGAAAAGTTGTTCATTACAAAAAATATTAACAACTTTCACTCGAAACATTTTTTCGAAAACCGAATGGATTTGGCACAAATCAACAGTAAAATTTTGGAAATATAAGTACAAAACCATATTATGAGCGACTTAAAACGATGGTTATTTAGTACGTTTGCCTGTTTCCACTGACCTCTATACTATAGATAGCTGGTACTTAAGAAAAAAAAGTTCAAAATATAGAGTTAGACTCTGTCGAAGACAGCGCCGTAATACTGTAGTAATACTGAAATGAGAACTAAATTAAACGAAACATGACATGGGAACGCAAGCGCAGTGGAACTGCATTTTAGTTCCTCCTTTCGTATATAGTGGCGATGTGTATGCTCTAATGGTGCTAATAGCGGGCTATAGTATCAGCTATCCAACTATCAGCTATATAGAGGTCAGTGCCTGTTTCAGAAGATAGAGTGCGTTTTCCAATTACAGCACTAAAGCGCATTATGCGGCATAATGCTCAATCAACGTTGATTGTTTCAACTACAGCAACGCTTCGCACAATCGAGCACTTTGAAAAGTACTGCTTTCGCGTGATGCGCGCAATGGATACCAACTCAGTAGCAGAAAATATTTAATATTTTCAATAAATATATCACTTGATAATGAACTAATTGATTGATTTAAACTTGGAGTAGTCGATAAATCATCATCATCACTATCATTTGGATAAGATGATTCAATTAAAAAGTATATAATTTTTTTAGAACTCATCTAAAAAAATTATTAGTCAACACACAAAAATTTCACTGAAATAATAAAAATCGAAATTACTTAAAATAAACGTAAAAAGTTTTCGACCAATTGTTATTGTAAACTACTTTATTTATACATTAATGAGGTTAGGTCCATGAATGTTTTTTTTCTTTCAACACCGAACCTAGTGCACTCTGCTGGTGCACTTGAAAACTAATGCCCGTTCCAATTAAGCATTAGCACACTTCGGCATTGTGCGCCACTGAGTCGCATTATGCTCTGTAGGTGGAAAACTACCAAAGTACTTTAGTAGAGAGGTTAGGTATTGATAATTATTTTCTTAAATGTCATACTATCACAAATATTCAAATATTTTATGTGGATATTACTATTTATGAAGCATATGTCGTGCTGCCTCTAAGTAGTATTGGTTCACAACTTCCGAAGAAAACGACTAATTATTTGTTTAAAAATTTGCACTTTATAATATATAGAACTGTATATTGAAGTCTACTTACACGAATTAATCGATATAATTGATGAAACAATTCTAATGTATTTGATGGTGTATTAGTTAATAATGTACGTAGTTGTTGTCGCCATAATTCTTCAGCATCATCTCTATCTCTGGCGATAGGTCGAAAACCAATAATACCGGACAAGTTTGGTGAAGCATTACATGGTGTTACATCACCCAAATCACCCGTACTTGATCCCCTAAAATAAATCATGTACTCTTCAAATTTTGTACTGAATGGGTCTTTACTTGACGAAAATCCATTATAATTATTAAATTAAACAAATATTTGAGAATATTTATTTAATAATTACTGTTTAAATGTCTACACTTGAAATTATATATCAAACAACATTTTATCAAGTTACAGCAGATACAATATATTCGGTGCATCTCACCCCGAATTTATGAACCTTTAGGAAAATCTGATAAGCAAGCTCCTGGCTTTTGCCAACATATGGCAGAAGCGAACCTCGTCAGACTGAAGTAGAAGAGGGAGCACAATGGGTCTTAATATCGAAGTGCAGTACTTTTTATACCTCAAGCTTCATCTATATTATGTAAAGCAAATAAATGTATGGTTGGGTCAATAAAGCTTGTAAATCATCAAAACTGTTAATGTAGCAGAAACATCGCCGATTTTTATTTTAAAATAAAAAGCCATAAAAATCTTTGAATTTTATAGAACTAAAATTACATCACTTTTAAACGTTCTTAAAAAAAACTTTGCCCACTTATTTTTTTAGTCTTGACTTGACAATTTCTTGAGATATTAGGTTGCATCATTCTAAAAAAAAAACTCTCTATATCAATATTACAACGTCGATTTCTTCAAGCAGCCATATTGTCTCTGAAATTATCGCTACAGTTATTCTACATCACGTAACCAAAATTGACACTTAAAACGAACGTGAAATGTCACCATAGAAATACACTCTAATAGTATTTTAAATCGTTATTGGACAGACCTTAGTAAAAATATTAAACAAACAACTTACGATGTATCAGATCTAGTACTTGAATCATGTCTTGTTCTATGATGATGTTGATGACGATGATGATGATGATGCTGTGATGATGACGATGAATGATGATGGTGTAATTGTTCAGTTGTGCCTCCAGAAACACTGGTATTACTTCCACCTCCACCACAACCACGATGATGATGGTGGTGATGTAAACTTAATGATGATGGTATTACAGAATGTTGTTGTAAATGTTGAACTAGATGTCCACTATTACCACTTGCATTTGCACCTGTACTACCAGTCATACCTTGTGTAAAATCAATAGAGGCTTGTTGTATAGTACTTGGCATCACTTCATCTAATGGTGATTCAGATCCAATGTCATCGTCAGATGATTGATCATCATGTTGATGATGTAATAATAATATACTACCACTTGTACTTGCACTAATCATGTTACGTTCACGTTCACGTTTGCTGTTACGTTTACAACTTAATATTGGTGTTTTCTCACTAATACTGCTACTATCCTCTAATAATCGTATTGATGATGATGATTGATGTGTGTCACCAAATTGTTGTGAGCCATGATTATCACCTTCACTTAAAGGTCGGCGTCTGACACCCCAATTAAAATTGTCAGTACTTTCACCCTAAAAACGAAAATATAAACAATTAAAAAATAAAACATATAATCAAATATCAATTATATAGAATAGTCCACACAAAAAATCAAACGCTTTTTTATAGATAATTTTTCTATTTTAATAAAGATATATTTTCTCCAACTATATTTTGTACAACGTCTGTTTGCATTGTCGTTACTATGGCGTAACTAAATTTCATATTTTTTAAATAAGAACCCTTAATTTATGGTAGTTTTTCTGTTATTACAAACTATCAATCATAATAATATTTTATTTAAAAATTTAATTAATTAATGCGATACTTCAAACAAAAATTTTGAAACAACTTTGTTGGTAAAAGAAACTTAATTTAAAAAAATTATAGAATTTGAAATCCCACTAAGAAGGGCTTTACTTCATCAATTAATTATATGAAACTAATTGTTTTCTATATCTCTTTGCAAACGAAAATAGTTTGATTTATGACAGACCACCTGTAAATTTTGAATACTTACTTCGACGCTTTCACTTTCGTATTCTAAGAAATCAAAATCTTTAAACACACCAAATTGTTCAGTAGTAGCATCGTCACGCCTGGAACCCCCACTTAAATCATTATTTGTACCAGATACTTCTTCTGTACTTGATGCCATACTTGATTGCCGTTCCATTAGATCAGAACTTTGACTAAATATCACCTAAATCATGAAAACCACACCAATTAAAATACATTTATTGGAATAAGTTTGTTAGTGGACAATATCTACCAAAAAATTCTAGACTTTGACTATATCACCAGAGGCAAATTCCCCAATGACTAAAATAGGCTTGCATCTATCATATTAAATATATTCAGACTAAAATAAACCGCCCCTTAATTAAAATGACTTGTTATCTTAGTCTTTATTCAAACATAATCGTATCCAGCACGAAATCTTGGCCAGAGTCCTTAGGAATACATGTGAGAAAAACTAAAATAACTTCAAGCAATGGGTATTTGACTTGGCGTAGTCATATTGAAAAAGTGAAAAACCAACCCACGATCATACATTCAAAATGTCATCTATGACGTCCTTGACACATGGTACAAAGACATTGAAGCTAAGATAAGATTTTATTCGTTCCTCAGTATTCAGTAAATGTAAACATCTGTTTATTAATCCAAATTACCCCGAAAGTAAAGGAAAATATTAAATTTGTTTTTGGTAAATATAATATCACTCAAGTAACATTCAATTATTGTTCAGCGTTTAAGCGATCCTTGAAAAAAAGTAAATCTTTGGTGGGCGGGTTTTTAGCCTCTGATTGTATAATCAAAATATTTGAAAATTTTAAATAGATGTTTGATATTCTCTTAAACTAATCTAACGAATAATCTAGTTACTAATTAGCTTTATCAAAGTAGCGAACAATAACAAAATAATTTATAAGTCAGAAAAAATTCGATAGTTATAAATAAATGTACTTTTGAAACTAAGTTAAATTTCTACCCAGCTATGGAGGGTACGTGAAAAAGGAGAATCAATGAAGGTAGGATAAAATATTTTTGCCTTTGTCTCAATAAATCCTGGTGATTTAACAAAAGTTGTTATGAAATTTAACGATAAAGTCCTTAGTAAGTTTAAATTTTTTATAGTGGAACATTTATCCGTGGTAGCTTTTGATCAGAACTTTTTCACCATTCTCTTTTGGTTCCTTAAAACTTTTTTTTTTCATAGAACCCCTCATAGAAAAGTAATGCAATTCAGTTGAATTCCCTAAATTTGAGAAATGTTACAATTAATAACTTCCTGATTAAAACCTATCATGGGCACGAAGCTCAGCTATGAATAATTTCAAAGTCGCAGAGACTGTAAGAAACAAAATTTGAAACAATGTAAAGTTTTAAACAAAAATATAGAAAATTCCTAAAATTATTTCATACAACCAAAATTTTCCAATTTAACGGAAAAAAATTTTTTACTTCCCATCTTTATCTACTCTCCTTACTACAAGTGCCCTATTTAGATTGTTATACTCGTCAATTTCAAAAGTGCATTGGTTAAACTAACTACCAAATTTCGTTGACATACATTTTTTTATCATCCATATTTTATGTCTAAATTGATTGAGCTAAATGCATCTACAACATGTTTGTAATAAATGAAATTTGCAAGTGATTATAAATAAATGATTTATTTTTCAACAAGCATGCTTTTGGAAATAAAACTAAAATATATACATAGCGGATTTACTACGGTGATTTATTTAAACTATTCTTTCAAATTATATTTGTGTTTAAATGTGCAAATATTACAATATAACGAATGAAGGGATCACTTGTGTTTTTTAAATAATGTTTATTAGTTGTGTATTCAAAGGTGATTGATTCATACAGACAATTACAGAGGTGTTTCTTAAACATGTGCTAAATGAATAGATTCAGATCTTTGATGAGGTTCAATTTCTTATACATATTAACGACCTATTATATTTATTATTGTCCTAACATATTCGACCTAAATAATTAGACAATCGATAGGATTTAGATTATCTTTGCATAATTGGTGTCATTAAACTAACCATTCCTGTGCTTATAAACATCCAGTGTAATTGGCATTTAATAAAAATATAAATATAATCGACAAAAATTAAACATTTTGCAAAGGAAAACATTTTGAAAAAATGCCCATAAGGTTTGACTTTTATTTTGATGTCTTATGCAAATCCTGAACAGTACCATTAATGTGAATAGTGGGTTTTTGAGGGATTAATTGGAATCATTTCTAGTTTTTTACAAATATCTTGAAGATTATCAATTTTTGAAGAAATTAATTTTAAGAAAAAATATAGTTTATCATATTTTACACAAAAAAGATCGTGAAAAAAGATCGTATTGGTGAAATATAATAACGCTGTGATCATATATTATACAATTTTCAAGAACACATAAATGTAAAACTTGTAGACTAAAAAGCCAGCGCCTGCCAGACATACGTTAGTTATAAAGGCTAAATTTTGTGTGTGTATTCTCTGTAGTAGGTAAGAACGTTCGGGAGTTACAGTCTTTGATTATTGGTACCTTAGACTGGTATCATGTAATAAATGTGCACAAAATTGGGCGCATTTTCGTTAAATTGTAAAAGCTAAAATTTATATATGTGATTTAAACAACGATTTTATAACATTATAAATACAGACCCATCTGAAGATTCTAACATTCCCACAGACGCAATATATTGTATCATAAATAAATGGCACAAAATAGATTTTGTGGTTGTATTTTTCTTCATTATTTTTTTAAGAAACTGAATACATCTCTTCCAATCAGATATTTGGGATTGATACATTCCACTTTACAAAGTGCCATACTAAATCAATCTTTCGAAGAATCTAAATAGTTAATGAAATTTGCAACCTAATTTAGTTTAATTCTGCTGAATTATAATTCTAATATATATGAATTGGAACGTAACCTACCAATGTAAGAGCGCTTTGCAAATACGATCGGTTTGGATGGAGTAATCATTTGAATTACTTCCATACACGCCATATTGTGTCCATGCAGGGTGTTCGAACCAAACCAATCGCGAAATTTTAGCGCAGTGAATAGAGAAAAATATTTTGAACCGAAAAGTCTTTTGATATTTTTTAATCCGTTGTACCGTTAATCATGTATTAATTAATTAATTACCAACAATGATTGCATAAGAATTGTCTTAAGCCACAGCTGCTTCCCTGTGAATTTCTCGAGATGCTCTAGATAGTTGCTTTAAGCCAATCATTGATGTGAGACAAGTTAACTTGAATGAGATTAAAGTAACTAAGGGGCAATTCAAAATATGGGTCGGCCCATTCAAAAGTTACACACGAAGTACCTGAACAAGAATTGCGCAAGCTAGAAGAGCTGGGAAAACTATCATAGATCTTTTAACAACCTTACCAAATTAATCAAACCTTTGAGAGGTATGTCCTAGTAGGTAGGTACCTAGGCAATTATTTTTTATATTATTATTATTTTAAACAGAAATTAAGTCTTGTTACTAGCTCAAGTTGTTCTAACTGAAGAAAAATACTTTTTTCTTAAATGCTGTTCCATGAAAATTGGATAATATTATTAATATTCTGGACGTAATCATGTCATGAAATGCGTCTTAATAATAAATACAAAGAATTAATGACATGTTTAAGAAACACATAGTTAGCTAGATAAATTATTGTGATAGTAAGTTCAGCTACCGAATAAATCGTTACCTGCTGGATTAAAGCTAATTTTTCATACAATTTATATATTCCCCAAGAAAAATCATTTTAAGGAGAGAACGACTGATTTTCGATTTGCCATTTTAAAATAGCAGCGATGATAAAAGTGGGTAAATATATTTCCAAATAGCTCGAAAACTGAGATTAATAGCAAATATTGTTCTCAACAAAAATGAATACCATTGGTTTTTAAAAGATGTAGAAGCGGTAAATTTTTAGTTACTATCTTTAAATCAACTTTTACATTAATTCAAGTTTATTGTTGAACTGAAGGAAGGCACCGAGATAAAAATTTTTGGACGTATTACTGGCTCTAAATATAGATTCAAATTCATTAATGAACCTATTATAAACAACCTGAAAAATAATTTATCTCCTCTACCGCTAAATTTTATTTCAAAAACGGTAAGAGAAAAAAATTCTAAAAAAATTTTTAAGCAAATATTGTTAGTAGTTGTATTGGGAAACTGAGGATTTAAATACGCTGCCTGGTGGTAAAAAAACCAACTAGCGGTTGTAGGATAAATAACCATATGATTACTTAAGCCACGCCTCTCAATGTTTGATATGAAAAATCATACACATCTTGTCTGGGGATCGAATCCACGACTTTCCGAACTAGTGCTCTATCAGCTGAGCTACTCGGCAAAGATGTGTATGATTTTTCATTTCAATCATTGATTTCAAAATAATGTTACTAATGTTCAGACATATTACTTAAATGTCAACTGAAGTAAACACTAGTCACTTACGTTAGTATAACATAACCGAAAGGCACAAAGTTTACAAAAACAATTAAATAACATTATAATTTGAAAGTTTACTCTATTTGTCACCGCTTCCGAAATCAACTGTTTAGAGTAAAATGAATTCTTGTAGACTTTGAGTTGAGACATAGTTATTCAAATAATAAAACTTATACCACAATGTTCGAAAAAAAATTTTATATTCGAAAATTTATTTTAAATTATACATAAGACTTAAAAAAACAAATTTTTAAATATACCAAATGAACTTTGAACTAAATCTCTTTTTCTTTGAACATGTTAAAAGTTCATTTGATGTGTTTAAAAACTTGTTTTTTCACAAGGTTTAATTTGATTTCTTTTCTACTAAGGTTTAATTTTCCTACTGACGATAATTACGTTGCAGACGTAATACCGGTTTTAGTATATATAAGAACTATACGGAATCCCCGACCAATGATCCAACAGGTAACAATTATAGCTAATATTTGACATCACAGACCTAACTATTAGTGACCTCAAATTTATAAATATTTATGTATATTAATGAGTGTTTTTATTGAGTGTTCCAAGTGAGTGTTTGTTAATAGAATGAAGTGAATATTTATCCGTAAATATATAAAATGTTTAACATTTATATATATATTACAAAATAAATATTTTACCTTTGAGTACATTGTGTTTATAAAATCATCCTAGTTATTGTTTGGTTGGTTATCATTCAGTTAAAAAAAAAAGTAAAAATTTATTAAAAATTAATTATACCAATAGGAAATGTTCATGTACAAGCTACTGATCATACATATAATTACTATGTATATATTCAACATTTAAATCATGCTCCATTATTGAATTATTCAATCAATTCGTTTATAATTATTCATCACCCATTTTATTAAAATTTATTTTTTAACTAATATACTTCGATACTCATTCCTTATTATTTGGACATCATTTACACCACTTTCGTTTTTTATTAAAATATTTTCTAATAGCTGAAATACCCGGAGTTGTCCGGGCTTCACAATAGGGAATATGCATGAAAATTTTTTTTCACATTTATTTTCAGAATATGAAAATACTGTAATACTGTAATAATATTTAAAAACGAAATTAAAATCCGACAAATATCAAGGAAGCTATAAGCTTTTAAAGATTATTATCTGTCTCTTTCTTGCAAAAATACTAAAAACGGAATTTTACGTGTATTTTAAATAGTGAAAGTGTAATATGACGTCACATAACATACCAAGAGGGCTATCACTCTCTTTGTCTAATCGGGAATTTCAATCATTCATATCTCGCTTATTTTTAAAGTTATTTAAAAAGTAATTTTACCTTGATATTTGTCAAGTAAACATGCTTCAATTCAAGTGAAAAAAAATTTCTATGCATATTCCCTATTCTTATAGAAAGTGCACTACAATTCTGTTTTAAGAATTAAGAAAAGTAGGTGGTATATTTACACAGTTCTTCATAGTTAGGTAGGGTAACATTTTCTTCAATCCCTCTCTTTTACATACTGATCCAAAGTATAAGCTACTTGCTACCACAGCGTTTTATCACGTATTCTTAGTCCCCCAATTTATTTTTTTGCCAATATTTTCAATATACAGGCACAAATTTTCTATAGTTTTATAACAAAAAAATAAATTTGTTTTTCCGTGCATGCGTCTCGCGCGGTACTACCTATCTTTTGTATGGTGCAAGATAGGGGAAAATCTTCAAATACAAAAAATGTTTATCTTATAAAATTAAATTACTTTTGTTTGAAATTTTTCTCATGCAGCCAAAATTTCTGGCGTAAATACAAAATTTATTTACATCATAAATATTGAATGTATGAAAAAAGTTTCAAACAGTTGTTTGTTTTTATAATATAAACATTTTGTTATTAAAAAATTTTCTCTATCTCGCATTGTTTAAAAGATAGGTTATAACACAAGTGCACGGATACATGGAACAAAATATTAATACATCCATTTGTTATTCTGTAGAATTTCAAACAGTTTGGTGAAAACCGCATTAAAATCGGTTTAGAACACTCGACAAAAGAGAACGAGAAAAGCGATAAAAACTACCAAAAAGATAAGAGAACGAACATGTCGCTTTTAATCATGTCGCCCTTATTCATATCGTTTATTAGAGTCGCTAAACAAGTGGTTGAGGTAATAGTTGAGTATCGAAGATAATTGATGATAACATAATAATAAAACAGCATTCGTAGAGGTGACTCAAACTAATTTGATAAATATAAAATATGACAAATTTAATAGTTTAAATGGAATTTGTCTATGGCTAGTAAGAAATAAAAATATATAAAGGTATTTTGATGAATTGATCATGCACAAAGTTGATATGGAAATAAATAAACATACCGATGGACTTTTTGGTAAACCAACACGTTGTCCACATGTTGTTAACAAATTAACTAAACATTCTCGAACTCGACTCTGAAACATATATTTGCATTATAAAACTCTTTATTCGTTACTGTTCAAATCTAGAATTCAGTTAAAGTGCGAATTAATTTTTTAAAATAGTAATGAAAAATAAGTTTTTTTTTAATAAAATTTTTAAATAGGCAACCTTAATGTCAATTTTCTATTATGTAAGGTTCCCTATTATTTCAAATTGTAATTAAATTTCACACATTAACGGTAACATATTTAATAAAGAATGTAAATAAAAAGATTGTACTTGACACATCCATGGACGTTTCCAACCAGCTATTGTTGCTGTATCCGCAGGTGACAATGATACCGATCGTCTTGGAGATGTCAATGTTGCATTGGTATTGGTTGGTGGTGTTAAACCAACACAAATATTTGTATTTGCGGTATTCTTGTTACTACTTGTAGTTGTCGTTGTAGTTGTTGTTGTATTTGTATCAGTTCCAGTACAAGTATTTGCATCATTTTTAATTAAAAAACGACGTCCAATAACCGGTGTTTGTGATAAATCAAATGTAAACTCCATTGTACGGCCTGGTAATTCTTTTTTCATAAATATTTCAGTTTCACTAAATGATGGATGTGGTGGATGATGTGATATTAGTGAAGTTGAACCACCACAACTGCCAGTTATAGTACTACTACCACTAGTACCAATAGTAGAATTAGTAGTTGAAGATGATAATGACGATGAATCATTATTAGTCCAACAGGTATTTGTTATTGATGGTGCAACTAAACTAGATGAACGTGTTACAACTAATTTTAATATTTTTAATGCTTCTTTCCAATGTGAGCCATCTAAATATTTGGCAACGACACGTAATAGATCAATTGTAATGTTGATCGGTTGTGATTGTGATTGTAAATCAACATAATGTAACATACAATGTATTATTGATAATATTGATAATTGTGTACAAGTTGGTCCTTTTTCTAATACTTCCACTAGGAATGCCAACATATTAAAACTTAAATGTGCATATGTATCATGTAAATATTTTACAACACATTTTGTCCATTGAAAACTTTCCTTACTAAAATTCCGTCGACTGTACAATGTCATCACTGTACCTAAATTTTCTAATTTTTTACTTTTTTCACCACTTACTTGTGCAATATTCTCTGCACTACGTATACATAATTCATTTGCATCTTCATAATTGAGTAGCATATATGGTAACAATGCAATCACATTCATTGGAAATGCAATACTTTGAGTGGGATCAACAACAGCTAGATCCAATAATGGTGTGAACTGTGACAATAATGTCACAACTGGTTCGTATATATTTGGATGCGTGCAACCCTGAAAGTTATCAAAACATTCAATTTAATTAATTCTATTTTTGTCATATACAGTGATTAAAAATAGAGTATTACACAGTGATTAAAAAAATAAAACTATTAATTTTACGTAATGTATTAAAAAGATTTTAAGGTTGATCGGACACATGTATATGTAAAATCGGCAATGTATAGATGTATACATTGCAATACATTATGCAATGTATAAATCTGTATAAAATAATTTTTTTTAAAATCTGACGAAGGGTTTTCATGTAATTAATCACTAAAAATCGGTACATCACTTTAGGTAAAAAATATGTTAATAATATATATATACATATATACACCGATTCTAAAAATTCTTCATTGATAGAAAGCTATACTATTTTCGATTGACATAGGCTATAAAAAGTTTTTGTTTTATGCATCCGTGCCGCGTGGTAGCTACTAAATCCGTGTCCGCGTCGCGTGGCATACTAAAATCCTAACTTTTTAACGATGCAAGATAAAGGAAATTTTTAAATATAATAAAATGTTTATCTAATAAAACCAAATAACTTTTGTATGGAAACATTTTCATACAACCAATATTATAAACACAATTTCAGTGCGAAGCCTGTGTGGGTTAGATAGTACTTATATTTAGGGGGTAATCTATGAAACTACAGAACCGATTCAAAAAATTATTTCACTGATAGAAAGTTACAATATTCCCGAGTGACATAGGCTATAAGTTTGCATTTCATGAATCTGCGTGGTACGATAAAAAGCTAACTTAGATTGTGACGTTGTTTTTTTAATAAGTGCTGCCAGATTGGGTGATTCCACTAAATTCCCCTAAATTTAGTCTTGATCAGACGCACTTTCGTGCTATGTTATTTATTCATATTGACTCACCTTCAATAATAAAGCGTGCACTCCAGGAAAATTGCTCCAACGTAATTGTGATTGTAATTTATCAACTTTATCACGTGCATCAGGTCTATCCAATGGTAAACGATGCATCACGCGACTTAATAAACGTAATGCTAGTAAAAATTCATGCTCATAATCGGATTCTAGCAGTGATACTGATAGCCAAAATAATTGTGCTAAAATAGTCATTTTGTCATCAGCCGTTGATGATGCTCCTGACAATGTTGTTGAATCACCTAACAATTTTAATGATTGTGCCGATCTGGATCGTGATAAATTTGATGACGATGATATAAACTTGTTGTTGCTTCTTCCATATGATTCTAATACATCCATATGGTGATCAATGCGATGTCTATAATGATGTTGTCCACTCATTTCATTTGTACGTTCATCATGTATACCTGTTGAACGTACAATGCCACCCATATGTGGTGGTGTTTTACTTGCATTACGCATACAGTATGAAACAGAATAACTTGTACTACGAGCATGTGTACATTGTACATTATTCGATACATTCATATTTGTTAAATTACCACCTGCAACACCACCACCACCTGCTCCTGCAGCACCTAGACCACCACCTGGCGAACGTTGTTTTAAAATACCATCTTTATTATTCAAATTTGGTGTTGATTTAAAAATTTCTTTCATAAAATCTAATGGACGAAAATCACTTTCTAAAGAATCGACGGCAGCTTCTAATGTTAATAACAATTCAGTAACATATCCTTGCATATCTTCACCTTGTTCAGCGACCGTCTCAACTAAACGTGATAAAATATCAGATAACATGCGTGATGTGATTGGTACACGTAATGCACGAAATACTTGTAATGAACGTCCGGCATAATGTCGTGATGAACACGATAAACCTAATTGTAATGCAGTTTGAGCCCAACGTTCACTAATCAATGCATGTGGTAAGGATTCACGAAATACACGGAGTACATGTTGCAAAAATATATCTAATTGATCAGCGCTCCGTATTGACCATACTTTTGCTGTGATATCTTCATAATTCCATAATGGTGGTTGGTTTTCACGTGTTGCTAAAAAGTGTATTAATGATTTGATAACATCTTGTATGGGCATATTTGGCCCTGGTTCTATACGTTGTTGATTGTTTGCTGCTGTTACTGTACAGGATGATCTATTATCATCTATGTTATTGTCAGACTGTTGCAATAATGCTGTATCATTGGTATTGGTTTCGTTAGCTGTGCCACTGTTGCCTGTAGCGGTCGTAACAATTACAGGAACATTTGAAATTGGTGCTGTTGTGGTAGTTGGTGTTATCAATTGATTGCTCGTTTCATTTGCTTCTATTCATTTTAAAATAAAAAGATGTTTATAGTAGTAATAGTATAAAAAGAATTGTAATTTTAGATTTTTATTGATTAAAGTTATCGTGCCGGATAAATAAACGAGGATCTACTGTACTTAAATTACGTTTAGCATAGTTTTTACGATTGAAACAAAGAGCGAATATACCAGTCCAATTGGCCGAGCGGTTATGTTTGCGCAGTATGCCTACTTGGAAACTGGGAGGTTATGGGTTCGAATCCCGACATCGGCAGTTTGTCAATTATTGAGAAAAAAAAGGGGCGGTTAATTGACTAAACTGTCGGTGTATGGACAAGAACGAAGTAACCGGCTATGCTTGAGAAGGTTTTCTGCAGTTTCCTTCACGAACTCCAGATGAATATCGGCATAGTTCTTATCATAGTCGGCTGCAGCCGCATAACCTACCAATTCCTAGTTTATTCAAAAAAATTTCTTCCACTCCACTCACAACCTCACATCCTTAGGCATCACAATGGACCTTATGGTCGAAGTGTAGCCCGCCCAGGGCAGCCTCTACAATCTATCTATCTATCTAAGAGCGAATATTGTCTTAGAAGCCTTACGAAGTTGATTTTTATACTTAATGTACAAATTCAAAGGAAATAAAAGTACAAACAAAAAATTTCTTATCTTTTTTCGATTTCTATCAAAAATTATTGTTTATAAATATAATTCGAAAAATTTTTTTTATTTTCCGATATAAATTTAGTGATTTGCTATTTTCTTTTCATAAAAAAATTCGTCACACTGTGGGTACAGTTGTTTGTAGAGTCTAGACTATTTGAATACTTTTAATAATAATAAAACCATTAAACATACCATTATTTGTTAAATTTGTATTAACACCAGTAGATCCAAAAGGTAATATTGAACTGCCAGTTAAATAACTATCGAATTCTGGTTCCAATTCTATACAAGTCAATTTAAATATTTAAGAAATTACTTTTTTGTTTTCCACTAATAATTAGAATGATTTCGTCCAAGAAGTGTATGCAGCTCATAATATTTATCCGAAAAGATTTTTTAACGTCTCGTACAGCAGACAAAATCTCAAAATTAGAAAATATAATCAAATTACTAGGTATATAATTTTTAATAAACAACACCAAAGCTTTTTAATTTATATCTTTCATCTAGTACATTTACAGTACTAGAAAGAAAAAAATAATCGAAGAGATTGTAAATGAAAATGCTACTATCTACTCGCCATAATTTATATTAAGTATAAAAAATAGTATTTTGAGAAGTAATATTTATCGTCAGAATTTATATACCTGGGTGTAGTTTACTAGTTTGACAATTAACGAATAAGGTCTTTCAATATTTTTATTTATTTTGATACTACGTATCTACGGTTCTAAAAATCCAAACGGAATATTTCTTATTTTATCAGAATATGTGGAGTCTCTTTCAAACTTGCATCGTTTGCAGTTGTATCCGCATCTGTCTGTGCAAAAATGTAAGTATTGAAACTTATTAAAACAAAATTAAAAGTAAACTTACGAAAATTATTTGGAAACCTAAAAATTTACTTGTTATTCTATGCATACGAATGTCATAAAATTAAATCATTTACATTAGAACTGATTATGTTTAAACAGAATACTACTTTATGGACGATATCTTCTGAGTATAGAAGAGAACAACTAACCTGTAAATATGTGATGAAATATATTTAATTGTGGTGTAATAATACCAAAGCCTAATTGTTCTGTTTGATTATTTAGTAATAAATGTGCAACAGTGAGATGATCTTGATGATCAGCTAATACAATTAATAAGCCTAATAATAATTGTCGACAGTGTTCATGTACTAGTTGTCTTGTATGATCCATTCCTAAGAACAATATATGTAACATTAATGGTATATGAATTGACCAGTCTATTTCGGGTACACCATCTGTCACAACATCAGTTAATAACATTACTGCTACATTGCATCTGGAAACAATAAAATTCAATCAGATACATTAGGTATAAAAATAAAATTAATTGGTATTTAATTTATGGTATTTGTAAACTGTTACCCAAAGACAGGATCCAAACCTGACTATCTAGTTGGTAATCTAGCTATATCGCTGTTGTTTGGAAGTGAGAATTTATTAGTAAGCTGCGCATGAAACTTTGAAGAGTTTCTGTTGTGAACACTCTTTCGGTATGCTACTAACCTACCGAGTCCCATCCTGAACTGAATAAAAGATATAATTTTCTTACACAAAGGGTACACATTTGAGGGATATCACCGAATGACTTTTAAATATTTATTTTAAATTTTTATATATTGCATCTATGGAGAAATATTTAAATAAGTTGAATATGTATGAGATAAAATATATAATTGAATATTCAAAGTCTCTTCATTGCGCATACCGTGAAATATAAAATAATTTTATTATTACCGATGAAAACCAGATATTGGCTGTGAACTATCTGGTAAATATTCAGTCAATGGTGCAAAATAACCACCATATTCAGGCATTGGTAATGGGTGAGGTTGAATTGCATTTGACATATCAATTTTATTATCATTATTACACGTTTGTTGTTGTAATCCACCAATCATACTACGCCCACAGTCATCAATTTGATTTAATAATTCGTTATCAGCGATTGTTGTTGGCGTTGATATCATGTTATTATTGCTTCCACCAGTGGTGCCACTAATGGTTGAACTAGTTAGTATTTGATCATCGGATACTAATTGTGGTGGTCCACTTGATGTTCGTGTTTTCTCTGTACGTGTTTGTTGATTTGAATTTGTATTATTACCTCCAGGAACACTTGCACCACAATTCATTTGATTTGATTGAAAGCCAGCTAGAGCACGTAACGCTGTATCAGACTTTGAAGTTCTGAAACAAATTTAAGAATATTAAGGTATAAAGCTTACTATTCAAACTATTTTATTAAAAAACATTCAATATAAAAAAAAATTTTTTTTTTAATTACAGTAGTCTCATTAATCCGGCACGTCCAATAATCCGGCACCCCTAATCCCGCTCCGCGCACGCGCTCCGGCATCAGTGTGAACTAAAAAACTTATCACATAGCACACATTCCAGTTTAATACCTGAATTATTAGTGCACCCTCTATTTTTTAATAGTGCCGGATTAGTGAGACTCTACTGTATATTTAATTTATTGATTAAAAACCTAACAACGCTGTAATATAATCTATCTACATAGATATAACTGATTCAATTAAATACTGATGAGTGATCCTTTTCTGATACATATACAGAAAATAAACTGTTTTTTTTTCATCTTATCTGAGAACAAAATTTCTAACTTTTGCATGTTTTGACGAAAAAAGTGAGAAACCGTTAAAATAATACGCGCAAAAGGTGTATTGATATGCCAATGTTTATGAGTACATATATAAAAACAAAACGATCTGGAACAATACAAATTAAATTTTATTTTTAATGAGTATATATTTGTAAATTATTTCTATTGTTAAAACAAAAGATATTTCAAAATCAAGGAGTGATTATTAAATTTTTGAATATCTTAAAATACTAATTTCAAAAAAGAGTAGACGTTATTTTGAAGACGTTTGGCGCATAGAAACTCAGAGGTTGTATTTACATATTGTAGTTTCGAGTTCTGCCTCTCTATATGAATCATACGGTAGGATTGTCTAAAATTTGGCCCGTGCATCACGTGCTTTTTTTTCTATCATGTTTTTTTACAAAATTTTCTTAGAATGTTAAATTGTTCTACTTATGTTTGATTTCAAACTCTTACCCAGCTTTAATTGGATCTTCACCACTATGGCGTTTTGTATGTATTGTACCCTTTTCAATTGCTAAATCTGTTCGAGATTGTGAATCGCCACTAATGTGTCCACCATTTGCCCCAACTCCATTGCCATTGCCACTGTGACCACCTGGCCCATTTGGACCACCAGTACCATCTGAATGACTTGATGCTTTACGCATTGATGTTAAACGGTAAAAGGGTGGTGTTTCAGTACGTTCAATTAAACAATTTAATGTTTCCACGGTTTGTAATTCACACATCATTTCGTCTAATAAACGATCTGGTCTAGAGCGTACTAAATATAATACAACACGTTTTGCCTACAACATATGTTTAATTTAAGCTTAAAATACTATAAAATCTTTTATAAGCCGTAGATAAATTTTTCAATAAAATTTTTTTTAAATATTTATATCTATATATATGGTTTTTAGAAATTGTTATAACAAACCTCATAGAGTGATATTATTCGTATTAAAATAAAAATGGCCAACATTTAATAAAATTTGCATCTTAAGAACAATATTATTCATATAAAATTTGGTTTAAGTATTTAACTCTCCCTCTCTTAGTCTGTTAATTTATCTATCCCGTTTTTTTTTGTAACGCACCTTGCAGTCAAACGAAAGAATCGATATATACGATAAACTATAATAATAAACTTAACTTAGAGATAATTTTAGCAGTTTTAAGAGGCAACGAAATGAAGCTAGAAGCAATTCTTCACTTTTAATACAATGCCAGGAGCCTAGTACTTATTTTGAGCTATATATATATATACGTATATATAAAAGGGAAATATATTGTTTGTGTGTTTGTCCGAATTGTTTGGAAAAAATTATAGAAATTTACGACTCCAGAAAGACTAGCAGAAGTTCAAAATTGCAAACCGTTAAAAAGTTATTGCCGTTTTCTCAGGGCCCAGAGGAGTTTCTATACAAATCCCCGCATCAACAAAATTTTGGAAATAAATTATTCGTCAATAAATTTAAAATATAAATAAATTGACGTTTCGAACTGTCAAAATTTAGAAAAAATTCATTATTTGACATAAATTTCTTATACACTCTATGTAAGAATTTTTTGAATACCGGGAAACGCTGGATATTTCAGTTAGTCTTCACTAAAGGTAAAAAACTATTTAGTTTTCAAAGAATTCAATGATACCAGTAGCGCAAAATATGTGTGTACTTATATCCAATAGATTTAAAAATACTTACATGAGGCAACAACTCATGTGGTGCCATACCAGAAATAATAATTAAATATCGTATAATAACTTTTAAATTATTTGGCCAACAACTACATAAAATTGCCCAACATTCTTCAACCTCTTGGGGATGTTGATCTGCAAATGTTGCTGTTATATAAAATAAATTATTTAATATCATTTCTGTTGCTTCCACAGAACCCCATCCGTCACGACGACTACCCTCAACAGGTGTACGACCTCCAATGTCATTTGAATAATATTGCTAAAATAAAAATAAAACAAGTGTTGGATATATTTTTTGTTTGTTTTCGATTCACTTACTTGGAAATATGATAATGGATTTGCTGGCGGAACATTTGGATCAACTAATTCCATATTATGCAACCATGGTAGAATATATTGTAATAAAAGTTGTCGTACTTCTGGCCGAGCCGTTTGAAATCTATGTGTAATTTCTAAGTGAACAAAAAATGTATTATACACAACGAGCTATTGTTGGCCAATAAATGTATCAATCAAAAAAATTCATTTTTTTAGTATATTAGTATATTATGTATGAATAAAGCACAAATCAATAATAAAATTTTGAATAATAGGCCCTACTTTTGTGCCCTTTTGTACATCTAAGCAATACAGTGTATAAATCATTCAACAATCAACTATAACAGAATTATTGTCACTTTTGTTTGATATGTGTGTGGTAATAATTATAATTAATAATTTAATGTCAATCATGGAGATTGTCGTTCAAAATTTGTACTATATGGCTGGGCTTTATGGATAAATTAATAATATATCCCCAATATCGCGAACATACATAACGTCTAACAAAATATGGAAATATATATAATATACACTCTAACTATATAATTATGTAGGTACCATGGGCCACAAAAGATGACCTCATTTTTCAAATTTTTTTTAAGTTGATTTGTACCTGACTTACTCAGATTTTAGGAAAATGTTTCGAATAAAGGTTGTTCGTATGTTTATAATGAACAACTTTTATCCGAAGCATATTTTCGAAAACCGAATGAATATGTTGATCATACCTGAGAACATAGGCATTGTTAAATCTGGATGTAATTGGGCTAATTGTCTTGATAAATACATTTGTGAACGACTATATGTCGTTGATAACAATGCATCTAAGGTGGCACGTGATTGTAATTGTTGTTGAATCATTGTTTTATTAACAACACCACTAGTAGTATTTCGATGATCTTGTAGTACTTGTCCTTGACCTATGACATTATTTGTATTATTTAATTCAATCGCAGAATCTGTTGTTGGTATTGGATGTACTGAACCAAAAAATCGTTTATCTAATATTTGTAATAATTGTAAAGCAATATCATGCACATTTGTACGTGGACATCCTGTATTCATTAATGTTACATTTATAATAGCTGTGTAATGATCACATGGATATTCTCTAAAAAAAATCATAAAAAAACTGAGCATTAATCACTACTTTAAAAAAAAACAACATCAAGTTTAACAAGCACTAAGGTGCGACCGTTATTTCCTAAGTATGCTTTTCTTAAACGTCCTCTACCTAATAAAACATAAAATATATGGGAAAAAAGTAGGAGACATAACGTAAAGTTATTTTGTTTCTTTGGATTTTTCGTCTTTTACTGATAGTTTAAGAGTCATTGATTATTGCGAAAGCATACAATAAGACTAATATAGTAAAATAAATTATTGTTTACTTCTAATCAAGATATAGTTTTCCATAGTTAATCACCATAGGTCCTAGCCTGAATCGTATAAATAAAACGACAGTATTCCACGACAATTTTGTTTTGTTTCACCATGAAAAGCTGTTTTGAAGACAACAACAGCCTTTATAAATAAGTATCTCACGTACCCCATCTATTGACCAAGTTGTGAATTAACAGCTTTAATTACTCACTATATGGTAGATATACACGACCGGTTTTAAAACATGACCATTTTTAAAAAAACTTCACTCGAATATTGTGTGTTAGGACATACTCGATGTTCAGTTCTGTAAAAACGCCTAATGTACTTAATCCGATGGGTCGGTCTAGTTCATTGTCACAAAGCTACTGAGAGATTTTTCAAAAATAATCCTCGTGTATGCCTACCTTTTTAGAAACCTCACCTTTTTATAAATTCGGTGGTTTATATAAATATATTGACGCTCCAACCTTTTATATATTCCGCTAGAAAAGAACATTGGCATAACCGTAAAAACAGTTATTTAATAGCAGAAGACAAAACGAAATAATTTCAGGTTATCGTTAAGCCAATGTGGAAACATCAATGTCATTATACTTTAGTTGCGTGTTATTAAAGTTCGAGCGAGATAAAATTACTGGTTTTACAGTTGCGTCAATATTCTTCTAAAGCGGTGAAAATACAAAAATTTTACGTAAAATACTTTGCTCATATTATACTGACTACATTATTTACACTAACCTTGCACTAAATATTGTTGCTAATGCTAAAAAGCAACCATCAGCTACTTGTGATGTTCCAGTGTAACATCGATCAACAACCCAATCTAATAGTGGTCCAATATCTGGATTGCACTCCAATAATAATATGACTGTTTCACGGCCAACATTATAAATCTAAAAAAATTCAGTTATAGAGATAGCAGCTTCATATTATACAATATAATATAGTGTGTGACAAATTAATTTTATAACTCTCAATTAAGGGTTAAATCGACATAATTAAGGTTCGATATTAATAATTTAAGAAAGGATATTTTATAATAAGATTGTGTTTGCCAGTTTACAGCATAAATAAATAGAAGTTTTTATAATGCGCTAGGGGTTTAGAGAGAGGAGAAAATTAATTTTACTATAATTTAGTTTCTTATCATTTTTCCTGTTTCTCTAATATTTACAGAAATATTTACGATTTAAGATTGAAAATTAAAATCCTAAATATATTTGTATATATTAGAGCTTAAGAAAAAATGATCAGATAATGACTTGTAGTAAAGTTGATTTTCTACAACTTTGTATCTTACATTTTTATTTTTGGTGGTATATATTCTACAATAATAATCATAAGAAGTCTTTTGTTTTTTTGTTTTCTATTACATTTATTTCACAAGTAAAGCATAGGTACACGTATCTAGAGCACGGTAGTGCGACAGGCCGAGTTTAAAGTATTTCTAACGGTATGAGAGTAAAAGTAGTTTGCACAAAATTTTGCAAAGAGGTAGTTTTCAACGACATACAGTTGTAAAAATATTGTAGAAGTATTAACCGTCTCTGTCAGCTGCAATAAATGTTCAAAGTTCTCAATATTTAACACAAAGGATAGGAATCCATACTGTTTAGGAAACATTTTTGAATATTTTTATTTCGAGTTTTTACTATAGAAAGTAACTTTGCAAACAAAACTGGATATATGTAAATAAAAAAATTATGGATGCTTTGAGCCTAAATAAGATGTAATTTACCGTGTCGTTTACGAAAAAACAATAAACAAAGATTACTTTTTGATAAATAAATAGACTATCCCAGAAGTTAATTGTACAAGTGGCAACACTTTTACCTTAAGGGGTTTCTCCTGTGTATGTTACGGTGCTATTATTTATCGTTCTTTTAGTCGATTTTGGACCCCGATCTAACTTTTGAACGAAAAGACCTACAGTGGTGAGTTTCCGAATATAGAAATTTTACATAATTCATAATTAAAGAATTTGCAATGAACGTAATTTTGGTGTGCGAAGTAGCGGAAAGGAAACAGTAAAAAGTTGTGGATCGGTTAAATAGTTATTCTAACACACAATGTGTGTGTACTACTACTATACCTGTTCATTATTTGATGCTAATAACATATCTAACCACGGGTAAAACATGCCATCTTCAGCTAAACCATCTTTATTAAAACATCGACCACAACATAGTAATGCACTCATTGCTTGTAAAGCAGCCAATTGTAATTCAGTGCATGTTGCTTGATGATTCAATTGTTCATGATGATGTTCATTGTTAATATTTGATGATGTGGTTGCACTATGTATATTAGCACTGGCACTACCGCTAGTGATATTACCACTGCCACTAGTAATGCCACTGGTTGTGTTGTTACCACCACTACTACTTGTAACAAAACCATTTTCATTCAAACCGTATGGCTCTGCCCATGTTGTAAATAATGTGAATAAGTTTCGTTTTAGGTCAAGCTTTAATAATGTTGTACATGTTTCTACTGTAAATAACAAATTACCAATTCACTTTTGTTACCTATTACATCAGTTAATAAAGGTCAGGCGCACAAAATGTTACGCCAAAATGTAATTTTTGATCTAAAACTTTACTTTGGTTACTATAAACATAACTTGAAACAACCTCCAGTTTTCTCGAGAAATATGCTTTTTCAACCATAATACGAAAAACGAAAGGTATTAAAAAAGTTCATATTTTCAAAAAAACTAAAACACAAGCTTTTGTTGGTAGTAACGCACTAAACACAAAAAATAATTAAATAGTTAATTGTAGTCTTCTCAAAAGAATTTTAAAAAACTTCTATTTTAGTTTTTAGAAAACAAATTTTTTTAGATACAGAAAAAATCAATTGGATTTCCCAAATTTACAGATACATACGAGTCATAAATTTTATAATTGACTTGTGTCTTATTTATTCGGTTTTCGAACAATTACTTTGGATAAAAGTTCATTATAAACATACTAACAACATTTGTTCGAAATACTTTTCCAAAAACCGAATTAATAATGTAAGATTTTATTTAAATAATTTCATTTTATGAATTACTTTAATTAAAACCTATAAGTCTAGATGGTGCAGTCATTCGTTTGAGGTAATACTTACATGAAAAACTTTTGATCATTTTTCGTATAAAATTACAAAAATGTAATGTAATTTCTTTAACAATAGATGTTTCTTTATCTGGCTCACTTTCTAAAAATAATCGTGCTCCATCCATATATTCAACGAAAGTATGATGTAATGTTTCACGATCTAATACTGATGCACTTGACATACCAAATGTACCATATTCAGCAATTAATTCTAATACACGTACTAGTTGTAAGCGTAACGCATCACGTCGACGTCGTCTACGCACATTTTCTTGTTTACGATCAACAGCTTCACGTATATAAATTACCAATTCTTCCATTAAATCTCTAAATTTTTAATAAAAATACATTTAATCCATATGAACCAATTCTAACTTTTTACTACAGTACTCGATTGGATTTTAAAACGACGTACACAAGACAAATACATATATCTGTAGCCGAGAGGTAAACAGTCGTAACTCCAATTTTATATTCATTAGCAGTCACACTTGCTTTGCTCATTACTGAAAATTTAATTCTATGGACATACAATTGTTTACCTCTCGCTTAAAAAAAGTTAATACGATATCGCGATAAATATTGGGAACTCTAGCATATGGTATTTCTCTGGTGGTTAAATTTGAAATTAGAGCTAGTATGTCTATGTTTCAATTTCGTGTTCGCACTTTGGTGAACAATTTAGAAATTAGTGCTAGTAGTTTGCAATTCCGACCCTGCCAGAGATCCTAATTATACTGAATTAAATTTTTCTATTATTAGATTTCAATTGAAAAATAGTTCTTTTTTACATTTAAAATTATTTTATCATCTAACAATTGAAATTTGATTAGAATAAGAGTAAAAAATTGAATTGAAGTCATTTGAATAATGGTAGTTTTCGGAACTCAACGTCGACATTACTTAATATATTTTTAAAACATTAGCTTGAAATGTAATCGTAACAATAGTTTATCAAAGTGTTCGTATTTTACTTGTATAGTATAATTAACGAAAGTCTAAAAAATAAGTCCACTTACTTTAATGCTTCTGCATTCACTTTACCAAGAGCATAAACAACAACATCTCTTACATCAACAGTTTCACAGCGTAATAAGGGTACAACTAGTTTATATAATGCTGTTGGTGACACATAGCCACCTCCTGGTGATTTATTATCATTACGTTCTGCACTTAAACTATCTGGCGATGAGCTATAAAAATACAAATATCCATGTTGCGAAAAAAGTCATCAAATGGAGTATACTACAATGATTCAATTTCAGAAAGACAGTCAAAGAAAAATTATTTGTTCAAATACGTTGCAAGCCTGCCATTATAGATCTTATAGGTCGCAGTGCACCAAATTCCCCCCATTATCATTCATTCATTCAAGCCTGTCAGTTATACAAATAATCATACAAAATTTTTGCCAATATGTAATATTTAAAAAAATGTTTTTATTTGTTTGTGTTTCGAAAACTCAAAGTACTACTAACGATAAAGGTATGGATGGATCACAGTAAAAATCTTTTAGACAACATCTGTCTGATATTAAAGAGGAAGTAAAAAATTATAGGTCAAAGGAAGATCAAATAGAAATACCCATTTGTAATTGTTTTATCCGAAAGTAAGGATAAAAACTTCTTTTTATTCGAAGCACTTTTTGTGCATATTCTTCAAGATTTGTCTTTATTCTATTTTTGTCTTTAAAGTTGTTTATCTCGAAAAACTGAGCAGTTTCCATTTAAGAAAATAAAATGGCCTATTGTAGTCAAGTGTTTTACATTATTTTGTATCGTTTTATCAGAAATTAAGGATAAAAAGAAATAAAGAATATTTAAAAAATCTTGTTATTAATTGCATATTTTTCGGCAATAATATACTAGTTTTTAAGACACAAAAAATTGCACAACCGTACTTTCGGTATGAGCGTTTCCATTTAAAAATAAAAAGATGATCATCGATTAGCCCAGGGATCAACAAAATGGGGGGACCGGATGAAATATATAGAATTTGTTAATAACTTGACTACAGTGCCACCTATCAGACCCTAGCTATGAACCATCGTCTCGACAAAACAAATATATTGTGTGAATATGATCTCCATGGGTCAAGTCGTTCAGAAGTTAGACGATCATTAACAGGCACACTAACGATTATATATATAAAGTATATATTGGAATTTATAATGGAAAATTTCTATTAAAATGTATGCATTACCGTTTAATTTGCTTGTTGGGACTCTGATTTTCTGAAAAATTTCTGATTGCCTCAAACAAGAAATTAAAACTTCCTTCATTTCAAGTCTTATATCAAATAACAATAGAAGATTAGACGAATCGTTATCGTGAATTCACAACCAAATCATAAAATTTTATAATAATAATATTTTTTATCTACACAATATTTCTATATAGAAATCAGGGGTCGGATGAAAATATTTGGAGGTCCGGATACGGCCAGCGGATTGTAGTTTTTTGCTCGGTGTGTAAACCTATTGCAACACCATCTGAATAAAACTAAAAGTGTATCTTATTCTATTTCCACCTTGATATCAAAGAGATATGGTCAAAAACATTTTTTTTGTCACTTATACCGTTGGAATAATTTGCGTGAATAAAATAACTACTCTACCCACTGACCTCTATAATACCACTCTATATCATCTATTATTCAAAAAAAAATTAATTGTGACATTTTATTAAAAACTAGTAATAATATTTTTTTGACCATCTTCCAGAGTTGAATTAATATTGTATCGTAAATCATTTGTATGTATTCGTGTCATATAGAGGTATGTCCTATTTGAGCACAGATTTCTACACTGTGTAATTTCTACACCGTATTAAATGTATAAATCTGTATATTTGAGTAAAATATACGTTATGAATTTTCTACAAACACGATCTGAGATTTGATCTATAATTTCATTTAAAATACTACTGACCTCGTGATGGAGGTCAGTGTAATATACACATTTGAAGGGTACATGCAAAAAAGAAGTTCAAATGAATTTGAGAAAAATGCAACCCAAACTTTGAAAGTATTTCTTAGTCTTAAAAAGTAATTAATTTCAAAAATATTAATGACATGTTTCAGCTAGTATAGCTATTTTCGAACTGATATCCTACTTTGACATGTATCCTATAATTTAACTACAAATCAAGATTTAGTACAAACAATTTGAAAAAAAGTTAATTTTTTTAAATTAAATATTGATATGAAAAAATTAACTCGTCAATCAAGAATTTTGTATTTATGAACGGGGAATGTAATTTATATAGAGTATCATAAACAAGTTTTGAAGTCGAATTAGCCGTAGACTATATTTCAACGAAATTAAACGTGATTGAAAAATGATGAAATTGTGACAGTTTTCAAGATTTTTTATATATTAGAGAATAATTGTTTTGATATTGATGAAAAGCAACAATAGCACTTAAAAGCAGAATATTTCATATATAGGTTGACTAAGTAATATTTGTTCAATGGCAGTATGCATTTTATTTTATCACACTCATATATGTAATACTCATATATGAAGTATTATATATATGGTCACACTTTAACTCTGGGGTGGAGGTGAAATTATGACAAGAGAAGTTTGTCAAAGGAAACAACATAAAACGATCTATGGCGCGTGTTTACTTGTCTCTGTTTCAGTAACCTCCCTCTCCCATTCCTTTATGGCTCAGAAAATATTTGACATTAATTTTTTTTAGAGATCTGCACGATGGCTATTTATGATGCATTTTGGTAATCTCTCTATAACTTTTTTTCTACCTAACGTATTAAAAACTGAATACGTAAAATACTAATTAGCTCTGCATAATAACTTCGAAAATGAAAATAATTACACTTAAATCATGGCAGTTATTTTTACTTCAAATTGTTCTCTTATGTATTTGATGAAAATCTACAAGGTTACATAACATGACCTTTTCGGCAGGAACCACCATCATAAACAAACGATCATTTGACCAACAAAGAGTAATTGTTGCGGGTTTCAAACCGTTCGTTAAACTGGAAAGGTTAGATTTGTATCTAATATTACCGACTTGAGAGTCAAAACAGTCATGATAATAAAAAGATTATCAAAGATAATGATTAAGAAGTTTAAGTATTTGTCGCTATTTTAGTAACGGTTTTATATTTGATGGGGTAAATTTTGAAATCTTAGTAATAGAAATGGTAGAAAATTCAGATAATGTTAAAAACAGAACAGTGTCACAATTTCAATCCGTTTTACAATAATTTAATAAATGCTTCTGCAATATTTAAATAAGATACAATTTTTTTAAATATCTTGGAGTATTTTGGACTTTAAGTGCTAAAATTAAAAAGAATCTTACGGCTATTTTTTTCTTCCGAAAAATACAAAGTGGTAGATTGCAGCTAAATTATGACAAATTTGAATTATTTCTTGTGTGGAGTCGTTCCTATATGGATGGCGTGCTAAGGCTTTGCCACATCCTAAATTATTGTGATGTATCAATTGCAAAAGAAAAACTTGATGATTAATTTTGCATTCCCCGTACATTTTCAAAAGATTTAAAGTCTATATTTAAAAAAACATGCATAATTAACAATAGCCCACGTTAATGAACATGCAAAATGATCGGAAGTGCATCTGTATGTTAGTTAAATATTATTATTTTTTTAAATAATTAAAATTGGTTCTAGTTTATTTATTTATTGGAAAATATGGACCACAAGGTGAAGAATATAAATTGAAAGTATTCGCAAATTCAATTTCACTTAGTTTGTAATTTTAGTTCAAAATAATAAACAAATCATCAAAGATTTAAATTATAATTTTTGGGTACAACAGTACAGCTAAAGTTATTCTGTTGTTAATTGTAATTAGATAATATTTATGGGTACCATCAAATAAAAACAGAAAAACCTACTTCTGGCACGATAATAATACTGTTTGCGTATATTCATTTGATTGCAATAGCATTATGCAATTACACATGCAATTAATTTAAAAAAAATTAAATAATAAATGCAATGTGCATGTATTATTGCAATTAGTATAAAGTATTCAAAAATAGTAGATTCATTACAATATTGTACATAATTTTGTTATAAGATTTTTTTTTTTTAATTTTCAATACTAAACAATTCTTACAATTTGTAGTTTAGAGATGTAGAAAGCTAATGAAAATGGCGCCAATAGCGAACAACGTACATAAACTTAAATAGGCATAAATACAAAATAAAGCCACTTTTGAAAGTTAATTTTCCTAGTTGGGTATACGCACAATTTTTATTATTATAACATTTGATTCATTTATGTATTTTATGATGATTTTTTGAAGGCAATTTTAAATAAATATACTTATGATTAAAAAAATATTTATGTGTGTGATCAACGCACGTGGAGCACGAGTCCGGTAACTTTTTTTTACATTAAAATTTTTTTAAACAAAGAATCAACTAAAAATCAATTGAGAACAGTAAAAAACAAGTGAAAATAACAACTAATTGAGTTAATTGCTTAAATACCCGGTGTATACTGAGTTTATGAAAAAATAGTTCAAACAAGAGTTGTTTATTTAAAAAAAGGAACATTTTTTGTTGTTAAATTTGTTTTCTATCTCTTTTGGTTTTAAAGATGAACACACTCCCGTCCCCTGGAGGGGGGAAGCACGTTTCGATTTTGTCTATACATGATCTTACCCCTACTTTTTAGCTCTACAACACACAAAATTTTAGCACGTTATATCGTTTCGATTTTGAGTTATCGTGTATAGACAACTCCAATTCGGACACACAGACATGCGGAAATGAACTATTTATGTCAATTTATGAACTAAATACCAACAAATTTTTTCTGCGGGCAATATTTCCAGCCGTTACAAAGTCGAAACTAAATTTAATATACCCTTGTATACATTATATGTACCGGGTATACTAAAACATCTGTTCTACTTCAGTATAAGGTAAATATACTTCAAAAATTTTGGACAAAGCTTTCCGTGAGTCATAGAATTTCTTAAATAATTTTTTAAACGTCTAAGCTTAAAAATGGACTCTCACAAGAGGCACTGAATACTGGTGAGTGGATAATTATTAAAGTTAATCTAAAGTTTCAGAAAAGGTTAAATAACTTTTTTTAGCATATCGACGAACTGCCTAAGACGGTCTACGGTTGACACGATATTTAAAAAAACGAATCGAGATAACCTGCTGAAATTTTGTGTGTTATAGAACTAAAAACTAGGATTACGATCGTGTATGAACAAAATCACCGGTTGACGGTGTGATGGCTTATGATATAAATTATTTATTAGCAGAATATGCTCAAAAGTCACTAATACATATACCCAGTTTTAGTGATGAGTAGATAAAGAAAGTTAGTTACAAAAACAACTAATATAAAAATATCTCTGTATAAAAATAATTAGTCGATAAAATGAGTGTACACCAATTTTAGTAATATGTATGAATAATTTAAAAAGCAATGAAACTTATCTACGCCATATATGCTTTTGACATCTCTAACGACAAGCACAAGCAGTCAAAACAATTTTTTCGTATAAATTCGCATTGAAAAATACTAACCAATTTTCACATGTAAGAACTGTTAATTAAACGTTTGGTTATTCTCATAAATACAATACTAAACAATTTTCATGTAGAAACCTGTTTATTTTAAGCTTTGATTGTTCCCTTGAAGATAATATCAGAAAATTTGATGTGCAGTTTTTATTATAATATTTGATTGTTCCTTGTAAGATAGATAAAATGGTCTACAAATAGGCAATAATAATTTTTATCTGTTCCAATAGACTAATAGAGATTTCCATAATAACATTTTACAGACCATTGATTAAATCTAACCCATATGTACAATATTCTTTGTAGTTCAGGAGTTAGTGTCTGATAATATTAATCTATGGTGAATGGGTCGAATCAATATTATTTTTCTCCGTAAACAAAGCATGTATAATAACAATATATTACACTGTGGTACAAAGATTAAATAATGATCTATTCATTAATTTTATTTTTTTATTGAAGTGGTTGTGATTGCTTTGCTGTTGTTAGGATCACATTTTAATACGCAAAAATTCACTACTTGTATATTTGGAAAACCCGGTTTTCTTTTTATTTTAAACTACTGACAGGCAACTACTTGCAAACTAGATCTATGCTGAAAAGAGTTAAAAAGCAGTATAGTGTGATTTATCTTTTGTATATCAGTCTTGTAAGGATCATAAAAAACAAACTTTGGTAAAATGTAATAATCAGTACCGTAATTCGGAGTTACTTAAGCCACTTTTCAATTTTAAACATTTGTCAATTCAAGATTTAATTTATGTATAAATATGGTGGCATGCGGGCCTGGCTTATATTACCCCTTAATAGGGATATCTTTATCAAACAGGGAAGAAATCAGTATTAACTATATAGAACGAGTAACTTAAGCCACCCCGCTACCATCAGTGATGTAAATACGCTGCATATTAGTGATAGTATCTGCAATATTCAACTCTATCTTATCATCCACAATAGACACGGCTATTAACTGTACATGTAATAGAACTTACGAAATGGAAGAACAATAAAAGTATTGTTTCAGGCTTTGTTGGTAAATGTTTACATGTGGTTAGAGAAAAAAGCGCTTTAATGCGCGTCGACGTGCAAGTGTTTTTTTATAAAGGAAATGTCATTTTGACGTTTAGCAAATTACCTGTCTATATAAAAAATACTTGCTCATCGACGCTCATTAAAACGCCTTTTTTTCTCTTAACACAACCATTGAATTCAACTTAAAAATATTACTTTAGCGATTAAAGTTATGAAAGGCATAAATAAATGATAAAATGAGCTTACATGGAAATATAAGTATATTAACTTACCTGTATAACACATTAACTATTAAAATATAAAAACTTCATAAACATATGAATCTGAGGGTACCAAAAAGAACATACAAACTCAAAAGAATGTTAATAATATCAGTGTTCGAATTTTATACAACCAAATAGCTTTAGTTACATCGACGACTTAAGCAACCCTGATTTATTCGGTATAAACATATCCTTAACTTCTTTACATGATAAAATAAGTTACAAATATGAGGAACATTTTTTGTTTGAATCAAAGCAATGCCACATAAGCGTGTGGTAAAATTATAAATTTTGACATGCACTGAAAGTGAAACTATTGTACGCTTAATACAATAACTTATGGACAGCCAACAACGATTAATTATTTTGGACACTATCTCTCGAACTATTACTTGTAATATGTACCTACTATTTCCGTAACACTAGTGTATAAGTGCATAAATAGTTATTTATGATCATAAAACGTATTTAAATAACTTTTTATACATAAATAAATAAAAGAATCATATCATTATATCATCATATCACAGTCACCTGGTGCTACGTTTCTGGTGTCTCCTGATAGCCGATAATGGTAATGTAAATCGACCAGTGGTACCTAAACCTTGTAAAAAGTGTGGTACCTGATCAAGACTTTCTAATGATTGACTTAAATCACCACCAGCACCAATCAATTCCAATGTTGAGGCTCTTGCCCCACCTGACGATGATGTTATACTTTAATAAAAATAATAAACTAAAATCACTAATTTTTTACCGTTCAAAAAAGTGATTAAATTGAAATTATAAAAAAAAAAGAAACATATGCTATGAAATAAATAAGATTTAATAATTGTTTTTTTTTTTTTAAATATAGGTACCACTAAATTTTGTTTTTAAATGATAATAGAAATTAAAACAAATATAACAAAATACACCACCAGGATTTTTGAAAATATAGCACTTACTTGATTTGATTAAAAGCAACGGAAATATGATAATTTGTACAATACGTTTTGATTAATTTTTTTATACTCCATATATTTGTAAGATATATGTGTTTTGATTGATTTGTGATTTGATATGGTGATTGTGAAGTGATTTTGATGAATACAAAAAAAAAATAAAAATAAAGACTATTCTACATATTATAGTCAATTTGACAAATATTAATGAATAGGTGGGTGTATGCATTTCATTTTACCCCGATCATTTGGTAATTTTACCTGGAAAGTTTTCCGGGAGTTTTGAACTTGGTATTTTTATAGATTTCGACGTGCTCTTTTCGAATTTTCAATTTGCTACCTCGTATCTTTGCCACTCGCGCAGCCATATTGAGAAAATGGCGCCCAAAAACAGTTTTTTGGCAATATCTTCTTTCCGTTTCATTTTACGATGAAAATAGTTATGTAATAAATTAAACTAGAGAAAATTTCCTGTAATTTATGCTCTTACCTTTTTTGGCAAAACAAATAGTTTCAGCGTACGAGTGCCGCAACTCACACTCATCTACACAAACAGGCGTATTTCGTATATTAACTAAATTATTTCACTACGCGTTGGAAAACCGACCTACTACGGCCTATACGGTCCGTTGCAGGTATAAAAGGACGCGCTACCTTGGCCTTCTACGGAACATCTGTCGACAGAGCTAAAATATTATGCCTAAGTCATCAGTACGAATCTATCATACTGATGAGAAATGATAAATAATGAGACATTAATCTCTGCATCTTTGCGTAGAGGAAGCGATGTCGTAAATTCCAACATTCTCATTCAGAGATCATGTTTTTGTGCGCTGCTGAGATAACAGCACAGTTTATAGCAAAACAAAAACAGGCACGAAAAAAAAATTATCAGTAAAAAACAGTATTTCAGAAATTGCTAGAGCTCGTAATGATGATTGTTGTTTTGCGTTACAAACGAAATGAAATAACACAAATTACGGACAATCCGCTGTGCAGTATATAAACTGGTTTCGATGCTTTACGAGTGAAGTTTCTGGAACAAACATACAGGATGTCCCGTAAATAGTTGAGTTCCATAAGAGGATAGGTAGAGGGTACGATTTTGGAACGAAAAGTCCTGAGACATTTTTTCATTAGTTAATTAATTATTAATTAATTAAGGAAACTAGGTTGAAACCAGAGTTGCAAAAAGTGAATTTTTTTGATAATTCATTTTTGATTTAATTATCAATTTTTGGAAAAATGTATTGCTTAAATTTTTTAAATTATTAATTCCTTGAAAAGTGCATTAATAAAATTTTTTAATTTTTTTTTTAAATGTAATGAATAAATTGTTTTAATAATAAATTTTAGAAAAATGCGCAAATTAAATTCGGTAATAAAAAAATGTCTCAGGACTTTTCGTTCCAAAATCGTACCCTCTACCTACCCTCTTATGGAACTCGACTACTTACGGCGGGAACCCTGTATATACTGTTACTGTATATCTCTAAATAATATTGATATTTTATCATTTCTCAAAAATTTTAGCTAGTTTCAATAATTCCAGCAACGGACCATATAGGCCGTAGTAGGTCGGTTTTTCAACGCGCGTGAAATATATTTAGTTAATATACGAGTTGGTGTAGATGTGTGTTGGTTTGCGACACTCGTACGCTGAAACTATTTGTTTTACAAAAAAAGTTTTCCTAGTTTAATTTATTACATCACTATTTTCATCGTAAAATGAATTGGAAAGGAGATATTGTCAAAAAAACTGTTTTTGGGCGCCATTTTTTCAATATATATATAATTTTCAAAACTCCCGGAAAACTTGCCAAGGAACCCCTTTTTTGAGCACCGAATGATTGTACTATTTGTGTTATACCCAAATTTCATGTTCAAACAGTAGTTCAATAAACAAAAGTTTTAAATCAGTAAGTGAACAAAACGTTACAACTAAGTTTAATTTTTGTTTCAAGTTTTTCATTTGGTCGTTCTAAACATAACTTAAGCGCGGCGTATTTCAATGTGTTGAAGCAATCCGGAGATCCAGGTCTTGCAATACATTAGTTTTTTTTTTGTTGAGATACCTCGGAAAATATACATTTTCGATGACAATGTGCATTAGGTGAATGAAGAAGATATCGCAAGCATCTTTTTTATGAAAATTGATATTTATTCAACTTTTCATAAAATTTTCATAAAAGTTGTGCATTTTTTAGTCTTTCCTTTAAATTATTTGTATTGAGCTTACTTTATAAATAATTACTAAATACATTCATATGGAACCGAAACGTACGTAACAATCAGACCTTCATCAAAAATGCTCAAGTTATTTTCTTTTCTTATTTTTTTGACATATTCAATGCACTATGGGTCAAAGAAGTTGTGTCTTTTTTCAAAATTGTATAGTCATTTGATTCGAAACATTTTCCCAAAAACCAAATGAATAAAACACAAAATGGCTATACAATTTTGAAAAAAGGCCACGACACTTGTGGCCTATAGTACACTCGATTGCCTTAATTTGTCATCAATATGGCGTCAACTGGCTACAGTATTCATCAATGTACATCTCTTTTTTAGTCAATGTATTAAAAAGAGATGTGCACTGTAGCCAGTTGACGCCATATTGATGACAAATTAAGGTAATCAAGGGTACACTTAACCATTTAAGGTCATGTCATTTTTTAAAATTTTATAATTAATTTGTGCCTTTAGCAACCCGACTCGGCTTCTCATGGGTGCAGGATGTGCCATACATATAAACCTTCCGGAAAAAATTATCTACATAATGATGAAAACCGTTTCAAAATCCGTTGCGTGGTTAGAATGAGTTAGCGGATAAACAGACAGTCGCGGAGAGCGACTTCCTTTTATACTATGTATAGATGAACAACTTTTATCCAAAGCATTTTTTCGAAAACCAAATCAACTTTTGCAACCAATTATACAACATTATTTTTGCAATTATTACCCGACTACTGAAGGTTATGATTTTACCAGTCTATTTGTCAAAATATGATGTATGGATGTTAGTATGTTCATCTGTTCCCGTGTAGCTCATAAGCTACTTATCATATTTTGGCAAATGAGATGTCGTTAGCTTCGTCTGTGTGTCATAGGCTATGTGACATCATATTATAATCCAACATGGCAGATATGACTCGCATAATACGCTAGGCAACAGCAAAAAATTTCACAAATGTATTGATTTTGGTGTCAAATGAATGGTTTTAATTCAAAGATTCAGAAAAATGTATAATTTATTACCCGACTGCGGAGGAATGTTATGATTGTAGCAGTCTATGTATATATGTATGTTAGTTAGTATGTTCATCTGTTTTCGTGTAGCTCCCTAAGCTACTTATCATATTTTGACAAATGCAGTTTAAAGAACTAAAACCTGACTACGAAAAAACACAAAACAAGTTCGATAAAAAAACAATGTAATATGATAAAAGTTTCTCAAAACAAAGAGAAATATTTTTACAAATTCAACATTGTTTTGAAACTTTAGCCATATTATATATTTTTTTTATATAACATTCCGTGCTTTTTTCGTAGTCAGGTTTTAGTTTTTTATACTTATTTATTTATAAATAACTGTTTGCCATATAGACCGAAAAAGTCGATTCAAGTTTTGATGGATTTGCATTTTTTTTCATTTGGTGCACACTTTTGTAATTTAGGAATCTAAAATCTAATTTTGTGTTATATACCTTTACAAATATTATAGAGATCTATAAAATACAACTCTCTGTCACGCTACGGTGAAAATTTATCAGTTTAAGCCAAAACTTTAACAAATGGATTTTTTTTCCTTTTAAAGTTTTGTTAATTTTTAAACTGTATAAACTCCGAAAATTTGTGACCTTCTATTTTATTGACTCTTACAGCTTTTGTAACGATATATGTTGGATTCTAAAATGCTTTTTAAAACATCCCTAAAATAGATAAAATGGACATTTTAGAATAAATCTCGATTTTGTGGGGTCTCATTCGATACGTTTTTCCCTCATTTATCCAATGCATATTATCAGGGAAAATAAATATTTCTCAAGATATCGTCGAATAAACTCTCGAAAGTGAATAAAATCAGCAATCTTAAACCAAATGAATTTATTAAACTCGCACGCAAATTATTGACCAATCGTAGATATTTTTAAGACTATCTACTTCTGTAAATTGAACTTGAATGAGCATATAAATAAATTATCTTCAAATTGACGATAGCATACAGAATGAATATACACAATTAATATTAATAAAATATTGCAACAATGAAACATTAGAGATGTTAGTACGCAAATGTCAGATTCAAGTATGAAATATATTTTACTTCATAAGGTTTGATAATCTTTGCATATTTTTATCAATAGTTTTTAAAATAATAATGAATGCATTCGTACTTAATCTGACACTAGATATTTAGACTGTTTCATACCTTGATTAGTGCAAGTACAAGCGATTTGTTCAAGTAGAGTGATTAGTGTGGTGGAGTTCATTAAGACTGTTTAGTGAACTTGTTTAATTCATGATTACATTATTAAGACACGGCAAATAGTTATAAAAAGATACACATATGTGAATTATGGGGTCTACACCTTCCTATTTTTATAAAATGTTTTTGTAAATGCTTTTTAATCGAACGTTAAATTCGACGTTTAACTTCAAATATGAAAAAAACAAAAATTTGTATCACTGTTTCACCCGTTTCAAAAATGCATTTTTTTTAGGCTGAAAATTGAAAGTTTATAATTCTAATAATCGAATAATCTCTCAAATTTTATTCAAAAATTAAAAAAACAAGTGACAACTAACAACTAACTGAAACGATTTAAAAATTGAACAGATCTGAACCAAATCAGTCTCTCACAATTTTGATTATTCTTGTAGTAACTATGTTTTACTATACTTCCATTTCTTTTTTCATACTTAAAATATATACTACTTATCTTTGTTTATAAATGAATCATTATACAGAGAGTCACAAAAGTGAGGAGTTTTATGAAATGTAAAAAATTAACATTTCAGGTATGTTCAATTTTATTGAACGGGAGTGTACATACCGAGTTTATTATCAATGTATGAACTGAATATTTTGGCAAAACTATTAAGTTTATGAAAAACAGCTCCAATAAAAGTTGTTTATTTTAAAAAATGAACAGTTCTTGTCTTTTAATTTTTCTTCTATCTTTTACGGTTTCAAAGGCAGATCCACAATTTCGAAGTCAATTTTAAGTTCTAGAACACACACTCAAAAAATTTCAGCACGTTCGCTCTATTCGTTTTTCATTTGATCTGATTTCTTCATAAAAACGGGGTGTTGCATTTATTCTATTCAAATTTTTATTATTTAAACAATAAAAGATTCGATTTTATAATGTTTTCATCCCTTTCAAGGGGAGAAGTTTATTTTATTGAAAATTTATTTAATTCATTTAATATTGCGTTAGAAAAACGCTCTAAAAGGGATTTTTGATTGGAACATCAAGGAATTCGAGCCATTGTAGCATCTCACTAAAGTAGTAGCCAACAAAAAAACAACATCTAAATCGGATGGAGTTTTCAAGAAAAACGTCGAATGGCGTATGAATTTTTTTAATTAGATTTTCGCATTCTACATCTTTTGAGAGAAAAAAACATAGACACAAGTTGAAAATTTTTATTTTCTGAGGCAGAAAATAAATAATAATTAATCGAAGCGATTACGAAATTATATTATTAATACAACAATGGATCAAAAAAATTACCATAAATATAATAAAAAAAACAACACAGAGCTCTGCCTTGGTGTTTTTTAAATTCAATTAAACTGTCTGTCCAGTTGCGTTTAGCAAGAGAAATGTTGTGAGTAAAAGAGATGGTGGTGAGACACGGGATATAATGCTATTTGTAAAAATTAAACGGACTCCTAATAAATATTATATTTCGTTAAACAATAAACACTGACTGTTCAAACGATCTTAGTGAATCAATTACCTGTACTAATCAAAGTGTAAATATCAGCCATTGGATCAGCTTAGCAGATCTTACAGGCATATAAGACCCTCATCACATAGACACAAATCATCGACGAATTTATACTAAAAATCTCCATGTGATACGAGCCTCATTCAGCAATTATATGCGTTTCTATACGCGCATGATCTACTAAACACTCCATTAAATGTAACTGTGGAGAAGGTGGAGTGGAGAATATTCTATGATTTGTGGATACAAATTTAACAGAAATTACGTAGAGTGGAGAATATTCTATGATTTGTGGATACAAATTTAAAAATTATTTTTTTCGAAAACCGAATAAGGCACAAATCAATTATAAAATTTTGAAATGATAGCTCGACTTTTGATGCTAATTGTACATGTAAAAATGGAAATGGTGAAGATTTAACTAACTAATACAAATATTAAAAGCTCTTTCAGACGAGATATTAATTATTTGTTATTACATTGAGTAATTGAAATATTACAGAAGAAATTAGCCAAAACAGAGGTATTCTGAAGAAAAAAAACTATTACCCTTGTGATTTTGGTTATGTCATAGAACTGCCACCTCTCTGGTTTTGATTCGGAGGCTCCTATTTTTTAAACTTGTATCCGGTTTTCGGAAAACCCCAACTATTCTATAAACTAAAATATAGAGATTTAGTAGCGACTCCGCTACAAATCCATTAAAACAAACCATATTAAAAATTTTTTTAATAGTAATACGTTTTGATGTTGAAATACTGAATATATTAACAAACTTTAAAAAAAATCGTTACTCAAGAACTGTTTATTCTAGCTTGTTTTAATCGATTATGCATATATACTCCCACCTCCTTTTGTAATTTTCCCCTAAAAACATTTCCCGACACTTTAATTTTTATACTCATTAGATTATTAAATCCTAGAGTAGATGTGACAAATATAACCAAAATTTCACACAAGGAATAATTTTTTTTCCAACAAAAAATTATTTTTTTTGTACAATTATTTCTTAAATTTTAAGGATGAAAGATGATGTAATAAATGCCAATATAATTTCACAATGGATTCAATTCCTAAATGATGGCCGTTAATATGAAAAAAAGTCACACACTAATAGATATTAAATAGACGATCATTAAATATGATTATATATTTAAACGAAACTCTAATAATTTTATTCACGAAGTTTACTTATAGTACAGTTAGAGCAAAGAAAAACATGAGTTAAAATGTTCTAAGAGCCACCATTTCGGTGACTTACCGCTAGAACAGCTATGTCAGACCTATATTAAAATATTATTATCAAATGAGTAGCACAACAATACTTTTTGTTAGTCGATAGTTAACGATAGCATTTGAAAGGGCTTTTATGCGTTAAACGCACCCAACCATATACTATTACTCATGCACAAGACAACCATTCGAAGAAATAACTACTCAATACAATTTAGCTGTATTCGTTATTTACACCCGCACTCGCTGGTTGTAAAAATAATTTTACAATTTTAAATCTATAGTTTTATTTGTATTAAATTTTTTTGACGTCCTGCACCTGATGATGATAAGTTCCATATCTCCTAGGAGATGTTGGAGACCACTTTACGCCATTGATTTTTCTCTTTGGACGCATAATTCAATTGACTAGTGTTCATTTTTGTGTATGTTTTTATGGTGTCTAGCCATGTTGTTTTTTTTCTGCCACGAGCTCTCTTCGAATCAAGCTTTCCCATTAGTACCAATTGTTGTATTCTATATTTGCTGCCTCTATTCAAATGTCCAAAATAGGCTGCTTGTCGTCGTTTAATCAACGTTACCAATTGGAGTCGCTCATTCATCAGTTTTAACACCTTATCGTTGGATACATAGTCTTTCCAATGGATATTTAGCATCCGTCTGTAGCACCAAAGTTCGAACGCTTGAAGCTTCTTTTGGACATCTGTACTCAAAGTCCATGTCTCGCAACTGTATAAGACAATTGACCACACAAAACACTTTAGAAACCTCACTCGCACATCCTTTTTTATTTTATTGTTCAAAATCAAATGTTTCAACTGAAATAGTACTGTTTTAGCCTGTGCAATTCTTGCTTTTATTTTTACCGTTTGGTTATTGTTTGAGTTAAACAAGACGCCTAAATATGTAAAATTGTCCACTTGCTTTATATTTGTTTTATTACATTGTATATTTATGACACTTTGTGCTTGTTTTTTAGAAAACTTCATTACAACCGTTTTTTTTAGATTTATTGTTAAACCAAATTTTTCACTCATTTTTTGAACGTTATGAAGTATTTCTTGTAAATCTTCTTGTGTATTTGCAAGTAGGACAGTATCGTCTGCATATCTGATATTATTTATTATTTCCCCATTAATTTTAACGCCCACGCTGCAGTTTTCTAGTGCCCTTATCATAACCTGTTCGCTATAAAGATTATAAAGAAGTGGCGATATAATGCAGCCTTGTCTGACTCCCTTTTTTATCTTAATCCATTTTGTTTTTATTTTTCCATTTTGTACTACAGCCTCCTGATTGACATATATGTTTTTAATTATATTGACCAGTTTCTTATCAATTTTCTCTTTTTCCAGTATGTCAAATAACATATCATGATTCAAACTATCAAAAGCTTTTTGGTAGTCTATGAAACACGCATACACATCGTTATTATTCTCCAAATGCCTTTCAACAATTGTTCCTAGAGTGAAAATAGCTTCTCTAGTACCGATTCCTTTCTTAAATCCCATTTGTAGCTCACTTATGTTATTCAAAACTTCTCTTTCTATTCTGGTCAGTATAATTTTTAACAATATTTTAGCAGTATGGCTGAGTATGCTGATGGTTCGATAATCTTCACATTCTCTAGCATTGATCTTTTTTGGCAACGGATAGTATATAGCGCGAACAAAATCTTTAGGTACTTGACCAGAGTAATATATATCGTTGAAAAAATGCAACAATTTGTTCAGTGTTTCTTCATTATTTACATTTTTTAGGTACTCGGCAGGTATTTTATCGTCTCCTACTGATTTAGCTTTTTTCATATATTTTATTGCTTTTTCCAATTCGGATCTCAATATTGGAAGATTTTCCTCTGTTTGATTACATTCTCCAGTACTGTTTTGAGTTAATTCTCTTTCATCATAGAACAAGTCTGTGATGTAATCTTCCCATCTTTGCTTTTCTTGTTCCGCATCCCGAATTATTTTCTTATTTTTATCCACGATAAACTTAATTGGGTTTTTTTTTAATTTTCCAAGCAATTCTTTCACTTCACTGTACAATTTTTGATCGTTTTTCGCTGCAACTAAGGCCTCAATATTTTCACACTTTTCCGTCATCCACTTTTCTTTTGCTTTTTTTATTTCGTTATCAATCACTTTCTGAATCACTCTATATTGGGTATCATTTCTGTCTTTATACAATTTTCTTTCTGCCATCAGTTTTAGAATGTCATCGGTCATCCATTCTTGTTTTTTGCCCTTAGTATTTAATTTTAATACTTTTTCTGCAGCTGTTTCTAATGCTAACTTTATACTTTTCCATTTTTCTTCTATGTTGCCTTCGTCATTATATTCTGCTTTTAGAATATTTTGTATGATGATATTAAATTGTTCTTTGCAATCTTCATCTTCAAGTTGTTTTAGTGATACTGATGCTCCTTTATTTTTTTTTTTAATTAACTTTTTACTTTTGATCCTCATTGTTGCCACTAAAATATTATGATCTGATCCTACGTCCGCACTTGGTTTAGTTTTTACACTTACAATATTGTTCTTAAACCTGCGCTGTATCAGGATGTAATCTATTTGGTTTCTAACTATTCGTTGAGGTGTGTCTGCCGGAGATCTCCATGTATAGAGCCTTCTTTTAGGAAGTGGATAAAGAGTATTTGTTATGACTAGCTGATTTTCTTGAGCAAAATTGATTAGCATTTCTCCGCGTTCATTCCTTTTTCCCAGACCGAACTCTCCCATGACTCCTTTTTCTACGTTACTAAATGTACTCTTACCTACTTTTGCATTTAGATCGCCCATAATTATTAGCCTTTCATTTGATTTACACTCTTCAATGGTTTGTTGTAGTAAGTCGTAAAATTCAGTAATTTCTGTAGTGGAGGATCCAGTGGTTGGTGCATATACTTGAATTAGATTTGTTTTGATGGAGTCATTATTCAATTTTATAATAATTATTCTATCAGATATAGGAACGCAAGATTCAACCATATGCTCTATTTCTAGATTTACTAGGAAACCTACTCCATTAAAGTGTTGCGAACCTCCCGAATAGTATAATTTAAATCCATTTTTTACTAGAGATCCATCTCCAGTCCAGCGCACTTCACTTAGACCTGTTATATGGATACCTAATTGCTTTATTTCGACTATTAGGTTATCGAGCATACCGCTCTTATACAGACTTCTTACATTCCAGGTGGCAATATAAAATTTTTCCCCCTTTTTTGATTTTTTTTCGTTATTTGTAACATTATTATTATTATTGTTATAGTTATTATTACTATTATTATCACTGTTATTACCATTATTATCATTAATATTGTTATTATATTCTACGGACTCCTTTTTCTTGTTTTCTTTGTTTGGTAGTTCTAGTTCATGTTCCTTATTCATTGCAGTGGTCATCCTGAGCAAGGTACAGCGATGGGTTGCCGTTTCCTTTCGCCGGATTTCGTCTCTGTGCCCTTTTTGGTTTATTGACTCAGTTTCTCGTGTGTTTGCATTCGGTGCTTTATGCCGAAAAAAGATGTTATTCTATCGTCTCTACTGCGCGTATTGCTAGACTTCCCTTCCGTTATATTACTTTTCTTTGCTTCTTGTCTTTCGACTTTGGTATTACTTACATCTTCATATTGGTCTTCACTTCTTTGTCGCTTGTTATTAGTTGCTTCGATTAATAATTGTTCATTGTTTTCGATAATATCAAATTCTTCGATATTATCAAATTCATCTCTGGTGTAATATTTTCCACTAATAAAAAGCTGGGTTCCCCGAACGCTTGCTTGCTTTCCTTCGTTCCTTAATTTCATGACTATTGCACCCAATCTGCTTCTTTCTTCTCTAGATTCTTTTGAGAAATCTTCTTTTATGGTAATATTGGTTCCTTTTAACATAGTCTTAGATTTAAGTAATTCTTTCTTCATTCGCAATGTAGTACAAGATAAAAGTATTGGCCGTGGTTGAACTTGTTTTTTGCCCATTCGGGCAACAAAATTAAAATCTACATTATCTACTACCATTTTGAGGTCATTTGTGAGTAATTTCTTAATTCTGTTTTCCAGGTCATACACCGTTTTTTCGTCTTCGTCTATGCCAAATATTACAACGTTGTTTTTTCTGTTATGATCTTCGAGTTGTTTTATTCTTTTCTCCTGTGTAACTAATTGTTCTTTAAGAATTTTATTTTCTTCTTTTAAAACTTTTATTTCCTGGCATGTGTTTTGTAAGATATCATTTATTTGATTACTCAACTTTTCTTCTGATTTCTCTATTCTGATGTTTAACATTTCCATGTATTCAAGTAGTTTGTCTAGTTTCGTATTTTCTTCAGTCATTTTATTTGCAACAAAAAGCAGTTGTTATTTTCAACAGAAAAGATTTATCAAAACTAGCAATTAATAAAAATAAAAAAAAATCATAAAACACTGCTGACGTAAGATTCGAACCGTTGATTTAAGACACTGTTCGATTAGATGTACACGCCTTAACTCACTGCGACAAAACAACTGATGCGATATTGTGCACAATTATTACTCTGATGATCGAAGATCACTAATATTATTGTTATAAATATATTTTTTGCAATGTCACCTTGTCTTGTTGTTTTTTTTTTTATAAACACTGACACTAATACTTTATTTATTTCTCTGTTTTTCAAAAGACCAGAATTTTGAAGCGCAATTTCTCAGTGCTGTGAAACTAAATCACAAAACTATTCACTTATCACTCAATTTATATTATCCCTATTAATTTTATTTTTTTTGCAACTTATTTTAGCGTACAAAAAAACAAACACGTCTGTCTTCACCAAGCACATAGACCAGATGTCACGTTTTTTGTACAATTATTTCTTAAATTTTAAGGATGAAAGATGATGTAATAAATGCCAATATAATTTCACAATGGATTCAATTCCTAAATGATGGCCGTTAATATGAAAAAAAGTCACACACTAATAGATATTAAATAGACGATCATTAAATATGATTATATATTTAAACGAAACTCTAATAATTTTATTCACGAAGTTTACTTATAGTACAGTTAGAGCAAAGAAAAACATGAGTTAAAATGTTCTAAGAGCCACCATTTCGGTGACTTACCGCTAGAACAGCTATGTCAGACCTATATTAAAATATTATTATCAAATGAGTAGCACAACAATACTTTTTGTTAGTCGATAGTTAACGATAGCATTTGAAAGGGCTTTTATGCGTTAAACGCACCCAACCATATACTATTACTCATGCACAAGACAACCATTCGAAGAAATAACTACTCAATACAATTTAGCTGTATTCGTTATTTACACCCGCACTCGCTGGTTGTAAAAATAATTTTACAATTTTAAATCTATAGTTTTATTTGTATTAAATTTTTTTGACGTCCTGCACCTAAAAAGTTTTAAATCAAACGCTTCAACATATATGTCAACAATTTCATTTCAAAGAGATAAAATATGTTGACGGAAAAAATCATCAGTATTGGCAATTTTCACTTCTTTTAAGGAGTAAAAGACTGCACCAAAATCGATAAAAACTTAAAACAACTAATCTAGTACATATAAGTTTATAAATATCAAGAAGACGTTTAACATAAATAATTTAAAGGTTACACCATCTTTGGTTGTAAATATATAGTACTACAGACAGCAATTGTGGTGCTCTTTTTCAAAATATTATCTTTGATTTGTGTCTTATCCCTTCAGTTTTCAAAAATACTAACAACTTTTATTCGAAACATTTTTTCGAAAATCAAATGGATTTGGCACAAATCCACTATTGCTGTCCATAATACATTATTGTATTTTGTATATGCTATGTGGCCTTTCAGTGGGTTACTCAAAATTGCACTTGAATATTTTTTAAACATTCAACTTAAATTACAGCTTTAATATCATATTAAGTTGCTACCGAAAAATATAAATTAGAGATAAAGATCGAATGATTGAATCAAATATGAGTTATTCAAAATAATGCATTATGTATTTTTTGTAAATGAAATACTAGTTTGTTAGTAGTACACTTGGCCACAAAAGTTAATGTCAGTTTTTAAAATTTTATAGTTGATTTGTGCCTTATTCATTCGGTTTTCGAAAAGAAAATTTCTAATTTCTAATTAACAACTTTTATCCGCAGCATTTTTTCGAAAATCGAATCAATAAGGCACAAATCAATTATGAAATTTAAAAAAATGTCATCAACTTATATGGTCTATACTCTATAGTACATTAGGGCAGCGTATGTTATTTCTGTCTTGAGAACATTTTTATTTTAAGGACGTTCGAAAGAGAAAAAAAATGCAGAGAAGTTCCTGTAAATATGTTTAAAAAAAAAGTCAATACGAATTCATTGGTATGCTTCAAAATGTTAGTTCAAATGCGTTTTTCTGTTTTTTTCGATATTGCATATCATAGATTGTAGAGGCTGCCCTGGGCGGGCTACACTTCGACCATAAGGTCCATTGTGATGCCTATGGATGTGAGGATTTGAATATCATACTTTTAACATTGATGATGACTACTTTGTAGTCGAAATACGTATTTATAAAATACAAAAATTTTGATCTAGGAAATTGGGGCAAAAATCGAAATTTAATTCGAAAAATCCTAGAGTTCTCTTTAATAGTATTTATACGATTCTATATTCAAACTAACCGCAAACGTTTGTAATCACGATGTTTAATTCTAGTATTCAATTAGAGTAGGGAAAGGTAATAATTTTTGCTTTTTCTATGTTGAAAGTATTCTTTTTGAGACTAAAGAACCTTTGAATGTCAAAAAATCACGAAATAATAATATAAAAACGTATTTTAACTATCGAATAAAATTCCATCGAATAAAAAAAATATTATTCGATGGTTAAAAAGTCACACGTTTTCATACCTCTTTTCATCTCTCAATTAAAATTATAAATGTTAGTTGTACAGTTCCGGGAGTTTGAGATTTTTTTTAAAGAAATTTCCTGCTCTTTAAGAATCTTTCTTTCGATTTTCGATATCTACAATACTTTTTGAAATATTTGCAAAAAACGAAACCCCCTTTTTTTTTTACTTAATTGTTTAAAACTTCTACAATTTTTTTACGCGAGACTTCAACTTTTTCAAAAACTTTCTAGATGCAATTACGAATCGAATGACACCTTGGTCATAATTTTCTGAGAAGGCGAAGTGGAATTCGAAAAAGAGGCACATCTTTACTATTGTAATAGTCATTCCCTATCCATAGCGTGTAAAATATAGACGTCAGAAAAATTTAAAAGAATGTATTAGATATAGATAATATTTTACATTATACTAAATTTTCGTAAGTTCATCTTGAAATTGCTCTCATAAGGATATTACCTTAAATATTGATAGAATATTACTGTAATTATTATTATAAAATTAAAATACTATTTCATTTGAAAAATTTGAAATTTGTATTCGGACTTGCTTGTTTCTGGTGGTGTGCGTACATATGCAAAGAAATTCACTACGTGAGAAATTATATGCAACTTGGATTTCGACGATTTTATCGTCTTATACCTGACATATTTCTGTTGCAATTTGTTACCCACCAAACCAAATATTTTTTATGAGAAACTCTTTGTTATTAAATGAATACTTTGTTATTAAGAGAATCGGCTTTTAAGACAAAAAATGGCTCTTTTGTTTAATGATACATCGTTTATAAACAGATCATATATTGTAAATATGACAGCAATTATTTAAAAATGTTTGATATTGAAATGAGCATGACATGATCATATCTAATGAGTTACATTTAAATGATTCAATTACACAATAAAATAAAAATAACACTCGTCTGATAAAGTAGACATAAAAGATAGAGTAGGTACTCAAAGTTAAACACAAGTAAGTATAATATACAACCAACAACATAAACGTATACATGTAACACAGTACAATTAAATATTACAGTAAACATTTAAAAAATACGTTGAAACCCGACACAAATTAATATACATTAGTCTCCCCGTAAAAAGTGATAAAACGTCTCAGAGTTTTCTGCTCGGGTAGGTAAAATGTAGTTTTTTTTTCAAAAATTTCAACTACAAAGTTTATTACAAACAAAAATTACAGTACATAAAATTATAAATAATTATTATAAAGGGTGTCTAACAATTTTTTGCTTAATTAATTGTTAAGATGATTTGAAAGGGATTAATTCTATTATATTATACCGAAATCGGTTATTATCGCATAGTTACTTTCGGTACTAAAAATGAGGAAAAAATATTCAAAAAACACATTTCGATGGGAAATTTAATTTTCTACAAAATAGTATTTTTGAAAATATCTCCTATTTTGCGTACTATACGAGTTATTTTGAAAAAAAACTAAAATAAATGTTTTTTTGAATGCATTTCGAAAATACACCCTGAAATTTAGTATCATTTTGTGATTTTATCATTTTTAGGTGCCAAACTAACATATTAAACAATAAAAACCCTTTAACGTAATTATTCCTGACTACCCCTTATTTTTCGGCATATTCACCAGTATAGCATGTAACTATACATAAGTTTATTTTTACAGTCGATTTGTGTCAAATAATTTCTGTTTTCATAAAAATGTTTCAAACAAAAGTTGTTAGTAATTTTATTTTAATAGTTTTGATTTACCTCTTTCTGTTTTAGAAATAGATTTTGGGGTTGGGATGGACGTTGCCTATACAATTTGAGCCCGATTTCAAAAACAATTATGCGGGAAAAAAAACAAATTTCGGTATAATATTATGAAAATTACCCATTCTATATATTCGTACCAACCATTATTCAGAAATTTATTGAAATATACTTTAATTTGTTGGAGTTTTTAAGAGAATTGAATTGAATATTTTACGATTTTTTGAAGAAAAGGTAAGTAATAATTTATAATAGGTTTCAACTCTTTTGTGTTTTCAGATTACACGTGTCTTTGTCTTAATTGTACTGTATTAATAGGTTGGGTTAGGTACTAAAACATTAAATTCTAAATTTTACACGTATTAAAAGGATGGTGAATGGAGTCAAATTCAACATCAATTGATAAATATCTAAATATGTATAATATTAAGAAGATTAATAAAATTAGTTAGTTAATATGTTAAATTAGAGATCTATGTTAGTATATCGATCATCACTTCGTATTAACTAGTAAGATAAATAAAGTAACAATGGATATAGGCATCGTATTCAGTAATAAAAATATAATGACATACCTTAAACTTAAATCAGGTGATGCACATCGTACTACAGGACTAGGAACTGGTGGTACTACACGAAATGCAAATGTTACATAATTTTTCCAAACGTGTAAATATATATCACGTTCATTTACTGGCTTCCGTACAGCAGTGGAACTTCTTAATAATGATGCACGATTACCATCAACAGGTCTAAAGTGAAATAATAATTCATTTCAATATACGTCAAAGTAAAATTGTCATCAACTCTAGAAAACTTGTTTGTATTTTTACAAACAAGTAGATTATCATTTTAATTGATACAATAACTGCTTTGTAGGACTTTTTGGGTGTCTTCATGTTAAAGCTCGTTTTGGGCATCACCGTTTTGATTATGTGATACAATTTTAAGTGAAGCCTCAAAGCTAAAAATATTTCAGGTCTGACTGAATGAGAATGCTGTTGGAATAACTGAATTTGAAACTAATCGATATCAAGTAATTATACACTTTCGCAATAATTCAATTTTATTTACTACTTATACTTGAATGCTCAAAAACAAGAACACCAGTTAGGTTAGGGACAAGATATATATAGGGATATATCATCTTTCGAAATTGATGCCATTTTTAACACACAATATTGCGACATAACAACCAAAATGAGCGTAAAAACTGGGAACTTTTGAAATCTGTAGTGCCAACCATGTAGAGTTTACAATATTACGAAATAGGGACCTTAAGCAGCAATTAATTGAGTAATCATGGATCATTGGAACGGCGAACTTAAAACTACCTCTGCACTTGAGATCACCATTATACTGGACTAGAAATAAAATAATATTAAATAAAATACAATACATACGTTGGATCAATAACAGTAAATAACGAATGAACACGACCAAAGACAATTGGCCACGAATGTGTAATAGTTGCTGGACAGCATGTTAGTACACGTGCACGTTCTAAAAAACCAAATAAACAGATAGCCCATGGATCAATTGTGTACAAATTTAATGTTGAATTTGTTTTTGTTGTTGTTGCACTTTCGTCATGTAAACCAGCTGTCCACACACACGAGCTACGTTCTGCAATCCATTGCAGATCAATATTTGACACCTAAATTGCCAAGTGCATAAAATATACTTTAAACTACGTACGTTCTAACATAAACTGATAATGCATATGAACAAAAACTATATAAATGATCATAATTAAAATTTTCCATAAGGTCCCCATTGTAGAAATTGTGTTGAGATTTGTAGGTACTAAATATATATATATATATATATATATATATATATATATATATATATATATATATATATATATATATATATATTTATATATATATATATATATAAAGCTAAGACTAGATGAGCTACAAATACCGACTACCAACCTTCAGCTCTTGCACATAAACGTCATTAGCCAGAATTTAAGGTTTAATCAGCGCCGCTTCAATTAGCCAATGTAATAAATTTTGCTTCAGTGCGCCTGCGCGGCGTTTATGTTTAATTGTATGTGTAGCTGTAACATGTATTTCCACTATATCGCATATTTATCAAGTATTTAGTCACGCAAGCGCACTGAAGCAGAATTTTGTACCATAGCTAGTTGAGGCGACGCTGTCTACTCTTTTGATTTTGTTTGTTATTTCACGTTTACACGTCTATAGAGATATTCTGTCCAGCTATATAAAGGTCAGTGACTATGAGCATTAAATTACACTACCTCTATAGCGCTTTCAACAAGATATAAAAACAATCTAAAACATATATCAAGGCAAATTGGACTTTTATAGAACGACAAACTTATGCGCGATTGTCCAAAACAACTCACTCTACAAAATCACTTAAAAGACTATTTCTGCATATATAATATTAAAATAAAGCCATATTTCTGTAAAAAAATATTTTTTTCTATCTCATAAACTAGAGAGCTGATACAAAAAACTAGTAAGATTTTTTACATTACCCTACTACTATACTTTAAATCAGAGATCTTTTGCACCAAATGTTTGTAGACTTGTATTATCAATAAGGGTCTTTATTAAATGTGATGAGGAATATAAATTAAACATATGAAAAAAATAACGCAATCATAGGTCTCGAATCGTAAATTTCCATCTATCCGGCACGCTGAGCTAACCAATTACTTAGTGATTACATTTCTATAATCACATAAATTTTTATTTGTACGGGAATCTCTTAGTGTGCTTTTATTTGTAGCCAGCAAGTGACTATCTAACTTGAAATGTTAACGCTAGTAGCAGCACTCAAATTGCCCATAGTCAATAGTTATATGAGTATATAATGGAATTACCAGCGCTATTTAATGACTTTTATGAGCTGCGTACATTAAACGCACCGTTATATTTAATACATTATTATACTTACAGCTAACGCTGCTGATTTCTCACTTGGTGGCAAAATTGGTATAACTGATTCCATAACTTGTGGTAAACAACGATCAATAACATCAATTACAGGTTCACCACCATCATGATTTGTACATCCCAATTGTTTGAACAATGTTTTTGCTTCACGCAAAATTTGTGCAGCAATTCGACGTGGATTTAAACGACAATTACATAACATGACTAAAGCAAATGCTTCAACTAAATGTAAAACTGATGAAATTGTTGGTTCTACTTTTTGTTCTAATTTTTTATTAACACCTACAACATTTGGACTGTCTTTATTATATTTTGTATGATATATTGATGAACCTGCTGTTGACGATGTTGCTGTTGACAAAGTATTATTTGTTGCTGATGATGATGTTGTAGATGATGTTGTTGTTGGTGTAATTAACGCATTTTTCCAACTATTTAATAATTGTAAAAGCATACGTAAACCATTATCAACTAGTGAGGGGAATGTATCCAGCACATCACGTGCTAAAAATTGGGTAAATCCCCACAATACATCTTGTCGCCAATCAGGGAAATCAATGACTAATGTTTGTAAACTTTGATATGCAAGTGCACGTAATTCTTCATCCATATGTACAGTTAATCGTGATAATAAATCAACTAATTCATTGCCAGTCATACCATCTGGTATTAATCGTGGTACAGCCGCTACACATGTACGAAACAAATCAATACGTGGTTTACGTTCACCAGTTATCATTTCATCTGGTTCTTTATTCACATTTTGTGTACTTGTCATCATTAGTGGTCGACCATAATGTACATCTAATGCACGTAAAATATCCACAAACACACGACGCACATGAGGGAAGTATGGATTCATGCCAATACTACGTGCTGTATCCTCTGTTAACATTTTATTTAAAAATGTTTTCTTAACACGTAATGTATTACCTGATGGTAATACTCCCATTGTACGTGGCATTGGTGGTTCACCCTCTTTTTGTTGTAAGCTATCAGCGACAACAAGGAATGCACGTAAACCAATACTCATACGTTCTGGTGTTAAAATCATTTTAATTGGTCGTCCTACTGATAATAAATCAAAAACAATTTCGCGCATTGCAAAATCTAAACGTTCTTGTGCAATAAATTGAATGATTTTAACAAATATATTCAATGGTGTGTCACGTGGTACCACAGCTTTGGAGCCTTTTGGAAATAATGAATTGACAATACTTTGTAAACGGGATTGAGTTGCAGAATTACTTTCACATTTGATTCGTATCATATACACCCATAATAATCTGTACAAGGATTCTAAAAAAAAACAATCTCTTAAGCTCTTTGAGTGATTTTGGAACGCATATAAAAAATTATCTCATTATCAGCAAATACAAAAAAACGTCAATTATTTAGAGCGAATAAAGAAGAACCCACCAAAATTCTCGAGTATATTTTACGTACAAAAATTATCCAAAAAGGAAATTATTCGATTTCGAAATAAATGGTGCACGTATATTGTTCCCCTAGTAGCAGCCAAACGGGTTACCAGCAATCAGGAGCAGATACAGGTGCAATAAGATATTATCGATTGTTTGAGGAGCTAGGTTGTAAACGGCATCGCATGCCATGAAATAGAATGTATTTTTTTCTGATGTTTTAGAAATATAGATTGGAAACATCAAAAAAGTTATCGGAAACAAGAATAAATTTTATTTAGAATAAATAAATAAAAACGTTAATTTATGGTATTTCTTAACCTAACATTGTAAAACCGGTAGTTAATTTTCGTATCACAGTGAGGTTCCTATTATGTTTCATTTTACATGTTTGCCAATATACGAGGGCAGTTCGAAAAATTATCGGCTTGATAAGTAGATGTCGCTAAGGGTTTTAAATGGGTATGACTTTTCCCAAGTTGGATCCATCGGAGAGCCTTCCGAAGTATTTTAGTCAGTAATTTTTCGAATTACCCTCATAGTTTTGTATAATTGAATTTGTTACCTAATGCAACACGACACATTTTTGGATCACGATTTTTTAAATGTGATAAACACATTGCTAAAAAATAATGCCAATTTTGTAGAAAGAATGTTTTTTGACTAACACATAATAAACATGTAACCAATGGAAATAATGCTAATCGATGTTTGGATTTAGTGCTGGCGTCTAATGTTTGTGAGTATAACATTTCAACAAAATTCTTTAAACATGGAACATTTACTTCATTTTTAACAGTCTAAAAAATAACATTCGCATTTAATTATTATCAAATAGTATTTATCATGCATTTCAACAAATTAAAATTCATACCGCTGCAACAGGAACTAAAATTTCAACAAACAATCCAGCTAATGCATGTTTGATATCTTTATCTTTGACTTCTAGAAAATATTGTGCAGCCTCTTGCATAAATTGAAATGATGCTTCAAATTCTTCAATGGGTACCATTTTAACACGAAAGAATTTCATACCCATCAATAAAGATATAATACTTTGTGTTGTATGTGGACTCGGTTCTTTAGCTCTTAGTTCTTTTAATTCATTCATAAATCGTTTACGAACGGACATAAAACGTGATTGTGCCAAAGCACCAATCACTTCTGCATATAAATCAGCTATTATATGTATATTTGTAGCATTGTTTGCAACACCAGAACCAGATGTGAGGTGTTGACCTTCACGATATTTAAAATGTTTAAATGCAATATTTTCAATGTAATTGACAAGATCCTCGTGACCCGGATGAAATGATAATTGTTTTAATACTTCAATTAATACTAAACAAAAAATAAATTCAACAGCTAAATCACGACGCTCTTGTTGTATATCAGCCTCACTACGTTCAACTGTTTCAACAGCACTGCCACCAGATACTATGTACATAATACTTTTATTCTTTTGATCAACTTTTTTTTGTTCTATAGCACCACCTTCAGCCATTTGACGTTCATACCATGCGAACAATGCACGTAATAAAGATGGTAAACAATGTTCAGCAACAGAACCAAACGCACTTAATAATTGATCAAATTGTGCATCTTCACCACGTTGTAATACTTTTGATAATGGTTTCTCCTACACATGTGTCAATATTATACGTTTTATTAAGCATTAAATACACTTACGAGCAAAAAAAATCGGTCCAAGGTACATAAACTACTTTTACATATTACTTATTCAAAATAAAGATAAGAACGGTGAAGCAAATTTTGGTGTTCAAAATCAAACCTGAAACTTTTCTAGTGTAATAAGAGAAGTAGATTACATGCCCGCCCGGCACTTGTTAATAGTAGTAACTTGGTTAAGATAAGATAACAAAAATTTTCATTCTCGAACTTCTGTCTGGACACTACTCACTAACGTCATCTGAAGAAGTTGGCAACGTCAAGAATGATGCTTGTCGCTTCTGTTATGAGACGGTGAAAACAGCGGGTCACCGTCTTAAAAGTGTTAACTTCCTAGGCGGAGCTTTCCTCGTGCTATGTGAAAAGAGGCAACTTAACGCAGGTAAAATATTAAGGTTTCATAAAGAGCTTGGATCTAGCGTGATGATCCTAATAAAGAAGGGGAATGTCACAATAGATCTTTCAGGTGGCAGTGACGGGCGGCTTTGCCTAGTGTCCGCACCAATCTTATCTTATCAATTTGGTTACTTATTTGGTATATTCCGTCGACTACACTTTGAAGGTTTAAAGAGCAGATAGTGTTTTTAATCGGGAGCCGATTTAAATTTCGCGACATGTACAAAATACAGGTATTTTAGTAGCAGCCTTTTTGGTGTTTTTGGATCATCTCGACAATCATAAAATTTATCGCTAACATTTTTTAAGAAATGAGACATTTAATATTTTATTCCTACAAGTGGTTTTAGCACTTTCAAATTAGTTTATTTCTAAAACGAAGTGAGATATATGGCACAAAATTTTGTAGCAAATTGTTGGGCTATCATGCATTTTCTTTTCAAATTCTATAGAATATTTACTGTGGTTTTAATACTCGATGGTATATAATAGACGTAGAAACTTAATTTTTATTTGATCTGAAATCATTCATGGATCTTTCTGGTCACATGTGTTAATCAACAAATAAAAGTATTAAAGTTTAATCAAACTTTTATTGACAGATTGCAATGAATTTGATTGCTACATCAGATGTATTATGCTGTTTTAAATTCTCTTTCTATAACTTTATGCACTTTATCAGTGATTTAAATGTGTAGATTTTAAAAGACGTTAAAATTATGCACCTGCGGTAAAATACAAAAAATAAAACTTAGAAGTTTACAGTTGTAAAATTTCATGCACAGGTTGACCTTGCAAAAAAATTTTTTGGCCTAATTATTTTATTCTTTAATAAAATTAAATAGAAATATCTACCGAAAATCTTAGCTATTTCAAAAAGAAATCATTTTTCAATGTCTTTAAATTCTTGAGCCGATTTTTTTCCCATTAGTTAATTTTAAATTTGTATACTTACCAATGGTTCTGCCATAACAGCTTCCATTTTTCGTTCAGCTTGTACAGTAAAATCAGCGAATAAAGTTCGCATCACAAACTCTCCAGGTCGAACATCCATATCAATATTGACATAACAACCAGCTGGATGTGGTGATCGTTCTTTTTGTGCACCCCATGGTAAAACAGTAGTTTGTCCACCACGTACAACTGTATTATTGATGGTACTCACATTTGTTGTTGATGTCGTAGTATCATTACAACTAAAATTTGAACTTTTTACATTTGCACTAGCCGTTGCTGGTGTATAATCTTTCTCATGATCACGATCACCATGTTGATGATCGTATGTTGCTGTTGAAGATGCCATTGGTGATACACATGTTGGAATATCATTTGTGTTCCATACGACCTGTACACCACTGGCTGAACAACTTGAACTATGACTTGTACTTGTAACACCACCATCTGAATGACTTGGACTACCACTCTCACTGTGAATCGATGCATCCGATTCACTCATTGGACCTGTTGTACCCGATACTGTAGATGTATCTAAAAAAAATTACATAATCATTTATTTAGCCAACTCTTACTTCACAAATTTGATATACTCTATTGATATTACACAAAAATTTAAAACTTTTAATCATTTGAAGAGAGATCACACATTTTACATGCCTGAGTAGTTGACATCATCTCGATTCTCGACCAAAGATTTCAATGGCTTCGAAGTCCTAATATTTATAGTTTTAGAATTAAGGATGATACAACTCCAATAATATTCATTTTATAGCTTTGGAACCATTAAGAAACCAATACTTTTTATACTTTTCCAGTTCTATAACCTCATAATAATTATAGAACTTCGTGGCCATTGAGACTTTTGATGAGGATAATATATAGAACAAACTAACAACATATTACAAACTCAGCCAATTTGAATGGGATCTAATTTCAAAGATGATAAAAATATCTGTAATTTCTTATAGTAGGAGCCAGCAGTCCAAATAAAGTGTTATTAGTTTTTATCAAAATAATTGTTTACCCTACAAAAAATGGTTCGAATCCTCCGTCTTATAACATGTGAAAAAACTTAGAATTGTACAACTTTAAAGGTTTAATTTATAATGAATTCCAACGCTGTAACGAGGGAATAACACATCCGTGGCAAGTGCAAAGTTTGCTTAGTTATCCATAAAATTAGTGTTATTAGATCTTTGATTTAAAACAGATTATTAGAAATGCAATTTTAATAATATTGCAACTAAAATAGCAATTGAACACTCAAAATTTTCAAAAGGAGGTTATTGATAAAAAATAATCATTAACTTATTAACTTGATCAGGCACAGATGAGAGTATGAGAAAAAGAATACAGGATTCTGGGTTGAGGAATCCGGATCAAGTATTGAATGTGAGGGATCAGGAGAATATTGTAATGATAGGTAGATACATAGACGATATATTACAAAGGAGAAAGGAACGATTGGTATGAAAATGGTTCAACTTTTTTGAATAATCTTTTGTGGTCGTTTATTTTTTTTAAGAGTTCTGTTTAATTTGTAACACAATTTAATGTAATTTGATTAGCTCTTTGAGTATGTCAATAAATATTCTAATAATAATTAACTTGAACAAAATCAGTACACTGTTTTTTCCCATATATGTTTAAAATATTACGATCGAGGGTGTTCACCCTCACTCACATCTCCTCCCAATAGAAGGTCTGTATATAAAATAATTTTATTTCACCTCTTTCTATCAATAAAGTTTTTTTTCAAAATTTAAATATCAAAAAGACAAGGTTTTTGAAAATTTTCTTTATGCTAGCTCAATTTTAAAAAATCGAACAATGATACAAAACTTAATTATACAATTCTTGTTTGTTTTATCTCACTCCGTTCTCGAGATGTCGTATAGTAGAATGAAGATCTGTTCTGTTTTATATTGATTTAAATGTAATTGGAAACTAAATAACTTTTAGTTTGGCCTCATCTTTACTAAGTAATGGGTATGAGAAAAAAATAAATTTATGCGCATACGATTTTCTCACAAGAAAGAATGCATTTTTGTAATTAAAAAATTACAAAAAGATAAAATGCGCACCGTTAACAATAATCAAACTGAGTATAGTAATTAAGGTAGTTGACTCGCTTATTTTGCAAAAAGTTGCTAATATATTTATATCGAACAACGTTAATCCGATGCATTTTTTTAAAGCCAAATGAATTAGGCACAAATTAATTATAAAATTTTGAAAAATGAGCGCTACTTTTGTGGCCATGTGTACATTATATGATAAACGTTAAAACACTATATATTTTGTACTGGATAATACGTTCAATTGGCATAGCTGTAATAAGTAAGTTTATATGGTGTACTTGAACTTTTTGCTTTGAGTGTCACGATGAACTATCTTAAAGGTCTATAAAAATGATATTCTACATATAATCTAAAATGAAATGAGTATAGGGCGTAAGAATTATTTCATAACTTTTTCCGAGCAACTATAATGAATTATTACATACATGTATGCTAATAATAATAATGAATTTCATAACCATTAGAGTTTTAGCCGACTTAAAAATATGACGCCGAAGTCCGAACGTCCCGGTCTTTTGCCTTGAGTTTGTAGTTGACTACTTTCAGATGGGCTAGGTCTTGATGGGCTAGACGTAGAAGCAATCTAAACATGATTTTGTAGGACGACTCTGTTTACAAACACTTTTGATAACACATGCTAATACTATAATGAATAATTACATACATGCATATTTCTAACTATGGATGAAGACTATACATGTTTAATTTATAGATGGATAATGGAAGTGAAATAAAACTTTGTAAAAATAAAAAAATACATGAAATTATGTTGTGAATGAGTTCTTCTAAACTTTCATATACAGGTCGATATATACATGCCATCTAACAATTGAATTAGAAATCTTAGTATGAATCCAGTAGTAGCACCAGAAGCATGATTTGACAGTACAGTCCGTTTTAATAAAATTGTTTTAATAAGTCTGTTTTAATAAAGCACTATTCAAGTATTAAATTTTGAAATAATACTGAATATTGATTGATGGAATGTATGTTTTAATAGTGGTTCTTTTGTGTTATCGAAAATTATCTCATGTTGATAGTGTACTTATGATAAAATGCTACCTTAACAATTAAACAGTGACGCATTAACACATTTTCTGAAGGGACACTGAATGAGGGAAGTCAATAATAATAAGTCACAATTATTAAAATAAAGAAATTTCATAGGGCCACATTTTTATTGTTGTTAATTTGTCCATTCGGGATAATTTTACTACATGAAAAGCAATACAGTTATCGTGAATGAACAATTTAAAATTATAAAATAATACAAGTTTAACAAAAAACTGGCCCCACCCTATTAAAATTCAATGGCACAGTTTTGAAATTCACAGTGAGTATATTTACCGCCATTTTCCATACAACATTTAATCATTGATTGTACATTTCTTTAATTCATTTGTCATAAAATTGATACAGGTAAAATGAATTTATACAGTTTATACATTTATACAATTGATACAGGTAAAATGAATTATTATATAATTTATATATATATATACTGAATTCATGGTCAGTGCAAGAACTGTTAACGATACTACATACATATGTAGTAAGCACATGCGTTTTCATAGTTGTTACTAGACAACTTGTAGTTTTATTCAAATAAGTTTTATTATTTGAATAACTACTATGTTTCATCTGGCAGTCACTGTGAATTTCAAAACTGTGCCATTGACTTTTAATAGGGTGGGACCAGTTTTTTGTTAAACTTGTATTATTTTATAATTTTAAATTGTTCATTCACGATAACTGTATTGCTTTTCATGTAATAAAATTATCCCGAATGGACAAATTAACAACAACAAAAATGTGGCTCTGCCCTACTGACTGCTCATTCTCAGAGGCTAGAAATTCAATATGAATATATTTAACGCCATTTCCAGTCTTGATCAGTGATTATACAATGATTAAATTCAATGATTTATTTATTTATTATAAATAAATAAAATAATAATTTAATTTATTTCTTTATATGATTTATATTTTGTAATGTGTGGTACTTTTGAAAACAAATTCACATCCTAAAAGTAAACCCTTGTTTTCGTACCACCCTTTATTTTTATATTGGAGCAGCCAATGCGGTCGTTATGTTTTCCTTGTGAATCTGGTGTTTTCTATTAACTCGACTTTCTAGATATGATGTTGGAGGTCTACCTCTTGATTTTATTCTTTGTCTGAAATGTTCTTTGTCTTGATTTTGTTCTTTGTCTGGTTTTACGCCATTCCTGTTTCAGGAAATTTTGTATAAAATGTACGAATTGATTAAACATACGTCTAAGCCCCCGAAGAAAAGTTTTCGCCACCATTTTATGGACTTTCGTAAAAACCAATAAGTTGATCCATACTGATCAGCTAGATTAACACCCCTCCATAAACTACAAATTACTTGCGAGTTTTCTTATTTCTACTGTGGCTTTGACTTTCACTATTCCTATCCTGGTTTTCATGGTCATTGGAACTTTTTTTGGCAAAATCTTTATAATTGCTTCTTATAGCTCCCATTAAATAACAAATTTTTTTTAAAAAGTTCGTTTGCTAATGGAATACTTGCATATTATCTATTCTTCTAACTCTGGATGGATCAGCATCTCGGATGTTAAAGCACCATATTATGGCATCACGTAATATGTCACGTTTAGTGTAACCTACGAGTTTTTTTAGCAAATTTTTAATGTCATATACAGCGACTCATACGAGTGCTTACAAAGGATTTAAAAAAGTAAAAATTTTTTGATTTAAACTTTTCTTCTATCTCTTATGCTTTTAAAAACAGATATTTTCCCCTCATACGGAGAACGGGTGCAATGACCGATTTCAACAATTCTTGGACTTGAAGTCACTTTTTAGCTCTAGAATGCAAACACAAAATTCCAGCCTACTATCTCTTTTCGTTTCTGAATTGTCATGTCGTTTGACGAACCGATAAGATTTCTTCCTCTGAAAAAATTAGTTTAGCCTACACAGGTCTGAATGTGACGAATTTGTTTATTATTTTTTGAATGTACACTCCCATTCAATATATTTGAACCACTGACTTTGAAAGGTTGTTTCTCAGAAATTGCCCATCAAGATCATATGGCATTTTATTTACAACATATAGTGGTATCAAAAAATAAGCTCACCAATTTTGGAGCGGTTGCCTCATAACTTTTTTTTTTGTTTTCTAAATTTGCGGGTGCGAAAACGGCCCGCGTGTTTCGGATGGCAAAAAATTTTTATTATATATATAAATAGGGTATAAACTTCAAAGGAACCGCACTTTTATCCGGTTGCCTCGTTAAAAAATGTGACGTTTTCTCCCCTCCCTATCTCCGCCCCCGTCCATTTGGGGTCCATTCGGACGGTACGGGAGGGGAATGGGTTCAGTATCACTTCAAGACCCAGATTACCACTCGCCATCCGGTTGCCTCTCCGTTCCATCTGGTACGTGCCATTGCTTTAACTATTATTTCATACATCCAATAGTTTTGGCGTAAGTCTAATATTTTTAACGAATTAATGTTATTAAACATTTATTTATTATAAATATTAATTTCAGAGTTAATGAACCGACGACTGAATTTTTTTCATAATAATTGTTGTGATGAAGTATTATACATTTTTTTCAGCAGAAGGATCAATAGAATCGTCAGTTGCGAACGATATTTGTTATGACCACGTGATCATAGCTCCACCATTTTCTGACTCGGGTGATAAAATTCTTCTCGAGAAAGTGGCGAAGAAACAGAGAGGTTATCGGTTAAATTTTCAGCGATTAAAAATGCTCAATTAAATTTGTCATAATGTAATTTGGGTTTTAGGAAGATAATTGAATACTTAAATAAACGGCCATGCTCTTCAGGCATTGTGGCAAAACTATTGAAATTGAATAAGGTAACTATTCCAACCTAGTACTTTAGTTTTTTCCACAATATGTGAAATATATAGAACGCCTTTTAGTCCAGGGGCCTAAAAACACGCAAACCCGACCAACTCAGGATATGACCGATGAAAAATATATTACAATGGCTTTAAATACTTCACATTGAAGACACGCAAGAGACCCGCGTGTGCCCGAATAGCCATATCGTTAAATAAATGAATATTGAAAATATTTCAAGTTCTTTTTGTTTGCTACATGAGCTGATAAGTTTTAATCAATTAACTTTTGCTTGATTTAAATTTAATGAAAATTATTTATTTATAAATAAAAGACCACACCTAATAAATTGTTTTTTAACTATAGCTCATAATTTTACTTTGTTATTACATACTGATAAATAAAAATTAACGATAATTGTGCTATTTAAAACTTATTAGCTATAAACAAATCATTCAACGATAGTGTTAAAATTTTATAAAAGTTTTTTAATTCGACACTAATGCCGGTTTTATCAACGATTTTTATATTGAATAATCTATACACCATTTATCTTAAATTAATAATCATATTGCTACAACTGAGAAAATAATAGTACATTACCGGTTATGCTGTTATCATTTCCTGGATCAGATATTTGATCAAAATTTGTATCAGCCATTATTTTAAAAGCAATTTTATTTTTTCGCATAACCCTTGTCAATGCTACATGAATTTCTTATAATTCGTAATTTATTTCTTAAAGAAAAAAACTATTAACAAACCAAAAATTATCCACATAATTAAAAACTAACATTATTCTAATGCGTAACAAAAATAAGTAATTAAATACTACATTGTTTCGCTTGTATAATATTAGTTTCTAAACTTTATTATCATCTTGTCAAATCCTGATATTATAATAAATTAATTGACACTTGACAGTTATAAATACGGTTGGTAATATTTAGTGATTTTTACATTTAAATACCCACTACTATATTTTATCTATGATTTAAACTGCAAGGTAATCAAATCTCTAGAAATATATTGTAGTCTATAGACATGAAGAATAGATATATTAGGAGATTGAACGACATAGGCAATTCGTCTGTTTTTGTGTCCTCAAAAACGTGTAGAGATCATAGTTATTATTTTCGCCACTAGCGGCAGTGCGAATCTGCCCGTACGGAATTATTATTATTATTACATATTAAAATCAACGGTTATCACATCTTACAAATAAAAATTGTAAGTATAAAAATTGTTTAATTTTATAAATGTGAAAAAATGGGACGATGTTGTACAGGGAAAGCATAGATATACTGTTATATATCTATGAGTGGAAGGTTGTTTAAAATTAGGAATGCGTGTCTGCATTAACGAAAGGAATATGGTCTGTAATTATCGGTTGTCATCTTCTTTCTTTATCTAATATATGTTAGTATTGTAAACATATATTTGTAATTATTAATTGCAATTATCACTATGATTCTTCATCTTTTAATTTATTACAGATTATTAAGAATTCTCTATTATTAATATTTATTTAATTATTACTTGATAATCGAAAACAATTTTTTTTATCTATAAAACTAAGACTTCTTATTAACTGAATGAAAATGATTTCTTGGCGCCTACATTTAAACATTTAAATTCCGTACGGCACTGAGACCAGTGACCCCTACTGATAAAAGATAGTTACACCAATTCTTGACCGTTTTTTTAACATTACGTTCGCTCTCCTAATATATCTATTCTTCATGTCTATAGATATCATATATGTATGATAGATGCATGGATAGATGTATATAAAAATGCAAATGACAAATGAAGATTTTTTTCATAGAGAACTTCTTTATTTACAACGTAAAATTAAGGGCTTATTCCGTAATGGTAACATCAATAAATTATAAGTTGGCATCACTTAAAAAGGAGGGGTAGGAATGGATGGATCTGTGTTCCACCATCATAAACATCATCAATCATAAATTTTCTGCTGTCAGAATCATGCAATGACTGAGAAACAAAAAATTAAATAAAATTGAATAAACACAGAAAATTATATTTTATTTTGTTTAATAACAGACTCGGCCTTGCGCCCTACCGTGCTCTAGATAAGATTAACTAAGTATAATTTATAAATAAATAATAAAAATGATTCCTCTATCATTACAATAGCATACGTCATACGACTTTTGATGATGTTTATGATGGTGGAACACAGGACCATCCATCTCTACCTCTCCTTTTTAAGTAATGCCAACTTAAAACTTATTGATGCTATCATTACGGAATAGCTCCTAAGTTCAAATTCAGTGATGTCAGATTTCTCGTTTTAGCGGTAAATCTTTTTTTTTTGACTAATTTAAAACTCCCGCGTTCGTTCTGTTCCTAATTCATAAGTTACCATCAGCTAGTCCTAGTAACTCTACCTTGCATCTTACGTTACATTGGAAAAAAAGGTTTTCGAGGACTGTGACCACCCTGATAACACACATACGAAAATGGAAGCCGGCTCTTAATTGATATAACTAAAAACTTACATTAAAAAGTAACACTGCGCCTGCTCAATAAAATAATCGATTCGAAGACTCATCAAAACCTCCATGATCAAAACTTTCACATGTAAAAAGGGACTCCGTAAATGAAGGTGCAGACTGCAGAGTACGAATGGAGCAATAAATTACATAGATAGATTGTAGCAGCTGCCCTGGACGGACTACACTTGGACCATAAGGTCCATTGTGATGCCTAAGGATGTGAGTGGAGTGGAAGGAATTTTTGTGAATAAACTAAAAATTGGTAGAATATGCGGCTGCAGCTGACTCTGATAGGAACTATGCCGATATTCATCTGGAGTTCGTGAAGGAAATTGCAGAAAACCTTCTCAAGCATAGCCGGTTACTTCGTTCTTGTCCATACGCCGACAGTTTAGTCAATTAACCTTCCCCCTTTTTTTTCTTAATAATTGACAAACTGCCGATGTCGGGATTCGAACCCATAACCTCCCAGTTCCAAGTAGACATAATGCCTCAGGCATATACCTTAGACCGGTCGGCCACTTGGTAATAAATTTCCTATTATAATCGTTTAGCACAAAATCAACTAAATACCGAAATAATAATTAATTAATAATACCGAATTTTATTCTTATATGATATATATACACTGTAAAGGTGACTCGGAATGCCATTAAAGTGAACGTGAAGAGCACCAAATTTGTTTAACAATAAAATCAACTAGTGCATCCGCAAAATATGAACCGATATTTTGATGGTTTTAATTTGATAGTTATTTTAATGACTTAATCTTGCACTCAACTAAGATATACACTTAAATTCTATTTATTTGCAACCGTAAATCACATTCTAAGCGTATATATACATTAAGCAATGTGTATGAGGAGATCTTATAGGTTTGAGTGGTTGGTGACCACTCGAACAGTTATGAAAAATATGCTTGTATATCAAACCTATAAGACCTCCTTCTCATACACATTGCTTAATGTATACATATGTACTCTCTCATACTCGTTATGACTATTATTCACTATTTTGAAAAACATGCTTGTATATCAAACCTATAAGACGTCCTTCTCATACACATTGCTTAATGTATATGTACATATGTACTCTCTCATATTCGTGGGATCTATGATACGAAGATGTAAATTAAACATAGTGTTTATTACTAAATACATGTTTAACCAGAGACATTACGTCATGCAGTACACTTACATGCAGTACATGTGATTTAATGAGAATAGATGGAGTAACTCATTTCATATTTTAGGTAAAAAATTAACTAACATTCGTGATCAAGTTTTGTCGATGACTTTACACATGTACATGTACTATGGGCCACAATATTAGCGCTCATTTTTCAAATTTTTTTAGTTGATTTTGCTTTATTCATTCGGTTTTCGAAAAAATGCTTCTATTATAAGTTGTTCATTATAAATATACTAATAACCCATCATATATAATAAGGCACAAATCAACTTTAAAATTTAGAAAAAGAACGCTACTTTAGTAGGTACAACGTAGAGAGGGCGGGGATTTAACGTATCTGAAACAACAAATTTGATACTAAATTTTCTTTAACTTTATCTGAATCTACAGCTTACAATGTATACGTATAAGGCTAATAATTAAGTGCCTACTATGTACCTAGTTTATATTAAGTACCTCGACTATGTAGTTGCGAAATAAATTAAGAAAAAGGCACAACAAGCTCTGTAAATTAACTACTACATTCCCAAAACAATAACTTATGATGTAGACGTACGTAAAACATTCACCGAAATAATTAGCACATTCATCTCATATTTTGGGAATGTATTCGTTGATTTTGCAGCTAAACGAGTATAACGTATGAAATTTGTTGCATCACTCGCTGGTCTATTTTACGTTCAATATAATTTCTTCGTATAATAAACATTTAACTGCCTACATATCTTACCTTGATCCATTTTCTACTCCCGCTAATAAGTCGTGTTCTGTACTTGTTTCGTTAAAGAAAAAACTAATAAAGACTATTATTATTATCATTATTATTATTTACCTTTTTGTTTAATCTTCATTTACATAATTTTGTCAATTGGGCGGCCATCGACGAACACTATAGATTATCAGAAAATTTTGGCAACAATAAAATATTGAAAGATTGAATGCAACATTTATATAATAGAATGATTTTATTTCTTTACAAATCATCTTTAACAATAAAAAATATATATAAATATAATTAGAATGTTTTTAATAGTTGACTATTATTTACATATTACAATATACATTCTTGAAAGATAGTCAAATTACAAATTTTAAGCATTATTCATTCATCTTACGTTAGAAATTTCATGAATGGACATATTGTATTCAACTGTCAGTAATTATATTCTATTTCCATATTATTAAAAGGTGAAAACACGGACACTTGGAAATTGAAACAACGCCAAATAAGATTGTTTATCATGTTCAGTCATCACAACACAAAAATGCCTACCTTGTGATACTATCCCTATTATATTAAATACGGTTGTCAAAACGTAGCTATATATTCACACGATAAAAATATGTTTTATTTTATTTCGTCATCATTGTTCAAAAAACTCGATGCTTAAATTAATGTCATTACACTGACTAAGTGTACATATTAACGTTTATATAATACACTGTAACAATAATTTTAACATTCGAGTTTTGGTATATATACTATCTGTGCTCGCAAGGGGTTTCCGCCCCTTGGCCACCGGGGCGGCCTTGGCTCCGCTTCCTTGACATAATGCAAAAAAACCGCACCCTTCTAGCATGAATAGAAGTAAAAAAAGTAATTTTTGAGAGACACATTTTCGGGGAGGATGCATAGGAAAATTAACGTTATCCGATTCTTCCCGTAAGTTTGAAGTTATTCCGTGTAGAGTGCAAAAAACCACATCCTTCTAGCATGTCTAGAAATGGGTTAGAATTTGTATATGTGAGTCAAGCAGTCAGTTACACAAAATGTATATCTTATAGGCTGTATATATTATAGGATTCGCACAGCTCGCAATGGGGCTCCACCTTCTTGATCCTCGGGGCGGACTTCGGCCTTGGCTCCGCGTCCTTGACATAATGCAAAAAACCGCATCCCTCTACCATGTCTATAAGTGGGTTACAATTTGTATACGTGAGTGAGTCAAGTTACGCAAAAAAAAGGCTGTATATATTATAGGATTATTAGCATTACCCGTTGCGGCTTCGCCCGTGAAAATTGTGTTAAAATCTTATAACTGAATAACATAATATTTTTCCCTGTCAAGGACTGATGGGACGTATTTAATAAATTCCCGTAATGCTAGAAGGGAGGGAAATTTCTCTGTCGAAAACAGCAAGAGATAGAAGAAAAGTCTAAAGACAAAAAATTTTACTTTTTTAAAAAGAAACAACTTTTGTTTGAATAGTTTTTTCATAAAATTTATAGATTTGCCATAATCCCTGTTCAAACATTAACACAAAGTGTTACTTCAAGTGCGAGGCGTTGAAACGCATGCCGGGTATGGCTAGTTTAAATATTAAAAGAAAAAACATTTCGAATTGTCAAAATTTAGAAAAAAATAATTCGCCTATTAACAACATTAATAGTAATCTACTATTCCCGTATCTTTATTTGTTATGAATTTCAATTTAATTTTTTTAATATTTCGATATATGTATTTTCGATGAAAAAATATAATCGATTATTTTACAGAAGTTATCAATCCTATTTCATACTCGATAGTAAAATTTGATTATTGACGTTATCACCCATTGCGTTGTAATCAAGATGAATATAAACTGTTTTTTATTTATGTACTAAAGAAAGGTTGATCCTAACGTGACATAAACTAGCTATGTACATTTAAAATTTTTATTTATTACTTTAGCACATAATACAAACTATATTTGTAAGATTGTGTTTACATATTTACAATAAAAAAAATTATAAATACTTCGTTAAATTCCGAATGACTCTTAAGCAAATAATCATAAAATTGTACTTAAAAAAGTTTGCCGAATTAGAATATTTCAATCAACTCTGCACTAAAGTTAATATATAAAAAAATTATTCCTCAAACAAATTGATTGTATATAAATAAAAAATTGATATAAATAAAAATATTACAAAAACTTAATAAATCAATTTATGGCGTGAGTATATATAGTGACGGTTTAAGCGATATCTCATTTTAAACTTCTAATTAGAAATTCACATGCATTTTGAATGGTATTTAATGCAGAATATAGCATATTATTCGTAATTTGTTCATTTGAGTTTATTGTTATTCGATTAATATAATATTACTTATACTATTTACAAAAATTTTGTATTTAATTACAGAAACAACAGTAATCCCATTTTTAATAAAAGTATATTTACAATAATTACAATTTATATAAAGATATTTGAAGGTAAAATAATCAAATTATTATTAATCAACATAAACAATAATTCAAACATTTGTGTTTTAACAATACATTTCAAAATATCAATTAATTGTTTTACTTGTGATGTAAACTTAAAAAATAAACCTCATTTCAAATACTGTTTTTTTTGTATAAAACTTTTCAAGTTTCTTTAATATCTAAAAAAATTCAATTACGTTTTTCTTTTTAAATATTAAAGAAAATTTTCAAAATATTGCACGGTAATTTTATATTACAAAAAAATGCGTTTTTACATGTGTGACATTTCAAAATTTTTACATAATATCTAAGTTTTTTTTCAAAGGGCTATTGATATGCCAATAGAGATAATTTCTTTGAATTATACGCAAAATTCAAGAAACAAACGTTTTTCAATAAATATATATTAGTTAATATCAATATTTTTTAGCGAATTTCCTGAAAGGAAATAGAGCTATTGATCTCGTACCAAAGTCAAAATTTCGCAAAAATTTCTTCAAATGTCCATCGATCCTACCTAGTAGATGTCGAAAATCACCGTCTCTAAAATTTATATATATATATATATATATATATATTAATATATATACATATATATATATATATATATGTCAGTTATCGCTCTAGCGGACACAGTTTTAATTAGATTGGAATAAAATTGGGTATGTGAGTACTTTTGGTATTTGAACGGCCGAGTTCGTTAATGCAAAATCGGATAAGGGAAAGGGGGGTGGACGGGGAAACACAAAATTTGGTATATCTGTCTTAATGTTGGAAAAATCCTAAAATTTCTAAGAAGTAAAGTTATAGATAATTAATTTTACTATAATTTTGGTTCATATCATTTTTTTTGTGACCCTAATATTGACAGAAATATTTACGAATTAAAATTGAAAGTTAAATTCCTAAATATCTCTGTACGCATTAGAGTTTGAGAAAAAATGATCATGTAATGAATTGTTTTTTTAATATAAGGATAGATATTTTATATTTTGTGTTTCGTTCTTTCTCTAGGTCCCGCTTCCCCTTTGACCTATACCATTTATTTTAAAAATTAAACTTGCAAATACAAATCATCGTATCATATCATATCAGATATGACATTTTTAATTTTGATCAGATTAAAATTGTGACCGCTAGATAGTGATTTATGTATTCTAAGGAAATTCGCTAAGTTGACGCAGCTACTGCGTAACGAATTTTTTTTATCGACATTTGGTGAGATTATATGTGTAGCGCAATGGGTTATCATGAGAGTTGTTTTTTATTTCCACATTGATACACGTTTGAAATTTAAAATACGAATTATATTTGTCGTATTGTATACAAGAAATAACATTAGAACCCAACAATATCTAGACATATGCTCGAATGAATATCAGCAAATATTTAAAGAAGACCTAAACTATTTTGGGCTTAAGGCATTCAGACTTAACTGGCGTTTACGAACAGACTTTTTTTAAAGCATAAAATTTAATGAAAAACTCTTTTCAATTTCTATTTTTCATGTAGTAATTTAAAAAATAATTAATTAAAATTAAATATTCGATTATGGTCGTCAATATACAATTTTTGTAATATTTATTTGATTTTATTATCAAATCAGAATGATTTCGGAATATAAATTAATTTGATGTCCTATTTAAGTTCCTAGCTAGTACTAACTAGTAGCCGGAGTACTTCGTGATTACTGCGCTAAACATCAAATATGATATTTGTGTTTAAATTTTAAAATGTCACTCACCTAATAATTATTGAACAGTAGCATCCTTTGTGTCACTTGAAAAATTTACTTTTGTAGTGGTAGTAGGAGCAGGTTTATTATTAGTAATAGTTGAAGATTTATGAATAGTATTTGCATTGTTTAATAGAATAGTACCTTCACCGACAACTTCCTCGCATGATACCACAGATATATCACATGTTTCAATTTCATCTAATGTTAATATAATGGTACCTGCAGGTGTACTTCTACCACTTACATTCAAATTATTAATAGTATCACAGTTTTTATGAGATTTACTTGCACGTTTATTCAGTTTATTATTAAAATGTTTTAAATTAGCATCCTTTTTTATTAAAATCACATTACGTCTTTTTAATTCAGCTAAACTAATATTATCATCATCATCTTCATCACTGACCACTGTTGCATTCACTAATACACTATTACTGTTGGGAGTGGAGGTGGCAAAATTTGATAATCGACGTTTTCTAGCTTTTGGTATTAATAAATGACTTTTTTGTTTATGCTCAATTTCTCCAACTGTATCAGAAAAACGTAATTTACTTGGTACATCTTTTCTTGGTGTTGATAAACCTTTTTTTAACACTGTTTTTAATTGTTTCAAATTCTTCTCATCATTTGTTGTTTGTTGTTTGATTTGATGTTTTATATCGTTATTGATATTTTTGTTCGATTTCACGTCATTGAATTTTTTATTTTTAGTTTTCATTTGTGTTAATTTTTTACTATCAATCAATGTTGGATGTTGTGCGATCATAATTTTCTCATCATTTACAATATCTAAATGATCATTTGACTGTTCTAATTTAGCGACATCCGTCATTTGTGTAACTGGATGCGATGTATTATTTTGTGATTGTAATATTTTGTAATGGTCCAATGCTGCAATACTCAACATTGTTGTTGCCGGATACGGTGTTTCAATATGGATACAATCACTTACATAATTTTGTTGTTCATCTGTTGATGTCGGTGATTTATCATTTGCATCCCTATCAACAACATCATTGATTTGTAGGTGATCATTTGTTGTTTGTTGTTTGATTTGATGTTTTTTATCGTTCTTGATATTTTTATTCGTTTTCACTTCTTTAAACTTTTTATTTTTAGTTTTGATTTGTGTTATTTTTTTATTATTAATCAACGTTGAATGTTGTGTGATCTTAATTTCCTCATCATTTACAATATTCAAATGATCATTTGAATGTTCTAATTGAGTGGTATCCGTCATTGGAGTAACTGGACGCGGTGCATCATTTTGTAATGCTGCAAAACTCAAAATTGGTGTTGCAGGATCCGGTATTTCGATATGACTTCTATCACTTACACAATTTTGCTGTTTATCTGTTGATGTTGATGATTTATCATTTTCAACCCCATCAACATCTTTGATTTGTAGGTGTTGATCATCTATTACAATATCACTATTACTGCTAGGAGTGGAGGTGATACAACTTAATAATCGACGTTTTCTAACATTTGGTATTAATACATGATTTATTTGTTGATCAATTTCTTCAAGTAGATCAAAAAGCAGTAATTTACTTGATATATCCTTTTTTGATGTTGATTTTGTTTTTAATTGTTTATTACTTTTCACATCATTTGTTGTTTGTTGTTTGATTTGATTGGTTTTGATTTGGTTTTTTTTATTATTATTTATATTTTTATTCGGTTTCACTTCATTGACCTTTTTATTTTTATTTTTAGTTTTCATTTGTGTTACTTTTTTATTATTAATCAATGTTGAATGTTGTGCGATCTTAATTTTCTCATCATTTACAATATCTAAATGATCATTTGAATGTTCTAATTGAGTGGTATCCGTGATTGGTGTAACTGGACGCGGTGTATCATTTTGTAATTGTTCTAATGCTGCAATATCTGTCATTGGTGTTATTGGATTCGCTATTTCGATACGACTATTATCACTTACACAATTTTCTTTCTTATCAGTTGATGATTTATTATTTTCATCAACATTAACATCATTGATTTGTAGGTTTTGATAATTTGTTTTGAATGATTTCTCATGGTCACTAGACTTAACAATTGTAGATAATTCATCGTAAATATGATTGCTCTCATCATCATCATCAACATTATTTTCAACAATACTTACTTGTTGTTTCTCAGGTGATAAATTATTGTAATGCTCCCATGACAATTTACTATCGTTAACAGTTGCAGATGTTATTGTCAAAGCGTTTGTTGTTATTGTCGTTGTTGAAGTTGTAACTTCATCATCATTCGTAGGTTGTTCATCTTCTAAATCACCAGTAACATGTCGAAATGTTTTTAAGTATTCGGTTTTACGTAAACGACGTGTTGAACTCGTATCAGTACTAAATATTCGATTATTTGTACTGCTACTACGTCGACATTGTCGCATTGGACGATTAATTTCATCTTTTAATAATTTTCTTGCACCTTTTGTACGCAATTGAGGTCGTTCATTTACATTCATATCTAATGATAATTCATCTAAGTCCTGTTCATTTTCATGATTAACTGATACATTCTGATCATTTTCATGATCATCTGGTACATTTTGTTCATTTTCAGAATCATCTGGTACATCATCATCATCATTAAATATATTTATTAATCTCTTTTTTGTAACATTTGATTTTATTAAATTACCACTTTTAATACTATTAAATTTTTTGTTATTTAAGTTGGTATCATTGAATGTTGTATCTGTTGTAGTATTTTCAGATGCTAATAAAGATATTGGACTTGCTAATGAGTTTTGTAAACGTTCTATTGAGCTTTGTATGGATGGCACACGAATTTCGTCGTTTTTAGGTGTTGTGGTTGATGCTTGTAAACACTCAGGTATTCGTACAGGTGATGAGAAGTAAGTTGTTGATGGGTACATATTTTCAGTGGACGTTGTTGGAATTGTTTTCTTATACATTGATTCGCTACTGGTTGGCGTTAAACGATCCTTACTATTCGATTTTTCTGTAATATCACTGTTTCTCAAAGTTCGATCTCGTTTTATACGTGTACGACTTCGGCCACGCCGTCGTCCGAAACTCGGGTCATTTGTAGTCGAATTTCTTCGATTACTTAATCGAAGTTTACGATGATCATTTGAGGATTCGCTTGTTAATTCTTCAGAATCACGGGATGATATATCATCTGCAATTATTATAAATATCTCAAATGTCTAAATTTCAGTGATCTTAAAAATATTGGAATAATAACTATTTCATTAACAGTCTACGTCTAATTTAATTTTAATTTTTTACACATACTTTCTGTAATCCCATTTAAGAAGAAATTTCGTCGCAAAGACCAGTATTTGAGAAATCGTATGAGATAAAGATGTGTAAAATTGAGACATTTATATTCATCAAGTTCATAAAAACATAATGTCAAATAAACTTTTAAATTAAAAATTAAGTAATTCAGATCACTATTGAAATTAGTTTTGTAAATCTATGCATCATTCTAAGGGGGTAGGTTTACGATATGGAGGTTAGCTATGCTCTAACCTCTACAGTTTACGAATACATGGTATAAGATCAATTTTGTTTCTTTAAAAATTAAAATTCGATCTCTTCGCTTATCTAGTCTATTAAAATAAACATTATGTTCAAGCGCGGATCTAGGGGGTCATGACCACCCCACCCCCACCCAAAACTAAATATAATTTCTTTTTTAATTATAATTTTATTGCTTCTTACTCAAATCTTACTTTGAGATAATTGAATGGTGGAAATGAAATCTAGAGTGTTACGTAATTTATTACTACTGAAAAAATGCTATTGTATAATCAATCTGTATCAATTCATGAGTAACAAATATTTTCCAATTGGTTATTGATAATCATGGTTGATTTAAGTTTAATTATTCAAAATAATTTTCAATGATATTTTTTATTAAATTAAGAATAAAAATAACTATCTGAAGAAAATTAATTCAATTATCAATTGAATAAAATTACTTTCAGCAATTATTCGAATAATTAACAATTGATATCTGAAATTTCTTTATAAACTTTTGTTTTTATACTTTATTTCCAGTTGTAAAAATTGACCATTCAAATATTTAATTAGTTTAAAAAACCTGGTTTTCTTTAGTTCTAATTCTCAATTTGAAAGTTTTTCAAGAATAATAATAAAAATTATTTACCCAAGATCAATACTCTTTTCTAGTGCTTTAGTAATTGAAATAGTCCGAATTTCATAAGCGAAATTATTATATTTTTTAATGGATAATTTATTACAATTTTTATGAAAATACGATTTTTTACTTATTCTAATTAAGTCTCCGACCACCTCTCCCCCAAACTTTAACTCTGGATCCGCACCTGATTATGTTTAATTTTCAGCATACAGTAAATATATGGTTCTGTTAGAGTTTAAAGAAATTATATAATGTGTACTGAAAAGTTGAATCAATTTCTATAAGCGAAAAGGTAAATGAATTTTGAAAGTTGAATTATGAATTCTAAATTTCTAACAGACAAATTTGAACTTTATACGACCTTCATTCTAAGTGTTACTGTGTGTAATATTATACATATATTTAGTAGTATATACGCTTAGAACATGACTTGCTGGTTCAATTTTTATGAACGGGAGTGTATATATTTGCGACTTTATTTTCTAATACTTATAATAATGGATATTACTGATTTTATTATTACTAGTAGTCATGCAGAAACTGTTAATGATCAGATTATTTTTGGTTTGCTTCAGTTTACTTTAGCACTATAATATTTTAAATTGTTAAGGAAAAGACGAGCAAAACCTGTTAATATGGATGTCCCTGTGAACTCAAATAAAAAGTTTTAAAATTACATACCCATATTCATTTCGCCATCAACATTATAATTTATGCTCTTCCTTCTTGAATTACGCCCTAGAATGAATCACATTACATTATGTCAAATAAAAATAATTTTATAATTAATATTTTTTAAATACATACTTCGGTCATCAGATTTTTTATTATTACTATGGGAATTCTCTTCCGATAATTTCTTTAGATATGACTCTAATGATAGATTATCTGAAAAATAATTTACAAAGAATTGTATTTATTTATTATTTGATGTAGTTAATCAAGCATTTACGCTTGATTTTTTTCACAAAATAAAATTCAATTATCTACGAAAGGATTTTGAAAAATTTTAATATGAATGAATGATAATGGGGAGAATTTGATGCACTCCGAACTATACGATCTATTGTACTCACCCATCTAATGCCCAACGAGGAGTGGTCTCGTCTTAGAAAAACCTCGCCCAGTCCTGTTTCCTTTAAGAAGTACAGGATCTGGATTGGGTATAGGGATTGTACAAAACCCTCCCCTGTACAAAACTGGTAAACTCCCAGACATTTTATTTATCAGTCTATTATGAGGTGTTCCGGAGTTTCCTCTATTTTCTAGCTTCCTATTTTTGCTTAGACCAATGTATGTTTTGTATCTTTTGCGGTTATAGTTCCCGAGAAGATTCTTGGCCTGACTGAGCCCCGGAAGGTTCCTCCAAAGTGAGGTTCTCTTGGTGTCTTCTTCCTTTCTTATCCCCTCTCGATAGAAATGATCAACCAATCCGCAGAATGGCTCCGGCCCTGTAAGGGATGTTGATGCCCCCTTCCTCGCCATCCGCTATCTTATTCCCCCCTATTTCAACACGTCTTGGGACCTAGTGGAGAATGACTTTGTTATTCTTGCCTAGATTGTTAAGTTTGTCTAGACACTTCCATATCATCTTTGAGCTGATGACGTAAGAACTCAGTGCTTTGATGGCCGCTTAACTGTCGGATACGATATCCGATAGTTCCTATCAATGTTAAACTAGGTGAATCTTTCAATAGCCAGTATTTCGACCTGAAAGATGTTGAAATTTTTTTAAATAAGGTCACGGAATGATTATTTGTGATCTAGTATAATACTCTTATGGAGAATTTGTTTAAATTTGACATATTTAGGTTTTTTTTTAAACACAGAAAATATAAAATCAATTACTATTATTGGCGGGGGTAACTGGTAACATTGGATAGCTTCTTTAAAAATATTGTACATGTATTTTTTCGTTTTTAATTCCAAAAGGTTTTTCACGAGTTATTCGACCGTTTTCAGACTTAATGGAAACCATGTAGATTAGATCCGACAGGTGTATGATAAAGAAAGATAGAGTATTTGTTATTATTGATTCTATTCAAATGACTTAACAAAATTTGGAAAAATACTATGGCCCAAAAATTAAAAATAATAGCTGCATTTTCTTTGGAAGAAATTCGCTAAAAAAAGGACGTTATGAACTAGCACTTGACATAAATTAATATTAAATCTCTATATGTATGATATAGAAAGATGTATGAAGATAGTATCTCATAAATTAAATTTTTCGCTTAAATGGTAACAGTAAATAATTAGATAGTAAATTCTTCCTTTAAATGATTATCGATTTATAAATTTTCCCAATCAAGTACGTTCTACTTACGACCCTGAGGACTATCTACAATATTAGTCGTTGCTACACAACTAATTTTGACATCAAATATAAACGTACAATAGCAATGATAGTTTATTTATCAATTATTAAAATAAAACTTACTTCTTTCATTTAATATTATTTGTACTTGCATTAATATATTATATTTTCGTCGTAGCTTCTCATATAATAACTTCTTTTCTTCTTCTAAAATAACAAAAAAATTATTTAAAAAATTTAATATCAACAAGAACTTGAAAAAAATATATGAAACTAGTAATTCAATTAACAACTGCGTAAGCTGTGGATCTGATCTCGTCAAGCAGATTACACCAGCCGGTCACCACTCACCAATCTACGGCCCGCAACCAATATTTATTTATGTGTAAATATATATGTAAGAAATATTAAATTCATAAATTTTTTTATTTGCTGGTGAATTTATCTATTGTTCTATTTTGGTTGGTTATAAGACATCCTGTTACTGTACTTGTAATGAAAGGATTTCAATGATATTGTTTGAGACCATATATGTAATACTCATATGTTTGAGACAACCATATGTTTATTTTCTCTTATTCAAATTCGAAGAAAGCTGTGTACGCAAAATATAAATTCAAACTGTATAAGTTAAAACAACATCCGTAATTTAATATTATGGCTCAAATTTTAGAATTTAAAAAAAAAATTATTGCTGTAACTGTAGTTTTTTAGAAATATGTTGTCTACAAATGTGTGCATACATGTGTATAAGTATTTCTTGTTGGAAGAAGCAAATGTACTAGTCAGAATAATTTGTCTTTTGTCTTGTTTCAATCAAATTAAACGTGTTTGGTAAACGATTTTTGTATTGATAAATTTAAGTTTTGCAACGTTAAAATAATATTTAAACGCAATAAGGAAGTCCAAATAATATTTCAAATTTTGCCCCTATTCCTAGAACATTTGTTTGTATTTTATAAATACGTATTTCGACTACAATGTAGTCATCATCAGTATGAATTAGCTAATCGTAACTATCTCTGGGATATGGATTCAGAGATATGTTGCTTGTTGCTAATTTGGTGCCTGTGTCAAGTTATTGCTTAAAAGTAATAATGTAATAAAACGATATTATTTATATTATTTGAATTTCAGTTATTTGAAAAATGGCAACACCTAACTGACAACTCATTAGCCTTGTGGAAAATTAAAAAAAAAACCATAGTTGGCCAGGTGACACAGGCACCAAATTAGCAACAAGCAACATATCTCTGAATCCATATCCCAGAGATAGTTACGATTAGCTAATTCATACTGATGATGACTACATTGTAGTCGAAATACGTATTTATAAAATACAAACAAATGTTCTAGGAATAGGGGCAAAATTTGAAATATAATTTCTAGAAATTGCTCTCACAAGGATATTAACTAAATAAAATATAACTTTCTTTATAATTTCTTACTTATTAAGTAAAATAATCAGTTGTATTTATCTAAACCTTAAGCGGTTTTTTGGAGGATCTTATCCCTATTAACGACGTTGAAAACATTTGTAACTGAAATATATCCACCACATATAATTTAACCACATATAATTTTAATAGATTTTATCCTACAAAGATTATTAAGATAAACTAAAGAGAACTATATCATAACTCCAGGTTTTTTGAAATTGAAATTCAAATTTTGCCCCAATTCCTAGTACAATTATTTGTATTTTTAACCGACTTCAAAAAGGAGGATGGTTCTCAATTCGTCTGTATTTTTTTATATTTATAAATACGTATTTAGATTACAAAGTAGTCATCATCAGTATGAATTAGCTAATCGTAACTATCTCTGGGATATGGAGTCAAAGATTGTTACTCGTTGCTAATTTGGTGCAACACGCACCAATGATATGTTACTCGCGACACGCACCAAATTAACGATAACATAAAATAATGTATATTAATATTCAATAATCGAATATGTGGACCCCCATATCCTTAAAAATTTCAATTCGATCCCATTTCTCAAAATTTTGTGACCCCTGGCTTAGATCTATTCCACAGTTTACGAACGTGTCCATGAATAATTTACTCCTCTTTAATATTTTCATAAAATAATTGAAAATGAAACTTTATATAAAATTTAAATTAAATAATAAAAAATTATACTTATTAAATAAATACTGACACGGCAGATAGATTTGGTAGCTAACTGCCAATATAAAGTAATCGAGACCAAATGTACAATAATGTTATGTTATCCGTAATCGAAATTCTTTAATTAGTTTAATTTTTCATTAGTTATCAAATAAGTTACTATGCTGTTTTTTCAAATTCTCTCGCTAAAGAAAGTTTCACTTTCAAAAATTTTTTTATTTTGAGTCTTCATACATTTTATAAATACCTGAATTTGTTTTAGCTCGATTTCGAGGATTACTCTGACCTCGGACACTTTGAGTTGTATTTTTATATAAACTATTATCTTCAAAAGAACGATTTCGATCATTACTCCTAGATCTCGTAACTCTTCTATTTTCTAGATTAAAACAAAAAACAAACAAATATGGTTGTATTTTTTATTTAAGACAAAATAGTTTAGTTTTATTTGTATATAAATAAAATAATACAGAAATTGTAAAATCCTATGAATACCAACCATTAACACTATCAAATCGAGTACGTTTTGTTAGTAAAGGTTCTTTATTTGAAGATGAATTATAATTTTGATTTTCACACATACTGTAACTTCGTCTTCTTCGGCGTGGTACGTATCGTCCATTTTCTAAATCCTTTGGTTGAATATAGGACTCTTGGCAAGTTGGATGTAGATATTTACGAAATGGATCTCGATCTATAAATAAAATTTATTGGGTTAAACAATTATTGAATGAATTATTAAAATTATAATTTTTCTAAATTTGAAAACAAATTTGAATTGCTGATAATGGACATGAACTTTTGTCTATGAATCGACAAGAATTTAAAAACATATTTTATTCATTAACTCAAATTTACGTTTATAGGCTTACAGATTCATGTTCATTAACAATATTCACGATAATACTTTAGAAAACAATTATTTAATAATTAAAAATTGATATTCAAAATAAAATATATATTTTTTGGAAAAAAAGTACTTTTATTCAATTTCGTATAATATACAAAAATATTTGAATATTATTCATTACCTAATATAAAGGAACTATGAATGTAATTAGCGAGTTCCACATTTTTCATTTTTCTTAACTCATTGGTGATTAAAAATAGAACACAAATTTCTATATTTTCAAGTTTGTTTGATTTTTTTAAATCTTAGAATGTAAAAACAAGTCAAAGTACTGTATAAACCCTTATTTTAAAACTGTAGATTCACTATTAGAAAGTTGCGGGTTAGATTACAAAAATTTAACATTAATTCATAATCCAGTCTTTGAGATAAGTCACATTATAAAAAAAACATAGTCCGTCTTTTAACGTCGGAAAATAATAGACTAGAAACTGATTAATTTCTTGGGTGGGTCGTGTGGGAAAAAAAGAAACAAAATAAATAACTTTTTTGATCATGTACTTAAAAAATATGTGATTTGAACTGTTTAAGTATGGAACTCACCAATTATATAAAATTATATTTAAGTACGCAGAAAGAATGCTTTAGCATTAAAGTTAAAGAAAGAGGACAGGGAAACTTAAACGTATTATACATCTAGTTTCAATTTCAATAACTATAACTTGTGTTTATTTTCGTATTTTATCCACCTTGCCATCATAGTAAATAGTCGCGTTCGAAATCTTGAATCTTTAATGTAAGTCTGAATATTTTATTTAAACGTCGTATACGTTTAGCTGTGTTTATAAATATCAAAAGTATATTATTATTATTGATTGGACGCAATTTAAGAAATTGAATGATTTAAAAATAAAACTCATAAAATAATGTATTGCCCTTATTTTTAAGTAATATTTGTTTGTATTGACAAGCACTTTATAATTGGTATACTTAACTAGCTTCACTTAAATCATATTTAATTTAATTAATATTCATGTATATACATTTTTTCATCTAAATATGGTCACACAATTAATATAGCTTGGATTCAGTAAATTCAATCATAAATAATTGGTTTATTTTCTGCTTTTGATATTTCATCAATGATTATCGTATTATGACTAATCATCGATTTCTGTTTAATTATATTAATTTGAAAAAATCTCAAATGTTTGATTAAATTTCAAATAATTGATAACTGACCATTTTAGTCACGACATCTGGTGGCAAAAAAAAAACCAAATTTATTGTGCAGCTTTTTTACATATAAAGTGAAAATGTCAAATTGTTTGGAGAAAACTATCAGAACAATTAGACAGTAGATATCGAAATAATGATGAGAGTAGGTAAATTTTCTTTACGACTCCAGAAAAACTACCAGAAGTTGTTCAGAATTTCAAACCGTTCCAAAGTTGAAGCTGTTTTCTGACCGTTTCAAAGAGTAACTCGATAAAATTTATTATTGTTTTTATTTCAGTTTAAAAAATCTTTTGCCATCCTAATCGATTTTATTTTTACAGCCGGCATGTTATATATACAAAGGTATATTAAATTTAGTTCCGTTTTTGTAATGGTTGAAAATATTGATCGTAGAAAAAAATTTATGGTATAGGTGTTCATATTATAACCTAATTAGTCCATTTCCGCATACCCGCCTGTCTGTCAATAAGATAACACAAAAACGAAAAGAAATAGCGAGCGAAATTTTGTATGCGTGTTCTAAAGCTAAAAAGTAAGGTCAAGTTCGTGAATGGGCAAAATCGGACGAAGAAACATAAAAAATGTTTCTTTTTTTAAAACAACTATTGTTAGAAACTTTTTTTCATACATTCAGTATATACCGGGTATTTAAGCAATTTATTCAGTTGTTATTTTCACTTGTTTAACTTAAAATTTTTATTTTAAGGACGTTCATGCAGGAGGCTTGGTATTAGATAAATATTTTTTTTTAGTTAATTGAATAGCTCAATTATGTAGTTATCCTTCCTCAAAAATTTAAAGCCTATTGACGATCATTTCAAAGATTAATTATCGATTAAAAATCAAACTTTTAACACAGCGTCTTATGGAGCACAGAATTTTTTTGTACTTAAAATTATAATAACTATATTATTAAAGTAGACACCATAAAAAAATGATTATAAATATTCTTTGAAATATGCAGTTTATATAATTGCATTAAAAAACGGGGTTGACGAACGTTAAAATTAATTATTTAATAAAATTAAAACTGTTTTGTTAGGTTTGTTCTTGCCACCATATTTTGAAAACTGACGACAGCGCACAGTAAAAAAATATACACATACATATACAAATGGGGCTACTGGTTACTAACCAGTTACCCCGTCTGCAGTGTCCCATTCAAATAAAAAAGTTGATGGCAAACTGGTTAGTGATTTGCGTCAGAAATGAGTTTCTTTTGAGTAGCTCCGTGTGTATTCGGCCTAAACTTTTAGAAAAATCTAAATTTTGTGTAAAAAAAAAACGGGTATTGTCGTTGGCTCTTTTAGTTATTAAAAATTCGTCACGTAGGAACTACGTGGACTAAGTAAATTTTCTCAGAGGAAGGAATCATAAGAAATATGAATTTAAGTTATCAAAATATTATAATTATTAGAACATTAAAATCATAATTTTTTAGAAAATTATTAGAGTTACAGAAAAAATTTCCATAGGAAACAAGTTTACTAATATTAACAAAGATATTCCAAATTCGGTGTTACCCATTCCTCTTAAACGATTTTCCACATGAATGAACTTGGCCATTCACATGCTGATAGTACGTCGCATACCAAATTTCATTCCAATCGGATTAAAATTTTGGCTTCCACTTCAATAAATATTTAGGTATTATTGACTCCTTAAGTGGAGTGCCTTTTTCAAATATTTTTAGTCGATTTGTACCGAATTTATATGGTTTTTAAAAAATATTTCGAAAATATTGTTTGTTTAAGATCTGAACATTTTTTCGAAAATCCAACTCCACTAAAAGAGTCGAACAGTACACAAAATTGATTTAGATACATTGACAAAATATCAACATGCCTGCTTTTCAAAAGGTGTAATTATTTTAATTTACATACAAACGTAGGTAATTTCAAATTGTTGAATTTATAATATAAATAAAAATGTATACACATGATTTTAAGATCTCTAATATTTTAGTTTAATTTAAAAATGGTATGAAATAAGAGTTATTAAGTGTTAAGTAACCAAATACAAAATTACTGTACCTCTACTTTCTGAACGTTGGCGTAATACTCTTCTGTTTTCTTGATGTTCACGTTGTTGATGATATTCACGAAAATCTTGATAATGAGCATGTCTTCTACTTTCTTCTAAAATAATTAAGAAATTTTGTTTTTTGATATTTTAAAATTAAATTATAAAAAGTTGAGGGATATTTTGATTGAGATCGATAAAATCTTCATTATTTCATGCTGTTGTTGAATTATGCACATTAAAAAAAATAACTTTTTTTTTGAATAGAAAAAAGAATTAAAAAATAGATTAAATAATATTCATGCAAAAATTATTGAATAATGAAACTTTAATTTTCAGTCTTCTTGAAAGTCTTGATTTCTTGATTTTGGCTAGAGTCGATATATTGTAGTAAACTTTTCTTAATCGTATAATAATAAAAAAATGAAATCACAGTTTTATGTTAAAAAATAAATTAAATAAATAAATAAAAGAAAAATAAATAAATATATCCTATTCAAAAGCTTGTATATCCGAAGATAAAATAAATCAACACATAAACTGCTTCAAAAAATATGAATAGACCTTGATATAAGCAATATATCCTATTTAGCAAGCTAAATCAGAAGATGTTTGTTGTGATCCTGAAGATAATTTTAATAAACATACGCAATCTTCAGTATTTGTGCTTCCACATAATGGACATGAACTAGTGCGCCTTCGTAAATTCACCGGATGATTATCCAATAATGTCGATTGTGTTGTCGTTGTTATCGGCATTAATGTGATTGGTGGGAGTGGGAGTGATAATGTATTGTTACTATTATTGGTAGTTTGTGCTAATAAAGGATTGGATGATTGGCTTGATGTTGTTAAACATGTATTATTAACTAATGATGGTGGTACAGTAATTGAACTTCCACCACTGGATGTCATCATTTGTTGTTGGATTGAAGACGTCATATGTGTTATATTTGAATAATGTATATAATTATTGATATCACCGACAGACACATGTAATGTTGGATTATTATATGAACAATTATTTATATTTAAATTATTAACAACAATATGATTTGATAACGTATTATATGATGTAGGATTTGGTGTTAAATTTGTTATAGGTGGTAATATTTTTAATTCCGCTGGTGTTTTAAATGATCTAGTACTTGTGGTAGGAACGGGTACAGGTACAACAGGTGGAATTACATGTACAGATGGTAAAGGAACCGATATTGGATTTGTTGTACGCCCTTGTTGTTGTTGTCGATTAATATTCATTGATTGTAATTGTTCTAATACCGCTATACTCATCATTGGCGTTGCTGGATACGATGTATTATCACGCAATGTATAATCAGCTGTCGATGATATATTTAAATGATTTTCAAACTCTTGAAATGAAACACTTGTTTGTTCATCAATACATGATACATCGAGGATACCTTCTTCTGTTAATAATAAATCATCTTTTTTCATTTTACGTTTTTTCAATGGTAATTGCTTTAAAGTTGTTGTTGATGATGGTGTATTATTATCAACACATTTCGATGTTGATGATAATGATATTGGTGAATTTGTACGTGATGATTGTTGTAAAATAGATGTTGTATTGATTGTTGTTGATGTGTGTGGTGTTGGTGACATTGTTAATAAAGGAATTTCATTTGATGTTTCATCAAAATCATAATCAATCACTAGATTATCACTATACGGTGATGAATTATTTAAATGTGTGTCTATATCAATATCACCACTTGGTGATAATGTATCTAATAATGTTAATGTATTATCACTTGTATATGATATTGTTAATGGATTATTCAATAGATTACAATTAGCATTAGTTGTTATTGGAATGTTATTATCTGTTAATGTTTCTTCAACAACATCATTAGTATTTATTATTTTTGGATAATAATTATTTAACATAGTTTTTGTTTTTAATTCATCGTCTTTTATTATCACTTCACTTTGTTTACTATCACTTGTGGTAATCATTTCATGTTCATCATCGTTATTTTCTATTAAATTCAATTTAGTGGATTTACGACTACGTTTCGATGATGATGATGTTGTTGATGAACTACCACTATGTCCATGTCCATGTGAAGATTTTCGTTTTCGTTTCTTTTTATCTTTTTTATGATGGTGATGATGATGGTGATGGTGATGTTTAGATGATATTAATACATTATCATCATTTTCATCATTATTATCTTGCTGTTGTTCACCATCATCATTTTTATCATTGGGATCATCATCATATGTTGTGATTACAACAGGAAGACGTGATATTTTAATACTATTTGCTGTGGGAATAGAAGCTGAATAATTATACTTTACTGTACCTGGTTTATCGTAATGATTTTCCGCAATTATAATGCTTCCACTCTTTTTCGATTGTCCAAGCATCTGCATTAAAGATGATGATGATGATGTTGTCGTACCAATCTGTTGTTTTCGATAATGATGATGCCCAACCTTCTCATCTTCATGTATGTAGCGTGTGTAGGAATCTTTGCTCAATACAACACTCTTCTTTCTAGTATTTGTTGAATTAGTGTTGTCGTTATTATTTATTGTAGTGGTTTTTTTACTAGTTTTTAAAATAGATTTTGTGTTTTTGTTGGTATTTTTATTATTTATGTTTGGTGTCTTTTCTTCAATGATACTGAGTTTCTTATTATTTATATTTTGGTTTTTAAGTTGTTGATGTTGATCACGTGTACGTGTGGTTGATACAAACTGTTCAGTTTGCCGTGTTGCATTTTGCAAATGTATGGAACATTGACTATGATCATTATTATTATTGAACAATGATGATGATGATAATGAATTATTATTATTAGATGTTAATGATTTTAATAAATCACTACCAGTGTTATTACTACTGTTATTGTTACTAAAACCATAAAAGTAACCATCACTTTGTGGTGATTTTAAATACGTTGCTACTGTATAATTGTCAGATTCATCATTATCAGTATCATTGTCTTTACCACTTGGATCTTTATTACTATCAATTTTTTGTTTTTTCTTTTTATTATTTATTGGTTCTATTGGTTTACTACAAAACATTTGATCAACAAATTGTTGTGTATCCATATCTGTATCTATGACTTCTTCATCCTTATCATTGTTCACGTCAACATTCATTGGTGTTACATTTTCAACATCCTCTTCATCATTATTTGATTGAATACCAATAACTGTATCATATCTTGATTTATCTGTAATCAAACAATTGACTATTTTATATATGTTGATAGTTAATTATAAATAATTTTTAAAAATCTTTTATATACAGGAGAACTCAGAATTTCTAAACTCCAATTATTTGGATCGTCTTGAAAAAAAAGGACCTTATTCAAGTGGTTTTTACAACTGCCAGCATTAAGACTCTCGACCCTCATTTAGAATAAATTATTTGCCAAAAAACAAAACTTTTAACCAAGAACATCGACAAATCGTCTCCATTCTTCAACAGTTTACACAAATTAGGTTTTTGTTTAAAAAAAGGACCTTTTTTGATTTATCCAATTATCCGGATCGGGCCTGGTTTCAATTATTCCGGATAATTGGAGTTATACCGTACTTCAGTGTATATGTAATGGTAAATATGAATAATCTAATCATTTCTATATAATAAAAAAAACGTTATAAATTATCCATGGTTTTAGAGGCTACTAAAAGACTACTTTATAGGCACATGGCAAACGCTAATTGACCAAATCAGCGAAGCGACCGATGCTGAGCCCTCATCATTGGAAAATTGGTTACCAAATAATTTTATAAATGATAACATAATAAACCACTGAAGATTACTTACCAGTTATTTCTCATCTGTAATTGAATTACACAAAATTAATTTTTTTAAGTACAACTAAATATAGTTTAGATTCAGCAGATTATTTGTGCAGGTATCTATTTTTCATAAAAATACATAATACATTACAGCCAGCTAGAAAATTTAGCCGAAATTACCTTTAATTACATATATTGTAATTTTTAAACTAATTCCAACTATATATTTTTTAAGTGAATTAAACGTTATTTGAAAGAAAACCATGTAAAGAATATGAAAACAAATGGTTGTCAGGTCTTAGTCAGCCGCAACCTCTAAGTTGCCAGGTGTTAACAGGTATAGGTATATATTATTAATAATTATTTATCCACATCGCGTTTTTCACAAAATTTTCTATTAAATGGAAGTTTAATTTTTCTGTACACGATAACACATGGTTGCCTGTCGAACAACCGCAAGTACTGATTGTCAGTATTTGAACTGATTACTCCGAATGAGCGTAAACAAGAAGGAATGCGGGCGTTTTTTCGTGTGGTAAACAAAGAGGGAAACCTTTTAGCAAAACAATTTAACGAGGTGATTGAACATTTAAATGTAAATAAACACGTGAAAGGTAAAAGAACTGAAAGATAATTGAGCTGAAATTTCGGCGAAACTGATCAGTTTATGATGAAAAGTTGTTTTATGATGTGAATCAGCTTTTGATAAAGCTAGAGCTGCAATTGATTATGAGAGAGGAAAATAATTCACAATGAAGCTGCATTTTGCCTCATGTAAGATTCTATCTAATTAATGAACTTCTGGTTAGATTGGTTTAATTGCCGGCTCCGCAATCAATATCATATGCGAGATAATGCAGGAAGCGTGTAAAATTCTGAAAATCTGGTGTAATGAAGGAGATCACTCTCACGTACAAAATAAAAATAAAAACAGTGATTAACAAATGAATTACAACGTATGGAATTTATGACAAATGATAGTGAGAATCATTTGATCGCGAAGCTGTGATTGTGTGGTCATTGGTTACACACAAACAATATCATAGTCAACAGGGAAGCTATAAATGCAGTGTTTATAGACATATATTAATAATATAATCGTCAATGATTGTTATGTTTGTTTCTAAGATTCAGAAATCATATATGTGTATGCCTGCTTATTTTGCTCTTTAGAAAATATTATATGTTTCTGTTAAACTCATTTCTACGCTGTTGCAAATATCGTATCCCAATGGCTAGTATTGTCAATTGTAGCCTGAATATATAATACAGTAGAACTCCAACTATTCGAATCGCTAGGAGCAAAAAAGAGGCCGTATTAGGAAACCTTCTTTCAGGGCCAATTGTTTATGAAAATCAAAAACTTTAGCCGAGAAATTCGAAAGTTTCGATCCATTCTTCATCAGTATACACGAATTTAACTTTTTTTTAATGATTTATCCAACTATTCGGATATTTGTGAGTGTATAATTTTTATAAACATTGCTTATATATGTGTAAATAAGATACTAAATAATAACATTAAATTATTATTAATATAAGCCATACAAGCTTTCATCTTCTATTTCACACTCTTAGGGGTTGATTTCTAAAAAAAAAAAGAAGAAAAAAAAGCCTATGTCCTTCTCTAGGGTTTAAGCTATCAACTTCATTTTTTTTTTAAATGGAGGCTTGAATTTTTTATTACATATTAATACTTATTATTTAAAAAAAAAACACTTTGTAGGGAAAAATTTTTTCTTAAACTTTATTTAATTTTTTATATTATATAATAAATAAGTTTAAAAAACTAAAACCTGACAACGAAAATAGCTCGAAACAAGTTTGAAGAGCTTTGTAAATATTTATCGTAGTCGAAGACCGGGAATTGTTATCGTTTTGCTTTGTGCATCACAATATTAAGAATCTCTGAACCATTTATTTGATACCAAATTCGATACTTTTATCTAGCATATTATGCAAGTCATATATGCCATGTTTGATTTAATATGACGTTATATAGCCTATGGTAAGAGGAACTCAGCTAACGACACCTCTTTTGTCAAAATAAGGTAAGTAGCTTAGAAACTACACCGGAACAGACATCCTAATATACATAGACTGCCAAACACATAACCCTTCGCACTCGGGTAAAAAAGGATTTAATTGATAGAAGAATATAAAGAATAAAATCAAAAATTTTTATTTTGTTATTTAATCTATAAAAATTTTCTCAATTTTTTTCATCCAATTCCTCTATACCCATAGGGATCAAAATGATATTTTTTTATAAAAAGTTTTATATATAACATAATATGTGGATGGTGTTATGCAAAAAGCGTTCAACCCACTAAACATGAAAATTACAGTTATCCCACCCAAGTGGGAGAAAACGTTGTTCCCTATAATTTGCAAAATGATTCAAACCCAATCAGCTGTTCAAAACCTAATAAAATAAAAATTCTAAAGTAGTTTTACATTTATCAGCTATCATATAACTGATTTTGAAGATTTTAAATTATCTCAAAACCAGCCACATGCGGGTTAACTCATTTTTGCATAACACCACACATATATCATAAAAAATTAATATAATAAAGATTAATGCAATATCCTTATGTGAGCAATTTCAAGATAAACTTATGAAAATTTAGTATAATGTAAAAGAGTATCTAATAACACATTCAATTTAATTTTTTCAAATTTTTCTGATGTATATATTTTATTTAAAAGTTATTTTATTCTGGCATTTTAACACGCGATGGATCGGGAATGACTGGCTATTGGTGTTTGTTCCTTAAAATTATGATATCTGGTGGCAATAATTAGCAAGAGTAGTCGGGCACAACTATGATAGTTACACATATGCGTCCCTAGGTTTACGTTAATAAAATAACAAAAATTATTATTTTATAAATAAATATGATGATAGTGATTGTAGGTTTCACTTAATTCATACATGAAAAACTGATTATTATTTTATTCCAACATTTTATATATGTATATAAAAAAAATAAACTTAAAAAATAAAAAAACCCGACTGCGTAAAAAGTGAACTTTAAACAAAAATCAAAAACCAAATTGTGTAAAAAATGAACTTAAAAAAACTGTATTCTGTTAAATGTCTGCATTTAACAGAATACTTTAAAATTGTTCATAGTGAAAATGAAGGAACTAATAGTATATTGGAAATATATCATTTTTTGAAGAAAAAAAAATTGACACATTTCCAAATGTAGAAATCGCTCCTTCTCCAAACGTGAAAAGAATAAAAAATGAATTAAGAAGTGTAATGCTTCAAGAGACATTAACCAGTTTGTCGCTGATGTCCATAGAATATATGCTCAAAAACATACGATTTTGAAGAAGTACCTCTTCAATCAACATAGATTTTTAAGCACTAACTTGTGAATGCTAAAAGAGTTCATTTTGTTGATTATAATATCTAGAGCACGGTAGTGCGACAGGCCGAGTTTTTGGCCTTCGTACATATTATCTATTCATTTAATGTGACTGTAAAGAAATAAAAATTAATCTAGAACTTTGCTTATCTATTTTCTTTGTCTATTCTAACAAAATAGTGCTTTGTGAAGATCATAGGGGCCCCATTATCCTAATGTGGCCAGGGCCTCCAATAGGTTAAAGACGACCCTGTCTCTAGAGCGCCACAAAGGAACAAGCATACATACATAGGCCGATAAACACAATACCCTCCTTTGCGTCGCGCAGCTGGGTAAAAATGAATCGATTCTGACATTATTCTAATACCGTTATTTAAAACTTATACAAATCACCGAAATTTATATACGCCATATTTGTCGTTCAGTCAATAGTTCGCATTACAACGTCGCAGAGTTGTTTAAATCGAATCAACTGACCTAACGATAAAACGACATCAACAACACTTTCGACTCCAAATCTTCATAAATGAAAATTGCATATCATATAATTTTTTAAACTACTCCACAACACATATAAAAAAAGAGTATTTTCCGTACAAAATAATATTGTTACCTCACATAAAAATTCGGATGTTGTTTTAACTTATACGTTGAGGATATTACCTTAACCAAAAATTTTTCTTACAAAATATTTTTTTAAGTCATAAAAAATACATGTTTTTTTTTAAATTGATTAAACTATTTTTCCTCCTCAAGATTAAATTAAGATATTAAACTGGTAAGTTTTAAAATAAACAACCTATATAATTCATAATTGGAAAATGCATTACCTATAGTGAATGTATTTGTTTTGTGTAAGACATCTGCAACTTGATTCGTTGATGATGACGGCTGTTCTAAAATTTCTTTTCCATTGTTTTCGTCAATAGAAGTATTTGGTGTAACATCGACTACACTCATAACCCGCACTTTGCTATTAATATCTCTTTTTATCAAATGATCACCACTATCTAAAACATTATCATGCATTTCTTGTTCACTATCCATAATATCCTGAGTTGATACACCCACATCTTTTAAATTAGTTTTTTTAATATTCAACGTTCTATTGTCGATTACTTGTGTTAAATCACTATCGTGTATCATATTATCAACATCAACATCTGAAGTTAATTCACTAGATTTTATGGATGTTGATAATGCTGTTGATATTAATTTATTATCACTAATATTTGCAATTTGGACATTTTTTGTACTTTCTACTTGCGGAGATGCATTTGACTCATCAATCGGTTGACTTGACGGCGGAGTCACGTCTTCAATTTGAATAATTTTCGATTCTTCGTTATTACTGCGTTCACTATTTTCGAATATAACATCATTTTGTTTATCACCAGGTACAAGAACTTCTTCTTGGTAACAATTTTCTTGTGATTGTTCCATTACTACAGTTTGTTGTGTAACTGAAAAAAGTATTAAATATTACCACCAAATTTTAAGTACGGCTAAACATTTATCCAGGTGCATTAAGGTGCATTAAACGTATTATTTTTACCAACTGTGGTCTGACCTCGCTGTTCTTTATGCGAATGTAGCGTAAAAAATACATGTTTTAAAAAAACGTACATGTTAAGGTTGATCGGATTCATGTATAGGTAAAATCGGCAATGTATAGATAAAAATCTGAATTTTTGATGTTATTAATTGCTAACTCATACATATTTTTTTGGAAAAAATCTGACAAGGGTTTTCATGTAATTAATCATTAAAAATTGGAATTTTAACATGTGAATAGAAAATGTTGAATGAACACATTTTCGATACTGTTGCTCCACCTTCTATAGATTAAAAAGTAAAAAACTTCTACTTTTATAAATTAAATCTCGTACATTACGTTAAAAATAAAATACATAAATCCGATTACTAGTGATGTTAGCTGCTATCTGAATTTAAATAATTAATTTACAGATTAAAATTTTTAATTTCTGTTAAAAAGAGTGCTTCTGTTTATTATGAAATGTACTGTACTGTCCGGTCAACCTTAAATGAGATAGATGTTTTCATACTTTTTTAAACGCATTCTTTTTAAAAACCAATGATATTTTTCTACACTTTCGGTATAAAAAAAACAAACGTCAATTGTGATTATGTACTTGGAAATGGGTGAAAAAGTCTACTGAGAGAATTCATTAGTAAAAATCAGAAAAATCTCAACTTTATAGTCATACTCAGTTAGTTGTTATTTTCACTTGTTTATTCATATTTCAAAATTAAAAGCTCTATATATTAATTCAAATAAATATACCTTGGTCAAAATTATTACGATGACTTTGTTCAACATTATCTTCTTCATCATCTAAAATTACAATAACTGATGCTTTAGAAGGAGACAATGGCGGTATTGAGGTTTTTGTAGTTGGTGTCTGTTGAATGGACGATGGCGGTAAAACATCCACAATTGACGATGAAGATTTATGACCACATTTATCACAACTACTGGATATAACACGTGTGATCACTTTATCATTCACTGATATCGATGGTGTTGATGTGACCACATGCACATCTTTCACTTCCATTTCATATGCTGGACTATTACCAAACGATCGATCCGAGAATATTCCCGTATCAATAGATTCTTGGTGATCTTTATTTGTATTTGTTATTAAATTTCTTGTAATTGGCGACCATGATGGTTGCTGATCGTTACGATGTAAATATGTTGATAATGATGTAGGTTGATTAATGATGTTCGTTTGTTGAGTACTTGCTGGTTTATCAATATTCATCATATTATTGAACGATAACATTAAATTGTATGTGTCTTCACTGCATCTATTATTAGTAGTTCTATTTACTTGTTGTTGTCGTTCTAATGATTCATCTTCTCGTTTTGGTGATTGTACTTCGTCAGTTAAATCAACAACTTCATACAAATCATCGAGTGCCTATTAATTTACAAAATAAAAAAATTACTGCATTTTAAATAAATTCTTATCGTTTAAATGAACGATACACTCCCAAAAATTTTCGTTTAGTTTAATTCGTTTTTGTTACGGTTTGCAATACCCATAAACTACTCCGACCCAATAGCCTACAATAAAATAAACCCCGGTAAACTGCCACAACCCAGCCCTTTTCGTCCTTGAAATCCTTAAAATTCAGAAATGTTTTGTTTTTCATTTTTAAGTAAAAAATAGTGTAAACATTTTTTTTACAATATTAAATTGTCGGAGGGTTGGGTTAAGGATTTCAAGGGCGAAAAGGACTTTTTCTCCTTGAAATAAAATCCTGTGTCCTTTCCCTGTGTTCTTTCCCAACATTTCATCTTCTTTTTTACTGGGGGGCGGGAAGGTGGATTTGAATAAGATCCGAAAATAAAAGTAGTATATTAAGATCTAATTATATAAGGTCCAACAATTAACTGCAACAGTCATCATCATTCAATAATTCTGAATCGCAATCAAGGAAATTGCCATTCAAATGATAGTATGCCCAGCCTTATATTTAGTTCTCCTAAGCGGCGAGAAGTTGCGACTGTAAAGTATGTTTCAATTTGGGACACTTGTTTCCTTTTACGCCACATGTAACCCCTGTCCGTATATAGAGGTCAGGGGTAAAAATAGAAGCCATCTATGCGCGGTTAATTGAAACAAAATTGAGCTTAGTATAAATGTGCAGAACAGATGAAGTATACAAACCAAAGCTGTGGTATTTCAAATTGTTAAGTGATGGTTTATTTAGTCCGAATCAGGAAATCCGATCTAATTAATTTTTCTTTAGATAATTTTTAGATAATGCATGGGAGCTTTAAATGTTGGCCACAAAATGGTATTGTTTAAAAAAAAACGTTAAATTGCTAGATTATGATAAATCAAATTGATATAGATTAGATATTAAATTAAGCTTTTATTTTTTAATAATAAGTTTAACAAAATGACAAATATATACTTCACTCCTATTTATTATACTATATTCACTTCGGTGCAAAAGAACAACCAGCGACGCCAGTGGCACAAAAAGTAAATATAACTTCTACCAATACGTTGACATATTTTGTAAATTATCCCGTTTGAGTTCGGACTCCTTGTCTAGTCTCCATGGTGTTTAACATAAAATTAACTTTACAAAAACCGTGAACGGAATTGTTTTAGAGTCGATGAATTTAAAAACTTAAACGACGGAGAAGCATACTATTTGGGACCTAGTCTAAGTTATTTTAACAGGAGAGATTGTTAGTTGTCAGTTAAGTAATGTAACAGTGGCTACCAAAAAGTATTGTGTGCATAATTTCATAAAAACAAATTATTGTTTAATTTATTGAAAATTAAATTTCAGCTTTTTCTTAGAGTAATCTCATTTAGTAAAATAAAGGATAAAACGTTAGATAACTCTCCCTAAAAGTAAAAATTTCGACCATCTTTAATCATCATTTATTTGTAACATCTACTATCGACGGTCGATGCACTGCCTTTTTTTGACAAAAAATAATTTTTATTAAATTACAACAACTAACTCTTACTCTTCATACTTTAGTTAGATATTTGTATATCTCTCTTGTTTATCTGTTTTGAAAAAATCAGGTTTATTTAATGAATGTTAACGCTCTTTTTTAATAAATCCATCGACTATACATTGCAATGGTAGATAAACTAATTTTTTAACTAAGATTTTGTTCTATTAAGCCGTAGAATACTAAACGTACGTACTGACTTGAGAATTTTACTTTCACGCGAACGAGCCAAGCGACTGATAATCTTGTCATTTGTCTATAAAGTCAACTTTCTTGGGCATGGAAAGGGTAATTGTAAAAAAAAAAAACAATGTGACGTCGAATTACTTGTTTTAGATGTGTAAAAATGCTACACTACTGAGGTATATGAAAAGTTTTCATTTAAACAACGTCATTCAAATATCTGTAAAGACATTCTAAAATTTAATTTTTCGTGTGAGTTTTACGATTACAAAATTCATTTTCTCAGAAAATCAGAAATCAAATTAAACTTAACATCATACAAAATTGATGTGAACACACAAACAGTGAATATCCGTACTGAGCGTTAACGTATAATTAAATCGTTTAGAGAGAATCATATTTATCTTTCGGCTACGGTGTTAAGTGTAGCCAGAATTTAAAAAAAATAATTTTTTGTTGTATTTTCTTAAGTACAATATTTCAAAAATATTGTGTGATATTTTGAAGTTGAATCGATAAATAATTTGAAAGATAATGATGGTGCTAACAGATAAAAAAATTGAAATTACGAGCAAACGTAGCTGTATCGGAAAACATCAGTATAGAATTCCTAATTTTTAACTTTATTATAGTATTTCCTTTTATAGTGTAAATAGTGTGATAGAAATATAAAATTCTAGGCAAAAATTAAGTATTTTAATAAATTGTATTTGTATTTATAATTTAACTAAAACTTTAAACGGGTTTATCTCAACTCTATGTTTTCAGAAATGGCGACTACTATATTTACAAACTTCTGTATGGAAACAAATTCTATTCCCTTAATTCAGAGTAAAATGGTCAAGTCATTACGCACCTTAATAAAAAAAATTTAAAATGAAGTAATAATAAAATATACCAACCGGTGTCTCTGATTCATATTCATCAACAGAAAAGAATTTCTAAAAAGAAATAAAAGATGATATTTTATATATTTTATGGATTTTCATTTATAAAATATTAACTTACATCAACCACAAGATTTGTATGAATAGGTGCAGTTAAAAAAAATAATGTTAAATTTGGTGGTATTGCAGAATTTTTGGGTCGTAACATTTCAAATAATTTATGTTTTCTAAAATTCGGTGGTGGTTTTAAACGTTCAACTGCACGTGAAGAAATTTCACGTAATACCATTATGTCTGAATACATTTTTTTCCACTGACGGTAAAATAATATATAGCGGCAGTACGATACACAATTTGTGTGTGTTCTCTCAAAATTAGCATTCTGCTCAACAAATCTAAAAAAAATAAAAATATTATAAAACGCTGCAAATCAGTTACACGAGTTTATTGTATAGATCAAAGTCAAAATCTCTGGAGGTATCCCGACCCGATTCAATTATTTTAAGATGGTATCCAATTTTTCGCACCTTCTTAATAATGTGTGTATGTTCTTGAGCTAAAAAATGACTTCAAGTTTGCGAACGAGCAAAAGAGGGTGCGAAGGTATCCATCTTTACAGCCGTAATAGATAAAAGATACATTTAAAAAAAATTCCCCTTTTTTTTAAAATAAACAACTTTTTTTAATGGTTTTGCCACAATTTCAGCTCAAACAGGAAATTCACGCAGTGATAATAAAAGCAATATATTTGAAACAGCAAGTCACATTCAAACAGCAGTAACACTTAGAATGTTTCATCTGGTTCAAGAATAGACAAAATAAAAATAAATAAATGCACGTGAAACTGTCACCAAATTAACGACGAGTTTATTTTGTCTATTTATTTTTTAATTGCCAAAGAGTAAATTACGATTAGTTAATTTATACTGATGATGACTACTTTGTAGTCGAAATACGTATTTATAATACAAAAAACTGATCTAGGTATTGGGGCGAATTTAAAATTTTATTTCAAAACTTAGAGTTCTCACTAATTATCATTTAATAATCCAATATATAACGTAGGATGTAATAACCATAGATAAAAGTGCACAAAAGCAAAACTATGTTTACAATTTAGTATGTAATGAATTACTTATTTAATCAAATTACAATAACGGATTATGTAATATAAAGGTTATATTTTCGGAGTCCAATATCGATGTTGGTACCGCATTTTCAACGAATATTTACGTTTGGAGGTCTCTTGATTTCAAGAACAAGACTTCAAGAGATTTCAAGATCGACAATAATAAATTGAAGTAAAATAATAACGCATGACCTAAGATTCTAAGCATGTAAAAAACGAACTAAAAAGATTGAAACGAGTACTGATAAAATTAGAACAGAATACCCTTTAATGATTTAAAGATTTTTATATTTAATAATTGATTATTAAATAAACCCCCTCAAAATTATACATATTAAATTAAAAAAAAAAAAACATTATTTATTTTCTTGACACATACTATATTTATATACTGATAGTCATCTTTGGTTTTAAGACTTTTATTGAAATCCATCCAGATAAGCCCCAAAAACCCAACTAGTTCTTTGGGTATTAAAATGTATGTATAATATACTTACCTAAACATATTTTCAAATAACAGCCGACTAAGTTTTAAACGTTGAATACGTAATAATGCATTTGTAATATAGTCACAGTTATTTGCTAAAAATTGTCGAAACATATGTAAAAACTGTTGTCGGGTTTCATCTACACGATCTTTGTATAGTAATAATGCATTTACTCTTAAATCACAATACATTGCTAATAATTCGCTCATACTATGATAATAATCCTTTAGATCAACCCGTCTTTTAAACTAAAAACAAAAAAATTCATATTAAAACTAGTTTTTCTCATTTTTTTACTCTGATAAGCAAATATCTCCACTCGCATTCATGTTGTTACTTCTATTGTTTTATCTTATTTGAAATCACATACTCACAATACTTTGTTCTAAATCGGCAAAAAATCGCATAGCATAACCAACATATTCACCCATAATACAAGCTGTCGGCGGTGAACGAAACACGTTATATACTTGAAATCTCGCCTTACTAAACATTAAAGAACATTTTTGTTTAAATTTTGTACTTATTTTACAACTTATGTTCAATAATACTCACGCTATATAATTACGCATCTCAGTATCCAATAAATTTGGATTTTTCATTATTTTCTTTTCAATACCCTCTAAAAATTCTTCTTGCCATTTTTTCCACTCAACTACACTAGGTAATTGTGATTCATCTAAAACATACCAAATATTCCAATAAAAAAATTTGTACTAATATCTATTCACATCCCACAAGTTTAGTTCTATATATATATATATATATATATATATATATATATATATATATATATATATATATATATATATATATATATATATATATATATATATACGATACTCATATTCGTACAGTATGTATAATATTCGACAAGCTAATGCAATAACGTTGCAATTTTGTCGAAACAAAGCAAAACTTTTTAAATAAACAAAATATAAAATTGAAGTCACTGGAAACTATTTACCCAAAAAACAAGTAATGTATATTTTAGGGAATGTTTATTTTGAATATGATAATAGACAGGTAAACCTCTTTGTATTTAAGTCATTAATTAAATATATCAAATTTAAATTATTTCACAAATGATATGTTTTACATCGAATACTATAAAATTTATAACTACATCATTTATAATTTTAAAAAAAATGAAAGATGTATTTACCTGAATTTTGGATATTTGTTATATCCATCTTATCGAACACTAGATTTATAATTAAAAATTATATGATCACAATCAAGTGTTATTTAATTTAATGATATATTATTATTTGTAGATAAACACATATTTTTTATATTTGTTTTAGTTATTTTTTAAACTAAATCATAAGTTTTTAAAAACATTTTATTAAAACAAAATGTCGCATTATATTAATTATGTCGTAAGGGCTATAAAGTATATACGAATGCTTTTTCCAAGTCATTACCAACATAAAATTTTATATCATTTGTCTTAGTGATAATTGACAAAATCACGTTAAATAATTTAAATATATTGCATATTAACATTTTTATTACGTTTACGCTGTTTAGGCATAACATTACTTAAATTATTTAATAAATTGTCATTTCAATGTATTAACCATTATTTTAGTTAATAATGTTTGGAATATTTCATTATTTCCCACCAAAATCCCGATGCATCATTAAAAAAAAAATTTTATATCGAAGGGTAAACACTTTTGACTACAAAAAATAATTTATGGACTACCTCAGACCAGTGTTAGCAGAACCATAGATAAGAAAGTTAGGTTGCCAAAATAACCCCGTCGTAGCGCGCAAGTACATTAAAGCGGGAAATTTTAAATTAATTTAAAAGTTAATTATTACCAAAAAGTTATATTAAACAAGCGACAATTATAACTAACTGAGTTAATTGCTTAAATACCCGATGTATATTGAATTTATGAAAACCGACTTTGTAACGGTTGAAAATATTGATCGTAAAAAAAAGTATGGTATAGGTGTTCATAAAATGACCTAATTAGTTCATTTCCGCATATCCGTCTGTCCATCCGTCAACACGATAACTCAAAAACGAAAAGAGGCAGCGAGCTGAAATTTTATGTGTGTATTCTAGAGCTAAAAAGTAAGATAAGTTCGTTAATGGGCAAAATTGGACCATGTTTGGGCAAAATGGGCAAAACTGACTATCTTTGAAACCGTAAGAGATATACCTAAAGACAAAAAAATGTTCCTTTTTTTTAAAATAAACAACTTTTGTTAGAAACTATTTTCATAAATTCAGTTTATACCGGGTATTAAATCAATTTAAGCAACAAAATGATTTTTATGAAGTAGACCTAGATCATTTGTAAATAATATATTTGATGTATTTGGGCGAACTAATTACTAAGCCCTTAGTACACTAAAGCTAGAAATATATAAAGGTCAGTGGCTAGAACCCTATTGAGACGGTATATAACCATATATGGTTATATATGGTTATATACTTTTACATTCTGTTCGTGTATTTCCAACAACAAAATAACGGTCGGATGTATTTGGTGTATAAGAAAAAAAGGAAATGGGTTTTTTACCATTCGGTTTATTTTTTGGTAAAATAGATAAAATAATATCCAAAATTGAGAATCTTGCATATGTAAATCAGTTCGTAAAATTTGTTCAACTTAAACTCGGTAATTTTTCTTAATGAAAAGCTGGAGAAAAGTAGTTATTTTGTATAATATAGACTAACAGCTCTGTTTTAACTATAGAAAGTGACTATGTAACTAAGTGAATTTTCCACTGAATTTTCTCAGAGGAAATGAATCTCAATAACTATATAATCCAGTTACCATGGTGACAGTTCTAATATTAACTTTCTTAGTAATAAATTTCTGTGAATAGATACAGAAAATATTGATCAGGTGATAATTCTAGTTCAATTGTTTTTTTAAATCTGATATGAAAGACTCAAACGATCTCTATATACAAATGCCTTTCACATATAGTAGAGTCATATAAGGATTTTTCAGGCAGGTTGCTTGGAACCGCAATTTTTTTTTAATCGATTCATCTTGACGTCCTGAATATGACCCTAAATTTTTACTATAATATAAGAATTTGTTTATAACAAAAAAGCGTTTTTTCTTAATATCTTTTTTAAAACAAAAATTTAAAAAATGACAGAATATTATTCAATTCTATATAATAAAAATAAAACAAATGAGCTCATAAACATTAAAATCGCAAATATTTTGTAAGGCCCTTATAACCAAGTAACATAATATTTTCTCCCGTCAAGTTGCGTTTAAGTTTTGAAATACATTTGTTGTATGCACTGCCACCTATTGGAAAAATTTTTGAAGTACTCATGTTGAGTATAACCAGAGAGTATAATCAAAGAATATAGTATACAAAGAAGCGTACAGTACGATTTTTGTATCACTTAAAATTTGTAGTGTGTATGCTGATCACTAGATGTGATATTCTAAGACAAGTAAAAGCAATTTTTTTATTTTTTTTAATGCGTATAATAATTTGTTTTTCAAAAGTTGACTTTAGTTTTTCAATTATGAACCCCCCCCCCCCCCAGTTTAAATGAGATTTGATGAGATTTTACTTTTAAAAGAATACGCTTTAAATATAAGTTTTTTAAATATAACAAATATTAATATTTTATACAGCTTGTAAAAAAAATTAAAAACTTTTGACTAATTAATTCTAAAAATTCATAAAATTTCATCAATATTGGTGGATTCCCTTTTAATACAAATTTGAAGTACATCCCCGCTTCGATGTGATCCTGGTACTAAGTTCTGCCAAAGTACAGTTGGTTGTGCTGATAATGGCACTAAAAACCGAAATCGAACAGCTATTGTCATCTAGTGGTCAGCATACGCACTACAAATTTTAAGTGACAAAAATCGTACTTATACGCTTCTATATATATTGTATTCTTTGGTATAACACAACGTATTTGTTGTATGCATCGCTATCTATGAATAGCATATTTAACACATTGCTTACTGTCATCTATCGAAAGGCGGAGGACTTTGTTTTATAATATGACACCTCCAACAAATATTATTATATTGAAGCCAATGTATACAAAAACTTATATACTAAAACCTTCCTCGAGAACCACTCTATCTATTGGTGAAAACAGCATGGAAATCGGTGCGGTAGTTTTTGAGTAAATCGCGAACAGACAGACAGGCGCGGCTGGGGGACTTTATACTATGTCAGGATAAACTCAAAAAAATTTTTCGACCAATATGGTTTATTGCATAAAGAAAAACAGTATACAATTTTTTCTTATTTTATTACAAAATAAGAATTTTATAATTTATATACAGCGTCTTATATTTCATCGAAAAAAGACAGCAATATTGTTTAACCAACGTCTATATATATTCGTTTCAAATGGCCATATCTAAATTAATGTACAACATTAAAAAATATCTGTAAGCATATAATAACAACGCAATTTGAACATAAGCTTGCTTGTAAAATTATTTAGATATAATTTTAATCTTTTTTTCCCTCGAATTCAATTAATAACTTGACTGTATACTCTTGCCTAAGTTAAAAACTGGCCATTTATTGTCTAGGTGCCTAGCAACACTTTTGATCGGATCACCATTTTAAATGAGGGCCAAAATCCTACCTTTTTGAGCGGGGTCCTTTACTATTATCCTAAATTTTTTTTAACCAAATATAGATTTTTCCTCAAATTGACTGCAAAAATTTGAAATAAGATTGTCAAGTATGAAAGGATTGCTGATAGTACTTATTTACAACGTATAGTAATATCTATTAATTAGTTTGTCAATTATAAAAAAAAAGGGGCGGTTGATTGACAAAACTGTCGGCGTATGGACAAGAACAAAGTAACCGGCTATGCTTGAGAAGGTTTTCTGCAGTTTCCTTCACGAACTCCAGATGAATATCGGCATAGTTCCTATCATAGTCGGCTGATTCCTTCCACTCCACTCACATCCTCACATCCTAAGGCAACACAATGGACCTTATGGTCGAAGTGTAGCCCGTCCAGGGCAGCCTTTACAATCTACCTCTAATATCTAGTAATATATAGGTACTGTTCACCGAAAATGGTATCTATGCATAAATTCGTAGCAAATGAAATTCAAAATATTTTATTGTTTGTGTATTTAATGGCATTTCATAATGTTTAAGGTATTCAAATAACTAAACGTAATTATTAAATAAAAATAAATATTTATTTATTTCAGATTAAACAATGAGTGTAAAACATTGATAATATTTAATACTTATTTTGTTGCTCTGCAGACAAATACATACTCGTATAAAATCGATAAATAATAATAAAAGCATCTATAAAATTAAATAGATAAAAATGAACTTATAACTAAATACCAAAATGGGTTGGGTAAATGTAATGGTACGATTCAAATTAAGTTTTGTGAGGTGTCCTCAAAATCGAATCAATTATCAAATTGTATTGAGTGAGTCGTTATTTGTCCAAAATCCATTATAAAAATTAAAATGAAACAATTGTTTTAGATTTTTGTAAAAAATATTTATTAATTGTTACTAGTTTTAGAAACTCGTTTATCAGACAAAACGAAGAAAATGGATCAATATTATTTTATCTGATTATGAATGAACTAACCCTTCCGAAACTATAATAAATAGATATTATAAATGTTTATGCAAAAACATTTATGTCATGTTAATATGTATAAAATATTTAGTTTATATTACTTCCGTAATTACAAACTGTAGATCGTCATATATATGCCATGGATTCCACCTTTTCGATAACACTAAAACGTTACTTGTATTCAGCAATCAAAATATAATTTTTTAGTTAGTAAATTAACGAATGTCTTTATATTAATAAATTGTATTTTTACTTTCGTTCCGTATTGGTCATTGTAAATATATTTGATTGTATATATTTTTATTTATAATACAAATAAATATGTATAACAGACTTAATTAACAATTATTAATTGGTGTACCATCAGAACTAATCGGTGCTTTTGGTTTGCATATTTTAGTTCTACCATTTGTACCATAAACTATGTTACATGAAAATGTAAAATATCCACATGTGGACGATTTTGTATAATATGTATGTTCAAATTTTTTATTTGTATTTGGTTTATCTCCTGAAAAATCTCCGGTAACTGATTTAGTGACTGATATAAAACTATCATGCATGTTATTATTATTATTTCCAACTGGTGTAGTGTTGATGCTACGTAATAATGGACTTATTTTTTTTGGGATGTATGCATAGTTTCTGTTGATTGAAGATGTATTTAAGCTTCGTAAACGATTAGCTGAATTTGTACTTCCTATTTTTATACTCTGTGCTTGTGAATGTGTACCAGGAACTCCTTCAGCAATTGCATCATCTGCACTAGCAATTGATGTTACTCTACCACGAAATCCTTGTGGAATTTTATAGCCGGGAGTGCCAGGTATTGCTTGACCTGGATTAATAACCATCCCCTCTTTTAAACCATTATAGCTATCTTTTTTAATTTTTACATTATCGTTTTTAATTGGAGTACCTATTGATATTGATTGTGCTTGAGTTGGTGATGTTTGATCGATAATCATACTACGTTTAGCACTTTTCAAAGATAAATGAGTAGGGGATTCATCGGTAGATTCTGCATACTCAACTTCATTTATATCATATTCGTCCTCATATAAATAATCTGATGGTAAAGAAGGTTCGGTTTGCAATTCCTTTTGTGTGGTAGTTACATCTATTGGACTTTCAGTTTGTATCACTGGTTTTTGTGTTTCAATTTCTTCAACTTCTTCTAGTTCTTTTTTTTGTTTTGTTTCTGACGTTGACAATAATTCATTGTTAGATGTAATTTTTGCCTGATCAGATTTTTCATTTAATGAAAAACCAGTAAAATCGTTAATTGTTGCATTGTTAGCAAAATTTACTAAAGCTGGCGGACGTGGTTGATTTCTAGCTTTTTCAATACTCTCTTTAGTACCAGATCCAGCTTGTGCAGCTCCAGTGTAACTTATGCCATGTTTAAATGTACCCAAAAGTTGTGACTGTGATTGACCCGAGTACGATCCACTTTGGGCACTCGATGTTCCTCCTCCTATAAACATTTTACCTTGTTTGTCGTGTTCAAGTTTTTTACTTTCATGGTATGGTTGAAAACCAATTTGTGCTTGTGACGATGTACTTCCCAAGCCACTAGCTTGTGCATCAGCCATTCCACCTTTAGATCCAGCCTGTACTTGACTACTTGTACCGTGGTTGATACCATTAGTCTGTGCATCACTGGTGGTAGCTCCAGTTTTAGAATCTAATTGAACTTGGGATTGTGATTTACCCTTACCACCACGACCTTGTGCAGAGCTAGAGGCACCATGAGAACCACCTGATACTTGTGTTTGAGCTGCTTTATTTGCATCTGAAGTCCCTGCTTGCGCACTAAAGCCTCCAGAACCGCTATAAGTGCCACTAACTTGGGCTTGAGCTGTACTATCCTGGTATGTACCACTCGATAAAGCACTAGATTGTGTACCATTTTCAGTTTGTTGAACTGAACTTTCAGCCAATGAATTTGAATCATCTTTTCCACCTGATAGGCCCGTTTCGTCTTCACGGCCACTTGAACTTCCATCATATGTTCCACCAATAGATCCTGGTCCAGACGGAGTGTAATCTCCTCTAGTTCCATCAGGCCTTAGACCATAGGAACCGCTAATAGGCCCTTGCCCAGTTGGAGTTGGAGGATATGCTGTTCCTCCAGGTTCACCAGAAATATAATCTCCCCTAGATCCACCAGGTTTTACGCCGTAGGCACCACCAATAGGCCTTTGGCCAGTTGAAGTTGAAGGATATGGTTCACGTCCATTTGAACTTCCATCATATGTTCCACCAGTATATCCTGGCCCAGTAGAAATATAATCTCCTCTAGATCCATCAGGTTTTACACCATAGGTTCCGCCAGTTGGAACTTGACCACTCAAAGTTGGAGGATATTGTCCTCCATGCCCACCTGTACTTCCATCATATGTTCCACCAGTAAATCCTGGACCATTAGAAGTATAATCTCCTCTAGGGCCATCAGGTCTTACTCCATAGATTCCGCCCGTTGACCCCTGACCAGTTGAAGATGGGAGAAACGCTCCTCCACGCCCTCCCGAACTTCCATCGTGTCTTCCACCAGTAGATTCTGACCCAGTTGAAGTATACTCTCCTCTGTACCCATCATGTCCAACTCCATAGTTTCCACCAGTAGAACCTTGGCCAGTTGAAGTTGAGGGAAATGATCCTCCACGACCTCCTGAACTTCCATCATATGTTCCACCAGTAGATCCTGACCCAGTTGAAGCATACCCTCCTCCAGATCCATCAGGTCTTACACCATAAGTTCCACCAGTAGGACCTTGACCACTTAAGGTTGGGGGAAATGCTCCTCCATGCCCACCTAAACTTCCATCATATGTTCCACCAGTAGATACTGGCCCAGTTGAAGTATATCCTCCTCGAGATCCATCAGGTCTTACACCATAAGTTCCACCAGTAGGACTTTGACCAGATAAGGTTGGGGGAAATGCTCCTCCACGCCCACCTGAACTTCCATCATACGTCCCTCCAGCTGATCCGAGATCAGTTAAAGTGTCCCCTCCTCTAGATGCATCAGGTCTTACTCCATAGGCTCCACCAGTAGGTCCTTGACCAGATGAAATTGGGAGATATCTTCCACCAGTCCCATCTGAACTTCCATCATACGTCCCACCAATTGACCCTGCCCCAGTTGAAGTGTATCCTCCTCTAGATCCATCAGATCTTCCTCCATAGGTTCCATCAGTAGGACCTTGACCAGTTAAAGTTGGCTCTTGACCACTTACAGGTGAGGAATAACCTCCTCCAAGTGTACCAGAGCTTCCATCATATGTTCCACCGGTAGATCCTGGTCTAGTTGAAGTGTACCTTCCTCTAGATCCATCAGGATTTACACCATAGGATCCGCCATTAGGGCCTAGACCAGTTAAAGTTGGAGTAAATTCTCCTCCACGCCCACCAGAACTACCATCATATTTTCCACCAGTGGATCCTGGCCCTGTTGTAGTATACCCTCCTCTAGATCCATCTGGTCTTACTTCATAGGTTCCACCAGTAGGACCTGCACCAGTTGAAGTTGGGGGAAATGTCCCTCCTCGGCCACCCGAACTTCCATCATATATTCCACCAACAGATCCTGGCCCCATTGGAGTATATCCATCTCTAGATCCATCAGGTCTTATTCCATGGGTTCCACCAGTTGGGAGATACGTCCCTCCAGTTGATCCTGACCCAGTTTGAGTGTACCCTTCTCTAGATCCATCAGGCCTCACACCATAAGTTCCACCAGTAGGACCTTGACCAGTTAAAGTTGGGGTAAATGATCCTCCACTCCCACCTAAACTTCCATCATATGTTCCACCAGTAGATCCTGTCCCAGTTGAAGTATACTCTCCTTCAGATCCATCAGGTCTTACACCATAAGTTCCACCAGTAGGACCTTGACCAGTTAAGGTTGTGGGAAATACTCCTCCACGCCCACCAGAACCTGATCCTGATCCATCAGGTTTTTTATATAAACTAGATGGTCTGCTATCATCATGAATTTTACCTGCACCAGAAAATTTTCCCGAAAATGTAAACGAATGCCCTGATGAATCGATTACTTTATGCTGGTTTTCAGGGAGACGTCCATAAATATTTTCAACATCTTTTTGCCCATTTCCTCTTCCTGCTGACCCGGTCGTACCTTCGTAACCACTATCTACACTTCCTACACCTCCAGTTGGAATATTTCCTCTTCCATATATATTATCTACACCTCCCTGTCCATTAGTAGGGATATTACCTCTTCCTCTGATTCCTGGGCCACCACCATAAATATTATCTACTCCACCTTGTCCTATGGTTGGAATATTACCTCTACCTGAGGTTCCTGAGCTACCTCCATACATGTTATCCACACCTCTTTGGCCTACTGTTGGGATATTTCCACGGCCTGTTATTCCTGGACCACCACCATATATATTGTCCACACTTCCTTGGCCTATTGTTGGAATATTTCCGCGGCCAGTGGTTCCTGGACCACCGCCATATATACTGTCCATACCATCTTGTCCTGTTGTGGGAACATTTCCACGGCCTATAGTTCCTGGACCACCTCCATAAATATTATCCACATCTCCTTGGCCTACTGTGGGGATATTTCCACGACTTGTGATTCCTTGGCCACTTCCATAAATATTATCTACACCTCCTTGGCTAGTTGTGGGAATATTTCCGCGGCCCGTGAATCCTGGACCAGCTTCATATATGTTATCTACACCTCCTTGACCTATTGTTGGAATATTTCCGCGGCTTGTGGTTCCGGGACCACCTCCATATACATTGTCCACACCACCTTGACCTGTTGTGTGGATATTTCCACGGCCTGTGGTTCCTGGACCACCTCCATATATATTGGCCACACCTTCTTGGCCTCTTGTGGGAATATTTCCACGGCCTGTGGTTCCTGGACCACCTCTATATATGTTATCTACACCTCCTTGTCCTATTGTTGGAATATTTCCGTGGCTTGTGGTTCCTGGACCACCTCCATATATATTGTCCACTCCACCTTGACCTGTTGTGTGAATATTTCCACGGCCTGTGGTTCCTGGACCACCTCCATATATATTGTCCACACCACCTTGGCCTGTTGTGTGAATATTTCCACGGCCTGTGGTTCCTGGACCACCTCCATATATACTGTCCACACCACCTTGGCCTGTTGAGGGGATATTTCCACGGCCTGTGATTCCTGGGCCACTTCCATAAATATCACCTCCTTGGCCTGTTGTGGGAATATTTCCGCGGCCTGTGGTTCCTGTACCACCTCCATATATACTATCTACACCTCCTTGGCCTCTTGTGGGAATATTTCCACGGCCTGTGGTTCCTGGGCCACCTCTATATATACTGTCCGAACCTCCTTGACCTGTTGTAGGAATATTTCCGCGTCCTGTGGTTCCTGGACCACCTCCATATATACTGTCCACACCTCCTTGACCTATTGTGGGCATATTTCCACGGCCTGTGGTTCCTGGGCCACCTCTATATATATTGTCAACACCTCCTTGGCCTGTTGTGGGCAGATTTCCACGGCTTGTGCTTCCTGGGCTACCTCCATGTATATTGTCCCCACCTCCTTGGCCGCCTCTATATATATTGTCCGAACCTCCTTGGCTTGTTGTGGGAATATTACCGTGGCCTGTGATTCCTGGGCTACCTCCATATATATTATCCACACCACCTTGACCTGTTGTGTGAATATTTCCACGGCCTGTGGTTCCTGGACCACCTCCATATATACCGTCCACACCTCCTTGGCCTGTTGTGGGAATATTTCCCCGGCCCGTGAATCCTGGACCAGCTCCATATATGTTATCTACACCTCCTTGGCCTATTGTTGGAATATTTCCGCGGCTTGTGCTTCCTGGGCTACCTCCATGTATATTGTCCACGCCTTCCTGGCCGCCTCTATATATATTGTCCGAACCTCCTTGGCTTGTTGTGGGAACATTTCCGACGCCTGTGATTCCTGGGCTACCTCCATATATGTTATCTACACCTCCTTGGCTTGTTGTTGGAATATTTCCACGACCTGTGGTTCCCGGGCTACCTCCATAAGCATTATCCACTCCTCCTTGGTCTACTGTTGGGATATTTCCATGACCTATGTTTTCCGGACCACCTCCATATATATTATTTATACCTCCTTGACCTAATGTAGGAATATTTCCACGGCCTGTGATTCCTTGACCACCTCCATATATATTATCCACACCTCCTTGACCTATTGTTGGAATATTTCCCCTTCCAGTAGTTCCAGTGCCTCCACCATAAATATTATCTATGCTGCCTTGTCCTGTATTCGGTTTATTTCCTCCGCCTGTAGTTCCAGGGCCACCTCCATGTATGTTATCCACACTCCCTGGCCCTCTTCCAGTAGTACCAATGAAGTCTCCGCCTGTTTCATCTATTCTCCCAGAACTTGGCTTACGTTCTCTTGTCGGCCAATAAAGTTTTGATGGACCTCCAGTTGTGTCTCCAGGTATATCACGATGTACATCAGAATATTTTGAATTTCCAAGGCAGTCGTCACAGTCTCCGTCTGTTCCTGATTGACTTTGAGCTTGCCCAATACCACTGCCAGCTAAAAATGTGTCATAAAGTATATAAAATAAAAACGACGAAGAAACTTAATAATAATATTAGCAAGTAGATTATCCATAGGGATTATAACACGGGCGTAGTTATAGCTTTCACAAGCCCCCCCCCCCCCCTAGTTACAACAATTCACAAAGGTAAACTAATTTCTGTCCGTGACTTCACGCCATAAAAAAACAGAGAAACTTTTGGAATTTAAAAGTACAGTATTTAATTGTATTTACCTTTGTTTTTATTTTTTTGTAAAATTTGTATTTTTTAAATTAAGAATTTTATGTGCCATTTTATTTAATACAAATGAAACAAAAAAAAACAAAGTTACACATTAAACCGAAACATTATCAAATAAAAAGTTGGTAAAAGTAAATATAAATACGCAATATAATTGAGAGCTTGAATCCCGTTTATTTTTTTGTTTTGGTCACTCAGAAAATAATAATCAAGCCATTTTATCTATTAGCACAACAGTGCGATTAGGCCGAATTTAAGGGGGTGTGGCCTTGCATGATGTCAGTGACTATATACTACACGAAATATTAGAACCAAAATCGACCTCTTGTAACGTTTGAACGAAAAGAGCTACAGTGCTGTGAGTTTGTGACACATTTCTTGTGGGGGCCTCGTTAAGGGCGGGGAAAATAAGTCATTTTCATTTGCTTTCAGCAATCATAAAAATGAAGTTGAATGAATTTTTGAATCTGGTGATTCAAAATTTTTGAATATTTTTTTATTCGCTTCGCAGTTAACCACAATTTTTTTCAAAGTTGTGGGGGCCCCAATTATGTGGGGGCCCCTAGCCATGCCTAGTTGGCCTAGTCTATAATCCGGCACTGGGGCTATAGGTAATTAGTGCTACCCGGGCGAAGCCAGGGCGGGCCGCTAGCATAATATAAAATTAATCATCAACCGAAATATTGCTTAACATTTAAGAATTTTAATATTTTATTTCTGAATACAACCTAAGACAATAAAAGTCTTACCCAGACCAATACTTTGTTTACATGTGAAGAATCTATAAGTATGTCTTAGTTAAGTGCTATTAAGAACGATGAGAATCGATATTACTGTTTCGAATATATTGCAGTCGATTGTACCTAGGTATGTATACTCAATACTCATACTGTAACGTTCTTATATCTCCTCAAAATGGGCGAGCATTTACAATTGCTTTAAAAAAATCACAGAATCAGCGTGTTTGGAACAACTATAAGTTTAATACTAAGTGCCTATACTAAGAGTGTATTCGGTTTCGGCGTTTATACGCTTCCAGTGCTCGCGCTTGTAAGCGCAATTTATTGGTGTTCGAACGGCATTTTCAAGAGTAGAGTAAGCGTTCATAAGCTAAAACGAACGCCAATAAATTGCGCTTATAAGCATGAGCACTGAAAGCGTGTAATATTGTATTTTTGTTAATTTGTTTTGACTGTAACCTGTAATATTAGCAGTGGCGGATTATCCAATGGGCAAACTAGGCACGTGCCTAGGGGCGCGGGGTTACAAAAGGGCGCGCGTGGAAGTTTTTATACGAAGAAAAAAAAACCTAAAGTGATGCCATGACCGATAAAAGATTAAATTCGCTAGCGATACTTAAAATTGAATCAAACTTATTGTTATCTTTAAACTATGATGATGTTATTGACAATTTGGCAAGACAAAATTGTAGACGAAGAAATTTTTAACATATATGATTGGATAAATAATTCTTTTGTAACAACCTAACAACATTAAACAATAAACAATTTTATTCATAGTCTTATTGTTTTTATATGTAAAATATTAATAGGGAATATGCATGAAAATTTTTTTTCACATTTATTTTCAGAATATGAAAATACTGTTAATACTGTAATACTATTTAAAAACGAAATTAAAATCCGACAAATATCAAGGAAGCTATAAGCTTTTAAAGATTATTATCTGTCTCTTTCTTGCAAAACTACTAAAAACGGAGTTTTACGTGTATTTTAAATGGTGAAAGTGTAATATGACGTCACATAACATAACAAGAGGACTATCACCCTCTTTGTCTAATCGGGAATTTCAATCATTCATATCTCGCTTATTTTTAAAGTTATTTAAAAAGTAATTTTACCTTGATATTTGTCAAGTAAACATGCTTCAATTCAAGTGAAAAAAAATTTTGATGCATATTCCTATTGTTAATGATAAAAAACAATCGGTTAGCAACTGTTTATGGTATTCACAATAACTAAACATACATAGTTACATTTATTTCCTAGAAGAAAAGGCACAGAGACCAAGAATTTTCAAGTTCTATCCATCTTACTTTCTTCACTCTCATACATAGTTAAAATTTATAATATACTAGACTATGCCAGCGGCTTCGTCCGCGTGACATGTGACTTGCCCGGAATAAAAGTATCCTATGTATTAATTCAGGGTATAAGCTACCTTCATACAAATTTCTTCAAAATCCGTTAAGTAGTTTTTGCGTGAAAGAGTAACAAACATTCATCCATTCATCCTCACAAACTTTCGCGTTTATAATATTAGTAAGATGGCAACTAAAGGGGCACTGATGAGGGGCTAGTCTAGGGCGCTGTAGACATTTAATCCGCCTCTGAATATTAGTTGTAGTCAAAACCAATATAAATAATAAATAAATAATATAATTTTGAATACACTTACTAACTACAGCTCTGGTACCATCGCGAGTTGATTCGGCTTCAGCTTTTCCATCTTTATCAGATTCACTCAGTGATAAGTATTGTGATTGTGTTTGACCATGGTATTTCCGAGAAGGTGATCGTTTCTGCCTTCTGTTATAAGTCATCTGCATTTCTTTTTTACCATTTTTATTGCCATCATAGTTCAGTTTTGTTAGATGTATATTTTTTGAATCTAACACATAAATTGGGAAGTTTTTACAAACTTTATAAATTTTTTTATTTGTCAATGATAATAACTGAAAAGAGATAAAATAATTTAGGACACTCAAAAGAAATTATTTTTATACATTTATATTATTATTAATAACAATTTTTTTTTCAAATTTTGTTTGATTGCCAAAATAAATGACCTGATTTTTTTTGTTTATGATTGATAATAGACATATGTACCCAATATTTGGTTTGCTTTGCCCTATGTGCATGTTCAATTTTTTTTAACCTTGTGCATTGATAACATTTTTAATTGAATTGATAAAACAATGGTGTCATTTTCTCATTGCCAAATAATGAATACTTCATTACACTCTCAATTTAGTATAATTGACTAAGGTATCCGTCAAATTAAACCATTATCTTTTAGAAACAATTGCTTCTCAACTATATCATCCTCAAGTTACCACGGTAATTGTTATTGTACAATACCTTGGTAACTATCAACAAATATAATTTGACACACATTCTATATTTTCAATAAAGATAATTTATAACTTGTCTTTTAATTTATTAAATGTATTATAATTATTTATGATTCAAATATAATCATTTATCATCTTACAATATCATCGAAATGATCGAATGATGGAATTAATAAGTACTCCACGAAACAGGTATTCGCAATTTGGTGGAGGAGTTGGGAAAAATTAAATGATCTGACTATAAATATTAGGGTCAAATAATACAGTCAAAAGCCAGACATGATTTTTAACAAAAGAAAATTTTCTAATAAAACGCCCTTCGATTTCATTTAAATTCGATTATAATTTCAGATTAATATTATCTATAATATTATATTTTAGTCGTTACTACATTATCGACTGTATGAATAATAGACCGTATAACTTAGTTTTATACTTTTTTTTTATATAGAAAAGATCTACGAAAACACCAAATAAAATTAAATTTAAAAGACTTTTTTATTATATTAAATAATATTTGGTAATGTGTTTTAGAATTAAAATAAAATATAATAATATTTTAATCTAAATTTATTTTTTAATATGAACTTTGTCCCTCGACTTATTCCGAAAAAAATCATTTCATCAATTAAAACGACAATGTTATCTAATAACAATCCATTACGTTTAACGTGTATTACAATTATATTTTAAGGAATTAATTTGATATTTTAGTCCTATAAATTCGACACTTATATCAAAAAACAGCAACACTCGGTATCCAAAAAGCAAGTAATTGTTTCTTAACCGTTTTACAGCTCCTAGTTTTTACGACCCAAAAGATTTCATGGAGTTTGTTAGTATACTAATAGCATTAGATCAAGTTTTGGCTCTAATGGCGGCGAGGGCAATTGTATATGTACATTACAGGGACTCAATTCTATACCAGTAAGTTTAACCAAATGAGAACCAAGCCGAAATCATAGACTCATATTAAATAGGCCCAGTACCAAGTGCTAGCTGATATCAATATAGCAAAGGATAGAAATAGAGATTGGCTTTTTTGTTCTCTCTTTCAGTTTTAGTGCTTTATTGGTTGACTGAGGTTGATTGGTTTTCATTTCTCGACTGAGACATAAAAAAGAAGCCGACCTTCATTTCTGTCCTTTGATATAATGAAATCAGGTCCCACCTCTCGATGCTGAAACTAAAGTTATTATTCTTTTAATTTTAATTCCTAAACAGTATTATTCTTTTATTGGAATTTTTTATTTATATCAAAATAAAGACCGTTCCCACTTTGAATGCAATTTTTTTTAGTGCACTGTTTGCGTATGTGTGATATACCCTTTCTTGATTGGTAACAAAGGAATATTAAAAAAGTTGGAAATTATATTAATTTGATTTAAGAAAATATAAATATTTAAAAATTTTATTATGATAAATTGCATTGTTTGAAAAAATTTTGAGTGAAACCAAAATTCCAATCGATCATGGATCATGTTTAGATATATAATATATTTTATATAATGCTATTATAGATAAGGGTAGTTATCATTCACCATAGTAAAAATAAATACTTTTGCATTTTATATTCGTAGAGAAAATTATCCAATAATATTACTGTATTGAACTAGAAAATAAACACGTCTTACCTGTTCCTTAGTTATTTTCATCTCTGATACATACAATATCTTTTTAACTTTCTTGTTATTTACTTTTTTGTCAATATAACATTCCTTACTTGTATAATCTTTGTAAATTGTATATTTCTGTAAAATAAAGTAAATCATTCAAATGTTATGTGATATATACCGTGTGTGTTGGCAAGCTTTTCCAATAGAGAATCAATGTTAAATATTATTTATTACTGGCAGTCCGTGTGGTTACTGTATAAATTCAGTCAGTACACATATAATGAAAGTCATCTTATACATACAAACATCTGGGGTATCCTGTATGCGTATGGTTGTTTGTTTGTCATTTAAGAGTGGGGATTTTGTGATGCACATATTACAGTTATAAATTCAATGAACATATTTAACCATTACATGTGTACTGACTGACTTTATACAGTAACCACATGGACAGCCAGTAATAAATAATATTTAACATTGATTCTCTATTGGAAGAGCTTGCCAACACACACGGTATAGTAATCGAAGACCTTACATTCCAAAAGTTCTACACTTTCGAGGTATACCTGCATAGTCAATATTTTAATATCAATTCTCAATGAGTATGTATACAATGTCCATACAGCATCACAGCTTTCTGGCCTAAAGCTTACAGTGTATTCTTTAGCTGGCTTTAACTTATCAAAATAACCCGTATACAAAAAAAGGAAATAAAAGGGAAAACAAATAACCCTTAACCCTTCATATAACCCTTATGATGTGTGTGTGTGTGTGTGTATATGTCCGAATTTTTTGGAGAAAAGTATAGGAGATAGCGAAATAATGATGAGAGTAGACCATAGGTAAATTGTCTTATGGCTCCAGAAAAACTATCAGAAGTTCAAACCGTTCCAAAGTTATATTTCAGTCCTTCTGTGGCCCATAGTACAATGGATCGAGTTTGAAGAAATTGAGCTACCAGATGTAGAAAAATTTATATGAAATCGACAGTGTTACGTAATTTATTACTACTGAAAAAATGCTATTATTTAATCAATCTTTATCAACTCATGAGTAACAAATATTTTCCAATTGGTTATTTATAATCATGGTTGATTTGATATAAGTTTAATTAATTATTCAAAATAATTTTCAATGATATTTTTTATTAAATTAAGAATAAAAATAACTATCTGAAGAAAATTAATTCAATTATCAATTGAATAAAGTTATCTTCAGCAATTATTCGAATAATTAACAATTGATATCTTAAAGTTCTTTATAAACTTTTATTTTGGTTATATTTATTTACTTATTAAACACAAATAATAATTTATTTTCAGTTGTAAAATTTGACCATTCAAATATTTAATTAGTTTAAAAAATCTAGTTTTCTTTAACTCTATTTCTTAATTTGACAGTTTTTCATGAATAATAATAAAAATTATTTTCCCAAGATTAATACTTGGGAATTTCTAGTAATTTATTACAATTTTTAAGAAAATACGTTTTTTTACTAATTCTAAATAATTGAAAAACCTTGAACTCTATAAAAACTTGAACTCTATATCCGCGCCTGGCACTACTGTCAATCATATAGGGTTATTTCAAAAGATCGGAAACTGGAAGTACTGCGTGATGTTATTAGTAACTATGCGCATGTTACATTTTCTGGCGCCAACAATGGTTTTCTATGAAATTTACGCTTTGTTATTAGCATTTTTTCGCGGAACACTACTCATTAACTTCCCACGGAACACAGTGTGGGAAACTCATCAATGTATGAGGATAAACATTTTTTTTCTTGTTAGTTATCAGGAAAATAATATTATGCAATGCAATATAATATACAACATTCATGCATTTTCTCATACATAATATTCGAATAAGTTTCATATAGACACTTACCTTTGACAAATCGTAAAATATTCGTACACGATTGATTTGATGATCATTGCTAGGACTTGTATGATCAATTTGTGGTGATTTATTATCATATTTTGTATGTTGCTGTAAATAAAATAAATATTATCAAAAATAAAATGAATGTATAATATGAAATAATAACCTTTGATGATCTCAGGAAGTAATAAACCATAATACTTTGAATTATTTTATAATAATATGTAGGTCTCATTTGATATTTATTATGAGTTTGATAAAAATAACGGCTTAGTGAAAATTGATATTATTTTTAATATAGAGATGCCACAAATAGTGATTTGGTCGAATACCGAATATTCGGCCACGCTTTCGGCCAAAGCACCGAATATTTGGCGATAGATGTGTGCATTTCGCGCCGTAGCAGGTTACGGCCTGTCTCATTGTGGTGCGTGCAGGGGTGACGAGGCAGGCGCAATTGGTTTATTTGCGAGTAAATTGTGTCACGACACGTATTATTGATTACATTATTAGTTGTGTTATTATAATTAGTAATCCTTATTAGAACTGTGTTCATTTGTATTGAACCCTCGAATATTGTCACAGTTTGAGTGGATCAGTCTATTTTCAAAATAAAGGGAATGAAACATATGAATGTTTCCCCCACTTTAAGTCCATTTATCCTTTTAGTTAGAGGTGTGAAATATGATCAGTGATAATGAACAAGTGTATAGTGGTCTAATATACGGTACGACAACTAGGATTCGAAAATATTTGTTTAGTGCCACTGATCTCAATTTACTTAATATTAATAAATAAAGATGAATATATGATATTACTCTTTACCTAAATATTATTTCTATTATAGTAGGCGTAGCAATATATAGTATATATATTATAGTATCTATATACTATATATTTAATATAGTATATATTTATATAATATACATTATAGATTATACAATATATACAAATTTCAAATGGAAAATAAGAAAGGACATTATAATTACATCATAAAAAAGTTATTTGTCCTTTTAATAAAGAGAAAAATGCCGATATAAATTTGTTTTTAATAATAAATATATTATGTCTTTTATTATTGAATGACCATGATATATTGCTGTTATTGTTGTTGAAATATTTTACTTTCTTTTTTTAGCTTACAAGATTCTGAGTCTGAGATGAAATCTCTATAAAATTTTTATTCTAAGTAAGGGATATTTATTAATATGATTAAAATAAGGTGCCCTTCTACTTTGAAATATTTTCCTCTTACGCGTTTGAATTTGATTCTACTAAAAATTATTGCTAATTGTTTTTAACCAAAAGCTTTACAACATGGCACCTGTAATTAATATTAAATCGCCTGTTTGGGAGTATTATGAAATTAATAACGAAGATAATAACTGTGTATTTAATGTGTAACAACAATGTCAGCAAACGCAAAAAGTATCCAAGCCTGACAAAATTCGTTAAGATTTATCAATCGTCTCCTGGTAGTAGTGTTTTTAGTGAGAGACTATTTTCGGAAGCAGGTGTTATCTATGAGGATTATCTAGGGCGATATATGGGGCAAATTAATATGAAGTGCGCAAGGGCCTCAGGTTCTTGTTTATTACAAATAGTGCATGGTAGATCTTGGTTCCATTTGTATATATATTGTTATTATAGTAAATTTTATACCGTAAAGCGGCCGGTTAATCTTACTTTACTGATAAGCCTAGTAAATTTTAAATGAAATATTCATATAGCCTATATTTTAAACAAAAAGAAATCATAAAATATATCTCTTAATATTAGAAAACTCGAAAAATGTATGAGATGTAATGTTGTAGAAAATCACCCTGACTATAATTCATTACCAGATCCTTTTATCTTAAACTCTAATACGAGAATATATAAAGAAATTAAGAATTAAAATTTTCCATCTTAAATGGTAAATAATTCTGTAAATATCAGAGAAACAGATATTTACAGAAAAATGATAAGAAACGATTTGCAATGATTTCTTATATACTTTACGATTTTTCCAATATTTAGAGAGATATAGCAAATTTTATGTTTCCCCCTCCCAATAACCCCACTTTTTCTGTGTCCGATTTCCGTACATTAACGAATTTAGTCTTTCAAATACCAAATGCACCATATCAAATTTTATTCTGATCAGATTAAAACTGGTCACTATAATGGCTCCAGCCACACATCGCTAATAATAATTGACAATGTTTGAATAGAAATTATGACATAAATTAAATAATAATATAAATTTTATGAAAAAATTTTCCAACAAAAGTAATTTCTTTTTAGAAAAAGAAAATTTGTTGCCTTTAAACTTTTCTATAAATTTGCCTTTAAACTTTTCTGTTTTCTGGGTAGAAGTTTTCGTGGAGGGGGAGGGAAATTTCCGATCTTCATTTTTCTGGGTGGTTTCCGCCTAAGATCTATCATCCTACCAAAAATCAACTTTCTAGGACAACTGGAAGTACTCTTTTTGGGTTAAATATCTTGGACAGATATTCAAAAAAGAATTTTGTTGACTCATAAATACATAAAAAATACATATAAAATTTACACCTAGCTACCGGTATTTCTATTGCCAAAAACCATTATCAATAGGAAGAGTCTGTATGACACATTATAGAAATAAAATTAAACCTTGCATGGATGCATTCCAACTAAATAATTTAGTCGTTGCACATTTTAAAAGTTAATTTGGAGTGTTTAAAAATTTTTTTATCCGCAAAGCTCAATTTTATTTGTATAATGTGCTTTGCTATATATTTTATTTCTAAAACGAAATTTTCTTACTGATGATGATTGCGTTACAATCGAAATACCGGTATCCAGCCGTAAGTCTTATATATATATTGTTTAATTATACTTTTTAAATAAATATTCTAATTATATACAATTTTGTTTCGAGTATTGTGATATTATTCAATTTTTAACCCGACTTCAAAAAGGAGGATGGTTCTCAATTCGTATGTTTTTTTTTTTTATTATTATTTGAATAACTAATTTCAAGGTGTCCTTTGCTAATGAATATAATTGAGTTATGCTTATAAATGAGATTAATTTCTTGTGAAAAATCAAAATTTGTATAAATATATTTGCACAAAGTTTGCATTGTTAAAAATTACGATTTTTATAGAAAACTATTTCGTAACGATTCTATATCGATTGTTATTTGAAATCTCTGAATACAAAAATTATCGAGATACATAAATCATGATGAAAATCGATTTATAAATTTACAGTAAATATTTGGTTTTAAATTGATAAACACTACAATTCAGAGAGTCCATATACAAGGTTTTGTGTATAATTAACTTTTCACTGATAACATAAACTATAATGTTAAAAACAAAATAAATTTATAGAAAATATTAAAATAAAGTAACTGATTTAAAAAAATAAATATATAATAACTAACCTGCCCAACTTGATTGAATGCGGTAGTACTACCATCAGTATTGATTTGTTGAATCACATGAGCTTTATTTAAATTAGCAAATAATAATAAAATGAATATTAAAAACGCGTTATAAAATAAAATCATGGTACGAAAATTATAATTAATATTATTTTTACTAATGACTTTTTTCACCCAACAATGCTATTAATAATAATAATAATAATTAGTAAAATAAAATATATTAATTGATAGGAATATAAAATTTGAAGAGATGTTTTAGCAACTACATTTAATTTATATATATACTTATGAAATGAATGATACGAAGATATTAATCATTAATTATATTTTTAAAATATAAGAAGTAATTTTGTTAGAAACAATTTTTATACATAAATGAATCTGTCTTAATAATAATAATAATTGATAACAGATTTCTTACATATAAGTAAAGTGTTATAATTTTTAATATGTATGATACATTATTAGGTGTCCTATTTTAATATGACGCATTTTAAATGTTGCGTAAATTTATATAATTTAAATATACTATTCGTATGTTTATACTATTCGTATTTAAAATTAAAACCAAACTATAAGTTCGAGCATTCCGTCTGGCATGTCGGCCAAATTTGAGCTAGAATAGACTTCTCGCAATCTAGAAAATCCATTGTGTTTCCGCACCTGTAGCTCCTTTTCCGATTTATTGAGAAGTATTCACCAGAGAATATATTTACCCAGTTTAGGTTTTGTTGCCTGATTCCACCTAGATTTATTTTGCCTGTCTCGACTTAGCTTCTGTTGATACCAAGCTATGTAATAAGAATCGGCAGTATTATTTTACTCCAATTTTATTCGTTTTCCGATTCGTGAAACCCTCTCACTTCGTAGGTACTAGGAATCACCAAATTTTCATAGACTAACTGAGTTAATTTTCAATTGAGTTATTGCTTAAAAATATCCCGTATATACTGATTTAGTCAGTATATGAACGTGTAGACATTTTTTTAGTTTTGTTTTTAGCTGAAATTGAGGCAAAACTATTCAGTTAGGAATAAAAGTTTCAAACAAAAGTTGCTGTTTTTAATAAAAAGGACATTGTTTGTTACTCAGTTGTCTTCTTCTTTTACTTCATTTTTCTACTTATCTTATAGTTTCAAAGATGGATGTCCTCCCCCTGGTAGGAGGACGCACGGTTCAATTTTGCCCATTTACGGTTTTGTACTTACTTTTTAGCTCTAAAACACTATTGTGGTTATGGACAGGCGGACAAACGGGCATGCCAAAAATATATTATATATTAATTAGGTCATTTTATGAACACCATTACCAAAAATTTGTTTCTGCGATCAATATTTAAAACCGTTACAAAGTCGGGGTTAAACTGAATATACCCTTATATATTCGTATCTATATTATAAAGCTGGAGAGTTTGCATGTTTGAACGCGCTAATCTTAGGAACTACCAGTCCGATTTGAAAAGGTTATAAAAAAACCTAACCTTTAATCGGTACGAGATCTTTAAATATACAAAATGTTTATCTGACTAAAAACAAACAAGTTTTGTATGTTTGTATCTCTGGAGCACGGAAGTGCGTAGAGCCAAGTTTAAGGGGTTTTTGGCCTTCGTAGATATATAAATAGAAAATTTTTTGAAAATTTATTAATAGTTAATACTTAGAAGATTTTAATTTTATGGAAATTTTATGGGACCACATAAGCCTTTTTTATTTTTTTATTTACAAATGATTTGTGCAAAAATGTTTCGGTTAAACTCAGTTGTTCATTATAATAGGGAATATGCATGAAAAATTTTTTTCACTTGAATTGAAGCATGTTTACTTCACAAATATCAAGGTAAAATTACTTTTTAAATAACTTTAAAAATAAGCGAGGTATGATTGATTGAAATTCCCGATTAGACAAAGAGGGTGATAGCCCTCTTGATATGTTATGTAACGTCATATTACACTTTCACCATTTAAAGTACACGTAAAACCCCGTTTTTAGTATTTTTGCAAGAAAGAGACAGATAATAATCTTTGAAAGCTTATAGCTTCCTTGATATTTGTCGGATTTTAATTTCGTTTTTAAATATTATTACAGTATTAACAGTATTTTCATATTCTGAAAATAAATGTGAAAAAAAATTTTCATGCATATTCTCTATTATAGTAACAAATTTTATTCTAAAATTTTTTTTTCGAAAACCAATTGAATAAGGCACAAATTAACTATATAATTTTAAAAAAAATTACATCAACTTTTGTGCACAAGTGTACATACCTAAATCACAAACGATTAATTGTAATCCATTGCTTAAAAATTAACCAGTGAAATTGCATATATAGAATAATCTAATATAAAAAGGTGTATTAAGTCGAAAACTTGGTATTTAACTTAAATAGAGGAAAATCAGTCCAAGTGGCCGAGCGGTCTAAGGCGTTATGTCTGCGCAGTATGCCTACTTGGAAACTGGGAGGGTTCGAATCCCGACATCGGCAGTTTGTCAATTATTAAGAAAAAAAATGGGCGGTTAATTGATTAAATTGTCGGCGTATGGACAAGAACGAAGTAACCGGCTATGCTTGAGAAGGTTTTCTGCAGTTTCCTTCACGACCTCCAGATGAGTATCGGCATTGTTCCTATCATAGTCGGCTGCAGCCGCATATCCTATCAATTCCTAGTCTATACACAAAAATTCCGTCTACTCCACTCACATCCTCACATTCTTAGGCATTACAATGGACCTTATGGTCGAAGTGTAGCCCGTCCAGGGCAGCCTCTACAATCTATCTATTTACATAGAGGAAATATATTACTATAATTTGTTCTGATTTAGCTTCTATATGGTTCCTAAATACACCACTACTGCAGTTTATAGGAAAATCTGTCTCTGAATATAAATAAAAGACACATAGTAATGGTAAGCGAGAAGTGTAATGCAATTATTTTTTTATTTTTAAATGAAAATTATGATATTAATCATTTAATTAATTAATATAATAGATATACGATTACATTATTATATGTACAAATATCCTAATTATGACCTATAAATTAAATTATCTGTTCATTGATGTTAATTTTGATTCCTTGAGTATAATTTCTATAGTGTTTCACGAGGCACGAGGCGAGGCGAGGTTTTTGTATCACTTCGCCTCGCCTCGCTTTTTTAAATATCAACCTCGCCTCGCCTCGCCTCGGCCGAGGCAGAATGTTGGCTAGCCTCGCCTCGCCTCGGTTGGATTAGCTATCAATTAGTAAAATCAGTTAGTAAAATTTTTACTAACTTTGACTTATTTTGCATGAATGTACATAATATGGAAATAAACTTATATATATATATATATATATATATATATATATATATATGTATATAAATTTTAGAGACGATGACTTTCGACATCTACTAGGTAGGATCGCTGGACATTTGAAAAATATTTGCCAAATAATCTATCTATTGCTTCATGTATCACTATATTATTTTTTTTTTAAATTTACTTTTTGTAAATTTGCTTCGGCCGAGGCAAATTCCTCGCCTCGGCCGAGGCGAGGTTTTTGGGACAATATACCTCGCCTCGCCTCGGTTAGTAACGAGGATTAAAATTTTGAATCTCGCCTCGCCTCGCCTCGTGCCTCGTAACCGAGGGCCGAGGCGAGGCGAGGTTACCTCGTAGCCTCGGTGAAACACTAAATTTGTATAAATGTAGGTAATCCCTTAAGGATGTACGAGCACTAGATGTAGTCCATTTATTAAATTCTTCAAAATCTTATATAGTACATTCATAAAAGTCCACAATACCGTTTATTATTTTTTGTCGTAAGTTAAAATTAAAATTTAATTTTTAGGCCCGGTATGACGGGCCACATAAACTACACACAATGGACCCGTTATGGAGTCCCATTGCGTGCAGATGCTTCCGCAGAGGATAATGCCAGGTAATGAATCCGGTAACCTTCCGCAGTTGCATCCCTTTCAGCTTCAGTGCATCGAGAGACAGCTCCTTGGTTGCACTCTGAAGCAGTATTTTTCCAAGCTCCTGCCGCGGTACATTTTCCCAGTGCTCACGGGGTTTAGCATTTGACCACTCGTTTATCACCTGTTTACATGCAGTCCTTGGAATTCCTAACATAGGCTCAGTGCCTATGAAGGGTATTCCGACTCTCTTCTTTACCTATGCATCTGCATTGTTTCCTTCGAAACCACTATGACCCATCACCCAGATCAACTTAACATTGTTCCATTTTATCAGCTCCAGCAGTTCCTCCAGACAATCCTTGACTACCCCTGAGGTGACCTCAGTTCCAGACAAGGCTTTTAGAGCAGCTTGACTGTCCGAGAGAATACATACGTTCTGGTTTATGTAGCCTCTACATAGGTTCTCACGAACGCAAGCCAGTATGGCGTTAACATCTGCCTGAAAGGCCGTGGTATATTTCCCCAAGTTGAGGCTTATGTTTACTTACGGTCTCTCACCGTTTTGGATCCGTCTGTATATCAGATTCCTTTCTTGAGATAGGGTGGTTTTCCTTCCGTCCACATATCCCTATCACAGACTACAGAGAAAGGTTTTGACATTGGGACAGTGTTGCCAGAAGGTTACATTTCTTACATTTTACGTAACTTTTCATCTACCCATGTAACTTGTATGTAAGAAAAAATTTTAGATACTTTTGTGTAAATTTTTGAAAAATTACTTTTTCTCGTTATAATAAGTTTGCCATAATTTCGGTATTCACAAATCTTCGATTAAAAACTCACGCTTTTATAAAATTTAAAAATTTTATATAAAATAAATAAATGAAAATGGATTGAAAAATAAATGTGTGGGTACTTACTATTTTTATTTTAATTACTTCATTTTTATTAAATACTAGCTGTTTCCCGCTTATATATATATATATATATATATATATATATATATATATATATATATATATATATATATATATATATATATATATTCATTTATTTATTTATATTTATTTAAAATACGATACGATTAACGGTTTTCAAGGTATTCGACCCATAGTGCTAAAATTCCCAACTGTAAGAATTGAGAAGGCAAAATTTCGCAATGTGTTGGTCGGACGTTAAAATGAACCTGATTTTCGTACTGTTTGGATCGAAATTAGTCTAGAAAATGATTATTATTAAAATCGAGAACAAAAATTTCCTCACTTTTTTCACATTTTTTCCAAGGGGTACCCCTTAAAAAAATCGCTAAAATTAGAGGAAAATTTTATGTCTCCGATTTTGATAAAAACTTGGTTTTAAGCTAATTTGGACCTAGCGAAAACGATGGCGTTGGTTAAAATATGATACGAATAACGGTTTTCAAGGTATCAGACCTATATTGTTAATATTCCAAACTGTATGGATTGAGAAGGTAAAATTTTGAAATGAGTTGGTCGGACGTTAAAATGAACCTGATTTTCGTACTGTTTGGATCGAAATTAGTCTAGAAAATGATTATTATTAAAATCGAGAACAAAAATTTCCTCACTTTTTTCACATTTTTTCCAAGGGGTACTCCTTAAAAAAATCGCTAAAATTAGAGGAAAATTTTATGTCCCCGATTTTGATAAAAACTTGGTTTTAAGCTAATTTGGACCTAGCGAAAACGATGGCGTTGGTTAAAATATGATATGAATAACGGTTTTCAAGGTATCAGACCTATAGTGTTAATATTCCAAACTGTATGGATTGAGAAGTCAAAATTTTGAAATGAGTTGGTCGGACGTTAAAATGAACCTGATTTTCGTATTGTTTGGGTCAAAATTAGCCTAGAAAATGATTATTATTAAAATCGAGAACAAAAATTTTCTTCACTTTTTTCACATTTTTTCCAAGGGTACCCCTTAAAAAAATCGCTAAAATTGGAGGAAAAATTTTATGTCCCCGATTTTGATAAAAACTTGATTTTAAGCTAATTTGTACCTAGCGAAAACGATGGCGTTTGTTAAAATATGATACGAATAACGGTTTTCAAGGTATCAGACCAATAGTGCTAATATTCCAAACTGTATGGTTTGAGAAGGCAAAATTTTTTAAATGTGTTGGTCGGACGTTAAAATGAACCTGATTTTCGTACTGTTTGGATCGAAATTAGCCTAGAAAATGATTATTATTAAAATCGAGAACAAAAATTTTCTCACATTTTTTCGAAGGGGTACATATATATATATATATATATATAAATATATATGTGTATTTATTTTTCAATATGTACAATAGTGAATAGAGTCTCACTAATCCGGCACGTCCAATAATCCGGCACCCTATAGTTTTTATAGTGCCGGATTAATGAGACTCTTCTGTATATGTATATCGATACACAACGATTTATAGTGTGCTATTAATATAAAATTGAAACAAATTTTAATAAAATAATTTTATAGTTATTTTTTAGAAGCATAGTTTCTATGGAAATGATTAAATCAACAAAAATTTTAACCCACTCCAAAAAAAAATGAGACGATTCTAGGTTCGACTGTATGTATTTTTTTTAATGTTCACCCCCTTCAAGATTGTTTTTTGATAAAAAAAAAAGAAGATAGCCTACGTCCTTCCCCAGGATATAATCTATCTCCTTGCCAAATTTCATTACGATCCGTTTACCCGTTTAGTCGTGAAGTGGTAGCAAACACACAGAATTACTTTCACATTTATATAGTAGTATGGATAAGCTAATTTTGAAAATCACAAAGCTATAATACACAAAATTAATAATTTATCGTATATCAATAACAAAATCATCACAATATATCTTTAAGTTTGAAAATGTAACTTTTCAGGCATACCAACGTATCTTTCGATCAAGCCACGCTGGCAACACTGCATTGGGAGTATAGAGACGGGGAAAGATACTTAAGACCCAAAAAGATGAAATTATATAAAAAAATTATTTATTTCTTACTTACATAATGTATAAAAAATTGTGGATATAAAAATTAATAATATAATTTAAATTATATTTAACTTAATATTAAAACTGAATAATATATTATAGTATTGCATCATTTGGCCTGTTTCGTTATAATTTATTAAAAGTAAAATACAACATATAAATATTTATCATACTATCGACTAGGATCACTCTCGTCCATTTCTAAAATAATTAATTATTTTATTTTTTATTATAGTTATTATATTTAAAAAGAGCACCATTATGATTATAGCTTTATTGGTATTTTATTTAAGTATAAAATTGATTATAATTAAGTTATAGAATCTATATCATAAATATATCAAACATCTAACCTACCAAATACACAAATTTCATATTCAAAAAATACATAAAATTAATTTTTTTTAAGTCTATAGAAAATAATATCATGTTTCAAAATGTATAAATAATGTAAGTGCATTTACAAATACCAGCGGCCTCTAACCCCCTATTCCCGCAGGCGTCAAGGTACCCGTAGATCGTTTTGTGTCCTCGAAGCTGTACGACCTCAATAAAGCTGTCATATAATGTAATGCATAGTCGAAACAAAAGTCGCGTTCTTTGATTTGTGTGGAATCCATTCAGTTTTCTTTTATTCGAGACAGCACAAATCGACTACAAACATTTTAAAAAATAACACTACATTTAAGTGTTAAAACCAAATTTATTTTAATATTTTTTTTGTTCAGGAGAGAAACACTTTTACACCATCAAGGCACGCTTAATTGAACTTATATATTTCGAAGAAATAACTAATTTTAATTATTATTATCAATGATAGAATAATGAATTAATATCACCTCGAACACACTACGAAATTATAAATAGTAATATGTTACATGTTTAAGTAAATTCGGAAAAATATACATACTGTGTACGTAAAAATTGTACGTAACAAAACTCGAGCACAAAATTCTCGAGAAAATAAGGCCATTACGATTGATTAAGGAATCTAATTCATTTTTTAGATCATTAAAAATGTAATCTGCTGTAAAACATAAGTCAATGGTAGCCCGTTTTTACACGTACTAGTTTTAATAAAAGTCGTCAATCGATTGTTTTACTGAGCAAGCGCAATATTATTTTTTGATGTAATTTTTTGGTTATATCAAAATAATGACAGTTTCTATTTTGATGCAATTTTACATATAATTTAGTCTACTGTTTGCATATGTGGGAAATCTTCTTTCTTATGATTGATGTATTTTGTATCCATGTGATTGACACGTAAACTAACATAATTTAGAAAACATGTTTTTAATTATGGTTTGTTTATCATTATAGGTTGACAAATAGAAAAATGTTAACACAAAGGTGGAATTATTGATTTTAAAAAATACATGTGATTGACAACTTTTATGTGAATTTCATCGTGTATACGGACGGCTATGTAATCATTGATATTTCAACTGTTATTAAAGTGATTGAAAACTTTAATCAAAACTTAACGTCTAAGAAGGGGCAAACATGAAGTTATATAATATATCATCCAACATGGCTTATGACGTTACAAATTTTATTTTTAAAAAAAGGATAACATAAATAATAAATTAATTCTAAAATAAACACATAAGCTACTTAAATTAATGTTTTAGTTTGTCAAGATTATCAGCAAACGATAAGCTATGTCCAACAATATACGCCGTTACAATATTCTATATGTCTAGGAATTTATATACTCTATTAATTAGATATGGTTTGTCCATGTCTGTAACGTTACATGATCATAATCTCCATTTAAGCCATCAACGACCGGGACCCAAATCGGAAGCCATCTGTGGTAGTGGGCAACAATATCTGACCAAAGCGGGTCGATAATCTATACTTCGGATAGCATAATCTTAAACAAAATCAAAAATAGTAATCACACTACATCGCTTACACAGAGCTTTCTTGCCCTATGTAATGTGGCAACATCGGGGATCGCTTCAACGACCGTGCGATCATTGCCACTCACGACAAGTCATATCCTATGTATAGAAACCACAATGTAGAACGTAGAATGTAGAAAAAGAGTCAGGCATATACATATATTATTTATGATTCTTAGAAACAATAATAATGGATGTGTTTGTCTGTTTTTCACTTTAGAAATAAATGTATGTCTCAATACAACTCATTTTCACAATTACAACTATTATATGGGGTGAATCGAATCAACCGCATGATAGTATACGCCTCTATTTCTTTCCATGATCCTCCCATTTTTTAATAACATCCAATAGAAATCGAGACTATTCGTGATTGGTTCAAAGATATGATGAACACTAAAGCACTCAAAATAGAGTGCTAGGGGAATATGTAGTAAGTAATAAAAATATTTTATTAATGAAAAAATAATAATAGATTTTTATTACTTACTAGATGATTCCCTAGCACTCTATTTGGAGTGCTTTAGTGTTTATCATATCTTTGAACCAATCACGAATAGTCTCGATTTCTATTGGATGTTATAAAAAATGGGAGGATCATAGAAAGAAATAGAGGCGTATACTATTATGCGGTTGATTCGATTCAACCAGTATATATGGTACGAGGATGCCATATGTAGAATAAATAAAAGCTTAGGCTACACATTTTAAGGACATCATTTGAGTCAAAAATCAAAATTAACATTTGATCAAAACCCTCTCATCAGCTATCAGAAAATATTCTTTGACTCAATGGATAGAACATATAACTAATATAAACACTGACCTCTATATAAGTAGACAGAGTATCCCTATGGACCTAAACGTGAAATAACGTACCCAATTGAAGCACTGTCGAGTAGCCTCACCTAGCCAAGGTACTGAATGTTTTCTTTAGTGTAATGGAAATACATGAGACAGCCTCACATGCATTCACACACATAATTATTACACATAAAAGCCGTGAAGGCGCGCTGAATCAGAATTTAGTACCTTGGCTAGTTGAGGAGTACTTCAATTCTGGCTAATGGAATAACATGGGATAATCTGTCAGTAATCGGAATCGGATAATTTTACTAAAAACTATTATGAATTTAAAATATACATTTGATCAATATTTACTACTAAATAAAATTTTCGAAAATGCATTAAAATATCCGGTAATGGTCCCATTTTTTTTTAAATTATAGGAATATTAAATGATAAATAAACAATACAGGTGTTAAACAGGGGCAAGGTTAATTAATATATAAATTTGTTAATTGCTTTCGTAGATCAATCCGCAACAGATCATCCATCGTCCGGCAAACATCATTCATGATTTTTTCTACACAACAATTGTAGTCATATTGATTTTATTATGTTGCTGATTATTATGTTCTTGATCTTGTTGCTGATGATGTTGTTGTTGTTGTTGTTGTAAAATAGCTGATGTTGAATAATTAATAGGAATATTATAATTATTATTATTGTTATTAAATACAAATATTTTATCATATTTATTATTATTATTTGTTATTGTTGATGATATAACAGTATGTCTATTGTACTGTTGTTGTAAGTTATTATTTGTCACATGTTGTATCACTGATGTTGTTGTTTTATTATTTAATAATATTGTTTTATTTGTATTTTCAATTTTATTGAGCTTTTTAATAATATGATCATTATTATTATTTATCATTTTATCATTTGTGGTAGTTGTATTTATATTATTATTGTTATTATTATTGTTATTATTGTTACGCATACAAGATGATTCTTCATGTTTATATAAATAAGATTTTAATGCAAATGCTTTACCACACCGTAAACATATATATGGTTTTGTATTTGAATGTGTTTGTATATGTGCACGTAAATTTGATTTATCAGCAAATGCTTTTGTACATATATTGCATTTAAATGGTTTCTCACCTGCAACAAAATTTAATCAAGTCAAAACAGTTATTCAAATAACGAAGGATTTTTATAAAGATTATTAAGATAATCAAAGAGAATTCTAGGTTTTTTGAAATTATAATGTAAAGTTTTGCCCCAATTCGTAGAACAATTATTTGTATTTTATAAATACGTATTACGACTACAAAGTAGTCATCATCAGTATGAATTAGATACTCGTAACTATCTTCGGGATATGGAGTCGAAGATATGTTACTCGTTGCTAAATTGGTGCGTGTCTCACAATGATTTTAAAAATGTTTTGTCTTTTTTACCAGAAGGAGGTACTCAATTCAATCTGTATATTTTTTTAAAATGTATGATCACACATAACTTTTTACAGAGTAGTCCGATTTTGATAATTCTTTTTTTGTTAGATAAGGTATACTTCAAAGTTGGTCACATTTAAATTTGAAGAAAAAAAATCAAATTTTAGCTACAAAAAACAAATAAAAAGTAAGACTTCTCAGCGCTTCCACTAAAGAAAAATATCATAAATATCGTAATATACGTTCTGTGTATAAACACTATTTGAAAGCACTCAATGTCTTTGCGCAGTTTGAATGTTTTTTTAACCAACGAAAAAAACGAAGGAGGTTCTCAAGTCAACCCCTATATTTTTTTAAATGTATGATCACGCATAACTTTTTATAGAGTAGTCCGATTTCGATAATTCTTTGTTTATTGGATAGGGTATACTTCGAAATTGGTACCATACAAATTTGAAAAAAAAATATCGCCCTTAAGGGTTGAAATAGGGAATGGTTGATTGTTCACCATTGAATTTTCATCTGTGAACCGATTCTGTTGAAACTTGACATACATATGTAGTTCTAATAACATAATAGTAATAACAAAAAATAGAACCGACGAAAGAAGAAAGTAACTGAAAAGCAAAAAATAATAACTATGTAACCAAAAATTAAACCTTCGAAAAAAGAAAGGAAAAAATAAAAAAGTTACTTTTTAGTCTAAGTTCTACACTAATGTGAATACCTAAATAATTTTGAGTCAGCGCCAAAAAATCTCCATCGAAATGGGCGAAGGGTGAATCTGATTTTCGGTTAAAAGTAAATGTTACAAAATGTTACATTTTGTTTGTTTGGCGCCGACTCAAAATTATTTAGGTATTTACATTAGTGTAGGGTTTAGTTAGACTAAGAAGTTACTTTTTTATTTTTTCGAAGGTTTAATTTTTTGTCACCCAGAGAGGCTAAAAGCAACATGTTTTTGCAAAAATGGATGATAGTTCCTCCCTTTGACAAAATCATGAATCTATCACTGTCCTTTAACCAAATTACTTTTCATTATTTAACAAGGGTAAATAGTGAGAAATAACTTCAGTAAAAAGTCTTCGAGTTAAGTTAATCTATACTAATATATAAAGAGATAAAATTTGTAATTTTTACGAAATTCCAACATTGGTACAAAAACAATAGGTGAATTTCTTTTGGAGGAAATTCGCTAAAATGTTTATCTAATATAAACAAACAACTTCTGTATGAAACATTTTTTTCACACAACCAATAGATTTAACACAATTTTAGTACGAAGCCTGAAAGAGACATGAAAATTTCTATTTCAATTTTATATCATAAAATACGTGTTTCCATGTTTTTGAAAAATAGACCCTCATGGGGGTGAAACACGGGGGGGGGGGGCGATTGCATGGAAGTTCCATATTTTAAAATTAGAGACATGAAAACTGGTAGCCTGTAAATTATAAATAAACAAATAAATATGCGTATCAGGGTTTTATGACAATGAATCTTTGATGGGGAGAAATATTATGTTAGTCAGTTATAAGGGCTTTACAAAATTTTTGCGAGCGAAGCCGCAACGGTTATGCTAGTATAATATAAGTATAGAATGTTTGTTGCTTACCTGTATGCGTGCGGATATGACCTTGTAATAGCCATGGACGTGAAAAACATTTCCCGCAATAAATACATTTACATAATTGAGAATGTGTTCGTACATGCATAGAATATGCTGGCATTGATACATAAATTTTATTACAATAAGGACATGCTCGAGCTTTTTTATCATTTATTGAACGATGTGTTTGTTTATGTCGTGCTAAATTTGATGATGTACTATAACATTTACCGCATTCGATACATTCATATAATTGTAAATGTTCATTTTGACCTTGAATAACATGTTGTAAGTCATCATGTTGTTGGGTTTCATGATGTTCTTGTTCTTGATCTTGATCTTGATCTTGTTCATGTTCTTGTTCTTGTTCAGACCGTACGATATGTTGTTTTAAACGTTTCTTTGATGTTTTGTCAAATAGTTTATGTGCATAATTATAATTGTTATTGTTATTATTGTTATTCTCATTGTCATTATTTTGTCTTGTCTCTTGTTGTTGATGCTCTTTTGTTGTTTTCATAAAACATTCACCGGCAGCTACAGCTAAACTAACTTCAGCTAATTTTGTTAGATTATACAATTCTTCTGGACAATTTATTGATAATGTATTGTCATCATTATCTATATTTTTTATATTGTTTATTATTGTTTTTGGATTGACAATTACTGATCTTAATTGTTCACGTTCATGTTCATTTTCATTTTCATGTTCATATTCACATTCTTGTTGTTCTCGTTTAAAATAGTTCTTTGTTGTTATCGTATCTATAACACACAAATATCCAAGCTATTAATTTTAACAAGTAATACAACAACTAACTGGTTTTTAAATACTCTGTATCAGGGATGATGGTGATGCGAAATTTTTGACATTCGCGTATGCAGATATTTTAAGGCTCAAATCCGCGGAAGCGGATTTATACTTATGTCAATTTTTTTTAAAACATACTTAATTTAGGTACACTCCCGTTCAAAAAACATGAACAGACCTGAACCGAATCAGACTCTCACAATTTTGATTATTCTTGTAGTAGCAGATACAACATTTTATTTAATTTTTACACGTAAGAGTAAGATATAACACTTAACATGTACACTGACACCGTATATACAAATAAAAAATATAAATTCAGTTTATACTTCCATTTCTTTTTTACACACTTAAAAAATATACTACTTATCTTTGTTTATAAATAAATAAAATTATACATTATACAGAGAGTTACAAAAGTGTGGAGTTTTATGAAATGTAAGAAAATTAACATTTCAGGTTCGTTCATTTTTTTTTTTGAACGGGAGTGTACATCGGCAGTCATGTTTCCTTTACGAACTCCAGATGAGTATCGGCATAGTTACTATCATAGTCGGCTGCAGCCGCACATTCTACCAGTTCCTAGTCTACACACAATTCCTTGTCCTCCACTCACATCCTCACATCCTTAATCGTCACAATGGACCTTATGCTCAAAGTGTGTCCCATCCAGGATAGCCTCTACAATCTATCTATCTATCTAGGTAAATGAATATAGGAAAAAGATGGTAATAATTTTTAATAATGTTTATATTATAATCAAATTTTTTAAATTTGGTGCATTATATTTAATAAAGAGCAATGTCGATTCCTTCTCCCGCGCTAAACAAGCTAAACTGCTCCGGGTGCAACAATCTTAGTTAATTTCTCAAAGGCCAGGTTATATGGTACTCCCGAAAGTCTGTTTTATTGCATATTTATCGCGGACATGCTCATCTTCTTAAAATAAGACCAAGTCACACTTTGCGTCGGTGGTAGCATTGTTGATTCATTTGTCAAATAGATTATTCAAGGCGAAACACTCAAACAATAATGTAAATTGTTGAAATAAATTGAAAAATCATTCATATAATAACGAGTCTAAACACGTTGTGATTTATTTATCAGAAATGCTAAACAAAACAAGCAGCCGCAACCGCGTCCGCAAAAACCACTGATTATTGCGGATGCGGAATGCTAAAATTAATGCAGAAGTTGCGGATTGCGAATGCAGTTGCGAATATCCGCAACATCCTACTCTGTATATACAAATATATTAAAAAATTACTGCGTTTACATATCAAGTTACAATATTTGTATGATTATTTAACCGTATGATTTTGCATTCATACAACTACAGTTGTTTAAACAGAACCATCAATTATAGCAAAACCATCGAGTTTATAAAAAAAATGTTTCAGACAACAGTTGTTTGTTTTTAAACAAATTTTTTCAATTATGATAATTTTCCTTCAATCTATATGGAAGTGGTTCTAATTCAGCTTGCAAGATTTGACCCGAACATACATACATACATATATTGCAAGTTAAATAAAAGCTTGTAAAAATGAGACACTGTCAAATTAGCTTGACGCTGTATGTTTGACGCCCAAAACTAGCACTGACACAAGAGCGTTAACGCAAAAAACGGTATAGATGCTCGAGCGTCAAATCGTGTCGCGTGACTCCTTTGACGCTCGACGCTGGTGTTTATTCAAAGTTCATTTCCAGTGATTTCAGAACATATTAGGCTTGTAAGCTTTTATATGCAAAATTCCGTAGAAATTGCAACTCGAGCACATGCAGTGTGAGATTAATTAATTTAGAAAAATGAGATAATTTCACTAACAAATTAGCTCGACGTCCAAAACAAGCGCTGACGCCAGAACGTTGACGCCAGAAAGGGCATCGATGCTCGAGCGTCATAAGGGATCACGCCATCGGCGCTGACGTTGAAAACGCTCCCATGAAATCACAATTTTACTCACCTAGTTTTTCGGACGTTTAGGCATGTAGACATGTTCTTATGCCGTGCTTATCAAACTGCAAAATAATAAACTGTAGTTTGTGGCAGTCATGCAGAAAAATATTCTGTATGCAATGTCAACATTGGGAAATACTATATCAAGACCATTTTCTTTCAAATACAATACGCTTTCAAATGAAAAATTATATTTTTGATCACCCAAGTAACGTTATATCTAAAGTTAACGATCAAAATTTTCCACCCTGGACAGCTGCCTACTTGCCTACCCGGTAAATCTGCCACCGGATATGGTAGTCCTGGTCCGATATACAGACGTGGCGTATATCTATTTCCAAACTATATCCGCTGATCGAGTACCAGCGCGAAAAGAACTATAAAGAAAATTATATGCGAATCAGAGAGATTCCGCAATAAAACATCATACATATACTAGTATATAATTTCAAACGACTTTCAAACAGCGCGCCGGTACTCAGGATGCCAACTGAACCATAAAAAATAACCTTCTGCTGCGGGCATGAAAAAATGCACTTTTTTACGCATATTTTATAAAAAAACTTAACAACCCGATGGGCATTCTCCCAAAGTTTTAAGGAAAAATATTTCTAAGGAATTGAGGAAAGTATGTGTCGAATTTCAGAACAACGGTGACTATATTGAGAGAGTTCGAAGTAAAAACAGTCGGAATTTTATTTCACCATGTTTATAAAGATGCATTTTAAATTTTTCCAACTTACGTAACGATTTTCTCAAAACCACCATGGGGATAAATTCTCAAAAAAATTCAGCTGATTTCTGAAGATTCATTTTACTAATATTGTGAATTTCGTGAAGTTCTTGACAACTTAATAATAATTTGGAAATACCTTAATTGAAATATAAGATTGAATTTAATATGAAAAATGAATTGAAAAATGTAATGTAATATAAAATAAAATAATGTTAAAATACAAAATGAATTTAGTGAGTCAGCTTCGCTCACTTGTTGCTTATGTATTTTCTTATTAAAAGTTGTTAGTAAATTTTGGCATAATGCCGACAGACACCTTACACAGTGCCTCTGTTTTTCATTAAAATTTAAAACGTTGTCCAATCGATCAAGTGGTCAAGAATTTTTTGTTCTTGTTTAGTTGTTCACACTCATTGCCAAATAATTTAGAGAATTTTTAATTTAAGAACCTATTTTCCAAGCAATGTATGTATGTTAGATAAATATGATTGTGCGTAATGATTTTTCTTCTTACGAATTTTCTCTAACAAGAATATGGCGATTAAATTAGTTTCAAATAACTAATGAATAATAAAAGGTACTAAGTTTGTATCACTTGAGATGAATCACAGTTTTATAATAAAAGTCTTTAAGATGATACACAGACAAAGTATACAAAATATTTTCAATTTAAACTATATTACGTAATGTTACTTAAATTCCAGCATGATTTATATTTCTGATTATAAATAAAATATTTGAGGTTTTTATCGGTTAATTTTACATTTTGAGAACAAATGAATTGATTTTTACATCCGGTACATACATTTATTATATATATATATATATATATATATATATATATATATATATAGAGGGAGGCAAAAGTCATGGAGTTTTTTAAAAGGATGGATAGGGGATGAAATTCTAAGAATTCTCATTGCCAAATAATTTAGAGAATTTTTAATTTAAGAACCTATTTTCCAAGCAATGTATGTATGTTAGATAAATATGATTGTGCGTAATGATTTTTCTTCTTACGAATTTTCTCTAACAAGAATATGGCGATTAAATTAGTTTCAAATAACTAATGAATAATAAAAGGTACTAAGTTTGTATCACTTGAGATGAATCACAGTTTTATAATAAAAGTCTTTAAGATGATACACAGACAAAGTATACAAAATATTTTCAATTTAAACTATATTACGTAATGTTACTTAAATTCCAGCATGATTTATATTTCTGATTATAAATAAAATATTTGAGGTTTTTATCGGTTAATTTTACATTTTGAGAACAAATGAATTGATTTTTACATCCGGTACATACATTTATTATATATATATATATATATATATATATATATATATATATATATATATATATATATATATATATATATATATATATATATAGAGGGAGGCAAAAGTCATGGAGTTTTTTAAAAGGATGGATAGGGGATGAAATTCTAAGATGAAAACTCCTTGGACATTTTTGCACCTGACCCACCGTTAATTAGATATTAATTAAATAGAGTGACCAATTAGAGAAGCGCGTTAACGGAAAAAGAAATGGTGGGGATTGAACGCAGCGGCAGCAGAGATACGTGGAGGGGGCGAGCTCTCCCCACCACTACCGTAGAGCGAGTCAATCTTATGCGTTTCAAATCCGGTACAGTTATTATAGAGAGTTTTGGAAAAAAAATTACATTTTTTATTCCGAAAAATCTGATTAACTGAATCATTCAATTTTTATTCGATTTCTTACGATGAAATTTCAGTATATATATATATATATATATATATATATATATATAGGGGGGGCCATCTAACGTTTGGAATTTGAACTATACGTTAATTTGATGTTGGAAAGTTTGATGACAGTTCCAATGTGACAGAAAGTTAGTTTTTTGTTTGAAATTTACGAAATGGGTCGCTTTTCGCTTGAACAAAGTTGGGAAATATTAAAAACTTATTTCCCAAAGTGGTGAGTCTTCTACTCAAACTTTAAGAAATTTACGAAAAAAATTTGACAAAAACGCACTTTGTGGATCAATTTGTGAAGCGAGTTCGTGAAACTAGATCGTTGTTAGATAAAAAAAAACCGTGTATGTACTCGTCCAGTGCGCTCAACCGAAAACATCGCTGCTGTTGTTCAGAGTGTGCGTGAACAACCATCAACATCAACTCGTCGTCGTTCTCAAGAATTTAACATTTCACGCACTTCTTTGAGAAAAATTTTGCATAAAGACCTCGGTATGAATGCGTACAAAGTCCAATTAGTGCAAGACCTGAAGCGACATTACCATCCGGTGCGTTTTCGGTTCTCTCAATGGGCCGAAGGCCGCTTGATCGAAGATGAGTATTTTTACCAAAAAATCATCTTTTCAGATGAAGCTCACTTCCACCTCGGAGGATACGTCAATAACCAAAATTGTCGTATCTGGAGCTCAGAAAATCCACACGTCATCGTGGAGAAACCAATGCATCAACAACGAGTGACTGCCTGGTGCGGATTTTGGTCTGGCAGCAATATTGGGCCGTTTTTCTTTGAAAATGAGCAAGGAAACGCCGTCACAGTGAATGGCGATCGCTACCGCGTCATGCTAAGCGATTTTTTGTTTCCCAAAATTGAAGAGTATGACATAGACGACATTTGGTTTCAACAGGACGGCGTAATGTGCCACGCAGCCAACGCAACAATCAATCTTTTGCACACTGTTTTCGAAAATCGCATAATCAGCCGAAATGTTGATGTCAATTGGCCACCTCGAAGCTTCGATTTGACTCCGCTGGATTTTTTTTTTGTGGGGAGCCGTTTAGGACAAGTGTTACGCTAACCATCCAGAGACGATTGACGACTTGAAACATGCAATTGAAGTTGCCATTGACGAAATAGAGGCCCAAACAATGAAAATATACTGAAAAATTGGATCGACTGAATGGGCTACTGTAGAGCCAGCCATGGCAGTGATTTGAACGATGTTGTGTTCCATGTTTAATTTCAAAGTATACTGTTTTCAATAAAGCAACAACCATTTAAAAATATTCATGCGTTTTCATTTTATAGCAAAATTAAATTCCAATTTTTAAATGGCTAGATATTCAATACCAATAAATAATTATTTGAATTAGAAATCTATTTGCGTTTTTGACTTTGTATACTATTAAAATGCATACAACTAACTCATATCTATTTACACAAATGTTCTTAAGTAAAATAAGTGTTATTTCAGTACTTCTAAAAATAATTTAGTACAAAGGTAATTAAAGTACTTATAAAACATATGTACACATACTATAGGATGATTTTAATGTAATATTTAGTTAATTTTTCTGTTTCTATATAAACATAATAACTAACCAACCTGTATACGAATATTATAAATTAAAAACGAAAAAAAAAAACAAAAAAGCAGAAAAGCTTTATACTTTGACATTATAATAACGCAAGATGTTATAAAATTTTATTTCAATTCGATTTTAATAAAGATGAATAAAAAATTTTTAATATATTTTATATTTAAACTTACCCAAAATATTATCAGTTGATGATTCATCAGTATTTGTATCATCATTATTTAAGAATCTTCGATGTCGAATGAGAAATGCACGTGGCATATTTATATTATTTAAATTAAATTATATGCAAATTTGTTTGGGAATGCGTATAAAACACTTGTTCGATTTTTTTTTTTTTTAAATAATATTTTATTTACTTATGTAGTTTGATTGGTATAGTAACTGACTTGGATCACATCGATATATGTAATTACTTAATTTTTGTAAAAATCATATATCAATTGTTTTGAATCAATTCAAAATTTAGCGGTATTTTTTAAATATTTTTTTTTTTTAACACACTGCATCACTCATTTATCATTTATTTTTCCAAAAGATTTCATCAAAATAATTTACGTACATTTTATTAATTTTTTTTTGTCTATATACTTTTGTCTTAAAATTTAAAATATTTACAACCTCTGTGTCAATAAAATGTTTATTATTATATATTTTAAAATGATTTTGTTATTAAAGTGGTTTTTGGCACAAGAGTATATCAATCAAATTATAAAATCCCAATTGTTAAGTTGGTGGAGTTAAGTATAGATATTAGATACACACTAACTTATTTTAAATAAAAGTTCAACTTCGAAAGTCTCCCGAATTCAAAACTCTCTCAATGTGTATGTATGCATGTATGTGTAATGTGTGTCTATATATTATGTATGTATGTAAGTATTAGTGTTCTATATTAAGATAAATCTTGAACGCGTGCCATACACGTTCTTAGAGGTAGGGGACAAAATATACTTACATGTAAAAAAAATTCTTAAAAATCCAGGAACGGAGACAAATTATATCCTTACTAATATATATATTATATATTCGAAAGTGTGTTTGTATGTGTCAAATCAATTTTAATGAAATTTTATTGAGTTAGTGCACAAAGATAAATATAGTATAATATATATGTATATAAAACAAGGGACCGTATGGGCGAAGTGTAGCCCGTCCAGGGTAGCCGCTACAATCTATTTATCTATGTATATAAATTATGTAAATAAAGAAAGTGTATTGCCTGGGTATTTTATCTATTTTTTTGGATGAATCTATTTTTTAGATAAATCTAAAAAATAGATTTAGCTCAACACGTTTCGATAGGATTTTCCAGGTACTAGGCAAACTCATCGTACCATGATAGTTGAAAATTGGTCAAAAGCTACCTCAGCATTTCAAAGAACGCAGAAAATAGTTCACAAAAGATCACTGAAGGAGACTTCAGAGCTTTGTATTCTGATTTTTCTGTGGAACATTTAGTACAAAGGACTCCTAAAATAGCAATTGCTCGAAGGAAATGGAAACACTTTGGGAAACTCCAAAGATGTTTTGAAGAGATCTACGACATTGTGAAGTACTAGATGAACTCATAACGACAACAAAAAATAGCTGTACCTACACATTATCAGTAAAAGGTAAAAGCAATCAACTTTACCGTTGGTTTATATAGTCACATCGCAATAGTTTGACACATGGGAGTGAACTACTCGTCACATTTAACTACTAGCAACATGAAAAGTTATATTACGTGGAATCTGCGTTGGCGGTGCTTATATCAAGGATCAGTAACACCTATTATTGATATTAGGCGTTTACCAATTGTGAATTAAATTAACCTCTGTTGTGAGTCAAACGATTGCCATATAAACAGATACTTTGAAGACAAAAAAAAACACCGCAAGATAGTGGCTTTTTACATCGTTGCTGGAATTATTCCTATTCACATACCAGCAAATACTATTTATATCCCCATATATCAGCACACACTAGTGCTTACTAATCATAACGTGACATTCAAGAAAAGAAAATATTTCTTTTTTAAAAGTAAACAGTAGAAAGTCTAGATTCTAGACTCTAGAATGTTGACAAGTGGAGGGAGATCAATCGGTGAAAATTATTCCCTAATTAAACTATTACCAAAATGTTGTCCAGACATGGATGCTATCGAACACCGCTCTAATTGACGCAATGTGCTTAACTCGCTTGCTGTTTTGCTAAGCTAATAGGTGGAACCCACTACCCTCTTCATGAGCCTATCATTCTTCTCTTATTTTGCAACACGCAGAGCATGTGATTCGAACGCAATGCAACAAGAAATCTTATTAAATTCTAATTTGTGCGATCATGTGTGATGGAGGGTAACACAATGTGTTATGTATTTGTGTAAATTTTAAATTTCAATTTATAAATAATTATATACAATATGAGTGAAGCAGCTTGCTACTACTACTATCGTTAACTGCGTGAAAACAGAGGCATAGCAATAAGTCATGAGATTGAGGAGGCAATAAGGCATATGTGTACTTACGTTGTTGCATATGTGTATTTTAATTCCTGTGATATGTATATGTTTATATTTTAAAATACATAACATATATAAAACAATCCCCCGTCTCGATTTGCTTAACTCAGTTTTAACTTTTGAGTTTAGTTTGGTATAATATGTATGTCTACACATTCTTTTTCATAATACACATCCTATACCTACCTTTTTAACCAATAAAAGTTTTTTGTTTATATATATATGTATATATATGTTTTGAATAAAACCTATTTTGACAAAATGGAAACCCGACTTCTAAAATCAAATATTCTATAACAAAAGATGCACTAAAAAGTAAAAAAATAATTGCATATTCTTGTGCCAATTTTAGTTCACCAAAGCAAAAATTTTAAAATATATATGTACAATTATTGTTATTTTTGGAGGCGGTGTCAACATAGAGAAATTCACATAACTTTTGAACACCGCCTCCAAAAATAACAATAATTGTACATATATATTTAAAAATTTTTGCTTTGGTGAACTAAAATTGGCACAAGAATATGCAATTATTTTTTTACTTTTTAGTGCATCTTTTGTTATAGAATATTTGATTTTAGAAGTCGGGTTTCCATTTTGTCAAAATAGGTTTTATTTCTCGCTTTTTAGTGACTTTGAAGTTCTATAACTGATTTTATTTGTCTAAATATGGGTAGCCCTACTAAACCACCAACTAATTTTTAGTGAATTTTTTTATAACACTTTTTTTTTACCCGTTTTTTTTTTTTTTTTGTAATTTTTAGTGCATTTTTTTATAACAGATTTTCAGTTTTTTTTACAAGCATTTTGTTTTTTTTTTGTAAAAATTTTTTTTTTTTGTAAAAAATTTTTTTGAAGTCGGTTTTTAAAAAAAATTTTTTATTTTCCCATTATGAATGAGTATACCCTTTAAAAAAAAAAAAAAATTTCGCAGAAATCGGTTATCACATATAAAATGAGGGTTTTCCTCAATTTCCCGGAGATCCCCTCATCAGAATGCGATTTGGTGACAATGGGACCAATCGGGAATCAAACCCTTTAAAACAAAAAAAAAATTCAAAATCGGTTCATAAATGACGGAGTTCTGAGGTAACAAACATAAAAAAAAAAAAAAAATACAGTCGAATTGAGAACCATCCTCCTTTTTTGAAGTCGGGTTAAAAATACATAATTATTAATGCAATAATGCATGTACAGCTTTGAAAATCTCGGAAAAAATGCCTCTTTGTATATTTTAAATAGTATTTCCAAAAATATATGCATTTAAAATAATAAATGCTGTGCCTTATGCAAAGTGGGGGTCTTGCCTATCTATCAATTTTCATACTACTCTCATCATTAGCTCTCGAATATTAAATTGTATAATAAGCAATTTGATTATTCGATTTTAATTTCCGACGCGCCAAATTGTTTGTCTTATTAATACCCAAAAATGGTTCCTTTACTAAGCTATTAGTTAAAGATAATGAATTTTATGCTATAAAAGATATACACTACGTAAATTAAAATAGACCCAATCTGGAAACAATGTATGTATCTATCGCTGTCCATATGCAGCGCACCATACGGTGCACTCTGTTACACTCAAACTCACAGACATTTGTAGAGTGTAGTTTAGGTGTAACAAAGCACATCACATCATCGCACACTGTAAAAGTAAAGTTCACAGGCAGCTGTCGTGAATTCGATGACTATATATTGAAGAATAAAAAGCAATTAAAATATATGCTAAATAAGTATAGTTTAAAGACTGTTAGGCTTAAAACCGTGAGGCCCAGGCCTAAGGGCGCCTCAATTGTTAAAGGCTACTAAAATTTGGTCGCTTTACTTACAAATGTACAATTGAAAAAATTTATAGCTTCATTGCAGTTAATACAGAAAAGTTTGATTCCGCTTTTCGTAAAACAAAACAAAATATTCAGAAAAAATGGATATTTTATTTAAGAAATATCCGAAAATATCTAATTTTGTCATTAACAAATAACTGAGTTAATTGCTCAAATACCCGGTGTATAATGGGTTTTTGAGTTGAAATTTTTTCTGGTACTTATTCTAAAAAAAGTAAGTAAGGATTTTTTCGTCCCGGGAAAAATTCTCAAAATTTTTATTAAGAAATAAAGGGAACCCAATGAACTTTACGAAAAAACTTTTCCATTAAAAATAATGCAATAACAGAAAAATTTCAAGTCAAAAATGGGGTTTTTCTTAAAAACTTTGAGAATTTGTTCTTGAAAAATTATGAGCTTTACGAAAATATTAAAAGCAACTTTTTTTGCTTAAAATAGTTCGAAGTATAAAAATAAAAAATTTTGTTTATCCCAAAAATATTTTGTTTTTTTATCTTATACCCATATTTTACAACCAAACACCTTCGAAAATCGTATTATTGGGCTTCAATCAGTGCCGGCTACGAAAAGTGTCCTGTCCTCCGGAATATGTTACCTTAAGCTAAGTGTACACCTGAGACAAAATCTCGAGAGAAAGTCTCGAGACCAGTCTCAGGGTATTGTCCATTTGAGATCACTTTTGTCTCTGTGACAACTCTCTGAGACTCGATAATCATTGCAGTCTCGAAACAAGGATATTTCGTTTCCACCTGAGAGTCTACTCACAGTTGTGACAAGTTAATAATAATAACAAGTAATGTAACAACTAACTGAGTAAACTGTTTGAATATCCAGTATATACTGAGTTGTATATCAATGTTTGAATTGTTAATATTTCTGCCTATTCAATGTTTATAAAATATGGATTATTTGTAAATGTTTGTTGTGTCACAATTTTTAAAAAATATCTCATGACCTTAAAAATGGGCACATTTTTTGCTTTCCGAGGAATTTTGAGCACAAATTATGAGAAACTTATTAAGTTTATGAAAAAAATTTTCAATAAAAGTTGTTTATTTTAAAGAGAAAAAGATTATTTGTTAACAATTTTTTTTCTACCTCTTACGGTTTCAAAGATATAAAGGGGGGAAATACGTTCCGATTTTTCCCATTAACGAACACACACTAAATTTTCATCTCGTTATCTCTTTTCGTTCTTGAGTTATCCTGTTCACAGACGGGCGGACATGCGGAAATGACCGAATTAGGCCATTTTATAAATACCTTTGTGGAGCATTTTTGTCAAGGATTAATATTTTCAAGCGTTACAAAGTCGGGACTAAACTTAATATACCTTGTATATTTACAAATATACTGGGTATAAATATTATGACATAAACAAACTGTATTTCTCTATGGATATGAACCATAGATAAAATATAGTAGTGAGTGAACAATAGTAAAGTCTCCGAGAGCTCGCAAACTCTTCCAACACGGACGGAAGACTGGAGACTGAGTCTCGAGAGCATTAATATACATGTCCACCTGTGATCGGTGGTCTCTCGGAGATCTGTTCGGACTTATCTCCGATACTGCTCTCAGCCCCCTATCCATTTGTGAGTCGAGTCTCGAGACTACTCTCGAGACTGTTTTGTCTCAGATGGACACTTTTAGGTTCTAAAATTATATGATAATAATATCATAGTCCACGGTAGTGTAATGTACCAAGATTATATTATACGCTAGAAAGAATAAAATATAATATATTAATATTATGATATCTCTGTTCTGTATGATTTTGAATCGTATTCAGGAAATTTCTGTCTACAACGCAACGCTTTCCAAAAATAACGAAATGGAAGAATATATTATGTTTTCGAGTTTCAATGTTAATATTTTGTTTTTACATTTAGGTACTGTAGGTACTACATCGTGGTGATCGTAAGTACACAAGATCAACATAGAAATAGATCTCATAAACACTAAAAACTACTACTAACACTAACTACTAACACATCCTATGTCATGAGTCAATCTGAATGCACACATGTGGTTTTTGTACCAAATAGGTGGCCACCATCAGAAAACAGAAGCTGAACCAGTAGTATCATTATTTTGTTCATCACCACCACTGCTGCACAACAAACTTCAACGAAAATCTTGATGACTTATAAAAATAAATTTACAATCCTCTAAAATAATTTTAAATGTAGTTATATTCATGTACAGTGAGTCAACAACACAAATTGACATCACATAAAAATTTTGTTTCTGATGACGATCTTAATACTAAATGATACCATAGCTCAACTATAATTCAATTCTGTAATGTAGGATCTTTTTTGCACATTTCCGTTATATTAAACGAATAAGCCGTATTTTGACTAAATGGAAACCCGACAAAAAATGCACTAAAAAATAAAAAAATAATTGCATATTCTTGTGCCAATTTAAGTTCACCTAAGCAAAAATTTTTCAATATATATGTACAATTATTGTTATTTGACACCGCCTCCAAAAATAACAATATTTGTACATATATATTTAAAAATTTTTGCTTAGGTGAACTAAAATTGGCACAAGAATATGCAATTATTTTTTTACTTTTTAGTGCATTTTTTGTTATAGAATATTTGATTTTTGAAGTCGGACTTCCATTTTGTCAAATAGGTTTTATTTCTCGCTTTTCAGTGACTTTGAAGTTCTATAACTGATTTTATTTGTCTAAATATGGGTAGACCTACTAAACGACCAGCTAATTTTTAGTGCATTTATTTATAACACTTTTTTTTTATCCGTTTTTTTTTTTTTTTTTAATTTTTAGTGCATTTTTTTATGACAGATTTTCAGTTTTTTTACAAGCATTTTGTTTTTTTTTTGTAAAAATTTTGTTTTTTGGGGTCGGTTTTTTTTTTGTAAAAAAAATTTTGAAGTCGGTTTTTAAAAAAATTTTCTTATTTTCCCATTATGAATGAGTATACCCTTTCAAAAAAAAAAAAAAAAATTCGCAGAAATCGGTTATCACATATAAAATGAGGATTTTCCTCGATTTCCCGGGGATCCTCTCATCAGAATGCGATTTGGTGACAATGGGACTAATGGGAAACCAAACACTTTAAAAAAAAAATTTCAAAATTGGTTCATAAATGACGGAGTTCTGAGGTGACACACATTAAACAAAAAAACAAAAAATACAGACGAATTGAGAACCATCCTCCTTTTTGAAGTCGGGTTAAAAAATGAATGTATCTTCGGGCTTATAGGAATATGACGATCACCTCCCAGATCGATCTGAATATTGAATCAAATTAAAATAACGACATGAATAAACTAATAATTTTAAATTATACGTTTATACATATTATCGGCTTCATGTAAGTGGTTTACATTTTTCAAACTTTTACAGTTTATTTGTGTCGAATCCATTCTATTTTCGAACAAATCCAAGTTCCAATGTCCATAATCTATGTCTGAAAATGAACGCGAGTCCATCTTAATGGTGATAATTTTGCTGGTCAGTTCAGATATTTCTTAAATTTGGGCTAAAGCATGCACTGTATAATTGTTTTTCACATAGACAAACTTATAATGAATGCCCTAGGATCTAGGAAGTTGATAATTTTTGCTCAACAAAGCACAATAATCACATATATTTTACCCTTAAATGTCACACGTCGCTGAAATGCCGTACATACCACACGGTGACATTTTGACCCAAGCAAAATGAGCAATACGGCAAGAGCATCTTTACATAGATACCTCAACCTCGACCATACCGAATTTTATAAATTTTCTTTTTTTTTTTAAATCAGGAAAAAATCTCATTTTTATTTTTTTTAATTTACAATAATTTTTAAGAAAAAAATTAGGATTTTACTCCATAGAACAGATCTATTGAAAAGAACATTTGAAAAATGGTCTGGGTCAACACGAGAGAAAATATTGGAAAAAAATTTGGTTGAAAAATAATCGGGTATATGCCACACGGTAGCCACACGGACGCACGGACGTATATGCCACACGGTGACATTTTGACCCAAGCAAAATGAGCAATGATGCAAGAGCATCTTTACATAGATGCCTCATCCTCGACCATACCGAATTTTACGGATTTTCATTTTTTTTAAATCAGGAAAAAATTTCATTTCCCCCTTTTTTTAATTTTCAATATTTTTTTTACTCCATAGAACAGATCTTTTGAAAAGAACATTTGAAAAATGGTCTGGGTCAACACGAGAGAAAATATTGGAAAAAAATTCGGTTGAAAAATGGTCGGAGTCAAAATGGCACCCAGTGTCATTTAACGGTAATATTTTTTATCTACCAAGTAACAAAAATATTATTATCATGCAAAGGACTATTAATCAAATATGACTATAAATCAATTTTGTTGGGAAAGATAAAAACAAAAATTTAGAAATCCACGCAAATGAAGTCGCGGGTAAAAACTAAACTATAATATAAAAGAACAGTTCAAATTGTGTAGAATGTATTACCTTCCAATTAGATTATATTTTAAAGTTATTTATAAATGTTCAAGATAAAAGACATTCTTGAAAACTCTTTTTATAAATAAATATATAAGTACGTCGCGACGCCTTTCGTTGCGGTGGTTGCTCTCAACAGAACGAAACAACCAAACGAATAACAAACAACAGATGAGAACGAATCAGTTTTAAAATGATTTTTATTTTATGATTTCTTTAAAACATTTATTTTATTATTTTATACTTTTTATTATATCTTTTATATTTATAGATATTATCAATATAATGTTAATACGTAATGTTAATATAAGAAACAATATATTAAGAACTTTTTGGTATAGTTTTATCCCTGATCTACTAAAATTAAGGTTACCCTTGTGGTCAATGTTAAATATTTGGTCTAATTATATGTATTTGTATAAACGAATAATTTGGAAATTATTATTGTGATATTATTATCAAATTTATTTATTAAACATCAATAATAATTTAATAACCACTATTAATTTCTTCATCTTCATACTTCTATTCCCTATCTCAGTGATTATTAACCTTTTTTTATCTTGGCACACTTTTAACGATTTTAAAATTTGACAGTACGCAAAGAAAAAGATAAGTTTAAAAGTTGTTTACTTACCTATCTATAATACACTGTGTAAAATAGTTTATGATAAGAATTTTGAATGTCAAATAAAATAATATGTACTACAAAAACAACAGTACGTTTATTAAAGGATTAATTACAAGTGAATAATAAGCGTACTTTTAATGAGAAATTTGAGCTTGATGTTTTTTGATAATTTCATTTATATTTGGTCGTAAAAATGACAATGCTACTCTCATATCGTCTGCTACATTTAACAGTCTCGATCTTATGTCGTTTTTATGTTGGTTAATACTTTACTATATACATTTCTAAAATTTGGCGGTACACAAAAGTGCCGCGGCACAGTGGTTGAGAATCACTGCGCCTAGGTCTTATGTCTTATATTAAGGTCTTATGTCGAGTTTTGGTCAAATTCAGTTACGTGACAGTACCTAAGACGTAGATTAAATTTGTTGCAGTAAAACGACTTAAATTGAAGGACGCCTCTTTAAAGGAAAAAAGGCAGTCGAAAATATAATAATAATAAAATTTGGTTTGGGCGTTACACAACCATATTAGGCAAACTAAGCCATTCTTAAACTAAGCCATATTCGTAAATAAAACGTAAAACAAAAAATTCGTCTCATAGAAACCACGTAGACTAGGTCTTTAATTTTCCCAAAGACAAGAACCCACTGACCTTATAGTGGAGGTCAGTGCAAGAATCATATTGAGCATAAATCAAGTTTCCATGGCGACAAATGTCATTTCCGAATCATTTTTTCTAAAATCAAATGAATAAGGCACAAATCGCTTATATTTTTTTTTTAAATAAGTGCTTTTTTATGGCCATGTGTCTTTTTTTTAAATGGTACCATATGATTGAACATTTGACTCTGCTCATCCTAAAAAGGCAACTTTTTTCTTATCCATTCTCACACTTGCATAAGAGCTGTTTAGAAGCTCTGGTGTTGCAGATTCACCATTCTTTGTAAATGGAAGTATTTTTCTAAACACGCCCTTGTACAAGAGAGCAAAGGGTGTAAAGGAGATGGCGTAGGAAGAGCGGAGTTAAATGTTAAATACTACCATTGTAACGAAGTCTCTTGCACGAATACAGCTGAGGAAGAAGTCCAACAAGCAAGCTACGACGCTCAAGTGGATACGAATGAGGAGATCTTTCAAGAAGAGGAGGAGGAGGAAGAAGAATTGAAAATTCTAGGTTCATCAATAAAACGTTCAAAAACTGTTAATCCTACAATATACACATCCCTATGTGAGACTCACTCACGTATACAAATTCTAACCCACTTCTATGGACATGCTAGAAGGATGCGCTTTTTTTGCATTCGACGTGAAATAACTTCAAACTTACAGGGAAACTTTAATTTTCCCAACGAAAACTTCTGAAAATGCGAAAAACATTACCTTTTTACTTCTAGTCATGCTAAAAGGGTGCGGTTTTTTACATCGTGTCAAGGAGCCAAGGTCTAAAGCCGCCCCGAGGGTCACTTCACTAATGGTGAAGCCCCCTTACGAGCAGACCGAGTAATAATATATTTTATGACTGTCCAAAAACCAATTTAATGAGTTTTTAGACAAAGTTGGAAAAAATTACCTTTTTCATAAAATTAATGACAATGAATCTTTACTCATGATTAATATAAAATATTGACATTTGAGTAATTTTATTTCGAGCAAATAATGATTTTCTTTTAACCAAGATGATAAAAAAATGAAATTAATAATGAATGAAAAATATTATAGGTAATGATTTAAATAAAAAAATACTATTAAAATCGGTACGCGTGCGACATGTGGCGTTTGTTCGTTGTCTCCTCATTCATGGTTATTAATCAGTAGTTTTATAAATATGTATATATTTTTAATGTGGTGTGTATGGAGAATTGGTTAAATTTAGAATGCATTATATCATAGTCCCGTTGCTTAAGCCTGGCTCACACGATGCTGGTTCCCTCGCTGGATTACTTGCGGAGTGCTGTGATGGCAGCTATGATAGAAGTTGTGATGGAAAATGGCGTCACTGCTGGCTCTGTTGCGTGGGCGCTGCTAGAATTCGGCAATATTTCATCATCTATTTTCTGTACTTTTTCCTCTGCTAGTTTTTCATGTTAACCAATTAGAACGTCTTATTTAGTCACATTTGCTTGTTTTATAGCAAAGTCCGTCACATTAATTGTATAATTAATTTATTTAGCTAGAGAATTTATTTGATTATATTTTATAAAGAGATTTACTAATAAAAATCTTAATAACCATTAACAAATAATTTTTTTAAGTAAATAAATTTTACAATTTCTATACTCACGCCAGTTCTTCAAATAATATTTTCAAAACACTTTGCTGGTTGTCACGCCGTAATAACCACGGACGACTCCACAACCTAGGTTTTAATCTCTGACTTCTATTTCTTCGTCTTAATTTATCAATAATTAAAAATAAGCCCATTACTAATCGTCTACAACGAATCACTTCTGCTATAACCGCGTCCATTTTTCCAAACATCACTTTCCACGCATCGGAGCCATCTACCGGCCTAATGCCAACAAAGCATCGTGTGAAGCGAACATCGCATAGAAGCCATCACAACGCCCAGCACCACATCTAGCTTGGGACCCAGTTACAAAATCGAGCGAGTAATCCCGCAGCCGAACCAGCATCGTGTGAGTTAGGCTTTAGGGAAATTCTGAGTTAATGGGCCTATCAGTGTATGCACTGTTTGTTTTACTTCTACACACTCTTAAATGAATAAAAACCTAGCTTGTGTTTTATACATTAAGGTACTGGATATGTTTATATATTCATACGCTTACATCTGGATTCTTCAAGTGATTTCAGATGTTTGAGCTGAAACTTTGGCGAAATTATTCTGACTGTGAAAACAAATTTAACCGTTATAAATTTGAGACTTAACAAAAACTATGTAGAGCATAGAAATGTATTTTTGGCATAGATTTTATCAGAGGAAATATTCAATCTCACATATCTTATTAATATCGGCGTAAGCAAGGCTATAGATAAGTATAACCAAGTGAACGTCTCCTTTCAAAATAGCGTTCAAAAGATCGCACAGAAGCTAGCAATCTATTGTCAGTAGACCGGTTCCGTTGCCAGTGGACCACATTCTATCTTGAGCGTTTTAATACTTCACTTAAATGTAAGATAATATCTTTATTGAAACACATAACAAAACATATACTGTTACCATTAATCTAACAATCCATACACTACTAATTTATGTTTGATATATTATTATCTACACTTCAACGTATTACTTTATCCGTTCAACAACATAAATGTAAAATATAAAAAATTTTGACAAAATGGAAACCCGACTTCAAAAACCAAATATTCTAAAACAAAAAATGCACTAAAAAGTAAAAAAATAATTGCATATTCTTGTGTCAATTTTAGTTCACCTAAGCAAAAATTTTTAAATACATATGTACAAATATTGTTATTTTTGGAGTCGGTGTCAGCATAGAGAAATTCACATATGAATTAACTAATCGTAACTATCTCTGGGATATGGATTCAGAGATATGTTGCTTGTTGCTAATTTGGAGAGACACACACCAAATTAGCAACAAGCTAATTCATACGTCGAGTACTGGGAAATGTGTGCATATTATGTAGAATACGACTTCTTTAACTTTTAGAATCGCTATATCTCAGAAATGATGATTCTTAGAAAAAAAATGTAAGGACAATTTTTATAGATAATTGAATGATCTACAATTTTTGCCTGATCTATTTTTATGATAAAACTTACCATTTGCCAGAAAAATGAAAAAAACCGATAATTTTGACCTTTGACCTCTAATAAAAATTTTTTCCGATGGGGACTTTTCAAATTTTATTTGTAATAGTGTACCCAACGTTTGTACCAATTTTGAGCTCTATTCAAATTATTGAAAGCTTACCACTACTTTTTCATCTAAATTGGCCGGATTAATAGGTATGTATATGTAGGTAGTATAACATATATTATGTATTATAATATATATGGATGGTGTTTGTATTATTTAACCATCTAACTAAATTGTTGTTATTGGTCGCGTGCTAACAACTCCACCTGTCTGCCTAATACAGACAACACAATCTCAACAAAACACAACCATTGCATGTGTTGGGTTGCTTGCAATGTCTGTGATTACTGTTGTCGTAGTATCTACGTTACAGCTACAGCTAGCCTGAGTATGTATATTGCTTACTTGTATATTTATATGTTTTACTTTTAAATAATAATAATAATTATTTAAAAATCCAACATCCTGCCTGTAACGTAAGCATATCACATATTAAAAATATTTCCATTCAAATTATTTTTTAATAAAACATATTATTTTAAATCGTTTAAACTGATTGTAACGTAAATTAACGAATATTTCAAATGATCATAACACACAACTAGTTTACTATTGCATTCAAACAACAAAACAAGAAAATTGTTGGGAACATGTATCGAAATTGTTCATGTATAAAATATACAAAATGATAGATTGAATCCGTTATTAATATCGATATAAATAGAAACATTTAATGTAAAAAACTCCAATTATCGTTCGTCATCAAATTTTATATCTATACTCTTTGATACTTCCATAGAAATTTGTTTCGTGGATTTATATTATTAATAATATATAATATTTTGAATTATGATTTCCGTTACTCAATTAACCGACCCGCAGTCCCGTAGTTTTCCTTATCCAACTAACTCTACTAGTGGAAACTTGATTGATCCATTATAACATGTAAATACCAGCCCTGGATCTAGGGAAGCAAACCGGGGCACCTGTCCCGGGCGGCACTTTTAGGGAGCGCCAAAATCATAATATAATGTTTGAAAAAAAAAAAACTTGTTTCACAAAGAGACTAGCTTCCAGCGAACGTTGTTTTATCAATTATTCATTTGATTTTAAAACTTTAATTATTCATAAAATTAATAAATTATTTAAATTCAAATTCAAGCGATTAGATGGCGCCAACAATCTACAGTGCTGCAGCTACTCGCAGCGCATTTCGGAATGTGTTTTAAGTTGGTTTATAAACGTATCCTAAGTCGATTTTGAACGCGTGCATCATGAAGAATAGATATATTAGGAGAGCGAACGTAATGTTAGCCTCCATGGTAATGTTAAAAAAACGGTCAAGAATTGGTGTAACTATCTTTTATCAGTAGGGGTCACTGGTCTCAGTGCCGTACGGAATTTAAATGTTTAAATGTAGGCGCCAAGAAATCACTTTCATTCAATTAATAAGAAGTCTTAGTTTTATAGATAATAAAAAATTGTTTTCGATTATCAAGTAATAATTAAATAAATATTAATAATAGAGAATTCTTAATAATCTGCAATAAATTAAAAGATGAAGAATCATAGTGATAATTGCAATTAATAATAATATACAAATATATGTTTACAATGAGAGGTAGATTGTAAAGGCTGCCCTGGACGGGCTACACTTCGACCCTAAGGTCCATTGTGATGCCTTAGGATGTGAGGTTGTGAGTGGAGTGGAAGGAATTTGTGAGTAGACTAGGAATTGGTAGGATATGCGGCAGCAGCCGACTTTGATAGGAACTATGCCGATATTCATCTGGAGTTCGTGAAGGAAACTGCAGAAAACCTTCTCAAGCATAGCCGGTTACTTCGTTCTTATCCATAAGCCGACAGTTTAGTCAATCAACCGCCCCCTTTTTTTTTTTTATAATGACAAACTGCCGATGTCGGGATTCGAACCCATAACCTCCCAGTTTCCAAGTACTGCATACTGCGCAGGCATGACGCCTTAGACCGCTCGGCTACTTGACTGGTTATGTTTACAATACCAACATATATTAGATAAAGAAAGAAGATGACAAAACCGGTAATTACAGACCATATTCCTTTCGTAAATGCAGACACGCATTCCTAACCTTAAACAACCTTCCACTCATAGATATATAACAGTATAGCTATGCTTTCCCTGTACAACATCGTCCCATTTTTTCACATTTATAAAATTAAACAATTTTTATACTTACAATTTTTATTTGTAAGATGCGATAACCGTTGATTTTAATATGTAATAATAATAATAATTCCGTATGGGTATATTCGCACTGCCGCTAGTGGCGAAAATAATAACTATGATCTCTACACGTTTTTGAGGACGAAAAAACAGACGAATTGCCTATGTCGTTCAATCTCCTATTTATCTATTCTTCATGGCGTGCATCATAGATACTACAGCGTGCATAGTGTGCTTGATGTTATGGTCAGGGGATATCCAGCTCCGGATCTACGATTTTTAGATTCTTTCGAAGAAGAAATCACGCCGTGTAAAGCTGTAGCAAGATTAGAGAGAAAAGAATGCTGAGACCTAAAGATTGAAAAAATCTCTTGATTGTCTGTCGTCTTTCCTGGTTATATGTAAATATGTTTCCTATATTTAATTTTATGTTACACAAATGAAAAAGTTATTTGTAAAAAGTGCTAATTTATATAAAGAGTACAAATGGTTCTTATTCTCTCGGGCACAAAATATGCAACCCATTATATATTTGTGAGTTTTTTTAAACAATTTATCTCAAACGCTGAAGAGAGGGGGCGCCACTATCAAGTTTCGTAGAAACTTAAACTTAATTAAAAAATCGTAGATCCGGAGCTGGTAAATACAATATACTCATAATTTCTAGTCGCTCACATAATATGTATACAAACGTTTTGCATTATAGTAATAACGGTGTCCTTCTCCAAATGTATTTATGACATATTACTCAAAATTTAACTTAAAAAATTATTAAGTTTGATGGAGTTTAACTGTACTTACTAAATAATAATACTATTTTTAAAACACCACCCATACAAATAAAATAATAAGCAAAGAACAACTGCTCTTAAAGAAACTTTATTAATCCAACTGTTTGCTAATAAGCATTATATGTATATGTAATGTAATATAACAGTATAGTCAGTCAAAATTGTATACAAACCATAAGGATATTATTTATATCTAAACCACATATGAAGCACGATTCCTGGTATGCCACCATATACATGTGAATCAACCTTAGTTCCGGTGATTCGTGTACTTCGTTTTTCTCAAGTAGCAGCAGCAGCCCGCATTTATTTATAAAATCATATTTCTATCATTCTATCATTCTATTTTTAATTTTTATATAACTAACCCTTCTTTGTAATACTCTATGTTTGTTGTTTTCAATTTTTTACTTCTATATAAACGTAATGGATACATAGAAACAATGTGTTCGACCTCAAACATCGATTTTGGTTTTACACCAGATCTTTCTAGAAAGTTTTACGCCATGAGGTCTCATGATGACATTTTTACCGATAATCTGTTATGTGTGAGAACCAAAAGAGCTAGACCATTCAAATTTCAGAATAAATTTTTGTATTCCTAGAGCTTACAAAAAACAAAAATAAGTTTTTTGTCGAAATAGCTCCAATTTAAAAAAAAATTTAACATGGGATTTTCTGAATATTAGCTCTTTTGGTATTTTGCTTTGTTTCAAAGGTATAGGGACATAAAGGAATTCGAACCCTTAGAAAACGTTTAAATATTTTTTAATATAAAATGAATATTTTATTGTTTTTTTTTTTTTGTGGCATATATACCTGCTCTCTTTTGGCATTTTCAAAATTCCAGGAGCAATGGCAATATAATCGTCGACAAAAATCTTTCCAGATTTCCTTCTGCTTTGCTCCTTCACTAATGTTATAAATAATAAGGTCTGTTTTGCACCTTTACTAACGTTATATTCATGAAGAATAGATATATTAGGAGAGCGAACGTAATGTTAAAAAAACGGTCAAGAATTGGTGTAACTATCTTTTATCAGTAGGGGTCACTGGTCTCAGTGCCGTACAGAATTTAAATGTTTAAATGTAGGCGCCAAGAAATCACTTTCAATCAGTTAATAAGAAGTCTTAGTTTTATAGATAATAAAAAATTGTTTTCGATTATCAAGTAATAATTAAATAAATATTAATAATAGAGAATTCTTAATAATCTGCAATAAATTAAAAGATGAAGAATCATAGTGATAATTGCAATTAATAATTACAAATATATGTTTACAATACTAACATATATTAGATAAAGAAAGAAGATGACAACCGGTAATTACAGACCATATTCCTTTCGTAAATGCAGACACGCATTCCTAACCTTAAACAACCTTCCACTCATAGATATATAACAGTATATCTATGCTTTCCCTGTACAACATCGTCCCATTTTTTCACATTTATAAAATTAAACAATTTTTATACTTACAATTTTTATTTGTAAGATGCGATAACCGTTGATTTTAATATGTAATAATAATAATAATTCCGTATGGGTATATTCGCACTGCCGCTAGTGGCGAAAATAATAACTATGATCTCTACACGTTTTTGAGGACACAAAAACAGACGAATTGCCTATGTCGTTCAATCTCCTAATATATCTATTCTTCATGGTTATATACTCCTAAACTACAGCTTGCATTGTTTTAGGCAATTACATAAACAAATAACCTCGGACAGTGTTATTTACACTCGCTAAGACAGTTTCCCTTAAAAAAATCACATAACCTTACTTTGAAAGAAAATAAAAAGGAAGATGGGATGCCATTAAAGTTTCCATAGAAACATAATATAAAGTACTGTGTACTGCTCTTCAGCTATTTTTTTTTTACTGAAAGCCTCCATTAATTAATAAATATAGGTGGCTTTCCACTTAACACACAACAACGGAGTGTGACACAGTGTGTAAGCAGTGTGTGTTCCATTAACAACTTCGTTTTACAGCGTGCGCATACAGAGAGACACAAGAAAAAATTGTGTGTAGTGAAAAATGTTTATGAGCACCATCTGTAAATCATGTGAAGAATTAAATTACGTTCCATTTATCGCACTTTCTCACACAGCATGCTTTGCTGTGTGCACACAGTGTGTCTCACACTCATTGGCTGTGTTTAAATGGAAAGCGACCATAAATTCCTCCTTAAATCTGTACCCGAGAGGTAAACTGCCTTAACTCCAATTTTTGGTAATATATTACCAATATCACCATTATAGCAAAATAAAATACTCTTGTTTAAAATTAACTCCATATTGGAAAAATTTAAGTTACGACAGTTTACCTCTCGTGTGCAGAAATTAACTTTATGTAAAATTTCAACTTCAATTAATAACTAATGGACACATTTACCGCGGATCAAGTTAATTTGGTTCTACTACAAAGTTAACTTTGAAGTTTAATCAAATTACACATTCAACGCATCCAATGGCATCCAAGTTGAAATTCGAAATACAATATATATGTATATTGTATTCTTTGGTAGTAGTCCATTTTTATAGTTAAAGATTTTTGCTTTAAACATATGTCCATCTAGGAATGTAGTTGAGAATTATTTCAATAACTGCTGCTATTGACATGAACGGTAAAATATAGAACCGTCTTATATTTAATTGGCGGTAAATAAATGTTATTTACATGATTAAACGTCGTTTATAATAATGTTGAATTATATTGTAAATCCAAGTTTTAGATAGTTTGTTCATAGAGAAATTAGTGAGATTGAAACATATTTATTAACAAGAATAAAGTATTTTACAATGGGAATTCTAGGATTATCTAAAGTAATTGCAGATATTGCACCACAAGCAATTAAAGAAGGAGAAATGAAAAACTTTTTTGGTAGTTATTACAAAGTTAATTTTATTATGATAAATCAAACTGAATGAAATGTTAATTAACTTTTAGGTAGAAAAATAGCAATTGACGCCTCTATGTCATTGTATCAATTTTTAATAGCTGTGCGAAGTGAAGGTGCTCAATTAACAACTGTTGCTGGTGAGCCCACATCACATTTAATGGGAACTTTCTATCGTACTATACGTTTAATAGAAAATGGTGAGTAATTAATAAAAATTGTTTTTTTCAAAATAATTAATTCTTTTCTGTGAAAGGTTTAAAACCAGTTTATGTATTTGATGGTAAACCACCAGAAATGAAATCTGGCGAATTAACAAAACGAGCCGAACGACGTGAAGAGGCACAAAAAGCATTGGATAAAGCTACAGAAGCTGGTGATGCTGCTGATATGGATAAATTTAACAGACGTCTAGTAAAAGTTACAAAACACCATGCTGAGGAAGCTAAAGAATTGTTAAGTTTAATGGGTGTGCCGTATATAGATGCTCCATGTGAAGCTGAAGCACAGTGTGCAGCTATGGTAACCTTTATTATCTTTTTTGTGTATATTTAAGATATTTTATTTAAATTATTACGCTTAACAGTACATGATTTACGTAGGTTAAATCTGGTAAAGTATATGCAACAGCTACCGAAGATATGGATGCATTAACATTCGGTTCAACAGTGTTACTAAGACATTTAACATTTAGCGAAGCGAGAAAGATGCCAATACAAGAGATTCATTTAAACAAAATGTTGGATGGTTTTGAAATGAAACATGAAGAGGTTTATTTCATTTGTTAATAGTCAATTTTTCATCTTATAATTAATTTTTTATTATGTTTTAGTTTATCGATCTATGTATATTATTAGGTTGTGACTACTGTGATTCAATAAAAGGTATTGGTCCTAAACGTGCTGTGGAATTAATCAAACAATATCGTAATTTGGATACAATATTAGAAAAAATTGATTTAAAAAAATATACTCCACCTGAAAACTGGAATTATAAAGAAGCAAGGCGGTTATTTATTGAACCAGAAATTGCTGACCCAAATTCAATAGATGTAAATTTTCTTTTATAAGTTTATCTTAAAATTATCATAATTATATTTCGAAATCACGACGCTTCTAAAATTGCGATTAATAACTTTTTTTGTAGTTGAAATGGACAGATCCAGATGAAGAAGGTTTGGTCAAATTTTTATGCGGTGACAGACAATTTTCTGAAGAGCGTATACGCAATGGATCAAAAAAATTATTAAAAGCACGAACTGGTACAACACAAGGCCGGCTTGACTCATTTTTTAAAGTGTTACCAAGTACACCGAATAAGCAACAAACAACACCGAAACGTAAACTTGATGATAAGAAGAACAATTCGTCTAATAAGAAAGCGAAAACTACTGGTGGCAGCGGACGTGGCCGACGACCAAAATAAATCTATAAAATATTTGTTTTAAATGAAATTCTTCAATTTTTTAATTTTTATTTAAGTTTTGTACTTATTGTTAATTATTTGCTTCAAGTTATTTAGCTGTAAAAATAAATTTAACAGTTCTTCTCGAAATTTGAGATTTTTAATTTCAAAAGACGCAGAGTCTAAAAAAACAAATATAAAACTAAGTCCTTAAACCATTATCAGTTTGATTTGGAAGAAAATTTGTGGGTAGCTTAATTGAACCGTGACGACGATCTTAGTAGAACGGCAACCGGCCATCCAAATATTTTAACGAGGAGCAAAGAATTTGCCACCTCCTTAAATAATCGTATCGAGTCAGGTAAAATTGGTTGATTAAAATCCCATACCTAAAAACTACAAGTTTATTATAAGAAACAAAATAGATTCAAAATTGGTTAATTGGGTTGTTAATCGAATTGGTTGAATATTTCTGGGCAGCTTGAGGTTAGAAAAACATAGGATGAGTAATGCCCGTTGCCTATAACTGAATTATTTAAATTTTAAATAATCATTTAGGCTTGGTCCACGCTATAGGTCCGCTATTGGTACGTTTTAGGTTCGATAAAATCCCCTTATATTCACACTTTAAGTATGCTCTCGGTTAGATTAATCTAATAATACATAATTACCTTTTTCAAAAGTCCTAGTTTTTATGTGTGGCATTTTATTATATCCGGTATATATATTTTATACATAAGGATACATTAAGTTTAGTCCCGACTTTGTAACAATTAAAAATATTGATCGCAAAACAAATTTTTTTTGTAAAGGTGTTCATAAAAAGATCAAATTAGTCCATTTCAGCGTGCCTGCCTGTTTGTCCGAAAACACAAAATTTCAATATTATGGGACTTTTCATTTTTGAAATATTTTGTTTCCAGACTAATGTCCAGATATAGTTTTTTTCATCAAAAGATTTAAAACTTGACCTGGTTAATATTTGAAACAACGATTTGAACGTTTGAAATAATAACTCACTAAATATTAGTTATACTCGCTTTGTTCGCAAGGCCTTGACCCACGGTGCGGTTTTCGCATCCTAGAAAGAACACATCCTGATCCTTCTAGCGGGAATATAAGTAGATATATATATATATCCTTCTAGCGAGGAGGGAGTGTTGGGAAAATTAAAGTTTTCCGTAGAAGTGGGTCAGATTTTGTGTAGATCAGTGAGTTACACAAAGAGCTCTATATATTATAGGATTTATTTGACGATACTACTTGGTATGAATTGCATTACATTAAGTCAATTCCGATCCGAACAAACTTGTCGCCTTAGGTGAATGCTTTTAATGACGTCCCTTTAAAATATTACTTTTGTTAAAAAGTAAAACACACAAATTGCCAAATGTTTTAAATAGAATAATGCATTTAAAATAATTGGCGCAATTTTTTTCATGTTTATTTGTTTATTGATAAGTCTGCTTTGTATACAAGTAAATGTGGGCCATATTTAGTTTTCATTTTCGTGGGCCATATTTTCATTTTAGTACCCGTGGTCATTTTACCTTCATTATCTTCGCTTTAGTTGTACCGAAGAGATTTGTGATTTTAATAAAAGTAACAACTACGTATAAGGGGACATATTAACTAGGTTAATTGCTTAAATACTCATTATGTACACATTATCAATTCGTGAACTGTTATTTTACTTTTTACACACGCACAGATATATAAAACACAAAGTATTCGATGTATACTCATTCTACTTTTGTAATCTACATAGCACTTACAGATGTTTGGGCTGAAATTGTGGCATAACTATTAAGTTTATGAAAAAATTTTCAAAAAAATGTTTATTATTAAAACAAACTGTTAGAAAAAAACAGAAAGTATTGATGGAAATATATTAATGTTGACGGTATTCAAAGTCATTTTATAAACACGTATACCAAAATAGATTTTCCTGCGACCAATATTTTCAACCGTTACAAAGTCAAAACTATGAACACCCTTTTATATATACAGGGAATAAAAAATCATAATATTACGGAAATACGAAGAAAACAAGTTTACCGTCCCCTGGCTATATAATAAGGAAATAATCTAAACAGAATTGCGTACGTGCTTATTATTGGTAAAGTTTCTCATATTCCAAAATGGAGATTTTAGTGAGGCTACTTTTAACTGTTTCATTAACAAAATAATATTTTATTTATTTTATTAACGTAACCCTAGCAACGCATATGTAACTATCACACTTGAGTCTGTAGTGGTCTCGCTACTAAAATTAAATATGCTTTCTTTTAGAAACCTTTTGCATTTTCACTACCTATCCCTCTGTTATTACGGTAATTATTTATGTTTATTACCTTGGTAACTATCAACAAACTCATAATGACATTTCTACATATTTCATTAAATAAAGATCAACTTTATAGTGTCTTTTTATTTATTTGTAAGATTTTTAGTTATTGGAATCTTTATATTCATCCAATCTCCTACAAGCCTGACTACTCTGTTTCTAGTTATTACCACCAGATGTCAAGTTCAAAGGAACAAACGCCAATTACTCAAGCTGATATTGCCCGGCATGTGTTCGCATATTTGAGTCGACACTACTTTGTCAATCCCGTCGTGCTCTAACTATGCAATCTGCATGTAGTATGTATATAGAAATAATAAAAATAAGAAAGTGATGAAATAATCGAATAAAATTTAATATTAATTGGATATTTATTTATGATAAACATAAACTGTACTGCTATCACTAGTTTTAGTAATAACTTCAGTCTCCGATGAACCCGCTGAATTAGTACCAGAACCTATTTCAATAATATCTTCGGATTCAACAGCATCATCAGGTGTTGAGGCTACAGCTGCAGATGATTGTAATTGCCATGCAGGTATTGATGGAGGATGTACTGCTACACAACTATCTGATGTCAACACTGGTACACTTGGGAAATGTTTTTTACTTAATAATAAACTTTTAATGGTTGACATTTCAGATTTAATTTCACCAAATTGTTTATCAAATACAATTTTATCATTCAGTTGTGATTGAATTTGTTGCAACGTTTCATGAATTTGGTTATTTGTTGATTTCATTTGTGTCATCTCGTCAACTATTTTTTTACTATGTTCGTCTTCTTTTGCTGATGGTGGTTTTGGTTTCTTACCGAATAAATAAGGATAGATATATTTTTTATATAGTAAATATACACCATACATTAAACCACTAAATAACGCAAGACTTTCAAGTATTTCTTTGATTTTAGTGAATGTTGATATTTGTTGATTTGATTGTAAAACATAATTTAATGATTGAGGTGGAGGTGGTGGTTTTGTTGATAAAACATGCGTTAATGTTGACGATCTATTAATTGCTTCGGTTATTTCAATATCTGTTAAACCTTTCGATTCTAAAAACTTTTTACGTTGAACTAATGATGTTTCTCCAACTTTAGGATTTTGTAAAAATTTTACTGCTACATCTACCTGTATCAAATCGTTACATTAAAACTAACAAAAAATCATTTAAAATAAAAAGATTGTTGTTTATTTCAATCAATATTTCTTCAATGTTCTACGTGTTAAATATTGCTTCTAATATAATTACAACTTCTGCGTACACTCCCGTTTATACAAATTGAACCAGTTGAAACATTCTAAGTGTTACTGTATGTAATATTATACATATAAGTGTTTAGTACGGTTAAAATGTGACCTACTGGTACAAGTTTTATGAACGGGAGTGTTTATGAAAATTAGAGATATCGAAGTGCATAAAAAAACGTGTAGTTATTTAATTTTCGATGATTTTGCTTCTGAACGTCGCCCTTATTAATATTTCTAGCTGAAATATTGTAAAAATATCCTAACTATATAAAAATCTAAGCTCATTTAGGAATTGTAAAAGTTTGTACACAATGACAATTTTCTGTATATTTATAATAATTAAATTTGGTGTTTTTCAAAACACCAACTTCACCAAATTGGTGATTTTTTTTAGAGTTTATAAAAGTCTTAATTTGATATTTTTCTTTACTATTCAAATAATTTTTAACACAAAAAAATGTTTAAATTTGTTGAACTTTGGTTTTGATACTTGTAAATTTTGATAGATTTGAATTAAATTGTCATTTTGAAAGTCAAAACAAAAATAAGGTTTTTTTCTGACATCAATTAAACAGTTGGGTGGATATTATTTTGGCTTCACAGCTACACCAGGTAAAATAAACCGATATCAGTGCTTCGCTAAAATAATTTAAATGAATGGGAAAGTCTTCTTGTGTGTATAAATCAATCAAAAATGTTAACATTATACACTACAAATGTTTGCAATAAGCTTGTATAACTGATAAGATAATATTGCAATAAAAACTTAATACGGCCTAAAATATACAAATTGAATATTATATTTAATTACAAATATACTTTGCATTTCTTCGATTTCATTAAATTTTTTTTGTCTTTCCCACAATGATTATAAAATATAAATAAGTAGTTTTGGTTTACGTTCTCCAAAAGAATACATATATTCTTAAAAAAATAATTCAAGATAGTATTCAGACTAAATTTCTATATACTTCCTAAAATATATAATAATTACTTACTAATTCATTTCGTATGGTTTGCTTATTTTGAATGTTAGATGTATCAACCATAGTTGAGGTTGTCTCAACTTGATCAACATTCACTTTTATTTCAGTTAATTGTTGTTCATTTGTTGTCGACATTATAATTATTAATTAGTCTTATTTCGCCTAAAATCATATAATATCTGTCAAATGTCTACTCACAATTAATAAAATTGCAAGTCATTGATTGATAGAGGTTAACAAAAATTTTATAAAAAAAACATCACAATCTATACGATCCCTTAATACTTTGTACTTTAACCATACATAACTGTATAATGAAATGAACGTAAAGTGAAATTGAGTACGTAAGAATAAAATCATAAACCCAATGATAACTTTTTAATATCGTCCATGATCATAAAAATAAGTCTTTATCTATGCAAAACAAAGAATAATCATAAAACTACATACAAAATCATTGCTGCACCAGACAATGCATTTATTTATTCATCAATCACCTATTTTATTTACTTCTAGTATTTTTGTAGTGCAGGGCATTAACAATAAAATATATAACTTTGGGTATTTGTCACTGTCCTCTCCAGGAGACTAATGAGATGGAGTTCAGTCAGTTAAGCGATATTTTTGGTAGAATAAATCCTTGTGAAACTGTCAGCAAATTTTGGATTTTTTATTTATATACCAAAATATTGCTATTTAGGTTTAATTATTTGCTCTCACGTAGAGCCCGAGAAAAACTAAAAAAATAAAAACCGAACAAAACTTGAATCTATTCCAAATGTTTCAAATCGATTTTTAGCAAAATGAAAAGGATTTGAAGGATCTCTTCATAGAGACTAGACACTCCATGGGCAAAGAATACAATCAGAGGCATAAGGTAGTTTTCCAACTACAGGGCATAATGCGACTCGGTGGCGCACAATGCCGAAGTGTGCTAATGTTTAATTGGAACGTGCATTAGTTTTCAAGTGCACCAGCAGAGTGCACTAGGTTCAGTATTGAAAGAAAAAAAACATTCATGGACTAATTAACCTCATTAATGTATAAATAAAAAAAATTTTGACAAAATGGAAACCCGACTTCAAAAATCAAATATTCTAAAACAAAAAATGCACTAAAAAGTAAAAAAAATAATTGCATATTCTTGTGCCAATTTTAGTTCACCTAAGCAAAATTTTTTAAATATATATGTACAATTATTGTTATTTTTGGAGTCGGTGTCAGCATAGAGAAATTCACATAAAATTTGGACACCGCCTCCAAAAAATTTGTGACTTTGAAGTTCTATAACTGATTTTATTTGTCTGAATATGGGTAGACCTACTAAACGACCTACTAATTTTTAGTGCATTTGTTTTTATCCGTTTTTTTTTTTTTTTAATTTTTAGTACATTTTTTCATAACAGATTTTCAGTTTTTTTTACATGCATTTTGTTTTTTTTTGTAAAAATTTTCTTTTGGGGTCGGTTTTTTTTTTGTAAAAAATGTTTCTATTTGAAGTCGGTTTTTAAAAAAGTTTCTTATTTTTTCCATTATGAATGAGTATACCCTTTCAAACAAAAAAAAAATTTTTCGCAGAAATCGGCGATCACATATAAAATGAGGGTTTTCCTCGATTTCCAGGGGATCCCTTCACCAGAATGCGATTTGGTGAAAATGGGACCAATCGGAAATCAAACCCTTTAAAACAAAAAAATTCAAAAATGTTCATAAATGACGGAGTTCGGAAGTAACAAACATAAAAAAAAAAACAGACGAATTGAGAATTGAGTCGGGTTAATAAAATATAAAAAAAATTTTGACAAAAATAACCGCCTCCAAAAATAACAATAATTGTATGTAAAAAGTGTGAAAAAGTTCTATGTATATATGTATATATGCATTCTTTGGTACGGCCCTTAATGGCCTCTGTTAAGTTAGCCCCCGACTTCATTTTCCCGAAATTTTCTTTATGCAAATCGTTAGAGTTTGAGAAAAAACTAAAAATAATTTGAGAATTAATATTTTTTACGCAAAATCGATTTATGGTAGTTTGGTAGCCACATCACTTAAACTTGACTCCACATTTTTCTGTATTTATATAAATGCACGGATAGAAAAAAAATCAGATTTTTTTACAACATTGTTTAAAAGATATAATTAATTAAAGTTATGCAAAAATACATGAGCTCTTATGAATAGCTTTGATCAATAACACCGGAAATTAATGGTTTGAAAAATATCGGCAAACTTGACCTCAAAAAAAAACTTTTCAATAGTTAGTGCGATGTTTCAAACGTACACTAGAAAAAATGCGAAATGATTCACCACAGTTTAGATTAAATTAATTTTTTTAATATTTTAATTTTGCTTCAATCTCTGTTTTTCACACATAATATGTTATACATAATATGTTATAACATAAAAATGTTCACACATAATATGTTATTTAAATTGATCTCGTATTGCGACTACCAAACTACTTAAAAAGTTTCAAAGCGAAACTTTTTTAATGGTAAGCGACTTGTAAGACATTAGTGTGTATGCGTGTTCTAGAGCTAAACAGTAAGATCAGGTTCGTGGATGGGTAAAACCGGATCGCTCTTTCCCCCACCAGGGGAGGGGGAATATCCATCTTTAAAACTGTAACAGATAGGCAAAAAATTTAAAGACAAAAAGTGTTACTTTTTTAAGAATAAATAAAATTTCATAAATTCAGTATATATCGGATATTATACTCTATACGGAAGTTTTAAATAATTCCCCGTCTAATGTATAAAACCGCATCCTTCTACCATGTCTAGAAGTGGATTATAATTTTTATACGTGAGTGAGTGAGTTACACAAAGGGCTGTATATATTATAGAATACGTGTTATCTAACAAACTACGAAGGATACACAGAATTTAAAAAATTACGTCACTGTATTAATAAATAATTAATTTTACAATTTTATAGAAAACTTTAAGCTTGTTTAGAAAAACTTGGTAACCTTTTTCTGCAGAAATCAGATATTGGAGCCATCAGATGAACGGCCCTAAGTAGCCCTAAGTTTATTTCCTTAAAATAGGTTTACTCAACATAGTACATTATAAAGATACTTTCAAACATATACTATAAGGTTGTGTTGTAAAAAAAAATTTAGTTTTATATCGAATAACATTTATATTGTTTTCATTAATTATATTTATTTTATAAAGTGATGTACGTACATCAATATTAATTACATTATATCATTCATTAATATTATATATTACATTAGATGAATACTTGTATTATTATTAATTTCATTAATGTTAATTTAACTTTTTACATGTTCACTTCGTTTGTATCTTATACTTACGTCTTTCTTTAATGGTTGCATATATACTGTGCATCTTTCCGAGAGCGCTTTCATCAATTAATTTTAACATACATGTTCAATTTGAAATTTGAACACATTCGAATATTGATTTAATTAGCTCTCATAATAAACGGTGTAAACGTAGTCAATTCTAATAATTCTAAAAAGGTGTTCAATGATTGGACGGAACAAGGTAAAAATTTTATTTTGAATTTTATACATAATTATTCATGGAACAGTTAAAAGATAAGGACTGCGTTTAGAAGTTTTAGAACACTAATTGTCCAGTAAGAGATCATATTTCAACCATTTAAATTTCTTGAAATATGGGCGCAAATAACCTTGGTTGAAATAATGATAAAACACTGAGCGCTCATGAATAATCGTGTATCTTATAATGATGCTAGAACATAAATAATTTATAAATACAAAGTAATTTGAAAAGCATTGTGAAATAAATCGATGCGATGAACAACAGAATGGAATAGCAGTAAAATGTGGACAAATAGAAAGCAAGTGGTGAAAAACGATGATTCTCTATAATGGATGTAAAAGCTTAAGCTTGAAATTTATAAGCTTTGCCATTTGTTGATCTATTGATTTACCATTTATCAATAACAATTTCATTAGCTGAAACAAATATTAAATAGTATTAAATGAAAGGAATAGACTAATAATATACGTTAACAAGCACGATATTTTATTGCTTGCTAAGTTAAGGTTATTTATATCATGTACATGCAATAAATAACTACAATTGAGCTTAAAGCATTGCTTATTAGCTGAGCTCCACTTAATGATCACAACCTTATGCCGGCAGTACACACTCGACAAGAGCAGTCGACGAATATCTTAGCGAGACATTTGTAAGGCGAGAATCTATGAGTGGAGACGTGTAAACCTCGTCGAGTATTCCGCCGGCAATACAGTTCTCGTCAGTGTTGAAAACGTGACTTAGCCAAAACTTACATTTTTAAATTAATAGCTACGGATTATTAATTTTTTATTGAACTATTAAACTATTAAATTACTTATTATTCAAATGAGTAATGACACAGAATAAAAAAAAGTATTAATAAATTTATACAGTTTTTATTAATTTCCGTGTTATACTATTAAAATTAATGGGTAAAATTAAAGCGCTTGATAGTTGATATTTAAAAATGGCGGTTGAAAATTGAATCGAACGTAGACGAGAGTGTTTGAGGGCGCTTGCATTCGCCACTCACTTCCTGTGACTCGTGTCAAAAAACAAACTTTTAATGGAGCGTTGGCGAGTCGACATGAGACAGACCGAGTGTTGTGTATACTCTCGTGCTCGATATGCCTCGCCGAATGTGTACTGCCGACATTACAGTGTTTCATCTTAATGACTAACAAACATTGCACCCTCGTATAATTAGTAGTCTTGAAGTAGCTCAAAGCGGGAGCTCGTTTAAATAACAATATTTTTAAATTTTTTGTTTCAATTTTAAAAATACTGATTTATAGTTAATAAACTTATCAAAAATTCATAAAAATTTCATCAACATTGGTGGATTCCCTTTTAATATAAATTTAAGTACATCCCCCCTTCAATGTGATCCGGGCAACTGGTACTAAGTTCTGCCAATGTACAGTTGGTTGTGCTGATAATGGCACTAAATACCAAAATCCAACAGCTATTGCCATATAGTGGTCAGCATATTCTTTGCCTCTATTGAAAAATTTTTGCAAATGAATGACAAAAAATGTCCATACTAAGAAATTTTGAGACTGTCGGCTCACTGAACTCAAAGAATGGGTGATATCCGTTTATAGCGAAACTGGCAATAAATTAGCCAAACGTTTAATTTGTGACTAATTTTTGAAAAACATTCGGTTTTAGTAGTATCAAATTCAGGAGTTGGCAACACTGATAACCTGTCACAGCCATAGAGGTTATATATTATCTCTATAGCCACAGCAGCATTAAATTTTTTTTCATCTCGTTTGATCGTTGAGCTAGTTTTAAAATTTATTATATTTTGTTTTTTTTCTGAAAAAAATTTTCTGTAATTGTATAAAAATAAATTATCTCATTGTTGTTAAAGTATTTTCTTATTTGATTGTGTAAAATTAATATTTTTGATTAGGGTTATAAAATTTTTTTTGACCTTTGTATGCGATCATTTGCAATTTTTCATGGATACATAAAATTATTATCAAAATTACTGAATGATGTAAGGATTGATAAAATTCTTCTTCAGTTATTACTTATTAGCTTAGAGAAATAAGGATAAAACACTTATCCATGGTTATTAGGTTATGATTTACATAATCATGAGGTATTTGGAACACAATGAAATACACTTAAAATGCTTAGACAACAGGTAAAAGGTAATGATTAGAACAAAAGGTGTAGGTACTAATTATATTATTTATATATAATACATACAATATGTGTCATATAATACATTTACATTTAATTAATTAATATATTGTAATATATATAAATATTTTACAATACATATAAAGGGATATGTATTTATGTCATTTATATTAAAAAATTATATTATTTTTAGTGAGTAATCTACGTATATTAAATGTAATATTTGTAATTTTTTTACTATTGAATTATTTATGCCATCTGTGATTTACACTAAATAACTATTAACCAAAATTGTTAATTTAGAATTAATGGTATCATTCTTGGTTTTGAATAGGTATATTTAATAAAATTGAAATGATTGATCCCATTAAATGAACAGACAGACAGGGTACGATTGAAAATGTGGGTCAAACATGCTATGTATGACTGAATTGAATTAAAAATATTTGGTTAGTGAATATAAATCTGATAACTTATACATTCTAATTAATCACTTTATGGTTGTTTTTTTTTTTTAATTGTAGGTACTATTTACACAATACATATATAATAAAATCTGGTCTTGTGTTCTGTTGTGTTTTTGTCTTCATTTAGTATTTACTTAATATAAATTATTGAATTTACTTTTGTACAACAGGTGGTGAAACTGTAAAAAACATACAATAACAATTATTATTTGCAACACTTCATGTGTATGTAAAGCATCATTTTGAAGCAAAATTAATTCTTAGGTTTTAACATAGATTGGATGAAACACAAAAATGGTCTTGTTTGTCAGTAATTCAAGTATTACCAACACCAACGGTATTTTTACTTGTCACTACTGAATAAGTTTTTGAGACAAGGCATTAAGACTAAACTAAGCGTCTCAAAGTATCTTTTCAACCTTCAACATATGTTAACTCTCAAGCTAAAAATGAAGTTATTATAATGATACTATTTTCATATTCATCACAATATTTTTGTTGAATTTATCGTACACAAGTTATTAACGAAATGCTATTGTAAATTGTACTTACCAAATGTTTATTTGTTGAGATGTCCGTAACAATTCTCTAGTATTTAGTTAGCTAATTATCACACTAGTTAAAAAAAAAACTAAAATCAAGTGTTATAAATGGGTTATTTGCACACACGTATTAAAAATAATTTGTTAAATAAAACAAACGTAGGGTTCACTGTGAGAAATATGATATTATCTAATTGATCTCATTGATTATGAAATATATCAAAAATTGGATATGAATAATATTTCTCTCTGCAACCCTTCAATATGAATTTGAAATAAAACTATTAATTTTTATGTTCAAATATCAAACAAAATAAGTATTAGAAATTTCATGATAACATACACAAATAGTTCTATGTAGAATTTTTTTTTAATATATCAATATAATTAGTATATAAATATTGATATTCATAAAATTATCATTTTTTCTGATGATCACATCTTATTTGATATTTAACGGTTACTAATTGGTTCTGGTACTACATAAGTTCCATCAATACGATTATCTAACTATTGAGCACCAATGTTTTAAGTGACTAAAGAATACACAGTAATGGCAATTTCATTATGCGACACTCTGGTAGCTTAAGCGCTGTAGCAGTACCTTTGTAATTAGTTGGATACCTTCTTTCTGTCATTTGTTGTCAACGTAAAATAAACAGAAGATATAGTTTCTCATTAAAAAGGATTATTTTTTAATAATTCTATAAATAAATTAATACACTCTAGTATATATTTAATAAAATATATCAAATGTGATATATTTTGTTCTCTCAAATGTGAACTGATTGTCAAAACTAATTTTATTGATTTGATTGATAAAATGCCGATATGGAAAAAAATAACTGACTATTGAATATTCAAGCAACTACATATCTTCTAATATTTTCACGCAAGAAAAGTGGTACGATCAATGAGTCTATGGTATGAAACTATTGAAAATATGACGAAATTAACACTAAATCGATTATAAAATGAATTGAGTTAAAAATCAAATAAAATGGTATCATTGCAGATAATGTAATTATTATGTAAACAACAAACAAACATATTATGTATTTGTAATTAAATTTGTTATAAATTTATATAAATCAGGTGAAACAAATGAATCGTATCAATTATATATCGTTATCCTATTTTAATATAATAAATACCTGTATCATTTTCTTGTTTATTATCATTAAGTAAAATTGTTTTGCTTTGAGTATGAGTTGAGATCATTCTAAACAAATATGTTTGATGCTATTGATTTGATATTCAACGTATGTTAAGGTAGTATTCAAATCAATTTACAAACGTATTTAAAATAATGTTCAATCTCAATACACATGCGTGTGTATAACTATTATTATATATTTAATAAAAATGAATGTAATAATGTCATTATGTAAATTTATATCAAAATATTTAAATATTTGTATTTTCACAACAAATGACTAATAAAGAACAATTAATAACAAGTGATCAATATAATTATGTATTCGATCGAAATTATACTCAATTCGACAATTTTCAACTATAACCCACACCCACTCCCATAACAATATCACTTCTTATCTAAGTTTATACTGTATTTTCATAACAATTATTTTGAGCAATTTATCATGTTAATCAGCCTATTTTATATTTATTCTCAATTAGATATAAATTCCACGAGACAACATTAGACGTATACTTGGACCATACTTAAAGATTATTGTTTCTATATTATTTAAAGTATCGAGTGATACTAGTAAGAGAGTATTGTGATTGGAAAATGTTAATAAAATTCAATTTTATTTCATTTAGAATCTAAAAAGCACGGAAATAAAAAATATGTATGCACTGTTCTTCATCGGTCCTATGTCTATGCAGCTGAATCAATCTATCTCAGAAGTTATTTCTGATAATTTTAAAACATATTCTAGAGCAGCGGTTCTTAAAATGATCCATATGGACTCTCCAAGGATCGATTCCAACGGTGAAAGGGGTCCAGAGTGGATTCTATTTAGGTAGATCATCACTAAAGTTTAGGTGTTCCATAAATGTCAGAATGCGCATAACACAGATTTTACGTATGTACTTACTTACTGAAAATAAACATCAATAGACGCACGGTAGTGCGACAGGCCGAGTTTAGAGATTTTTGCCTGTGTACGTTACCGTGATAGAAATTACATAAAATAGTGTAAGCGGTACTATGGGCCACAACAGTGGAGTACTTTTTTCAAAACTTTTAGTTAATTTGTGCCTTATTCATTCGGTCTTTGGAAAAATGTTTCCAATAAAACTTGTTTAGAGTTTTAGTTAGAAAATTTTTCGAAAACCGAATGAAAAAGCACAAATCAATTATAAAATTTTGAAAATTGAACGCTTTTTTGTGGCCATTTGTACCTATTTGCTTTGTGGATACAGTAATTGTAGTTTGTTAAAACTTACACATTTGATACTAGTATAAACATTTGTCCAGACATGTATCAGAACTTTGTATGACACAACAGTGTTGGAAGCATGGACGACCATTAAGGACCATCAAATTATCGGACATATCAATAAATTATAATACATTGGATAAAAACTCTCGAGATTTAAAGTAAATTTGCCATTTAAATTAATAAATGTGTGAGTAAAAACTTGACATTTTGTAGTTTTAAAATATTCTTTCTCTAAAGCTGCCTGTTATTAGTTTTTCAACAAATTTTGAAAAGACATGTTATATGAAGCGTTTGTAAATTTGTACAAACCTGTCACAAATAAATACTATGTTCCTGTTTCTTTATTCAAAACGAGAAAATCTGTTCGCATCCATTTATTTTAAATGTTACTATAAAAAATTATATTTAAAAGTATATTCAACATCTGATGCCATCTCCGTGGATATTAGACCTAACTAAGAAGAGATTAATTCTCAATACCGACATCAAACAAAATCAAATGAAAATTGTCAATAAAAAATTAAATATATTGTTGTAGATTGATCGATTACATTTAAACGTAATTCCTATTAAATATATATATGATGAACTCTTAATTTATACATTATTTCAATCATTGAAAACGGCTAATAGATCAGAACGGCGAAATGACAGACAGACAGACTACAGAGGGGCAATTGATAATTTTGTATGCATGTTTGTTTGTTAAGAATAAAATTATTAAATTATACTCCTTCTAAAAACGATAAGCTCTTTCACACGTAAATCAAAATAAAAACGTCAAATTTTAGTATAAACATACAAATTATGTAAATTTCGCAGTTTCGATAAAAAATTGAATTGATTGAACGTACGTATGAAAGAGTGGTATATTTATTTACAATTAAACTAATAATAATGAAGTAAACTAGTAAACTCGTAAATAAATAAATAAATATGTATAAATTAAAACATTCTGGTTGGAATGTTTTAAATATTTATTTACTTAAAAATTAATCTAAATATTTATAAATAATGATAATGATTTATCTTAAGTATGTGTTTAAAAACTTAATTATTTAAATTTAATAATTGACACGAAACAAACAACATCAATCAAAACATATACAACATATTTCTATGTTTGATGTATTTTAAAATTAAATACAGTCTTTCAATTAATCATGAAACTTACGATTCTCTGGCTAATAATAATTATGATTGCAGATATCGTTGTAACATAAATTGAAAACATTGCGTGAACTGTATTTACTCGAGGAATGTTTATTAATTAACATTGAAATTCTATAATTATCGGTATCATCGCGATCGTTATCGATGTGTGTGTACCTTTTTGTTAGTTTGTACGTAGGTACGTACTAAAGCTACAAAATTAAACACTCAAATATTGTCGACACAAATCGATTGATCAATTTTTAGTACACGATATATTTAGAGTATAATTAATGCCAAATTTTGATTCACAAAAGATGATTAGAAAAACATGTGACACTACACTGCAGATAGCATCACAAAATAATTACTTTTAAATGTTACATTCAATAAGGGAAGTAGATTTGTGAATAAAAAATGTTGAAACAACAACAAAAGTATGGTTCGACAATATTTTCTGTTTGTAAATAATTGAAAACGTTTACATCAATCGTTAAAAATTTTACTTGCCCTTGTTGTTTGGGTTTTGTTTGTTTGTTTTATTAGTAAAATTAAATTAAAGAATTTTTCACATACATACATTTTATAAAGTTGATAGTTGAAAATTTACAAATGCTGTTCGTTGATATTAGATTTGATTGTATATTGATTGAAACTATATACAATTATATAAAACTTAAAAAATGGAAAATTTGATAATTATTCGTTACGTGAATAAAATATTTTAAATCAAAAATAGATAATAAATTTTATTCAAAACGATTTATATTATAATACGTGTGTTTTGAGCGTTCTTTCTTAATTGGCACTAAAAACGTAACGATAATATCTTACCATTTGCATTTTATAATTGTATAAGTCGTTTTTAAAATAATATTTAAATCAAACGTGAAAACAAAACTTGATTTTCTCACTTTTAATATTTATTTACATGTAACATAATGTGTTGTAAATACTTTTCGTTATTTGAAAGTGAAAAAATCGTCTTTATCTATGATGAGATATATTATACTTGTTACATCTAAAATAAATATTCAAAACAAAACACAACCATGCTACTCTGCACACTTAATTATTATAAATAGTAGGATAATTTCCCACAAATAAAATGAAAATTTAATTTTTGTATATTAAGAAAATATTAGAACCCAAATTATCTAAATTGTACAGGAAATAGTTTTAAAATCCTGTCTATTTTTTTATATTGTTGTTGATAGTTTAACAACTTTGTAATAAAAAGGATTTTTTTTTGTACTGAAACCTGTATCTGTAAATGTAAAGATTATAAAAGATAATCAATGTAATTGAATGCTTCTGGCTGACTATGTATTTGAATATGTATGTATGCATGTATATTATTAATGATTTAGTTAATTAATTAATATATATAATATATTAAAATGATATTAGTAAATATTAGATTTATTAATACAAATAAATACAAACAAACAATAATTAATTCTTTTTGTTACATTATTACAAATATGTACATCAATATTATTAATTAGCCTAATAATTAAATGATTAATACATGTTAAGTATATTTAATAATTAGTTCATTATTTTATATATGAAGGCACATAGGTATTACATTTATTCATTTTATCATAACATCAATTTGAGAATTATCTACTCAAATCAATGCTATTTTGGATTTCATATGTTTGGGGGTAATAGTAGTGGCAAGTTTTCCATCAAAACAATTTGACATTTTACAAATTAATTTTGAAAATACTAATTGTTATTATTGGGACTTGTAATAATATCCGAATATTAGAGAAATCGATTTTGTGGATAATTTAGAATAACATCAACAAATTGTTAAAACTAGTGGAACTAACGACATCAACTCATATAAACATGGCTATAATAAGTTAAATGGTTGTTGAAAACCAATTAATAAACGACAAAACAAATCTCAGTGCATGTTTTTTTTCATTGTAAAGGCTTCGAATGTTATAAATTTGGCATTTGGACAGTGTCAGTTGCATGTTAAAATTGTTAGGTTTTTTTGTTTTGTTTTCTTTAAATAACATTTTAAATAAATGTAATGGTAATTTGTACCATAGAACGCATTGAACTTAACCACACATATAAAAACAACACTAATCGTATAATCAATCAATCCATCCATATTATGAATAATGAATTCATTAGTGTTAGATACATTAATTTGTTTTTTTATTGTTATCGTTATCTATTTTACGATCATCACCCTTTCCCCCCGTTACCATTCCTAATACCATATTATACATGCTATCAGTTACTTTCTGCGTGCTTGCATCACCTAATAATAAAGTGCAATTGTTTGTTAATTATTAATATTATTATTAGTAGTAATTTATTATTTAAATTAGTTTAGTGGTAGATAAATGTGTATCCTTGTTTATTTGTACAATAATTCAGAATAGTCATATACAACAAACTGGTTCAAATTGAAAAAATACAATTTTAAATCAATCTACATTTTGTACAATACCTTCTGTTGTATATCACTGTTTCGTTATTATTTGTTAGTATTTATTTACACATGGGTATATTAAGAGATCTCATGCTATTTTCATCTAATTTAACAATAATTGATTGTAAATTCAATGCGATGTTTACACGATCAACCATTCATCGATTAATCGTTGACTTAAGAGCATTCTTTTCTACGAGAAGTTGTTTCCCAAAAAGTATTGTTACCAGACAGACGGTACAAACAACACCGGCTAAATGTTTAATTCCAAAATTGTATATAAAGTTGTTTACGCTGACTTATACCTATAGAATAAAAAAACCTCCTCTGACAAGATTTAAGTTTTTAAACACTATTATATGTGTTGTAAAACATTCAGAGAATTTAATGTATTTCACTACACTTAACTCTGCATATATTGAATTGAATAATTTAGAATATAACGAATGGAGTTTTTGTTAATTTCAAATATTGTATGTTGAGATCCCTTAACAAAGAATATCCAAATTAAGAGTTATAAACGAAAATGATTAGCTAACAAATACCCAAATTGAAGAGAATAGGATGATTTGTTTAGATGTAAACATTTACATATATATAATACATATATAAAAATAAAAAACATACATACATACATATAACATACATATAACAGTTATATAAGTACTTGAGATTTATGTACTTAATTTTATTATTTATCTATCTATTGATGGTATATTTATTTGAGATGAGAGGGGAGGGCTACGTTTGTGAAAGGGAATTTCGTGCTGCAATATGTAACATATAAAACATCCATAATATTTAAATTTAGACATTTTCATCGAAAAAAATTAAAAAACCACCCTTATATGTATTACTAATTAATAATATTTAACGTTGTAGAAACTTTAAATCATAACCAGAGAGCGCTAATTAGGAGACTCTCAAATAACTTTTATAGTTAACGAATGTGTTACTAAATAATCGAAAAGAAAAAAAAACTAAATATTTAATAAAATGTTCAATATCATAGATTTTATATGTTATTGTGTAAGAGTGTTAAAAGTTTGTTTTAGATAGATACATAATATTAGGAGGATAAAATTTGAGTAAATATTTCCAAATTCAAGCTAATTTAAAACATTGTATAGAAGATAAAGATTCGGATTATAGTAATGAAATCACTTGAACGTAGAAATATTAAAATTTGGTATATATAATTATTTATTGTGTTTATAAAATATAAAATGTATATATCGAAAATGCCAAAATGTATAAAAATTTATTTTGTTTTTTTGTAAAATACATAATTTTTTATTTAGAAATTAACGTTAATTTTTTTTAATGGTTTTTTTTTATCACATTTAATATTTTGGCTCATTATTATTATATATTTGTTTCTAAATTTATAAATTAATACGACGTATACTTTTTAAATACATTTATATTTTATGTTGAAAATTCATTCATAGACTTAGTTCTCTTTTAAAAAATAAACGAGTGTGATTTCTTTTCGGAATGTTTATTAATAAATTTTATACAATTCCTAGCTCTATTTATTATTACGATCAACGTATTTTACGAAAACTTGTGATTAAAACAGATATATCTCGCCTTAAACGAGTAGATGTATCGAATAAATTTTCAATTGAACTAAGCCTTAAAATGATGGAATAGTATAACTAACTTATTATATTAGAAAAATACCAATTAATAAAAAACAAAAGAAGAAAAGAAACAAAAATAATACTAAAACACTAGTACTAAGGTATAAAACAAAAAAGGAAAAATACAAACACACGTCACACACACATACCAACCCGTCGATGAAGTTCCTAATAATCAGCGCACACGTACAAATCATTAAAACAAAAGAAATAACACTATTCCAACCCCCTCCCATTTCCATAAAAACAAATCACAAAGTAAATAATGTGTTTATATAATTTACAGTTATTTCTGTTTTTAGATAATGATAAAAACACAATTTTATTTTATTTTTTAAAGAGGCAGTTAAAAACATGTTTGAAATGATGAATAAGTAAGTTTGTTGATGAGAGTGCGTGTGAGGTAAAGAAAAATGAGTAAAAAAGGAATAATATTAATTAGTAATTAATATTATGAAATTATATTGGACACACATATAAACAGGCAAAGTAAACTGCCCACATTAATACAATCCAATGCACTGTATAAATTGGATTCTCACCATCAGTGATTTTTCTTGCTACAAATTTAAGTACTTCATCTAATAATACAACTGGAATTGAAAATTTCATTACGACAAACCATTCTTCAATGCCAATTGGTGAGACTTGGAATATTTGCTGTTGAAATTTAAAAAAAAAAACATATATTAGCATAAAGACTATCAAAGATAATCAATGATAACTATGAGGTTTTTAAATCAAATTTAAAAAATTTGCTCCAATTCTTAAATCAATTATTTTAATGCACCCGCATCATCTATGGATTTTCAAAGATAAGATTGCATTTTCACAAAAATAAGATACTTAGAAAAAATTTATTAAGAATAAAAAGTTTTTATTTTTTTGGTCAATGAATAGGAAAAACAATTTTTTGTTTGTTATAATAAAAAAATATTAAGTTGAACTAATCTAGAGCACGGTAGTGCGCAAGGCCGAGTTCATAGTTAAACGTAAAATTTGTTATTATTATTTTAACAAATAAAAAAGAGTAATTCCAATTCATTGCTCAAAAATAAAAACTTTTTATTCTTGATAAATGATTTCTAGGAACCTTATTTTTCTCAAAATATTCTATCTTATCTTTGAAAATCTATAGATGATGTATCTCTTTCGTCCTTTTGAGTTCATAAAATTGGAAATATAAAAGGCGAAAATTATTCGTAATAAAATCATTTTCAAAAAAAATATGATGTGTTTTTTAAGTTAAATTTCGCCAAAAACAAAATTATAGCATTAAAAATCTTGTGACAAATGTTCTAAGGCTTAAAACTTTTTAATTATCCACATTACGGCAAAAAGTGTTTAAAGTCAACTTGTCTACAGAATTCAATTTCAAATAAAAAACATATCAACAAATTTCTTGTTACATTTACCGGTACGTAGATATAACGTAAAAACTATTTGCACCCCCTTTTCCATGACGGCGGCCAAATGGAGGTAAGCCTGACCCAGAGAGCTCAATTTTATACTCATACTTTTATACATACAAAAAAACGCTTCCTACCCAAAATGCAAGGTTCATGTAACATTTCAATGGAGTAATAATGTAATTACCAAAAATTTGATAAATCATTAGATCGCGTTGATCAAAACCCTCATCAATCACCACAACTGATGAGTGAAGTAATATGTAGACGCAGATAGAAATGAGGATTTAAAATACCACCTATCCTTTTGTTCCTTAGAAATTATGATTTGCAGAGACATAGGTATAATATGCCATGTAATGGTCCATACTTTAATCTAACATAACTATTGGTTTACTGTTGAAAAACATCAATTTAAAATTTTTATTAGATTTTTCCTGACTATTATGGAATTTCAAAAAGAACGCAGAAGTACACACATATATTTTTGATATCCTTGATTAAATTAAGTTTGTTACTATTGTATGTCACTTTGACAATATTATGTTATAAATAAATAAAAATGTACTTACTGCTAATACTTCAATGTATAAAATAACGAAATGTAATGAGAATGATAATGTCATTGCACCAAGTAACCAGATATTGCACCATGGTGGCATTGTAATTAAAGATTGATTTTCAGACAATGAATTCATTGCATTCAACATTTCAATTGTGACCAATACAGATAAAGCCATTGTCATTGGATGTGGATCACTGAATATTTTACAGTCAACACCTTTGAAATCATCACCACCACCAAGACATTGCATGTGATGAGTCTAATAAACAAATAATTTATTTATTTGTAATATACTAAATAACATTAATTTAAATATTATATGTAATGTAAACTCACCAATTGATAATAACTCAATTGTGGACCTTCTGGAGAATACATAAACCACCATGCAGCTGCACCTACTGTGGCAGCACCGACATAACCACCAACAGCCAAGTAACGGAAGAACAACCAACCGCTAATTAAACCTTCATCAGCTTTACGTGGTGGTTTGTCCATAATGTCTAAATCGGGTGGATTGAAACCTAAAGCTGTAGCTGGTAAACCATCTGTTACCAAATTGACCCACAACAATTGTACTGGAATCAAAGCTTCTGGTAAACCTAAAGCAGCTGTTAAAAAGATACTGACTACTTCACCAACGTTTGATGAAATCAAATAACGAATGAATTGTTTCATGTTGTTGTAAATAGCACGACCTTCTTCAACAGCGGATACAATAGATGAGAAGTTATCATCAGCTAATACCATTTCAGCTGCTGATTTAGCAACAGCTGTACCAGAACCCATAGCAATACCAATTTCAGCTTTCTTTAAGGCTGGTGCATCATTGACACCATCACCAGTCATAGCACTGATTTCATTCATACTTTGTAAGTATTCAACAATCTTTGATTTGTGAGCAGGTTCAACACGTGAGAATAATCGAGCACGGGCACAAGCTGCTTTTTGTTCATCAATTGGTAAGTCATCAAATTCACGACCAGAGTATGATTTTCCAGTTGTGTCTTCTTCTTCAGTGAATACACCAATACGACGGCAAATAGCTTCAGCTGTAGCTTTGTTGTCACCAGTAATTACAATAACACGAATACCAGCTGCACGACAACGAACAATTGAATCGAATACTTCTTTACGTGGTGGATCCAACATACCAACAACACCCACAAAGGTTAAGTTAACTTCATAAAGATAGAATTTAGTTGCATCACCCAAATCCATTTCGTCTAATTTTAATGGAGTGTCCATGGTAGCTAAAGCTAAGCAACGTAATGTATCACGTCCAGTACCATATTGTCTGGTTAACTCTAAAATGCGATTCTTTAATGTTGATGTCAATGGTACTTTTTGTGTTCCAACACGAGCATGTGTACAACGGTCTAATACACCTTCAGGAGCACCTTTCACGAATAATTTTGGTCCAGTACCTAAACGGCTTGGTTTCAATGGTATGCAATAACTGGACATTGATTTACGATCACGTGAAAATTCCATTGTGAATTCTTTCTTCCATTTTGTTTCAATATCTTGACGGACGCAAATGGCAGCAGCACGTCTATCTAAACCTACTTTGCCCACACCGAATGGATTCATTTTTTCAGCTAAGACAATTAAAGCAGTCTCAGTAGCTTCACCAACTTTCTCGAATGCTTGTTTAAATTCGTTAAAATCAATGGCTGAATCGTTACACATAATACAAATTGTACCAAGTTCATGTAATGCATCAAAGTCAGCAGATTTAACTTTTTGTCCTTTCAAGAAAACATCACCAATTGGTTCGTATGTTGAACCAGTGATTTCAAATTCAGTAAAACTGCTGTCATTGCCTTCAATTTTATCAAAGATGAACATACGTGATACAGACATTTGATTTGTTGTTAATGTACCAGTTTTATCTGAACAAATTACTGAGGTACAACCCAATGTTTCAACAGATGGTAATGAACGTACAATGGCATTCTTTTTAGCCATACGACGTGTACCTAAAGCTAAACATGTTGTAATTACAGCTGGTAAACCTTCTGGGATAGCAGCAACAGCCAAAGCTACAGCAATTTTGAAATAGTATACAGCACCTTTAATCCATGAGCCACCATGGGCTGGATCGTTAAAGTGGCCAATATTGATTGCCCATACGGCAACACAGATAACAGAGATCACTTTTGATAATTGTTGACCGAATTCATCCAATTTTTGTTGTAATGGTGTTTTAATTTCTTCAGTTTCAGTCATTTCAGTACGAATTTTACCAATAGCAGTATTTAAACCTGTACCCATAACAACACCACGTGCTTTACCAGCAGCAACATTTGTACCACTGAACAAAATATTCTTTTTATCTTGGTTGACAGCACGTGGATCTGGGATAGCATCGGTGTGTTTGATAACTGATATAGATTCACCAGTTAAAATTGATTGATCGATACGTAATGTTGTTGAATAGATTTTTATTAAACGAATATCAGCTGGAATTTTATCACCAACAGATACTTCAACAACATCACCAGGTACAATTTCTTTGGCACGGACTTTTTGAATACCAGATTTGTCACCACGTAATACTTTACCCATTTCTGGTTCATATTCTTTCAATGCTTCAATAGCTGATTCAGCATTACGTTCCTGCCATACACCGACTACTGCGTTTGCAATTAAAATTAACAATATAACAAATGGTTCTACGAATGCGGTAAATGAATCTTCATGTTCTTCAAATAAAGCGAGAACCTATAACAAACATTTAATACACAAATTATACAGTACTTTTAACTTATTTTAGAATTAAATTAAAACTTAGGCCCTCCTCTTATGTCTTCGAAAACAACCAGATCAACTTTTTTGAATGGTTATTTTTATTTTTGTATATATACTTTCAAATATAATTGTTATCTAAATACTTACAAAAGATATAATTGCAGCTAATAATAAAATCTTGACTAGTAAATCATCGAATTGTTCTAACACAAGTTGCCATATCGATTTTCCTAAATAATAATACAAATAGTTATAGTAATATGTTAAATGTCCTCCCTAAATTTTACGACCATTAAACACTCATTGACAAGATATTAATTTTCACACAGGGAGAAATCATAATGAATATCAAATAATATTACCGAGGCGATATTTGTAATTCTTAAGTGTAAGAACATTAAATCGTAAATATTTCCATAAATATTAGAGTAACAGAAAAAATGATGGAATGGTCGATTTTTTACCGTTTAAATATAGGTTATATCACGCAATGCGAATGCATACAATAAAAAGTTACATGCATCCTCATGTAACTGAGCACGGAAGTGCGTATTGCAAAATTTAAGGGGACGTGGCCAAACGCACTTCAGTGAACTATATATACAACAAATATTACGTTAAAAATGACCACCTTGTAACTTGTGAATCAAAAGCGCAACAGAGCTGAGTTCGAATATAGAAAGATTACATCATTTTAATAAACCGTTTTCAATCTCATCGTTAAGGAATAAATAGTTTAATTCAGTAGAAATAGATATTTTAATTTAAAAATCGAAAAAAACGCGACCGCGCCCCTAAATCGTTAAGCTGAGGATAAAAAGTCGAATTGTACTTCTTGATATCCTTTAAAGTTGATATTAGGCATACAGTTAGGTATAGTTCCCAAACTAAACGAAAAAGTCTGAAAACCCGAAATAGAAAATTTTGGCATGCTTTGTTTGGTAAATTAACATAGTAATACATATATGAAGCATATATATAGATAGTTGCTACTGGTCAATGCTAAGACATCTAACAACTACAGTTTTTTCACCTTTATTTGATAATCAATTGATTTCTGCATTCCAATAAAGTAAGACTTAGAATAAGATTTTTTCTTTTTTGGAAATAACTTTTTTTTAAATGTTTGCTTAGAAATTTTTTTTTTAAAGTTTGATTAGCTCAATGGATTGAAAATGTAACGGAACGTAATGATAGTGGTATGAAATAGATGGTCAAGTTGTTTACCAAGTGTAAGAAAATGAATATAAATTTAATATGTATTTAATATTTTATCTGGGCTAGTTTTAAAGATTTTAAAATATTTGAAACTAAAAAAAACTTGCCAAGATAAAATTATTAAATACATACTAAATTTATATTCATTTTCTTACACTTGGTAAATAACCTGACCCCCTACTTTTATATCACTACTTTTTAAGGCGAAAATATTATTGATGATTGCCCCGAAAACTTTTCCTTTTTTTACATCTATGTTTTTGATCGGATATGTTATTCGGTAAAATTGTTAACTGTCCGGTGAATCTGACATCAAAATAGAGGCCTTATAACTTGATGCGGTAACAAACATCTTCTCAAACTGTCACATTAAATAATAGTAGGAGTAAGATATGAAATTTTGTAAAGATGTTTGGGTGCTTGTTACTGAATCACGCATATGAATCTTTTTGATGCGATTTTCATCAGATGATAGCAAATTTTGCCGGGTAACATATAGACCATAAAAATATTTTGTTTCATAAATCCATTCGCTAAAAACAAAATCAACGAAGCTATTTCACTCTTAAATACTAATTGTGTAATTCCATAACATTTGATACCTTCTTCAGTTGGTAGTTCTGAAAAAATAAAAAAACAGTATTAATATTTAAAATTGGGTTCAAGCTAGTAAAATAAATGTTAAATGGTTTTTATTATTTTCAAAGTGTCGTCTTAATTGAATTTAGTAATTCATTACCTGTTTACCAAATACAGACATGACTTTCAAAATTTAACTAGAGATGGACATACTAACAAGTAAAAAATCAATTTTTAAAATACAAATATAGGATACAAAATTATTATTGCCAAATAACGACAAGATGTCAAATAAATTTTAATTTAATAGTAACAAATTTGTGCAAGAATCGTGCTTAGTAAGATTCTTATTAAGTAAAATAATAAAATTACAATTGTATATATTTTTACATTTACAACTGTAATTTTATATGGCTAATTATTATATCATTTCATAGGTTACACATGTTGAACAAAACCATGACAGACACAAAGTTTACTAATTAGATAGATAATTAAAATTTTTTTAATTAATTATAATTAAATTTTTATTGAATATAGAAATACATTTATGCAAGACTGTTCTAGCCATTTTGAATAAACTAGGTTCTAAACATCATGTAACATTGTACATTTTTTGGTAGATATGACCACAAAAGTACCGCTCATTTTTCAAAATTTTATAATTGATTTGTGTTTTATTCATTCGGTTTTCGAAAAAAGATTCGGATAAAAGTTATACATTATAAATAAACTAACAACTTTTATTCTAATCATTTTCTCCACAACCAAATGAACAAGGTACAAATCCACCAAAATTTTTTTTTTAAATGAGTTCTATTCCGATGGGCCATAGTACCTAGATTGATAGATTCTTTTTGTACATAAATTTATTTATAAAATGGCCGTCAAAAACAACTAAGTATTTCTAGCTTAGTTTTTTACTAGGACACTTGACATAGACTAAGCAGCAACTTATGACGCCATTTTACTTAGTAAGTGCTGTCAGATTCAAGATTGGTGAATTTGTCTCTAAATTTAGTATATTTAATAAAGCCTAGTGGAAAATCTAGGTAATTTATTCTTGGGATTATCGTATTTTTAAGTTTAATATAACAAATTCGAATATTGTTCAAGCTTATATCTCATAATTCGATTATCTAAATCATAATTCTCGTTTTAAACATTATCTCTATAAATAAATAAAGGTATACTAGTGACCTAGTCGTATAAATCTTATTGTAGATCATAATAGGGTTTATCGTTGCCAGACTTTACAAATTCTAATTATTTAATAGAATAATATAATTCTCATAAATTCGCAGTTTATTTAATATAATTTTAATTTGTCTGGCGATCTGTCTTAGATGTGTTACGAATTTTTATCAGAGTAGCAATTTTTTATTCGAATCCTTTATTTTGAGAAAAAGTAAATACATGACTTGTATTTACAACTAGTGGGATTGATAGCTACATTTATAGCTATCAATCCCATTACGTAGTAACATTGTGTTAATTTGTAAAAGTAACAAGCCATTCGTTTATTTATTTTTCGAAATGGTTTTATTACATAGAAAACATCTTCTACAAGATGAACACACTATATAAACAAAATAATTGACCACATCTTGTTCATTGCCACTGTGACACATTCGTTACTTTATGGTTGGACAGATTTCGTTCAATATTAGATGAATAGATAAAATACTAATTAAAACAGCGAAACACGTATCTGTATAATGATTATTAGAACCAAACACTGTAGTACGTATACAGTAGTTAATAATTAATAAATATATTCAATAAATGGTCTATTAATCTAAATAATTTTTTTTAAATAATAATAAAAAGTAGCAATATTGTTAATATATTTACCATTGGGTCCATATTTTTCTTGATGTCTTTTGACTTGATCTAATGATAGACCATTTTCTGGATCGCAATTAAAATAATTTAATACCTCGTCGACGGTTTTCGCGTGTGCGTCCTCCATCCTGTTTGCTGATCAGTGATTAATACACTGACAGTTAATATTATCTTATTGTTATTATCAGTTCTGTAACAAGAAAAATATAAATTTATTGCCATGAATATAATTAATTGTAAATACGTTAAGAGCTCTTATAGAAGAGGTGGTACAGTTAAGAGCATATAAATATTTTTAATAATATGACCACTAATATATGTTTGTTTTTAAGATAAGGGCCTTGATGTCTTTAAACAAATACACATATTTTAAAAAGATTCAAACAAACATTAATTGTTAGAGCCCGATGCTCTTTCATTTATAAAGAAACTAGTTTTTAATTATTTAAAATTTACACAGAAAAGTTTACACTAAAAAAGACAAGCCTAGATAATGTTTTAAAACTACTAGATATTAACTTTGAGCTAGATTGATCCTGCGGTGTAGAGGTGCGGCCGAAAGGCAGACATGTAGGTACATTTTAGAATCGATTTTCTTTAAAAACTACAGGATTTATTTTACGATTACAATACTTTCTTATTCTCGCTTGAAAGTAAAACCTATAAAGAAAGTTCTCATATGGTGCACAAAATATTATGTTAAATAATTGGGTGATTATGTAATAATTAATCCCTTTAAATTCAAGTAAATTCACATAATTATAATGGTACATTTAATAAATTATCCCAAGTCTTAACCTCACATTAACTATAAAATGTGGAATTCCCTCAGAATCCTTTGCGCGAAGAACTTGGATAAGAGTTCAAATTACAGTTTTTCGAGCTAGAGGAATTAAACATAGATACGATCAGATTGGGATTTTAATCCTAGATCCGTGCCTCGTACTGTTCTGATTCAATCCTTGCTAAAGGTATATAAATAACTGTAATGGCATAAACCAACTATTACCCTTGCATTCATGTGGTGACCTTTAATTTGTGAAGTAGTAAATGGTGTATAATCCTTAAAGAATGACAAAAGACTGAATTTAAGTCAAGATTAGAAATATTTTTTAAGTGAAATAACTGTATTTGCATTTATATTTATAATAATTACTTAATTAAACATTCAGATTAGATACAGATAAAAAAAACACCAAAAATTTGTAAGATAACCATAATACTAAGCAGTCACTACTCTGAAGTACGTGTTTACGTAATAAATATAACAAATCCGTTTACCGTCTATCTAATATATCAAGTAAATAATAAAAATGTTAATTTTATACTACAAGGGGTTCCGTTTATACTTTAAAATAAACCCAGATAGTGACAATGAAATCAGCATTTTTGACGTATTACAAACGATTTAATTTTGGATTTTTTACGAGTTATCGTCATATTTTATTTTTCCAAAAATCAAACACCTACGGTAACGTTTTCTTTATTGTTTTGAAAATTAATGCTGAATAATGCAACTATCTACCCAATATCAAATTCTTCAATGAGTCTCAATAAGATTTAGAGAAAACCTCAACGTTACTAACACCATTTGTTTTGTATCGAAATTGGATCACGGTAAAATTGTGTTAGATCGTGATATATTTTAGTTTATATTATCCTGATCAAAAGTCTCAATGCTCTAAACTCTAAAATTAATAGTTTTGAAGTTATAGAACACGTTTAACGAGCTTGGTAACTCCAAAATTAGGAATTTTAGAGTTTAGTAACGATTGGCTTTGATTGAATGTTAAGAGTAGACTATTTGAAATCGTGAGGCCTGTAGCATTTACAACTCTTGTTACATGGTTTATGACATCCACCCATAGTAGGGAAATATTGGTGTAAACTGTTTAAACTTTATGTAACTTTTTGAAAAGGAGAAAATTAATATTAACTTCTAAAGGGTTCAAAATCAGAGCGTATGCTTAGTAGTAAAAATATTGATTTTGGTGTTATTTGACTAGTTTTGGTTTTTTTTGGTCATGCATTGATAACATCCTATATAAGTATGACTAACAAATATGTAAATATAATTAGACAAATGTTATTTAATCACTTTTATTTGAATATTTATATGTCAATGTTTGATTTCCAATTTTTTAAATGTAATCAGGCCATATATAATAATTTTAGATACTTGTCAAATCATAGACGACTAACGTTCAATTCAAATACATTTTATAACTGCATGCTTTCATTAAATCGTTATCCATGTTCTCAGGTTCTATAGAATCTGAATATATTCACAGAGGACACTAGTAGCATACATTGCATTTACATCCCTTTCTTTTTATAAGGTCACATTCAAAATATTAATATCGATAATGTTATATGCGCATGTTATTTTTATTACCACCATCATAATTTTATATCCAAGAATATTAAAAAAAATTTTTTTTTACATTTAGAAAACAACAAAAAAATGATTGTTGTTTAATCTAGACGTTTTCTGTTCCCGACTGTAATTACTCACAATTCCATTGGAAACATAATTATGACAAACAGGAGATAATATTTATTTATAAATTTAGCTGAGATTTTAAATTTCATGCATAAGTGTGTGAATAAACCCTCCATTCTAATTTAAATTCAGAAAATATACAATTATTATATACTAGCAAAAATACCCGGCGATGCCCGGGCTTTAAAATAACCCTTTTAGATAATGCATTTCAATTCTGCTTTAAGTGTTGGTGAAAGGTAGGTGACTTAATCACCAAGTTCTTTATTTAAAAAAGCTCTTCTCAACGATACCCCATACAGCTAGGACACAATTTTTTCGCTCCTTCTATTTCACATGTATGAGCATCTCCTTAATTATAGTTATATAGATAAAAAAATAGTATTAAATATTGACCCACGTCCCGCAGTATTAGCTATTACTGTGTTTTATCACGTATTCTTATTCTCCTAAATTTATTTTTTTGGCAATATTTTCAATGTACAGATACGACTTTTCCATAGTTTTATAATTATATATTATTTTTCCTTCTGCATCGTATTTACGCCAAAACTATTCGATGTATGAAAAAATTTTTCAAACAAAATTTCTTTGTTTTTATAAGATAAATATGTTTTGTACATAAGATTTTCCCTATCTCGCATATTTTAAAAGATAGGATGGAATAAAAAATTTTTATATTCTATATGTTATTCTGTAGAATAAACCGTTAGATGAAAACCGCATCAAAATAATATTAAGATATATATAAGATGTATCATACATCTACAATATAAGAGGATAGAATTTAAAAATAACCCATGTTCTAATTTTTGTTAGTTGATAACGTAAAAACGGCCAAACCGATTTTGATAGGGTTTTCACCAAACGATTCAGAATTTTTGTTTCATGCATTCGTGGCCGCGAGATATAACCTATCTTATAACAGTGGAAGATAGCGAAAATCTTTAAAAACTAATATACAAAATTTACGCCCGGTATTCGGTATTTACACTGAAACTATTGGATGTATGAAAAAAAGTTTCAAACAAAAGTTGTTTGTTTTTATGATATAAATATTTTTGTTCATAAAAAATTTTCTATCTCGCACCGTCCAAAAGATATATTATACCACGCAGTAGCACAAATGCATGAAACAAAAAAAATTAATATATCCTATTAATATATCGCATCAAAATCGGTGAAACTGTTTTAAGCAGAGACAAACATCTACATTTATAATAATAAGATTTATTTTTGAAATACAGAAACACATTTGTTAAGAATTACGAATTAAACCGCCAATTACGTATGTTTTTAAAAATTGACAAGTATGTAATGTAAATTGTTTGAAGTACTTTCAAGTAAATTTAATTGATTAAAATTGCTAACACTTAACATTTTTCTAACCACGCCAACTTTTAAAAAAAAAAAAAAAATAGTGAATACTAAATACACGTTGAATATAAATATTAGGCGGAAATACGTTTCCGTTCTAAATACGATCTTCGAAGTAAAACCCAATTACGAATGGTAAATTTAAAATCGTAACCTTTATATATTATCTACAATGTGCCTAATAGCTGTAGAAACATAAAACACAATGAATTGAAATAACCTGATATTTAAATATTATGCTATAATAATGAAAATATACAGTTATATAAACCATTAAACACCGCAAATAAACGTTATCTTAAAAAAATAAATGAATGTTTGCTTAATTAACCGCAATAAATCAAAAGTAAAGGTAAATAAAGCTAAATGCTATTTTAAATACACACATTTAAGAGAACATATATTATTTTAATCTTAGAATTCTCATTCGGAGCCATATATGAACTAAATGTGGTACCCACATGAATTTTAGGTTGGAAATTTTTTATATTCGCAATAATTAATAATTTGTATAATGTAAATTTCTGTCTAACTTCACGTCATAGTTTCACAATACACACCACACAAGACACATTTAGTATAAAAAAAAACTTTAATAAAAATGATATCTTACTTGATCGATTCATTCACGTAAATTAATAAAATTTATAAAACTACAAAAATGTTCGAATTAAACTAAATGATACTTATTCAAATGCAAAGTGAACCGAAGTACCAACACCAAGAGTGAATTATGTATGTCCAATAACCGATGACCACGCATTAACACACGTATATCCTGACGTATGTACGTCTGTGAGGCAAACCATCAAAAAGCTATCAAAAAAAAAACCAAGTCGTACACATGATGATGATAAGAGGAATTCAAAAACAAATTGAATTGTAAAATCAACCACCACCTAATTGATATTCATTATGAAGTGATCTAAAAAATAAACCTACCTGAATGTAAACAGGTATAATTTGTTCAAACGTTATTTAGAAACAATTTTTAAAAACACAAAATTATAAAACGAATTTAGTTTTAAATAATTTAACATTTACAGAAGAATAACTTTTTTTTAATATAAATTATTAAATGAGAAATAAAAATATAAATATATTGTCAATGTATTTAGTTAGTCTGTTCGTCATTCTGGTGGTACCACTGTTCAGTGTTCTGTTATAACTTTTCCTTAATAATTTTAGAGCGAGAACGAATCACCAACTACTTCGTGTGATAAACACGTTGCATACGTTGAACGACGAACGATCAAAGGCAAAAAACACTTGAATTCAATTTCCTCTATATTTAACAATAAAGTAGTAAAGTAAAGTACTATAAAGTACAAGCAGTACAAGTATCAAATAAATTTAGTAGTTCTCTATAACTATAAATAAAGGAGATTATAATGATCATGATTTGTCTAATTTTACACATATATTACATGTGAACGTATTCTAATACAATGGCAGTAGACCACAGTAGACACTGTTACTTTGATGACAATATTTATTGCTACCTAAGAAAAATTGCAAGTTAATTCTATTTTTTGATTTTGAAGGCCATTCTAATACGTCATAACATATGTACGCAATCAAAATATATTAGTTACGTTCAAATCCAATGATTTTTCATCAACAATATTTTATCTTACAATAATTTTCTTTTTACTTTTCCTACAAGCTGTCATTGAAATATAATATGATTTATTCATTCTTTTATTTTAATCAACATATTATGCTTATGAGAGTTAAGTAGGCTGACTAATGATTAAGTATTAACGTGTGAATACATGCAATCTTTTTTAAGAATTCAATTGAAATAATATTTGCATATTATACTGTATTATACGGTAAAATCACTATTTAGGATACCGATTGACATACCAACGTCAATCGTCATTTGTTACACAATAACAAAAAAATCTTTGTTAATTTGAATAAATTACTAATTATATTTGATGTTTAATTAAAAATAATAATTAGTAATTAATGAATTTTTATTTAATCATTAAAAATATGATAACAAATTACAATGTAACAATAAATTGAATATTCAAACAAAAACACTAGATACACGAATGAAAACGATTTATACCGATTTATAAAATAGCGTTAAATGACGGTGGTTTAATTTTTAACTACAATATTTAAATTTATATCACATAGTTAAAAATAACACATTCGTTTTTGTAATTGTTATATAAATGATTCATTATAGTTAACTGATGTGCGTAAGTGATGTAATAGTTTACAACAATGTAGAGTAGAAATATTAGAAAGAATTAAAAACAAAATAAAAAGTGTAAAAATTTAAGAAAAGAAAATAAAACTTACTTGAGTTATTTGAAATGGCATTTAAACTAATAGGTGGTAACTGTATGGCAAGCGGTAGGTATGGCAGTTAGATGGAACTAAGTAAGAAGTAATAAAATTTTCAACTACGTATTAGTAAGACGAATAGATAATACTAAAATTATGTTTAGTAGGTGCGAGTGGTGGAAACTCGTGTGACTGTGACTATGTGTGTGTAAATACCTATCTATCTGACTGACTGACCTATCTGGGAATCGGGATAAGACACAAATGGTTAGATTACTAAGGTTAAGTATTAAAATAAGAAATAAAATTTGTATAGTGTTGTTAGTCTTACAGTACAAGTAAAATGTATGTATTTCTTATAAAAGAAGATAAAAACGTACATGTATTTTATGAGTAAGTGAATAAGTAGTAGATTTAAAAAAAAAATATTCAAGTGTTTGATGTGGTTGTTTTGGTGTCCTGGTTGGTCAGGCCGATTGGTCCCGGGATGCCAGGCAGTTTGCCAATTATATAAATGAGCGAGCGGACAGTTTTAGCATTATTGGTAGGCACATCGCCATCATCATATATTCGTGTTCATATCACGACTTTCTTAATTATTTTGGCATCAAATTAATAATATTTTTGAGGTACAATTTACAACTGTTTTGTGCGTTCTATTCGCGCCACTGTTGCAAATAAATATACCTTTTGCTGACAATTATTTTGTATTTATTCTTTTTAAAAGAAATATTTTTTTTATTTAAAAGAAATCTACAATAATTGAATATATAATAAATATGACATAAACATAACTAGTCGTGTCCGGGTTTATTTATGTTTCTAAAATGTTCTGGTGATAACAATGACGTGTGTTTACATATATTACTCTTTCTTCCAATTTATATTTCTTTTATATGTCTAGCAAATGCATTTGAGCCATTTGTATACAAATATCTATTACTAGTTGTGCTTCGTCGAATCGTAGCCTTGCCACGTGAATTGTTATTTTAAGAACACAACTATTGAAATCCCAATAACATAAAACTTTTCATTAACCATGAAATATCTTAAAAATAAAAGTAGAGGTTTGATGTCAATCACAATTTTTATGTTTGGTTTTGTACGTTTTTCTCTACTTTCCGGGCTACCACTTCGTAAATAAGAACTTTAGCAGGGAGTCGTAAAATTTTTTGAAATCAAATATACTTTGCTTTAACATATATCAACTTCTTCTCAACGGTAACTAAGCCATCGATATCGTTACTAAAACTTGTTGAATGGTTAACATTATTTGCTCTACTTATAGGTAATCGATAAATATTGGATATGAGGTACGCAATCACTATACAAAGTTTTATCTAATTCGGTCTAAAAATTTCTTAGAAAAACTAGCTTCAAGTTTTTTAGTTCCCATCGAAATTGAGCTTACAAAATTGGACCCAAACATACGACCTAACTAATTAACTAACAGTTGAAGTTAATAAAAGCTTATAAAAATACATTTAAACATGTTTGAGCAAAATAAGTACATATTTTCCGCAACTTTACATTTAAATGAAGATATTTCAGCTTGTTTTGTTAAAATCAGGTAGCCAAATGGGTGTTTGGTTTCGAACCCTGCTTTGAATTACTTTATTGTTGGTATTAATTGTTATTGATTTATAAAATTGTGGATACCCATGAAATATCTTTGGAAACTTTCAGAATTCAGCAATTATAAGATGGAAAATTGGAACCTATGTATTTAATTAAAGAATTTCTTGCTCTCTTGAATACTGAGAGTTGGCCAAAGATACTTTATCATATCATATACCAACAGTAAAAAAGAAATTGGCTGGGGGGGAGGGTAATTGCTTTGAGGACATAACAAATTGAGATATCTTTATTTAGATGTAAAATTGCGGAAAAATATATTTAATTAAATTGAAAAAATAAACGAAAAAAATTGTTATATATTGGGGAACCTTGAACACCTTGCTCCCTCTATAATGAATTTGAGTTTTCTTGCGTAGTATATTTAATCAAACAGCGCGAAGATAAATGTTTCTGTTTTTTTTAATAGTCTTTATTTATAATTTGTACTTGTTATCGTATGTGCGTATCGATGTTGATCGAAATAAAATAAGAACAACATTCGACCTTCATGATGTCTGTTTGTGTGTCCTAGGTGTACACACACACACACACAATACATACATACATTTATAAGCACCAAAAATATAATCATAATTACGTTATAAAAGAATTTCTTCGGATATTTATAAGTCAATTTGATTTTTTTTTCAAAAAATTTTTTTTACGTCAAATGTTTTAAATGTTCTTCACCTTTTGTTTGTAAATATTATATAGCTTATGACTACTAAAAATGTTTAGATAATAATTTAGACTTTAAAACAAATAATTTTCAAATTTTAATAATATTTATCTATACAATAAAAATAAACGTTTACCTCTATGTACAGACTACAACATAGTGTTTTGTTATAGGTGTTTATTAAATGACCTAATTAGTCCATTTCCGTATCCCCGTCCGTCCGCCTGCCCGTGCATCTGTGGACACGATAACTCAAAAACGGAAAGGGATAACGAACTAAAATTTTGTATGTACGTTCTAAAGCTAAAAATTGTTCGTGAATGGGAAAAATTCGGTCCATGTTTGGGCAATATATGCAAAACTGCCTATCTATGTATCCGTAAGAGATAGAGCAAAAATTTAAAGAGAAAAATTTCCCTTTTTTAAAATTAAACAACTTTTGTTTATTTTTTGAAACTTTTTTTCATAAATTCAGTATATACCGGGTATTTAAGCAATTAACTCAGTGGTTATTTTCACTTGTTCTCTGATGAATGTATGTATTATTACATGAATGTATGTATTATACTCATATACCGTGTGTCCACCTAAATATTTTTAAAATATGCATTTTAGAAAGAAATATTTCAAACAAAAGTTTCACAGTTTAAACATAAAGCAATAATTATATTTTGTTCCATGCATCCATTCCACGTGGTATATCTTATGTTTTAAACGGTGCAAGATAGGAGAAATCTTTAGATACAAAAAATGTTTATATCATAAAAACAAACAACTTTTGTTTGAAACTTTAATGCATATCCAATATTTCTGGCGTAAATACAAAATTTACGCCACATTTACACCCCAAAATATTTACATCAAGACGGGATGTATCAAAAACAGTTTCAAACAAATATAAATATTTTTTGTTTTTATAATATAAGTAATACCACGCACGCAAGGATGCATATGGAACAAAAATATACTATTGCATTATGTTTCCCCTTTTCAACTGTGCAACTTTTGTTTGAAACATTATTTTCTAAAATGCGCATGTAAAAAAATATGTATTCAGTGGTAACTTTTCAAATGATCACACGTATAAATTTTTTGTTTCATGCATTCATGTTATAACTTATCTTTTAAACGGTGCGAGATAGGGAAATCTTTAAATACAAAAAATGTATATCTCATAAAAACAAACAACCATTGTTTTAAATTTTACTTCGCATAGTTTTGATGTAAATACGAGGTGTAAATATGGCATACACTGTTGCAAATTTCGTTACGTAGTGCTATCGACAGTTCTCCAAGCGTTCAACAAATAAAACTATATTATAATAATTTTGGGAGGCGACAAATTTTTTATATAATTTTACTGGAACATTTTCCGTATTTGTTCTATTTTGATTCTGATAATCTGATTTGTGGTTTCTCATTGTCGTTTTTTATTTTTCATTCACACATTTCGTATACATAAACTATACACTATGTTTAATTTACATCTTCGTATCATAGACCCACGAATATGAGAGAGTACATATGTTCATATACATTAAGCAATGTGTATGAGAAGGAGGTCTTATAGGTTTGATATACAAGCATATTTTTCAAAATAGTGAATAACATTCATAACGAGTATGAGAGAGTACATATGTATACATTAAGCAATGTGTATGAGAAGGAGGTCTTATAGATTTGATATACAAGCATATTTTTCATAACTGTTCCAGTGGTCACCAACCACTCAAACTTATAAGACCTCCTCATACACATTGCTTCATGTATACATATGTACTCTCTCATACTCGTTATGAATATTATTCACTATTTTGAAAAATATGCTTGTTTATCAAACCTATAAGACCTCCTTCTCATACACATTGCTTAATGTATATGTACATATGTACTCTCTCATACTCGTGGGATCTATGATACGAAGATGTAAACTAAACAGACGGTATGTATATTACACATAGAGATAATATATAGAGTAGGCAAATCATAGGCGCGCGTGTAAGTGGAATCATTTTCTCAATAAAAAGAGAGGTCAGACATCTCGCTGAGGTAGAGCTATCTCTTTCTAAATGACTAATATATTATGATTATATATTAGTCATTAAAAAGATGTAGCTATCTATGGGCGAACTTTTGACTCGACTTGCCTACTCTACGTATATATTATCTCTATGATATTACATACATACAGTCTGTTTTCAAAAGCATTTCAAGCAATTCTGTTTTCAAAAGCAAGACATGAGTATCATGTTATACGTGATACATGAGTATCATGTTATCACTGAGAGATCATTTTCATGTTTGTGAACATAAAAAAATGTTCGTACGACGATGTGCAGTAGCAAGCCAGAAGAATGAGCATGGTTAGCTGGGAAGTTACACCAACACATTCAAATTGTGAGGGTGGCGCAAACAAATGTGCGTTTGTACTTGTACTAAAACAAATCAAGTTTTAACAATTTCGTAGAAATGCCAACGTCTATTATAAACAAATACAAATCGAGACATTTGTTTGTTAACAAATATGTTAACAAAAATGTATTAAGATTAACACATATTTAAATTATTCCTGAAAATCGCTAAACGAAAAATTAAAGTGTTTTCGTTGAATTATAAAGTTAATATTGCGAATGCGTTTGAGAGCGGAAAGTCGCAAAATGGTACGGCGTGGATTTGACTTTGCAGAGTTCACGTTATAAAATACAAAGATTACCTATTTAAAATCGCAGCGCTTTGAGGTATATGGAAATATTAAGAGAGATCGATTTCCCGATTTTGAAAAGTGCCAAATTGAAGTGGATTCAACAAAGGCTTAATAATAACATTCCTATAGATGAATTATTGAACTGAAGTCAAAGAAACGGCTTCTGTACCTTTATAAATAAGCAACTGGTTATTATAAGTGAATAACCTTGATAAACGAGATAAAATTATCCAAGTTCAACAGTATTGTCCAAAAAAGCTGAACTGAACTTATTAAACTTATTATACGCTTTATATTAACATTGCAGTCAAACAATAGAAAAACACTAAAGTGCCAATAGCTACTCTGTGTTTTGATCTGTCAGTTTTGATCACTAAAATGCATGATGGTATTGTTTAAATACAATGTTAATAGGACACATATTAAGTCCAATAGTTAATATACCGTCTGTTTAGTTTACATCTTCGTATCATAGATCCCACGAGTATGAGAGAGTACATATGTGCATATACATTAAGCAATGTGTATGAGAAGGAGGTATTATAGGTATGATAAACAAGAATATTTTTCAAAATAGTAAATAATATTCATAACGAGTATGAGAGAGTACATATGTATACATTTAGCAATGCGTATGAGAAGGAGGTCTTATAGGTTTGAGTGGTTGGTGACCACTCGAACAGTAATGAAAATATATTTGTTCATCAAACATATAAGACCTCCTTCTCAATACACATTGCTTAATGTATATGTACATATGTACTCTCTCATGCTCGTGGGATCTATGATACGAAGATGTAAATTAAACATAGTGTATGTAAACTATGTAGGAAAAAATCTGTATATGAACACCACATAACTTCTGTATACATATAACAGTAAAAACTAAATAATATAAAAAACAAAATGAAAAATTCTCAGTATGTTTTCTAAAAATTATCCAATTGTTATGTTTTATGGACATGCATTTAAGAAAGTCAAATCTTAATAGAATGCAAACGGGATTAAAAAGTAATTTATAATTTGATATTTATAGCGAAAAAGGCAATAGAGCTATTAGTGTTGTACCGATGGTTCTTCAAATGTCCATCGACCCTACTACCCAAAATTGTAACAGTGAATAAAACTTTGGTATAGGTGCACATAAAGTGTTCACATTACTTAATTTATGAATGTCAGTGTCAGCCCCCAACACAGAAATCATTTTAAAAAACGTTAACGAGCTGAAATTTTTTTAAACTGCTTTTTTAATAAAGTCAATAGTTGTGTTGCAATTTTGGCTCAAACATCTGCAATTATTTTTATACTGTAGAAGCATGCGTAAGGAAATGCATACATGTATAACTTGGTATATACAATACAACTTGTGCCACAAGTCATGTTATTATATATCTATGAGTGTGTAGAACTAAAATAAGCAGTAACTACAAAATAACCGCATTGATAAATAACTCACTACATACAGGCTATTTATTATTTAAACAATTAACTCAATTGTTATATTTTTCGTTTAAAATCAATTGTTTAAAAATAGCTTGAAAATTGGTGAAAATCCAAAAAATTGGAAAAAATTGCGAGTCAAGTTCTGGTTCCAAGTGTACGATTTTTACCTAAAACTTATTTTTGAATCCTCCCCCCGCACTCTATTAGTGTTGAACTTAAATATTGAATTATAATCAATTTGTTTTGAATTATTTGATTCAGGTATTTGTATTACGTCATCTAAAGCAATCGATATGGATTGAATCTCAATTGAAAAAAATTTTATTGGGATTGTTTAGCGGCTGCGAGCACTTAGTGAATCGTCGGCTAAGAAACTACTGACGATTTCATCAGTACTTTCTTCGATTACATTTTCTGACCAAAATTCCAAGTTTGTTTACAAAAATAAAATAATTAATATATAGTTTGTTTAAATAGTCGTCAGCGCATAGTGATCACCATTTTGATTTCTTTTTTGATAGCTAGCAGCCGCTTGCATCTGCCAAATATACCCATTGTTCAAGTAGCCGCTTTCGTGTTTTGCCCAGACTTCTGCCAGAACTGAATGTATCAAATGGAATAAATGTTTCAAACAAAATAAGATAAGATTTAAATTTAATTTAAATTTAGAGTTATTTTGAAAATATTTTCCCTGCACAGAATTGGTTCTTTACAGTTTTATTATAAGTGTTGAAAAATTCGTCGCGTAGTATTATTTCCATAAAATTATTAGAATATTAAAATTGCGAATGTGTGAGTTAAAAATACGGTCTGGTAATAAATTGTAGGAAAATGTTAAATTTTGACTAAAACTGTCGGCGTGTAGACAAGAACGAAGTAACCGGCTATGCTTGCCACACACAGCCTACACACAAAATTCCTTGTCCTTCACTCACATCCTCACATCCATAGGCATCACAATAGACCTTATGGTCGAAGTGTGTCCCGTCCAGGACAGCCTCTACAAACTATCTATCTAACCGGCTATGCTTGTGAAGGAGGTAAAACCCCCATTATTATTAAGATCTATTTCAAAAGAAAAGTGTTGTATTTATTACAACTCGTGCATAATGAATTTTTTTGCAAAATTATATTACTCTCGATTGTATGATAAGTGGTGTCATACTTAAAAATCCTCATGTGCGAAGACATGAGGATTTCCTCCAAAAAAAGGATAACAAATATCTGTGTAAATCATAGTCCTGACAATGTCAAAATATTGAAATAATTATTTATATCAAATGAAGTTACCATGATAACAGTTGTAATATTAATAATTATTAGAAGGTTAATATTGTTAATATTAGAGTAACAAATTTGGCCCTTTCTCGAACCACTTGTGTCACCTTAATAGATTTTTTCCGATAAAAAATCTAGCCTTTCAATTATTGAAAATACGTTACATATATCAAATTATTTCCCAATGGGACTAAAATTGTGGTCTCTAGAGCGCGTTCACACGCACATATAAAACAAAATATTAATAGTGGAAAAAAATTGAACACAATAATAGAGATGTCATTTCCGAGTGTTATTAAGTTTTGGGTATTGAATTTAGTCAATTAAAAGATTTTTGAAGCACCATTTTTCTGAAAAATATTGCTTTCGTATCTCTAAAACTATCACCGAGCGCCAAAAATTCTTATAAACAATTTAATTTTAGTTTATAGTGAATATAATTTTTTTAATGAGGGGCATTTTTGACATCTAAGTAAAATGTCAAAATATCGGTGAACTTTTGAAGAAATTTTTGTGAAATAGTTTCATCGATACAACACCAAAAGTATCTTGTGAATCTTTATTAAGAAAATTCGCTACAATGCCACTCTTGTCTAAAAATAGACTCAAATTAAGTCAACTCGTAAATCTCGATCGATCTTATTCCCAATGAGGTCGTACCCTATATCTGTATATGATTAGCGATGATACTCGTAGGTTTGCCAATATTAAAAATGTATTATGGTGAAGTGTATTATGGTGAAGTGGTAGATGTATGATAGATGTCATAATAATAATTATAAACTCGTACATACCTATCTAATTTTATTATAATTACTAACTAGTCTAGTAAAAACTATTTATATATACTAGTTACATGCGAAGTAATTTATACAGTTGCAAGCACAGCCAACAGACTAGGAATACAAAACGTTTTTATTTATAATTATTGTTTGTATACATTTGAACACAACTGTTCGAAATTTTGTCAAATGTTGTGGATTCTGTAATTTTATCATTATTATATTCATTTCATTACAGTTCTCATGATAACACTTTTCACCAACATTTTTTAATTATTTTAAATTATTATTTTGTTTATTAATTTAATTAATTCATTAACTTTTTTCAAACAATAAGTAAAAAATGCGTTTTATTTAATTGTCATTATTGTACGTAAAACAAAATATTATTATATCCAAGCAATGTATAGTTATGTAAATATATTATGTAAAAAAGGGTTTCCCACTCTTTGGGTTTCCCAAACTGTTACGCGAATAAATATTAATACATTGTGTCACAAAAAAATTATTTTAAAATTCCCGGTTTTCCAGTAAAGTTTGTCATACTTTTGCCTGATTTAAGAATTTTATTCGTATCATTAAGACATTTAAAGTTTTAATTATTATTTAATTATCCATAATCAAAACCGATATAAAATATGTAAAATTTAACTAATAGGTACATTTCAAAATTCAATGATATTTCCCGGTTGCATAAAATTCCCTGATTATTCCTAATTTTCCAGGTTTGTAGCCACCCTGTAATAACAAATAACAAAGCAGACTTTTTTAGACTTTTTTAGACTTTTTGACAGTACTTGTGTGACAGATGTAAATTTCATAACGAACGCGATTAATGCAAAAAAAACCGGCAAGTGCTTTAATTACCAATAACAGTACTACGCATTCTTTCCAGATTATATTCTTATGAAAAAACCTTATACGGTTGAGTATTGCTGATATATTTTTCATAAATCTGATTAAAAAGTAACTTAAGAATACGTCTAAATAATACTAATTAATAAATACTACTTAATTCACAAATTAGTCTGTGTTGTTATATTGCTTAAAATTAGCCAAACGCGAGTATTCACATGGCGTTAGGCCTACATACTTTTGTAGACATACGTTTTTTGCCTTAAAAATAAAATGTGGTATGTGAAGTGTCTTTCGCATTTGAAAGGAAAGCGAAGCTAAAAAGAATAGGAAAACACTAAAAATTTCTATACAAACCAACATGTTATTAAGAGAGTTTATTACGCGATAGATAGATAGTGTTACGCATACAGAGGAGAAATGGATACACAAATCCATTTTAGTTCCTTGTTAGTGATAAACAAAGTAAGCCTTTAAAAATATATGTAAAGATTGTTTCCTATCTACTTAACTCTTAACTACATTGTACCAATGATAACAACAAGATTATTTTTCGGTTCAGAATGGTTCAATTTTTTTGAACGGAATTGTATATTGAGTTCATTATCTAGAGCACGGTATTGCGACAGGAGGCCGAGTTTAAGGAGTTTTTGCCTGTGTTATATATTTACTAGCTGTTTCCCGCGACTTCGTCCCGCATTTATATGAAAGCTAAATACATATCGGGTGTCCAAAAAGTATGGACACGGGCTAATAAATCCTTTAAGTTGGTTCTAACAATTTTCAAAAAAATTTTCAAACGTAACCCCTACTAATTTTCCCCGAGTAATCGGATGCGCTAATCAGAGTTTGAGTCCGAGTTTGAGTCAGATTTTGACCCATAAGGGCGAAGCAGGCGCTAACTTTAAAATTTTAAATGGAAACCCATATTTTTTATGGCATATTCGCATTCTAAGGGAAAAAATAGATATTTTTAATATGAAAATTTTTTCTTAAAAATGCTTTTTTCTCTCGATAGAGGGCGCTATAGGTTCAATTTTCCCAGGCTAATATCTCAAAATTTACGCATGATATCGAAAAATATTTTCGACAAAATATGTAAGCAAAATAAAAATAAAAGTTGTAAGGGTTTGAAGTGGTCAAAAATAAATGACCTTGCGGTTGACCTTGAAACCAATTTTTTAGGCCAGGTAAAGGTCAACCTTTAGGATAAAATCAATTGGGAAAAATAGGTATTTTAAATTGTTTTTCCTAAAGTACAGTTTTTTAAGATAACACTAAAAAAAATCCACCTTATACGATTTTTTATGCCGTGTCTTTTGGACACCTGTGTATATATATGTATTGAAAATAATAATAATAATCACGCTATATGATATATAGTGTGCTATTATAGTTTATAGTTACTATGGAAATGGCAATCAAAATTGACTTTTCAAAATTGAAACAAAATTTTAATAAAATAATTGTATAGTTATTTTTTAGAAGTATAGTTTCTGTGGAAATGACAAAATCAACAAAAATATTAACCGACTCCAAAAAAAATGAGTAGATTCTATGTTCGACTGTATGTACATGTTCACTCCCTTCAAGATTATTTTTTGAGACAAAAGATAGCCTATGACCTTCCCAGGATACAATCTTGCCAAATCTCTTTACGATCCGTTCAACCGTTTAGTCGTCATGATGTAGCAAACAAACAATCAGAGTTACTTTCACATTTATATATTAGTATGGATATAAGCAATGTATGTGTACTGTTTATTTTCCTTCTACTTCCGTACAGATGTACATAAACATGAATCGTGATGCATTTACCAAGGTACTGAATGCATATGTAATATAATGCGCATGTTGTCGTAATATATTACAGATGATGAAGCAAAAATTATGGCAAAACTGTTCAAGTCCTTAAAAAAAGTTTCTAACAAGAGTTTGTTTTTAAAAGAAGAATACTTATTGCATTTTAAGAATATGTTTATTTATCAGCGCGATATAAAATTTTTCTCATATGACTGAGTCCAAATAGAAAACTGCGATGAGGAGGATCTTAATATTAATAAAGTTCATACTTCAAGAGGCCTCGAGAGGGGCCCAGCAACTAATTTTTTTCGATATACCACGATTAAAAATAAATATTTTTTGGCCCATCCTAACATAATAAGTTTAGTCCCGGCATAACAGAGGAAAATATTTATCGCAAAAAATATTTTTGGTATAGGTAATAATTTGTATAGTATATAATAAAATGTCCTAATTAACCCATTTCCGTATATCCGTCTGTCTATCAGTCTGTCTGTCCGCCTGCCAACGCGAGAACTCAAAAACGTAGACAAATAACGAGCTGCAATTTTGTATATATGTGTGTTCGAGCCCCTTTTTACACGTGTGGTTTTGATACAAATTTTCAATCGTATTAACAACAGTTGATATATCAAAATTTACTATTTGTATATAATAAAAATGCTCGAACATTTGAATTGAAGAAATCTGTTCTTTAAAGTCTATTTGAAGTTGATATTAAAATAATAATATTTCCTGTTACTTATCTTTTTATGTTTTTATGATATTCGTTCGAATGGCAGCGAATGAAAGCATTTAGTCTTTACATTTACAAACTCTGTATTACAATACCTACTCAAAGTAATATTTGAATAAAATATTCACCAATATTTATTATGTTAAATAAAATATAAAATAAATATTAACTAATTTGTTTATTATTAAATTTATTTTTTTTAAGTTGATTATTAATATGTTAAATAATTATTTGATAAAATCAAATAATTATGTATTAAAATGTATTTTTGTATAGATACATATATACATCCATGTATATTTATTACCTATATAATATTTTTATATAAAAATAGTTTGGCTGTCGATCAAATATTTTATTTGGAGTATATTAGTATTTAGCTTTGATTTAAATATACATATACCTAATCTAAAATATGTTTGCTCTTAGTACTACTAAACTAACTTTGATCAGACCATTTTAGGTCAACCATTTTAGACATCATTTTATTTTAAGATCATGTCAGATTTTATGAAATATTAAATCACTGTTATTTAAATATTAAAAGCTCTTTTATAATATTCAATTTTTATTTTAAACTAGTAATAAAAATAGTATTTTGTTTTATTGTGTAAAAATTATTAATATGATTTCGTAAGGTAATTAATACGTCGTCAAATTTTTATTATGAGCTATTCGTATTATTAATTTTATATCTGTGTTATCGGTTAATTATTTTAAGAAAATTAAAACATTTTTCTTTCTAATTATTCGTATACATATTACATATTCAGATCTATAAACATTATATTATCGAATGATAATTAGTGAGAACTCTAGGTTTTTGAAATTTTAATTCAGATCTATGTTGAATCATTTTGAAGAACCTTGCAATAATCGAACTAAAGATTTTAATGAAAATCGATTATATGCCAACCAAAAAAAGTTCAATCGTAGAGAGGCTTACTTTTTGGAAATCCATTATTATAGCAAAGGAGAAATAAATTTCACGAATTATTTTTTATTTTAAATTAAACATAAAAAAGTTGGTGGTATAAATTACGATTATACTAATGGATTGATTAATATTAATCAGGATCCAAATTCAAATATAGTAGTTTCAAAACGTTCTCTAAAAGTACCTTCTTTTAATTCTTCAGATTCCCGATAAATTAGAACTAGTTTACATGAAGGTTTCGAGTAATTTGTGAAACCCTATGTCCATACCATTGGGCTAATTCAGCTAATAATTTATGTCTAATAATTTTAAAACATTCTCTATAATATTTTTTTAGATTTTCAAATTTAGAAAAGTTAATATGAAAATTTTGATTTTTTCGTCTAGTCCATCGACCCTATACCGGAAGGTTAATCCAAGTAAAGATTCGTATCTAGTAGTTTAATATATTTCTTTTAAAGTTAAAACTAATTTACAAGAAGATTTCGATTAGTTTTGTAAATGACTCATAAACACCATGTGACTGTTTTTACATTAAAAGCGAGATAGCTTTCTCAAAAATGTAGTATCATTCACGGATTATATATACATATATATATTATTTGTGATTACTTTCGATTATATTAAAATGATTAGATAATTAAAATAAAATTTACAACAGACAACTTACAATACATAAATACGCATTAAGTAGTCTATCAACTATCATCAAAACTATAGTTATTTGAATCAATATCATGAAATATAAAAATTTAAATAAAAAAAAAACAACTTACCGATAATATTTGAAGAAGATTAATTAAAATATATAATAAAACAAAAACAATATAAATATTTTTAAATATAAAATATCACTATTATATGGTCCCTTGTTTGTTATTATAAATTATGGTCTTTTTTTATTAATTAAATGTAAATGTAAAACTAAAAAAAAAAAACTAATAATTATAATTATTATTAAATAAATAATAAAAGATACATATTTGTATTATAGAAGAATACTAACAACTAATTTCGTATAATAAAAGGCCCCATCCACATTGTACGAAATTTTGAAACAAACAAAACAAACTGATCCAGAAAATATATATGAAACGATCTTAATAAACTAATCGAATGGGCACTTTGTCTATATGAACATCTTTCTTTTATAAGTTCCTATAATATCTGTCATATATATGTATTTATAATATTTAAATATAGGTGTATTTATTTGTATTTGTAAAAAATATTCTTTTTTTTATATATATTTCAGGTACAGTGGCGGGAACAACTAGGATTTTAATATTAAATAGGAGAAATGTGTAGAATATTGTGGGGGGATTGGATTTATGCCAATTGACTGAGTCCCGGTGAACACATATACTATTATACGACTGACTATTGTACAATGTGATATATGCATGTAAAATCAATCAAAAAAAAAAAAAAGAATATTATTAATACTTTTAGTATAATTAAATATAAATACCTAAAATACTACTCTGATAGTATGTCTAGTTTTAAGTATTCTAATTATAAATGATTATTTTTTAAATTGATTTAATTAATTAATCATGGGTTATATAGTTCTTATTGAATTAAATACGATTTAAGTTTCAATTTAATATTTTATATACTATTTTTTATGCCCTTGAATGATAACATGAGCGAAAAAGGACAGCGGAATATAAAATGTTAAACTTTATATTTTTACTTTCGTGGGACAATAGGAGTAAGAAAGTACTGAAAAAAATAGAATCTAAATAAATAAGTTTAAAAAACTAAAACCAGGCTACGAAAAAAGCACGAAATATTAAGTTTGAAGAGGCTTATAAATATTTCTCGCTAAAGTATGGAATAGACGCAGAACATTGTTGCAGCAACATTGAACTCCGCCTATAAAATATTTTCCGTACAGACGTTGCAACCAAAGTTTGGGAACATAAAATTTAATTTTATTATTTTATAACGCTAGTCATAAAAATTCAATCATTTCTCATCTTGTCTCTATCTATCTCATTTAATTTGTATAGTTCATTTATATGTATGCATCTCTAGTAAAACTAATGTTGGGATCATATCTATATTCTATACAAATAATAAAGTATATATATATATATATACATATATATATATATATATAACCAATATAGGTAATAAAACATAATAAAATATTAGGAAAGCATAACATTTCAGATAATATGGCCAATTTGTATATGAACATTTAACTCCTCCTACAAAATATCAAATAATTTTGATTTTTACAGCAACCGTTCAACGACATGTTTTTTTTGCTGCAACAGCTATACACATACAGCAACATCCTAGGTTGCTGCACAATGTTGCTGTTCAATGTTCCTCGTTTGTAGGGCCTATAACGACACTTCAATTGTCAAATACGATAAGTAGCTTAGGATATACACGGGGATAGATGAACTTACTACACACAGATTAACATACTAACATACACTCCGGTTCATTTAAATCGAACCAGTTGAAACATTCTAAGTGTTACTATATGTAATAATATACATATATTTAGAAATAAATATGCTTAGAATGTGACTTACTGATTCAATTTTTATGAATAAGAGTGTACATAAATAGACTGCTAAAATCATAACATCCGTAGTTAGGTAAGAATAAATTATACATTTACGGAATCGGTGAATTAAAACCATTCATTTGATACCAAACACGATACATTTTGTTTATCGTATTATGGCATCCGCCATGTTTGATTTAATACGACGTCACATAGCCTATAACCATATATGTAATACTCCTATATTGCTAGTGCCCGTAAGTGGAAGCGTGGTCGGTGAAGTGAGACCGAAAATGTCTATTTCTGTCTCATTCTTTTTATTTGAACTGTTGTGCGTAAGCGTATAAAATTATGTGAAAATATTATGTATACTGTCTATGCACAGTATACCATGTACTTTGTTACACCCAAACTGCACTCTACAGGCAGTGGAGCTAATACTTCCCCACCAAAAACTGATTTAACGGTGCATAGTATTTGAAAATATTTGGTTGTGTTATTTCAACAATGACAATAGTAAGGTTATTCCTGGAACAAAATTTCCAGGAACGTCTTATGAGTGGTTTTGGAACCATCAAGTTTGAAGCCAGATCTCCAGCTCTATCTCTTAATAACTTTTTTTTGTGGGGTTTTCTCAAAACAGAAATTTATTCGTGGAATAGTACCTGAAAATTTGCAACAATTAATGCAAAAAATTTTTGCGAATATTTCTCCCCAAGTGCTAAAAAATACCTGGGTAGTTTTAAAATCCACTAAGATATTGTTTAGCAAATAATGGAGGAATATTCGAATAGTTGGTTTAACAATTTAGTTTGTATGAAAATTCTAGTTTTTTTTTTGGGTATTCTTTTTCTTTTAATTTGTGTGGTTTATTGCGTTATGTTATACTCTTAATTGAATACTATCATTTATTTTAAAACATTCCAATAAGAAATATTGTAAAAATAATTTTCAATTGTTGCAAAACCTTTATAATAGTCGATGGACATAATACAACATCTTCTCTAACATGTACAAATATGTACTGAGAACTATATGGACAAATGTCTGTGGTGAGAATGTATCAACCCCGCCACCGATTTTATCATAGTTCACTGTATATAGACAGCGATAGATGCACTATACATTGTTTCCAGATTGGGTCTATTTTATAATACAAGCTGTATATAATCAAAATTATGTTTGCATAATCGTTTATATCATTGGTATAATAAGTGAGACAGACGCATATTTGTCTGCACCGTAATGATCAAGTCTCTCTCTCTATACCAACTAGCAATATAGAAGTATTACATACAGATTGTATTTTAAAATACACCCAATCTGCAAACAATGTATAGTGCATCTATCACTGTCTATTCGCAGTATACCATGATACTCTACTACATTACAGGCAAACGTCCCCACCAAAGACTGATCTAATGACAAATGTCTGTGGTGAGAACGTATCAAACCCGCCTCCGATTTTAATGCAGAACAAAGTAAATCATATCATAGTACACTACATATAGACAGCGATAGATACACTATACTCTGAGTACGTTCCACTAAACGCCCGCAACGATTGTAATACCCTCTGTATTGTTCCACCTAAGGCCGGTAGTCGTCGCGAGCAATTGCTCGATGTCATAGATGACGTCACTGTTCGCGACCTCGTCGCGCCTACTTCGCCCATACAATATTGGTGGGTCAGAGTGGGCTTTCACCTAAACATGGCGGGAATTTACAAAATTACAATCCTGAAACTGACGTTGATTGAAGTGGAAATGACAGTGTCAGTGGAGAATGCAAGACGTGCCGAAAATGGTAAATGGCTAAATATTTCTCAATCGAATATCTTTTGTTGGGGAAAAAAAAATATTTTTTTTAACCTAATCTAAAAAAATGGAACATAAAACTTCATATTTTTTAAATATCAATATAAATAATTATTTAACATTTTGTTTCATTCAATTCTAATTATTTCTTGCCATGTTGAATTAAATTTTACTCGAATCCATGCGAAATATTTACTCACAACCCTCACAGCTGCACGTTTTCACCATGCCGCCATATTGCGAGCATACAGCGCTCAAGATTTGCGTTCCATCTATAACATTCGCCTACAACGCCCGCGGCCTTTTTACGTTAGTGGAACGGCAATTTCAGTAGTCGTGGGCGTTGCGGGCGTTAAGTGGAACGTACCCATTGTTTGCAGATTGGGTTATTTTATAACACGCGGAACTCTAAGAAGAAACTAACGACACCTTATTTGTCAAAATAAGACTAGTAGCTTAGGAGCTACACGGGAACAAATGAACTTACTAACATACACACATAGACTGGTAAAATTATAACCCTCCTATTGTAGTCTGGTAACAAGTGAAAATAACAGCTAACTGAATAATTGCTTAAATATCCGGTGTATACTTCATTATCTATGCGTGAACTGTTCATTTTAGTTTTATGCTTAAATTGTGGTAAAACTTTTAGTTTTTGAACAAAAGTGTCCCTTTTTATTTAAAAAAAAGGAAAATTCTTTGTCTTTAAACTTTTCTATTCTTTGTCTTACGTTTTCAAAGATGTATAGTTGTGAGTGCAGGGTCCAATTTTGCCCATTAAAAAGTTGGGACTTAACTTAATATACCTTATTGAAATTCCGGCAATTTAAAAAAATATGATGCCATTATTATTTACGAATAGGTAATCAATATTCAATAAATGATTATTACTTTAATATTATTTTCATGGATGTTTCGATAAAAATAGATTCAGTCATGGGTGATTGTATTATATCAGATTATTGCAGCTAAATAATTTTAAACATTTATTAATATATTATGTCATTAATAGTGGTGAAACTCTATAAACAGCTAATATAAATACATTTTTTCAGGCGTATAATAAATATCGATATGTTGTATCGCCCACTATGCAATAAATTTTCTTCATAGGCAATCTGGCATTACGTTACACACTAATCAACTATTGGCATTGTACCGATGAAGTCTTTTCGCAAAAATTTCTTCAAATATCCATCGATCCTACCTAATAAATGTGTAAAATGTCCATCATTACAATTTATATATACAGAATGGAAGCGATATAATAATTCAAACAGCGTAGAGTGATTATTGAAGGTATTTGGATTGAATTAACAAAAAAAAACAAACATTTTAATCTCAAAAATTAGATAAAACAAACGTAATAATCCACTGAATATCCATCGATCCTATCTAGTTACATAGCCGTGCCTGGCCAGCGTTCGCGTGCGGTAAGTTGTCGATTGCCCACGAGAGCGATATGGTCCACTCATTCGTTCGAGTGGGTAATCGACAACACCGCACGAGTTGCAGATACTCTTTTTTTTTTACTAATGCGGAAGTTCTATTTTAGCGCCCACTTTTTCGTACGGTAAATAGCTGTTTGGCTATTCAATTATTACCAGACTTTGAGATGTATTGAGATTATTATTTTGAGATGTATTGCAAATATTTATTTGCGTGCGCAAAGTAAACTTTGCGCATTCTGATCTATTTCATCAACATGACTTGTTTAAACTATTTTTTACATAAAACTAACAATAATAAATGAAACAAACGATAAACTGTTTGTATATTAAACATTATTAAAAAATGTTTGTTGTGTTATATTACAAAACCCTTGTGGTATAATCAAATTAGCTTCAAAAGCGGGTTTTCAAGCAGGTTGTTGGGAACAGCAATTTTTTTTAAATCGATTCATTTTGACGTCCTGAATATGAGTTTTTACGTTCCGACTCATGACGGCGGAACAGGGTCAAAATTGAATTTGTTTATAACAAAAAAGCGTTTTTTCTTAATATCTTTTTTAAACTAAAAATTTAAAAATGACGAAAGAATATTATTAAATCTTATATAAAAAAAGAAAAGAAATGAGCCTATGAATATTAAAATCGGTTTATTAGAATTCTAGAAAAAAATTTCCAAAGTTTGAAAAACGTATAAATTTTAAATTGACATAAAAAATCTAAAAATTACTTCATTTTTTTTCAAACAATGGCAAAGGCATGCCTTTTATATGTTAATATAAAACTTTATATGCAGCCCTTACCAAAAATTAGGTCCCCGACAATTAATAAAATACCATGTCACCTATTTTTATAAATAAAAAGGGTGCAAATCATGCTAGACGAATAAATCTGTTTTTTTAATGAAAGGTCTTAAAAATATCTATAAAATGAAAAATAAAATTTAAAAATTGCGGTTCCAAGCAACCTGCCTGAAAAATGCTGATTTGACTCTAGTATTTATCCAAGATCAGGTTTTGTTAATTTAATATAACGTACCTCAAAAACGGAAAAAGAAAACGAGCGTATATCGGCATATGAAAAAGAACGAAAGTAACCGGCTATATGCTGGGAAGGTTTTCTGCAGTTTCCTTTCACAATCTCCAGATTAATATCGGCATAGTTTCTATCGGCTACATTCGCAAAACCTACCAATTCCTAGTCTACATACAAATTTCTTGTCCTTTAGGGATCGGTAAAAAAGGCCTAGAAAGGCCTAATTGTCATAATGGACTTCCCCTTCGCTACTACTACTACTAATATAGTTAACGATATAATCCTTAAAATTTAGTTAATATTGTGTTAATAAGTACTATCCAAAAATTAAAAATAAATTTGCGAACAAATTTCATTAGTGCAATTTATGGCCTGCTCTAAACTAAACTATATCTGAATCTGATTAATATGTTCTGAACTACATTTGCTTGTCTATATAGTTTAAATATTATGAATACTAGTTATGTATTATATTTTGAACTATAGCCTGATTGTCCGTGTTATAACTTTATAAATGCAATACTTTGCATTTATTTATTTAATTAAGATTAAAATTAAATACAAAATTATTATAATGTTATATCCTGAAATTAATTTACACAAGTATTTTATATTATTTAAATAGCGATTGTTAGAACAATAGAAATATTAAAAGTAAGCGGAAAAAATTTTTTTTTGTAGTTAGTTGACAATATTATAGTAAAAGTTATTTTTATTAATAATAGTTACAAAAATATAAATATAAGGTTACTATTAGTTTATTATACCTATAGTTATCTGTTATATTATGTTTGAAATGTTATGTTATTGAACTAAATTTAAATACTTCAATGTTAAATTTTAAATGTAGATATTTTAACGTAGTTTAGGTCATACAAAATATATATTATACACAAGTCTAGAGCATCACTAGAGTTCTTGTTAAATCAATTGTGTTGTTACATTCAATTCTCAAGTATCAGCTTTTTTATTTATTGCCCCTTGCTTCCAATGCGTGTAATTCATTTTTCGTTATTACAATTATAAATAGCAAGGTATAATGATTGATCTAGGGACCTATTATAGTTTTTGGATGAACAATCTCACATTTCGCATTTTTATCTCACGTGAATATTTTCACTTTATTACAATATTCTATATTTCAATTAAACAAAATTACGAGAATATAATGATCAATTTCGGCTAGCAAATTCTCATTTAAGATTTGATATCTTTGTCAAATTGAGAGAAATTGAACATTTAATATCTTCTGAATGAAATTGTCGATTTGTTTGATTTTTTGAGGTGAGCGTCTTGTGTTGAAGATTTGACTGTGTAAATTTAAAATAATCGGCAACATTGGTATATATTGTATTGAAATACTTTAGTGCATATATGAAGATTTATTTATTGCTACATGTGTTTCTTTGAAAAAGAGTTATCCGTTCCATTATAAATACATAATTTTTAAATTGTAAAAAAGTTAACTTTATACAAATATCGTCGGAGTTGACCATATAGTAAGATGGCTACCAGCCACCAGTATTATACATATCTGCCAATTTACAACTTTACGTATTTGTTTTGCCTGTGAATTCAGCGTATCAATGTAGGCTAGCTAGACATTGATTGTAGGCTAGCTCACATTGAAGAGCTTGCGAAGCACTACTAAGAGAAAATTTTCGTTCATATGACTCGACGTAAATATGCTTGGAATTATCGAAAACGCATATTAGAAGAAAGCTCGCATTGAAAAAAAGCCAACGAGACTAAAAAATGCCGAACGAATGTGAGAGCTACGACAGCGTCGAAGCGATGATATAGCTGGCCCATCGGGCATACAGCGGCCAGGAACAGTTCAAACGTCTACGGATCATGTACAGGGCGTATCACAAAAAATCTACGGCGCGGACTCGAACTACGTCTATCTTCTTTTTAACGTGAACAGGCTTTTAATCATAAAAAATATACACTGTCACAAAACCATAGAAATAATAATAACGTCTTGTTGAACCAAAATCTAGATTCAGATTAGGTAATGAACCTATTTCCACTACCTCAAACCCATCCCCGAGGTCTAAATTTTATTTCGAAAATTAAGAGTTAGAGCAAAACTTAAATCTTTAATATTATAATAGGGATAGAAGTATGTTAACAGTAGACTTGTGTTGAGTCGATTCGATTCTCCCTTCCACTTTCCGCTTTAAATTTGATGACGCATTTTTTCAACAAATAATTCTAACTCTACTGGGATTTTAATGAAAAAGATAAAGTGCAGAAAAATATTAATAGATTGACTAAATATCAATTATAAAATACTTTTTAAACGATCAACTGTTCTTCCAATATATTTCTAAATCACTATACATATACATACCTCCACTTATTATATTTTTAGTATTTTACGTACAAATATCTTTTTATATTTTTAGTAATAAATTAATAATAACGTTAGACGACGTTAGTTTAATAGCCTGGCGCTGTCTTTGTGCTGTCAATAAAAAAGTTTTACTTTTCAATTTATTTATTTGATGTGTGATATAATATCTTACATGGCCACAATCTGTGTCTATTACATTTTTTTTTAAATTATAAACTACAAACTAGTGTTCCGATAAAAACAGAATCAAAGTTAATCGATGTCTAAAAAAAAATAATTGTTACACTTAAGGATATACGAGCGCTGATGTATAGTCCATTTATATAATTCTTCAAAATCTTATATAGTACATTCATAAAAGTCCACAATAATGTTTATTATTTTTTGTCGTACGTTAAAATTAAAATTTAATTTAGACTCGTCATACCGGGCCTAACAAAAAATTTATTTGAAAAAAAAATCCTGACATTTCGAGTAAGCTACCACCGACAGAAATAAAATTTACTCGAAATCTCAGTTGTTTTCTTAAATATATTTTTTTAGGCCTGTCATACCGAAATTTTATTAGATCAATTTCTTTATTAATATTTCTATTTTCTATTGTAGTTTTTTTTTATTCGTCTTATTTTAGTGAAAATTATGAAAATATGTATATATGTATATAAATATGTATATTGGTTTCTCCATAAGAGCAATGCATTAAAACGCGAACTTTAACATTGAATAATTAATTCAAGACCCCCCCCCTCCCAAGCCTTAATCTTTTTGAAGCTTCAGTACTCGTACATCCTTAAATCTTTGTAAATTGTTTGTACACTTGCCCACTGTAGTTGTCTCATTTTTTAAAATTTTATAGTTGATTTGTGCCTTATGCATTCCGTTTTCAAATAAAAGATGTTACTATATATTTGTAATGAACAACTTTTATCCGAAGCATTTTTTCGAAAACAAAATCAATAAGGCACAAATCAATTATAAAATTTAAAAAAATAACATGAACTTGTGTAGTCTATAGTACTGACTCTATTTCTAAGGCTGATATTACACTGTATAAAAAAAATTTTGACAAAATGGAAACTCGACTTCAAAAGTCAAATATTCTAAAACTAAAAATGCACTAAAAAGTAAAAAAATAATTGCATATTATTGTGTCAAATTTAGTTCACCTAAGCAAAAATTTTTAAATATATATGTACAATTATTGTTATTTTTGAAGTCGGTGTCAGCATAGAGAAATTGAAAAAATATTGTCGTTTTTATTTCGAAAAAATATTGTATTCATTTAAATTTTAATGTTTCACATAAAATTTATCCTTCATACAAAAATTTTTGCTTAGGTGAACTCAATTTGACACAAGAATATGCAATTATTTTTTTACTTTTTAGTGCATTTTTGGTTTTAGAATATTTGATTTTGGAAGTCGGGTTTCCACTTTGTCAAAATTTTTTTTATTTCTCGCTTTTTAGTGACTTTGAAGTTCTATAACTGATTTTATTTGTCTGAATATGGTTTGGTTTTAGAATATTTGATTTTTGAAGTCGGGTTTCCACTTTGTCAAAATTTTTTTTATTTCTCGCTTTTTAGTGACTTTGAAGTTCTATAACTGATTTTATTTGTCTGAATATGGGTAGACCTACTAAACGACCTACTAATTTTTAGTGCATTTTTTTATAACACATTTTTTTTTATCCGTTTTTTTTTTTTTAAATTTTTAGTGCATTTTTTCATACCAGATTTTCAGTTTTTTTTACATGAATTTTGTTTTTATTTTTGGGGTAGGTTTTTTTTTGTAAAAAATTTTTTATGTGAAGTCGGTTTTTAAAAAAAGTTTCTTATTTTTCCATTATGAATGAGTATACCCTTTCAAACAGAAAACAATATTTCGCAGAAATCGGTGATCATATATAAAATGAGGATTTTCCATGATTTCCAGGGGATCCCCTCATCAAAATGCGATTTGGTGATAATGGGACCAATGGGAAATTAAACCCTTTAAAACAAAAAACAAAATTTCAAAATCGGTTCATAAATGACGGAATTCTGAGGTGACACACATTTTAAAAAAAATACAGACGAATTGAGAACCATCCTCCTTTTTGAAGTCGGGTTAAAAAGATCTTTTATGAAAGATTTTATGATATTTTTTTATAAAAGTTTGTATAAGTATATGATTTTTGACAAAGAACTACTTGTCCTATTACACTACTTAAAATTTTAATTATAGTTGTTTTAGAGCCAATAGCTATAAGTAAACAAGCAGCCAAGTCAACGAAAGCATAGGACCTTTATAAAATGTAATACCAAGCTATTAAATTTATTAAAAAACATTGTCCATCAGTGTAATCTTTACCGTGCCCCTTAAAAATCTTAAAATTTTTGCTTGGAAAACGTACACAAAAATATGAATTTAAAACTGAAAAAATTCGCCCAATATACAAGGTGTAATATACTGAGCTTTTATTTAATTATTGTATTTTTAAATTATATTATATTTATTCTTTTAATTTAAATAAAATGCTTTTTTATAATTAAATAATAGATTTTTAATTTTAGAATACTTTATTTTAATGTAACAGAAAACTCTTTTAACTAATATTAACAAATTAGAATTATTATTTTAAATTTTTTTTAAACACAGTTGCTCAGTTACACCTTGTATAATGCCTTCACGAACACGATAATTATGAGCTACTTTTTTTTCATGATATTAAAACCTGGATAGAGGCCCGTGTTCTAAATATGAATTTTTATTTTTTATTCAATTTAAAAAAATTCGTTAATCTTAGAAATAATTTAATTTTTGTTTTAATTAAAATATAAAAAAATTGTTTACGTCTTATTATTAGGTGGACGAGGAAGTCTATAATTTTCATATTTTTTCTTAGAAACGAGATGATACATTCATAAATATCGAATTCGATCTGCTTTTTCATAGTTTTTCTTACAAACGAGATGATACATTCATAAATATCGAATGCGATCTTCTCTCCTTTTTAAAAATAATTATGTGCAAAAATTTTATTCCGAATACCGTTTTAATTTTTTACTTCACGTTTTAACATGAAGATAATTTATTTCACTTCCTTTAGGATAAGAAAGTGAAATAAATTTAATGATCACAATAAATTATAATGTATAAATTAAGCTAAAAAAACATATTTAAAAAAAAAATGTTATTAGATAAATTCATGAACATGAAACAAAATTAATATAAAATTTAAAAAAATTAGCAAACCATATACCAAAGTGTCAAATACATCTTATTTCCTTGTCTAAAACCACTTACCTTATACAAAGAATAATCCTTATTGGAATCAATTGAATGATTCTTTTTAGGAAATTTATTTAAAAAAAAGTACATAACTTTATTTATATTGATTGCATAACGTTTACAAATTAATTATAATTCAATATGTAATAAATAAATCAATTTTCAAAAGTCTAACCTCCTGGCAATAGGAAAGTGAGTCTGATTTTATTCTGTTAAGTTTTTATTAATTCTCGATATATATCGAGTATCTGCTCTTTAGTAGTTTCGGGAAACTCGTTTTATTCATAACGGTAACCTATACACCATACTAGAATTTATAAGAAACTTCAGATCAAATTTTCATTCAAATCAGTGATCAATATTTTCAACCGTTACAAAGTCGGAACCAAAATATAACTTGTATATATATCACATATATATATATATTCCAGATATACAAATTTTTAAGTCTATTGTCATGCAAGTCTATTGGTACATACTATATGTGTACCAAATTTTAGAGGGAGAGTTCCAAATTCAGCTTACAAAATTTAACCCAACAACTAAATAATTAACTAGCATTTGAAGTAATAAAAGCTTGTAAAAATATATTCAAAATTGTTATAAATATACGAAGAATTCATGAATATCACAAAAGAGGTGCCCGAAGGTACTTTATGGGTCATCGCAATTTTATAAATCTCTGTATTCTCAACATGAAATGTCAACAATAAAAAACTAAATCAGTTCATAACAGGGATCCAAAAAAACTTAAAAAAATGTTTTCAATTCAATATCTTAAATAAAGTCCACAAAAACAAACCACTTGTTATAGCATATCCACCACTCCTGAAAAATATAAACATTTCATTTTCAAAAAACCTAAAATTATTCATTATTCATCAATAATTGTTTTTGTGAACTTTTTATTATGTCAGAATACGAAATACAAATCAAATCGAATACGATTATTAAGAATTGTAATTTAAACGAGATCTTCACTATTTAGAATTAATCAATTCATTTTATAAATTAAAAATGTCAAAAAGATAATGTGACCCACTGGGATCTAGTGGCCCCTCTGTATATACCTACATACTCAAATTCATCAAATTTGGTTTGGATCAATTTTATAATTTAAAGTTTGTAAGAACCCACCAATTTAAGGAATGAGTGTTGAAAATCACAGTTTCGATATAGCATAAAACCAAGAGACCTTTGTTAATTAAAAAATTTTATTTTAAATTTTGTTAATAACAATATTTCCAATAAAAGTTTTCGAGATATTTGGAAAAAACGATTTAATTATCCTACCATCCCTCTCTTCGCCCACATACGAATACATATGTATATTCACTTATACACAAGTGAAAATAACAACTAACTGAGTTAATTGCTTCCATGCATACTAAACTCAGTATATGGTAGAGGTAGAATGTAAAGGCTGCCCTGGACGGGCTACACTTCGACCATAAGGTCCATTGTGATGCCTTAGGATGTGAGTGGTGTGAAAGGAATTTGTGAGACTAGGAATTGGTAGGATATGCGGCTGCAGCCGACTATGATAGGAACTATGCCGATATTCATCTGGAGTTCGTGAAGGAAACTGCAGAAAACCTTCTCAACTTTCTTTTATTTTTATAATTGACAAACTGCCGCCGGGATTCGAACTCATAACCTCCCAGTTTCCAAGTACTGCATACTGCACAGACGTAACGCCTTAACTAAAAAATTAGAATTTTAAACCTATTTTCCGTAAAATAGTTTCTGAGAAAAACATCGGATAGGCAGACAACAAGATGATTCCATATAAGTGTTCTGTTTTGCCAACTTTAGCACCGAACAATAAAAATGAATATTACATTTGTCGCCATGGTAACTTGATTTTATAATCATTATGATTCTTGTCTTTGGGAAAATAAGAGACCTAGTCTACGTGGTTCCTAGGATCGAATATTTTTGTTTTAAATTTTATTTACGAATATTGCTTTGTTTAAGAATCTTAAAACTAAGTGTTTATTGTCCGGGTTTGACGTTTTCGGCAATGAAACTGTAGTTTGCCTAATATGGTTGTGTAAGGGGCCATCTATAAACCACGTAACACCTCTTACAGTGGGGGAGGGAAGACGCGACTAGATGTCACGTAACACAAACAAAAAGATATAACTGGCTTGTCGTTGCAAAGCAGAGACTAAACCTAATATACCCTGGTATATTTACATATACCGGATATAAAAACACGATAAATATCTTTCATTTAAACAATTTTTTCAAAAACTAATGGCATTTAAGAAAAAACTATCTATCTGAATTTAGACTGACATGTTTCTTGATATATTTTTAGTCTTAGCGTATCTTTTTTATTTAGAATTTTTAGAATTTCAATTAGAAGGCTACAGAGAAAATCTACGTGTACAATATTATGTTATGTCTATTTCTTGAGCTATTCTACCACATCCACAGATCAAAAAAAATACAGACTACAGATTAAAAAAAATTAAAAAATACGTATTCGTTTTTTTTTTGTTTGTTGTAAAATTCAATCCTGTAATAAAAACCTTAAAGGGTCCCTCACACAGGTGTTGGGACTCTTGACAGGACACTGTCAATTGAACTACCACTTTCATAACTTGGGGATCTCTGATGATCGTATGGAGGACGATGAAACCTCCATACATGTTATTTACACCTGCAGAAATCTGCAGAGAAGTTGTGAGCCTTCTGCGTGGCGTCTGGCCTCAACAGAATCCTATAGCTTCATCTGCTTAGAATAGTACCTCTTACCCGGAGACGTCTCGCCTTCGGGTAACAGGTTGTTCTCAAAGAGCGCACAGAGGACCCCTTGGTCTAGGTGCTAGAGACCCATTTGCGGTACCCCTCTTATGTATTATTATTATTATTAAATACGTTATATTCAACTTGAATAAAAAAAATATAAAAATGCATGGTATTTTTGAAAACTTAATGTATTGAACGAGAATAATAATTATGTTTTTAAATGAAAATTATATGTTAGTACACTTACCATAAACAAGTTTTGATAAATGGTGAATGTCTGATTGGATTATATTTTGTAATAATATATTCCGATTCACAATGTTTTTTAAATTGCTTTAATATATCATTGGCGCTAAAAATATTCAATAAATTAAAATAATTGAAATCGTACCATTTATATAACAACTAACCTACGATAATTTTCAACAGCTACTAACGCTTCATTTTTATTTAACATTTTTACATCAATAGAACCATATTTTCCAAGTGTATTTGTTATCTATAATTCAAATTTACAAATTAGTCTTCCCTTGTTTTTTTTTTACTAGTAGGAATGGCCACATCAAACCAATTATAATGCTAAAAACTCAAAACGCATAGGGCAAACTTATACTTAAATATGTACAAATGTACCAATGCTCTACCATGGTCTAGAATGCCAGAGGTCGTGGGTTCGATCCCCATCCCTAGATGTGTATGATTTTTCATATCAAGCATTTGATGTCAAAAAAAATGTTATCAATGTTCAGACATATTACTTAAATGTCAAAGTAAGTAAACGTTAGTCGCTTCCGTTGGTATAATATAACCGAAAGGCAACCATACTAACATTGGAAATAAATAGACGCTAGTTTACAAAAAACAATTTTGAAAAATATGTTAATAGTAAATAAACAAAATTAATAATACAATGGCATCAGAAATGATAGTGAAAGATCATATGCATAGTACTACCATAACATCTAAGGTAGCTCAGTTGGTAGAGCATTGGTCTAGAATGCCAGATGTCGTGGGTTCGATCCCCATCCCTAGATGTGTATGATTTTTCATATCAAGCATTTGATGTCAAAAAAAATGTTATCAATGTTCAGACATATTACTTAAATGTCAAAGTAAGTAAACGCTAGTCGCTTCCGTTGGTATAATATAACCGAAAGGCAAGGTTTAACACAGATATGACTTAGTTAAACCAACACCTACTCTATCACATGTATAGAGTAGGTGTTGGTTAAACCGTGTAATTAATATCGTTTAAAATAGCAATCAGAAGCTAGAACTGGATACACTAAAGTTATGAATGCTTGCTTAGGTCGCCAAGTTTATTTCAGTAAACTTTCAAAATATTTATTTAGATAATATTATTAATGCTTACGTTTTTTATATTAGATTGCTTCACACTTGAATTGTTTATAGTAAAATTATTCAAATTTGTTTTACATTTTACATACAACCATGATGGGCGTCTTGATATTGGGTCTGGACCATCTAATTTCTATAAAAAATAATTCAAAAATTATAAAAATTAAAAGTTAATCATTTTATTATATATGAATAAATGTCTGTTATTTCATTAAAACTCGGTAAGAATCGGTAAAATAAAGATTTATCGTTTTCAATTTTTGAAGGCGTAACTTTGCATAACACTAAGAAACTATTAATTTTATTCATAATCTACTATCATTGGATGTCAAAATAATTCTTTTAGACATATCGGAGCAATAGTGTTCAGCATTTTAAAATTTAAAGAAAATGTTTTCTTGAAAAATATACACAGATTAAAACTAAATGTGAATGAGTGAAATGTCTATCAAGAATTTTGTTTCTCCCTCTTTTACGATCTCAAGTTTAATCCAGCTCATTTCACGTTGAATTTAATAAACTTTTTTTTCAGAAATCATTAACACGTTTCTAAATATATTGCCATATTTCAGTCCTCCAATTATTTTTAAGAGGGATAACAATCATCTTATATTGATTGTAATCTCCTCTTCGCACATTAAATGAATTTATTTTGAAATTACATCAAAGGTAAATCTCCGATCCGATGTAACAACTTTTGACGCATTTAAGTATTTTTCAAGATTACACTTTCAAATTTAAGAAAAAAAATTATTTTTAAAAAATTCTATTAAACAGTTTGAAGTTTAGTTGGGATAAAATTTAGTGGGTAACATTTACAATACTTTTTAAGACGTCGACTTAAATAAAAAATATCCATACACACAAGCATTTTCAATATCGAATCGAATTTACCTTGAATGTAATTTAAAAAAGAATCCTCTTAATGTGTGAAGAGATAAAGTCAAAGAGAGATTAACGTGAGATACCCCATGAGAGTGGGATTGGAATACGCCCAAGCAGCGTATCTTGTTTACCTAAATAGCAACCATGGTTCCCAATCGTTCCTTCAAAGTCTCCGGAACACCATGGTTGGGCCGGGATTTGTTCCCGACTAGCTGAATCGGATACCGCAACTCACATGTCGAAAAATGGCAACCAGAAATACATCATCAATTTGAAGTACGCTCACCAAGACCGGATTGGAAATAAGCTGCCAATTGAAATTTAAGGTAGATGAATTAGGTTTTCTTAAAATTTAAATAATTAATTTCTTTACAATTATCATGTATATTTAATTAAAGTTAATCAATGTAGATCCAAAAAAAGAATTTTTAATTAGATTAGACTATGAGCTATCATAATGAAACCACCCCTTCCCTCCGTGTTAAAATATGTGTCACATATTTTTTTGTTGGAATTGTCATATAGTTTAAGATTTTGATTGTCACTTGTCATATCCCGGAAAACACAAGAGTTACGGAAAAAGTGACTTTTTTAAATCCATTCTTATTTCATTAAAATATTTTTGTTGGTATTGCCATCTAGTTTAAGGTTTTAGTTGTTTACCTCTTGTTAATTACAGCATGTCCTGGAAATCCACAGAGATACGGGAAAATTGACTTGTTGAATGAATTCCCATATCATTAAAATTTTTAATTAAGGTATATTGATAACCAATATTTGTGCCGAAATTCTTTCCCTAGGTTTTTTGGTTTTCTGTGCCAATATCTGGAAAATGAAATAATAGTTACATATTCCTCCATTTTTATACCTAGTATATAGAATATATACAAGGGTACATTTTACAAGTTTTGTAATTGACAAGTAGTTAACAACAAAAATCTTAAAAAACATGACAATGCCAACAAAAAAGTATGTGAGTCGGAAAATACCACGGGGTGGGGGAAGGCTGGGTATATAGTAGCTATCGGTCTAAAAAAATCTCATGTCAATTTTTTATGAAACTTTCAGGCATAAATTACTCTTATAAAAACTCAAGATAACAAGTAAAACAGTCCCAATTTTCCTGGCTACTAAGGTTCCTGATAATTTCAGATTAAGCACGTGAAAAAACAAAAAAATTAAGTTGGTAAGAAAGAATTTGGTACTATCAACAGTATTGGTTTACAATTTTCTTAATTTTATAGTTAATTAGACCTTGTACAATCGGTTTTCGAATAAATACTTTTTTCAAAGCATTTTTTTTTTAAACCGAATGGGTCGGCACAAATCAATTGCAAAATTTTGAAAAAAGAACGCCACTTTTGCTGCCCATTGTATAAGATGGAATGCTTTTCAAAAATTTCTATAATTTATAGTTTATCTTTTCTTAATCAACGCATATGTTGTGTTATATTCACTGACGGCGTGACCCTAATAAGTATTTCAATAAATAATTATTCTCCGAACGCTATTTCAAAAACCGAAAAAATGTTCAAGACATATTATAGAGAATTTTATGATAATGTGTATTCATAATAACTTTAAACACAATATGACGCAGAAAAAAACGATATATTTGCAAAAAAAAGATTTTCGCGACCATTCCCCTTGATTATCTTAAGACGCGTAAACGTGATTACATAAGTCTTTTGAACCAGTGTTTAGAATGTCACAAGAAACGTCTATGCAAATTTTCAGCTTATTATCTCTCATTTCGAGTAAGAGGTCGTAAATATTGGATTTAGGTTTCTCAACAAGCATTGCCATTTTACAAATAAACATGTAGTGTCAATAAAATTTACAAAAATGTCTTTCCTTATTTTTTCACATTTTTACTCTCAATTTATTACTCTCAATTAACCCATTCGATTTTCGAAAACAAGATTTATTTTAAAGTCAAAGCGGGGACCGTAAAAAACGGTGCCATCGAGTTAGGGGATGAAACTTTCAGAAAAGATAGTACAGGTAGTGACTTCAATCACTAGCCTAGGCTGCTTCGCGAGGATCTAATCCTATAAGGGTTTGCTTCACCCCCAATTCTTTTATCACGCATAACTTTTTTTTTTACAAGACTGCCGAGAAAAACACATCAATACTTTTTGTATATGTACTATCTTTTCGGATGTATTCATCCCTTAACTCGATGGGCACCGTTCGCACCGCTCCTTCTATTAAGTAATTGGTTAGTACAATACTTACAATGTATGATGTACTGCCACGAATCAAATTCAAACAGTTTTTATGTTTATTAATAATTGACAAATGTTCTGTTGACGTAATTGTTTTATTGATGGACGTTATTTCATAATGTGCCCCCACAAAAATATGTGCTAAACGTATAAAACAATATCCAGTACAATATGAATCAAAACCAGCCTCATGAAAATCATTTGTTAAATGATTATTACAATCATTGTTCGTGTCTTGTTGTATGCATTCAATAATTGGTGAATTAAAAACAACATGTCGTCCTTTACCATCCTTAAAGAATGCATATAATGCATACAATGCATTCGATCTCCATAGTGATTCTTTTGGTATAAAGTTCAAATTCAATAATTGATATGATAAATATTTAGTATCGTAAATATTTGGTAATTGTTCATGTATTTTTAATTTAAATTCTTCGTATGTTCTGGGTAAATTACCATCAAAATGTTCATACATAATTAACATGTCTAAATACAAGTTATGTCCAACAATTGGTTTCTTTAATTTATTATATTTTTTTATTAATTTATATAATTTTGTAAAACCAACTGATTTATTTATTAACTCCAATTCCAATTCAGCATTTGTATTATTGTTATTGACTTGAGTACCTGCGTCTGTTAATATTATCTGTAAATAAAATATTGTTTAAGCATTCAAATTTTTTCAAATGAATAAAGAATAAGATAATTTTCTTAGACTTCCTTTATCAACAAGTAACAGCTTTTGTTTTAAGAAAAGCAAGGCACTTCGTCCTTCTTCCTACACTTCTGGTAGATTACAAAGCTTTACATGTAATATTTAGGTAATAAAATATTGTAATTGTCGAAAAAGTTTATCGCCCTGTATCTGTGAAACAAAGCGGCTTATCAGAAATCATCAAAGGACAAAATATTTTTAGAATAACCCAGAGAATAACTCCTTGAATTTTTGCCGTATGTTTACTAAACACCCTGTATACTTCGTGGAAACGATTATAAAATAATGTACATTCATGAGATACTTACATAAGTAGAACCGTCATGATGATCATCAACAAATGTAAAAATTGATGGGTGTCGTTGTTTGATTAATTTTTTTAATAAGTACATTAATTGTACATTATTAATTAAATATTGATTTTGAATAACATATTTGTCATTAGTATTAATTGTTGTTGATTGTTGTTTTTGACGTTGATACCATTGTAATATATTTTTCAATTCACAATCCAAAATAGTTTCATCGTCTAACGATAATGTTTCTTGAATATTTTGTATAAAAGGTATTGATTCAATTAAATCTACTGAATGTTTACAATCATTTATGTGATTTTTGTATTCTGTTTCTTGTTTTATACTCATATAATTGATACCTTCGTAAAATAACTAAAAACAGAAAATATTTTATAATATTATTAGTTTATCTCCAAGTTTGTAACGGTTTGGATAATTGATTAAAAAAAACAATTTTGGTATAGTTATTGGTAAAATATTCTAATTATTCCATTTCCGAATGTCCGTCTGCTTGTTTGTCAACACTATATCTTAAAAAGAAAAGAGATAACAAGTTCAAATTTCTTCATCATGTTCTAGAAAGTAATTTCGACTTTGTAGATGAGTCCACACATAAAATATCTATCTTTAAGATCGTAAGAGACAGAGGTAAAGTTTAAATTTTTAAAAATGTTACTTTTTTCATAAACTTAATAGTTTTGCCACAATTCTATTAGATGACCGAACTACAATTTCAGACATACAGATGCATGCGTATTCGTTATATATAGTACCTAATATTAGAACATCTCTGTGTGTCTAGAAGTAAAATACACAGTTTTTGCAATGATACCAATTTTTGCACCCTCTCGGACATACAATATAAAATTTTTATTTAAATAAAATGTCTCAACTCGAAGTCAACTAAAACTTATTTTATTGTGCGTAAATTTATGAATACTACTAGAATCTGATCGACAGAAAAATTCCAAATGGAAGTGGATTGTTTTAAGATAGCCGCAGCTAATATTCAGACTTTACGGGTCTAAGCCTAAATCCGGCCCTGATTTGACTGGAATATCGGAAGTCTTTTTACTACTAGTTTTCAGACTAAAAGTTCAGACTGTATACTTACTTTATTAAAATCAAATTGATATTTACATAAAAACTGTACACATGTCGCCTGAAATGAATAATAAATGTCTGAAGTCGATACCATTGATCCATCCGTTGTATTAGATGATAATATACTTCCTCCAAAACCAAATGGTTTTGGTAACAAGTAAAATGTGTAGGTTTTGGATTGATATGTATTTTGCTCAGTTACAAAATTAAATATGCTAATGCCAAATTGAATCGGTATAAATGATTTCATGTTCTCCTTTAATTTATTGTATCGTTCATTGTTTGTATCAAATAAACTATAATTATAATCAATTTTACATTGTAATTATTGTATTTCATCATACATAAATAACATAAAAACCAACCTATTTTTTTGTGATTCTTTGGCAACAATTCCACTAAATTCACAATCAATGGCAATAAAAACACAATTTTTTAATTCGTTTTCAATTTGAGGTAATAATTTTTCGAAATTCTCACTTGTTACTAACATATTTTTCTATTTTATTTTGTTTATTTAATGTCAATTTTTAATTTTAAAATATGAGAGAAAATGTTTTCTATGATAAACATGTGGATAAACATATCAAATGCATGCCTGGCCGATTCACACTATACGGAACGTCACAGACCGGAAACGTCATGTCAAATTGGGTATGTTACAAATTTGCTGCGAGCGCTGGCAGTGTTTCACCGCGTGTTCCCGAATTCATGACAGCACGCTGCAGCATTACTGTGAAAACAAAAGACGTCATGAATTTTGTGCTGTGAACCGCGTTCCAATTTTCACGGCTGCAGTAGCAGTAGCAGTGCGCTTGCAATTTTGGAACGCTGTTCGCAGCGTGATTTATGGCGTAAACACTCACAGCGCTGGCAGCAAATTTTGGAACATACCCATTGTTGCTTAAAGCTGCTAAGATCCGTATATTTCATATTCACTCCAGGAGTATTACATATATGCTAAGACCCCACTTAAAATTACTGGAAAGTTTTTGAATTTACCGCCATTTAAACATCCCTCGATGTTGTAGCGTCCAAATTTAAAAAAAAACTAAACAAAGTTTAGTTTTCTATATTGACGCTGGAAATTGCAATTTCAACTTTGAGGACGCTGTATATATATATATATGTATATATATATATATATATATATATATATATATATATATATATATATATATATATATATATATATATATGTATATATATTCATTTATTTATTTATATTTATTTAAAATACGATACGATTAACGGTTTTCAAGGTATCCGATCCATAGTGCTAAAATTCCAAACTGTACCCCTTAAAAAAATCGCTAAAATTAGAGGAAAATTTTATGTCCCCGATTTTGATAAAAACTTGGTTTTAAGCTAATATGGACCTAGCGAAAACGATGGCGTTGGTTAAAATATGATATGAATAACGGTTTTCAAGGTACCAAACCCATAGTGCTAATATTCCAAACTGTATGGATTGAGAAGGCAAAATTTTGAAATGTGTTGGTCGGACGTTAAAATGAACCTGATTTTCGTACTGTTTGAATCGAAATTAGCCTAGAAAATGATTATTATTAAAATCGAGAAAATGAACCTGATTTTCGTATTGTCGAAGGGGAACATATATATATATATATATATATATTATATATATATTTTATATATATATATATATATATATATATATATATATATATATATATATATATATATATATATATATATATTTATATTTATTTTTCAATATGTACAATAGTGAATAGATCAATAGAGTCTCACTAATCCGGCACTTCAATAGTTCGGCACGTCCAATAATCCGACACCCTATAGTTTTTTATAGTGCTGGATTAATGAGACTCTTTTGTATATGTATATCGATATACAATGATTTATAGTGTGCTATTAATATAAAATTGAAACAAAATTTGAATAAAATAATTTTATAGTTATTTTTTAGAAGCATAGTTTCTATGGAAATGATTAAATCAACAAAAATTTTAACCGACTCCAAAAAAAATGATTAGATTCTATGTTTGACTGTATGTATTTTTTTTAATGTTCACCCCCTTCAAGATTGTTTTTTGAGAAAAAGGTCTATGTCCTTCCCCAGGATATAATCTATCTCCTTGCCAAATTTCATTACGATCCGTTTACCCGTTTAGTTGTGAAGAGGTAGCAAACACACAGAATTACTTTCACATTTATATAGTAGTATGGATAAGCTAATTTTGAAAATCACAAAGTTCAATTAATATTTTTTGGAACGGTAATGTAACGAAATTTCTGGGGTTCTTCTTTTATTGGATGAATACAAAGGCCATGAAGAATAGATATATATTCTTCATGGCAAAGGCAATGAGCACGATCGAGACATTATGAAATTATCACTGACCTCCACTATTTCATATAACAGATGGAGGTCAGTGGAAATTACTAAATTTTCTTTTTCTAAGCAAACGCTTACAGAATTTAAATTTACATACTTGCCATGTAAAAGCCATTGCACAATGAAAAAAATAAGGTATAAGGGATAAGAAATAAGGAAATAGCGGAATCCAGCAGATAGCAGAACCGTTGATCAATTCAAAAATAAGGGTAGTGATTCTGTAACTGAAACCTGGTGAAAATACTAAATGTGAGCACTTCTCTCGATTCCGTAACTTTCACCATAGTGAAAATGTGAGCCATCTCACGTGAGTTTGTTCGACAAGGAATTTCTTAACGTATACGTGGATCCAAGAGAGAAAGGAAAGAAGTAGAGAGAGAGAGAGAGAGAAATAATTGATGGCTTAAAACGACGCATGGTAATGTCCATGAAGAATAGATAAATATTCTTCATGGTAATGTCAAAGAATGTATTATACCGGTTGTATAGTTTACATCTTCGCATAGCAGATCTCCCACGAGTAAGAGAGAGCACATATGTACACATTAAGCAATGTGTATGAGAAGGAGATCTTATAGGTTTGTTTTCTTACTTAAAGTTAAACTGTTGTGTGCTGAACAACAGAACAAATCATCTGATCTGTTCACTTAAAAAAACTCCACTCTCCAAGTGTCATCTAACTGAATGCATATCGTACGACACATACAACACACAACAGTTTAACTTTAAGTAAGAAAACAAAGCTATAAGACCTCCTTCTCATACACATTGCTTAATGTATACATATGTACTCTCTCATACTCGTGGGAGATCTGCTATGCGAAGATGTAAACTAAACAACCGGTATATGTATTCTTTGGTTATCTATCTACCTCGTCCAAAGTCGGGGTGGGCGCGCATTAAATTTAAAATTATTTGCTTTTGTCAGTCACATTTATGTTGAAAATTAAACAATAAAAGCAAAGCTGTTTATTTTTACATGGATGCCAATGTCAAACACTACTATATTCATAGAGATAACTACTATATTTTATCTATGATGTCAAAGTACAGCCTGAGTGAAAATGCGAAAAGTGAGCAATCTCACTTAAAATACAGAATCGGGTACAAGGAATAAGAAATAGCAACAGAATTTCCATCTCGTTGGATATTTGTTCCTTATTTCTTATTCCCAGCCAATCACAGGTTTGGCTGGCAATATTGTGCGCAGGATGTTATTAGATTATGTTTTTGACATTCGTGCACACACCAGCAACAGGCATTCAACCGCTGTGATTGGTTGAATATGGGTTGAATATTGTAGCTTATCGTCCATTGTGTTTTGGTCGCTGTGCTATTTCTTATTCCTTATATCTTATACCTTATTTTTTCATTGTGTAATGGCCTTAAATTTATTTCCTATTTTGGTTTTTTTGTTAGTTACATCATATCATCAACAAAAGCGTAACGCTTAGCAAGTTTCGCGTATAGTTTTTACAATACAAAGACCAGCTTGTACGAAATAAGAGTTGTAACACTTGATTATATTCAATATGCATCTTTATTTAAAAACATAAAGACAAATATATATTTTTATATTGCACAGAAAATAAAATAATTATATAAACATATTTATAAATTAAACATTTATACTGAAATTAAAATTTAGTGAATAATTCATGGTTATATCCATAATCTTCTTTTTATATTCTAAATAAAAAAACAAGCACAACAATGATGGAAAACGGCAATGATTTATTAATTGTTTGCAGTTCAAGTATTTAAACCCATTGTCGAGAGAAAACATAATTTAGCTCATGAGAGAATTATCTAGCTGGAAGTTAATAATCTGACGTTAGTTCTCAGATAATCAAAACTCACTCTTAAATACTCTTTTAATTGGAAATACAACTGATAAGTCTCGCGAGTTCGTATCAAGTATACACGTACCTTCATTTTTTCGGAACAATGAGAAATAAATTATTGTAATGCTTTTAAAATTACATTAAATAAATTAAGGAATTTTATAGAATATTCGACTGGGAGTTCCGTAAAACTCCAACCTAACTTCAAATTTTGTATATAGTATTCTATCAGTGCGTTCCACTAAGCACTCCCAACAGTCACGCTCACGACCAGGGTTTTTCCCGTTCCAGCGGTTCCACTTACTTGCGAGCGTTACAATCATAAACCCAAGTGGAATGGACTATCGAGCGTTTTAACCGTTGATGTAAACATTAAAATTTGCGAGCTTGAAAATAAGTCAGAAGCTAAAAGAGGTTATGTTTTTATTTGTAAGCATTGATAATAAACTTTAATAATTATTGATCAATATATCATTGTAGATAAAAGTTCTCAAAAAGTTTTTTGAGGGATCTGAATTATTTTCGAGATATTGGATATCCGATTTTAGAAAAAATAATTTCTTGTTAATTCTAAGCAATACAAAGCTTGTTTAATCAAAAGTTTTTATTTAAATTTTGACATCTGTAAACAAATTAAAATCCCAAATTAATTAAATTTCATCTTAATCAGAGATTCTTACGTATACGAAATATGAGGACGGTCGGACGTTGCAGTTTTACGGAACTCAATCAAGCTTTCTAATAAAGCAGAATCCTATATTATTTAGAGCCCTTTGTGTAACTCACTCACTGACATGTTACTTTGTGTAACTACGTCACTACGTATGCAAATTCTAACCTGCTTCTAGACATGCTAGAAGGATGCGGTTTTTTGCATTCGACGCAGAATCACTTCAAACTAATGAGAAAAATCGGAAAACTAAAACTTTCCCAATGCACACTCCGTAAATGAGAAAAACCCTTTATTACTTCTATTCATGCTAGAAGGGTGCGGTTTTTTCCATTATGCCAAGAACGCGAAGCCAAGAACGAAGGCCACCCCTGGGTCAACAGATTCCTCTTGCGAACAGAGTAAGTAATCGTAATATAATCACACAATTTTTTTTTAAATAGGAGGACATAATATTATTCTGCTGATAGAAAAGTTGTGAAAAATCAAATTAAATTGGCTTCAATGTTGACCCTGTGAAGTAACCTAAGGGTGAATAGATAACCAAATAATTCGATTACGTAAATTAGTATTTCACGAGTAAGGACGTTTTTCTATGTGCGTTCTCTTATGAGCCATTAAAGTACTACACTGTGTAAATGATTTCTCACAAACATCACATGAAAAAGGCTTTTCTCCAGCATGATTTCGCTTATGTTGAATCAAACTGTTTTGGAAAGTAAATGTTTTATCGCAAATATCACAAGCAAAAGGCTTTTCTCCAGTATGAAGGCGTTTATGATTAACTAAACTATCTTTCCGTGTAAATTTTTTATTACAAATATCACATGAGAAAGATTTTTGTCCATTATGAATTGCTTTGTGACCAAGTAACTGCCACTGGCTGTTAAAAGTTTTAATACAAATATCACATGAAAAAGGTTTCTCTCCAGTATGAAGTCGTTTATGTTCAACTAACCTTCTTAATGTGGTAAATTTTTTATCACAAATTTCACAAAGAAAAGGCTTCTCTCCGGTATGAGTTCGTTTATGGGTTATTAAATTGCCTTGTTGAGTAAATGTCTTTTCACAAACATCGCATGAGAAAAATTTTTCTCCAGTATGAACTCTTTTATGAATAATTAAATTACATTGTTGGGTAAATGTTTTATTACAAATATCACATGAAAATGGTTTTTCTCTAGTATGAATACGATTATGTTTAACCAAACTAACCTTTTGAGTAAATGTTTTGTCACAAACATCACATAAAAAAGGTTTTACTTCAGTATGATTACGCCTATGAATTACTAAACTGCTTTGCGAGGTAAATTTTTTATCACAAATATCACATAAAAATGGTTTTTCTCCAGTATGAACACGTTTATGTCCAAGTAAATGTAATTGACGATTAAAAGTTTTACCACAAACATCACATGAAAAAGGTTTTTCTCCACTATGAATTCGTTTGTGTTCAACTAAATGGTGTAATAGAGTGAAATGTTTTTCACAAAAATCACATGAAAATGGTTTTTCTCCACTATGAATTCGTTTATGTATAAGTAAGTTGCCTTTTTGTGTAAATGTTTTCTCGCAAATATCGCAGAAAAAAGGTTTTTCTCCAGTATGACTCCGTTTATGACTAATCAAGTGGCTTTGTCGGATAAATGATTTATTACAAACATCGCATGTGAAAGATTTTCCTCCAGTATGAACTCGTTTGTATTCAACCGAAACGATTTCTTCGAAAAATTCATCTTTAACTGTAAATTCGGTGTGTAACTGTTGTTTATTGTCGATACTTTCATAAGATGTATTTACATCAACTTGTAGATGTTCTTTCAAAACACTTTCTTCTAATGTTTCCTTTTTAATTATTATTTCCGAACTTGCTTGTTGTGCAACTTCAATGTTTTCATTTTTGATGAGCAGAAAATGGTTAATTTCATGAACTGAATCACCTGACATTCTTATTCTTTTGGTTCAAAAATTAGGAATCATGTGTATCTATAATTGACATTCATAGAAAAAAAGTAAGTAGAACAGGTAAATATTTTCCTTTGAACGAGGGTTCAAGGCAGTCCACAATGAACTATTTGTTAGATACTCATGCTTGATTTTGAAGACAACTCAAGTTCATTTGACACTAGTTATACATATCATTGATTTGACAGCTATTTAAATGAGTGTGTTACCGAACACGATGCGCTTTAAATCGTGTCGATGTACTCTTACCCTCGCGATCCGAGTATTGGGTTGCAGCGCCGTGGTGGCAAAACTAGACATTCTTCACAGTTATAAACAAGATTATTTTAACGTGTTGCGTAATAGAGTTTACGACGTTTTCAGTGAAAATTTCAAGCATTTAATCTTTTTTATTTAATATTTATCATTAGTTAAAATATTTTACACATCAATTTGCAGACATTATAAAATAAAATTTTTATAATGAAAAATGAACAATTCAAAATGTTTAATTTGTTTGTTTACATTCACCAATGGTTTTTCTTTTAACGCTAGATAGTGTCTCTTAGCTTGAATTTACAATTCCAAATGAAAAACTCAATCAATGGACATTCATTAGATAAAAGACTCAATGCGCTTTAAAGCGCATCGTGTTTGGTAAACACATTCATTGTTCTATTATATTCATAGAGATAATATATACATGGAGTAGGCAAGCCGAGTCAAAAGTTGTCCTACTGATAGAAAGAGAAGCGATGAGGTATCGCTATATTTTTTTAATGACTAATATATAATCATTATATAATAGTGATTTAGAAAGAGACAAGCATACTTCATCGATGTTTTCTGTCTTTCTATTGACGGGACGTTTCCACTCGCCTATGACTTACCAACTCTGTATATATTATCTCTATGGTTATATTACATATACTCAAGATAATATACAAAGATTATTAAGGCGGCGCCACACGATGCGGCCAACGTTTGAAGCAAACGTTTGACAACTTGTATTGGCCAAGTACCCTGCTACACCGTGGAACGAATGTTTGATCCAATCCTTTGAACCAAACGTTGGCTCAAACGTTGGTTCCAATATCAAAATGGGGGATACGTTGGATGATGCGATAATCGCTATTGCCGCAACAAAAGTTTTAATGGCTCGTTGCAAATTTCATGGAGATTTTAATATAGAAAATTGATTTTAAGATAGAAAATTTACAAAAAACTGTTTTTTCGGACTTCGCGAATTTTTTAGGTTAACTTCGCCATTTCGTATCGAGTTATTTTACACAGCAACTTTTTTTAGAATTTTTTTTCCTACATGACAGTATTTTTTATTTTTGGTTAGGAGTTTTAGCATCATTAACATTGGGTTAAAAATGTATTGATTGGACTAAAAGGACAAATAACAAATCGCAGGTAGTGTGGCAATATGTCCAATGCCTTCCAACGTACAACCGAGCGAGAAGAGAATATCCTTTGAAGCGGGCGCCTTTTACCAACAACAACCGGAACGTCTTCCAATGCCAACGTAGGACACTCGTAGTTCGAGTATCGGCCGCACGATGCGTCCAATCATCATTCGTCCAACGTTGGAAGGTGTTCGTCGCATCGTGTAGCGCCGGCTTTAAGATAATCAAAGAGAACTCTCTAGGTTTCTTAAAGTTAAATTTGGTGCGTGTCTCACCTATAGAGATATTATACATAGAGTAGGCAAGACATAGGCACGCGCGTAAATAGATACGTCCCGTCAATAGAAAGAGAACATCGATGAGGTATACAGTATTTATTATACCAATATATATATATATATACTGGTATAATAAATACTATATATATATATATTTATTTATATATATATAGTATATATATATACCCTATCGATATATATTTATTTATATATATATACCCTATCGATTCTCTTTCTATCTGCAGGACAACTTTTGACTCGGCTTACCTGTTACATGTTATCTCTATGGTCTCACCAACGTGAGGCATGCACCAAATTAGCAACGAGTAACCTATCTTTGACTCCATACCCTAGAGATAGTTACAATTAGCTAATTCATACTGATGATGACTACTTTGAATTCAAAATACGTATTTATAAAATACAAATAATCTTCAATTAATTATTTAATGTTAAAGTTCGAGTTTTAATGCTCTTATGGAAAAATCCTAATTTTTACACATATTTTGGTAATTTTCATTTGGAATAAAATAAGATGAATAAAAAAATAATTACGCAATAGGTAATAGATATATTAATAAAGAGATTGATCCAAAATATTCCGCATGACGGGCCTAAAAAAAATATTTAAAACAACAACTGAGATTTCGGGTAAATTTTATTTCTGTCGGCGGTAATTACCCGAAATCTCAGGTTTTCTTCTGAAATGTCTTTTTTGTTAGGCCCGGTATAACGAGCCTAAATTAAATATCAATTTTAACTTACGACAAAAAAGAAACATTATTGTGGACTTTTATGAATGTAGTATATCAGCGCTCGTACATTCTTAAATTCTTTAGCAGTGATAGGCGAATTAATTATCAGGACCCAGCTGATTTATGTCATATCAAATGCTTGTTTGTTTACAAACATATTTTTTTGTAATAATCAGGTTTTTGGAGTTTATTGGACAAATCTTAATTGTACTTTCATGTGGTTTATTTAAGTAAGTTTTTGTAAAATGATCGATAATGTTGCATATCACATTTTAGCACATCGATAATGTCACATCACATTTTAACTTAGCAAACGCTAACACAATATGTTCTCTGATGCTTAATTTATGTGCTCTTTTGTCGATATTTACCATTTCTACAGCTTCCACAATCGTATTTATAAACTTTTAAAATATGCAGAGCTGTATTTGTCACTAAACGGTTACACAAAATTAACACGTTTAGAATATTTACTTGAAAATCTTTGAAGTGTTTCGGACCCATGTAGTTAAACTATGATAACTATATCCAGCAAGCTGAGATCTTTATCAACATTGTCAAGCCATCTAGTGGGTGGTCGACCTCCTTTTCTAGCACCTTAAGAATTGCTAAAAGTCAGCTTTTTTGCTGGGTTGAGGTCTTCTAATCTTTGTGAATATTCAAGCCATCTCTTACGATAGACTTTGATGACTTTAATGATATTTGGTTCTTTAAATTTGTTGTAGTGTTCAAAGTTTTAAAGTATTTGCCAGATATTATTGTCATTAACAGTTCTATAGATTTTTCTCAAAATTCTCCATTAAAATACCAATAGTTTATCTTCTACCGTCTTGGTATGCGTCCAACACTCACAGCCATACACAAACCGGACCAACTTGGAGTAATAATTTTAGGTTGGCAAAAATTTTCTTATGTAGATAATAGGACGGAAACTGGCAAGTAACGTTGGCGTGACTTCGTTTGAAGTAATTCGTGAGTGGGGTTTGTTTATGTCATATTGTCATGCGGTCATACCACTTACAGTAGATAAACGTACACATCCTTCGATTTCATTAGAATACAAATTGAGGACTGCTAGCGGTAAATTCTAATAGTACCCTAAACTGAAGCTGAAGCACTTAATTAAACTCAGGAAGTCTGGAGGTTTTCTTTTTAAATCTGGAATGTATAGAAACTGCACGATTTCTGGAGAGATCTTTATTTCCATCCTCAATTGAAAATAAATATATATATATATATGTATATATATATATATATATATATATATATATATTTTTTTTTTCCAGGTAAATAATGAAAGCTTGTAACAATTGCAAGTCATTTATTTTTATAATATTTTCACTTAAATCATATAAATATATTAATTTTTCTAATCGATAACGAATGTTTATATTAATTATAAGAATAGGTACTCTTTATGTGGAATTCATTGCTAGTATTTATTTTATTTCGATATACTCGTACGCTTTTGTTGAAAACAAATTCAACATTATGGAAAAAATAGTTTTTCTTTAATCAATAGCAACGCTTAATATTCTAACGCTCGTTTCTTCGTTTCCACAGGCTCCTAACGTTTAATAGGTTTGGCCTACAATGCAGTAATAACACATAGAAATATAACGATATTTAAATATCGTAATTGTTAATGTAAAAATATTCTGCTATCAAATGTTCTTTAACATTTAGTTAGCAATTGCAGAATTTTCTCGAATTTGAGGCTGTAATCAAATGAAATGTAAATTATTAACCAGTAAAATTAAACATTGAACTTTGGAAAAAATAAGGGAAAGTTGGATTTTAGTATACGGCTTTCTTTTGATATTCTAATAAAACTGTTAACAATATTCAAGTCTCCACCGATCCGACTACTGTTAAAAATTTTACTTGGGCGAAAAACAGTTTTTCGTAAATATCTCACTAATATACTCCAGATATTCTCTTGAATACTATTTTTTTAAATTGTACTAAGAATTGTAGCTTAAGGACGTTCCAGCACTGTGTTATACAATCAGGACAAAAAACCGGTTTAATTTTATTATAGCACAAATACATAAACATATATACAACACATAGTCAAATGCACTGTTCATACATTATTCTGTTATACAAAATAATGTTAGTTTGAAAAAAAAAAAAATTTTAACTTTTATATTTCGAAAACAAAACGGTAACACACGATTTTTTTTTAAATTTATATAATAAATATTTATCTTTACTCTCCTATAACAGATAATAGTTGGGCGGGCATGAAGTTTTACATGCTTCTAACGAGAGAGAATGATAACTTTGATATTAATTATCTCGCGTTCTAAACGGTCAAAAGTTCTGAAACTTTGGGATTTATTAAAAAACGTTATTTTTAGCCTGTGAAAAAAAAATGGGAAAAATCTGTCGAAAAGTAGTGGTATGCTGGAACATCCTTAAACTGCAGCTGCTGAAAAGTTGATAAGAGTTGTTAACTAGTTTGTGGCCATTGCAAAGGACAATCTTATTTAAATGTAACAACCGATATTGGTGATAGGGGTCATCAATAAAAACGTCACGCAAAATTCACGCATTTATTAATCCTCTCTGCCAATTTGTCACACCGCGTCACATTTTTGCCAATTCCTATTTAATAATACGTCACAAAACGACGCTTACTTAATAATACATCACAAATATTCTATTGGCAATTATTAGTACTTGATATAACGAGTTATAGCTATTGTGACCGCCTAAATATTTGCTCATTGATTGAATCATATATAAAACTTTGTCCTGAATATGGCGAATAAAAAACAAAACCTAAATATTTAAAAAATAGGAACAAAATTGATTAAGTAATTACAAAAATCGCGTCACGTCACGTTTGGTCGGACCCTTTTGGGTCACATACTGTAAGACATTTGGTCCTCTCCCATTTTTTTCGTACGTATTTTATCCATATTGATAATTCTGACTCCACTGAAGATATAGATCCATTGCCTTTTCTGACTTAATCTATGGAGATACAGGAGATATTAAAAGAACAAGAAGGACAATAATAAATAACAGAAGGAGATGCAGATTGAAATGGAGTCTGAAGATGATTAATTCATATTATAAATCTTTCAATTGAATTAAAATATGTATTCACTAAAAATGTTCTGTAAAATTATAATTATTTAAATAAAAACAAACGTGGATTAGACCTATTGTTATATAGAAAGTTAGCTTATTCCTAATTTTTCCGAAGTTAGCTAATGGTTTAAATTTCTACAAATAATTAGCGAGATCCCAGTTCATATTTTGGTGAATGGTATAGGCATATTAGGCATTCATAATACATACAAAATTTCAGCTCCATACGTATATTAGGTATATAAGAAAAATAAAACTAGAATTTTAATAACAAAATAACGACTTTTTAATTTATTTCGATATCTCGAAATTTATTGAACTGAATTAAAATCATTTTGGGTGATTTTTGCATTGTATCATGTTGGTACTGCCTACCTTTAACTGTTTAGACTTAACGAAAAAATATTATGTTTTATAAACACACATATACCACAGTTTCGAAGTCCGATATCTCGAAATTCAATAAAATGCTTCAAAATTATTTTGGCAAGTTCCATCAGAAGTACCAGAGATTATGTCTATGAAATTCGAATTCAACCAGAGGTGAGCTCAGTATTTCAGTTTTAGTTATGTTTTGTTGTTGAAGTTTTATCATATAAAAATTAAAATGTACATTTAAAATTGATGAATACTTACCAGTATGTATATTTCACTTTGTAAATGACGGGATATCATATCATCTAAATGACTTTGCGTTATCACTGAACTTGGTACTTGTACATCATTTTGTTGATCTGATATTAAAATTAATCGTAATTTTGGTAACATAACCTTGCCAGATACTAATGGATATAATGTGTATTTGAATACATATTCATTGAACGGAAGTATTGATATTTGTTTCTATAAAAAATAAAAACAATTGTTAATAACCATTATTTTTAAACCAGATTTAAATTTTAATGAAAAATTATCAATGGTACTAACATTTTTTTTGAAAATTTATTTTGTTTCTTATGAACTAATCTAATTTATCTTTTAAAGATAATAGATTATGCTACGGTTGTTGAAACCATGGAGCACGAAAACTAGATATAAATGTATATCTAGTCTTCGAACCATGGAGTCTAGAAGAGGAAACTCCATGATTGAAACAAAATTATATAACCCTAATAAAGAAAAATTATATTTCATAGAAAATAAATTATAAATTAGATACATAAAAATGGTCTAAAAGAACGATAAGTAATAGTACTGAAGCACGTAAGGCCAAAAACCCCTTAAACTCGGCCATACGCACTTCCGTGCTCTAGATAAACTGAAGTGTCAAATGTTAAAAATATTTATGTTGGCAACATAACAAAAATTCAACCTGAACATTAAAGTTAGCCCTAAGTAGACGACTGTTAATTAAAACAACTTAACAAGTAAAAATAGATGTACGGAGCTGCACAAACTTTTTCGCGTTTAATAATAATAAAATATCTATTGAAAAAAGTATTGTTTTACATTGTACTGAATTCGACAAAACAAAACAAGATTTTGAAAATTAAAAAAAAGGTATCTAGAAAATTTATTAAAATTAATTTACAAAGGAAAATTTGACCAAGTTATTCTGAAAAAAAAGATAACTCCTTGAAATTTTGTTCATAGAAATCATAGGCCATCATAACTGGCCTATGATTTAAGAATTTAAGGAGTCCATACAAATTTGAAAAACTAAAAAAAGGTATCTCTAGACTCTAGAGAATATATTAAAACTAATATACAGAGAAAAATTTAACTAAAAAAAAGTTAACTATTCTGAAAATAAAATTTCTCCTGACTTGAAATTTTGTTTATAGATCATATCTGGCTTATGATTAAAAATGTAATGAGTCCATAAAAATTAAAATAATGGAAAGTTGCTTTAATGGTGGGGACGGGAGTTAAATTTGAAAAGAAATATTAATTTTTAAGAAATGTTTTTTTTTAATGATATACTTCATTGTTTAAAACAAGCTATAACAAATAGTATTTAATACAGATACGTTTTTGTGTTGAAAAATTGCTAAGATTGATCGGTAAATTCTTAAAGAGCTGATACGAGGTAGAAGAATCTACTACTTGAACCCAATTTATTTGTATGCGAATTGTAAAAATGTTAATAATTTTACTTCTTTCCAGAGATATTAATTATTTTACCTATTGTATGGAATCAGGGATTCTGACATGTTTGAAGCCCTCATCTAATTAACAGGTTTAACTTGATAACCATATTGTAGAATTTGTACTATCAGAACTTGAAAAAGTTTCAGTACCATTTTCAAAATGTTACTTCAACAAACGACGTTGAAGTAACACAGGGTCGGACTGGGCCGAAAGGGCCCGGCTGGTTCCCCACAAGCCAGGGGCCCGGAACGGTATTATGGTAGATGGGATACTATCGGAAAATAATGAAATATACAAAGTATTAATTATAAACTATATATATTATTAGGTAAATATAGTTACACTTACCAGTCCAAGTGGCCAAGCGGTCTAAGGCGTTATGTCTGCGCAGTATGCCTACTTGGAAACTGGGAGGCTATGGGTTCGAATCCCGACATCGGCAGTTTGTCAATTATTAAGAAAAAAAAAGGGCGGTTAATTGACTAAACTGTCGGCGTATAGACAAGAACGAAGTAACCGGCAATGCTTGAGAAGGTTTTCTTCAGTTTCCTTCACGATCTTCCTGATGAATATCGGCATAGTTCCTATCAAGTCAGCTGCAGCCGCATATCCTACCAATGCCTAGTCTATACACAAAAATTCCTTCCACTCCACTCACATGCTCACATCCTTAGGCATCACAATAGACCTCATGGTCGAAGTGTAGCCGTCCAGGGCAGCCTCTACAATCTATCTATCTAGTTCCAATTACTTATAATATAACAAAACGGAAGCTAGCCAATCAACATTTTTTTTAAAAGAGGAGAAGTTTCAGCTCAGCTGTCAATAACTCGATTCGTAAAAGCTGCTATTCTCGTCATCCTTGATAAGATCCGATTCTGTGTTTAATATAATCAACGAATCCAACAGTTCTTGCCCCAATAGAGAGCGAAGTTTCGTTTTAATGCGCTTCAGCGCTGAAAATCGTCCATCACAAGTCACTTGCGTGAACGAAATTGTGAGAATTAAACAATATGCAGTATAAGGTGTGTACGTGCTGATGTGTATGTTATATTGTGATAAAAGCTTACATGCACATGGTATGCAACTTTGGCAGACATCCGAACCGCTTCGGGAAAAACACATGGCGTCCTTTGCAGTTTGGTCTAAGACATCTTCGTCGTCTTTTTCCTCACTCTGAGAATATCAGCCATTCATGTCTTGCTTGTGGAACGTGCTCATCCCAAAAAGTTTTAGACAGTTCAAAACATAAATAATTTTATGAATGCATCTCTTAAACAATGTCAAGTGTCGTGTATTATGATACACGTAAAAATCAGTTGATTCGTTCAAAAGTAATCGCCGTTCAGAAATTTCCAAAACAAGTTTCAATTTTTCTGTTTCATTTCTAAGTATGTATTAACATCTACTTTACATGTAGGTCGCAAGAGCCGGGCCCTAGGCTGCGCGGGCCCCTTACCGTACCTACCGCTTGGCTTGTAGCAAACCCCGCAAGCCACCCCCATGGGGGCCCGCTTACGCCAGGGCCCGGCTGGCAAACGCCACCTCGACTATATGGCCAGTCCGACGCTGAAGTAACATCATCTCCTCAAAAATCAATTAAACAATTTCGTTTAGGAGATGTTAATTGTTAAGTTGCACAGTATGAAAGCTAAAAATATATATCCCCTGTATGAGCTCCTAAAGGATTGGCATCATTCTACTCAACACCGTAAATAATCACAGTAATTAAATTTTTTTGTTAAACCCGGTATATATGTATCATATAAAATGGTATTTTAAGTTTAGTCCCGATTTTGAAACGGTTAAAAATATTGATCTCCGGGAAACACTTTGGTGTTCATAAAGTTACCAAATTAGTTTATTAATTTCCGCATGGCCTTGTTTGTCCGTGGACACGATAACACAAAAACGAAGAGATATATCTTGTTTCTTTTTTAAAAATAAACTATTGTTTTGAAAATTTTTTTTCATAAACTCAGTATATACCGGGTATTTAAAGAATTAACTTCGTAAGTTGTTATTTTCACTTGTTTTTTATTTAATGATTTGCAACTTAAAAACGTTTTTATATTAAATAATGTTTATTCTAGCATCTATTGACAATTTTATAAATGGATTCAGCAAAATTATAACAAAAGACACTACACTTGACATGATTTTTAAATTAATATATTTTTATAAATCCTCCTACCGTCCCTCCTCACCATAAAAACTACCTTTCCTCCTTACCAATTTTTATGGATTCGTCGATCATACATAAAAAAAACATTGAGCGTGATTGGCTCATTATGGTATAGGTGTAGGGTCAATGGACATACACAGACAGAAATATATTTTATTTTTGTGTTGTTTAGGGTTAATTGAATTAGAATCGATTATCATTAAAAACTCGTAGTCAAATTGTTTTTCAATTATAATATTTTCCCATATTTGCTTGAAATTAAAAATTAGATAACTAAACCCGAAATTACTTCTTTTAGAGATTTTTTAATATTACTCAAGAGTGGTAGTCAAAAATGGAATTAACTTCAGTTGAATCAACAACGAAATCATATTTGAAGGATTGGTTAAAACAATCATTAATAAACAAATCTAAGAATTCGATATTATTTAAAGATAAAAATATTTATGAACATTACATGCCAAATATTTTACACTATTGTGAACTATTGAATTTAGATTTATATAAAATATGTTTAACAATTGAAATATTTGACCAATTTTTGATATTATTAATTGAATATGCCAATGAAAACATACATACAAATATTAATTTTACTAACGTTATTAAAAAGATTAATCATATAACAATTATTACAATTATAATGATTGCAACAAAATTCGAAGGTATTCAAAATATATCAAATTTTATCTTTTGTAATGATGAGAACAACAATAGTAACAATAGAAATAATATTGAAGATTGGGAGGACATTAAGATCATGGTTTCAACAAAGACCCTTAAACAAAAAGAGATTGAATTATTAAAGTTATTTAAATTTAATTTACCAATTATATCGCGTTATCATGATATTGAAATGATAATTACTTTGTGTTTGGGTAAATTAAATCTAATAAATGATCATAACAATAATTATTTTATATTAATTGAAACAATTATGAAAAAATTCTTATTGAATTGGAACAAAATTTCAAATGATTTAGTCAATATTGTTCGTATCAACAACGATGTTAAGAATATTGAATCGAATTTATGCAATCGATTATATATTGCAAGTGGTGTTGTATTAACTATGTTTTATAAATATCATTTTATCAATGATTATCTATTATTTATTAAATTATGTAATTATATTGGTCATATAATTACAGCTAATTCAATGTGCATTCAAATATTTGTAAATATTATTATATGTAATATTTAATCATTTTTTAAGGATAGGCTATTACGTTTCAGATTTAATTTAGTTTTAAAACTTACGAGGGTTTTCTATGTTAGGCCGGGCACTTGTTGAGCCTGCAGAGTGACGCAGGGAATAAAGATTTTAGTTACCTGCGCGCGAGGATAGCGAAATTTTAGGGGGCAGCTCTATTGGCACTGCGTGTCACTCAAGTCAGTGACGTTGTGTCGACAATGTGCGGCATAACAATAAATTTTGAATCTTTATTAAGAACGAATTTTCCAATGAAAAATCTAATAAGTATTACCGTGTAACCTGTGAACAGTTTTCTGTACTGCATAGATCATGAAGGAGTCAATAAAACTCCCTCGGTGAGTTTTTTCTCCCTCGTGGACATTACTTCTTGACTAAAAACAATTTATGAAAATGAAACTTACAGTAACTCACGGTGAGTCACCTCGCCAAACTGCGTCTCAACTTGCGCCCGGCTTTGTGGAGTGTCCGAATGGGTCATAATTCGGCGTTGGTATAACCTAGTTCATTTTGTTTTATTTTAAAATTTTTTCTAATATTAAAAGATTTTTCTAATATTATTCTATATTTTGTGTTTTCTTCTTTCTCTAAGCCTCCCTTTCCTCTTGACCGATTCTACTCATACTTGGCTTATCAATTACCAAAAGCATATCAGATAAGATATTGTACTTTTATTTCACTCAAATTGTGACCACTAGAGAGTAGACAAATAAACGGAAAATAAATTTATATATATATATATAATTTTAGCCAAAAATTTAATTGAGATCTATTTCCAAATGATAAGTGATTCGCTAAGTTGTCGCAGCTCTTGCGAAACGAATTTTTGTTTGTTTGCGAGGTAGTAATAATTAGCAAGAGAGGTCCCTAGCACCTAGACCAAGGGGTTCTCTGTGCCCTCCTTGAGAACAACCTGTCATCCGAACGCGAGACGTCGCCGGGTAAGAGGTGCTATTTTAAGCAGATAGAGCTATAGGATTCTGTTGAGGCCAGACGCCGCACAGAAAGCCTACAGCTTCTTCACCGAGATTGCTCCCAGGATTGATGAATCCAGGGTATCGGACCCAAACATTCTATGTCTGACACCCTGCAGGTTTTTGCAGGTGCAAATGACATGTATGGAGGTTTCATCGTCCTCCATACAGGCCCTAAAAGTGGGATAATCATAGATCCCCAAGTTATGAAGATGGTAGTTCAATCGACAGTGTCCTGTCAAGAGCCCCACCACCCTTCTCAACTGTATTCTATTAAGTTTCAACCGAGCATAGTCGAATGGCCTAGCTGTGGTTATGCACAGCTTGGCCTGTCGTATACCCTGCGCAAAGTCCCAGTAATCGAGATGGGCTTGTCGTAGCCACTCCTTAATTCGGTAAACTACGGAGAATCTTACTATGGGAATGACAAGCTCAGATGTAAGAGGTGTTTGAGAGGACCCCTCTCGTGCCAACGAATCCGCTTCTTCGTTCCCTTTAATGCCAGAGTGACCCGTATTATTATTATTATTCTCATGGCGGGACGCTTGAGTAGTTCAAAATTGCCGTTGTCTTTTTAAATAAATAAACTTTATAAAAATACACATTAAAAAATTTTTTTATCTTGGAATAGTAATCTCAAATTTAAGTGAAGCTTTTAGTCCTGAGTGCTAGGGGCCTCTCTCACCTGCAGCCCTTCGTTACGGACCTTCCCGTTGCCCAACTGATTGTTGAAATTATAATTGTAACTTGTGTTAATTGATTAGACTACAATGTAAGACTCACCTGTTTATAACCAGAAAACATAAATTGTATGCACGCATCAGTGGTATCCATATGAATATCTAATTGTATAAACTGTTGAGTGTTATTGTACAAAGAATAGGTAATATACATTGGTTTCAAAACAATACCATATGGAGGTACATCTAAATGTAATTGAATGCCTAATTCTTTCAATACAATGTATCCATCATTGTTACTTGTATTATTATTATTTAATGTTATTTTAAATTTAGTTGTATTTGTTATCATTTTATTCGAATTGGTATGATTTTGTGCACGTTTCCATTTAATTATATAACTACCAATATCATTTAATTCGGTTGTATTTTTAATATTCATTAAATATAAATCACAATATTCACCATTCTTTTCAATTAATTGTATTTCATTCGTATTTATATTTTTATTTTGTATTTGGTCAATAATTGTTATATTTGAATTGGATGCTTGTTGTTCAATTGATAATTGTTCAATAATTAATGGAAATGGTGATATGTTTGTAAGTATTGGTGTTAAACAAAAATTATCATTGATGTATAATTGATATGATGTTTCAAATAAATGTGTATAATATTTACATATGAAATCAAATGCTTTCACTGATTTTATATTAATATTTTTGTCAATTAATGATGGACATATCACTACTGATGAATCATTATTGTAGATTTTTATATTGTAATTGATTTTTATCGATAATGTAACATCAGTTTGATCGTCACAATGTAAATATAATTCGATTTTTTCTTTTTCATTCTGTTTTATTTCTTTATATTCATATTTTGTTTGTAATTTTTTTTTATCGTTGTAATTATTGCATAATATACCTAAAAAACAAATATTAGATTAAATCATTGGCGTAGGAAGAAGGAAGACTTAAAACGTTGGTGGGACACATGTTTAAATTTTCTTGCTGATACTAAAGTTGAATGTATGAGCTACCATATGATGCCAACCGAGTAACAGTCTCCGCACATATCTGATAGACTTTCAGACATTTTATTCTCTTGTGTTTGAGGGCGACGCCTGTTGAGGAGTATATCCTTTTTCTTCACAAAATCTGCAGTTGCTCTCAATTTCTAAGTATAGCTTCCTAAGGTATCCACTGAGTCTACAATGCCCCTTAAGAAGCCCTGTTAGCAGCAAAAGTCCATTTTTTTCAAGCAAATGAAGTTTTATATGTTTTACGGTTAAAATTATCGAGATGATTCTTGGCCTGTCTCGGATCCTGGTAGATTTCTCCAGAGTGTGGGTCTAGTAGTATCTTACTTCTTTCTGATCTCCCCACGACAGAAGTGGTCACCAATCAATAGAAAGGCTCCGGGCCTGTAATGGGTGTCGATACTCTATTCCTCGCCAGACCGTCCGCTACCTCATTACCTTTTATTCCCACATGTCCTAGTACCCAGTGATACTAGAGTTAGACGTTCACTTATAGGTATATTGCAATATATATTTGTTGTATTGTACATCTCACCGCTGCGGATTATTAACGACTAGTACATCAGCTTCTGGTTTTAACAATAGAAGTATCTATAACTCGAGTAGAACCCTATTGATTTTCATAATGATTCTTCGAATATTTTAATTTTTATAAACAATTTTCTAAAGCATTTATAAACTTTTTTTTCTGTTGAGTACTAACATGTCTGGATGTTAATTGCCCCCTCAGATGTACACTCCCGTTCAAAAAAAAAATGAACAGACCTGAAATGTTAATTTGCTTACATTTCATAAAACTCCTCACTTTTGCAACTCTCTGTTTATTATTTATTTATAAACAAATTAGTATATTTTTTAAATGTGAAAAAAGAAATGGAAGTCTTACATTTTTTTATGTAAACAATTTATGTAAACAAAAACATTTACAAGAATAATCAAAATTGTGAGAGACTGATTCGGTTCAGATCTGTTTAATTTTATTGAACGGAAGTGTATGTACGTACATACATTTTTTAAAAACTCTCTGTCCACTGTCAGAATAGAAACCTATTAAAATCAGAATAATTAGCAGTATAGGTCAATAGTAATAAACAATTAAGTATATGATCAAAGATTTGTAACTGCAACAGACACATTTAAAGTATCCGAGTCTTGAAGAAAACGTTCGTCATAAAGAACTTCGCACAAATTAAATGTAAAAATGATTTCAGTGGAATCAATACGCATAAATAATTAAGTATATGATCAAAGGCGCGGTCGATGCAAACTTCGCAATTTATGAAAAAAAAACAAACAAACATGGGGTTTTGGTTTTATTAAAGATTTGTAAATGCAACAGGCACATTTTTAGTATCTGGCATGGATCTTGAAGAAAACGTTCGTCATAAAGGACTTCGCATAAATGATTTCTGTGGAATTTGTTGGTATTTGAATGTTGTAGTTTTGATCATTCTGAAAACAGAAGAGGTTGAAGGGATGGGTTCCTTAGGGGTTGGTAAAAAAGGCCTACTTGTCAGGCTTCGGCCTACCCTCCGCTACTATAACTACTTGTCTATATGTGCAACTACCAAACATTTTATGTTATTTTATATAATCGTAAATCCAGTTATATTGAACTTGGAATGTTTCGACTGATTTAAAAGTGTATGCATCACAAGTGTACGATGCCATATGAAAACTATGGGATTCTTTAAACGTAAGTGGTTTGACACAGTCATAAAAATGTAAATATTTTGTTAATTATGTAGTAAAAATCATATACTTACACTTGCTAGATGTTGGTAAATCCGATTTATATTGTATATCAACGTTAACATCAACAATGTCATACTTTTCATCGATAAATTCATCTTGATGATGTTGGTGGTCACGATTATTTGATAGATAAATATTAATTGAATACCATTCACCAATTAATATTGGTGGTTGATGATCAATAATTAAGTTTAAATATGATTTGTTTGAATACGATATAAAACATTGAACAAACGCTTTTATATTATAAAATTCATCCGATTTTGATTTGAATTGATTTTTATAATTAAATGATTCAAATTCTGTATGCGTATAATCTGCTGAATATATTTCATTGTTCATACCTGAATATATTAGTTTTGCTTCTCTATTACCATTACCACCTAAATATAAATTTACTGCACTTATCTAAAACATTATTAGATTTAAAATAATTACAAAAAATGAATTTTTCGAGTTGAGATTAATATAAAAACATAACAAAACTTATACTACAATACACGAATCAAAAATTGTATATTAAAAAATTTATATTGCAATCATCATCAGTAGCTATTTCCTCGTGTGTGTATATAGTGTTCTTTTAATCCCTGGTCAGGGGCATAGGACTTCCACAACGTTGCCATCGAACTCTGTTTTGAGCTATCCTTTTTAGTTCTAACCAACTTGACCCAGTCAACTGCACTTCGTCAGTTACTGTGTGTCGCCAGTTCTTTACTGGTCGGCCTCTCCTTCTAGATCTCGGTGGATTCCAATCAAGAGCAGCTCTGGTGATATTGTCACTTTTTCTCGTCACAAATTCTCATTAGAAATAATATCCGGCCATCTAACGTATATGTTCCACTTAATGCATCGGTTGAAAAATGCATGTAGCTTATTATTAAGGTTCTTGTTTGCAAGCTACGTTTCACATACATACAAGAGCACTGACGTAACATTAGCATTAAAAATACTGATTTTTGTTTCCAGTGATAGTTGGGTCGAGTTCCAAACTGACTGGAGCAATGAAGACGCATTTCGAGCTTTGTAGATTCTATGCATAACATCTTCTGGGGGACCTACGTCTTGATTTATAGTAGATCCAAGATAGCAGAAACTTGTGACTTGTTTAATGATATCGTTGTTTACTACGAGTTTTGCGAATTTATCCGCATTTCCTGAGTTTCAAGTCGCTTAATTTTGTCTTCAAGGTCCACTGGATACATAGTTTAAAATCGTTGTTGCGTTGTACATCACGTCATCGAATGTAGTTAAAAATAAAATTGGTGAAATAATACAACCTTGTCTTATACCACTGTTTACATTTACAGGGTTTGATAACAGGCCCTTGTATTTCACTTGACTCTTGAAGTTCTTGTAAGCAGCTCGAATCAAATTGAGAAGTTTTCTGGGTACATTTTTTTCTTAGCGCACTCCAAGTGGCGGGACTATTTAAACGATCAAAAACCTTCTTAAAATTCACGAAAGTCAAATATATACTGCACCTAAGTCCTAAGGATGTTCTATTATTATTCGCAATGTATTTATGTGGCTCAATTATGTGCTACATTATTCCTTGGTAATTATCACATACACTATGATCACCATTTTTAATAACACTATCAGCGTACCAATATTCCATTCCTCGTATAACAATTAAACAATAAAATTATATGAAAAATAAGCACAAAAAAATTCACTTCCACTAAATTCAGTCCATGTATTAAAAAGTTCAGTTGAAGCATTTAAAAATTTGTATACATGCAAAGTATGAAATTTAATTTTTTAAATTATTTATTTATTTGATTTTGTTCTTATATTTTTTCCAAGTGTATGTTTTAATTTTAATTGTATGATGTGTTACGCAGATTTAACTACTGACAATGATTGACATTTTTAAAATACAATTTTTTACGAGTATTTTGTTGTATGTATATCTATTCATTCGAAAGCTTTTGTAAACAACAGTGACAAAACTACTCAATTTATGAAAACAATTTCACAAAGCAGTTATAAATTAAAAAAAACGGAGAATTTTTTGTACATAAACTTTTCTTCATCTCTTACGGTTTTTAAAGATAAATAATTTCCCGCCTAGCGAGAGGATTCATGATCCGATTTTGTCCATTCACGAACTCAAAGTCACTCAGCTCTAGAACACGCGAAAAAATTCATGCTTGTTCCCTCTTGTCTTTTTTCAGTGATCTTGTTGACGGACAGGCGGACATTAGAAAGTGAAATAAGAAACAATTTCGGTATAACGTGTTAAAATTTATCCCTTTTTATACCTCCTCAACCATTGACTTTAGTAAAAAATTAATGTTTATGATAAAACCATTGTGATTATCAATATGATAAACCTTATATTTTTGACGAAGAAGAATTTTTCGGAATATATTTCTAGGCATCAAAATACATACTTTCTGCTTATTTTCAAAACTACATCACCTAATATAATGAAGATCTTCGTTTTACTACTTATAGACTGATCTAAATAACCAAATATTACCTGTATTTCTTTACCAGCATCCAACATACTTGGTTTAAATTCGAATGTAAATAATTTTGTTTCATTTGGTTCAAAATTTAATAAATTTCCATTATGTTCTTGTGATGATTTTGATTCAAATAGCTCAATATTATAATTTGGACTATTTATTATTATTGATATTTTTGAAAATATTATATTGATTGACGTACGACATCTATAAAAATAAATGACATAGTTAGTTCTTATGATGATATTTACCGGATTCATTACCGGGCATTATCCCCTGCGAAAGCATCTACACACAATGGGATTCCATAACGGGTCCATTGTGTGCAGATTGTGTGACGAGGAAGAAGAAACATCCAGCCACATTATTTTTGACTGCAAACCTCTAGGTTACAGCAGATACAAGATATTCGGTGCATTTCACCCCGAATATATGAACCTTCAGGAAGACCTCCTGATAAGCAAGCTCCTGGCCATTGCCAACATATGAGAGAAGCGAATCTCGTCAGACTGAAGTAAAAGGGGAGCACAATGGACCACAAGGTCGAAGTGCAATACTTTTTAGACCCCAAGATATATCTATGTAGTTCTTATGAGTACGTTCTTATGATACTAAAAACTCTATTACAGCATATTGAGTATGCTCGGGGTACTGAGTATGCTTCAAAAGTGGATATTTTTTCGTCATTTCGTTCATGTCAAAACGATCATGACGATCTTGAAACTTTCTTAAGTCAACCGATTGATATAATATATACTACAATACATACATACCTACAATATACTTCTACATATACAGTATCATTGACTGAATAGGTATTCTTTGTAAATCTTGCTTTCACTTGCATACACACACTTAATTTATTCATTTCAACATTAATTACTGTCGGTTCAACTTTGTTGTTTACTGGCTTCCATACATCTATTATTTGATGATCAGTTAATGACAGTGGCATTTCTTCATTTATGTTCGTTGATATTGTTTGTTTCTAGCATCAATGCAAATGCAATAATTAATTTTAATTTTTAAATAATTATGTATAGTAGGTGATAGTAGAATAGCTGATTATTTGGACTGAGTGCGATATCTGTGGCATCACAAAATAGTGAACTTTTTTTGTAGAATATATCAAAAAAAGCAAAAGAAAAAGAATAAAAAATATCAATATCTCGTCTAGTTTTTGACATATCAAATTTTGGCGTTATAAAATAATCAGCTATGAGAAGTGCTAAAGTCATAATAAAGTGTCAATTGTGTCTGTATTGTTAAGTCTGAGTTTGCGTAGTGTGGAACGTGTGTTTTTGCGCTTTGATTATATCACTCATTAGGGATTTTCCACACAAAGCGGCATACCGTCGACGCCAAAGTTGTCTCTTCCTTGTTAGATACATGGATTTTGTAAGAAAAAAAATTTTTTCTTTTAAAAATATTGTTTATTTCTTACAAAACACATGCATTCAACAAGGAGGGCAACATTGTCGTCGACGACTTTTTCACACAGAGTGGCAATGTTCTTCTTTTGTTAAACACATGTGTTTTGTATGAAATAAACAGTAAGATAAATGTTTTTTATTTATTACTAAATACATGTATTCAATAAAGAGGAGACAAATTTGCCATCGGCAGAATGTCGTTGAATATGAAAAAGCTCTTAGTATAGGAACTTCGTATTTTTCGGCCTTGAGTATATTAACTTGATAGTCTGGTCTTGCAAATCTATATATAATATTTTTTCTATTTATTATTTTTGTATACCTGCTATTTATTAGTCAAATTTTTATCGGTTTATTAATTTTAATCTTTTGAAATGTCTAAAACTAATCGATATAATGATTTTTTACCAAATGGCGGCACGCTAATTACTAATTTCTATTTTGTATTCTTCTTTTTTTTGTTTATTTTGTGGTATTCTAAAAAAATAAATTTAACATTTTTGGCGCCATGGAAATCATACTGTTGCCGATTATTTGACAATTCACAATTGTCTATATGTGCTATGTAACACAACCCGAGTTTTTTGTCTTATATAATCGAGATGGTTTTAGTCCATGCATTTAAAAATCAAATCAAATCTATTATCAAATTTTAAAATTTATAATAAATATAAATCAAAATATAATTTTGTTGATTTTAATTGTTTACAAACATCAGTACTCAAAGCGACCTGCCAACTAAACCGCACACTTGGTGCGTTTACCGAACACCATACGCTTTAAAGTGCGTCCACGCGCTCTTACCCTCTATGACGCGCTGCGATATTTTCAAATGAAAATATCAATCAATGCGCTTTCATTGGACAGAAAAAATTATATATGTAATAGTTCTATATGGACAGTTGGTATAGGAAAGAATGTCCCAACATTACGGTGCCGATTATATTTATTCTCACCATCCTCTAAGACACATTGACCATGCTGCGCATTCGCAGAACACAATTGGTCGCTTGGAGGAGAGAGAATCAATATAATCGGCACCGTAATGTTGGGACAGCTTCCACTTATAGAAACTGTCCATATAGGAGTATTACACATATGGAAAAAATACAATACACGTCGATGCGCTTTAAAGCGCGTCGTGTTTGGTAAACACACTCACTGTCTATTTCACTTAAATCTCTGCAATTCATTCACAAATAAACAAATCCAAATACAAAAAACTTTTGTTTGAAATTTAATATTTAAAAAAATGTTTAATAACTTATTTTTTATTTAAAAACTTATCAAAGAAGGAAAATATTTGAGATAACAGTTAACTAGGTTTGTTACATTTTCAGTTGTTTTTTATACCCGGCATGTACAATATATAACAGGGTATATTAATTTTAGTTCCGACTTTGTAACGGTTAAACATATTGATCGCAGAAAAAAATTTCTGGTATATGTGTTCATAAAATAACCTAATTAGTTATCGTCAACACGATAACTAACAAACGAAGAGATAACGAGCTAAAATTTTATGTGTGTCTAGAGCGAAAAAGTAAGGTCAAATCGTGAAAGGGCAAAAAATAAACAACTTTTGTTTATTTTTTCTTAAAAATAAACTTTTGTTTGAAACTTTTTTTATAAATTTAGTATATACCGGGTATTTAAGCAATTAACTCAGTTACTTGTTATTTTCACTTGTTTTTCTATTAAAATCTAGGAGAAAGTATTTATATTTTTCTATTGTCAATTAACCTTATGGTCGAAGTGTAGCCCGTCCAGGGCAGCCTCTACAATCTATCTATCATCTATTGTCAATTAAACTTTTTCACTTGCGGGCTGAGTATATTGCATATTGTTTGCATTTTGTTAGTCTATTGCCGCACGTATATCTGTGCGACAGGCCGAGTTTAAGGGGTAAATACTTACATTTAAAACATTCAATAAATATTTGTAACATAATAATTTATATTGTTTGTCCATAGATATACTAGATGATAATATTTCAATTGAATAAGTAATAAAATCTTCTATGTTACCAGTATATAAAGCACATTCTATTGTTTTTTTTAATAAATTTGTCAATATTGTAAACCATTTTTCTGATCGGTAATCCCTTAACATGTGTGTTATCAATCTAAAATCAATTGTAATGCAATTAAGAATAATTTTCGTCCAAGTATTAATCATTCTAAACATATCTAGAGAGCGGTGAATTCTAACATGTGGAGGCAATCCGATGATCCTATAGTCTTTTAGATTTTAGAACATGATTCTTCATATATATGTATTTTAGCTGGATGAATGTTATAAATCACGTAGAAGTTTCGAATGAGTAATGTAACTGAGATAATTTGCTACAAAAATGAATTTTTTTTTTATAGGAGAAACCGTTCATGAGTACAAAATTATTCGTGCACAGAATCGAAAGCGTAGACTATTATTTTATATGTTGGCCAAAAGGCAATATACAGGTCTATATATTTGTACCTTGGAGTAAGAATAGCCAGTGCCAATAAAATTATCATAATTATTTACATTATTGGAAGGCTAGATTTTAAATTCTTTACCATTTAAGGTTGATCGGGCACATGCATAGGTAAAATCGGCAATGTATAGATAAAAATCTGAATTTTTGATATGTTATTAATCACACTCTAAGGGAGCAACTCTACACTCTAAGGAACATATTTTCCAATCATGTTTCAAACTTCAATAGTTTTGGCTGGGCGATGATGAATCAGTTAATTAGGACATATTCTATTATATTTATAGTTATTTGTATATTTAGTATTATTATTTTGATGTTCTATACAGATTGTACTATCAGCCATAGAAGTTATGTCCTTTTTTCAAAATTGTATAGTCATTTTCCCAAAAAAACGAATGAATAAGGCACAAAATGACTATACAATTTCTAAAAAAAAGGACACAACTTCTGTGGCCCATAGTACATATAGTCAATAACTTACGTGAGTGCTTTACCATAGTCTTTTATTAAACAATATTCATCAGCCATTTGTACAACAACAGCTGTACGCATGCGTGGACATTTATTTGCTTTGAAATGGAATATCGCTGAGCCAAATAAGTTTATAATTATATTCTAAAATTAAAAAAATATGTGTATTTAATTAATATATTTAAGAATTATTTATTTATTTCTATTAGCTACTAATGACAAAATGAAATGATTAAAACTCTTCACGTACAGAAATTATATTTCTATACGTGAAGAGAGTTAAGAAAATCGATTTCTCAAAGCAATTAATAAAGTTTGCTCTAAAATTTCAATCACAAATTTTACAGAGTGTTTTAACACAAAATCAAAGTTTTTTTATACATAGCGCTGTTTTATGAAAAATTATTTAAAAAAATTATTTACTTCAAATTTGTTTTCTAACTTATACCCGCGACTTTACTCGGGTTTTCTTTTTATAAATCAGGCTCCCGTTATCATAACGAGATACATACCAGTTTTTAAGTCTTATCATAAGCTTTTAAATACAAAAAATTCTATAATAGTTGGCCTGGTAATTTTTACGTGAAGTTCGCACAAACAAGTCAGTGAGTGAGTGGAAATGAATAAGGTTATAAGATATTAGACATATTACTAAAATCTCAAATTAAGTAAATGCTAGTCACTTCCATTGGTATAATATAACCGAAAGGCAACCAACTAACAATGGATAAATAGACGTCAGTTTACAAAAAACAATTTAAAAATAAAAGGTTATTATTCGTTCGTATTTATAAATAATAAAAGAATGAACTTACTGAATGATTGATAGTATTAATCTCTTGTAATTGTAATTGTTTAATATGTTCTTGTTCAATTAATGGATCAATTGGTTGTTCACCTGGTCGATTACACCATGTTCTTTGACCATAAAATTCATTTACATTTGGTGGAGTCGCAATGTTCGTTTGACTTACTGTTGCATTTGTTGTATTTAAATTTTTAGAAATTTTAAACACTTCTTGTTGACGTAATTTTGCAAAATGTGCAGCTTGTTGATAGTAGAATCCAGGATGTTGTGTTTGAACAACAGGAAATAAATGTGTGACTTCATAAAATAAATCACCAAATGTACTAAATCTAAATAAGAATTTTTTTAAACATTTAATCAAACTAATTCGGAAAAAAATTAATGTTGAAAAATATAAAAATTATTTAACTGTAATAATAATACATGGTATTTTACCATCATCAGGCGTTTAATTATAGCAGGGTATATGCGGAAATGGACTAATTAGATCATATTATATTATATTATGAAAATCTATACTTTTTCTGCGATCAAAATTTCTAACCGTTACTAAGTCGAGACTAAACTTTATATGCCTTAGTGTATATTATATATACCGGGTATATATATATATACGTTAGCTTGTTTATATATATATATATATATATATATATATATATATGGTGTCCAGAAAGTACTGCAGAATAAAATTCTGAGACGAAAAGTCCTTTACTATTTTTTAACCTGGCGTACAGGTAATTAGTTATTAATTAAAGTAAGTAACCAATCAGAGGCGCGCAATAGCGGTAAGCAGGGAAGTGGGAGAACCAGCAGCGAATAAATAATAATAACTGACTCTCCCACTTACCTGCTTACCGATATTGCGCGCCAATCAGAGGTCCCAGTATGTTAGCTTGCACGGTTTTTATAAAGCATAAATATCCAAAACGGTAAGTATTTTAACTGTATTTATTAATAATGGTATAATTTTTCTGTAACACACCGTGTGTTACATCAAACCATAGCAACACTAAAATCGTTGATTACGTCATCAGCAGCTAACTGATAAATATTAAGATTTATGGCAGGGCGTGAAGCTTAATATTTCAACCTACTTACTGGCAGTAGTTACTAAGTCGTTCACCAGAGCGCAACCATGAAACTTGTCGGCCTAAGGATATATTACGGGGTTGAGGCAGGAAACATCAACCTACTAGCTCTAGTTTATAATTTTCCCACCAGAGAGCATATCCAAGTTAGTGTTCCTATAGTCCGTGTCACCGGCAAGTATAAATTATTAATATAGTACACTAATTTAGGGTATATAAATATATACTATTTTATTTTTTCAAAACTTTGTTCTCAGCATTGCAAGCAATCCAAAAAGGTATAATATATCTTAAAATATTTGACCCAAAAAAGTAACCAATATGATAAAATGAATTTTTGTTGCTTCGAGTTGAGACATAGTTATTCAAATAATAAAACTGATATAACTGATGAGGGTTGTTTTATTACTTTGTTTGGTATCATTTAGGTTTAAATTAAATAACACACGGAGGTCGAAATCTCGCAGTAGGATCTTAAGACTAAAAATCAATTTCATAAAATAACAACTCAAATTAAAAAAAAAAACTTAACTGTTTCGATAACCATGCATAATGTTCAAATTGTAACTGTTTAAAACCAAATGAACGTGATTTATAGTAATCAATATGTGCTTTAAATTGTGATATTGAATCACGTGGTAAACGTAACGTAAATAATATGCGACATAACTTATAATTAATATAACCAGCTATTGTTTTAATTTCATATGCGTTGGTATCAACAATACGTATCTCTTGTAAATGATTATATGCATATGTGTAATGTTTATGTGATGTATGGTAATCTTGTTTCAATTCTGATAAGAACCCCATTTTAAATTCATATCGTACATACAATGATTGATGCATTGTTTTATTCAAATGTTCACGATGTGTTTTTATATTTTTAGTTAATTGTTGATAATATGTTTGAGCTAAATCATAAAATGCATTTTCTAATCGTGATATATATCTACAAATATAAATATATTTTTCATTCATTATTCTTTTACATACATATTTTTAGTCTAGGCTATCACGCAAATATACTGCTTTCTTGAAACAAATGTTGCTACTTTGCACAGTTTTAGAGGAATCTAATGAAACAATTTAAAAATCCAAATTAAAGTTTTACTTATAATTCAAGATGTCGGTTTTTGTTAATAAATTTTGTTTTTTTTCGGGTTCTTGAAAAATTAACATTTTGAAACAAGCTCTTTTTTCTGATAATTTAAAGGATTTTTAACAAAAATGGTTATATATTAGAAAGTTATGAATTAAAACATATTTCAAATTCAGATAAGCGTCTCTACCAGGAGAAATTTGGCAGTAAGCTATCCTATTGAATTATCTGAATTTGATATATGTTTTCATTCATTACGTCCTGACGACATAACATTCGACGTTTTGTTATTGTACCAAACATGTGAAAATAAAAGTTAATTGCTTAAATACCCGGTATATACTGGGTTTATGAAAAAAAGTTTCAAACAAAATTTGTTTATTTTTAAAAAGGGAACATTTTTTGTTTTTTAATGTTTCTTCTATCTCTTACGGTTTCAAAGATGAATATTTATCCCCCTGAGGGAGGCATGGTCCAATTTTGTCCATTCACGAACTTGACCTTACTTTTTAGCTCTAGAACACATACACAAAATTTATCGTTATCTCTTTTCGTTTATGAGTTAGCGTGTTGAGGAGCGGACGTAAACTGATAATACCCTTGTATATATCATATATACCGGGAATAAAAACGAGGGCTTTTCTGTATCCAAAAATCTTTTCACAGGTCAGGTTTGCTTGTATGGTAGTTTTCGATTAAGAAGGTATAAGAACATTTCAAGTTCATATAATTTGACCGAAAAGGATTTTCCATTTGTTTGGAGGAATGTTATTTAAAAAAAAAACGAATTTATTGTGTTAATTATCAACTAAAAATCAAGTTTCAGATCAGGTAGTTACTTAATAAACCTCTGTGCAAAGTTCCAGTTCAATCGGTAATACCGGTCTAAATTTAAGGATCTTTGTTCAAAAATTACAGTATATTGTACATACGCTAGACAAGTAACGAAATAATAAATGTTCTCACCCAATTAAATGATTATCATGTGGCAGTAATATAAATAAGTGTTCTGAACTTATTTCACATGTCGAACATAAAATTGCAGCACGATCGGTGGCAATTAAATCATCTGAAGCTGGTACTTGTGGTGCTATTTGTTGTATTAATACAACAACTATACGAATATTTCGACCATTCACAGCAGCTCTGCAATCCATTCAATAAAATTAGGTTATTTTTAAATAACCTTTTCTCCTATCATCGTCAATCAACTATTGTAATTCATAAGCTTCCAGATAAAAATTTTTAAAAGACACAATTTGGATTGGCTTTGATTACTTCAGTCATACGGAACTTAAAATTTATCTCATTTTATTTAACGACATATCTAATATAATTCTGGTTGAATAAACATAAGGTAGCTTGTTAAATTGTGCGTGTGTTGGTGATTTTGTGATCAAAAACACACCAACCAAACCAACTCGGGTTTGCGTTATATTATTTTGTATCATAATATAAAAAATAATATCGACCCTTTTTGCATAGAATTTCACCTTTTTTATAAAACAACAATTGAAAATGTCGCTCTCTCCCGGTTATTATTGATCCAGAGGACCAAATATACTCCTTTTTTGTAACAATTTCTTTTTAGCTCTGAAAATGACAAAAGCCGCTAAACTGGACTTTTATCGTAATATTTTCTGCTTCCACTGAGAAAATGCGCTTAATCGATGTGATGATTAATTTTTTAATTTAATCTACATTGTAATAGGGGGTTTTCATAATTGTTGGGGCATATCTCCGGCTAACTGTATGTATCAACCTTAACGAAATGCTGAATGATTGGTTTTATAAATGATTTATAATGAAAAATGATTTTATAAAATTTTGCTCATTTATAAGTGTTTTTATGTTTTGTGTTATACGATAATTTAGCTACTGACCGATAACTTAGAAGTTTGATTGTATATATTTTTGAAATCTCTATTTTTATTTAACCCATTTTTGGACGTATATCGACGGAATACTCTTTATAAAAACAGTGTTATAAAAAAGATATGAATAAAAATAGAAAAAATGTAAAAGTACCTCATCGACTGTACTCTAGATGAACATTCAATCAACTTTTCATTCCAATTGACATCATTCCAATCCATATCGTAAAAGATAACAATTACAGCTGGTATTTGATTTAAATGTTTATTCATCCAATTGCGCTTGATAACACCTTTTGGTATATACCACTCATATGTATTACGTTTTGGTTTTACTACTGGGAATACATGAGCATTACTTAATAATTTATATTGAACAGGAACACGTTGCATTTTATCATTTGTACGAAAATCACACCATATTGTTTTATGTATTGCATTATTTACTGTATCCAAACCACTAAATCCAATTAAGGCTTGCGGTTTTATTAGCAGTTCTGGCGGAAAATCCACATTTGGGTCCATCAATAATTGTTGTGCACTCGCACTTGATTGCATTTTACTATGAATTTATTTTATCTATAAAATTTAAAAATTACTTATAAATGCTATTTACTAACTTTTTGTAATTGTTTCAAATATCAAAGTTTTATTACCAAATTAGAACATTAATTCCAAACGATATTTCTAAATAATTAATTCAATAATGTATATAAGATAACCTCTTTTAATTTCTGTCAAATTTGATTTTATACAACAAACAAGTCTACATGGGGCTAAAATATTTTAAGAAAGGATACTACAATTTTATTTTTAAACCCATTGACAGAATTTAAACATTTTAATTGTCACCATTCTTCAAAACTCAAACTTGTCAAAAGACATCAATCCATAGAGATATTAGAAAGAGTAGAGACATTAAGTATTCGAGATTGATAATAAGATCGCAGTCCCAGAAGAACTTTCAGAATCCAACATTTCAAGAAAAACATTATATTAAAAAATTTTTTTATACATATTTAACAATTGCCTTATGATAACAAAATCGGGGGATACAGTTTGGTGTTTATAGTTTGTTTAGTTTTTAACCGACTTCAAAAAGGAGGATGGTTCTCAATTCGTCTGTATTTTTTGTTTTTATTCAGTATCATATAATATTTGACGCTTTTATTTATATCCAAGTTTTTTTATAAATTTTATTATTTCTTTAGTTATTTAATATCTTTAATATCCTTTTGTACACTCCCGTTCATAAAAAATTGAATCAGTTGAAACATTCTAAGTGTTATTGTATGTAATATACATATATTTAGTAATCAATACACTACGTAAATTAAAATAGACCCAATAGCAACATTGTCTAGTGCATCTATCACTGTCTATGTACAGTATGCTATGATATAACGTTCTTTGTTATCTCCACCAAGGACTGATCTAGCATAATGCATAGCATAACACTTTTTATTATAATGTTGGATGCTTTATAAGTATTTTGTTGTATTATTTTAACGGCATTTCAACAATGAAATATTTCTCAAAGGCAAACAAAGTGTAACAAAGACAATATATCATGGTAACTGCATATAGACAGCGATAGATACATTATACACTGTTTACATATTGGATGTAGTTTAAAAAACAAGCTGTATACGCTTAGAATGTGACTTACTGGTGGTTCAATTAATACGCACGGGAGTACACATATAATTCTTGGTAATTGAATTTTTTTCGGCTACATGATTTGTTCAGTGAACACGTTAAAAGTTTATTCGGTCTACGAATTTGTATTTTACGCAAAATCTAATTTAATTTGTTTAATGTGTATTATACGAGGAATTAGCGACTGGAGTCGTTCAACTATTACGTCACAGGGCATAGTGACGATGGGCAAGGTGGGAGTCGGACTTTAAATTACGTCATGAAAAAATAAACTTTTTTTTACATAAGCTTACTGATGACTGAAAAAGTTTTAAGAATTAGCGTGACGTAATAATTGAACTGCCCCTACTGATGATGATTAAAATATTCAATAGCACTCCAATTTAATCCGGATCGTTTTGAGGAAAAAAATCATCGTTCAGTGCCGATTATTATCGAAAAAGCAAATTATTTCAATAGCAGATCGTTTTTGTTATTTCAAAGACGAAAGAGTTATTTTAAAATTATATGGGATGTAATCAAATAAAACATAATGGTTTTTATTAAATCTATTTAATAGGAACTTTACCACCAGAAAAATTTTCAAAAGAATCGTGCTACTGGAAGCACTCTTTATTATTCAAGTGCTCTAACTTCTAGATAGATAAATAGGTTGTAGAGGCTGCCCTGGACGGGCTACACTTCGACCATAAGGTCCATTGTGATGCCTAAGGATGTGAGTGGAGTGGAAAGAATTTTTGTGTATAGACTAGGAATTGGTAGGATATGCGGCTGCAGCCGACTATGGTAGGAACTATGTCGATATTCATCTGGAGTTCGTTCTTGTCCATACGCCGATAGTTTAGTGAATTAACCACCCTTTTTTTCTGAATAATTGACAAGATGTCGATGTCGGGATTCAAACCCATAACCTCCCAGTTTCCATTTAGGCATACTGTGCAGACATAACGCCTTAGACCGCTTGGCTACTTGGACTGGTCTCTAACTTCTATATCTCTATGGTTATTATATTGATGTATAATGATTGAAGTTTCAAGAAGTACATGCCATATGTTATTTGTATTTTCGTAATCATTAATGATACTATTTGATTTTCCACATGTGCTAATCATAATTCGACAATTAATATGGAGAGATTAGATTTAAAAAAGAAAAAGCTACCTATCACAAGAGATGAGTTAGAGAAATTAAGTAAAAGTGTAAGTAAAAAAATTATATATTCTAGTTTTAAATTGATATTATTCGTAAAATTTATTTTTAGGAATTAATTGATAAAATAATTCAAATAAATGCACATAATACTCAATTAATAAACATTATCAATAAAAGTTCTTCTACAAACGTACAAAATGGGCCATCGAAGAAAAATCAAAAGCCATTTGATTTTTCCAAGTAAGGGAAATTTTCAATTTGTCGTTGATATCTGCGAAAAGCTGAAGACAGCAAAATATTCCTAAATAGAGAAAAAAAACTTATCCGACAAAAACATAAATATGAAAGAGCAAAGTTTTCGCACACAAAAAGTATTAATATCCCAGCAAAAAATGTTCGCCTTAAAAGTAGTGAAATCTATGCAAGGACCAAGTTTTTTAACAAAAATGAGAAAATGATTGATATATATTTATTCGGTAATTTCTCACGTGCAGAGTTATCGTATTTTAACTGCACCTGAGAAACTTGTCCTAAAAAATATATACCAATCTTTTTCCCATTTTTGTTAAAAAAAACTTGGTCCTTAAATAGATTTCACTACTTTTATAGAACATCCGAATGACTGGTGTACACTTCCGTTCATAAAAATTGAACCAGTAAGTCACATACTAAGCGTATATATTACTAAATATATGTATAATATTCGCCGTGACTATTCGCCTGGTCCACGGGATACTTAAAACTTTGATAATTATGGGAATATTTATGTCAATTTTTAACCAATCCAGCATTGCCATCAATTCTCAGAAGCTATTCAAACAATAGACCTTTTAATTTTAAATAATGATTTGCTTTTGTTTCGAGCAAATTGTTTCAAATGAATTAATTCAGGCTAAAAATACGTAATAAATCGTACTAAACATAATTTTATTGCTTGAATAGCTTCTGAGAATTGATGGCAATGCTGGATTGGTTAAAAATTGACATAAATATTCCCATAATTATCAAAGTTTTAAGTATCCCATGGATCGGGCGAATAGTCACGGCGTATAATATTTCATACAGTAACAATGTTTCAATTGGCTCAATTATTATGAACAGGTTCATGAATGTATGTAGACTGAAAGTTATAACTGTTTATGGATATTTTGTCTCAGTCATTGGATGAATGCAGATAATCATAAAGAATTATTCGCTTTTAGACCAATAAAAATAAAAATATTGAATCCTTTTTAGAGTACATTACAGACATATACTATTAAAATTATATTATCTAGGATGGGACTATAAAGGTTTTGCATGTCAAGAAGACAGCACAGAAACAATTGAACATTATTTATTTGATGCTCTAATTAAAACATGTTTAATCAAAGACCGTAATTCATCAAATTATCATCGTTGTGGACGTACTGATAAAGGTGTTAGTGCGTTTTGCCAAGTAAGTTTCGATAGACAATTTTCACATTCTTTCCTTTGAAATTATCATTACATTATTTTTAATTTAACTACAGTATGCGGGGGTAGTTAAGATGCTATAGTGCATCCCAATAACACACTTATCCTTGTCACAGAATCGGCAGAAAGTCGTATCGTTCTCGCCTGTTCGAAGTCGGGCCAGGTGCTTTTCAAGTCAGCAGTGATCCATCAAAAGCGACTCGGATTTTCAAGTAATTCTTTTTGTCTAAAAGGTTTTTTACTTCCCCAGCCTTGAAAGATTTACTAATGTTTATTTATTCATGTTTTTGATGCTTCTCAGTTTCTCTTTCAAACCATATTATTTAAAAAAAAATTCTACCTCCTTTATAAGGCCCAGTTGGCCTTTCTATATTCCTATGTTAGCATGTTCTTTGGATTTTTAACTTTGAATTTTGCCCCAATTCCTAGAACAATTATTTGTATTTTATAAATACGTATTTCAGCTACAAAGTAGTCATCATCAGTATGAATTAGCTAATCGTAACTATCTCCGGGATATGGAGTCAAAGATACGTTACTCGTTGCTAATTTCGTGCGTGAGATTCGAAAGTTGTTTTTTTTAAAAGTTGTTTAATTTTAAAAAGTTGTTTATTTTTAAAAAAGGGACATTTTTTTCCTTTAAATTTGTTTTCTATCTCTTACTGTTTCAAAGATGGATATTTTCATATATTATCTCTATGATATTTTCCCTTCTGCGGGGGATGCACTGTCCGATTTTGCCCACGAACTTTATCTTATTTTTTATTAACTCTAGAACAGTTTTTGAGTTATTGTATTGATGCACAGACGAACGGACCGACATGCGGAAATGGACTAATTAGGTCATCTTATGAACACTTATACCAAATTTTTTTCTGCGATCAATATTTTCAACCGGTTCAAAGTCGGGACAAAACTTAATTTACCCTTGTATATATTATAAATACCGGGTATAAAAGTTTAAATTGTAATAATAATTAACTTTTATTTTTAGGTAATATCAATAAATGTTCGAAGTAAATTTACTAAGAATGAACAAAACAATGAAGAATCGTTAAATGATGAAATTGAATATTGTAAATTATTAAATAAAGTATTACCAAAACAAATACAATGCATAGCTTGGTATCCATTAGCAAATGGAGAGTTTAGTGCTAGATTTGATTGTGAATCTAGAACATATAAATATTTTTTTCCAAAATCACATTTAAATATTCATGTATGTATACCTAATTATTTATTATTTCTTTAAATTTACAACAAAAATTTATTCGCTGAAAAACTACTTTGTTTCGTAAGTAATATATTTTAAATTTCTTTATAAAAACTCAATTTAAGTTTTTTAATTAGTAAAGTAAGAAAGATCCGATTTCTGGTTATGTAAAATAGCTTATTATTCGCTCTTTATTATATACAAATTATTTTCCTCTAAACTACACTGTTATTTTCCTGTAAACAAGCCCTTGTCATTGATTTTAAATTTTAAGTGAATCATTTTGACAGCATTTATAATATCTGTTTAAGTTTAAGGGTCGATCCACACTATAGTGCCGATCACGGTTCGTTCTCGGTCTCATAAAGTCTAATCATGTTCACATTATATCATGTTCATCTTCTAATTCGCGCACAGTCAAACTTCAATATTCTTCAATCGCAAGTCGCACGCACTCTATATTATCCGGTGTTGTTATCGTCGAAGGTCGGCCAGAACAGGGATCACTATCAACAGATGTGCGGCTACTTTTGAAACGATTATACCACTCTTTTATTTGTGTTTTGCCCATACACTCATCTCCAAAGGCCTTCTGCATGATTTGAATAGTTTTTCCGAACTAGTTTTTCCGAGTTTAAAGCAAATTCGTTGATCTGATCTTTCAGTCATTTTTAACAATAACAAAATATGTCCTAGGGACTTCATATGTCCTATATATATCCTATTCTAAATCTAAACTTTCTGAAAGTAAGTGCTATCATTGGACTTTCAGTCAATAAAAAATATCATGAATTATCAATTGTCATAAGTACAAAGCTCAAATATGATTAATTTCGGTGTAACGGAGTTTTGGTGTTTCGTATAATGACACCGAATATTTATTGTATCAAAGATAAGGTTTTTAAAAAACAGAAAGTTTTTTTTTGTATGAGGTTTCGAAGCGAATAGATTTTGACTTGAAAAATCAAAAACAGGCAATAATGTTAGTTAATTATTTATGTGTTTAGGCAATGGAAACAGCTAGTCAATATTTATTAGGCACGCATGATTTACGTAATTTTTGTAAATTAGACGTTGCGAATGGTGTAACGTCATACATAAGAAATGTGACACATATTTCCATTGATAAATTAAATGAGAATAATCAAAATTATACATACGATATGTATGTATTAACAATAACTGGTAAAGCATTTCTATGGCATCAAATACGTTGTATAATGTCTATATTGTTATTGATTGGTGAAGATAAAGAGAAACCCGAAGTGATAAAAGATTTATTAAATGTTGATTGTGTTACAAATAAACCGCAATATATATTAGCATCTGATTTACCATTAAATTTATATAATTGTCAATATAATATTGATGTAAATCAATGGATATTTAATAGTGAAGCATTGAAATATTCTATTTGCTGTTTGCAACAAACTTGGTGTGAAAATGCTGTTAAGTAAGTCTGATCAATCAATTTTTTAACAAGTAACGAGAGGAAAACATTTATCAGGGGATTGATTCTGTGAATTAGATTAGATTCTTCACTTTTCACATTTTCTTCTGACATATATTTATCCAATTCCGTTTTGCCAATTTGAATATTCATCATGAACTCTTCTTCGGAGCACGTCCATATGATTTATTATTTTATTGTTGCCCGTAGTGTATACAGTAAAGTCCGGCTAATTCCGGTAGATGGGAACGAACTTAGTGCGGATCACCGAAAGTGTAGTGGAACCATTCCACATCCCCTCTACTGTTTATAGAGTGACTATTATGTACGTTGAACACCCACAGATGCATGAAAATGTCGATCTACATTTCATTCACATCTCCGTGTCAGGTTGCTGATTCTGCTTCGGGCACCTCCCCAGGTGATAGATAGGGAAACGCTCTCCGCATTCAAGCGGAAGTCTCAATACTAGTTATTAGCTAGTATTGTGACTTGAACTGCGTTTAAGGTTCACTAAGTCATTCACTGAGTCCTAAGTCATTAATGCGTTTAAATACAGATTTTTCAAGCTTTTCAATTCCACGATAAAAAATATGAAACCCTATTTAAAAAATCAGTTTGACCCTGAAATAACCTAGAAGGTAACTTTCAAGGGCCTCGATTTCTCGAAAACTGTCCATTTTTGACGTTTGTGCCTATTCGATTTTTTGATCAGGACGTCATGAAGTATATATCACAATTACACCCAATTTAGCAAAATTGGGAATATCTCTCTTAATATCGGATGATATTGGTAAAATGGAAAAATTTGTGTTAAGAGAAATTAATTTTACATCAATTTATCTCTTGACCATTTTTTCTGTAAATCTAAAATTTACGATTTTAATCGTTTAGCTCCTACGTAGTTCCTATTTGTAGATTTTTTTCATATTTTCTATTATACATTGGTCATAATGATTTCTTTTAGATCATCTATGGTTCAAACAATGGTAAATGATTTAATAAATCAGTATAATGATTATTCTAAAGCAACAAATGATGAGACAATGGATAATACATTTATTTATAATCAACATGAATTATTATTAGCAAAAGAAACTCAATCTAAAGTATATCAGCCATTACTTCAAAGAAAAACATGTGGTAAGTATTGTTAAAAAGATTTTAAAAAAAATCTTTTAAGGATGTTCCCAGCATGATATTCACAAAAATAACGTTTTCTAATAAATCCCGAAGTTTCAGAACTTTTGACCGTTTAGAACGCGAGATAATTAATAACAAAGTTATCATTCTCTCTCATTAGAAGCATGTAAAACTTCATGCCCGCCCAACTATTATCTGTTGTATTAAAAAAAATACTCGACAGAATTTAAAAAAAAAAAAACTAGAATAGTAAAGATGCATATTGATATTGCGTATTTTACCGTTTTGTTTTCGAAGTATAAAAGTTTAAAATTATTATTTTTTCAAAGTAACATTATTTTGTGTATATGAAGAGTGAATTTGTCTATGTGTTGCGTATGTGTGTATATATATATTTGATCTGTAATAAAATCAAACCAGTTTTTTGTCCTGATTATATAACACAGTACTGGAACGTCCTTAAATGTGTAAAATATTGTTTTTGGATGGCAACTGGTGTGGATTCTAGAAGAATTGGGAATAACTTTGCTAGACAGTTTGTCGAGATAAAATCATTACAAATATCTTTGGAACAAAAGAATATTATAATTGAAAACAAAATTTAAAAAAATAGTAATTAGAAATAGTCTCTTAATTTTTTTGCTAAAGTCAATGGTTGCGAAGAAATGACGGAGGGGAATTTTAATACATTATGCAGAAATTGATTTTTCCACAAATTTCAAATTGTCTACACAAAAAATCTACAGAAGTAGATTATATACAGTACTATTATAAATTTTTCAACTGATTTACAATTGTACCTAAATTTTCTTTTGGATACATCAACGATACAGCCTGTATAATATAAACGACATTTCTATACTCGACCAGTCCAAGTGGCCGAGCGGTCTAAGGTGTTATGCCTGCGCAGTATGTCTACTTGGAAACTGGGAGGTTATGGGTTCGAATCCCGACATCAACAGTTTGTCAATTATTAAGAGAAAAAAGGGGCGGTTAATTGACTAAACTGTCGGCGTATGGGCAAGAAAGAAGTAACCGGCTATGCTTGAGAAGGTTTTCTGCAGTTTTTTGACTAGCAAACTAAATTTTGTCCGATTTCAATGAAATTATTTTGGAAACCCACTATTGTTGGAGTTTTCTTTCGTTTTCTATAATATATATAATATAGAATTGTATAAAGTTTTTCTGTATCAAAATACAAGACCAATACTCAGACCATCTCAAAAATTGGTTTTTCTCTACAAAATTGTGGATCTCGAAAAAAATTTCATCAAAACATGAAAAAATATGCCTGTGATTGACCAAAAAATATTTTATTTTTTTATTTTGTTGAAATATTTTTTAACTAAATTAAATTTTCCATGACCATGAACAAATTTCCATGTCTTCTCTAACCTAAAAAAAAGTTCATGACAATTCAAGGATTTCCAGGTCTGTAGCCACCCTGATTTGGTATATTATTGTATTAAATACACAAAATGTAGCTTTGCTGTAAAAGTAAATTCGATAAATATTTCCAAGTTTTATCAGCCTGTTCAACTTTTAATATGAAATTAATGGAAATTTAATATTCTTTTACATTTTAGAAAGTTTAGAAAATCGTATAACACATTTTAATAAGAAACGAAAAACTCATAATTTATCTCCGTTGTAACTGTGGCAAACGATATTAACAAAGAAGGGAGATCCGATGGCTGATTAGCATTAAATCGAATTTTATGAATAAATTACAAATGTTCATTTATATTTTAATGAAGTGTACCTAAAATAAACATATTTCAAATAAACGTTTTTCTATTTTTAATCTTTGTTTTTTCATTATAAACTTTGGGTAAGGACGAAAGAAGTACAAGTTATCTTACGATGTTGTTGGGTATTTTGTTGCTGATTATGAGGTAAGTTTATTAAAGTGCTTTTATCATATTTTTGAGTAGTTATTTTACGCTGTTCAAAATATTGAATAATGAGTATAAAGCTTATGAAAAATTCAACAAATGGCAGTGTGATATACTCTATTAAGGCACTAATATATAGTGCCATGGAGACTAGACAAGGAGACCGAACTCCATGTAAACAAATGGCTGACAAAAATAAGATGTCAGTAGTGCGCATTTATGTAGTATTATAAAAATTCAAATTAAACTAATTAATTAAATTATTAATTTGTTCACTTCAAAATAAAATTGGTTACTTGCTTACTTCACTCCTATTTATTATACTCTATTTCGGTGCAAAAGGAAAACTAGCGACGCTAGTGGCACAAACAGTAAATATACCTTCTACCATTACGTTGACAAATTTTGTCAATTCTCCTTGAGTTCGGTCTCCATGCATAGTGCTCTTGTTCTATATATAGAACTGTTTGTAATATTGACTGTAGGATATAAATTATATGACAGTTCGAAAAAAATTCAACAGGTGACAGCGCTGCATAGTTACATATACATATACTATATTAGCTGCATGAAGAATAGATATATTAGGAGAGTGAACGTACCCATAGAACCCCCAGGAAGTTGGCCCGACACTTTGGAATTTCCCAATAAATAATACATCAAATAATTGCTCCCGATTTGCTCCTAATTGCTCCGCAGTTTTTATTATTTGCTCCATCATAGATTTTGAGAAAAACTCAAAAAAGTAAAAGTGAAAAAAACTAGATCGTAGGGACATTTTGAAAAACCGATTTCAGCTGAACCAAGACGATTTAAAGAGTTTTTTATGAACCAGACAATTGATCCCTGTTTACTCTTAATTGCTCCACTATTAGATATAAGAAATTCACATTCGTTATATGAGAAATAATCGAAAAACAAGAAGCGGCTATGGAAGTGATGGGAGGCAGGCCAACTTCACAACCCGAATTCGAATGAATATAATTAACGAAATTTAAAAAGAATTGAACTGGTCAATTGCTCCCGAATTGCTCCTAATTGCTCCGCAGTTTTTATTATTTGCTCCATCATAGATTTTGAGAAAAACTCAAAAAAGTAAAAGTGAAAAAAAACTAGATCGTAGGGACTTTTTGAAAAACCGATTTCAGCTGAACCAAGACGATTTAAAGAGTTTTTGATGAACCAGACAATTGCTCCCTGTTTACTCTTAATTGCTCCACTATTAGATATAACAAATTCACATTCGTTATATGAGAAATAATCGAAAAACATGAAGCGGCTATGGAAGTCGTGGGAGGTAGGCCAACTTCACAACCCGAATTTGAATGAATGTAATAAACAAAACTTAAAAAGAATTGAACTGATCAATTGCTCCCAAATTGCTCCGCAAAACTCATTAATTGCTTCTCAATTGGGTCCAAACTAATGATAGAAAATCTGTTCACATTAAGACCTAACCGGATGCTGGAGCATTCAAGTGGAATTCTGAGCGCGTAATTCAAACACATACGAAAATAATTACTTTGGAATATCATTCTGAAGGGCTTATTTTGACTTGGAACTTATGGCGTCCTCATAATTACTCAGGAATCATTAGAAGCTTGTTTTTTATTTGCTCCCTCATAATTACCGAGTTATTAATTATTTATCGCCAGTTGAATGAGCTATCTCAATGTACAGCTCGACCACCTTGGAACTAAGTGGGGAATAGATATTCTGGATGGAAATCAATTTGCTCCATCCTTATTTTTAATTGCTCCGCCATAATTGCTATGGTTTTCGCTAATTAAAATTAATTTTTGTATAGAACTTAACCTCACTTTTCTTATTCGATGGAAGAGACACTGCTGGCGGACGTCGCTAAGCAGAACCACCAGAATAAGGCGCCAATTCAAAAACATAAAACACAAATCGACTGCTCGAGAATCATTCGCGAGAGCTTGATTCCGACTCTAATTCTAATTGCTCCTGCGTAAAATCATTCAGCAATTATTTGCGAGAGCTCGTTCCAGCTGTTTTTGTATTTGCTCTCTCTTAATTACCGAGTTATTAATTATTTATCGCCAGTTGAATGAGCTATCTCAATGTACAGCTCGACCACCTTTGAACTAAGTGGGGAACAGATATTCTGGATTGAAATGAATAAAATAAGGGCGCAAACGATTGCTCTTTTGTCGCTTCAATTTGCTCCATCCTTATTTTTAATTGCTCCGCCATAATTGCGAAGTTATTCGCTAATTAAAATGAATTTTGTACAGAACATAACCACACTTTTCTGATTCGACGGAAGAGACACTGCTGGCGGACGACGCGAAGCAGAACCTCCAGAATAAGGCGCCAATTCAAAAACAAAAAATACAAATCGACTGCTCGAGAATCATTCGCGAGAGCTGGATTCTGACTCTAATTCTAAATGCCCCTTCGTATAATTCTTGCCCGAGGATGAAGCCGACTTCGTTGTCTCCTTCGATACCCCTCCGATCACTGCTTTGTATCTCGGTGTCTCCTGGCTCGAGACAGAAGGAACCTGAATGAATGAATTACGTGCTCAGAATTCCACTTGAATGCTCCAGCATCCGGTTAGGTCTTAATGTGAACAGATTTTCTATCATTAGTTTGGACCCAATTGAGAAGCAATTAATGAGTTTTGCGGAGCAATTAAGAGCAATTTGGGAGCAATTGATCAGTTCAATTCTTTTTAAGTTTTGTTTATTACATTCATTCAAATTCGGGTTGTGAAGTTGACCTACCCCCCACCACTTCCATAGCCGCTTCATGTTTTTCGATTAATTCTCATATAACGAATGTGAATTTGTTATATCTAATAGTGGAGCAATTAAGAGTAAACAGGGAGCAATTGTCTGGTTCATAAAAAACTCTTTAAAGCGTCTTGGTTTAGCTGAACATCGATTTTTCAAAATGTCCCTAGGATCTAGTTATATTTCAATGTTAATTTTTTGAGTTTTTCTCAAAATCTATGAAGGAGCAAATAATAAAAACTGCGGAGCAATTAGGAGCAAAACGGGAGCAATTGCTCAGTTCAATTCTTTTTAAGTTTCGTTTATTATATTCATTCAAATTCGGGTTGTGAAGTTGGCCTACCTCCCACGACTTCCATAGCCGCTTCATGTTTTTCGATTATTTCTCATATAACGAATGTGAATTTGTTATATCTAATAGTGGAGCAATTAAGAGTAAACAGGGAGCAATTGTCAGGTTCATCAAAAACTCTTTAAATCGTCTTGGCTCAGCTGAAATCGGTTTTTCAAAATGTCCCTACGATCTAGTTTTTTTTCACTTTTACTTTTTTGAGTTTTTCTCAAAATCTATGATGGAGCAAATAATAAAAACTGCGGAGCAATTAGGAGCAAATCGGGAGCAATTATTTGATGTATTATTTATTGGGAAATTCCAAAGTGTCGGGCCAACTTCCTAGGGGTAGCGAACGTAATGTTAAAAAAACGGTCAAGAATTGGTGTAACTATCTTTTATCAGTAGGGGTCACTGGTCTCAGTGCCGTACGGAATTTAAATGTTTAAATGTAGGCGCCAAGAAATCACTTTCATTCAGTTAATAAGAAGTCTTAGTTTTATAGATAATAAAAAATTGTTTTCGATTATCAAGTAATAATTAAATAAATATTAATAATAGAGAATTCTTAATAATCTGCAATAAATTAAAAGATGAAGAATCATAGTGATAATTGCAATTAATAATTACAAATATATGTTTACAATACTAACATATATTAGATAAAGAAAGAAGATGCAACCGGTAATTACAGACCATATTCCTTTCGTAAATGCAGACACGCATTCTTAACCTTAAAAAACCTTCCACTCATAGATATATAACAGTATATCTATGCTTTCCCTGTACAACATCGTCCCATTTTTTCACATTTATAAAATTAAACAATTTTTATACTTAGAATTTTTATTTGTAAGATGTGATAACCGTTGATTTTAATATGTAATAATAATAATAATTCCGTACGGGCAGATTCGCACTGCCGCTAGTGGCGAAAATAATAACTATGATCTCTACACGTTTTTGAGGACAAAAAAACAGACGAATTGCCTATGTCGTTCAATCTCCTAATATATCTATTCTTCATGATTAGCTGTTTTAAAATTAGCGTTAGCTAATTTTATATATTTCACTCTCCAAATTTTTAAATATCTTTAGACGTATTGGATATTTAAATTATATCTCTTCTCTTAAGTCAGTCCGTATCTATGTTAGGCCAATAAGCCATTTTGTGTTTTTCTCTCTTTAATAAATAATTCAAAATGGTGGCCACTGCAAATGTTTAAAATCAAATATCCAGAAAATGAGTAATAAACAAAAAATTTTAATTAAAAATCGAACGACACCTTGCTCCTAAAATCGGTTTTACTCCTACAATAATCCTTTAAAAATCGACTGCTAAAGGTCGCAAATTTGCCCGAGGGAATGAATTTTAATGTGTCACGTAGGGGGTATAGAGAGAAGGAGAAACTCAAAATTTGGAATATCTCTCTTAATATCAAGTAAAATGGGAAAATTTAACATGTGTAAAGTTGTAAGATATTAATTTACCTCAATTTATCTACTTACCACTTGTGCAAATCTCATATTTACAAAAATATTTACGATTTTAATATTCCATTAATATTAAGTGTCGACAAGGAAACTTCATATTATTTATAATTCCAAACTATGAAAAAATTTACTTAGTCTACGTAACTCAAAGTAGAGTTCTTTTTCAAAATTCAATTGATAATTTATTTATACCTTATTCATACGGTTTTTAGGAAAATGTTTCGAATAATAGTTGTTAGTACATTTATAATGAACAACTTATATCAGAAGCATTTTTCCGAGAACCGTATGAATACTGCACAAATTATAAAATTTTGAAAAAAGACCGCTACTATTGTGACCATGTGTTCTAGCGATGCTAAATAAACAAAATATAAATACTTTATAAAATATTCTTTTATTACGATAATATAATTTTAAAACAATCACAAAAACACATAAAATAGAAGATATAGAATTTCAAAAATAAGTTCAAAAACATTAAATAAATTTTGTAGTTATCTAAAAATTAAAACATATTTAAATGAAAGAATACGTAATGTGATTTAAATATTGATTGATTTTGTTATCTTCTAGCCAAATGGTCGAGTCCCATGCTATTTAGCTTCTTTAAATTTTTTTTAAATAGAGAACTTGCATGTTTTGTTTTTTAATTTTATTTTTTTCGAAAGTTTACTGAAACTTATTAAGACAAATTTTAAAAAAATTTTAAACAATTGATTTTTCATGTAATTTTACAATTAATAATTGTTTTTTGAAAATGTACATTCAAACGCCAGTGACGTCATTATATCGCTTTAGTAACGCCACCGCATGGAGAAATGATAAAACATCCATGTTTACGAGAGAGACAAGAGACTATTTTGTTATGACACATGGTGATCTGAATATAAAAAATACAAGTGTATAGCATGATTCCAATTGGCTTTCAGCTTCAACGGACATAATGACGTCACAATCAATCACAAGTCGTTTTTTTTTATACAAAAATTTATTTTTTTAGTAATAATTAATGAAAAAATGAAATTGTTAATATAAAAAAAAATGATCAAAACATACTTCAAATGAATTATTCTTTCATTTATATATGAATTTATAGCGATAAAAAATTAATGCAACTTCTCTATTACAATAACTACGTTGAAGTAGAGTACGTCAATCAAATATTTATCTCGAATATTTTTTTTATGTATCTATCTGCATCTTTTTATATTTTGTATTATGTATCTATCGTACAAAAAAAAAAAATTGGTTATTCGCCCATTTAATCCAAGACACAGAGGCGAGCTTGCAACAATTTTAAAGGTGATGGTTTCTTTTTTATTATATTCAGAAAACTTTTCTGATTATAAAAAATTAGACTTTTCTAATTATAAAATTATATAATTATAATTATTAATAATTATAAAATTATTAAACAACGAAAGTTTGAACAAAAGGGATAGGTATTTTTGTATTAACAGAAACTTTTTTTATAATTCTTCCAAAGACTGAAACCGCGTAACTGCAAAAATACTGCTCTTCATGTTATAAGGATAAAAGCATGTCCTTATAACATTCAATGCTTAAACTATTTTTAAGGTGGTTACTGTCACTTTCGCTTTTATATGAAACACAAGAGTGCGAGAGAGACGGTATAAAATTACGGTACTAAATTTTTTAAAGTTTAGTAACTATTGAAAGAGTAGAGATACGGTAATAAACCTAAGTTCATTGAGAAAAGTCTAGGATTAAAAAAATTATATCTGTTTAAAATAATTTGTAAAAAATAGCGACTAATGTTAATAATAACAAGCAAACAGTTTTATAATAAATCAGAAAAATTTTTTAGAAATAAGATTTAACAAGTAATGTAACAACTAACTGAGTTAATTGTTTGAATATCCAGTATATACTGAGTTTATGGAAAAAATTTTCAAACAAAAGTTGTTTATTTTAAAAAGAAGATTTTTTGTTATTAAATTTTTGTTATATCTCTTACGGTTTCAGAGATAGGCAGTTTTGGCCATTTTGCACAAACATGGTCCGATTTTGCCCATTAACGAACTTGACCTTACTTTTTTGCTCTAGAACACATACAAAAATTTCAGCTCGTTATCTCTTCTCGTTCTTGAGTTATCGTGTCCACAGACAGGCGGACGGACGGACATGGGGAAATAGACTAATTAGGTCATTTTATGCACACCTATAACAAAATTTTTTTCTACGATCAATACTTTCAAGCGTTACAAAGTCGGAACTAAACTTAATATACCCTGTATATTTACATAGTACTGGGTATAAAAAAACACCACTACCACTAAATTTATTGCAAGCAATTGCGCTATTTTGTCCCTGCATTCATTACATTCAATATTTAAATTCACTATTGATAACTGACCACTTTAGTCACAACGTCTGGTGTCTAAAAAAGAAAACAGTTTTAATGTGCAGAATAACTTATTCGTTAAGTTACTCATGGCGTCATATTCCAAAATGACGGCTTTAGTGAGGCTATATTTAAACAGTTTTATTAACAAAATAATTATTTGTTGTTTATTTTATTAACGTAAGTCTAGTGACGCATATAAAACTATCACAGTTGAGCCGGACTACTCTGTTTATAATTATTGCCACCAGATGTCATAGTCCTAAGGAACAAACACCAATAGCCGGCCCAGATCTCTAATATAGTTTCTATAGAAATACCTGCATTAACCAAATTTTGGAAATAAATTATTTGTTAATAAATTAAAATTATAAAAAAAGACATTTCACACTGTCCAAATTTTTAGAAAAAAATAATTATTTGACATAAAAAAAAGATTATTCTTTCGTTGCACAACAAAAGTCATCTATATTTTTTAAACCCCGCACTCAGGTCAGTTGTCATTATGAAATAAACACTGACCTTCATTCGTCTTATATGAAATAGTCGAGGTCAGTGGAAAGAAATGATTTAAAATTTTCAATTGTTCTTTAAATATTTCAAGTGGCAATATTTAAAAAATAAAATTACGTTGTATTTAAAATAGAATATATGCTTTTAAAAATTACTTTATTCATGAAAAATCTCTTGAATGAAACTTATAATATTCATGTAGGTATTATTTAAAATTACTTTAAATTTTATTGCGATAATCTACCTATTTATTGTTTTACCATTGATTCTTCAACTTCTCGATAATTGTGTTGGTTTTACAGTGACTTTGTTTATAATATTATTATTTACAAGTGGATCTGTATATGTACCGTACCAAAATGTTTATAATAACGGGCCGCCAACAAATTTTATATTAGGTTAGTCGTTTAAAATGAAAAACCATTAACTTTTGAGAGAGACGTTTGAAATATTATTGTCTTTATTACAATGATTTATTATTTACGATAGAAAAATAAACTGTTACCTATTTACTAATGGTCGAAATGGAACTGCTCTCCTCTATAGTACAGATTTTTAATTTTAGAAGGGGTAAAAACACTGATCTCCATCCCTATATATGGACTAACTATCCTTATGGCATAAATCATAAAAAAGTGGTACAATTTATCATACACTAGTCATCTTTACTTTTACAATTTATTAGCGAGAACTAAACATAATAAAGTAGTAGTAGTTTAGTTTCTATACAAATACCTGCTGTGACAAAATTTTGGAAATAAATTAATTTTTCAATTTAAAATATAAAAAAAATTGACATTTAAAACTAGAGATGGTGCGGACATTCGCATCCGCATCAGCAATCGCGGAACTTCCGCTAATGCGGATGCTGCTTTTTTTGTTTAGCATTTCTGATTGTAAATAAATCAGTGTTTAGGCATGTTATTATATGGATGTTTTTTTATTTATTTCAACAATTTACATTATTATTTGATTGTTTCGCCTTGAATAATCTATTTGAAAAGTGAACCAACAATGCCACCAACTCTGACCGTTTTTGGTGAAACTTAGACGACAGTTAGAATTCGAAAATATTCGCAGAAATATAAATTTGGTAGAAGTTTCGATAAATATTTGAATTTATCGTTTTACTTTTTAATTTAAAATGGCGCTTTTATAATAGCTGTAACAAACAAGAGTTGCAGAGTGAGTTTATACAGGGCTCTTATGAAAAATTAAAGAAAATTAAAAACAATCTATTCAAATGCAGATGTTAAAATTATAAAATAGAAAATTAATAAGGTCTAATTATAAAAGGACAATATAAGATCTAATAAATTAACAACTACAAAAAAAATTCTCATTAATTGATATTTGTATGCTAATCAACATTCATCAATCTTGAATACCAATCAAATCATAAGGAACCAGAGTCCATATATAAAAGCTCAATGTAAGTATCTGATGAAGTGATGGCGTTTGTTAAGTAAAATATAAAATATTATATTTTTTGTTCAAATAACCGAACAGCTTGCAATGTCGCTAACATTAATATGTAAAAATCTTTGAATACAAAGCATTAAAACTTGAAATAAATGTTTCTCTTACTATTTTGTAATAGCCAGAAAAGTCAACAATATAAGATTCAAACTTTTAAAATGTCGACCGTTTAAAATTTTTGACAGACAAATATATAAACATTAATATATTTATATCAGTAACATGCACGAATTTATGTTGTGCATAATAATTGTATTATGTAGTAAATAGGATGAGATCAATAAAATTTAACAATTTTTAATTCAGTTTGTGAAAATATTTAAGTCAAATGAATGCAAATGAAAAATCTATACTCAAAAAAATTGAAATGTGGTCGGAGTACTATCTTAAACACAGCCATTTTATAGATACAAAGATGATTTGAAATTAATTTAACCATACTAGTACAAATTAAGTTATTTTCAAATCGAAATTGTTCAAAAAGTCGACTTCGTTAAATTTTAATATTAATTTTTAAACTGCGTGTATATTATTTATAAAACTAAAAAAAATTCGTTACGCAGGAGCTGCTTCAACTTAGCGAATTTCCTTAGAATACATAAATCACTCTCTAGCTGTCACAATTTTAGTCTGATCAAAATGAAATGTCGTAACTGATATGATTTTAGTATTTGCAAGGCCAATTTTATTAATAAATGACATACGTCAAGGGAAAGGGGAGTATAAAGAAAGAAAACACAAAATATAAAATATCTCTCTTAATATTAGAACAATCGAAAAATGCGTAAGGAATAAAGTTGTAGAAAATCATATTTGCTACAATTCATCACTTTATCATTTTCGCTCAAACTCTAATGTGTACAGAGATATTAAGAAATTTAATTTTCAATCTTAAACCGTCAATATTTCTGTAAATATTAGTGTAACAGAAAAAATGACGAACCTACAACTTTAATTCTTATAAGTTTTTACGATAGTGATTTTTAACATCTAGTAGGTAGGATCGATGACATTTGAAGGAATTTTTACGAAATTCCAACATTGGTACAAAAACAATAGCAGCATTTTCTTTGGAGGAATTTCGCTAAAAACTGACTTGTCATCATTTTTTCGCCCACATTTGTGCTATCTGGTACAATATTTTTTGATATGTTTCACTAAAATGCATAAAAAACGAGTTGTTTAGGAAATACTAATGATCAAAATTAACATTAAATTTTACTGAAATTATAATTCCGAGTTAACTATTTCATGTATCTAAGAGTTAAAAAAACTAATATCGATTAATAAATTACTTAAATAAAAGCATCTAATTATATTTATTATTTATTTTCGATACGAAAAGAATAGTAATTGTCAAAATTAAATAAATCTCATCCTACTAATTGTAATATAATTTAGAAGTTACTAAATTCAATTTGCTAACTTTAAGTTAATATTAATTAGTTGATTAAAAACTTATTTTTCATTTTTAAGTTCGATTTTTGAAATCGGTTCTATGTTAACATGTTATTATCCATTAATTGACAATAACTCTCCCTTAATGGTTTATGTTTTTCTAGGGTCTGTAAAACCATAAGTCGATGATAATCGATTAAGAAATATTGTAAATTGTCCAGATAATTTTTTTAAATTTTATAATTGATTTGTGTCTTAGTCATTCGGTTTTTTAAAATACATTTTTGAATAAAAGTTGTTACTATATTTATAATGAACAACTTTTATCTTAATCATTTTTTCGAAAACCGAATCAATACGACATAAATCAATTATAAAATTTAAAAAAATGACCTGGACTTGTGTTTCCCGATATATCTGACAATTTTAGAGAAGCTGGCGACGACAATGATACAATATATTGTGTATCAAATATATATATATATTTAATATATATGTAATGAGTGTTTTGAAATGTAATTATTTAGTAGGCGTGGTCATGACTGCATTTGTTGTATTTGTGGTAACCCGCTGTTGTTTATAAGATTGCATTTTGTTAACTTTTGAAGATGATGATCGATTATGATGGTTGGGATGACTTCCACTACCAGTGGTAACTGTGGATCCAGTATTGCTTATATGTGGTATTAATTTGATTACATTACCAACAGCTTTTGTACGACCTTCACGGAATACCATACGTTGGCCTGCACGTATGTATTCTGGGTGTTTGATAAAACGAAAATGAACTATTGCCTTATCTCCTGTAAATAAATATTATTATGTTATATTTAGACAAGTGAAAATAACAAATAACTGAGTTAATTTCTTAAACGCCTAGTATATACTGAGTTAACTATCATTATTAATGCGTAAACTGTTTATTTTAGTTTTTGAGTTGAAATTGTGGCAAAACTATTCAGTTTATGAAAAAAAGTTTAACAAGAGTTGTTTATTTATAAAAAAAAAAAGAAGAAACATTTATTTTTAAACTTTTCTTCTATCTTTTACGGTTTCAAAGATGGATATTCCCGCCACCCCTTTGGTGGTGGGATGTACGGTCCGATTTTGCCCATTTGCGAACTTGATCTTACTTTTTAGTTCCAGAACACATACACAGTATTTTCGTTCGTTATTTGTTTTTGAGTTATCGTGTCTACAGACAAACGGACTTGCGGGACTAAACTTTATATACCCTGTTATATACTATATAAATACCGGGTATAAATAGTTAATAGTTCCCATAATTTTAAATAATTGTAACTAGATGTTAGTGTACCGGATTTAAATGAATAATAAATACCCAGTCTAAGAAATCGTCTTTTACGGTATACCGATTACAAAATATAATTGAAACTACAATTATTTAAACCTATCCGAAAATATTCGGTAACCTGTCTGATAAAAGTTTCAATGCATACAACGTTGAAATTATGCTCATTTCTGATTTAATAGGCTTTTAATAGACCAGAATTTAGTCATTTCGATAATTTATTCACATATTTCAAAAACAAAGGGAGATATCGAGTATAAAATGTTGTTGGACTAAAATTAAAGATTCGAAGATAAAGAATTTGTAGAATATTGCGAATGTCAAAATTAATATTATTTAATGCATTAATATTATTCCTTAATTAGGAATAATAAGACCTAACCAACTTGAATTGGTATAAGTTCATTAGCCTGGCTTGAGTTGGTTTTGGCCCTATCGATATAACTTAACTAATAATAAGATGATTGACCTTCTTTAAATAGTATTGATTATCAAGTAGTATCGATAGAGCCAAAAACAATTCAAGCCAGACCAATTCGACCTATACCAACTCAATGAGTTTATTAGGCCATTTTTAGATATTAATTACGCAATAATATTTTACTTCACCAATCTAATCCAATGAAATAAGGATTCAATCTCAGAATGAGAGATAATAATCTGAAAATTTGCATAGACCTTTCTTGTGATATTCTAAACTCTGGCTCAAAAGTATCATACAATCGAAAAATTACATCTGTATTTAGAAATCATAATCTGTGTTTATCTTTCTTTTTGTTTCATCATGCAATTTGTGTCGCAGTAGTAACCTTTCACGGTCGAAAATTCTGAACATGTATGTTATATTGAAGTGCCCACGATAAAATATATATCATAGCTGTTCAAATCGTTTATAAAATTATAGAAATAAAATTAATGATTACCCGTTCGTAGACAATCCTGTGACATTGTTAATATACTTGCAGTTTGTCGAATACTCCCACAATGTACCATTGCTTGGTAACGTGAACTGATTGTAGTTGGATGATGTAATACCAATACTTCACCTTCAAACTCCCAACATGCTTGTGGATTTATGATTGGATTCACCATCACCATACCTTTACGGATCTGTGATCTCTTGATCTAACATAAAATAAAACATATGCAAATCATATGAACATCCTAGAAACACTCCTCTTTTACATTAAATTACCTTCTTTAAAGCAAAACTAGCAGTTTGTCCAGCACGTACTTGTCGTACAGACATTCGTTTACGATGTATAGATCTTACAGCAATTGGTTGAAAATGACCCAAAGGATCTGGTCCTAACAATAGAGAATCGTTTAACTTGATAATACCACGCAATACTGTGCCACTAACAACCGTACCCACACCAGGTACCGAATAAGTATCGTCTATTTGAAATTCACTTGGCTCTTCATCTAATGTATGTGGCATGCGAGTCGTTAACAAATTTAAGAATGTTTTTAACATATCCAAATTTTCACCAGTTACATTGGATACTTGAAATATTGGACACAAACGTTCGGATACAAAGTTGGTTGCAGATAATACGACATCATCGGGTGTTTTAACCATTACAGGAACTTTACGACATCCTGGTGATTTTAATATTTTTACTAATAACTTTAAATTCTCTTGTAATACATTTGGCGGACACATGTCAATTTTTGTGATGACAACAAATACTGGAACGGATAATGCTAATGCTAAACCAAGATGTTCTTTTGTCATACCCACAATACCTGCGTTAGCTCCCACCATTAACATACCAAAATCAGGTGCATGACCAGTCATACCAAACACTGTAGTTTTTAAATACCGTTCATGTCCAGCTAAATCTATGAAGGTTATTACTTTGGAACTTTTTTCACATATTTTGACCCAATCTAAAGTACCATGTTCAGGTTTATTGACAACATTTCCAGTACTATCAAATCCTAGAATATCATTTCCTACTGAACTGGTACGTCCTGATTCCATTTCATGTTTATGTCGAAACAGTCGTTGGCGAGCATGTCCACGTCCATTATCTAATTCTCCATGTGTTAAAACTCCTAATAATGTTGATTTACCAGCATCTACATTACCAACAACAGCAACACGAATTTCTAAGAAATCGGTATTATCAGTTGTCCACCGCGAACGAATTAAATGTTGACCAGTGCACCTGTCACCATTTTTATCAACTTTACGTTCACGTAATTGTACACAATCAGCATCTAATTGAGATGCAATTGATTGTAATGTTGCACGCGCTGCAGCGTATTCATCAGATGTCAAACCATCTTCGGTACCATTTTCACCGACACCTACTTCAATGATTGTTTCACCTCGTCCATCGGCTAACAGATTCGTAATATGTTCAACTAATTGATCGTATTGTTCGGACGTTGGACTCACTATCACATACTTATTACGAATATTTGAAGCTTTTACAGAGACTGAGGCAGTCTCCCTTTCACCACTTGCATTCATTTCTTGGATTCAATTGACAGTCTGTGACTAATTAAAAATAATTTTTTTTCCTATCTTATGTAATTTCACAATAATTATATTGTTGAACGTACATTAAGTGTGGTTGTATAACATCAACATCTACTACTAACTGTTCACATAAAATACCTGCACATTTCTAATAACATAACAAGTTATGTTTTGATAAATAATCAGCACGTATTGTTTCTGTTCTTGTAACGTGTTCAATAGTTTTAGTGACTTAGTCAAACGTCAACGCTTTGTATACCAACATAACAACAAAACGGATACTAATTACCTGTCTGTAACTATACTTCGTGAATCGTGACTCAATCTATTATCTCTCCATGTTATTATCTATGACTGAATAACATTACCAATGTAAAGTCCTATTTAAATACTTCAATATTGCATCATCGAAAATTTATTGCACAATAGTTTCACTAGTTTACACTTTACCAAAAAATACATACAGACTGTTTTGGAATGCTTTTCCAATAGAGAATTTAATTTATATTATTTATTACTGGCAGGCCGTCTGGCTACTGTGTGGAGTCAGTAAGTACACATTTAATGAGTAAACACTCTTAAATGACAAACAACTACCATACGCATATGAGATGTGTACTGACTGACTCCGCACAGTAACCAGGCGGCCTGCCAGTAATAATTAATATTTAACATTGATTCTCTATTGGAAAAGCATTCCAAAACAGTCTGTATATACAATTCTTTGACTTTACACACACAACATAGAGTATGTTCCAAAATTTGCTGCGAGCGCTGGCAGCGCTTCACAGTGCGTTCCAGAATTAATGACACCACGCTGCAGCACTACTGTGAAAAAAATGACGTCATGAATTTTGACGTAATTTCCTGCTGCCGCTGAAAAGGTGAAGCAGTGAAAGCAATGTAAGTGTTGTGAACCACGTTCCAATTTTCACGGCTACAGTAGCAGCGCTTGCAATTTTGGAACGCTGTTCGCAGCGTGCTTCATGGCGTTAACACTCACAGCGCTGGCAGAAAATTTTGGAACATACCCATATTCGAAGAGCCCATGTCATGTTTCGTTTCGTCATTTAACTCTCTCCAAATTATATAGATAAGTTGGTAAGTAAACATGTTCAAAAATAAAAATTCGTTGATCCTTCGAAATGTATTGTACATACGGCATCAAAAGTCGAGCAATCATTTCAAAATTTTATAATTGATTTGTCCCTTATTTATTCGGCTTTCGGAAAAAGGTTTCGAATAAAAGTTGTACTAACAATTATAATGAACAACGATGCAATTTTTCGAAAACCGAATAAATAAGACGCAAATCGATTACATATAAAATTTGAAATGATAGCGTGACTTTTGACCCCAAGTATACAATTGACGTTAGTTAAGCTTTAATTGACATATTAAAGGTCCTTAGCTTTTCTAAGACATTTGAAAGTATAAATACACTCCCGTTCATAAAAATTGTAGCAGTTAAAACCTTCTAAGTGTTACTGTATGTAATGCATAAATTTAGTAATATATATGCTTTGAATGTGACTTACTGGTTTAATATTTATGAACGGCAGTGTACATAAAAAGATTAAATGAAACAAAAGAGATTAACATTGCGAAAAATTGTGACAGTCACTTTTCATGAATTTGAACAGTAATTTATTTTTTTAACTGAGATTTAATTTTTTTTTAAAAAGTTTTTCAAGTAGGTATATGCCACTTAGAATCGAATTTTCTTAGTAAGAAACTTTAGCTATTAGTTTTGTACCGATCAAACCCACCTAGTAGCCATATATATTTCGTCTATATATAGCAATAAATATTCGGACAAGAAACTAATTTTTATTTTTAAGTTTATCTTTACTCAATAATTTAATAACTATAATTTGTAAAGTGATCTATGGCGGAGGAAAATTCTTGACGTAGGATCTTAGACTAACGGATTACAGTGATTGCATAACAATACGCATTATGTTGTAACGAAACTATAATAACAATAATAAATAAAACCTATTTTGACAAAATGGAAACCCGACTTCAAAAATGAAATATTCTATAACAAAAAATGCACTAAAAAGTAAAAAAATAATTGCATATTCTTGTGTCAATTTTAGTTCACCTAAGCAAAAATTTTTAAATATATATGTACAATTATTGTTATTTTTGGAGTCGGTGTCAGCATAGAGAAATTCACATAACTTTTGGACACCGCCTCCAAAAATAACAATAATTGTACATATATACTAAAAAATTTTTGCTTAGGTGAACTAAAATTGGCTCAAGAATATGCAATTATTTTTTTACTTTTTAGTGCATTTTTTGTTATAGAATATTTGATTTTTGAAGTCGGGTTTCCATTTTGTCAAAATAGGTTTTATTTCTCGCTTTTTAGTGACTTTGAAGTTCTATAACTGATTTTATTTGTCTAAATATGGGTAGACCTACTAAACGACCTACTAATTTTTAGTGCGTTTTTTTTATAACACATTTTTTTTTATCCGTTTTTTTTTTGGGGTCGGTTTTTTTTGTTAAAAATTTTTTTGAAGTCGGTTTTTAAAAAAATTTTCTTATTTTCCCATTATGAATGACTATACCCTTTCAAAAAAAAAAATAAATTCACAAAATCGGAAATCACATATAAAATGAGGATTTTCCTTCATTTCCAGGGGATTCCCTCACCAGAATGCGATTTGGTGACAATGGGACCAATCTGAAATCAAACCCTTTAAAACAAAAAAAAAAATTCAAAATCGGTTCATAAATGACGGAGTTCTGAAGTGACAAACATTAAAAATAAAATAAAATACATACGAATTGAGAACCATCCTCCTTTTTGAAGTCGGGTTAAAAAAGAGATTCGTATATACTGTATGCTATATGCTTTCGTTAGATAAGCCTTTTCGTTTTAAATTACGATTGCATATACGAATCTCCTGTTTCTGTTATTGTAATTATAGTTTCGTTACAATATACCTAATTCGTATTGTTATGCAATCACTGGGTATGTTCCAAAATTTGCTGCCAGTGATCTGCTGCAGCGTGCTGTCATGAATTCGGGAACGCGCGGTGAAGCACTGCCAGTGCTCGCTGCAAATTTTGGAACATACCGACTGTAATCGATTAGTCTAAGATCCTACGTCAAGAATTTTCCTCCGCCATAGATCACTTTACAAATTATAGAATTTAATTTTCTCCTGGTTTATAAAAATCTATTGGCATCATTATCATTGATCTAATATATATACAAATATTTAAATGGTGATTTATTTTTATTAGTCTCTATTAAGACTTTAGGAAAATCATATGTAAATTTCCTATTCTTATTATACAGCCCGCTTAGTTTACATCTTCGTATTATAGATCCCACGAGTATGAGAGAGTACATATGTACATATACATTAAGCATTGTGTATGAGAAGGAGGTCTTGTAGGTGTGTGTTGGTTGTCTGTCGTACGATATACTTTAGATGACGCTTGTGGAGTGGGGTTTGTGATGTATGTGCACTGATGCAATCATTTGTATGTGAATGCTTTTGGAAAATACGTGTTATTTTATTTTTGGTATCTCATTATAACAATGGGTTATTATTATATTATAAATATTATTCACTGTTTTGAAAAATATGCTTGTTTATCTGATTGTAAAAATTGCCACAAAAAAGATGAGGAAGCCCCACCAAAAAATGAAGAGAGAGATATAGCAGTTTGAAGAACTGGGCCTAAGCAACGCTACAGTTGCAAACATTTGGAAACGGAACAGTTTCAAATGTTTTTAATATGAAAAACACCAAGAGATTTTGCCTGAGAACCCTGCCCGTAAGACGGAGTTTTGTGAAACTGCGATGGAAAAGGCGAATCAAGAAGATAACTTTATCAGAAATATTTTCTTTACTGATGAATCGTCTTTTCCATTGCATGGAAAACATAATCCATCTGTCTTGCGATATTGGTCTCAGACAAATCAACATCGATATGTCAGTACCCGAACTCAGTTTCCACAGAAACTGAATGTCTGGGCTGGAATATTGGGTGATCATATTATAGGACCATTCTTCATTGACAGATCTTTAGATTCTCGAAAATATTTGAGTTTGTTACAAGATAGTATATTGCCAACTGTTAGAGCTCTTCCTAATTTAGACCTGGAATCTGTATGGTTCCAACGAAATAGTTGCCCTGCACACAATGCCATGATAGTAAGACAGTTTCTGGAAGAAACTTTCCAGGAACGTCTTATGAGTGGTTTTGGAACCATGAAGTGGCCACCCAGATCGTCAGATCTATCTCCTAACGACTTTTGTTATGGGGTTTTCTCAAAACACAGATCTAGCGGATTTTCAGGCGGAAAGACAAAACACAGATTTTCAGGCGGAATAGGCCTGAAAATTTGCAATAATCAAGGCAAGGAATTGTTGACACTTGTGCGAATATTTCTCCTCAAGTGCTAGAATATACCCGGGTAGATTTTTTATTTTTCTTTTAATTTGTGTGGATTGTTGTTAAATGTTATACCGTTAATAGAATACTATCATTTATTTTCAAACATTTCACATACAAATAAAAAGGGATATTCAGTAAAGAATTTTCAATTGTTAGAAGTAATGCTAAGCTTAAGAAGACAACAACGAACTTATTTAACCCACTCTCATTACATGTTAATTCATACTGAGTACAAAACAGTCCAGCAAGCATACACAACAGACACAGTAAAGAGTACCCCCACTGTTTTTATTTCTTTATTAAGCATATTGTGTATAGTTATTATAGTAAATAATATCTCTATTAGCACTGCTTTCCAACACATACGATATATAAATATGTTTATATTTATATATTTATATATATATATATATATATATATATATATATATATATATATATATATATATATATCGTGGGGTAGTGGGATATAAAAATAAATGGCTTTTGGTTTTGTCCACAGGCGTAGGTTTTGTCTCATCATTCCCAAAAACATTTGATTTTAACGACTGATTAAATAGTTTTAATTTGAATCAAAATATGGCGCTGTTATCAATTTGATTTGAAATAAGTTTATATATTTATCTTTTATTAGTTATGTATTTTTTGTATTTCTCTATCTTTGTTGATTTTATTAGACAGTTAAGACCAGTTAAGACTTAAGGACAGTATGGTATAAATTATTTGGCAGAAAAGTGTTTTTTAAATGTTTTCTCTATTAAATAGAATTTAAAATAAAGCTTGTAATATAAACTATAAATTAATTGTGAAATGTGTTTTATTTTTTAATGCATTTTAAATGTATGGAACGTTTTAAGTTGTGAATATAACTTGTGCCTAATATTTGTATGTTGATAAATTTGAAAAGAGACGCTATAAAGGTGAAGCAATAAATTTTTTTTTTAAATAATGCTTGGAATTAATAACATAAAATTTTAAAAAATGCTTTCGAATTATTATATGTCTATGAAGATTTAATATTTAATAATAATAAATATATGAAATTTGAATATAGTTGTATAACTGACAGTTCAAGACCCGCCAAATATATGTAGTCAGAGACATTTCACGTTTTAATAACTTTAAAAATCTCAATATGGAAACACCAAGTGTACCCAGTAAAAAACGTAAAACTATGCAAGGGAGAGCTTTAGAAAGCCCAATTGGACTTATAAATCCCATGAGAAGGTCATCCATTGGCCTTGTTACATCAACACCGGTCGTGTTCCAAGTAAGATCCAATTTATATATTAGTGGTATTACCATTTCATTTATTTGTTGAAATTCTTTTTAGACTAACGATGATGACGCGGAACGAAGAAATTGGAAACGTTTATCTACATTGCCACAAGAACCTGAAGTTCGAAAGACACCATCAATTCCATTAAATACGTTGGAAGAGTTTTTGGGTATTTGGGTTCGAATGTCTGTGGAAAATGTATGTTTTTAAATTGAAAAACTAATAGTAACGTAAAAATTAGATCTGCCAAACGGCCAGAAAGTGCCTTGATATCTTGATTTTCACGTTCAATGTTTTTCCTTTAAGTTAATTATTAATCAAGCTCAAACAATAACCGTATACTAATGATTACACCACCGAATACTAACTCATTATGTTGTATATTTTCAGAAAATCAATGCAAAAAATGTATGGAAAATTCACATTATTGATTACTTGAGAATGCTAGTGGATAAAAAATCTGAAAATCCTTTACAATTGGCTACAGCTTCATTGACTGCTAGTGCGAAAGTGTACAGTTTACGGGTGGATGATGTATATACGGAAGTTATTCGATTGGCAGGTAATTTAGGACATCGGGGTAGTGACAACAAAGATAATGAAGAGCATGAAGACGGTGATAATGATCATCACGAAGGTAACCATGAGGGAGTCGATTTAGCTAGCCAAAGGGCTCGAGTCAAAAAAAAGAAAAAAGGGAAAAATAAAACGACAACAAATCCTGAAGCACTCGTTGGTGATGTGGATTTGTTAGATTCAGCTCATCCAATATTTGCTGAATTGAATACACGAAGTGGAGATATTATTGCCGCTGATAATATGTTTCAAGTGTTTGCTCCACTTAATAGTCAAATAAGTGAATATGATATCAGGTACCAACTCATTTGTTTGTTTTAAAATCGTAGTTTTTTAATAATTTAATTTCTTTTAAGAACACACGAACCGTTTTTTGATTGTACGAATATGAAGAGGATAGATCCATCTGCCATGGAACTTAATGAAAATATAAAAACGATCGTTTTACCATGGACCCTACAATCACCTACTGCAATTAATAATTTTAAAATATGTGCAACATTTTCGGATTTTTCACTTACAAATTGGTCACCAGATGAAGAAGAGTATGACTTAATTATATAAATAGATTTCTTAAAAATATAATATCCAAAATTGTAGAGAAAATCAAAGGAGGAATTCTTTAAATTCCTTCAATAACGTGAATTTTAAAATTTTTTAATACTATAACAAAAATAAAACTGGATAATTTTAAAATACCGTTGTATTTTTATCACAAAAATGCAAAGAACCAAATAGTTTCTTTATCAAAATGTGAATTTAATAAACATTCGTTATGTGCATCGTTTTCTGAAAGTTATATAATTTTTTAGGGCATTAAATTCCCAACAAAATAAAACAATAGTACCATCAACAACAGATGAAATTAATTTAGCGTTTGATATAAATGCTGAACCTCAAGCAATTATGGATGTAACAATGGAAGATGTAGGGGATTCACGAAATTATGGTAGTGACGAAGAAGTTGTAGAGGAAGCGAATATTGAACCAAATATGCCTACAGCATTAGGTAGATTTAAGCAACAAATAGAAAATATTGTCGATATGAGACCGTCACATCCAAATCATTCAAGACAATTAGAATATTCCTATAATTCAATTACTAGTGGTATATGGGCGGGACCTGCTCACTGGAAAATTAAATCTATTATACATAGGAGTAAGTGTACAATTTTAATTTCAATATTTAAATATAATTTGCCATTTGTAAAATATTTGAGAAAGTAAATAGGATTGTCATCAGGACTGGACTAACCAATAGGCAATATAGGTAGGAGCCTCGCGTTTTCTCCCAGAGAGCTGAGAGATTATGAGATATACTAAATTACCATCGTTTATTATTCACAACCGGATGAAGCTTTCTGTTTTATTAATGATCGAGACATTTTTCCTCCAGTTATACTGATTTTTTGTCTTTTTACAAGTCACTATATGGAGATAGAATATATAAACCAGATAGAATTAAATCAAAGTAAAAGAAATTTGTTTTAGGAAAAAATCGGTTATTAAATTATTAAAAAATAAGGAGAAACCCGAGACTGGAATTGTCTGTCTCTGAATGTCATATAATGTAAGAAAATGTTAAATGTAAACAGAACTGTAATATTCTATGATATGCATGTTCAATTCATCACGTTTACTTACAAACACTTTTGAATCTAAGTTAATGTTCAAATATAAAATGTGCGAAAAAAGTACCATTACAAACTTAATCTCAGACTTTCATGAAATTTTCAAATATCACAACCTTTAACATCCTGAATTCAAATCTGATTGTCAGTTTAGAAAAAGTCAGTTCTGTAAACTTCGAGTTGAGACATAGTTATTTAAAAAAAAAAAAAAACAACATACCATAATGATCAAACAAAATTTTCGAGTGTTTTGTTGTAAATTTCGTTCTTCGAATAATTAAATTTATGACCTACTTTTGAAATTAGACAAACAGTTGCTGTTTTTCACATGCGATCGGCTTTTTTTATAATGCCATTTTGAACTTGATCAGTTGAATATGTTGGAAACGAAAGAATTCAGGGATTGTAAACTCCTTCAAATCGAAAAAAGCCAAAATTCAACTTTGTATCTAATACAATATATAGCCCTAAGTGAAGCTGACTGACACACTCATGTATACAAATTCTAAGGCACTTCTAGACATGCTAGAAAGATGCGTTTTTTGCATTCGACGCGAAATTGCTTGAAACCGACGGGAAAAATCGGAAAACTTCAATTTTTTTTGCAACCCCCCGGAAAATCGGAAAAACACCCCCCAAAAACTTTTTTTACAATTCATGCAATGTTATTTTCTGTGACGCGGAGCTAAGGCCGAAGGCCACCTCGGGGGTCAAGCGGGGGACCCTTACGAGCAGAGCGAGTTATACAAATTGATCGATAGTCGTTTTCATATAAAAGCTGCGAGGTTGTGCCCTTTAAATTGAACAGGAGGCAAAATTCAAATATCTTGCTATTATAAAACGTAAGGTTTTATAAAAGTGTTTTATATAACTGTGGGACCATTTCTTACTGGTATTCTATACTGACATTGGATATTATGATAATATGAGCAGAAGTTTGCAATACTGGCAAATAAATCTGGTCACCATGAAATTAAAATTGTATAATTTTTGTACATAATAGCACAGCCAAGAATCACTATGCTGCAGAATACCGTTGAAACAAATACAAAAAAACGAAAACCAAAACAAAAAGTGTTAAATATTACAACGTCGTTGGAGGAATTGCCTGCAGAAGAAAGTTCAAAAGTAATAAAACCAATTTTAATGTGTGGCGAAAATAAATTAAAAATGACAACAATATATAGTTGGAATAAAAACAAGTAAGTTCTAAATTGCATCATAAAATATTAAGTGTAGTTATATTTTGAAACAATTTAAAAATAAATAAATGGTGCCTGCCCTGCCGTCCAACCAAATGTCTAGAATCTGCTCAGTTTTCATAATTTTATAATTGAATTGTGTCTCATCTATTCAGTTTTCAAAGAATACTTCGGATAAAAGTTGTTCATTATAAATATACTAATAAATTGTATTTGAAACATTTTCCCAAAAAATGAATGAATAAGGCACAAATAAATAATAAAATTTTGAAAAATCAGCGTTATTTCTGTGGTTATGTGTACAAATGTTTAGGGACAAGGGCTAATAAGTCGCATATCCACCCGACTGCATGCTAGTAAACAGGATAACTTAAAAACACGAAAAGAGATAACGATCTGAAATTTTGTATGTTTGTACTTACTAGAGCTTTAAAAGTAACTTCAAGGTCGTGAATGGGTAAAATGGAACCATGATTTATTTTTTTTAAATAAACAATTTTTTTCATAAACTGAATGGTTCTTTGCCACAATTTCAGTTCGTTAACCGTTAACAATAACCTCATAACAAAAAACTTAATATTTTAGGAATGAATTACCAATAGATTTACATGTGACTATTGCCGATACGCTAAAATTACTTTTGAATAAAAAATGGTCGTTGGTGCCCCAAGAACGGCCAGCTAGTACTTTATCAATTGAAAATAATCAATACGACTATAATAATTTAAATGATAGTGCATTTTGTAATCCGCCAGATGTAAGATTTTACCGATTTTTTAACAATTATTTTTGATATTTTTTTAATAATAACATTGAAATTTTGTAGCCTGAATTACTTGACAAATCCAATGAATATGATCACGAGTACAGTGACCATGAAGCTGATCATGGTGATATGTTTACTGATGTGGGTCATGGAGAAGAGGGTGATATACTTACCGGTGATAATTTACTTCCCGCGCCAAGAGTTGTAAGTTTCAAATTTCATTTGATTGTATCCTGTATATAGGTTATCTGCAATAAATGAATCGTAAAATAATCATGGTAAAAATTGTCCCAAGTTTGTGGGATATAATTTTTAAAGCTTATTAAATTTAGAAATAGTACAACAATAAATTTTACTTGCAAAATATTTTAAAGAGGTTAAAATTTACATTAAGATGTACTGTATGGTGACTGGTTTGACATGAACTGCCTGATGAATTAGTCGCTACTTACCTCTGGTTTACTAACCAAATTTTTAGAGATTATAACATATTAATTTTCAGGATCAATAGATTAATTTTATTACTTAGAAAACTAGACAATTTAATAAACTTAAAAACGGCATTTTAGTATCATCAGTCATTTAATAGCCAATTCCGAAAGATATTTTACTCTTTCGAATGGCGCAAGTAGAAATTCACCATCTCTTATTGTTTAATAAATATCCCAAATCTTAAAGAATGGTGCCTATATAAACTAGAGATAAGAGATATCCACTTATGTCAAATTTAGTCTTAAGTTTGTTGATAAGAACTCAAAATATGAAAAAAAAAGACAAAAATAAAATTATCAAAAATAATGTCTAAACAAAAAAGCTCTTATAAAAATATTAAACAAAATATCATAGGTCTAATATTTGCTTATGAGATACGAGCTGTTAAAAAAGAAATGCAGAATTTCCGCAATCCTAGTATTGCAAATTCTATTTGATATGAACGTTTTTTCATATTTTGATGAATACAATGCATTCGAAAAAAAGATTTTTTAAAATGATTTTCTGGAGCTTTATCTCGAAAACAAAGCATTTATCAAGAAATAGTTGATCCATTGAATAGTTGAACCAAATGAACTGAACCATTTCTTTATACAAATTGAGTCTATGTCTATGATATTCGCTCTGTACGTGGTCATGGTAGGGAGAGCCAAATCGACACTAGCGTACGCAGTGAACAATTTAGACATTAAAGGACGGTGTTTTAATACATACAGTGTAGCAAGATTAAGAATTTACGTGGAAAGAATCATGCAGCGTTTAAGGACCTATCAAATATTGAATAAAATGTGTATGTGTAATTGATTGGAACCCTGTTTTATAAATTATGCCTTTTGTTTACTTTGAAACTGAAAAACAAATATTTATTTATTCAACAAGTACCTAAAACCTTTATTGATAAACAGCAATTTAATTAATTTGTACTTTTTTTGCTTGCCAATATTTTTTTATAGTTTGATTTACTCTGACATTAACTTAACCTACTGTTTACTAACTTTTGTAATTAATTATTTATTAATTAAACCAATTCAATACATTTTTAATGAATTATGTCGAAAGAAAATTAATACTATGACAACATAAACAGAAAAACGTTAGTTGATAAACACACAGATAGCGCTAAATTTGAATTTATTCACTTAACAACTTTTATATTGTTTTTTTAAATTAATTTTATTTACACTTTATTGTTAATTTCACACAAAATCTCCACAGGAACAAATATTAATTGTAACTTTTTTTTTTTAACATGGACAAAATGTTTTTTTAATTGATAATAACAAATTTTTATTGCGAAGTCCCATTCCATTCATAATAAAAATATCTGTAATAGACTCCTTTAGTTCATACATGCTATGGCGCTGCAGTCGCGCACAGAGTGAATAGAGATGGCGCTGATTGGCCTAAGTAGAGTATAATAAAATTGTGGAAATAATTTTAAATGAGCACATTTGAATGCGATTGAAAACTATCAACTGAACATTATAAGTAAAAGTAATATAATGGTATAATATATAAGTAATTATATCGAAGCACTATAAATATATCAGATAAATAAATTAATAGATAATTACAATTGTTCTTAATAAATTACTAGCTTGCGGCAATAAATACTTTAATTCTTCGAACTACTGTACGTAATATAATAGATCAAATCTTAGTCTTAAAAAAAATAGTCTTCTAACTTCAAAGGTTAAAATTGCAACTAACTTCGACAGTATACTGTCAGAAACAGCGCTACGTGTCGGCTACTTTGTGCACTTCAATTTGAGTTATAAATTCGGACCATTTGAGATTACATAACACTTCTTGTCTATTCTTCATGTTTTATACATTTAGAAGCAACCTATATAAATAATTCATTTCAATTTTTTATCGTCAACTTGCTATTTTATAATGATTTCTTTCTTTAGATACCAAAACTTTTTGTACCATACTCAACACGTGCGAAAAAAGTTAACATGAAGGTAATCAAGAGTACAATGTGGGACATAGTTACAACGAGTACCGATGGAGAGAACAATAAAAATGCAAACAATGTAATATTATAAAAAGTTATCTTAGATGGGTATTTGACTTATAATCGAAATTATCAGGTTGTCCACTTTATGGAAAATCGGGGAATAGTCAGGGAAGCTCAAGGTAGTCAGGGGGAAAACTCAGTGAAATGAATGGGGTCACCTGGAAAGACAGGGAAACATGAGATTTTACACTGTTTGCTCTACACTTTTTCTCAGTGATTGTAAAATGAGGAGTATATTTCATATTCTAGTTTATCCTTAATGCAGACTATTGAATAATTTTTTTTCAGAATTGAAGAGATCTGCTTTATGACATAATTTTTGGTCATAATTAGATTACTCCTATTTAGTTTTGTATTCATGATCATTAACTAGTCTAAAAACTGCTTTTTTTGTTTCAGTACAAATAACTTTTACTGAATACAAACACGTCAGAAATTTACAAATTAAATTACGAAATTTGTTAATTTCTAACGTGAATACATATCTATGTTTAAACTTTGCCTGACTCACTACCGTGATATGTAGTGAAGCGACAACAGTGGGTAAATGAGTGCTAGATTTCAAACTCAGTTCAGAATTTTTTGAATGGTTAAATGATGCCCCAGATAATCCTGCATTAGCTTACTGTAAAATGTGCCTTAATCATTTATACTCAAGCCATTTGGTCAGGCAATCTGTAGTTTCGCATTACAAAGGAGCGAAATATTTAAAAAAGTTGAATTAAGAAAAGTGCAACCCGATATTGTTTTTTAAAAAAAAAAAAACGTAGAAGAGAGATTTAAAAGTACAAAAAAGGAATGTTTAAGGGCACCTTCTACACATACGAGGTCTGTCCGAAAAGTATCCGACCTACCTACATATCATCTCCGTGCTGCCGTTATTTTTCGTCATCGGGTGAGTGGCATCCTTCAAAGTAGTCCCCATTTGACTGAACAATACGCTCCCAGCGGTGTTTCTACTTTCTTGAGTTCCCTCGCCGCATTATTTTCAACCGTCTTTTTGTTGTCGAACCGGTGTCCTTTGAGCGCTTTTTTCAAATTCGGGAACAACCAAAAGTCACAGGGAGCTATGTCGGGACTGTACGGAGGTTGGCGAAGTAGTGCGATATTGTGTTTAGTTAAAAACTGCTGCACAAGATTCGATGAGATTTCTCATTGCTCCCACCGCTTCCACTTTCTAAATTTGAGGTTAAAATTTCCAAAATTGTAGTTTTCTTCAATCGCAAGTCGCACGTGCTCGATATTATCCGGTGTTGTTGTCGTCTGCCAGAACGAGGATCACTATCAACAGATGTGCGGCCACTTTTGTAACGATTATATCACTCTTTTATTTGTGTTTTGCCCACACACTCATCCCAAAGGCCTTCTGCATCATTTGAATAGTTTCCGAACTAGTTTTGATGCAAATTCGTTGGATCTGATCTTTCAGTCATTTTTAACAATAACAAAATCCGACGAGCGCAAAAAGGTTTGTAAACAAATACACGCTGCACATGAACTACAGGTTCTGTACGTGTCGGCGAGCAACCGATAAGTTCGTGAGACTTAACCGTTGACGTTCATGCCTCGCAGAGGTCGCTCGAACACTCTGGCGCGAAGATATAAAAGCAGGTCGGATACTTTTCGGACAGACCTCGTATATCTACATATTTTTCAATTGTGATTGGTGTATAATTATTGATCTTTTTTAAGACTTCCTAGGTTTTTGTTTACGCACTGATTGTTTTAAGTGTAAAAACTTAGTCAAAAAACCGAAGTTAGCTAATCTATCTTAACACGGATTTTATGTATTGTTGTCTTGACGAAACACTTCAAGTAGAGAAGAGAAACAAACAATAAAATCATTACAAAAATTCATTACTTTGTGAAAAATTTGTTTTAAAATGAACAAGGTTGATCAGGGTTTTTTCGCAGAATAATCAGGAATAAGGCAGGGAATTTTTTTTAGAATTTGCAGTGGACGCCCTGATTATTATAGTCAAATACTCTTATTTTGAATAAAAATGAAAAATAACTTTTGGATTTTTTTTCAGTTAAATACAGAAAGTAATAATAAAGAAACAATCGACACAAAATTTTCAACAGTTATTCAAAAATTACCAGGATTATTACCGCGTGATCAAGCTGCAAATATTAGTGTAGCATTAGCATTCTTTGGTTTATTACATTTAGCAAATGAAAATACATTAAAATTAACGGGGAATGATGAATTAACAGATATTACAATTAATAAGGGATGAAAAATATATATATATATACACCTTTATCAACATCTATACACACATACACTTATCGACGAGATTAACGGAATTCCAAAAAACCAAAAAAAGTTATCATTCGTAAATAATTTAATAAATTGTGTATATTTTATTTTTATTATAAAAAAAAATTTTAAAACAAACTATTACCAATTTAAAACAAATAAAAAAGTGAAAAGTAATTTTTAATGAAGCACTCATATCAATAATTTTTTTACGCTAATTGTCTTAAAGAGTCGCTGTGAAAATTTTATGGGAAAATAATTTAGCTTTGAAATAGCTTTGAAATATTTGATAATTACGAGTTTTACGCAAAGCTAGCTAATCTCATATGGTAAATAAAATGTGAAGCAAATGTTAATCGACACGAATTCATATTTTCAACAGTACTTGTAACATTTAATTAACGAAAATTAATTTCAAGTTATGTACTATATGCTTGGCGAATGGATTATGAATGTAAAAAGTATTTTTATATTTTAACAAAATATTTATTAGGTATTTTATATTTATTTGAATTTATTTATGTTCAATTAGAACAGTAGCTTCTGCAATAATTTATAATATATTTGAATGAATGAAGTGTAAATTAAAATTATTTAAATGAAAAATTGCGAACTATTATTATTCTACTATTATTCGAACTACTATTATTCACAAAGAAACCTTTTATTTACCCCCCAACAGGAGTGGTGGTAAAGTTGGAGTAAAACCCCTAATTGTTTGAACAAAGATTGATCCCGACTTCAAAATATGAAACTTATTCATAAATGCATTTTTTATAAGAATGTTTCATTAAAAATTATGTTTTACTTTTTGTGCATTTTTATTTTTTTACGTAAATTTTTTTTATGATTTATTTTTCTCTTTAGTGTTTTCAGGCGCTTATGGAGGCGCATTGTGCATCCTAACATTGGAAAGTTAACCAAGTACTTTCGTGTTAGCTACTATCTCTTTCTTGATCTAAGTTTTTTTAATGGCTATACATAAGGATCGTCAACGTTCCGTACTTTTCTTTCAAAGCTTTTATCCTCCTTAAATAAATTTCACCTTGCTGTTGCCTATTACGAGATAAGATTGTAAACTGCAGTCTCTTATTAGGATTAGGTAAAAATGACCCCCGTACTATACGGTAAGGCTAATCAAAATTTGTTTCATTGCGACCACTCTAACATTACCTAAAAGCCTAACCTTGGTAGCAGTAGGAATATATCTCGAGAACTCCAGCCTTTCCAACATGTGTAGGTATTTATGTGTATGCGTTTTGTACCGGACACCTCTCGCTTCATAGTTTTTCCCACTGATTCTTCTTAACCGACATCATTCTTGACTTCTATTTAGCCATTTCAGCACGGTAAGGCAGTGGTAGATACAATCTACATGTTAAGAGGACAATCCGAGTATCGAATACTAAATCTAAGGTAAACTGACTAAATTTTCATAAGTTAATAAACATAAACAATAAACCACTAACATCCATCATATAAATTGACTAACTATCCTATTGGCATCTCTGGTAGAGGGCGGAGCTCATATTTGAACCTACTATTAGTAGTTACTTATAAGTTCACCAGAGTGCGACCGCGTAACTTGTAGGCCAAAGGGTTGGGTAGGAACATCGACCTGCTAGCTTTAGTTTATAATTTATCCACCAAGTTTCCATACTTTAGAAATGACATTGACAGCCGTTTTGTATGGTGAAATAATCTGTGTATGTTCATTTTATTTTACCTGCCTTAACGGCAACATGTTTTTTTGTGCACATTTATGGCACAGTACCTTTCGAATGGTATAAGTTTCATTCTCCTTTTTTAATAAATACTAATAAAAAGGGGCGATAATTTTCGATGTTCACGTGGGCGTGCTGTCAATGGCGCTTTTCTTGGAACTAGGAGGTGGCAGTTTGTCAATTATAATTAATGGGATGGATAATTGGCTAAACTATCGGCATATGGATAAGAACGAAGTTACCGGCTGTGCTTGTGATTGTTTTCTGTAGTTTCCCTTCATGAACTCCAGATTAATAATGCAGCCTAACAAAATCGGCTGCAGCCGCACAATCTACCAATTTCTAGCCTGCAAACTAACTCCTTCCTCCACATCATTAATGTAAGGTTATGAATTAATAAAGGTTAAAAAAATGATGTGGGTGGACTCTGTTATAGACCGTGGAGTCTCAGAAACGAAGGTAAAACCCCATTATTATTATTATACAGATTTTATTGAATATAAATATTTAACAATTTCAATCAAAAATATTTTGTTTATTATTAACTTCATAAACAAACTTCGAATTTTAGTCAGCAAAATGGCGGATGAAGAAAGCCCTAGCAAGCACTTTCAGTAGCTAAAGCCGCTTGTATACGCTAAACATACCCAATTTGTACAGTGCGTTTATTATTATTTTACCTCAATCTTTGCAAATAAGTATAAAAAAAGTATACCAAAAATTTCCGAACGCGGAGTCCGTATAGAGGTGTGTATTTTAAATAAACTCTTGTGTAAATCACTTGCAGAATTTTTTTTCATTTAACATACTATTGTAATATTTGTGATACTATTGTGTACTTGCGAAAAGCCTTATTTGGTTACATGATATGTGGCAAAAATGCCGGTGGCTGATCGATTTTGCCGTTGCATGTGAAAATACTCTTTGCCTATTTTAATTTAGTTAATTTTCTATTCATTTTTATTTTTGTCTATTGATCTCGACTTTCTATCTATTTCTAATTGTCAAAGAGTAAATTACGACTAGCTAATTTATACTGATGATGACTACACAATTATCATTCGATAATATAATGTTTATACTAAGAAAAAACTTACGAAATAAATGTTTTCAACCAAATCTTTTTTTTCATTTTACTTTGCACTTACATTCTTACATTTTAGTTTTCGCTATTAAATTTATAAATAGCTATTATATAAAGTAACTCCCCGAAAACTCGGCCCTTTTTTACATTTATGTTTTTCATCGGATAAAATATTCCTATACTATTCTAATTATTTGCGGCCATTCATGTCCTGGTCCTTGTAAATGCCGCACGTGTTGCACACCTAATATTCATAAATATTTCACAAGGTATATATTATATTAATTAATAAAGAACCGATTTATTTCTTAAATATTTAAAGTATTATTTATTAAAATAATTAATAATTTATGCAGGGCAATCTTTATTTTTAGATAAAACTAAACGATCTGAATCAATATTAAAACCTGCTAAAACACCATATATTTCAGCTCTTAAAATTGCATTAATTTCTCTAGTTCGACCCAATATCCATACCAAATCTAAAAGTATACAAACAAAATTGAATTTAAAAATCCAAACTATCTGACTTACGGTTATAAAAATACACACCAGAATGTGCAATTTTTAAATTAGAACATGACCATAATATTGCATAATTGTTGTAATCAGTATGTAATATTTGATATGTGCCAGCACCAGGCATTAAACGGGCAATTGTTGTTGGTAATCGTGTCGATTGTATTTGGTACTTTAATATAGTTGGATCTTTCTTTGATTGTACTGCTATACCTTTACTAGGCGATGATGGTTCGCCAGTTAATCGATTTACTAAATTTGTTTCAACCTCGAATTTCGTTTCATCTTTATTACTCATACTTATATCTAATGTAGTGCATGATGATGTCAATTCCATTAAATAAAATGAACGTTCTATTTCATACCACTTACCAATAAACTATAAATAAATGTATCAATATTTTTTTATTGAGCAAAATTCATACAATTAATGTCGGTGCTTCCATCACTATCCAAAGGTGTTAGATACATCATATCGCTCAACACATCGCACAGTTTCATATTATCCAGCTAATCGTGTAGCCGAACCAATGTGCGATGCTTTGTACACTCAATCACACAGGTGGTGTCCTTTTTAAAAACTTTACAGTCAATTTCTTCTGGAACTATTCTGTTTTCGAAAAAATTCTTAAGAGTAAGAGTTGTTACGATTTTTCTGGCCATCAACTTTTATTCGAGACATTTTTTCGAAAAACTAATAGATTCGCTTGTGTGGTTGAGTGTATTATGACGTGTTAGTGTGGACACAATATCGTAACTCCACCTTGGTGGGCTAGGTGGAAACTTATTTGCCCCCCTCCCCTTTACATAACTCAAAAAAATCTCAATACAGTAGTCTCTTTAATCCGGCACTATTAAAAACTAGAGGGTGCCGGATTATTGGATTGTTCGGATTACTGGATTGTATAAAAAAACTCAGAATAAATGAAATAAATGCGTGGAGCGGGAGAATGTAGCGGTGAGGGAAGCACGGGCGGAGGGTGTCGGATTAGTGAGACTCTACTGTATGTTTACATATAATATGATCATTGACAGAAACAATATAAAGTCGAGAAAATTTATTACAATTATTATGACAAACATTCACAATACAACAGGTGAAATCATTATAAATTTGTTTTTATTTTGTAAAAAATGAGGATCGTGGAAAATAAACTTCAAAAGGTCATATGACGGACTTTTGTTTCAGCAAACATTTTTATGACTGCATCAAGACCATGCTTAAAGCATTAGCAGTTTCGTGTTCAACAGACAATTATCTACTTGTCAGTAGTTTTTAATTATTTTTAACTTTGAAAATGAACCTTCCACTGAAGCAACAGTGACGAGAATTGTTAAAAAATAAAATTAAAGCAGTGCAAACATCCGGAAAACTATCTGACAAAGCAGAATGATCTATTAACAACAAATGTGCGAGCTGTCCATAGAATGAAGTTTTTTTATATTACTTTCGAGACAAGCACAGAGAGACAATAATGGTTCATTAACTTCTTAGAATTTCCAGCTTCTTAGAGTTTCGCATAAATATTTATCTGACATCGCTACAAGCTGTCGCAATAGTTGATCCGGGAATTTAGGATCTCCTGAGTTGGGGGAGGGGCGATATGGACGATTGCTACCTTAAACTCCACCGGTAGTTACGCCACTGGTTGGGCAGTATTGAACGCATCATGTCGCCCCACTTTTAGATTGGATTGCTTTAATGTAATGTAGTATTATACTCGTGTAAGGATAAACAATTGGGTATTACACACCGCACCTTTTGCTGACATCTCGATTCTTCATAATCCAGACAGAATTTTTCACAAAATCGGTTTCGTTAAAACTTAATGTTAATTTTAATTTGCTTAAGGGAGGGATTAAACTCTTGTAAAATGATAATGAACTCTATAGATATAGAGTTTAGCGAGTTCTACGCCTGTATATAGAGGTTTGATGGCAAGTACACGCCACGTTAAAAAAAAGAAATGCAGTAGAACTTCAATTATCCGGATTAACATGAACCGGACCCGATTCGGAAGATCAAATATCCGGATTTATCATGAAAATGATCATTAATTATTTTTTAAAAAAAAGCTCAACTTGTGTATACTGATGAAGAAGGAAGATCATCTGCTGATTTTCGCGGTCCGGATAATTGGAGTTATGTTGTAGTTAAATAAATAATTTGACGCTTGTGGGACTCGACCCAACGGCTTTATCATTTGCTGTGCCTTTTATCTTGAACCAAAAATATCAAGAATGGAAAATGACATTGAAATTTGGCATTTAACTTTTTTTCAACATTTAAAATTGAGCTTTTGATCAAAAGCGCCCAACCTGTGGAAGAGCTTTACTTAAAGGATTTCATTTTCACCCCTATCACCCATAAAATGTGGTCCTAACTAGGTTTACCTGAACTACAGTAGATCAAGTGAGGTACTTTGTTTTTTTTAATAAAAAGTCGCATTCTTTTGGTTGTTTGATTGTTTCTAACCGAAAATTTTTTTCATATTGTGCAAATTTTTGTCGATTTATCGCATTTTTTCCTTTAAAGTGAATTTATTCGAAAAATTTGCACTTAATGACAAATTGTTCGGAATAAAAAGTAATTGGATTTACTAAAATTTTCAGATAAAACAATGAAAAATGATAGTTTTCATTAAAAAACTTTAGATGACCCATCATTAGAAAAAAGTTTTTAGGACCAACACACACGGCGCAACCGTTGTGCAGTTTAGGTTGCGCTTGCAACCGTTTTGAGACAGTATAGTAGTGCGGATGCGCACACGTGTCGACCGAAATGCGACTAGTTTTCAATCGGTTGCACACAACTGTTGTCCGTGGTTGCTCTTTTAGGTTGCAGAAAAAAATATATTCAGTTAAATTAAATTTTTATTAAATAAAAACTAAAAAAATTAATTTATCAAATTTTTTTAATTATTAATTCTATATTTATAATTTTAAACGTTTACCCGGTGTATATAATATAATATATATAAGGGTATATAATATAAGTTTAGTTCCGACTTTGTTGGAACGATTGAAAATATTTATTCTTGACCGCAGACAAAAATTTTTAATATAGGTGTTTATAAAATGACCTAATTAGTTCATTTCCGCATGTCCGCCTGTCTACCGTGGACACGATAACTAAAAAACGAAAAGAGATAACGAGCTGAAATTTTGTATTTTGTGTTCTAGAGCTACAAAGTAGGTCAAGTTCGGTCAGAGCTCCCCCATCCCCCTCCAGGGTACAAAATATCCACCTTTGAACCGGTAAGAAAAAAATTTAAAGAAGTTAATCACATCAGTTATAAAATAGTGGTTAATTTAGATAAATTTTAATTATTTTGCTAAAATGATTGTTCCATAACATTTGAGGATTACTAACTGTGTAATAATGAATATAGAATTTAAAACTATTCAATGTAAAATAGTAAAATAGAATTTTCACTGTCATAAATAAATAACTTATCACATGCCCCCAGCTTTGATCTCAAAACGTGACACTATGTCTTTTCTATATATTTTTTGCATATATTAAAATTTTTTATACAAAAGTATATTGGAAAATAAAGGTTTTTACTGACCCTTGAAATATTAAAATCTTTCATTGTTTGATATTTTGGGCATGTTCCAATTCCAGTAGCAAATCCATAATTACAAAATATAAATATCAAAACTAGAATTACAATAAAATGATAATAATATTTAAAAAAACTTTTATTTACACTTGTATTATACATTTCGTTTATTTATTTATTTATTAATCATTAATAATTACAAACAATGTTCATATTGTTATTATTAGATTTGATCGTGTCTTTTTTATTCAATTACATATTTAATCATCAAAATGACTGTTGTACCTATGTTTGTTTGTTACAAACAAATTGTCAAATGCCACTAATATGTAAATATATAAATATTGTATTGAACTTTTTTAATAAATATATTAAATACGACGTATTGCTTTCAATATTTTCATTCTATAGGATGTGCTCAGTAGTTATTCATGTTTCATATACCTATTTGTTCTAATTTTACACTTGATCATTAGTTTAATTAGCAAGAGAGGTACCGCAAATGGGTCCCTAGCACCTAGACCAAGGGTCCTCTGTGCCCTTATCATTAGTTTAGTTCACATTAAGTTCAAAAACGTGTTAATTAAAGTTAGGAATGATGTCTAGAAAACTTTGCGAAAGTTTCAAATTCGCACAGTTATAAGTATACCAAAAAACGGCGGCTAGTTTTTTTTGCAAATATCTCAAAAGCTAAATGCGTTAGGGAAAATTTAAAAAAAAGATTCTTAAAGAGGAAAAAATTCTCGAAGAAAGGTCCATTTTCTTTTTTGTTTAACAATTACTCGACTTGGAATGTAAATGAAAACTCTAAGAAAATTAGTTAATACACGATAGGCTCATTTTATGGAAAATCAATCAAAAACATTTTTCCCGTTGGAATTTATTTCTTCAAGTGTCTTATAGATGTTACCATAATTTTTTTTATGTGAAAACATCTACAACGAGGCTATGCAAATATGATTTCATATGTGGAGTGAAGTGAAAGATTATACAATTGTGACGTTTTTTGTTAATGATCGGCTATGTGACAGTCGGCAATCATCGGCATTAATTAAATTTTGGAAATAAATTATTTGTCAATAAATTTAAAATATAAAAAAATTGACGTTTTAAAATGTCAAAATTTAGAAAAAAATAATTGACATAAATGTCCTTTAATTAATTTTTGAAGTCCAAGAAACGCCGGAGATTTTGGTTCAGAAGTGTTTCGTGATTTTTTTAATATTAAATTTTAATTTTTCATTCTCTTGAAGAACTACTACCCTAACTATGGTTTAACCTATATTTTCCCACAATTATAAGGTAAATACCGGGATAATTCCTAAAAAAGTCAACAAAAGATTATCAATCATACTATGTATAGTATATGATCAGTAATATATACAAATTGAATAAGAATAAATTACTGTAGTATTATTTATGAAAATCCTTAGCTATTCTCCCGAAAATACCCCGACTTCGATTTGTCTCAAATTTTACACAGAGCTTCTCTAGGATCTAAAATGAAAGTACCCATACATTTATAGGTTTTTAGCACTCCTCTCCACGGGGGAAGACATATGGGGGTACGATAGATTTCATTGACACCCTAGACACTGGTTTACAAAAAACAATTAATATATTTAAAGTAGTAAATAGCGTACAGTGTAATTAATATGAAACTTAATTCATCAGTAAAAAAATTATTGTATCGATTGGACCTTGTGTAATTATACGGAGTTTGACCTTCAACTGCGTAGATCACTCTGGGACATCTGCCGATTTTTTATAGGAGTAAGACCAATTTTGTAGAAAATAAAAATTCCTACTGTTCTGGACTTTTACAATAACTTAAAGGTTGATAAAATAAAAATAAAAAGTTGAAAAAATTGGCAAGAGTGGCTTGTCCTGAAATGGTCCGCGTAGTTATGAATCAATCTCCCTTACAATTTCACAAGATCCGATCGACTTATAACACTTATCATTGATATAAGAAGTATCGCCAGGATTATTTAATTTCATTTCGTTCCTTTGAAAAAATTTGTTTAATTTTACGTATAACTCATTGATATTACGTATAACTAACTCATTGATTTATAATTAAGTTTTCTTATCAAATATAAGTTATTTAAAAATTTTTAAACAGAACATACATTCAAATTCAATATATTTGAAACAGTAATGTTATCTTAAGCGTATATATTACTGAATATATAATATTACATACAGTAACACTTAGAATGTTTCAACTGGTTCATTTTTTTTGAACGGGAGTATATATCAGTCATGAAATAAAAAGTGAATCTAACTTTAAAATTGAAAAGAAAATTATGAGTTTACCTGATTATAAGGCATTATACGAAAAAAAAATTATAAAAGCTATTTAAGAACAACGATTTTCTTATAAAATCAAATTATAGTAAAAAATAGAAAATAATTTATTTTTCAGTGATTGTTAGGTGATTAGAATAATTTTTTGTATAAAACAAAACCATTCGGCACTCAAAAAAGATTATTGTTGTTTGTAATGTTACAATAAGATTGCCCATATGTTGTTTTTTAAAAATGTTGAAAATTATTCTAATCAGCTTGTAATCACTGAACAAAACTAAATTTCTACTTTTTAGTACAAATTGGTTTTAATTTAATTTCCCAATACCCCCACGACTTCTCAATATTTATCAACGCCTCCACCAAATGTTTATTTCAGAAAATTTTTTCTAATTCCATCATGAATTGATTATTTAGAATTTAGACGATACTATCGACAGGTCAATAGCGGCGTTATTCTATTAAAATTTTATAGTTTATTTGTGTTTTATCTATGTCGAAAAAATGCATAGACTATAAATTGTTTATTATAAAATTAGTAATAATAGTAATAGCAATTTTTTATTCAAAAATTCTTTCGAAAACCAAATATATTCGGCTTAATTTAACTGTAAAATTTAAAAAAAAGAAGCTATTATAATACTATGGACCATAAAAGTATAGCGCTCATTTTTCAAAAATTTCAATTATCTGTATATAATATATATATATTCCAATTTTAAGCATAGAGATAATATATCTCTATGATTTTAAGAGGGGCATATCAACTTAAAACATAAAATTGATTTTTTTTTACATATCAACATCTGCCATAATGCCACAGATTTATATGAACTAAGTTTTACCCAAAGCATTTTTTTGATAACCGAATGAATAAGGTACAAATCAATAGGGAATATGCATGAAAATTTTTTCACTTGAATTGAAGCATCTTTACTTGACAAATATCAAGGTAAAATTACTTTTTAAATAACTTTAAAAATAAGCGAGATATGAATGATTGAAATTCCCGATTAGACAAAGAGGGTTATATCCCTCTTGATATGTTATGTGACGTCATATTACACTTTCACCATTTAAAATACATGTAAAACTCCGTTTTTAGTATTTTTGCAAGAAAGAGACAGATAATAATCTATAAAAGCTTATAGCTTCCTTGATATTTATCGGATTTTAATTTCATTTTTAAATATCATTACAGTATTAACAGTATTTTCATATTCTGAAAATAAATGTGAAAAAAAATTTGCATGCATATTCTCTATTGTAAAATCTTTAAAAATGAGCGTTACTTTTGTGGCCATGTGTTTCAAACTATTGTATTATCATTAGAATTACATACATTTGCAAACTTACAAATCAAGACGACAATTAGAAGTGGGTCAAATTGCAATCACTAAATTTGAGCTATTATTATTTACTCTGCTGCTACATAGAGCTATGTATTGAAAAGTTTGTCAATGCTTTATTAATAGACACTTTATACTTATTTAATTTAAATATATAAATTTCTACCGCAAACCATAAGACATAAACATTTCTTTGAATTAATATTTGCATTATTTTGAATACCTTTATATAAAAACATACTACATTATCAATAATTTATGCAACGAATTTACATGCATTTTTATTCAATATAAAATTTTTTGTAGATATATATAAGTATATTTATGGGCAATTTAGGTAGCTTAAATGCTATGTCTAATTAAGAACAATTAGTTATTTACACATAAATTGTTTTTAACCTCAGAGCGCAACTATACCTACATATTGCAGTAATAGACCACTGAGCACTGGATTCAATAACAATGCCCGTTTTCTGATAAGATTGTTTATAGTCCTAACCTTGGATTACAAAAAGCAAAAAAAGATATAAAAGCTACACATTCTAAGCGTGAATATTACTGCATATGTACACTCCCGTTCATAAAAATTAAACCAGTTGAAACATTCTAAGTGTAATATTATACCTATGTTAAGTAATATAAACACCTAGAATGTGACTTACTGGTTCATTTTTTATGAATGGAAGTGTATACAATATTACATTCAGTATCACTACGCATGTTTCAACTGGTTGAAATTTTTTGCAGGAGAAGTTATATATCTGTACGAATCCAATCGAAATGAAACAAGGATGAGGTCAGGTATATCGAACCAACGGATTTTATTACATCATGCTTCATTGTTTTTGAGGGAAGACGCGTCACTGCACGTTAAAGTGTCCAAACAGTAACGGTAACGCGTTATACTTGAAAGTATCGATAATAATAACGGTATCGAGTTGCTTGTGCCTGCAATTTAAAGTTTTCACGTTCACGTTCATGTTTGTGCGCACGCGTTGATTGTGATCTAATATTGATTAGATGGAAACATGTGTGATGGAGTTATAAGATATAAGATATAGCACAGCGACCAAAACACAGTGGGCGATAAGATATAATATTCAACCAATCACAGCGGTTAAATTCCAGCTGCTGGTGTGTGCATAAATGTCAAAAACATAAGTCGGAGAGTCGACTGCGCATAACATTGTGATTGGCTGGGAATAAGGAATAGATTTCCAACGCGACGAAAATTCTGTTGCTATATCTTATTTCTTATTCCTTATTTTTGAATTGTGAATTGATCAACGGTTCTGCAATCTGCTGGATTCCACTATTCCTTATATCTTATTCTTATACCTTATTTTTTTCATTCTGTAATGAAAAAAACTTACCGGCTTAACTGTTACCGGTAACGACAACACAATGCAACATTATAAAAGAAACATATATATATATATATATATATAAATATAGTATAAAAGTATATATATAGTAGTGGTATAGTAGGGAGGTCGGAGACTGGCAAGTACGCCTTTTTTACCGACCCCTAAAGGATAAGGAATTTGTATGTTAACTAGGAATTGGTAGGTTGTGCGACTACAGCCGAATTTGTGACCTCTTAGAAATGAGGTTGTCAAAAATGTGATGCAGCGTGATGAAAAAGGAGCGAGGGGCACAAAATGATTGAATTTTGCGCAATGTATTTAAAGAAGGAATTTGTTTTTAAAAAAAAGTGTAAATGAACTAAATATACGTACAGCACTCTGTATAAAATGTTGTTTGTGTAATTTATCAGCCGTGGATATTATAAAATTATAAAGTCCAATACAATGTAATGGAAAAAGGATATGAATCAGCAAAATACGAAAATAATTATACGAAAAAAATATAATTACATTAATAAAATTTTAGTGTTTATAGTCTCAACCAAATACATTACGTATATATTTCAAATTTTTAACTCGAATCAATCTTTTCAATGTATATAAGCGTATCAAATGCTTCAATCATTTTCATGTTAGTGCAGAGCATAGTGGTCTGTTGCTTGTAAAACTATTCGCAGGAAAATTTTTTTTATCCTAAGTATACACTAGTAAACTATCTTTGATACGCAGTGTTTATGCCATATCGTGTTTTTTTATTAAACTTGGGTTACACAAAATGTGTAATTATATGGAATATAGGCATATATAAACAGTTGACTTTATTTTTAATTATAAACAATGATTGCTTTCCATTTAAGCACACACCCAAGGCGTGTGTGACGTGACACACTGTAAGCACACTGTGTGTGAGAAAGTACGATAAATGGAACGTTATTTAATTCTTCACAATTTCACATCTATAGATGGTGTTCATAAACATTCTTTCCATTTAAACAAACACCCAAGGCGTGTGTGACACACTGTGAACTACACTGTGTGTGAGAAAGTGCGATAAATGGAACGTTATTTAATTCTTCACAATTTCACATCTATAGATGGTGTTCATAAACATTTTTCAGAGGAAATCAACATAATCTGTTTAAAAGCGTATAGGTGTCAAAGTGTAGAACAATAAATTATATTTTAATTATTTTGAAAGATTTTGAATTATTACAAAATAATAATCATAATTAATTATTATGATTTTGCACTTTTAAGGTGCGATTTTATGTTGACGCTTGACGCTGATTTCCAGCGTCAAATTTGGTCACGTGGTATAATCTCGACCAAAGCGCCATCTGGATAAAAAGCAGCGATAAAATTAAAAATATTTTAGTTTTAACGCTGGTGTCATTTATTTGACGCTAAAAATGTGAAATCGAACACCGTTATTATACTTCCGTTCACTACTATTTTATAAATAAATTTTCATACACAATTAAAATAACTATGAGTTGTTGTTGCTCCAAAAAGATTAAGGAATAACAGATCGATAATTCGACTTCCGATACTTGTTACTTGTTTGACGCTAACTTATTTCACCAGTGTCGCTTGACGCTACAATTCCACGCTCAAACTTGACACTGCTTTTTATCCAGATGACGCTTCGGTCGAAATTATGCCACGTGACCAAATTTGACGCTGGAAATCAGCGTCAAGCGTCAGAAATCGCACCTTTATAAATAAAATATACCAATTATTAAAAATAACATTATTGGTAGCACTGACGTTTACACACGCACTACCAGAGATCTGCATACACACTGCCACACTCACTGACCTTTAGTTTGTATAGAGGTCAAAATAAAAATTTTTCATTTTTTCAATACTCACATCTTATCAATAATCATTTCATGAAACTAATATACTATGGAGACGGATACGTCACCTTAATTAAAAAATTCATAGCTCTCACACATTTGATCCTAATAAAAATTTGTATACATGTGTTTACGTAAAATTTCTTTCTCTTTCGATTGGGGCAGGCAATTTTTGCAAAAAATTTAATTTTCAAAGTTATTCGCGAAAAACCGTATTTTTGCATCTATTTTGTTTAATAACTTTCTTAGCACCCCTTTTCAGGCAGAGGATTTTTTGCCACATATTACTGATACACTTTAGAAGATAATATCAAAAATCCTCTGTTACTTCGAATTCCGATTTATAGTGTATGAAACTATAGTACCTACATAATTTTATACCTTTAGAAGCGTTGACAATTTTGATCGCTCTACCGTGCACAACGTGTACGGTAGAGCGATCGATTAGCAGCCTCAGGAGACTAAAAACCTGGTTAAGATTATTCATGAAAATTTACAAGATTTTCATAATAAAGTGGTCGAGAAGTTTACACAAAACCCCCGAAGATTGTGTTTCAATTGACTTAATAAAAAAAAAGAATCTCGTTCGACTAATTTATTATTAAAATCTTGTAATTGTCAATGTCCAATATTTTGTCCCAAATCATTTTTATTCTAATAAATATAATAACTAACTATAATAAATATAATAATATAATAACATGCTCTTTTGACTGTATTTAAAATTCATACTTTTCCCATCTTCCATATATCAACTTGCTGCCACCCCCCCCCCCCCCCCTCGGCCATCGGCCGGCGACGCTTTTGTTTCCGCTGCATGCCGTCTGAATGAAGTACTAGCTTTATCGGTTTATATGATAAATTTTCATAAATGTTATTCTCATTTTGTACTTTTTATATGCTTAAATGGTTAGTGTTAATAATGGCCAATTATTATTCATATAAACTGATCATTTACTTTAGTGCATATTATTGAATAAAGATAAATTATTTTTATTATTATAAAACTGCACCAAGGATTGGATGAATCCACAAGACAACCTTCACCTAGGGAGAATAGATTTCAAAGCCACATCGCAATAAAGATAAAGTTTCAGATAGTAAAATTGTGAAAATGATAGCATCTATATATTACAATCATTACAAACAAAACATAAATAAATGTTATCATCAAAACCTAATGATTTTTGTCCGAAACACTTCAGATACTTTCAGATTCAAGAAAATTTTTTATACAAGATTCACATTGTACGGAAAAAGCACAAAGACAAAAGTAATCGTGAATCAGAGTCCCCATAAGGATTAATTGATTTGAATGATTTTTGTTTACTTGAGATAAGCTGCTGAAACAAAAAGTTTCCTTAGCCATGTTTGTTTAAGTTACGTTACTTCGAATCATCCCCTACTTTAAAAATTTAATTTAAAATTAGAGATAGAAGAAAAAGAAAACCTCTAAAGATATGATTTGTTAGAAAAAATCGTTTCTTGTAAAAAATTGAAGTCTGTGATGCCAGAGACAATCAAACACACACTGAATGTTTATTCTTACAAAATTATAGTGAAATTTTATAACTTTAATAAAGTGATTTAAAATAAATAAAAAATCGATAGCACTCGATTACGGGTTAAATAAAAAAAACGTGCCTAAAATTTAAAATAAAATAATCTGTAATTACTCTTCAGGATTTTGTTAAGGGATGTTCAAAAATTATTTTAGAATTTTGGTAAACTGAAAAATTTTATTTTTAATATTGTTTTCAGCCTTGAAAGTGACTGTTTTTGCGTTTTTTCAAAAATTAAATTGTTTATACTTCAAAAACGGTCAACTTACGAAAAAGTGATGAGACCTTTTTTGTTTAAAATGACCCGAAATACCTAAAAAAAACTCCATACGGGTAAAAATATTTGGTCATTCGGCTTGGCAAAAAAAAAATTAATTTAAAAAAATTGGTCGATTTTTGGTTGATAAAATCGAGACATTCAGGGGCATGCCTCAAACGTGAATATGCAATAAAATCAAATGGGAAAATTTTGTCTATGAACGCGAGGTTTTCACCTTGTCTAAATACTATTAACTTCCAAATACATGTTTAAACAACAATAAGCTCATCTGCATTTAGCTCCATTCATTTAGCCCCTCATTAACACTAAATCTAATTATTTTTTAACTCAATCGTTTGACGGTCGTTTGATGGTTAATGATGGTTTATTTAAATCGTTTGACGGTAATTAGTTTATTTATAAAAAATTGTTTTCTAATCGACCTAAATTTTTTTTTTTAGCCCCTCAATTACAAAATTCTTGAGATTTTTTTATTTCAATCGACGAAAAGACGTTTGACGGTGATTGATGGTCTATTATTTTTACTAAAACAATAATATTTTATTAGTTATTCATAATTTACTATATTATCCATTACACACTCCCGTTAGTGCATCCATTTCTCGCTGAGAGAGTTACCTGTATTCGCCATAGAGATAATATATATAGAGTAGGCAAGCCGAGTCAAAAGTTGTCCCTCAGATAGAAAAAGGAAGAGAATCGCGTAGGTTGAGCTATCTCTTTTTAACGACTAATATATAGCATAGAGATAATATATACTCTATAGATATAATTATAATCATTATATATCATAGAGAATATATCGTAGAGAATATATTAGACCACGCATGACGCTGCGAACGGTGGCGCTCGGAGCGAATAAGCAGTTCAGCAGTTCGGGTCTCTGCGAAACCCGAAAAAACTCTTTGAAACCAACGCGAAAGTCAGGCAACGCGAAGCGTTGGCCAATGAGAAGCGTTCGTTATGCAAAGCGAAGCGTCAGTGAACCGTACAAGCGAACCGTAAGTCAGCCAACGCGAAGCATTAGTAAATCAACGCATAGCGTTGGTAAACGCAAAGCGTTAACCAGCGCGAAACTCAAGCGCTCACGTTGCCTTATTTTAACGCTTAGCGTCAAAAAACGATCGTTGAATAACTAACGCTGCCAAACCGCTTCAAGTTGAGTAACCACAACTTCGCGGTGACTAACGTCGCCTAACGCTTTCCATGCGCTAACGTTTCGCATTGACCAACGTTTCGCGTTTACTGACTTACGGTTTGCTTAAGCTTACGCTACGGTTTGAGTTTAACAACGCTTAGCGTTGAGTTGCTTACGCTCCGTGTTAACTTTCTCTTCTTTCTCGTTAACTAGTGCTTCGTGTTGATTGACGCTACACGTGAAATCACGCTTCGCGTTTAATCACTGACGCTTCGCTTTGATTAACTAACGCTTCCTATTAATCAACGCTTCTCATTGATCAACGCTTCGCGTTGGGTGACTAACGGTTCGCTTTAGCTTGCGTTTCGCGTTGGTTAACGCCTTGTGTTTACCAACGCTATGCGTTGATTTACTAACACTTTTTCGGTTTTCGCAGAGACCCGAACTGCTGGAGCCATTGCACTAAAATACCACGCTTATTCGCTCCGAGCGCCACCGTTCTCAGTGCCATGCGTGGTCTAATATATTCTCTACGATATATTCTCTATGATATATAATGATTATAATTATATCTATAGAGTATATATTATCTCTATGCTATATATTAGTCGTTAAAAAGAGATATCTCAACCTACGCGATTCTCTTCCTTTTTCTATCTAAGGGACAACTTTTGACTCGGCTTGCCTACTCTATATATATTATCTCTATGGCGAATACAGGTAACTCTCTCAGCGAGAAATGGATGCACTAACGGGAGTGTGTAATGGATAATATAGTAAATTATGAATAACTAATAAAATATTATTGTTTTAGTAAAAATAATAGACCATCAATCACCGTCAAACGTCTTTTCGTCGATTGAAATAAAAAAATCTCAAGAATTTTGTAATTGAGGGGCTAAAAAAAAAAAATTTAGGTCGATTAGAAAACAATTTTTTATAAATAAACTAATTACCGTCAAACGATTTAAATAAACCATCATTAACCATCAAACGACCGTCAAACGATTGAGATAAAAAATAATTAGATTTAGTGTTAATGAGGGGCTAAATGAATGGAGCTCTGCATTTTGTACCATCTATGTACTTTTGCGTATGTCTATGGTGTTTCAATTAAAGTCAAAACATATTACCAACTGATTAAGTAAATAAATTATAAATTGACAAGTAAATAAAAACACTACAAATAAGTACTTTATTCAGTTTTAATTGACATTTAATTACAATATAGAAAAAAAATCAATGAATTTACATAATTTTTGGTTATAATTAATTATTTAATTACATTATAGTTGGACAATTATTAAGAATGGTTAACGGAATTAATAAAAAGGTTGGTTTTTAAATTTTATTGTATTGAATACACCTAATATACATAATTCGATAAGATTATTACACGTCCTTCGTCTAAAATATTTTTTATCAAACTTTAAACCTGCCTGTGATAAAAACTTCATATAAATTAACTTACATATTTTATGTGTATATGTCGTGGTCTCATTAGAAATCTGTTTTTTCACGAAGATCCTACACATTTCATGAAACGTCGGCATATTGTTGTAAACTCATGAAAAGTTACATGTAGTTCCTAGACGTTTTGTGAAAAGTCCACCATATTTCGACGGATTGTGTCGAACATAATCTGCCTTTCATTATATCGTATCTCATTTTTTCACGAAAATCCTAGACTTCATGAAAAATTGATGCGTATTATTTCCATCTATACAATTATACGTTCTTACTATGGAAGCCGAAGATTATTTATTGCTCATTATAATGGATATTATGAACTAACTCCAAATAATATTCTATCAGTAATAGAATGAAAATAAATTTTTATTTATTCGTCTGGTTTTTTGCTTAAGAAAAAGTTTGCCAACCTAAATTCTTATATTAGGTTTTAATTGATAAGCATTTCTAAACAATGGAGATTATAATTACTGAGAAATTAAATAAGGTAACTATTCCAAGCGAGTACTAAAATCGTTCAGTTCAAAGACCATAGACCGAGTTGATCGGGTTTGCGTGTTTATGGGCCCCCGCACTAAAAGGCGTTCTATATATTTCAGATGTCGTGGCTAAAACCATTGAAATAATTAGGATTTGATAAAACTGAAAAAGATGTAACCTTTGAGGGTATATTGCATTTATTTAGAATTGGACACATGAAAATAATTTATTTTCATCCGATTACCGAAGAAATATTATTTGGACTTCATAATATCCATTATAATGAACAATAAATGTCTTTGGCTTCGGCTTCTATAGTTAGTCAAAGTATAATGGGCTTTTCACGAAACGTCTAGACACTACATGTAACTTTTCATGTTTACCCAATTCGCTTACGTTTCATGAAATGTCTAGGATCTTCGTGAAGAAACAGATTTCTCAATGAGACCATGACATATACAATAATAAAATGATTTATAAGGTAGATTTTTATTATATGTTTTTTATATTTCAATTAAAACAAAGTTAATAAATGGCTTAATTTTAACTAGTTAACGCATTATTAAATTCTTTCTATTTAACATGCAGTCTTGTAGATGTTGCAATACTCTGTCGATTTGGTCCCATAGAACATTTTCTCACCCAATCAATATCAAAGAATAATGATTAACTTTACGAAACAAGTGACCGGATACTCTGATAAAGTTAGGAAACAAATTTACCAAATAACATAAATTTTAGTTCATTGATATATCGATCACGGAGAATCGCAGTAGCGACCAAAAGATTAATGTTTGATTTTTTCACATAAGTGTAATAATCCACGAATCGATTTTGAAAATTTGAAGGTAATTTATCAAGTAATTTTTGAAATATATATCTTGAGAGTTTGAATTTTACTACATTGCTCTTATAGAGAATCAGTTTTAAATTGGCACATTTTGATTATTTTTATTTAAATGCATTAAATACTATTAAGAATTAAATAATAAAATGCAATTTTGTTAAAAAAAAACACTCTTAGTGGATGTATGAGATTCATATGTGTAGATATGAATATGCATTCTTTATCAGGTGCCGTGAACGTACTAACTTAAAATAATAATTTAAATACATTATGTCAAAGAATACACATATTGTATTCTTTGATTATGTCTAACATTCAAATTGCAGCAGCCACATTTTTAGTTCCGGTTGTATTTACATAGGTGATATAAATTAGATTTGAAAGCACATGCGTAATAATGTACACAATCAATGTTAAATAGACAAATGAAAATTGAAATGAGTTATTTTACAAAAGAGTGTGATGATTTTTGAGATAGTAAAATTGATTGATTTTAATTGATTCAATTTATAAAGATGATTGGGTCATTTACTTCATTATTCGTTCAAATAAATAATATTTGTGTTATTCGTTAGTTTTAAATAGGAACATACCTCACTACTTCATTTTTCAAATTTTGTGTGTTTATAAACGTTTGTATTTTTTAAACATTTTAAAACATTAACCAAAGTAACATTGAACAACTAATCAGATTTTTTTAAATCTATGATGCATAACATTATTGTATTGCATTCATACCATATATATTAATAATTATTCAAATATCCCGCTGCTATCCAATAACAAATTTGAAATCACGTTTTTGTTGTGATTCAAAGAAAATGTTTAATAACGTTGATTATTTGTTAATCGAATTGATTGTTGTAGATTTTGTATTATTTGTAGCTATAAAAAGATCACAAAAAGTAATACTGTTCTAAACAAGTTTGGAATCTGTAAATTTTTCAATGTTATCAGGTTTTTATTTAAATTAATAACTATAGATAACTATACATAAATTTATAGTTCTGTATATTTCATTATTAGGATCAATTTAAATGTCTGTTTGGTCAACGAGTACGGCAGGTATAGGCGATTCAACTGTATTTTTTAACCCGTTAAGGCGCAATCAAAGTGGTGGAGCAACTAGTTCATGGTATAATCAATCATTACTATTAAATAATAGAGTAAGCATAATGTATTTGAATGATAAATTTGATTTATAGATAAAATTTAGTGGTATAAAAATAGAGTGAAATTGCAATTTAGCGGCTTTTGGAAAAAAAAGATGCACAATTTTTACCTTTTTTATAAATACACAATTGAAAATGTCAATCTACAAACCCCCCCCCCCACCCGTTTTTTTTACCCAGTGGTCCAAATATACCCCTTTTTCGAAGCAAAAATTTTTCTTTTTTTTCAAAAGCCGTAATTTTGCAATTTTATCAAAAATAGTTAATATCCATTGCAGTGTTTTTTATTTGATTTGTTAGTGAGGAAGTAACGTACAATTCAAAATTTCTGGAAACATCTAGAAATATCTTAAGAAAAAGATGTACTTTATATAAACACAAAACGCAGACCATGGATCGAATACTGAACTCATGTTTTTCTGCGAGGAAAACGGTGTTGAGATTAAGTCTACTGTTATCTCAGAAACTAAAGATAAAGATGTATTTCCTATTATAAACTATCTCCATGAATGGTTTTTACCGTTCATGAATTCGGATGGATTTTATCAATAAATATTTTACTCGTATTTTGTTTCATTTATAGTATAGATTTATTTTATTTGCATACGTTTGGATTTGTTGAATACTAACGTGAGTTAATTTATCCATAAATCAAATTAATATTGAATTTAAAATTAATAATTATTAATATTTGTCTATTGTTATATATAGCAATATAAATTGACATCAGTAAGAATGTCACAATTAGATGATGGAGGCGGTGGAAATGGCGTTGGTGGTGGTGGTGAAGGTTTACACACACCTTCATATTTATCTTGGCGTAAATTACAGTTAAGTCGTGCCAAATTAAAAGCATCAAGTAAAACATCAGCATTATTGTCAGGTTTTGCAATGGTTGCAATGGTTGAAGTACAATTAAATAGTGATACAAAAGTACCACAAGAAGTGTTAGTTGCATTCGCAATCTGTACAACTCTACTTGTTGCTGTACATATGCTAGCATTAATGATATCAACATGTATTTTACCAAACATTGATGCTATCTGTAATTTACATTCGATATCATTAGTGCATGAATCACCACACGAACGTTTGCATTGGTATATTGAGACAGCATGGGCATTCTCAACATTATTAGGTCTATTATTATTTTTATGTGAAATTGCAATCTTATGTTGGGTCAAATTTTATGATTTCTCTCGTACAGCTGCATGGTCAGCGTCAATTGTTTTAATACCGGTATTAGTTATATTTTTAGCGTTTGCAATACATTTTTATCGTTCATTAGTAGCACATAAATATGAGGTGACAATTAGTGGTATACGTGAATTAGAATTGATTAAAGAACAAATTGAACGTGGTGGTGATGATTTTTTGTTATCACAGAATAATGGTTCATCCACTAGGCCTGGAACTGGTTATAATGAAATTAATCAATTGATCAATACACATATTGTCTAGTCGATAGTCATGTGTATATTCTATTTTAAACTATTAGTGCAGTGTTAGTTATATTGGAATCCACTTCAGGTAAATAGATGGTTTATTGTTTTGTTTTTATTCTAATTGTGAGTTTCTAAAATATTTACTTTTTTAAATTACCATTATATAAGTTAGATATAACCTAACCTCTCACTAAAATCGTGAGATTTTCCATAAAAAAATAATGATAAATTTGTATTCAATTAATAGTTTTGTTGCAAAAATAGTCCACTTATACAATAGCTCTAGAATCATTTTCCACGTGAAAATAACCGATTTCATCAAACTACTATTACTATCTAGAGCACGGTAGTGCGACAGGCCGAGTTTTATATTACTATACCAAATTTGTTGAATTGGAAAAGATACTACTTAAATAGTCAAGTATTCTATGATAAATATTTTCTTACACTTGTTTATAATACAATGGATTAAATTTTATAATTCATTGATTTTATTTATTGAAAATTCATAAAAAAATCCACGCATCTTTATCGGATTCTGAGATATAAAATGCAATTGCACTTCACTAAGGCAAAATATATAAAAATGTGATTTAGTTAGAGATCCAATCAGTAGTTATCTATGGAGTGATTTTTAATAGAACAAGTGAAAATATCAACTAACTGAGTTAATTGCTTAAATACCCGGTATATCCTGAATTTATGTAAAAAAGTTTATAACAAAAGTTGTTTATTTTTAAAAATAGGACATTTTTGTTCTATCTCTTACGGTTTCAGATGTGCAGCTTTTCTCATTTGGCCCAAACATGGTCCGATTTTGCCCATTCACGAACTTGACCTTAGTTTTTAGCTCTAGAACACACATACAAAATTTCAACTGGTTATCTCTTTCATTTTTTAATTATCGTGTTTACGGACAGACGGGCGGACATGCGAAAATAGCCGAATTAGGCCATTTTATGAAAATCTATGCCAAACATTCAGAAACGTTACAAAGTCGGGTCTAAACTTAATATACCTTGTATATTTACATATACCGGGTATAAAAATATTGATTCGGTTGTATTTTATTTTATTTCAAATTGTTTTAAATACCTATTAATTTTAAATATCAGTATAATAGTTGCACTAATTATTAAACACAAAATTTTAATGGAAAATAATTGAACTCAATATTTTGTACGGTTAATCGTTGTAATATGGGTCAATTGTTCCTACTAAATATATGTAATTATTAATATCCTGTGTTAATTGGGAAGCATTTGGAAGATTTTTATTGACATATTCTGTTCATAATTATACGATTATGGAATATCACGAACTATTAATTCCAACTCTATCTCTTAAGGGCGTTAATTATATTTTGGAATCGTATATATCTTTAATTTCCAAGGTACGTTTCCAAGTTTTATTTGTGGATTTTTCTATTTAAAGTAGTTTTATTATTTTTTCATCCCAATAATGTACTTAAATTAAAATTATTTTGATAAAAGGTATTATCAAAGACGATTGGCTACTTTTAATAAATTATATTTCATGGCCCTAAATACAGTACTATAATTTAAAAATCGATATACCTTAATAATAAAAATAAAATCTTGAATAGTAGGTATGAAGTAATTTTTTTTTAAATTTATTTATTTATTTCAAATCTAATTAGTAACATTTCAACAAATGTTTGATTTTTTGAAATATCCAAGTCCTCACACTTCCCTGTCTCGTTAAAATACAGTTCTATAAACAGTTCTATCGTAATTTATTATACGATTTCTTTCCTATTTAACTAGTTTTACCATGCAATATTTCAGATAAAAGGGTCTACAGTTTAGATCAATTTTAAGCTATCTACCCACAGCGTTTATGCACACATTATGAAAGTATAATTTAGGTAGTTGTGTGTGTGTATAGGTGGCAAACAAAAGCCGCCAACATTGGGGCTATGCACAAATCACGTAACATTAGTGTTGTAATGTACTTATGTATAAGTAACTAGATCAGTGATTCTCAACCACTGTGCCGCGGCACTTTTGTGTGCCGCCAAATTTTAGAAATGTATATTGTAAAGAATTATTAACCAACCTAAAAACGAAAATGGATCGAGAATGTTAAATGTAGAAGACAATATGGGAGTCAAATTTTGAGATTGTTAAAAGTGTGCCGCGACAAAAAAAAAGGTTGAGAATCACTGAACTAGGTACACACCTAGATCTAGATACTTTCCAATGAATCTGTACTCTATCTGTATCTTGTTCCCTTTCTTGGGTACACCTATAGGTACAAACAAAGCCCTAATGGACTCTGACCATAATACACACACACGTAGTATATATATATATATATATATATATATATATATATATATATATATATATATTATTCTTTTTTTTTATAAACTTATACTAATTACATTATTTGTCTACCTCCTTTTATTATTTTTTTTTTAGTTTAGGTCTTTATTATCGGTTTAGTAAGTTATCTGAATCATTTTTATTATTATTTGATCTAATAGACAACATTAGATTATTTTATGGTTTGTTTCAATATTATGGTTGCGATATCAAAATAGTAAATGTCCTGTTTTTGTATGCATAATTAAAAGTCCCATAAACAAAATGATATGTTTTACGATATCCTCAACATATTAATTCGCATAAATTAGAATTAATAATCACAGATATTGGAACGTGTGAAGATAATAGGGAATCTCGCGTCAATGTAATACAAAGTAAACATAATTTGATGTTTTAACTTGAAAAGTAACTTCTAAAATTCAAAATTTGATGCATCATGTATGTTACATGTCCTAACGAGTTATGGAAATTATGTTACTTTTCAATTGAACAATAAAATCGATTCGTTTAGTTTCCTCTGTATTACATTACTGCTATCCGAGCAGTTTTCATTTGTGAATCGTAAACGTATAATAATATTTAAACACCTTAATAATATTTATAAAATTCTGCTTTAATATTAAAATTCTAATTTAATATTGACGTAGATGCCCCAATTATTTTCGAGCTTTAAAACGTCTAGCGGAATTTAGGATCCGCGGAAAGCATCTGGCAATAGTGGGTGTAAGTTTTTAATAATACATATTTAAATTTATATGTACCTTTAGTATCTGTTACCTGTCAAAGCCACTCTGGTTCAAGTTAGTTAATACTCATACGTTCTTACCCACATAGTACACATTTATAGAAAAATCTCCGTTTTAGTACTATGACATATGTCTGGCGACTCTGAGATCTTGGTTCTATTAAGAATATATAAGTTTATAACTTTATACACTGAATTAAAAGATATAGTAACCCTTATTCCACTATTGCATGGTTTTCACCCTTTCGAATTATTCTGGATTATACCTTTGGACCAAATATATGTATGTATGCACTTATTTGCAATAAAATGATGCATGTTTTAATTAGAATTAGACCGTTAGACATTCATATTGATTAATGATATGCCTTAACTAAAAAACAAAAGACAATAAATTAATTAGATGTAAATAAGATTCACATATTTTATTTGAAAGAATCTCACTTATTGTTAAATTAATTAAAAATTTGTATGGTTTATAAAATTTATATGAAATATATTGTAAATATGTAAAACATTAGTATTGTAGTAAATTTGTACATCTATATCAAATAAATTACGTTATTTATACACATATTTTTTAATAAATATTTGTTTATGTATGCTTAATAACCTTATTATTAGTAGTAGTAGAGGATTGAAGGCCTTCCCCTGATGACATACTGTACACGTGTCAATAACGTTGCAATCTTCACAATTTTAGAGACAATTACACAAAAATCACTCTTTGTTAATAACTTGATATCACTGCATAAAATATTTAACACTTTGAATTGAAATATTTGAGGTTATGATAAATAATATATATGATAATATATAATAAATTATTATTCAGATCTTATAATAATATATATGATAATAATAAAATTAAATAATATATTAATATAATATATATTATTCTGATCAACGCTACTATTTTCGGGATCTAGGTGGGGGAACTTAACTTAAACCACGCGAGTTAACTAACTAGGTTTATCCTTAAAAAAACTGGGCCTAAGCCTCTTTTACCGACTCCTGAGAAACCCATCCTCTCAATCTCTGTCCTGTACCTGACCTGATTCGTTTTCTCAAGCTTTGGTCGTTATTGAACCTGCCCGTCCTCTTTGCGAATGACAGTACAAAGCTCCACTTCAATTGTTTTACCTCGGATTCCCCTATTTCTGTCGATCCTCATTCTGGCTCTGAAGGCATTGTGCCAGAATGTGAAAGGATTGATTATTGAGTCTACAGCGAACGGTACACATCCCAACCAGAAGCTTGATATGTTTCCGGTTCTTACCAATGATCCAGGTTGACCTTGCTGCATTATACTCAGCGATCTTTTGTTTGAACTGTTCGGAAAACCGCGCTCAAATGACTTTAAGTTTATTCTTACCATCTAGGCTCTAATTTTAAGCTTTCTGCAAATTTTCAATTCATTTCTGGACGACAAAAAATTTCTAAAATTGTCCAACTTATTCTGGAAAGCTATGAGTCTAAATTGAATGAAAACTTGCACAGTGCTTAGGTATAATATTCTTTTTATCCAATTTTTCCCGACCCACTTATTTTATAGGGGTCTCAAATTTTGCGTGACCTTATTGCACCCCTTAATAAATTCCGATCATGTTTTCATAGCGTATATGTTATCCAGCAAAATTCACCACTATCCGATGAAAACTGTATCAAAATCGGTTTAACGTGATGCGCGAACATACAAATATACAGACAGACAAAAATTTTGAAGAACGTTTTTTTGTCTAATATCTTCTTTCGGCAACCAATTTCGAAAATTTATCTAGTTTCAGAATTGACAATAGTTTTATTTAACTAATCACTCGCGCGGTTAGAGAAACATTTTTTGTTTTTAAAAGATGCACGAAATGTCAAATTTGTATAGCCTATATGTATGTTAATGTGATGAATTATCGATCATCCAGTGAAAGTGGACTTAAAATCGGCTCAAGCGTTTTATCATGGTGCGGGAATAAACCAACAGACAACAATTTGGTCCTGCCTACAATTTTCTACAAGTATAGATTTAAACTCTTTTAATTTTATTAACTAATTTATTCATTTGTGTTACATTGTTTATAATATTGCTGCTCTTGTTCTTTCATTGATTTCTTGCAAATTTCTTCCGGAGTATTTAATGCAATCTAAACAATATTGAATAGTTATAAAATATTTTACGATAAAACCTGATTAACAAGATTCAAGTTATCTAACAAGAAGCCGACAATTAATCAACCAAACCAACCAGTTATTTTGGACGCGAATTTTAAGGTTGAACACTGATTAAGTAAAAATGTTATTAGACAAAACGTTCTGTATGAACTTACCAAAATATGAAACAATGCTTGCCAAAAAAACAAAACGCTGTATTTTCTATCGTAAATATAGAAAAAGAAACAGACAAAAACATATTGTTACTATTTCAAAGAATCAGAAATAATATATGTTTATATATGTCTCCTTTTCTCTTTTTAAATAAATGTCCTATATGTATATATATACACTGTTGAAAATTTCATGTCTCAATAGATAAACTTGACGGTACAAGCTCGTCGAAGGAGTCCTCAAATTGAATAGCAGTACAGGCTTATCTCGCCGTTCGTTCAATCTAGGGGTGGAGATGTTTTCTTCATCGTCAGAATCGTCTATTTTAAGAGATTGCCGGTTTGACATAATTTGCCACCTGCAGAAACGACAAATAGCTGAGAATTTCAGCCTAGCTTTGCGAAAACTGCAATCGCCCCTACAATACCTTTTTTGCTTATGTATGATACTAATTTTAAATTTATTACAATATGTAGTAAATGAGTCGAACTCTGTAAGTTAAGGACTTTCAGGAGATACAGTTCTTTAAATATTGAGAATGTTTTTCAAATGTTCGAACTATTTTCGGTTTTGCTCAATGTCTCCTAAAATGCGCACACTCTAGGAAATATTGAGCAAAAACTGAAAATGGTTAAAAATTTTCGCTGTTTCTTGGTTATTATGCAGCTATTAGCACAGGTCTTTCGAAGTAGCAAATCTGGTGTATTATATTAATCTCTGATTATATAGCTACTAGCTGAGGTCCAAACTTTAAAAAATCAGAACTACTTGACCTTTTGCAAGGTTGGACATTATTTTTATCTTTATGCTTACTATAAACTATTGATTTATAACACTTAAGAATATAACACTTCAAAACCCGTATTTTTCATAACGACTATATTTTTTTTAAACACAAAAAAGTATTTTGGTCTAAATTACAAACAAGAAGAATAGATAACTTTTCTTCTTAATCTAGAGCACGGTAGTGCGCAAGGCCGAGTTTAAGGGACATTTGGCCTCCTCACTTACTATTACTATTAAAATTTACAACTAAAATAACTGGACATTTACCAGTTATTCCAGCGTAATGAAGGTGAGAACTGCCTATTATTTATTTTAAAAATTATACTTGAATTACCGGTGGTATTGGATATTCTGTTGGGTATAATGTTGATTGTCTAAATGGAATTGCAACCACGATACTAATTTTACACATACCATCAATCCATAAACCTTCTTGTAATTGTCCAACATTTAAATGATAAAAACGACCTTTTCCATGTTTCAAACCATTTTTAAATTCACCTTCATATCTATTGCCATTGGCTGTAAAAATTATTTTCATTTATCTACCACAGGTAAAATTTGATTACTAACAATTAGTATGTTCTTAGGAAAGACACGGCTTGTATAATTGCTATATTACATAGGACAATTTTTTTCAACAAATTGTTTAATGTCCTACAACCTTTAACATTACGTAATACTTACCTATAACAAATATAAATTTTCCTTGGCCCTACGCAAGAAGAGTCTAGTAAAATATGCTCCAGATATTACTGCAGCAGAAAATTATATATATATATATATATATATATATATATATATATATATATATATATATATATATATATATATATATATATATATATCAAGGTATTGTATTTGTATATACGCCTCTCCAACCTACAAGTAATTACTCATTTTTGAGTTGAAATTTTAACAAATTTATTGATAGTCCGGGAGACCAAGCTGGTACTTTGTAAGTAGCTTTGTTTTGACAAGACACCCAACTTTTTTAATTATAAAATTTTGGAAAACGGTATCGAAATTTTTTGGAAGCCGTTGAACATGTCGATTTGACCGTTTATTCAAAGTTTACGAGCATCAAGTTATTTTTAAGTTTAATTGTAAGATAATCAAGTGAAGAACGAGGGAAAATTTTCGTCCTACACATTCAATGGAATGGACTCCGATTCTGCCATCCTCAATGTTCAACGGCTTCCAGAAAATTTCGATACCGTTTTCCAAAATTTTATAATTAAAAAAATTGGGCGTCTTATCAAAACGAAGCTATACTTACTAAGTACTTAATCTCTGGTACCAGCTTGATACTCATCATCCTGAAAAACCCTTTGGTCTCCCGGACTATGAGATTATGCGGGGTGGCGTACATACGGAAATGTAGTAATTAGAACATTATTATATGAACACCTCTGAAAAAAATATTTTGTAGTACACAAAATTGTGTATATTCAGTCAATTTTTCGTACTGTAAAGTCAGAATCAAATACAAACTGTTACCGAGATGCATTCAATGATGGTTTATGATGTAATGCTAGCCTTTCTCTGCAGCGCGGTAAATATAAGCATCTAGCCTCGCCTTTATTCGGTATTCACATGTAATAACTCCATTTACTATTGGGTGTCAATTATTTGATAAAAACCTATTTTCAGTTTATAGTAAGGAAATTGGATATTTATTTATAACAAGGAAAATTATTATTATTATTAATAATTCTGTATTTAAAGCCTAACGGCTTATTACAAGATATAACAAAGAAAATTACAATTTTATCCTATCGCTGTGACTTTATACAAGTTTATCACCTATCTGCCAAACTTAAAAAGAATTGCAGTTTATGGTGCAGAATCAAAAAAAATTTATTGTACTAATTACCATCAACTCCAAAAGTGGCATTCCTTTGACAAAATTTTATAGTTGATATGTGTCGAATCTATTTGATTTTCAAAAATCCAGAATGAAAGTTAATATTTTTATACAGAACAACATTTATTTGAAAATTATTTTCGAAAACCAAATGAATTCGACTCGAATAGACTGCGGAATGTGAAGAAGACCGCCATTTTCTTAAGACAAGGGTACAAATTGTTCAGGGTAAAACAACTATAAAGAAACCCACTTTGAACAAACATTCCAAAGCCATTATATACATCATTGCCCCAATCACCATCGTAATATGAACAATCTGCGTACCATATTCTACCATAACCACTACGTTTCCCTTTTACAAAATTTCCAATATACATGGAACTAGAACCATCATCGTTATAGTAGTATTTAGTACCATTACCATGCAATTTATTATTTTTCCATTCACCCACATAATGTAATTGATGTGAAATTTTATCTTTTGCTAATTCTGCATAAGTCCCGTAACCCTCACGTATGTGGTTATTAAAATCACCTTCATATACTTCTTTACCATGATTTGTTATCAAACGCCCTTTTCCTTCAATTTTTAATAAGAGACTTAAAGCAATGTAAAAATGGTATTGAAAATTTTTCTGTGATTTTTTGCTAATCCGTTATATGTAGGTACAACAGGTGTCGACAATTTACAACCGCATTTATCCATCGATTGAAAGTAAAAGTTTTGTTATCCAACCCGTGTCCGAGCGGGATTGGTGTTAGAAAGTAATTCCACTCTCTTCAGAGTCTTTTATTGATAATGGTGAAAATACCATAAAATCTACTAATATTTATCCGTGGCCGGACTATCTCCAATCATTGTGTTGTTGAATCTCGGTAGTGCCCAATCGAAGTCGATCGGTTTCGGTTGTGAAAACTTGTTTCGATCGGACACTAGGCCCAGCTAGTTTGCCCTCTCTCACATAACTTCCCGTTAGTGCTAAACTGCTTTCCGAACAACCTCAAGTGCAGAGAGCCTTATTTCCGCCATCCAAAAACTAACTGAATCGAGTCTCAAAAGTCTAAAATTAAGTTATAAAATCAATCGGATGAATAGAAATTGAAATAATAGGTGAAATGTAGACATTAGAAACTTAAATTACATGATCGACACCCTGCATCTATGACGTATCCACAGATTGTTCAAAAATGTAGCGTTAACTTAAGATGTAAAAAGAAGGCATTTCATATTATCGTAATCAATTACAATTTACCTTGATATACATTGTTGGTCCATTCACCAATATATATATTTCGAGAAACTGTATAAACTGTATTTTGTAATCCAGTTTTTTTAGTAGCTGCATATGCGGATACCCACCATACTTTTGGTTTCTTATGATTATGTAGGAATGGCATTTTCCATAGATTCAAAAATAATGCTAAAATATTAAATACTTATGACAATGTTCAGTAGAAACAAGCATCTGGTAGCACTCATATGCAAAATGGCGATATGATAGTACTTCGTTAAACGCACTCACAACTCTCTTTTACATATGTCGGTTACGCGTTGACGCAAGGGTGTGGTTTAATTTCACTATAATTTCATCGATATGCCGAAAAAATGGATTTTCCAAATCAAGGGTCTCACAATATATATATATATATATATATATATATATATATATATATATATATATATATATATATATATGTGTGTGTGTGTGTGTGTGTATGTATATATGAGTCTGTACGCGCTCTGAAGTGCTTTTTATAATTGAAAGGCTAAGTTCGTTAACGGGCAAAATCAGACATGGGAAAAGGAGGGTTTAGAGGGATGTGGGAAATAAAAACTTGAATTTTTCTCTTAATATTAGTACAAAAAAATTGGTAAGGAGTAAAGTGGTAGAAAAGAAATTTTACTACAATTCAAATAGACCACAAAAGTCGTATCCTTTTTTCAAAATTGTATAGTCGGTTTTTGGGAAAGTGTTTCGAATAAATGTTGTGCATTATAAATATACTAACAACTTTTATTCGAAATATTTTCCCAAAAACCGAATGAATAAGGCACAAAATGACTACAATTTTGAAAAAGGATACGACTTGTGGTGGTTCATAGTACATAACATTAATCTAATCTTCTTTTGGCAAGTGTATTTTTAACCAAAATTATGCATAAAATTGAACTTTTTCGATTTGCTGGTATTCACAAACTTGTTCTATATCTAGAGCATGGTAGTGCGGCAGGCCGAGTTTAAGGGGTTTTTTGCCTTCGTGCTTACAGTACTATTACTACAGGAAATATATCATATTCATAGCGTAACTTCATACGACACAATTGGCACAAAACAATGATACACGGCTTGCTTGTAGATTGGTCTTTATAAATTTAGGTAAAGTAGCACACTGTTTCAAAACATGCGCACAAGTTTTGTAAAATGTAGATAAGCGGTCACATATTTGTATAAGTTGTCAAGTTGCATTTGTAAAAAAATACGATTAATTTATTATTCAATAACGAATAAACACAACAGTTTTGAATTGGTTACAATATTACTATTTTATTTTTAAACAAATGCGTTTATAAGTGATAGACCAATTATTTGTTTATATTTTCTAACCTTATATATGTACAATGGCATCAAACAGAATAAAACGACAACGAACCAGATGGTCAAATGACAGTGATTCATTTATAAATGATACAAATGATGAACCACCAACTAAAATACAAATAGAAACAAATGATATCACTAAAAGTTTATCAACAAGTGACAATTACAGCAATGATATATTACATCAAAATGAACAAGAAAAACGTTCTTTAGAAGAACTGACAAATGATAATTCAAATGGTAAACCACAAACTAAAATACAAATAGAAACAAATGATATCACTAAAGATTTATCAACTAGTGATAATTCCAATCATGTATTACAACACATTGATCCAGGAATGGATCATGTAAAACAAATACATTCTTTAGAAAAACAGGATAAATCAACTGGAACAAAAAATAAAATACCATTGTTAACAATCAAATATCAAAATGATAGCATTGCTAATAAATATAATAAAAATGTATTATCATTTTTAAAAGAAACCTTTCAAAATAGTAATAATGTTGTATATAATATTAGCTATAAATGTGCTTTTGTTGAAGTATTTGAAGAAAGGCTGGATAAAGAAATATCAAAAATTAATGACGAATCGATATTACCTGAAAAAGATGTTGATAAAATGATAATTATTGATAATGACGAATCGATATTACCTGAAAAAGATGTTGATAAAATGGTAATTATTGATAATGGTGAATCGATATTACCTGAAAAGGATGTTGATGAAATGATAATTATTGATAATGAAGAATCGATATTACCTGAAAAGGATGTTGATGAAATGATAATTATTGATAATGACGAATCGATATTACCTGAAACAGATGTTGATAAAATGATGGTTATTGATAATGACGAATCGATATTACCTGAAAAGGATGTTGATGAAATGAAAATTATTGATAATGACGAATCGATATTACCTGAAAAGGATGTTGATAAAATGATAATTCTTGATGATTCGATATTACCTGAAAAGGATGTTGATAAAATGATAATTATTGATAATGGTAATGATGAAACAGTCGATGATATGATATGTTTAGATACAACACCATATCAATTAAATAATTATAGTGATGTTCGGTATAATGTATTATCAACTGATAAGAATAATTCAAAAAATACTCCATCAAACAATAATTTTAGTTGTTTTAATTGTGGTAGTAGTGGTACTAAACATAATTTAAAGGATTGTCCGCATCCCAAAAACTGGGATCGAATAAATACCGCACGTAAAAAGTTTAAAGATTGTCATACAGTGAATCAACGTTACCATGTCAGTGATAATGATAATAGTAGTAGATTTGCATCGTTGAAACCAGGAGGTGTATTATCAAAGGAGTTAAGACGTGCATTAGGTTTAAATTCAAAAGAAATACCATCACATGTTTATAAAATGAGAATATTAGGATATCCACCTGGATGGTATCAAGAATTAGTTACTCAAAATGATACGTTATCAATGTTTACAGATGATCATAATGATAATACAATCAATAGCAATGATACAACTGATGCACCAAATGTAATTATTAAAGATTCGATGATCATTGAATATCCAGGTTTTAACGTTCCATTAATAAAGGATATGAAAGATGTAAGTACTTTTATTTACACAATATGTGAAATTCATATTTTAATGTGAATAATAAATAAAATATACACAAAACCTAATCGATGCAATGAACGTTTTATAATTAGATTAAAAAAAAAAGAATTATGGCTATTTTTCTGAAAACGCAAACCACTAATCCCACCCTCCCCGATATATCTGTAATATTGTGTATGCACTCTGTTTTATTCCAAACAAAAGTACCCCAAAAGAAATTTTGGCAATTTCAACAGAAAAGGAACGGAAAAAAATGTGTTTTTAGCACCCATTTGATGAGGGCAGTAGGGGAAAAAGATTTCCTACATATAAAAATTAATGAATGCCCCCAGCTACCAAAAATCTTAGAATCTACATAAAGCATGGCCAATCTCCTATACGATCCGTAGAATAATGGATTATAACGATAATACTGTACTATGGGTCACAGAAGTCGTGTCCTTTTTTCAAAATTGCATAGTCATTTTGTGCCTTATTCATTCGATTTTTGGAAAAATGTTTCGAATAAAAGTTGTTACTTAGTATATTTACAATGAACAGGTTTTATTCGAAATATTTTCCCAAAAAACGAATAAATAAGGCACACAATGACTATACAATTTTGAAAAGAGACACGACATGTGGCAAATAGCACAGCTGCATTGTACGTAGATTATTATAAATTATAGTTCCACGGGTAGGGTCGATGGAGATTGACCATGCCTTGTGGAGTTCTTGTCTAAGTTTTTGGAAGTTGGTGGCATTAAATTATGGTGCACCCTGTATTATTTCATATAAATAAATATATGATTTTTTATTTAGAAAATCTTTATTTAAACGAAATTTTTTTTTTGCCTTAAAATCATTTCTGATATAGCCTCACAGCTAAAATTGAGTGCTATCGGATGAGGTTTTTCTTGTTAGTTTGTCTACGGCAGTGTTTTGATAAATCTAATAGTGTTTGAGATATTTGTAAATCACTATTTTACCAGCCAAGTAGCCGCGCTTGTAAAGGCGTTGTGTGTACTTGGAACTGGGAGGTTATGGGTTCGAATCCCGACATCGGAAGTTTGTCAATTATTAAAAAAAAGGGGGCGGTTAATTGATTAAACTGTCAGCGTATGGACAAGAACGAAGTAACCGGCTATGCTTGTGAAAGTTTTCTGCAGTTTCCTTCACGAACTCCAGATGAATATCGGCATAGTTCTTATCAGAGTCGGCTGCAGCCGCATATCCTACTAATTCCTAGTCTACACACAAAAATTCCTTCCACTGCACTCACATCCTTAGGCATCACAATGCAATCATAGCCGCTACAATCTATCTAAATCACTATTTTACCACCATTTCCGCCCTTCTCATTTCGATGTTTGGCAAAGGCGGCAATTTGAAAGGCAATTAAAACAAGGAAAAATAACAACTGAAATAATTGTTCAAAGCCCTATATATAATGGGTTATATATCAATGAGTGAACTGTTTATTTTACTTTTTTTTATAACCAAGTGTATACAAATACAAAGCTATTTTTATGAAACTTTTTGTGGTATATATTTTATCTCGCTACAATGACGGGAGCCGGAGATATAACAATCACACTTTATTACAATGTGGCCGAAGCCGCGCGTATAAAATAGTATATTATATATATATATATATATATATATATATATATATATATATATATATACCGGGCATAAAAATGATTCAAATCGAAATAATTTCCACCGGTTCTGAGATAAAGTATTTTTTTAAGCTAGCGTTTTTAGCAAATATATAGGGGATAAAAAAGTATTGCCATTCCATGTATTTAATTATAATGTGAATATAAAAAAAAATTAATTTTTAGGAGTATTGGAAATATAAAGTACCGCCAATTCAAGAGGACCAATTCAAACAAAATTTTATATTATCTTTAAGTCAATGCAAGAATTCATCATCAGTAAATACAATTAATGATGATGATAAAAAAGATATCATTATTAGTAGTACGGTTGACAGTATTGATATTACTGATGACGATGACAATGATGAACGACTTAGTGTTGAAATGGAAATTATACCAAATAATGATGAACCATTATCTCTTCAAACAGATTGCACCGATACCAATAGTCAGGTACATAATCTAGAATAGGGTACCTTATTCAATTTCTCTGATCAAAGGTTGCACCGTATCAAGTAATAACTTATAAAATATACCAAATACATTTAATAACGTTTTGTCTATACATAATTATATTTGCTTTGCATATACTTTAAAGTACGGTGCAGCCATAACAAGTCCGCGTGGTCGAGCTGTTAAAGGCGCTCTGCTCGGAACTGGGATATTGCTCGTTCGATTCCTAACGGTGTCAGTTTGACAATTAAATTAATTTAAAAAATAATAGTGCAGCGGTTAAATGACTAAAATGTCGGCGCATCGATAGGAACGAAAGTAACCGTGCTGTTTTTGAAGGTTTTCTGCAGTTTCCTTTCACAAACTCCAGATGAATCGGCATAGTTCCAATCAAAAGTCGGCTGCAGTCGCACAACATACCAATTCCTTGTTCTTTAGAAGTCGGTAAAAAAGCCATTCGACTATGCTGGGTAGACCTGTAGACCTAGAAGGTCTACATGGCAGGCTTCTACCTCTCTCTGCTACTACTACGGTGCTGCCATTTAAGGTTACTTTTGCGTTTAGTTATCTATACCGTTCTTATATAAGATGAATTGGGAGAAACGCGTGAACTATCTTCAAATAAAATTCATAAAATGACTATGTTTTTACATTGTATGTTTTACCTACTTAAAATTCAATACTTTCCACCCCGTTTATATTGGAAGTTAAATCGACCAAAATACTCGAACATTAGTAAATAATTTTATATGTAGAATACTTTTCTGGAGTTTGATGCGTTTAACTCCAATACACTTTATATTAATATACTCACGTATACTTCATGTTAATTGATTTTCGATGTAATTTAAATAAATTAGGAAGAACCACCATCTTGTGCAAATAAAAAAAATGACGATAATCAGCTTGATAATTATAAGGAGGATAGTAATCAAGAGAGTAGTGATAGTTTTAATAATATTGATACTAACACATCATCATCAACATTATCAAATAATGATATTAAATCAACACCAACCTCACACGCACGTACACCACTATTATCAAAAGTATCAACATTCCGAACAATACCAGAAATGGAGAAATTTGGTAAAGATATGGGACCATTAATTATGTTTGAAAATTTATCTGATTCTGTTGGTACATATAATAAAATGAAAGGTTTATTAACTAAAGTGAGAACCAGTTTAAAAAGTATACATACAAATCCGTCGTAGTAGGTATGTATTATTTATTTTATTGTTTTTTTTTTTGTAATAAATATTTTGCAATTAATTTGTGAGAATCCTGTATTATAGGAGTAAATAGAAATAGAGTTTCTGAAGGATGTTTGGGAGGTATGTCAAAACTCTATGAAACGAAAGAATTTAAATTTAATAGAATGTTTCTCACTTAATGCTGAAGCTACTGTAGAAATTTTAAATACGATTTACTAAGCCGTTTAAGGTTGATCGATCGGTTTTATAGGTAAAATCGGCAATGTGTAGATAAAAATCTGAATTTTTGATATGTTATTAATTGCTATCTCATACGCATAAAATATTTTTTTTTTGAAATCTAACGAAAGGTTTTCATGTAGTTAATCATTAAAAATTGGAATTTTAAAATGTTGTGAATAGCAAATGTTGAATGAACGCAAACATTTTCGATAATTTGGCTCCACTATAGATTAAAAAGTAAAAAACTTCTACTTTTATAAATTAAATCTCATACATTATGTTAAAATTTAAAAAAAATAGTCTGACGAAGAGAATTGTAAATATCTTAATTAAAAAGTTAAAAAAAATCGCGAAAATTTTCGTCAAGTCTTCATAATAATCGTCAAAAGACGATTATTTATTATTTTTAGTTATTAAATAATTAGATAAATCCGATTACTAGTAATGTTAGATGCTATCTAAATTTAAATAATTTACAAATTAAAATTTTTAATTTCTGTTAAAGAGAGTGTTTCTATTTAATATGAACCTTAAAAGTGATTTCAATTAAAAAAAACTGTAATTTTACATGTGTTAATTGAATTCATTTCAATTACTATTAAATAAACTACGAAGCTTTCCAAATTTTCAATTTAAATAATTTAACAATTAGAAAGAGGGGTACCGCAGATGAGTCTTTAGCTCCTAGACCAAGGGGTCCTCTATGCCCTCCTTGAGAACAACCTGTCACCCGAAGGCTAGACGTTTCCGGGTAAGAGGTGCTATTTTAAGCAGATGAAGCTATAGGATTCTGTCGAGGCCAGACGCCACACAGAAGGCCCACAACTTCTTCGCCGGGATTGCTCCCAGGATTGATGTATCCAAGGTTTCGGACCCAAACATTCTATACCTGACACCCTGCAGGCTTCTGCAGGTGCATATAACATGTATGGAGGTTTCATCGTCCTCCATGCAGGCCCTACAAGTGAGATAATCAGAGATCCCCAAGTTATGAAGGTGGTAGTTCAATCGACATTGTCCTGTCAAAAGTCCCACCATCCTTCTCAAAACTGCATTCTATTGAGCTTCAACCCAGCATAGTCGAATGGCCTAGCTGTGCTTTCAATTTAAATACTTGAACTCTAAAGAAACAATTTTGCACAATTTTATTAACATTCACTAAACCGTTGTTGAGAAAATAATTATAAATATAAATTTAAAAAATATGTTTTTGTTTGTTGATTTAAATTAAAGGTACATTCACTGACAAAAGTTAGTTTAAAAAATTTCATATTATTTGTTAGATATTTTTTAATTGGACATTATTGGAAAAAATTCCTATTTTATTTTAAATCTCTACTATTATAAAACTTTAATTGTCTGTTTGTTCGAGCATCAAGCAAAAATCTACTGTGCTGATTTTTTGTGTTTAAAAGCTTGTGATAAGACTTAAAACCAATATGATAATTTGATTGGTTAATGCCTGGAAGTTTTCGGGTTATTGGTTTATTTAAAAAAATCTTCATTAAAAATTGATACTCAATGCATTGTTAATACTTTTGTTTTAGTACATGAATTTCACTCATTCTACAACTATTGGAGAATTTTTTACAACGTCCGTATTACCATTGAACAAAATCCAGTACTATTTAGTGAATTGTGAAAATCATTAAATTTTATGAAAAATCAAAATTAAATAATTTTATATAATATAGACAATTACAAATATATGTTAAAAAATTTTTATAAATTGAAACTATTTTAATATTGAGAACATTATTCAAATTTAATTTCTTGTTTTTCAAATCATTAAAAATGTGAAAATTTACACAATTCCAAATAAAACAGAAAACATGAAAGTATTTACTTCAAAAAAAATAATTTACTTTAAAATTAGGCAAAGTTAAAAAAAAAAAAACTTTATTAACAAATAGGATTGGTTATTGAGCTAATGTCAGAAACTTTTCAATGATATTATTGATTTTTGTGTAAGTTTAAAGCAGATTAACAGTATGGACCACTTGAAACGTATTTAAATTTGCAACTAAATTCAAAGTGACTGACACCTGGACATATGGTGTCATAAGAGTAAGGAGTAGATAGAAGATGCAGTTCTGTATCATTTTTATACCTGACCCACAATTTTTTTTAGCAGAAAAAAAAAATCCTGTGATTTTTTTATGAGCTCTTTATTCTCTGCTGCCTCTCACGTATTACTACTACCGTCATTATCATCAAATCTCCCTCCTATCTGTTAATTGCTATAGCGCGCTCGGGGGCTGGCTCCCTAATTAAATTAATAACTGATAACCTGTGCGTCAGTCATCTAACTCTTAAATTATGGGCAGTAATTTTCGGATATCCTATATCCATCCTACTACAATTTTAAATTTAAATCTTACTAATCCTATAAATTTGATTTTTTTAACATTAAAAGTTAGTGAAGATGTTTGTTATCGCATCACGTTAACAATAACGGCTGAGATAATTTTGATGTTTTAACTGGGTAGTTTGGAATTTTATCGAATAACATATAGAGAATATACCGTACATAAAACGGCATCACTCAAAACCTAAGGAAACAAACATTTCTAAATAAATAAAAAAAGGACTTAACGAGTTCTGCCACTAAGCCCACTATTTACAACAGTATACACTCTATAATAATTTATTCCACTTATATTTAGTTTGTTATATCTAGGAGTTACATGTTCTTATATATGCTCGTTGGATAATGCGTAATATTACAGGAACCGTGTATTGGTAGAGTAAATAGTATACTACTGATAGATAGTATATGCGCGTCGTGTGTCAAATATTTTAATATGTACGACGATATTTCTGTTATGTTATATTTTATTTATTATTAAAATAATGTAAAATTATTAGAGGTCGTCCATAAAATGCGTACGCAAAATGAGAAGGGGGGGGGGGGGATCTAGTAGTTTACGTGACGAGGAAAGAACCATACGTGACGTGACTTTTCTATTCCTACTTGTTTTAAACTTAAGATTTTTTTATTCGTGATCTACAGAAGAAAGTTTTATATTTAATTATTCTATCAATAAGCAAATATTTATACGTTCACAATAGTCGTAAGGGTGGAACCACACTATAATGCCGATCACGGTTTGTTCTTGAATCGATCTCAGTCTTGTAAAATATTATCAAGTAAGAAACAATGTTTGCCTTCATACTATCCATAACAGTCAAGTTCCGGTCGAATCGAGAATAACAATATAAATATAATCGATCGGACCGAGAACGAACCGTGATCGGCATTATAGTGTGGATCCGCCCTAAATTGTCATAAGTACTAATAAAACGCCAAATAATAAAAATAATTTTGCATTCATAATTATTGTATGTTAATACGTGAATTTTGCGTGTCGTATTTTATGGATGGCCATATACATGGGAACAAAACTTTTTAAATTCGGTCATATGCAACAAGTTATTTCAAAAAAATGCCAACAAATGAAATGACCATAACCGGTAAGATTGTAGTTGAAACCAAAAATACTTGTTTTTTATCATGTGAAAGTAAAGATAAATATTTAAATAAAAAATCATTTCATTAATAGACAAAAACAAGAAACAACATTATAATTATTCATGCTGTAGTGAAAAAACAAACATATCAGTTTGACCCCTAAATATAGATACGACTATTGATCGTAGGCATGAATGTTTGGCATACATGTTCATAAAATGGCCTAATTCGATCATTTCCGCATGTCCGTCCGTCTTTGAAAGACAAGAGATAACGAGCTAAAATTTTTGTGAAAAGCAAAAAAGTAAGGTCAAGTTCGTTAATTGGCAAAATCGGGCCATATTTGGGAAAAATGGGCAAAACTGCCTATCTTTGAAACCGTAAGAGATATAACAAAAAATCCTCTTTTTAAAATAAACAACTTTCGTTTGAAAATTTTTTCCATAAAATAGTTTTCTCATAATTTGTGCTTTAAAGTTTCTTGAAAAGCGAAAAATATGCCGCCCATGTTTAAAACCATAAGACATTTTTTTTAAATTGTGGGGACAATTCAAACATTGATATACACCTAAGTAAATACTGGGTATTCAAACAATTAACTCAGTTGTTACATTACTTGGTTCATTTAAAATTCAAAATCGACTTTATTTTAACGTTATATTATCAGTTTATTTTAATTCATGTGGGATATATGAACGAATATTTACTTCAAATAATGAATAAGAATCAAGATTTAAATCAAAGTGATAGTGAACAGTCAGTTCAAGATGAACCTGATACTAGTGGACAACAACCACCATTGAAGAAAAGAAAACTTGTGGATACAATTGGGGAAGAGGATTTTTCTCAATCTCAAATAGATAGTACGTTTTATGGTCTTAAAATAGATTGTTTCTTCAGATGTTGAAGAAACCGCTGACCGAGCAGATGAAGATGCAGCTGAAAGAGCAGATTAAGAATCGCGAATGAAGGCAATAGTGATGAAGATGTTCTCCCACCCAACATGCGAGACATTGTTGGGTGGAAGATTTTTTACAACAAAATCATCGAAAGTGGCTTGTGCACAGAGTCGTTCGATTGGACTCTAAACGAGAGCGTAAGAAACTTCTTCAAAAAGTCATGCATTCCATCCTCCGATTCAACGGACAATTGGACTCTAAACGAGTGCGTAAGGAACTTCTTCAAAAAGTCATGCATTCCATCCTCCGATTCAACGGACAATTGGACTCTAAACGAGTGCGTAAGGAACTTGTTCAAAAAGTCATGCATTCCATCCTCCGATTCAACGGACAATTTCCCGCCCTCTTCGATTATCCCACCAAGAACTTTGAGCACTCCCACATTATCCACGACTGTTTGGCTGTTAACGTCAATTACATATGCACGTTTGGGCCAACGGTCAATCAAAAACTGGGCGACTTGAGTAGAGGTTGCCGAACATTTGGCCTATATCATCTTTCACACATAATTGCCATGTACCAAATAACATTGTATTATTTACTGTTAACATCAATCAATTTTATGCATACATATATAAGTAGCATCTTTATACACTATAAATTTGTTCGTTTGTAAAAAGTAAAATAAACAGTTCACACATTGATAATTAACTGAATATATATATAAGCAATTAACTTGGTTATTTTCCTTTTTTTTAATATTGAACGCTAAATTTACTTTATCAGCAGACAGATTGTTAATTCGTTACTGGTGAATTGTTTGGTAATATTTTATCGGCCACACATTTTTACAAAGAAATAGTTCTTTTCATGACTGTATTCAGGGGTTTTACTGAAATTATTTTATTTTATGGCACTATACGATCCTTTTTTACTACTTGGATTGTGCTTATTTAATTTTAAGTCAATTTATAAAATATTTGATTGTTTTGCAGATTTTATGAACACAAATTTCTGAAGAAACAACTGCGGCATCGCCTAGTTTATATTGTGTGTTTATTCGTGCCAGTGACGCCATGTGAATAATGTTGATATGTAAATAATAAAAAGACATTTTGTAAATAGTTTGTTTTTATTTAATTAAAATTTTTATATAAATAATGATGTTTATCTTGTTTTAAATCAATTTCATTTATTAAAGCCATTGCTAAATTATTTGGTGTACACTCTTTCATAAGTAAATCATTTACTAAATTTCTAGGTGGTTTACCACCACCATGAGCTAGACACTCTCTGCGATAATGTTCGCCATTCGTTCGACTAAATGGATCCATTTCAAAATATTGTTGCCAAATCCATGAAGCAACTGCTCTAGATATTAAGTATGAATAATATTTAGCACCATAGCCAACTAAATGACTAAAACGTAATTGCCATGCAGTATTCTCCACATACGGCAATGTGTAATATTCTTTTTGCGTTTCAGCTAATATCCTTGTTGTACTATTTGGTAAATGTTCTTTACAATTATGATAACGGTGATCTAATGCTGAATAAAATAATTGCATTTCAGTTTCACTAGCGATAAATAAATTACGTGATAAACATAATCGTTCTAACATTTCATTCGATATTAATTCATTCGTTTGAAAGTGTCGTGCAAATGTTGATAATACTCGTGAATCATTTGCAAAATATTCCATTAATATTGAGGGCACTTCCGCAAAATCTGTAGAGCAACGTGTACCAGTGATATGTTGATATTGAGTACGTGCTAACATTGAATGCATAGCATGGCCCATTTCATGGAATAAATTATCAACTAAATTTGGTGTTAACAATGTTGGTGATGACCATCGTGGTATCGGTAAATTTAACATGACTACCACAATTGGTAATTGATAACCGGTCGCTAGTTGTTTACCACCTTGTATTGTATAATGACAATCTTGATTTGGTTTTAATTCACGTTCATAAAAATCACAATAAATGTATCCTAAAACACCTTCACTTTCATGTACAACTGACAATTTGTACACATCATTCGACCATAATTCACCAGGTTCTGTTTCCACATTACATAATTGTATTCCATATAACGATTGCATTAAAATATTTAAACCTTCCATGCAATTTCCTAATGAAAAATATGGTGCATATTCGTAATGATCGATTCGTAACAAGTCTTTTTTTAATTTATTATTTAAATATGGTACATCCCAACAATTGATCTTTGATAAATTCGATGATTTTTTCATCAATTGAAAATCATTGAGTGATCGTGATTTGATATTCTCATTTAATATTGATAAGAATTCTTGAACAAATGTTGGTGTTTCAACAATTCCTCCTTTAACAGCACGATCACAATATGTTTGAAAACCACAAGTTTGAGCTAATTTAAACCGTGAATGTAACAAAGAATCTAATAAATACTCTTGTTCTTTGTCCGGCTGTAAGTATAATTTATAACCATATTCACGTACCAATGGATTACTCGAATCCGCACATAAACCCGTTATCTGATCTTTCGATAATAAATCTTTAGGTATATTTGGTATATTATCATTTGATATACAACGAGGCTGTACTGTATTATTAACAAACTTTTGACCAATTTGTAGTATATGATTATTTAATTGTACAACATAATTACGTAATTGATCATCAGTTAAATGTATACCACTTTGTTCAAAATCAAATAAAAATAAATCAATAACATGTTGATCAATACTGTTGGCTTGTGGAACATTCCGTTCATTTAATAGAACATTATATAGATTTTGATTTGTATTTAATTGTTCAACAATTTCACTAATTTTAATGCATGCATATTCAGCTGCATTTGTGTAATTAAAATTTGGATGTGCTAATCGTATAAATTCAGCTAAATCAGCTACTTTACACAATGTATCTGACATATCATCAAATATTTCAACCATTTTACGTTGTCTATTTTGATTGAGTGCTTCATGAATTAATTGATCTGTTTTCAATTGACATTGTTCTTCTAATATATAAAATCCTTCAGGTGATTTTAATGTAGACCAACCAAATAGACCAGTGACATGATCTGGTGATAATAGTAATTGATTTATATTTACTTTGCTCCGAGCTGGTCGTTGATTAAATGTTAATGATAAAGATGTATTCTTATTTGATGTTAATGCTGAATATTTTTTTTTATCTATTAGATTTTTGATCAAACGATTTGAACGTAACATTTTTCAGTTTTCAGTTAAGACTTGTGGAATGTAATTATAATTGTCATCATTCAAATATTGTTCTAATTATAATAAATTCATTAAACTAGGTGGTTTTTTTTTTTTTTTTTTGTAAACAATTTTAAATTTGTGATTAGTTTTATATAAAGTAAAGTTTATACATTTGTAATTTTATAGAGATTTATTTATTTATTGATCCCACACATAATAATCAAAATGTACTCGACGGTGGTGGAGGCGGTGGTGATGACGGTCCGTTTTGATCCTAAAAATATCAAATCAATTCCAATTATTTGCTATGAAATGTCTAGTATAAACGTATCGTAAGTCTATTTTAAATTTATTGCACACTGCTATAACTAAGCCATTTAAGTACAATTATATTCCATCGAGGAATTACAATAGATTTTTTTTAACTGTTACACTCTGAACAAAGATAAATAATACGCTTTTGGTGGTCAAAGAATGCAATTCAAATGGTGGTCAAATACTAGGATTAAATATAACAAAATAAATTTAAAATATTTGCTTCAATTTCTGGATCAATTATTTGTAATATATAAATTCTTATTTCGACCACAAAGTGGCCGTCATCAGTAAAAATTAGCTATTTTCTAGTCTAGAAAATAATTAGTATCTCTAGTCTCAAGCTGAAAGAATTTGTTGAAACACTTCCCAAATCAGCGACGAATAACATATCTTCCCGAATAATAATTACAATTAACTAATTCATACTGATGATGGTTATTTTGTAATCGAAATTAAATTTCACATTTATTACATTTGATGGTCTTAATAATAATATTAAGGTCGCTCGCACATTAGCAACTCGTTAATTAAACAGTTTAGTTTCCAGAAAGTTGTGCTTAAAATTTAATTACAAAAACAATAGCTTTAATATTTATTTAAACGATAATCTTTTTAAAATTAATTTCATAGAAATTACTTGCATTAATGGTTTGATTTTTAAACGAAAAAAAAAAGCATAATCAAATTTTGAGTTCGTTCATTGAAAAATTTAAATGGGCAATTTTATAAACAATTGGACACAAAAATACACTGGACACTTTTTTTATAACAGCCGCTAAAGTTAAAATTTACGAAACTATCATTTGATATTTTTAAAATAAAAATTGGATTCAATTCATGTAAATGTCATGCGAAAATACATAACATTGTTTATCCGTGTTGTATATTATTTAAACCGAAAATCCTTAATTTAAATAAATACGAATGTACATACGGAAATGTTGTGATGATTTAATAAAATTTTAATTGATTTTATACAAAATTATGTAAATAAAATTCGATTTTTTAATTTGTTATGTATTCAATATTTAATAAATTGAATAAAATAGATGTGTACATATAATGATCATTATTGCAGGTTACTGCATTTAAAACATACCTTCGATAAGAATTTAGAATATTTTTATTGAAGAATTTCATAGAATTTGTTTAAAAAATATTTTTATCAATTTTCTATGCTTATATTTGACATATAACGCAATGTTACTAAATAAATATATAAAGTGATTTTATTCTATTATGTTGGCTATCCTGAGTCATTTCAAAATATACAGAGTGTTCATTGTAGACTTAACGGTAATTTTATATGGGAATAAATGTTTACTTTTTAGCCATTTTTATACCTGTATATAATTATACTATAGAAAGAAAATTTTTGGTATGCCAGGAATACAATTTTATTATTTAGGAATAATTAGTTATCGTGTAATTAATTAATCTTTTTCAACGTATAATTAGCAGGTTAGAAATTAAATCAACATTATTCTCGACTACTGGGACTTTGCGCAGGGCATGCGACAGGCCAAGTTGTGCATAAACACAGCTAGGCCATTCGACTGTGCTCGGTTGAAACTCAATAGAATGCAGTTGAGAAGGGTGGTGGGGCTTTTGACAGGACACTGTCGATTGAACTACCACCTTCATAACTTGGGGATCTCTGATGATCCCACTTGCAGGGCCTGTATGGAGGACGATGAAACCTCCATACATGTTATATGCACCTGCAGAAGCCTGCAAGGTGTCTGATATAGAATGTTTGGGTCCGAAACTTTGGATCCATCAATCCTGGGAGCAATCCCGGCGGAGAAGTTGTGGGCCTTCTGTGTGGCGTCTGGCCTTGACAGAATCCTATAGCTTCATCTGCTTAAAATAGCATCTCTTATCCGGAGGCGTCTCGCCTTCGGGTGACTGGTTTTTCTCAAGGAGGGCACAGAGGACCCCTTGGTCTAAGTGCTAGGGACCCGTATGCGGTACCCCTCTTTCTTATTATTATTAAATCAACATTATTTGATGGGAATCACGTTAAACACGGTTTTTTGTACTGTTGATTATAATAACGAACAAAAAAATAGGTGTAATTAATTAATTACATTGTCCCGGATGCTAAAACCGTGTTTAACGTGATTTCCAAATAAATATCAAATAACGTATTGAACATAAAATATGATTTGCTTATTTGACTAGTGTTATCTCTAAATTTACCCACATTAAATCGAAAAATTTTTTTATATAGGTGCTTTTTTATTTTATATTCTAAACATTAGGACCTAAAGCAAAGCAAGTGTCTCTAGTTACCATTTGCAACAGGCCCCGCACTGTCAAAATCCGGCATTACTTGAAATACTAAAGTAAGTTTATGTTCACTAAAATTTTATAAAATTGGAAACTTACCGGTCCGAATTCAGAATTTGAAGGTTTTTTTATATGATCAGCATTAGAATTGGTGATTGATCGTGGTCGTAATAAATACAATGCAATTGCGAATACAATCATCAAACTTATCATTAATAAGTTTGCATCTGAATTATTGTTATTTAATTGCTGTTGTTGAGATGTAGCTAAAAAATTTTAATAGTTTTTATTAGTTTTAACTATCTAACCGGACAACCGTTCTACAACTAAGATATGGATTATACTTAAGTACCTAAATTTATTGATTAAAAACATACAAAATGCGGAAATGGTAGGCAACGGGCGAGTCAAAATTTACTAACATTAAATTATAGTCCTATTTTTATCATAAAACTCCTTTATTCATCTCCTAAAATTCAGTAGTACTTGCCAGTCTGGCAATGGACCTGCCGATTCCATAATTGGCTTGATTAAAATGATTATAAATATATATATAAGAAAAAGTTCGTCTACAAATTATTTGTGGTTAATAAAAATATAAAATTATATATTTTTTTATAAAATGTAGTTTAAATATCCACGAATAAATATTGAGTCACCGAGTGATTTTTTAAATATGTCTGGACTTATGAATTTTAATAAATTTCTCTATTCTAAATGGAGAATTTAAAGTCATAACACTTGAGGATGTTCCAGCATGAAACCACTTTTCGACAGATTATGCTCATTTTTTTCACAGGCTAAAAATAACGTTTTCTAATAAATCCCGAAGTTTCAGAATTACCGTTTAGAACGCGAGATAATTAATAACAAAGTAATCATTCTCTCTCACTCTCTCTCATTAGAAGCATGTAAAACTTCATGCCCGCCCAACTATTATATGTTGTATTAAAAAAATACTCGACAGAATGTGTATATTTGTATTTGTTCTAAAATCGGCAAACCGGTTTTTTGTCCTGATCATATAACACAGTGCTGGAACTACCTTAAATTATTTTCACTTAGCACCATGGGGACATTGGGTACGTCATTGATCGTATTCAGAACAATTAAGTCCTTAGTAAAATAAATAAATTACTCAAGTATTACTATAAGTATTACTATTTTAATGTATAGACAGAAGAAAACTGAAAAATTTCACAATAGTAATTGAAATCTTCATATATAAACTACTCTTATTATTTCGAAGTTTAAAAAAACTAAGTAAAGAACCTCCCAAAAATGTTTTTTAACTACTATATACAAATTTTGATTCAGATTAATCTAACGGTATAGATATAGGGTAGAAAAACAGATAATAATTCATACACATTTTAGTTCCGACTTTGTAACTGATAAAAATATTGATCGCAGAAAAAAAATTTGTAGTGTAGGTGTTCATAAAATAACCTAATTAGTCCATTTTTGCATGTTCGTCAACACTACAACTCAAAAACGAAGAGATAACGATCTGATATATTGTGTGTTTGTGGGTGTGTTCTAGAGTTAAATAGTGACATTACTTATTAAATTTATTTATTTTTTCACCATAAGATACATAAGTACATAGGTATAGTCAATATAAAAAAAAAATTAAACCAAATTTACTGAGTTCGTGAATGGGTAAAATTGGTGAATTGCAAGATATTTAAAGACAAAAATGTCCCTTTTTTTAAGCTAAACTATTTTTGTTGGAACATTTTTTTCATAAACTGAATAGTTTTGCCACAATTACAACCCAAATATCTGTAAGTTATAGGTTCGGGCATTAATAATGAACTCAGTAATGCACACAGGGTATTTAAACAATTAACTTATTTAGTGATTTTCACATATAAATTTGTATTTTTAGGCTCCAGTTGTTACTCGAATGTAAATACATCTGTATGTGTGTGTGCATGTCTGTCTATTGATACTATATCGCTTGAAAATTCCACCTCAAAAGTTATATCTATGAGTTTAAAAACAGTTCTTAAAGGTAGATTGTTTCCACTTTTCAAAAAATTAATAAAAGTTTACATCAAAATATCTATTGTATGTCTGCCCACGGACCACATACCGCTGGGTCATTCCAATTCAAAATTGGTAGTTTTTAAGTTTTAAAACATTTTCTAAAGATATTTTCTTAGTTTTTCACAAGTTCTATAATCTTGTCTATTATAACTGAGGAAGTACTGTCGGCAGCCATGCCATTTAAAATTTTGGAGTTGTTGGTTAAAATAGGAAGCTAACTGAAACAAGATGACGGTATTCTAATTCACAGGTTCTAGGTCAATTTTTACTATAACATCCTACTCGTGGTAATAAGTAGAATTTTTTTGTGTGTTTTACAATTCTTTTACGATATATAGCTTTCAAGTGAATTTATAATTATAAAGTGTGCAAATTCATTCAAAAATATTGTGTGAGTTGGGTATTTCATGTGATGCTTAGAGAGAAAAAAATAAGTAATCAATTATGTTAAATACTTACGATTGAAACATTCTGTATCCGTACACAGTGATTGTGACTGCCGAAGCTATAATCATATTTAATTTATTTATTTAAAATAAGCAAATATTTTGTACCACAACACAATTGATTATTTCAAAGTATGTAGATCTACTTAAGTAGTATCATATCTGAACACTAATCACTTATGGTATGGATTATATATGGATGGTGTTATGCAAAAAAGGGTTCAACCCACAAAACATTAAAATTATCCCATCCAAGTGGGAGCAATGTTGTTCTCTACAATATGCACAAATGATTCAAGCCCAATCAGCTGTTCAAAACCTAATAAATAAGCGCCGTGCTATTCGGACACAGGCGGTTCTCCAGCGTGAGTTAAAATTTATTAAACTAACGTTCAGATATTGTGGCAAAAACTATTGAAATTAAATAAGGTAACTATTCCAATCGAGTACTTAAGTTTTGCCGCTATATGTGAAATATATAGAACGCCTTTTAGTGCAGGGCCCCAAAAACACGCAAACCCGACCAACTCGGGGTATCACCGATGAAAAATATATTAAAATGGCTTTAAACGATTCACGCTGAAGACACGCAAAAGACCCGCGTGTGTTCGAATAGACATATTGAATAAATAAATGTTGGTAAGGTAGTATTACATTTATCAGCTGATGATTTACCAGGGATCATTAAATTTGAAGCCAATTATTTCAAAACCAGCAACCTGTGGGTTAACTCTTTTTTGCTTAACACCATCCATATATAATTAACTTACTAAAGATAACAAACGTCTCATTGCCATTTCATGGCCCCAAACACATTCACATAAATCCATATCGTCCGACATAGTTATTACTATATGACTCAAATATCTGCAATCAATTATTGTTATAAATTATTTTTAATAACATTTATCTTTACTTTATAAATTATGTCCGCGTCAAATAATTCAAATTATGAACAAAAAATAGGCTTAATAAAAAAATTAATTTTGTGAATACACGAATCTTTGAACACACACAGCTATTAAAAGTGTTGCATCCATACGTAAGCAAAATAAACAAAAAACCACCAGAGATAAATCAGGGTCATTCATAAAACCACTGTAATTATTTATAAATGCTAATTGTTCAACTTAATTACTTACATTATTTTCCTTTAAATTTTGAATTTCAACATCAGAACTTATGATAATATAAAGTTTGTAATTATTCCAAAGAAAAGTCAAATTTGTAAACTAATCAAGCAATATGGTTCTAAGCAGTAATTAATACTAGAATACTTACAACTTAAATAAAATTAACTATTGTTTTAATTTAAATATTAAAGTAAGTTAAAGTTTGTTTGCATTAATACTAGAAGTATCAATTATTGTTTATGTTTCGTGTTATTGTTTTACAATATTTTTTATATACAAAATATAAATAAATAAGTTTGATGTTGACGTTTACATTTGACAATATTATTTATGTATGTATTTGTAAAAATGCATATAAAATGGCATATATATACAACCAGGGAGCGTTCTACTCATAGACGTAGTATTACGTTCTACTTTAATTAGTGAGAATTCTAGAATATGGGTATGCTCTCTGGTAGATAGTTTATAAACTAGAGCACTTGGTTGCTTCCCACTAGACACACAGCCACGGAGTGTGTGATACAGTGTGCACACAGCAAACACGCTTTGTTTGGAAAACTGCAATAAAGGAAACATTTAAATTCTTCACAAGATTTGTACGCGAAACTTTTTAAGATGGTTAGCGTCTCGAGACCAATAAACAAACTAAATCTAGAGCCAATGTTTATAAATATAACATGTGCCTTTCTGTTTTTTTAAAAATATTTTATTATTTGATACTTTCAATATTATTGATATTTAGTTTTATGGCCAAAAGTATTAAATTGCAACTATTTACAAATTCGAAATTTTGGGTTAGTTAGTAAATATTGATAATTTAGTAAATATTGGTCGCTTTCCATTAGACACACAGTCACTGTGTATGACACAGTGAGTGAGGCTTGACCGTTCCATTAGTACTCCTGCCTGACACCGTGATCGCAGAGAGAGGCACAAAGAAAACCGAGTGTAATCGCTCGTGTAAGGGCCGTTGTTACCAATAATGCTTAAGGAATTTATATTTAAATATTGGTACATGATTGTTTAAAGATGTAAACAAATTTGTGATGTAAACGTTTCTCTGACGCCGAAATTATTAATCGTACGCTTCTTCTGATCACAATTAATAATTAGAAAACAATACCAAATATTCTATTCACAGATTATTAAAACTGATTGAAAAATCCTGGTTTTTAATTATTTTTTTATTTATTTTGTAATAAAAATCGCCATTATAACGCTGAATGAGGTATTCATTTTAATGAATAGAAAATTGGATAACATTGCCTATCTTACTACAAAAAATCAACTTTCTAGGGCAACTGGAAGTACCGTAGAATATTAACGATTAATGACCAAAATGTCGATTTTTAGGGTTACATATCTTACAAACTAAAAAAGGTGTAATGTTGAAATTGTCAGATGGTGGGGCACACCCTACGTTTAAATTTAAGCTTCGTTGGTTCCTGAGGCCTAAAAACCGTCTCTAATCCTACATGTAAAACATTGTACGGTAGGCGTCTATTCTCAAACTTTCTAACGCACTACCGCGCTATGTGATTAATCATAAAAATGGGAGGATGGTGACTGATCATTACAGCTTTGTATAGACCTACGTGGACTATTGCTAATAGCAAATTGAACATAAATACGAATACGAATACGAACAACTAAAACCTCGAACACGTTACATACGAACAGCTACGTGTTGTATTTTAATAATAAATTTTCATTGCAAAATAATATTTAAAAATAGAACTTAAGAAGCTGGCGATTAAGATAGGCAAAGAGACATTAACATAAAAAAATAATATGTAAAATTATAATATATATCTAAAAAAAATTCGTTACACACAATAAGCTTAGAAAACACAAATTAAATTCCAGTAATTTTAATATTTATAGTTTGATAGGTCATTTTGCTTGACTTAATTAGTTTATTTTATATATATAATAAAAATAAAATAAACTTATATAATCGTTAACTGCTTTGAACGTTACTTTGTGAAATTCCATTTTTATAAAGGAAAACACCAAATGTGTTTTTGTTTGTGTGCAGAGATTCATTGATTCGACTTTTTTTTAATAATAGCTGTTGAGACTTTACATATGGATATGATATGTAAAGAATTATTCCTATGAAAATTATTTAAATTTTATTTATTTGTTAGTAATGAGAATTACCCTGTACTGGGTCCCAGTGCATGTGGGAGTGGAGGGAAATGTCCCAGGGCAAGGAAGGTAGCATCGACAACCCTTACAGGTCGAGAGCCATTCTGCGGACCGGGTGATCACTTCTATCGAGAAGAGATTAAAAAGGAGGAAGACACCAAGAGAACCACACTCTGGAGGAACCTTCCTGGGCTCAGGCAGACCAAGAATCTTCGCTGGAACTATAAAATAAATGTCTAGGAGTCTAAAAGATTCGTACAGGGGAACTACAATCTCTAGATCCAATCCAGATCCTGTAATTTCTGAAGGAAACAGGGCTGGACGAGGTGCTCTAAGACGAGATCACTCCTCGTTGGGTGCCAGAGGGACGAGCACAATTGTTCTTGTAGATCACAGTGCACCAAATTCCCACCCCCATTATCATTCATTCATTCATAGTAATGAGAATTCAGTGTATTTTATAGACTTTAGGTAATAGACTGAAATGTATTATTATTCGCAATTAAAAGCAAAGTGGCTGACGTCTGGTGTTAAAATCCGTAACTAACGCAAGTTAGGTTTAAAAAAAATTAAAATGACAGCCACCATAATGGAATGACTCCTCAATGCACCTCATTCTTCATTTTTCATCTAAACCATTTTGATTTAAACCTTAAGTATTTATAAAAATCACACTTTGTTGACATTGTTACATCTAACCTTACTAACTTAAAAAAAAAGAATACTTTAAACACTTCTAAATTACTACTGTTTCTCCAATCTATTCAAGTTATCATTTCATCTTTCTTACACTTGTAAATTTATATGTAATCGGTTAAACCTAGCTTAGACGTTCGCAATGCTGACATCTTCATTTGCTTTTAATTACGAATATACTGTCAAATAATGTGAGTGAAGCGTGAACTGAATCTATTATCTATGGAGTGTAGGGTATGGAAAGTCCTCAATCTTTTTTTCAACTTCTGGGCATTTTTTTGCGCCATCTATTATGCGATTCTACTCGTGTGTAGAGTATAGTGTTTTTATGTGAGAAAGTTTGTAATGTATTTTACAGGCTATAAACAACGTATGTAAAGGGAGGATATATCCACTGGATCATTACCTTTTGAGTACACCTGAAACCAAAAACACAAATTTTTGATCATTGGTCTGTCCATGGCTCCCACTGGCTTATATATACAGCTTGTATTTTAAAATACACCCAATCTGGAAACAAAGCATAGTGTATCTATCGCTGTCTATGCACAGTATACCATGATATAATGTACTTTGTCCCCACCAAAGACTGATCTACGACAATGCATAGCGTAGCAATACACATACATTTATTTAGCAATAGCAATACAATTTAAGTGTAACAAAGAACACCAATCATAGTACACTGCATATAGAAAGCGATAGATACACTATACATTATCCCAAGATTGGGTGATTTTAAAATACAAGCATGTATATATATATATATATATATATATATATATATATATATATATATATATATATATATATATATATATATATATCAAGTCAACCCGTAAATTTTTTTGTTTAACACGCATAACTTTTTACAAAGTAGTCTGATTTCGACAATTCTAATTCTAATTTGAAGCGGGTACCATATAAATTTGAAGAAAAAAAATTCGCTCTTAAGGGTAAAAAAAGAGAAAAATTGATTGTCCCCCACTGAATTTTCATCTGTGAACCGATTCTGTTGAACCTTGGCACACTTATGTAGCTCTAATGACACTTTAACATGTACAAAATATACGAAAAGAAAGACGAAAACTGAAAAGCGAAAAATAAAAACTTTTTAACAAAAAATAGAACCGACGAAAGAAGAAGGTAGCTGAAAAGCAAAAATAATAACTTTGTAACAAAAAATTAAACCTTCGAAAAAAGAAAGGAAAAAATAAAAAAGTAACTTTTTAGTCTAAGGACTACACTAATGTAAATACTTAAATAATTTTGGGTCGGCGCCAAACAAATAAAATGTAATATTTTGTAATATTTACTTTTAACTGAAAATCAGATTCACCCCTCGCCCATTTCGATGGAGATTTTTTGGCGCCGACTCAAAATTATTTAGGTATTTACATTAGTGTAGTACTTAGTTAGACTAGAAAGTTACTTTTTTATTTTTTCCTTCTTTTTTCGAAGGTTTAATTTTTTGTTACAAAATTATTTTTTGCTTTTCAGTTACTTTCTCCTTTCGTCGGTTCTACTTTTTGTTAAAAAGTTTTTATTAGTATACATTATTAGTATACATCTTGAAATGAAAAGAACTCATTTGACTTGATTTGATTGAGAGTTTATTTTTATATTCGAGGAATAAATTTACACAAAAATCAACAAAAAACGACGAAATAAAACCAATAATATAAATAAAATACTTTGGTTAGTATGTACATATAAAATTGCTAATTAGAACGGAAATATGAATTATAAATCTTTTCATTTGAAACGAGTCATTTATGTTTCGAAACCTTCAATATATAGCTACAATAAATTTGCTATCTCTCCGAAACAAAAACGAACAGTAATAGAAATAGAATAGTAATAAATGAAAAGATCTATTAAATAATATTTCAGCAAAATTATAATATTATAGAAACATGAAGCTAAAATTAATGCTTCTATATAATAATAATATCGATTCATGTAAAGTCACTTATTTACAGTTAAGATAAATATAATCGCCAGAGTATAGGCGCAAACCAGTTTCTAGGCTTTTCAATTGCAAATCAGCCGCATTATCAATCACGGCTAATGATTCCTTAATTAAATAAATAATATATAATTTTATGAAGAATATTTTGAAATTAAATTATGTACAGTTTTTAAATAAATAAAGATTACGATACGATTACTTTTACGATACGTACTATACTTTAAAACATCATTTCTCTAACTGGCGTCCATAGCTCATGCATGATATAATATTTAGGGTGTATTCGTTTTGGGAGCTTATACGCTTTCAGCGACATCAAGCGTTGTTTTTAATGTTCATCTTGACGCTGTGTATGCTGAAAAAGCGCGCTAATGGTTGAGTTCCACGATAGACACCACGCTCACAGACGCTCTATCGAAGTAGGGCAACATAAGCGTGAACCAAATCGTACTAACTTCCAAAACGAAAACTGTATAACACTTTGTTTATTTATCAGTCATGTGGGTTTTTTTAAGTGCATTTCATTGAATTTTTTTAACTTTTTGAATGTTTTAAATCTTTTTCTTTTCTGAATAAACAAAAAAAACCCACATAACATACACAATCTTATTATAAAAAAACCTACATTACCGACGCGGTTTTTCAAATTGTCAGTTTAAATTCTTATATGTCTATGGTTTAAAGGGTTTTGGTTTGATTTTAGTGCCATATAATACTGATGCCAACTGACGCTTACACGTACTTTAAAAAACGAAATGCCAAAACGAACGGCATTTTCAAAAGTAACGTAAACGTCAAATCGAACGCAAATAAATTTCGCTTATAAGCGTGAGCGCCGAATTTTGCATGGATAGATGTTATTTTAAAAGGAAGCATGACATATTTTATGACATATATTTACAAGAATAGGACTATTTAATGTTAAAGTTTAAGAAAATGCAATCAATAGAGTTTCGAATCTTTTCGGAAAAATAATTCGATTAGCTGGTAGAAGATTATTAGAAGATTAAATAGTATAATTATAAATAAAAAACCCGTGTAACCCAGACATCCAAATAAACCTGCCACAAATTGTTTAATATACTTTCCGCAAGAAATGATAAAAAATCCAAAGGTTTTTGCGTCGAATTTTTCAAACTATGGCATTTAAACCGAAATCTAAATGATCTCTCACATTTTTTGCTAAATATTGCAGAGATATATTATTAAAAAATGACATCCGGTTTTTTTCACACATTTATTTCTGATACATATTCTTGGGCTAATAAAATTGGTTAATAAATTCATTTCCAATACCGATTTCTAAATTTTATTTTTAGTAAGAGGTAGCGCTTTTGATTGCATCTTTTTTTCATAAACTGAATAGTTATATGCTGCAATTTCAGTTCAAACATATGTAATTACTTTAGGTTACAAAAGTATGCGTATGGGTTTCACATTTGTATTCTACATATATCTGCATATATTCTACACTGCAAATCACATTTCTGTACATCTTATTTTGTGTAGAAGTAAAATAAACAGTTCTTGCACTGATAATAAACTCTATATATACAGGTATTTAATTTTATCTTGTTTGCAATAAAATTTCGACTTGTGTGATAGATATATCTGGGAGTTTATAAGAAATATTGCACGTCGAGGTTATGGATCATTGTGCTCCCCCTTCAATTTAGTTTAACGAGATTCGCTTCACCCATGTTTTGGCAATAGCCAGGAGTTTGCTTATCAGTTTTCCCGAAGGTTTCTTATATTTGGGGTGAGATACACCGAATATCTTGTATCTGCTGTAACCGAGAGATTCGCAGTAAAATATTATGTGGCTGTAGTAGTTTCTCTAGACAATCCTTGATTACCACTGAGGTGACTCAGTTGCAGACAAGGCTTTTAGGCTCAGTTGCAGAGCAGCTTGGCTGTCCGAGAGAATATATACGTTCTGGTTTATGTAGGTTCTCACGGACACAAGCTAGAATGGCGTAGACTTCTGCCTGAAAGACTGTGGCATATTTCCCCAAGTTGAGGTTTATGTTTGCCTCGGGTCTTTCACCGTTAATTCCCGCCTCGCCCCTTCCCCAGTTTCGGAGCCGTCTGTATACCAAACGATTACTTTCTTGAGACAGTTTTCAAAATTTAGAATTAAATTTTGTCCAACAAATGTGTAAAATATCCGCAATTTTTAATTTACTTTAAAATATTTGTTCGAAAGTTCTGGGACGTTTTACCATTTTATACAGAGGGAGAGTAAGAGGCAATTTGTGACAATTTAAATTTTTTTCTATCTGTGCTAACTTTACTGCATTTCAAATTACGTTAAAAAAGATTCATGAATGAAAAAGCGAACTCTTTTAAAATACCTAATAGTTACTTATATTTTGATTAGAACGTGAATATTTGTACAATATTCATTTTTTCAGAGAAGTATCTCCATTTTCTGTGCGTGACCTTGAATGTGATCGTGAATGCGATCTAGATTTCGATCTTAATTTAACATTGTTACGACTATTTGAACGACTTCGATGATGATGCCCACCACCCTCAGAACCAGAACGTGGAGATTTTGATTTAGATTTTTCTCGTCTGCCTCGTGAACGAGATCTGGAACGATCGGATTCACTTCGTGAACGACTACGACGATCTTTTGAACGTGATCTAGATCGATCTCTGCTACTACGACTGTTGGATCTAAACAAAAAATCATTGACATATTAATATTTATGATTAGAATCTCTCTACTCATTCATTCTTAAATTAGTTACATACTGAGAAATGAGCGATTTCCACATGGTCATTTAATTTTTTAATTTCAAAATTACTTTTGAATATTCTACAAAAAATATTACATCCGTATTTTCCAAATAGCTTCTTGCTTGTTATTAAAGCAGGAATAAAATATTAAAAATTTAAACAAGTTCAGAAGCTGACCCAGACAATTTATTGTCACTGATTTTTTTTTTTTAAATTAATTTTGATCCCATTAGTTTTTAATATCTAGCTCATTCTCTTAAAAAAATTATAAATATGATAAACTTTAAAATAAAATCATATTTAATATATTTGCATTGAAGTAATTTCTATAATATTTTGTGCGGCTTATCGTATAAAAACAAATAAACAATAATTGAGGAATTCGCCCATTTGCCTAACCAATGAAAAATTTTTCTTAATTTTTTAGTAACATAAATAATACTATCGTAAAAAGATTTAACATGTGTGGTTGAAGATCATTCAAAACTAACATTACAACCTTATGTGTCGTATGTGCTGATCTTGAACCAAACATTTTAAATTTGTTTACGTGTAGAATACGATTATTTTGCTTTGTTTTGTATTTTGCTTTCATGAAAACTATCAAGTATAATGCTTGAGTCTATTTTTTGCTACCCACTGCTAATACTGTGCCGGAATTAATAGAACAATTAAAACTATATAAATATGAACATTTTTGAAATCTCGTTTTTGAATAATTTATTGCTAGGATAATTTTGAAAGTAATAATAGACAAAAATCTTTAAAGTAATTCATATACATAATTTATTAGGCAGAAACTTATTCAACTTAAATTTTAATGCAAACCAGTAGTTATATTCTGCAAACAGCTAAAAAATGATGATCAGTTATCTATATGTTCTCCAATATCGACGATATCAATATTGGTGTAAATAATTAAAGAAGGTTACATTCAATTTGAGAAAAGCATCATGTTTTTAAGAGTTAAAGAATTGTTATAAAATTATTTTGACTTTTGAAAGACATAATTGTTTATATAATAATAAATGTTTATGTAGTAAATGTACAATATAATAATTCGTATACTGCAGAACTGGCACTATTTTTTTAAAACTTAGTTTTAAATTTGAGTATAGAAGTAATACTACAAGCAAAAGTAAGAAAATAGCGAAATCTTAAAATTTGATGATGTTTTCAAATTGAACGTTTCAAACTGATACATTCAAATACATGAATGATTAATTTGTTAATAAAAAATTAAAATTATATTATTTTCAAATTACTGTAAATCTTACTGCATTTTGTGTTTTGTTTTGTAAATACACATTATTGGTAGAATTGACACTGACGTGAAGACGACGAAATTCTATGTCTAGAGGTACAAGGAGAAGTAGCTAGCAGTCTCCCTTTAACACGTCGTCGGAAGTACACAAGTAGTAGAGTAGTCCGTAGGAGAGAAGGCCATATAGAACAACTTGAAAGTCATCGTCGTAGAGTACACAGTATATCGTCTGCGAAGAGTCTACGTCGACCATCTGATTATACATACCATAGATGTGAATTTCTTTCTTTAGTTGTTGGAACTCACATTTGTGTGTGTCAGTGAATGAATGCGTGCGTTTTACACATCAAGACGACCTTGTGGAATGTGTGATCTATGAGAATTGATTACCTTTTGAATATGATCGGCACTCTCATCTCAAAATATACCTATAAAACGATGCTTTGTAGCAAAATCAATGTAAACACATGATTTTTTAAATTACGATTTTAGTATCTTTCAAGATTAACGCCGTTCTTGTCGTTTTATCAAAAGAAATAGGCAAATATATACTTGATCATGTAAACAAATTCATTATAAAATTTTATATACTAAAATTCAAAAATTATTAATCAAAAATTTCAACTAAAATACTAAATCAATTTTTTGCCCAGTTCTTTATAATCAATTTTTTAAGGGCAAATTTTATTTAAAAATTAAAAATTTTAACTAAACTAGATACATTCAGCCTATACAAAAAATAACTATTTGTAAATATAGAATAAAATCATATATACGATTTAAAAAATGCCCTTATAAAGTGAAGGGAGATTATCAGTTTAATAATATTTTATAAATAACAACTGCTTAGAGTTGAAGCATATGGATTATCACATTCAATAAAACTTACCTTCGTCGGCCACTTCCACCTTTATGGTGTCGAGTACAATCTCTTGCATAATGTCCACGATCCCCACATTCATAGCATCTATCATCTGGATGAAATGGTCTGCCACGTGATCTTGGTGGAGGACCACGATATCGACCACCACCGCCACTTTTTCCATTTGACATTTCAACTCGTGCTCTTCTACCACAAACTGTTCGGCCATCTACGCATCATACGATTTAATAATTACAAACTAGTCGTAATCAACTGATTTATGCTAAAATAATACAAAACCTAATCCTCTAACTGCATCTTCCGCGTCTCTAGCATCTTCAAATTCAACAAATGCAAACCCTGGTGGATTTCTTGCAACCCAAACATTACGCAAGGGACCATAATAACTAAAAGCATCTTCTAATTCTTGCTTGGAAGCATTATTTCCTAAATCTCCGACATACAATTTACAATCGGTAGCGTAACGAGACATTTTACGCCTAAAATAAAACAAATATTACTTAATATTATAAACCGCGCATTAAACATTTACTTTTACCTTAAACTCATGATGAGTAAATTTTGTGACTTTTATTTTGAATAAACTTTTAAAATTACTTTATTAAATATGTTTTAACTATAAACTCAATATCCATGGATTAAAAAATTGTTGTTTCAATCAATTGTCAAAAGTTCATATTTTCTTTTGAAATATTAGCTGTTTACAATAATGTTTTGTTTAGTCAAATCCACCAAAACTCAAAAGTTATAATCATGAAGAATAGATATATTAGGAGATTGAACGACATAGGCAATTCGTCTGTTTTTGTGTCCTCAAAAACGTGTAGAGATCATAGTTATTATTTTCGCCACTAGCGGCAGTGCGAATCTGCCCGTACGGAATTATTATTATTATTACATATTAAAATCAACGGTTATCACATCTTACAAATAAAAATTGTAAGTATAAAAATTGTTTAATTTTATAAATGTGAAAAAATGGGACGATGTTGTACAGGGAAAGCATAGATATACTGTTATATATCTACGAGTGGAAGGTTGTTTAAGGTTAGGAATGCGTGTCTGCATTTATGAAAGGAATATGGTCTGTAATTACCGGTTGTCATCTTCTTTCTTTATCTAATATATGTTAGTATTGTAAACATATATTTGTAATTATTAATTGCAATTATCACTATGATTCTTCATCTTTTAATTTATTGCAGATTATTAAGAATTCTCTATTATTAATATTTATATAATTATTACTTGATAATCGAAAACAATTTTTTATTATCTATAAAACTAAGACTTCTTATTAACTGAATGAAAGTGATTTCTTGGCGCCTACATTTAAACATTTAACTTCCGTACGGCACTGAGACCAGTGACCCCTACTGATAAAAGATAGTTACACCAATTCTTGACCGTTTTTTTAACATTACGTTCGCTCTCCTAATATATCTATTCTTCATGGTTATAATAATAATCAATAATTATTGCACATGTGCATATATGTAAACGAGCAAATACGAATTTTGCCGAATTGTATGTGATAAGATATATTTTGTCGTTAAAAAAGTAAGAAATAATTTTAAAAACATACCAACCCGTGATTTTTGTTAACAAACAAACTATTCAAATAAATATTAAAGTTGGGTTCATATTTCTACATTAGGACGAGTTTCAGTCACTTGTTAGACCTAAAATTATTTTTAAATTTTTGCTGTTGTCGATTTGAATATTTTTTACATTTAATAAGTGCATTTAAGTTAACATTTCTTGTTATTATTTTCAACTTTAGCTAGAATCGGTGAAACTCTAGAATCTAGATAGAAAAATGCGCTATATGTCTTTTTTCTTAGTATACCGAACATACTGAAAATTCTAAAAATTAATAAATTGAAAAAAAACTCCTGATTTTGATGACCCAATAACCTATACCAAAGATTCCTATACCTATCCTTGAAAACTGTTATTATGGTTTGAAATAGGTATAAGAAATGTAGTTAAGTTTCCAAAATCAAGATAAATATATATTTATGCATTTCGTTTTGTTTATTATTATTATTCATTATATACGTTTATGTTAATTGGCTATTAAATGGCGACGGCGAATGGATCAAAATCATATGTGTATGGTGAAAAAAACCTACTCTATTAAATTTCAAACTTATTTACTATTATACATTTATTTCGATATTATACATTTTATCCCTTTCACATTTTCAATTGGCCTTCAATTAATTGATCTATCAATGGATTGAAAAACTATCAATTTGTGAAAATTAAAAATCTACGGCCAAGCTTTTTTCTTGAACTTTTTATTTGTATATATCTTAAAAAATAAATTTTACAAACGATTAAAAGTATTTTATAATCATTTACAAACAACCAACAGTAGAATATTCGGAGTGAAATTTTAAATTCGTTATATGGTGGCAAGTTTATAAAGCTTAATTGGAACGGACTATCAACTGCTAAAGTGCCGTTCTTTTTTTACATTTTACCAATCGGTTTATGCCGAATACGTTTGGCTTTCGAAAAAATGTCTCAAATAAAAGTTGTTATTGTCATAAAAATACTAAAAAATCTTGTTCTGAACATATTATGGAAAATCGAATGTCTTTGGCACAAATCAACTATGGAATTTTGAATAAAGAACGCCACTTTAGGAGATGATAGTATCGTTTAATTCACATATAGTACTTTATCTATGATTCATTCATTTGATTCCTTTGTCAAGTCAAAGAATTTTGTGTCTATGGTTTTCTATCATACATTCATTTACGCACAATGAATGATTCAAAGCACTTATAAAAAAAGAATTAGATTCAAATACATATTCGAGCGGTTTTCGTTGCAAATTCAAATTGTAATATTTATTACAAATCTTATATTGTTTTTTAATTTAATACTAGTTATTATATGTTATGTTTATTGAATGGTTATTTCGAGCTTTGACTGTTATCTCTTGTTTTAATTCATTTAATATCAAACGATTAAAATGAGTTTTGCAAAGAAAAAAAGCACAATTTGGAATCTTTTTACTGTTTTATCCGAAACAAGAGTAAAATGTGATATATGTGGTAAAGAACTTTCCACAAAAAACAAAGCAACTACCAACTTACTTAGACATGTTAAAAATAAACACAATATCGTTAAAGTACAGAAAGCTCCAATAACTCCAATAAATGTAAGCTCAATAGAAGTAAATGAAGAAAACTTAATTGAATCAGATCAGAAGTTTTATACTTACAATTATGTACCATCAACATCACAAATAGAATCAGTACCACAAGTATCAATGAAATTGAAAAGAAGTGCAGTTTGGAAACGCTTTACTCTTTTATCTGAAGCAAAAGCAAAATGTAATCAATGTGGCAAAGAAATTTCGATAAAGAACAAGTCAACCACAAACTTAATTAGGCATTATAAAAAGAAACACTCAAACGTGAAAATAGAAAAAAATGTAGAAGATGAGTATAATTCTATAGAAGAAACGCCAGTAAATGAGTATGACCCCATAGAAGATAGCCCGTTTGGTGAAGACCCTTTGGATATTAAACCCTCCACTTCCCAAGAATTGCAATCAGAAGTACGAAAGAAATTGAAACCTACCAAACCAAGTTTAATACAGCATCCTACAAAACCATTGCAAATGAACCGAAATAAAGCTATTGATATTCAGCTATTAAAAATGATTATTAAAAATTATCATCCCTTTAACATGATTGAAAGTGCAGATTTTCGAGAACTTATATCAATGCTGAACCCGCAATATGCAGTTCCTGATCGGGAAATGTTGAATACGTTATTAACTGAGCTACATTTAAAAATTTCAAATCAAATGAGTGAAGAATTGAGTGCTACAAGGATATCTGGTTTAACAATTACAACAGATGGTTGGACATCCATCAACAATGATCATTTTCAAACGATTACCATGCATTTTTTGGATGAAAATTTTATGCTAAAAAGTTATTTGCTAGATTGCTTTAAGTATAATGAACAACATACCATCCAAGATTTATCAGATGAAATAAAACGCATTACTAATGAATGGGACATAAGTGAAAAGATTTCAGTAGCGGTTACTGATCATGCAACAAATGTAACTGGTGCAATAGAAATGTGTGGATGGAATTATATTCCATGTTTTGGTCATACCCTTAATGTAATTGTTCAGTCGGCACTTTTAGAAATAAAGAACCTACATTCAAAGATTAAACTTATTGTAGAACATTTTAAAAGCAATCCACATGCTGCTGAAAACCTAGAAAGTATTCAAATACAAATGGGAGCCCAAATCCAATTGAAAGTTTTGCAGGATGAAGAAATGTACTGGATTTCTACTTATGAAATGTTTACAAGAATTTTAAATATCAAAGAACCTATTATTTCCATTTTAACTACTCATTTAACAGAAATTGATTGGTTTTTGCTTGAAAATGTGTGTGAAGTGTTACAATTCTTCCAAAAAATAACTGTAGAGGTAAGTGCTGAACAATCGATTACGATATCAAAGTTGATATTTTTAAGTGATCTATTACTAAGGAAGTGCTACGAATTTAAAAATGAAAATATTCTAAATGAAACTGTAGAATCTCATGATTATTTAAAATTTATAAACAAAATTATTGAACAAATAGAAACAAGATTGAAATATATAGGGGAAAGTATGATAATAGCAGAAGCAACTATTTTAGATCCACGCTTTAAAAATTTTGGATTTCACAATGATAGTGATTTCGAAAAGGCCAGACAATCTGTTTTAAATTACATGACGACTTCGGGAGAAGGATTTGTTTCACAAGACAAAAAAGTTAATGATATTTCATTTCATCAGGTTCATATAAAAACAGAAAGTGATAGTTTATGGAATCAATTTGATATGCAAACTAAACAAGTAATACAGAATCCCCGTGAAGCCGCCATTGTCGAATTGGACAAATATTTACAAGAACCACTACTTCCAAGAAGTGAAAATCCTTTAATCTGGTGGCAGCAAAGGAAAAATATTTATCCAAAACTAATAGCATTAGTTAAAAGTCGACTTTGTATTAAACCAACATCTACATCCTACGAACGAATCTTTTCGAAAAGTGAAAGGATACTAAATGAGAATAGAAAGAGACTAGATGGTTCAAAAATATCAAAAATTTTATTCTTAAATGCAAATTTAGATTTACTAATTAAATAATTTGTGTTTGTAAAAAGTGAGACAAACAGTTCGTACACAAACATTCTTGTTAATCGATAAAAATTCGCTAAAAAAAATAAAATAAAATAAAAATAAAAAAATAAAAAATAGCCCCTTAAAATTTTTTAAATAAAAAAGAGACATTCTATAAATCCCGATCACTGTTCTCCACCATAACTAAGTATACCGGCATTCGTGTTCTTTGGTATACAAACTAAATTATTTTGTTCTAAATCTAAAATTAAATTTTAATATTATGTAATTATTAAATATAATATTTTAAATTAAATAAGAAAATAATTTATTTAAAAATTACCATCATAAATGTATAGAAAATGTTTTAGAAAAATAATAGTTTGGTATAAAAATACTAACAATTATTGTTCTAAACTTTTTTGCGAAAACCGAATGAACTAGACACAAATCAACTGTAAATTTTTGAAAAAGGTCATTTTTGGAATCGATTGTACTATTGCCAGCAATGGTGGAAGTTTTTAAAAAATTTTATAATTGATTTGTGTCTTATTTTTCGGTTTTCGAAAAATGATTCGAATCAAAGTTGTTTAATATAAATATATTAGCAACATTAATTCGAAACATTTATGAAAATACTGTTTAATGGAAGTATGTTAATCTTCTGTCTTTATGTATAACATTGCCTGGAGCAATTTGTTTATCTTGGTACACATATTACTTGCAAACAAGACAAAACTACTGCGAGGAGAGACACCACTATAACTCCCGGGGAAGGAGTTGAAAGGGAGCGAAATTTAGAAAGCATCGAAAAAAATCGATAATAGTGTCGAATCCGTAGTTGTTGAGATGAATAAAGAATTGTTGAGATGAATAATAATATGATACTCTCCATTTTCAAATAATGATTGTAAGATACTGAGGATTTCGTTGCTAATTTGATGCGTGTCTCACACCACATTAGCAACGAGTTTATATCCCGGAGAATAATTACGATTAGCTAATTCACACTGATGGTGATTATTTTGTAGTCGAAATACGTATATATAAATTTCAAACTGTCAGTTTTGTTTGAAAAAATAATTATTTGATTATTATGACAGAATAATACATCAAAAGATGTGTATGACAAGACAAAAAAGAACAAGACATCTTCATCCATAGGTACTAATATTATAAATGCAGAAAAGTTGCGCTGATTTTTCCATTGATAATATTCTACATATACATTTATATATATAAATACCATCCGAGTCAGCCGCTACAATCTAACCTAAACTATTGATCACCTGACCTCATCGTATCATCAACAGCTTAAATTAGGTTAGGTTGTAGCGAATGACACGGACGGGACACTCTTAGACCATGAAGAATAGATATATTAGGAGAGCGAACGTAATGTTAAAAAAACGGTCAAGAATTGGTGTAACTATCTTTTATCAGTAGGGGTCACTGGTCTCAGTGCCGTACGGAATTTAAATGTTTAAATGTAGGCGCCAAGAAATCACTTTCATTCAGTTAATAAGAAGTCTTAGTTTTATAGATAATAAAAAATTGTTTTCGATTATCAAGTAATAATTAAATAAATATTAATAATAGAGAATTCTTAATAATTGCAATAAATTAAAAGATGAAGAATCATAGTGATAATTTTGCAATTAATAATAATAATATACAATATATGTTTACAATAACTGACATATATTAGATAAAGAAAGAAGATAACAAAACCGGTAAATACAGACCATATTCCTTTCGTAAATGCAGACACGCATTCCTAACCTTAAACAACCTTTCACTCATAGATATATAGCAGTATATCTATGCTTTCCCTGTACAACATCGTCCCATTTTTTCACATTTATAAAATTAAACAATTTTTATACTTACAATTTTTATTTGTAAGATGTGAAAACCGTTGATTTTAATATGTAATAATAATAATAATTCCGTACGGGCAGATTCGCACTGCCGCTAGTGGCGAAAATAATAACTATGATCTCTACACGTTTTTGAGGACACAAAAACAGACGAATTGCCTATGTCGTTCAATCTCCTAATATATCTATTCTTCATGTCTTAGACCGTAGTTCTCGTTCACCTATGAGTGCCATAGAGATAATATATACGAATGCCCATAAAAAAGAGTGACAAATTTTTAATCCGTTTTAGGAACGTTCCCTGAATAAAAAAATTGCATTTATTTTATTGCATTGTAAAAAAAATTCTTAAAACAGTCTCTATATTGGGAAATGTAGATTACAGTTCATCAATTAATAATTTATATATATCGAAAAAATTAAGAACTTTATCTTTAAACTATCGATGTCATTGCCGTATTTCAAAGATAATCTAACCACACACATTAAATAATTTCATCTCTACTTTTTTTCTCTTAAAAAAAAAAACTTGTAAATCATTCTCAAATGGAAATCTCAATGCTCTAGCCGACCATCAAATGTTTCTTAAACTCTTCATATTCTTCTTTTTAGTATTAGTATCAGGCAAACTATCGTTCAGAATATTCCATTGCCCGAGTGGATGAAGAAAAATACACAATGTGTGATAACGCAAGAACCCCACCGAACACCCTGGGCGACAGACAGAGAGTAGATCGACAGTCAGTGCATTAAAATCAGATGCAAGCAAAGTTGCACGTTTTGGGGATTTGATTAATTTTGGTTTTTTGAGGACGGATACCCAACGATTCTGAGGCCCCAGACACATGCCCTATGCCACTGCTGATACCAAATAAAACCTGCTATTAAAGGTTTTACAACTTCTACACAAATTACACGAGTAAATAAAAATTATCTTGATTTTTGTATACGTAACCAAAAAGTGGGTCTAAACTGATTTTCAAAAATTTTTTTATGTTACATAAATTCTTGGTTAAAATATTTCAAGCATGGAAAAAGCTAAAAGAAAGTCGTCTTCATAGAATACGTGTTTTATACTTCAACACATAGACAATCATAATTTACCCGTCCAGCGACATATTGGAAGCACTTCTGATAATGAAATGGCATAAAAAATGCGCTGTTCGTGTGTACTGTAATCTTGAGTTAAAGTAAAACGACAATTTTTAACAGAAAAATTGTTTAGTTTATGATAAAGAATAATAATGATAGGTGATACTGTATCAATTTTCTTAAAATAAAATATATATTAAAATGAATAATTACAAAATTGTTATTCACATTAAATTACTCTTCGAAAAATATTTGTTATTAAATTTTATAAAAATAATTTTTATAAACCAAATCTTGCTGGTGTACGTCGAGGAGTTGTTCCAGGTGTTAAAATCTCCTGCCCTTTACTCAAAGCTGCTTCCTTTCGCTCTTCTTCTTCCTTACGTGCTTTGATCGCCTTTTGTGCATCTTCCATTTGTGATTCCATTTCTTGTAAATGTTCAGCAGCTTGTTTACGTTTGGCTAATCCAGAACGTCCTGTTTCTTTGACAGAGAAAAACATTGGACCTAATTCAGCTAACCAATGTCCATCCACTGATGTAACACATTGCATGTATTCGCGAGCTGTCATTACCAGTTCATGATACACCACATAATCTGGAGTATTACCTAAAATTTAAAATAAATACTTTGAACATTTAGTATCCTTGGGATATTTATTCCATGTTTAACTCTTATTTTAAACATTTTTGTACAAAGGGTATATTAAGTTTTGTCCCGACTTTGTAACGGTTGAAAATATTGATCGTAAAAAAAATTTATTGGTATAGATGTTCATAAAAAAAATTATCTAATTAGTCCATTTCCAAAAAGAGATAACAATAGTATAATTTGAAATAGTATAATTTCTGAAATTATTTAGAATATTTAAAATAGTCAAGATAAAAAAGAATTTGTTCGTTAATTTAACGGAGATTAGGTAATTCTGTTTTGTGATTAAGATATACTTACCTAAACCAAATAAAGCAGAAGTTGGATGTAAATGACATGGCATTCCAGTACGTAAATTAACATATTCCCCAATCCCTTTTAATCGAGCTGCTTGATGAAAATATGCCGAACATATACATTTTCTAACAATATCCCATTCAGTACCGCATGAAGTGACTTCCATTTTTTGTTGAACCAGTATATCTTTCAATTGTTGACGAACTTCACGAACTTTTCGCATTGCTTTTATATGAATAAAATGTTCATTACACCAATTTGCCGAATAACTATTCATTTTCCATTGATTATACACATTTAAATATGTTAAATGATCACTTTCAGGTACTTGGAATTTTTCACGAACACCATCAGCCTCTTCTTCACGACCTTTGGGTCGATAAAATATTGATGGCACCGACAGCATTGAAACAATAATTAATATTTCATTTGTACAACCCATTTGATTGCTGACTATCAACATTTGACATTGCGGTGGATCTAATGGAAATTCGGCCATTTGTTTACCTAAAGGTGTTAACTCTCCAGTGTTATCTAATGCACCTAAGATCCATAATTGATATAATGAATTTAATATGTTATCTTGTGGTGGAGGATCCATGAAATGAAATTGTAAAAGATGGCGTACACCTAGTGATTTTAACAATAGGACAGTATTTGCTAAATTTGTACGTTGAATTTCGGGTACCGTTGCAGCTAACAATTCATCTTGATATTGTCGACGGGTATATAAACGATATGCAATACCAGGACCTGTTCGTCCAGCGCGACCACTTCGTTGACCTGCATTTGCTTGACTTATAGGATAAATTTGTAAAGCATCCATACCAATTCGTGGATTATATACTTTCAGTTTACAATATCCCGAATCGATCACAAAAATAATACCTAAAACAAAATTTGCATGATATTTTCATCTTATAAAAGTTACTTTACATGAAAACAAATAGGTAACATGTATCACATGATTGGCGAATTTGAAGAAAATTTCGGGAAAAGTTACATTAAGGTGAAACACAACATGACAAATGTTAATCTATTAACAGCATAAAAAATTGTGTATAAGAATTAATATTTACATAAATTATTAGTTTACTTCTCTTCTCTTTGTTACGAATTTTTATCAAAGAAATTATTGATTCTACAAAAAATTGGGGGTCAACTTTGTTTTTTTAAATAGTAATTTTTTTGTTATTTTTAACTAAGTAAACGTAAATGGTATTTTTGGATCCAATTACCAGTTTCGTGAGGGAAAAGAGAAAGCACTTGTGCATAACTTTTAAAATTAATCACAACCATCAATTGATTGAAGGTGGTTGGCTGTGCCCCTGAAAAAGATCAAGATTTTGTTCTACGAAAATTTGATCCCAATGTTTTTCAAAAATTTATCCCAATATTTATTAAAAATTTTATCCCAACCCGAATAACCGAGTATTTCTTCGATCCGAATGGATTAAGATTTTTTAACGTATTTTGGGCCATTTTAAACAAAAAATGTATTTTGCAATTTTTTCGTAATCTTGGCCGTTTCCGAGTTATAAACAATTTAATGTTTGAAAAAAAGAAAACGCAGACAGCCGTTTTCAAGATTGAAAAACAACATTATAAAAATATTCAGTCATTCGGGTTGAAAAAAAAAATTTTTTTTTTTAATTGTCTGACACTTAATTTTGTTCTTAAGGCAAGTTCAAAGATTATTTGAGAATTTTGGTAAACTCAAAAATTTCATTTTATAATGTTGTTTTGCAGTCTTGAAAACCGTTTTTGGGTTTTTTCAATCATTAAATTGTTTATAATTCGAGAGAGATTAAGTTTACGGAAAAATGACATGAGAACCTTTTTGTTTAAAATGACCTAAAAAATCTACATTCGATTCTTATTCAGTGGCAAATTTTTTCATTCGAATGCGAGGTTTTCACTTTGTTTAAATTGTTTTTTTTTTATTCATTTTCACGAAACTAGTCGATCAAATAAAAAATTATTTCGAGCGAATAGATATATTTATTTTCCATTTATTCTTAGTAAATTATTTTGAAAATATAAATAATTGATCTAGGAATTGGGACAAAATTTAAAAACTGAAATCTAAATATTGATTCAAATTGAAAAAAAAAAAAGATATAAAATTCGTTACGTAGGACAACAAACCACCTTTTTGATCATATTTAATCTTTGATGCTTTGAAAAATCAACATATTGTTTTTAATTTATTAAATTTTTCATTAATAACTCCTTGATGATGCCTGTAAAAAATTTAAAACTGAATTATATATATATATATACAAAATATGTTGCTCACCATCAACTGTTAATGATGTTTCTGCAATATTTGTAGCAACCACACATTTTCGTGAACCTTCTGGTGATCTTTGAAATATTTTTGCTTGTAAATCCGATGGTAATTGAGAATAAATTGGTAAGATTGTTAACTGTGGAGCAGTTTCAATTTCTGATAAACGTTCGGCTAATACTTCACATGTAACTTCTATATCTTCTTGACCCGGCATAAATATCAACATGTCACCGGATATTGGTTGTAAATGTATTTGTATTGCTTGTTTAACAGATGCATCGACATAATCTTCCACAGGATTTTTACTGTACATAACTTCTACAGGAAAAGTACGACCAGGAATAGTAAATGTTGGAACATTACCAAAAAACATTGAAAATTTGCTAGAATCCATTGTTGCTGATGTAACAATTAATTTTAAATCATGTCGCCGTGCAACAACTTCACGTAACAGTCCAAAGAGTACATCAGTATTTAAAGAACGTTCGTGCGCTTCGTCCATGATAATTGCTGAATAATGATCCAAATCAGGCTCACGCAGAGATTCACGTAATAAAATACCATCAGTCATGTATTTAATAACCGTTTTTTCAGAAGTACAATCCTCAAAACGAATTGCATAGCCCACTTCATCACCTAAACGTGTGTGCATTTCATCGCTAACACGTTTCGCGACCGACATGGCGGCGACTCGACGCGGTTGTGTACATCCAATCATTCCATATTTCGTATAACCATCTTCGTGTAAATATTGTGTTAATTGTGTTGTTTTCCCACTCCCCGTTTCTCCTACTATTATAACCACAGAATTTTCTCGTATAACATTCAACAATTCTTGACGTACGGCAAATGCTGGTAAATATCGACGTTGTTGTTCGTAAGACTTTTTCTTGGCAAAATCACTTGCAACAGCAGTATCTCCACGCATATGATCTGCAAATTTGTGATCAGCTTTATAATCAGTTGAATCATCTTCTACATTCATTTTTGAATCAGGCTCATCTTCCTTTTTCTTAATACCCATTATATTTCCAATAGTTGTACCACCTAGCTCCCAATGTTTCTTTTGAGCTTTTCTACGTTCTTTTTGTTCACGATATGCCCGAACTAAAGCCGAACCTTTACGTGATACTAATGCCATATCTGATGTTGGATCTTTGACTGGAATTACAGGTTCTGGTTGTTTTGTAAATACTATTCGTCCATCGAGAAATGGTGGAACAATATTATGTACAAGCAAATGAACTCGATCAATATTTTCTTCATCGAAATCTTCATTTACATCAACAGTATGTACAACACCAGAAGTCAACATTCGATTTCGTTCCCATAATTCATTATCTTTGTTAATTTGTCTCTGTTGCGCTGATATTCGTTTCTTTTTGCGTTGTTCTAATTGTTCTTCTTTTTTCTTTGTATATTCTTCGCTAATAGTAGAAAATGGATTATTTTCTTCATCGTAACCTTCATCAATATTATACCATTCTCGATCCAAACGTTGTTGTTCTGCTTCCCATAGTTCTTTATCTTCATCAGATTTCCATTTTACATTTTCATTGCCAACGGATGGTGTGGCTCCTGTCTTTTTACGATCTTTTGACCATACATTGTAACGATGTACAGGAGTAGGTCTTGGTGTATCATCAACAACTTTTCCTTTACGGCTTGAAGATTTATGTGATCTTGGTTCTTTTTTAATAGATGTTTTATATGAGGATCGATATGATCTATCAGATTTTGGTTCGATTTTTAAATGTGCTCTTTCTGACCATTCATCAGAATTTTTGTAAACGGATGGAGTTGGAAAATCCCAAGACGATCGAGATTTATGATATTCTCCATCTTCTTCATCCCAAGTTGATTTAGAAACCGCTTCTTTCACGCGCAAATTTGGTGTTTGTGGTTCATCTTTGAAACGAGGTGTTCTCGAGTCACTACGACTTGAGTCACCACCATGCCGTTCGTAATATCGATCACGTTCTCTATATCGATCATGATGTCGATTTCGTTCGTATTCATCACGACGTTTTTCACGTTTATCTTTTGTACTTGCATAAACACCTTTTTCACGGTTTTTGGCTAAACGATATAATAACCGATCTTTAGCTTCTTTACTAATTCCACCAGTATAAGTTGGAGTTTCATTGTATGTCAAACGGTAATTACGTTTGGATTTCTTTTCTGAATCTTGTAATTTTTCATCGCCAGAGCTATCAGATGAAGATGATGAATCGTCGTCATCTTTGTTTGAAAAGGATATTTTTCTAGCATTTTCTAATTCACGTTCTTTACGTCGTTGAGCAGCTAATTTATCTAAGCCTAATAATGATGGTTGTGGTACCTTAAATGTTGGCTGTTTCTTCTTAATAATCAAACCACCTTTTTGGTTATTTGTTCCCTCTAATCTATGAACACTTTCATCTTCATCAAGATTCATTATCCTGACTTTAATTGTTACATATAATTATTTAATATTTATTATTTTGACATGTTTAACATAAACATAACCTTACTAGATAAAATATATAAATTGAAATGATCTGTCACATATGCATCAATTATGTTGGCTAACCTGTGATAAATTCAGAAGTGTAAGCATTTCAAATAAGAATATGCATTTAAAAAATAGCGGGGTTGATACATTATTCACGAATTTTTTTAAAATCTTTAATCAAGTTAATATTTTAATCTAGTTAAAAATTTTAAGTGACACAAAAATCGTACTTATACGCTTCTATGTATATTGTATTCTTTGGTAATACTGACACATATAGACATACAAGAATAGACCGAGAAAGTGGTCGTGATATGCGTTGACTCGGTAAAAAGAGAACGATTTACAACGCTCCTTGCTTCTCTTTTTAGCCGCCATTGCGCATTAACAATTTAACAGCCTTTAACAATTGCGCATCATTCGGACTCCTTGTGTAGTCTCCATGGTATTGTATATGGCTGACTCTCCAAAAAAGGACAAAGTATTACCTGGTATTACCATATATATATATATATATATATATATATATATATATATATATATATATATATATATATATATATATATATATATTGTATATATATATGTATATACACTATGTTTAATTTACATCTTCGTATCATAGATCCCACGAGTATGAGAGAGTACATATGTACATATACATTAAGCAATGTGTATGAGAAGGAGGTCTTATATGTTTGATGAACAAGCATTTTTTTCATAACTATTCGAGTGGTCACCAACCACTCAAACCTATAAGACCTCCTTCTCATACGCATTGCTAAATGTATACATATGTACTCTCTCATACTCGTTATGAATATTATTCACTATTTTGAAAAATATTCTTGTTTATCAAACCTATAAGATATCCTTCTCATACACATTGCTTAATGTATATGTACATATGTACTCTCTCATACTCGTGGGATATATGATACGAAGATGTAAACTAAACAGACGGTATATATATATATATATATATATATATATATATATATATATATATATATATATACATATAGTATAATTAGCTACTGCTGGAGGACTCTGTGATAATAATGGTTGTATTCTTTGCTAGTATTTTGTGTGTGTCTATGAAATGATTTTGCATCGTTAACTACATAACAATGAATGTATTACCATATAATTTATTTTAAACATCCAACATTGTAAACAGAGAAGATTTTTATATACAATAAGAATTATCTAGGTTTATAAATAATTTCATGTAATATTTTGTATATTAACATTATTGGATTGTAAAAACAACTGCTTTGATATGCTTACATTTAAACCATGGTTTAAATGGACATATAACAAATAGAAATGAATAAAAATGATGTGGAAATTACGGAACTCAACATTCAAAATATTTACCACATATATATATTACCACACGAAGATGGATAAAGGGGGGGTTTATAGTCGGTAAAAATCCGACACTCTCCGTGTCAATAGCTATTGGCCGGAAGTCTTTCGAAGATTTTCCCCTCCTCTAAATATATATATATATATACTAGCGTCCCGACAGACGTTGTCCTGTACAAGCGTCTTAAATTTTAAAATTCTCAACTTTTTTTGAAAATTAAAAATTTTTTTTTTTGGACTGAATTGTGAATCTAAACCATTCTCGAATTCACTGGAACACAAAAAAAATTTCTTCTGTCCGTGTATACTTTGCATATATATATATATATATATATATATAAATATAAATATATATATATATATATATATATATATATATATATATATATAAATATATAAATATATATATATATATATATATATATATATATATATATATATATATATATATATATATATATATATATATATATATATTTATATAATTATATATATACATAGAAATATAAATATGTGTAGTAAATTATTTTGAATGTTTAGTTCCGCAATTTTCACATGAATCATAATTAAATCTATTTAAAATTTGTTTACAAAGGAATTAAATCTGACGTATATAAATAATATAGATTATTACATATAATCTTAGTTAAACAATTTTTTTTCAAATTAAAAAAAAAAGTACTTTCACTTAAAAAAAAATTAAATAATAACATTTGTTGTTAAAAGGATGGCCAATAATAATCAGTGTCGTATGTCAGTCGTATTGTGTATTGTAATATATTTAACACGTGTTTGTTGTGAACGTGAAATATAAATTATTGCAAATTAATTGAAGGTAGAAACATAGGTACTAATCGTTTAGTTGTATCGCAGCTAGTTAAGGCAGGTAATGCTTGAAAAATTTTCGAATTATATGTTGTGTAGCCAAATGACATCCTAGGGCATCTTTTTGTTATGCGAACCATCAAACCATGCATCTTGACAACCAAGATTTGAAAGTTTCGGTCAAAAATGAATCGCTACAATAAAATCGTCTCTCTCGGCGCTGATAATAATTATCTCAGTACATCATTCTTTGACTACATGAAATATGTGAAAAAACATCCTTGAGTCGTGAAAATAACAACTAATGGAATTATTTGCAAACGTGCTAATATTGGGTTCATTATCAATACATGAACTGAACTCTCTGACATTAATAGAATAGGGAATATGCATGAAAATTTTTTTTCACTTGAATTGAAGCAAGTTTACTTGACAAATATCAAGGTAAAATTATTTTTTAAATAACTTTAAAAATAAGCGAGATATGAATGATTGAAATTCCCGATTAGACAAAGAGGGTGATAGCCCTCTTGATATGTTATGTGACGTCATATTACACTTTCACCATTTAAAATACACGTAAAACTCCGTTTTTAGTATTTTTGCAAGAAAGAGACAGATAATAATCTTTAAAAGCTTATAGCTTCCTTGATATTTGTCGGATTTTAATTTCGTTTTTAAATATTATTACAGTATTAACAGTATTTTCATATTCTGAAAATAAATGTGAAAAAAAATTTTCATGCATATTCCCTATTATGAAGAATCGATCTTCCAAGATCCCATTCTTATATTTTTAAAGATTTATATTAAATTATACCCCATACTCTAAAATTTGAGTTCTAAGTGACGAATAAAGAAAAACTTTGACATAAATTAATTACCTCATTCTCTAAAATTTGATTTCTAAGATACTCGAATTATTATAGAAACAAAGTTATGCGCGATCAAAAATTTGGGAGTTGGGAAACTCCGCTGTCGGATCAGATTTTTGCAGAGCAGCCTGGCCAAGCTACTATATGTAATATCTTTTGCGAAAGTTTCATCCCCTAACTCGATCTGCACCATTTTTTACGATCCCCGCTAGGAATCTTATGCCACAGACATACACACACTAACGTCACAAACACATAACAACCGTCGTTATATAATCGGGGTTAAAAATACAATTTGTTTGCGATCAATCCCGTTATATGTAAATTCGTATAGACCGCCACAGATTTGTATTGATAAATTTTTTTGAATAAACATGTATCAATAAATTAATTCGTATAAGGTATACCGCTATGTATGTACTGTGTATAGTACATTACACTTGAAACTGAGTCTCCTGAGTGTTGGTTCATACAAAAACGTTCTCTTTCCATTGTTAATAGTACAAAAAAATTCATCCATTCCATGATTGAGTATAAGTTGATAGTAACAAACATAATATACAACTTTTAATAACGAGTTAAAAGTCTTTGATATGTGAGAGTTTAACTTGTTTCCACATATGCGAGAGATATCTTAGCATTATGATTGTACCTACTACATCTTCAGATATGAAATAACAACAGTTTTGTTTACAACGAATGCAAAATCGTTTTAGTTGTCTATTAAAAATGTGAAAAAATTTAATTGAAATTGATAAATAAATAAAAAAGTGTGTGTATTATATATTAATAATATCAATAATTTTATTTTTTTAAATAATTTATATCGCCATCCATGTCTTCAAGTGTTCATAAGCATAATAATTTTGCGTTCAAGTTATATTATAAAATTCTAACAATGAATATTCAAATTATACTTTTACGTGGTGCTATTATTTCGGGAATGGTTGCAGTCGTTTTGACCATTTTATATTTTACGCCAATACCAGGTAAATAGACTTTTTTTTAATGGTTTTTAGATCACTGACCTCTATATAAACGTTTATATAGAGGTCATTGTTTCAGATATTTTAATAATTTTCCAATCTGCTACTTCTGGTAGCTACTCTTTTATTTTATTGATATATTTAGATAGAGGTTTATATCTTCGAGGAATTTTAGTTATTGATGAATAATTAAACACGATAAGAGTCGCATTCATTTTTTAGTATCTATGAATAACATATCCAATTGTTTTTTTTAAACTTGCGTGTCTTCACCTATTGTTAGTTTGGTTGTCTTTCGGTTATGTTATACTAACGGGGGTGACTAGCGTTTACTTACTTTTACCTTAAGTAATATGTCTGAGCATTGGTAATATTGATCAAGAGTTGGCTACGTAAAAGTGAACTGATCGAACATAGTCGTGATTTTTTCTCATAAGTTTCCGATAATATCGTCAAAGCAAGAGCCGCATTTTGCAGAAGTCTCAGGTGAGGCGGAGATTTTGGGTGTGGGAGGGGGTCAAACGTGTAGAGTTTTGATTAAAAAAAACGATCGAACATAGTTCTGAAAATTGGTGTAGTATTACATTTTGAAAATAGAAATTGAAAGAAAATGTTCCCAGAAGTGTAGGTTGAGGCCCAACCAATCCCAGAAGCGGTAAAGTGGTTAACTTTCAGTTGAAATTGAAATCATAAAATTTACTTCTGCAAATTTGTTTACTGCAAGTTTACGATACAATAATTAGACTTTTCATAAATTTGCAGAAGTTAAAAGTGAGTATCAATATCTTTTTTTAAGTCCGTCATACCGAAAATAATGAATTTTCTCCATTTAACTTACGACAAAAATAATAAACTTTATTGTGGACTTTTATGAATGTACTATATCTAGTGCTCGTACATCCTTAATTAAAAAATGCAATGTCTACCATATGTAAGTTCTTGTCTCAAGGTCCATTTTACCAAGGTTATATCTCATTAATATAGTTGTTTTAAATGGCAAAATTTTTTTTTATACAATATTATTAGTTACGATCAAAATTTTTTTAAAAATTAATGTGTACTAACTACTATCCGAGAGGTTCACGTAATTACTCAAATTTTAGTTAATTTGAAGTGAAAAGGATTTAAAGAATAGAAGTTATGGAATCTGCTATGTTTAAAATTTATAAGTAATTATAACAAAACCACAAGATATTATTATTAGCCATTAATTACATAATCAGAAATAGTTACATATTTAACAATAAGTTCCATTCAGGTGATTTCGAAAATGAAAGCTATATTGTTATTATAATGATAATAACAATAATTTTACCTAGGCATTTCTTTTATAAAATTATTGTATTCAATTTAAAATGATTGTATTTTAAGTACTCTTGAAAATTGTAACAAATATGGTATTTGCAATGGTGTTTCGTCATTTATTTGAGATTTATTTATCGTTATTAATTCGAAACTAAGGCATATATAATACACATAAAATTTTAGTTTCATAATATAATTCGTAGCTCCGCTTCTTGCTGAAATAGTGGTTACTAATACTTTTTAACCCGACTTCAAAAAGGAGGATGGTTCTCAATTCATCTGTTTTTTTTTTTTTTTTAATGTATGCCACCTCAGAACTCCGTCATTTATTTAATTTTTTTTGTTTGTTTTAAAGGGTTTGGTTTCCCATTGGTCTCATTGTCACCAAATCGCATTCTGATGAGGGGATCCCCGGGAAATCGAGGAAAATCCTCATTTTATATGTGATAACCGATTTCTGCGAGAATTTTTTTTTTGAAAGGGTATACTCATTCATAATGGGAAAATAAGACAATTTTTTTAAAAACCGACTTCAAAAAAATTTTTTATAAAAAAAAACCCAAAAAACAAAAAATTTTTACAAAAAAAAAACCAAATGCTTGTAAAAAAAACTGAAAATCTGTTATAAAAAAATACACTAAAAATTAAAAAATAAAAAACCGATAAAAAAAAGGGTTATAAAAAATGCACTAAAAAGCGAAAAATAAAACCTATTTTGACAAAATGAAAACCCGACTTCAAAAATCAAATATTCTATAACAAAAAATGCACTAAAAAGTAAAAAAATAATTGCATATTCTTGTGCCAATTTTAGTTCACCTAAGCAAAATTTTTTTAAATATATATGTACAATTATTGTTATTTTTGGAGGCGGTGTCCAAAAGTTATGTGAATTTCTCTATGCTGACACCGCCTCCAAAAATAACAATAATTGTACATATATATTTAAAAATTTTTGCTTAGGTGAACTAAAATTGGCACAAGAATATGCAATTATTTTTTTACTTTTTAGTGCATTTTTTGTTATAGAATATTTGATTTTTGAAGTCGGGTTTCCATTTTGTCAAATCTAATTGCCATTTATTTTCAAATGTATGTCAACGTATGACGTATACAGAGAAAAATCCGTCCAGAGTATAACAAAAACCACAATGAAAAACCACAATAGAAAATTATAATCCCTACGTTTAAAAAAAAAAAAATTGTTCTAGTCCGCAGTGTTTGTTGAAAAACGATAGTTAGGTTCCATATTGGAATATTGACATGTATATAGTTCTCACGTACGAACGTCAAAAGGCACACTGTGAAATTATTTCTAAATGCTCTCCCTTTTTCTGGTTCTAAAGAAGGATCGGTTAGTTTTCTGTTAAATCAGATGGAAACAGTATTTTTCTTCTTATTATGGATTTCCTAAAGAAATACCATAATTCTTTAAAGGATGAGAAAGAAGAATGGGATTTGCAAGGTCAAGTGTGCAAAATTTCAATATCAGACTGTAATAATATAAATGAGGATATTTTAACTTTAGTCCCGACTTTGTAACAGTTGAAAATATTAATAGCAGAAAAAAAAATTTTGGCATAGGTGTTTATAAAATGACGTACTTAATTAGTTTATTTTCGCATTTCCGACTGCCTGCCTGTCCGTAGGTAGACACGATAACTCAAAAACAAAAAAAAAGATAGTGTGTGCTCTACAGCTTAGAAGTAAGGTCTAGCTCATGAATGAGCATAATTGGACAAGACTCCCCCCGCCTTGGAAGAAAATATTCATCTTTGAAACGGGAAGAGAAAAAAAAAAGTTTTTAAGACAAAAAATGATCCTTTTTTTAAAAATAAATTTTTTTTCATAAATTCAGTATATGCCGGGTATGTAAGCAATTAAATCAGTTAGTTGTTATTTTCACTTGTTTGAATTGACTAATATTGTATTAAAAATTTTTTTTTTTACACTGGCGCTTGAAATTAAAAATTAAAAAAGCGTTCATAAAACAGTTGCTAAGAGCAGGTTTTACGCATACAATTTTTTTTTATAAAACTGGGAAACTTATATATACATACACTCCCGTTCAAAAAAAATGAATAGACCTGAACCGAATCAGTCTCTCACAATTTTGATTATTTTTGTAATAGCAGATACAACATTTTATTTAATTTTTATACGTAAGAGTAAGATATAACACTTATCATGTATTAACATTACATATATTCTTTAAATTCTCACTCTGTCACTCTGTATATTCGGATTTTAATTTCGTTTTTAAATATTATTACAGTATTAACAGTATTTTCATATTCTGAAAATAAATGTGAAAAAAATTTTCTTGCATATTCCCTATTGTGGAATAACGCGTGCAGTGTTCTTCATAATGAATGATGAAAAAGTAAAGCTGTAAAAGTAAATGGGTTATAACAATTTTATGATTAATTATTGAAAATGAATTATAATAGAAAGTACCTACATACAGTCTATCTATATACACACAAACATTTTATTTTTAAATAATTTAATAAATAAATAAATAAATATATAAACAATACCTATGAAGCTTAGATTGAATACTTATATGATAGTGACAATTAACAATAAAGATAATAACTATAAATTGATTACTTTCTAAACTAATCAATAGAGACTTAGATATAATATATACACCATCACTCTTAATATTACTATTTAATTACTCTCACCATTTACGTACCCAAATTTAAAAATATCCCTTTAAATGATTAAAAAAATGTGTATAGTTAACTCTGGCTTCACACATGTCCAGCGTATGTAGATATGGGATTTGTTCGAGACACGTCTCTGTTGAACTAATTTAATAAATTTGTCAAATGAAAAATTTACTATTCATTAATATTAGTAAAATGGACATATTTATTGTACGTAAAGTTGTTTAAAAATAAATTTTACTATAATTTATTATCTGTAACTCTCCATATCATATTTGCAGTTATATACATTTTGATATTATTATGCTCAAATCTCGCTCTCTCTCTCTCTCTCTCTCGCTTTCTCCCCCTCTATCTCTATAAATGAATAGCAATAAATGAATAGTTTTTATAATATTTCTGTACCTATATTTAATTATTTAAAAAAATGCAATACTTACTTAATTTATGTATTTTTTAGTTACAATAAAATATATTTATTATTTGTTTATACTTAAGCGTCACAATACAATATTTATCAAATTACATTTAGGTTACGTAAGACAAATATGAGAGAACTGGCGTATACTTTATAGACAAATGTCATTGAATTTTAATTAAATATTGATAAGAAAAAATTAACTTGTCAACCAGCAATCGAACCTTGGCCCTCTGGATATCTAGTCCAGCGTGCTTACCGCTACACCAAAGATGATTCTGACGTAACTGCCAACTTTTTTCATATCAATGACAGTATTACTTTTGTTGTCAAATATCAACATTATTATTCATATATTTATTATTTGTGTATACTTAAGCGTCACAATACAATATTTGTCAAATTCCATTTAGGTTGCGTAAGACAAATATGATAGAACTGGCGTATACTTAATAGACAAATGTCATCGAATTTTGATTAAATATTGATAAGAAAAAAAATTTACATTTGTCTATTTTGACCCATAAATAACGAAAAGCTATTCAAAAAATTGATTCGAGTTATGATTTTTGAAGTAGCTTTCTATATGTATCTTGAAATCCGCCTAGTTTCGATTCCAGAAGGGCTTATACATGCAATATCATACAAACTACAATTATGATAATCAATTAGACTGAAATTTCGTTTTCTTGGGGCGAAAGTGCTTAAGAAACATAATTTTTAATAAAATCGGAGATAAAAATTTTTTCTAAGGGTCTTTTGGAAGGGTCTTCTAAGGAAATTTTGTCTCCGATTGTATTGGAAATCATATTTTTATACCATTTTTATCCATAAATTATGAAAATCTATTCGAAAATTTGATTCGAGTTATGATTTTCGATATATGGCTACCTATATATGTTTTGAAATCTAAAATTTCGAATCCAGAATTGCTTATACAAGCAATAAGATACAAACAACAAATTAAGCATTTATAATTAGACTGAATTTCCTTTTTTCATTGGTTTCTTTGGTAAGTTTTAATCAAATCGGAAACTACGGTGGCTACGAATTTGACCAACAAGGAGATGCAAGCGCTTGATTTAAATATCTCTACATAAAAGGGAAATATGTTGTGTGTATGTGTGTTTGTTTGTCCGAATTGTTTGGAGAAAACTATAAGAGATATCGAAATAACAATAAATAAAAACCCTAGGAAAAATTTTCCATACGACACCAGAAAAACTATGAAATGTCCAAAATTACAAAACGTTCCAATTTTTGACGTATCATCTGCACGTCGAACTAAAATGATATTAATCATTAGTGACTATGTATCGCTACATGTATTGTAAAAATTATACTTGTATTTGTTAATGACATACTTTTAAATAATGCTGAATTTACATATTACTATTTTGATTTCAATTATTCATTAGTTCCGTATAAATGAACCAAAAACTCCTTATATGGCAAAAAAGTTCATTGCTACATTTTTTCCTCTATATGTAGACTACAACAACCAACGTATTGTGTAATATTCTATTCGACATAAAAAATCGTTGTTCAGATTTCACCGAATTATTGATTGATTTGTGTGCTGTATTTCAAAAACGAACAATGCTAGGACATTCACAACTAATTATTTCATAGTGCAACTTTTTACTACTAAAGGCCTGGTTACACGGTGCGAGCTAGCGGTGTGACCGGGTGAGGCGACTTACTATCATGTGCGAGCAGTGTTGCCAGAAGGTTACATTTCTTACATTTTACGTAACTTTTCATCGATCCATGTAACTTGTATGTAAGAAAAAAATTTAGATACTTTTGTGTAAATTTTTGAAAAATTACTTTTTCTCGTTATAACAAGTTTGCCATAATTTCGGTATTCACAAATCTTCGATTAAAAACTCACGCTTTTATAAAATTTAAAAATTTTATATAAAATAAATAAATGAAAATGGATTGAAAAATAAATGTGTGGGTACTTACTATTTTTATTTTAATTTTTTCATTTTTATTAAATACTAGCTGTTTCCCGCTTATATATAAATCGCTAAAATTAGAGGAAACTTTTATGTCTCTGATTTTGATAAAAACTTGGTTTTAAGCTAATTTGGACCTAGCGAAAACGATGGCGTTGGTTAAAACATTATACGAATAACGGTTTTCAAGGTATCAGACCAATAGTGCTAATATTCCAAACTGTATGGATCAGACCAATAGTGCTAATATTCCAAACTGTATGGATTGAGAAGGCAAAATTTTGAAATGTGTTGGTCGGACGTTAAAATGAACCTGATTTTCGTATTGTTTGGGTCAAAATTAGCCTAGAAAATGATTATTATTAAAATCGAGGGAAAAAATTTTCTCACATTTTTTCGAAGGGGACCATAGGGAACATATATATATATATATATATATTTATATTTATATTTATTTTTCAATATGTACAATAGTGAATAGAGTTAATCCGGCACTTCAATAATTCGGCACGTCCAATAATCCGGCACCCTATAGTTTTTTATAGTGCCGGATTAAAGAGACTCTTCTGTATATGTATATCGATACACAACGATTTATAGTGTACTATTAATATAAAATTGACACAAAATTTTTATAAAATAATTTTATAGTTATTTTTTAGAAGCATAGTTTCTATGGAAATGATTAAATCAACAAAAATTTTAACCGACTATCAAAAAAAATGAGGAGATTCTATGTTCGACTGTATGTATTTTTTTTAATGTTCACCCCCTTCAAGATTGTTTTTTGATAAAAAAAAAAAAAGATAGCTTATGTCCTTCCCCAGGATATAATCTATCTCCTTGCCAAATTTCATTACGATCCGTTTACGCGTTTAGTCGTGAGGTAGCAAACACACAGAATTACTTTTACATTTATATAGTAGTATGGATAGGCTAATTATGAAAATCACAAAGCTATAATACACAAAATTAATAATTTATCGTATATCAATAACAAAATCATCACAATGTATCTTTAAGTTTGAAAATGTAACTTTTCAGGCATACCAATGTATCTTTCGATCAAGCTACGATGGCAACACTGTGTGCGAGTCGATCAGTAGCTGGCATCCGAGTTACTACAACATTTTTTGTTTTTACTCGCCACTCGCCTTCCTGCACAACGCCACTCGCATGCGACTCGCACGTTTTTAACAAAATGAAAGTAGTTCGTACGCTTAGGCACACTCCGGGTGCATTCTCTGCTGCTTCAGGTGTTTATCTTGTTTCGACAGACAAAATGACAGCGGATCGATGGACTTCCGAGTAAAAAATTTAAAGTTTGTGGACCTATACAAGGATCAAACCCACCTATGGAATTGTTTGGATTCTAATTATAAGAACAGAGATCTGCGTAAAGCGTCTCTTGAACAGATACGCATAACTGCTTTATATTCCCGGAGATCTTCATTATATAGCTCTTTAAATATTGTATGTGTTGCCACTTTCCTTTGCATCCAATTCCTGACCCAAATACTTCTTTTTTTTCTTTCTTTTTTGTATAGCACTTTCAGCTCGAAGTATTTCAGCGCAAAGTATTTTTGTAACCGCTTTTATAGTGGTATGAGCTATGATCAGTCGTGAATTTGGGACAACATTGCATGGGGCATGATACATACGAATACAGAGGTGCAGTTGCTGTCTACTGTCACGCCAATAGCTCGCATTCGTGTGACCGGGTGAGGCGAGTCGAGCTACTGTAATGCCAGTACAAATGGCAGCTGTCTACTGTCAACGCCAGTTATGTGTCATGCTTATGCCCTAAAGTGCCAACTCGGAAAATTACTCTTATTTTATTATCAAAGACTTATCTATATTTTCATGTAATTTAAACTCTCTAAGTAAATTTAAAGCCAGCAAAACTATACAACAATTGAAATAACAACTATTTTTTACATGGAGCTCGCAAGGCTTAAAAAAATAGGCGTAAGACCGATTTACTAGAATATTCCGAATATTAGATAATGGGCCAATTCCAAATTCTGTTTTAATAAAATTAAACCATTTTCAAAATTAATACTTGAATGTCAAGGTTAGTTGCTTTAACACCCTAACACTATTGACACAAACAAGACCCGATGGTCAAAAAAGGATTACCGCTAATCGACGAAGTTGATGGGTTCATCACACACTTAATTATTTAATTGGTTAGTTAACTCAAGTAATCCCTTAGTTAATACCTGAGTCTGATCATATAAAAGACAAAACATTTTTTAAATAATTGTGAGACACGCACCAAATTAGCAACGAGTAACATATCTTTGACTCCATATCCCGGAGTTAGTTACGATTAGCTAATTCATACTGATGATGACTACTTTGTAGTAGAAATACGTATTTATAAAATACAAATAATTGTTCAAGGAATTGGGGCAAAATATGAAATTTAACATTTATTAATGTTTACTGTGGCCCAAATGACATCCCTGGTTCATCTTGAATTTGAAACAAGTTTTATAAAATAAGATATATATTTTAAAAATAACTTTTTAACTGTTTATTCGTTAACTGTTTATTCGTTAACGATTGAACAAACAGTCTCTTATAATTCCGTAAATTTTCTATATTCGAAAACTCACCACTGTAGCTCTTTTCGTTTAAAAGTTTTATCGAAGTCAAAAACCGTCTAAAAGAACGGATAGTATCACGGGTATCACGGTAACGTACACAGGCAAAAACCTTTAAGAATCAACCTATTTATGGTACACTAAAAAAAAGTAATTAATCTTTAGAAAGTGATTAAATTTATATTATTCTTATAAAAAAACTTTAAAATATCTAATTAATGACGCTTAAAAATTTTCTGCATAAATACAGGGTGGTCCATCAAAAATGAAACGGTCAAAACAAAAGCCAAAAACAAACTTAAAATATTTTAATAGAAATATTTTAATATACAGTTTCATGTGGTAAAAGTTTTAGGGCTTATTAAATTTTGGGAAGAATGTAGTTATTTGATTATTTAAAAAAAAAATAAATTACGCCTGCAAATACATTTTTATCCAACTTATGACTTTCCAGAGAGTACTGTACATACAAAGACGGATAAACCAATACTGCAAAAGGCAAGCACAGACCAAACACATACACGTAGCTGACAGCCAAATTTAACTTGTTACGACTTCAGTCATCGCAGAAAAACAAACACTGCACCGCGATTTATACGGCGTGAGTGGTGTTTCGGGTCATTAACTGCCGTTTATTCGCTTACCATGGTAAAAACTACGTAGCTTAAGAGACCCTCTTCCTCCATGTAGTTTATAAACAGTGACAAAGCGTAGATTAACTCAATCCAATACAATTTGGTTTAGATGTTTGTGTTAATTCCGAAAATATTATTACAATCAATTACATAATAAAGTTTGTTAACAAATTATTATTATTTTTAAACCATCAAATTGTATACAACATTAATTGAAATTTGAAGGACTGTACGTACAAATTTCCAGAAAAGTATTTTTAATAATAATTTTCTATTGAAAACTCGTTTCATTTTGGAGGATCCCCTGTAGATGTGAACCGAATATATGCTTTCAACTATTAATTAATTCGTTTATTCACATACGCATTATTTTACTGTGAAATTTCACTTGAATATTTATTTTGCATGAGAGTGAACAATTATTATTAATGACTGCCTACAATAACCAAATAAAAATTGACTAAAATAAAAAATCTTATAAAAGTACATACATACATTCTCTTGAAGATAGATAGGTTGATAGGTGGTACGATACGTTTATAACACGATTGAAGCAATTGATTTAAAAGAAAGTTACTTTTTGTACATTTTCCTTTCCTATATTTCATAAACTCATTATTTGCCGATAGTATTGGTTTACTATTTGTAAATGATTTTTATTCTTGAGATAATATATAATAAAAAAAATTTTGACCAAATGGAAAACCGACTTCAAAAATCAAATATTCTAAAACCAAAAATGCACTAAAAAGTAAAAAAATAGTTGCGTATTCTTGTGTCAATTTTAGTTCACCTAAGCAAAAATTTTTAAATATATGTGTATACAGGCACATACAACACAACAGTAACAAAACAAACCTATAAGACCTCCTTCTCATACACATTGCTTAATGTATACATATGTACTCTCTCATACTCGTGGGAGATCTGCTATGCGAAGATGTAAACTAAACGTACGGTATATGGTATACAGCAAACCTTAAAAAACTATCAACAATTTTCACACTCTACATGTGACTACTGTTTCTGATGATGTTACATAGAAGTGTAAATCTTTGTGAACTAGAAACTACATAGTGAAGGAAGGTTACTAAAAGTTTTTAATAAAAATTTGATTGTATGTTAATATGAATATTAAAAAAAGACTTTAACTTTAACTTTAATTATTTATATCATTATAATTATTTTTAATAAATAAAGCAGGTAATATATTATTTTTTAATTCTCAGTTTATGCAAATCTAAAATTATTTACTAATTTGATGTATGTAAAACTCGTTGAAAAATCAACAAAATAAATCTTACATTCACATGTTATCAGGCCACCTACCCAGCAACTATGTCACATCGCCTCTGAAACATTTGTACGAGTATATAAAATATTTATCTATGAATCCGTAAGAGATAGAAAAATTTAAATGAAAAAAATGTTCCTCTATTAAAAATAAACATTTGTTTGAAACTTTTATTCATAGTCTGGATGGTTTTGCCACAATTTCAGCTCATACGTCATACGTGCCTATCACTAGTGTTATAAAATTATAAATGCCTGTTTATTTGTTTGTTTGAGCATCACGAAAAAACTACTGGACCAATTTTGATGAAACTTTTCTTGTTCGAAAGCTTATGATTGCACTTAAAAACTGGTATGTATTATCTGAAATGGAAATTTGGTGGGAGTATCGATAAATATTTGATGTAGTAGAAGCGGTGAGAACGATAAATATTTGAAGTAGTGGAAGCGGTGGATAATTACATTGATGTAATTATCCACCATTGATGTAATCGATTTTAAAATGTTCAGATTTTTTTAAAAAGCTAAAATATTTTTGACTTGGAAAAATTAAGTAGCTTCTCTTTTTTTGGTAAAAATATCCAGTTTATGAAAAAAAGTTTCAAACAAAAGTTGTTTATTTTAATCTATTAAATGTATATTAAACGACCTTTCTTCATACGGACTATTGTAACAGGCGGTGGTGTAATAGCACATTTTACTTCATCAAGTGACCTTGATGGTTCAACGGTTAAAATATTGGTAAGAAGTCAGGTCATTAAGTATCATTGTAAGCCGCACTGGTTACTACTTAATTCTAATACACACACAAAAATGTGATATCTTTAGGCAATGTAAAACATGTATAAGCTCTATGTTTGTTTTGTAATCGAAATTTCACTTTCATTTAGTTTTGGTAACAAAATATTATTTACAGATTTTAAATAAAAGTGAAATCATAACTTGATCTTTATTATTATTATTATTATAAAAAGATCTTTTTTGGATATTATTTGTATTTCACTTTCATTCAAATCCAAATGTATTGTATTTATCGAGTATCAAGTATCATTATTTTATATTGTTTTAACCGAAATTAAGAGTAAAACCAAAAACTAAATATTCGGAACATTTTGTGCAGATTTTTCAATATATATACCATATTTTTGAGATAAAAAAAATACATTTGATAGTTAATTATCTGGATAATTTTTGACCAAATTAAAAAATGTTTTGAATTAAAAATCATTTCTGTTTATTCCACTAAGACAAGAAAAAATGGAAATTTCCATTTAAAAAATCGAGTCACATTTTCAGTTGACCCTTATTTGTTGAGTATCTAAATAAAACTCCAATATAGTATCATCTAATTTCTCTTGATATCAGACAGACCATATCATATTTTCGCATGTTTACTCACAAGACTGTTTTGTGTCCTGATAGTTCGCAGCTATCTTAAGGCAGTGTAATGGGAATTTGACGACAGTGGATACAAAAAAGATGCCAATAATAAAGCTGGGTGGGGTGGAGGGTTTGGTAATTTGTTACTTATTTCTAAATGGTTAAATTTTACATAAAGTTGGAATACATATAGTTGTTGTTGTAATTATTGTTATTGCTATCATCATTATTGTTGTTAGTATTGTTATTATTATTATTATGTTTTTTGGTGTATCTCTTCATATTGTAAAAGATATTTTAAACAATAAACAATAAATATTTTATAAAACTAATTCTAAATTGATTGAATAAATTATTGGGCAATAATCAGTAGGCAACCTGTATTGAAACATCGTTCCGTCTTACTTCAAAACATACCTTTTTTACTTACTCTCACCCAGCTTATGGAGAGTGGTTCGACTCCGGCGAACCGTCTGCGCCCACCTCTGGGTAGCCTGTATCAAATAAATTTATTTGATATAGCAATGGTAAGATACTTGACATCATAAATGACATAACACAGATATTTTTTGAGATATAATCACGATTTTAGTCCTCTTTGCTAATTTTAATAAAATGCAAATTTTTATTTGAAATTTACACAGTCAAATAGTTTGACCATTTCTTTTAGTAGATATTAATTGTTAAAATTGTACATTTTGAAAATATAGTATCAAAACTTCGTAAGAAAAATAAGTCCTTTGGCACAAAGTTTCACTATTTAACTACATTCTAACTACATATTATTGTATGTTATTAGCTATTTTTTTTCTTCTTTTTTAAATTTACTACAATCAACAGCTATGTGAACGAGAAAGGTAAAATTTATTTCATTATATATTTATTATATTGGAGAAAGTATACGTCATAAATCTATGTTAGAGCCAATATACATTAATAAGTATTTATAATATCTATTGCATAGTTACTCCTTAGATAGATAGATTGTAGAAGCTGCCCTGGAAGGGCTATACTTCGACCATAAGGTTCATTGTGATGCGTAAGGATGTGAGGATGTGAGTGGAATGGAAGGAATTTTTGTGTATAGACTAGGAATTGGTAGGATATACGGCTGCAGCCGACTATCATAGGAACTATGCCGATATTCACCTGGAGTTCGTGAAGGAAACTGCAGAAAACCTTCTCAAGCATAGTAGGTTACTTCGTTCTTGTCCCTACGCCGACAGTTTAGTCAATTAACCGCCCTTTTTTTCCTAATAATTGACAAACTGCCGATGTCGGGATTCGAACCCATAACCTCCCAGTTTCCAAGTAGGCATTCTGCGCAGGCATAGCGCCTTAGACTAACTTGAACTAACTTTTTAGTTTGTGAACTTTATATTTTACAGATAAGATAATTACAACGATTTGTTGGAAGGCTTGCAGAACAGAATAAACACGCCAATTTACGCAAATTGTATTAACGTGAAAACGAACCTTCAAGAAAAACATTATATTTGTTACCAGTACGAGTGGCCGAGCTGTTATAGGCGCTCTGTTCGGAACTGGGAGGTTGCTGGTTCGAATCTAAACGGTGGCAGTTTGTCAATTAAAGTAATAAAATTTCAAATTCGTCCCCTTTACCTAGATCAGTTAAAGGGGACTGATCTAGGTAAAGGGGACGAATTTGAAATTTTATTTCAAAAACCTAGAGTTCTCACTAATTATCATTCGATAATATAACAATTAAAGTAATATTTCACACGGAAATTGTCACCAAATTAGCGACGAGTAACATATCCTGAGACAATATAAGCGTAATTTTAATAAGAGTAAGATAACAGGAATAAATGTGAATGAAAGAAATTTTAACAAGAGTAATTTCAATATAATTTAAAATCTATTATATTTTAAATTTAGTACATTTTAATTAAGTTAATTTTCTATTTATTTTTATTTTTGTCTATTGATCTCGACTTTCTATCTATTTCTAATTGTCAAAGAGTAAATTACGACTAACTAATTTATACTGATGATGACTACATTGTAGTCGAAATACGTATTTATAATACAAAAAAACTGATCTAGGTAAAGGTGGCGAAATTGAAATTTTATTTCAAAAACCTAGAGTTCTCACTAATTATCATTCGATAATATACTGTTATCAGTACAATGGCTTATTTTTGAAACGAAGCGATATATCCTAGAATGATTTAAGGTTACCTATCTAATACTAAAATAAAATTTTTTGTTTGTTTCAGATCAGTATTTTTTAAGCTGTGAACGACCATGTCACGATTTAGATTGGCCAATGATATGTCGTATAAAATTCGATATTGAATACTATCAAACGCTATCATCTATGGAACATTGTTCGTCGTGTACGAGTAACGTCACTACAAATTGTTTTGAAAACGATCAATGTATCACAACAAATGGTGTAACTCGACCAATCATTACTGCAAATCGAAAATTACCTGGTCCTGCTATACACGTATGTCAAAATGATTTATTAGTCATTGATGTTACGAATAAATTACCGGGCCAAGGTATATCAATTCATTGGCGTGGTCAAACTCAAGTAGAAACACCATTTATGGATGGCGTGACAATGATCTCACAATGTCCGTTAACTAGTTATACAACATTCCAATATAAATTCCGAGCAAATGTTGCTGGCACACACTTTTGGGAAGCATACTCCAAAATGAATGCTGTTAATGGCTTATTTGGAGCATTGATTGTACGTCAGCCAGAAAATCTTACACCACATAGAAAACTATATGACATTGATTCTAATGAACATGTTTTAATGATTTCTGGTTGGAATAATCAATTTTTAATACAAAATTTCTATCATAGTGTAAACAATATTGATTCGTTATTGATAAATGGAAAAATCCATACAGAAATTCAAGTTGAATCAAATAAACGATATCGTTTTCGTATTGCATATGTGACCAGTTCAATTTTGTGTCCAATACAGTTAACAATCGATAAACATATTTTAAAAGTAATTGCATTAGATGGACATCCAACTGTTCCAACCGATGTAACAAGTGTGATTTTAAATCGTGGTGAGCGATTGGATTTTGTGTTGACGACAAATCAATTAAGTGATCAATATTTATTAAATGTAGAAACAGTGAATTGTGACATGATCAGTGATCCAGTGAATACATCAGTGATAATTAATTATTTTAATGATCGAAAATTTACCGACATTGATTTTACAACGAATAACATTGAGCAAAGTAATGTTGGCTTTAATAATCAAATATTATCAATGGATAATTATTGTGAAAATGTTAGTGAAAATGTATGTGTCGATACAATACACTCGTTACAATCATTACCAAGTGATTTACAATCATCAAATGTGTCGCAGAAATTGTTTTTGGGCTTTGGTATAACTTCCAATACTGCAGGAATCCATGGTATTTATGATTTTCGCTAGATAATATATTTCATATTACAGAACAATTATAGTAGACATTGATAATTTGGTTTTCAAAAGATTTCAATTACACTAAACGTATTTCACGATGTATATTTTTATTCCGCTAGTGAAACAAATAGACGCCAAAAATTTCGTATGATAATAATTATTTATTATGGATTGCAACTGACAGAGATGAAAAATTACGTTAATATTTGGTGTATACTGCACTACTGTGAAGTATATGTATATACAAAGAGTTTACACTAGGTGCAATCGATGTGAAACGCGGCACGCCAAATGCACGATTTATTTGAATTTCCAATTTTGCCACCTTTAAGCATCCATGATGTGCCATGTTTCGTATCAATCGATCCAGTGTAATGTTTTCGTATCACTACATATTATAAAACAAAGTCCTCCGCCGTGTCTGTCTGTATGTCTGTTCGCGATAAACTCAAAAACTACTGCACCGATTTTCATGCTGTTTTCACCAATGGATAGAGTGGTTCTCGAGGAAGGTTTTAGTATATAATTTGTCAAGTTTTTGTATACATTGGTCCTTACATATTATAAAAATGATTGATGAGGAAGGTATAGTTGTACAATTTATTGATGTATGGGTGTATAATTGATCAGTTCTTGACGGGAGAAAATATTATGTTACTTGGTTATAAGGGCGTTACAAAATTTTTGCGGGCGAAGCCGCGACGGGTAATGCTAGTATAAATATATTTCACGAAAAGTTAATTAACAAGACATTTAGGCAAATTTTTAATGTGTGTGAAGTTAGCATCGCCATTTTGAAAAACCAAAAAAATAATCATTGTGCTAGTTTGTGCTAGGAATGTGCTACGTTGTGCTACGAATGTGCCGCAAGCCGATCTTAGAAATTTGGAAAATAAAGCGAAAATTTGAAAAAAAAATTTTAAGGCCCAACACCGACATTTTGTGAAAAAATGGTTGTGATCGATTGTGCTAGGGTTGTGTTAGCTTGTGCTGCAAACCGCATTCCGATACCGCAATTACGCCGTGCTGTGGTTTTTATTTAAATGTTTTTAAATGATTAAATATGCCAAATTTTAATCATTTACGTGAAATAGTCTCTGAGAAAAACGTCTTTGGCAAACAGGTAGACATCGAAGTTATTCCATTTTTTCGTGCATTCCATAATCCAAGTGTTCCGTTTTTCGAAATACGGAACAGTAAAGATATTTTATATCATTTTATTTTAAGCAGTTAATAGGGGTGAATTCATGCGGCATTCCCTTGTAACCACCTGTAATACACGCTACTGCTTACTTCTGTCAAAGCGTAACAAATACTAAACTAAGTGAAAATATAACAACTTATTGAGTTAATTGCTTAAATACCCGGAAATTACTGAGTTGATGAGAAAAAATTTCTAACAAAATTTTTTTATTTTTTGAAAAGCGTTTTTTCAAAAACGCTTTTTTGTCATTTAATTTAGTTTCTACCTCTTACTGTTTCACATAGGGATGTTTTTGCTCATTTTGCCCAAACACGGTCCGATTTTGCCCATTAACTTGACCTTACTTTTTAGCTCTAGAACACACATATAAAATTTCAGCTCGCTATCTCTTTTCGTTTTTCATTTATCGGGATTACAGACGGACGGACAGACGGATTTGCGGAAATGGCCTAACTAGGTCATTTTATGAACACTTATAACAAAAATTTTTTCTACGATCAATATTATAAACCGTTACAAAAGTCCAGAGTAAACTTAGTATACTCATGTATACCGTATGTGTTGGAAAGCATTCCTAATAGAGAATCAATGTTAAATATTATTTACTATATAACTATATAGTATACACAATATGCTTAATAAGGAAATAAAAATAGTGGGGTACTCTTTAGTGTGTTTGTTGTGTATGCTTGCTGTACTCAGTATGCATTAACATGTAATGAGAGTGGATTAAATATGTGGTCTTCTTAAGCTTAGCATTACTTCTAACAATTGAAAATTCTTTTTTGAATATCCCTTATTATTTGTATGTGGAATGTTTGAAAATAAATGATAGTATTCTATTAACGGTATAACATAAAACAACAATCCACACAAATTAAAAGAAAAATAATACCCCAAAAAGAAAAAAAAATAGAATTCCGACAAAAAAAAAGTTAAACAAACGGTTCGAATATTCCTCCATTATGTGCTAAACAATATCCGAGTCGATTTTAGAAATCTACCCGGGTATTTTCTAGTTCTTGAGAAATGTTCGCACAATCAGGAACAATCTTTTGCCTTTGCCTATTCCGCGAGTAGTTCTGTGTTTTGAGAAAACCCCACAAAAAAAAAGTCGTTAGGAGATAGATCTGGCGATCTAGCTGGCCTCTTGAAGGTTCCAAAACAACTGCTCATAAGACGTTCCTGGAAAGTTTCTTCTAGGAACAGCCTTACTATCATGGCATTGTGTACAGGGCAACCATCTTGTTGGAACCATACAGATTCCAGGTCTAAATTAGGAAGAGCTCTAACAGTTGACAAAATATTATTTCGTAACAAACTCAAATATTTTTGAGAATCTAAAGATCCGTCAATGAAGAATGGTCCTATAATATGGTCACCCAATATTCCAATCCAGACATTCAGTTTCGGTATGTATGTGTATGTATGGTTTTATAGTAAATATTTTATTTATTTATTTAACATTGATTCTCTATTAGAAATGCTTTTGAAAACGGTCTGTAAGATATACCCGGTATAAAAAGTTAAATCTTATGTATGTTAAAATAATATTATAACCATGTTTATTATTATTAGCGAATTTTCTGAAAGGAAATATTAGCGAATTTCCTGAAAGGAAATAGAGCTATTGGTCCCGTACCGAAGTCAAAATTTCGCAAAAATTTCTTCAAATGTCCATCGATCCTACCTAGTAGAAGTCAAAAATCACCATCTGTAAAATTTATATATATATATCTATGGATATATATATATATATATATATATATATATATATATATATATATATATATGTGTCTGTAATCACTCTAGCGGTCACAGTTTTCATTTTATCGGAATGAAATTTGGCGCTTTAATTTTTATATGAGGCGCTTTTGGTATTCAAAAGGTCAAGTTCGTTAATGGGTAAAATCGAACAAGGGGAAAGAGGGGTTTAGAGGGAGGGGGAAACACAAAATTTGACATATCTCCCTTAATATTCGAAAAATCGAAAAATTTATAAGAAGTAAAGTTGTAGGTACTAAGTTTTACTGTAATTTTGTTTCTTATCATTTTTTCTGTCACCCTAATATTTACAGAAATATTGACGGTTTAAGATTGAAAATTAAATTCCTCACTATCTCTGTACACATTCGAGTTTGAGCAAAAATGATAAGGTGATGAATTGTAGCTAACATGATTTTCTACAACTTTATTCCTTACGCATTTTTTGATTGTGCTAATATTAAGAGCGATATTTTTTGTTTTCTTCTTTCTTTATTATTTCTTTATTCTACGTTATTATCAGCTGAAATTTCCCCTTGACGTATGTCATTTATTAATAAAATTAGCCTTGCAAATAGTCATATACGACATTTTATTTTGATCAGACTAAAATTGTGACCGCTAGAAAGTGATTTATATATTTTAAGGAAATTCGCTAAGTTGAAGCAGCTCCTGCGTAACGAATTTTTTTTATTTCGTGCCTACCTACATTGTTTTTAAAATTAGTGTTAAAATTTTAAAAAAATCATTATGACTATTGTTTTAAACGTACCATTAATTTGAAATTGTATTTAACATGATTCAGCTAAATTTAATTATTTAAAAAGTAATAACATTTTATTTGTAGCAAGCAGGTGGTGGGTGATTTAACATTGAATTGTTTATAAAATCATTGTTACTTGTAATTTCATAAAATTGAATTTTATTTAAATTATAGTGACTAATTCGGTCATTTCAAAAAGCTTATAAGTCACACAATTAGAATTTTTCAGGAATCAATAAAAACTGTGCCATTCATAAATAAACGATAAAATTTCAAATTCGCCCCTTTTACCTAGATCAGTTTTTTGTATTATAAATACGTTTTCGGCTACAATGTAGTCATCATCAGTATAAATTAGCTAGTCGTAATTTACTCTTTGACAATTAAAAAAAGATAGAAAGTCAAGATCAATAGACAAAAATGAAAATGAATAGAAAATTAACTAAATTAAAATATACTAGATTTAATATAATAAATTTTAAATTATGTTGAAATTACTCTAAAATTTTTTCTTCGCATTTATTCCTGTTAACTTTACTCTTATTAAAATTACTCTTATATTGTCTCAGAATATGTTACTTGTTGCTAATTTGGTTACAATGTGAAATGGTATACGCTAAAGTCTTCTACAGTTTTTCTTACGTAACCGAATGGAATTTGGACAAACATCGTATTGTTGACGCTTTAGTATACACAAATAAATATATATGAATAATAACTTCGACAGAAGTAATACTGTCTAAATAAAAAAAAAAAAAAATACAGACGAATTGAGAACCATCCTTCTTTTTGAAGTCGGGTTAAAAATAAGAATGATATGAAAAAGTTGGCTGTTACCTCACAGTCGTCTTTGGTGTAGCGGAAGCATACTGGACTAGATATCCAGACGCCCGAGGTTCGATTCCTGGTTGACGAGTTAATTTTTTCATATAAGTATTTAATTAAAAATTCAATGACAATGACATTTGTCTAAATAGTGTACGCTAAAGTCTTCTACAGTTTGTCTTACGTAACCGAATGGAATTCGGACAAACATCGTATTGTTGACGTTTAAGTATACACAAATAAATATATATGAATCTTTATTTATTATTAATAAATGTAAATTTTATTTATTATTCAAAATTTTTTTTACGTGCTGTTGAGATTCTTTGATAGTCGACTACAGTAATCGATTTTAAAAATCGTTCATTGTCTTTAAATTAAATATTTATTATTAGATTGAGGGATTGAGATAGTTTAACATATTTTCAAAAATAATGAAAATGGTTTTCTGTTCGAAAAAGCGCCCTTACAATATGTGCTGTTGTATGGGGCTCATAACGGAAGATAAAAAATGCATTCTCCAATTGTAAATTGTATTGAGCTACAGATACATGAATGCGTCCAGTATTAAAATGCTACGATAGTTCGGATTTTTTGTATGGGTATTTTTATAGGTCATAAAATGATCTGATTAGAGTCTATTTTCGCATATCTGTCTGTCAACACGAAAAGAGATAGCCAGTTGAAATTTTTTTGGTGTGGATAAAATCGGTTCTTGCGTTCTTCCACTAGAATCGAAAATCTCTACCTTTAAAACCGTAAGACATTGAAGAAAAGTTCAAAGACGAAACATATTCCTTTTTTTTTTATACACAAACAGGTTTTTTTTGGAAATTTTTTTTCATAAACTGAATAGTTTTGCCTCAATTTCAGCTCAAATATATGTAATTAGTATAGATTTAAAAAGTATGCGTATGAGTATATCACATATGCATATATACCACATTTGTATATACAAGACAAGTTATATTTTTATACATCAGTGCATGTGTAGAAGTAAAATAAACAGTTCATACAAAACTCACTTAATTACTATTTTCTCTTATTACATTAAATTGCTCCTATTAAGTTCCTATTGTGATTGTGATGTTGATAAACTGTTTGCAATTGATCGTAAATATGTCAAAACTTAACTTATAAGTTAATGAATTTTTAATGATAATTGAAATTTATTTTCTAGGAGGAGGAATTGGATTGATGCATATCAACAATATCAGTTTTACATTCCCGTCATCTCCATTGGTATTACAAAACGCTTACCCAGATTCAAAATCAAAATGTACTAAATCAAATTTACCAAAACATTGTTTGAGTTTAGATTATTGTGAATGTACTCATATTAAAACAATACCTTTAGGCAGTACTGTGGAATTGATAATTGTTGATCAAGGTAAAGAAGATCTTTAAATTTTTTAGTATAATTAATTTTAAACTATCTCCTGAGCTAAGATCAAATTTATAAAATTAACCCTTTAAAAACTGCAGCTTTTGCTAAACATCGAATTAAAAAAGGGGGAAATGGGGTAAAATCGTAATTTACAAATTTATCAATCTATAATGTTTCCCAAAACAGTTGTTAGTTATTACTTACTTTATAAGAACTTAGCAGTTTACAGATTTGTTCTTTCACTTAGACTCAACACAAATTGATTTCAGCACACGCCAAACCGATTCTCAATCCATTTTATTCTAGATCCACGTTTCTGTTATTACACGGCTTAGTATTTGACAAAATCGAATGGGTATGGAGCGGGTTCAAAATGCATATACCGGGCGTCTTTTATGCGTGGGTTGAAATTAATTTGTGGAGGAAAATACTTTTTTCGAAATATAATTTAAGGGTGGTGGTGTAAATAGGTTCATTACACAATAGGGAATATGCATGAAAATTTTTTTTCACTTGAATTGAAGCATGTTTACTTGATAAATATCAAGGTAAAATTACTTTTTAAATAACTTTAAAAATAAGCGAGATATGAATGATTGAAATTCCCGATTAGACAAAGAGGGTGATAGCCCTCTTGATATGTTATGTGACGTCATATTACACTTTCACCATTTAAAATACACGTAAAACTCCGTTTTTAGTATTTTTGCAAGAAAGAGACAGATAATAATCTTTAAAAGCTTATAGCTTCCTTGATATTTGTCGGATTTTAATTTCGTTTTTAAATATTATTACAGTATTAACAGTATTTTCATATTCTGAAAATAAATGTGAAAAAAATTTTCATGCATATTCCCTATTTAAGCCTACATTTTGGCCGAACAATATGTTCAAAAATTTGCAACCTGACATCTTACTTCGTTTTAGGATAATATATATAAATTTACTCTCTTCATATTTCCACAACCATGGAGTTTATCTATGTATTGAGTTAAACCAATTCGATGTTTCGAGATTCGCCTTGTGTTGTACAACAAGCGTTCTTGTTTAAAATATAGTACATTTTTGCAAATACTTTCATTTCTCTTATAGGTAACAAAATGTATACAATATCCGAGAAAAAAGCCTATTTTCTCTTTATCTAATCGCATCATGGGTGTATTAAATTTCTTTGTAATTTAATTTATATACTTAATACAAAGGGGGGGGGCATAGGAAGAGAGAAGAAAACACAAAATATAAAATATCTCTCTTAATTGGAACAATCGAAAAATGTATGAAGGATAAAGTTGTAGCAAATCAAGTTTTCTACAATTCACTACTTAATCATTTTTCTCAAACTATAATGTGTACAGAGATATTTAGAATTTTAACTTTCAATCTTAAATTGTAAATATTTCTGTAAATATTAGAGTAACAGAAAAAATGATACAATACAAAATTGAAGTAAAACTAATTTTCTACAACTTTATTTCTTATAAATTTTTCATTTTTTCGAATATTAAGGAAGATATGCCAAATTTTGTGTTTTCCCCTCGTTCTAAACCCTCTCCCCCCTGTCCCCTTGTTCGATTTCACCCATTAACGAACTAGGCCTTTTAAATACCAAAAGCGACTCAAATACCAAATTTCATTCCAATCGGGATAAAACTGTGACCGCTAGAGACTCCACATAAAAATATATATATATATATATATATATATATATATATATATATATATATATATACATCTCGGCTACGGATTTTGGTGAGTTAATTCAACTCTTTAAAAGATATCAAGTAAACAGCCATTGTGAAATATATATATAAACTTCCTACAAAGTGAATTCCTAAAATACGTAGGTAAGAATGTCCACGGTCTTCGAGCTCCAACAAAATACGTTATACACTTAACTAAATACACTCACTTTATATTACTCTTATATATTTTAGGAATTCACTTTGTAGGAAGTTTATATATATATTTCACAATGGCTGTTTACTCAAGGGCAACACAATTTAGAATGAATTGAGCCATGTGTATTTTATTAGGAGGCAGGCCGAACTTCTTGTTATTGTATATACAAGTAGTTTTTAAACTATAAAACAGTAGACAACTTGTAATACCTATTTTAACAAGGAGTTGCCAAAACGTATGACCAAAGGTTATCTAATAACAATTGTCTAAATAATGCATACTAGAAATTTTTTGCATATATTTAAAATCATTTAGTATTTTGAATCGTTATAGAAATTAATATTTCAGTCTACCACTAAATAGAGAGTAATTTTGTTTTAGAAAAAGTTTTCACCGCAATTAAATATTAATTTGTAATATTAAAAAATATCTACTCTATAATTGTTTTGTTTGTATTTAGCTGGAGATCTTGATCGACATATTTACCATATGCATGGGTACAGTTTTTGGGTTGTGGCTGCTAGACAATTTAGTTCAATGGTTAGTATCGAGGAAATTAAAGAATTGGACCATCGAGGAATGTTATTTACACGAAATTTAATTAATCCAGGAAGGAAGGATACAATTACGATACCTAAATATGGTGTCGTCGCATTAAGATTTAAGGCTGATAATCCAGGTAATTATTTTATTTCTTTCACAATTATATAAATTAAATATAACAATTAACGTCCATTAAAAAGTTTTTATCTTACATGGGCAGCGACGTGCGGTGACATTTATTAATGAGGAAGCCGTTTTGCAAAATAAAAATAATAGGAATAATTATAACAATTTTAGGCATAATAAAAAAATATTAATAATAATTTATTAAGCTTCCATTTGTGAAGTTATTGTAATGGGTCCGATTTTTTAAATCAAATTTATACAGCCATTTATTTTTTAATATATCCGATGTCAACAAAAAGTATTCGAATAATTTTACGATGTAGCAAGATTAAGAAATCGTATAGAAATTTCTGAAAATTTATGCCATTGTGTAGATGACAGCATGCACAAATGCTATGTTTTGGTTAATTTATAATTTCTTCGAAAAATTCAAAATAACGAATGATTATTTTAATCTTTAAAAACAAGCTTTTATTTATATAAAAGATGTATTTTTTTATATTAAAAAGAAATAAATAAGTTTGCCTAGATTAAATGAAAATAACCCGACTTTGTAACGGTTGAAAAACATTAAAAAAATTTCGGTATATTCATAAAATGATCTAATTAATCCATTGTCCATTGATATAGTCCATTGATCTAAGTTGTCCGTCCGTCCGTTCGTCCATCTATAAACACGACAACTCAAAAACGAAAAGAGATAGCGAGCTGAAATTTCGTATGTGTGTTCTAAAGCTAAAAATTAAGGTCAAGTTGGAATGGGCAAAATTGGACCATGTTTGGGCAATGTTTATTAAAAATAAACTACTTATTTGAAACTTTTTTTCCTACATTAAGTATGTACCGAGTATTTAAGCAATTGATTCAGTTGTTATTTCACTTGTTTTATTTTACGCACGTATGCAAAATTTGAACAACAATGTCATAGAAGTTGCCTATGCACAATTAATGTTCATTCAATAATCAGGCAGATATAATAAATCTTTAATAAAGTTTTTGCTTGTCCGAGTAAACTGGATACATTTATTAAAGTGTATATTGAATTAATTTATTCCAAAATAATTTGACTCAATTGCAAAATTTCGGCTTGTTGAATGTGCTTGATCGATCAATGTTACGTTACGCCTACGTACTTATAATCGTTGTGAGAAAGTCACCAAATTAGTCACATTGATGATGACTATTTTGTAGTCGAAATATGTATTCATTCACCACAAATAATTGGCCTAAGGATTGGGAAAATTTCTTTAATTTAATTTTAAAAACCTTAAGTTCTCTTTGAGTATTTTTGATAATCTTTAAAAGCAGTGTAAATATAGTGAAAGGTTCCATGAATAGCGATCTGCAATAATTATTGTTTTTTTATTTTTTGAATTCTAAATTAATAAAAAAAATTTTTGAAGGTTACTGGATATTACGTGAAGAACATAACATGGATTGGACTCGTGGCGCTGATGTGATTTTACAAATTGGAAATCAAGTTGAATTTGTTCGAACTCCATCTGATTTTCCAAGATGTGGTGACTTTATTGGACCTGAATTTTTTCTTGCCTAAAAATATTGATGATTTTTCATTATCAAAGTATTAAATTGTTATTATTTTATTGATTGTTATTTGTTATTTTTGTAAATAAATTATATATTGTTTGTATTTTGTTATTTTTACGGCTTTTAGAATTTAGTCTGGCTGTCATCATCTTCTAGCTCTGAAGATTTAAATATAGTTATCTAATATATAGAAATTTCACCGATTATTTACAATGATGTCAAAGAATACAATATAGGGTGCATTCGTCTTGGACGCTCACACGTTTTGAGCGCTTACGCTTAGTGTTTCACGAGGGACGAGGCGAGGCGAGGTTTTGGTATCACCTCGCCTCGCCTCGCTTTTTTAAATATCAACCTCGCCTCGCCTCGGCCGAGGCAGAATGTTGGCTAGCCTCGCCTCGCCTCGGTTGGGGCAGCTATCAACCTCGCCTCGCCTCGGCCGAGGCGAGGCGAGGGAAAATGTTTACTAACTTTGATTTATTTTGCATGAATGTACATAATATGGTAAAAAAACTTATATGCATATGTATATAAATTTTAGAGACGATGACTTTCGACATCTACTAGGTAGGCTCGCTGGACATTTGAAAAATATTTGCCAAATAATCTAGCTATTGCTTCATGTATCACTATATTATTATTTTTTTTAAATTTACTTTTTGAAAATTTTCCTCGGCCGAGGCAAATTCCTCGCCTCGGCCGAGGCGTGGTTTTTGGGATAATATACCTTGCCTCGCCTCGGTTAGTAACGAGAATTAAAATTTTGAACCTCGCCTCGCCTCGCCTCGTGCCTCGTAACCGAGGGCCGAGGCGAGGCGAGGTTACCTCGTAGCCTCGGTGAAACACTACTTACGCTTACAAACACAAATTATTGGTGTTCATGTTGGCCTACGAACGCTTAGAATCGATCAGAAAATATCGTTCGTTTTGGACGTTGTGAGCGTCAGTTTGTATCAACATGGCGACGTTTTATTTTGTCGGAAGTAACAGATATTGAATACGTTTTACCAGATTCTGAATCACTTAAATCGATCGAAAATAATCTGGGTAAATAGTTAGCCAATTTTACTGATTTGTAAACAATTTTAATTTTAAGTACTTTAATAAATATGACAAAAGTTTGGTTAGCTTACGCTCACGTAGCATTCGTTTTGATAAATAGTAAGATTTGGCGCTCACGCTTTTACTGCCCTACCTCTGTGGATTTCAGACACTAGTGTAACGTGCAAATTATGGAAAAAATTTCAATTAGTAGAGTTTTCTTCATATTGTTTTCTAGAATTTTGTTGCTTACAAATTTTTTTCAAAAAAAATATTTGTCTCATTTGGTGGTTCAAGTTTGTTAATTTTTTCCAGAATTTTAATAGGGAATAACTTTGTTTCCTGTCGAATACATTATGTGGACAAATATCTCAAATACACCTTTGAGATGAGATCTATTTGCCGATAAAATTTTAAGTTTCTGATCTTTCTGAAATAATTTTTGAATGTGGGACATCTGACATTCAAGAAGATTATATATATATACATGGTTAAAACTATTAATTCTTTGAGTAGATTGATTCAAGTTTAAAGCAGATTTGACTTAATATAAACAAAAGACAGAAACAACTATTGATTATATGTATTCAGGGCCGTAGCGACGTAAAACTTCCCCTTTGTAAATTATTTTTAAAACAGATATCTACACATTTTTTTAATTATTTTTTTCCTAGGATATCCTACAAATATTGACATTTTCCCAAGGTAAGGTAGCTTAAGAAGGCTTGCGTTAAGGGTACTATGAGTACCCATAGCGACTAGGACAACCTTAAAAGTAAATACACTGTCCAGGCACTGTGTCTCACGATGAGAAAAACAATAACGTAGTTTTAATAACAATTAACACTCACTCGGTTAGGAATATTTTAATCTAAATAAGAAATCAGATCACTTTGTATGTTACATACGGTATGTAATGTAACCAAAAACACTCTGTGCTGCAAATGATGTGTCAAAGTCAAACTGCTCAGTGCGCGCACCGCTGACGCGGTTCACGGAATTCGATTGAATTTCAATTGTTTGATAGCGGTATCTTTTTAAGCTCGACTAACATTACTAACGAAATTAGTAGCATAAAGTTTAGTTTCACAAAACTAATTAGGTTCAAAATTGCACGTGTAAATATTAAGTTTTAAAAATTTTACTAATTTTGTAATGTAATGTATGTACTATACATAACATCTGCAGTCTATTCTGGAAGACATGTACAATAAGAATAGGGAATATACATGAAAATTTTTTTTCACTTGAATTGAAGCATGTTTACTTGACAAATATCAAGGTAAAATTACTTTTTAAATAACTTTAAAAATAAGCGAGATATGAATGCTTAAAATTCCCGATTAGACAAAGAGGGTGATAGTCCTCATGATATGTTATGTGACGTCATATTACACTTTCACCATTTAAAATACACGTAAAACTCCGTTTTTAGTATTTTTGCAAGAAAGAGATAGATAATAATCTTTAAAAGCTTATAGCTTCCTTGATATTTGTCGGATTTTAATTTCGTTTTTAAATATTATTACAGTATTAACAGTATTTTCATTTTCTGAAAATAAATGTGAACAAAAATTTTCTTGCATATTCCCTATTAAATGATCCTCAAATGACTTTTATTTCGCCATGTTTGCGAATTTGGACTATACTTTTTAAAAAATAGGTAGCTAGTAAATTTCGCTTTTATGCACCCCCCCCCCCCCTTGATGGCGCCCAGGGTACGTGCCCTGCCTGCTCCACCTTAGCTACGGCACTGTATATATTACATCTAATTGAACTTTTAATTAAAATGTTTCGATATTAATATTTACTATAAATTTTTGTAACTTCAATAATTGTTTATTTAACAATTTATATTAATTATTGTTAATTATGTAACTATAATACACTACACTATTAATATATAATTTATAAATATATTAATAAATAATAGCAGAACCTCTAAATGTCGAAATTACTCTAATATTCGAAATATATGTACTCTATAAGTCGACACAACCAATATTTCCCTAGAAGATATTTCAGTTAATTTTTTCCAATTCGAAAAAAAATTTATTTGACCTCTGTATCTTGAAGAAATCTATGCTTGTTTTTGCTACTTAATTTTCTAAACCTCTATAAGTCGAACATGCCCCAATAAAAACCTCCCAGAGTCAAAACTCTCTTCTCAAGTAGAAACCTCTAATTCGAAATTTTTCGCGTTTCGCTTAAAGTTGGAGTTATAGAGGTTCTACTGTAATGAGAAAAATTGTTAAAAGTAATTAAATCAATTTATAGATAATACAATTAAATTTATAGATAATATTTTTAAATCCATTTTATTTACGTTTTTGAAAGAAATAATAAAAAGTGTTCATAAAATGAACACTTAGCCATTATTAGCTTATAATAATTAGCCTTTCCTTAAATTTGTCCGTTCGTCTGGCTGTTTGACCCCTTAAAAAATAGCAAAAGTTGGAGAAAAATTTTATGTTCCTTATTTTGACAAAAACTTCTAACCTAATTTGGACCTAGCGAAAACGATGGCGTTGGTTAAAATATGATACGATTATCGGTTTTCAAGGTATTAGTACCATAGTGCTAAAATTCCAAACTGTATAAATTGAGAAGGTAAAATTTTGAAATGTGTTGGTTGAACGTTAAAATCAACCTAATTTGCGTACTGTTCGGATCAAAATTAGAAAATGATTATTATTAAAATGGAGAAGAAAAATTTTCTTCACTTTTTTCACAATTTTTCCAAGGGGTACCCCTTAAAAAAATCGCTAAAATAGGAGGAAAATTTTATGTCCCCGATTTTGATAAAAACTTGGTTTTAAGCTAATTTGGACCTAGCGAAAACGATGGCGTTGGTTAAAATACGATGCGATTAAAGGTTTTCAAGGTATCAGACCCATAGTGCTGAAATTCCAAACTGTATAAATTGAGAAGGTAAAATTTTGAAATGTGTTGGTTGAACGTTAAAATGAACCCGATTTTCATACTGTTTGGGTCAAAATTAGCCTAGAAAATGATTATTATTAAAATCGAGAACAAAAATTTTCTTCACTTTTTTCACAATTTTTCCCTTAAAAAAATCGCTAAAATAGGAGGAAAATTTTATGTCCCCGATTTTGATAAAAACTTGGTTTTAAGCTAATTTGGACCTACCCAAAACGATGGCGTTGGTTAAAATATGATACGATTATCGGTTTTCAAGGTATTAGACCCATAGTGCTAAAATTCCAAACTGTATGAATTGAGAAGGCAAAATTTTGAAATGTGTTGGTTGGACGTTAAAATGAACCTGATTTTCGCACTGTTTGGGTCAAAATTAGCTTAGAAAACGTTTATTATTAAAATCGAGAACAAAAATTTTCTTCACTTTTTTCAATTTCGCAGTTTTCCCTTGGGAAAATTGCGAAATTGTTATGATTTCTCATACTATAATTATCACTTTTAATTTTTCATAAAAAAATATGAGTTTCATAAATCAAATAATTTTTTTAATTAATATTGATTTGAAAAATTCACTCATCCACCAGATATTGAACGCTGGATTTTATGCACAGTGGGCTATGCGTTACATCATCATATGCTAGATGAGTCAATTTTTCCATATTATTGGCACTATTACTTTAAAGTCAACATTAACTTATTATTTTAACATATTATTATTTGTTTATACTTAAAATAGTGACAGTAGGTGCTATACCAATGTTAATTTCCATTAAGGTTACGAAGACATGGTTTGAAAGAACAAGCTTATACTATATAAACAAACATGTCATTGCATTTTTACCGACGAAAAGAAGGAGATACTCAATTCAACCTGTTTTTTTAATGTATGATCACGCATAACTTTTTACAGAGTAGTCCGATTTTGATAATTCCTTTTTTGTTGGATAGGGTATTCTTCGAAGTTGGTCCCATATAAATTTAAAAAGAAAATTTCAAATTTTAGCCACAAAAAAAAGACTTCCCAGCGCTTCCACTAAAGAACAAATATCATAATCGCTGTATATTGTCTGTGTGTAAACACTTTGAAAGCACTCAATATCGTTGCGCAATTTGAATGTTTTTTTAACCGACGAAAAAAACGGTGGAGGTTCTCAAGTTAACCCGTATATATATATATATATATATATATATATATATATATATATATATATATATATATATATATATATATGAAAGAATTGATATGAAAGAATTATAGTATACACAAATAATAATATGTGTAATAATAAGTTAATAATAATTTTTTGTTTATTTTAACAATATAACGTTATTAATACATATGTAACTATCACAGATGAGCCAGGCTACTCTGTTTCTCATTCTTTCCACTAGATGTTGTAGCTCTAAGGAATTACCAGCAATAGCTAACAACTGAGAAACATCTTATAATTTGTCGGTAATATACCGTATGTGTTGGAAACCATTGCTAATAGAGAAACAATGTTAAATATTATTTACTATCATAACTATACACAATATGCTTAATAAAGAAATAAAAACAGTGGGGTACTCTTTAGTGTGCCTGTTGTGTATGGTTGCTGGACTGTTTTGTACTGCATTAACATGTAATGAAATTAGGTTACATATGTTCATTGTTGTCTTTTTAAGCTTAGCATTACTTCTAAAAATTGAAAATTCTTTAATATTTGCATATGGAATGTTTGAAAATAAATGATAGTATTCTATTAACGGTATAACATAAAACAACAATCCACACAAATTAAAAGAAAAATAAAACAAAAAAAAGAAAAAATAAATAGAATAAATAGACAAAAAAAAAGTTAAACCAACGCTTCGAATATTCCTCCATTATTTGCTAAACATTATCCGAGTCGATTGCAGAAATCTACCCGGGTATTTTCTAGCTATTGAGGAGAAATATTCTCACAATTGTCAATAATTCTTTGCCTTAATTGTTGCAAATTGTGTTTTGAGAAAATCCCACAAAAAAAAGTCGTTAGGAGATAGATCTGGCGATCTGGCTGGCCACTTGAAGGTTCCAAAACCACTCATAAGACGTTCCTGGAAAGTTCCTGGAACAGCCTTCCTATCATGGCATTGTGTGCAGGGCAATCATCTTGTTGAAACCATACAGATTCCAGATCTAAATTAGGAAGAGCTCTAACATGCAAAATATTATTTCGTAACAAACTCAAATATTTTTGAGAATCTAAAGATCCGTCAATGAAGAATGGTTCTATAATATGGTCACCCAATATTCCAGTCCAGACATTCAGTTTCAGTTTGTATGTGTATGTATGGTTTTATAGTAAATATTTTATTTATTTATTTAACATTGATTCTCTATTAGAAATGATTTTGAAAACGGTCTGTATACGATAATATATGTATTTTTTTTCCATTCATTTTTAGCAGTGCAAAGTCAGGTTGAAATCACTATTATTCAATACTATTATTCACATTTTACAAATTCCTAATTTAGTTAGGTATTTGTACTATAGGCCACAAAAGTAGTGCTCATTTTTCAAAATTTTATAATTGATTTGTGCGTTATTCATAAGATTTTCGAAAAAATTCTTCAAATAAAAGTTGTTCATTATAAATATACTAACAACTTTTATTCAAAACATTCTCTCAAAAAAACGAATAATAACGAATGAATAACGCATACATCAACTATTCATTTTTGGAAAATGAGTGCTACTTTTGTGGTCTATAGTACTATAATTTTACTCCAATTACATGATTGCAAAATTTTGTGTGTCATGAATTGAGTTGATTGTGAAAAAAAAAATTGTTTAAAAGTAGGGTACTTCAATTGTACGCCTACTTTTTATAATGAACACGAAATTTATTAACTATACAAAATTTAATGAGCTAATTAAAAATTCAATCAATATTTTGCTAAAAATACGATTTTTTTTGCTGTATTAAATCTACTATTATTTATTTAGTGATTGTAAAACTAAAAAGTACGTATTGTATTCAATAACGACGTAAAATTACTTAGTTCTTTTTCTGACTTAGTTCTGTTTCTTACTTCCGTGTGATTTAATTGTGTCATTCAAATGCAAAATCCAAGGTACTGACACAATAAGTGTTTTGGAAATTTAACTAAAAAAAGTTATAAAAAATGGTTAATTATATAAAACAAAAGTTTATTAAATAAAACAAATATTTGAGATTTTCGAAACAATAATTTTATTTTGACTATAGTTTTGAAACACAGTTTCTTCATTAGACAATATATGATAATGACAAAAATGTACAAATTTTAACAGAAAGGATAAACATACTTAGGTTTTTATATAAATTACATTATAAAACATTCCATGATTGAAAACAAAGAAATATGGGTAAAAACTAAAAAGCCAATAATGGTCCGGGAGACCAAAGGGTTTTTTCAGGATGATGAGCATCAAGCTGGTGCTTTGTAAGTAGCTTCGTTTTGATAAGACGCCCAACTTTTTTAATTATAAAATTTTGGAAAACGATCAAGTAAGGAAATTAACACCGAAAACAATCGAGCATATATGGTGTTAATTGTCAAAACTGTTCGAAAATTTACGTTGGTCAAAGTCGTCGCCAAATCGGTATTCGAATCAAAGAACATCTAGCTCATGTGAAATTTGGGAGAACCGAAAAATCTTGTATAGCGGCGCACGTTATTGAGAACAACCATAAAATTGATAAATCGAATCTAAAACTACTTAAATCGGTACAAAACCCCACAGAATTAGATGCATACGAAAGCATCTACATATACAAATTGAGAAAACAGATAATGAATTTAGACAATGGCCCAATTCCAAATTCTGATTTAATAAAATTAAACCATTTTCAAAAATAAAAATAAAAATTCAATACCTGGATGTCAAGGTTAACGTAGATACACTCACTTTAGTAACAAAACAAACGCCGCATAGTCACCAAAGAATACCGCCAATAAATAGGTGGGGCTTTCCACACACCTAATTTAGTAGTCAGGCAACTCAAATAATCCTCAAGTCAGATTATACCCTCAGCCAAATCGTATAAAAGGACAGAATTGTTTAATCTCATTGTGACACAGGCACCAAATTAGCAACAAGCAACATATGTCTGAATCCATATCCCAGGAATAGTTACGATTAGCTAATTCATACTGATGATGACTACATTGTAGTCGAAATACGTATTTATAAAATACAAACAAATGTTCTAGGAATAGGGGCAAAATTTGAAATATTATTTCTAGATTATTTAAATTGCGTCCTTTGGGTTGGTTATGCAAAGGTGTCCATTCAATCATAGACATAGTATTATACTATGTCTATGCATTCAATACAAAAAATAGCTTAATGTTTAGTTCATATTATGATTTTTGAAACTTCTGTGAAAATAGTCAGCCCGCAATACACTAACATTTTTTTGTGTATAAGTGTAATAACTAAGAAATGTACATGAATACAAAATATCTAGGATATAGGAGCTGGGATTGTGGAAATTTCATACCGAACATTAAGAAAATCCACATTAGCTGCTTTTAAAATAAATAAACCAAATATTTTCATGGAAGTAATATTACAATACATTATTAGAATTTTTTGTAAATTTTTAAAAGATTGTTAATAACAGTTATTTAACTTTTTTTGTAAAATATCTAAACATACTTTTTATTAATAATTAGTTTAATTGCCTGGAGAAAGTTTTTACAACAAAACACTTGTGGATATTTCTGTAGAAATGTAGATATTTTTGTAATAATACTTATATTTATGTCTGATAGTCTTAGTTTTTGTAGCGTCTAATAGTCTAAGTTTAGGGAGAAAATAGAAATAGCGTAATATAGAGAAAATGTGTCACCAAAAAATGACCTCATTTATTGGAAGATAACACGCGTTGAACGTGCGGATAAGTTAACACACATTTCGCTGTTTATTAAATTAGATATAGCTGCACGCATGAGCGTCTGCATAACGTCCGTTAATTTGTTTTTCATTATATATTTAACTCGGCCTTGCGCACTACCGTGTTCTAGATAGGAGCGTTCAGTTCAATCGACGTCATACAGTTGCTTGAAAACGTTTTGTGTGTCCTACAATCGACGGATGTTATCAACGTAGATAGATTGTAGAGGGTGCCCTGGACGGGCTACACTTCGACCATAAGGTCGAAGTGAGTGGAGTGGAAGGAATTTTTGTGTATAGACTAGGAATTGGTAGGATATGCGGCTGCAGCCGAATATGATAGGAACTATGCCGATATTCATCTGGAGCTCGTGAAGGAAACTACAGAAAACCTCCTCAAGCATAGCCGGTTACTTCGTTCTTGTCCGTACGCCGACAGTTTAGTCAATTAACCGCCCCTTTTTGTTTCTTAATAATTGACAAACTGCCGATGCCGGGATTCGAACCCATAACCTCCCAGTTTCCAAGTAGGCATACTGCGCAGACATAACGCCTTAGACAGCTCGGCCACTTGGACTGGTAAAATCAACGTATGTTTCGACATTAAAAAATTCATGGCGAGACGCCGAAGGCAAGATGCATCAGAGTTTTCGTATGAAATTTGGTGACTCCGATTAAGTGAAGTATAATATTTTGATGCCTGTACATATCGGTTCCATCGCGAAGAGTGTATGCTCAATTATCAGAAAACCACAGAAAATATTGCATTTAATTACCTTTCTATCGCGTTTACAAATTTACCCCATGTCTTTACTAAGTCCGACCGCCGTACTAGCGGCAATCCTAATATTTATAATATTATATAATACATTGTTTGTATACGTAAAACACATGTGCCATTTGTATGAAAAACGATTTAATATTGTATGTGTAAGTCATCTATGTTCTATACCTTGTTATAAATATAATACCTTGACAGTGAAAACTTCTCTTATTTATATGTATTATTTCTGTATTACGTTAACCTTAAGAACATGTCAAGGTCATTTAATGATGTAAACGTAAAGTAATGGTACAGTTTTTGACATTTTTTCAATTTATACAATGTTTTGAGCCAATTTTTAATTATAGCATTATTCGTTACAATTCGAAGTACGAATCACGTGAATATCATGCTCTCTCTATGACATATAATACATAAAACTTAAAGTTATAATTTACAATAATTGACGAATACTATGATCATTTAGCTGTTCTATATTATTAAATTTAAAAATAGCTTATAACATACATCCGAATACTTAACTGAACCTGTTCTATATTGGACAAAGTTACTAAATGTTAGAAACGATTCTCAAAAGGTTTTTCAATAATAGATTGTTGTGTTGAAAATTATTAAAATAATTTGTAGTACCTCAACACATAATGCACAAATATTGAAAAATATTGTTCAAAGAAAAGTTTTAAGGAAAATATTTAAGAGAAAATATTTTTATCCTTAGTAAAGGAGTTTTATTTTATATAATTACAAAAAGAAAATAAGAAGATCTCGTTTTGATTTATTTTTTTAATCTTTATAACAAATTTTTTTTTTAAAATCAAAATTAAATTATGAAATCAAATTATAACAATTTATAAAAATACAAATTGCTTACAATTTGCTTACAAACAGTATTAAATATCTGCTAGTGGGCGAGCGTATTAAATGGACATTCTAACAGAGTGCTATCATGACGATACTGGTTCGTATCCCAGCAGAGCCAATATAATTTTTAGTAAGTTTTATTAATTATCAGTCCCTCTGAATGCGCCCATGATGGTTGAGAAACTAATTTGTTCTAGAGAAATCTATACAAAAATATGTTTTTAAAAACAATATTTTCTAAAGTGTCAATAACCATGTTTCTAGAAAGGTCTATGATGGGTATATAAGCAGCGGCATTTCACCAGTTCAGGATCAGAGTAAATTTGACATTTGTTCGATTAAGATCAAAGTTATAAATTGTTAATTGATATTGGATCAAGTAAAGTCAGTTGTACATTGTTGTATTAAAACGAGAAAGAGACTCAATTAGTGGTCATTAAATAGGAATCGATTGTTCTTTTTTGTATAAAAATAAACATTTTTAATAAATGTAAAATTTTTGAAATAATTTTTCAAATTTTTCCAAAAAAAAGATATTGATTCCTATTTATTGAGCATTAATACAAGCTTTTTATTGTTGATAAATTTTTTCAAAACTTATTTTGGATAAAGGATGTTTATTATAAGTATAATAAAAGCTTTTATTCGGAATATTTTTCCAAAAACCGAATGAATAAGGGACAAATCCAGGGAACAGATTAATTCAATGCGCTACTCAAGGCATTCGTATAATTTCCGCCCACTCCTATTAACGTACATTTTTATGCTGACACTCGACGCTGACGTCAAGTATCGAATTGAACCACGTGATCGGCCACGTAACTAGTTTTGACGCCATCGTCCTAATAGCTAGAAGTTGAAACTGAAACATGTGTACATGTAATATTAGATGAATTAGAAAATGAGATAATTTCAGTGTCAAATTAGCTCGACACTGTATGTTCGACGGCTAAACAAGCGCTGCCGCCAGAGCGTTGACGCCAAAACACGGCATCAACACTCAGGCGGAAATTCGGATCACGTGACTACATCGACGCTCGACATCGGCGTCGAGAACGCTTCCATGATATTACAACATTACAAATAAAAGTAAAGTTCATTTTCAGTGATTCAAGAATGTATCATGCTTGTATGCTTTCAAATGAAAAATTATTTTTGTGATCATCCAAGTAGTGTTATATCTGGTGTAAAGCGATCAAAATTTGCCGCCCTAGGCCGCTGCCTATCTTGCCTAACCGGTAAATCCGCCACTGTTAACAAACCGACTAAAAAATTTTGAAAAATGAGCGCTACTTTTGTGGCCTATAGTATCTACGAATATACGAATACGAATAATCTATTTTTAATACCTGCATTTACTTCCGTTAGAGTCACATCTAAATATCCATTTCGTTAAATGTTTTTCTGATTAAGAACAATTACATACATTAGGGGCGGCATTCGTGAACATTTATAATCATTGATTTGAGGCTGGCTTAAGCGTTGACTTATTTCACAGTTGACTTATTTCACACTTATTTTAATCTTCTATATAAGCAAACGCTCTTAAGCAATGCAACAGGCCTACAACGTCTTGGGTAAATTCCCAGTCTTAACTTAACTATTACGTATATAACATAGATAAAATAGACATGGCAATAAAATAATTCACACTTAACGGTTTCACGGTTTAACGGCACAGATATACTTCCCAAAATATACTCCTTCTCAAAACCTATCACTGTAGTCTGTGATAGGGACATGTGGACGGAAGGAGAACCACCCTATCTCAAGAAAGAAATCGTCTGGTATACAGACGGATCCAAAACTGAAGAAAGGACCGGGGCGGGAATCTTCGGTGAAAGGCCCAAAGCAAACATAAGCCTTTACTTGGGGAAATATGCCACAGTCTTTCAAGCAGAAGTCTACACCATACTGGTTTGCGTCCGTGAGAACCTACGTAGAGGCGACATAAACCAGAACGTATGTATTCTCTCGGACAGTCAAGCTGCTCTAAAAGCCTTGTCTAGAAATGCGGTCACCTCAGGGGTAGTCAAGGATTGTCTGGAGGAACTGCTGGAGCTGGCAAAACGGAATAAAGTTAAATTGATCTGGGTGCCAGGTCACAGTGGTTTCGAAGGAAACGTAAAAGCAGATACCTTAGCAAAGAAGGGAGTCGGAATACCATTCATAGGCCCAGAGTCTGTATTAGGAATTCCAAGGACTGCATGTAAATAGGTTATCAGCGAATGGGTAAATGCTAAACACCGTGATCACTAGAAAAATGTACGGCAGCAAAAGCTCGGGAAAATACTGCTTCGGAATGCAACCAAGAGGCTATCTCTCGGTGTACTGAATCTGAACAGGATGCAACTGCGGAGGGTTGCCGGATTCATGGGACTCCATAACGAGTCCAATGTGTGCAGATTGTGTGGCGAGGTGGAAGAAACATCCAGTCACATTATCTTTGATTGCGAACCTCTGGGTTACAGCAGTTACAAGATATCTATCTCAGCCCGAATATATGAACCTTCAGGAAGACCTGATAAGCAAGCTCCTGGCCATTGCCAACATATGGGAGAAGCGAATCTCGTCAGACTGAAGTAGAAGGGGGAGCACAATGAACCATAAGGTCGAAGTGCAATACTTTTTAGACCCCAGTATATATCTATCTATCTATCATATAACTTTTTTTTCAATTCCACGCAAAAGTACAAAACGATGGGTTCCATGATTCAGTACAAAATTTTTAGTTTATAATATTCTCTACATAAACGATTCTGTAAATATTTTTAGCAGGATTAATTGTTTTTTTATGTAATGGTGTCCTAAAGTTGCTACATAACAACCATTAAATTCTACTAACATGCCATTATACATATTAGGTGACGGATATACAGAGAGCCTAAAAAATAAGATCCTTATAAATGTGGTTTTATCTTTGGTCAATCAACTAATTTTTATTTTTTTTTGTAAAAATTAACATTTTAATAAACGTAAAAATTGATGAAACATAAAAAAATTTTATATACAATTGATTCTTGTTCATTTATAAAAAATAGAACTGTTTATGATTGATATAGGACACATTATTTTTTGCAAAATGCACAATCTTATATTTGAAAATCAATTTTTTAAAACAGCTGTAAAAAGGTTAATCATTAACCAAAATATACCTAAGTACGATGTTTCAGTAAAAAAATATTTGGCTTTCCATTTAACAAACACAAGTGTCCTTCAAATAACCTTCAAGGGCGTGGTCCAGGTTACCAGCTATTCTGGTCATTTTTTTTATAAAAAGTTTCCTTAAAAAGGTATTCAGATGAATTGTTTACTTTAAAATGAGCATCCCTGTGTACAATACTGTACAATGTGTACATTGTACAAGTACATAACAAATAAACAGGTATAATAAATAAGCTAATAATACGCTTATGTTCATATTTTATTATAAATCATTCTCTGTAAGATGACCTGGCCATTTACCTAAAGAAAAGACTAAATAACATTTTTTTAATGATAAATTACCATTAAATATAACAATATGTTATTTTGGAAAAGGAATTAGAATAATGCCTGCTTTTACAGCCTTAGCTTTATTACAAATTTGCTTATGTATGCTAATAATGAAATTTTAAATGTATTTGTTACTCATATAGTTTTTTTTCGAATGGTTCAGATATTTGCAAAACATAGGTAATTATAAAAGTAATATGAGTTTGTTTTATACTTGATACAAGCAAGCTACCAGAGTCCAACATGCCAATTTTCGATCTATCATTTCGATAATTTGGATATCTAAAGTTATATATTCTCCCAAGGATCATTAATTTGTCTTGAATTTAGTTAGTTGTTATTTTCGGATTCAGGATGTTAGCACCCCATCCATGGAATTTCGAAAAACCAATTATACCATCTAATTGGTCATGGTAGTCCCATTAATTGGTCAGCGATATAAAATTTTTTATTGATATTTTAATTTTTTCAAGGTCATACAAAAATTTTAGCACCCCATCCATGGAATTTCGAAAAACCAATTATACCATCTAATAGGTCACAAATTGGTCATAAAAGGTCAGCTAGCCCCATTATTTGGTCTGCGATAGAAAACTTTTTATCGATATTTTAAATTTTTTTCAAGGTCATGGAAAAATTTTAGCACCCCATATTCCATACAGAGAAAACGTAAAGGCACTAATCGATTGAGAATAATCCACTGATAATTGGTCAATTAAAATAAATAATTGGTCAGTCTTATTTGGTGGGAAAAATCTATTGGGAGACCTGGGAGACCTAAATCTATTCCATGACCTTGAAAAAAATTTAAAATATCGATAAAAAGTTTTCTATCGCTGACCAATTAATGGGACTACCTGACTTTATATGACATCATACAACTGATTGAAAACGTCTAGCGTGTCCTAAAATCGCCGAACGTGAAAATCAACGTACGTTTCGACGTTAAGTAATGTTGTTTAGACTTCGTACTAAAACGTTCCAATATTCTTTCATAAATGAAATAAACCAAAATGACGTGAGTTTAAAGTATTTAAATGTACTTTTGAGAACATCATAAGAATGACGTAACAATCACATTAAATAAATGGTTGTATACATTATATCCATATATATAAATAGTAAAATGATTTGAAACAGTCAGAAAAGATTACTACAGTTTGTTGGGTGTTCAGCATAGATGGTAGTTACTTTCGTATACAATTGTTTGAACAGTTATCAATGCATAACCAACATACATTGTTGCAGTTTCAATCGAATAACAATCAATATTTGTTGAATTCAATACGAAATTATAAAATGTTTTTAAAACAAAATAATATTTAAAATAAAATATAGTGAAATTAACCGTAAATACCTCAAACAGAATCAGTATTTTTTTTTTGTGTATGAATATATTTATTACGAGAGAAGAACCGTGAGTGACAACAATGTATCAAGACGAAGAAAATGTATCAAGTATTCTAAATTCATCAGCAATTATTAACAATGATGGTTTAACGGATTGTGATATTCAAAATTCAAAGAAAATTATGCATCAACGTGCTGGTGATATTGAAGAAGATGCCTGTGATATACGTGGTGGATGGTCTAATAAATTAGATTTTTTATTCTCTTGTATTAGTTTATCTGTTGGATTAGGAAATGTTTGGCGTTTTCCATATTTGTGCTATAAAAATGGAGGTGGTAAGTCGTAACATAATAATCGTTTAAACATTTTTTTATTAAACCTACAAATCAATTGAAATGATTTTTTTAATTTTTCCTTCGCTGTTTTATTTTATTAATTACAAATTTTCAAAATCCTTTCAAGTGATTTTATGTATTTAATAATTTACTGTTGTTTTGTAAAATTGCACTAACTAAAAAAGTCTTAAGGATGTACGAGCACTGAAGCTTTAAAAAGATTAAGGCATGATTTTTTGTTTACATGCAGTTGAAGTGTATTCAAATTATTAAAATGTTAAAGTTCGAAATTTAATGCATTGCTCTTATGAAGAAACCCATATTTTTATACTTATTTTGACACATTTTGATAATTTTCATTTTGTTAGGGCCGGAATGATGGGTCTAAATTAAATTTTAATTTTAACTTACGACAAAAAATAATAAACAATATTGTAGACTTTTATGAATGTACTATATAAGATTTTGAATAATTTTATAAATGGACTATATATTAGCGCTCTAACATCCTTAAGTGTGCTTCTAAGCAAGCAGTTGAAAAAGAAAGATAGTTGTATTTTGAAATATTCTCAAATTACATAAATTAAACTGATAAATATTAGAATTGTAATATAAATTATTCGATAATAGTCTGTACAAAATAGCATGTATTGGACCAGGGTCGGACTGTGTCCTTAAAAAAAGCTCACCCCTTAGCGGGGTAGATACATAATTTTCCAGTGTTCATTGCAATTTTAACAATTTTTTGTTCGGTTCTTGAAACTATAAAAGAGTTTAAGATATTTTAATTTTATGTACTATACAATTTAAAATTTGGTTTCCGACCTACATTTAGAATATCCTACATTTAATACAATTTTTGGAGTTTACTCCTTTAGAATCGATTCCAATTTAAAGCCTCCGGTAAGACAATTTGATGGGTAGTGAAATCAAGTGTTAAAACACTTTATACGCTATGATATTTAATTTGAATTTATGATATTTTACATATCTTTTCAGATTGATTTTACATTAATATTTTTCTTTTTCGTAGGTCATTAATTTATAAATAATATTTTGGAATTGTATATTAAATGTTAGCTTCCAAAAAAAATAAATAAAATTATTATATTAAAATTTTGCTTCAATTTTGAAATGTTAATTTTGATTGTCATTTCCATAGACACTATAAACTATACTAGCACACGATAAATCGTTATATATTCTGTAAATTTGTATTTTGGCTCATAATAAATTTAAATTTTTTTATAAATGAATTAATGTTAGCATTAAATTTGAATTTTTTATAAATGAATTATCTAAGCATTAAATTTCAGAATATTTACTATATTATATTCGTATTATAGTAAATAACTTATAATAGTAAACTTCAGCACGCGGCGGAGCTGAGACGCAAAATTTTTTTTTGTCTCCTGAATTTTTTGCCTACCTCGCTTACTTTTCGGGATAAAAATAAAATTTCGAACACTTGTCTGAGGATTTCTTAATAATTTCGAACTCATCTTCCATTAGCTCTATTTTGTCTTTTTCCATTTCCGTAATCCAAAATCCCTAAATTGCTGGTGAGTATCAATAAATACTCGGATACAGCTTTCCATTGGCGTATCTCGAAATCCTGTATCTCGAAAACGAAGGTTGAAAACATCCAAGTTTTCATGAACTTCTCTTCTGATTTTTGGGAGATCTATCGCCTATTCAATTACCCAGATTAAAATCTAAGATACCTGTATATAGAATTCTGTAACTTCTATTCATTTCTGTACTTGACTTCTATATAATATAGTTAGTTACTAGTTTAAATAAGTTGTGAAGAGATATAGACTATATCAAATTTATCCAAAAAGTCTTGTAAAAATAACCTACATGTGATTTTTAAAAACGAATCTAGTTTTGAGTTATTTAAAAACAAAATGCGTTTTAAAAATAATTAAATAAATAATAATTAAACTTGCAAGTTATAAAAAAAAAATTAAATACTCAGCAGTAAAAATAATTTATAAAATACATAGGTAAAAATTGTAAATAAACACGAAAGCCGATTTTATTTCCTGTAATATCTAGGAAATTGAAGTTTTGCATGTAGTTAAATATTATTTTGAAGGGGTAAATGACAGGGGCGGATTAACATAACTGGTGCACTAGACAGTTGCAAAATTGCCGCCCCCTGCTTTGAAGGTACATTTCCATGCAGATTTGCTCAACAGAGGCGTTGGTTGTCGAAAAGGACTACGGAGTCAGTCACGTGCTCAGTTTGACACCATTATGGAAAACGCTAGAAGTTGGAATGAAACCAACTTCTTCGCTTGACGCCAATCGTTAGTTAGAATTGATTTATTGTAAATTCACTATTTTATTCCTATATATATATATATATATATATATATATATATATATATATCTATAAGTTTATGTGTTTGAGGACTCTCTAGCGGTCTCAGTTTTATTCCGATTGGAATGAAATTTGGTATTTGAGGCGCTATTGGTAGGTATTCAAAAGGTCAAGTACGTTAATCGGTAAAATCGGGCAAGGGGAAAGGGGGTTTAAAGGGAGGGGGAAACACAAAACTTTTCATATCTCCCTTAATATTCGAAAAATCGAAAAATTTATTAGGAGTAAAGTTGTAGGTACTAAGCTTGACTGTAATTTTGTTTCTTATCATTTTTCTGTTACACTAATATTTACAGAATTATTTTTAATTCAAGATTGAAAGTTAAAATTCTAAATGGCTCCATTCGAGAATTTGATGTATTCTAAGAAAATTCGCTTGATGCGGCTCCTGCGTAACGAATTTTTCTTTTATATACATAAATGGTGGACACTCATTTATTGAATAAGCAATCATCATACATTTTGGCATGCCTAAAATTTGGACTTTTTGAAAGCCAAATCACGCAATTGATAATATTAGATACCTATATGATTTGATTTCATAGAATAATTAAGTACCTATTTATAAAATTATTAAATTAACTAGTGTAAAAACTGTACAATGACTGTCACAGAACACAAAATCAATAAGAACTATTTATGGATTGATTTGTTATTGACGTACGTTATTACATATATTTAATACATTTTCATGTGATTTGGCAAATGTACTAAAGATCTTTCTTTCTCATTTCGTAAGAAATATAATTCTATATATTTTTTTATTGAAGTTTAAAATATTTATTGTTTAAAATTATACGAACGGCATATTTATTTTAATTACAATGTATTGAAATCAGTTATTAAAATGTCATGTATGTACGCCACATAACTGCCATATATTAAACTTTATATTTGTATATAAAAACTTTGTGGAATTTGTCTATTTATTTAAATTTAATAAAACCTATTTTGACAAAATGGAAACCCGACTTCAAAAATCAAATATTCTATAACAAAAAATGCACTAAAAGTAAAAAAATAATTGCATATTCTTGTGCCAATTTTAGTTCACCTAAGCAAAATTTTTTAAATATATATGTACAATTATTGTTATTTTTGGAGGCGGTGTCCAAAAATTATGTGAATTTCTCTATGCTGACACCGACTCCAAAAATAACAATAATTGTACATTTATATAAAAAATTTTTTGCTTAGGTGAACTAAAATTGGCACAAGAATATGCAATTATTTTTTTACTTTTTAGTGCATTTTTTGTTATAGAATATTTGATTTTTGAAGTCGGGTTTCCATTTTGTCAAAATAGGTTTTATTTCTCGCTTTTTAGTGACTTTGAAGTTCTATAACTTATTTTATTTGTCTAAATATGGGTAGACCAACTAAACGACCTACTAACTTTTAGTGAATTTCTTTATAATACATTTTTTTTTATCCGTTATTTTATTTTTAAAAAAATTTTCTTATTTTCCCATTATGAATGAGTATTCCCTTTCAAAAAAAAAAAAAAAAAATTTCGTAGAAATCGGTTATCACATATAAAATGATGATTTTTCTTGATTTCCCGGGGATCCCATCAGAATGCGATTTGGTGCCAATGGGACCAATGGGAAACCAAACCCTTTAAAACAAAAAAAAATATTCAAAATCGGTTCATAAATGACGGAGTTCTGGGGTGACACACATTAAAAAAAAACAAAAAAAATACAGACGAATTGAGAACCATCCTCCTTTTTGAAGTCGGGTTAAAAAGAAAAACTAAACGTAATAACTGAAATAACTGTATCTTCTAATGAAACATTCGAAAAAAAACTAAACAGGAGCTGCAGAATAATAAGCGTATACATTTCCATAAAATAAAATTTCCAGCTGTTTTCGGAATAATCTGGAAAAACCGAATAACCAATAGAGCTCCACTTGCAGTGAGATGACTTAATGATAGTGTATAACTTAGTTACAAAACTTGAGTGCCATGCGATTTTTTGTTTATGAGATACCATGGTTTTCATCAACGCCTAATGGCCAAAATGGTAATTCTTGCCATTAGGGGACATCAAAATGTAAACAACCACTTAACCTCAATATTGCACACTATGTTTGAATATAGAGGTAAAACTAATATACAATGTGTATAAACAATTGAATTTATTTTAATAAAAAATATGTACACTTCTGATCAAAAGATTTAAAACTATCTAAATAACAAAGTGTCCCTGACTTTTTGTACACACAAACTTTTTTCGGCTTAGACAAGTTATTGTAATAGCTCCAAAAATCTAAATCAAAATTACCACTATGTTTTCATGTTTTGAGGTCATCACAGTCTGTTAGCATCATTTTTGATTATTTTAACAACAATTTATTGATCCAGTCAAATAATACTTACACCTCTTAAAAAACACAAGTAGAGATTTTCCAACGGAATTTTAAAAGGTCCCATATAGAAATTTACGCAGGTCCAACAGTTCTCGAGATATACGGTTGCGAAATGTTGGGAGAACGATGCATTAAACTGTTAAAATGTCTTTAAAAGAGATGCGCTTTCTAAGATTGTATTGTAATTTTATGGGTCGATATAAACCTAAACGTATTGGACGACACATTTTAGGACTTTCTCAGTTTAACATATCATCTCGAGAGTTATTAGTCGTATATGAATTTTGTATAGGACCGTTTTTGTATAGAATTAGCTAAGAAATAAATTTTATAATAACCTCTGTTACCGTAAAACCAATATTATGCGAGATGTTTGAAAAAAAAAATTATTTTCACGACCATTAACCTTCAATAACTTTTTTTGCAAGCGTGATTTCGATATGAACTATTTGCCACGTTTGTCATAGTGCTAAAACAAAGAGAATTCCGTTGGATAATATCCACTTGTATTTTGTAGCTCATTTTTTTGTAATCCAATTAAATAGGGACTATTTTCTACTGATTATTTTAATATTTGTAATAAATAATACATGTATCGCCTGTGGTCGAAATTCGACCAATTGTGTACTTAAAGTCAACTTGCATTTCTTTAAATTAATTGGAATTAAGAAACGCTCCGTGTTGAGAAATGCTTAACGTTAAGAAACGCTTAAGCGTTACGCTTCGCATTAAATAACGCTTCGTGTCAATATTCTCCCGTATAGAGAAGACAAAGAGATCTAAGCTATATACAAAGGGTGGAGCATAAGTAACGTTATGATTTATTTAATGAATGCGTATTTGTACGTCAGTTGGTTTTAACTCGTGAACCAATTGAATCTTACATGGGAAAAGGTGGAACGTATGTAAAATTATTTGCAAAGACCGCCTAGACATTACCAACTGCTGCCTGGAGGAAGTTTCGGGGTTTTCCTCAACACTTGTTTGCACCCGAGCAATGTTCACATCATTTCGAACTGCACGAGGGCTTCCAGCACGGGGAAGATCACAGACAGCCCAGAACATGAACGAAATTTTGATATGATCTTTGTGTCTGAATAATCTAATGCTGACTTTCAAAATAAAATTGAACAACTTTGGCTTTTTTGTTCTGTGCTGAGTCTTTCCATCATAAATTTCCAAAGTTTTTCAAAGTTAATTCTGAAAAAAAAGAAAAAAAATACGTAAACAAAAAATTTAGTCACTATTTAAATCATAACGTTACTTATGCGCCACCTATATACATATATATATATGTATATATATATATATGATAAATAAATTCGTTTAAAACTACAATGACTAAGTGTATTTAAAACATTATAATTGATTTGTTGAAATGCTTATACAAATTCTTGTAAAACTATCATACACTTATTAGAAAAAGTTAGAGATTGTTTGACGACAAATCATTTTAAAGCGGTTAAAAGTTTTGTGTAAAATTCGAGTGCACATTTAATATAACATAAATTAACTGCAATTGTTCCTAATTTAAAATTTATTTAAAAACATTGAACTTTGTATGATTTATTTCTTATGTAAATATTTTGATTATATTACTATATTACATGCACATTCCAGGTCCATATTAAGGATGTACGAGCACTGAAGCTTCAAAAAGATTAAGGTTTCATTTTTTGTTTACATAGTAGGGGGTAATTAAATAATTAATTCAAGACCCCCGTACCCCCCCCCCCTCCTTGAAACTTTTAACATTAAATAATGTTAAAGTTCGAAATTTAATGCATGCTCTTATGGAGAAACCCATATTTTTACACATTTTTTGACATATTTTGATAATTTTCACTTGAATAAAATAAAACGAATAAAAAAAAAACTACGCAATAGAAAATAGAAATATTAATAAAGAGATTGATCCAATAAAATTCCGGTATGACGGGCCTAAGAAAATATATATTTAAGAAAACATCTGAGATTTCGGATAAATTTTATTTCTGCTGGGTATGACGGACCTAAATTAAATTTTATTGTTAACTTACGACAAAAAATAATAAATATTATTCTGGACTTTTATGAACGTACTATATAAGATTTTGAAGAATTTTATAAATGGACTATACATCAGCGCTCGTACATCCTTAACCATACGGTTACCTCTCCTGGTTAATATAGATATTGCTACCCCTGGCCTTTTCGTTTGCTCCATTAACAAAGTTAATTTTCATTTCAGGTGCATTTTTGATCATTTATGGAATTGCGATGATATTTTGTGGCATTCCAATCTTTTATCAAGAAGTTGCAATTGGGCAATATGTTGGTGAAGGTGGTATGTCGTTGACTGGACAATTGTGCCCATTGGCATTGGGTGTCGGCTACGCTACAATGACATTAGTAATTTTGTTAAATATTTATTATTGTGTGATCATAGCATGGACATTATTTTATTTGATCAGTACTTTTTCACAATTACCAGAATTACCATGGGGTTCATGCAGTAAGTTATTTTTAAATATGCATTTTTTAATCTATAAATAAATACAAATTCACAACTGTCTGAGAAATATATTTATATTTCAGTTTAGTCGATTCCAAATGACGTGATACATATATCGAAACAATATTCCGTAGAACTTTAATTATTCGGATTAATTGGCACCGAACCCGATCCGGTTAGTTGGATAAATCAGGAGAAAAGGTCGTTTCTTTAAAAAAAATTTGTGTATACTGCAGAAAAATGGCTATTTTCTTGGCTGAAAGTTTAGCTTTTTCGTAAATAATCGACCATGAAAGAGTGTTTTCCGATTTTCGTTGCGCAAAAACCACTAGAATATGACCTTTTTTTCCTCCAAGTAATCCGAGTTTTACTGTATTTATTCAATTACAGAAATTAAAAAATATGGAACCATTTTGATCGGTATTAAAAAGTTCTATAGTTCTTTATCTTGACAGTTATCTTTCCGAAACACAAGATGGCCCAAATTAGTAAGTGTATAGCCTCATGAGTATATGTAGAACAACATGAGAATGTGTATAGTGAGTACCCCCTTCTGTTTACTATTTTTCCTTATTATATAGCAAAAGACGACGCCTTTTGCTTTATATAAGGAAAACTACTATACTTAAATCGTTTTAACGAGGTCAGCTATGTGAGCGGATTGCGTACGAGTGAACTAAGACTTATTATTATTTATGTGCTTAGTACCATGTGCTTGATCATTGCAAGTCTTGGTTCATTCGTGTGCAGTTTGTTTGCATGGCTGGCCTCGTTAAAACGATTAAACTATACTTACATGTACTTAAAATCATCTTTTTCCGCTAAATTTTAATGCCTTACGCTTGAAAGTAGCCGTAACTTTTATTATAAGCAATAATCTTATAATAATTAATAATCGTTATTGTCTCTATCAGCAGTAAAACTAAAGCAAAATGAATTAACACATAATGAGTGCGGGCACTAAATAGGAAAATTTGCTCATATATTTGCCAAGTGTTGCCAACAAACGTTGCCAAGTTGGTGACAATTAAAAAAAAATAACAATGAACCCGCCACATACAATAACGATTAAATGCCTTACTCAATTTAAATTATTTTTCATGATTATTTTTTACCCCAATTTACTTCTTCATATATTGTTATTCACAAATATTTGATTTTTTCGCCACTAATTTCCTGAGCTCCAAAACAAAGCTTTGCGATTCTTCGCTCATATGAATCGCTCATTGATTTCATTGGTTCAACTTCCAACATTGTTGGTTTTTGGCATTCGTTTTTACAATTGACAAATTAAACAAGTCCGTGCATGCAGAAGTGGTAAAAGTCTGGGGCGTCTTGCAAAGTTCTAGCACAAGCCTGGACAAGCATTACTACTGCGCGTTGCTAATATTTATTAAATTTCTATGCCTAAGTAAGTAAATTTGGTGATGACCTACCTAAATGGGATCCCCTCTCGTGGACAACTATATACATTTCATGCTCCCTTAAATTTTGTTTTCGCTTATGTGGACAGGTCAGAGCCGGCCCCTGTGAGTCCATATTGACCACTTTGGAAACCACTGCTCTATACCTATACACTGTAACTCATTAGGGTATGAAATAGACTGCCTATTTATTTTATCTTCTAGTTGTTTAAACGAGCTTATTCGTATACATATCTAATGTTGCCTTGTAAGGAGACAAAAATTTCTTCTGTATCATCTTGTCTCGTAATTTTTTAGATTTATGTCAATAAAAAATTATTTTCGCTTACATAGAGAAACACACAAATATTGTCTCGCGTCAAATACCGAAATGATATCCAAAGTTGCTTTTATTCAAATACTCCAGAACTTTTTTTATGCAGAAACTTTACACGAGGATTATCTATTCACTCTCAACATGTGTGTTTTGTTTCGCAATAGCTGTCAATATTCTCATTTGTTATATGAAGTATTTTTTGCAAGTTCTTTATAAACAATCTTCATTCACAGTTTTCTATAAAATAATTTTGAAAAAATCATAGTTTCATGCTCAACTGCAGAAAAAGGATTGATTGCAACACATCTTAATAATATAATATTCAATTTGAATTTTAGATAATGACTGGAATACTGAGTTATGTTATGTGCCTGACTACAATCGTAATGACACCGATATTCCAGAAATATTAAATTTTACATCGAGAAATTTGACCATTCAAATGACATCGCCAGTATCAGAATTTTGGGAGTGAGTATTTCATGCACAATAATCTTAGGGTGTTTGACGTCCGATCACTACTAGTTGTGGCGTCAGACATCCTAAGTTGTTTTTACAATAAAATTAAAGACTGTGTCTGAATGATAATTAGTCATAAAGTTTTAGGAATATCGGAAGGTTTAGATGATTTAGGCAGTATTAAATTGGATCTCTTATTGTATTTATTCCTTGGTTGGGTAATAGTTTATTTTATAATTCGACGGGGCTTACATCAAAGTGGAAAGGTAAGTAGTGATTACATACTGATTGGAATTATACAGTCTGTTTTCAAAAACATTCCTAATAGGGAATCAATTTTAAATAAATAAATTAAATATTTACTATAAAACCATACATACATACACATACAAACATCTGGCTGCTTGTGTTATGATGTTCGTTTGATGTCAATTTATAATAGTATTATTCATTACATATGCACACACACTACTGACTACAGAGTACGCCCACTATTTTTATTTCTTTATGAAGCATTGTGTAGTTATATAGTAAATAATATTTAACATTGATTCTCTATTAGCAAAGCATTCCAAAATAGACGGTATATTATACGTTCAACAACTTTTCAGATAATCTGGTTCACAGCATTATTTCCATATGTGATATTAATTACATTATTTATACGCTCTCTTATGTTGGACGGAGCATTTGAAGGACTCAAAGCATACTTTACTCCACGATGGGAAACACTATTACAAGCTGGGCCTTGGTTAGATGGAGCAACTCAAATATTCTTTGCTTATAGTAGTGGAACGGGTGCTTTACAAGCTTTAGGATCATATAATAATTTCCATCACAACTCTTACAAGTAATTAATCAATTATTCCATTTATGCAGTGTAAACTTATTGACTACTTTGTTTTTAGAGATGCCATAATTACCACTACTGTGAATACTTTAACAAGTTTATTAGCTGGTGGATTAACATTTACTATTTTGGGTCATTTAGCATTTTTACAAAATACCAGTGTTGAAAATGTAGTAACCAGTGGTCCAGGATTAGTATTTTTAACTTATCCAGCAGTTATGGAAACATTACCAGAAAGTTTCTTATGGGCAGCAATATTTTTCATCATGTTTGCCGTACGTTTATTTTCGGGTGTAATATATCAAAAATTATCTAAATATTGATAATTTACTAATTGAATGTTTATATGCAATACGTTTATTTAATATTTATATAATGGTCTAAGATCCGACAGTGAAAACCTTCCCTCATCCGTTAATTGATTGAAATATTATTGAAAACGCTTATTGCAATATAAACAATTTGGCAATGTAATGTCTGCCAGGGTAGTTCTGCTGCAATTAATATTAATTAATTAATTAAAAATTGATTTTTTTATAATTAAATCCCTCACGTGTTAATTGAATTTTGCTTGTTAAATAACATAGTATACGATACGACAAATCTTGTAATAGCAGGCAGCGCTGCTTATTACTGCTACGGTTACCTGCAGCCAGGTGTTCAAACTTAAAGTAAACTTAGGTTACTTCCCTCAGATGTTAATTGAAATTTTTTTAGCTAATTTAAAAGTTCAGAATAATTAGAATACATCCATAACTGGCAGCCATCTTAAAATCCATTACAATCAAGTGCAGCCTATATAAGAAAATTAAAAAAAAAAAGAAATTATAAAAAAATACCTTGTAGAGAGAGAGAGACTATTGCATTATTCAACGTAATAAACAAGGAAAGTATATGATCATGCATTTGTAAAGCCTACTCCATTTCTAAGTGTATTTATACAAATAGTACTCACTACTATATTTTATCTATGACTAATAGTGGATACATAATTCACATTCATGATTCACATTCGCATGATCATATACTTTCCTTGTTTATTACGTTGAATAATGCAATAGTCTCTCTCTCTCTACAAGGGATTTTTTTATAATTTCTATTTTTTTTTAATTTTCTTATATAGGCTGCACTTGATTGTAATGGATTTTAAGACGGCTGCCAGTTATGGATGTATTCTAATTATTCTGAACTTTTAAATTAGCTAAAAAATTTTCAATTAACATATGAGGGAAGTAACCTAAGTTTACTTTAAGTTTGAACACCTGGCTGCAGGTAACCGTAGCAGTAATAAGCAGCGCTGCCTACTATTACAAGATTTGTCGTATCGTATACTATGTTATTTAACAAGCAAAATTCAATTAACACGTGAGGGATTTAATTATGAAAAAATCAATTTTTAATTAATTAATTAATGTTAATTGCAGCAGAACTACCCTGGCAGACATTACATTGCCAAATTGTTTATATTGTAATAAGCGTTTTCAATAATATTTCAATCAATTAACAGATGAGGGAAGGTTTTCACTAATGCCGGATCTTAGACCATAAAATTAGTTGTCAAACAGGATAGTAATACTAAATGTTTTGTTTCCCTTGTCCTGTTTATTGTGGGTGTAAGTTAACAAACGTCGCATTGTTTGTTCCAAGCGCGGATCTAGAGTTCAAGTTTGGTAGGGGAGGGGGTTGGTCACAGACTAAAAAAAGTTAATTAGAATAAGTAAAAAAATGGCATTTTCGTAAAAATTGTAATAAATTATTCATGAAAAAAATTTTTGATTATGAAATTAGTATTATTGCAATTACTAAAGCACTAGAAAAGAGTATTAATCTTGGGAAAAGAATTTTTATTATTATTCTTGAAAAACTTTTAAATTACGAATTAGAATTAAAGAAAATTTATTAGGTTGCTTAAACTAATTAAATATTTGAATGGTCAATTTTTATAACTGGAAATAAAGTACTATTTGAGTTTAAAAAGTAAATAAATATAATGAAAATAAAAGTTTATAAAGAACTTTAAGTTTATAAAGACCTTTATTCAATTGATAATTGAATTAATTTTCTTCAGATAGTTATTTTTATTCTTAATTTTAAAAAAAATATCCTTGAAAATTATTTTGAATAATTAATTAAACTTATATTAAATCAACCATGATTATCAATAACCAATTAGAAAATATTTGTTACTCATGAGTTGATAAAGATTGATTAAACAATAGCATTTTGAAATTATCTCAATGTAAGATTTGAGTAAGAAGCAATAAAATTATAATTAAAAAATAAATTATATTTCGTGGGGTCATAACTTCCATAACCCCCCCCCCCTGGATCCGCGCTTGGTTTGTTTACAATATTACGATAATTTTTGAGCAAACCATTTTTAAGCCCTTAATAAAAATTTTGATGAAATTAAATTAAATTGATTATTTGTTGTGTAGATATTGGGTATAGACAGTTTATTCTGTTTGGTGGAATCAGTTATTACCGGTATGGTTGATATGTGGCCAAAAGTTTTACGTCCAAAAAGAAATCTATTTACAATTGGAATCTGTACAATTATGTTTTTATTGGGCATACCAATGACGACACATGTATGTATGGAATGATAATATTTATTAAAAATTTAAAAAAAACACGAATTATTTATTATTTTAGGGCGGAATTTATGTTTTCCAATTGATGGATTACTATTCAGCAAGTGGTATTTCCCTCTTGTGGATATGTTTCTTTGAAAGTATATCAATTTCGTGGATATTTGGTGTTGATAATTTTTCACAATGTATTAGTGAAATGACTGGCAAACGTCCCGGATTATTTTTACGTATGTGTTGGAAGTATTTTGCTCCATTTGTAATGATTGTAAGTATAGATTTCTCAACGCATTGTACAGTGTTTACTCATATGTAATTATTTATTAAGTCTATAGTCGCAAAATGTTGCCAAGTAGCATACTAATAACAAGGGTAGTAGACGAAAAGAGCATGCAAGCAAGTTAAACAGTATTGCTATTAGCTAATGTAAAGAACGATACGAAGGTCATAATCAAGTGTACACGCGTTTACTAAACTCTCAACATCGAGCACGTTTTTGTGTTTTGATACTGTTCCAAGAACTATGCCAAACAAGTATAATATTATAGTACAGTCAGTGTTGCCAGATCTCCCGTTTAACGGTAGATCTACCGCTTTTTTAGTATTTCTACCGCTCTACCGTTTTTTTTCTTAATCTCCCGTTTTTTAGAAATTTTGTGAGTAAATAAAAAAAATTTTGAATTTGTGTCATTTTTCAATTTTTTATAATAATGATTAGTTAAAAACTCCCAGTCGTACAAGTACAAAATCAGTAATTACAGACCATATTCCATTATTTGAAATAATGGAATATGGTTCTGTAATTACTGATTTTGCCATGAATGTGTGTCTAAATTTTAGAATGGAATATGGGTCTGTAATTACTGAGTTTGTCATGAGCGTGTCGTACGTTACGGTGGATCTACCGCTTCTTAAGAAATCGGGTCTGGCAACACTGAGTACAGTTAGTAGACTAGAGAAGCTCGTTACTCTTGTCCGTATTGCATTAAATTACAGGAGTTATTTTTTTTAAAATTAGGTTCAGTATCACGTACTGAATGTAAATGAACAAAATCCTTACAAGTTTCAACACCAGAAGTGCCGGCATTTTGAGAAAAACTGTATCGACCTATATTTCCATTACCGTGCACTTTAGGTCTAAAATGGTAATAACCTTTCTTGTAGATAATTGAATTTCCTTTTTTTATTTTGTTTCTTAATTTTTTTGTATCACTTATCGTTTACGACTTATTGACTTTTTGATCGATATCTCTTCTAATAATTATAAATTTTTATATATCTATAAAATTTGATAATATTTAGTTATCCATACCTATATAAATTTTCTGTCCAATAATATCTGTATCTGTAGTTAGCGACCGAAACATATGTATCTGTTACAGGAATATAATTTCCAAGATAGTATATTTATAATTTGTTTAATAGGTGATTTTTATATGTGAATGTGTTGAGTTTAAACCATTGAAATATGGTGATTATGAATATCCATGGTGGGGAACATTAACTGGCTTATTATTAAGTTCTGCATCAATGATTTGGATTCCTGGATATGCTATTTATTATTTATTAACGAAACCTGGTACTTTAAAAGAGGTAAATAACATGAATTATTTTTAGTCTAAATAATGGCGTGCATTTTAACACAAAAATTTTTCTGCCCTTTGACGAGGTATTCAGCATACGAGATCGGTTTTGTTGGTCGGTTGTTTTTAAACTAGGAAAGTTTTAAGCTATAGCCTTTTAATACGCATAATTTAGTTATTATATTTTTTGCTGTTTAAGAGCTTTGCTTTCATGGGGTTAAATTTAATTGAAAGTGTTAAAAAGGGCTGAATAAAAAAGTACATTTAAAACTAATAATTTGTTATTCTTTTTTTATTAATTTATCTTTTGAAGTTTCTGTTTGCGACATTTTTTGTGACGAAAGAAATCCGGCTGGGTAATTAATATATACTAACACATCTCGAAGTCAACGCTTGGGAAACAGGAATGTTTATTCTTAATATTTTCGATCCTCATAGCCCGAAAACGACCGATCTCCTCTCTATATATAGGACATGAAAAAATGTTCATTTTGGGTCAACATATTTCTTCGTCAAAAGACGGGAGATCATTTAGTGACGGGAAATTTTAGTGTGAAAAGGGACTATTTTTAAAAAATAATTATAAATTATTGATTATCTAATTTGTCATCTGTTTCAGAATGCAATATCAGGTTTAACTCCAAATGTAATTCGAAGATTTATTTCTCAAGAATGTGATTAATAAATATATTGTACTTATGTAGAAACTAAATTCAAGCTAGAGAGACCAGTCACAATAACAAATACATGCACTGAACACGTGAAGATATAAATCAAAACAGGCCCGATTCGTGCTTTCGTTTTCGTTTTTTATTTATACAAAATAATATATTTCAGGTGGAAAAAAACAACTAACTGATTTAATTGCTTAAAAACCCGGTATATACTGAGTTGATGAAAACAAAAGTTGTTTAAAAAAGGGAACATTTTTTGTTTTTTAAATTTATAATCTATCTCTTACCGTTTTAAAAATGGATATTTTCCCTCCTGGCGGGGGGAGGCACGATCCGATATTGTACATTAACGAACACATATACAAAATTTCAGCTCGTGATCACTTTTCGGTTTTGAGTTATCGTGTCTACGAAAATACAGACAGGCGGACATGCGGAAATTAACTAACAAGGTTATTTTTTTATGAACATACCAAAATTTTTTTCTGTGATCAATATTTTCAATCCTTGAAAAGTCATCAAAACTAACAATCGAAACGATAGATCTCAAAAATGATAGCAGTAAACAACAATTTGCAGTCGCATGAACTGAGACTTGCATTAATTCAAATTTAAAGATCCAAGTTATCAAAAGTACCAATCAAATTGCACAACGTGCTTTGAACACGGTATTTTGTTTGTTTATATGCCTGGACTCTGTAGATTGAGTTTAATATACTTTATTTACATTTATTCATGCCATAAAAAGTATTACTACATCTTAATATTGTAAATATGAAAATAATAATAATATTTAACGATGTATAATTTTATTTCTAAACATCTCCATGTATTTCTAAATAAATTGTGTTATAATTAATTCACTAAAATACTTATTATAATTTTTTTAAACTGATTCGTGTTTTACTTTATTTGTTTTTCGCCGTCCCATTCAATTTTTTTCCATACATTTTTTTGCAGGGGTGAATTTGTTGAGTTCACGAAATTCGCTTAACCGGCGAATTTATTGATGAAGTTGTTTTGAACAGTTTTGTAGGCAATAAAACAGAGCACATTTTTCATCCGGTTAAAAAAATATAAATAAAATATTAAAGCAAAATTAAAAATATAAATAATTTAGATACAAATGTAAATATAAGACAAGGCTTTTAGAGCAGCTTGACTTTCTGAGGAGAATGTATACGTTCTGGTTTATGTAGCTTCTACGTAGGTTCTTACGGAAGTAAACCAGTATGGCGTGGACTTCTGCCTGAAAGACTGTAGCATATTTCCCCAAGTTGAGGCTTATTTTTGCCTTTCTCCGTAAATTCCAGCCCGGTTCCTTTCCCATTTTTGGAGCTGCCTGTATACCAATCGATACCTTTCTTGAGATTGGACGGTTCTCCTTCCATCCACATGTTCCTACCATAGACTACAGTGAAAGGTTTTGAGAAGTACGTCTGTGTCCATGGGATCTGTGAAGATTCATGCTCCTACGATTCTTGCATATCTAACCTGGTAATATTTTGTAATCCAGTTATTAGTTCAAGATAGTCTATAGACACTGGATCTCACATTGATTATTTTAATGTTCAACGAAGTCGGCCCTAGTATGATTTCCATGGTAGCTGTGGGTGTGCTGTTCATGGATCCAGTAATGCACTAACAGGCCAGTCTTTGCATCCTGGACAACTTTGTACATGCTGTAATTTGATTAACCTTTGGCCACGACACTAGAGCAGCATAGGTCATGGTTGACCTAACTACTGTTTTGTACAGCCAGTGGATCATTTTGAGTTTAGGTCCCAGATTTTTCCACATGCTCTCTCGCAAAGCATGAGAGAATATTGACACTTATTTGTTTTGTATTCCATATCAGGGTTTCATATTACTTAAGAGTCTAGCATCACTCTTCTTTGGTTTTGCCTGCGGTCTGCGGTCTTTCACCGAAGAGGATGGGTGGTTTTAGTTTATCCAAATTCCTTTTTCTTGTTAATGGAATTAGTGTGGTTTTACCAGAGTTTACTTAAAATCTCTGGTAAAAGTCGATAGTCGATACACCATTCCTGTTTGATTCTTAGAGCGTTCTATATAAGCTCCAAGATTGTGCATTCACAGGGTCCTTGGATTGCAATTATAATGTCCCTGTGTGCAGTATCCTCTTTGTTTGAAGTTCCGCAGTAAGCTGTTCACTGTCAGACTCCACAGGAGTGGTGCAAGACACCCTACGGACATTCTTTAGTGGCTCTCATAGTGACAGACTCGCCAAGAAGAGAAGTTTACATTCTTCTAAAATGATCTCTCTGGGCTCTTTCACACTGAGTAGTCTTGCCGTCGGTGGCACCTTTTTTGCCGCGTGTAGTATAATCAAGTGGAGTCCTTCACATGCAGTGCAATCCGCCATTTTATCCGTTTAGATTTTATCATAATGAACGCGAAAAAATGCCAGTGCCCCCGACGGTAAAAGAGTATTGTTGGGCTCGAATGTAATTTCAAATGAGTTACTGATGTTGTATTAAGTTTTACAACTGTATGAAATTTCAGGTCGATGGCAGTATTGCTGGAATAAGCAGCTGTAATAAACAGTCAGGCGGACGAATATATTCGCGCATATGCGGGTTTATTTTTAACCATTTTGATACGAAACCCAAATGGAAAAACACTATTCTTAAGTTTTTTTAGTACCTTATTGGCCCCAAAGATGTAATTGAAAATTTCATAACCCAGACCAGTTTCTGAAATATTGAGAATACCTAACTAACTTGAACGAATACGGGAATCAATAAAAACCGAAAATGTTTAAGAATGTTAAATACATAATTGATCAATTGGATTACAAACGTTTATAAAATAATATTTTGAATTAGTTAGAAACGAATGACGTTCATATTAAATAATATCGTGTTAACTAAATGTGTAACAGCAATGTATATGACTTTATTGACGTTATAATTGCCTATAAGAAAATAAGTAAGAAACCATAATATATGTATATTTTAAAACGTGTCACGTTTCTTGAGTGATGATAAAATATTTGTACTGATAATAAAAACGTGTTAAGTATTAATACAAATACAAATTTTGAAAAAAACTTAAGTCAATAGTATTCTGATTATAGTGGTCTTATTTCATGTTTTATTATTACTACCATTTCAGTTTCAGGTTACATTTGCTTAAAAAGACATATGGTGTAAGTAGGTACTGGAGAAAACAATTTGCGTTTAGTAACAGTACCACAATACTAAGGGAAATCAAGATGTAAATTAGTCATTTGTGAAAGTAGGTTCTAATGGGGCCTTAAGGAGGACTGATTCTCAACTTTACGGATCAGGTTACAATAATGAAAGACCATTTTTATTCTCAACAAAATTGACTATTTAATTTCATTTCAGTTCGACGATTATAAAGAAACCACCATTATAAAAGAAAACGGTCAACGGTGTCTGGTCCCAAAGTGATCCGTGCAGTTATAGGTCGAATTTACTTCCTTACTAATGTATGGTTGTCGAAACGGACTTTAATGTAAAAGCGTGTTCTGAATTATTGTATCACTTTCAATTAGCACAAACGAATGAATGTTCAGAGGGGCTAAAGGTAATAGTTTATGTTACCCAAAAATTTCTAAAGAATGCTCCTCAACCTCCTCCACACCTTGATTCTATTATTTAGTACACTGCCCCGGCCCTTAAGTTAGACCTCATTCTTTAAATTCCTAGATACGCCACTGTGAGTTTTTATATTTGTCATGAACTTTGGATTATAAATATTGAGTATTTCAATAAATGAAATTGCAATCAATTCATGTTTACTCTAAACAAATATTTATGATTTACTAACAAGAGTAATAAAACCAAAAATACATTCCAAATTTTATTATAAGGACCGGATTTAGTAGTGGTAGTAATAACTTCAAAAAGTTCGTTATTTTTAAATTTCGTTACGTAGACTAAGCTAATTTTCTCAGATGGAGAAATTATAATGAATATGAAATAAAGATAAGACGGCGCTCCGTTTAATATTCATGATTTAAAGTATCTAATATAATATATAGCCCTAAGTGAAGCTGACTGACTGACATACTCATGTATACGAATTCAAAGGCACTTCTAGACATGCTAGAAAGATGCGGTTTTTGCATTCGACGTGAAATTGCTTGAAACCGACGGGAAAAATTGGAAAACTTCAACTTTTTCATTGCAACCCCCCGGAAAATCGGACAAACACCCCCCAAAAGCTTTTTTTACAATTCATGTAATGTTATTTTCTGTGAAGTGGAGCCAAGGCCGAAGGCCACCTCGGGGGGTCATCACTTCTGTAAGGTACAGAAAAAATGATCAGGTAGTAGTAGAGGAGAGGCTGAAGCCTGGCAGTTGGCCCTTCTAGGCCTTTTTTTAACTGCTCTTAACCCACCTCCTCAATCACCTCTATCCTCTACCATGCTTTGTTCGTTTCCTCTAGCCCTGTGTTCGTTGTCAAACCTACTCGTCTTCTTTATGACAGGATATAGCACCACTTTAGTTCTTTGCCTCAGATACCCCCATTTCGGTTGAGTCAAAGGCTAGATACGTCATTCTGGCTCTGTAAGGACATTCTGACAGAAGGTGGAAGGGCGTAACATCCGCCCCGTTACAGTCTGGAAAATGAACAAAATCCATACAAATTTCGACCCCAGAAGTGCCGCCATTTTGAGAAAAACTGTATAAAACTGTAGATATAGGCCAATATCTCCATTTCTCCATTCCTTTCTTGTAGAAAAGTGGATTTCCTATTTTTTTGTTTACTAATTTTATAATTAAAAAAAACTAAATAAATAATTTTCTTTCTAAGCAATTATTAGAAGAGATCGGTCGATTAATATGAGAATTGGATTTCGATCAAATTGGCTGCATTTTAAGTATGTGGCAGTACACAACCTCCCGTTCAAAAGTTTTCATAGAAAAGTTTTTCTGGAAATGGCTTCATCTGGAAGTTCACTGTTCGGAAATTATCTTGGTCAAATTGGTTGAAATTGAAGGACGTTGTAGTAAATGTTCTCTCAATCAAGAGTTATCCATGGGCACAAATACCAGAAATCCTTAGTTTATGAGCTACAAGCTCTGGAATTGGCGAGCCATCTTCTAGATAGCACAACGTCCAGAACGTAATAGTATTAAATTTTAATGTTATATCTCCTTCTTTCTCTCGAATTGAATACCATTTGCGTTAAATTTATTTAATGTTTTATTTTTTTAATAAAAAATTAAAATATTTTTCAGATTGTTGAGTTTTAAACGTATGTACTTAGAAAATCAAACCAGTCCAAGTGGCCGAACGGTCTAGGGCGTTATGTCTGCGCAGTATGCCTACTTGGAAACTGGGAGGTTATTGGTTCGAATACCGACATCGGCAGTTTGTCAATTATTAGGAAAAAGTAAGGGGCGGTTAATTGAATAAACTATCGGCGTATGGACGAAGTAACCGGCTAAGCTTGAGAAGGTTTTCTGCAGTTTCCTTCACGAACTCCAGATGAATATCGGCATAGTTCCTATCATAGTCGACTGCAGCTGCATACCTACCAATTCCTAGTCTATACACAAAAATTCCTTCCACCCAATCACATCGTTACGTCCTTAGGCATCACAATGGACCTTATGGTCGAAGTGTAGCCCGTCCAGGGCAGCCTCTACAATCTATCTATCTATCTATCTATCTAGAAAATCAAACCGAATGTGAAATACCACAGAACCTCTACACACGTATAGAGAGAGTGTGTGGCGTATAAACCGTATTTCTTATATGATTATTTTACTTACAAAATAGATTTTAATTGACCGTATTAATTAATCTCGAGTTTATTATTAGTTTTACTGATGATTGCTGATATGCGTAATTTATGACGATTATTATTGTTCATGTCCGATAAAATTATTTTTATCAAAGGGATCCATCCTGCAAATTATTTTTTAAGCTCACATAGATTCGTTCACATAGCTCACGCTCATAAACAAAACATTCCCAAGAATATTAATAATAATGGATTTATTCTTAAAAATTGGGTATACGAAGTATTAAAAATTTCCTTAGTGCCTTTTTAAACCGTGTTACATTTGATTTTCGTATTTCTTTAGGTAATTATGTTATTTAATATACACCGTGTTGGAATGCTTTTCCAATACAGAATCAATGTTAAATATTATTTGTGCGGAGTACACATGTAGTCATCTCATATGCGTATGGTAGTTTGTTTGTCATTTAAGAGTGTGTAATGACTCATTGACTGTGTGTACTGTGTGTATTGATTCATTTAGGAGTGAGTGTGTACTCATTACATGTGTACTGACTGACTAAGCACAGGAACCAGACGGCCTGCCAGTAATAAATAATATTTAACATTGATTCTCTATTGGAAAGGCATTCCAACACAGTCTGTATATGCGTATAAAGGTATACAAATATTATACCTACGGCGAAACGATACCAAAATAAAATATTTCATAATCAATTTATTTATGCCAATCCATTCGACTGAATTACAATATGTTAGTTAAGTAAGACAAAAAATATAAAAAATGCTGATCTTTTTAAGGATGTACGAGCGCTGATGTATAGTCCATTTATAAAATTCTTAAAAATCTTATATAGTACATTCATAAAAGTCCACAATAATGTTTGTTATTTTTTGTCGTAAGTTAAAATTAAAATTTAATTTAGGCCCGTCATACCGGGCCTTACAAAAACGATATTTAAGAAAACAACCTGAGTAATTAATCTATCTACCGCCGACAGAAATAAAATTTCGCGAAAATCTCAGTTGTTTTCTTGAATTTATTTTTTTTTTAGGCCGGTCATACCGAAATTTTATTGGATCAATCTCTTTATTAATATTTCTATTGCTTGGTTTTTGTTTATTCGTCTTATTTTATTCCAAGTGAAAATTATCAAAATATGTGTAAAAATATGGGATTCTCCATAAGAGCAATGCATTAATACTCAAACTTTAACATTAAATAATTAATTCAAGATCCCCGTAACTCCCCCCCCCCCCCTAGAACTTTTATAATTGATTTATATGCACTTAAACTACATGTAAACAAAAAATCAAGCCATAATCTTTTTGAAGCATCAGTGATCGTACATCCTTAACAGTGCGTACTTTTTTATATCTGCAGCACACACAGAATTGTATAATTACATGACTCGTGTTTTGGCCGAATAGGCCTTATTTATTCCTCTCACTCATCCTTTGGAATCGTTTTTAAACTGCTTCATATGTGATATGATTGAGAGGAACTTAATAATTTCATTAACAATTAGAATCTCCATTTTAGCCCAATTCTATGATACAGAATATAAAAATGCGAGACACCCTCTACCAAAAAATACTTTTCAACGACTTGAATTTTAATAGACTCTTCGGAATGTTCACGCTCTTGCCACAATCAAGGAACTGTAAGGCAATTTTTTGTTTTATTTTAGCTAACAGGAGTAAAATTTTATGAATACGTCCTCCCGTTGATTGCATATTCATATAGCAATGATAACAAATAAATAGTATGAGTAAATGCATATGTGTAGCCACAGTCAGGCAAAGGGGACCACTTGACCCCTCCGACAAAATAGAGAATTACTTAGCCGCTCGCTGATATACATATTTAAAAATTCTAGAAAGACGATATAAAAATCAGATTTTTATTCTTAACAAATAAAACACTAGATTAGTTATTCTCAACCACTGTGCCGCGGCATTTTTGTGTGCCGCCAAATTCTTAAAGTGTAACGCCAAATTTTAGAAATGTATATAGTAAACTATTAACCAAAAATAAAGAGGTCGAGACTGGTAAATCAGAGGTTAAATGTAGAAGACGATATGAGAGTAGCATTGTCATTTTTACGACCAAATATAAATGAAATTTTCAAAAAACATCAAGCTCAAATTTCTCATTAAAAGTATTCTTATTATTAACTTGTAATTAATCCCTTAATAAACGTACTGTTGTTTTTGTAGTACATATTATTTTATTTTGCATTCAAAAGTATTATCATAAACTATTTTACACAGTGTATTACAGTTAAGTAAACAACTTTTAAACTTTATATGAGATATAAATTATATGAGATTTATATATTATATGAGATTTATTCAAGGCAATGGCACGTCAAATGTGGATCGGGAGGCAACCAATAATAATCAATAATTGAGCTATTCAATTCACTAAAAAAAATTGTTTTTATCTACTATCAAGCCTTATGCAGGAACGTCCTTAACAACCCGAGATATTCTTTCTATTTGTTATATAATAATTGTTTATTTATTGTTTGTAAACAATTAAAATCAATTCCTAGCATCCGTCATGGATGAGTTCTGTTATATAATCCAAATCCAGCACTATGCAAAAAAAAATTTAATTTAAAAAATCGGACAATTAAAAAAAAGAAAACGGGTTATATTTTCACTATTCACTCCATTACTAAAAAAACGTTATAAATCTAATAAAATATCGTATCTAGTAATTTATATAATAGCGGTTTTATCTATTAATTACATTGTCCCTCCTTGAACCAAATCCAGGCTACGCCGTTGAATATAAGGTAAATAGATTATTAAATAATTGGAACATTTATTACAATCAACTAGACTACACTCTACTAGAGATATATTTATGTTTACTATTTACTTGTGTCGGATACCAAACTCGTGTAAAACGTGTTCATTAATTTTAACTAAAGAAACGAAAATGATAATATTTTTTATTAAAAATAATTTGTTTAGTAATATTATCAAATGTATCATCATTTGTGTTTTTGTAATTGTTTACATAGGTAAATATGTTTTTTTTATAACTTTGCAAACATAGCTTTCAAAAATAATGTAAGGTGCATTTTCAATTGTTTTATATTAATATTGGTTAGTCAAAAACTCAAGACTATTTTAAAGATAGGACTATTGTTGCTTTAAAATTTCAAAACTTTCTCATAAGTCCGAAACAATTTAGGAATTTCCTTTTTTGCATTTATGACAAAAAGTTTGAATTAATGAACTAATCGTAATAACGATTGTTTTTTTTTTAATTTACAGAGAAAAAGAAAATTGAATATAATTTCTTTTAAAAATTTGAATTTGAGAAAAATAAAGTAATTTTAGTAATGTATATGCAAAGGAAGAGAATTAACTGAATTCATTTGTTAAATTCCCTGTACATACTGAGATCATAATCAACACGTGAATTGTTTATTTTACTTTTACACATACTTATACGTATAAAAATACAAGATAGATTAGATAGATTGTAGAAGCTGCCCTGGACGGGCTACACTTCGACCATGAGGTCCATTGTGATACCTAAGAATGTGAGGATGTGAGTGAAGTGGAAGGAATTTTGTGTATAGACTAGGAATTGGTAGGATATGCGGCAGCAGCCGACTATGATAGGTACTATGCCAATATTCATCTGGAGGTCATGAAGGAAACTACAGAAAACCTTCACAAGCATAGCCGGTTACTTCGTTCTTGTCCATACACAGACAGTTTAGTCAATTAACCGCCCCTCTTTTTTTTCCTAATAATTAGGGAACTATGCCGATATTCATCTGGTTCTTGAAGGAAACTGCAGAAAACCTTCTCAAGCATAGCCGATTACTTCATTCTTGTCCATTTATTTTCTGAATAATTGACAAACTACTGATGTTGGGATTCGAACCCATAACCTCTTAGTTAAAACTATTCAGCTTATAAAAAAAAGTTTCAAAGAAAAGTTGTTTATTTAAAATTAAAAAAACATTTATTATTTTAAAACTTTTTTCTATCTCTTAGGGACTAATATAAGGTTTTAAAGATTAGGTAAAGATTAGATGTCACCCTATCGGCGAAATGCACGTACTGATTTCGCTCTGTCGCTTGAGTTACTTTTCTCCTAAAATTCTCGTAAAATACAAATCTGCAGTAAAAATATAGTTTCCATTTAAAAAATTAAAGTTGACCTTAAAAAATTGTTTCAAAGTCAAAGGCAAGGTTAAAGTTTTTAAAGTTATTTAACCCCTTAGAAACCTTAAAACTTTTGCCTGAAACATTTATCATTATCTTACTTAGTTCTTGAGATATTGGCCTGGGAGAATTAAAATGGAGCACACGGTATATTTTCATTATAAATATTACAAAGTCAATAATATTTTATAGCTTTCAATTTAGATTATTATTATTTAAACTGCAACTGGTATCAACCAGCTATTTAGTAGGATTTAAAAGATTCGTTATGTACTCACATAATATATCTATCTCTAAGGCCTGGTTACACGGTACGAGCTGCTGGCGTTGACAGTAGACAGCAACTGCCATTTGTACTGGCAAGACAGCTCCTGCAGCTCTGTATCCGTGTAATGTTGTCGCAAAATTCAAGACATATCATAGCTCATACCACAATACTTTGGGTACAAAAATACTTTGCGCTGAAATACTTCGAGCTGAAAGTGCTATACAAAAAAGGAAGAAAAAAAGAAGTTCATACAACAAAACGGAGACTACTTTGAACAGTTACTCCGAATGGTATATTCATTTTGGGCGCTTAAACGCTGTCAGCACCATTAAGAGTTGTTTATAGTGTTCAACTTGATCTGCGTATGCTGACAAACGCGCTAATGAGTGAATTTAACGATAGACACCACGTTCACAGACGCTTTATCCATCGAGGTAAGGCAGCAAAAGCGTGAGCGCCAAGTCGTATTAGCTTCCAAAACCAACCCTGTTTAAGCGTTTATTTATTTATCTGTCATGTGCACCAAGGTTTTTTTTAGTGTATCCCATTCCATTTTTTTATTAACCGACTTTAAAAAGGAGGATGGATTTCAATACGTCTGTATTGAAATTTATTTAATGTGTTTTACCTCATAACTCCGTTATTTATTAACCGATTTAGAATTTTTTGTTTTAAAGGGTTTGATTTCCGATTGGCCCCATTGTCACCAAATCGAATTCTTATGAGGGGATCCCTTGGAAATCGAGGAAAATCCTCATTTTAGAAACTTTTTTTTAAAACCGACTTCAAATAAAAAAATTTTATACAAAAAAAAAACCGACTCCAAAAAAAAAAATTTTTACAAAAAAAAAACAACAAAATGCATGTAAAAAAACTGAATATCTGCTATGAAAAAATGCACTAAAAATTAGAAGGTCGTTTAGAAGGTCTACCCATATTCAGACAAATTAAATCAGTTATTGAACTTCAAAGTCACTAAAAAGCGAGAAAGAAAGTCTACACATATATTTAAAAAATTTTGCTTAGGTGAACTAAAATTACTTTTTAGTGCATTTTTGGTTTTAGAATATTTGATTTTTTCATTTTGTCAAAATTTTTTTTATTTTTTTAACGTTAAAAATTTTTTGTTTTCTGAATAAACAAAAAAACCCACATAGCAAAAAAAATCGTAGTAGTAAAACACCTACATATTCTACATACTTTTTCAAATTGTTCGTAGTAGTAAAACACCTACATATTCTACATACTTTTTCAAATTGTCAGCTTAGGGGGTTTTGGTATGATTTTAGTGGTTTTTGAAGTCAATCAAACAAACATTCTACTGCTTAAAAACATTGGCATTTTCAAGAGTAACGTAAGCATAAAGCGTTCATAAGCCAATACGATCGCCAATAAATTACGCCTTTAGACGAATACACCCTGTTAAATAAATTTCTTTAACTTTAAATACCTCGGCAACAAGATAATTTGTGCTATATGTTTGTATGAACTTTTATTTGGTTTTGCGCTGGTGAACACATCCCAAAATAGTGCCGTTCACTTCTGTAACATCCTATATACTCAAATTATTAAAGGCTTTTTCGAAATTGAAAAGTTTTCGTTAAGTATTTGGCCTCGATCGTGCGATATTTTTTTCTATAATAATGAATTATAGACAATTCTTTAAATAGTCAATAGATGGCCTATTAAATTTCAGTATTTATTTAACATGGAATGGACATGGTGTGTTAACAACATTTAAATATAATTATTAACTTTATGTAAACAAATAATACATAATTATTAAAGTATTAGTTTCGAAAAAAGAAATTGCTTTAAGGTCGGATTCTTTTTGATTTCAAGCAGCTGTATTTAATTAATTTGTGTGTAATTTTCGTATACTATGTTTTTAAAATTTTATTTTGAATAAGCAATAATTTTTAAATTTTAGTTATATACATTTTAAACATTTATATCCATTTTTGACAGTTAAAAAAGATACTTAAATCGTTTTGGCGATATCAATATTGAAAATAATTCATTTCCTGTCCTAATTAATTACACTGTATAAAATTTGATAGGTTAGGTCAAAAAATACTGTATATTGTATTCTTTGGTTAGGTTTATAAAATCTTGTTAAATTTTTATGTATTTATTATTTTTTTAAACCAAAACTAAATAAAAAATAATTTTTCGGAATGTAAAATCGTAATGTTAATTTTTTATATATTAAATATGTTACAGATTTCACAATGGCGGAAAATGAAAAACAGAAAGTTTATTTAGAACCAGCAGCAAACTTAACTAAGATAATGTGGGCTCATGCTGTAAATAACAAGAAGAAATTAGCTGATGCTTTATCTAGTAATCGAGATAAAAAAACTTTTATTTAGAAAATACCAAAGAATACAGATATACTTGTATATCTGTATTCTTTGGAAAATACTTTTATTTAAAACAATTTTTATTGCAGGTGATGTCGATATGTTAGAGGCCGATATTGTTTTGGGTGTATTAATTGATAATCCATTATCAAAACCATTTCCTATAATGGGTCATCCACCAAACTTTATTTCCGATTTATCACTAGAAAAATTTCTACAAACGGTTTTTGAATTCAACCAAAATAAAAATGTTACAAAAGGCATTAAACTTGATTTTAAATCAATTGATGTGTTTGAAAAGTCTTTAGAAATAATTAACAAGTTTTATGATAAAGTTAGCCAAGTTATAAACCAAATTAAATTAATAAGTAACAATAATGTTTTGTTTCATAGATGGAGTATCCTGTGTGGATAAATGCAGATGTTCTAAGTGGACCAATTGAAAGTAAAGTGAAACCTGTTGATCCAAATAGATTTTTGTCTGGAGCAAAACAATTTACTCAAAGTATTTTATCCATTGGATGGACAACAAATTATGGTCCAAATAATAGTAATGGAACATACAGTGAATTAAATATTAAAGAAATGTTTGAAATAATTAATGAGAATAATGTGACTCAAAATATTACATTTCCAGTTCGTGCAGGTTTAGCAGCACAAAGTTTTAAGGAAATGTTGAAATTAGTAGAGAAAATAAAAAATTCCACATTGACAATTTGGTCAAGTGAAAAAGATCCGGTTGATGTGGAAGCATTAAGAAACTTAATATTTACGGTTGGTTTAAATCGAACGTATGTCGATGTTCCTGAGGAACTTAGAAAAGAGTTGCATTTAGACCAACCACCTACATATCTCAGCTGAAAATGTCAAATTGGTTAATAAAAATATTTTTTATTTTATTTACATTTAAAATATTTTTTAAATTTCTAGCTTACATCATATTAATGTAATGTGTTATTTTAATTTCGAAAGGTTCTTCTTAATTAAAACAATAATAAAACTTTAAATAATTTCTATTTAAAGAAATCAATCTTTCCTGAAAATTTTGTTAGGAAATTAATCTATAAAAATTAAACGCTGTTGGTAAGCGCACCCCTTGAGAACGGCTGGTCCATTGGCTGGTTATTGTCCATTGTGCTCCCCCTTCAGGTCTTACTGAAGATTCATATATTCTGGGTGAGATGCACCGAATATCTTGTATATGCTGTAACCTAGGTTCGCTGTTAAAGATAATGTGGTTAAATGTTTCCTCCTCCTCGCCATACTTGAGCCTGTGCACTGTACAACGAGAGCCCCCCGTGCCCAGTTAACAACCCCGATACTGTGGGCCCTCAACGATCTCTTGGCTAGAGAGGGTTAGCAGTATCGAGAGTTGCACCTTTTCGGATTGTTTCTGAGTCATATTGACCTCAGGATACTCCCGCAGTACAATGCACATCTTTGTTGTTGTTGTTACACCTGCAGTTTTTTGTTCTCGGCGCTGATTCACTTTTTGAGGGGATTTGAGCCCCAGAGTTTATATTTTACATATGGTTTCCATTTTGGTCCCACGAGTAAATCTGTCCGTCTACTACCCCATCGACCCCTTGATGAGGAGAGCATTTATACAGTGGTCTTCATGTGGTGCACAATACTTCGAACCGTAGCATGGGTGTGAATGGTTTCTTGGTCGTGCTTCTCAAGGCTATCCTGTCCGTCATGGTTTCCGCCGGCATAGTATAGCCTTCATCGATGCACTCGAGCCTCTCCACCAACGACAAGTTCCACCATGCCTAGATAGGTAAGTGTAACAACGTTTATCCGAAGCATTTTTTCTGAAGCCGAATGAAACCATGTTTATTGTGTACCTGTAATAGAATAAGATGACGTTGTTAATGAGAGTTGACTTCTAACATTAGTGTTAAAATTTATTTCATGAACTTTGCTTGTCACGCTACGCCTCTGTTGAGCCCCTAGTTTTGTATTTCATGAAAGTGTTGAAATTACCCGAAATATTGGAACTTTGATCACCTCTAGCATTTTTGACGATTACGTCCAAACTGGCGTCGTTGCCCGTTTCTTTTCAGGCCCATTTTTTCTCTAAATTGACTGGTACAATTAGGAGGAATTATAATCCTACGAAGTCCCATATAGTACACCCCATTATTAGTAATGTGACACTCAGAATCAAGCCGACGTTGCAGCTTGTTTTTGTAAGAATTTGCAGTCGACAAAAAATATTTGAACTTTTGATCGAAACAATTATCTATGATACCATATAAGATGGTTTTACTATTGGAATACCTTAACACTGGAAATAAGGAAACAAATACCTACATATAGTTTTGGATGTTTAAAAAAGCATAGAAAAAGAATAATTATTCTTATTCAACAATTTATTATATATTAAAATTATAAGACCTAAATCATACATAATTATTTTTAAAAGCGTTTGAAATATTATAACAAGAATACAAGTTTTGGCTTTAAAAATACATTTTTAAGACCAAATTAAATAGAAAAAAATAAACGTAACAAATTAATTAAAAGGCAGATAATTCAATTTACAATTTTTAGAGTTCGCATTTTCAAAACGATAGTATACAGGTACACAACTTAACTTATATACTAAATCTTCTGTTTTTACTCTTATGCGTAATCATGAAGTACTTCTAGTAAACGGCGAACATAAAATTCACCATCCATATGTTTCGCAACAAATTCTGGTTTATCTTTTCGTTCAAGTTTATTGTATTCTTCAACAGATGGGTAAGAGGTGTAACTAATTGGTTTCAATAACCAGATCGATATAACTAGTGCAACCGGTTTTAAACGTCCCATTTCGGCTTCAAGAAATTCCATACTGAATTTATTGCTAATATCACTTGGAATTTTATGTTCATCTAATTGATTACGAAGTTCTTTTATATATTCTTGTAATAATGATTTTTCATCGACTCTTTGAGGATTTGTGGCTAATAAATAGACTAAATCACGGGCTGGACTTGCTAGGCAAACTGTTGCTAAATTGATTAAAAGTGCGTGATCTGAAAAAAAATTATAAAAAAATTACTGTAATTGTTTTTATATTAAACAAAATATTATGGAAAGAGAAACTACGGCGTGCAGATAAACTAAGCACTGCATAATCACTTATTCAGAAATAACAAAATATTTACAAAAATGATATATTTAGAAAGACTTGCAGGCTATTTAAAAATTTTGTTGATAGGGTCGTTATTTGACGAAAATTCATTAAAATTATTAAATTTAATAAGTATTTGAAATTTTCCTAAAAATATTACCTTGTTTTATTGAATAAACTTACGGAAACACAGATCATTCTTCAGAAAAAATATGTTGAATGACTTGTTTATTGAAGTAAATGAAATAAAAATGAAAATTTCAACTTACCTCCAGAGTTATTTTCTTTCAACATAAAATTATTCGACCAACAATTGCCATGAACAAATACAGTAGCGAATTTGGGTGTTTCTGCTGTTGCTTTTTTTGCTTTATTATATAAATCATCAGAAGTTTGACTGAGTAATTTTTTAATAAGAGCAGCCTCACGTTCATTTGCTTTTGGTAAATATTTATCAGCAAAATATTTTGCAACTTCATATGAATCCGCTAATGTTTCCTTACAAACCGCTGCATTTGATTCGGAATAATTTTGATCTTGGACATACTGAGATAATTTTTTGAAAGACATTTCATCAGTTTTTGTCAAAACAATGGAAGCTGCGTGAAACATAGCCAATGACTGAAAAAATGAATGAAAATCATTAATGTTTGTTGATTATAAAACCGGGCAAGTACAAGTCGGACAGAACTTTATCAACATGTGTGTCTTGTTAGTAAGCGTTGTCTTGTAAGTTAACATAAAAATATTACTTTTTTGACTAACTAAATTTGAAGTTTTAGATTTAGAAAATTAGAAAAAATTGTAATTGTTATCCAACATCGCTTTTGAACGAAACGTGTGTGACAAGAGGACGGACGCAGAAAATGGTGTAAGTGTTCCATTTTCACAGTTTGAGTTACGGAACCCTAAAAATAATTAAAAAAATATTTACTTTAGCAACTTTCATTGATTGCTCTTCGTTTATGCCCTCACGGTGCTTTGGTAAAACCCAGCCACCATCCTTAAAATCTTCTGTTACAACAATATTTTCTTCGGCTTTAATACAACGAATCACTGGTAATTGTTTCTTAAGAACATTTTCAAATTCAGTCAACACTTTACTGTAAACTTTTGATTCAAATTTGAACATTTCAGGTGGAGTATTTTTTTCATCGTGGTATGGTTTCTTTACTATCACAGATTTGGAAATTTCTGGAACAAAAAGAAAACCACACTTTAATAAAAATTGAAAATTGTTAGTAAAGAAGTTTGTTTGCTTACCAGTGACTTTACCGTCTTGTGTTTTTTCACCATCAATTTTAACCCGGAACACTTCAGCGATAAAATTTTCTACAAAACTAAGTGCTTTTTCGCTACTCATATTCTTAACAATAATAGTATCATTTTGCTCGTATTCTCTGAGAGCAGTTTGAATATAATCCTTGGTAACTGGAGATCCATCTTGGGTATCGACGGATGAAGAAGATGACCGAGCTGTTGAGTAATCCATGTTCAATATTACAATTTATACGAAGCTTTTCGTTAGATAATTAAAATTTCCACGAACTCTAGAGATGAGGTGTTCAATTAGAATGTTGTATGTTTACTGACTTAACCCAGGCAATTTGGATTTAATTACACCTCGTTAGTAAACTTGTTGGGACTTTGTTATTGCAAAAATTCATAATAATTGTAAATTTGTTTTTGTTTTTCACATGGCACATGCATATTGGGCCAGTGCCGTAGAAAGTAGGGTGCGTTCAGTTTTTTTAAATGTATGGATGAGACATTCAAACAAGTTTTCGTTACAGTACATTGTGTGATTTTATCCAGAAATTTTCCAGAAATTCAATTTTCATAAGAAAACTTTGAAGTCGATGAATACATCTCAGGGTGTTCGAATATAACGCAGTAGATTATTATTGGAGAGTTGGAATCAGTGCAACCAACACCACTCTGAAGGAGTGTTTTACGCTGTATTCAGACGAGGCGTTCACCAGCTAGTGACATGCCCCTTGGATGATATCAACAAGTAGAAATATACAGTCTGTTTTCAAAAGCATTTCTAATAGTAAATAAATAAATAAAATATTTACTTTAAAACCATACGTACATACATACACATACTTACAAACATCTGACTGCTTGTGATATGATGTAAATTGATGTTTGTTTGATGCCATTTAAGTAAGAGTGGGGATTTAGTGATGCCCACTTAATTTATAATATTATTATTCATAACGTATGCACACACACACTACTGACTACAGAGTACCCCCACTATTTTTATTTCTTTATGAAGCATTGTGTAATTATTCACAACGTATTATTATTGAGTAATACGATATTAATATTGAGTGGCCAGAAAATGAACCGAATGTTTAATTTTTCGAAAAATACGGAATCACAAACGACGTTTTTTATGAATATATATTTGGAATTCACAAACGATTTCCGATTAATTTAATACCCACAAGTCTATGTTAAGTCAATTTTTAGAAAATGCTAAACGGATGCTCTTTATTAAATATGAAAATTACTCAGTAACTATTGAGTCACAAACGAAATCGAAAATGTCACAACCGATTGGGTCAGAAATAAATTTAAAAAGTGATGTTGGCTATTCGCACGAGGGTCGCTTTGCACAACGTCAAGATGAACACTAACAAGTAATGTACCAAATAACTGAGTTAATTTTTTGAATACCCAGTATATACTGAGTTGTATATCAATGTTTGAATTGTTAACAATTATTTAATTGTCTCACAATTTTTAAACAATCTCTTATGGTTTCAAAGATGGGCATATTTTTTGCACTCCGAGGAACTTTTGAGCAGAAGTTATGAGAAAACTATTGAGTTTATGGAAAAATTTTTCAAACAAAAGTTGTTTATTTTAAAAAGAAGAAGATTTTTTGTTATTAAATGAAGGAGATATTTTGATATATATCTTACGGTTTCAAAAATAGGTAGTTTTGCCCATTTTTCCCACACATGGTCCGATTTTGCCCATTAACGAACTTGACCTTACTTTTTTGCTCTAGAATACACACAAAAATTTCAGCTCGTTACCTCTTCCACGTTACCACTTCCACGGACAGACAGACAGACAAGCTGAATGCCCAAATTAGGTCATTTAATGAGCACATATGCCAAACATTCATGCTTACGATCAATATTTTTAAGCGATACAAAGTCGTGATAAAACTTAATGTGCCTTATGACTGACTACCTTGTAGTCGAAATACGTATTTATAAAATACAAATAATTGTTCTAGGAATTCGGGCAAAATTTGATTTTTAATATAGAGTTATCTTTGATTATTTTAATAATTTTTATATTAATGTACCTTGATATATATATTTACATACACAAATACTAACAAGTTTTGGAATCGAATGTGTTGACCAAATACAAAAAAAAAACGTGACTATACATGAAACACAAGGCATGTTTTTCTACATCAATGCGTGTATAGCTGGGTAAAATAAACAGTAAACCATAACAAAATGCACTAAGTCCAGTTTTTTTTCGATTGTTTCAGGCGTATGTATCCTAACGTGAACATCGTCGATTCACGATTAGGGTAGTTCGAGGAATAAACGTTTGTGGTATAGTTGTAAGTTTTTTATTTTATTTAAAAAACTGTATTTTTTGGGTTGTTTTTTCTTTCCCTATTTTTATTACAGGTACTCGGCTTTATGCGCATATGGCTCTCCGTGTAGTTTGTCTGTCATCGTGGATTAAAAAAAATGCACTCATGTACTCTACCTCCGTGGGTGATGTGGAACGGGTACCCGGCTACATTCATTTTACCCGGATTAACAAACAATTTTTGAACAATTGTAGAATCTAATCCATCAGATTATTTGGATGGATTAGATTTATTTTTAATCCGGTGGAATATAGCTAGGCAGTCCTTTATGTGCATAAACGCCCGCGGCTACCCGCGTCCCTAGTAGATAATTATTGGGGGGCGAAACCAAAAAATAATTGTAAAAGAAAATCGAAAAGCTTTGCAATTATTGGTACAATTCGATCATAGGCCATTTATTTAAGGCCATCTATATATATATATATATATAGGCCACAATAGTAGCATTATTTTTGAAAATTTTATCGTGAATTTGTTGTGTGTCTTATTCATTGGGTTTTTGGGAAAAATATTTCGAATAAAAGTTTTGTAGCAATGTGTTACGTAGGAGGGGTGTTTTGAATCATAGGTGGGCAAGTTTGACATCACTCAGCTCTGAGTAAGAGGTAGGAAGAGAGATAGAGTAAATACAGGGTATCTGCCAATTATTATTATTTTCTTTTTTTATTTTAAACATTTTCTGAAAAAAATATAATAATACCAACTGTTTTTTATGGTCACTATTATACAATGTATACAATACATACAATACATTGATACATACTCTGGAATTTTGGGCTGGTAATTTGGGGCATAAAATGTACCTTTTTAATATATTTGTGTATGAATAAAATATAAATGTTATATAAATTATAAAATATAAATCTTTTGATATTTTACGTTTACCGCTTGACAATTGTAAACCGCTTGTAAATTTTGCTGATGGTTTAGAACAGAGGTGGGCCTAGGCGGCTCTCCGGAGTCACGGGCTCTCCATAAGGAAGTGAAAGTAAGAAAGGTATGTTTTGAAGTAAGACGGAACGATGATTCAATACAAGTTGCCTACAACCTGTATAAAGGATTTTCCAAGTCATAGAAATAATTAAAAATTAATGATAAAATTATGTGAACAAGGATTTGTTACTTATATATAATGTTTGACCTATTTTATTGTGAAAATAAAGGACATATGAAGATGATTGGTTTGAAACTGTTATTTCCTTTATTTTATTAAGGATCTGATACTTTATTTGTTATATTTTGATTGGAAAGTAAAAAAAAAGGATTGAAAATTTATTGGCTGTGAAAATAGATGTAAGTAATCCCTTTCAAAAGGGTATTAAAAACAAGAATGTCATATATATTTAAATAACGCTCCATATTAAGGAATATTTTGCTCGGCTTTAGAAGGTTTTCAGTTTTTATTGGCAAAATTGACTTTCTCGGTAAATTAATAGAAAAAATGTTGACTAATTAATTCTAAAAATTTCATCAATATTGGTGGATTCCCTTTTAATATAAATTTGAAGTACATCCCCGCTTCGATGTGATCCGGGCAACTGGTATTAAGTTCTGCCAAAGTACAGTTGGTTGTACTGATAATGGCACTAAAAACCAAAATCGAATAGCTATTGACATCTAGTGGTCAGCATACGCATTACAAATTTTAAGTGACCCAAAAATCGTACTTATACGCTTCTATGTATATTGTATTCTTTGCTGCTACGGAATTATTGTGTAATCCTGTTAATCAGTGTTGCCAGACCCGATTTCTTAAAAAGCGGTAGATCCACCAAAATAAAGCGGTAGATTAAGAAAAAAAGCGGTAGATTCAAAAAGTTGTATTTTATATATAAGATATATATTATTTTACCATTTACATGCATAAAAAACTTCTGTTTGGTATAGTATAAAACTATTAACATGTACTGGTCTGTTACTGTAACGTAGGACACGCTCATGACAAAATCAGTAATTACAGCACCATATTCCATTATTTCAAATAATGGAATATGGTGTGTAATTACTGATTTTGTATTTGTACGACTGGGAATAAATTAATAATTATTATAAAAAATTGAAAAAAATGACACAAATTCAAAAATTTTTTTATTTACTCACAAAATTTCTAAAGAACGGGAGATTAAGCAAAAAACGGTAGAGCGGTAGAAATACTATAAAAGCGGTAGATCTACCGTTAAACGGAAGATCTGGCAACACTTTGTTAAATACCTGCTATCTCTATCTAGTATTCAAGGTACGAACTAACACAATTATAGGGACAGAAAATGCCAGCTGTACACACTCAGCGAGACAACATGATATTTGGATAAAGTTAGCCAAGTTATAAACCAAATTTAATTAATAAGTAACAATAATGCTTTGTTTCATAGATAGAGTATCCTGTGCTGTGTGGATAAATGCAGATATTCTAAGTGGACCAATTGAAAGTAAAGTGAAACCTGTTGATCCAATTAGATTTTTGTCTGGAGCAAAACAATTTACTCAAAGTATTTTATCCATTGGATGGACAACAAATTATGGTCCAAATAATAGTAATGGAACATACAGTGAATTAAATATTAAAGAAATGTTTGAAATAATTAATGAGAATAATGTTATTCAAAATATTTCCAGTTCGTGCAGGTTTAGCAGCACAAAGTTTTAAGTAAATGTTGAAATTAATAGAGAAAATTAAAAATTCCACATTGACAATTTGGTCAAGTGAAAAAGATCCGGTTGATGTGGAAGCATTAAGAAACTTAATATTTACGATTGGTTTAAATAGAACGTATTTCGACGTTACTGAGGAACTTAGAAAAGAGTTGCATTTAGACCAACCACCTACATATCTCAGCTGAAAATGTAAAATTGGTCAATAAAAATATATTTTACTTTATTTACATTTAAAATATTTTTTAAATTTCTAGCTTACATCATATTAATGTAATGTGTTATTTTAATTTTGAAAGGTTCTTCTTAATTAAAACAATAATAAAACTTTAAATAATTTCAATTTAAAGAAATCAATCATTTTTGCTAGGAAATTAATCTATAAAAATAAAAATTAATTGCTGTTCGTTGGTAAGTGCATCCCTTACCTACCTACATATAGTTTTGGATGTTTAAAAAAGCATAGAAAAAGAATAATAATTATTATTCAACAATTTATTATAATTTGAAATTGAAAATTTACATAATAGATAACATGACATTACATAATATATTAAAATTATAAGACCTAAATCATACATAATTATTTTTTAAAAGCGTTTGAAATATTATAACAAGAATACAAGTTTTGGCTTTAAAAATACATTTTTAAGACCAAATTAAATAGAAAAAAAAACGTAACAAATTAATCAAAAGGCAGATAATTCAATTTACAATTTTTAGAGTTCGCATTTTCAAAACGATATTATACAGGTACACAACTTAAACTTATATACTAAATCTTCTGTTTTTACTCTTATGCGTAATCGTGAAGTACTTCTAGTAAACGACGGACATAAAATTCACCATCCATATGTTTCGCAACAAATTCTGGTTTATCTTTTCGTTCAAGTTTATTGTATTCTTCAACAGATGGATAAGAGGTGTAACTAATTGGTTTCAATAACCAGATCGAAATAACTAGTGCAACCGGTTTTAAACGTCCCATTTCGGCTTCAAGGAATTCCATACTGAATTTATTGCTAATATCACTTGGAATTTTATGTTCATCTAATTGATTACGAAGTTCTTTTATATATTCTTGTAATAATGATTTTTCATCGACTTTTTGAGGATTTGTGGCTAATAAATAGACTAAATCACGGGCTGGACTTGCTAGGCAAACTGTTGCTAAATTGATTAAAAGTGCGTGATCTGAAAAAAATTATAAAAAATTACTGTAATTGTTTCTACATTAAATAAAATATTATGGAAAGAGAAACTACGGCGTACAGATAAACTAAACTACTGCATAATCACTAATTAAGAAATAACAAAATATTTAGAGAAATGATAGATATATTTAGAAAGACTTGCAGGCTATTTAAAAATTTTGTTGATAGGGTCGTTATTTGACGAAAATTCATTAAAATTATTAAATTTAATAAGTATTTGAAATTTTTCTAAAAATATTACCTTGTTATTGAACTAAATGAATTTAAAATAAAATTAAAATTTCAACTTACCTCCAGAGTTATTTTCTTTCAACATAAAATTATTCGACCAACAATTGCCATGAACAAATACAGCAGCGAATTTGGGTGTTTCTGCTGTTGCTTTTTTTGCTTTATTATATAAATCATCAGAAGTTTGACTGAGTAATTTTTTAATAAGAGCAGCCTCACGTTCATTTGCTTTTGGTAAATATTTATCAGCAAAATATTTTGCAACTTCATATGAATCCGCTAATGTTTCCTTACAAAACGCAGCATTTGATTCGGAATAATTTTGATCTTGGACATACTGAGATAATTTTTTGAAAGACATTTCATCAGTTTTTGTCAAAACAATGGAAGCTGCGTGAAACATAGCCAATGACTGAAAAAATGAATGAAAAAAATTAATTTTTATTGATTATAAAACCGGCCAAGTACAAGTCGGACAGAACTTTATCAGCATGTGTGTTTTGTTAGTAAGCGTTGTCTTATAAGTTAACATAAAAATATACTATATAAAACTATATAAAATTGAACTTTTAGATTTAGAAAATTCGAAAAAATTGTAATTCTTATCCAACATCGTTTTTGAACGAAACGTGTGTCACAAGAGGACGGACGCAGGAAATGGTGTAAGTGTTTCCATTTTCCCAATTTGAGGTACGGAACCCTAAAAATAATTGAAAAAAAAAATCTTTACTTTAGCAACTTTCATTGATTGCTCTTCATTTATGCCCTCACGATGCTTTGGTAAAACCCAGCCACCATCCTTAAAATCTTCTGTTACAACAATATTTTCTTCGGCTTTAATAGAGCGAATCACTGGTAATTGTTTCTTGAGAACATTTTCAAATTCAGTCAACACTTTACTGTAAACTTTTGATTCAAATTTGAACATTTCAGGTGGAGTATTTTTTTCATCATGGTAAGGTTTCTTTACTATCACAGATTTGGAAATTTCTGGAAGAAAAAGAAAAGCACACTTTAATAAAAATCGAAAATTGTTAGTAAAGAAGTATGTTTGCTTACCAGTGACTTTACCATCTTGAGTTTTTTCACCATCAATTTTAACTCGGAACACTTCAGCGATAAAATTTTCTACAGAACTAAGTGCTTTTTCGCTACTCATATTCTTAACAATAATAGTATCATTTTGCTCGTACTCTCTGAGAGCAGTTTGAATATAATCCTTGGTAACTGGAGATCCATCTTGGGTATCGACGGATGAAGAAGATGGCCGAGCTGTTGAGTAATCCATGTTCAATATTACAATTTATACGAAGCTTTTCGTTAGATAATTAAAATTTCCACGAACTCTAGAGATGAGGTGTTCAATTAGAATGTTGTATGTTTACTGACTTAACCCAGGCAATTTGGATTTAACTACACCTCGTTAGTAAACTTGTTGGGACTTTGTTTTTGCAAAAATTCATAATAGTAAATTTGTTTTTGTTTTTTATATGGCACATGCATATTGGGCCAGTGCCGTAAAAAGTAGGGTTCGTTATCATGCACAGTTAAACAGTGTTACGATATAAATCGAAAATTCCGTTTTAAAAACATGTTGTAGATATATATTACTTTTTCCTATGCACTGCGCACGTATTTATGTCAAAACTATCGTATGTATGGAAAACTGTTACAAACTTAAGTTGTTTTATATCAGACATTTTTGGTCTTTGAACGGTGGTCTAACGGTTTAAAGTTAGATATTTCATCTATCCTTGGATGGTGGTGCATTGGTTGCTACAATGAGCGAATTAGCAATTGTTTATTTTTAAAGAAGGAACATTTTTTTTCTTTAAATTTTTCTTCTATCTCTTACGGTTTTAAATCTTCTACCTCTTACGGATTTACGATGGGTGGTGTAAGATTCAATTATCGACTTTGCAAGTTGTTTATTTTTAATAAAGCAACATTTTTGTCTTTGAATTTTTCTAGTCATAGATTTAATAGAATAATGAAAAGTGTCCTTGTATTAACCAATATATGTAGTTGTTGATCAGACAAGTAATAACCTAATAATAATAACCTAACTATTTATAATAACTTAAATATTTTTTTATTACTCCTGAAAGAACGGACGTTGCATAAAAGAATCCTATTATATATACAGCCTTTTGTGTAACTCACTCACTCACGTATACAATTTCTAACCCTTTAATATTTATAACTTTTATGTAACGCGAAAAATCGGAAAGCTTTAATTCCCCTTCCTCTTAAAAATAGGAGAAAAAACCCAAAAATACCTTCTTTACTTCTATACATGGGTGCGGAGTTTTTTAATTATGTCAAGGACGCGGAACCAAGGTGCAAACAGAACGAGTATTATATATACAAATGTACTGATAATGTTTTTGTTCTCATTCGATTCATATCGTAAGACTGTTTACGAACTTAAGACTGATAACGAACCCTACTTTCTACGGCACTGGCCTAATATGCATGTGCCATGTAAAAAACAAAATCAAAGTCATTCAATTTTTATGAATTTTTGCAATAATAAAGTCCAAACAAGTTTACCAACGAGGTGTAATTAAATCGAAATTGCCTGGGTAAAGTCAGTAAACATTCGACATTCAAATTGAACACCTCATCTCCAGAGTTCGTGGCTATTTTAATTATCTTACGAAAAGCGTCGTATAAATTATAATATTGAACATGGATTTTTCAATGGGTCGATCATCTTCTTCATCGGTTGATACCCAAGATGGATCTCCAGTTACCATGGATTATATTCAAACTGCTCTCAGAGAATACGAGCAAAATGATACTATTATTGTTAAGAATATGAGTAGCGAAAAAGCACTTAGTTTTGGAGATAATTTTATCGCTGAAGTGTTCCGAGTTAAAATCGATGGTGAAATAACAAAAGATGGTAAAGTTACTGGTAAGCAAGCATACTTTTTTAATTACAATTTTCGATGTTAATTAAAGTGTGGCTCTCTTTTTGTTCCAGAAATTTCCAAATCTGTGATAGTAAAGAAACCTTTCCTTGATGAAAAAAGTACACCACCTGAAATATTTAAATTTGAATCAAAAGTTTACAGTAAAGTGTTGACTACATTTGAAAATGTTCTTAAGAAACAATTACCAGTGATTCGTTGTATTAAAGCCGAAGAAAATATTGTTGTAACAGAAGATTTTAAGGATGGTGGCTGGGTGTTACCAAAGCATCGTGAGGGCTTAAGCGAAGAACAATCAGTGAAAGTTGCTAAAGTAAATAAATTTTTTCAATTATTTTTAGGGTTCCGTACCTACCTCAAACTGGGAAAATGAAACACTTACAATTTCATTTTCTACGTCCGTCCTCTTGTCACACACGTTTCGTTCAAAAACGATGTTGGATAAGAATTACAATTTTCTAAATTTAAAAGTTCAATTTTATGTAGTCAAAAAAGGAATACTTTTATGTTAACTTATAAGACAACGCTTACAAAACACACATGTTGATAAAGTTCTGTCCGACTTGTACTTTCCCGGTTTTATAATCAATAAAAATTAATTATTTTCATCATTTTTTCAGTCATTGGCTATGTTTCACGCAGCTTCCATTGTTTTGACAAAAACTGATGAAAAGTCTTTCAAAAAATTAAATGAGTATGTACAAGATCAAGTTTATTCCGAATCAAATGCTGCGTTTTGTAAGGAAACGTTAGCGGATTCATATGCAGTTGCAAAATATTTTGCTGATAAATATTTATCAAAAGCAAATGAACATGAGGCTGCTCTTATTAAAAAATTATTCAGTCAAACTTCTGATGATTTATATAATAAAGCAAAAAAAGCAACAGCAGAAGAATCCAAATTGGCTCCAGTATTTGTTCATGGTAATTGTTGGTCCAATAATTTTATGTTGAAAGAAAATAACTCTGGAGGTAAGAGAAATATTTTATTTCATTTAGTTCATTAAAAAAACTCAATCAACATATTTTTTCTGAAAAAAATCAATGTAATATTTTTAGGAAAATTTTAAATATTTATTTAATTTAATAATATTAATGAATTTTCGTCAAATAACGACCCATTCGATACAAAATTTCTTTTAAACAGCCCGCAAGTCTTTCATTATATGCCATTTCTGTAAATATTTTGTTTTTTCCTGAATAAGTGATTGTGCAGTAGTTTATTTTATCTGCACGCCGTAGCTTCTGTCCATAATATTTTATTTAAGATAAAAATAATTTTATTTTATTTTCAGATCACGCACTTTTAATCAATTTAGCAACAGTTTGCCTATCAAGTCCAGCCCGTGATTTAGTCTATTTATTAGCCACGAATCCTCAAAAAGTCGATGAAAAATCATTATTACAAGCATATATAAAAGAACTTCGTAAACAATTAGAAGAACATAAAATTCCAAGTGATATTATCAATAAATTCAGTATGGAATTCATTGAAGCCGAAATGGAACGATTAAAACCGGTTGCACTAGTTATATCGATCTGGTTATTGAAACCAATTAGTTACACCTCTTATCCATCTGTTGAAGAATACAATAAACTTGAACAAAAAGATAAACCAGAATTTGTTGCGAAAAATATCGATAGTGAATTTTATGTTCGTCGTTTACTAGAAGTACTTCACGATTATGCATAAGAGTAAAAACAGAAGATTTAGTATATACGTTTGAAATTGTGTACCTGTATAATATCGTTTTGAAAATGCGATATTGAAACTCTAAAAATTGTAAATTGTACCTAAATGATTTAATATTTTGGTCGATTGAATTATCTGCCTTTTAATTAATTTTTTATATTTATTTTATATTTAATTTGGTCTTAAAAATGTATTTTTAAAATGTATTATGTTTAATTTAGGTCTTTTTAATTTTAATATATTATGTAATATCATGTTATCTATTATGTAAATTTTCAATTTCAAAATATAATAAATTGTTGAACAATATTCCATTTAATAATTCATAATATTCCTTTTTCCGTTTTTTAACCATCCAAACCTATGTATCTGTTCTCTTATTTGTAGTGCTGAGTTATTCGAATAGTAATTTCACCTGATATGGTAGATTGTTCTTATCATATATAATAGATTAGGTAGTTCGTATAGCAAACTTACTAGAAACATTAAAATAACGTCATGATTAGGGGGCATATTTTGTCTAATATCTAAGTTCATAGATTTGTTTGCTACCGCAAATTCTTATAAAAACAAGTTGCAATGTAGGCTTGACTTTGAGTGTCACATTACTAACAAGGGAGTCATTATTCGGGATATTGGGTGTGGGGACTTGGAAGGATTGTACTCCCCCAGGGGACATCACTTGTAAAAGTAAGAAATCACAATAACCAGTCAATCCAGAGAAAAATAGAGCCAGAGAAGAAATGGACCACGTAACCAGTTTGGACGCGCAATTGTATACACTAGAAGTTGGATTGAAACCACTTCTTCGCTTGACATCGATCGTTATTAATGAGAATTAATTTATTGTAAATTCGCTATTTTCGTCCTTTATTACCACCCATGTAGAAATTGTATCGATTTAAAAGAAAATGTTAGGATTGATTTTCGTGTAAATTGGGAAAGAACAAATAATTACTTGAAAAAGTCTAGCTACCGGTGGGAACTTATTTTTACCAATGACAAAATAATATGATCCAAATAACTATTATAAAATTTGAATTATAAAGCGGTTTTCGATCTCGAGATATAATGATCACACACGCAGTTACATATAAGATTGCATCGAAATAGAAGCCAGGTCTATTGTGTTATAACTGCATAGTTTCATCAAAAAATACTACTGCCCTTGCTCACCAAATTATGCGTTATGAATAGTTGCATGAAAATTTATATGTATAAAATAGCCCTAAAATACTCTATGTATATATACACAGAACCAGAGCCAGGCTGGCCATAAAGTCAGGGTGGCGATTGCCACCCGGGCACTAGCCTGCGTGGGTCTTCGAGGTTTACTACCGACAAAATGGTTTATACATGGAGAAGGAAGAAGAAAGAAGAGCAGAATAAAATCGGCGAAGATAGTTCAGATCTAAGAGCAAAAAACACTATTTGTTTGGTTCGAAGAGATTCAGATGCCTGCCGAAGTTCCATACCATGTATACTTTTATCCCAATATAACAAGCACATTTGTATGTACTCCAATTTATATATCGCTTACTATGTAATTCTCACGATTTCGTTTAAGTAACTTGCGAGAGAAGATTTTCCACGCTGAGGCACATTAAAACAATGCTCTCTACTGAGACAAGAACTGCTTGTTGATTATCCTATACTAATAGAATCGGATCTGACGGAGAATAACGAGGTAAGTAACATTTACGAACAATTAATTGACAATCTAATAGGCTGGCTTCAGTTATAACCAATGGGACTTTTCACATTTAAAAATTTTACTTTTTAAAAATATAATAAGTCTCTGAAAATAAAAACTTCCAAAAACTCTTCGCTATTTGATTATTATTATTATTTGTTTTGTCGGTTAACGGACCCTTTTAATGCCATAAAACCACCCGGGTCCCTTAGGTCCAGCCCGATGCAGACACAGACTATGACCAAAATACTAATTGTGGTAAAAACTGAAAACCGATGGTTTGGTCGGACCTCTCTACTGCATGTTTTGCGTGTACATGGAGGTAAAATATACTTGAATTGAACGGAAATCAGTTAAATTAAATGGCATCAGATGAGGTTATTTGAAAGAAAAACATATAAAAATAAATAGATGAATATCAACGGGCGTCTATTGCAATAAGAGTTCAATGTCTGTAATGACAAATGGGATGGGGAGACCCGAAGATTATTATGTGGAATTTTATGATAAACACACACTCTAATAATCTGTATGTAATGTAACACACGCGTATGCATTTAAGGGAGATTTAGATTATTTTGTTACCCGACTTCAAAAAGGAGGATGGTTCTCAATTCGTCTGTCTTTATTTTATTTTATTTGTTTTTCTCATTTTTTTATTTATTTTTTTTTTATGTGAGTCACCTCAGAACTCCGTCATTTATGAATCGGTTTTGAATTTTTGGTTTTAAAGAGTTTGGTTTCCCATTGGTCCCATTGTCACCAAATCGCATTCTGATGAGGGGATCCCCAGGAATTCGAGGAAAATTATCATTTTATATGTGATAACCAATTTCTGCGAAATTTTTTTTTTCAACTTATTCATAATGGGAAAATAAGAAAATTTTTTTAAAAACCGACTTAATTAATGTTATTTTTGGAGGTGGTGTCCAAAAGTTATGTGAATTTCTCTATGCTGACACCGACTCCAAAAATAACAATAATTGTACATATATATTTAAAAATTTTTGTTTAGGTGAACTAAAATTGGCACAAGAATATGCAATTATTTTTTTTACTTTTTAGTGCATTTTTTGTTATAGAATATTTGATTTTTGAAGTCGGGTTTCCATTTTGTCAAAATAGGTTTTATGTTATTATATATGTATGTCTGATGTATTGTTATTACGATTATACAAAAGATTTTTGGGAAATAAAATATATATACATATATATATATATAATTGTAAACCAAAAATATTTGGTGAAACATGACACTCTGATCGATGTATGTTTTTGTATTTATTGTTTATAACAAACCGAGATAGGTCACACATGTATGGCGGGGGATTATACTTTAACATATTAGATATGAGGGTCTTGTAGTCTTATTTAATGAATTATTTTTTATTGTTATTAACATACAACGGCGTAGGAACATTAGACCAAGAATACCTTACAATTGGGAATAAGCATGAACATTTTTTTTCACATTTATTTTCAGAATATGAAAATACTATTAATACTGTCATAATATTTATAAACGAAATTAAAATCCGACAAATATCAAGGAAGCTATAAGCTTTTAAAGATTATTATCTGTCTCTTTCTTGCAAAAATACTAAAAACGGAGTTTTACGTGTATTTTAAATGGTGAAAGTGTAATATGACGTCACATAACATATCAAGAGGGCTATCACCCTCTTTGTCTAATCGGGAATTTCAATCATTCATATCTCGCTTATTTTTAAAGTTATTTAAAAAGTAATTTTACCTTGATATTTGTCAAGTAAACATGCTTCAATTCAAGTGAAAAAAAATTTTCATGCATAGTCCCTATTGTTAACAAAGAAATCTGCGATGGACTTGGATCTCGTTAATATTTCGCCTTTATTTCGCTTTTCGCAATTTCTATCCATCGGCCATCCATTGCTAGTATGGTTGTCTTTCGGTTATATAATAGGTACTGGCGGAAGTGACTAGCGTTTACTTATTTTGATAGTTAAGTTAGATGTCGGAATATTGGTAACATTATTTGGCATTAGTCATCTCCATCAGTATAATATAACCGAAAAGTAACCATACTAACAATAGATGGATAGAGGCTAGTTTACAAAAAAAAAAAACAATCAAATATGTAAATAGTTAAAAAACAAAAGTAATAATACATCGACATCAAGATAGTGAAAAATTATATGCAATCCAACAAAATATAACATCTGTATGATAGATATGTATGATATTACATATTAAGCATATGATGTCAAAGAATGTGATAGTGAGAGAATGAAGATAATGTTTATTATATTAAGAATCGACTGGAACAAAATTTCTATTAACACTTTAATGACACTGGGTGCCATTTTGCCTCCGACCATTTTCAATCGAATTTATTCAAATGTTCTTTCTTGTTGACCCAGATCATTTTTCATATATTATTTTCATAAGATTATGTTTTGTCATACACACGATAATCTTCCTATCTCATCTCGTATCATTTTTCCTTCAACAATCAACCCTCAGAATTATTGTTTTTTAAAACTCCCTTACGGGGCCAAGACTATCTTGAAGTGGTCTATCTTTGGAGTCAAAATCTAAATTTCTTCTTAAAAATATTGAAAATTAAAAAAAATGGCACGTGATTGAGTGGAAACTCATTTTTTCATGTTTTTTTTTTAAAGGTGAGTTCAAGTTCATCCTGAAATGTCATGGAAATCGGGATAGTGGGGAAATATGGACTAGAAAATAGAAACGAAAGTAGAGAAAAACTTTAATAAATTTTTGTAGTGAAAATAATTCCGTCATTTCTAACACCACTCGCAATCCAACATCAACCGAGACTGTTGTATACGTGGAAATATCCCCTTGATTCTGACAACTATGTAGAAAGAAATCAGATTCACTATGTCTTAATGAACTGTCGCTATCGCAGCTTTATATTAACTATGTGAATACAAAGTCAAGTGCTGCTAAATCTGGATGAGAACTAACTATATTAATGCACGTGTCGTTCGCACTGTCAATAAATACTCATGCTTGCCCATTATTGATGTGAATAGGGAATATGCATGAAAATTTGTTTTCACTTGAATTGAAGCATGTTTAATTGACAAATATCAAGGTAAAATTACTTTTTAAATAACTTTAAAAATAAGCGAGATATGAATGACTGAAATTCCCGATTAGACAAAGAGGGTGATAGCCCTCTTGATATGTTATGTGACGTCATATTACACTTTCACCATTTAAAATACACGTAAAACTCCGTTTTTAGTATTTTTGCAAGAAAGAGACAGATAATAATCTTTAAAAGCTTCTAGCTTCCTTGATATTTGTCGGATTTTAATTTCATTTTTAAATATTATTACAGTATTAACAGTATTTTCATATTCTGAAAATAAATGTGAAAAAAAATTTTCATGCATATTCCCTATTATAATGTTGTCAATATTTATGGCAAAACAGACCGGTGCACGATAAATATTGAAACTGTTACACCCGCCTAGATATCCGGTGAATATTCAATGCTAATTTCGCGAGATCGATATAACCTCTATATACGTACTATGGTTAAGCTTGTATATAGAGGTTAAATTTTTAAAAGAGATTTCAATAATAATTTAATTTTGACCATAACCTAATTCAATACCAGCACACTCAAATCTTGTTAAGTTTAATATCTTGTATGTAAGTACAAATTGTCAGTAGATCAGAGTCATAATGATCTGACAGACAATAACCGTGTTACAGTATAAATTATTATTATTCCTTGTATTAAAGTGTATATTTACACGCGACGTGCAAACAATTTCAAGATTTATTTACACGTTAAAAATTGATGCTTGCATTGATAAACAAAAAATATTTTTTTTTAAAGTTTAGTATTTGTATTTAAAAAAAATTTGGGATATATCTGACACACAACGTTTATGTACAGACCCTTCAATTGGATAATATCTCCAATATCTGAAATCAAATACCTCAGGAATGGAAAGAGCTACTTTGAAATTTGATATTAAACTTTTATATCAAGAGAGAGGATACCAAGTATTAGTAGTAGTAGTGGAGGGGACGCCGAAGCCCGACAAGTTCTAGGCCATTTACCGGCTTCTGAGAAACCCATCCTCTCAACCTCTTCTATCCTCTAACATACTTGGTTCGTGTCCCCAAGCCCTTTATTGTTGTCAAACTTACCCGTCTTCTTTGGGAATGATAGGACAGAGCTCCACTTTAGTTGTTTTACCTCAAATTCTCCATTTCGGTCGAGCCGAAGGTTAGGTACCTCATTTTGGCTTTTTAGGGACATTTTGTCAGAAGGTGAGGGCGTATCATCTGCCCGTTACATTCCGTACAGATCACACCGTCCCAACCTCCTTTGGTATAATGCCTTTTAAACCTGCAGTGCCCGGTAAGCAGCCCCAACCAGAAGGTTGATCTCTTTCCGTGTTGACTTTGAACTAACTTTGTGGCATTGTACCTGTAAAGTAAATGTTTATTATATTAAAAAATTCTTATTTAAATAAATAATAAATACATGTAAAAGATATAATTGATCTTTATTAATTAAAATTGATATATAGAATTTCATTTATAAATTGTTATTATTTTTATGTGTAAATTACCAAGGTTGTTAACATTCACAGCAACCGTGATAATAGAGGGAAGTTATAGTTGAAATGCAACAGATAAAAATGATGAACAAAATTATAATAATAATTTAATGATGAAGCGACACCGCTACATACCCAGCCATTATTTGTTTGGCTTGTCTACAGCCTGCTGTATCTTTCCATTTTCTGTTCATAGACTTATCTACCCATTCTCCTAAGGACCTAAGGATTCCAAACTCAATTGGGAAAAACCTAAACAAATTTTCTCTTCTGGTGGTGGATAAATTTCGACTATACATTTATTTTTGCAACATGTGATAGCTAGCTAGTCCTGTTGAAAGCTAGCTCTATTGATACATTGATTTTTAGCTAATCTAAATGATTTTTTTAATTTTTCAGATTATTTAATTTATAATGGGATAAGTTTCTACAGGTGTGCATATCCGTTCATAAAAATTGAACTAATTGAAACAGTCTAAGTGTTACTGTATGCAATGTTACACATTTATTTAGTAATATATACGATTAGAATGGAACTTACTGGTTCTTTTTTTATGAACGGGAGTGTACATTATTGAGAAGATTTTTATACATTGACAAGTTTTCATTTAATATTTCCAATAATCTATATTGCAGAGATTTTGTATTAATCAGAAAACTCATTCTGTTTCACGAACACGTGTTAACAATTGTGTTCTTTTTTTTAAATATTCGTTTTCCCATATTATAATGGTATTAACGTTTCAATTTTTTTATCTGGTAAGATTTGACTTGTTGCTGTCATGGCCACCAGCCACATATTCTTCCACTATTAAAGATTCTTCCACTATTAAAGGATTGAGTTTAAATTGTCTACACCCACGTCTCAATTTAAATCACATGTTGTCAGGTGCTTTTGACCACATGGACTTTGTCAGGTCTAGAGGTTTTTAGGTCTTTATTTATAAAATTTTATACTAATATCATTTTGAATTCTTGTTATTTTGGAATACATTTATTTGTACACAAATTGTTTTCCATAATAAAAATACAAACAATAATTTTACGGATAAATAATTTTTGAAATTATGTACGCAATGGCGTGCAAATAGGTACGGTATTATTGTAAAGGTAATGAAATATAAATAATAAACATCTGTTTTTATAATACGATGACGATTATCATTATTTGTGATCGATAATCAACTACTGTTGTTAGAGTCTGTATCAATATAAACCATTTAATGTTCAAAACTAATTTACCAAATTACATGTTAGGACTTTAAGTTTATATTGCTCACGAATTAAAATGTAACAATCTTCCAAACCCCTAAAGATCAGCTGTAAACTGTGTAAGCCATTGCTATTTTTTGATATGAAACATTTATTGCGGCGGGTTAAACCGTTTGTTACCTGGCGATGGCCTGGCGAAATTTTCTCGTCACGTGATCGACAAGTTGTTCATAGGTGATATTACATCAAACAAATGAGTTTTATAAAGATGCTCATAGATGGCGGTACATATTCAGGTTCAAAAATTCATTTATAGGTGGCAATGCATATTTTCTATACCAAATAGTTAATAATAATAATAATAGTTTAGTAACTGATTGAGCAGTCTCAATTTTTAAGAAATTATTTTTAATTTTTTGGTATTAAACTAAAATTTAGTTTTTAAATAAAGAATAATTTGTTTCCTTAAAAAAATTCTGAATATTTTGTTTTTGATTATGCCATATTTTTTGATTATGTCATATTTATTTCCTTTAATAAACCATCCTTTCTAAAATAGTTTTGGTATTTCGTATCTGCCAGGCGTCACCACGACGGCCTAGTTTTTATTTTTATTTTACGCCACTCTCAGTATGTAGCACAGAGCATCATCTATAATAGAGAAACAGAAACATCAATCTTCCGTACTTCCGGAAAACGTATTTCCGAACAACGGAACACTTTTGGAATCATCTCAGAGTCTGTCTGTCGCATATGTTTTTCCCAGATACTATTTCACATAAATGATTCCGTAGTTAGTTTAACAGGTTGAGTTGGAAATTTTTTTTTTTATGGGGATGCTGTAATGTGTCAAATGAGATCTTATAAAAGCACAAACTTGAAACTTCCCGTACAAATTTCCCGTCCGTCATTTTAACCCCTTAAGGGATGGATTTCCAAAAACGCTGATTTACTTACCTAGCCTGTTTTTAATTTATAAACGGAAGTCTAAACACCAATTTCCATATTTCTAACTTAAAAAAGGACTAATTTCATCCCCTATTTGACCCCCTGGGGATGAATTTTTGAAAATCCTTCCTGCTTTTAGACCCACTGATTTAGGCCCTGCGTTGTATGTCAGTCTGTCATTAGATTTAAAGTGCATGTGTATATCTATATAATAGAAATTAAATGCTGTCTGATGGTATCACTTGAGGACAGCTGGATCGATTGAAAAGGAAAATTGGAAAATTTTTCCGGGAAAATGAAAGTCTGACTGAAAATTCGGGAAAAATGACAGTACTTATTTTTATGGGTCTTTTGTATGATTTTTTATGTTTACTTCTTTAAAATAAACAACTTGCCAAGTCCATAGTTGTCCCTTACATACCCATACCCTCCAGGGTGTGTGAAATATCTTATTCTAAAATCGTAAGCGATAGAAAAAAAATTCAAAGACAAAAAATGTCCCTTCGTTAATAATAAATAACTTGCAAAGTCGAACATTGTCGCCTACACACTCACTCCCACCAGGCGGTGTGAAAATATCTAACTTTAAAACCTCAAGAGAAAAAAAAAATCAAAGACAAAAAATGTTTCTTTTTGAATAATAAACAAAAACCAGGATGGTTAAAGTAAATTTTTGAAATATCTTTGTTTTTACCCGAATTTATCCGAAATATCATGCGAAGCCGCACAGGTCAGCTAGTTATAAATATAATGGGGCCTACAGACGTGCAACCTGTGCAGGAACATTTTGAATATTCGATACTAGGTTGCAAGTGTGTATAGCTGTTGCAAAACAAAAAATATGCCCTTGAACTGGTTGCACTAAAAATTAAAATTATTTGATATTTTGTAGGAGGAGTTTAATGTTCCTGTACAAATTGGTCGTCTGTAGCGAAATTTGCAACATATTATCTAAAATTTTATGTTTTCCTAATATTTGATTATGTTTTATTACCTAGATTGGTTACAATTTACATTATATAGTATTATAAATTATAGTATACTTATATATACTATATAGTACACTTTATTATTTTTATTATACTTTATTTTTTATATTGATTTTAATATATTTTTGTAAAAATTTTTGACAAAATACATACAACAACTAGTTACTACAGGGAGATGCATACATCTAAATAAACTATAGAAATTAAATGAGATAGGTAGAGACAAGATGACAATTGATTGAATTTTTATTAAGATAATGTAATAAAATAATAAAGTAATAATTTTAGTTCCCAATTTTGGTTGCACGTCTGTAGAAAAAATATTTTGTAGGCGGAGTTCAATGTTGCTGCACAATGTTCGTCATCTGTAGCCTACTTAAAGGACTTTTTTTAATGCTACTAGTAACCGGGACTCATTACATTTAATGAACAAATGTGTAAGAAAACGATTTTCTCTCATCAATAACATAGTTTTATTTATTTATCAGAGATGATTATATAAATTCGAATGCATATGAGATTTGAATGTCGCCATATTATGGATTAAAAACTACGAAAGTTTTACCTTTTATGCCTTATTCATTCCTTAAAACATTGCTTGACCGAGCCACGCGAATTTACGTTTAAATAGGTTTCTGATTATGGAATAATTTAAATCTTTCCAAATAAATAATATGGCTTGAATGGAATTAGTTAACTTATTAACTTAAAAGTATAAAATATGCATTTGATTTTCATTATAAATATTGAATAATGATATTCAAATATGATTAATTACTTTTTAAATAATAAAATTCTAATATTTTTGATTAGTATTCAAAAATCAAGTACCCTCCTTTTTCTATACAAACCAAACCAGCCTAGTAGCCGCGTTTGTTAAGGCATTGTTTCTACTTGGACCTTGGAGGTTATAGGTTCGAATCCCGACACCGGCAGTTTGTCAATTAAAAATTAATGGGGCGGTTGATTGACTAAACTGTCGGGATATAACAGGTTCAAAATAAAATGAAAATACAAAGCATGAACGAACGGTTTTTGGTGAGCTTTATCTTCTAGCAACAAGACGTTAATAAGAGCGCAACCTTGGATAAATTAAATAGATTTTTAGTCTGTGGTGAAAGGGTGCGTATGATAATTAAAATACTTGAAATGTATGTTTTTGTAAACTTGATTTCAGTGCTTTTTGGATAACAATTACAACTTTTAGATTATACTTTGAATTATATTATCTTTTTGATTTTAATGAATGTTTGATTGTTACTGAACAGATGTTAAATTGTTACTGTGGTGTTAGCTGTGCTGGTTGTACTGAACTGTACTAATAATGATGCTTGACTGTTGTCCTGCTTATATATCTGAATGCATGCCTTCTAAGAAGGTGATAGTATCGCATCGAATAGTATTTACACTACTAGAGCATGCTGGTAAAATTGATCTGTAAGCATATAAACAGAGACAAGGATATGCGTGTATATGTTTCGTCCTGCACTGTACCGCAGGTTCAATTGCAATGTTGACACTGGTGGGTGTGTAAGTCACTACAAGTCTTTAAAATAAAACAAGCTTTTATTTTATTTGTAGGCAAACCTCTGAGAAACAAAAACTAAATAAATAGTTAATTGTAAATGCTTGATGCGCTATGTATTGAATATTTCTTTGAGGAGAGTATGATGATTTAATTCCATCACAAAACGTCCCAAGCTTTTATAATTACCTATTTAATTATTTTTTGCTTGTTAGTATACTACACACTAACAAAAGCATGTAATTTAGTTTTTTTGTATGTATTTTTTTGAAAATTTAAGCCAACTATACATGAAGATTTTTCGGTTAGTTTAGTAAATTATTGTTTTAAGTCTTTTACAATTACTACATTGTTGCATTTAATAAGGAGTTTAGTATTCTACAACTCGACTGCAAACAAATGCAATATCCAAACGCAGCACATGCTCAATTTTGAATAATTATATTTCACGAAATTGTATGACGAAAAATTACATAGACATAGAATAATAAAATCTCTTATTATTACGTAACCTTAGATATATGGGTTTATAATTTAGTTAGGCTTGACGAACTTTCCTTAATAATAAATATGAAAATTTTTTAACTATAAATAATAAAAGTGAATTAAAAAATCATTTATCAAAATAAAAATCTAACGGTACTAAAAAAATATGTTAAAATATTTATAAAAAAATTATTTATTAATAATATAATATAACAAAATTAGAAAATATATACAATAGTTGACAGTGACATGTTAATGTCTTTTTGAAGACAACCAAAGAAAATGTGATAAGAACGCCACATAACCTCTAGAGTCTAGATACTAGAATGCTGAAGAAAGTTTAATTGGAACAAATATGAATAGTGGATTCAAATAAAACCTATTTTGACAAAATGGAAACCCGACTTCAAAAATCATATATTCTATAACAAAAAATGCACTAAAAAGTAAAAAAATAATTGCATATTCTTGTGCCAATTTTAGTTCACCTAAGCAAAAGTTTTTAAATATATATGTACAATTATTGTTATTTTTGGAGTCGGTGTCAGCATAGAGAAATTCACATAAAATTTGGACACCGCCTCCAAAAATAATAATAACACATTTTTTTTTACCCGTTTTTTTTTTTTTTTAATTTTTAGTGCGTTTTTTTATAACAGATTTTCAATTTTTTTTACAAGCATTTTGTTTTTTTTTTTTGTAAAAATTTTTTTTTTTGGGTCGGTTTTATTTTTGTATAAATTTTTTTGAAGTCGGCTTTTAAAAAAATTTTTTTATTTTCCCATTATAAATGAGTATATCCTTCAAAAAAAAAAAATTTCGCAGAAATCGGTTATCACATATAAAATGAGGGTTTTCCTCGATTTTCAAGGGATCCCTTCATCAGAATGCGATTTGGTGACAATGGGATCAATCGGAAATCAAACTCTTTAAAACAAAAAAAAAAAAATTTAAAATCGGTTAATAAATGACGGAGTTCTGAGGTAACAAACATTAAAAAAAAAAAATACAGACGAATTGACAACCATCCTCCTTTTTGAAGTCGGATTAAAAACTAAAAGGTTTGGCCAAAATCGACAAAACGGAAACGGCGTTTTAAGCTTTTTGGATTCTTTGAATTTCCATTTCTTTAAAAACAAAATCAGTGTAATATGGCCACAAAAGTATCGTTTTTTTTTTTTAAATTTTATCATGGATTTGTTCCTTTTTCATCCGGTTTTTGGGGAAATGCTTCGTATAAAAATTGTTTGTATATTCATACTGCACAATTTTTGTTCGATGCATTTTTTAGATAACCGAACGAATAAGGCACAAATCATTTATAAATTTTAGAAAAAAGAACCCTACTTTTGTGGCCATGTATACAAAATTATTGGGCCATATGCATTGCATTATTATAGCATTCTCTCTCTCTGACCAGCCGCGGATCTAGAGTTAAAGTTGGGGGGGGGGGGGGATTAAAGACTTAAAAAAAATTAATTAGAATAAGTAAAAAATCGTATTTTCTTAAAAATTGTAGTAAATTATCCATGAAAAAAATTTTCGATTATGAAATTCGTATTATTTCAATTACTTAAGCACTAGAAAAGAGAATTAATCTTGGGAAAATCATTTTTATTATATTTCATGAAAAACTTAAGAATTAAGAATTAGAATAGGTTTTTTAAACTAATTAAATATTTGAATGGTCAATTTTTACAACTGGAAATAAAGCTTTGAGCTTAAAAAGTAAATAAATATTATGAAATCAAAAGTTTATAAAGAACTTTAAGATATCAATATTCGAATAATTTCTAAATATTTGTTACTCATGAATTGATAAAGATTGATTAAACAATAGCATTTTTTCAGTAGTAATAAATTACGTAACACTCTGGATTTCATTAGTACCATTTAATTATCTCAATGTAAGATTTGAGTAAGAATTAAAATAAAATTATGAGTAAGAATTAATTACAATAAAATTATAATTAAAAAAAATTTAATTTAGTTTTTTTTTTGGGGGGGGGAGGCATGCCCCCATGACCACCCCCTGGATCCGCCCTTGTCTCTGGTGGCATGTAACTTAGATATTAGCTTTGAATTTTTAATTCAGGGGCGACGGCAGGGGGTGAGCTAAGGGTTTGGTTCAAGGCCCATGAGAAACTATACTGGGCAACCCAGTCTCTTTCACTACGTAGCTGCGATTCTTTACCTTCGCCAAGAATCGGATTACAATCGGAGACTACTACTTAAAGTTATTAATATCAGAATTAAAAATACTACCAAGTAAAAAATCTTGGTAGTATTAAATAACTAAATCACTTAAATGATCGAGTCCAATATTCACCCACCCGAGTGTGTAAGGCTCGTGACGTAACCGATGTCTATAGCGCTTTCCGAAGTTGGTACCCACACTTAGTTCAATGGTCTTAGTTCAAATGGTATTCTTGGCAATAGAAATTCTCAAAACGTAAAAATTCAGTGTAAAACTTAAGACCGAATTTGTACTTTGAAAAGAATATCTTTGTATCATACGGTACGTTATAATATTCTGTATATAGAGGTAAAAAGTTCATTCAATATTACTTGACCCCAATCATTACAATTGTATATTATGTTTTCACACTAATGCTCATTTCCACCAATGAAGTTCAAAACTTGAACTTAGTTTCAATTCCGATCAACGATATTTTGCATTCCACCAACAACGTTCAAATGATTTGAACGACAATCATTCTAACCGCGTTCAAAGAGAAGATATTATGAAATTTCATAGATAATGTCATTATTTATGATGCTGTAATATTCATATTTTTTTAATTATCGTCTAACGTTTAATATTTGTTTGAGTTTTATATCATTTTATGTTATCGTTTTATTTCGCTTTTGTATTTAATTATCGGTTTTTTAAACATGTATGTAATGTTATATGTAACTTAAAAGCAGATAACACGAAAACGAAAGAGATAATGTACGGGAATTGTGTGTATGTGTGTGTGTGTGTTCTACAACAAAAAGTGCGGTCAAGTTCGAGAATGGACAAAATCAGACAGTGGTTTCTCCACTAGGGGGGGGGGGATATCTATCTATAAACCGTAAGGGATAGAAAATTTTAACACTAAAAATGGCTTTCTTTAAAAATTAAACAACTTTTGTTTGAAACTTTTTTGGTGAATAATTTCAGCATAATTTCAATTCAAAGAACTGTAATTGATGACAAAACCAAGTTTCAAACAACTTTTTTTCATAAAGCGAATAATTTCGCCATAATTTTCCTTCAAACATCTGTATTCTTGATTACAAAACCAGTTTTTCAGAAAACCTTAAAATAATGTAAAAATAATGGTTGCACAGTCATTATTTTCGTTTGAACAGTCGTCAATTTGTCAGGGGCGTAGATACAGAGAATTTTTCCTCAGCCCAAAAAGTTTTGAATTTTTGCGTAATTAACGTGCCAATCCAGTTTTCCAATTTTGGAATTTTTTTCTATCAATAATTTACACAACGTCTGTACAAATTTGTAAAGCGACAATTTTCGTTTGCACAAGGACCTATCTGTCAGGGGTGTTTAAAAAAGTAAATTTTCCTTAGACCGCCAAATTTCAAATTTTTGGGTTTTAATCAATCGTTTGCATAACCACTATTTTCGCTTGCATGAAGGCAAATTTGTATAAAAAAATAATTTTTCTTACCCTCTCCCCCCTCTTAGTTTTGAATATTTGTGTTTTCTTTTGAAACCTGTAGCATTATCATTATCAAATTTCTCTTTTCCATTAAATTTAACAGTATGAAATTATTTTATTTTATTTCGAAAATTCTGCCCTATATCATACTATTTTTTAAAGTCTAGGTCGTGCCCTCCCCTTCATTCTTAAATAAAATTCATAAATACGCCGCTGGCATGTTTTGTTGCTTTTGATATCGTAATATTATTTAATGAATGGAAGTGACCAAATGTATATAATGGAAGTAATTTGATATGACAAAGCTTACACACAAAATCGAACGTATTATTATTATTCATGAATTTAGTGAATGAAACCAGTACCTACTCATGTTTTTACAACAATGATTCCGTGTAAGAAGTAAATGTTAGTGGGTTCTTTTTAGTCACTGATAAAGAGTGGAGAATGCAGGATTTATCACTAGACAGAAGAGAGTTTATTAGCTCAGCATCACCAACAACGTACGTACGTACAGCTACAGAAAGACAAGTCTTTGAGATGATTATAATACTTCAAGATGATGATATGATGTTGTTTATGTGATCGTCGTCTCATTCGTATTGCAGCGCACTGTTGGTACTGTTGTTGTGGTTTTATAAGAGCGCGCGCGATATAATATTGTAGAATGTAGAGTTGCGACAACGTTTTGTGAAGCCAATATTATTATTACTATTAGTATACGATCAACACTCACGAACTAAAGACGCTGTCTGTAGTAATATAACTTACTACCAACGCATAGTCACTAATCCACGTGCGTACCTAGATATTATTATTACGTGCTGATAAAAATCTCATTCGTGCGGGAAAAAAAACCATTTGTGTAATAAGTTTACTTGATGAAAAAAAAATTATTGTTCTGTTGGTATCGGAATTTTGTTGAAGTGCATTTGTTTATCCTGTGTTTTACGTGCAGTTTTTATGTAGTGTCATTTTTTGTGTCGTGATTGTAAATTGTTTTTCTTTTGGAATATTTACATATAAGGTGAAGTTTTCATAGAAATTTTTCTTTTAATCATAAATATCCTGATTTTCGAGAAATTAAAAAACAAATTTCCTTCAGATATTTGAAAAATCTGATTTCATAAAATCTAGAGCACGGTAGTGCGACAGGCCGAGTAAATATCTTTTTGTAATATAGTGAGACATAAATTCCTCCTCCAACACTAAAGTTATAATATATTTATAGCAGTGGAAATTTCATTTCAATACGATAAGAAATTAATTCTGCCCAAATATTTCGCAAATTATTAGGTATAACACACTTTGTTATCCAAAACTAAAACATTGCATCTGTCTTTCTTATGTTATGTGTTTTAATAAGTATATCTTATAAAATACAAAGTGGGTTTGTAACGGAATCATTAAACTTTTGAAAAATAATGTGCAATTAAAAAACTTATGGAGCGCTTATGTGAAAAAACAATATTTTATGGCAATCGAAAACTAATATGCGAAATTAGAATGTTTCCAAATATAAATTTGATTTAAACTGTCATGAATTAAATATTATCTCTTGTTGATAATTTAATCTTTGATTGGTTCGGAGTGTCAATTAAATCTGATCGACCTAGACCAAAAAAAACTCTTATGTATAAAATTTTGGGATGATTTTATGTATAAAATCATCCCTCTATACAGGTAGCAAAACAAAACACCGATGTGCATGATTTTAGAGTAAATAAAATTCACTCAAATAACAAACGGAAGTTTCAATGAACATTGATCCGGAAATGCCTTGTTCTTAAGATTTATATTTTTAGATGTAGAGTTTATAATTGCGAATAAATAACTTTTTCGGGATCAAATTTATATTAAATGTCTAGAATAGATAATGTTCGTCATAATATGTAAAAATTTTTGTAAAACGTTGATGTGAATAAACGTATCGAATTTCATAGTCAAATACTGACTATTGACTATCATTGCTATATCTATAGTCATATCTGTCAAATACTATTTGTTTATATTAAGCTTTCTTTCAAATTTTGATGAGTATTACCTATCTTAATTAATATATAAAACAAATACTTGAAATTTTCGTTAAATCACTTTATTTGACTAGTTTCGGAACACAGTCCCTTCCTCAGAAATAAAAAATGAAAAAAAAAAAACTTTTTATTTAATTTTTTTTTCTGAGGAAGGAACTGTGTTCCGAAACTAGTCAAATAAAGTGATTTTACGAAAATTTCAAATATTTGTTTTATTTAATAATATTATAATGGATATTCGTCAAGTAGCGCGACGCATTCAATACAAAATTATCTATTTTAGATGTTTAGAAGAGTAGAAGATGTTTTTTATGGCTTTTAAGAAAAGTGATAGATAATTGTAGATAGATAAATGATAATAGCTCATTTAGCGGAAGCAAATGCATTTGGATGATTTTTGTTGTTGTTGCATTATTCAAGTTTAACTGATATAAATTTTACCCTTTAAAAATTGCTTTTAAATCTTATAACTGTAGGATTATTTGTAAATAATGATTTCACTGTCCCCCTATGCGCCTTTCAAATTTCGAACTTTGGAAGGCGGTGACTTTTTAAAGCGTTAATTTTATGATTATTAATCTTAAAAATACTTTTTATCGATTTTTGTTTATCCCGGTGACACATATTGAACACTATCTGAAAATTAGAAATTCCCCAAGTAATCGTGATTCTGACCCCTATAAAGAGCAATTAATGACATTATAGTCTAAATGATAATAATTTTTATTTTATAGCGAATAATAATTTTTCGCTGATAATAATTTTTATTTGCTAACTAAAAATCTTATATCATTAGTCATTTATACATTGATAAGAAATGAAATGTATGTTAGTTTATGCAAAGAGATTTCTTTGAATTTATAATATGTATAGAAAAGAGTGTCTTAAAGATTTTCATTTAAAAAAGATGATCTAGAGCACGGTAGTGCGTAAGGCCGAGTTTTAAGGGACACATTGGATATGAATTTGCCATAAAACTTCTATGAGTACAGACTATGTCTGCATATAGAGATTGTGTGGCAAGTTTATACCAGAATTACTTTTTGAGTTGTAGTGACATGGTGACATTTTTGTGTTACTTAAATTTTAAGAAATCTGCAAGCTGTACTTGCAAAATTAGTGAAATAATTTTTACATGCGCAAAAATGTATCAAAATAAAAAGTAGTGTTGAAAGGTGGATTTTGTAATCAAGTGTAATTGTAGATTTTTTTTGGAGCTGCGCTTGTAGCGACTCTATTCAGCTTATGAAAATAACTTTCAAACATAAGTTGTGTATTTAAAAAAAAGGAACATTTATTTACTTAAAATTTTTTTCTACTTCTTACGATTTCAAAGACGAATATTTTCTCCCTTCTGGCATATAATTCAAACTCCTTACCGATGATTAAGCGTAAATGAGGGTGAATTTTAACAAAACCGGATGGCATTGATACACACAATTCCTTGCACTTATTAGAGCTTAAATTTCGAATGCCATCCGATTTAAACAATTTTAACTATTTTTTTTTCGATTTTTTTGTTGGAAAAATTAAAAAAAAGAGTTTTTTGGCTACTTTGAAGGGGTGTTTCTCAGAAACTGCCCATCAGGATCGGATTGCATTTTTTTACAACATATAGTGGTACCAATAGATAGATAGATTGTAGAGGCTGCCCTGGACAGGCCACACTTCGACCATACGATCCATTGTGATGCCTAAGGATGTGAGGAAGTGAGTGTAGTGGAAGGAATTTTTGCGTATAGACTAGGAATTGGTAGGATATGCGGCTGCAGCCGACTATGATAGGAACTATGCCGATATTCATCTGGAGTTCGTGAAGGAAACTGCAGAAAACTTCCTACGCATAGCCGGTTACTTTATTCTTGTCCATACGTCGGCAGTTTAGTCAATTAACCGCCCCTTTTTTTTCTTAATAATTGACAAACTGCCGATGTCGAGAATCGAACCCATAACCTCCCAGTTTCCAAGTACAGGCATACTGCGCAGACATAATGCCTTAGACCATTCGCCCACTTGGACTGGTGTGGTACCAACAAATAAGCTCACCAATTTTGGAGCAGTTGCCTCATAAATTTTTTTCTTTTCTAAATTTGCGAGCGCGAAAACGGCGTTTTTCGGATGGCAAAAAAATGTTATTATATAAATAGGGTATAAACTTCAAAGCAACCGCATTTTCATCCGGTTGCCTCGTCAAAAAATTTTAGGTTTTACCCCTCCCTCTCTATCTCTTCCCCCGTCCATTTGGGGTCCATTCGGACGGTACGGGGAGCTTCAGTATCACTTCAAGACCCAGATTACCAATCGCCATCCGGGTGCCTCTTCGTCCAAATTTGACTATTTCTCTATTACTTTAAACAAAATTTTACAAATGGTTATTTTGCTTTTCGTTCTCTAAATAGTAAGGTATCTAATATCAAAATAACAGCTTTTTACAAAATGCATATGAAAGAAAATTTTTGCCTGCCTGTCTGTTTCCGGCTTTTGTCCGGCTCCGAAACGTCTCGACCGATTTTGACGGGATTTTCACTGGCAGATAGCTGATGTTATAAGGAGCTATAGCTACTATGTTAGGCTACTTTTTTTTTCCGCCCAAAAAAGTTAAAACCCATTAAATTATGAACAAAATCCGAATCTCCTGAATCTTCAGCGTCAGCGAAGTGGGCGGGATACGGCTAGTACAAAGTATATTTCATTTAACCAATTTGAACGAATAGATTTAAAAACCCCGTGCGGTTGTCATTAGCGATCGGTTTTCTCTACTCCTATGGCGTTTTCTCATAACTAAAACCAACACAAAAGTGACAGATCCTATTGTTTGCCGCCAATTTTATTTACCACAATGGCACAATTGAAACAACATCATTATTTATTTTAATTATAGATGCATAAATAAGTTAGACAAATAAAAAAATGGCTGTAACTATAATGTCTAACTGGGCACTATATTGATTCTAAAACGCTAACTCGTTAAAAATATGTATATAGATTCTAAAACGCTTACTCGTCAATGTGCTTAAACACATATACAGACAAATAAATAACTTCTTAATAAACAGTACGAATTTTATTAATGAAATTTATATATATTTAAGGACGTTCATCCATGATGCTTGATAGTAGATAAAAAATTTTTTTTTAGTGAATTGAATAGCTCAATTCAGTAGTTATCCTCCCTCAAAAATTTAACACCTGTTGACGATCATTTCAAAGAGTAATTATCGATTAAAAATTAAACTTTTAACACAGCGTCTTATGGAGAACAGAATTTTTTTGAACTTAAAATTATAATAACTATATTATTAAAGTAGACAGGATAATAAATAATGTTTATAAATATTCTTTAAAATATGCAGTTTATATAATTGCATTAAAAAAATGGTGTTGCCGAACATTTGAATTAATTATTTAATAAAATTAAAACTTTTTTGTTAGGTTTGTTTTTGCCACCATATTTTGAAAACTGGCGACCACACACACTAAAATAATATACACATACACACAAATATAAAACATAGTTTACTGTCATATCTGTCACATTAAGTCAAATTAATTTCTAATTTACAATTTCCTAGTATTTTCCAATAAATACTTTTAAAATATTTAGGACAAATAAAAAAGGTTATAAATCGTTGTAAGATTATTGATATACTTTACACCTTTTTTAAAATGCTAAATAAATTTTATTAAAGATAGTACTCATTTGACTTTAGCGTAGCAAATGAACGTCCTTAAGTTATTAACTTGCACGCCGGTCAAAATCAACAATAAATTCGCAAAACATGATGTATCTCTGATTTTTTAGTATGTTGTTTGGACCCATTAGGACTATGTATACCCAAGTTTGCAACTCTCAAAAAGTTATATTCTTCAAGTTCAACTCGTAGGATCAATGGTTTCGACGCAATTTCGGTCCAAAAAAGGTCTAAAACTAAAATTTTCAATTTTTGGAAAAACTGGCCTATTTTCAAAGTGGCGTAATTCGGTAACGAATTGACCTACAGAGTTCCAATAAAGCTTAATTTGTCACAAATTTAATGCTCTTAAAAAACGTATAGAATAGCTTTCGAAGAAAAATGCATGGATTAGGAGATATATAGCAGAATTTGAAACAAGTCCACAATTCTTTGAGAGTTGCAAACTTGGATATACATAGCCCTAATGGGTCCAAACAACATACTAAAAAATCAGAGATACATCATGTTTTGCGGCAGATTTTGACTGGCGTATTTAGAGTGTATTTGGTTTAATAAAATATATCTCTTTAAGTTCATTTAGAATTAAGAACATTCAAATTATAAAAATAGCATTTTAGTTATGAGCAAAGCAAGATAAGATAATTTTTAATTTATTGCTAAGTAAAAAAGTTCTCAATTAACTATAATTATAAAAAAAAAATCAAACAAATTAAAATGAAAATGAGTACATGAGATTATTCAATCATAATATTAATAAGTATAAGTGATTCTAAAACCACTTATATTTAACAGGAGGCGTAAACACAATGAAATAAACTTCCATACATCTTTTGGGAATATACAAAAAAATTTTATGCTGTTTATAACCACCCACGTACACATGGCCACAAAATTGGCTATGGCATGGATAGCCATGACTGATTAACATCAGTCGAATAGGGAATATGCATGAAAATTTTTTTTCACATTTATTTTCAGAATATGAAAATACTGTTAATACTGTAATAATATTTAAAAACGAAATTAAAATCCGACAAATATCAAGGAAGCTATAAGCTTTTAAAGATTATTATCTGTCTCTTTCTTGCAAAAATACTAAAAACGGAGTTTTGCGTGTATTTTAAATGGTGAAAGTGTAATATGACGTCACATAACATATCAAGAGGGCTATCACCCTCTTTGTCTAATAGGGAATTTCAATCATTCATATCTCGCTTATTTTTAAAGTTATTTAAAAAGTAATTTTACCTTGATATTTGTCAAGTAAACATGCTTCAATTCAAGTGAAAAAAAATTTTCATGCATATTCCCTATTAAATATCAGACAAACTATTTTCGAGAATCAATATCATAATATAATAATAATAATAATGGGGTTTAACCTCCGTTTTTGAGACACGGCGTTCTATAACAGAGGCCACCCACATCATTATTTTTCAACCTTTATTAATTTTTACTTTACATTTTTATGACGTGAATGCAGGATCAGGAATTCATATGCAGAGAAGGAATTGGTAGGTGTGCGGCTGCAGCCGACTTTGATAGGAACTATACCGATATTCATCTGGAGTTCGTGAAGGGAAACTACAGAAAACCTTCACAAGCATAGCCGGTTACTTCTTTCTTGTCCATACGCCGACAGTTTAGTCAATCAACCGCCCCATTAATTTTTAATTAACAAACTGCCGGTGTCGGGATTCAAGCCCATAACCTCCCAGGTCCAAGTAGAAACATCGCCTTAACAAACGCGGCTACTTGGCTGGTTAATGAAATAAACTTCCATACATCTTTTAGGAATATACAAAAAAATGTTATGCTGTTTATAACCACGTACACATGGCCACAAAATTGGCTATGGCATGGATAGCCATAACTGATTAACATCAGTCGAATTAAATATCAGACAAACAATTTTCGAGAATCAGAATTATAATATATATTCCAATTTTAAAAGAAATTCCATCTAGATTCTAGACTATACTACTTTATTCCTTCAAAAATAAAGTAGCAGTTCTAAATTTTTTGACAGGTTTTTGTATATTATAAATAGTGTATACATTTAAAGGAACCAGTTTCCAAAAAATTATTCAAAAAAAACGGGTCAATCAACTTGCTATAGTCATAACAAAACGGTCTGTCACACACATGCATTCATAAAATCTAAAATAAAAATATATGGGCTGAATAACTCACACGATCTCTATATACGCAGAGTTTCACAAATAGCTCCAGGATGTTAGCACCCCAATCATGGAATTTCGAAAAACCAATTATATCATCTAATTGTCATAAATAGTCAGGTAGTCCCATCAATTGGTTTTTCGAAATTCCATGGATGGGGTGCTAAAAGTTTTTTGTGACCTTGAAAAAATTAAAAGATCAATAAAAAATTTTTTATCGCTGACCAATTAATTGGACTTTAATATACATATCATTGAATTCGACATAAGAGGAGTAGAATGTAAACAAACATAATGGTATTTATTTACTATCAAAATTTTGAACGAAAGTGTGACAATTATTACTTTTATTGAGCTTAATTTATTTTCTTTACGAAACAATACTTGATAAAAAAAGTTTTTCTTTCTTTTGTCTGGAATAATTATGTAATTTAACAGAGAACTCTTCCAAAGACCAGGAAAAAGCCAAGAGTAAAGTGCCACTTCCGTTTTGTGAATTTATAATATCTAAGTTTCAAATTTTGTACTTCTAGCTCAAAACTATTTCTACTTCGCTCAGCAGCAAAATACTCTTTTTAACAAAATTAGAGTAGTGATATCTATGTGAAAAACATGGTAAAACGATTTAAAAAAATTGTCGAAATCGTAGTTAAATTCTCAAAAACATTAACTAAAAGAGTAATTTCTGGTTTAGCTATTTCCGCCAAAATATTGCAGTCGCGTGTGAATAGTAAACTTAAAGTTTCATACTTATCTCTATCCGTTCTTGAGATATTGTCACAGACAAACATACATAGAAGTATATTAATTTGTAAAGAAGCCTCGAATATCGTCACAGTTTGAGTGGATCAGTCTATTTTCAAAATGACGGGGAGGAAACATATATTTAATACTAAGTATTAAATATATGATTGAAATATGGTTTAAATAAGTTGCCCTTCTACTTTTAAATAAGTTCCCCTTACGCGCATATAATAGTCAAAACAAATTAATTCAGCTCTACGTCTCACCAATGGCCAAACTCACCAATGGCCAAAAATGAGTTTCTTGGTATCAGAAGATCGCCAAACGTATAGATTCGGAAAATTTCGATGTTGATTTTCCGTACCGAAAACAAACCCTCTATATTCTACATATATAGAGGGAACAAATTCCAATTCAGTAGCAATATATATAAAGTTTATTTAAAGTTGTGGCGTGAAATACATAAAATTTTATTTACTTACTTAATATAACATTAAATTTAATTTGCTCGTTATATTGCGTGCCTTTTTAGCTTAATTATCCAAACGAATGTTTAATTTTCTATAACTGTTATATTCAATAGAATATATACAAGGTTCAGTATAGCTTAGTTCCGACTCGGTTGAAAATATTGTAAGTGGAAATAAATTTTTCTTATAGGTGTTCATAAAATGACCTAATTAGTCCTTTTTCACATATCCGCCCGTCTGTCTGTCTGTCTGTCACGATAACACGATAATAATAATAATTAGAAAGAGGGGTACCGCAAATGAGTCCCTAGCACCTAGACCAAGGGGTTCTCTGTGTCCTCCGGGTAAGAGGTGCTATTTTAAGCAGATGAAGCTATAGGATTCTGTTGAGGCCAGATGCCACACAGAAGGATCCAAGATTTCGGACCCAAACATTCTATATCTGATACCCTCCAGGCGCAAATAACTAGTATGGAGGTTTCATCTTCCTCCATACAGACCTTACAAGTGGGATCATCAGAGATCCCCAAGTTATGAAGGTGGTAGTTCAATTGACAGTGTCCTGTCAAGAGCCCCACCGAAAATAAGAGCCAAGAGCCCTGTCAAGAGGGGGGGCTCTGACACCCTTCTCAACTGCATTCTATTGAGTTTCAACCGAGCACAGTCGAATGTCTTAGCTGTGCTTATGCACAACTTGGTCTGTCGCATGCCCTGCCCAAAGTCCCAGTAATCGAGATGAGCTTGTCGCAGCTACCCCTTGATTCGGTAAATTACGGAGCGTCGTGCTATGGGAATGACTGGCTCAGGTGAAAGGGGCGTCTGAGATGACCCCTCTTGTGCCAACGAATCCGCTACTTCGTTCCCTTTAACGCCAGAGTGACCCGGTACCCAGATCAGTCTAACTGTGTTATTTAGACGATAACGATAATTCAAAAACAAAAATAAAGAGCTGAAATTCGTGAATGGGCTAAATCAGACCGTATTATCCCCCGCCAGGGGGGGAATATCCATTTTTGAAACCACAAAAGATTATTTAATGACAAAAAAACTTTTTTTTAAATAAACTTTTGTTTGAAACTGTTTTCATAAACTCAGTATGAACCAGGTATTTAAGCAATTAACTCAGTAGGTTGTTATTTTCACTTGTTTAAATTAAATTCTCGAAGTGTTTTGGTACGACCTTAACGAATTTAATGTTTTATGGACTGGCTAAGTGAATAAGTAGCCAAAAGTATTTAAAGAGGTAAACCAACCCAGGGATAAACCAATAGTTTCAGAGGTAGCTCCCATCAATTTCGAACTTAATTAAAATAATTCCTCCATCTTACTTCTTTTTTATTATCAGATTTTAAATCTACGGGGATAAATGTTAGCACATTGTGTTGGAGTGTTGGAAAATATTTGATTCCGTTGAATATCTCTTTTTTTATAAATCATAGCACGGTAGTTCATCAGGCCAAGTTTAAGCATAGACACCTACCTACTATGTTTACAGGTAAATAAATAAATGAAGAAACAAAAATCATGATAGATGGATGTTATTCACCATCCGATTGGTTGCGTAGGGTACGTCCAACTTGCACAAACACATTATATTATAATTTAAATCATTACGAAACGATAATTCCTTGAAAATTTTATGAAGGGTACACAATATCATAGTAAAAATATTCATAAACTTGTCAAATTCCGAGTCTTAAAAGGTGGATAGTAAGTACTCCTGAAAAGTTAAAAAAAAGCTCATATGGATCCGGCAATGCCTTGTTTATGAGGTCAGGAAATTAATAACGTAAAAAGCACTTCGTGAATCGTCTAAGATGGACATAACTTATAAGAATATGAAAAACAGGTCATATAAATTTAATTAGGTTTTTATAGCCTTTTCCTTGTGAAGCCGATTCGATCGGAACCGAAGTCAAAACAGTGTTTAAATTTTTGCTGACTTAATTCTATGACTTATGAAAATTCATTATTTTAATTTATAATAGTAGGACAAGCTCATATATTTGATAATTGTTTCTTATTTAATAAAATAAAGTAATGAAATGACTTCGTTATTTTTGACCCAAACTTGATATAAAATGTGGCAACAGAGCGCTGTCATTTTTATATATGAAGGTACGTGTGTACGTACCTATATGTGTGAGACATTTGAAACATAAATATTAATACTATAATTTTAGTACTTAAAACAAGTTTTATTAATTGGACAATTTTATTATATTATTTATTTATTTAAGTGCTAAAACTTTCCTATTTTCGACTGCCTACTATCATGGCTTCCTTGTTGATTGTCTTTTTATCTTTTTTATTTTGTCTCAGCTGCATATATGGGCGACGTTGCCAAACCTCCGGTAATAAGTATTAGATATATTTATTCGGGATCCAAGTATTAACATAGATTCCGAAAACATAACCGAAATTATTATTCTGAAATTTTGTAAAATTTTCAACCATAGAATTTAAAAATGTACAGCCTGGAAATCACAGTATAAAAAGAATCACTGAATACTAGAAGAAGAATAAAAATAATGAATAAATAAATAATAATAAATCACTGAATACTAGAATCATAGATACTAGAAGAAGTTTTACTATAGCAAAGAAATGTAATAATAAATTAAGTATATCTTTGTTTAGGTACCCACAAAACAACAAAACAAAAACAGCGAAGATTCCAAGACAAAACGCAATCAACCTTGAGAAGACATATCTATTATTAAATCTTCAACTATGTTGTAAATCAAGGCCACCATAACATTTATTACACAGTTTATTAATAGATCTTTCAACTTGAAAAGTCATCAACACCATTCAAATCAATTACAATATACACAAAAAAAAAATCATTTATATCAAATCAAACTGGAACCATTTGTGCAACTAACCAGTGAACAGTGCAAAATTGTGCAATTCAACAATGTAAAGTGAAGTGAATTTGTTTTTCTTAATTGGAAATAATGACACAAAAACGCGTCTATTTTATGTCAAAATCAAAATTAAAATTATGTAACAAAAGCGAATCAACTACAAATTATGTAAATTAGTGTCTAGAATATGATTTAACATTACTTTTTTTTTATACAAAAATCTTAAAGTTAGACATCATTAGGGGTACCTAAAAGGCCAAAATGTATTTGGAATGGTATTTTATTTTAATAATTTGTACAAAATTTTGTACAAGTGCATCACAATTTTATCGATCGTATCCACATAAATATCATGTGACGTCACGTTTGGATGATGATAGTTTCGAAATACGAAGTTCGAGTACACTATCCACACCAGTTGTGATGATGACAACAACGAATGCATTAAAGAATCATAAATTTCGACATTCAAATCGTTATACAAAATTCGATAAATTAATACATCATATGAAAAATTATGATTTGACAAGAACGACAACAACAGTGTCTACACCAACAATAACAACTACCGAACGGAGGAAGAATTTATTTTCAAATTATTATTATTGGGGTAATAAGAAACACTCAGTGAATAAAAATAGTGGTGGTAAAAAATCATCATTGCAGTCGTATGATAGTTATGATAATAAAAAGTTTAATAATAAAAAACATAAATACTCGAGTTCTAAGAGCTCTGAGACAGCGAAAGGTGGTGCTAGTTTTGATGAGTATGACGATAACATTGATGATGATTCTGAAATTGAAAGTGAACCTAATGAGTATGATTTAAGGGTAAGCTTAAAATTGTTTTCATTTATATTATATGTATTTTATATAGAGAGAGATTTTATATATATTGCTTATTACAACTATCGGTTTAAGGTCCTAATTATGTGGTCCATTCAATGTCGTTATATCCGGTTTCGACTGTATTTAATAGTACATAATTTTTACAATTTTAGTGTAGACTAGCTTATATCCATGGCTCGCGTTTTACTGTTTTATCTCCCGCTTCCGTCATCAGAATAAAACCTCAATGTAATTTCTCACCGCTTCCACTCCTTTAAATATTTATCGTTCCGACCGCTTCCACTACTTCAAATTTATCGACCCTTCCACCAAATTTATATTTCAGGGACTATTTTCGAATTTTATCTTCGTTAATAGAGATAAAATAAAATAACAGGTTTAAGTTAAGTCTATTCATAAGTTTTTTAACAAAAAAGTATCGCCAAAATCGGTCCAGATTTTTTGCGTGATGCCCGAATAAACAAATAAAACTTTTAACTAAAAAAATTATTATTTTCTAGCAGCTGACTAGTTCCGTTAGTTATAGCATTTTCAAAACTGTGTTCTCAGTTTAAAAAATGTAGAATCGCTAAATTACATTCGGATTTTTATTTAATTTTATTTAAAATTGCTTATAAACAAAGTTTTGTCACAGGCTTCGGAAAAACTAAACCCTTAAAATTCTTTTTGGTTTATTCTACTTCGAAAATTATAAAGGGGATTACTAAAAACTCAGATTCGTTACGATATAAAATTTTCTCACCGTTATTTTAAAGCTAATAAATTGTACTGTTGTTGGTTAGGTTAACGTGTTACGTTTAAGACTTTTGCACGTGATAAAATTGAAAAAAGTCGATAATACCGTTATTATATTGAATATAAAATGATAATAATTATAATTATTAATATTCAACAAATAACTATTAAAGAAAAATTATTATTCATCTCACTTCTTATACTATACATAGGTATATATCAATAATTAATTGTCAATATCAATACATGTAATTGATTGATTGTACGATTATTGATTATTTTTTCTTTTCTTGTAATACATTAAAAACCAAGCCATTGAACAACATTAAATTTATACACACATACATTTACACACATATATGAGTGCACTGCACAGCAAAAAAAGGTCCGCACTTTGAAAAATTAATTTAAATTATTTTCTTAGTTTTTTTTTTGTGCATATCAACTACATTTTTAGACCCAGTATATGTAAATATACAAGGTATATTAAGATTAGTCCCGACTTTGTAACGCTTGAAAATATTAATCGTATGTTTGGCATATTATGTTCATAAAATGGCCTAATTTTCGCATGTCCGTTTGTCCGCCCGTCTGTGAACACGATAACTCAAGAACGAAAAGAGATATCGAACTGAAATTTTGTTTTTGTGTTCTAGAGCCAAAAAGTAAGGTCAATTTCGTTAATGGGCAAAATCGGACCATGTTTGGGCCAAATGGGCAAAAACTTCCTATCTTTGAAACCGTAAGAGATATAAAATTTCAAAAATCTTTTAATTGTCAAATTTGTCCATAAACTCAGTATATACTGGGTATTCAAACAATTAACTCAGTTAGTTGTTACATTACTTGTTTTAAATTTTTGTATGTTTTTGTTGATATGGGGGTAAAATTGCAACAAAAAAAAACCTTATTATTTACTGCAAAAAATTTATAATTAAAAAAAGGATTTTATTTCATAATCCAGTCATCTTAGGCTATGATGGGGATCAACCTCGGAATGACGGATAAGAAGCTGAAAATTTGTACAAATACATATTTTGTCATTCTAAATGTTCAAAAGTCCTCAAAAGTCGCAATAAATATCATGTTCGTGTCTTAAGATATTCAAGGTCAAAGGTAGCAAAAATCAGTTTCTCGTAAATATCTCGTTTCATATGCTTTAAATCGTATTTGCATTTATTACAAAAATTGTAGACCATTGAATTCTCTACAAATTTTACATCAAGCAATTTGTTATATGTTTAACCGTTTTTGAGATAGAGGGCGTTTTTGAGATAGAATAAAGTAAGTTTCTTCTTCTTCATCATTATCGCCTTCTTCTTCCAATCGCTCAAGAATTTTTGATTCATCATCATCATCTTTTTTTATCTTCGACGTCTTTTTTCATCAAAATCTTGATGAAATGATGAATCTTGATGAAATGATAATATTCTTAGAGATACATATTTACGAAAAACAGATTTTTGACTTTGAATATCTTATATCTTTGTGATAATATTTAGAAGGACAAAATTAAGTTTTGTTCAAATTTTCAGCTTCTTATCTTTCATTACGAGGTTCAACCCCTAAGAGGACTGGATTATCAAGGTTTTACAAGAAGCGTAAAACCTTCAATCCATACTTTTTATAATGTTCGCTACGGCATCTTGGTTGATTACTTCCCATTCCTGCACTAAAGTTATTATGAGCTCCTAACTCCTGAAAGCTCCGAACTTTCAGGAGGGGTAATGCATATTCTGATACGTCGGCGGACATTTATTCAGAAAATTAGTGTTAAATAAATAACATTTGAACTTTTAAACCGAATAATAATAAAAAAACTAAAAGTTCCATTTAATTTGCATAATTCGCTAATTAGCAATTTTTTTTTGTTCTTATTGAGTCCACCGCAGCCAACATGGATATCGTTTTGATATCTTTGACATCTTTACTTCAAATGTCGTTAAACTTCGCTGAAAGTTAGTCACTGTAATAAAAACAGTTCGAATCGTGGTAAACCTCGTAGCCTCATCATTTAGATGTTTCGTTGTTTTATTTAAAAGATGGATTTTGGTCATAGCAGACATGAGTCGTGATAAACCTCGTGGCCTCATCATTTAGATGTTTCGTTGTTTTATTTAAAAGATGGATTTTCGTCATAGCTGACATGAGTCGTGGTAAACCTCGTGGCCTCATCATTTAGATGTTTCGTTGTTTTATTTAAAAGATGGATTTTGGTCATAGCAGACATGAGGACACATCTACAACAAACCACAAATTTGTATGCCTTAAAATACAGTCGGCTAAATTATCTAACTTTTGATAAAAGTCTGGTCATAGATAAGATTCTACAAATGTTTGGTTATTAGAAACGTGTACTTACTAAACTTGAGCTAGAAAAAAGTGGAAAACTGTAAAATCACGGAGAGGCTTTTCAATTTTATTCATACAAGTTATTAGTTTTTTCAACTGTTCTGCGGAATCTTGTATAACACCAATGTTATATTATATATTATAGATATGGTTATTATAAATAAATTACCTTATATAAATTGTTATTGTACCTATTTATATTAAACGTTTGTATAAACTTGTCATCTACAGTTATCAACTTGTAAAATATAATAATTTTATGTACATTATATAAACCATATTTTGACAAAATGGAAACCCGACTTCAAAAATCAAATATTCTATAACAAAAAATGCACTAAAAAGTAAAAAAATAATTGCATATTCTTGTGCCAATTTTAGTTCACCTAAGCAAAAATTTTTAAATATATATGTACAATTATTGTTATTTTTGGAGGCGGTGTCCAAAAGTTATGTGAATTTCTCTATGCTGACAGAGCCTCCAAAAATAACAATAATTGTACATATATATTTAAAATTTTTTGCTTAGGTGAACTAAAGTTGGCACAAGAATATGCAATTATTTTTTTACTTTTTAGTGCATTTTTTGTTATAGAATATTTGATTTTTGAAGTCGGGTTTCCATTTTGTTAAAATAGGGTTTATTTCTCGCTTTTTAGTGACTTTGAAGTTCTATAACTGATTTTATTTGTCTAAATATGGGTAGACCAACTAAACGACCTACTAACTTTTAGTGCATTTTTTTATAACACTTTTTTTTTTATACAATTTTTTTTTTTTTAAATTTTTAGTGCATTTTTTCATAACAAATTTTCAGTTTTTTTTACATTTTTTTGAAGTCGGTTTTTAAAAAAATTTTCTTTTTTCCCATTATGAATGAGTATACCTTATACCTTTTTCCCATTATAAATGAGGATTTTCCTCGATTTCCCGGGGATCCCCTCATTTCCCATTATGAATGAGTATACCTTATACCTTTTTCCCATTATAAATGAGGATTTTCCTCGATTTCCCGGGGATCCCCTCATCAGAATGGGATTTGGTGCCAATGGGACCAATGGGAAACCAAATCCTTTAAAACAAAAGAAAAAAAAATCAAAATCGGTTCATAAATGACGGAGTTCTGAGGTGACACACATGAAAAAAAAAACAGACGAATTGAGAACCATCCTCCTTTTTGAAGTCGAGTTAATAAAATGATTTAAAATGACCTGAATGACATCCAGTGTATACATATTTAGAAAGAACTTACAAGTACCTACTGTGATATGATAACAAGTGTGTAGGTACTTACATTTACGATAAAAGCGCGCGACGCGGATAACCTCCAACATTCAAAGGAAAGCAAGTAGACATTTCACACAAATTTTCCATTACTTCTTTTGTTAGTATTCAAAAGTATTCAAAAGTTTCAAAGTTTCCAGCATCGGTTAAGGGGTAAATACTTAAAGGATTGCTTTTTCCGAATATCTGAAAAACGTTTTCGGCAAAACTTTTATAAAACAACGATTCCATCTAGTAGACGTAGAGAATGGCCAAAATATATAAACATAATATAATATATTCTAACCACATTTTAAGTGATATTTTTCTACAGTACGTTGTTTTTACCCGACTACATTATTTAAAATGTATAAATAGCGTCAAAAGTCGAGCTATCATTTCAAAATTTTATACTTGATTTGCGCCTTATTTATTCGGTATTCGCAAAAATTCTTCAGACAAATGTTGTTCATTATAACTATACTAACAACTTTTATTCGAAACATTTTTCCGAAATTCGAATAAATAATGCACAAATTAATTATAAAATTTTGAAATGATAACTCGACTTTTGACGCCATTTGTACAATCAAAGCCCATACATTCTGTCAAAGATGGCGACCAGAATTTTTATTATCAAGATCATAAAATGGGTTGGTACGTATTCAAATTTAAAATAGTAATAGATAATTTTATGACCACAGAGCAAAAAGCCAATAAGGTGTGGTCACATTTTCAATAATCAATAATATATCATCCTGGTTTATGGGTCTGTGGCCATAAAATTCTCATTCGATTACTATTTGAAGTTTGAATTTAAAACCAAGCTTTTTAAGATTAATATAATAAAAATTCTGGCCAGCATTTTCGACAGGTTATATGGGCTTTAATTGTACCTCTTTAGCCTATTTAGCGTATATGGAAATCTGCTTTTACCGAGTAAAATATTTTATTTATTTATATTTATATAGGTTAGAATTCAAAAAGTCATAAAAATATTTTATCACAAATTGATTAGTGGGTAAACGAATTTATAATTTATTGTAGATTAACATTCCTAACATTTGGAACGAATTGATTTGATTCCAATCACATTTAAATATAAACACAAATGAATTTTATGACCAATCATAAATATAAATTTCGTTGATTTTTATTTAAAAAAAAAACCATTGAAGTCAATCTTAGTATATAGTTTTTATTTATTTGTGTCTCATTAAATTATTAGTTTTAATTATAATTGTGATGGTCATGACAGAGTCGAAAAAAATACTACAAATAATTAATACAAACGGTTACTATTATATCCACGCGACCAACGTCGGGCTGGCCATAGAGTCAGGGTATCCTGCGTGGGGGCACCAGTCCAAGTGGGCGAGTGGTGGTCTAAGGCATTATGTCTGCGCAGTATGCCTGTACTTGAAAACTGGGAGGTTATGTGTTCGATTCTCGACATCGGCAGTTTGTCAATTATTAAGAAAAAAAAAGGGGCGGTTAATTGACTAAACTGTTGGCGTATGGGCAAGAACGAAGTAACCGGCTATGCTTGAGAAGGTTTTCTGCAGTTTCCTTCACGAACTTCAGCTGAATATCGGCATAGTTCCTATCATAGTCGGCTGCAGCCGCATATCCTACCAATTCCTAGTCTATACACAAAAATTCTTTCCACTCCACTCACATCCTCACATCCTTAGGCATCCCAATGGACCTTATGGCCGAAGCGTAGCCCGTCCAGGGCAGCCTCTACAATCTGTCTATCTATTTATCCTGCGTGCGCTCCAGAGGCGTACTACTTACACGCTAAACAGTTTATACACGGATATGGAGATAGGAAGAAGAGCCGGAAGATATCGGCGAAAGTGGCTTAGATCAAACAGCAAAGAACGCTATTTATTTGCCCCGGAAAGATTCGGATGTCTGCTGAAGTTGATTTTCCTAGACATAGAATCGGATCTTATCAAGGATAACAAGAATAGCAGCTTTTACGAACGATTTATTGAAAATCGAGCTGAAATTTCTTCTCTATTAAAAAAAATGTTAATAGGTTAGCTGCAGTTATAACAAATGGAACTTTTTACAATAAAAATTTACGACTTTGAAAATAAAAATTTCCAAAAACTCTTGGTTATTTGATTATTTTTTTCATTTGTATTTGCGGATAAAGCCACAATCCCATCCAGGCCGGTATGTCGTCGGTAATGTGCAGTATATCCTTAAAGCTATACTAATATTGGGAAAAACTTCTTGCAAGTCATGTTTTGGAAAGTATTCGACGTAATTTTGGACAATCAAATAATTTTTAGAAACGTTTTAAAAGTTTAGTTTTAAATTTTGCGTAAATTTGCTGGTAACGCCCTACTATTCTGCACTGCACGCCCAGTAAAACGGGCTTTTTCAAACATGTTAATTTTTCGCCCCTTGAATCCGCCGCCCAGGGCAGGTGCTCCGGTTTGCCCCCCACCCTAGATCCGGGGCTGCCAAATATGCGAGCTGTAATTTGAACATGCTATTTTTATGGTGACATTTGATGCCAACCTCGGTATTACATGCTGGATTGTGTATAAATACATCATTCCGATAAAGTGATTAAATATTATATAATATGATTGGTATATAATATCATAAGCACCATGATTCAATATTCCAAAAGAATGTTAAATAATTTTTATTACTATAAAAATGTAGTTTAGTGAATGTCTTCTTATCGCCACGCCAAAAGGTTATCAAATCTTTTTTGGCAGTAAAAATAAAATTATGTACAAAATTAATAAACATAATATAAAGTAATATTTATAGTGGGCACATTTATTAATTAAAAATTATGTTTAATAATTTTTTATTAAATGGTTTTTAATACTGATTATTATTAAAGGATTATCTAATTACGGTCTTTTATTTTCAAGAACCAGATTATTGAGTTATTAGTCATCAATAATGTAATGTAAAGAAACAATTTGGTTAAAAATAAAGATTTTTTCTAATAAATGCAAAAGTATAGTTTGCAATGAGATGTGAGCTAGGAAAATACTCAAAACCATTTTCTGAAAATTAAGTTACGTAGTTTGAGTCTTCATAAACAAAGTATCTATATTAATATCATAAAGAGGTTAAGTTTGTAAGTTTGTGTTAGTTAATCTCCGAAACTACTGATCCGATTCTGCACAAAATTATTTCACTGACAGGAAGCTTCACTATTGTCAAGCGACATAGGCTGTAACAAGTTTGCAATTCATACATCCGTGTCTGCATGGCAACAATGCCAAAAACCTAAATTTTAAACGGTGCGAAATAGAGAGTTAATATAAATATATTAAAAGTAGACAAATTAAAAAAAAAATCGTTTAAGAGGGAATCGGTAAAACATACACCCGATTTCAATTTAATAGCTTCATATTTAATTAAAGGTTGGTGTTACATGTTCTCAATAAACAAGCTTGTGACATGCCGTTTACTATTCTAAATTTGGTATTCGTGATTGAATTTCATTAGATTCATTACTTTTCATTTATTAAAATATTTGGAAAAACGAACGAGCGCGTGTATAACGACACGCGAAAATCAAGTCAGCAAAAATTTTAATCGGAAAGTGAAAGAAATTAATTGAACGTTTTATAACGTAAAAATATTCCAAAATGTTTCAATCCTCAGAGTCAATTCTTATCCCGAAGTTACGAATCCAATTTGCCATTTGGATCCAATTTGGTCATAGTGGTTTCGAAGGAAACGAAAAAGCAGATACCTTAGCAAAGAAGGGAGTCGGAATACCTTTCATTGGCTCAGAGCCTTTCTTAGGAATTGCAAGGACTGCATGTAAACAGGTGATCAAACGAGTGGATAAATGCTAAACACCGTGATCCCTGGGAAAATGTACCGCGGCAAGAGCTCGGGAAGGTACTGCTTCAGAGTGCAACAAAGAGGATATCTTTCGATGCACTGAGAATGAACAGGATGAAACTGCGGAGGGTTACCGGATTCATTACCGGGTATTATCCCCTGCGGAAGCATCTGCACACAATGGGACTCCATAATGGGTTCATTGTGTGCAGATTGTATGGCGAGGAGGAAGAAACATCCAGCCACATTATCGTTCACTGCGAACCTCTAGGTTATAGCAGATACAGGATATTCGGTGCATCGCACCCCGAATATATAAACCTTCAGGAAGACCTGATAAGCAAGCTTCTGGTTATTGCCAACATATGGGAGAAGCAAGTCTCGTCAGGCTAAGGTAAAAGGGGGAGCACAATGGACCATAAGGTCGAAGTGCAATACTTACTAGACCCCAAGATGTATCTATCTATCTACTTTTCATTAGCCTTTTACTTTATTATCGTTAAGCTTCACATCAGAGGTGGGCACAGACAGCTCGTCTGAGCCTTACGAGCTCTCCATAAGCTGGGTGAGAGTAAGTAAAGAAGGTATGTTTTGAAGCAAGACGGAACGATGTTTCAATACAGGTTGTCCTACCGATTATTGCCCAATAATTTATTCAATCAATTTAGAAATAGTTTTATAAAATATTTATTGTTTAAATAATATCTTTTACAGTATGGAGAGATACACCAAAAAACATAATAATAATAATAATAATAATAACAATAATGATAATAATAACAATAATAATAATAATAATAATAATCTGAACTTATCCAAGACTGCTTGCGATGTCTTCTCCATTATTAAATTCACGACTTTTATTTTTTTTGAAAAACAAATTATGCGAAAAATAATTTCCACTACTACAAATAGTACTTTTCACTTTTTCAATTCAAAGTAGACTAACTCGAAGAACTCAAATTCCCACTTTATGTAAAATTTAACTTAATTCATCAAATTCCCATGACACTATACTGAGCATACTCCATACGAAGAAAAAATAATTAAATCAGGTAAATAATTCTTTATTAGTTCTCGGATATGAATAGTAAAATATTTAGACAAATCATTTGGAATTTCCAAAACTTTAATTCTATTTAAATTATCCTTTGCAAAAATTTCCCTCTTTTATTACAATGGTCCAGCGGTAAACTTAAAGGTTCAAAAGATTTATATATATTGTTTATATATTTTTATTTTATTCATACACAAATATGATATATACTAAAACGGTACATTTTATGACCCTAATTACCAGCCCAAAATTCCAGAGTATGTATTGAATGATTGCTTGTATTGTATTATTTACTTTGTATAATAGTGACCATAAAAAAGATTTGGTATTATTATATTTTTTTCAGAAAATGTTTTAATTAAAAAAAGAAAATATTAATAATTGGTAGGTTACCCTGTATTAACTCTATCTCTCTTCCCTACCTCTCACTCAGAGCTTGGCCGAGTCATCTCCTGCCCACCTATGCTTCACATTGCTAAGAGAATGTCCATGTTTTTAAATGCCAACTTAGAACAAAAGTGTTTTATGTCAATGTGTTATTAATTTATTTATTTATTATGTGCATATTTTTTAACTGTTTTTTGTAAATTCGCATCTATCGATGTTCAGGTATATTACTTAAATGTCAAAAAGTAAATTCTAGTCACTTCCGTTGGTATAATATAATCAAAAGGCAACCATACTGCCAATGGATAAATAGACAAAGTTAACAAACAAAAAAAAAAAAATACAATTTAAAAAAAAGTTACAAAAGTAATTTGTAAACGTGGTCAAATTCAACAATGTCTTATGAAACTGAATATAATTCTTACACTATTTAAAAAGAATGTAACATTGTAAATTAAATTGAATTTACATGTAAATAATTCTATAAAAATACTAAAATTCTTTTGTTAAGGCACATTTGAATGAGATTTAAATCTCAAATAAAACTAATAATATACTTAAATCACATCACATATATATTACATATCTACAATACGTCATTTTAGCACGTTTTTGAAGCAACATTAAGAAAAAAGAGGAATAGTAACATTTTTAAGCTTATAATAAAGCATTATTTGTAATCGTTCTTTTAAAATCGCATGTGCAATTTCAACTATGCAATTTATGTGTTCAGTTTGTGTGTGGTTTTATAGCATTACTATTGTCTAGGTATTTCATTTTTTTATAAAAAGAATCTTTATTGTAGCTAAACAATAACAATAGCAAAAAACAACAACAAACACAGTAGTTTGAAACGTGTATGATTACATTGATTCAAAGATTAACACATAAATAATCTCTTATAATAGAATACCACTCACACTGTAGGCATGCATGGTGTATTTGTGATTTGTGTGTATACACCACACCGATGAGCATAAAATACACACACTGTAACATACAATATACAAACGAACTCTGCTGAAGTAACTACTCCTCTGGCTTTCAATGATACCGAATTGAAGAGCTTGGCTAGGACGAAAGAGGTCACCTAGATGTGGGTTCCAAGACACTAGGGAAAGGAGCCCGTAAAGGAGCCGCACCTCCCCAAGTCGGACAGACCTCCCCAAGTCAACCGGAACCATATTTAGGAATAACTAGGAGGTAGACTACATTTTCCCTTAACGAATGGGTGGATAAGTCTATGTACAGGAAGTGAAGGTACAAATAGGTAAAATCAGCTGGGTAAAATGCCTCAAGGTCAACCTGGCTTATGGGAAAAAATCGGAAAGAGATAAACCTTCTGTTTGGGTTGCTTATCAGGCATTGCAGGCTTAAAAGGCATCTATCCATCACGAGATTGGAGGACAATGCGATCTGCCCGATCTGTAACGAGTGGATGATACGCCCTTCCACTTTCTGGTGGAAAGTCCCTACATAGCCAAAATGAGGTATCCAATCTTCGATACCTCATTCGCAAAGAAGTCGGGTAGGTTCGACAACGAACACAAAGCCAGTGGAAACGAAGCTAGAGGGAAGGGATTTCTTAGCTTCAGCTTCACCTACACTACTACTACTACTACTTACTAAGAACTCCAATTATCCGGATTAATTGGCACTGTACCTGATTCGGATAATCAAATATCCGACTATTTCGATAATCATCGACTCTGGATTTGGTTAATTGGCAAACAGGTGATTGAACTACTTCGTACTTATTTTGAAATAATGTGTTCTTAAGGTGTGGAATAACTGAATACTCGGGCAATTAAAAGAAAATCTATAACATACATTATCTAGAATAATTGAACAGACGGAATTCAGTTGGTCCTCAGGATAGTGCAAGTTTTTGTTCGTACAACTTTCGGATTGTTTCTATTTCCGATAATTCGTGCATGAAAGCTATTTAACGTGTTAGAAAATTGTACTTAATCCATCCAATACGCAGGTCACCCTTTCGCGTAAGGGCCTCATACACTCCTAGAATCGGAGAAGTTCAGTACTGAAATCCTAAACACCAAAAACAAGTTGGGCGAACATATCAAACAACAAGAAACTGGGCCTAACTAACCCAACTACCTATAGATGACAAAAACGTTTTCTCTCTCTATATTTTTTACTGCCTGACTGGTTGGTCACGTTAAAACGGCTGATCCGCCTTTGATGAGTCTTACACTGCGGGTAGAAGATAATTTTGATCTTCCAGCCTTTTAAACAGTTCGAAATGTAGCACAATTTAGATACAAAAAAAATTTATCTCATTAAGACATAAAATAAATAATTTTTGCTTAAATAGGGGTAACACCGTTGCAACGGCTAGTATTATAATATTTTTGTAGTAATTAGGAAATAAATTATCGATTTTATATGTCAACACAGCTGTTTTATAAAATTTTGCTAAAAATCAAAAATTATATTTATCCATACATAATTTTTAGGTTAATTACATGTAATTTAATGCTACATTGAATACATCTGCGTTATTTTTCGAACATAAAAGATTATACTAACAATTACATACATATGTCGTTTTGCTTTCATTCTATTCACAATATTTTTCTAATAAAATTCATGTTATCAAAAAGAAAAAAAAATTATTTGTGATTTATTGTACATTTTATGTGTTTTTGTCATTGATGACGAAGTAATTGTTATAGGGATTATACATTATGGATCCCTTGTGTGTATCCAAAGCCGAAGACAACAATGTATGATTTATAATCATATACACTAAGGGAGGACGGGTCACATTGATGATTCTAATTAGATTGAACGTTGGGCAAGGCATGGTTAAATACATTACTCGGCAAATAATATTTTCCAATTAGATGGTGCAAATGAATCACTGTGTGATGTGTTGTGAACTATGACATGTCAAACGTTCAACGATATTGGTGTATACAGGGTGAATCGAATCAATCGCATACTAGCACTTGCCTCCATTTCTTTCTATGATCCTCCCGACATGTAGGATTATCAATAGAAATAACATCCAATAGAAATCGATAAATTGATCATCTCCCCGAAACAGACGAAGACCACTCGTGATTGGTTCAAAGATATGATAAACAAACACCAAACCACTCAAAATAGAGTGCTAGGGAAACATGCAGCAAGTAATAAAAATCTATTATTATTTTTCCATTAATTAAATAATATTTATGTTAAATTAAAATTTTAGATGAAAAAATAATAATATTCCCACCACCTACTTCTACCAACTTATTTTTACCTATAGAGGTAAAAATAAATGAAACCAATTTTGATACGCATAACCATAATTTAAAATTATTAATATTGCAAATTCACTGCATTTCAAATAAAATACTGAAACGAATTCAGTTTATAATAATTGTTTTCAAATATTTATTTGCGTTTACAAATAAATAAATAAATTATTCTTCTAAAACTTTATTAATTAATATAAAAATATTATTAAAATCAGATGTGAAGGCCTTATATCCTCTATATAGTCTCTTTATTGAGGCTGTATGCCACTTTATTAATTGTTCCTACCTGTATTTAAATAACATAAACTCATGACGTTGAAGCTACGTGATTTATTATAACGAATGTGAAAAAAGTAACCAAGATGAAAGTTGCAATATTCACAAAATTAAAATTTTATAAATATAACAGTTACAAAAAATATTTCCAAGTGATAAATTGCAGTAAAATATATTTTACAAGATTTTATTTAACTTCACCTTTTAGTTAGTATATGTGGTTTAAATTTTGCAATCAAAATGTTGACTAGTTCTACTTGAGTTAGATTTTGACACGTGTATTAAATCACGTGACAGTACAATATAGTATATCTATTATCGTTCTATATAGATAGAATTCGAAAATATTCGCTGAAATTCACCGGGAAGTTTCACTCTCTAGAGTATCTAGATATATTAAGAGATACATTTTTTCAATATCACACAGTATAGATAGTTTTATGAGGTAAATTTTAATTTTAAATAAAATATGTTCGGTAAAAGTTTGAGGTATACTATAAATTTTAAAGGCTTAAGATTTTGTATCTATATCTGTATCTAGATATTAATTTATTTTGAGTAACTGTATCTGTATCTAGATTCATTTAAAAAGTATCGGTTACAGCATTGCTTCTATATTGCATACATTGATTGCAGTTTCTGCATAGACGTAATCATAAAAATAATTATTTATTATACCTATAAATATTATATACCTATAAATACACTCGAAATAGGAGTTAAGGGTGATGGGACAAGAGAGGTGGTTAAAGAGGTGAAGTTGGAGATCTCGTAATTATGATTTACCAAAATCGTTAATGTTGCTTATGTTAGCTGATTAAATACTTCATAAACGTTGAATATATTATGGCTGTGGACTAGGGTTGTTGATAAAATATCTTTATTAGAACTATCGATATTGAATAATATTTTTGGATCAATGTATCGATAGTTCAAGTATCGATATCGATATTTATTTTTAGTTTTCATTTTCCGTTTTTTTCGTAAATCACTAAGCTATATTATCTTTTTTTCACTCGATGATATACTTCCGCGTTCTTAAAACCAAACGCACAATAAAAATCAGCCAGAAAGTGGCCACTCCACTTATACGCTAATAAAACCTATAATTTCCTTACCCTCATTTTCAAGTTGAAGACTCTCTCATTGGATATAGAACTACTTCGATTTCATTGTCTTTGCCGTATAGTTTTGCCAGATTTTAATATATGACATTTGTATATTGTTGGCGCTTTACCGTTTTTTACAATTTCTACCGTTTTGCCGTCTTTTTCCTTAGTATACCGTTATTTAAATTTTTTTAAACCGAAAAGAATTTATGAATTTTTTTTAATAAATATATTATATTTGCTTAACAGACTATATAATTAATTTTTGAATTAACCTATTATTTTTTTTAAATAGAGTCGATATATCGAAAAACCGATATACTTAAAATTATCAACAACTCTATATGGACTGAAGTATTTCTTAAAATTGTAATTCTAGACCCTATATTAATTTTCGAAAGCATACAAACATTTTGATACCTTGGATATCTATATCTTCAATGCGTTATTTTTAGAGAGAATGATAATCCGTTTGACAAAGTAATGTATACATTATATTTATTTTATTTTCTTTACTAAACTATTTTACCTATCCCAACAACCTTAATAATAAGTGTTGTTTTGTTCTATCGAATATGTTTAAAAAAATTAAATTATGAATGAAAAATTATAAAATGTACTTATTTTTTTACATAATAAATATTAAGTAAATAAACATGTACTTAATATTATATTATGTATTGGCATGTACACACCAAGATGTTTGTTTGAAATGTAAATATTTAAGTTTTTAATAATACGCCAGTTAGTAGAGGATCAATTTCCAAAACAGGGGCCGGTATGATGCAAAAGTTGGTGTAGTACTTTTTATTTTTTTTGACTTGTATGTAAAAACATGTAGATAACAAAAATGCTAACACGGGCGATCGCTTCCCGCGAAGTTTAATCTATCTTTTGAACGGTGCAAGAAAAAAGTTGTTTATATGATATATAAATTATTTTATATTTAAAAATTTTCTCTATCTTGCACCGTTTTAAAGATAGGTTATAACAGGGATGCATGAAACAAAAAATTTATACGTGTGATCATTTGAAAAGTTACCATTTCCAGGCTGCAGACTCATATCACGGTTTTTAACAAACTTGGAAAAAATCGTCGTTTTTTAACCGTAATTATCAACCATACTACTTAATCGAATTATTAAGTTGTGTTAATTGTTCGACGCAGAATTCAATGTTCTTTAATTGGTTATGGCATGACTTTTACGCTAGGATTCATCATCTAGGAGTTATAGGCGCAAAAACAAAAAAAGTTCAACAATACCGAGTTTTTTTTGCTGTCAAAAGTGGTCACGAGGTCGCCTGTGTTAGCATTTTTGTTTTTTTACATGTTTGTACACAGATACACAAGTTTAAAGTAATAAAACAAAAATTCAAAATCAGTTCATAAATGACGGAGTTCTGAAGTGACAAACATTAAAAAAAAAATACAGACGAATTGAGAACCATCCTCCTTTTTGAAGTCGGGTTAAAAAGTACTACACCACCTTTTCAATCATACAAGTCCTAGAGGCCGAGCGATTTAACGCGTTATGCCTGCACAGTATGTCTTCTTGGAAACTGGGAGGTTATGGATTCAAATCCCGACATCGGCAGTTTGTCAATTATTAAGGAAAAAAAGGAAGGCACCAGTTCTTAGTCTATACATAAAAATTCCTTCCACTCCACTCACATACTCACATCCTTAGGCATCACAATGGACCTTATGGTCGAAGTGAAGCCCGCCCAAGGCAGCCTCTACAATCTATCTGTCTTTTGCATCATACAATACCTTTACTGACTGCCGTATAACTTAGTCGGGGAAAATTGTTGTATTGAACAAATTGGGATAATTATTTTGTTACAATTCTGACATCAAATATCTAGCAACTTTCTTTTACTGAATTGTATTTATCAAGAACTACATTCATTCAAATATTCAACATGTTTCCAATTTTTAAAAGGTTTTGAGGTAAAAATGCTTCGAGTAACTGTACTAAATACACTAAAAAGGAAGTATATTATAGCTCTCTTAAATAAATAAAATAATGATTGTCCGTCCACCTGCAAATATAACAATAATAATAATATTTGTATATTGCAAACATTTGAATAAATAAATAATTTTATATATATTTACAGTTGATTGAATTCATTTAAACGTTCTTAACGCACGTCAATGATGTTTTTATTTTAAAATTAAAACTTATATTTTATACGTTAGTGATAAAATAATTTCCCTTTGTAATGATAATGAATTTTTAACCCGACTTCAAAAAGAGGATGGTTCTCAATTCGTCTGTATTTTTTATTTTTATTATTATTTTTTTTTTTATGTTTGTTACCTCAGAACTCCGTCATTTATTAACCGATTTTGAATATTTTTTTTTTTGTTTTAAAGAGTTTGATTGGTCCCATTGTCACCAAATCGCATTCTGATGAAGGGATCCCCTGGAAATCGAGGAAAACCATCATTTTATATATGATAACTGATTTCTGCGAAATTTTTTTTTTATTGAAATATATACTCATTCATAATGGGAAAATAAGAAAATTTTTATAAAAACCGACTTCAAAAAAATTTTTACAAAAAAAAAACAAAAGGCTTGTAAAAAAAATTGAAAATCTGTAAAAAAATGCACTTAAAATTAAAAAAAAATATAATGGATAAAAAAAAAGTGTTATAAAGAAATGCACTAAAAGTTAGTAGGTCGTTTAGTTGGTCTACCCATATTTAGACAAATAAAATAAGTTGTAGAACTTCAAAGTCACTAAAAAGCGAGAAATAAAACCTATTTTGACAAAATGGAAATCCGACTTCAAAAATCAAATATTCTATAACAAAAAATGCACTAAAAAGTAAAAAAAATAATTGCAAATTCTTGTGCCAATTTTAGTTCACCTAAGCAAAAATTTTTTAATGTATATGTACAATTATTGTTATTTTTGGAGGCGGCTTCCAAATTTTATGTGAATTTCTCTATGCTGACACCGACTCCAAAAATAACAATAATTGTACATATACATTTAAAAATTTTTGATTAGGTGAACTAAAATTGGCACAAGAATATGCAATTATTTTTTTACTTTTTAGTGCATTTTTTGTTATAGAATATTTGATTTTTGAAGTCGGGTTTCCATTTTGTCAAAATAGGTTTTATTTATAGGTATACAGACTGTATTTTGTTTATCGTAATATACTGATTAGTATTATTTTAAAATTGAAACCCAACTATTCATATAAAGTGGAAATTTGTGCGATAATGAAATTATATATATGAAATAGTGGAACAATATTAGAATGGTAGAGTTTTACTTGCAAAACTGACTAGGTAGTCTATTTTATTAAGCATTGTGTGATATATTACATGGTATATTTTCTATATTACGAAAAAAAAACTTTATGCACTGTTAGATTTATATTATAATAATTAGAATATTAAAATGAAACCATTATACGTTTTAATAATGTGAATCAAAATTCTGTAAAAATGATGTTATGCTGGATTTGTTTTAATCAGCCAAAAATCCTTAGGAACTTGAAAAACGAGGGTAGAGAGTGAATAAACTAACGTTTTTGCAAAATATCTCGGAAACTATAACGATATCGTAAAAAATCGGTCTGTTACATTATATTATTGAAACAATTGTTTAATAAGTCTGTACAAAAATATTGGTTTTTGTATAGAAGAAAAACTAACTGAGTTAATTGCTTAAATACCCCATAATGAGTTTATGAAAAGAACAAAATCAAAAGTTGTTTATATTTGAAAAAACATATTTTGTCTTTAAATTTGTTTTCTATCACCTGCGGTTTCAAAGATGGTTATTTCTTGCCCTGACAGGGAAAACACGGTCCGATTTCGGTCCCATTCACGAACTTGACCTTTAGCTCTAGAACACACACACAAAATTTCAGCACGTTATCTCTTTTCGTTTTTGACTACGGACAGACTGACGAACATGCGGAAATGAACTAGTTAGGCCATTTTATGAACTGAACCAAAAATTTTTTTCTGCGATCAATATTTTCAACCGTTACAAATTCATGACTAAAGTCAAAATACCCTGGTATATATTATATATACCGGGTATAAAAATGAAGGTACAATAGGCATCAAAGTTGATGTTAGTTTTTAAAATTTTATAATTGATTTGTGGCTTTATTACATCATGCATTTTTTCGAAAATCGAATCAATTATAAAGACTAATATCAACTTTTGACGCCATTATACAATACAGCCTAATAAAATACGTCTGTGAAGTTGGCAGGACAAATTTATCTTAGCATACTACAATGTGTATAGGAATTTGCAGTTTTTTTGCAGTTATTTTGCAGTTCAACACATAAATTTGCAGTTCATTTATTTTTAAAAATAACCGTGTGCACTGCTAACTTCCGCGGAAGTTAGCAGTACAAGTTGGCGTACAGTGTTTAGGGGACCTCAAAAAAATTTGCGAATGAACCAGGAATTTGCAGTTTTTTTGCAGTTCTCCAATAAGCTCATTCCCGAATTTGCAGTTCAATTATTTTTTAAAATAACCGTGTGCATTGCTAACTTCCGAGGAAGTTAGCAGTACAAGTTTGTGTACAGCGCTTAGGGGACCTCAAAAAAATTTGCGAATGAACCAGGAATTTGCAGTTTTTTTGCAGTTCTCCGATAAGCTCATTCCCGAATTTGCAGTTCAATTATTTTTAAAAATAACCGTGTGCACTGCTAACTTCCGCGGAAGTTAGCAGTACAAGTTTGCGTACAGCGTTTAGGGAACCTCAAAAAAATTTGCGAATGATCCAGGAATTTGCAGTTTTTTTGCAGTTCTCCGATAAGCTCATTCACGAATTTGTCGTTCTATTATTTTTTTAAATAACCATGTGCACTGAAGTTAGCAGTACAAGTTTGTGTACACCGCTTAGGGGACCTCAAAAAAATTTGCGAATGAGCCAGGAATTTGCAGTTTTTTTGCAGTTCTCCGATTAGCTCATTCCCAAATTTGTAGTTCAATTATTTTTAAAAATAACCGTGTGTACTGCTAACTTCCGCGGAAGTTAGCAGTACAAGTTTGCGTACAGCGTTTAGGGAACCTCAAAAAAATTTGCGAATGAACCCGGAATTTGCAGTTTTTTTGCAGTTCTCCGATAAGCTCATTCCCGAATTTGCAGTTTATTTATTTTTCAAAATAACCGTGTGCGGAAATTAGCAGTACAAGTTTGCGTACAGCGTTTAAGGGACCTCAAAAAAATTTGCGAATGAACCAGGAATTTGCAGTTCTCCGATAAGCTCATTCCCGAATTTGCAGTTTATTTATTTTTCAAAATAACCGTGTGTGGAAATTAGCAGTACAAGTTGGCGTACAGTGTTTAGGGGACCTCAAAAAAATTTGCGAATGAACCAGGAATTTGCAGTTTTTTTGCCGTTCTCCAATAAGCTCATTCCCGAATTTGCAGTTCAATTATTTTTTAAAATAACCGTGTGCACTGCTAACTTCCGAGGAAGTTAGCAGTACAAGTTTGTGTACAGCGCTTAGGGGACCTCAAAAAAATTTGCGAATGAGCCAGGAATTTGCAGTTTTTTTGCAGTTCTCCGATTAGCTCATTCCCAAATTTGTAGTTCAATTATTTTTAAAAATAACCGTGTGTACTGCTAACTTCCGCGGAAGTTAGCAGTACAAGTTTGCGTACAGCGTTTAGGGAACCTCAAAAACATTTGCGAATGAGCCAGGAATTTGCAGTTATTTTGCAGTTCTCCGATAAGGTCATTCCCGAATTTGCAGTTTATTTATTTTTTAAATGAACTACAGTTTGTTAAAAAAACTACACTCATACTAACGTTATTTCATTATCGACATGATTTTATTAACGTCTGTGAACTTGGCAGGACAAATTTATCTTAGCATACTACAATGTGTATAGGAATTTGCAGTTTTTTTGCAGTTATTTTGCAGTTCAACACATAAATTTGCAGTTCATTTATTTTTAAAAATAACCGTGTGCACTGCTAACTTCCGCGGAAGTTAGCAGTACAAGTTTGCGTATAGCGTTTAAGGGACCTCAAAAAAATTTGCGATTGAGCCAGGAATTTGCAGTTTTTTTGCAGTTCTCCAATAAGATCATTCCCGAATTTGCAGTTCATTTATTTTTAAAAATAACCGTGTGCACTGCTAACTTCCACGGAAGTTGGCAGTACAAGTTTGCGTACAGCGTTTAAGGGACCTCAAAAAAATTTGCGATTGAGCCAGGAATTTGCAGTTTTTTTGCAGTTCTCCAATAAGATCATTCCCGAATTTGCAGTTCATTTATTTTTAAAAATAACCGTGTGTACTGCTAACTTCCGCGGAAGTTAGCAGTACAAGTTTGCGTACAGCGTTTAAGGGACCTCAAAAAAATTTGCGATTGAGCCAGTAATTTGCAGTTTTTTTGCAGTTCTCCAATAAGATCATTCCCGAATTTGCAGTTCATTTATTTTTAAAAATAACCGTGTGCACTGCTAACTTCCACGGAAGTTGGCAGTACAAGTTTGCGTACAGCGTTTAAGGGACCTCAAAAAAATTTGCGATTGAGCCAGGAATTTGCAGTTTTTTTGCAGTTCTCCAATAAGATCATTCCCGAATTTGCAGTTCATTTATTTTTAAAAATAACCGTGTGCACTGCTAACTTCCACGGAAGTTGGCAGTACAAGTTTGCGTACAGCGTTTAAGGGACCACAAAAAAATTTGCGATTAAGCCAGGAATTTGCAGTTTTTTTGCAGTTCTCCAATAAGATCATTCCCGAATTTGCAGTTCATTTATTTTTAAAAGTAACCGTGTGCACTGCTAACTTCCACGGAAGTTGGCAGTGCAAGTTTGCGTACAGCGTTTAGGGGACCTCAAAAAAATTTGCGAATGAGCCAGGAATTCACTTGGGAGAATAACGGAAATAAATGCAAAAAACTATATAAAAAAATTTCAACAAAAAGGTGTATGAACGTTTTTTGCTACTACTAGGTTAGTGATTAACAGAAAAAGTTGATACTGATATCGGTTAACCGGAAGTGGTCTGTATGTACAAGAATAAAAATACCTATTTTAAATGAGTTTTGAGTTGCAAAGATCAGTGTTTCTCAACCTTTTTTTTTGTCTTGGCACACTTTTAACGATTTAAAAATTTGACGGCACACAAAGAAAAAGATAAGTTTAAAAGTTGGTTACTTACCTCTAATATATACACTGTGTAAAATAGTTTATGATAATAATTTTGAATGTAAAATAAAATAAAGTAAAATAAAATAATGTACTACAAAAACATCAGTACGTTTATTAAGAGATTAATTACAAGTTAATAATAAGAATACTTTTAATGAGAAATTTGAGCTTGTGTTTTTTGATAATTTCTTTTATATTTGGTCGTAAAAATTGACAATGCTACTCTCATATCGTCTTCCCCATTTAACAGTCTCGATCTTTTTTTCGTTTTTATGTTGGTTAATACTTTACTATATATATTTCTAAATGTTGGCGGCTCACAAAAGTGTCGCGGCACAGTGGTTGAGAATCACTGCCATAGATAAACAATCAATAGATAAACAAAACAAATTTTTTTTAAAATTTCGAATAAATTGAAAACGGCTCAATTTACTCTAAAAATCTTTTTAGTTACAAAGAATAGTTTTGGGCCACAAAAGTTGCGCTAGCATTTTCTCAAAATTTTTAGTTGATTTGTACTTTATTCATTCGGTTTATGGAAAAATGTCTCGAATTAAAGTTGTTAGTATGTTTGTAATGAACAAATTTTAGCCGAAGCAATTTTTCGAAAACCGCATGAACAAAGCACAAATCAATAAACAAATTTTTAAAAATAAGCACTATTTTTGTGGCCATGTGTATAATTATTTATAATATAAAATTTTAGTTCATCGGACGTAAATAGTTTCAGGGAGATCATTCCATACTTCAGCATATGTACAGATGGCCCCTAAGTTAGCGGTCATTTAAAAAAAATTAAGCCGTCGCGGCGACGCCTGTCAGATGTGAAACACCGAAACTATTTTATATAGAAAATATGCATGAATTAAGGATGGTTTATTAAAGGAAATAAATATGGCATAATCAAAAAATATAGCATAATCAAAAACAAAATATTAAGATTATTTTTGAAAAAAAATTTAATAAATACATATTAATTGAATACCAAAAAATTAAAAATTTAATAATTTCTTAAATTGAGACTTATTATTACTAACTATTTTGTGTAGAAAATATGCATTGCCACCTATGAATGAGTTTTTGAACCTGTAAATGTACCGCCATCTATCTGCATCTTTTTAAAAACTGATTTGTTATCTGTAATATCACCTATGAACAACTTGTTAACGCATGGTGAGAAAACGTCGCCGGGCCGTTGCCGGGCGACGGCTCGGCAATGACAAATAACCAACGGTCTAACCTAATAACAAACGGTCTAACCCGCCGCAATCAATGTTTCACATTAAAATTTTATAATCGATTTATGTCTTATTCTTAGTTATAGATTATAAATATACTAACAACTTTTATGCAAAACATTTTCCCAAAAATTGAATGAATAAGGTCAATTAAAAAATCAACAAATCAACTAACAACATTTTTTTTTAAATTAGCGCTACTTTTGTGGGCGATACGTACACTCCCGTTCATAAAAATTGAACCAGTTGAAACATTCTAAGTGTTATTGTATGTAATATACATATATTTAGTAATATATATGCTTAAAATGTGACTTACTGGTGGTTCAATTTTTATTTTATGAACGGGAGAGTACAATACGTAAATAAAATCATTCAATAAACAAATATATTAAACGATTGTTATGTACTTATACTACGCGTGCGGTTATAGTCAAATGGTGATGCCACATTAATTAATTTACTTAAATAATTAACGGTCGGCTTAAATTAACTTATTATTTAATTTGACGTTTATCATGTGTAAAAAAATATATTATTACCGTATTGGCTTATTTAAACAAAAATGATTAGTATTGCATGTAATTGGAGAGCCAGTTTTACCAGAAGTTAAAATTCGTTTTATAAGCCATGGTGACGCAGACATACATCAGTTTACTTTTTTCCTTTTTGATACAATTTAAATTCTTGTACAATCATGTTCAATCATAAGCTTAATATACCCTGGTATATAATAAGTATACAGAGTATAAAAATCTTTCTGAGATATGATCGACGTTTAAGAATAGACTGAAAGAGCATAAAGAACATTTAAGAAAATTATGTATAGTTTGATGTACATCGTACTCAGTCATGTTAGATAAACTATAATAAATGTTTTCAATTATTTACTATTCTAATCGATGAGAAGTGAAGTAAAAAAATCGTCAATATTAGAGAAAAATTTGTTGTCTCCGATTTCGATAACAACTACTTTTTGAGGTTATATGGACCCAGCGCAAACGACGCTTTTGATTTAAATACGTTACGATTAACGGTTTTCAAGATATCAGACCCATGATGCTAATATTCAAAACTGTAAGAATTGAGAAAAAAAATTACCCTAGAAAATGATTACTTTTAAAAACGAGAACCAAAAACTTTTTTCGAATTTTTCTAAGGGGTACCCTTTAAAAAAATCGCAAAAATTGGAGAAAAATTTTATGTCCCCGATTTTGATAAAAACTCTGTTTTAAACTAATTTGGATCTATTGATAACGATGCTGTTTGTTAAAATACGATACGAATAACAGTTTTCAAGATTTCAGACCCATAGTGCTAAAATTCGAAACTGTATGAATTGAGAGGCTAAAATTTTGAAATGTGTTGGTTAGACCTTAAAATGAGTCTGATTTTCATACTTTTTGGGTCAAAATTACCCTAGAAAATGATTATTATTAAAATCGAAAACAAAAATTTTCCTCACTTTTTTCGTATTTTTTTTCAAGGGACACCCCTTAAAAAAATCGCAAAAATTGGAGAAAATTTTTTTCCCCCCGATTTTGATATAAAGTTCGTTTTAAGCTATTTTGGACCTAGCGAAACCGATAGCGTTGGTTAAAATACGATACGATTAACGGTTTTCAAAATATGAGACCCATGGTACTGAAATTCCAAACTGTATGAAACGAAAATATAGAAATATGTTGATCGGACGTTGAAATGAACCTGATTTTCGTACTTAAAATCGAGAACAAAAATTTTCTTCACTTTTTTCCGCATTTTTAATTCATATTTTAAACCGTTATAAAGGGTTTTATAATCAGTTCTTCTGCGGGTGCAATCTTATATTCAATGAAGGGTAAGCCAGAACAGGTTCAATTTTTGAAATATGTTGTATTCAACATTTAAGTATAAAAAAATCATTAGTTATGGTTCAATTACACAATCTTCTGCCAATCGATCTAAGTATTCTGTTTAGGGTTCAGTATCATTTAGTATCATTTAGGGTTCAGTGTTATTTAAATATAGGGATAATATTTCGATTGGGTTACTGCTTTGTATAACTACTCGTATTTTCGAAAGTTTTTTTATAAATATGTTCTTGTAGCTGAATGGTATTAAATGAAAACTAATAAAACAAAAATATCCACACAGATTTTAAAATATCGTATTTTTGTTAAATTTACTATTAATAATTACCCAATAGGATAAATAGATTTAAAAGTTTCTATTACTGATTATTTTTTATTTTACAGTGTTTATTATTATTTTAATAAAACCTATTTATTAAAATAATTATACTTCCTGATTCGTATCTAGTAAATAAATAATTCATTGCAAACCTACAACATATCTACCATAAATACATGGGTGGCACCATGATATATATTTACATCACCGTATTAGAGATTGGAGGTATTGGTAATTGTCTTGAGTAGATTGTTTTTTTCATTAACAAAAAACTGGGATAAAATAAAATGAATTTTTATTCAAATAACACAACTTATATCACAATACTCGAAAAAAAAATTGTATGATAATAATTTATTTAAAAAATATAATTAACTAGTATTACCCGTCGCGGCTTCGCCCGCAAAAATTTTGTAACGCCCTTATAACCAAGTAACATAATATTTTCTCCCGTCAAGTTGTGTTTAATTTTTGAAATATATTTGTTGTATGCACTGCCACCTATTGGCAAAATTTTTGAAGTATTCATGTTGTGTATAACGTATTTGTTGTATGCATCGCTATCTATGAATAGCATATTTAACACATTGGTTGCTTACTGCCATCTATCGAAAGGCGGAGGACTTTGTTTTATAATATGACACCTCCAACATATATATATACTAAAACCTTCCACGAGAACCACTCTATCCATTGGTGAAAACATCTGAATTTTTGATATCTGACGAAGAGTTTTCATATAATCATTAAAAATGGGAATTCTAACATGTCGTGGATAGCAAATGTTGAATGAACGCATACATTTTTGGTAATGTTGCTCCACCTTCTATAGATTAAAAAATAAAAACTTCTACTTTTATAAATTAAATCTCATACATTACGTTAAAATTAAAAAAAAAAATAGTCTGACGAAGAGATTTGTAAATATCTTAATTAAAAAGATAAAAAAATCACGAAAATTTTCGTCAAATCGTCAAAAGACGATTATTTATTATTTTTAGTAATTAAATAATTACATAAATCCGGTTACTAGTGATGTTAAATGCTATCTAAATTTAAGTGTTTCTGTTTATTATGAAATGTACTGTACTGTCCGGTCAACCTTAACACAACCTTGTTTATTGATGAAGGTTATAGGTAAAGTTTGCATTTAAAGTCTCTCTGCGCTGCTACACTAAAAACCTCTATTTTAAACGGTGCGAGAAGATCGTTAAAAAATGTTTATCTAATGAAAACAAACAACTTTTTTACGAAACATTTTTTCATACAACAGTTGAATTGTGCTTTGAAGTAAGTATTTTAGTAAAGCTGAGTAGTTTGATTAGTTACGCCACTGTGAGTGATTGAATAATTTAACATATTAACGTTAAATAAAAAAAAAAAACGCCTACAATCAACGCCTGTGTTAAAATCCTAACTATAATATGCAGGCTCTTTCAATATTAACACAAAACCAAAAGTCGTTCAATCATTTCAAGAACAACATTCATTAATAATTGTGTTTCTCTTTTAGTGGTGTTAACTATTTGTTTTAATAATTTGTAACTCAGAATGTAAGATTGAAATATCTGTTTATGAAATAACAAATTTCTCCTCTTGTTATCGATGATAACATCTTAATTCCTTTGTGCATAGGTATAATACAACATTAACTGTAGCTTGGATAATCTAAATTATATATTAATAACTATATAATGAGTTAAGATAATATACAGGGAGATTTGTCACGTGGGAACGATAAAGATATCGACAATGATACTGCTTGAAACGATACTAAACAAAACAGCATGCTAATAATTTGTAGGTAATACACCAAAAAGCAAAAAATAATTTTCAACGTCAAAGCTTTTCCAATTTTTTTCCAATTAGCTATTTAATTATTTTTTATCGTTATTTTACTAGGTTACCTTAATGTTTTTGAAAGATTTTTGAGTTGAGTTTAACATATTCATTTAGGGTTGCCACCTCTTCAGATTTCGTCGGGAGGCTCCCGAAATCGTACGGTTTCTCCCGACTTCTGATTTCAAAGGTAAATCTCCCGACTTCCCGAGTTCAGTGCTTGTTCAGTTACTTCCTCAGTATTTGTTAGTCTATATTAAATGCTTGTTCTTTCATACTTGTGTCAGTATTGTGACGTTAAAGTAGACAAGAAAATAATATGTTGGAATAATAATGTTAAGAAAAAGAGATAATAGGGAATATGCATGAAAATTTTTTTTCAAATTTATTTTCAGAATATGAAAATACTGTTAATACTGTAATAATATTTAAAAACGAAATTAAAATCCGACAAATATCAAGGAAGCTATAAGCTTTTAAAGATTATTATCTGTCTCTTTCTTGCAAAAATACTAAAAACGGAGTTTTACGTGTATTTTAAATGGTGAAAGTGTAATATGACGTCACATAACATATCAAGAGGGCTATCACCCTCTTTGTCTAATCGGGAATTTCAATCATTCATATCTCGCTTATTTTTAAAGTTATTTAAAAAGTAATTTTACCTTGATATTTGTCAAGTAAACATGCTTCAATTCAAGTGAAAAAAAATTTTCATGCATATTCCCTATTCATTGTAGAATCTTAAAACTTGAGTATTTATTTATTTAAATTATATATAGCCTATATTCAGAAGCAGATTAAGAAACCCAATTAACGGTATATTTAGTGTAAACGATCAAAATTTGCCCCCCCCCCCCCGTAGGCATCTACATACCTTACCTATCCCGTAAATCGTCCACTGCCCAGTTTACTAACTTATTAAAGGACCTCTCGATCTCCTGACAAGATCGACATAATACATGTTGATCTCCCGACTTTTCATAATTTTGTGGTGGCAACCCTATACTCATTCAATTTAATTTCTGTGCTTTCCATCCATCTTTAAACAGTAAATTTTTTGTTTGTTGAGTAAATTTTTAACTGATGATAATAAATGTTATTGGTTTTTGACCAGTACTTAGGTGTACTCGCATAAAATTGGGTTGAATTTTATATCAAAAATATATAAAACTTCTATCCAATAAATAGTGTTCGGAAGGCTATTTAATATTGTTAAAAATGTCAAGGACACTCTGTAAATTATTAATGGTAAAACTTGTGAACGTTAAAACTTATTAAATACATGTTTGTTTACATTTAGATAATAATCTGAACATCAAGAAATACATAATTATATAGATTTATTATTTATATATTGTATCTGTTATACAGATTTATTTTAATAAAGAATTTAAAAAATATTTGAAACTGATTAAATACAAATTTAAATTACAACATTACCTGGTTTCAAATTTGTTTATTGTGAAAATTCGTTAGAAATTGAATAACCTCCACTTTTAAGACCATTAGTTATTCCACACTATTGGCGCTGTCAAGTCTCGATAAAGTTGCAACAAGTGTGAACAAATAAGTGCCATTTTTCGGTTAAATAAACAAATATACCAACAATTAAAATTAATCAAAAACTATTTTCTTGGACAGTCAAGCAGGTCTGCTCTAAAAGCCCTGCAGGCAAGGCTGAAGTCACATCAGGGGTTGTCAGGGATTGTTAAATTGATCTTGATACATGTCACAGTGGTTTCGAAAGGCACGAAAACGCAGATACCTTAGTAAAGAAGGAAGTCGGACAGCATGTAAATAAGTTATCAACGTGTTAAACACGTTTAACACCGTGATCACTGGGAAAATATACCGCAGCAAGAATATACTGTTACGGAATACATCCAAGAGGCTGTTTCTTAATGCACTCAACCTGAACAGGATACAACTTCGGTAGGTTACCGGATTCATCACCGGACATGATCACCTACGAAATCATCTGTACACAATAGGGGGTAGTATCCATTATGGGGAAACTATGCGGCGAGGAGGAGAAAACGTCCAGCCACATCATCTTTAACTGCATATCTCTCGATTACAGCAGGTACAAGTTATTCGGTGCATCTCACCCCTAGTATATGAACATTCAGGACAACCTGATAAGCTAGCTCCTGGTCATTGCCAAGATATGGTAGAAGCGTATCCCGCCAGACTGAAGTAGAAGGTGAGAGCACATTGAACCATAAGGTCGAAGTGCAACACTTTGTATACCCCAAGATATATCTATCTAATCAAGAATATTCTAAATAATAATAGCAATGATATTAATTTCTGGAGCTTATTTTCCGGAGCACAAATAAATGGTGTTGTTTTCTCACAAATCGCCAAGGCTTTACACAAATTCTAAATTAAGTAGCCTTATCAAATCCAAATAATGGTGGCTAATATAGTGTATGTAAAAAATAAAATTAGAGTTTAATTTAAAAAAAAATTCGGTGTTTAGTTTTAAAAAAAAAAACTAAACACTTTATAGAAAATAATTGAATTATCAATTATTTTCATAAATATGAAATTAAGTTAATTTAGTAATTTTAATTAAAAGAGTTATTATGATGTATTTTAAAAAAAAAATAATGAAAACTAAATATACGGTACTTTAGAAAAAAAATCCAAAGCAGAGTATTGTATGTGGAATTATGAAAATTAGAAAACGATCGGTGCTAACGCGATACACGTAAATATAAAAAAAATAACACGTTGAACCGAAAGTCTTTCAATAAAAGCTGGGCCCATTAAAAAGATAATATTGAGGTAGTAAGATCTTTACTATCCAGTAAGTGTCTAAGTTATCGACAAGTGATTCGAATCTGAAAAAAATAAAAAAGTACAAAAAAAGGAACAAAACAAAATATATGTTAAAATAAAATATATTTGAAATAAACAATTTTTAATTTAACATGTTGATAGCATAACCATCCTTAAAATATTAACTTTGGTTGTACAAGTTATGAAAACAAAGATTACATGAATATGTGCTAGATTGAACTGTAGTAAAAGAAATATCGTATATAAAAAAAAACGACACTACAGTAAAAAAAAAATATGTTCAAATATGTCTGATTTGCAAAAATATAAATATGGACTACAAATTTAATTCAGATACATAGTTGTATATAAAAGAGACATTACGCTTCTGTAAAAAAAATACACGGCCAAAAAAAAAGCCAAGCGTATAGAAACAATATAGTTATAAATTGAAAAAGTCATTGCATATTCACATAAAATATAAATTGTACAGCAAAAATGTGTATAGAATGTGTATTGAATTGTGACAAGTTTAAGAGACCACAAGTTTCGGAATAGTGAATTAAATAAATTATACAAAAAAAATATACTTAGATACAATCAGATAGAAACCATTAATTCGCCCATTCGATACTTCAGCACAATCCATAAAAAATATTCAATTTGTAAATTGAAGAAATAAAAATTTTAAATACCATCTGATTAATTCATGTGAATCAACTAATTTTAGTAACTGTCTTGAGACAAGTACTTTTAGTAATTGCTTTCTTTTTGTAACTTCACAGAGAGAAGTAATTTTTGTAACTGTACCGAGAGAAATACTTTTGGTAACTGCTTTCTTTTTGTAACTCCCAGAGAGAAATACTCTTTGTAACTCCTTTGAAATATGTGCAGAAATATCGAAGTAAGCTTGGATATACGCAAGTCATATCCAATCTAAGTAAATGTTTGTTGAAATTATGTAAATTCTCAACTCGCATAAACCAATAATTATATAAATTATTCTTTTTGAATAATAAAAATATGAAAAAATATCAATAATAAATTTTAAACAGTGGAGTAGTAAAAAAAATTAAAAATATCAATAATAAATTTTAAACAGTGGAGTAGTAAAAAAATTATTCTCCACTCCAGGGGGCCAAAAAAATTAGCGACATGCTAATTGAAAAATATTAAAGCAAGACTGACATGAATAGATAAATGAAAAATCTTACAAATGTGGATTAGACGTGAAGATTTAAATACATTTAGATGTTTAATTAGGATGCAGTAACGTTACCATTCCCTTGATATCCTCTGAGATAGTATGGCCGAATGTTGTATATCGACATGCCGAAGGTTTTCTTATTAGATTTTGGAGCTTTTAGCCTAACTGAAGTTGGTGTAGTGAACTTTATTATCTTGTACGGTCCATTGAATTTTGAAGCGAATTTAGGTGCGATATTCTTGTTCATATTCGGGGCCAAGTTTTTTACCATGACCAATTGACCCACTTTATATTTAGACAGCGTTGGTTTATTTAAAGTTTGGTTGACTCGTTGTTGGTGAGCAATCTTTAACGCATCTTGTATATGTGCTTGTGATGGTTTACCAGAACTCGTGATTAACTCAGTTAATTCGTTTATAATCACAAACGGCGTCATTAATTTTCTACCAAAATAAACTTCAGCTGGTGTTGAGTCGATTGTACTTTTGTAGGAGTTGTTGTAATTGAAAATTACAAAACTTAAAAAATTTGACCAATTTTTATGTTGTACAGAATATTCTTTGAGAATGCATCCTAAATTATATTTTATCTGTCAATTGAGGCAGTCGCTCTTGTTCGAAGATGGTGTATAGCTCGAACAGTAGGCAGCTCTAATACCATTATTAAATAAGAAGGTTTTCCACTTGATCGACGCAAAAGCTGGTCCGTTGTCGGCTACAACAATCGTCGGATATCCGTTTTGCAGGAAAATCTTCTGTATCAGTGAAATAGCAACGTCACTGGTCTGCCTTTTACATGGAAAGGCGAAAGCAAATTTTGAAAATCCATCTACAATAGAAAAAATATATTTAAAACCTTCACTTGATCTAATAATAGGACCGATAAAGTCGACGTACAAAGTATGTAGGGTATACTCCGGCACGGAACTACTCAACTGAACCTTATCGTTACGTGTATATGGCCTTATAGCCTGGCACACTTACAAGGTTCTGACATAGTTCGATTCTTTCCGACGAACTTATTTATTAACCCATCCTTTATGCAAAAATTAGGGACATTCATCTGAGCCTTAAGGTTCTGATAAATGATTTTACATTCGGGAGAGTTACGTTGCTCGCTTTTAATAGAAAGGTAATCAAAATTTGTATTAGCTAAAACGTTAATAAAGTTCAGTTGCGCATTGTTCCTGATTTCTTCATTCACCGATTCTAAGTCAGTTTGATCCAAAGTATTGGTTATCTTTTTTAAAAGGTTTGCATAACCTGGATCATTGCTATGCAACTCTTTAACTTTAATAAAATTTTTGCCTGAATCTTGATTTGAATCAGAAAATTTAAAAAGAATTTCAGAATCACAAGTTGAGCTTTGTGAAAACTATCGAAAATAAAAGACACATATGGATATTTGCTCTGCTTCCATATGTGTATGTAAAAAATAAAATTAGAGTTTAATTTAAAAAAAAATTCGGTGTTTAGTTTTAAAAAAAAAACTAAACACTTTATAGAAAATAATTGAATTATCAATTATTTTCATAAATATGAAATTAAGTTAATTTAGTAATTTTAATTAAAAGAGTTATTATGATGTATTTTAAAAAAAAAATAATGAAAACTAAATATACGGTACTTTAGAAAAAAAATCCAAAGCAGAGTATTGTATGTGGAATTATGAAAATTAGAAAACGATCGGTGCTAACGCGATACACGTAAATATAAAAAAAATAACACGTTGAACCGAAAGTCTTTCAATAAAAGCTGGGCCCATTAAAAAGATAATATTGAGGTAGTAAGATCTTTACTATCCAGTAAGTGTCTAAGTTATCGACAAGTGATTCGAATCTGAAAAAAATAAAAAAGTACAAAAAAAGGAACAAAACAAAATATATGTTAAAATAAAATATATTTGAAATAAACAATTTTTAATTTAACATGTTGATAGCATAACCATCCTTAAAATATTAACTTTGGTTGTACAAGTTATGAAAACAAAGATTACATGAATATGTGCTAGATTGAACTGTAGTAAAAGAAATATCGTATATAAAAAAAAACGACACTACAGTAAAAAAAAAATATGTTCAAATATGTCTGATTTGCAAAAATATAAATATGGACTACAAATTTAATTCAGATACATAGTTGTATATAAAAGAGACATTACGCTTCTGTAAAAAAAATACACGGCCAAAAAAAAAGCCAAGCGTATAGAAACAATATAGTTATAAATTGAAAAAGTCATTGCATATTCACATAAAATATAAATTGTACAGCAAAAATGTGTATAGAATGTGTATTGAATTGTGACAAGTTTAAGAGACCACAAGTTTCGGAATAGTGAATTAAATAAATTATACAAAAAAAATATACTTAGATACAATCAGATAGAAACCATTAATTCGCCCATTCGATACTTCAGCACAATCCATAAAAAATATTCAATTTGTAAATTGAAGAAATAAAAATTTTAAATACCATCTGATTAATTCATGTGAATCAACTAATTTTAGTAACTGTCTTGAGACAAGTACTTTTAGTAATTGCTTTCTTTTTGTAACTTCACAGAGAGAAGTAATTTTTGTAACTGTACCGAGAGAAATACTTTTGGTAACTGCTTTCTTTTTGTAACTCCCAGAGAGAAATACTCTTTGTAACTCCTTTGAAATATGTGCAGAAATATCGAAGTAAGCTTGGATATACGCAAGTCATATCCAATCTAAGTAAATGTTTGTTGAAATTATGTAAATTCTCAACTCGCATAAACCAATAATTATATAAATTATTCTTTTTGAATAATAAAAATATGAAAAAATATCAATAATAAATTTTAAACAGTGGAGTAGTAAAAAAAATTAAAAATATCAATAATAAATTTTAAACAGTGGAGTAGTAAAAAAATTATTCTCCAATAGTTATATTTTAATTTATTTTTACAAGATTTTATTTAACTGGCAATGTATGTATGTACGTATGTTCGGGTCAAATCTTGCAAGATGAATTAGAACCACTTCCTCTTATCCTACGAGTTGAATTTTTACATGTTGGTCATGGTTGATTCAGTTTACATTTTTATGGTAAGCATGACATGAATCGACAAGGGGAAACGGTGGTTTAGAGGTAGGGGGAAACGCAAAATTTGGTATATCTCTCTTAATATTGAAAAAAATCGAAAAACATATAAGAAGTAAAGTTGTAGAAAATTAGTTTTTGCTGTAAAAAGCTTGTTTTTAAAAATAATTTTTTAATAGAAACTTATATCTATCAATAAAAAAAATCAATCGGGATCTAATTAATATCGATTCATATATATATATATATATATATATATATATATATATATATATATATATATATATATATATATTTATATATATATATATATTTATATATATATTATTTATTACACAATTGTTGTATATGTACCTACCTACTGTATTTAGAGAGTTGAAAACTAGCATTTATTTATTTTTTAAATGGTTGGTTGTCATGAGTTTTTGCTAATTTTATACACTTTTTGCGTTCAAAACAAGAGAAAATTTACAGACAATATCTGAAAATCATCTTATCACAACCCTTAAAGTAAAATTTAAGTGCGTACTTTATCAAGTTTCCGCGAGAAAATACAGCTTCAGCTTCTTTTTAGTAGAAGCTGAGTAATTTCTATCCTGAGAAATAACGGTAATAATTTTATTATTCAGCCTTGTAACTTGACGATGACTTTGACGATGTAAATGCTATGGTACTTTTCTAAGAAAATTAACTAACAATTTGTTTAAGTTTTATTACAAGCTTCTGATTTAATATCAAATAGAATATAATTCGATTGAATAAATTTTAGTTGTTTTAATACTACTTTATTTATGCTAAGTGTGACAGAAAATGAATTTGTAGTCATCTAATTTAAAATATTAAAATGCCTCTAAATATTTCCAGTAAAACATTACTTCATTAAGATACTATCCATTCTGAAGACAGTTTTCAAAAGTAACTTAAAAGAGTAAATAAAATAATTAATTGTTTGATAATCTTTTGTCGGCTTCATTAAACATCAGTTAATTTAAATGTATGTATTACATAAAAATATTATTACTATTTTCAAATTGAGTAATAGATTTAAGATATGGATTCTGTATAACAATTGAATAAATTTTGATAAGATTTTATTTCTGCCATTATACATAAAGATAAATTTTTTCTTTGAATATTTACTAGGTTAAAATCTATGCGTCTGACCGTCTACCAACATACGAAAAACGAAAAAAGATAACAAGCTGAAATTTTGCCAATTCAAGTTCGTGAATAGATCTAACATTCTCCCGCTAGAAGGGAAAATTTTTGCATACCGTAAGAGATAGAAGAACATTTCAATGACAAAACTGTTCCTTTTATAAAAATAAACAACTTTTGTCTGAATGTTTTTTATTAACTGGATAGTTTTGTCACAATTTCAGCTGAAACATTTGTAATTATTGTAGGTATAAAAGTAAATGTGGGAAAATGTAACTGGAACTGTGAAAAACTTCAATCGGGATCTAACTAATATCCATTCATATATATATATATATATATATATATATATATATATATATATATATATATATATATATATATATATATTAAAACATTATTTAAAAAAAATTCGTTATCTAAGACACATGCCGAAAATATATATAAATATATATATATATATATATATATATATATATTTATATATATTTTCGGCATATATATATATATATATATTTATATATATTTTCGGCATGTGTCTTAGATAACGAATTTTTTTTAAATAATGTTTTAACTCATGGTTTTGGTGTTTTGGAAAGAGGTGTTCGTATAGTGTTAATATTGATTTTTTTGTTTTAATATACACCTGGGTTTCCCAAACGGTGTTCTGCGAAATACCAGTGCTCAGTGGGAAGTTAATACGTGTTCCGCGAAACAATGTTTTTCGATATTTTTCTCTATACTAATTTGACGGATGAAAATTTTATATCCTATGGTTGTTAACGTTACAAATCGACCCACTTATTCTTACAAAATTACCAATAACTTTCACTTCACTTAATTACCAATAACTTACCCTTTCGTTCACTTAATTACCAATAATTTTAATTACCCATTTCGTCCAATTTTTAAACTTCTGAAATAACTTTATACGGTTGACACTATTACTGAAGAAAAAAGTCTGCACGGGAATAATATTTAATTCACAAGTTAGCCTGTGTTATTTTATTGATTAGAATTAAATCAAATGCGTGTAATCGCATAGCATTAGTCTTATATACTTTTATAAATATAAATTCTTCCCCTTCAAAATATACAAGGTGTTCCGTTAAACTCAAGGATTAGATTATATTAGATTCGAATCAGGAGTAAGTCTCATAAAGAGCATGTGTACCGCGACCAATTTGATCTATTGTTATTCTTTTCGTTCAAAGGAGATCCCGGAATCAGATGGTCTTGATAAACGTTAGAATATTTTTAGACGAAACCTCATTGATTTCATCTGGCTGGAGATCTGACTCTCCCAAATGATAGTGTCTTTTGAGAGAGAGGCTTTCATAATCACACAGAATGTGAATTTCGGTTTCCTCCTCTTCATGACAAAATCTGCATAGATTATTTCTGGAAGATTGAATTTCAAGGATTCACAAAGTGCTACATCAGAGAAAAAGTGTGCGAACACTGCTGTACACAAAGACATTATAAGCACAGGAATATGACTGCTATATGTGATGTATTTCACTTGATAGTCTTAAGAATATTACCATATGTTTATGCAGCTTCAATGCCATCTTAATGTGTATTCAATTACTTAAAATGAATCCTCTTCATGACAAAATCTGCATCGATAATTCCTGGGAGATTAAAATTCAAGGATTCTCAAAAAAGTGCTACATGAAAGACAAGGTTTGAGAACACTGCTGTACACAAAGACATTATAAGCCTGTGACTATACACTATGTAAATTAACTTAGACCCAATAGCAACATTGTGTAGTGCATCTATCACTGTCTATGTACAGTATGCCATGATATAACGTTCTTTGTTACACTTTGTAAGAACAGCATTCAGCTGTGTACGTTGCTTTGTCAGTATTTGGTTATATTCTTTAACGGCATACTCATCCGCCTCCTGTTTTAATGTGTAACAAAGCAAAACATATCATAGTTCATTGCATATAGACTGCGATAGATAGATATACACTGTTTCCAGATTGGGTGTCGTTTAAACAACACACTGTATATATACCGCGGACCCCCTGTTTTGGAAAGCTTTGCTAATAGGAAATCAATGTTAAATATTATTTACTATATTAATTACACAATGCTTCATAAAGAAATCAAAATAGTAGGGGTACTCTGTAGTCAGTAGTGTGTGTGTGCATACGTAATGAATAATAATATTATAAATGGCCCCACTCTTAAATGGCATCAATTTACATCATAGCCAAGCAGACAGATGTTTGTAAGGATGTGTATGTATGTATGGTTTTATAGTTAATATTTTATTTATTTATTTAGCATTGATTCCCTATTAGAAATGCTTGAAATGCATTAGAAATGCCTATTAGAAAACAGACTGTATATAGTCTATTATATGTGGTGTATTTCACTTGATGGTTTTAAGAATATTACCATATGTTTATTCAGCTTCAATACCACCTTAATGTGTATTCAATTACTTAAAAAGAATCTAAACAATTATTATAATTATTATAATTATTTAATTAACAATAATAAACAATTATCAGCTCAAAACAAAAAATGATTAAATTATTTTGTTTTGTCTACACAACATTTATTGAATGCACAGTGACAATACCATTGTAATATTTCATTCTAATATTCAATCCGTCTCTCTATTTCTTTTTAATAATTATGTCTGTTTGTAATTAATTTTTATGGTTTTAAATTTATTATTTATTTTGTTTAGGTTGTTGCGTAATCATTTTGAACAAAAAAAATGAGTGTTGTAGTCTCTGTATAACATACACAGTTCATGGAATTTAATTTAAAATCAATTATGAATTGAATACTGAATAACATTAGGTACATGAGTAACATTGAGCTGCAATTCATAGAAAATTAATATCAACACCATATATATTAATGCTATGGATATTAAACGGACATTAAACTTTGTTTGGAAATTATTTATAGAAAATAAAATTATGTATAATTGTCATCATTAATAATACTCAGACCAAACTTTGGAAAATTTCTCTCTAGTCCGATTTAGCGCATTCACGAATTTTCAGACGCACGAAACACAAGAAATTACTTTTTCTCCATTGTTTTGTTTACAAAAGTAGCGTCACTAAAACCAGTGTAACTTATACACTAATGGTCGGATTTTCATGCAATTTTGACACATATTGTTTAAACATTAGTATTTTCTAAAAATCATTAAAAAAATTTCATTAGATACTCCATCTATGTGTTAGCCTCGGAATTTATTGAGTGACGTAATAAATAGACAGGCCATTTGTCAAAAATGATATTTGAAATGAATTGAAAATACAAATAATTTATATAGTACCGAGCACGTAAGGCAAAAAACCCCTTAAACTCGGCCTTACGCACTTCTGTGCTCTAGATATAATCCATCTATATTCTATAATTTTAATTTAATGCACATATTATAAAATTTGAAATTTTTTTATTGGTTCTGTATCTATTAACCGTGGCGGATTTTTAATTTTACAAAATGAGTCTCACATTTTTTTTACTTTATCTTACTCCCCGCTACTCCGGTCCTACTTGTCCACTTATAAACAAACAATTTAGACTACCCCCTTCCCTTGGTATTATTTATCAGCATTATCTAATTATCAAACGGAACATCATACTTCTAGTTGATAAAAGATTGACACTTTTGAATTGTGTTGCTACAATTAGACAAAATCCTCATGTAACAATTTGTCACATTTCTCGCGCACAATATCTTCGTTACACCGAACGTGTGTCATGATATGTGAATGTCATAATATACTCTTTTGTTTAAAGGAAATTGGTTGCCTTAAGTTGCCTTAGGTTGCCTTAGTAGTTACGAGGCAAATAAGAACATCAACTATGAATACAAACATTTTGTCATTCGCAAAAGAATTAGCGAATATGTTTGGAATAATAATGTAGCGACCCAATTTATAACAGTCACGTGATGTCAACAAAGTTATGTGTGTTTTAACTCACTAATACTCAGGGAAATTTATGCCGAGTCAGCGACCCACAAGATAGAAACCGCTGGGTGTCGGCGCTCTTGAAATATAAGAACAAGTAATTAAGTCAAGGCAAGATAAAAGTAATTTTCGAAGGTTGCATTATATGTAATTTTACCGCTGATTAAAAAATAAATTGTTCGAAAGTTGTCCGGAGTCAAAGGGGCTAGGAGGAAATAAATCAAGGTAACAAAAAATATCGGAAATGAAAGTGTGTGTTTTTGTTTTTGATTGAAGTGTGTGTTGTTTTTGACTAATAATCTCATTGCACATTATGTGTCTATCAAAGTTATATGTATGAATACAACCGGCAAGCAAAGCATGTACGCTAAAGTTGACTGAAAGTGAAAATTATTTACTTACAAAAAATCCTATCAATTGTATTGTAGACCCCAAAAGTGTCGTTCCTTTTTTGAATTTTTGAAGTCTGTGTCGAATGATAGCTTCGGAATAACACAAATCAACTCTTAACTTTTGGAGTTGATAGTATGGCTTCGGATAAAATTTGTTTATTATAAATAAACTAACAACATTTTTAATCGAAACATTTTCGAAAAATGAGCGCTACTTTTGTGGTCCATATAGGTACACTCCCGTTCTTAAAAATTGAACCACCAGTAAGTCACAAACGTATATATTACTAAATATATGTATAATATTACATACAATAATACTTAGAATGTTTCAACTGGTTCAATTTTTATGAACGGGAGTGTACATACATGTATACTAAAAGTGTAAAATGGAGTGAACATACAATTGTAACCGCAGTTTCGTGTTTTTTTTAATCAATTTACAATTCTTATTTTTTATTAATGTGAAAGTTAATTGAGCAGTCGTTAGTAGTACTACAAAAAATATCAGTTCATGTAAACAAAATAACACACTGTAATTGAACCACTCTGTACGCCGTTCAGAGAGTTGATTGTAAATCATAAATTAATATCCTAAGACTTATTATTTTTTAGTACCGATTTTAAAATTAACTTATTTATTTTAATACTTATATCTGAAATTGAAATCATTAATATAACTTTAATAGAGTGACTTTCAAAAACGATTTTAATTATTTTTACAAATATTAACCAAAAAAAGGTTTATGCAAGAATCTCCTTAAGGTAGTTAAGACACGTGACTGTCAAAGTAAAAAGTATATAATACAGTATCATAAATTTGCTTATTATAGCTATACCAATTTAACATAAGTATGACTCACTAGCAGGGCCGGATTTTGGGGAGGACAACAGGGGGTGGCGCCCCAGGGTCTACACAGGAGAGAGACCTCCACAATATGACTGTTCAAATTTTTTTATAAACAAATTTCACAATATGACTGTTTAAACCGACGCTTTTTTTCATTAAAAAAAAAAATTTGAATAGTCATATTGCGGAGGGCCCCCTCTTGTGGAGAGATCTCTGGATTTCTGGAGGGTCTCTGGATTTCACAGAAAGTATTGACGATTTTTCGTCAAAAAAAATTCGCAAAATTACATTCGCCTAATAATGCATACGAATCACACTCAATTTTGTCTATGTCCTGTGTTTTACCATACATTCATGAGTTTGTTAAAAGCATTTTATTTATGACAATATATAATTGAAAAATTGTAAAAAAGAGTTTTTTTTTGTCTGATTTCAAAAATTATCCCGGGCTTCCAATTCTTTGTTGCCCCACGGTCTTCCAACCTTTAAATCCGGCCCTGTTCACTAGTATAACACATACAGTGTTTTAACATTTATGATACAATGTAGTAAATATGTTGTAAATTATCAATTTCAAATATTAATAACTTTTGTAAGAATCCGCAGTATTTGTTTACTATTTTTAATTATTAAATCTACTTAGAACTACTACTCTAGATTTTAGTATTACGTTTACTTTATAAGATATTTTGTATTTGAAAGAAATGCGAGGGTAACCATTTAAGAAAGGGTAACCATTTACGTATGCCATTCATGGCAACTTTGATAGCATATATTTCGCTTCACAATCGGTTAAGAAATTTGTTTTTTTAAAAATTGAGACTGACCTCAAGGACGTTCCAGCACTGTGTTATACAAACAGGATAAAAAAACGGTTTGATTTTATTATAGAACAAATGCATAAACACTCACTATTCATATATACAAAATAATGTAATTTTGAAAAAAATAATAATTTTAAACTTTTATATTTCGAAAACAAAACTGTTAAATGCGATTTAAAAAAAAATTATTTATTAAATACTTATCTTTACTATTCTAGTTTTTTTAAAAATTCTGTTGAGTATTTTTTTTAATACAACAGATAATAGTTGAGCGGCCGTGATATTTTACTTGTTTCTAATGAGAGAGAGTGATAACTTTGCTATTAATTATCTCGCGTTCTAAACGGTCAAAAATTCTGAAGCTTCGGCTTTTATTAGAAAACGTTATTTTTAGTCTATGAAAAAAAAATGAGGAATATCTGTCGAAAAGTGGTTTCATGCTGGAACATCCTTAAAGTCATCAAATTGTCAAGAAAAATGAGTTTACGAATTGCTTTCAAATCTAGTCAATCGTTTTATTAGTTTTCTTCTTATACAGCTAACAGCAGACATTCTCAAACTTTTTTTCGCAAAATATTTATGTAAATAATGGACCCGTTATTCACATAAGTGGCACCTATATAGTCCATATCGAGGTTAACTCACATTTTGCAAATTTGGTCCTAAATAAGTCGTCAATATCTATTAACTAATTCATATATCATAGAAAATAGAATTTAAAGTAATTATCGGAGTTGCATAAATTCACTATAAAAATATCACGTATTATGTTTTATTGTTACACAAGGAAACTCTTTTTGTCTGGGTCTCGGTGGTTCTACAAAGTATTTTTTGCGTATTTACTCTCCACCCGATCTATTTCAAAATAATTTGGTTTTACAAAATAGTAATAAATTTTAAAAAAAACATTTGTTTTCTTCTATTTATTGTATATGTTTTAAGTTAAAACTAGATCATAATTTCCTGCTGCATTACGTAATGAACACTTTTTTTTTCAACATTATTTTACATAATTTTTGTGTTATAAACCATAAAAAATATATAGTTTAGCTTTAGTATGCTCTTGTAATAAGAAACGACTTAAACTTTCTTTACAACTGTTTGGCTAATAAAATAACATGTCAATAATATAAAATGGATAGTCAAGTAACTTTGTCAGGTTACATTCGTCTAGGGTTCGTTTTTAGGATAATTGTCAGATTATACAAGTTTACAATTATTATTCACAGTTAATAATCGTTTTTGAGTGGTCGCATTTATAAATTTTAAAGAAAAACTGTTTTGTAAATCGTGAGATTATTTTCTAATCTAAATCACATTTTAAAACCCATGTAACATTAAATGTAGCCACCAATTATAAACATATACATTATACAAATGTCAAAAAAATTTTTTAGCTTAAAGCTTTAAAAATGATAGTTAAGCGTCGGAACGTTTTTTTCTGTTGAATATACCTGAATTTCGTTATTTCGTCATACTTTCTAAACACCTCATAACCGTTTTTTCCTATTGGGTTTCGACAAATTTTCCCAGATAGGGTACTTCTAAACCGATTATTTTGATTGAGCTTGTAGCGGTATCGCATTTTCATTAAATTCAGTGCTAGATTTAAGTAAGATATCGCTCGTGATACTGGCTTACGCCCGTGAGAACCTACGTAGAGGCTACATAAACCAGAACGTATGTAATCTTTCGGACAGCCAAGCTGCTTTGTCTGGAACTGGAACACCTCAAGGGTAGTAAAGCATTGTTTGGGGGAACTTCTGAAACTGACAAAACGGAACAATGTTAAATTGGTCTGGGTGCCGGGTCACAGTGGTATTGAAGGAAATGAAAAAGCAGATACCTTAGCAAAGAAGGGAGTCGGAATACCCTTCATTGGCTCAGAGCCTATCTTAGGAATTCCAAGGACTGCATGTAAACAGGTGATCAACGAGTGGCAAATGTTAAACACCGTGATCACTACAACAAAGAGGCTATCTCTCGATGCACTGAGGCTAAACAGGACGCAACTGCTGAGGGTTGCCGGATTCATTACCGGGCATTATTTCCTGCGGAAGCATCTGCACACAATGGGACTTCATAGCGGGTCCATTATGTGCAGATTGTGTGGCGAGGAGGAAGAAACATCCAGCCACATTATCTTTGACTGCGAACCACTAGATTGCAGCAAATACAGAATATCGAAGGGAAGACCTGATAAGCAAGCTCCTGGTTATTGCCAACATATGGGAGAAGGGAGTCTCGTCGGACTGAAGTAGAAGGGGGAGCACAATGGACCATAAGGTCGAAGTGCAATACTTTTTAGACCCCAATACAAAATCAATCAATCAATCAAGATATCGCTCTAGGTCTATTTCGATATTCCACCTCTAAGCCGAAGTCTGTAATGATAGATTGATGAATGGATTTCAAATATGGTCTCCCTTTATATTTTACAACCTACGCCATAAACCCGGCCCTAACGAGCCTCAACCTGCCACTGATTATAGGAAGATAATCAGTGGCAGGTCTTCTCAAAACTGTCGCATCTTAAAATCTACCGCCCTACTCTTGACCTACTAGGTTTATTGATAAATCCATCACAGTAATCATATAGATCATGCAGAACTATGATTGGTAGAAACAAATTAATTCAACAGTCGTACTGCAAGACAATATTATAAAATAAACGTACTAACACTCGAGGGTCGACTCGGATACTGATGTATAAAGTACAGAGATATCTGAAAAGAAAGTTAATCCAGAAAATATATATATGTATATTACAACCTACAATAAATTATAACTATTAATTATCATTATATTATTTGTTGCAAGGTTGAGAAAAGTGTATCGAATCTTTATCTGATTCTCAACAACACATACATTGTACGGGTTGTTGAATTCATCTTGTATAATCGTCCATACAGATGAATTACTTCAGATGCTGTGCATAAATAATTTATAAATCCCATGTTCTTGCCGGAAGGGACTGCATAGTTATGGAATACAATCATTATTATTGAAATATTACTCAAGGTCTAGTAAAAATATTTCCAAACTCATTCGAGTTTTGTCAATAGAAAAGTGAGAAATATAAAATCACGAAGATTCCAAGCCCGATTTGGAATCCGATAAATTCTAGTAATATTCATGATGAGATTGATTATTATCTATAATCACGATAAGCATGAGCATATTACCTAGATAGTGTTTGAAAAATAACCCATTTCGCACTTTAACTGAGTAAATTGTTGCCTAGGTAGTCCTCAACTGTTTGAGCGATCACAGCTTTAATAGGTGTTTTGAGACTGATGCAATATTGTAGCATTAATTTTCAATACATTCGTGTTTTTTTCTATTATAAAATTTCTTAATCAATTTCTAAAATAATCTACAATAATTAAAATTAGTTCAGATAGATAGATAGATTATAGCGGCTGCCCTGGGCGGGATGCACTTCGACCATAAGGTCGATTGTAATGCCTAAGGATGTGAGGATGTGAGTGGAGTGGAAGGAATTTTTGTATATAGACTAGGAATTGGTAGGATATGTGGCTCCAGCAGACGATGATAGGAACTACGCCGATATCCATCCGGAGTTCGTGAAGGTAACTGCAGAAAACCTTCTCAAGCATAGCTGGTTACTTCGTTCTTGTCCATACGCCGACAGTTTACTCAATTAACCGACCCTTTTTTTTCTTAATAATTGAAAAACTGCCGATGTCGGGAATCGAACCCATAACCTCCCAGTTTCCAAGTAGGCATACTGCGCAAACATAACGCCTTAGACCGCTCGGCCACTTGGATTGGTAAAATTAGTTCAAGTAAGCTTTATTTAAAATGGGATCAAACATTGAAATGGAAAATTTTGTGTACTTCGGTAAACTTTTATTAAATGTCTTGGTAAAGACATTAAATAACACTTCAACTGAATTGTGAAATAAATTAGCCATAGCAGTAAATCTAGCGGTAGAAAAGCCGGATTTATAAAACTAAGGACGAGTAGGATGATATTGTATTTCATTCATTCACCAATTCTATCCAATCTTCCTCTTACATATGATTACCTGAATAACACCAGTTTCAACCAGGATCAAAGATTTTTAGGTCCAAGGCTAATTTACTAGAAAATACCAAATAATAAAATTTTTTTTGTTATTTAATTTTCAAATCTATGATTTCCACGAAAATTTTGGTTAAAATACTAATGGTATAAATCACCTAATGTAATGCTTTAGCGGGAAAAGAATAGACTTTTTAGGCTTATAGACTTTTTAGGCTTATTGTATTTAATCCGCTCCTGATTTCAACTACATCTTTCACTGTATTTTTGAATGAAGAAACCTGTATTTTATTGTGAAAAAAATTCAGAAGCAAACTTTATACCGCATTTTAAAATTTTGAATGTGAACACTTGTTAAATTTGATACGGAATGTTAAAATAATGTAAATCTTCATTTATTGTTAAAAACACCAATGCCAGCCATCAACACATATGTTTGGAAATTATGCGTGTAATAAGTATAGTTTTTTGTTTTGATAAATGGGATTTATTCGTTTTTTTATTTCTGGAACAAAATGTTACACGATATTTTTAGTGTATTTATTTGTTGTATATTTTTTTTAAACTATTCATATGCAGATGGTTTACGTGTCAACAATTAACGCAATAATGTAATAAAAAAATAAAACGGAATTATAATTTTTGTATTAAGCCCCCCCCCCTGCAGACGGAGACAGTAGTGCCGCAATTATCCATTTACTGTCCTTGTGTGAAGTGGTACTACTGCTTGAACGTCCAGCTGCCATCTACTGGCTACTAAAGTCAAGCACGTTTGAGTTTACTGGACGCCAGAGGGTCAGTATCAGGGTAACGTGACCTAGTGGCACTGGTTGCCAGTACTCAGTAGAACACCAGTCTCTGTTGAGAGAGTAACTACTTTTGTGATTAATAGACCTTTTGATTTTAAATTCACATTAAGTTTTTCGCATTTAGTCCGAAACAAAAACGAATCTTAATTTAAAAAGAAAATAAAACTGACTACTGGCTGCCCACTAAAGGAAGCCATAACTGTCCTCGTATGTAAGCCTACTGTCCGGCCATTTCATTGACTGCTAATTCTAGCCGGCACGAGTATTCGCCACTTTTGTCCCCGTCTGTAGAAGGCTTTACCGTTGTAAATTTAAAACACTGAAAAAGTAAAAGATTTCGGAAAACTGTTTCTGTTGTCCATAAGCAAAATAATTATTTAAATATTATTTTATATTACTATAATCTTTTCGGTAATACAGGAGTTTTTTAGCAATATCTTAAGTTTCGCATATTATTATTTGTGTGTCCTAAACGTCACAATACAATACTAATGTCAATTTCCATTAAGGTTACGTAAGACATAGTATTACTATTGTCTAGTATACTAATTGTATTTTAAAATACATCCAATCTGAAAATAATGTATAGAGTACTATGATATGGTTTACTTTGTTCTGCATTAAAATCGGAGGCGAATTTGATGCGTTCTCCCCACAGATATTTGTCATTCTTTGGTAGGGAAGTCTGCCTGTGGAGTAGTAGAGTATCATGGTATACTGTGCATAGACAGTGATAGATGTACTATACATTGTTTGCAGATTGGGTGTATTTTAAAATATAAGCTGTATAGACAATTACATGTCATTGAATGTTAATTTAAATATTGATATGCAAAATTAACCCATCAACCAGTAATCGAACTTTGGACTTCTGGATTTCTAGCCCAGTGTGTTTTGGGTTTAGATTTGTGTCCAGTTGCGACAGAACACCAATTTTGATGAAATTATTTAAATGCATTATCTTTTAGAAATTCTATTCAATTCTGTCTAATTTGTCTAAAGGCGAAAGCAGAAATTATATAGACAAGGTGCATTATTAGGTTTTCGTAAGACCCTGTAATTCATGATCTTGTTCCATTACTTTTCAACCTCTATCTTACAATAAATACCTGTATATTATTTAAATGTACGTGTGGAAAAAATTTAATTTTAAATGCCTTATAACTTCTGAATACAAACTAAACTGTGTAATGTGTATACAGAGATTGTTATTAAACTGATCTTTAATTAAGTAAAGCTATATAAATACGAACCAATAAAGTAATTAAACAGTTCCGGTTGAACTCATTAACTTGTCAATCAACATACCTGCTATCACTATTTATATATAGTACTGTATATAGTAATATCTTTTTATTACACTCATTAATGATGATCGATCAATTATATTATTGATCAATAAACATTTAATTTATTTTAAATTATTTTTTATTTATCTATAATTTACATCGTTATTATATTTATAAAGATATAGGTATGTAGTGTAGTTAGCCTTATTGTTAGTTTATCGTTAATATATTTATAATAACAAGTAATGTAACACTAACTGAGTTAACTGTTTGAATACCCAGTATATACTGAGTTGTATATCACTGATTGAATTGTTAACAATTCCGTGTATTCGAATTGATAACAATTCGCTTTCCGAGGAACATTTAATCACAAATTATGAGAGAACTATTGAGTTTATAAAAAAAATTTTTCAAACAATAGTTGTTTATTTTAAAAAGAAAAAGATTTTTTGTTAACAAATTTTTTTTTCTATCTCTTACGGTTTCAAAGATGTATATTTTCCCCTCTGGCAAGGGGAGACACATTCCGAAGTTGCCAATTAACGAACTTGACCTCACTTTTATACTATAGAACACACATACAAATTTTCAGCTTATTATCTCTTTTCGTTTTTGAGTTATCATGTTCACGGACAAACAGACAGGCAGACAGACGGACGGACATGCGGAAATGGTCGAATTAGGCCATTTTATGAAAACATATGCCAAAAATTAATGCCTACGATCAATATTTTCAAGCGTTACAAAATCGGGACTAAAATTAATGCACCTTGTATATTAATTTTAGTCACCAGTATATATTAACATATACTGGGTATAAAAATACTGATATAATATTCATATTATTTTTCTTATGTATATTTTTAATAATATTAAAAGATCACATTTATTTATGTATATTTTTAATATTTGTTTAATAAATTATTCATGTTGATGCAATAAATACTGGATTAGAATCAGTTTAACAGCATATACAACATTAGACGATTATAAACTTAATACAATTTCTACTATTTTGATAATTTTCGAATAATTCAATATCATTGTATATTGTATTAGTGGTGTATTTAGGTTAGGGAGGGGGTTTCACTTCAATATCTAGGTTCTAGACGCCTTCAGTGCTGCCAGATGATGCTATAAAATTTTATTCATTTCTAATATACTTTTCAACAACAAAAGCGTGACGATATAAAAAGTTGTGTACATATGTACACAAATAATGATTTTGATTGAACACTATTTGAAAGAAAATAGTATTGTATATATTCAGTTCTTATGTACCAATATTGAATTTTCAAGGATCATTACCAAAATCAGTGACATTTTCAAATTTATTTTCCTTATCTAATTAAAATAGTCATAAAATCATTTTATTATTCTATTTAAACTGCCATTTAAAAATTATACTGCCCTAATAACCTATACTATTTTATAAATGCTAATTATGTAGGTATGTATGTTTCAAAAATTTTCATTTCACATTTATAATAAAAAGACTATAGAAAACAACAAGTGAAAATAACAACTAACTGAGTTAATTGCTTAAATACCGGTATATACTGAATTGTTTATTTTTAAAAAAAGGACATTTTTTGTTTTTAAATCTCTTGCGATTTCTAAGATGGATATTTACACCCCTAGCGAGGGGAGGCACTGTCCGATTTTGCCCATTCACGCACTTGACCTTACTTTTTAGAACATTCACATATAATATCAGCTTGTTATCTCTTTACGTTTTCGAGTTATCGTGTTGACGGACAGATAAACAAACGGTCAGAAATGGACAAATTAGGTCATTTTGTAAACCTATACCAAAAGTTTTTTTTATGATCAATACTTTCAACCGTTACAAATTCGGGACTAAAAGTTGTATATAAATTAATTAATAAAATAAAATAAAAAATCTGGATCCTTTCCACCACGACTTCATCTTTACTCTCAGGCAAAAAGGACGTTTAATCAAAGTTTCATATGCTTAAAGTTAACTTTTTCAACAAATTTAAAAATGGTTTATTCAATACGAGTGTGTGCCTCATAGATATATTATTCCTTCTTTATAACCAACCGAAAATGGCGTAAGACCAATCCGCATTCAACAACTCGTTTCTCTCCTTCCAGACTCTCCGTCCCCCTTTTTTTATTTTGTAAACATTACTACTTGACTATTTACTTAAACATACACATTTGTTAATCTTTTTAAATGAGTGTTGACTTCTAACTTATTATGTTAATCAGTATTAAAGAATAAATAAATTCCTCTAAAAGGTCCTAATAAGCAATGTGTAAACAATTTGTTTTGTTTTTTAAAAAGATTACTTAATCTTTATTATGTTTTAATATCCCAAACGTTTTTAGTACACAGGTAACAATATTTTTGTTGAATAATGCCTAGTTAACTTTTGGTAAAATGAGTTCGTAAACTTATTATAATTCAAATAAACCAAATTTAATTAAAAACTTCATAGCATCTCTATAAAAGTTTGAATTATGCATGTAACAACTTGCCGTTCTTAATTTCTGTGTATTTTTTGCTCAGCTAATATATTTTCTTTATGGTTATCTTTCTATTGATCTTGAAAATTATGAGTTGTTTTATTGCAACGGCATCCTAGAGTATATGAATACAAAACAAAAATGACCTTTGAGTGTAATAAAATATTTCAAAGAATTAAAAATTGACAGCTATTTCTCACATGCATAAAATTACGTAAGAGTCAACTTTATTTGGTAGTTTTAATAAAATTTATTTTAGTCTCTAGTCATCGAAGTTACTATTTATAGTATTGGACAAATACAATGATTCTGAGGAGTTATGTATGGTTCCAAATTTTATTGATTAAACATAGGAAAAGTAAGGAATCTTTTATATGGAGAAAATAAAAAGTGTCTATTTCATATCAATAATAATACGTGACTTACTCATCAATAATCAGTCCAAATCGCTAAATAACAGAGACTTTGAGAGCCTTTTTTTACCACGACTTTCTAAACGATGTTTTAAAGTTGAAAAATTGAAAGAAAATTGTTAATATCCTAGAGACTTGAAATGATTCAATTTATCGATAACTAAGGTTCAACTTCTACGAAAATTAAAATGGTAGATTTTGTTTGTTTGCTGTGCCTAGAAATTCTACAGCGTCTAGAAAAATCTGGTACGAATGCTATACACAACCTGTGTATACAGACTAACTAGTGTGTGTAAAGACTTGACGATATCAAAAACTATACAATTACAAAAAAGATGAAAAAAAAATTCTAAACACAATTCAACTGTTTATGATTTTTTGATTGGTCTAATATGGCATTTATTTACCAAATGTCGGGCTGCTACCTACAGACCATATTTTTTGTGCACCAACTTACCTTCAATTAACAAATAAAAGTTCAATTGGAAAAGCGTCGTGCACACTTTTTACAAGCTTTTATTTAACTTGCAATGTATGTATGTATGTTCGGGTCAAATCTTGCAAGCTGAATTAGAACCACTTCCTCTTATCCTACGGAGTTGAATTTTTACATGTTGGTTCAGTTCCGATAACAATGCATGCATATGGGTATCATGACAAGAATCGACAAGAGGAAAGGGGGGCTTAGAGGGTACACAAAATTTGGTATATCTCTCTTAATATTCAAAAATATTAAGTGTGACGTTTAAGTATACACAAATAATAAAATGTTAGAATAATAAGTTAATGCTGACTTCAAATTAATACTGTTAATAGTATGAAAATATGGACTCATTCATCAGTGTCATCCGTGGTGTAACGTTGAGTAGAATGGGCTAGAAACCCATAGGTACAGGGTTCTGGTGCATGTTAATATACAATTTTCATGAAAAGCTTTATTTGATTTTTAGGGAAAACTGCGTCGTTTGTTATCATTATCCAAATACATTACTGTAGTGAAATCATAACTGCAGTACCTAACTGTAGACAATCGAAGTATAAATCAAAAACAACATTCCAACCAAACTCTTTCTTTTAGTTGGTTTGTATTAAGTATTTACGAAGAGATTAAAATTTTATTGTTAATCCACTACAAAAATTTTAGCTAAAATTAATCTTAATAAAAAGTGCTGGTATTATTAATTTATCAAACATATTATATAATAGAATATAGGATTGATTTGTCAGAGATGTTAATTAAATATGGGATTATTTTTAGAAATTTATAACCGTGTTTAAGAATTTATGATGTAGCGGTTATGTTCTCATAACTGATGTGATATGTAATAAAAAACAAATGCGATTGATATATTCACAGTTTATCTCTATGCTATTTATAATTTTATTTGGAATTTTTAGAGCTTTTATTGTAAATAATAATTATTTCTTGGAAATTTTATCAATGGTTGTTATTATAAAGAGATAATCATATAAACATTTTTCAATGATAATGACAAGAGTACAAAACAAAATCGTTATTCTAAGCTAGATAAAGCCTATATACTCGGAAGGGATTTAACAATATCTCAATATCGACTGGTGATAAAAAAAATGAGCATGAGATAAATTGTAGACAATTTTATGCTTTACCACTTTCATAATGACTTAAAAAAAATAATCCGATTCATAGGAAACGTTATATTTTCAAGAAACCGATTTTCGCGAGCTTATTACCTCTCTTTTCTGAGGTTAAATTCTTATTTTTATTGGGATATTTTTAAATTATTTACGTATTTATTTTAATAAAAATACGTCACGTGGTTGCAACATAGACTAAGTACCCGCTAAAGAGGCGATAATTTTAGTCCGATCGCAATGAAATTTTGAAGGAAGTAAACACATATATAGATATACAGATTGTAGCGGCTGCCCTGGACAGGCTACACTTCGACAATAAGGTCCATTGTGATGCCTAAGGATGTGAGGATGTGAGTGGAGGACAAGGAATATATTGTGAGTAAACTAGAAAATAGTAGGATGCGCGGCTGCAGCCGACTTTGATAGGAACTATGCCGATACTTATCTGGAGTTCGTGAAGGAAACTGCAGAAAACATTCACAAGCATAGCTGGTTACTTCGTTCTTGTCCATACGCCGACAGTTTAGTCAATTAACCCTCCTTTTTTTTTCTTAATAATTAACAAACTGCCGTTGTCGAAATTCGAAACGATTACCTCCCATTTCCAAGTAGACATAACGCCTTAGACCGCTCGGCTACTTGGACGGTAAGTAAATGCATACTTATGTTGTTTTATAAATCGAATACTTACAATTATTGTTTTAAAAATGTTATTATTTTTGATAGGTTGTTGAGAAACAATGTAGTATAGTTATATTGAGGTAACGGTTTTGCAGTCCAAAATCGATATTGAATATTCACCAAATCATTAGCTTGTGATACCAAAAATACCATTTATTGGCCAAAGGTCTGTGTGACTTGATGTGTAGGTCAACAAATGCGTATCTGTATGTATGCATATGGTTTTGTTAGTTGGTTTATGTATCTTTATCTATTTAATTGTAACTAAAATCTTTCACAGTTGGATAAAATATGAGACATGGTGATAGTAAAATTGTTGAACCTTGTCCTAACGGCTAACCTCTTCTGCGTTTAATGACAGTTATCTTTTTATTGCAGTGTTTGAAACACCAGTGAATTTAAATGACCCGTCGTAAATTATCCATTCAATTGCCATATGATAACGTTCAATTAAAAATGCAAATGTGGAGGAAGAACTAAATATTTATTGTCTAAAATTATAAAACTTTTAATTGAAAATCATATTTATGTTTGTACACTATTCATGCTACAAAAAACTAAATACCAACTCCAAACAACTGAAAAATAAATCGATAATTTTCAAAAAAAGATTAGAATCATGTCTCATCTGCAAAAATGGTTCTTATAAAAGTAGGTACTAGCAACTTTTTTTCGAAACAAATTTCCGAAAGTAAATTGAATTTGTCATTATTATTAACAGTATTTTGACATCAATGTTTGATATGAAAATATTCTCACACACATCTTACACATTCTCTTGCATTCTGGACTAGTGCTGTACCAACTCTGCTAACGAGATGCATATTGACCCAAAGTTTACAAAAACCATTAAATAGTATTATTAAGGATGGACGAGAACTAGATATAGTCCATTTATAAAATTCTTCAAAATCATATATAGTACATTCATAGCCCACAATATAGTTTATGAATTGTTATCGTAAGTCAAAATTAAAATTTTATTTAAAGTAAATTTTATTTAATTTATTTATCTAAATTAAAATTTAAAAAAAAAAAAAATATTTAAGAAACCTGAGATTTCGGGTAATTAAGCTACCGCCGACAGAAATAAAATTTACCCGAAATCTCAGTTTTTTTCTTAAACACCTTTTTTTAGGCCCGTCATACCGGAATTTTATTGGATCAATCTCGTTATTAATATTTCTATTTTCTATTGCGTAGTTTTTTTTTTATTCGTCTTATTTAATCCAAATAAAAATTATCAAAAAGCAATGCATTAAAACTCAAACTTAATAATTAATTCAAGACCTCCGTTATACCCCCCCCCCCCCCAACTTTTATAATTGATTATATGCACTTCATCTACATGTAAAAAAATGATAAAGCCTTAATCTTTTTGAAGCTCCAGTCCTCGCCCAGAAATTCAGCTTAGTCGATAGATTAATGTTGGTGAGGGAAGTCGGCAAATGGATCTGTAACTGGGATAAGAATTGGCTCTGGGTCCGGGGCGTGTTGGACTTGATTGGGAAGGTTATGGCCAACGTGCCGGACCTAGGCGAGATGAAATCATGTACCCTCACATTATCCTATAAATTATAAATAAATAAAGAGATACGTGTAGCAGCGTTAAGACAATTAGTCCTTGATGGGAGAAAATATTATGTTACTTGGTTATAAGGGCTTTACAAAATTTTTGTAGGCGTTTGTACAATAAGTTGTCGATAGACAACGATTCATTCAGTACAATACAATTTGTCTGGTGTATATAGAAGTCGTTTGAGTGTTTTGAACCAGATTTGTATTTTTATATACCCACAAATGAATCAAAAGATTTGGTTTCTAAAAATTATAATTAATTTGTTACATTTTTTTTTATCATCTATTTTTTATAAATAAAAATATTATGTAATAATTTTTATTTGTTCCTAATGTTATTGTAAAAAATTACGGAGCTCAGTAGCGAGTCAGGGCCACACACATTGAGTGATTATTATAATGAAATAAAAACTGTTACCTCTATTCAATAAAATTAGTAATTCTCAATTTAATTATTATATTAATAATAATTCCGTTATGAAATTCACCCAACTGCAGTGTGTAACCTTCATATAATGTAAATGCTGTTGCATATCTGAACACGAAAAAATATATGAAAATAGGATTTTTCACGATTGATCAAACCCATTTGACGTTTCGTCAATTGTTTAAAAAATAATGAATATGAGATTGTTAATAGTTACCGTGATAACTTAAGGAAACAGATAATGCACGCAAAGTATCTAAATATGAAGAAAATTAAGATTTAGAATCGATTACATTACAGGTTAAACAAAGGTTTAAGAAATCAATTATTTAAGAAATCAATTATACGAGCAACTGATGAAATGACAAAACTAAAACTTTTTTTTTATAAATATTTATAGCGTTCTGTCAACAATTAGGAGGGACGAAAATAATTTCCTAAAGTTTCATGATTGATACTTTGTCTAAATTGAATCTTTTTTCCTATCCTCTTTGAAATTTTAGGATAGTTCGCCCCGGCATTGGAGGTTGCCAGACGTGACTTTTATTGTCGAACATGTATTGAAGATTAAGTGAGTAGCTTTTCATGACTTTTGAAATGACAACTAAAAATCACTGGCTCTGCCTCTAACATGGTGATCTGAATATAGAAAATACGTATAGCATGATTCCAATTGGCTCTCAGCCCCAACGGATATAATGACGTCAATCACAAGTCGTTTCTTTTATACAAAAATTTATTTATTTATTTATTTTATTAATAATTAATGAAAAATGAAATGGAAATAAAAAAAAAATTATCAAAACATACTTCAAATGAATTATTCTTTCATTTATATGTGAATTTGTAGCGATCAAAAATTAATACAACATTTTAAAATTGGATTAAATTTATTCAATTTATGAACCTGAGATTTCACATATACTTCGTGAAGTTTAGCCTACTATTTTCTTGAATTTCTTGGAACTGGCTATAAGAATGTACACTCCCGTTCATAAAAATTGAACCACCACATTGAAATTGAACAAGTCACATTCTAAACGTATATAATACTAAATATATGTATATTACTAATAACAGAATGTTTTAACTGGTTCAATTTTTATGAACAGCACTGTACACTTATTGTTTTTTTTTTAGTCATAATAAGCTTTTTAAGTATATTCACTTTTCTTCATCCCTTTTTCCGTTGACGTTACTCTCTTCCTTTCCATTTGAAACTGCTTAATAGAGCAGTTCTAATACTCGTTTCGCTCTTTACTCAAAATATCTATTCAATCTTTCGCCATGAATCGTTCTTTTTATTTCAACTTGTATAGCTCTCCTCAAACAGGTCTCAAATGAATTATCTTGTGATAAAAAGATTTGTGATATCAATTTTTTCTTGACCATTGTAGCAAGTTGAATAATATTGTTTTATAACATATTACATATTGTAAACGTAGCTGAAATTTTGCTAACAAAATATTTCAATTTTTATTTAATAGTAATAGTTGGAGTAAAATTGCTTTTTATTTAAAACAATATTTTTAAATGTTGGTAACTTAAAATAGAGCTGTATTTAAAGCACATGTAAAATTATTTATGTGTCATTAGTTCTCTTAGTACATAATTCTAAATTTGTTAGAACGTCCACTACGGTAGAGGTACTTTGTTTTTAGTAACGTTAATAATTGTACCGAATGTTCAACTTAAAATGGTATTTTTCAATTATAACGACTTTTCGGCATGACAGAGTTAAAAATTTTGCTACTAACGTGTATAGCTCTTAAAATAGTAGTTAACGATCGATACAGTTGAAACTATGACCGTCAAAAATGGTGCCCATTTCGAGAAAATTGAAAATAAATTTTTATTTTCGTTTCTGTACATTAATAATAATTAGCAAAATCTTAAAAACTAGTAACAAGTCTAACATTAAATTTGACAAAATTTTCGCTGTCCTTGGGTCCAAATTACCATAAAAAAATATTAGTCATTGAATTTGAAGGTACAAAGTTTTGTCGAGTTTGTCAAGTTTTTTAAAGGGGCCCTTAAAACAACCGAGAAAATCGAAAACAAATTTTTATCTTTATGTTTCTGGGATATTTTGATTAACAAATTATGAAAATTCGCTTAAAAATTTGATAATTAGCTATATACGTTTTCGAAACCGATGTCATGGAATCGACAAAGGAGTTGACATAATATAACTTGAAAACTACAAGTCTAGCATTAAATTCGACTAATTTTTGTTATCCTTGGCTCGAAACCAATTTATCGCAATCTAACGGTCGATCGCGGTGTCATTTTCAGTGATCTTTGTTCAATTCTTGGTCTAAAAAAATAATTATATGCACAAATTTACGTAATGTGGATATTGTAAATACATTTTGACTCGGGTATTTGTAGGTACAGATTAGTTGCAGATTACTGTGTCCATTCGACCCGAATAAAATGATTCTTGGAGTTAAAAATGTGAATTTCACAAAGCTCGAAAAAATTCGAAATTAGCGAATCGAATTTTTTCCTCAATAAGTATGAAAATATGTCACTTAAGATAGGCTACACGATAATTCTCTAAATCTTGTTGCCTAAGATAATGTTGAAAGTACGATTATGTAAAATGAATTGTGAAATTTATTTAAGCATCAGACTATATTGAGAGCGACCTAAAATGATGTCGTATCAGGAGGTAAAAATGCTGTCTGTCCAGGTGGGACACACTTAGGGCATAAAGCCCATTGTGAAAACTGAAAAAGGGTACCGTCCCACAGGAAGCCATTACTCCTTGAATCATTTGGAGGTGTTCAAGAACGGCAGAATAAATTTGACGTTGAAAGATTTCAGTCTGGAGAGGTCGTCAAAGATTGGCTGACCCAGGTGTCTTAGTCTGGACAGTGGCAAAGAAGAAGGGTTGTCATTTTCTTTTCCTTCTCGTTGTGACAGCTCCTGTAATAACCGTGGTGTACTGTTAGTCTAAAGCTTTCTGAATGTTTTCCTCCTAGTCAGTGTCCTGTAATGGCTGTTTCTAAATCTTTCTTTTTAGCAAGACATTTTATTAGGCCAGGTTTCGTAACCAACTGTTACTTCTTCAGGTTCTGTTCATAATATAATAAATAACATATATTTTAATTATATTAGTTTACAAAGTTTCTTATTAAGTGTTATTTCTGCCATAATTATATACAGGGAGTTTTGAAATTCATTCAGGAAAATAAGACCACGGTGTAGAGCTGCAAAAAAGTTTAAAAAATTTTTTGATTTGACGCTAAGTTTTTGAGATATATAATTAAATTAATTTGAGATATAAATAATAATTCAACCAATCACAGAGCGTATAGTGTAAGGAGGCGTCGCCTCAGCAGTAGAGCGGGGCGTTATTTATAAATTGATGATCGGTTCTGGCATCACTCTTAGCCACTCCTATATACCTAGGTGTTTAAGAGTGGCAGTGATGCCAGTATCCGATCATCCGATCATTAATGATGTGGGTGGGGGATATGGAATTTGTACGCAGACTAGGAATTTGTAGGTTGTGCGGCTGCAGCCGATTTTGATAGGAACTATGCCGATATTCATCTGGAGTTCGTGTCGGGAAACGGCAGAAAACCTTCAGAAGCATAACCGCTTACTTCGATCTTGTCCATACGCCAACAATTGAATCAATTATCCGACCCATTAATTATAATTGACAAACTGCCATTGCCGGAATTCGAATTCACAATGTCCAAGTTCCAAGCAGAGCGAGCGTCTTTGACAGCACGGCCACCCGTTGGACCATATTATAAATATTACTACATATTTTTCATAATACATCTGCTATAAATAATAATATTTGTATGCATGTATTTGCATTCATTATTGCACTGTAATTAACGCAGTCATTTTGGCATTATCTCAAACATTGACTTATTATGTTTTTTGGTGTGGTGTGTGAACTGTGACTCATATTACATCATGTTCTATTCACAGAAATGTAGGTTTCTGTGAATAGAACATTGTGTTTTTTCATGGCTGTAGCTTTTTTGTACATTTATTATGAACAAAGACTCAAATTTATTTTTGATCTTTATTATATTCAGTTTAAAAAGCCGACCGACATAAAACTGAATACATATATTTCATAGTAAGGAATCGATTCCTTATTATTTCAAAATTAAACACAATTTATATATAAATAATATTAAAGAGAACTCTAGGATTTTTCGAATTAAATTTCGATTTTTGCCCCAATTTTCTAGATAAAAACGACGGTCTGCACGTCGTTACCAAATTAGCAACAAGTAACATCTCCTCGGAGAATAATTTGAAACCCGACTTCAAAAATGAAATATTCTATAACAAAAAATGCACTAAAAAGTAAAAAAATAATTGCATATTCTTGTGCCAATTTTAGTTCACCTAAGCAAAAGTTTTTAAATATATATGTACAATTATTGTTATTTTTGGAGGCGGTGTCCAAAAGGTATGTGAATTTCTCTATGCTGACACCGACTCCAAAAATAACAATAATTGTACATATATATTTAAAAACTTTTGCTTAGGTGAACTAAAATTGGCACAAGAATATGCAATTATTTATTTACTTTTTAGTGCATTTTTTGTTTTAGAATATTTGATTTTTGAAGTCGGGTTTCCATTTTGTCAAAATAGGTTGTATTATTTTATAAAATTATAATTGATTAATCTAAAAAGTTGACATTTCGTTGTTACAAATATAAATAAGTCTTAATAAACATATTGGATTTGACATATTTTTAATACTCGCAGACATACATATGAAGTTTATAAAACAATAATTAATTTGTAAAAAAGTAGTCAGAGGAATTTCCTATACAAATTAACTGCATATGTGAATAAGATAATATTTACACTACAGTAAGATCCATTAATTGGTTAAAGCACTGTCAGGCATAATTTACGGTCAAATCCCAGTGGTTGCGCTAGTTTTGCCAAATCTAACTTCAAGACCTAGTTTTATCAAAATAAAGAAGTGGTTTAAAAAGAATTACATATGTTTGCGTCCAATATTTTTAACAGTTAAGACTAATAATAGATCACACTACTTATAAAAAATAACGTTCAACGGTGATATGTGTTAAATGAGATAGTTAAAAAAATATACAAAAACTTTTTTATTTACATTTAAAAATAATTCGAATGTGTTTTCGTTGTGAGGGACAGTTGACTTGCACCAGAACCTTTATAATATCATTCATTAGTACAGCACTAGATGGGCAATTAGAATATAATAGATTTCTGAAAAATAGCGGTTTCTTCTAGAACTATAAAGTTCGACCTGTTTTAATGCACCATACTCTACAATAGTCAAACAATTCAGTGTGATTTTATAATACTAATGAAGTACAAATATTTGCCAAGGTGGAATCTGTTTCTACTCCTTCCATACATATTTCATTTGATTAGATAGAGTAATTAAGTCCCCTAATATTAAAATCTCACTATTGTAATGATTAATCTAAAAACTTTTGAGCCCAAATTGAAATAATTACGTTTTCGATATGTAAATGGACCCACATTTGTAGTGAGGGAATGGGACTAGTTTGAATTTTATGATCCAGTGAAACACAAACATTGAATTTGGAAGAAAAATATATTAGTGAAAAACAAAAACCACTATAATTGCAACAAAATTTCCCTGAATTCCATCTGAAATATAACTAAGTAGCATGAATAGTTTTTCAGCTAAGAAGAGACTTGCATTATCGTTCAACTTATTTTTAACATGTAACATATTATGCCGCTATGAACACGTGATCGCTACGATTTGATTTTCTACACACTTAATCGAATCAAATATTTGTGTTCTAAATTTTTTAAATAAACAAGTTAATTTGATGGAATTGTTGCTTGATACGAAGTTGATATGTAATTTCATTTCACGAGGACATCAATCGTCGCGGAATTTATAAAAATTAAATGTCAAAAGAATGGCTGCGAGTGGAATGTTTGGTTTTGTCAATCGATCATTAATACATCAAGTTTGAAAGATTTAGATTTATTCTTTTAAGTTTATTGTGATTAAATAATTTGACATCAATAATAAAACATCAATAAATGTTTGTTCAAAGTGAGATGATTCCTGCATTGCAAAAATTTTTCAAAAACTGTTTGTTATCAACAATGCCAAGCATTCAGAACGCAGATGGAATGATGTTTCTCAATAGGTTACCATAATATGTATACAGTATACGTTGTAACGTCTTGTCTAAACATCATTACTGAATAGTTATTATAACTGGTATATATAATATATACAAGGGTATTTCCCACTTTGTAACGGTTGAAAATATTGATCGAAGAAAAACAATTTTTGGGAGAGCTGTTCATAAAATAACATAATTAGTTCATTTCCGCATGTCCGCCTGCATGTTTGTCTGTCCGTCTGTCTATCTGTCCTTGAATACGATAACTCCATATAAAAGATGACGCATAAGTAACGTTAAGATTTATTTAATGAATGCGTATTTGTGCATCACCAACTGCTGAGAACGTCGCCTGGTGGAAGTTTCGGGGTTTTCCTCAACACTTGCTTGCATTCGAGCAATGTTCACATCATTTCGAACTGCACGAGGTCTTCCAGTACGCGAAAGATCACAGAGAGCCCCCATGTTGCCGAACACGCCGAACCAATCGGTATATTGTCGGAACATGCAAGAAAATTTGATATTATCTTTGTGTCTGAATAATCGAATGCTGACTTTCAAACTAAAATTGAACAACTTTGGTTCTTTGTTCTGTACTGAGTGTTTTCCATCATAAATTTCCCAAGTTTTTCTAAGTTAATTCTGAAAAAAAAATACGTAAACGAAAAATTTATTCACTTATTGAATCATAATGTTACTTATGCGCCACCCTATATATGTAATACTCCTATATGGACAGTTTCTATAAGTGGAAGCTGTCCCAACTTTAGGGTGCCGGAGATAACGAGCTGCAATATTGTATGTGTGTTCTAGACGTTCTTCTCCCGAACGAGGAAAATATACATCTTTGAAACTGTAAGAGAAAAAAAATTTCCAAACAAAAAATGTTCCTTTTTAAAAAATGAATAACTTTGGTTTGAAACTTTTTTTCATGAACTCGATATATAACGGCTCTTTAATCAATTAACTCATTTGTTATTTTCACTTGTTTGTTACTAAATTTTTATATTTTATCTGTTATTAAAAAAGAAGCGGAAAAACGGTATTAACTAAATTTAAAGTTGTAAGCGTCTCTATAGAAACATGATATGAATAATTAGATATTTCTAATATCTATTAAAAGTATTTTTTTATGTATTACTATTTATTTTATATATTACTATTAAAAGTATTTAGTGTATTACTATTAAAAGTATTTTTTTTAGAAAATATAAATTTTATTTTATTTTAGATCTTTGTTCTTAAATATTCTTTGATTTATACTTTCGATCTTTGATTTAGAATTTTAGGTTGATCTAAAATTTAATCTAATTTTTATTGTATAATTTCAACTGTGAAATGTTATTTAACAAAGTTATTTGTGATAAATACGATAATGATGCAAAAATTCTTTTGTGGCAATATAAAAGTATTTTGTGATGATAAATGATATAAAATTTAATTAATCGTTACAGTCAAATAAATGTATGAATGTTTTTCAAAAGTATAAAGATAAAACTGTGGAATATTATGTTTGTTTGTTAAACAGTAAGTAGTATACTCGGTAGCAAAAGTGGCATTGTTCTTTAAAAATTTACAGTTGATATGTGTCTAGTATATTTGGTTTTTGAAAAAAATGTTTCGAACAAAAGTTGTTCGTTATAAAAACTCGAACGACTGTTGATGTAAATTTTTTTTCGAAAACTGAATCGATTCGCCACAAATCAACCAATAAAATATAAAGAAAGAACGCGACTTTCGCTGTATATAGTACCAGTGTATTGCTATATCAACCAGTTGGACATTATCACACTGGCTTCTTAGGAAGAAGGAGACTGCAACAATTTAGTATATAGAGTGTTTATTTGAAATAAATTTAGTAAAGTGTTGTTGGAAAGTCGTTTGAAATTATATACTGGTATATGTATGATGACTAGTATATGTATGATATGTTATGTGACGAATGGGAGCACTGACGACAACGAACAGCTGCTTTCAACAACGCGCAGGAGTACCAACATATTTTTTACGCATATAATTTTTTATATAGTTCTTTTCGCACGGGTACCCGATCAGCAGATATAGTTTAGAAACACCTTAATTGAGTTAGCTTAAATACTACAAAAAGTCGTGTATAATGTTACGATATACATATATTATTTTGTGATCAAGAGAAATTACAAATGTTTGAGCTAAAATTGTGGAATATCTTCTGCAACAAGTGCGGTAAGTTGTCAATTGCCCACGAGAGTGATATTGTCCACTCATTCGCTCGAGTGGGCAATCTACAACACCGCACGAGTTGCAAATACAATTTTTTTTTACTAATGCGGGATAAGTACTATTTTAGGGCCCGTTCTTTCGGGCGTTAAATGGCTGTTTGGCTATAGATCTAAGTAGTGTGCAATAGATCTAAGTAGTGTGGTAGTAATTGATTATGCAAACAGTCATTTACCGCACAGAAAAGCGGGAACGAAGATAGTTAGTACTTTTCCCGCATGATTTAAAAAAAAAACTATTTGTTTATGGACAAAAATTCAAACAAAAATAAATTATTTATAAAAAAAGAACATTTTTGTTTTATCACGGTTTTGAAAATGGATATTTTTCTTCTATCGCTTACGATTTCAGTATCATGGATAAAATTTCCAAACAAACAGGACTAGGTAAATGGTAAATTAAATGTTTTTATACGCGGCATATAACATATACTATGGTATACTAAGTTTACTTACCTTTTTGTAACTATTGAAAATATTGATCGCAAAAAAAAAGTTTTGGTATAGGTGTTCATAAAATGACTTAATTAGTCCATGTCCACAAAAGTGCCTATCTGTCCATCTGTCAACACGATAAGTGAAATTTTGTGTGTGTTTTCGAGCTAAAAAGTAAGATAAAGTTCGTGATTGGGCAAAATCGGGTCATGTTTGGGCCAAATGGGTAAAACTGCCTATCTTTGAAACCGTAAGAGATAGAACAAAAATTTAAAGACAGCAAATGTTCTTTTTTTACAAATAAACAACTTTTATTAGAAACTTTATTTCATAAATTCAGTATATACCCGGTATTTAAGCAATTAACTAAGTTACTTGTTATTTTCACTTGTTTTATATATAATTTGTCTAAACTAAATGAAGGATAAAATGTTTGATATGGTAGAACAATAGATGGCATACAAAACTGCCTCGGTAAGAAAAAACCGTTCGTTATTGAATTGCCAATTTTTTTCTAAACATATGGTATATTTTATATTACGTATTTTTATAAAAACAAAGCAATTAAATATTTGTAAAAAAACATTTTTGTTGTAGTCAAGTCAGACAAAAGGCATTCCATTCCTTTAAAAAAAAATCTGCTCTATTAAGCAGACACAGCTTTACCACACCATCGGTTTTTCAAGATTTTTTTAATCCTTTTAATTGGAAAACATAAATTTGTAGTTATTGCCGTTTTCGAGAATATTGTGTCCTTATTACGTGGTGCACGAGTCAGCAAAAAAAATCCTACGGTTTAAATAAAAGGTACTTTTTAGGATATGTTTATCTTTATAACACTAAAGGCCATTACACAATGAAAAAAATAAGGAATAAGATATAAGAGATAAGAATAAGATATAAGATATAGCACAGCGACCAAAACACAATGGGCAATAAGATATAATATTCAACCAATCACAGCGGTTGAATGCCAGCTGCTGGTGTGTGCACAAATGTCAAAAACATAAGTCGGAGATTCGACTGCGCGTGACATCCTGCGCATAACATTGTGATTGGCTGGGAATAAAAAATAAGGAATAGATATCCAACTCGACGGAAATTCTGTTGCTATATCTTATTTCTTATTCCTTATTTTAGTGGAATCCTTCTGCTGGATTCCACTATTCCTTATATCTTATTTCTTATACCTTATTTCTTATATCTTATTTCTTATATCTTATTTCTTATATCTTATTTCTTATATCTTATTTCTTATATCTTATTTCTTATATCTTATTTCTTATATCTTATTTCTTATATCTTATTTCTTATATCTTATTCTTATACCTTATTTTTATCATTGTGTAATGGGCTTAACACGTAAGGTCTCCACAAAAATCTGGCTGAAGTGTAGATCTTTTCATGTCTACAGTACTGTTATGGCCAAACTAGACGCAGAACATGGTTGCAGCAACATTGAACAGCAACTAGCATGTTGCTCCGTGTGTGGAGTGGTTGCAGCAACAAAAAGTTTGTTTTTGTTGCTGCAACCACCCCACACACAGTGCAACAAGCTAGTTGCTGTTCAATGTTGCTGCAACCATGTTCTCCGTCTATTTGGGCCTTTAGAGAAACAGGTACAAAAATCCTTACCCATATAGATTGTATCTGATGTATTGTATTGAATCTGGCTAACAGCCTGTGCTAGCTTGATGGAACTAGAAATTACATCAATTAATTAATTATTTCAGTGTAAATGTGCGGGTTTTAATTTACATTTGTTTTTGATTTTCAAAACTTGAACATGTTATCATTTATTTTGTGAATGTTTTTATTAATTTTTTTTTTGTAAATATAAATTATTTTTTATTCTCTAGGTGTTCTCCAATTTTGAAATCTTTTTAAATTCTATACACAAAACTCATACGAGACTGAAAAATTTTGAAAACAGTTTAAGAGTATTTTGTTTGACATTTTTATATAGTATTCTATATGTAAACCTAAACTTACTAAAATGAATTCTATTTAAGGTTGGCCACCTTAAATAGGACAGCCAGATTTGTAAAGTAAATATTAAATAATTATTATTTAAATAAATAATAAATATACATAAAAGATATAATTAATCTTTATTAATTAAAATTGATCTTTTTAATTTGATTTATGAAATGTTATTATTTTTTATATGTAAATTACCAAGGTTGTTAACATTCACAGCAACCGTGATAATCGAGGGAAGTTATAGTTGAAATGCAATAAAAAATGAAGAACAAAATTATAATAATAATTTAATGATGAAGCGACACCGCTACAGATTAAAGGCAGGGCGGATCGGCTAATCTTTGAGTATTCAAATCAGCAATAAAATTTAAAAGAAAAGTTTGCTTATATTATTGCACTCATGGCCACAAAAGTACCTACTCATTTTTGACAATTACTTATGATTTAGAATAAATGCTTCGGATAAAAGTTATACCTAATAAATCTAACTAACAACTTATACTCGAAACAATTTTCCAAAAACCTAATGAATAAGTTACAAATCAACTAAAAAATTAGCCCAAAATACCCCATTGTAGTCCAATAATGGCGTGTATTATATTTTTTCATATTTTTTATTTATAAATTTTTAATATTTTTATTAAAACTATAGTTTATATTTTTTTTCATTCTAAAAAATATTAAAAATGTCATTCTATTTGTTAATGATTATGAAAGTTGTCTATTCTATAGTATATAAACAATAAAGTTTTTAAAAGCTATATGATAATAATTTGTACATCACTGTCAGTAGTTATAATATTTGATTTGTCTATTATTCATTGATAAATAAATATAAAAGCGTTAACTAACATCTTGATAACAGCAGTAATCAAAATATTTATTTGAAATAAACTCAAGTGTTAAAATCATTATGAATTATAAGTTTACCTACAATAACTATATTTATTGATTAAGTTTTACCATTTCATTATTTATTGAACAAACATTTTAATATTATTTAAAAATATTTAAATTAAATAAACAAATTAATTATATAAACTTTATATTTATTATATTCATGGAATAATAATTTGTAATTATTATTATTTATTATTGTTAATATTATACATCTATGCGCATCTACTTAGGATTCCGTAGCATATACAGGATGAGTTAAAAGTCATGGATGATAGGGGATTAAATTCTAAGATGAAATGTCTTTGAACATTTTTGCACCTGACCCATCGTTAATTAGATATTAATTAAATAAAGTTACCAATTAGAGAAGCGCGTTGACGGAATAAGAAAAGGTGGGAAATGAATCTCCGCGGCAGCAGAGATACATGAGGGGATCAAGCTCTCCCCACTACTACCGTAGAGCGAGTCAATCTAATGTGTTAGTTTTTATAGCAGAGCTTTGAAATATTTTGGGAAAAAATTATTTTTTTTCCGAAAAATCTAATTAAATGAATTATTCAATTATTCAATTATTATTAGATTTCTTACTCTGAAATTTCATTAAATAAATGATTATCCATTTTTGATTTACACAGAAACTTAGTCACCCAAATAATTTTTATTGAGTTGGTTTTACTGAAAAATTGTTTCTATTAATTATTAGAGTTAAAATAATAATTATTTTCAACTTTTACAGTGAGAAACAATTTAATTCATCATTTTTATTTTTATTTCGATACTATTTTTCTTTCTTCGATTGTCCATTTTTTATTTGTTTATCATTTATCTTGAGATTTTTCGTCCATTTTTTAAACTTCTTCAATTGTTAATCGGTCTTGGTCGAATTCACTTCTGATTTACTTTCCAATTGCGTTAGATTTTTTTATAAAGACATTCTTTTTGACAATGCCTCAGTTAGGTAATAAATAATATTTAGATATGGTAGCTCGCTTCCCTCAAGTATCTCTGTTGCCGCTGCGTTCATTCCCCAGCTTTTCTTATTCCTTTAACGCGCTTCTCTTATTGGTTACTTTATTTAATATATAATTAACAGTGGGTCTGGTGTAGCATGTCTCAATAAGACACTTTGTTTATAAGATTAATTAATCATTTTCTTAAAATTTTTGGTGAATAAAGTGTTGATTTTTGCTTTGTTTTTCCATTGCCCATTGCTTGACAAAGATTGGGTCAAATATTCCCTTCCAACAATTCATATATATAATATAATATGGATAGGATTTATTGATAGGATTAATATATGAATAGCATTCATTCCAATTTTCCTTTCCTGAGGACTCAATGATTTTTAAGTTATTTGCGATAAATTGAAATAAGTCCGAAAATTTCTTTCTGTGGTGCTCCGGCTAAAGCTCACTAAGCAAAAAGGGACATTTGGATTAAAACAATTTCCAGGAATTACTTCAAGCAAAATCGTATTTTTACTGTGCTAAAAAGCATCTTCTTTTTTTTTTAAGTTAGAAGTAATATGTTTTTTAGTCTCTCGAGTCTTCAACGTATTTGACACCAGATTGAACAATAGGATCTTGATTTTGATCTACACATTCAATAAGTATGAATTATATAAGAAGAAATCAATTAATATGTGTATTCGAATATACACATTACGTTGATACGTTTGAAAATGATTTGTTCAAATATTATGATAGCGTCTACGAGAGCTGTAAACTTAGATGTATGTACGTTAAAAATAATAATAATTATAAATAAATAAATAAATTATAAATATGAAGAAATAACTTTTTGTTTATTAAGTAAATATTAATAATAATATTATGCAAATATAAATATTTTACTATATATTATGAGGTTGATTTAATCATTTATATTTAATGAAAATGTCCATGTTACCCTTTCTGTACATAGAATGCCTGTACTATCTGATATAGGGCTATGGTTTACGGCCATCAAAATTGATGCCAAGTTTTCACCAATTCCTTTGTGTCAAAAATACCACTTTGGCCATTGACAGTGGCAGGGTAGGAGAATTTATTGATAAGAATGTTTCATTTAAGAGGCAGAAGATCCCGAGAGTGGAAAATGTCGAAGTTACATGCTTATTATAAGATTTTAATGTAGACGACAAAACAATCTGCCTTGAACCAATAGGGAATATACATGAAAATTTTTTTTCACATTTATTTTCAGAATATGAAATTACTGTTAATACTGTAATAATATTTAAAAACGAAATTAAAATCCGACAAATTTCAAGGAAGCTATAAGCTTTTAAAGATTATTATCTGTCTCTTTCTTGCAAAAATACTAAAAACTGTGTTTTACGTGTATTTTAAATGGTGAAAGTGTAATATGACGTCACATAACATATCCAGAGGGCTATCACCCTCTTTGTCTAATCGGGAATTTCAGTCATTCATATCTCGCTTATTTTTAAAGTTATTTAAAAAGTAATTTTACCTTGATATTTGTCAAGTAAACATGCTTCAATTCAAGTGAAAAAAAATTTTCATGCATATTCCCTATTATATGTAAAATCGGTACTTCTTATTAGTATGCGAGGTTTTATAGTCGGTGAATGAGCTAATTTTTATACTTCAGTTCGGCTCTCAAAGAATACAACAATACTTTTTGACTAACTTCAGGCTATGTCAGGTTGTTTGATTTTTTTTCGGAATAAGTTCAATGTTTGTGTTTGTTAATTGATAATTCTGAGACCAACAGTGTTTTTATAAATTCTGTAACTTTATTGAGAGAGAAACTCACTTGAGTGACAGTGAATATCCAAGAAAATTGTATAAAAGATCATTTTCGGGTGGACTGATTTCAATTTATGATGATTTTTTATTGTCTCAGTATTATGTAATTATCACTTTCCGTTCTTCAGTTTTTTTTTTTGGATTTGTATTCCTTCCAAAGTTGTAAGTCGTAAGAGTTTGCCTTATGAAAATGTAGTCTATAAAAACAGAATAAACGAGTAAAATTAAAATTCTGCTTCCAAAAATATTCAACTCTGGAGTATCTTCGGTAAAAAGTTTTTTTTGAAAGCTCCGAACATAAACATAATTATTCTAACTCTTCATCGTTGTTTCCGAAAATCTAGTTCATAGATATTCCCACATTCATCACCCAGCACCCAGGTGAAAACTCAAGATCAATTTTTGGCATCGAATTTCTAACACGTACGTTAACTCAAAAAAGAGAGATAACACGCTAAAAACTTTTGTATGTGTTCTTTGTAATCATAAGTTTTACCACCATTTCAGTTCACATATATATAGTTCCTCTTGATTACAAACAGAATTTTATATGTATTTGTAAGATTTTGTACAAAAATACAAATTAGTGAATAAAAATGCTACTTACATAGTCCAAAAAGTAAAACAAATAGTTCACGCGATGATACTTAACTCAGTATATACAGGTTATTTCAACAATTAATTCAGTTATTTATTATTTTCACTTTTTTTTTCATTTAATATTTTAATCTGATTATTACAATTTTATATAATAATATATAAACGGATTAATTAAAACATATACCGATTGTATTTTTAATCATATTATATACTATCATATCATATCTTATATTCGCGGCTACGCTTACGTTTATATATAACTATTTAAGTCTAATAATTTTTTAAACAAAGAAAATTTCATTAAAATCGGTCAAGTAGTTTTCGCCTGATGATTGAATAAAGAAAAAAAAAACAAATAAAGAAACAAAGAAATTTAAGTAAATTTTTAAATTTGTTGATTGAAAGTGATTATGACTTGAACATAAAATATTTCATATAACACATAATATACTGATCTATACACTATCTCTGCCTATAGTCTCTATACTATGGCTACATGATGTTCGCTTGCACTCACTATTTAAACAATCATTATCCTTACATATTATAAAATGAAGTCCCCCAGCCGTGCCTGTCTGCCTATACGCGGTTGATTGAGGTTTTGTGTAAATTGGCTGAAATATAACGATGATAGTGATAACGATGAAGGAGTCGGAAAAAATCATGCCGACTTGGAGCTTTACTGGCGCACTGTATCTAAGTACTGTAGAGGTAGATTTTAAAGGCTGTCCTGGACGGGCTACACTTCGACCATAAGGTCCATTGTGATGCCTTAGGATGTGAGGATGTGAGTGGAGTGGAAGGAATTTGTGAGTAGACTAGTAATTGGTAGGATATGCGGCTGCAGCCGACTATGATAGGAACTATGCCGATATTCATCTGGAGTTCGTGAAGGAAACAGCAGAAAATCTTCTCAAGCATAGCCGGTTACTTCGTTCTTGTCCATACGCCGACAGTTTAGTCAATTAACCGCCCCCTTTTTTTTCCTAATTAATGACAAACTAGCGATGTTGGGATTCGAAACCATAACCTTCCAGTTTCCAAGTAGGCATACTGGGCAGACATAACGCCTTAGACCGCTCGGCTACTTGAACTGGTATCTAAGCACTTTACCCGGCGCATCTTCTAAGCAGGGCGAAGATAGGGCGGGTTGCTAGTTACATTATTAATACCTGCTATGATGGTTTGCTAGCTATATCAACCCGTAACAATGGAACATGGAATTAGTGACTGGAATTTTTGTGTTCTATTATATCGATTACTAATAGTGTCATAATATTTTGAAACTTTTTATTTATTATTTAAGTATAAACACACAATTTAACAAAATTTATTTGTTTGATAACTCGTAATTCGGTTATAAAAATATACAATCTCAACTAAGCCGTGTAGTTATCTCAACAAAAATAGTCTCATTATTTCAATTTTTAGGTATTTAGCTTGAGTGCTAATTATTTACCTGTATTATAGTCATAATCATTTGCATGTATATATCTGACAACTACCTGGTGTTGTTTAGTCCACTATTCTAATTTCTACACTATGGATATAAGAATTGAGTTGACAATCTGTAAAACATGTAATATTTTCTAATCCAAATGTTTAACTAACTTAAATAAATTAACTTCTAGATACATATCACGAACGTACGCATTCATTTCAAATTAAGTAAATAATTTAATAAAAAATGTATTCAATAAAAAAAAAGATTTACTTTCTTACTCAACAACTTATCTTTGCATAGAAAAATATATATTTTTAACCTTACAAATCCAATTCGTACATATAATGGATTAAATAAAAGTCAAAGAACCTTAAAAATTCCTCTACACAAAACCAAATTCAAATTATATACGTTCTACGGGTCACAAAAATAATAAAAAATTCAAACTATAACTTTTAAACTAAACAAGTGAAAATAACAACTAACTGAGTTAATTGCTAATTGTTTAAAAACCGGTATATATTGAGTTTATAAAAAGAAAAATCGCAAAAATTGGACAACATTTTTTTTGTCCCCGATTTTGATATAAACTTCGTTTTAAGCTAATTTGGCCCTAGCGAAATTGATGGTGTTGATTAAAATACGATGCGATTAACGGTTTTTAAGAAATCAGACCCATCGTGCTAAAATTCAAAACTGTATGAATTGAGAAGGGATAATTTTGAAATCTGTTTGTCAGACGGTAAAATGAACCTGATTTTCGTTCTGTTTGGGTCAAAATTTCCCAAGAAAATGATTATTATTAAAAACGAGAACAGAAATTTTCTTCACTTTTTTCGCATTTTTTCCAAGGAGTACACCTTAAAAAACTCGCAAAAATTGAAAAAAATTGTTTTGTCCCCGATTTTGATATAAACTTCGTTATAAGCTAATTTGGACCTAGCAAAATCGATGATGTTGATTAAAATACGATACGATTAACGGTTTTCAAGAAATCAGACGCATCGTGCTAAAATTCAAAACTGTATGAATTGAGAAGGGAAAATTTTGAAATCTGTTTGTCAGACGGTAAAATGAACCTGATTTTCGTTCTGTTTGGGTCAAAATTACTCTAGAAAATGATTTATATTAAAAACGAGAAGAAAAATTTTCTTCACTTTTTTCGCATTTTTTCCAAGGGGTACCCCTTAAAAAAATCGCAAAATTTGAACAAAACTGTTTTGTCTCCGATTTTGATATAAACTTCGTTATAAGCTAATTTGGACCTAGCAAAATCGATGGTGTTGATTAAAATACGATGCGATTAACGGTTTTTAAGAAATCAGACCCATCGTGCTAAAATTCAAAACTGTATGAATTGAGAAGGGAAAATTTTGAAATGTGTTGATCAGACGGTAAAATGAACCTGATTTTCGTTCTGTTTGGGTCAAAATTTCCCAAGAAAATGATTATTATTAAAAACGAGAACAGAAAATTTCTTCACTTTTTTCGCATTTTTTCCAAGGAGTACACCTGAAAAAAATCGCAAAAATTGAAAAAAATTGTTTTGTCCCCGATTTTGATATAAACTTCGTTATAAGCTATATTTGGACCTAGCAAAATCGATGGTGTTGATTAAAAGAGTTTATAAAAAGATGTTTCAAACAAGAGTTCTTTATTTTTTAAACGAACATTTTATTTTTTTAAATTTTTCTTGTACGGTTTCAAAAATGAGCATTTTTGCCCATTTTGCCCAAACATTGTCTGATTTTGCCCATGTACGAACTTGACCTTACTTTTTAGCTCTATAACACATACAAACACAAGTTCAGACTTGCAAAAATGGCCGAATTAGGCCAGTTTATGCACACCTTTTCAAAACATTTATGTCTGCGATCAATATTTTCAAGCGTTATAAAGTCGGGACTAAACTTAAAATACTCTTGTATATTGACATATACCGGATATAAAAAATGTATTAATCTATATTATAAAGGGCCCTAAAACCATCTGTTTACTTTGGATTTGTTTTAAATTACCGCCACAAAATGAGATATTCTGATTGCGCTTGCCAACTATTCACATAAGTTTGACAAGGTTCAGATTGTGTTAACATTAAATACGTTGGGTATACAAAAATTACAAAAATAGCTAAAGAAATTAAATACGTTTCTTGCAAATGATCTGTCAACAAGGTAGTTAAAGTATTCGCCGTAAATACACAAATATTTGATATTCGCCGTTTTTCAAAAGTTTATTGTCGGCTCAGTTTAGTACACAGTTAATATTGTTTATAAAGGTATGATTTTTATACAATAATTTGCATAATCCGTGAAAGCTAATATTTATGAAAGATGTCATTGACACCAAAATAAAAAAAACCTTGAATAAACTTCAATGGAAGCTTGTCTAAACCATATAGCTAATTTTGGTATAGTATTTTTTCGTCCTATTTTAGAATATAACCATTTATGTTTCGGATCCCAATTTCCAGACATATATGCTAAAGTTTCTTTCCCTCTTACCCAGCGATTTCTTTTCAATATCTCTCAATTTATTTTCTATCTACCACGGTGGTAATGAAATGTCTATAAAGTATCATAATATGTAGATGTATCATATAAACAATGCACTTGTAGCGGTGTCGCTTCATCATTAAATTATTATTATAATTTTGTTCTTCATTTTTATCTGTTGCATTTCAACTATAACTTCCCTCTATTATCACGGTTGCTGTGAATGTTAACAACCTTGGCAATTTACACATAAAAACAATAACAATTCATAAATGAAATTAAAAATATCAATTTTAATTAAGAAAGATCAATTATATCTTTTACATGTATTTATTATTTATTTAAATAATAATTTTTTAATATAACAAACATTTACTTTACACACTTGAATATTTCTTCTAGGAAGCGGTTTTACGAAAAAATTATGAAAATAAAAGGTGTTACGTTCGGAGGGAGCATATTATGATGACCCTGACCTTGGCATTCAATATTATTTGAAGATCTACTTGTGTTTTTTAACAACTTAGGAATTATTCTGGTTAACAATTAACCATTTTATAGCCGTTTAAAAAAATTATTTTTTTAAATTTAAGATTACTTTTTTTGTAAAAAGTAGGCTGCTTAAAAATCAATTATCAAGAATAGTTTTTATTTTTGGTCATGAAATAGAAATCTGGAATGGTTAGTTCTTGGTTTGTTTCTATTTGAAAAACACAAGTAGACCTTCAAAAATTCTTGAAGGCCAAGCGTTGAACACACCAAATTTTAATTTGGTTTTCTCTAAACGAAAATAAGCATGCTGTAAATCTAACCGCAACCTAGCCATTTCCAAAGCATGCCAAGAGGTACAAAATAAGTAAATAGTACCCACTTGATACGTGCCCAACAGAAATGAAAATTAATGATTCTACTTATTAATAGTTAACTTCTAAAAGTGGAACATGATTATATACCAGTGTGTGTGGTGGTGCTGTTTACAATAAGTATAAAATACGCATTTTATTTATATGTTTACCAAATATCATATTACAAAAGTGGAAACTCGTTAAAAGATTCAGCCAACGGTACATTACACCCTTTCATTGGTAGCTTTTGTTGTAAAAAGTACATCCACAACATATTGGGAACAGATGAATTGATGCATGACAACTAGTGGCAAAAATTAAACTTTTTTTGCTTGTCTGTTATAAATTAAGCTAAAATCGAAGTAATTTCGAAAAATAAGGTTTGTTGTGCAGAAGTTGTCTAAATAAATCAAGTAAAGAATTAAATGTTATTATAAGCGTCGAAATCATTCTGCGAGAAGAGATAATTATTGTATTCATTTGATAAATTTTAAAAGTAGGACAATTTATATTAGTAAAAAAAGTTTAATTTTATTTGTATAAAAACATTAACATATTATACTTTGCAAATGACAATTCCACGAATTCGTTCCTCTTTTTAGTAATGATTGGATTTCTCTTTGAATATTTATTTGTACAACTAACGCGGTAATAGCTTTCGCATTATAATCACTTTTTTAACCATTTATTCCATATTTAATTAAATGTGCAAAATTAAACGTGCTCTGTATTCTGTACTTTTTTTTGGTTTTAAGTTAAATTTTAATCGTCAACACTACTATCACATATATAATTTTTTTAAACCGCAGGTTTTTATCAGATGTGTTTTTTAATCCACGCCTACAGGCCAGTTCCCAATATATATTAAATATCGAATTTATAAATTACGCTGCTTCGCTCGCGTTTTATTGTTATATCTCCGGCTTCCGTCATCGTAGCGTGATAAAATACATACCAATTTTTCTAATCATAAGCTTTTAAACAAAATAGTTTCATCAAAATCGGTCCAGTAGTTTTTGCGTGATGCTCGAACAAACAAACAAACAAATAAACAGACATTTACAGTTTTATAATGGAGAGATTAAAATAATTAATTTTGATTATAATGTAGAGATTAAAAACGTCAATAATTGCTTATCCATAGAAATACATTTCATAAAAATAATTTCTAGTAAACCAGTGTCAAATTTTGGGCTTTTTTCTGAAATTTACTATGGAACAATCTTCTCACCAGTCCAAGTGACCGAACGGTCTAAGGCGTTATGTCTGCAGAGTATGCATACAGCCGCATATCCTACCAATTCCTAGTAAAAATTCCTTCCACTCCACTCACATCCTCACATCCTTAGTCATCACAATGGACCTTATGGATCTATCTATCTATGGAACAATCTTTTGACATTTGATAGATCACTCATATATCTATCTCCTTGCAAAATTTGCTAAATCTCACAGTTTTTGAGATATTTGGTGGGACATCGGACATCGAACATTGGCAATTTCAGAACATTATATATATGCTAACATGTGTGGGTGGAATATAAGGAAACAAAATAAAAAACGAAGAAGAAAGTTGTTTATGTTGCTTGTTTAACTAAAAAAATTCATTTATTACATTTAAAGAATTGTTACGTGCGTTTATAACAGTTTTTGAATGAATTTATCAGGAAATGTTACATACAATTTTTTGACATATATATCATAAATTTAATTTGTATATTTTGTAAAATAATTTTTAGTTATTTCATGTACCGTTATTTTATTATTATTATTATTTTGATGAAAAATTCTCACCAAATCGTATTGTTAATTTTTGATTAATTAATTTAGTTAAAGATTTGGTTTTCTAGTTTAATGTTTTCTAAACTAGTACCTTACGTTATTTCACATACAGGGCCGGATTTATTGAAGTGCGACAGGGGCCGGAGAGCCAGGGTTTCCACATGAGAGGGGCCTACACAATATGATTGGTCAAATTTTTTTTAGATGAATAGGGAATATGCATGAAAATTTTTTTTCACATTTATTATCAGAATATGAAAATACTGTTAATACTGTAATAATATTTAAAAACGAAATTAAAATCCGACAAACATCAAGGAAGCTATAAGCTTTTAAAGATTATTATCTGTCTCTTTCTTGCAAAAATACTAGAAACGGAGTTTTACGTGTATTTTAAATGGTGAAAGTATAATATGACGTCACATAACATATCAAGAGGGCTATCACTCTCTTTGTCTAATCGGGAATTTCAATCATTCATATCTCATTTATTTTTAAAGTTATTTAAAAAGTAATATTACCTTGATAGTTGACAAGTAATAATGCTTCAATTCAAGTGAAAAAAAATTTTCATGCATATTCCCTATCCGAGGCCTCCACTGTTGCCCCAGCGCCGTCCAACCTTTAAATTCGGCATTGCGCACATATATCACTTTCATGTGTCGTATTCCATTTAGTAATGCATATTTAGTGTGAGCAAACCAAAACTGAGTTTAATAATTCTACAATTTATGCCCTGATCATATTTTCTGTAACTCTAATATTTCGATATTTCGTCTTCAATGGGTTTTTTCGACTTAACAAAAATTCATTATAACTACATTACAAACACAGTTCAGCAAAATTCTACAATATATGTAATTATACCCGGTATATGTAGATATACAAGATGTATTAAGACGTACCCCGATTTTGTAACGCTTGAAAACATTGATCGCAGACATAAAAATATTTGGCATAGGTTTTCATAAAATGGCCGTCAGTCCGTCCGCCCGTGAACACGAAAAATCAAAAACGAAAAAAGATAATGAGCTGAAATTTTGTTTTAGGACTAAACAGTAAGGTCAAGTTCGTGAATGGGCAAAGTCGAACCATATTTGGACAAAATGGGCAAAACTGTCCAACTTTGAAACCGTAAGAGAACAAATATGTGAAGACAAAAATTGTTCCTATTTTAACTATAAACAACTTTTGTACATTAATTCAGTATATACCGGGTAATTAAGCAATTAACTCTGTTAGTTGTAATTTTCACTTGTTTTATAATGATTTTTTTAATTAATTTAAAAATTTTTTATGTTTGAATCGTATTATTATTGTTTATTAATTACTTGTTTTAAAATTTGGTTATTTTTTTTTAAATTTTGTTGTTTTTTAAATATATATTGTTATTACATCTAGAGCACGGTAGTGCGCAAGGCCGAGTTTTTATATAACACTGAAATCGTCAGAGATTCTGTTTTTTATTTTTATGTTTATTTTATTATATGACATCACAATTTATTTTGTGTATATATGGGCAAAATCTGTATTATAGCTTCACACTTTTGAAAATGCTATACCTAGCTATACCTAGCGAAACGAGCCAGCTGTTAGAAAATAATAATATTTTAGTTAAAAAAAAGGTTAATTGCTAAATAACATACGAATTTTATTTTATATAAAATACCTAAAAAAATTGTTATTATTCATTATAATAATTAAACTCAACAAATATTTGAGATTTTCGTTACAATGTTTTTATTTTGACTATAGTTTTGCAACCACAGTCGCTTCTTTAGAGAATATATAATAATGACAAAAATATACAAATTTTAATAAAAGGTTTTACACGGACTTCTGCTTTGTTTTCATTCTAACAATGTTTTATTATGTAATTTATATAAAAGTACCCACCTAGGTTTACCTGTTTGTTAAATTTCTGAAAAATAATTGTTTTATTAACCCGACTTCAAAAAGGAGGATGGTTCTCAATTCGTCTGTATTTTTTATTTGTTTGTTTTTATGTGTGTCATCTCAGAACTCCGTCATTTATGAACCGATTTTGAATTTTTTTTGGGTTTGGTTTCCCATTGTTCGCATTGACACCAAATCGCATTCTGAGGACAGGATCCCCGGGAAATCGAGGAAAATCCTCATTTTATATGTGGTAACCGATTTTTGCCAATTTTTTTTTTTTTTTTTTGAAAGGGTGTACTCATTCATAATGAGAAAATAAAAAATTTTTTTTAAAAACCGACTTCAAAAAAATTTTTTACAAAAAAAACCGACCCAAAAAAAAAAACAAAATGCATGTAAAAAAAACTGAAAATCTGTTATGAAAAAATGCACTAAAAATTTAAAAAAAAAAAACAGATAAAAAAAATGTAATAAAAGTTAGTAGGTCGTTTAGTTGGTCTACCCATATTTAGATGAATAAAGTCACTAAAAAGCGAGAAATGAACCATATTTTCACAAAATGGAAACTCAACTTCAAAAATCAAACAAATTTCAGTTCACCTAAGCAAAAATTTTTAAATATATATGTACAATTATTGTTATTTTTGGAGGCGGTGTCCAAAAGTTATGTGAATTTCTCTATGGTGGCACCGCCTCCAAAAATAACAATAATTGTACATATATATTTAAAAATTTTTGCTTAGGTGAACTAAAGTTGGCACAAGAATATGCAATTATTTTTTACTTTTTAGTGCATTTTTTGTTATAGAATATTTGATTTTTGAATTCGGGTTTCCATTTTGTCAAAATAGGGTTTATATAATAACTCTTATATTTACAGAACTAATCAATATTCTATTAATTGATAATAATTAATAGTAATAGCGTCATCATGGTAATTTCATATGATATTCATTTTGAGTCCTTCTTCTTAGTGTTCGTAGCTCCTACGTGACGAATTTCTATAACGTGTAGGCACACTACTTAAATATTATTAACATGAATAGTCATGTATTTTTTTACATGGCTAGTGTTTATGTAGAGATAAAAATAGAAATAGCAATATTAATTTTTTTAACTCATGGTAAGAATTCACGGGATGATTATGGAGTGTCAAAAGGTAGACGTGGCGAAACAAACAGATCTAATAAACGTAAATACATAATGGATATTGAATACCCACAGTTTACTAAAAATTATATTAAGATATTAAAATATTTATAAATAGTTATAATTAAAGATTATTATCTATTAAATACAAAGTGTCTCCTAACATAGAGAGATAATACTGTATTTTTGATTTACATAAATAATTAGGTTTTGATTTTGAAATGATAATAATCTCTATATAATGCTGAACAAATTACAGATTGTGTATACATACACCACTTAATTAGTACAATTTAAAATTTTTATGATAATCGAACAAATAAATTTTCGAGAACAACGATGAAATTACTTGACTATCATTTTTATAATTTCAAGTTTCTATCAGAGTATGAAACTTGATTGAATACAACTTTAGTTTTTTTAAAGCATTCGAAGTCAGTCCAAAAGATATAATTTCCACTATATAAGACAGCATATTGATAGATAACATGGCCACAAAAGTAGCGCTTATTTTTCAAAATTTTATAATTGACTTGTGCCTTATTCATCCGGTTTTCGAAAAAATGCTTTGGATAAATGTTGTTCATTATAAATATACTAACAAGTTTTATTCGAAACATTTTCCCAAAAGCAAAATGAATGCGGTAGAAATGAATTAAAGCATTTAAAAAAATGAGCGCTACTTTTGTGGCTTATCTTCAACTTTAACAATACAAAAACAACAAAAGCAGTTCTGCGTTGATTTGATGTTTTTATTAAAATGAAAACTAAGTTTCTGAAATAATATTTTATAGTATAACCAAACTCGTAATATGAGTAGCTTTACTTTTGAAGTAAGCAAGATATTTTATTGCCATAGTTAGACTATATCTGTTAAGTTTTATAAAAAAACTTTTATTGATAAATTAAGTGAGGAGCCGTCCTATACATATATGAATGAATAATAATTTTAATAAAATAATTTGTTACTAATAAAAACAATTTTAGCCTGCAGTTACTAAAGATAAATATAAATAAAATTATAAACATATTTATTTATAACTAAATTGTTTTTTTTTTAAACTGTATAATTATTAAGATAAATATTCAATGATATGATAATATTATACATACAAAAAACTGGTACACAGGTTTTAAAAAGTATTAAAAGTAGAATTAATTACTTTTGGAGTTTCGAATTTAGTTATTAAAACCCACCATTAATGACCAACAAATTTACTAGTATTTATGTCCTAAATTGGATAGCAGTATTGACAGTTTATTTCATAATGATGATATGGTCATGTTTTAACGCAAAGAATCGAGTTTTTAAGACTGGAATCACTAACGAAGTAAGTTATTTAAACATATGATTCTTATATCAGTTCAGTATGTCTATAATTTTTTCACTGATAACATAAACTATGTTAAAGTCACACATTTGCTTGTAAATTCATGTTACCGTTATCAATGATGTTTGTGATGTTTTCATCATAGAAAACTTTGAACTTTTTTGGAACCTTAGGTTAAATAAAAACAACTGTTGTAAAGTTAAAAGCAAAAAGTTAGATGTAGTACCATTTTTTTATATTTATTTCAGGTATATTTCCACAAATGTAAGACGCAATTTGTGGAAATATACCTGAAATAAATATAATTTCATATTTAACACGATTGTACCACATATCACAATGGACCTTATGGTCGAAGTGTAGCCCGTCCAGGGCAGCCTCTACAATCTATCTAACACGTTTGTTTCTGAAACCAAATACCCAAAATATCAGTTCCTATTGTTCCGGAGAAATTATACTCAAAGCTCAATACCGTTGATTTTGCAATAGGGTTCAATATGTACAATAATATGTTCCCAATGACAATAAAAGAAATATTTTTGAATGTAATAAATAAATTCTTACAAACAGATATGTAACAATTTCTATTTCACCTTCAATGTTTTAATGACTCTTTGTATTGTATAGTATAATACCTAATATTTGTTTATATAAACCAATCGTATTAATTTATAAAATTGATAAAAATCAATAATAAAATAATAATTGTGGATAATAAAAGTATATGTGTATGAAAATTAATGTTTATGCGTAAAACTTCCGTTATTTTAATTTATGTTTACAAAAAAAACGTGCACTTTTTGATAATCTATAAAAAAACATTTGTAGCATCATTTTTAAATTCGTGGGTCAATTTTCGGGTTAGTATTTATTTGAGTATTAAATAAAACAATTTTTAAGTGTATGCTGCTTTCATTGTGTACGATGTGTTTATTGGTGTAATGCAGGGTTTCCCAAACTGCGTTCCTCGAAGAAATGTTAAAAACAATGCATATTTTTCGACTTTTTAATAATACTATTGCTGATATAGTTAACAAGACCTAAAGGTCCACTTTTAGCTCAACGATTAGAAAAACATAAGATTGCGTAATAAACAAAAATAAATATTTTAGTTAATATCGATAATTACAAGCTTTTATTTAGTTTCACCTGTCTCGTTGTCTGTAATGTAATCTTGCAAGTTAAATTTGACCCACTTCCTCTTATCCTACGGAGTTGAATTTTTACATGTTGGTTCAGATTCGATGACAATGCATTTTTATGGTAAGCATGACCGGAATCGGAAAGGGGAAAAGGGAAACACAACATTTGGTATATCTTTCTTAATATTGAAAAATCGAAAAACACATAAGAAGTAAAGTTGTAGAAAATTAGTTTTACTATAATTATGTTTAAATAAAAGCTTGTTTTTAAAAATGTTTTATTTATTTATCTTGTTATGCATTCAATATTTTAAAAAATCACCATATTTTGTTAAGTTTCTAAGCGATTAATATGAAGTGTTGTACACGAACTGTGTTCGTTGTACAAATGGTTATAAGGTTACATATAATGTTAGAAGTGAAACCCACCAGATATTTGAATTCAACTTTCGACTGTACTATGGGCCAAAAAAAGCAGCCTTTTTTTTAATTTTTAATTAATTTGTGCCTTATTTGTTCGGTTTTTGGGAAAATGTTTATTATACCAGTTGTTAGCATATGTATAATGAACAAGTTTTATCCGAAGCATTTTTTCGAGAACTGAATAAATATAACCCAAATCAATACTATAAAATTTTGAAAAATGAACCCTACTTTTGTGGCTATGTGTACATGATAACCAGAAAAATCGTAATTTAACGACTCTACATCACCGAACTCATTAAAATCTGTAATATATTTTGTTATTATGGATTAGAATTTGCAATTTGTTCAATATTCAGGAAATAATTATTTTTTTCTTATTTTTTGTTTAATTTGATTGTTATAAGTTAAGAGATTGTAGCGGTATCGCATTTTCATTAAATTATTATTATAATTTTATTTATCATTTTTATCTGTTGCTTAACAACTATAACTTCTCTCTTTTATCACGGTTGCTTTGGATGTTAACAACTTTGATAATTTACATATAAAGATATAATTGATCTTTATTAGATTGAATTATGACATATTATATATTTATATGTAAATTATCAAAGTTGTTAACATCCAAAGCAACCGTGATAAAAGAGAGAAGTTATAGTTGTTAAGCAACAGATAAAAATGATAAATAAAATTATAATAATAATTTAATGAAAATGCGATACCGCTACATACTTCCCCCCATCAACTAATAAAGAAAAACGACTAGAAAAAGGTTGTAACATAAAACAACCTTGTTCACTCGGAAAAAACTTTAATAGTTGATGTACATCTTAAAATTAAATACAAAGTAAATTAAGAAAAGATTAACATTGAAAAAAGTATGCAGGTTTTAGCCTGTCGATCGAAATAGAGGTAGGTTTGTTATTGATATCAATAACAAAAAATTTAGGAAATCTCTTGATAACAGAGAAAGGACCTCTATAATTACAAGATAGTGGAGGTTTGACATGATCTTCGCGTATAAAAACTTTTTTTGATAAATCTAAATCTTTGGGTAAAAATACATTTTTGTTGGTGAACTGTTTGGTAAAGAAAAATTTTGCATTTATCATTCTATTTTTCAACTCTCGAGTAGATTGTTGAACAGAATGATATGTATCAACGTTTTCTGAAAAGAAATCATATGGTAATCGAAGAGGAATCCCATATAAAATTTCTGCAGAAGAAAGGTTAATATCCTCCTTGACCGAGGAGCGCAAATTTAGAAGAACCCAAGGTAAAATTTTGTACCAGTTATTATTTTTTTGACAGCAATTTAAAGAAATTTTGAGAGACCGGTTAAACCGTTCAATAATGCCGTTGCTGTTAGGGTGATAAGCAGTAGTGGAAATATGCTTAATCCCTAGAGAAGACAAAAAATCTTTCCAAATATGTGATTGAAATTGTTTACCTTGATCAGTAGTGATCCTCGTAGGTAAACCAAAACGCGAGAACCAAGAAGCAATCAAATTGTTAATAATTTCTTCCGACGTGATAGTTTTGATTGGAATAGCCTCGACCCAACGCGAAAAACGATCAATGATAGTGAAGATATACCGATATCCTTCACTAGGAGGAAGAGGTCCAACAATATCTAAATGTAAGAAAGAAAATTTGATACTTGGTTCTTCAATTGGAATAAAATCACTTTTAGTGTGACGAGTGATTTTATTTAATTGGCAGATCGGACATGATCGAGTCAAATTTTTGATTCGCGAAATAAGATTAGGGTTAAAAAAGAATGTGCGTACTTTTTTCAAGGTTTGTCTAATTGATGGATGACCAAGATTGTGGACAGCTTTCCATACATCTTCTATATCAATGTCAGATACGAAGATTCTGGGAATTTTCAAAGAAGTCTCCACATAAACTTTAAAAAGAGAATTCGGAGGAGTACGAATTTCTAAACAAAATTAGATTTTTTAGGACATCACGTAGATTCTGAAGGAATCACCCCTATTCCTTCCAAAGTTGAATCTATTTCAAATTTTCCTATTCCGAACGATCAAAAATCACTCCGAAATTTTCTTGGGATGATTAACTTTTATAATCGCTTTATTCGGAATTGTGGTGACATTTTAGCTCCAAAACAACCGTGATAAAAGAGAGAAATTATAGTTGTTAAGCAACAGATAAAAATGATAAATAAAATTATAATAATAATTTAATGAAAATGCGATACCGCTACAAGATAAAACAAGTTTTATCTCAATATTTTGTTTATTTACCTACCCAATTCAGGATTCTCAAAGAAACAGTTTGGGAACCCCTGGTGTAATAGAAAATATTGATTTTTTAACAGAGGAGCTATGGAAATAATTGTCATATTAGTGTTTTAAAAAAATGCATACTTTAAAAATTTGTATTGACAATGGTGAGAAAAAGTCTTCCCATAAAAGGATTGTTATGGGAACATGTGATTATTCTCCAAGGGATTTTTGGAGCATATGAGATCCATATAGTATATATAATTGAAAACAACGTTACCAAATTATCAAAAAGGGTGTAACTGTTGAACACGGCAATACAATTTCTTAAGGTACAATTGGCCACAAAAGTTTATGCCATTTATTTAAATTTTTTAGATGACGTGTGGCTTATTCAATCGGTCTTCGAAATTTTCGAATGAAAGTTATTACTATATTTCTAATATTCGAATATCCTCATCGAATGAGTTTTGTTTTAATAGTAATTACGTACGTCAGTACATATCTCCGGACTTTAATCTCTGATGAGATTAATATCCGTATTTTCTTTAATTTTGTTGGAACCCTATGCACATAAAATATTTATAAATAAGATATTTATTGTGTTCTTCATATCGTACGGTACAATACTCTCAAAGTAACATTGACAAGTATTTTACGCTGCAATAAAGACTGTGCCCTGAGCATTTTTTCGAAAACCAAATCAATAAGGCTCAAATCAATTATAAACTTTTAAAAAATGACATAAACTTTTGTAGTCCATAGTACTATTCTTTACGTTAAACATAATAAATTGATAAGTCATAGATTTTAGAAGTATACCTATAGAGTATAGGTGGTACACGTCGACAGTATTTAAATTTCTCCTATGCACATAAAATATTTATAAATTAGATATTTATTGTGTTCTTCATATCGTACGGTACAATACTCTCAAAGTAGCAGCATTCACAAGAATTTTAAGCTACAAATAGAGACTGTGAGTGAACGAACACCTTGAAGCCATATCATTCATTTCATTCCATTGATAAACACTCAACTTTTGAGGTGTAAATAATATTTATTTAAAAATATGTATTTAGTTTTAAAAATTAATTATATATGTCAAATGAAAACACCTACTTTTATGTACAAACCATGATGTACATTGTAATTATTAATTATAATTAATGCCTTTTTAAAATGGCTTTTTAAGTGATTGAATTTACTTCTTCTATTCAATAGTCTTAATGCTATTAGCATTACAGTGCATGGTGTTATTTATTGGACGCATTACAAACGTTTCCAACCTACAGTTCAACTTAATAATAGGCTATTAAATCGCTTTCACATTAATTATTTAGTAACTACGATGGATAACATTAATTATTTCATCTGGTGACAAAAAATGATGCTCTTCTCTTTTAGTGAATAAATACATTAAACGTTTAAGATTATACGCGCACTAATGCAAAGTAAAGATAACGAGCTAAATTTTTAATAGGTTATTAATTAATAAGTAAATACATATAAATTAATTTTTTGAAAGATATCTGATGTCCAGTTTCGTAGGAACTAGTTTTCAAAAACTGGAATTTATCGCACATTTATCACGAAATTTAATTCTATCTGTTAAGGACAAAAATTTAAAAAAAAACTTGAAATTATTGTAGTGAAACTATTGTAGATTATGTTAAAAATATTAACAAAGTCTTCTGGCGTGTAGTTTAGAACATATTTTGATATAAACAACGAAAAATGTCTTTCTATATCGTTCTTTTTTACGGACTTTTCATAGAAACTTGTTTCATGTCCTTTTCAGTGGGAAGATGTAAAAATCATCCCACGCGACTTTTAATTTGTTACAGTTTTCAAGGAATTGATAGTTAAATAAGAGCTTTAAAACCAACACTCTCAAATTTTTCACTATCTTCATATCGATGTGTTAGTTTTTAACTATTTCCAAAAATAATTAAAATTATGCAACGATTTCTCGCTCCAAATTTTAAGCTTCTAATTCTAATTACAATTTAAATTCAACTAGGCACCAAAAGAGTGAAAATTAGTTACTTTCGTATCTTTGGTAGATATTTATTTAGCTTCCCAGGTTTGATAAATCTACACAGTGTGTTCATAAAATGGCGTAATCCGGCCATTTCCGCAAGTCTGTCTGTCTGAGACATGATAAATAAAAAATGAAAAGAGATAACGAGCTGAAATTGTGGTGTGTGTTCTGTGAGCTAAAAGCTTAGTCCGTGAATGGGAAAAATCGGACTATGTTTGGGCAAACCTGCCCATCTTTGAAACCGTAAGAGAAAGAACAAAATGTAAAGACAAAAAATGTTCCTTTTTTGTAAAATAACCATATTTTGTTATGAAATTGTTTACATAAAGTCAGTATATACCGGGTATTTAAGTAGTTAACTCAGTTAGTAGTTATTTTCACTTGCTTCATGTTGAATTAATTTGCCAAATTAAAAACCCTGAAAATAACACCTAATTGTGCTAATTTCTTAAATATCTACACTATTAATATATGAACTGTTTATTTTACTTCAATACATACATAGATTTATAAAAATATGACTTGTGTATACAAATGTGATTTATTGTCTTTTGTAATCTACACTAATTGCAGATTTTGGAACTGAAATTGTGGCAAAACTATTTAGGAAAAAACTGTTTCTAACAAAAGTTCCAAATAAAGACAATTCAAATTAATTTTGCAATAAAAATTTGAAAGATATTATTCATAGCTATTTTTTTCAAAAGTAATTAATTACTCATAAATTACCAATATAATTAAATTTTTACCCATAAGTATATACACCTGTGTGGTGAATATATAAAAATGTGCTTCTTTAATTAGTTTACTAATAAAGAGATTAACGAATTCGCATTTGGGACATATTATTAACAATTTGATATGCATTTGAATTGTTTCAACTTAAAAAATTTGTGTTATCGATTTTAATAAAAAATCATTTTCTAGGGTAATTTTGACCCAGGCAGTACGAAAATGATGTTCATTTTAACGTCCGACCAACACATTTCAAAATTTTTCCTTCTCAATTCATACAGTTTTGAAATTTAGGACTATGGGTCTGATGTCTTGAAAACCCTTAATCGATCGTATTGTATTTAAAGTTAAACCAACAGCACGGTTTTCGCTAGGTCAAAATTTGCTTAAAACGAAATGTTTATCAAAATTGGGGACAAAAAAATTTTTCTCCAATTTTTGCGATTTTTTTAAGGGGTAGTAGGTGGTACTCTTAATGAAATTTAAAAATATTTCGTTATCGATCTTAATAAAAATCATTTTCTAGGGTAATTTTGACACAGGTAGTACAAAAATCAGGTTCGTTTTAACGTCCGACTAACACATTACAGAATTTTCCTTTCTAAATTAAATCTTCAACCTTCTCAATATAAAATATTCGCAATCTATCTAATATACAAGGTTCAATGAATTACCAACGTTTCGTATAGGGAATAACTTTTTATTCAATAAAATACAATTTTTCCTGCAGTATATTGAAAATTTTGTTTTGTTTAAGTTGTAAGTATACAATGTACTTAATGATAGTCGCTGATTAACGACTCTGATGAATTTGTAATGTTTAACGCATTAACGTAGTACATGTATCGTACACTTAGTTCATATTTAAAATGCATTGACCAATTATTATTTAAATGAGAAATAATATATAAAGAAACCGAAAAGCTATAAATCAAATTATATGTTAGAGAAATTTTATATGTTCAAAACAATTTATGCCATCTGCACCATTCATTTATATGTGTATGTGTGCATTGCTTTTATATGTTTACGAATTTTTTGTACTTAAACATAAACACGTGTCACGAAATCAAATCCATACACAAATTTTTCTAAGATAATATACACAAAACAATTAAATTTGATTTGAATTTATCAATGATTGTTACATTTATACCAGAGGTTCCCAAACCTTTTTTGTCCTATGATCCCGTGCTGATATTTTTTGTTTTTCGTAGATCTCCTACCTGCTTAAATATTGAATCTTTATTTTATAATTAAGGTTGTGTATAAATTATGGGCATTCCCGCTATTTTACGATTTTTGAATTAAAGTAAGCTTTTAACTGTTTATTCCTTAACGATGAGCGAAAACCCGCTATCTTATAAGTCGGTAAACTCTCTACATTTGAAAAATCACTGCTGTAGCTCTTTTCGTTCAAAAGTTATATCGAGGTCAAAAATGGTCTAAAGGAACGATGAGTAATATCACGGTAACGTACACAGCCAAAACCGTGCTCTAGATATTGTGACGCCTTAGTATACACAAATAATGATGTATGGAATAATAAGTTAATAATAGTCTAGTTAATAGGTTAATTATAATAAGTTAGTAATAATAATAGGCTAGAACTCCAGAGGTCCAGGGTTCGATACATGGTGGATGAGTTAATTTTTTCATATCAATATTTAATTATAAAATTCCATGACAAGTCTAGATAAATAGATGGATTGTAGAGGCTGCCCTGGACGGGCTACACTTTGACCATAAGGTCCATTGGGATGCCTAAGGATGTGAGTGGAGTGGAAGGAATTTTTGTGTATAGACTAAGAATTGGTAGGATATGCGACTATGATAGGAACTATGCCGATATTCATCTTGAGTTCGTGAAGGAAACTGCAGAAAACCTTCTCAAGCATAGCCGGTTACTTCGTTCTTGTCCATACGCTTGTCCATAGACTGTAGTACCTATAAAGTTTGAATAAAATTTCGCTAAAGACAGCAGCGTAAGATAATTAGAATAGATAACATTAGTTCAATGACACAAACATTATTGGAGATATTGATTAAATTGTGAATAATTGTTTGTATTAATTAATTTAATGCCATTACGATTCGTTTAAATGGATATCTTATATGTTCTTTTGTTCTTCTTAAAGTGTTTTTTTGCGATGAATAATTACACAAACATTTTGAACATTGAACTGTTTATACATTTGGACTAAATAGCGTCGGGCTGGCCTAAGGGACCCATGTGGCAATATAGCTTCAAAGGCCCGCCGCTCGCAAAACCAAATGATAGTAATAATCAAATGGCAAGAGTTTTGGAAACTTTATATTTTCAAAGACGTACATTTTTGTGTATAAAGTATATTTCCAGTTAGTTATAACTGAAGCTAGGTCTATTAACTTTAACGTAGGAGAAATTTAAACTAGATTGTCAATAAATCGGTTGTTAAAGCTATCCTCGTTATCCTTAATATGATCTGATTCTATGTTTAGGATAATCAACGAGCCCAGCAGTTATAGCCCCCATTAGAGAACGAAGCATTGCCTTAACGTATCTCAGGGCGAAATCGTTCTCGCAAGTTACTTACAAACGAAATTGTAAGTAACTTTAAGCTGGAGTACGTGCTAATGTGCCTGTTATAAAGGGTCAAAACTTCGCATATACATATGGTATGCAACTTCGGCAGGCATCCGAATCTCTTCGACACTAACAAATAGCGTTCTTTGCTGTTTGCTCTAAGCCATCTTCTCCGATTTCTTCCTGCTCTTTTTCCTTACTCCTTCTCCGTGTATGATTTATTTTGCTTGTAGGTAGTAAGCCTCGGGGGCCGACGTATGCTAGAACATGGGTGCCAAACGCCACCCTAATTGTATGACCAGTGCGACACTGGGTCTAAAAACCTAAAAGTGAAATTGTTTAAGGACATATTTCTGCATCTATGGAAATTTTCCATTTTTCAAAAATCTATTTAAGAAATAGAATCAAATGATTTATATTTTTCCGTCACTAAATTTAAAAACTTTTCTGCAGTTAATAATACAGTTTCATCATTCTCGAGAAGTTATCGGAAGAAAGTTCGAACGACACATGTATACATTCAAAAACTTGAATTGATAAAACCCCAAGTTTAAGGATCAAAATTATAAAATTTGTGTCATTTGTTATGATTTTTGGGCGGTAAATTTGAGAGCTACAATGGTTGAATGGTTTTGTAATTGGATCTTTTATTTACTTGACATAATCATCAATGGAATCATTTTTAAACGAATATAATTGACTTATTGCAATGACGCCAAAGTCTTTAATTATTATATTCGCTTCTTTTGATTCAATAAAATTATGGAATACTTTTAAACTTCAATAGTTAAATCATATATTATATAGTTCTATAATGAAATCGTAAAAATATTGAACAAACAATTATATGTACACAAGTTGTTGCACTTATAATAAAAATTGCAACAAAATTACGATTTATTTAAATTAATTTATAGGTCATTCTATATTATTTATCTATTACTTAATTAATTACAGAATATAAATTATAATTTACAGTGTGATTTAGACCTCCGTGAACTGGGCATACGAGTTCAACCAAAATTAAAACTAACTATATGAAAAAATTGTACCAAAATTGTACCTAATTGTACCACAAAAAGAAAAAATTGTACCTTCCAAATAACCCCAAAAATCGACCCCGAAAAAATGGGCCGCATACGACTTCGTCGGAAATTAAATTTGAATATGCCAAAAAATTGTACCAAAATTGTACCTAATTGTACCGCAAAAAGAAAAAAAATAACTTTTCAAATAACCTAGAAAAACGACTTCGAAAATTTTTGATGTCAAATTCATCACTTCTACATGAAAAAAATATACAATATAACTACATGAAATATTTGAACCAAAACTGTACCTAATTGTTTTACAAAAAAATCAAAATAAACCTTGGAAATAGCCCAGAAAATCGACCTCGAAAAATTGAGCCGCAACCATTTTGTCAGAAATTAAATTTTAATATGCCAAAAAATTGTACCAAAATAGTACGTCATTGTACCGTAAAAAGAAAATAATTAACTATTCAAACTACCTAGAAAATCCACTTCGAAAATTTTTGATATCAGATTCATTAGTACATAAAATTCTGAGGCTATTATATTTGAAGTGAAATAATTGTAGAACTATTATGCATAACAAAAACCGCTAAAAACCAAAATTTAACTTACATATCTTATAAATAACTTCGAAAAAAGTACCACTTCGAAAAATATTTTGTCAGTTTTACCTATTACCAGTTGGACCTTCTATAAAAATTTAACGTTGCCAAAATATTATGTTTGAAGAGTATTTTGACATACTATTCAAACCAAAAATTGTACCTCCTCGATAACGAAGAAATTAACCAAATAGACATATTTTCGGAGATTTGACCCATTTGGGACGCGTTTTGAGAAAATGTTTCTATGGAACCAGATAACCTTTCAATAGAGGATAATGATTGCATGAAACAAAAAAATTGTACCTTTTAAATAAGGGAGAAAAATCAGTTTTTCTGTTTCGCCCATTTCGGACATTCGTAGTGAAAAACTGAAAATGTAAAAAAATTGTACCAAAATTGTACCCCGTATATCCGTAAACAGCAAAAAAATATCTCTTCAAATAAGGGAGATATTAAAGGTTGGATTTTTTACCTATTTCGGACATGGCAGGAAAAAAAATTTTTTTACCAAAATATTCTGTCCATCGTACACTTTAGCAAGCCATATAAAACAAAAATTGTACCTCTTGTATAAGGGGCGAAATTAACAAAATTATTCTCCAAAATAGACATAATTTTGGAAATTTGACCCTTTTGGGGCACTTTTTGGGTAAATGTTTCTCTGGCATAAGATGACCTTTAGCTAGAGGATAATGATTGCATGCAAGAAAAAAATTGTACCTTTAAAATAAGAGAGAAAAATCAGTTTTTCTGTTTCGCCCATTTCGGCCACTCCTAGCGAAAAACTGAAAATGTTAAATAATTGTACCCCGTAAATCCGCAAGCAGCAAAAGAATATCTCTTCAAATAAGGGAGATATAAAAGGTTGGTTATTAGACCCATTTCGGACCTGGCCAGAAAAAAAATTTTTTCACCAAAATATTCTGTTCGTGGAGTACTTCGGCATGTCGTGATTAACAAAAATTGTACCTCTTGTATAAGGGGCGAAATTAACAAAATTATTCTCCAAAATAGACATAACTTTGGAAATTTGACCCTTTTGGGAAACTTTTTGGCTAAATGTTTCTCTGGCATAAGATGACCTTTAACTAGAGGATAATAGTTGCATGCAAGAAAAAAATTGTACCTTTTAAATAGGAGAGAAAAATCAGTTTTTCTGTTTCGCCCATTTCGGACACTCCTAGCGAAAAACTGAAAATGTAAAATAATTGTACCAAAATTGTACCCCGTAAATCCGCAAGCAGCAAAATAATATCTCTTCATATAAGGGAGATATTAAAGGTTGGTTATTAGACCCATTTCGGACCTGGCCAGAAAAAAAATTTTTTGGCCAAAATATTCTGTCCATGGTACAGTTTAGCAAGCGATATAAAACAAAAATTGTACCTCTTGTATAAGGGTCGAAATTATCGAAACTGTACTAAAATATACTAAATTTTGGAAAATAGACCCTTTTGGGGCCCTTTTTGGGTAAAAGTTTCTCTGGCATAAGATGACCTTTTTCTAGAGGATAATGATTGCATGCAAGAAAAAAATTGTACCTTTAAAATAAGAGAGAAAAATCAGTTTTTCTGTTTCGCCCATTTCGGCCACTCCTAGCGAAAAACTGAAAATGTTAAATAATTGTACCCCGTAAATCCGCAAGCAGCAAAAGAATATCTCTTCAAATAAGGGAGATATAAAAGGTTGGTTATTAGACCCATTTCGGACCTGGCCAGAAAAAAAATTTTTTAGCCAAAATATTCTGTCTATGGTACAGTTTAGCAAGCGATATAAAACAAAAATTGTACCTCTTGTATAAGGGGCGAAATTATCGAAACTGTACTAAAATATACTAAATTTTGGAATTTTGACCCTTTTGGGGCCCTTTTTGGGTAAAAGTTTCTCTGGCATAAGATGACCTTTTACTAGAGGATAATGATTGCATGCAAGAAAAAAATTGTACCTTTAAAATAAGAGAGAAAAATCAGTTTTTCTGTTTCGCCCATTTCGGCCACTCCTAGCGAAAAACTGAAAATGTTAAATAATTGTACCAAAATTATACCCCGTAAATCCGCAAGCAGCAAAAGACTATCTCTTCAAATAAGGGAGATATTAAAGGTTGGTTTTTTTAACCATTTCGGAGCATGCCAGAAAAAAAATTTTTGTTTCTATGGTGCACTTTATTTAATGTGGCGGTTACATAACAGATACATTTATTTTCGTTTACAGCATTTTTATTATGAATTGCCGAAAAAAAATTCAATAAAATGGTTGTCGGTCAATCATCTTAAATTGTGACCTATATGACTGCATTGTCCTTATTCCAGAAATTTCCGTTCCAATTATAACCAAAAAACTCTTCAAAATATCTAATAATTTTCTCCAAAGTTGTTTGTTACAATAATTTGAGATTCTTGGAAATTCGATACATACTTTAATATACAATAAAAAATGATGCGTGTCGTACACTTCTAAACTTAGGGTTCCGTAGTATGTACTAGGTACAGTAATCAGTAATTTTACTACCCATAATTTATAATTATTCATAAATACATTTATTTATTTTTTATTTCAAATATTTATTACCAATATGATGGGATTAGTTTTGGATAAGGTCAGTTCCTTGCAGATGAGCTCATAACGGCTTAATATTATAATATTATAATATTATTATAATTTTTTTTTATGCGCAATGAATTAATATCTGCCAACCTAGCACAACAACTTTTTCAAATCAAGTCGAAAGTAGTCGCCTAATTTGCCGCTATTTTATCGTGTATTATTTAAAATTATTTTAGTGTAAAACTAAATTTTGTCGCTCTTCTTTAACGGAGAAATTGAGTGTTGCTTTTTCCAAAGTACTTGAATGAGATCTCATGTTAAAAAACTATAACGTCTATGGCAGCTTGTGGGAACGTAAACGGGGTTAATAACCAAGTGCGAAAACCACTTTGGATTAACTACCCTCAGCCACATTGTTTTTTACGGGGATAAGTATCTTTGTTTCCTTGATATCCCCCTAACTGTGCAGTTTATTAAAAAAGTTGTAAGAACAATTTTACAATTTTATAGAAAATAAAAATGTACACATTTTTTGAACGTAAAAGTTTTTCGTAGCGTCAATATTTTACGCAATATTAGTCTAAAATAGAACAAATGGGGCCCCAAAAAGGATACTTCAGCAATAATATAACATTTAATACCCTTATAATTTATATATTATATTTTATAACGGGTAAAAAGCATGTTTAAACTCATATTGTTAGTTTTAAAAATCGCATAAAACGACATACGATAGGATATATACAATATGTGCACATGTAAAAAATATTAACTGCATATATTACATGTTTGTATTATTATAAATAACAAACATTTACAAGTATAGAGATGTGTTTTTTATCTTTATATTTTTTTAAATTCGATTTTCTATTAAACCAAAAAATGAGTGCATTTTTATTTTCTATAAAATTGTAAAATTGTTCTTACAACTTTTTTAATAAACTGCACAGTTAGGGGGATATATTAAAGTATGTAACGAATTTCCAAGAATCTCAAATTATTGTAACAAACAACTTTGGAGAAAATTATTAGATATTTTGAAGAGTTTTTTGGTTATAATTGGAACGGAAATTTCTGGAATAAGGACAATGCAGTCATATAGGTCACAATTTAAGATGATTGACCGACAACCATTTTAATGAATTTTTTTTCGGCAATTCATAATAAAAATGCAGTAAACGAAAATAAATGTATCTGTTATGTAACCGCCACATTAAATAAAGTGCACCATAGAAACAAAAATTTTTTTTCTGGCATGCTCCGAAATGGTTAAAAAAACCAACCTTTAATATCTCCCTTATTTGAAGAGATAGTCTTTTGCTGCTTGCGGATTTACGGGGTATAATTTTGGTACAATTATTTAACATTTTCAGTTTTTCGCTAGGAGTGGCCGAAATGGGCGAAACAGAAAAACTGATTTTTCTCTCTTATTTTAAAGGTACAATTTTTTTCTTGCATGCAATCATTATCCTCTAGTAAAAGGTCATCTTATGCCAGAGAAACTTTTACCCAAAAAGGGCCCCAAAAGGGTCAAAATTCCAAAATTTAGTATATTTTAGTACAGTTTCGATAATTTCGCCCCTTATACAAGAGGTACAATTTTTGTTTTATATCGCTTGCTAAACTGTACCATAGACAGAATATTTTGGCTAAAAAATTTTTTTTCTGGCCAGGTCCGAAATGGGTCTAATAACCAACCTTTTATATCTCCCTTATTTGAAGAGATATTCTTTTGCTGCTTGCGGATTTACGGGGTACAATTATTTAACATTTTCAGTTTTTCGCTAGGAGTGGCCGAAATGGGCGAAACAGAAAAACTGATTTTTCTCTCTTATTTTAAAGGTACAATTTTTTTCTTGCATGCAATCATTATCCTCTAGTAAAAGGTCATCTTATGCCAGAGAAACTTTTACCCAAAAAGGGCCCCAAAAGGGTCTATTTTCCAAAATTTAGTATATTTTAGTACAGTTTCGATAATTTCGACCCTTATACAAGAGGTACAATTTTTGTTTTATATGGCTTGCTAAAGTGTACGATGGACAGAATATTTTGGGCAAAAAATTTTTTTTCTGGCCAGGTCCGAAATGGGTAAAAAAACCAACCTTTAATATCTCCCTTATTTGAAGAGATATTCTTTTGCTGCTTGCGGATTTACGGGGTACAATTTTGGTACATTTATTTTACCTTTTCTGTTTTTCGCTAGGAGTGTCCGAAATGGGCGAAACAGAAAAACTGATTTTTCTCCCTTATTTAAAAGGTACAATTTTTTTGTTTCATGCATTCATTATCCTCTATTGAAAGGTTATCTGGTTCCATAGAAACATTTTCTCAAAACGCGTCCCAAATGGGTCAAATCTCCGAAAATATGTCTATTTGGTTAATTTCTTCGTTATCGAGGAGGTACAATTTTTGGTTTGAATAGTATGTCAAAATACTCTTCAAACATAATATTTTGGCAACGTTAAATTTTTATAGAAGGTCCAACTGGTAATAGGTAAAACTGACAAAATATTTTTCGAAGTGGCACTTTTTTCGAAGTTATTTATAAGATATGTAAGTTAAATTTTGGTTTTTAGCGGTTTTTGTTATGCATAATAGTTCTACAATTATTTCACTTCAAATATAATAGCCTCAGAATTTTATGTACTAATGAATCTGATATCAAAAATTTTCGAAGTGGATTTTCTAGGTAGTTTGAATAGTTAATTATTTTCTTTTTACGGTACAATGACGTACTATTTTGGTACAATTTTTTGGCATATTAAAATTTAATTTCTGACAAAATGGTTGCGGCTCAATTTTTCGAGGTCGATTTTCTGGGCTATTTCCAAGGTTTATTTTGATTTTTTTGTAAAACAATTAGGTACAGTTTTGGTTCAAATATTTCATGTAGTTATATTGTATATTTTTTTCATGTAGAAGTGATGAATTTGACATCAAAAATTTTCGAAGTCGTTTTTCTAGGTTATTTGAAAAGTTATTTTTTTTCTTTTTGCGGTACAATTAGGTACAATTTTGGTACAATTTTTTGGCATATTCAAATTTAATTTCCGACGAAGTCGTATGCGGCCCATTTTTTCGGGGTCGATTTTTGGGGTTATTTGGAAGGTACAATTTTTTCTTTTTGTGGTACAATTAGGTACAATTTTGGTACAATTTTTTCATATAGTTAGTTTTAATTTTGGTTGAACTCGTATGCCCAGTTCACGGAGGTGTGATTTAGGCGCTTTTACACAAATCGACAAAACATCACCTGGTGTCAGCCAAAGTGTACTTTTCACAAATCGCAAAACCGGAGCAATGATGTACACATGGCCATAAAAGTAGCGCTCATTTGAAACATATATAATGAAACATTGGCCAAAATCATCATGTGTGCATTTAAGCTAATATAAAATGAGATTGGAATAAAAGAAAGTCGCAACTCGGATCAGAATCCAATTTGTCGGTTTTACTATCTGCCGTTCAAGATTTCGGTCTGTATTGGTGCCTGTTAGTGCGCAATAGGGAATATGCATCAATTTTTTTTGTTTAATTCACTTTTTACTTCATAATAACATATAAAATATAAATACTGTTGAAAGTATTTAAATTAATTTTTAAAATAATGTATAAAATACCGATTAAATTTGACCTGTTTGAACGGCCCCATTTTTCGCGGGCTTTGGATGACGTCACAGTACATATTCAGTATTGTTTACTGTATATAGAGATATTGTCTAGTACCGGAATGCAAAAACACTACTATAAGTAGGTACACCAGATACTGAAAATCTGGATTCGATATAAAAGCATCTATTTTTGATAGATTGTACGATTATGCTTTGACAAAACCACTTTCAGTCATTGTTCGTGATAATTTCTAATGTCATTATATACCAAAATCGTACTAGGTAATGGACAACACTACAGAAATATAAAAAAAAATTAATTTTCTTTCAAACATTAGCACAGTATGAATATCGACGCCGATAAATCTCATAATATGTCCTATGACGTCATGCTTCGATTCAACCACTTTTTGATTAAAATTTTATGGAATTAAATACAAACTAAATGAAAAAAATAATGGTTTAGGTGTAATATCAAGACCATAAAGTATCGGGGGTAAAAAAATCAAGTAAATTTAAATCACTTGCATATTCCCTATTCTAATGAACTTCCATATGTAACATTTATGAATTGAAAAATTTAAATTTAATAATAGTACAAAATGTAAGAAGACAAATTGAAAAATAAAATTATCTTTGTTCTGGAAGTATGAGAATCAGAATCACATTACCTGAATGATCTTGTACATTAATTATAATAAATTTTTGTAAATAATAATCAATGTATAATTATTATTTATTATATTTATGCATAAATAATATATTTTAAGTGATTAATTATGATCTATAATGAGAAAAAAAACATTTGCCAATCTAATGACTTTACTGGTCATCAATAATTTGTATATTAAATTCAGAAAACTGTCTTCAGCTTGGTTAAGATAACTAAACTTAAAACTACTTAAAGTTGGATAAAACCGAAGTATAACACTTCTGTCAGCAGACTTTTCGATACTGATTAGTTAATCTTCCAATAGGGTAGATCTATATGTATTTCATATAGATATAATGTTAACTATTACTAAAGTTTTATTAAAATATAGAACAAACTATTGAACTGTTGTTAAAAAAATTGGTGCACAATAAACACTATCTAATTTCGTTAACGAAAGAACTACACTCTTTGGATGGGTAACTCCATGCCCATTTTACAGATTTTTACCCAAAATCATAATATTCCATAGTAATAATCCGACATAAGAACAAAAATGTGAGAGAGGAAAGTTTTCGCATGCAAAAAGTATTGATATCCCAGCAAAAAAAATGTTCAACTTCGAAAGTGAGCTTCCTTTTTCAATAAGCTTCTCAGGTGCAGGATATTTTATATTTTACTTGACAAGTGGTTAGATTAATCAACCCATTTTACAGGCTAGCACCTTCGAAGATTGTATTCAGCAGATCAAAATACATCGCAAAACATCTGACATTCGTATCTTTAAACGAAACCTTAAGATGTGTTGAAACTAAACACCGATTTACGATACGAAAAGATATCGCTACCTCATAAACTGTACTGCATTGTATTTTCTGGTAAATTGGCGTAACATTTTTTTATTGAATGGAGTTGAACAAAATAAAATTCCATTGCAATCAAAAATTAAATAGAATAAACAAGTGAAAATAACAACTAACTGAGTTAATTACTGAAATACTCGGTATATCCTGAATTTATGTAAAAAAGATTAAAACGTAAGTTGATTATTTTTTAAAAATGCACATTATTTGTCTTTACATTTTTGTTCTATCTCTTACGGTTTCAAAGATACAAGCAGTTTGGCCCATTCACTTTACTTTTTAGCTCCAGAATATACACAAAAAATTCCAGCTCGTTATCTCTTTTCGTTTTCGAGTTATCGTGTCCACAGATGGACGGATATGCGGAAATGAACGAATTATGCCATTTTTAACCCGACTTCAAAAAAGGAGGATGGTTCTCAATTCGTCTGTATTTTTTTTTTTTTAATGTTTGTTACCTCAGAACTCCGTCATTTATGAACCGATTTTGAATTTTTTTTTTGTTTTAAAGAGTTTGATTCCCGATTGGTCCCATTGTCACCAAATCGCATTCTGATTAGGGAATCTCCGGGAAATTGAGGAAAATCCTCATTTTATATGTGATAACCGATTTCTGCGAAATTTTTTTTTTTTTTGAAAGGGTATACTCACTCATAATGGGAACTTCAAAAAAATTTTTACAAAAAAAAACCTACCCCAAAAAAAAAATTTTTACAAAAAAAAAACAAAATGCTTGTAAAAAAAACTGAAAATCTGTTATAAAAAAATTCACTAAAAATTAGTTGGTCGTTTAGTTGGTCTACCCATATTTAGACAAATAAAATCAGTTATAGAACTTCAAAGTCACTAAAAAGCGAGAAATAAAACCTATTTTGACAAAATGAAAACCCGACTTCTAAAATCAAATATTCTATAACAAAAGATGCACTAAAAAGTAAAAAAATAATTGCATATTCTTGTGCCAATTTTAGTTCACCAAAGCAAAAATTTTTAAATATATATGTACAATTATTGTTATTTTTGGAGGCGGTGTCCAAAAGTTATGTGAATTTCTCTATGTTGACACCGCCTCCAAAAATAACAATAATTGTACATATATATTTAAAAATTTTTGCTTAGGTGAACTAAAATTTGCACAAGAATATGCAATTATTTTTTTACTTTTTAGTGCATCTTTTGTTATAGAATATTTGATTTTAGAAGTCGGGTTTCCATTTTGTCAAAATAGGTTTTATATGAACACCCATTTATATTTACGATCAGTATTTTCAAGCGTTACAAAGTCGAGACTAAACTTAATATACCCTTGGAAATTTACATGTATCGGGTATATGGTGAGAAACAATCTCACAAGATCTATATACAGGCAGAACCAAAAATTTACGTCTAGATCAGTGAAGAAAATTGAAAAGAACTTTAAAAGTGTTGCTTTAAAGTTCTTTACAATTTGACGATTTAAAAAAAAAAAAACCTGTAAAATATTTATCTTAAGAACTTTCCCTCCTTACAAAAATAATATTATTGGCATATGGGAACCTCAAATGTTATGTAGTCTAGTCTGTATGAAAAGGTAAAAACTGGTTAATCAGTTTTGTATATTTAGAAATAAACATTGACTTTTATTTTCATTAAAAAAGTTATTACAACTACTTTTAACAAAAACTAATGACCTAGATAATTTTTTTTTTAAATTTACATTAAAAGAGATATAATTTAGAAAAGGTTGTTCGTATGCGTATATTATTATGTACGTATATAATCTATTAATTCAGAAGTACCTAAATCTTTACTAATATCAAGTATACAATTCTGTTAAATGTCCAATGTCCTCGGTCGGATAAAAACAATCTCAAAAACCATATGAACTTCAAAGATGAAATTTGACATGCAGGTATAGTACACTCAAGCTAGAGAGTCCATCCATAAAAACAGGCGAAATCGCTTGATCATAGCACAATAGTGATTTAATGGTGTTATCACAATAGTGATAAAAGGTTTGTTGCGTTTGATAAATTATATTCATATTTATAACAAAATAACATGAAGAAAAAACGAACAAAGACAAAGTTTTTGTTTTATCAAAAAGAACATTCTTTATTTAAACTTTTCTTCTGTATCTTACGATTACAGTAGTCATTTCCTCCTGGTGGGGGCGGAAACTCTTTTTTAGATTTAGAACACTAACACAATATTTACGCTCGCTGTCTCTTCAGATAGACTAGCAGACATGCAAATGTCCGACGAAAATGTAATGATTAGAACATTTTATGAACATGTCTTTCATATCAAGTTGGGGCTAAACTTACAATACTTGTATTATGTGAAAATTTTTACACGGGCTAAGTTAATTGTCATACGAAGGGGGAATTAAAAATCTGATTTCGGCTTAAAATAATCCGATTTTGTCGCTAATCGCTATAAGAGTAGAATGGTCGTGATGACACACTAAATGTATGTTAAAGCTATCATCCAAATGGAATGAATAATTTTTGAGGAAAACGGCGGATGGAATATTTTGGTGTCGATTTTGAGCTAGTTAAAATCTGTTAACAGTTACCTTTTCTGGTATTATAATCTTGGTTTCCAGCTTGTAGACCTTTATTCAGACATGAGTATCTCAAATGGATTAAGCACAAAAAATAATTATACGTGTAGTAGATACTTATTATAGAATCCACCAAAGAAACTAATTTTCTCCATTTATATAAAGTAACGCGTTTAAAGGGAATATAATAATCAAAAGAAAACATGGAATCTTAATCAATCAGTTTGACGTGAATACGTCTTTAAATTTGCTTCCATAGTGGGAGGCAATTCAGAAAACTGATGATAACAAAATCGGAGGATTCAGTTTGGTGTTGCAGCTGCATTTCTATCATCTACATCCAAAATATAATTACACCACTCGATAGCTAAAGGATCATAAAATTCTTTAAGTTGACTGAGGACTGTGACGCATGTGTCATATAATTTCCGTTTAGTATAACTTTTGACTCGAAGAAGGTAGGATGTTCGTTTGAGTTTCAATTGTCAGCTCTCGTCAAGATCTATCGATTTCGTATGTAAAACATTAGTGATAAATAGTTGTAGTAATATAAATAATGCATTGTAGGCCTATACTCGTTGAAAAGTCAAATCAAAATATAGAGATCGTATACGGTTGGAAAGGACTTTCCAAGAGCAATCCAGTGATACCCCGTTACGTACACGGCCGTATCCATGACATAGCCCCACCCCTTTTTTTACGCCTATGTTTCGCATAATAATAAGTCTTGTTACGCGCACATATTTCAAGCGAACATTTTGAATTTAGTTTTGTGTGGAATATCATTTAAAAAGGTCGTCATATTCGTCGCTCATAATTACTGAAAAAGAAAAAGCATGAATCTATATGCATAATGCAATATATTGTTATTATTTTGACGATTTTTCAACGAGTTTTAGCTAATATATGTCGAAAAATTAATGATAATTAAGTTATAAATTATAGTAATTACACAATGACTAAAAAATGAATTAAATTAATATACTAATTGATATGTAGAAAAATCAATTAAGGGCGTTCTGGTTTTTGTTTTATATTTAAAAAAATATGCTGTCATGCATTAAATTAAAATTGGTATTAAACACTATATTTAGTTATCAAACTTAGTAGCTGGATGAACCATTGCATTATTTGATTATATTCGAATATACTTTTTACCATTTTATAATTTTCGATTTAGCATGTCGCGGTATCTTGGCTCTCTTTAGCTTTCAAAAGGAGCACTGTCAAAATCTATGTAAATTTGGAAAACACACATTTTTGTTCGAAAATTATATTCTAAAAAACTCGAAAAGTAAAAAATCAGTTTTAGTTTGTGTAGTGTTACAGATATTTTCTAATATGATTTCGAAACAAACTTAAAGATATGAAATACATTTATACAATAGTTGGTTCTATGAAAAAAAGTATTGATATAATTTTCTCGTAATTATTATAGAAAAAAAGTTATGCGCGATCAAATATTTGGGGGTGGGGCAACCCCCTGTCAAATCAGGTTGTTGGAAGGTAGCCTAGGCAACCGATTGAACTTGATGGGCACCGTCCCCGCTTGGACTCTATATACCCTTATTGCCAAACTAGACGCAGAACATGGTTGCAGCAACATTGAAAGGCCCAAATAGACGGAGAACATGGTTGCAGCAACATTGAACAGCAACTAGCTTGTTGCACTGTGTGTGGGGTGGTTGCAGCAACAAAAAACAAACTTTTTGTTGCTGCAACCACTCCACACACGGAGCAACAAGCTAGTTGCTGTTCAATGTTGCTGCAACCATGTTCTGCGTCTAGTTTGGCCATAACACTCTGACACTATGTTTCATCCTCTAATGGGCTCCACAAACGTGCAACATTGAACAGCAACATTGAAGACTAACTAGCATGTTGCTGTGTGTGTGTACTGGTTGCAGCAACCAAAAACATGACCTTGATCGGTTGCTGCAACATTAAAAATGATATTTAGTAGGAGGAGTTAAATGTTCATATACAAAATACCTATATTGATTACAATTTACATTATATATAATATATACAGTGTGTCTACTTAAGTTGGCTCCATATGGAAAACTTTTTTACTATAAGGTTTACGAAAAAAAGTTATCCTTTATAAAAATTTCTGCTTTCGAAAATATTAACATGCCGCTATTTACTTTTGACATCGAATGTACAGGGTGTGCAGAAATTGAAAAAGTTCGATAGGAATTTTTTTTCCACTTCAATTTTAAATTAAATTTTGCAAGTCCTACTTATAAAACACGTTATCTGTTATTCTAATTAACCAGTCATCGTACTTCAAATGTTTATTTGCTGATTTGAAACATTTTGAATGATATGTAACAAAATAATGAATACAGAACATTTATTTTTCATACATTACATTACAAATACAATTATTATTGTTGACGTAAGTAACAACAGTTACCTTCAGTTCGTTTTTGCCTCAACGTATCCACCTTCGCGTTCCATACATGTAATTGTCCTTTTACAAAATTCTTTAAATCCACTCCTACATATCTCGGGAGTGATTTCTTGAACCGTTTCCCGTATAATCTGTTCTATATGGTCTACATTTTGAACAAAAATATACAAAATTTAATTTAAAATTGAAGTGGTCAACACATTCCTATCGAACTTTTTCAATTTTTAGACACCCTATACATTTGATGTCAAAAGTGAATAGCTGAATATTAATATTTTCGAATGCAGAGATTTTTATAAAGAATAACTTTTTTTCGTAAACATTATAATAAAAAAGTTTTCCATATGGAGCCAACTTAAGTAGACACACTGTATATATATATATTTTTTTTTTGTATATTTTTTTGTATATAAGTTACGGAACCTGGAATATAGTAACACATGTAAAATATAAATTACTCAAGTCAACAGGATGTCCATTGACGACATCAAACTATCCACGTTTTGCATACGATGCTAAAATACTTTTCTATTATTTCCCAAATTGTATAAATAGCGATGTAAATGAAATGGCGTCATCTTTTAATTACCAACTTTTGACATACGTTCAATTTGTGTAATTACTGGTGGACAAAGTTTCATAATTAGTTAATAATTGTTGTACTTAGAATAATCAAATCAAATATTAATAATTTGTACTTAAATTAAATTAAATAAAGTTTTTTTTTAAGACTTTTATTTTTCGAGTTTTATAATTGGCGCAGCCGGTAGGATAGTGCCCATTTTTACGGTACTATTATCCATCGAAAATTCGCGAAATAACTGGTGTAGTAACCCAAGTGCGGAATTTTCGAGTGTATTTCAATACTTCAGGATACGAACCTACTAAACAAACAAATTTATTATAAAACTTCACTGGAATCTGGAAATTGGAAGCAACATTGTGGTCCAACAATTAACATCATCAAATCACTGGTGACTTAAAGTATTTATCATCGCAACTAAATACAAGTTAATTATTGGAAACCTAATTGTTAAAACATAATGTGGAAGGCGATCATAATTCAACTGTAAGTAACTTTTGATTATTGTATTTGCTTTCCTTAATGCCTAAAATTCCCAAATTATTTAACAAAAGTAAACGAGTTCCATACTCCCCTGACGTACACCAACCGACTTCAAGCAGGGACTATTCGGAACCAGAATCCTCAGACTCTGATCAAGCTTCTGAGGACGAAAATAATTTATATAAAAATTTCCCATTAAAAAAATCAGTTTTAGACGAAATAATAAACCAAATAAAAGTTATTACAATTGAAGACGAAAACATTGAAAGTAATTTTAAGGAAACTTTAAAACAAATAAATCAACCAAACAAAATGACTACCATTACCGTAATTGATTTAATAAAAAATCTAAATAATTTTGATGGTACTCCAGGTACATTAAATAGATTTTTAAGAAATGCAAATAGAATTATTACCACTGCAGGAGAAAATGCCGCTACCATAGAAATGGTTACGGATATGGTTAGAAATAAAATTGTAGGAAAAGCTAACGAAATACTAATTTCAGTTGGAGACCCTAGTGCATGGAATCTAATTTCAGAGCACTTGAAAACTCAATTTTCAGATAGACGAACCGTAGAAACTATTCTACACAAATTAAACACGATATCTCAAAATAATAAATCATTAGAATTATATTATTCAGAAATATCTGATTTACAAACCGCTTTGCTAAATTCAATAGATTCTTCAAAAACTACAGAATTTATTAACGGACAAACAGAAATTTACATAATGATCGCACTAAAATCATTCATAGCAGGACTTGATCCAAAACTTGGTTACATTGTTAGAGCCAATCGCCCTACAACAATTAAAGACGCATATGACATCTGCCTTAACGAAATCAGTATGCAACAATCAAGTAACGATAGATCGCGACTTTCTCACAAACAACAACCAATACAATGTAGTACGAATTACCAACCCCCAAGAAAACCTATCAACAACAATAGACCATTATTACAACCACCTCGGTTTAATTATAACAATCAAAATAACCCACAACAATTTAGACAAAATTCTCCCATGAACAATCCCTTATTCAGACCCCAAAATAATTATAATAGACCACCGGTATATGCACAACAACAATACCGACCCCAAACTTCGAATCAACCAATATTTAATAGACCACCCCAACAATCGAATAACAATAATCAAAATCGACCCACACCTATGGACATAAGTTCAGGAAATACAAGACAAGTAATACATAGACAGCTAAATAATCAAGAAACAAACAATGTAGACAATCACGATAACTATAACGAATACGAATATGAAGAGAATTACGAAGACGAAACTTATAATGAATTACACTTAGAACAGGACGAAAATTTTTCGGAAACAGCCTCGACCTACGATCCTCCGGATTTGTCGAATTAAATTTTTCAAAAACTAATAATACATTACCTTACATAAAAATTAACAAATTAAAATTACTAATAGATACAGGAGCCGATGAAAACTTCTTAGATCCAAAATATTTACCCAACTTTTCAAAATTCTACCCAACCAATGTTAAACTAAAAACCGCCTTAAAAACTTATAACATAACGCAAAAGGTAAAAATAGATCATTTAGAAAATTTTAATAACACACAACCAATTTATTTCTTAATATTCAAATTCCATCATTTCTTCGATGGACTAATCGGTACAAAAACGTTACAAGATCTTAACGCCCAAATCGACTATACAAATCAAATTATTCAACTTAACGGAATAAAAAATAAATTACATTTTAAAAAATTAAATGAAACGCAAATTCATAACATAGAACCTAACAAAACAAAATTAATAAAAATTACAACTAATGTAAAAAATGGCGACATTTTTATACCAGATATAAAATTAAATAATCATGTTAATATCTTATCAGGAATTTATAAAACAAAAGATCATATTACAAATGCACTCATTCAAAATGACTCGTGCATTCAACAAAAAGTAATAATACCAAAACAAATAAGAGCGGAAGTAATCAACCAAACTAAGCAGTTAAATAATATACAACGCGACTACTCAAATTACGACTATGATTTTGCAGTACAACATCTACGTACAAGCCACTTGAACGTAGAAGAAAAACAAGCATTACTAACTTTATGTGCTGAATATAGAGATATATTCTACACACCCGATCAAAATATGACATTTACCTCCGACTTAAAACATTCCATTAAAACAACTGACGACGTACCGATATACGTTAAATCATATAGATACCCCCATATACATAAAGAAGAGGTCACGCGACAAGTAGATGAAATGTTGGAGAAAAACATTATTAGACCATCCAATTCTCCCTGGTCTTCACCAATATGGATCGTCAGCAAAAAGGCCGATGCCTCTGGCAAAAAGAAGTGGAGACTAGTAATCGACTATAGAAAATTAAATGAGAAAACAGTAGATGACAAATACCCTCTACCTAATATCTCAGACATATTGGATAAACTCGGTAAATGCCAATACTTTACCACTCTCGATCTCGCTTCTGGGTTCCACCAAATTGAAATGGATCCCAAAGATATACCTAAGACAGCCTTCTCAGTGGACCACGGACACTATGAGTTCACTAGAATGACTTTTGGTCTCAAGAACGCTCCTGCAACGTTCCAACGCGTAATGGATAATATGCTTCGCGAACACATAGGGAAAAACGTTCTCGTATACATGGACGATATTATAATCTACTCTTCATCACTTCAGGAACACATTCAAACACTCAAGTTAGTATTTGAAAAACTTAGATCATCTAACTTTAAAACACAATTAGACAAGTGCGAGTTTTTAAGAAAAGAAATCGAATTTCTAGGGCATATAGTTACAACAGACGGTATCAAACCCAACCCTAGGAAAATCGAAGCCATCAAAAATTTTCCAATTCCGAAAACAGTAACCGAGATAAAATCATTTTTGGGACTAATAGGTTACTACCGAAAATTTATTAATAACTTCGCCAAAATCACCAAACCAATGACTGAAAAATTGAAAAAGGATTCAGTAATAAACATCAAAGAACCTCGATATGTAGATTGTTTTGAGTATTGTAAACAATTGCTAACCAATGACCCTATACTGCAATATCCAGATTTTACCAAACCATTCGTCCTAACAACCGATGCCAGTAACTTTGCGATAGGCGCCGTGCTATCACAAGGACCTATTGGGCAAGATAAACCGATATGTTACGCCTCACGAACATTAAACAAAGCAGAGTGTAACTATTCAACCATCGAAAAAGAACTCCTCGCTATTGTTTGGGCTTGCCAACAATTTAGGCCCTATCTTTTCGGGCAAAAGTTCAATATCCTTACGGACCACAAGCCCCTAAAATGGATATTCTCACTAAAGGACTGTAACTCCCGCCTTTTGCGATGGAGAATAAAACTAGCAGATTACAACTTTAATATAGACTATAAACCAGGAAAACAAAACGCAAACGCCGACGCACTCTCTAGAGTACAATTAAACAACAACGAATCACAACAAGTAGAAATACACACACAACACTCAGCTGATGAAAATCTTTCCGACGGCATTAGAATAGCCGAAAGACCTTTAAACGAATTTCATAACCAAATAATCTTAGAACGAACAATAGGAAAAAAATACGAAAATTTAACACTATTTAAAACTAAGAAAAGACAAATATTTGAACTAGTAACATTTAGCGAAAACGACTTAATAAAAATAATTAAAGAGTATTTTTCCCCTAACAAACTTAATGCAGTGCTCACTAACGACGAAAAAACATTCAAAACATTATCAGACGTACATGAACAATACTTCCAAAACTATAAAATTATACGATGTACAAAAGTATTAGAAGACATAGAAAATACAGACGAACAATCAAATTTAATGAAACAGTATCACGAACTGACCATACATAGAGGTATAGAAGAGACGTGGCAACACTTAAAAAGAAAATATTATTTTGATAATATGAAACCAAAAATAACTTCATTCATAAACTCATGTGATATTTGCAATCAAGGCAAATACGAACGACACCCATTAAACATTAAACAAACACAAACAGAACAAACTACCAGACCTTTTGAGATACTTCACATAGACGTACTCTTAATAGAAAAATCAAATTTCTTAACTATATTAGATAAATTCTCAAAATACGCCGAAATAATACCTATGAATTCAAGGAACGGCTTAGATATACTTAAGGGCTTACGACAATACTTATCACGACATGGGCTACCTACAAAAATATATCACGATCAAGGTACGGAATTCAATAACTACCAATTCAGAGAATATTTACATTTGTATAACATCAAAAACCATGAGACTTGCGCCCGTTCGTCTCAAGGAAATTCCCCCGTCGAACGATTACATTCAACAATATTAGAAACTTTAAGAATATTACGAGTAAAGAAATTACAAGCACCAGTGGACGAATTAATTGATATGGCTACCCTAGTCTATAATAATTCGATTCATACAAGCACTAAATTGACACCTTTCGAAATCATAAACGGTATACGTGAAAACCAAATTATCAAAAACGAAACTAATAATGCAATCAACAACTATAACTTGCATAGACTTTCAGAAAATAAAATTATTAGGGATATTATAGAACAAAATAACAAAAAACTATCTAACAAAATACAAAATTTAAATGAAAACCGCAACAACCCACCCGTATTAGAACCAAACCAAGATGTTTACATCAAAAATACACAAAGAAATACTAAATTATTACCCGCTTTCGATAAAGCCAAAGTCCAGAGTAACAATAATATAACATTCAAAACTATCAAAAATCGTAAATATCATAAAAACAAAATAAAAATAAGGAAACACCCTGTTTCAGATTCACGCTCACCTACAGCCAGCACGTCGAATACCACGACTTAACCCACACTAGAGGATTACTGGCACTTAATTTAGGAAAAACGTTAATCACAGAACATTATATTAACCTTATCCATATTATTAACGTAACTAGTTTAGAAAATACCTATTTAGAAATAGTTCATACTTTTAATACACTAGAAACGAATAATACTTACTTTTATAACCCCAGAATAATTACTAAAACATTAAACTCATTAGGAGACAAAGTAGATTCACTGAAATTCAATAAAAGAAATAAAAGAGGAGCTATCAACGCATTAGGTTCAATAATAAAAGCAATATCAGGAAATATGGATAACGACGATGCAAAAGAAATAAATGAACAAATAAAAAACCTTCAGGATAATACACTACTCATTAACGATTCATTGAAAAATCAACATACTCTTAACAACCAAATGATTGAACGATTTGATAATATCACAAACTTTATTAATGCTGAACAAGAACACTTGCAAGTAGTCACTCTTTCATTAAAAAATTACGAAAAGGTAGAAAAACAATTACTTACTACACAAGTATTCTTTTCTCTTCAAATGCAAATAAACTTACTAAATGATCACGTAGATAGCATTATAGAATCAATACAATTAGCCAAACTTGGATTACTATCAAAACATATTTTAACAAAAAAGGAACTCAATTTAATCCGCGATAAAGTACATTCAATGTTTAGAAACTTCAATGATGAACAAATTTATGAAATACTCGAGTTAAAAGCATATTTTAACGATACGAACATAATATTCACGGTACAAATCCCTCAGATACATACCAACGAAACATTCGTGACGTACAGACTAAGACCCTTACCTATCAACAATACTATAATCCTACCGAAAACAAATTATATCCTCTACAACCCCAAGCAAAATGCATTCATTGAGAAACCCTGCAGAAGAATAGATAACCTTTCATTATGTTCACGCATTCAACTGCAAAACAACAACGTAAATAACTGTGAAATAAAAATAATCCAAAACGAACCAGCTAAATGTTTATTACACCACACAATGGAAAAGAACTTTATAGAAGAAATAGAAAATAATCACATCATAGCCTACACAGATAATGCAATTAACATCAACACGACCTGCGGAAAGAACATAACAAATTTTATTGGAAAATTATACATCACTTACAGTCAATGTAAAATCATTATTAATGGAATTACTTATGGAGAAATATCATCAACATTAAACAATTACAAGTTAGAACAAATTATTTACAACGAGATGAAGATTGAACAACTATCTAACGATACGACATTTGACACTCTCAAATTAGACAGCATACGAAACACAGAAGAAATCAACTTATTGAAGATTCAACATTTTTCACATATTGGAATAAATATTATCATCATTGTCGTAATAATCATAACCATAATAACCATTTTTATTTTTAGTAAACGGTACAGAAATAAAAAGGATCAACCGCTACCAACAGCCCCAGAAATGATTACATTACAACCTGCAGCTAACCCTTTCATGGTTAGGCTTCCGTCTTAAGGAGGGAGGAGTTACGGAACCTGGAATATAGTAACACATGTAAAATATAAATTACTCAAGTCAACAGGATGTCCATTGACGACATCAAACTATCCACGTTTTGCATACGATGCTAAAATACTTTTCTATTATTTCCCAAATTGTATAAATAGCGATGTAAATGAAATGGCGTCATCTTTTAATTACCAACTTTTGACATACGTTCAATTTGTGTAATTACTGGTGGACAAAGTTTCATAATTAGTTAATAATTGTTGTACTTAGAATAATCAAATCAAATATTAATAATTTGTACTTAAATTAAATTAAATAAAGTTTTTTTTTAAGACTTTTATTTTTCGAGTTTTATAATTTATATGTATAAGCTTTGATCCTCCTCTTTAGGGTTGAATTTAAAAAAATCCATTCCTGGTGGTTGTTTACTTAAAACAAAGAATGTTTTAGCTTCCTTTATTTCGGCTCAGAGATGATGAATGAGTTCTTTCGTTGATGGAGGTATTTTGAAAAGATTTGTCGGAAACTCGAGTATTTTTTTAAATGAAAATTGAGTTATAAATTTTAATATACATATTTGAATGGTTATATAAATTTAAGTCAATTGATATTTATTTACTTTAAATTGACGTTTAAATTAATGTTTGTAAAACACTGTATAAATATTATTATACGCGTACGAATTAATGATTATTACTTCATGTTTATACAAATAAAAACATTAATATCCGATTAACTCGCGTTAAAAGTTATTTTTTAACTTTCACTTGATCTTTCATTTGGATGATACATTAAATAGTATTAGGTATATAAGTTACGGTAAAAGTTAATAATATGGTCATTATTAATAATATCCGCATCTTTTCAAAAATGCAATTGAATTGTAAAAATTATATTTACCAATATATAGTAATAATTATTATTAGTGTGACTAGGCTTCATTTTATTTAAGAAAAATTTTTGCTCTATTTTTACTAATTGTGAACATTTTCTTACTGTTATTTAAACATTTTCTTACTGTTCTTTTGAACGTGATTTCAAATTATTTATAGAGGAACGGGGTACCGGGGTTGGAATGAAGGTTAACGATTTTCGATGTCTAGCTACTTTTTTTCTGTATTTCCACTAGTTTTATATGTGTTTATAATAACCTGTACTTACCACCTCGTTCTGCCTCATGCCCGGGGTAGAACTGCAAATCACATAATTTTCTATTTTTGAAAAAAAAAATTGTTCTTCTATTTTCTCACACATATTGTTGTATATTTGTGATTATTACATTATAAAGTATTTATAGAATAATTTACAATATTTTCCACTTCGTACCCCGTTCTGCCCCGGGTTCCCTATATTTCTACACAGCAAGAACGTTTTACAAATGTTGGTCCTCGGGTCAAACTAAAAAAAAAAAATAAAATATTAGCTCTAGAACAGTTGATTAGGGGGTAAAATAACTCAATAACCGCATATGAATACAACATTTGTAGTAATTAAAGGCAAAAAAAACATATTTTCATGACCTTTCATTAAGTTTATCGGTGAGAGTTATGCGTTATTAATAGCTACTGGTTTTGGTGGTAAATTCTTACAAATTATTGACTTTGACCTGTTTATATAATATATATGCATATAATATATATATGCAACGGTTATTATAAGTTTAGTTCCAACATTTGTAACTTTTGAAATTATTGATCGCCGAGAAAAATTTTAGTAAAGATGTTCAAAATACGGATCTACACGATAGCTATCACCATAACTAAAAAACGAAATTACCCAGTAGTTAATAGCTTGCAATACGCTGAGGGGATCGGTTATGATAATACATTTTTGGGGCAAATTTTTTATTTGAATATATTTCATGGCTTTGTTTATAGCAGTGGCTTCTGTCGTAAAGTGTGTTACATGATGGTTTAGTTTCAACAGATATTTGTTGTCATTGTGAGTAAAAGCATATGCAATCCCTGTTGTAGTTTTAGAGCCATCGTTGTATACGAGGTCTGTCCGAAAAGTATCAGACCTACCTGCATATCTCCGCGCTGGCGTTATTCTTTGTCATCGGGCGAGTAGCATCCTTCAAAGTAGTCCCCATTTGATTGAATTACACGCTCCCAGCGGTGTTTCCACTTTCCGTAGCTGTCCTGGAAGTCAGTTTTTGGAATAGCCTTGAGTGCCCCCGTCGCATTACGTCTTCAACCGTCTTTTTGTCGTCGAACCGGTGTCCTTTGAGCGATTTTTTTAAATTTGGGAACAACCAAAAGTCACAGGGGGCTATGTGGGGACTTTACGGAGGTTGGCGAAGTAGTGCAATATCGTGTTTAGTTAAAAACTTCTGCACAAGATTCGATGATATTTCCCACCGCTTCCACTTTCTAAATTTGAGGTTAAAATTTCCCAAATTGCAGTTTTTGGTATTCCAAGATCATCTTCTAATTCGCACACAGCCAAACGTCGATTTTCGTCAATCGCAAGTCGCCGATGTTGTTGTCTTCGAAGGTCGGCCAGAACGAGGATCACCCACAACAGATGTGCGGCCACTTTTGAAACGATTATAGCACTCTTTTATTTGTGTTTTGCCCATACACTCATCCGCAAAGGCCTTCTGCATCATTTGAATAGTTTCCGAACTAGTTTTTCCGAGTTTGAAGCAAAATTTGATACAAATTCGTTGATCTGATTTTCAGTCATTTTTAACAACAACAAAATCCGTTGAACGCAAAAAAGGCTTTGTAAACAAAATACACGCTGCGCATGTAAGATAAGTTCGTGAGGCTTTACTGTTGACGTTCATACCTCGCAGATGTCGCTCGAAAACTCTGGTGCGAAGATGTAAACTAAGGTCAGATACTTTTTGGACAGACCTCGTAATCACTATAAATTGTGTTTGATTTTTCTCTGAATCCTTGTTGATATGTTGGTGGGTACATTTTTTTTCAGATATATTGGTTTATAATTTGTTATTTCCATTTGTCTAGTATTTATTATAATAGAAGGTTATAATTAGTATAAACCGATTATTTTTTTCACTTTTATTGCATCGTATACACAATACACATACATACTTCTGATACTAATCTTTATGTTCAATGCAATAAGTAATATCTTTAAGCATTAATTAATTAAAATTTGTGTTATGCATATTTATATCTTACAAGATTTATTATTTGTTCAAAGTTATCATCATCTTCGTCATCATATCTATTCTCTATCTATATAAAAGAATGTGTTTATTTTGTAGCCAATCCTTTTAATTGAAGAAATATCATAAAATTTTAATATGAATTGTGTGTGTGTGTGGTTGGAATAACTAACTCTTTCTAAAACAATTATTAAGTTTTAATAATCACGATTTGTTAAGTACCTACATTTAACTAATTTTTTTAACGAGTTTATTGATTTTATTTAACTACAGATTGTATACAAAAGAACATTTTAGCTTAAAGTAGTGTAGAATACATAGATAGATAGATAAGTCTTGGGGTATGCAAATTATTACACTTCAATATAAATAATATTAAAGAGAACTCTAGGATTTTTCGAAATAAATTTCGATTTTTGCCCCAATTTCCTAGATCAAATTTTTTGTATTTTATAAATACGTATTTCGACTACAAAGTAGTCATCATCAGTATGAATTAGCTAATTGTAATTATTCTCCGAGGAGATGTTACTTGTTGCTAATTTGGTGACGGTCTGCACCGGTCTGCACGGTGATCAAGGAAATTGGGGCAAAAATCGAAATTTATTACACTTCAACTTTATGGCGCATTGTGCCCACCCTTCTACTTCAGTTTGACGAGGCTCGCTTCTCCTATATCTTGGCAATAGATTCGCAGGAGCTTGTTTATCAGGTTTTCTTGAAGGTTCCTATATTTGGGTTGAAATATACCGAATATATTGTGTCTGTTATAACCGAAAGATTCGCTGTTAATGATTATGTGGCTGGATGTTTCTTCCTCATTGCCGCACATTCTGCACTCAAAGCAACCGTGATAATAGAGGGAAGTTATAGTTGTTATACAACAAATAAAAATGATGAATAAAATTATAATAATAATTGAATGAAGAAGCGACACCGCTACAGGTCCATAGTGGTGTCCTATTGTGTGTAGGTGCTTTCATAGATGTATTCTGTTCAAGTTAAGTGCATGGAATGCATCCTGTCGGGTACATTCCGAAACAGTGTTTTTCCCAGAGTTTTTGTTGAGGTATATTTGCTCAGTGATCACGGTGTCTAAAGTTTATCCACTCGTAGACGTTAAAGTCTATAATTATTTATTTGTATTAAATACACTTATTAAATTTCAATGACTTACATGAAGTCATCTATAATTAAAGCTATGCCTTCTTTTGAACTACATATAAAATTTGTGTTTGCTGACAATTCATCAGCATCTGTAGTTTCGTAAAATTGTGGATGAAAATTGTATTTGGTTTCCCAAACACAGACAGTACGTTTGGGCAACTCTCATAATTCAAGTTGCCAACCAACCCAATATTATAATATACTTAGTCTTCGATTAGACCAGTCCAAGTGCTTGGTATGCTTATTTGGAAACTGAGAGGTTATGGGTTCGAATCCTGACATCGGTAGTTTGTCAATTATTAGGAAAAAAAAGAGACGGGTAATTGACTAAACTGTCGGCGTATGGACAAGAACGAAGTAACCGGCTATGATTGAGAAGGTTTTCTGCAGTTTCCTTCACGAACTTCAGATGAATATCGGCATAGTTCCTATCATAGTCGGCTGCAGCCGCATATCCTACCAATTCCTAGTCTATACACAAAAATTCCTTCCAATCCACTCACTTCCGCACATCCTTAGGCATCACAATGAACATTATAGATGAAGTGTAGCCCGTCCATACTTTTATTTAATTTCAAATGATAGAGCAATTAGTATGTTTGATTCAAATCTTGTTATCAATCTCGAATTTGGTACATCTGTAACCTTACGTGACAATTCCCTTTTAAATTTGCATATAAAAATTGACGGACAATTTTGTCAACGATCTATCTATGCTACCTTTCTTGATCTAATTTTGAAGATGCAAAGTTTGTTGATGGTTACGAATTGTATCTTAGCGACATATAGTATATGACACTGTACGTATTGTAACCATTGGTACAAAAGTATGTCTAATTTTTTTTCAAAATAATAATGCTACTTTCATATCGTCTTCTACATTTAACAGTCTCGATCTTTTTGTCGTTTTTATGTTGATTAATACTTTATACTATATACATTTCTAAAATTTGGCGGCACGCTATAAGAATTTTTCGGCATACGAAACTGCCGCGGCACAGTGGTTGAGAATCACTGAGCTACGCATTTAAAATGAAGTTATTGCCGAAAAATTTAACCAATATTTTTTGATTACAGTACCGTATTAAACAGATTGTGCGCTGTGGGATGTACTAGAATTTCTGTTTGAGTTTCAGTTTGCTAATTTTGGATAATTTGTTGAGGCAATCTATATAAAATGTAAAATGATTTTGCAATAATGGGGTTAAATAATAAACAATTGAAAATATATCAAACTTGTATTAAAAGTAAAGATATTTATATTATAGATAGAATACTTACCATTTTAAGGTGAATTGACTATTCACTTAAAATAATCTCTTATTATTTCACTTAAAATAATCTCTTATTATTGCGAAAATCTAAATACCAACCTTCTTAGAAAATACAAAATACAAAATGAAATATTAATAATTATCTATGAATTATTATCTTTATAATTAATAAATAATAAGCTATACTAAACCTATTATTAAAAAATATTTTATTTTTAAGAATTTCTGAATTTACCTAGTGACCTCAAATTTTACCTAACTGATGTCTGATCTAAGAACCTTTAATGAAAAACATTTATATTATTTTTGATTTGATATTTATCTTGCAGGGTTCCAGAAAGTTTCATGCATGTATATAACGATAAGGTGGTTCGTATCGTTCATACTGAATTTGGTAAATAATCTATTTCAGGCATTTCCCACCATATGCCCGTAGGCACATAGTCCTCCCACCGACCATTTTACCGGTGCCCGTCGCTGTACGACCGCAATAATCCAAATTTTAGTTTTCAAGAAAATGTTATGCAAATTTCTTTAAGAACATTTACTAATTAATTAATGTTAAGAATATTTTTTTGGTAGTGTAAACGTTTTATAAAGGAGATAAAAAAAATTACTTGGATCATTTTATAATAAATGATCCAAGACTTACGGTTGGGGAGAATCACCAACTCCCAACAACATCATAGCGCTTATGCCTAAGACCGAAAAGTCTTGGAACGCCATTATGCGCTTCGCATAGGACGTACTGACGACGAAAAAAGCTGAGGACTGTACATTGACGAGCGCCTAACAGCGGTTCCAGGGCCAGACTGAAGTAATGCGAAAGCTGTTTCCGGTCTGGCCACCTCCACATGGAGGAAAGAAAGAGGATTGTTTTTAGTGAGTAAAAATCCCACACTACCATCGTTGGTGTCTTTTTCAACCTCGTAAAAAAATTTAAAAAAGTGTTAAGTTCGGTCCTGTGTACATGAGGCCTTAATATGTGGTATTTCAATTTGATTAAAATAAAAACACTTATGTAAACAATACAGAAGAAATAATTTGCCTGACTAAATATTTAATGAATATGGAGGGGTTTTTAATGAATGTGACTAATTTTTATACAAATAGTAATAAAAACACTAAAAATACGTTGTATATGTTTTTTTATCAAATTACATATTTAATGAATACACACACTACCATTGGATACACACTAGGAAATGACACAAATTTTAAAATATGAAATGTCAAAATTATCTAATTGTGTTATATTTTGAATCATCAGATCATAATTTAAAAATAGAATCGTATTTTACAACCGTCTTCATACTATTCACCACAAACGTGTTTGTTCGTTAAAAGATGCATTTTATCAAAAATATATGTTTTTGATTTATCATCATATTTAGAGTTCACCTGCTTCTTGCATATCATCGGTACAAATAACAGTGTTTCAACCATATAACTAAGTCCTACACATATTTTTATTATATTTATAACATTTGTTGATTTATTTTATATCGAACCTACATTTTTCGTCAATTACATCTACGCAAACTTACCGTAGAAAGTTATCACTCTCTTCTGAATTTACCGTTTTTCATCCAACAAAATTTGCCTGCATGTTTGTTATGGAACTCGAATATTATTTTTTACAAAGATTACAACCACTTATGGTATATTTTTAAATTTTTGTTTATAGGCAAAGAATAATGGTGCAAGTTAAATCCAAAGTTTCGGAGAACTAATAAAACAGTTACCAATTAAAAAGTAAAATAACAACACCCGCCCCTCCCAACTACCTTTTTTGTTATATTACAAAAAAGGTAGATATAATCTTGAATAAAATTAAGAGGGTAAATAACAATGGTGTATTTAAAAACCTTTCTAGCCTTTTTTACCGACCTCCAACCCATCCCCTCATTATTTTCTTTTCTACCACATTTAGTTCGTTTCCTCTAGCCCTGTCTTCGTTGTCTACTCCTCGCCTTCTTTGCGAATGTAAAGACAGATATCCACTTTAGTTGTGTTATCTCAGATTCCCCTCATTAGATATATCATTCTATCTGTGGAGTTCGTATCATCCGCCCCGTCACGGTCTCCGGGGGTTGTAGTGGGGTGCCGGGTAAGCTTAATCTCTTACGGGTTTTTGCCAATAACACAATTTGACCTTGCGGTATTGTACCAACCTATCATTTGTTTGGCTTGCTACATCCTGCTGTATCTTTCCATTTCCTGTTCATAGACTTATCAGCCGATTCATAAGGGCAGAGGTAGTGTGTCCTAGTTATTCCTCGATATGGTTCCGGTCCCTGACATGGGAGTGCGGCATGTATTTAGTAATATATTTTATATTTATACTAAAACTCTATCTATAGAATGTTATCTTTGAGTTAGGTTTGTAAATAATTAAACTTTGAATAACCTACCTTGAAAATACGGCTAATTTTAGTCCTATTTTCTATTTGTAACATTTGCTTCGCCATAAACTGGCAAAGATGAATACTAGTTTGAATGACTTTTTCAGGGAAGGAGATCCATTAAAATTTAACGAATAGGAGCATAAATGAGAAGGGTATAAAAATTTACCGGAACTTTTTTTATGAGCGTTCCCCAAATATCATGTTGTTTTCATTTTTGACGTTCATTATTTTTATTTTTTTGAATAAATATTTAATTGGTATAATTTTTAACTGCTTATTTAACAAATACAATTTAATATTTATTTTTAGATGTTTGTTGTTATAAAGTGTCCTGTTTATACAATATCAAGTCATTTTTTTAATGTACTGAAATTGAATAAGTTTTAAATAACTATGTGTAATAGGACCTACAAATGAGGAACATTGAACAGCAACATTGTGCAGCAACCTAGGATGTTGCTGTGTGTGTATAGCTGTTGCAGCAACAAAAAACATGTCCTTGAACGGTTGCTGTAAAAATCAAAATTATTTTATATTTTGTAGGAGGAGTTCAATGTTCATATACAAATTGGCCATATTATCTGAAATGTTATGCTTTCCTAATATTTAATTATCTTTCATTACCTATATTGGTTACAATTTACATTATATATTATACATAATATATATATATATACTTTATTATTTGTATAGAATATAGATATTATCCCAACACTAGTTTTACCAGAGATACATACATATAAATAAACTATACAAATTAAATGATATAGATAGAGACCAGATGAGAAATGATTGAATTTTTATGACTAGCGTCATAAAATAATAAAATTAAATTTTATGTTCCCAAACTTTGGTTGCAACGTCTGTACTGAAAATATTTTATAGGCGAAGTTCAATGTTGCTGCAACAATGTTCTGCGTCTATTCCATACTTAATATTCTGTTAATTGGGTAAAGTGTTTATCTTAACGGAAAATAAAAATATGTGTTAATCTTCTGAATTATAAGCCATATAAGCGATGTTTAATCTTTTCGGAACTGGCTCCTAAAATCACTGATTCATTACTATGTATTTTATTTAGTTTTCAACACATAACGTCTTTTATTCAAACATTAAAGTTTACTGCCAACATTTTTTATTTTATTTAAAAAATGTTACTTTTCATAATATATTTTTAATAATGGATACTAATAACAAATTCAAATAACTTTAATTTATGCAAACTTATTTATTTATTGGTTGTTTATTAATCACATTCAATAATTATAGATATAAACTCGTGTGATTAAAAGAAATTAAATATACACTTAATATTATTCTTAAATAATACGTGACTAATTTATTTTCTGTTTTTCAATTTATTTACGCACAGAGTTGTAGTCTTCCCATTTATAATATGTCTAGTCCAGAATATAATAGAAATTTTGTTGATATTTTTATGAAGAACAACCCCTGTCTCTAGTTCAATTCCAGTTCAAGTTTATCAAGTTGCCCTCAGTTATTAACCTAGTACATATTTTGCACGTATATTTTTCAATTGACTGATTTCCTCCGAAAACAGTCAAACCTGTTAATTTTAATAATACTTAATTCGTAGGAAATAGGATTTGAGAAAGTAAATGAATTAATAAATTGGACGTTTCGTCATTTATTTATGACTTCCTCAGCAACTTATTTATGTAATTCAAATGTCTAATATAAACAAACTATGGAGAAAGACGAGTTAATTTTTTCATATCAGTATTTAATTTAATTAATAAATTCAATGACAATGAAATGTGTTGGGTATACGCTATAGTATCCTACAGTTTGTCATACGTAACCGAAAGGAATTTGGACAAACACTTGTATGTTGACACGAAAGTATACACAAATAAACAAATATTAAATAAAAATTTCACTTCAACAGAAGTTAGTACTGTCTAATAAATATATAAAAAATATATATATATAAAAAAATTGGAATAATATGAAAAGGTTGGCCGTTACACACAATCGTCTTTGGTGTAATGGATAGCATACTGGACTAGATATCCAGAGGCCCGAGGTTCGATTCCTGGTTGACGAGTTAATTTTTTCATATCAGTATTTAATTTAATTAATAAATTCAATGAAAATGAAATGTGTCGGGTATACGCTATAGTCTCCTACAGTTTGTCATACGTAACCGAAAGGAATTTGGACAAACACTTGTATGTTGACACGAAAGTATACACAAATAAACAAATATTAAATAAAAATTTCACTTCAACAGAAGTTAGTACTGTCTAATAAATATATAAAAAATATATATATATATATAAAAAAATTGGAATAATATGAAAAGGTTGGCCGTTACACACAATCGTCTTTGGTGTAATGGATAGCATACTGGACTAGATATCCAGAGGCCCGAGGTTCGATTCCTGGTTGACGAGTTAATTTTTTCATATCAGTATTTAATTTAATTAATATGGAGAAAGACTTTGATAGTTAAATTTGATGCCATAATCATTATTGAAAACAGTCCGGCTTTAAAATAATTATTATTAACTTAATAACTTATTTTTGATTTAACTTTGAAGTAATTTTTTTTTTTTATTATTTGAATGAAACTTATTTTTAATTAATTTTGCCTCTTTTAATTTTGACCCATTATAAATATTATAAATATTCGTCTATATATTGTAATTTTATACATTCTATTGTCTATGTAAAGGACTATAAATTAACCACGTAACGCGTTTTCCGTACTTAATCCGCCCCTACCATGTAAGAGTATGTTACCAGTCCAAGTGGCCGAGCGGTCTAAGGCGTTATGTCTGCGCAGTATGCCTACTTGGAAACTGGGATGTTATGGGTTCGAATCCCTACAAAAAAGAGACGGTTAATTTACTAAACTGTCGGCGTATGGACAAGAACGAGGTAACCGGCTATGCTTGAGAAGGTTTTCTGCAGTTTCCTTCACGAACTTCAGATTAATATCGGCATAGTTCCTATCATAGTCGGCTGCAGCCGCATATCATATCAATTCCTAGTCTATACACAAAAATTCCTTCCACTCCACTCACATCCTTAAGCATCACAATGGATCTTATGATCGAAGTGTAGCCCGTCCAGGGCAGCCTCTACATTCTATCTCTAAGAGTATGTAGATCGGTGTTTCCCAACATAGAACCACGCCCCACATGGGAGCAAATTGATTTTTCAGGGAGCAATTCCAAAAGTTAGTACACGTTGTAGCAATTAAATAATAATTATATATTAATCATAAAAATTATAGAAACATATTTCATATGAATAATTTTGTACCTAAAGTGTTGTATCCTTAACAAGTTGTAATTAAGCTTCATTTTTGGAATACTTCAAGTTTTTAATAAAAAAAGTAATGTAGGAAGTAGAGGGACATCAAAATATTAGAAAGATTTAGGTGACTTTTAGGTGACGTCATTTTAATTTCCCGGTTATTATCTGTGTTACATAATACGAATTTCAATCTACCTTGCCCCCTCCCTCATGTAATATCACATACCATAAAAACACCTCTTCCACTGGCAAAAAATATTACATGGCTTATGAAAAGCCCCTAATACGGAATTTGAAGGTAAATTTGTACATGTGCTTAAATTTTTCTACAATACATCCCTGCTAAATACAACAGCAAACGTGCAGATATTACGTATGTTGTGGTTTTGTTTTAAATCCATATATGTCATACAAGAATAAATTTAATTAGGATTTATTTCTTATTAATATGTTGAATAATTAGTATATACACCACACTCTAAAAATAAATGTTATACACATTAATTTTGTTTTCTATATGGTATCTTAATCTTTATGAAACTCTCGCTTCATGTCTCCTTCCAATTCATTTCTGAATCACAATCAGTTATGTCCTGTTTTGTACTGTCACTTATATATTAATAATATTCGTTTTTGTTTTTTTAATTAAGATGCATATTCTTTAAGTGAGGAAATTTACATATCGAAAAATGGCACACGATATTTTATATTAGTATTTTAATACATGAAAGTTTCTCAATCTCAATATATTCTAATGCCTGGCATTCATCAAACATTATAAAAATTTATTAATTTGTAAATTGTCGTACGACGTTTCCCGTTATAAATAATTAATCATATATTCCCGTTTATAAATAATAAGTTATTAAAAGTTTTCTTTTTAAATATTATATTAGTTAAAAATACCTACATACCTACATGAAATACATACCTACATTAGTGTTTCACGAGGCACGAGGCGAGGCGAGGTTTTGGTATCACCTCACCTCGCCTCGGTCTCGGCCGAGGTAGAATGTTGGCTAGCCTCGCCTCGCCTCGGTTGGGTTAGCTATCATCCTCGCCTTGGACGAGGCGAGGGAAAACTTACAATATCAGCTCAAACATCTGTAATGACTGTTGATAAAAAAAGCCATATATTTTAACACCTTCTATAATCCAGAGTATGTATTCAATGTATTGTATACTTTGTACAATAGTGACCATGAAAAAGAATTGGTATTATTATATTTTTTTCAGAAAATGTTTTAATTAAAAAAAGAAATAATAATAATTTGTAGGTACTAGTGTTTCACGAGGCACGAGGCGAGGCGAGGTTTTGGTATCGCCTCGCCTCGCCGAGCTTTTTTTTAAAAATCAACCTCGCCTCGCCTCTCATTTTTACTAACTTTGACTTAATTTGCATGAATGTACATAATATGGTAAAAAAAACATATATATATATATATATATATATATATATATGTAAATAAATTTTAGAGACGATGACTTTCGACATCTACTAGGTAGGAGATCGCTGGACATTTGAAAAAATATTTGCAAAATAATCTATCTATTGCTTCATGTTTTTTTGTAAAAATACATTACTTTTTGTAAATTTACCTCGGCCGAGGCGAGGAATTTGCCTCGAGGTTTTTAAGACAATATACCTCGCCTCGCCTCGGTTAGTAACGAGGATTAAAACTTTGAACCTCGCCTCGCCTCGTGCCTCGTAACCAAGGGCCGAAAAACTAACCTACATACTCGTAAATGAACCAAATTTAAAACAAATGTACATGTGTACAAATGTACATGTGTGTACATGTAAGATGATGTATCTCTGACTTTTTAGTATGTTGTTTAGACCCATTAGGGCTATGTATACTCAAGTTTGCAACTCCCAAAAAGTTGTGAAAAAATTTTGACACACGAAAAACGCGAAATTTTTTGACTTGTTTCAAATTCTGCTCTATATCTCCTAATTCATGCATTTTTCATCGAAAGCTCTACACGTTTTTTAAGAACATTAAATTTGCGACAAATTAAGCCCAACCGGGAGCTCTGCAGGTCAATTTGTTACCAAACCAAAAAATAAAAGATAGGAAAGGTTATGGAACATTTCTGGAAAAATGGGATTTTACCTTTATGGGTTTTTTTGAGATTTCGAGAGAACTACGAGGTTTACCCCGCTATGCGCTTAATTTAAAGCTAATTAAATTGTCTACAAATTATATTGTGCAAATTCAACTAGTAGGATCAATGGTTTCGACGCTGTTTCGGTCCAAAGAAGGTCTAAAACTAAAATTTTCAATTTTTGGAAAAACTGGCCTATTTTCAAAGTGCCGTAATTCGGTAACGAATTGACCTACAGAGATCCGATTGGGACTAATTTAATGCTCTTAAAAAACGTATAGAATAGCTTTCGAAGAAAAATGCATGGATTAGGAGATATACAGCAGAACCTGAAACATGTCCAAAAATTTTGCGGTTTTGCGTGTGTAAAAATTTTTCCACAGCTTTTTGAGAGTTACAAACTTGGGTATACATAGTCCTAATGGATCCAAACTAATAATGGGTCCAACATACTAAAAAATCAGAGATACATCATGTTTTGTTGATTTTGACCAGCGTATAAGTGCCAAACGTGAAAACAAATGTTACGTGAACAATGAGTGTGAGCGTTTTGCAAATAACTGGCGAACTTCACTTTTTGGTGAACTCCAAGTAGTAGTAGTAGCGGCGGTCAAGCCTAGAAAGTAATGGAAGTAGTGGAAAGTAGGCCTTTTTTACCGACCCCTTAAGGACAACAGCCGATTTTGATAGGAACTATGCCGATATTTATCTGAAGTTTATTACTGAAAGGAAAATGCAGAAAACCTTCACAAGCATAGCAGGTTGCTTTCTTTCTTGTTCATACACCGACAGTTTAGTCAATTAACCGCCACATTATGATTATTTTTTAAATTAATTGATAAATTGCAACCGTTGGTAATCGAACCAGCAACCTCTCAGTTCCGAGCAGGGTGACTTTAACAGCTCGACCACTCGGACTGGTTGCTAGTATACATCCGCCTGTAAATATAAGCCCTTATTGAACACAAACGAACGTACAGTTCGGATATTTTGTTGGTGTGAACCAGGCATTTGTTTATAGAATAATAAAAATAGTATATGGTATATATATATATATATATATATATAATATTTTATTATGTGTAAAAATGAAACCAGTTTTTACTTCTAACATTATTATTACATATTTATATCGAGATGATAATAATAACGATTCTCTAAGTGTCTGAATATATATATATATATAACAGCATATAATATAATCACTCATATGTTTTAAAAAAAAAATTAGAGCTGGCTGCTACAGTTGTATTAGTGTTTATTCTATCACGTTCTTTGGATAAATTTTTTTTTTTTAAATATGTACATTGTATATTGTTTAAATAACATCTGTGAATTATATAAAATATATATATATACATGTGTATAATACTATGATTAAAGTTGTAATAATCTTTGTCTTCAGAAGAAATTATTTTACACGATTCATGTAAATAACAATAGGAACTTCTTCTTATAACCATAAGATTCTGCATTAAATATGTCGAAAAATATTTTTATTTATAGTTTTATTTATATCAAATAAAATTTAAAAAAAAAAAAAAAAAAAAAAAAACAACGCAAAAAAACAAACATTTTTGTTAACTCTAATAAAAAAAAAAGAACTTCCCGTTACCTCCACCAAATTTATATGTAATATGATAATGTTAATAATATGTCTATATATCATCTTGAAAAAAGCTGATAATCTGCAAACCACTTAACAGATTTTTTATCAGAAACACCACAAGGAAACTAGCAATCTATAATAACAAAACCCGCATTCACATCGATCCATGCGTTTGAGAGCTACAATACCACAGTCAGACCTACAGACAGACAGACTCACGTTGTCTTCAAACTTATAACACCCGTCTATTTGCATCGGGGATTAAAAACAGACTGATTGGTTATCTATTGTTTAACCAGATGCCTCTATATATGTTGGCCTGTAGCATTCAAGATCTGAATTCACACTCGTATATTGAATGAAAAGCTATTTACACGTTAAAATAGTAACTTATTTACATATCAATTATATTATTTTTTTATAGGGATTATTAAAGGTTATATGTCAAAAATATGTAGAAATAATTACGAAAACTCGTGTTCCTTACAGTAAGATTGGGAGTTAAATAATCTTTTGCTTCATTATGATGCTTACCAGTAGCTAAATATTCTCTAAACTACCCTATTAAATTGTAAGTATATATATATATATATATATATATATATATATATATATATATATATATATATATATATATATATATATATATAAAATTTTGTGCTGTGTTTTATATCCAAAATATGTAACACATAATATTTCATCCGATACTAAACTTCAGCCAAAAAGTGATATGTAAAAATACAACAATTTTACAATTTCAACCACACTAACAGTTTATTGCAAAGGTTAGCATCTTCGGCATAACATACGGTCACTTGTTATATCATAATGTGTTCATAAAATGTACAAAAGTGACAATCTACCGAATTATTGTAATAACAATTAAAATTTAAAGAACCCCCAACGAAAAAATACTGAAAAAATACTGAAAAACTTTAAAACTCTAATACAAAAAAAAGAACTTCCCGTTACCTCCACCAAATTTATATGTATGCCCGTTTTTATTACTCATGAAAGTTTTGATGAAAGTTTTCAATCGCAATAATAGTATTTGATATAATTGAACTTACTTTGCTATGCACATAAATATATCAATCGCATGTTTTGTTAACAGCTATAAGATTAATCTCTTTCCGGTTTTTTTCGAATCAGCTAGGTTGACCTTGCGGTATTGTATCAAGCTATTGTTTGTTTGGTTTGGTACAGCCTGCTGCATCTTTCCATCCTGTTCATAGACTTGCCCACCCATTCAATAAGGACAGAGGTACTGTGTCTCCTAGTTATTCTTTTTTTGTCAATCACTTCAGTCACATGATCTGAGTAAATCAATCACAAGGAAATACAGTATCAACACATCGTATACAACTATACACTACTTACATATTAAGTTAAGCCCATTACACAATGAAAAAAATAAGGTATAAGAATAAGATATAAGAAATAAGATATAAGATATAAGGAATAGTGGAATCCAGCAGATGGCAGAACCGTTGATCAATTCACAATTCAAAAATAAGAAATAAGATATAGCAACAGAATTTCCATCGCGTTGGATATCTATTCCTTAATTCTTATTCCCAGCCAATCACAATGTTATGCGCATGATACTATGCGCAGTCGACTCTCCGACTTATGTTTTTGACATTTGTGCACACACCAGCAGCTGGCATTCAACCGCCGTGATTGGTTGAATATTATATCTTATCGCCCATTGTGTTTTGGTCGCTGTACTATATCTTATATCTTATTCTTATATCTTATTCCTTATTTTTGTCATTGTGTAATGGCCTTTACATGTAATATTTCTTCAAAAATAGAACTCTTCTCTATATCATCAAACTAAACTTGCTCACCAAATCAGTTGCATGAATAGTTACTTGGAAAGTTATATGTGCAAAATAGCCCTAAAATTAATAATAAATAAATAATAAATTAATAATATGCCTATACATCACCTTGGAAAAGAGCTAATAATCTTCAAACGATTTAACAAAAAAAAAAAATACGCATTCAAATCGGTCCACGCGTTTGAGAGCTACGACGCCACAGGCACACCCACAAGACAGAGACACATAGGCTTCAAACTTTTAACACCTCTCTGTATGATTCAGCGGTTAAAAAATGTATAATGACAAATTAAAATAAAGTAGAGTATTATTGGAACTGAAAATAAATTTATGTTGTAATTGAAACTCAAAAATAAAGCCAATCATCGAAAATTGATTTATAAAACCACAGTTCACTCAATTCAGTGCAATTCAAAACGCACATTCCCGAATTCTTGCTTGCTTAGTTGTGATTTTTGTGAGGTTTTTAGTAAATAATGTTTCTAACAACTGTACTATAAAACTTAAATTTAAAAATGACTTGTTTATAGAATCAAATGGAGGTTGGTTAATTATTATTATACATAAACAGACTTAAATAATATGAAGAATGTTTTAAAGAATATAATGGTGGTAAATGTTACAGGGTGGTCTTTTAAATAAAACAATATATAGTTAGACTTATATAGTATAAATTACATTCATAATAAACATTTAAAAAAAAAAAAAAACAATAAATTTTTATGATTAAAAGAATATAAATATTAGAAATTACATTCAATAAACCCATATAGATATAGATTATATTATAAAAATATTAAAAATATGTAATAATATTTTTATGATCTATGTAAAATGCCTCACATATACTAACATTCAATTTATATTAAAGTTATGCTTGAAAAAAGTGATTTTTAACCCGACTTCAAAAAAAGAGGATGGTTCTCAATTCGTCTGTATTTTTTTTTTTTTTTTTTTTTATGTTTGTTACCTTAGAACTCCGTCATTTATGAACCGATTTTGAATTTTTGTTTTAAAGGGTTTGATTCCCGATTGGTCCCATTGTCACCAAATCGCATTCTGATGAGGGGATCTCCGGGAAATTGAGGAAAATCCTCATTTTATATGTGATAACCGATTTCTGCGAAATTTTTTTTTTTTTGAAAGGGTATACTGATTCATAATGGGAAAATAAGAAAATTTTTTTAAAAACCGACTTCAAAAAAATTTTATACTGAAAAACCGACCCCAAAAAAAAACATTTTTTACAAAAAAAAACTAAATGTTTGTAAAAAAAACTGAAAATCTGTTATAAAAAATGCACTAAAAATTATTAAAAAAAAAAAAAACGGGTAAAAAAAAAGTGTTATAAAAAAATTCACTAAAAATTAGTTGGTCATTTAGTAGGTCTACCCATATTTAGACAAATAAAATCAGTTATAGAACTTCAAAGTCACTAAAAAGCGAGAAATAAAACCTATTTTGACAAAATGGAAACCCGACTTCTAAAATCAAATATTCTATAACAAAAGATGCATTAAAAAGTAAAAAAATAATTACATATTCTTGTGCCAATTTTAGTTCACCAAAGCAAAAATATTAAATATACATGTACAATTATTGTTATTTTTGGAGGCGGTGTCCAAAAGTTATGTGAATTTCTCTATGTTGACACCGCCTGCAAAAATAACAATAATTGTACATATATATTTAAAAATGTTTGCTTTGGTGAACTAAAATTGGCACAATAATATGTAATTATTTTTTTACTTTTTAGTGCATCTTTTGCTATAGAATATTGGATTTTAGAAGTCGGTTTTCCATTTTGTCAAAATAGGTTTTATGTATCATTATTTATTATCATAATCTATGACTTAGTTGGGGGTACCATTGAACTTCTTACTCTATTTGCTTTCAGTATACAACATATTGTACATACTGGAGTACTGGATTCGTATATACCGATCCTAACCCCTCTCCCCTCCATGGAAATATATGACTCATTTAGTTTTGTTGTTGGTATTATCATGTAGATTAAGACTTTGGTTGTTTGCCACTTTTCAATTACAGCATATACCGGAAAAACCCTAAAAACCCAAGAGTTACAGAGAAAGGGACTTTTTTGAATTAATTGTAATTTCATTCAAAAATTTTTGTTGGTATATTCAGATTGTTTTAGGAATATGCGATATACATCGGTATTTCGAAATTATTCGATGTCACCATACGATGCATCGAATAGTATTCGATGATTTGCAAAACAAAGAAATATTCGTTGAATCCATTTATTTTCATACGATATATCGAATAAACCGACCGAGATAGTCAGGTAATTTATACTGCCTATGAGTACTATGTATATTGGGCTGTCAAAAATCACTGACTGAGTACGGTCAACATTATCTAGAGGTAGGTAGATTGTAAAGGCTGCCCTGGACGGATTACACTTCGACCATAAAGTCCATTGTGATGCCTTAGGATGTGAGGATGTGAGTGGAGTGGAAGTAATTTGTGAGTAGACTAGGAATTGGTAGGATATGCGGCTGCAGCAGACTTTGATAGGAACTATGCCGATATTCATCTGGAGTTCGTGAAGGAAACTGCAGAAAACCTTCTCAAGCATAGCCGGTTACTTCGTTCTTGTCCATACGCCGACAGTTTAGTCAATTAACCGCCCCTTTTTTTTTTATAATTGACAAACTGCCGATGTCGGGATTCGAACCCATAACCTCCCAGTTTCCAAGTACTGCATACTGCGCAGACATGACGCCTTAGACCGCTCGGCTACTTGACTCGGCAACATTACCTAACTTTTTTTCTTAGCAAATGGGGGAATAAAATATTTATATGTAGAAGTAAATACGAATGAGATCGATTAATTAGTTATTTACTGAATTTAATTGCTGTTTTATTTTCAACAAAGCATTTTTATACTGTAGAGACGATTTAATTATCATTTATTCGATTTAATAACACCTCCGTCACTCTATAAAATAATGTAAGCTAAAAGTATTCGATGTTGAGAAAACATTGATGTATCGAAAAACATCGATGTATGGTTATTACATTTAAGTGGGCACCCTTAACTTGTATTATTTATTGATTGTGTAGAAAAAAGAATTGTAACGACTTCTACGCAAAATTCTACTGCAAAAATGGGAGAAGAAGCTTTCTTTTTTGGAGCTTCGTCTCCGAAAACGAATCCTGTTTCTATTACACGGTCGAAAAGTCAATTCATAATTTACAAAGAACTTCGTCTCTCGAAGTCTGCATCCACATAAATAATACAAAAAATATTTTAAATTATATAATTTTTACTGTAGGATTGTAGGAGTTTTGCGTAGAAGTAGTTACAATTCATTTTTCTACAAAATCATTAAATAATACAAGTGATTATGAAACTATTATAGCTTTGATTTTGCTTTATTATTATGTTCTATTAATAAACTTTTGTAATTTAACTAGAAAATGTAATTATAGAAAAGAAAATTTATGGGTTTTCCATTTCAAAGGCAGTGTATCACTCGTCCGTCATTTCTAGGTTACTATTGGTCCGATTTGAATAGAAACTTGTGAGTAAATTAAATGTGAAAACTTGATTGCCTTTAAGGTGACTTGCACCGATTATTTCAGTGGGGTATACAATTTTTCGCTTTCTCTTTACAACTCGATTAAGTCGCCAATTTAAGAAACTGAAAAACGAGATAAACGAAAGTTTAAAGCTTGTTAGTTTCATCGCACTGGCACTATTCAATGGTCATGACATACAGCCATTTAATAATATCTCGTTCTCGAGTACATTTATTACAAAAACTGTTATATTCTTGTCTATTAATTTTCTGGCTGTCAATGATTACTATTTTTAATAGACACATAATTAATTGCAAGTGAAAATAACAACTGCCTGAGCTATTTGTCCAAATAGCCGATATATACCGAGTTCAATATGAATACGTGAAATGTTTATTTAATTTTTAACACACGCATAAATGTATACAAATGCAAAACTATAGACATTTGCTTTTTGTAATCAAGAGTTGTTACAGATGTTTGATCTGAAGTTGTGGCAAAACTGTATAGTTTATCAACAAAATTTCAAACAAAAGTTGTTAATTTTTAAGAAAGGAACATTAAAAATTTCTTTAACTATCTCCCTATTACTATTAAAAATAGGTCCTGGCAGGGGATGCACGGTCTGATATTGCCCATTCTCAAACTTTACCTCACTTTTTCGCGAATATGCATTCGCTACAAAGTCAGGATTAACCTTAGTAGATCTTTGTATGTATCTATTCTATATACAGTGTATAAATAGTATAATTTGTAAACAATTTCATGCTATACTTAAAGATTTTACAAGACAACATATTACTTAAGGGCTAAAAAATTATAAAAGCAGACATTTTTGGAAACCACACTTTTTCTAAAAGTCTAACAAAGTTACAGATAATTTTAACTGCAGAGCTGCATATATATAATAGGGAGAAACTCATATCAAGGCGGGTGAATATAAACACTTGTGTGATCATTTGCAATGTTTTCAATTCATAAAAAATATAAATATTATTAATTATTGTACCCATGTAAAAAAACTATTACATGTAATATTTCAAATAGTAAATATAAATAAATGTCCCACACAATATAACAAATATAATATTAAAGATTTGTATAATTAATGATTGACTAGTTCAGTATCCATATAATGCGGTTTTCGGTTTTTGTTAGATGATTGATAAATTGATATATAAGTTATATAATATATACCTTCTCATATTTTAATGATAAATCTCAAAACTAGGTCATTAATAATTCATCCATATGTTTATTTAACTTATGATTCTATTGTCGTAGTTTTAATCTCCAGTATGTCCCTTAAATGTATTCCTTAAGACAAATCCGTATATATTCTTTATAATTATATACTTTCTTTTTTAGGGAGTTTTCTCGTGACAGTCAAAACAAAAAGTATAAAATACAATTTGATAAAGTTTACTACAGCCAATTGAATATATCTAGTATAACATATTTAGTGTTTTTTTATCATTAATACAATGTACAATATGTTATACTATGCAAGACTTGTGTTAAACAGTAGTATTTTTTTAAACAATAGCTGCATTTCCCTCGAAAATTCGCTAAAAATCCGAAGTATGTTTTTATTTTGTTTGTGTTCCTGTTATTACCAAAAATTGGTAAATGCGAGCCACGGTTTACGTATATTGTACTTGCTAAGATTATTAACTTTGATAGTGAATATTTCGTTTCGTAAACGATCCAAAATTATTTTTTTAAGGAAATAAAGGCCACTCAGCTTAGTGACATATTTCAATTTCATCAATCTTTTTAGAAAATGAATTTTAAGAAAATACCTAATGAACTACTTTAACACATATTTCATAAACATTTTGAAAATTCCAAAAATTTTAGTTGCATCTGATTTTGTATATATCATTAATTGACTCATATAATGTTCGCCCCTGTTGACACACCCTCATCAGAGCGCTAAGAAAGATAAATCTTTATTCTTTCAAAATTTTTTGGTGCCCTTCAATTGTTTAAGCCACTATATTGAATGGGGAAATTTTAAGCCTCTGCGATCTCAAAAACCGGTAACGGACAGAGGAGGTATATATATATATATTATGTATATGTATATATAATTTTTGTTATTATAATAGAACTGTGGTTATATTGAAGTTTTAAGAAGTCCCGTTAATGCCGTCTTTTATCTAAAATCAAAAATAGCTTTTATTAATTTTCAATGAAATTGTAAATGCATATAAATTTATGATTTGTGTGACAATATTTCACTAAATGTTTAGGATGTGAAACCACACAGCTTGTGTGTAACAACAATTGGTGTATAATTTATTTCATATTCACAGTATAAAAAATTTTAATCTGTAAACATAATGTTATAGTAGTTAAGTGTGATTAGGTACGACTCCCTGCTATTACCGTGTACCAACAAATATTCGAGACTATAAATTCGATGATGTAGTTAATTTGTATCCCCGTCGATACCAAATAATAAAGGATATATACAGGAATTGCCCGCTTGAAATAGGCAATAGTAGATACGACACTTAAAGATGAGATACAGTCGGAATATCGCAATCAAATAGCATTTTAACAAACTATAGCTGCAATTACTATTTTTTTGCCAATTTTTTAGTGATGGATAATGTTGTCTGTGGAATGGATATTAGTTTTTGAAACTGCTAATGGTCTAAGATCCGACAGTGAAAACCTTCCCTCATCCGTTAATTGATTGAAATATTATTGAAAACGCTTATTGCAATATAAACAATTTGGCAATGTAATGTCTGCCAGGGTAGTTCTGCTGCAATTAATATTAATTAATTAATTAAAAATTGATTTTTTTATAATTAAATCCCTCACGTGTTAATTGAATTTTGCTTGTTAAATAACATAGTATACGATACGACAAATCTTGTAATAGCAGGCAGCGCTGCTTATTACTGCTACGGTTACCTGCAGCCAGGTGTTCAAACTTAAAGTAAACTTAGGTTACTTCCCTCATATGTTAATTGAAAATTTTTTAGCTAATTTAAAAGTTCAGAATAATTAGAATACATCCATAACTGGCAGCCATCTTAAAATCCATTACAATCAAGTGCAGCCTATATAAGAAAAATTTAAAAAAATAGAAATTAAAAAAAAAAACCTTGTAGAGAGAGAGAGACTATTGCATTATTCCCCGAAACAAACAAGGAAAGTATATGATTCATGCATTTGTAAAGCCTACTCCATTTATAAGTGTATTTATACTAAGTGTATGGTGTAGAGTTCATGATAGACGGAATACATGATTCACGTTCATGATTCACATTCGCATGATCATATACTTTCTTTGTTTGTTACGTTGAATATTGCGATAGTCTCTCTCTCTCTACAAGGTTTTTTTTTTTAATTTCGATTTTTTTTAATTTTTCTTATATAGGCTGCACTTGATTGTAATGGATTTTAAGATGGCTGCCAGTTATGGATGTATTCTAATTATTCTGAACTTTTAAATTAGCTAAAAAAATTTCAATTAACATCTGAGGGAAGTAACCTAAGTTTACTTTAAGTTTGAACACCTGGCTGCAGGTAACTGTAGCAGTAATAAGCAGCGTTGCCTGCTATTACAAGATTTGTCGTATCGTATACTAAGTTATTTAACAAGCAAAATTCAATTAACACGTGAGGGATTTAATTATAAAAAAATCAATTTTTAATTAATTAATTAATGTTAATTGCAGCAGAACTACCCTGGCACACATTACATTGCCAAATTGTTTATATTGCAACAAGCGTTTTCAATAATATTTCAATCAATTAACAGATGAGGGAAGGTTTTCACTAATACCGGATCTTAGACCATAAACACTGTCGAAAATATACGAAATGAAAAAGTTGAATAAAGATGAATTAATTCATATATATCACCATAGCTGCAGCTTAAAAAATTGCAATTCTATTATTTCGCACTTGTAAAACGATTTAGTTTTAGTAGATTTATTGTGCACACTTTTATATTATTACAAACTAATTTTTATGAGGCTGTGTACAATATTTTTTTGGATGGTTAAAAAACATTATTGAACATAATAATAATAAACAAACCAAAATTTGATAATTTTTTCTTTTTGCAGACATATTCTATGGTCATTTTAGACTATCAGAAGAATTGCCTTTATATAAATATAAAAATTTTTATTTAATAACAATTCTACTTAAAAAAAGAAACAATTTACTAAGCGTTCATAAAATATATGTATAAACATGAATTGATTTTGATTTGAACCACAAAAAAAAAGAAAAAAAAACACATAAAATATAGCAACTCTAACAAAAGAATTTTCAGTAGTTAAATTCAGAAATCAAGGTATATCTGAATTTCAGATATCAGATATTTCAGATATATCTGTAAGACCAGTCCAATGTTTTCCATTCAAATACTCCAAAAAATCTTTGATCACTAAGCATTGTTGAACATATTTACCTGGTTAATAACAAGTGGCCTACTTTTGTGGTTCATTGTGCGTATTTATCTTACAAAAATACTTGAATTGGATTACTAAGTAAATTGGATTACTAAGAATTGGAGCAAAATAGAATTTGATTTTAATCCTAAGTTTATTTCAAACCATTGAAAGCAAACATTCGTAACTGAATGCTGAACAAATGAAAGACAAATTGTTATGATTGTAAGATGATAGTATATATTGAATGGGCGTTATTAATTCTCAATACATTTGAGTTAGACACGTACTATAGATATCAAATTTATCATTATACTTATATATAATTTGGCTGGGTGTCCGATGTACAATGTCCTTCGAGTAATTTATCATCTAGAAATTTTGCATGCAGATGGATCTTGTATCCGGTGCATGAGATATGTTGTATCATACATGACTAGAATTATTTCCTATTAAATTTCAGCGAAAATTAGCCAAACTATTACGTATAAACTATTTTTATAACCGGATGTATTTTTATGAATTTACAAATTTTAATGATTTATTATAACAGAAAAGTTAATACTGTCGGTTTTCAACAGGTATTACTTTTATATATTTACATATGAATTCATGCGACGATAATCTGTTTTAAAAAGAAATTCATTGATTTATTTATATATTATTCAGGATCATTTTATGGTCATTTATTATAAAAAATTTTAATTAAAATATTGATATATTTTCTATTTACAACTTTACAATACTTTAGCACCATTACATTGGGGGTTAGCTTGTCATCGATTAAAAATATTTTATCGTGAATACGTCGTTTTCTTCGAGTTTTCTCGTATCGAACTTTCACACCCCTGATAGAACTGGGGTTGATGTGTTTGGATCGAGAGTTATAGACTTGATACATCCAAATGTTTTTTCTAAGCGAAAACCCAAAAAAAACAGCTTCAAACTCTAGCAGCCCTTATAATTTAGCTCAACGATCTAGGTAAGAATAATAAACTCACTATCCTCTGAAGCTGAAAGAGTGGAGGACAGGTAAAGAAATGAGAATCGCCACCTCAAACAGAATCGAGGGTCTCCTGTGAACTTGGAGATCACATTTACCCAAACAAGATTGGCAAGGCAAATGAAATCAAAAGATCTCCGGAGGTAAAATAAAGTAAACAAAAATCTTCTTGAAATTTTTAATTGAAGAAGAGCTTAAGTTTGCGACAGCCTAAGCTTACTCTATTCTCACGGTGCCTTGTAAATTTAAGGAACTTTTCCTGAAGCTAGGATTCGAAACGGATGGTAACTTCAAGTTGGTTAAGGAGCCGGGGGAACTCAAGAATACTTTCTGATTACCTTCAGTGTCCTGCCCGTAAAGATTTTTTCAACTACAATTCCTCAATTTTTTAACGTTACGGGGAATACAATTGATCTTTCAGGCAGTGTGATATCATATCACGGTTATCCTTTTATCATACGCGTCGAACTTAACTTTGATTCATTGTACGTAAAAATGCACAACAATGGATAGCAACAAGCTGAGAAAAAAATAATAGAAAAAATTCTTACATACGGGCGGAACTGGAGTTAGGTCGTAGGACGTAGGAATCCATTATTACTCAAATATCACAAGCGTCAACATAAAGTTACTTCATATTACTGTCTAGGGGTAAATAATTTTCTAAATCTCCTTTGTATGGAAGTGATTTTCTTAAGATTAATAAGATCGCATAACAAACGCAGAATAAGAATAAATGTTTAAATGATTGATGGATGCATGAATTTATGATTTGAATTAGCCATAAATACAAAGGCATTGCATTTCTACATTACACACTTTAGACTTTTAGAGACAGTAACAAAACCACAAGTCACTAAATCTGCTACAGATTCAATGTTTCTTCGTTTATGAATATGATGACCCTTTTACCAGTCTGATGATGATTGTTGTAACCCTAATAAAAATTATTATTGTTTCTGTGTATTTATGGTTCAAAAATAAAATAAAAAACCATAAATAACTTCGTGGTAATACTATATAGTATATAACTATATAGTATATACCATAATATGCAGTGTTTGGAGAGTACTCTGTTTTACATTTAAATACAGGCGGGAATTCTTTTTATTATTTCGGAAAGACTAGAAAGATTGAAATCGTTCACAGGAAAACCTTTTGAAATTCTTTTTGCGAGTTTTCGATAAAGATGTAAGAAATTCATTGATTTATTTTATTATCTTAACTGAATATATATATATATATATATATATATATATATATATATATATATATATATATATATATATATATATATATATATATATATATATATATATTTATGCATATTATATACATCTGATTATTATTCTTCAATATGTACCTTATATTCACGATTGTATTGAAGATTTTCAGTGTGGAACAACGGGTTTTTAAAAATGTATAAATAAAATACATCGTATACTCGTATATTGCATCGTATAATTCGCAATATATTTTCAATAAGCTTTCATGAGTCATCCTATATAATGCCCTTGGAAAATTTCGTATTTCAACCTCCAAAACTAACTCTTTTACTAAAAAATTTATCTTTTAAATCGTATTCGGGTAACTGCATATTACTCGAACTGTGCCAAATTTTAATCATTTACATGAAATTGTCTCTACAAAAAGCATGTGTGACTGACAGATATACAGACATCGAAATGATTCCATAAGTGAAGCACAGAACACTAAAAAACATACATCGTGTATTTTGGAGTCATTTTTCTGTATAATTAGAGTGCTTAGCAAAATGTTTGTTCCAAGCACCCGAGAACATTACTTACTTTAAGTTTGTGACTTACTAATAGTTTATGGATACAAATATTTAGGCAATATCTTTATTCCAAACGTAAGAATATTCCGCTTTGTTCCAAATGACCTCTATTTTACACTCTATTTTATATTTGAATTAATATTTGTTTTATTTTCAGGATAATTACGATGATGAGTATGATGATGCAGAAGATTCGGACAACGATGAAAAAGAAAATGAAGAATATAATTGGCAAGCTGAGGATTCTAATCGTGATAATACCAATAATAATTATCATAGTTCATATACGTTAGAGAAATGGGATCGTTTTGGGACTGCTCAAAAAGTTGCACAAACTAGGGACAACCATTATAAAAAAGGTGGCAGTTATAGTAAGTATGCACTGTTATAGAAAATAAGTAGAAATAGTTATTACTTGATCAATTTTTCAATAATATTATTTCAATATATACTCTTCAGAAATATTCAAATGTAATAAAAATAAAAAATCCCCAAAAACACAAGATTTTTCGTAGATAGTAAGGTTTTTCTTAGCCACATTATAAAAACGAAAAAAATTGGCGAAAAATTCACATAGTCTGTCTTATCCATTCCACATTTAGCTACCCAATATTTAACGAATTTTTCGAATACTCTATCTATTTCAAGCTACCACTATTAACCACGTAGCCACAGCTGCGAGGAACATCAAACTCACATATCCTCTTTAACCCAGGTTATATTCAGCTATCTAACGTTGGAAATTACTCAACGCACACGGCTGCGAACGTACATCAAATTAATAAAGCCTTTGTCATCCACGATGTAATATTACCCATTGGAACATTTTTAAATCGGTTCAACGTTTTTAATATTATCATAAGGTGATCATGCAAATAAAATAAACAATAAAGAATAAGAAATTTGGAAGATATGTTTCTTAGAGAGTGTGGAAGTACACTACGAAACGGTTTTTCGAAAACCATATTCTAGGAAAGTCAAATCTGGAGTGAAATTTTGTACTGGGGTATCGTTTTTTTTATGTTTAAATTGGTATTTAGGTTATTAATAATAAACAATGTAATACGAGTTTAAGGACGTTCCCAAAGAGCAGTCGTGCTCAACTTAAAAAAATTCCATTATGTAAACTACAATAGATCAAATAAAATATAGTTGAGGTACAGTGTTACTTTTTGCTGCACTAACACTGTACCTCATCTATATTTTATTTGATCTATTGTAGTTTACGTAATGGAATTTTTTTTTGAGTTGAGTACTTAACAATATTTATAAGATAATAACTAATACCGCTTATTTTTGTTATTTTTGTAGAAAGATATTTGTTATAATTTCAATTTGGTATTGTCAGTTTTTTTTAAAGAATCGTAAGAAAATTACTATTGATATTTAATAAAACGTGTGCGACAACATTAATGGGGGTCAGTTTTATATGATAAACATTCAAATTTTAACTGTCAATATTTACAAATTTAGTACCGTAAGGACCATTAGAAAAAATTCTACTTGTGGAAGATACTTTTAACTACGTATATTTCTTAAACGATTTTCATACGTTTTTCAAAATCAAGCCTAAAGAGGGTAAAATAGGAATAGGAGTTTTAATTTTTTTGAGCCCTGAAAAATTGTTATTTTAGTTATATACCATACAATACATGTTTCCGAGTTTTTGGAAAATGGACCTCCCTTGAGGAAAAATGTAATTTTCCTCAAGGGAGTGAAACACGAGGAGAGAATTTAGTTCATGAATATTGACATTTTGCTTATGAAGATAATCAGTCCTTGACGGGTAGAAATATCAAGTTACTCTGTTATAAGCGGTTTACAATTACAATTATCGCGGCGAAGCTGCAACGGGTAATGCTAGTTTATTTATATCCATACATTTATAGAAATTTATAGTCACTTTTATAAAAACAGGGCCCCTTTATGGTTCTTTAATGGTTGATTTTCCTGAAATACCTCCGAGTGTTAACTAATTCTTTTGACATATATCATTGTTTTAAAAAATATCGTTGTCGTACCTCTTTGTGATAAGATCTACCATCATCGGACATTCAACGAAATTATATATGATAATTATAATAAATAAATATTTATCTTAATGTAAGGATTATGATAATGTGCTTGAAACTAATTATACCAAATTATTATACATAATTGAAATGGAATATTCTCATTCAAGTGCTATCATTCATGGCAAATATATTTTGTTAGCATTCCAATTATCATGTACACTCCCGTTCATAAAAATCGTTAGAACTAATGTAAAATCTTTCAAAATGTTTAATTTATATTATTAAAAAACAAGAAATGTAACAACTAACTGAGTTAATTGTTTGAATACCCAGTCTATACTAAGTTTATAGACAAATTTTTCAAACAAACGTTGTTTATTTTAAAAAGAAGTAGATTTTTAAAAATTATGTTATATTTCTTACGGATTCGAAGATAGGCAGTTTTGCCCAAACGATTTTGCCCATTTTTCCAAGAACTTGACCTCACTTTTTTACCTATAGAACACACACACAGACGGGTAGACAGACATGCGGAAATGGTCGATTAGGCCATTTTATGAACACATACGCCAAACATTGATGCCATCGATCAATATTTTTAAGCGTTAGAAAGTCGTGATCAAACTTAATATACCTTGTATATATATATACATATACTGGGTATAATGAGTGAATATATAATTTCGTTTGCAAGTAGTAACTACAACCCTTTCTGAGGAAACGCAAATAAACGTTGGTATAAAAGTAGGGTATTTATAGTACCCCACTTGGCTATCAGAGGAAAATTCTGAACCTGGATACTCGAACGTGAAATACCCGGTATATACAGACTTCGTTTTCAATAAGTGAACTGTTTATTTAACCTTTGCAAATGTACACATGTATAAAAGTACAAATAGTGGTATTGAACGGCGCTGCTATATATATATGGTTTTGTTATCAAGAGTAATTACTGATATTTGAGATGAAATTGTGGCGAAAGTATTGAATTTATGAACAAAAGTTTTAAACGTCGTTCTTTATTTTTAAGAAAATAACATTTTTGACTTTAAGTTATTTTCTATCGCTTACGGTATCAATAAACACTATTTCAAAGAAAATGTACCTATTGTATCGATCAAATGTCCATCGATCCTGCCTGGTAAATGTCAAAAATGACCATCACTCAAATTTATACACAGGGTGTACCGTTTAATTCAAAATTATTCAAACAAAAGTTGTTGAGTTTAAAGGACAAATTATGGTGAACCTTGAATTTGACCTTGACATTCTGGATTATTTAAAAATCAACTCGAGCTCGTCTCTGATAAGCGATAGAAGAAAGCTTTCAGTTAGACTTTTAAAAATTCTAACATCTTTTGTTAGAAACATTTTTTCGCAAATCGAATAGATTCGGCAGAAATTAAACGCAGAAATCTATCTGAACATTTGGTTTAGCCACCAAACGAATTAATATCCAGTTTATTTTCTTCGGAAACCCGTAGGACTAACATTATACACGTTTATTTATTATAAACGATTATAAATTAAAAACAAATATCTTGAAAACACATCCTTTCAGTTCGAGTTTGTTCAGCTCTGTTATAAATGACTCATTGAAAATTTTAATGATTAATAATTAAAATAATTCAATATTTATATAGTCAAAGATTATCAATAATATTCTTTTTTTTAAATATTTCTTGGCAATAAAAAATTGAAAGTTGTTTTGACATACTCAATTACACAGTACAAATATGAAGAAGAATGTCTTTATTATAAATTCCATGAAATATAAGGGGCGGACGGTTAAATTGGAACCCAATAAATTATCTGATGACTGCTGTAAAAAAAATCAGTAACATTTTATTTATTCTCAATAAATAAAAGAGTGTGTATACAGAAGTAATATTTATTATAGCATTTTTGTAAAAATATAAGTTCGACTTTTTTTATACCCATGAGTGCTCGGTGTCTAAAAATTTTATGAAATTATATAATCATACCAATGAACTGACCAATAATGTCGACAAATTGTATTTTGAATATTGTAGTTCCCCTCTAAAATACACTGTACTGTCTGTATTAAATGTTACACTAATTTTTCTCTACCGTTAAACAATCCATAGCCCCCAACATCTATGTTTGTGATCTATTCCCAGCTCCGATGGGTCTCGGTAGCGACTCCCCCAATCTAGCGTCTAGGTATTGCCCTAAGTTATTTTTTGAATTTTCTGGTTTTTTTAAAATAATTTTTTAACATTTTTTAACATAATTTTTTCTTCAGAGGAAATAATTGCTTTTATTTATTTATTTATTTTCGAATATATTATATCATTTTTTATTTTAAATGTATTGTAAAACCATATTTTTAATGGCTTAATGGCCCTTGCCAAATTATTTTACATTAAAAAAAAAATTTTAGTTTGAGTTATGTTAATTGATTATTATGTTATTTATGCTATGTTTCTATTCTCGATCCGATCTCGTTCTAGTAAAACCTTATGACATTCACAATATTGATCAGTCGCAACATTTACTATACAATCACGGAGTATGATTAGACCAAGAGTACTACACAATTGAGTACTACACATAATGTTTGGTGAAGCCAGCACATTTTTCGACATCATTTTACATTTTTATTTCATTCACAAACATCAAGGGCAGCGTTGGCGAACCAATAGCACACTACAAAATAATTCGGGCACGTGATTAATTAATGAATTTAGGTATCTGATCGAAACAATTTATTTTTTCGTTTATGGTAATAAAGTTCATGGTGAATGGGGCTCCCAGTGTCTGAATGGCACCAGATTGCGCGATAGACATACGTAGATTTTTCGCGTATTTCTGACTAAACGGGCGTGAGCTACGGCGTGACGAAGTGCGAGCAACCCGGGCGGTTGGCTTTTGCTATCTTAACAATATTTTCATCTACCTATGCTGTGAGTCATTATTTTCAGAAATGAATATCATTAAAGACTCGTTTCATACCATTTGTCAGATGACTCCAGTTCAGCTTGCATTCTGCTAAAAGTAACAATATATTTGCCATCAAATTTGCAACAGCAGAAATAACACTAATTTTTTCTTTCATTCAAATAAACATAAAACTGTTACTGCTACTATTGCTGAACAAAATGTATATTTCGAGTTGCAAATATACAGTTTTTAGTTATTTCCAAACTATATCAGCTGATCGAGTACCCGCGCGAAAAGAATTATATAGAAAATTATATGCGAATCAGGGAGATTCCGCAATAAAACATCATACGTATACTAGTATATAATTTCAAACGACTTTCAAACAGTGCGCCGATACTCAGGATGCCAACTGAACCATAAAAAATAACCTTCTGCTGCGGACATGAAAAAAATGCACTTTTTTACGCATATTTTTTATCAAAAAACTTAACAACCCGATGGGTATTCTCCCAAAGTTTTAAGGAATAATATTTCTAAGGAATTAAGGAAAGTATGTGTAGAATTTCAGAAGCACAGTAGCACAACCGTGCGACTATATTGAGAGAGTTCGAAATAAAAACAGTCGGAATCGTGCATTTTATTTTACCATGTTTATGAAGATGCGTTAAATTCCTCCAACTTACATAACGATTTTCTCAAAAACGCCGTGGGGATAAATTCTCAAAAAAATTCAGCTGATTTCTGAGGATTCATTTTAATAATATTGTGAATTTCGTGAAGTTCTTGACAACCTAATAATAGTTTGGAATACCTTAAGTAGTTCAATAAAGTTTTTGAAACTATTAATGGTGATTGGCTTTGGTATTGTATTGTGACAATGAAGTCTATACATATTATATATAATATGTTAATAAAATTTTGAGTCGATAATGTGTATTTTTTAATTCGACTTCAAAAAGGAGGATGGTTCTCAATTCGTTCTGTACTTTCCCATTGGTCCCATTGGCACCAAATCGCATTCTGATAAGGGGATCCCCGGGAAATCGAGGTAATTCCTCATTTTATATGTGATAACCGATTTCTGAGAAATTTTTAAATTTTTTTTTTTTTTGAAAGGGTATACTCATTCATAATGGGAAAATAAAAAATTTTTTTTTAAAAACCGACTTCAAAAAAATTTTTTACAAAAAAAAACCGACACCAAAAAAAAATTTTTTACAAAAAAAAAAACATAATGCATGTAAAAAAACTGAAAATCTGTTATAAAAAAAAGCAACAAAAATTAAAAAAAAACGTAAAAAAAAAATGTGTTATAAAAAAATGCACTAAAAATTAGTAGGTCGTTTAGTAGGTCTACCCATATTTAGACAAATAAAATCAGTTATAGAACTTCAAAGTCACTAAAAAGCGAGAAATAAACCATATTTTGACAAAATGGAAACCCAGCAAAAATTTTTAAATATATATGTACAATTATTGTTATTTTTGGAGGCGGTGTCAGCATAGAGAAATTCACATAACTTTTGGACACCGCCTCCAAAAATAACAATAATTGTACATATATATTTAAAAATTTTTGCTTAGGTGAACTAAAATTGGCACAAGAATATGCAATTATTTTTTTACTTTTTAGTGCATTTTTTGTTATAGAATATTTGATTTTTGAAGTCGGGTTTCCATTTTGTCAAAATATGGTTTATTAATAAATCAAACGCTTGTCATTATGAAACCTGAATATATTATTCTCTGACCATTATAAATCTTAATTGAGCACACTGTGAGGTATCATTATAACATATAAATTATTTAATTTGTTACATAGCGTAACCGGAATTTAAATATAGCTTCTTTAAAATTGAATCATCCTACATAAATTGAACCTCGACACTATTTTGCAAAATTTTTATACTTTATGCTAATTGTGGATAAAACAAGACTACTGTATTAATATAAGGAATAGTAGCTAGACTACGATTACATTATTAGTGTTATATGAAAATAATTAAGGCCATCGTTATACAAAATGCAAGAGTTAAATAAAACTACACAAGAAATAATAATGGTTAAATGTAAAATGACGGCAAAAAATAATTAGCCAAATGCAAAAAAAAATTTCTTTTATAAAATTAATAATAGTAATTTACAATAATATAATAATAGTAATTTAATTTTATAAACAAATCATCTTTTTTGTATACACAATAATAGTCCGGATAAAAGAGGACAGGTATATAAGAAATTACCATAAAAACAAAAAAAATTTCCACTCATAAAATTCAAATCATAAGTCCTTTTCCGCATAGAAATGAAGAATCTGAAGCGTCCATAAAGATCCAAGTAAAAGAAAAATGTTATATGGCAAAAAATGGTCCAGTAGATTTGATACTCGAAATGGGTTTGGGCCTATTTTTATGAAACCTTCTATACAAAAGACTCCATGTTTAGTGGGGTGAACATTTTGGTAAAGGGATGAAATCGCTGTTTTCTGATGTAGGAGGATTTTAAGAGTCTATAATCGATTTAAACATAAATTGAAGAGTCGATTTAATCATATCAATAAATTTATAATTACTTTAGTTATTAAGCAATCTAAAATATCGGATTTCGAGTTCTAATAGCTCCATTAACCAATTTGTATTTATAATGTAGCCCAACAATTCACTCAGATACTTTGAAATCGATATCACACTTTGTTTTAGAATAAAAACAATTTAAAATATAATTAAATTTTATACGGTTAAAGTTATCCAATTTCCGATAAAAACTATACGGGATCTTTTCCTTAATTTAAATTTATATGCACTCTTCCGATTCTCCAAAGACATATAAAAACGGATTTGGATATCAGCAACCAAAATTTCTTGAACTGAGTAATTGTTTTATCTCTGAACATTATTTAACCTGTACTATATTGAAAAGATGTGAAGCTGTTTCATTGGAAGTATGTTGCTGTATGCGAGCGATTATTTTACCTACCTGTTGATAATCATGCACATTGTAATGTAGTAATCAAAAATTATTCCTATAGGCAAAATTTATAAATTTCACTAGCCAAACCATTGACATAAATACTTTGGCGCACGATATGCAGCACGAAAAAATTGTATTTTTAACATTCGATTTTGACTTTTCCACACACCGACATGATATCTATGGATAGGTACTTCAGGCACGTTTATTATAACGCATTATCTAATTATGCACTATAAAAGTGTTTCTGGAAAGCAGTAAGCGAAGAAGTTTGTAAAAGAGAAACTATATGTTCTTATGCTTATACAAATTTTTTCAAAAATTCCACCTCGTCAATTTGTCACGGGGGACCACAGGGAAAAAAGGAGTGACAATGGCAGTCTTTGCAACATCATCATCGTGTAAAGGAACCTGATAATAAGCCTTTTTCAAGTCAAGCTTCGAAAAGACCTTCTTATCAAGTAATTTCACATTGAAATCGTACAATTGTGGAATTGGATATATGTCAGGTACCGTGGTCGAATTAAGTCAACGATAATCACCACATACTCGAAAAGAACCACCAGGTTTCTTTTTAATGAGCAGAAGTGATGACCAATCACAAATCCAAGTTCTGCAAATAGACAATGATAGCCTGAGATATTTAGGATAAGAATTTGTCTCAATGCGATATCGTATATTATGCTTAGCATCAAGAGTGAATTTTTCTGATATGGACCTTTGGATACAGTTTGGTTCAATTTTAAATTTTATTGCAAGGGAGTGAATGTGTTTGAACATAATACTTTGATAATCAAAAGCAATAAAGCTTTCAAATTTAAATTTTACGACTGGAACTTGTAAACATAGTCTTAATTATCCCACCGGAAGTGTGACTTTACTCAATTAATTTCTAGTTAAATTAAAACTAAGATTCAATCATAACACTTGAATTTTTCATGTGTCAGTCACTGATTTAAGTTAACTGGTTCTGCTAGATGAACATATGCTATTGAATTGAATGTCATAATTTTGCAATGTTTGTTCACGACCATATAAATTATGGAAAAATGTTATAAAATTGTTGTTTGAATGAAAACAAATAGAATAAACTTAGCCTAATTCAGTTGGCATCCGGCTAAATTGTTTCGAACAAAAGTTGTTAGCAATTGAAGCATTTACCCGTTTTTAAAGTAAAATTGAGGAAGGAAAATGGGGATAGAGGTATTGTATTTAGGTTTATTAACCAATTTCAATTTATATTTTAGACTTACAATAAGCTCAAAACATTTTGATCCTAATAATTCACTCCGTTTTCGAAATAAACCAATTTTAATGTATTCAAATTCATATAGTTTTTACCAACATTGACTCTAACAAAATGCCTTACTTTAAGATTATTGCTTGATAGTTTTTCTGATAAATCATGTGGTTTGTTAGATATTTGTAAATCATGCTTTTTCCCCTTTTCCACCCCTTCCATTTCAATGTTTCGCAAGACTGCATTGACGCAATTTTTTGAGGAAACACTTTTTAATATTTGATCTTCGAAATGCAGCAACAACTAATCATCCAGATCTGATCAGTATAATTGGAACTTTTTATATATATTTGCATCCGACTAATCAAAGAATGAATTATTTGATGATACTTTGATATAAATTCTAAATTCAGATTTGGGTCAGTAAAATAGTGTTGCAGTTCAACAAATCGTCATGTTATGATAAGTATAACAAGAGCCAATTTAATGTTATTGAAATCATTTCTTAAAATAGAAGTGCGTTTATCATGCGTTTATCGTTCAGTTTTTGTCTACTACTTATAAAGTTGTGTTTTGTTTTTATTTATTCTTTTATACAATTAAGTTTTTTGCAATAGGGAATATGCATGAAAATTTTTTTTTTCATTTATTTTCAGAATATGAAAATACTGTTAATACTGTAATAATATTTAAAAACGAAATTAAAATCCGACAAATATCAAAGAAGCTAGAAGCTTTTAAAGATTATTATCGGTCTCTTTCTTGCAAAAATACTAAAAACGGAGTTTTACGTGTATTTTAAATAGTGAAAGTGTAATATGACGTCACATAACATATCAAGAGGGCTATCACCCTCTTTGTCTAATCGGGAATTTCAATCATTCATATCTCGCTTATTTTTAAAGTTATTTAAAAAGTAATTTTACCTTGATATTTGTCAAGTAAACATGCTTCAATTCAAGTGAAAAAAATTTTCATGCATATACCCTATTGTAAAATAATTTTATGGTTCGACAAACACGGAATAACATTTAAGTTTTTTAACAAAAATGAAACGGTCTTCGAGAAATATTTAAAAATACAAAACCTTACTCCAATGTTGTCCTTATTGCGTAAGGTAACGAATAGTTGTAGCGAAGTAATGATTTCTAATAGTAGAAAGTAATTTGCCCAACACTATCTATAAACTACTTTGGCAAAATTTGGAAAATTGAATTAAATATGATACAAAATTTAAGGAGTCAAAAGCCTTTTATTGCAAGCTATTATAGTCCATAACATAATAATGTCTTTCTTGCAGGGTGTCAGGTATAGAATGTTTGGGTCTGAAACCTTGGATTCATCAATTCTGGGAGCAATCCCGGTGGAGAACTTGTGGGCCTTTTGTGCGGCGTCTAGCCTCAACAGAATTATATAGCTTCATCTGCTTAAAATAACACCTCTTACCCGGAGACGTCTCGCCTTCGTTGTTCTCAAGGAGGACACAGAGAACCCCCTGGTCTAGGAGCTAGGGACCCATTTGCGGTACCTCTCTTTCTAATTATTATTATTATTATTAATTATGTCGATCCGAGACGGTATGCTATTTAATACACCACGGTTACTTAGGGATTACATTACATTTCTTATTCACATATATTTTTATTTTCTACGGGAATCCCTCGTACTGCTATTCAACCTCAAAACATATTTGCTATATTTTAAAGTAGGGACATTACATATTACGTGGATGTAGTAACAAAAATTATTATACTTATTGATAACTGATAACTGATATAAGCTGAGGGTGGGGCGTAAAAAACGGCTGTTTATTGTCTGCACCGAAAGAATTTATTTCCAATGTAGATATTTCTTTAGAAACTATAAACTATATTAGAGATCTAGGCCGGTTATAACTTTGGAACGGTCAGAAAACAGCTATAACTGTGGAACGGTTTTGGAATTTTGAACTTCTGAAAGTTTTTCTGAAGTCGTAAAGAAAATTTACTAGGGTCTACTCTCATCATTATTTCGTTTCCTCCAAACAATTCTACATTTTCTCTTTTATATGTGAAGCAGATACATAATACTGCACACTAAGTTTAGTCTCGTTTTTGCCATCAGACGTCGTAACCAAAATGGTCTGCTATCATTAAGTTTGTTAAAAATTGTAAGCCATATGTAAAATTTCCACGCTAAACTATAACATCCATAGCTCAATTGCAGTGTTACAAGACGAATAGCTAGCAAGTCCGTGACATGATTTATTTTATTGATTAATGACGTAATATCTAACATTAACTGTACAAAAACTTATAGTAAATAATTTTTTATTGACAAAGGAATAGAAAACAAAATTTTCATAAAAATGATATCATTTTGGTCGTTAAAATAAAAATGTGTGACTAAGGATTTCATTTATGGTTTTTTTGGTGGTAAAACAAGTGTGGTCATTCTGTGTTTTATATTATTTGAAAAAGAGACCACCCATGTTAATTAATATGTTTGTGGTTTCTCGTTCACTGTTATTTATTTATTTGGTTTTATGCCAGATAGAGAGTCTGTCCCTCAAACGAATGAACCACTAAATTAATGTGAAGTAACAAACACAACTCACTAACTGAAAATAATTATATATATTTTAATAGTCAATAGTCAATAATTTTTTGTGATCTATTATCTATATTATTTAAGCAGATCAGCTTGTGACATTCATGTTTTATTTATTTTATTACAACGATAAGATTTTATTTCTTGTTGAATAATTTTTTTTCAAGTTTAACGAGTATTTTATTGTTTATTAAATTTCTTAAAATAGAATAATGGTCACAATTCAGTAGGATCGGAAAATTATAGTACCCAAATTCCATTGAAATGAAGATATTTGTGGGTAATTTAATTATTAATAGTTTAGTCAACGAGTATTACAATTACGTTGACAATTTTTCCCATTTTACCCATGAACCCGATCTTGACTTGACCTTACTTTTTAGCTCTAGATCACACATTCAAAATTTCAGCTCGCTATCTCTTTTCGTTTTTGCCTTATCGTGTTGACGGACGGACGAACGGACGGATAGACACATATGCAGAAATGGACTAATTGGGTCATTTTATGAACAACTATACCAAATGTACACCAGTAGAAGGTTGGCGATCAGTTTAGCACAACATAGCCCTGAAAAGAGCTATTTGAAAAAATTTGTTCATCAATTTTTCATGCAAACCATGAATATTTTCTCCCGTAAAATACAAATCTGCAATAAAAAACTACAGGTTTCCATTTAAAAAATCAAAGTTGACCTCGGGTTGACCTTGAAAAATTGTTTCAAGGTCGAAGACAAGGTCACAGTTATTTGAACCCCTAGAAACCTTAAAGCTTTTGCCTGAAACATTTATCACTATCTTACCTAGTTCTCGAGATATTCACCTGGAGAAATTAAAATGTAACACCTGTATATATAGGGTGTCGCATAAGTAATGTTATGATTTATTTAATGAATGCGTATTTGTGCATCATTTTGTGCAACATGAAAGAAATTTCGATATGATCTTTGTGTCTGAATAATCGAATGCTGACTTTCTGTAAGTTAATTCTGAAAAAAAAAAATTCGTTACGCAGGAGCTGCTTCAACTTAGCGAATTTCCTTAGAATATATTAATCACTCTCTAGCGGTCCAATTTTATTAATAAATGACATACGTCGAGGAGAATGGGGGGGGGGGTATAAAGAAAAAAAAAACACAAAATATAAAATATCTCTCTTAATATTAGAACAATCGAAAAATGCGTAAGAAATAAAGTTGTAGAAAATCAAATTTGCTATAATTCATCACCTTATCATTTTTGCTCAAACTATAATGTGTACTAGGATATTAAGGAATTTAACTTTCAATCTTAAACCATCAATATTTCCGTAAATATTAGTGTAAAAGAAAAAATGATAAGAAACAAAATTACAGAAAAACTTAATACCTACAACTTTACTTCCAATAAATTTTTCAAATATTAAGAGAGATATGTCAAATTTTCTGTTTCCCCCTCCCTCTAAACCCCCCTTTCCCCTAGTCCGATTTCACCCATTAACGAACTTGACCTTTTGAATACCAAAAGCACCTTAAATACCAAATTTCATTCCGATAAAATGAAAATTGTGGCCGCAAGAGTGATTACAGACACTCACACATATATATATATATATATATATATATATATGTCCATAGATATATATATATATATATATATATATAAATTTTACAGATGGTGATTTTTGACATCTACTAGGTACGATCGATGGACATTTGAAGAAATTTTTGCGAAATTTTGACTTCGGTACGGGACCAATAGCTCTATTTCCTTTCAGAAAATTCGCTAAAAAGAAAAAAAACGTAAACAAAAAATGTATTCACTAATTAAATCATAACGTTACTAATGCGCCATCCTATAGAATACAACGTCTAGACTATTAATGTTATCTGTCGATTTTATCACTTAGATAAAAATTAGTGGTTGTGTAAACAGGTGTTTTATGGTCATTATTCGTATAATATTGTGTTAACAGACACTCATATAAAAATTTTTATTTCTCAAAAATCCAAATTTGATATTCATCAAAGGCTATAAGGTAGATCTTATCTCAAAGGAGAGCAAATGATGAATCAGTGAAATATAGATATTCCCTGAACGATTTCAGTATAATCAATCTTTAAAGAGTCATAAGTCGGGCCGGTCTACATACTTATAAAACTAGAAACTAAACTCTCTTTGGATACCAATCTCACCCCGAATATATGAACCTTCAGGATGGAGAAGAACGAAGTAACCGGCTATGCTTGACAAAGTTTTCTGCAGTTTCCATCACGAACTCCAGATGAATATCGGCATAGTTCCTATCATAGTCGGCTGCAGCCGTATATCCTACCAATTCCTAGTCTATACATAAAAAATTATTTCCACTTCAATGACATCCTCACACCCTTAGGCATCACAATGGACCTTATGAGCCCGTCCAAGGCAGCCTCTACAATCGATCGATCTAATACTCTTATATGGACAGTTTCTATAAGTGGAAGCTGTCTCAAAATTAGGGTGCCGATTATATTGATTCTCTCCATCCTCCGAGACACATTGTCTATACTGCGCATGCCCGCATACCAACTAACCATTTAGGAGTATTACATTTATGCATTACTACCTATTTAATGACCGCCCCCTTTATAATTTGTAAGTCTCGTATATCAATAATTATTATCTTACAATTAAAAATAAATTTGTGGTTAAATCTCACTAGTGCGTGTACCGAATTATTTTTGTTTTTAGAGAATAGCTCCTCATTGTCTGCTATACACGTGTTCATTTCTTTTATTAAATAAAGTTTAATGTATACGATACAACTTGAAAACTGTTGAATAATTTTAATATAGATTGCATTCATTGGTATTATTATTTAATCGTAACATTTGAGCATTACGGTGTATCGCTAGCGTACACAAAATATTAATCTATATTTATTTAGTATAAATAAGCTGCTTAAAAAAGTTGAACCCATCCACCCGGACCTGGTGGTTGGGATTATATTTTCATATCAATATTAATTAAAAAAAGTCAATGGCATATTAGTCTATATAGTATATGCTTGTTCTTTCATACTTTTGTCTATAATGGAAATTAGCATTGGTATAGTATTATTAATGTTTATAGAACAGCAATGGATATATTTTATAAGGTGACCAACTATACTCATTTACTGAGTTTTGTACTCTTTTTTCGCAAACCGTACTCTTTTCAAATCCTGTACTCTGAAAGTACTCATTTGTATAATTTTATACTCATTTGTATTTCTAAAACATTTTTTTAGATTATTTTATTTCAATTTTATTAATTAAATATTTAAAATTATTTTGACAGTGATTTGAATTTCACGCGCGCATATTGCTTGCCGTTTCCGGCACGTCAGAGGACAGGGCAAACATCAGACACGAGTTTGACAGTGATTTGAATTTCGCGCGCACATATGGCTGCCGTTTCCGGCACAATTTAGAGGCCGTATTATGTACCTGGAGAGATAGATAGATACTACAGACCTCTTTTTCTAACAACGTCAAAATTACATTTGTGAAAAGAGATGGATATATCTATCTCTCCAATATTTGTGTACGTAATCCCCAGACTGATCTTTGATGTGCAGTATGTACGGCATGCTTGACAGTCTTGACGCATGCGTAGTATGTAAAGGGTATTTTCACTAGGGAATGATTATTGGAGCAGTGAGAAGTCGCAACTTTCTGTAAAAACATTATCTGCCGTCTTAACAGTCAAATTTAATATGCAAAATGAAAGTTGTTCGGATGTGGCTACATTATTAGACGAACATCCTCATTTAGCAAAAAAAATCCACTCCGAAGAAAAATATGTTTTTAAAAGAAAATAAAGTTTTTATCGTTTTTTCTTCTTTTTTTTTCACCAATGAAATACTTGCAAAGTGTACTCTTTTTGAACAAAAAATAGTTGGTCACCTTAATTTTATTAAAATTCAAATATATTCAAATGGTTATAATAATAAAGCTAGTATAAATCCTTAAATAGATTTATGTTTAATATTTGTCATTTAACATCACTGATTCTACATCACGTGTATTAAACCACACTTTACAGTGATTATGTGATCTCGAATATACAAGTGACTATTTACTTATCTATTATGTGATGAGTCAACACCTAAATGTTTAAAAGCAATGTTTTTCGATGCATTATTACGACCCATAAAATGAACACATGTTAGTTAAAATTCCTTCATAAGTACATTATTATGTTTTTAAATTCATCAAATAAAACTTATTATGTATTAAGGGCGTTGTATCCGTGCAGGCATGTTCAATTTTGATAATTTTACAAATGTGTGTGTTTTCAATGAAAACATCCCTGCTAACAACGTTAGGCAAAAATTACCTTCAAAAGAGATTTGGAAGAATTATTTCAGGAAAATAAAGAATATTATATGGAATTTTTGTGTTAAAATACAAAACACCGTGACAAGCCACTTTGTAAATTTACCAAAAAGTAGCTTCTTAATTAAAATCTTAATTAGTTGTCCCCTGACCTATTAGCTTGTGAAGTTTGGCAAGGAAAATAGTATATTTACCTTTACCGTATATAATTTCAATGGGTTGTGTACGGAATTTGGTTGTGATCAAATTTCTAGATTTCTAGATATAAAATTATGTATTTGATAATGATTGTAGTAAAATTACTTATAACTATATAAATATTATAAAATATAAAGTAAAATGCACGCATAAATTTATGTACCTGCCAAAGATTCAAAATACTTACTTCCTGGTAATAAATTACGCATCAATATGGATAATAATCTATAAAATTTATGATTTAATTAAATTTCAAGTAACATAAATGTTTCCAAGAATATTATAAATGTACAAAAATATTGATATTTTTCAAAATTATCCCCAAGAAACATACTTCTTTATTTTTATACACATCAATCAATTTATAAAAAATAAAAAACAACTAAAAGATTAAATAAGTTCATTTGAATTAATGTTTATACTAAACTATTAAATAAAAATTAAGAAACAAAGATTACTTTGTTATTAATTCGGCATTTACTTTGATGTGGTTTTTTTTTCATTTTTAATAATGCTCATCAAGTTAATCTCTTAATTTATTCAAAATATTTTAAACATGTTCATATTTTATTTGGCAACCAATACTTACTTCGATTATTTTACTCCCCTCTAAAAGGATTTTATGAACTTTTGTTTTATGCAACCATTTGTCAGCGAAATTTTGGCAGTTGGTGTTAACGTCACAATTTTTTATATTGGATTTTTTTAGAAACAAAATATTTTTTTGATTTTATAGATTTGACGCCAAAAAAAAAAGAAAATTTATAAATAAAGCTAAAGCGCAAAGAAATTTTTCTCTTGTACTTTCGTACGACTATAAATCCAATCATTAATTATTAAAAGAAATGTTCGTGTACTGTTCATTTTACTTTTATACACGCATATCAGTATCAAAGCACAATTTGTGTTTTATATTCAATGGGATTTCTCATCAGTAACATCTCAGATACCATCTGTCTTTTCTTATATTTAAAAAGCCTAAATACCAACTCCCAGGTTTCTAATTTAAAAAATGGTACACTTCCCATATAAATTTTCGTCCCTTATTTTACCCTCTTAGGGGATGAATTTCCAAAAACGGTGATACAACTTACTTTTATTTATAAATAGAAACCGAAACACGAATTTCCATATTCCTAACTTAAAAAATAACGGAATTCCATACAAACTTCCATTCCCTATTTAACCACTTTAGGGGATGAATTTTCAAAAATCCTTTCTTAGTTTTCATCTACGGTCTGTAACGAACTCCTGTGCAAAATTTCATGTACGTTATCTGTCAGTCAGTCAATAGAGCAGTGATTTTCAACCTTTTTTTTTGTCGCGATACACTTTTAACGATTTCAAAATTTGACGGCACACAAAGAAAAAGATAAGTTTAGAAGTGGTTTACTTACCTATAATACACTGTGTAAAATAGTTTATAATAATTTTGAATGTAAAATAAAATAATATGTACTACAAAAACAACAGTACGTTTATTAAAGGATTAATTACAAGTTAATAATAAGAATACTTTTAATGAGAAATTTGAGCTTGATGTTGTTTGATAATTTCATTTATATTTGGTCGTAAAAATGACAATGCTACTCTCATATCGTCTTCTACATTTAACAGTCTCGATCTTTTTGTCGTTTTTATGTTGGTTAATTCTTTACTTTATACATTTCTAAAATTTGGCGGCACACTTTAAGAATTTGGCGGTACACAAAAGTGCCGCGGCACAGTGGTTGAGAATCACTGCAATAGTGTTTTATTAAGTGGAATTATTTTGAGTTTGCTAAAATAATTTAGTTAAAAAAACTTGTTTCCCCAATTTCTGCTGCATTAAAATTTTTCGTACCGTGCGATCTGTTCTGTAGAACTTAACACATTCAAGTATGTATTTTGTTTTTCAATATCAATCGTAATATTTCAATGGAGGTTTTGTTAATCTTTTTATAACTATAAAAGTCAAAGAACCAATTTGAACCCATATGGGTTGACTTTTGTTTTTTATCATTTTGGTGTTATGTAATGTTTTGTTTTTTATGAAAAATAAAATCTGATTGTCTATTGTGTTCATTTTGTTGGTATTTTTATTGTCATGCATTTATTTTATCTTACAGTACAATTGCGGAACGAAGCCGATATGCATATGTTACGTATGAATAATGAAGGAGCATGTAAACAATCACGACCACGTGTTATTTCAGTACAAACAATACATCCAGATCCATCTCGGACATATTTACCCTCTTGTACAATATTACATCGATGTTCAGATGATACCGGATGTTGTGTTGGTCATCGAACATGCGCTGCCAAAAAAGAAGAAATTGTTAAGTTATACTTCCATGTAAGTACCAAAACCATTGTATACATATATTTTTATATAGATTTATTGTGATTTATTATTAAGCCGTTTTGGGAATAATCTTGGATTTATTTACTAACTAATCAATTTTCTATGTGCAACAAACAATTCAAATACAATATTTATAACGAATTTTCTTTGATGGGCATGAATTTATGCAATTTGAAAATTGAAAAAGGTAGTGGTGAATAATAGGAGCATAAAATATACATATCACTATACTATAGGTTATTGACCAGTGTTACAAAACTCAATCTTAAACTAATTCGCGTAATCAAATGAGTACACATAAATAATCTATGCCCGTTTTTACACGTAAAAGTTTTGATGAAAGTTTTCAGTCGCAATAAGTGTATGTGATATAACGATACTTACATCTCTTTATACATGCAGAAATATATCAATCGCATGTTTTGTCAATAGCTTATAACTCTCGTCTTGCTAAATAATTCTTTCTTTGTCAACCACTTCAGTCATATGATCATACTAAACCAATCACAAGGAAGTAAGCCAATCATCCTATTCTTACATCGCAATAGACGCCAGGTCTATTGTGTTATAACTGCTTAGTTTCATTAAAAAAATACTACTGCGCTTGCGCACCAAGTCATGCGGAATGAATAGTTTCTTGAAAAGTTACATGTGTAAAATAGGTGTATGAAATTATTATGACTGAACATTCTTATCGTCATAACTAAGTCAAGAAAACTAATGCAAGTGTTCAAAGTGGCGACAAATCAAATGTATTGACCACTCATCTTATCATTTTCATTACAACATACTCAAAAATACCAAACGTCTTGCAAATTTTTGCACAACCATCCTGTGTACACATAGATCTGCCACCATATCCGCTGGTCGAAAATTCACAATCACGCTGAGATGTTCCCAAAAATCCGAACATACTAAAGAGTGATTCCACACCTACCAGCCCATCCAAAGGGATACGTCATATTATGACAGAAACTGGAGCTTAAAATTAGAGACATTTTAGATTAGTATCATGTATAATCCATTCACACTGGCCAACAGCACAAGAAACGTCCTTGAGGAGATTTTGTAGATTATCTCGCAAATGTTTAATACTTTTTACCAATGACGACACATTCAGGTCAAATATAAAATCATCGTTAATAATAACAGTCCACAGAAATTTATATTCATATTTACAAAGACCTGGCGCAGGTGCTTGGATTGAATAAATCCATGTGATTTTTCTTTTTGTCACCAATCCTGCTTGGGAAAAAATAGGATACTTAATTTTGTGTAGAATGTAAGTACATATTAATTACTACCCTTTGATGAAATTTCAAGCAATACAATGCATATGCAAGTACAGGGATCCAATTCAGTCAGCTCCATTCTCAGGTATTTCATCGTGGTTAACCGTGGTTAATTGACTAAACTGTCGGCGTATGGACAAGAACGAAGTAACCGGCTATGTTTGAGAAGGTTTTCTGCAGTTTCCTTCACGAACTCCAGATGAATATCGGCATAGTTCCTATCATAGTCGGCTGCAGCCGCATATCCTACCAATTCCTAGTCTACTCACAAATTCCTTCCACTCCATTCACATCCTCACATCCTAAGGCATCACAATGGACCTTATGGTCGAAGTGTAGCCCGCCCAGGGCAGCCTTTACAATCTACCTCTACCTCTGTGTCTTTAAATTGCTTAGCAACTATTCATTGATGTAATTCTTCATTGACTCAACAAACAACAAAATATTTTATAATAGTTTGTAAAGTTGCTGTATCAAACTTATCAACAGTTTGAGTTTGGCAGAAGAGTTATTAAAAAAAACCAAAACCTCTCTTGTTTTTAAGTAAAACTACAAATTTTTTTGGTTTTGATTTGAAATTATGACAGATTATTTAAAAAAAAAAAATATGCATTAAAAATACTTCGAGTTCTTGTATTTGTTTAAATTTATGTAATAATTACATATTTACAAATTTCATATTTACAAACGTTCTTGAGTCTAATATTTTTGTAGTCAAATAGTTTGCTATATGCCCCAAAATTTTATTAGTACCTGATCCAGATTGGTTAACCGCAGAATATTCTACCTACTAGATGTCGAAAATCACCATCTGTAAAATTTATATACAGGGTGACCCATAAGTAGTCGAGTTCCATAAGAGGGTAGGTGGAGGGTACGATTTTGGTACGAAAAGTCCTGGCACATTTTTTTATTAGACGCACAAAGAATTTATTAATTATATTTTTCAAAAAATAAAAAAATTTAATTAATGCACTTTTCTAGGAATTAATAATTTGAAAAATTTAAGCAATACATTTTTCCAGAAATTGATAATTAAGTCAAAAATGAATTATCAAAAAAGTGCACTTTTTGCAACTTTGGTTTCAACCTAGTTTCCTTAATTAATTAATAATTAATTAACGATGCGTTTAATAAAGAAATGTCTCTGGACTTTTCGTTCCAAACTCGTACCCTCTACCTACCCTCTTATGTAACTCGATTACTTATGGAACAGCCTGTATATATATTTATGGACATATATTCGTCACAATTTTAATCTGATTGGAATGAAATTTGGTGTATTTGAGGCGGTTTTGGTATTCAAAAGATCAAGCTCGTTAATGGGTAAAATCGGACAAGGGGAAAGAGGGGTTTAGAGGATGGGAGAATCATAAAATTTGACATATCTCCCTTAATATTCGTAAAATCGAAAAATTTATAAGAAGTAAAGTTGTAGGTACTAACGTTTACTGTAATTTTGTTTCTTATCATTTTTTCTGTTACACGAATATTTACGGAAATATTGATGGTTTAAGAGTGAAAATTAAATCCTTAATATCTCTGTACCTACACATTAGAGTTTGAGCAAAAATGATAAGGTGATTGTAGCAAATATGATTGTCTACAACTTTATCCCTTACGCATTTTTCGATTGTTCTAATATTAAGAGAGATATTTTATATTTTGTGTTTTCTTCTATCTTTATGCCCCCCTTTCCCCTTGACGTATGTCATTTTTTAATAAAATTGGCCTTTCATTTTGATCAGACTAAAATTGTGACCGCTAGAAAGTGATTTAAGTATTCTAAGGAAATTTGCTAAGTTGAAGCAGCTCTTGCGTAACGAATTTTTTGAATTTTGTATGGCTAGTCCAACAGGAATGTTCGGAAAAATATGGAGAAACACTGAAATAGAATATACATTTATTGTCGAGTTCGTTTAACAACTTTAGATGGCGAACAATTATCTACATGAGTTCATACAATAATGCTATATTTTATTCAACTGTTACTAAATTAAAAAATATATTTTATGTATGTAATTCTGATAAGTGCAGGAAAATAAACAACCAAAATATACATTGTTGATTTTGAATTTGGTTAAATCCGAATCAATAAAAATAATTGAATCATTACATTTATAAAAAGCTAAAAATAATAGTATTGGTGTTATAAGTATAGAAGGTGAATGTACGCTTGAAAAAACGGATGCAATTATTTTCATTCAAAAAGTTTTTAAACATATTTCATTGAAACATTTTAAGTAGATACTGCTGAAAGATTTTTTCATATTGTTTTATTGATTGATCAATTATAGTTGGGAGGGCCATTGCACTTCAAATTATTCTACTTTACGATTATAATTTAATGTATCTTTGAAAGTGTTTTCGAAAACTTTTACAGATTTATTGTTGAACCATAAAAATTAATCGTATTCTATATTTAATTTATTACATTCTTAACGTTGTTATTCAAGTGTTGACAATCGTTTAGATTTGTCATCTAAATGAACGAGAGGCATTCATAACCCCTATTAAAAATTTCATTATTTTTTACAGATTTTGTTTTTAATTTGAAACGATTCTACTAATTACTTAATCTAAATATAAAATTATTTTCATTTTATAACATATATTTCGGATATCTAACTGTATCCATTATCATTGTTAATTAATCTTCATTTCATTACTCTATTATATGCATCTTATTTTAAAATCAATTTAAAATTCAGTTATATTATAACTGAACCAGAACCAGGCGCGGATCCAGCTCTCAAAATAGGTTGTGGTCACAGCCACCCGGAAATCGGTCAAGTACGAATCGGAGTATGAACTCGCGCATAGTCGATATAGTGCATTCCTACAAAGGAGATGTTTACAAAATATATGACGCCCTGACCAAGATTCTGTACAGTGTATAGTTGTAAAATGTAAGTTTGTTAGCTCACGAAAATTACAAAAGTAAATGTGTGTTTGTTTGCACATCACAGTATCACATTTAGACTCTAAACTACTAAACCGATTTTGATGAAATTTTAACAACTTCAAAGGATATCAAATTAAATTAAACGCTAGTATACATTTTACATTAAATAATTGTATTTAGGTACTTACTTAAATTACAAATTCAAGGTTACGTTTCTTTTTCGCGAAGACGTTGATAATTTCAACGATATCCAGCTTTACATCTTTGTGTATATTTAGGAGAGCTAGCCCGGATAATTTTTCCTGTGCCATTGAGGCACGCAACCAAGATTTTACTCTGTGAAGAGCGATCTCTCTCTGCGGTAGCTAAGCTGATCGGGAGAGTAGCCAGTATTTGTAATCTAGGCGCACGTCTCGCCACCAAAGAAGAAGGCGGCTCGGAAGTTTTAGCGGCAATGTATATGTGCATACAACACACACTTACTTTTAAATTAGTAGACGACTATGTACTTTTAAATCAGTAGATGACTATTTGCACCCAGCGAATAGTCATCTCTTTTTTCCAAAACATGTATTCATGTGCCAAAAAGAAACAGATAATATGTTGTCAAAAAAGTGACATAACGTGTCAGCATATCGTCTATGATGACTAAGTACTTCGCTGCGTTTCGAATCACGCACGATTCATTGTTTTTATTTAAATTTTATTAACGCATTGGATATAATATCATCAGTCTATCGACCTCAATTGACCGTGAAAGTGTGACTTCACAAATCTATTAGGGTTGTGAGCATACTCATTGTGCCCACAACGGTGGATCCGCGCTTGACCAGAACCATTATAACTGAACATTATAACCACATCTTTGATAGGACCTTTGTTCTTTATGCAACTGAATGAGATAGTAGATTTAACGCATCATTATATTGTTTGAAAACAGTATGAATTTTATTTTGATTTATTTAATTATCTATTTAATTTATGCATTATTTTATTTGTATATATTATTCTTCTTACTAGTCAGGTGTCTGTTCACTTCATAGAAAGCGTTATGGTGAATTTCTTCTGTTTCATTTTCATACTGAATTTAATTATTTAAATAAGTATTTCTTATGAAGATTGATAAATATTATTATTATTATATTAATAACAACAACAGAAAGGACAAAAATATTTTTTCCACAAGGGCGAATGGCATGGCTTATCGAGACTGTTTTACAATTGGCAGTTTTTAAGATGATATGTTTCAACTAGAAAAAAATAGAATAGTGCGAATTTATTTCCCTTCCACTTACACTTACGATTGACATGTTGATCTCTCTCTGATACTGCGAACCATCAATAGAGTTCCAGTTTTAATTGTCTACGGAGGGCTGGCTATGTGTTTAGCAGTCTATGTATGTTAGTATGTATATTAGTACATACTCCCTAGCTACTTTTTTGACAAAAGAGGTGTCGTGAGCTACGTTTAAGTGTTCCGCATGTCGTAGAGTATGTGACGTCATATTAAATACAATATGGCGGGTATAACTAGCATAAAACACTAGACAAAAACAACAAAATTTTACAAATGTATCGAGTTTAGTATCACATGAATGATTTTAATTCATAGATTCTCAATATTATACTAAACAAGTGAAAATAACAACTAATCGAGTTAACTGCTTAAATATCCGGTATATACTGAAATTATGTAAAAAAGTTTATAAAAAAAAATTGTTTATTTTTAAAAAAGGAACATTTTTGGCCTTTACATTTTTCTTCTATCTCTTACGGTCTCAAAGATGGGCAGTCTTATCCATTTTGCTCAAACATTGTTCGATTTTGGCCTTTCACGAATTTGACCTTACTTTTTAATTCTAGAACACACAAACACAGAATTTCTGGTCGTTATCTCTTTTCGTTTTTGAGTTATCGTGTTCACTTGAGGACAGACAGACGGATATGCGGAAATGGCCGAATTAGGCCATTATAAACACCTATGCCAAAAATTTATGTCTACAATCAATATTTTCAAGCGTTACAAAGTCGGAACTAAAGTTAATAAACCCTTGTGTATTTACATATACCGAGTATAAAAATCTTAGAAAATAAAAACTAAAACCGTTGAAGGCCCAACTACAATGCACAGAGCAAAACTCCGGCTTTCGAATACGAGAAATACTTACAAGGCTCTCCAAACTTGTTTCGTGCTGTTTTCGTAGTCGGGTTATAGTTTTTAAAAATTATTTATTGCAGATATGGAAGCCTGCATATAAAACTTGCATACAAATAATAATAATTTTTTATAAAATAAATTTTTGCATCGTTGCCAATATTATAGTTTGTATAAGCAAGATCATTTTTATGCAATTAACAAGTAAAATACATGTTAACTAAGCCGACAAGCTGTCTGTCTGTTTAAAGATCTCTACAATTATATCAAACCACAACCAAGTGAAGTTATATAAATTTATATATATATATAAATTTATATATATATATATATATATATATATATATATATATAATATATATATATATATATATATATATATAATATATATATATATACATATATATAAATTATATATATATATATATATATATATATATATAAATTTATATATATATATATATAACTCATTCACAGACTTCAATTAATTTCCTTTTCGTAACTATTCAACTATTCAATATTATTGATTCAAACAAGAATAATAATCTTTATAATAAATTTTTCATTGATTTTACCTCTATATACAGACAAACATAGTATGTATTACCACCATATACAGACTCTAGTAGATACCAAAGAAATCATTTTTCGCTGGTAGTTCGCTGGAATTTTACGTGTATCTAAACACAATATCTCAAGAACGAAAACGGGAGAAACAGTAAAAACTATATGTTTAGTTTTAATTTTTCGAAATTTGATTGTATAATATTAATTATTTAGATTTTAGGTAGTTCGATCGGTATGAGTCACTAATGAAACAAAAGCAGAGTTTAACTTATTTGATTATTTCATTCTTGTAATAGTTATGAAAATTCATTATTTTAATTGATATTAATAAAACTAATATATTAAAACTATTTGTTACTTATTTAATGAAATAAAGTAATAAAATGACTTCGTTATATTTGACACAGATGGTTTGATAAAAAAAAATGTGGCAACAACGCGCTGTCATTTTTATATATGAAGTGTGTCATTTTTATATATGAAGTGTGTCATTTTTGTATATGCATGTGTGTATATGTGTGGGACATTTGAAAAATAAATAATATTAATAATTTTAGGACTGTAAATAAGTTTTATTAATTGGACAATTTTAGATGTATTATTTATTTATTCAAGTACTAAAATCTTTTAACTTTGAAAATATCGATTTCAAAATTACTGCTAACAAAATTATTTCTTCGTTTACAATTCAAAAATTCGTAAACTTAAATGTATTTCTACTCTAAAGGTAACTATCATGTATTCCTTGTTTGTTATATATTCTATCTGCATATGCCACGTGACCAAACCTTCGGAATTATCAATAATAATAAGTCATAATAAAATTATGACTGTAATTAATCGAGATTCAAGAATAATGTTTATGGATGTACGAGCGCTGATGTATCTAATGAAAAGTATTTCCTGAGAATGAGATATCAATAGTAATTTAAATAATGTAATCTTATTAATTTAATAATAAAATGAACTATGAATTTCTCTCCGTTAGGTGGATATAGACTTGCTGTATCCATGGAATTATTTGTAATATGAGTGGTTATGTAAGCCTGTGTTGATTTTTTTAATAACATTGGTGATATTTAAATAAGTATTGATTAGGTGTCATTCAAACTCAATCCTATAATAATTAATTACAAATATATAAATAATGTTGTAATATTTAAATAATATTTATTTGATTACTATGGTACAATTTTTATAATTTTAATGTTATAATAATTGTGTTTGCAAGTAACTCTATGTACATGATTTTGTAATATCCGTTAAGAGAAGTGCATTATTATTATTTTTTAAATATAGAAATATAAGTAATAATTATTTGAACTATCTATATATTTCAATGATATTCGTGGACATAAGTTGTAGTACCTACCTTTCTATAATTATATACTTTGAATATATTATACTCGTATGTGTTATGCACATGTGTGAAGTCGATATATCACATAAGTCAATCATTTGTATAGAGTATTTAAGCACATAGACAATATCATACGTTGTATATTTTTAAAAAAGCAAAGTTTTTTGCATTTTTGCAAAGCAAAAATTTTTTATATGTACAATATATGTACAATTATTGTTATTTTTGGAGGCGGTGTCAGCATAGAGAAATTCACATAACTTTTGGACACCGCCTCCAAAAATAACAATAATTGTACATATATATTTAAAAATTTTTTGCTTAGGTGAACTAAATTTGGCACAAGAATATGCAATTATTTTTTTACTTTTTAGTGCATTTTTTGTTATAGAATATTTGATTTTTGAAGTCGGGTTTCCATTTTGTCAAAATATGGTTTATTTCTCGCTTTTTAGTGACTTTGAAGTTCTATAACTGATTTTATTTGTCTAAATATGGGTAGACCTACTAAACGACCTACTAATTTTTAGTGCATTTTTTTATAACACATTTTTTTTTTCCCGTTTTTTTTTTTTTTAATTTTTAGTGCTTTTTTTTATAACAGATTTTCAGTTTTTTTACATGCATTTTGTTTTTTTTTTGTAAAAATTTTTTTTTCTTATTTTCCCATTATGAATGAGTATACCCTTTACCAAAAAAAAAATTCAAAATCGGTTCATAAATGTCGGAGTTCTGAGGTAACACACATAAAAAAAAAAGCAAAAAAAAATACAGGCGAATTGATAACCATCCTCCTTTTTGAAGTCGGGTGAAAAACTATGTAACACTCATTGAGCGAGTACTACATCAAGTCGACTATTATATCAGCGTTTCGTTTCATGCTGAAAATCCACTTTGATCATAACGTACCAAAAGCAGTGTATTATAACTTCAAAAAAATCTTAAAAATTCGTGATTTTGAATTGAAAATTGATTTTGATTATTTGATATTAATATTATAATAATAATTCTTAGTTGTAAAATAAAATAATTTCATATGAAAGATATGTCACGTAGGAAGAACACATATTTTTGTTTCTTTTGTTTTATATGATTATTATATAGCATATGAGTTATTCATCTTACAATAAAATATATGTAATTATTATAGAATTTAAATAAAAATTATATTTTACAATTTATGGTTATTATTTATGAGAAATATGTCTTTCTCATATCATATGTATTATTATAAAACATTAAGAAACATTCAAATTAAAGTATTACTTAAAATGCGATCCGATATTCCGGGCTCGTTACAACATAATTCAAAAATATTGAAAAGTTATAAATATTAAAATTTGTTTTTTTGTCTGTAGATATTATATTATCAAATAAACTATATTTTGACAAAATGGAAACCCGACTTCAAAAATAAAATATTCTATAACAAAAAATGCACTAAAAAGTAAAAAAATAATTGCATATTCTTGTGCCAATTTTAGTTCACCTAAGCAAAAATTTTTAAATATATATGTACAATTATTGTTATTTTTGGAGGCGGTGTCAGCATAGAGAAATTCACATAATTTTTGGACACCGCCTCCAAAAATAACAATAATTATATTTAAATATATATTTAAAAATTTTTGCTTAGGTGAACTAAAATTGGCACAAGAATATGCAATTATTTTTTTACTTTTTAGTGCATTTTTTGTTATAGAATATTTTATTTTTGAAGTCGGGTTTCCATTTTGTCAAAATATAGTTTATTTCTCGCTTTTTAGTGACTCTAAAGTTCTATAACTAGTTTTATTTATCTAAATATGGGTAGACCTACTTAAACGACTAATTTTTAGTGAATTTTTTTATAACACATTTTTTTTTTTACCCGGTTTTTTTTTTTTTTAATTTTAAGAGCATTTTTTTATAACAGATTTTCAATTTTATTTACATGCATTTTGTTTTTTTTTTGTAAAAATTTTTTTTTTTGGGGTCGGTTTTTTTTTTGTAAAACTTTTTTTTTTTACCCGTTTTTTTTTTTTTTTTAAATTTAAAGAGCATTTTTTTATAACAGATTTTCAATTTTATTTACATGCATTTTGTTTTTTTTTTGTAAAAATTTTTTTTTTTGGGGTCGGTTTTTTTTTTGTAAAAAAATTTTTTGAAGTGGTTTTTAAAAAAATTTTCTTATTTTCCCATTATAAATGAGTATACCCTTTCAAAAAAAAAAAAAAAATTCGCAAAAATCGGTTATCACATATAAAATGAGTATTTTCCTCGATTTTCCGGGGATCCCCTCATCAGAATGCGATTTGGTGACAATGGGACCAATCGGGAATCAAACCCTTTAAAATAAAAAAAAAAATTCAAAATCGGTTCATAAATGACGGAGTTCTGAGGTAACAAACATAAAAAAAAAAAAAAAAAAAAAAAAAAAATACAGACGAATTGAGAACCATCCTCCTTTTTTGCAGTCGGGTTAATAATAATTAATGGGAACTCTAGGTTTTTGAAATAAAATTTCAAATTTGCCCCAATACCTAGATCAGCTTCTGTATTATAAATACGTATTTCGACTACAAAGTAGTCATTATCAGTATATATTAGTTAGTCGTAATTTACTATTTGACAATTAGAAATGGATAGAAAATAGAGATCAATAGACAAAAATAAAATTTAAAAAAAATTAAACAAAATAAATTAAAATATAATAAATTTTATTGAAATTACTCTTGTTAAAATTGCTTTCATTCGATTTACTCTTATAAACGTCACTCTCATTAAAATTACTCTTATATTGTCTCAGGATATGTTATTCGTTATTAATTAGGTGACACTTTCGTGAGAAATATATATATATATATATATATATATACATATAAATTTTAGAGACGGTGAATTTCAACATCTACTTTGAATGATCGATGAACATTTGAAGAAATTTTTGCAAAATTTTGACTTTGGTACGAGACCAATAGCTCTATTTCGTTTCAGGAAATTCGCTATAAAAAAACGCTTCATGACGCTATAAGCATGTAAGCGTCCAAAACGAATGCATTTCTGTGCTATAATTATGTGCGCACCTTTAGTTTATTCATGTTTTCTTTTTCGTTATAAGTGAATACATGTTTTCGATGGTTTAAATAATAAAATTTGATAACAAAGTTCAAATAAATTTTTTAATAGCATATACATCATAACAAAATTTTGTATTGTATTTTTGTACGATTATTAGTTGTTAAGATATTAGTGTTTTTACAAGAACAATTTCAATAGAACTTTTTACGCGAGAACCTGGTACCTTCAAAAACATATACAAAAAATGGACCTTACTCTTAATTGTATATTTTTTATCACTTTTCAATGAACCAGCTCAGTCCCTAATTCCCCTATTTCGCCCTCTTGCCATGCCCGGTTATTACTGATAATTAAAATTAATGGTTAAACAAATACCGCATCAAAGATCTACCAAGAATCTTTGATTAAAATGAAAGAATTGTCATGATTTCTTGATTTTAATTTAACTTTTTGTTAATTTAATAGATGTTTAATTTTTTTTTGAATTCAAATTAATATTAATGAACTCTGATGCCGTCATATGGTTAATATTTAACAATCGTATTATAGTTCTAGTTAAATTAATTATTATGTTTAAATGTTTTATATTATTTTATTTTATTATTCATTAGTCAATATAATTAATTGTATCTTAATTAATATTATTATTATTATATAAATATATTCAAATACTATTCATATTTTGATTGATTTCAGCTCATATATCATTTATTAAATATAACATTATATGTGCATATGTTTTAAAAAGGGTTCCAAATAATAATAATTTCTAATCAAATAAATAACAATTTAATCGGCCATTTCAACATGAATCTTTGTTTCTAACTAATAAATGTTCATTGAACAATTGACTCTGCAATTTTATATTTTCTATCGCAATTATTTTTTAGCATTCCCACATACATTTGTGCATCAACATATGTGGGAGCGTTAATATCCTTTTGCATATCATATATCGATGATGGAAAGTGCTAGCATATTCAACTTTTATGACTAAAGTTTTTGAGTGAAGTCTCTAGTGTCTTTCGGTTTTCCTGATTTTCTTGAGAACAGTGGGTATTCAAACGACAAGCTTCAAATTTTCTATTGATTATTTGGATTACGAGTATTTGTAGAAGAAGATTCCGTTAATGTTTATTCGAATGTGTTCGATAAAGCACATTATTTACTGTATATATCAAACTGTTTTTATCTCTATATATATAAAATTTAGAGGCATTCTTTTCGATGTTGTAATCGATATTGAGATTTTACCGAATCTTTACGTTTTGTGGTCAACCCATCGGTGGGTTTGTGTGTAAGCGTGTACGTATGTATGCATAAATGTGTGGATGAAAGTTTGCCTATGAACTAAATATCTCCAGAACGGAGCTAGCAAGAGATATGAAACTTTAAAATCGCTTCACGCAGACCAGTCCAAGTGGTTGTGCTGTCAATGGCGTTCTGCTTGGAATTGGGAGGTTGCGAGTTCGAGTCTCAACCCATAGTCTTATAATCACATACTCGAGCCTGCTGTAAACCAACGAATAGTACGGCATAACCAACGTATTCTGATTCAAATTCTCTCTCAAGTTTCTGAAAAGATACGTTAGTGATTGCAGACCATTTACCAATTTATTGCAATGGTTAGTCCAATCTAATTTTCATCCAAAAACATATGATATGATTGTAATTTCAGCGATATAAACAGTCAAGTTATTTCTACTAGCAAGTACTGCAGTGTTAGTTTTATGAGTGAACGCACATTATGAATTTGACATGAACAGAACCATAATATATCTAAATAAAATTAAATCAAGAATCAAGATTAATGAATAATAACAGCGTATAGCGATTATTTCAATACAATGATGATAATAATAAGGCCTTAAATACCTTCTATATATATCTATCGCTCTGTGTGATTGTGTGTTTACAATATGATTGTATTCAACAGTTATATTATGCATATTCTTGCTCTTATATACATAATTTTTATTTATTTACTTCTAAAGGACAATGCACTTTTATATCGAAGCGATAGTGATTACTTCTTATATTATTAAACTGAATATACAGAGTGTGTCCACTAAAAATGAAACGCATTTTTTCTTCATTCAGAATTTATATTGAACTACCTGTATTCACGATTTCGTGGATTTTACTAAATCTACCTATACACTTTTATATGGAATTTTTTGAAGCACGGACAACGCCGGCTTTTTCTGCTAGGAAGAAAAAGGAGTATAAAATGGTGAATTATCAAAATAGAGTTTATTACTCAGTTTTCGTGTTTTTCCCCAGCTACTCTGATTCGGTCGAAAAAATATGGGTGCCCATTTGAAAACAACACCTAGTCCTTCAATTAACTTTGTAGGTCAAAGTCAGGTGAAAATTAAGGTCACTTCTTATAAAGTTATATACATCTTTCTTTGAGTACTGCCATAATATTCATTGATCTCAAACACTCAAACAAATGATCTTCATTGATTATTCCTTCTTTTTCATACCCGGTATATCTATACATAGTGTAAAAGAAAGTCGCCCTCCGCATCTCTCTATTTATCCGCTAACTCCTAAACCACGCAACGGATTTTGAAACAGTTTTTACCATCATGTAGATAATTTTTTCCGGAAGGTTTATATGTATAGTACATCCTAATTAAAGTTTCCGTGTGAAGCCTGCCCGCGTCGGTAGTATAGTTCGCCAGGAGGGAAAATATCCATCTTTAAAACGATTAAGAAAAAAGAGATTCAGAAAAAAATTTCAGAGAAAAAAATGTTCTTTTTTTTAAAATAACAATTTTTATTTGAAAGCTTTTTCATAAAATCAGCATATACCAGGTATTTAAGCAATTAACTCAGTTAGTTGCTACTTTAACTAGTTTCGTGAGATATTCGACCCCATATTATTTTATTGTTTTTTTTTTTTTAAATTAATTTCTAGTAAGTATATCTACTATCATTTGGGTCTTCTTTCATCATTTTAAGTTTGAAAAGATTTAATCACTGAAAAATAATAATTGCAAAATTAATTATTATTAACCGTAGAAATTTGTTTTAAAATAAACATCTTTATATCTTCTTATTCAAATAAATACTTATCAAGATGAAAGTTATGTGGGCTATCATGAATGAAGCTTTTTCAGGAAGCCGTTGAACATGTCTATTTGACCGTTCATCCAAAGTTTACGAGCATCAAGTTATTTTTAAGTTTAATTGTAAGATAATCAAGTGAAGAACGAGGAAAAATGCTCGTCCTACATATTCAATGGAATGGACTTCGAGTCTCCCATCCTCAATGTTCACCGGCTTCTAGAAAATTTCGATACTGTTTTCCAAAATTTTATAATTAAAAAAGTTGGGCGTCTGGTCAAAACGAAGCTACTTACAAAGTACCAGCTTGATGCTCATCTTCCTGAAAAAACCCTTTGGTCTCCCAGACTATATACGGCAAATATTGGTAACAAATTACGTTAACCGAGCATACGATACTGAAGACTGTATGCATTCTAAAGTAGAGAATAAACCAACCACACACATAGCTTTGTTTCTTAAATCAAATTTAGAGGTATCTGATTGTTTTTATTTTATTTTTTTATAATTCAGTTGTTTTTTTAAATCGAGATCAAAGACATAAACCTCACGGCTTATATTTTAAATTATAAAATAACAACATTCGAATTGTGTTCTTCACGGATTTTTTTGTAAAATTATTCCGAAATGACATATTTATAATATTATGAACAGTGGCGTATGCGTTGATTTAATTTTATACCATTTAACTATTTAGATCTACTCTATGTAAATAATAATTTTAAGAACTGCATAAGTTAAATTACCTTCAATTTTAGAATTTAATTGTTTGTTCTCATTAATTTCCCAATTACACAAAATACTTAGAATACACGTTACTATTTAATTATTCGATGTTTTATAATTATTTTGTTTCTTATTGTTATGTAATTATTTTGCGAATTTTTAACAATCACTTCAACTTACTTTATTTCATTACTTTATTTCATTTATTTTAAAAAGGTATATTAATGGAAAGATACTTTGGCGGCAAATAATTTTTATAATACTACATAAATGCGTCATGTTTTTCAATTCAACCTCGCGCCTTATACTCTCTCCACTGTTTCCGGTGTTGAAGGAACACTACTGACATCTTATTTTTGTCAATTATTTGTTTACAGGTATCGAATCCTGGACCCCGGGATTTCGAGCCCAACGTGCTAAACGAACACCACGAATGATTAGCGGATTGATTTCAATTGACTCATCAAGCTAATCATTCGTGGTGTAATGGTTAGAGCGTTGGGCATGAAATCCAAATTTTTTCATGTTAATAATACTAAAAATTAATTGACGTGATTTTCTATATAGTATAAGCTTGTCCTTTTATACTTATGTATTCGTAACCGTAATGGAAATTGAAATTGGAATAATATTGTGACGTTAAAGTATACAAAAAGCATTGAAAATGGGTCATTTGCGCCAAAAATACGCTTAGATACTTCTCAATCATATAATATATAGATTATTTAAAAATCTCTTTCAGAACTTTAGTTTGCGAATTCTTAATCGTTTTACTGTTTTGTTGAAAGACATCCGCCGCCATTGATTATATAATAAAAATAGATTAAAGATCTATATAATACGGAACTAATAAAATACTTAAATAGACACCATCTTTATAATTTAAATGGTCCAGGATGCTGTTTTTGTATTTTACAAGTGACATCAATATATCATTTCATTTAACCATAGGAGGCTTCCATTTGATCAAACAAATAGTGAAATTTATATATAAAACAACTGGATTTTCTTAAAATAACATAACATCGTAATGATTTAATTCTTATTTCATTACACTCTTAAATTGAAATTGATTACACATGTGTGTTCTAGCACATACCGTAATTTGTCTATTTCCATTATTTTCATAATAATTACCAACATTCCTAACTCATAATATAAAGTGGGTTTCTTGAAGTTTTTTTCCAACTATTTACGAAAAATGATGTTTAACAAATGATATCCCCTTTCACGGTGAAAACTATGAGCTCTTTTCAGCACATCTGACCTTTCGTAAAGTTTCTTGAGATATCCTCAAAATTTCTCGCCTAATATCTAAGTTGTTCCAAGCATTGTGGCTTGTTTACATAAACCCTTTCTTTCAGATAACCCCAAAGAAAATAATCAGTAATATTGTATGGTTAGAAGAAGCATATCTGACATTAAAATATCGTCGATAGTTTCTCTGAGTAGAAATAAAGCTTCTTCCGTTTTCCAAATAAAAAGTTACGATATTTATCGTTTCTGTAGACTGGTATCACTGTATATCGAAACGCCTAAGTATTTACTATAATTTAAAAAAGAGAAACTCAATAAATATTAATTCCAGAAAGAATTATTGAATTTAACAATCATGAAGATATTTTTGCGCCACCATATACAAATGTAAGGTTAGAAAGCGAAAACGATGGGTTTATTTGTTGAATGAATGTTTTTTTTTTTGTAGAAATAAGGCCAATCGAACCAAATAACCTCAAACCATCTCCTGTGTTCGATGGTTCATGATTGAACCAACCAAACCAAATTTACCTATCCAAACGGCACTACTGTCGGGATGTTTTAATTTTTTTTCTGATTTGCCAAACTTGATATTGCGACGATCTTCTGATAGTTTTTAAACAATTATGCAGCTTATTATTTAAGATCCAAACAAATTCACTAAATATATGATATTTTACTAGAGAAAATAATTTATGTGTTATTATTTTGGAACAACTAAATGTTTGTATAGGGTTTCATTAAATTTGGCACTCAATATTATAAATACTGTCTGTTTATTATGTTTTGATTTAATGTAAAGCACTTGGGATTATTAGCGATATAAATAATTTGCCAACGATAATATATTGTATGGTACGAGTATGTGATGAGTCAATCAATATGCATGCAAGACGACATGTGCATTATACTAGCATATTCATTTAATTTTTATTTAATCCAATCTGGCAGAAATCAAAAACATTTTGTAAGATTTACAAAAAAATAATCCATTTTCAAAACAATTTATTCGACCGTAAAAAATGGTGCTTATTTTTTTATCAGAGGATGCCACTTTCAGAAAAGATAGTACGTACATATAGTGATTTCAATTACTTGCCTAGGCAATCCTGCAAAAACCTTATGCGACAGCGGGGTAACCACCCCCAAATCAATTATCGGGCATAAATTGCATTTCTATAATGATTAATAGAGAAATACATCAATTTTTTTTTTTCATAAAATTTTATTTCAACAACTTTTATATGAAACTTTTGTACAATATTTATTTATTGTTTTATCAGTATTTATGCTAAAATATTATATGAGCAGGTACTAAAAATTCAAACAATTTAATAAAATTTATTTAATAAATAGTTAATTTAAATGAAATCGAACAAAAGTATTAAAAATTTTATCACTAATTAATTAGTGATAACAGAGCGTATAGTGTAAGGAGACAGGGCCTCTTACCGTCTGCGAGCCTTTAAAAGGTAAAGCGTCACGTTTACTACTGAGGTCACGCCTCCTTACACTATGCGCTCTGTGTGATTGGTTGAATTTATCAATGTTTAATTGATTGTATTTAATTGATATCTTAAAAAATAAGCGTCAAATCGAAAAACTTTATTAAACTTTTTTGTTTGTTTTATGCAGCTCTACACCGTGGTATAGTTTTCTTGAATGAATTTCAGAACACCCTATATATATATATATATATATATATATATATATATATATATATATATAGACGTTTATGTATAGACGTTTATGTATAGTGAACTCTCTATTGGTCACAGTTTTAATCCGATTGGAATGAAATTTGTTATTTGAGGCGCTTTTGGAATTTAAAAGGTCTAGTTCGTTAATAAAGTTGTAAAATCGAACAAGGGTAAATGGGTAATTGAATTAATTTTACTATTATTTTGTTTCTTATCATTTTTTCTGTTTCACTAATCACTATAACTAATATTTACAGTTTAAAATGAAAGATAAAATCCTAAATATCGTTGTAAGCATTAGAGTTTGAGAAAAAATGATCAGATAATGAATTGTAGCAAATACGATTTTCTACAACTTTACTTCTTAAACATTTTTCGATTGTTCTAATATTAAGACATATATATATTTATTTTGTGTTTTCTTCTTTCTCTATGCCTCCTTTCTTCTTGATCTGTACCCTTTATTAATAAAATTAGCGTTCCAAATACCAAAATCATATCAGATACGACATTTCATTTTGATCAAACTAAAATTATGACGCTAGAGAGTGATTTATGTATTCTAAGGAAATTAGCTAAGTTGACACAGCTCCTGTGTAACAAATTTTATTGATTTCAAAGGTATATTACTAGAATTATTTATTTATAAGGATGAACCAAAAAATAATACCAAATTAATTAATAAAGGAATAAGTAATGACGACAACGTTTATTGGACATTTTTGTTTGTACTGCCCCACTTAAGTAAGGCCTTTGTTTGTATAAATCATGATAATGTCTTAATGGATAAATAGAATTTATGTACCCTATTCATAAAAGTTGCTGAAACATATTATTTAAATTGAATTAAGTCATAAATTATATATCTATTGTTATTGTATATTTTGATATAATTTATTACTAGGAAGTGAGAAATTTTTAACGTAGAAGTAAATGCCTTCTCCACCTTTTATTTCATCTTAATGTTACTTTAATATACTACTTGAGGCAAAAAAGTAAAGTAAGTTTTTTGCTTAAATATCCTGTATATATTGCTGAGTTCTTTATCAATGGTAATTGTTTATTTTATTTCAAAGCGTGTTTTTCACATGACTTCCGTTATAAAAACATCGTTTTATTTGATTTTTTCTTATTTCTTTCATGGTTTAAACGATTTTTGTGGTCGATGCATTAGCCGATTTTATCCATTCACAGTTGAAGTCAGTTGAAGTCACATTGTATCTCTCTATACACGGTCAAGATCTCTATACACGGTATACCAGCTCATCGTCGTTTTCGTTCGTGAATGATCGTATTTATGAACAGATAGACCGACGGAAATCCGTAAAAAAATCGAACCAATCCGATTGTTTTGAAAATTCAAACTTCAAATATGTTTCATTATTTTTTTTCATAGAAAATTTTGGGTCAGTTTTTAATATCGCAATAGAGTGTATGCTTGAATCTTCAAATCAACTTCTTTTTTTCAAAACTACAATTTGTATGTACTATGGGCCACAGAAGTTGTGCCTTTTTTTCAAAATTGTATAGTCATTTGTGCCATATTCATTCGGTTTTTGGGAAAATGTTTCGAATGAAATTTGTAAGTATATTAATAAATAACTAGTTTTATTTGTACCATTTTCCATAAAAACTGAATGAATAAGGCACAACTCAAACAATAATGCAGAGTGTTGGAATAAATAAAAAAATATCCATACAATATCACGTCTAAACACGTTGTGATTTATTTACAGTCAGAAATGCAAAAACAATACAAGCAACAGCCGCATCCGCAAATCCGCAAAAGATGCGAAAAGAGCATCGATTATTGCGGATGCGGATACTAAAATGAATGCGGAAGTTCCGCGATTGCGATGCGGATGCGAATATTCGCAACAACTCTAGGGATTGAAATCGGGAAAACCGGATCCGGCATCAATATACACTTACCGGACCCAGTACCAATTTACTGGATCCAGTGACTGGGTCCGGTGATTGCATATTTTGGCAAAATAACCGCGCTGTTGCATGACTAGGTACTTTAAACGCGTGGTGCTTGTGCGTGCGAGTTTGATGCGGAGCCGCCCCGCGCCCCGTCTCGCGCCCGCATGGCAGCGTGTCGCTATACATGCTTGATTTCGTATACGTATCGTTTTTTTTACACTTCATTAACGGTCCATGTTGGAAGTTGGAACGAAAAAGGAAAGTTAAGTTATCCTGGTTAGATCAATCCGGCCGGATCCGATGGAAATCAGGTCGGATCCGGCCGGATGCAAAATGAGGCCGGATTGCAATCACTAAACATCCCTAGACTGAACTAACGTCTTTCTTAATGGTATCATCATTATAAAATATATTAAGAGGTTTTATCAAAGAGAGGATTCTTTATATAAGATGAATGTTTCAGTATGGTATACGAATAAGGTATTAAATAATAATTTTTTTGCAATGTTAACAATTTTATGATATATGCAAATTGCAAATCTACAAAAAACATATTTTATAAACTGTTAAAAGCATTTACCAATTAGTTTTTATTATCATTTAAATTATGTTTATAAATATTATATAGTTATCATATCAACTCCTCATAATCAAGTCGACATAATAAAGTTGTATTATTAGTTCTCTTATAAAACTAAATAGTTAATACTAAATATCCAGTGATTATACATATACAGGTGGTCCACCACAAATGGAGTTTGAAAATTTGTTGGATATATATTTAAGAGAAAAGTTTTAAACAAAAAATATATTGCTTGAAGAAAATTTTTGTAATTTAAAATTATTGCCTACCTTTTCTTGTTCGAAAACAAAACATATTGTAAGTTAATTTAATATTCATCCGTAATATATGCATAACATAACATAAATTTCATTTTATTAATGTAAGAATAATAATGAATTTTTGTTGCTTAATACATGTCTCCCTAGTACTCCTCACCATATATATGTTGCACATCGGTGCCCTGGTTCCCGGATTTGATTTATTTATGCGCACATTGTTTTGAGTGCTTCGGTGTTTTGCATGTCTTTGAGTCAACTACGAGTGATCTTCATTTTGTTTCAAATTAACGATTTCTATTGGATGTTGTTGAAGAATGCGGGGATCGTGGAAGAAAGTGGAGGCATGTGCTAATATGCGGCAGGTTCAATTCACCCTGTATACTTTCTAAGAAAATAATAAATGCCTACTCAAACTGAAGTATTCAATTTAATAGCTCTTGGGCTGTTCGGAACAATATTTTTAAGGCTTTTTAAATGTTTACAAAAGAAAAGCTTCGTTGGAAAGCTTTAAAAATATATAATCAATGTTAAATATTATTTATTACTGGCAGGCCGTTTGGATACTATGTGAAGTCAGTCAGTACACATGTAATGAGGGTGGGTTAAATATGTTCATTGAATTCTTAACTTTAGTATGTGTATCACAAAATCCCCACTCTTAAATGGCAAGCAAACAACCATACGCATACAGTATACCTATACACTATCCAGATGTTTGTATGTTTGTGTATTGTATAGGTGTACTGTATATTTTTATAGTTAATATTTTATTTATTAATTAAACATTGATTCTCTGTTAGAAATGCCTTTGAAAACGGTCTGTATATAAATGATTGCAGTTAGAGAGTGATAAGTATAATATAATAGTTATTTATGTTAAAATACAATACTGATTGTTTAAGTGTGACAAAGTAAACCATATCATAGTACATTACATATGGACAGCGATAGATACACTATACAGTATTCCAGATTGGATGTATTTTAAAAAACAAGCTGTATATAAATAGTCAAATAACAAGTAATAAAAACACATATTTATCAGATAGTGCGAAATAATATGCTGCCATATATCTGAGTAGCTCAGTTTGCAGAACACTGGCCCGGAAGAGAGGTAGATTGTAAAGGCTGCCCTGGACGGGCTACACTTCGACCATAAGGTCCATTGTGATGCCTTAGGATGTGAGGATGTGAATGGAGTGGAAGGAATTTGTGAGTAGACTCGGAATTGGTAGGATATGCGCCTGTAGCCGACTATGATAGGAACTATGCCAAAATTCATCTGCAGTTCGTGAAGGAAACTGCAGAAAACCCTCTCAAGCATAGCCGGTTACTTCGTTCTTGTCCATACGCCGACAATTTAGTCAATTAACCGCCCCTTTTTTTATTTTTTGTAATTGACAAACTGCCGATGTCGGGATTCGAACCCATAACCTCCCAGTTTCCAAGTACTTCATACTGCACAGACATAACGCCTTAGACCGCTCGGCTACTTGGACTGGTACACTGGCCCGGAAAGCCAAATGTCTTGGGTTCAATCCCCAGTCAAGAAGTGTAAGATTTTTCATTTCTAAACTTTGATATCAAAATAATGTAAAGTTTATACTATTTAATTTCATATAGAACCTATAATGAAATTGGTAGGACTTTACAATGAACAACCGGTATACATATTTGATTCTATAGCTACAGTCTACATTCATGACATTCATCCTATTGGACTGATATCATTGTGATTCCATGTATGGGTGGTAAATTAGTATTAAAATAAGTATGCAATTTATTATATATCATTTTAAACCTTGTTTTGTTTATTTATTTGCTTTTGAATGATAGATATATTGTTTCATAATATGGGATATAATTTACAATTTACAAATTTTATATGAACTTTAACATACAAACTATGTCAATAGCATGAAACGATTTCTGCAGTCACAGTCCGTTAGATTTAGTTGACGCCATCGATAAATAAAATATTGAACAATCTAAGTTTAAGTGAAACAGTTTGAATTCTATTTCGAATATCATTGTACTATTATGAGCCATAACAGTAGTGCTCAATTTCCAAAACTTTTTAGCTGATTTGTACTTCGGCTTTTCGGAATGTTCCGAATAAAGGTGTTAGTATATTTATAATGAACAACGTTTTTTTTAGTTATTGTGTTGGCGGACAGACGGAAATCCGGACCTAATTTTTTTTCCAATCAACACTTTTTGTAAAAGTGTGGACGGGTATTTTATGAACGGATATACACCCGTGTATATCCGTAGTATATATTAGTGATTCTCAACCACTGTGCCGCTAAATTATAGAAATGTATATAATAAAGTATTAAGCAACATAAAAACGAAAAAAAATATCGAGACTATTAAATGAAGAAGACGATACGAGAGTAGCATTGTTATTTATACGACCAAATATAAACGAAATTATCAAAAAACATCAAGCACAAATTTCTCATTAAAAGTATTCTTATTATTAACTTTTAATTAATCCCTTAATAAACGTACTATTGTTTTTGTAGTACATATTATTTTAGTTTACATTCAAAATTATTATCAAAAACTATTTTACACAGTGTATTTATTATAGGTAAGTAAACAACTTTTAAACTTATCTTTTTCTTTGTGTGCCGTCAAATTTTGAAATCGTTAAAAGTGTATCGCGCCCAAAAAAAAAGGTTGAGAATTACTGGTATATATACATACACTCTTGGGCAGTTAGGTAATAACCAAATTTTTGTAATATGATGTAAATTACCACATGTGCATTCATGAAAATTTCGATGAACTAAAAATAAAAAGTCGGTAAATAAATAGGTTGTTATACCATGTTTTGGATGAGCAAAGGGGAACATCTTTTTTTCGAAAATCTCTAAAACTATAAGAACAATCACAAATATTGTTATAAACAAAAAACAATAGTCAATTTTGAAAAAAAGATGTTTTCATGATATTTTATGTCAATGATTGGATTTATAGAAGTGGTAAATTTTTTCACACATGTGTTTCTGCAATGTAGCGATATTGTGTTATATTGCGAATATTCTAAGCATATCGTTTAATAGACCCGTTTCAATCATCCTCACATTTATTTTAAAATTTATTTTGAAAACGAGAAGTATAAGAAAATTTTAATTTACAAAGTTTTTTAGAAAAATACTAATATTAAGTTTAGTTTAAAACATGTCATCGATAATCGAATTTACGCGAAGATTTGTCAGTCCAAAATATAAACAAAGAACGGTAGGTGAGGTTTTCAATATTTCAATATGTTTTTCGCACACATGTATCTCAAAAACTAAGCTTGAAAACATCCAAGTTTATATGAACTTTTCTTCTTTGTATATTTGGAAGAACAATACTAAAGTTTATATGAAGTTTAAAATCTGAGTATCCTGTATAAGGGTATACAAAATTATATAACCTCCGTTAAGCTAGCAGTACCGAAAATAAATTTACTACGTACCAGAATTATGTGCTAATTATGTGCTGCAATTAAAATTTGTGTGCTTTTTTTGTTTCGGTGGAATATGGAAATTAAAAGTGCTCGGCTAGCGTAATATCAATAGAGCAGAGCATCGGTTATAAAGTCCCGAAAATGAATTTACTACCTACCAGAATTAAGTGCTAATTATGTGCTGCAATTAAAATTTTTGTGCTTTTTTTGTTAAGCTAGCCGAGCACTTATAATTTTCAATTTCCGCCGAAACTATAAAAGCACAAAAATTTTAATTGCAGCACATAATTCTGATACGTAGTAAATTCATTTTCGGTACTTTGCTCTGCTAGCTTAACGGAGGTAATGATATATGTATGAGAGCATGTTTCAGAATTATTTTAGCATGTCTAGAGTAATTCAAAACACTAAACTGGAATACACGAATGACTTTCAATTAAGAAAATATTTAAGGTAAAGGCTTTCCTGTAAATCCTGCTGTTGAAGTTGGTAGGCTGTGGATTTAAAAAATTGAAAAAGACCGTTATTGTAAATCCTGGTTTACCTGTACTATATCGTATATCGTAAGTACATTTATATTTATTTATAATCGACAATATAATAAAATGTAAATTCGATATTTAAAAATACCTGCATGTACTGCCTGTGCATTATAATGTGGATAAGTTTCTTTAATAATTTTTTTTATACTGATTGAGTCCAATGGCATCCCATTAATTTTTTGAGTATTATTTGAATTTTAATATTTGTTTATTTGTGTATACTTTCGTGTCAACATACAAGTGTTTGTCCAAATTCCTTTCGGTTACGTATGACAAACTGTAGAAGACTATAGCGTATACCCGACACATTTCATTGTCATTGAATTTATTAATTAAATTAAATACTGATATGAAAAAATTAACTCGTCAACCAGGAATCGAACCTCGGGCCTCTGGATAACCGGTCCAGTGTGCATCCACTACACCAAAGACGATTGTGATGTGACAGCCAACTCTTTCATATTATTCTAATTTTTTATATATATATATTTTTTAGACAGTATAAACTTCTTGTTGAAGTGATATTATTATTTTTAATATTTGTTTATTTGTGTATACTTTCGTGTCAACATACAAGTGTTTGTCCAAATTCCTTTCGGTTACGTATGACAAACTGTAGAAGACTATAGCGTATACCCGACACATTTCATTGTCATTGAATTTATTAATTAAATTAAATACTGATATGAAAAAATTAACTCGTCAACCAGGAATCGAACCTCGGGCCTCTGGATAACCGGTCCAGTGTGCATCCACTACACCAAAGACGATTGTGATGTGACAGCCAACTCTTTCATATTATTCTAATTTTTTATATATATATATTTTTAATATATTTTTTAGACAGTATAAACTTCTTGTTGAAGTGATATTATTATTTTTAATATTTGTTTATTTGTGTATACTTTCGTGTCAACATACACGTGTTTGTCCAAATTCCTTTCGGTTACGTATGACAAACTGTAGAAGACTATAGCGTATACCCGACACATTTCATTGTCATTGAATTTATTAATTAAATTAAATACTGATATGAAAAAATTAACTCGCCAACCAGGAATCGAACCTCGGGCCTCTGGATAACCGGTCCAGTGTGCATCCACTACACCAAAGACGATTGTGATGTGACAGCCAACTCTTTCATATTATTCTAATTTTTTATATATATATATTTTTAATATATTTTTTAGACAGTATAAACTTCTTGTTGAAGTGATATTATTATTTTTAATATTTGTTTATTTGTGTATACTTTCGTGTCAACATACAAGTGTTTGTCCAAATGTAGGGGATGCACACTGGACCGGTTATCCAGAGGCCCGAGGTTCGATTCCTGTTTGACGAGTTAATTTTTTCATATCAGTATTTAATTTAATTAATATTATTTGAATATTTACCCTTGACAAAGAGTTGCATCGGAAAAGATAAAAGGAATGTTTAAGCTTTTCTACTAATAAAGAAACATTTAGCAGAGAATTTTCGTCGAGACGTAAGTGCCCAGTCGCACTGACGTCTAGTTTAGCTCTAGAACACAGACACAAAATTTCATTTCGTTATCTCTTTTCGATTTCGTTTTAGGCCATATTATGAACACCTATTGGGAACTCTAGCACTTCGATATGTTCTATGGTGGGTAAATTATAAACTAGAGCTAGCAGGCTAGATGTTGGCTGCCCGATCCTCTAATCCCCCCCTAGCTTACCCTTCAGCCATCAAGTTCCGCAGTCGCAATCTGGTAACTATTGCTAGTAGGTGAAAATATTAAACTCTGGCCCCTGCTAGAGATCCCCATACCAAAATTTTTTGCTCTGAATATTTTCAACCCTTTCAAGGTCAGGACTAAACTTATAATATCCTTATACCGTACGTTTAGTTTACATCTTCGCATAGTAGATCTCCCACGAGTATGAGAGAGTACATATGTATACATTAAGCAATGTGTATGAGAAGGAAGTCTTATGTGCCTATGTGCTTTATTGTGTTGTATGAGCACTAACCATTCGAACGGTTATGAATATTATTCACTGTTTTGAAATATGTTTGTTTATCAAACCTGTAAGACCTCCTTCTCATACACATTGCTTAATGTATATGTACATATGTACTCTCTCATACTCGTGGGAGATCTACTATGCGAAGATGTAAACTAAACGGTAGATATATATATATATATATATATATATGTAGATATATATATATTATTATATATATATTATGATATATATATATATATATATATATATATATATATATATATATATATATATATATATATGTTATAAATATGTTATAAATAGGCAGGGTCTAAAAAAAATATATGCCTGCGTTCATGCCTATTAAAAGAATATTTCTGAATTAAGTCTTTCCTGTAAATCCTGGGGTCGAAGTTGGAAGACAGTGGGTTTAAAAACTGAGAAAAAGACCTTTACTAGTGTCAAATCCATATCGGTATCATGGTCACTGAGGATGAAACATAACACAACCGATGCCATTTAATTTAAAGTTTACTTTTATATATATGTAGCCCATATTAATATGACTTGCTAGTGCAAAAGAAGAACATTACCTATGATTAAAAAAAACAGATTGTGAGAGTGAGACAGTATTATACATAACATGACCACAGACCACAATACTTTCTTAAATTACGTCATTTTAAATATATGTCGTCTAATAAATATATTTTTATTATTTCTCAAAAATGTTATTTGAATTATTCCGTTGCGTTTGTTCGTCATGTATCAAGAATATATATTATATTTTATAAATTATATTATAGTACCTATGTGCATACATAACAACCACACCTTCCTTCCCATTCTCAATATTACAATTTTATGCATTGTGTAGTTATTGTTCGTCTGTTTCTATGCATCTTTTATTATATATAGGATGTTCAACCACCAGATATTTATCATACTGCCTAATAATAAAATGTAACCTTCATACTTATTGCCATGATATGTGTAAGTAACTTTAGTAATTATCGCGCGTAATTTCACGTTTCATGTCTCGTCTTATGACGAAGTATTTGTAAAGTTACTTATAAAAAGAAAAAGTTTTCCAATCTTCAACAAATATTTGTACATATCTTATAATTTTTTAAACCCTAACCTAACCTATAAATTGTTTTACAGGCATTTTTTTATTCCCGGTATAAATATCTATCTGTCTAGAATCAAATTCATTTGTATTGGACTTTATATGCGTAAGGGGAACTTATTTAAAAGTAGAAGGGCAACTTATTTAAACCATATTTTAACCATATAATTTTAACCATATATTTAATACTTAGTATTAAATGGAGGCAGATTAAAAAATGGAGGCATATTACCGAGCTGAAATTCTGCGTGTTTGTTCGTTCAAGTTCGTTCGATCAAGTTCGTGAATGGGCAATATCAGTCCAGCTGTTCTCTTGTTGTGGAGGAGGGGGGGTTGGTATTTCTAGGAAAATATAAGGAAGATGGAGAAGTTAAATTTAATTTCACAAAAAAATAGTTTTTACGAAAACTGCATTAATTTATCGGCATATATTGACGACAAAATCTGAAAACCACTATTTATGTCATGAATTTTTTACTAAATGAAAATTGTCTTGTAAATGAAAACAAAAGTGCTGTGTATTTAAACTTATTCATATATTAAACGGTTCAAGTATTTAATTCATGTTATTAACCAATATTATGAATATTAACATTGGTAGCAATAACTAACTGTCAATGATAATTAAAATATATTTGTCGCGATACAATGAATCTCTTTTTAAGGACCTTTCGAATTTGTAACAAATTTAAATATGCAATACCAAGAAAATACAAAATATTTTTAATTATTCATTGAAGTTGATTTAGCGGACCATACACTTTTAATTTGAAAGAAAAAATTCCACCACTTCTATAATATACGCTACGAATCCCTTTACTACCAAGCAAAATCACACTTAACAATACTACTCTTACAGCCATATAATAGATATGCCCTTACCGCTTAAATATTTAGTCTCCGTCTACATCGCACCTTTTATAGCACCATAGAATCTTCGAGAAACTATCTGTTTATAGAAACAAAGAATTATTCGTGACATTATTGTAATGTACATGAAAATGAATTGTCGAAGAGACGCTCTTATTATTTGTTTATCATTGTTGACCAAAAATGTATTTTTGACAAATTTATTGATCCAGTTACCTTTTATCACACACATATTCAAAAGAAATTTTGAAAATATGTAGTTATAGTTTTCGGACAAGTTATAAAAAAATAATATTATTTAAGTTTTACCTTCTTCGAATGAGAGAGAATGATTACTTTGTTATTAATTATCTCGCGGTCTAAACGGTCAAAAATTCTGAAACTTCGGGGTTCATTAGATTTTAATCTGTCGAAAAGTAATTTTATGCTGGAACTCCCTTAATATTTGGCATATAAAAAATACGATTACCAAATGACCACAAAAGTACTTATATATGTTTTTATTTTTATTTTATCGATTTTTTTAAATACCTAGAAATGTAGAAAAGTATTTTATGGGAAGGTTAAATTTCAAATAGATTTAGTTTTATTGCAAGAAGATATACGTAAAAGGATAAAATGTTTCGCATGGTTTATCATCAGTATGTATATATACTCAATATGAATTATATTAATATTTTGGGCTGTATTCAAGAATGTTTCTTAAGCTTCGTCTTAAGCATGTCTTTTATGTCTGCGCAGTATGCCTACTTGGAAACTGGGAGGTTATGGGTTCGAATCCCGACATCGGCAGTTTGTCAATTATTAAGAAAAAAACGGGCGGTTAATTGACTAAACTGTCGGCGTATGTATAAGAACGAAGTAACCGGCTATCCTTGAGAAGGTTTTCTGGAGTTTCCTTCACGAACTTCAGATGAATATCGGCATAGTTCCTATCATAGTCGGCTGCAGCCGCATATCCTACCAACTCCTAGTCTATTCACAAAAATTATTTCCACTCCACTCACATCCTTAGGCATTAAAATGGACCTTATGGTCGAAGTGTAGCCCGCCCAGGACAGCCTGTACAATCTATTTATCTATCTATCTAAGCATGTCTAACGAACTTATATATTCACTATCTGAAATACCCGGCGATGCCCGGAATAAAACTATCCTTATAACACTTCAATTATACTTTAAGTGTTGCGAAAGACAGATGGTTTATTTAAACAGTACTTCGTTATTTAAAATAGCTCTTCTCAACGACACCCCAAACTGGTAGAGACGTAATTTTTGTCGCACCCTCCCTTTCACATATAAGAGGTTATTTTTTGAATACCTATACCCAAACTTTTTTTCTGCGATCAATATTTTCAACCATTACAAAGTCGAGACTAAACTTAATATACCCTTGTATATATTGAAGCTAAGTGGTAGCTTACTTAAATGGTAATAAGACCTGATTAAATAATATCTTGCTAATTTTCTGAAGCTATGACTATGAAACTAAACAGAACACCATTTTATTGCTAAAGCATTTGCTTAAATATATAGATCCGATTGTGAATACTGCCCTATAAATTTATTGAATTCATTGCGTATTCAAATGATACGAACACATGGACTATGGGTACATAGTTCAAACAAAGAGCCATGAGATTTGCTTTGATTGGAATCAAATCCGGAATGAAAACAAAACATGGTAACATGAAAAATATTACGTACATAAATAAAATTTATTTATAAAACGTGATTCTTAAAAGTGTAGGAGTTTTAACGCAACGGAGATAATACATACACGGTATATTAAAGTCTGCAAAAGTTATTTGTTAACCTTCATAACCAATATGAATGAATATTTTAGTAAACAATCCGTTCCAGTCGTCGTGAAAAATGGATCATTTAGGCCTCATACGTATGTAGTGTACCGATTTCATTTCATTTGTATAATAGTTTCAAAAGTGGCTAATTTATTACTTTCTATAGTTTTCTCCAAAACTACCAAATAAAATGCGCAGTTAGATTAAATTTATAGGCTCTAAATGGTGTAAAATTTCCCCCTCCGGATGCCATAGAGTAATACACCACCAAAACTATAATACACCTTGCTGATTTATTACTCTGGGGACATACAATTCTCATGCGATTACTATTTTAAATGGGAACATGTACCACCCCATTTTATTGATAATAAAAATTCTAGCCACCATCTTTGAAGCGATATATATGCACCTTGATTTTACATAGAAAAATTATATTACAAATGACTGTTTAATGCTGGTTTTGGAGATTTCTTATAACTTCACAGTTCCATATGTTAAGATATGCCAAATTTTGTGTTTCCCTCTCCCTTAAACCCCCCCCCCTTTTCCCCTTTCCCCTTACCCGTCTTTGTCCCTTAACGATCTTGACTTTTCAAATACCAAAAGCGCCTCAAATACCAAATTTTATTCCAATAAAACTGTGACCGCTAGAGGGTCCACAAAAGTATGCATATGTTGAAATATACATACATATATAAAAATTTTAACGATGGTCATTTTTAAAATCTAGTAGGTAGGATCGATGGACATTTGAAGATATTTTAACGAAATTCCATCATCGGTACAAAAATAATAGCTGCATTTTCTTTGGAGGAAATTCGTTAAAACCAGAAACTGGAAATTTAAACCACGAATTATTACAAATAATATATACTATTTTAATAACTATTTTAACTTTTCATTAGTTAAAACTAGTTTTAACTGTAAATGAAATAGTTTTGTTAATAGTTTTTGTATAAATATTTGGCATTACCATAAAAATATATGAAAATTGCAAAAACAACATTCTGTTTTAGAAAGTGTCAAAATATTTGGTTCCATTTCACAAAAAATTTTTACAATAAGCAATTAATATTACTGAACGGTATGTTCTTTAAACAATTAGAATTGTTGAATCTAGACAAAAAAAAAACAATAGATAATAATTTTAAACAATAATTGATGTTAAATATTCATTTTGCATAAAATATTGTGCAAAATTATAATAAAATACTCTGCATATGACTTACACAAGAGTTTGTTTTATATATCAAGCTCGGATCTCAATAGGGCTCAATCCAATTATTTTAGGAGGATATCAAATTCATCATCTATAGGGCCGCTCAATAAATTCCGATCATGTTGCCAAGAAACTTTTACTATGTAATCACTCACGATAAGGTTACTAAAAATTTGATTAAATCGGAAAATTCTTTAATTCGTTTTTCGGACTCGGAAATCGGTAACTATAATTTTGGTTTCTTACACAATTACAGAAATTAATTTTAGCGAATTTCTTCTGCAAGGAAATAGAGCTGTTGACCTGGTATTGATAGACTAATATCTCAAAAATGGATCCTACCTAGAACTTTAAAATTTATATAAACAGACTGTATCGGATGTATGTCGGACGGACCAAACTCTAGGAGTGTATTATACACGTGATAACTGTGTTGTTGCGATAATGCGTCATGGCATTGTGACATTTATTTAACATTTTGGTCCGTCCGACATCCATCCGATACAGTCTGTATATATAAATTTTAAAGTGCTAGGTAGGATCCATTTTTGAGATATTAGTCTATCAGTACCTGGTCCAACAGCTCTATTTCCTTGCAGAAGAAATTCGCTAAAATCATCCTTTAAGCTACTCCTCTTAAACAATGCTACTCATTGACGAAATAGGGAATATGCATGAAAAATTTTTTTAGCTTTAATGGAAGCATGTTTACTTGAAAAATATCAAGGTAAAATTACTTTTTAAATAACTTTAAAAATAAGCGAGATATGAATGATTGAAATTCCCGATTAGACAAAGAGAGTGATAGCCCTCTTGATATGTTATGTGACGTCATATTACACTTTCACCATTTAAAATACACGTAAAACTCCGTTTTTAGTATTTTTGTAAGAAAGAGACAGATAATAATCTTTAAAAGCTTATAGTATCCTTGATATTTGTCGAATTTTAATTTCGTTTTTAAATATTATTACAATATTAACAGTATATATTCTGAAAATAAATGTGAAAAAAAATTTTCATGCATATTCCCTATTGACCTTTCAAATATCAAAAACGAATCTCATTTTATATTTATTTTTTATTATATTTATTATAAACATATACATATAATAAAAATAAAAATAAACTAAAACCATCCTTATAGATTTATTCGTGTTTTGAGCATTAATGATGTATAAACACAAATAAATAGCAACAATACAGAATAAATTCACAATACACGTACAGAAAACATTAGTGTACCAACTTACCATTGACCAAAACGTGATTTTACGTAAATAGTTTATTTTATTTTATTTATTATTCGCAAATAATGTAGTAAGTATTAAATTCAATTGCATGCTTATTTACATTTCTAGTTTAATAGCTCAAAGAATTGTTTGATGAATGTGTAGACATAAAATTACTGAAAAAAATGTATCGAAAAACGACTACAATTTGAAGTCTACACTTGAACACTATTTTAAAAATTAATTAAATTAAATACAGATATGAAAAAATTAACTCGTCAACCAGGAATCGAACCTCGGGCCTCTGGATAACCAGTCCAGCGTGCCTCCTCTACACCAAAGACGATTGTGATGTGACAGCCAACTTTTTCATATTATTCTAATTTATATATATATATATATATATTTTATATATTTATTAGACAGTATAAACTTCTTGTTGAAGTGAGATTTTTATTTAATATTTGTTTATTTGTGTATACTTTCGTGTCAACATACAAGTGTTTGTCCAAATTCCTTTCGGTTACGTATGACAAACTGTAGAAGACTATAGCGTATACCCGACACATTTCATTGTCATTGAATTTATTAATTAAATTAAATACTGATATGAAAAAATTAACTCGTCAACCAGGAATCGAACCTCGGGCCTCTGGATAACCAGTCCAGCGTGCCTCCTCTACACCAAAGACGATTGTGATGTGACAGCCAACTTTTTCATATTATTCTAATTTATATATATATATATATATATATATATATATATATTTTTTATATATTTATTAGACAGTATAAACTTCTTGTTGAAGTGATATTTTTATTTAATATTTGTTTATTTGTGTATACTTTCGTGTCAACATACAAGTGTTTGTCCAAATTCCTTTCGGTTACGTATGACAAACTGTAGAAGACTATAGCGTATACCCGACACATTTCATTGTCATTGAATTTATTAATTAAATTAAATACTGATATGAAAAAATTAACTCGTCAACCAGGAATCGAACCTCGGGCCTCTGGATAACCAGTCCAGCGTGCCTCCTCTACACCAAAGACGATTGTGATGTGACAGCCAACTTTTTCATATTATTCTAATTTATATATATATATATATTTTTTATATATTTATTAGACAGTATAAACTTCTTGTTGAAGTGATATTTTTATTTAATATTTGTTTATTTGTGTATACTTTCGTGTCAACATACAAGTGTTTGTCCAAATTCCTTTCGGTTACGTATGACAAACTGTAGAAGAAGTCAACACTCACTTCAACAAGAAGTTTATACTGTCTAATAAATATATAAAAAATATATATATATATAAAAATTAGAATAATATGAAAAAGTTGGCTGTCACATCACAATCGTCTTTGGTGTAGAGGAGGCACGCTGGACTGGTTATCCAGAGGCCCGAGGTTCGATTCCTGGTTGACGAGTTAATTTTTTCATATCAGTATTTAATTTAATTAATAAATTCAATGACAATGAAATGTGTCGGGTATACGCTATAGTCTTCTACAGTTTGTCATACGTAACCGAAAGGAATTTGGACAAACACTTGTATGTTGACACGAAAGTATACACAAATAAACAAATACTATTTTAAAACATTAGATGAGTTGTAAGGTGCAACAAGTATTTAGCAGCCAATCAAAATTTTTATATAATTTTTTATTCGAACCAAATATTTAACATTCGAACAAATATTTAGTATAACATGACATTTCCATTTGTTTGTTTATAAATAAAGAGAGAACTGTGTAAAAAAAGTCGATATTATTATTATATTATGATATTATGGTCGATGACTATCCCAACAGAGGACTACAATCTTTCACTTCATCGGTCATACCCCGATTTGGTCGAGGTTTGGTCATCGATATTTTTGTTTATTAAAACTTTTCTCTATCACGCACCGTTTAAATGATTTATTATACCACACAGGAAGGGGTTCATGGAACAAAAATTATTATATCCTAAATTTTATTCTGTAGCGTTTGGTGAAAGTCGCATTAGAATCAGCCGTTCTAACGTGATTCGAAGAGAAACATCTTCACAAACTTTCTCATTTATCATATTCTTGAAATATCGGGGTAATATATGCCTAGTCTTAAATTTTTAACGGAAAGAAATATGGCTTAGAATTAAAAGTTTTGGTTTAGGATGTTCACAAATTGTTTTATTTATGCCATTCCATTGCCAGATGTTCATTTGCCTGTCTATCCGTCAATAAGACAACTCAAAAACAACGAAGTGATAACGCTGAGCTGTTTTCAGCGTATGCTACAGACAATAGAATATTTTAAATATAAGAACGCTGTAATTGAAAACTAACTTAGGCTTTATTTTATTTATCAAACTCAAAATATTTGATTCAAGAAAAATTTTCGACGGTATACAACGGACCGACGGAATTTTGTATTTCCAGATTATACATCTTACAGGATTACAACAGTTTAATTTATATTTATAACATATATCAAATAAATTAAAAATGTCCCTTTCCATGTCCTTTCCTTCATAAATTTCATTTGTTTTTCGATAATTTTATTTAAAACACTACTATAGTAACTATGGGCTACAAAAGTAGGGTTCATTTTTCAAAATTTTTAGTTGATTTGTACCTTATTAATTCGGTTTTTGGGAAATGTTCCAAATAAAAATTGTTAGTATATTTATAATGAACCAATTTTTTTGAAAACCGAATGAATAAGAGCACAAATCAATTATACAATTTTGAAAAATAAGCACTACATTTGTGGCCATGTGTACCATAGTGTATATACTACTGCTCGATATATACATGATATTTAAAAATTAACTCGATTCATTGTTGTATTTTTAGTATAAAATGAGTTATTTGTTTACACATTTGGTTTTAATAAATTGTCAGAAATAAAACAGAAAATGAATGGTGGAAATCTGTCTTTATATATGAAATATATCTTTTGGATGAAGGTTATAATATATAAAGGTAGACGCGTAACAGCGATGACTGTAATGAAGTATATTTTACCCTCATAATATATACCCATGCTATTTGTAAAAAAAAAAATAAAACATGTTTATAATGTCTTTATAAGTTGACTCAATAATTAACCGTAGATAATTGAATGTACATAAATAATTTAGACGTTACGTTACAATTAAAGACCTCACATTGAGTGTATTTAATTTATAATTAGTAAAAAAGATATTAAGCATAAATGAAATAATTGTAAATTTCAAGTGAATGTTCGATGTAATACTGTTAAGTAACAAATAATTACTTGTTGCATATAAGCTATAAATATTATCTGAAATATTCTTTAACCAACATTTGTTCTTATTTTAAAAACTAGCAATGGGAATATATTGAGGTTAGATTTCAAATGCCTAATTTTTATTTAATATTTGTTTGTGTATACTTAAGCGTCAGCATAACGATGTTTGTCCAAATTCCTTTCGGTTACGTATGACAAACTGTACAAGACTTTAGCGTATACTCCGACAAATTTCATTGTTATTGAATTTTTAATTAAATTAAATACTGATATGAAAAAATTAACTCGTCAACCAGGAATCGAACCTTTTAAAAATAGTTAAAATTTTTGAAATATAAGTTTGGCATTTTAAGTATAAGTCATTAAATAACATACAAGCCGTTATATTGTCAATGAAGTTATTGCACATTTTTCGAAGAAAATGTAGCTATTGATGATGTACCGATTAAACGATTTCCAAATATTTGAAATATCTCTTAACATCGGTAAAATGATAAAAACTTATATGAGTAAAGTTGTAGAATTTACGTGTAAAATTTTTATCAAAGACTTATATTATGCTAGTACTCGGTTTATGAGGTCAATATGTTTATGGTAAAAATACTTGTTTTTCAAAGTTTAATTTAAATGAATGTTAATCTAAGTAATACAAATTAAAATATCCTCAGATAATAATTTATTTTTTGCAAACTACTTATAATTTAGAAATTGCTACTATTTTTTACTCATAAATATACATTAAAAGAAGTAATGTGTGTAAAATAATCGCAAAGTATGTAATAGTGACTGTGATAAATAAAACTAATGTCACAATTGATCTTCTAGACCATATTGACAGGAAGCTTTACCATGTACCCCCTCCGATCTAATCTAATCTAACCTCTGTACTAGTGGCTAGCGATTGTAAACGCCAATATTCGCAATTTTAGAGTTTTTTTTCCCATACGAGTAAATGTAAGCTGTTACGCTATCAGCTACCAGGTGTCATAGTTGTCATCAAATGTTAAAAAATTACAACTAAATATATATTATCATTGGCAGAGTTTATCAAAAGCAAATAATAAATGTTTTTGTCGACAGAATTTGTAAACTCGTAAAGAAACCTGTAAACTTTTTCAACTCCAGAAAAGTCAACCCGATACAAATTTTTATCCCTAAATTTAGAGGAAAACACGTAAACTGGCTACATTTATACCCGGTATATATACTATAGGTATATACAAGGGTATATACAGAAAAAAAAATTTGTTAACTTAGGTGTTGACAAAACAAACAAAATGACTCAATTGTCCATTCCCGTCCGTCCGTCCATTACGATTACTCCAAAAAACGTAAAACGTTAAAGATAACGACCTAAAATTGTGTTTGTGAGTTAAAAAGTAACTTCATGTTCGTGAATGGGAAAAATTGGACCGTGCATCTCTCCTCTACTAGAGGAGACCGTAAGAAACAGAAAAAAACCTTTATAGACAAAAAGTGTTTAAAAATTAAACAACTTTTAACTTTATAAACTCATTACATATCGGGTATTAGAGCAATTAACTCGGTTAGTTGTTATTTTCACAATTGCTAATAGAAAAGTATACAAGTTTTTTATAGAGCTTCTTTTAAACTTTAAATTAATTACTATTTTGAACCCAAATTTACTAGATATTATATGCTGTAATATTATTAAAATGTCCGAGACACCCTTATAACCGAAATAATGATTATTTTTCTAATGATAATATATCTATTAAAATGAATGATAAGTAAAATTATTATACTTGATGTTTAAACAAATTCAGACATTTATTTCATTGATGAAATATTTATTAATGGGGTATTGTTAATAAATTATGATTGTTACATCGAAGAATGTGACTATTTCAACTTGGTTTTTACTTTCTAAGCAGTTAATATACACAAATATAATATTTAAAATTTAGGATAAAATAACATTTCTTGGTTTTAGTTGGAGTCTTCTATAGTTCTATGGCTTCTATAAAAAAGTTAATTGGTTCAAATTAATTATTTGATACAAGTATTTTCTATTGAATAGAATGAAATCTAGTTCAAATGTAATATTTCAAAACTATTTTCAAGAACAAAATTGTGGTGATTCGCAACAAAACAGCAAAAATGTCCAATATTCCGAGACACATTTATAAAACCGTTCAAAAAACTTGAACGGTCGTCTTATCTGTAATTTTTCATATGGTTAACAAGTAAAATTAAAAATTTTGAAAACACCCATTGCAATAAAAGAGAACATAATTAGAACTTCCCGTTACCGCCACCAAATTTATATGTAAAACAACCAACTTTTCCTATACATCATCTTGGAAAAGAGCGGAACAGATCAAACATAATTTTATCATACATAAATCGGTCCACGCGTTTGAGAACTACGATACCACGGGCAGAACCATAGACGAACACACACACACACATAGGCTTCAAACATAGAACACCTCTCTTTTTGCGTTGGGGGATAAAAATCCAACTTTTACTGTACATCACCTTGAAAAAAATCTGATAATTTTCAAATGAGTAAACCGATTTTTATTAAACATAGCTAAGAATCACCGCAAGGACACCAGCTATCTAATAAAAAAAATCCGCATTCAAATTCGATTTGTGTCTCACGAAATTAGCAACGAGAAACAAATAATTGATCTAGGAATTAGGACAAAATTTGAAATTTTAAAAAATCTATAGTTTTTTCAATATCTAGGAACAAAATTGATGTATGATTAAATTTGTATTCAAATTAAAACAGACCTTATGTTTATAACAATACTTACTATGTCAACAAACTCATCTATTATTTAAACTATCAAAACTGTCATAATTGGAGAAACATTTTATACATTATAATCAAAGTGAATTCATAAATATTCTTCTCAAAATATTTTCATATATTTTATTTAAAAAATGTGTAAGAAGAATGTCAAATTCTCACTAATAATTATGTCTATCTGTCCGTTTATCTATCTTCCCAATATTCTTTAATAAAATTATAAATTCATATTATGTGCGCTTGTCAACCAAAAAAAAATTGTTTTAATGAAAAAATTCCACTCATATTATTACACATGAGTTTATTATTAAATATACGTGCCTGAATAAACAGACTACGTGCCGAAATATACAATTTAAATTAACATATAGACACATTCTAGACAATTTCCGATACGGCTAAATTTCTATGAAACAAATGGTTTTATAAAAAACCTTGAAAAGTTGTAGGATATTAAGAAGACACCTTGTTCTGACCTTGACCTTCAAGGACACATCAAGGTCAAAACAGATCATTTAAAAGAGTCTCCATTTCTTCTTTATTATCGTCTGTAATGTTATAGTTAGATTGTGATGCACAATTTAAAAAAACATAGTTATCCAACATTTTAAGAAAAACGATGGAAAAATAAACACTTTCTGTTGGTATCGCGACTCAAATATAAGGTCTAAATGATCTAGTTTTTTTTAGCGAAGCGATCGTGTTATTTTCATTAGTAAATAAGACCATACATATTGACTAAAACTACCCACAAAGTATCATCCATATCGATCTAATAATTTGATCGATTTTTGAATACGTACTATGAAAATAAAACACCAAAACTTTTGTGCAGGAGGGATAAATATTTCTTTCTATTACTTATCACAATGGTATTTTATTATATAATATTAATAAACTAAAAACCGTCTAACGATTACACAGGCGGTCCTTTTCAACAAGGATATTTGTTGTTGTGAATAGCGGGGTATTATTTATGAGATTCTTATAATATACTGTGTAAAATTGATAGCTTTCAACAAATATATTAGCTTTTTGGAAACTTGACTCATTATACTTTCGAAAAGTACTCATTATATCTTGATGTTCATAACCTAAAAAAATTGTATCCCAGAAACTTATAACTTTGTAAAACGTAGCTATCTAAAAAGTAGCGTCCTTTTAAAATTGTATAGTTGACTAGCCGTGTGCCTGATGTTTCCGATAGGATTTTCCATTGGCAACATAGCAGGAACCATCCAAATTTTCTTAAAAGTAAAAACTTCTTTTACTGATGCGTGTCTGATGTTTCCGTCCCTTCTTTTACCCCTCTGTTGGTGAATATTCAAAAACGGTGATACAACTGACTTATATTTATAAACATAAGCCTAAACACCAATTCCCATATTTCTAACTTCAGAAATTACAAACTTCCATGCAAACTTTCATCCCCTATTTAATCCCTCACCTTCTTAGTGCTCACCTACGTTATATAAGGAACTCCTGTGCAAAATTTCATGCTTCTAGACCGACTGGTTTTGGCTGTTCGTTGTCTGTCTATAGATTTTTATTAAGTAGATAAGTGCTTTTTTTATTCGGTTTTTGGGATAATATTTCGGATAAAAGTTGTTAGTATATTTATAATGAATTAGTCACAATTATTAAATTTTGAATAAAATCGCTGATTTGTGACAAATTCACAAAACTTCCAAACAATATATGTATACTTACACACTACCAGTCCAAGTGGCCGAGCGGTCTAAGGCGTTATGTCTGCGCAGTATGCCTACTTGGAAACTGGGAGGTTATGGGTTCGAATCCCGACATCGGTAGTTTGTCAATTATTTGGAAAAAAAGGGGGCGGTTAATTGACTAAACTGTTGGCGTATGGACAAAAACGAAGTAACCGGCTATGCTTGAGAAGGTTTTCTGCAGTTTCCTTCACGAACTCCAGATGAATATCGGCATAGTTCCTATCATAGTCGACTGCAGCCGCATATCCTACCAATTCCTAGTCTATACACAAAAATTTCTTCCACTCCACTCACATCCTTGGGCATCACAATCTACCTTATGGTAGCCCGTCCAGAGCAGCATCTACAATCTATCTATCGATCTACATACTATGTTGTGATCTTTTCAGGAGGATCTATCTAAAATGCCTGAGTTTAATTATGTAGGGTACGGCTAGTGTTAGTAACATTGAGATCCTACTGCGTTTTCAATCTAAAGTGTGTGTTACATGCGATAAGTGGTTCACCGTGGTATGTGCGAAACGATGATATACATCGTAGTTTAAATGTATCTACAGTGCGTGACGAAATAGTGCGATTTAGTGAAAACTATGTTTACCGACTAGAAATGCATCCAAATGTGTATGTGCTTAATCTTCTAGACAACAGTGATAGTTTAAACAGACTTGATAAACTTAATATTTTAGAACTTATATACAGATTTTTATGATATTTTAGTGATTAGTTTACTTAATTATATTAGTATATAATTCCACTTTGTGCCTACCATTGGGTAGTCACAATTCACGAGTTTCTCTGGTTATCACTCTATTTATAGTTCTGTTAGAACTGATAATAGAAAACTTAGGATGATATTAAAAAAAAAAAATTATGTAGGACTATACCAGTAGTCTGTGCTTTTCTAATGAACATCATATGCTTTTCTGTGCTTGAACATCGTATTTACCTCTTTTGTACAAGAACTCTAGTATAATGAACAGTGTAATCATATAATAAATCAACTTCTCCTAACGACCATTCACCATTATTATAAAAGTAAAGCCTATGGTAACAATTCTTATATTCAGTATTTGCATTGACAATCAGTATATACAGATAGGTCTCTTAAGCTAGCGGACTAAAAATGTAGGCTACAAATGGGACCTAGTTGGGCATTTGTAGCCTATTTGTAGCCAATTTGTTACGCTATTAAAAAATTTGTAGCCTTAGCCAAAATTAAAAAAATTAGGTATCCGCTAGCTTAATATGAAGCTAGCGGATACCACAATAATCAATGTTTGGAAGCTTCGAATTACAATTGTAAGTGCATAAAAATTTGTAGCCGGCCAAGATCTATGGGATAGAAACAATTAAAATGTATTTCAAATGCAAAAATGTATTTTACAGTAAAAATAGTGTAATTTAACATGCAGCGGCTAGGGATAAAAATTTCAAAAGTATTTTTTTGCTATCAGAATCGTTTTTTTAGACAAAAAACAGGTAACCAATATGGCAACAAGTATCGAAAGAATTGTTTTACAGAAAGAAAGGTTTACTTAAACTAAAAACGGGTAGCTGCTATGGCTACAAATTTCAAATTGACGAAACAAGAGTAGCTACAATGACATAAAATTTCAAAGTAATTTTTTTCAATAAAAATAAATTTTTTCAAATGAGAAAGCAGCTATGGCACAAAATGTCAAAAGTATCGTTTTAGAACTAAACAGTTTATCTTAACTAAAACCGGGAAGCGGTTATGGGTACAAAGTCCAGCATTATCGAATAATTTTTTTTTCTAAAAACGAGTTTTTTTTCGATATAAACCGGCAGCCGCTACGGAAACAAATTTCAGGAGTATTAATAAACAGTGACAATTATGTTTTTTCACTTTAAGCGAGTAGCCGCTACGGGAACAAATTTCAAATAGACTTTTATTGAGAGTAGACACATGGCTACAAATTTCAAATTAATATTTTTCTAAAAAAGACTTTTTTTCGATATAAACCGGCAGCAGCTTCGCCAACAAATTTCAAAAGTATTATTAAACAGTGACATCTATGTTTTTTCACCCTAAATGTGTAGCCGCTACGGCAACAAATTTCAAATTGACTTTGAACGAGAGTAGACACATGGCTACAAATTTCAAATTATTATTTTTCTAAAAAAGAGTTTTTTTCGATATAAACCGGCAGCCGCTACGGCAACAAATTTCAGAAGCATTATTAAACAGTGAAAATTATGTTTTTTCACCCAAAGTGTGTAGCCGCTACGGCAACAAATTTCAAATTGACTTTTATTGAGAGTAGACACATGGCTACAAATTTCAAATTATTATTTTCCCAAAAATGTGTTTTTTTTCGATATAAACCGGCAAGCGCTACGGCATTATATTTCTGGAGTATTATTTAACAGTAAAAATTATGTTTTTTCACTCAAAGTGAGTGCCGCTATGGCAACAAATTTCAAATTGACTTTTATTGAGAGTAGACACATGGCTATAATTTTCAAATTATTATTTTTCTAAATATGAGTTTTTTTCAATATAAACCGGCAGCCGCTACGGCAACAAATTTCCGGAGTATTATTAAACAGTGAAAATTATGTTTTTTTACTCTAAGTGTGTAGCCGCTACGGCAACAAATTTCAAATTGACTTTGAACGCAAGTAGACAAATGGCTACAAATTTCAAATTATTATTTTTCTAAATATGAGTTTTTTTCAATATTAACCGGCAGCCGCTACGGCAACAAATTTCCGGAGTATTATTAAACAGTGACAATTATGTTTTTTTACTCTAAGTGTGTAGCCGCTACGGCAACAAATTTCAAATTGACTTTGAACGAGAGTAGACAAATGGCTACATAATTCAAATTATAATTTTTCTAAAAAAGAGTTGTTTTCCATATAAACCGGCAAACGCTACGGCAACAAATTTCAGAAGTATTATTAAACAGTGACAATTATGTTTTTTCACCCTAAGTGTGTAGCCGCTACGGCAACAAATTTCAAATTGACTTTGAGCGAGAGTAGACACATGGCTACAAATTTCAAATTATTATTTTCCTAAAAATGAGTTTTTTACCGGCAAGCGCTACGGCATTATATTTCTGGAGTTTTATTTAACAGTGACAATTATGTTTTTTCACTCTAAAAGAGTAGCCGCTACGGCAACAAATTTCATATTGACTTTTATTAAGAGAAGACACATGGTTTGAAATTTCAAAACATGTTTTATCTAAAAAAGAGTTTTTATCGATATGAACTGGCAGCCGCTACGGCAACAAATTTCAACAATGTTAATAATGAAAATTTTTTTAAACTGTAAATGGGTAGCTCCTACTGTAACTTACTGTAAATCAGAAAAAATAATTTTTAGAAAAAATAATAATTTGAAATTTGTAGCCATGTGTCTACTCTCAATAAAAGTCAATTTGAAATTTGTTGCCGTAGCGGCTACACACTTAGGGTGAAAAAACATAATTGTCACTATTTAATAATAGTTCTGAAATTTGTTCACGAAGCGGTTGCCGGTTTATATCGAAAAAAACTCATATTTAGAAAAATAATAATTTGAAATTTGTAGCCATGTGTCTACTCTCGTTCAAAGTCAATTTGAAATTTGTTGTCGTAGCGGCTACACACTTAGGGTGCAAAAACATAATTGTCACTGTTAAATAATACTTCTGAAATTTGTTGCCGTAGCGGCTGCCGGTTTATATCGAAAAAAACTGTTTTTTAGAAAAATAATAATTTGAAATTTGTAGCCATGTGTCCACTCTCGTTCAAATCAATTTGAAATTTCTTGCCGTAGCGGCTACACATTTAGGGTGAAAAAACATAATTGTCACTGTTTATTAATACTTCTGAAATTTGTTGGTATAGCAGCTGCCGGTTTATATCGAAAAAAACTCTTTTTTAGAAAAATATTAATTTGAAATTTGTAGCCATGTGTCAACTCTCGTTCAAAGTCAATTTGAAATTTGTTGCCGTAGCGGCTTCTCACTTTGAGTGAAAAAACATAATTTTCACTGTTAAATAATACTCCAGAAATATAATGCCGTAGCTCTTGCCGGTTTATATCGAAAAAAAACTCATTTTTAGGAAAATAATAATTTGAAATTTGTAGCCATGTGTCTACCCTCAATAAAAGACAATTTGAAATTTGTTGCCGTAGCGGCTACACACTTAGAGTAAAAAAACATAATTGTCACTGTTTAATAATACTTCTGAAATTTAATGCCGTAGCGTTTGCCGGTTTATATCGAAAACAACTCTTTTTTAGAAAAATAATAATTTGAAATTTGTAGCCATTTGACTTCTCTCGTTCAAAGTCAATTTGAAATTTGTTGCCGTAGCGGCTACACATTTAAGGTAAAAAAACATAAATGTCACTGTTTAATAATACTTCTGAAATTTGTTGGCGTAGCAGCTGCCAGTTTATATTGAAAAAAACTCATATTTAGAAAAATAATAATTTGAAATTTGTAGCCATGTGTCTACTCTCAATAAAAGTCAATTTGAAATTTGTTGCGATAGCGGCTACTCACTTTGAGTGAAAAAACATAATTTTCACTGTTAAATAATACTCCAGAAATATAATGCCGTAGCGCTTGCCGGTTTATATCGAAAAAAAACCTATTTTTAGGAAAATAATAATTTGAAATTTGTAGCCATGTGTCTACTCTCAATTAAAGTCAATTTGAAATTTGTTGCCGTAGCGGCTGCACACTTAGAGTAAAAAAACATAATTGTCACTGTTTAATAATACTCCGGAAATTTGTTGCCGTAGCGGCTGCCGGTTTATATTGAAAAAAACTCATTTTTAGGAAAATAATAATTTGAAATTTGTAGCCATGTGTCTACTCTCAATAAAAGTCAATTTGAAATTTGTTGCCGTAGCGGCTACACACTTAGGGTGAAAAAACATAATTTTCACTGTTTAATAATGCTTCTGAAATTTGTTGCCGTAGCGGCTGACGGTTTATATCGAAAAAAACTCTTTTTTAGAAAAATAATAATTTGAAATTTGTAGCCATTTGTCTACTCTCGTTCAAAGTCAATTTGAAATTTGTTGCCGTAGCGGCTACACACTTAGAGTGAAAAAACATAATTGTCACTGTTTAATATTACTTCTGAAATTTGTTGCCATATCGTTTGCCGGTTTATATGGAAAACAACTCTTTTTTAGAAAAATAATAATTTGAATTATGTAGCCATTTGTCTACTCTCGTTCAAAGTCAATTTGAAATTTGTTGCCGTAGCGGCTACACACTTAGAGTAAAAAAACATAATTGTCACTGTTTAATAATACTCCGGAAATTTGTTGCCGTAGCGGCTGCCGGTTTATATTGAAAAAAACTCATATTTAGAAAAATAATAATTTGAAATTTGTAGCCATTTGTCTACTCTCGTTCAAAGTCAATTTGAAATTTGTTGCCGTAGCGGCTACACACTTAGAGTAAAAAAACATAATTTTCACTGTTTAGTAATACTCCGGAAATTTGTTGCCGTAGCGGCTGCCGGTTTATATTGAAAAAAACTCATATTTAGAATAATAATAATTTGAAATTTGTAGCCATTTGTCTACTCTCGTTCAAAGTCAATTTGAAATTTGTTGCCGTAGCGGCTACACACTAAGGGTAAAAAAACATAATTTTCACTGTTTAATAATACTCCGGAAATTTGTTGCCGTAGCGGCTGCCGGTTTATATTGAAAAAAACTCATATTTAGAAAAATAATAATTTGAAATTTGTAGCCATGTGTCTACTCTCAATAAAAGTCAATTTGAAATTTGTTGCGATAGCGGCTACTCACTTTGAGTGAAAAAACATAATCTTCACTGTTAAATAATACTCCAGAAATATAATGCCGTACCGCTTGCCGGTTTATATCGAAAAAAAACTCATTTTTAGGAAAATAATAATTTGAAATTTGTAGCCATGTGTCTACTCTCAATTAAAGTCAATTTGAAATTTGTTGCCGTAGCGGCTACACACTTAGGGTGAAAAAACATAATTTTCACTGTTTAATAATGCTTCTGAAATTTGTTGCCGTAGCGGCTGACGGTTTATATCGAAAAAAACTCTTTTTTAGAAAAATAATAATTTGAAATTTGTAGCCGTGTGTCTACTCTCGTTCAAAGTCAATTTGAAATTTGTTGCCGTAGCGGCTACACATTTAGGGTGAAAAAACATAGATGTCACTGTTTAATAATACTTTTGAAATTTGTTGGCGAAGCTGCTGCCGGTTTATATCGAAAAAAAGTCTTTTTTAGAAAAATATTAATTTGAAATTTGTAGCCATGTGTCTACTCTCAATAAAAGTCTATTTGAAATTTGTTCCCGTAGCGGCTACTCACTTAGAGTGAAAAAACATAATTATCACTGTTTAATAATACTCCTGAAATTTGTTTCCGTAGCGGCTGCCGGTTTATATCGAAAAAAAACTCGTTTTTAGAAAAAAAAATTATTCGATAATGCTGGACTTTGTACCCATAACCGCTTCCCGGTTTTAGTTAAGAAAAACTGTTTAGTTCTAAAACGATACTTTTGACATTTTGTGCCATAGCTGCTTTCTCATTTAAAAAAATTTATTTTTATTGAAAAAAATTGGTTAAAATATGATACAATTAACGGTTTTCAAGGTATCAGACCCATAGTGCTAAAATTCAAAACTGTATGAATTGAGAAGGCAAAATTTGGAAATGTGTCGGTTGGACGTTAAAATGAACCTGATTTTCGTACTGTTTGGGTCAAAATTAGCCTAGAAAATGATTATTATTAAAATGGGGAAGAAAAATTTTCTTCACTTTTTTCACAATTTTTCCAAGGGGTACCCCTTTAAAAAATCGCTAAAATTGGAGTAAAATTTTATATCCCCGATTTTGATAAAAACTTGGTTTTAAGCTAATTTGGACCTAGCAAAAACGATGGCGTTGGTTAAAATATGACACGATAAACGGTTTTCTAGGTATATATATATATATACATATATATATATATATATATATATATATATATATATATATATATATATATATATATATATATATATATATATATATATATATTTATATATATATATATATATACAATTATATACAATAGAGTCTCACTAATCCGGCACTACAATAGTTCGACACGTCCTATAATCCGGCATCCTATAGTTTTTTATAGTGCCGGATTAATGAGACTGTAGCGGTATCGCATTTTCATTAAATTATTATTATAATTTTATTTATCATTTTTATCTGTTGCTTAACAACTATATCTTCTCTCTTTTATCACAGTTGCTTTGGATGTTAACAACTTTGATAATTTACATATAAATATATAATATGTCATAATTCAATCTAATAAAGATCAATTATATCTTTAACACTTATTTATTATTTATTTAAATAATAATTATCATATCAAGGGGAAGTATGTAGCGGTATCGCATTTTCATTAAATTATTATTATAATTTTATTTATCATTTTTATCTGTTGCTTAACAACTATATCTTCTCTCTTTTATCACAGTTGCTTTGGATGTTAACAACTTTGATAATTTACATATAAATATATAATATGTCATAATTCAATCTAATAAAGATCAATTATATCTTTAACACTTATTTATTATTTATTTAAATAATAATCATTTATTTTATCAATTAATCACTTCAACAAGACTCTACTGTATATGTATATCGATATAATTATAACGATTTATAGAGTGCTATTATAGTTTATAGTTTATGGAAACGACAATCAAAATTGACATTTCAAAATTGAAACAAAATTTTTAATAAAATCAATAAGTTTTCAAACAAATTTTCATTGGAATAAACTAGTAAAAAATTTGAGTAACTGAACAAATTTTCAAAAGAAATATATCAAAATTTTCAATAAAAAAAATGGGTATCATTTTTGTAGGACCACACACTGAAATTTATTTCATTCATATTGTTTTAATTTATTTGATCGGTGTTGTATAAAAGTAGTGACATCAGATAAACATATAGGTATTCTATAATATATAAATATTAATAAAGTATGTTAAACTGCCATAACCATTTTTTTTCCTTGAACGGTATATAAAAAATATGTGAGTAGTTTTTATTGACTGTCATAATAAATAATTAAATATGATTTTATGCATTTTACAAATGTGAAAAACATAAAAATATAATTAAAACAAATTATAATGATTAAACGTCTAAAACAATGGAGGGTATTTGACTATGTTTGGAAAAAAGTAAATTTTATATTTATTCAAAATTCTCGATGTTTAAAAAAATTTGGAAATCGGTTAACAAATACAAAAATTCAAGCTTCGGAAGTTTATTCTTCATCTAGTTACTTATAAACGAGATTGAAATGTATTTACTCCTCATATATATTCTATACCATGTTTATTCAATTGTAAACTTTAAAACTTCATATTTCTGTTAACGTTGTACACTTGGTCATAAAGTTCATGTCATTTTTTTTTAATTTTACAGTTGATTTGTGCTATATTCAGTCGGTTTTCGAAAAAAAAATTCGATTGACAACTTTCATTCGAGTTGTTTAAAAAATTCGCAAAAAAGGGTTTTTTGACGACTTTGAAGGGTTGTTTCTCAGAAACTGCCCATCAGGATCGGAAGGCATTTTTTTTACAACATATACTGGTATCAATAAATAAGCTCGCCAATTTTGGAGAAATGTTTATTATATATATATAGGTAAAAAAATTTTACGTTTTGCACCCCTCCCTCTATTTCTTTCCCGTCCATTTGGGGTCCATTCGGACGGTACGGGGGGAGGGTTCAGTATCACTTCAAGACCCAGATTACCACTCGCTATCCGATTGCCTCCCGTTCAAATTTGGCGTGCCATTGCTTTAACTAAATAGCTGACTTTCATTATGAACGAAATTTCACTAAAACCCGCACTCCATTTATTTTATTCTCATCCTGTAGCGTCTGATGTTGCCATGACAAAAGTTCCAAACACATAGTGTCAAAATGTTTGGATTTCAAAATTCTCAGTAAATATTTTAAAAATTAAAAACATGAAAAATACCAAAAAAATACCTACATTTATAAAACCTTAAACATATTTTTAAGTCAAATATTCCTGTTGAAATAAATAAATGATTATGTCTTCTACCAATGCCATTTCAAGAGTTCTTTTATTAAAACGAATAGTTCGATGCGTTCATAAGAGGTATTATATGTTTAATTATAGTTATATCGTAGAGGAGATTTAACTTAGTCATTTATCTGGGGATACTACGATTCGTACGGCGCCACAATTTGACAATTTCGACATCTCGCTTAGTTTTCGAGATATTGCAGTTTGGATATTTTTTACACAAATAAAATGTGAGAAAAACCAGCAAAATGCGTTAACAAGCATTATGTTAATTTCCTTATTTTAATTTCAATAGTTTTTGCCACAATATTTGAAATATATAGAATCCACCAGCAGATCATAGAAAAATCGAGATATTAAAAAATTTTAATCTTTTCGAAGTTTTTTTTTCAAATTCTATTAAAATACGTCAATAAAAAAAATGTGATAAAAATTTTTTTTGAAACTTTAAATATCGATATCTCGATATCATGAAGAGAGATTTTATTCTTACTTTTCGTCTTATTTTGTCGAGTTCTATGAGGATCTGCCTTCAGATCTTGGCGCCATACGAATCGTAGTCTTCACCATTTGGCTTAAATACGCAAAGCAACAGGAGGAAAATCATAAATTTTTTTGCTGGAAAAATATAGCACAAAACACTAATTATCTAAGTGTCTAAATATTTAAGGGACTGAATTTCGAAAAATTCCTTCCTAGCGGATGCTTGGCCACATTTCATATTTCTATAGATACCTTCAAGAGACGCTTGAATCAGTCATTTTTTTTTGAACATAATAGAGAATATATCGATAATCTACCTACACTAAACTATGAAGAATTTTCCAGGCGAAAGTTGAAGCATATAACATCAATAACTGTCCCCTATGAAATGCTTCAACTTTCGCCTGGGAAATTTTTCACATTTTTGCTTAGATTCCGAGATATTGGTCTGGGAAAATTAAAAGGGATCATCCTATATGTATGGCCTTATGTCATTGTTTTGAAAATAATTTTTGTTTAGATCTCATTCATATGATAACTATGGTCGAATATCACGGAAGCCGGAAACTGTACCATACGGAGTTTTTGGTGTATTATTATTAATAATACCGAGTGTTATTTTTGGTGCATATATTGGTACTAAATGCGCCGATTATTATCCTGGTGAAAACTTAAATGATTCTGGTGGAGTTCAAGTCAACAAACAGTTGTTCAATAACAAAGAGTTAACCACAGAAGACATGAGAATTGAAAATGACTACATTATACCTGAGTAAATGAAATTACATCATGATTCAGATAGAACCTATATAATTTGATTAGTCACTAAAAACGTTAAAATTCAACTCTGCCAAAATTAGAAAATAAGTGAAAAATACATAATAGATAGATAGATTGTAGCGGCTGCCCTGGACAGGCTACACTTAGACCATAAGGTCCATTGTGATGCCTAAGGATATGAGGATGTGAGTGGAGGGGAAGAAATTTTTGTGTGTAGACTAGGAACTGGTAGGATGTGCAGCCGACTCTGATAGGAAGTATGCCGATATTCATCTGGAGTTCGTGAAAGAAACTGCAGAAAACCTTCTCAAGCATAGCCGGTTACTTCGTTCTTGTCGATACGCCGACAGTTTAATCAATTAACCGCCACTTTTTTTTCTTAATAATTAAAAGAACTGCCGATGTCGGGATTCGAACCCATAACCTTTCAGTCCCCAAGTAGACATAACGCCTTAGACCGCTCGGCTACTTGGCTGGTAAAATACATAATAAATAGGAAGCTTAAATAGAACAGAGCTAATTGTTTAAATGCTGTACATACTGAGTTCTATACCAATGCGTGTACTTATTATTTCACTCTTACAGCACAGCTAACATTGCCTATACTTTTAATGCGAAAGTGTTGTATAAAGTTTTTGTACTCTGGACTTCATAAGCGATATCCAATTTTAAAATTTTACAATTAATTTATGCCAATTGATTTCCGAAAAAATGTTTAGAACACAAGTTGTTGTATTTTTATAAATAATCGAGTTTATTCGAAATATATTATCGAGAACCAAACAGATTCGGTACAAATCGACTGCAACCAGATGCTTGAGCTGAAATTTTCCATAATACAATTTTAGAATATATATTTTCTCTCAAATGAATAGAAAAGGTGGTATTAGGGAAAACGATTTTCCTAAAATTTATATGGATTTTCAAAATGCCTTACCGGCAATTATTATTGATTAAGATGCCTCAGTAATCGGTATGCTTTTTATTAAAGACTGCAATGTGACCAAACACAAAAATGAATAAAAAAGTTGTATTTTGCATTTTTCAGTTCTACTTTTATCGTAATAAAACGGAAGGTTGGCATTATCTAAAAATAAAGGGTATGGTCACCCAACGGAATTGAAAGATGTTAAAACAAAACCGGCGATGAAAACGGATTATTAGCATTTGAATAGTCATTTCTCATTGTACCGGGTGTCCCATTTTAATCTATCACTTGGGATCGGTCTGATCAGAAAAATATGTCGGACAAAAGATGTTTGGTTCTGAAGAGGCTATATAATGGTGACCCTGAACTTGCTTTTGAAGTTCATTTCTAAGTCAATTTTGATTTTTCAAATTGAAGCAATTATTTTTAATATCGCCAATCGAAATAACGGAAAATTTTAGGCCCAAAAATGATATTAAAGATACTTACTTATTTCAAGGTGACCTTGAAATTACCTTCAAAATGAAGTTCAAGGTCATTCCAAGGTCACTATCAAAAAACCCCTTCAAAGTCTAACTTTTTTTATGTGACCGATCCCAGAACAGTTAACAGGAGTGATAGATTAAAATGGGATACCGTGTATATCGATTAATTTTAAGAGATATTATTTAATCTTATGTAGGCCGTCATTACAGCATAAGCAAAAACCACAAAGAAAAATGAAAGAATATTATGAATTGGTTGGAGGTGATGAGTATCCATGTTTCATTAAAAGAAAGTCAAAATGAAATTATTGTAAACCAGTGCACAAATTGGTTAATAAAACAGCATTTCCCAATTCTTCTGAAATTGGAATAGAGAAGATAAAAAATATTATAAGAATTTGTTAAATGATTTACAAGATTTCGGGTTTTTCAGAAGGTTGAAAATCGATATACTGTTCTGAGGTTGGAAATGCAAACCCAGATTAAGAGACTCATTATAGTACAGTTTTGAATATAAAATTTACAATAAATATAAACAATACTATTAGTTTCTTTTGTTAAAGTTTATTATTTATTCAGAAAATCATATTTTGTTAAAAACAAGTTATTCACATAATAAGAGCTGGTTAACAAAAAAGCTATTTAAAAAACAAGCTTAAAAGTAAAACATCATTATTTCGATTGTAGCATCTCTATCATTCAATTAAAATTCTTTTAGAGGATTTTTTCCTGTAGATAGTCCTGTATAGTACTCACCAAATGGTATCAAAACTTTAGCCGGCCTAAAATTAGTAAAGAAAAATTTATACTTAAATTTTCAGGTGTTATTTCCATAAAACAGTCCAAGTGTACCAAAAATTCCTTTCAACTATATTCAAGATATATATATAATCAAGAATACCTGTACAAAATTTGAAGTCGATCAGACGTAGGGCATTAGCGTGTTTAAGCACCAGGTGATTTGACGAATCATGCGACCCCATCGCAAACTACCAGCATGTGTTTTCGTATAGTTCAATCGCCCTTCTGATCCAAAAGAAACTGCGCTTACTAGTTTTACTACAGTCTACATCGATAAGTGCTTGTTTCAGTAACATCAGTATTTGTAACAAAAATATTAATCAAAAACAAAATTTTGGTATAGGTATTCATAAATTAATATTCCATACTTTCGTATTTCCATTCGAACATCCATTTTCGAACATCCGTCTGTCGCCTGTTAGCCCATCTACCCATCAACACGATAGCTTAAAAATAAGTTTGAACATGTTTTGGTGGTGAAAGTTGTCTTCGAGTTCGTGCATGCTCAAAATCGACCCATGCACCCTCCGCTACAGGGAAAAATACTTTATTTCCAAAATCCAAAATAGTGAATCCAAAAGTTAGTGGTAAAATATTTCTTTTTTAAAAACCTAACTAAAAGTCTTTTTCATAAGATACTAACTATGCCAAAAGGCATGCGGCTTAAACCAATTGTAATTACTACTAGTACCTGGGTATATACATGTATATACAATACATGTCATATTTTTATATATTTGTATGTCTGGAAAAGTAAAATAAACAGCACGCACACTTATAATAAATTTATTTGATTCTAATTTAATATGAACGTTTGAAAACATTTTTTTTAAGAGTAAAAATTTAAATATGTCAATTACTATTTCTCGTATATATAAAACTTCACTTTTACAGATATTATCACACTTCAATATTTTCATATCTCACTTCATACATCAAGTTAAAAGTATTAACTGAATTTATTAGGGTGCCCAGCCATGTATTTTATTAATATTCGATGCAATCGAATGCTCCATATATATTAAGTTAAAAAATTTAAGCTAGTCAAAATTGGCCTACCGAAAAAAAATTGAGCTATCCAACAGTTATTGTTACGAGTCCCAAAATTTTCCCTTTTCCTAAAAAAAAAAATAACGATTTGAATAATATCGTTTCAAGACTTTTAAGTCGATATTTTCGATAAAGCTTTTTGATAAGGCAAAAAAAATGATGGTTCTGCCACTGGGAGACCTAGGCTGGCTGGGTCCCTAGGCCAAGGCCTTGTAGGCCTAGGCGGAAATCCAGCATTGTTCACTTCAGGAGATTTCAGGATATTAGTTCCAAAACTTTTCCATTACCATGAAAATTTAAAAAAAATCCGATTTGATTAGCTAAGTGAAAAAATCTACGAGCGAAGGTAAACTAATGGCCATAGGAAAAAATATTTAGCACGAAAATTTAGAATGAAAATTTTAATTCGGGGTATAGCAAAATTTCAATAATACTTCTTTTCACTGAATATATATTAATCACAGAAACATATTTTTGGTAAGGGATCTCATAAAATTGCCTAATTAGTCCATTTCCGTATATACCTTCGTTCGATCCCCGGCCTTGAATGAAAATATCCATCTTTGAAACCGTAAGACAAAAAATGTTTGCCGAAACTTCAGCTTAAATATCTGTAATTACATTTATCGAATATACCAGCAATTAACTAGTTGCACTTTTTTTTGAAACAATATGGGCTTGCAATTAAAATGGATTTCAGAAAAGAAGTGTAGGTGTTGTGATCTGGCAATCCTAGTAATACAATGAATCAATCTCGTTGATACTTAAAGGTGTGCTTTATTTATACAAATAAATTTCTCTTATTATTTGTAATAATTATTTAATATTGTTTATAATTGTTATTATTTAAAGTATGATACGACAGATTTGTAAATATTTACTTTATTTATCATGAAAAGAAAATCATATTATTTTATAAATTACCATATGGATGAACTCAATTGAGTGATTACCATTACTAGTAATCTAGTAAAATTAGACACAGGCTGGATTTTGTCTTTCTTTTTATGTTCTAAACATATTATCGTGAGAAGTATCCTTAATTTGTAAGTACCCTTAATTGTTAACCTTAACCGCAGGATTCCTTGAGCAAGTAAAAGATAATGAATTCTAGTTTTTTGCAAATATCTCGATAGTTATAAATTTCTGAAGGAAGCCATAGGGAATCATAGATTAGAGTGGCATGGGTGGCAACCAATCCATTCACCCGATGAAGTCGTGTGATGCGACCGAATTAAGTAAGAGGTGCTACACCTCCGCTACACCCCATACACCCCAGAAAAATTGTAGTGTATAAAATTATAAACTTAAAAGTCCTTAAAATTTTGTCTGTAATAAAAACTAGTCTAAAACTATTATATTTCCATGAGAACTGAACGTTACTTTAAAAGATTTAGCGGATATTGAAGCTAGATATCATCACCCCATTTTATTCCGTTCTCGAGTAATAGAGGATAGTCCTGAAGGACCTCTTAACCATCGTGTATCTGAAATACTAGACAATTTAGACAATAATGTACCACCTAATGAATTAAAATTTGTTACGCAGGAGCTACTTCAACTTTTCTTAGAATACATAAATCACTCTCTAGCAGTCACAATTTTAGTGTGATCAAAATGAAATATAGTATCTGATATGATTTTAGCTTTTGCAAGGCTAATTTTATTATATTAATAATAGTAGGTCAAAAGGGGGGGGGGGTCATAGAGAAAGAAAAAAACACAAAATAGAAAATATCTTTCTAAATATTTGAACAGTCAAAAAATGTATGAGAAGTAAAGTTGTAGAAAATCATGTTTGCTAAAATTCATTACTTAATCATTTTTCTCAAACTCTAATGTGTACAGAGATATTTAGAATTTTAATTTTCAATCTTAAATTGTAAACATTTCTGTAAATATTAGAGTAATAGAAAACATGATAAGTAACAAAATTATAGTAAAACTAATTTTCTACAACTTTACTTCTTATTTTTTATTTTTACTCACGTTATATAATGTTCGAATCCAAGGAACTGTTTCGAATTATAAATAACTATAAATAAAATTGAAAGAAAGTTAAGTGTTATCTCTTCATTTCACTGCATTGATGGTTGTTTTACCCTGACACACATAAAACAATTTAATAAAACTATAATAATGGAGGTATTTGTTTTTTTAATTATTCTTCAAACGATTCAATTTAAAAAAACGATTAGAATAAACCAGCATGATTTAATTTTCATTAAGAATCAACAAAACAAAAACACAGTTTAAATACATAAATTCTATTATATCGTCCATATCGATAAAAATCAAAAGATAATCTTCAGTGAAAGAGAAAAAATGTTCATCTTTCTTTCCTTGTTGCATAATCAGAAAGTATGTATATAAACATTTTGTTTGAAACACAGGTGGATACCAATTTCTCTGTAAATACTATATTTAATAAAAATTGATTTCATGAGATTGAACTGACGTTAAAGTTCACATTTTAAAACTTCATTTTTTTTACTCGTACTATTCTATCCACAGCTAAAGTTGGATTGTTTTTTGAAATTTTAGTAGTCGATTTGTGCCCAATTCATTTGATTTTTGAAAAATGTTTTGATTGAAAGTTATTTGTTATGAAAATACTAGCACCCTTTATTCTAAAACGTCGATTTGCCTGCAACTTTAAACAGAGCTTCTATATAACTTAAAATGAAAGTACCTTTTCGAGTTTTTAGTGATTCCAGCAGAAAAGAGTTGCAAAGGTGAGATTTTGGGTTGCCAATAGGTATTTTGTATAAAATAAATGGGCATACATTAGCATTGATCCTACCTAGTAGATGTCAAAAATTACCATATGTAAAATTTATATATATATATATTTATGGATATATATATATATATAAATTTTACAGATGGTAATTTTCGACATCTACTAGGTAGGATCGATGGACATTTGAAGAAATTTTTGCAAAATTCTAAAGTCCATACGAGACCAATAGTCTATTTCCTTTCAGGAAATTCGCTAAAAGATCTGATTTATACTAGTACATTTCTATCTTTCAAAAAGTATTGGAAATGTATTCTTCATTTTTATCCAAACATCTATTTCTCAAAATATCAGCAATTGCCAGATTTTGTACACCCAGTATTTATATTAATTCAATTCCATTAATATATTCTATTTTGGAACTACTTTTTAATTTTTACTATCAATAAATTTTCATTTGAATTATTTATTACGTGACATTTATCTAAAATTTATTTATTTTTTTTATTATTATTAAGTATTTATATTTAAAATATTAGTCTACTGATTTATTAGAGCACAACCCGTATTTACTTTTTATCAGTTTAATTAAAGAATTAATTCAATTAATGTTAAACAAGTTAAGAAATTTGCCTTATTGTTAGATAAATCAAACCAATGCTGTATCTAATACATACTTTAATCTAAATAAATCAAAATAGATTGTCTAGTGGTTATGAAATTTAGGCTTCTAATACCTAAAGAAACGGTTTTTTTAAATTCATATCTCTCTGTCTGTATGCCCGAGCTATTCACGGCAACGAGTAAGCCGAAATATTCATCAAGGAGAATAGAATTTTAGGACAGAGAAATTTTATAATATAAAAATTTCAGGTTGAAACTGTTAACCGGTAAGGGACGTCACGCAAAATTATTGCATTTTTGACTCCTCCCTCCCCATTCGTCACGCTGCATCAAATTTTTGTTAACCTCTTACCTAATAATACGTTACAAAACGTGATCCGCCTTTTAAATGACTGATATTTTTTAGGTTTTTATGATTATTAGTAACATACAAAAATTAGTAATATAAAATTATTTTTTATGCTTTGGCGGTTTTTAGTACCTACTTATTATGAAGACGTAGTAAAGTTAGTCATGAACGTCGTATTCCAAGATGGCGGCTTTAGTCAGGCTATATTTCAACAATTCGTTATACCTAAAATACTATAAATATAAATTTTGAGTCGTAAAAAATGGCTTTGAAATTTTTAAGGTTGTTCAAAATTGTTTTATCCGCGGAATCCACATTATGCTCCCATAATTTCACGATAGGTGAAAAATTATTAAATCCAAATCATGTTATTTTTGTTGGTAAATCTGCAGAAATTGTAGAAGGTTTATTTTAGATATACGTATATATTTTATAATCCAAGATAGGAATAAAAAAAATCGTATTTGGAACCTTCAGTAGCCCGCCAGGAGATTTTCAAAGCACGTGAATACAGATGCGAAGTACACCAAATATGTAAAGCCTTCTTTAAATTTGATCAGTTTAATTCTGGCTTGAATAAAAATTAAAACAAACAATTTATGCGCCTCGAGTACTGGGTCGGTCTACGCGATTAATGTAAACTAAGCATTGTAATCTGAACAACATCATAATTTTAATATGAATGGATAAAAAAATGAATTACTTATGTAGGTCTGTTATGTCTATCGAAATATTCAAATCATGGGATAAATCCATACTAACTGCATTGTTCTTTTTATATACTAGGATTACCATTTAAAAATAAATAAACTGATGCAGTGAAACCTTGGTAAGGCGAACTTCAAGGGAGACGCAAAAAATCGAGTTATAAAAGTTTAAGATAGATAGATAGATTGTAGAGGCTGCCCTGAACGAACTACACTTCGGCCATAAGGTCCATTGTGGTGCCTAGGATGTGAGTGACGTGGAAGGAATTTTAGTGTGTAGACCAGGAATTGGTAGGATGTGCGACTGGAGCCGACTCTGATAGGAACTATGCCGATATTCATCTGGAGTTCGTGAAGGACTCTGCAGAAAACCTTCACAAGCATAGCCAGTTACTTCGTCTTGTCCATACGCCGACAGTTTAGTCAATTAACCGCCCCCCTTTTTTTTGTCTTAATAATTGACAAACTGCCGATGTCGGGATTCGAATCCATATCCTCCCAGTTCCAAGTAGACATAAGGAGTAGAGTTTATATAATCTCACTATATAAGGTAGTAAAACACAACTACGACAAAAAATACACTTAAAGTCAAAAAACAATTTCCTTTCTATGCATAATTTCATTTGTCTATGGAATTTTTTACAGGAATGTTTTCATTAAAAATTAACTTTTGACTTGAGAGCTTTTTTATGTCATAATCGGTTTCTCGCATTAAACCTATAGCAGTTTATTTATCAATGAATCCACATGTTTATGAGAAGATTACTAATATGTTATATGAGCAGTTGAACCCCGCTTAAATGTACTCAAAGTGCTGCTGATAATCATTTATTAATGTAAATAAATGTATTAATGTTGAGTTTAAAAATCGTTCACAAATAAATATTTGAAATAATTACAAATTTTTATATCCTCGAGGATCCTTATCTTTACTTATATATTTTATCCAGTAACATTAACTTTGCGATATATAGATATAAATAAAATTAATGGTTTTAATGGCAAGCCTAGTAACTATTATAATTATTTTTCTGTATATATAACTACAAGGTAAATATAGCTAGATTATAATTAGTCTAGCCACCAATAGTTCGGATCTGACTGATGATACATTATTGTAGTTTTGATTTGAAATTAGGTTTTACTCAGTATTCGACGATCGATATCACATTAATTTATGATAGATCGAATTACACAAATTTTAAACAAAATATTTCCATAAATTTTCATCTTGTTCGATATGATTTTTTACATATCTATAGTTGCAATTATTGAAGTTAATATAATTATCATAAAATAACAAGGTTATTTGTACTTATGTACGCTCGTTAGAAGTTATACTTGTTTGTCGTAACTATAATATAATTTTATTTCGCATAAAAATAATATATGTAAGGTGGAAAAACGATAAAATGATCGAAGAACGACATTAAATACAATTAATGAATGAAGTTAAATTTCAAATTTTGCCCCAATTCCTAGAACAATTATTTGTATTTTCGTAAATATCTCCGGGATATGGAGTCAAAAATATATTCCTCGTTGCTAATTTGGTGCGTGTCTTACTGCTGGATCAAAATAATTTTTTATTTTATAAATACGTATTTCGACTACAAAGTAGTCATCATCAGTATGAATTAGCATTAGGTCTGCACCACGTGCAGACCGTCACCAAATTAGCAACAAGTAACATCTCCTCGGAGAATAATTAAAATTAGCTAATTCATACTGATGATGACTACTTTATAGTCGAAATACGTATTTATAAAATACAAAAAAAATTTTTATCTAGGAAGTTGAAGCAAAAATCGAAATTTAATTGTTCTAGGAATTGGTGCAAAATTTGAAATTGAAAACATTAACCCTAATTAGTTATAACTGACGTGGCTAAAAATTTGTAGCTTAGACATTCTTAAAGTGGCGAAATATTTCAGCCAGAATGTTAGATAACCGTATTAATCATACGGAACAATTATCAATGTGATAGCTGCAGTAAAATCTGACTAGACGCATTATAATCTAACTATATTTACGATGTGGATTTACGACATATACAATTCTTATTACCGATAAAAAGACGTACTATCAAGTAAGATGCATGCTTTGATAAAATCTAGAAAAAATAACTAGTATTTGTAATAATAGAATTTATTATTAAAATAGAAAAAGTAAATATCAGATTCATAGTTTGTTATCTCTGCATCAAATATATTCGATTTGTTATAATTATTTCTCATGTGCTTTGAAAATATATTTTTTTCTCGTATAACTGCGTGCATATTCCATACAATACGAACTGACTGTTGGCAATAGTCATCACCATTCGATTAGAAATGCCACCCATGATTTTCACACGAAGATTATCATATGCATAAGGAATACAGTTGTAGAAAATCATGTTTGCTACAATTCATCACCTCATCATTTTTGCTCAAACTCAATGTGTACAGAGATAGTGAGGAATTTAATTTTCAATCTTAAACCGTCAATATTTCTGTAAATATTAGGGTAACAGAAAAAATGATAAGAAACAAAATTACAGTAAAACTTAGTACCTACAACTTTACTTATAAATTCCTTGAGATATGACAAATTTTGTGTTTCCCCCTCCCTCTAAACTCCCTTTTCCTCTTGTTCGATTTTACCCATTAACGAACTTGACCGTTTGAATACCAAAAGCGCCTCAAATACCAAATTTCATTCCGATAAAATGAAAACTGTGACCGCTAGAGTGATTACAGACCGGATCGATGGACATTTGAAGAAATTTTGACTTCGGTACGGGACCAATAGCACTATTTCCTTTCAGGAAATTAGCTAAAAAATTTTTTAAATAAATAACTGTTGCGAAGTCTTTTTTTATAAACTAAATGGTTTCGCCACAATTTGAGCTCAAACTTCTGTAATTATCAGTATGTATACCGGGTATTTAAGCTATTGACTCAATTAGTTCTTATTTTCACTTTTTTATTATTTAAGTTGAAGTCTATAATACAGAGATAATTGTTTTTTGTACCATGATAAATCAATTAACTGCATTAATGCATATATCACAAATGATTAATAGTAACCCATTGTCCATGCAACACAACGATTAATATTATTGTTTTGTTATAAATTATTTTAAATAGCTGATTATAGAAGAATATTTTATTGAATTTTAAAAAGTAAATGGTAGGAGGAGAATACAGATAGTCTCCAAAAAATTATCCACATAATAATCAGTACCTAAATTTTTTTCACAAATATTCAATATTATTCTGCAGTATATTTATTATTGTACCCTTGAAGTACTCGTGCATTACTTAAAATGGACCATAGATAACTTATTATAGTTGGTAACAAGGTTACCATAATAAATACGAGAATTGTCTGTTTAAGTTTGATATCAACAGTTTGAATACAAATTGTTCAAAACGACCAAAATAACCTTTTTATACTGGTATTTCAATACACTGTTTGAGTGAGTCATGTATGAAGTTCATTTTATAAGGTCCATGTCCCTGGTATCGCCCATTTAAAATTTTTCTATCAAACCCAGTGCTTTCAATTGTGCTACGTTTGTGATCATTTGTGCCACATGCTCTTTCGATTGTGCTATGTCTCTTCCAGAGTCATCCCTGATTTCTCTTTGATGATGCAGGGAACATGTTGGCACCGCCCATTTTAAATTTTTCAATCAAACCCAGGGCTTTCAATTGTACTACGTTTGTGCTCATTTGTGCCGTTCCTCCCATCAATTGTGCTATGTCCCTTCTATAGTTATTCCTGCTTTCCTTGGGCGGTGCTGTAGACGTGCATTCATCAAAATTCGAATTTCGATTCCGGACCAAGAGGATTATATTGTACTGGAATTGTGCTCATTTGTGCCGCATGCCCTTTCGATTGTGCTATGTCTCTTCCAGAGTTATCGCTGATTTTCCTTGGGTGGTGCTGTAGACATGCAATAATCAAAATATCCTTACGATATCCTTAAAACCATTTTTTTACCAAACGTATTTATTAATATGCTGCAAATGCGATTTTTTAATATTATGGTCGATGATGATGGATGTTACAAGATGTCCTTAAAAAAATATAAAAAGATCCTTAAAATCTCATATACCCCTTAATATACAAATTTAAAAAAAACTTAATTTCATTTATCCAATTCCCTCCAAGGTTAACCTCAAAGGTTTAAGTTTCAACTATTGTAGTACTTGTTTGCAATAGTTACCTTATATAATATATAGAACGCCTTTTTGTGTGGAGGTCGGAAAACACGCAAACCCCATCAACTCGGGGTATGCGCGATCAAGTAAAAGATTGTAATACTCAATTGAAATAGTTACATCATCGAAAACTTGGTTTAAAGGATATTGTAAAGATGTCCTATTTCCATCCTGAAATTAATTATAATCATCGTTTTTCATTATAATGCATGATTTCCGTTGAAAAAGGAGGAGATTTGGTGGGTAGATGGTAGGTTGGGTTAATTCCGAAAAATATGTGTATTTTTTTATTATTTTTTTCCGTGCCCGGTAAAGATGTCAGTGAATGCATCATGTTAAAGTGTACTATTAGTCTCCCAAAAGTGTTATGTCCCAGTGGAGCTTGTGTGTGTTGTTTTTGAGCATGGTAGAGGGGTTTTATCTGTAGTAAGACTGTGGAATATTTTTGCTACACGACCGTGATTCAGTTTGTAATCTGTGTGGGTTAAGCGCAAGCTCAATTGACTTAAGCTATTCTGAGCTCCTGCAAGTGAACAGGAGAGTTAATTCATTTTCTTATACGTTCCAAAGTAGTTCTTTTGGATTTCGCATTAGGCTACGTACTATTCATCTTAAAATCTTAATTTCGATCGTTTTATTTTAATGCACAACTTTTGGAATCGTTTTTCTACTGCTTCTAAGATTGCCCAAAGACTCCGAAGGGATCGTGGTGCTGCAATTAGTGCAACACTAATTGAAACTGTTAAAAGAAACTCCAAAATGAACACTTACTGAAATGAACTTAAGACCCAGAAGTCCCAGCTGTAGTACCAGAGCTTATTGTAAATCTTCGAAGAATTTTCTCGCTTTTCGCGGAACTAATATTAATCATTAGTCTCTCTATTTCTTAATATCTTAGTAAATATCCAAACAATAAAAATAAATAAAACTTGAACAGAATGAAATGTGTGTGTTATAAATTTAAATCTTATAATAAATGAATTTAAATTATTTTTTTGCTTCATCCATCCTATTCTTGAAGTGTCTGAAGGAACAACTGAAATAACAAATACCAAACATTTTATTGAAATGAAAAGAATGAAATTTCAAGTTCATTGGTGTTGTTATATTTTTAAAATTAAAATAAATTAAATAAAACAAAGTAATTTAAAACTTATTTGATTTACAAATTTATTTATATAATAAATATATTATCATAGACTAATAAATATAAATATAGAGCATTATTTTATTGTAACGAGTGAAAATACAAGTTCTATAAGTACAGTTATTCAAGTTAAAATGAAACAAATGTTTTGCAGATAAAATAATAATACAAATTTTACCCCTAAATCATCCAAAAGTATTTTTTAGTATAATCATGTTATGTACACGCGCAATTAAGGAAGGGATTGATTCTACAGACTCAAGTGAATAATGGTTAGTAACTTTTTTCGATTTCGCTTTAGTTTTTTTTCAATAGTCTGCATCTGTTTTTGTGAAATTTGCCATTGAAAAATAAACCTCGTATCATAATCCTATAGTAGGTAAAATAACAACTCTGTCTATTTCAACCGACAAAAGCACATATAATTTTTATATCCGATCGAAATTTTTTAGTTAGTCTTCCCAATTTTCCGATTGGTCTAGTTGTTAATGGCGCTATGTTCGGAGGGAGGTTGCTTGTTCGACTCTCAACACTAGCAGTATGTTGACTAAACTGTCAGCGTATGGACAAGAACGAAAGTAACCGGATATGCTTGTGAAGGTTTCAGCAGTTTTCTTTCACAAACTCCAAAATGAATCACCATACCAGTTCCTAGTCTGCATACAAATTTCTTGTCCTTTAGGGGTTGATAAAAAATGCCTAGAAAAACCTACTTGCCAGGATTCGACTTCCCATCCGCTACTACTACTAACTTATTGCTGATTGTGTACAGTGTGTTTTTTAAACTACACCCAATCTGGAAACAGTGTATGCATATATATCGCTGTCTATATGCAATGTACTATGATATGTTTTGCTTTTTTACACATTAAACCCAGAGGCGGGTCTGATACGTTCTCCAAATACTTGCAAAGCATCCAACACTATAATACAAAGTGTTATATGTTATTAACTATGTCTTAGATCAGTTTTTGGTGGGAAGACGTACACAGCTGAGTGCTGTTCAAGTGTAACAAAGAACGTTATATCATGGTATACTGTACATAGACAGTAGATAGATGGACTACAAAAGGTTGCTATTGGGTCTATTATTAATTTACTTAGTGTATACATTGTTATGCATTAATTAAAGTAGCTACTACACTGAGAAAACCATTTCATTTCATGTTTAAGCTATTCCTACTACAAATCTTATGATAATTTAAGACAAGAAGGTAAAGAAAGTGAATCTACCTTCAAAATAACTGTAAAGGTTACAAAAGGCTGACATATCTTAAAACAATATATAATCAGGACAATATTGCTGTAGTTATGTAATTTTGTGAGCTAACTTTCATATTTTTAAAACAGTAAAACTTTTGAAACAGTATTGAATTTCTTATTTGGATGTTATCTTTGAACCGCAAAACACTACATTTCTAACATTCTTTAACATCAAATGTTTGATATGAAAAATTATAAGATTTTCCACTAAGATTTTTAAGAACGTCATTTGATAAATTAGTTCAAAGTCTATTAATAGTTAGTAAATCTATTATATTCACAACACACATATGCTTCTATAAAATAACATTTAAAAAAATATATAAAAATAGAGAGGCCACATGTAATAACGATATGGTCGGTATGTCGGACGATGGCATGCGCCAAATTAAAATATTCCAGACAATTCTTTTTAATCCATTCATACATGCATTAATTATAAATTTAGGAGGAATATTGATTGACGATTAATCAAATATATTTACATAGTTTTTAAATTATAACAAGGAAATTGTGTATTCAGAGGCGTATATAGGCACAATTTGTTCCTTATTCATTCGGTTTTCGAAAAAATGGTTAAGATTGTAGCGAAGTCGCTTCTACATCTTGATTTACTTTAGTTTATTAGACAGCTATGTTTATTCAACTACATGCACCCTCTGATATCACGGTAATGTTTATGTCGATTACCTTGGCAACTATCAACAAAGTTATTCTGACATTCATTCAATACTTTCATTTAATAAAGATCACTTAAATCTTTCAACGTGTCTTTTAATTTATTAAATGTATGATTACTAATTATTCCATCTATATTCAACTATCATCTTTGAAGGGGAGGGGAGGTATGTAGGAGGTATGTAGCGGAGGTATGCTACAAGATCAAAGTGTTTCATGGTAAAAATACTAACAACTTTTATTTGAAGCATTTTTTCGAAAACCGAACGAATTCGGCACAAATCAGATGCTGATCCTTGTGCACCTTACGGACCACCAGAGTTGTGTCATTTTTAAAAAATTGTATACATTTTGTGCCTTATTCATTCGATTTTTCGGAGATTTTCGAATAAATGAATGAAAGAAGCACAAAATGACTATACAATTTTGAAAAAGACACGACTTAAAGTGGCTCATTCTAAGTTCTGTCGTTTTTCAAGCATTTTTATAATTTGTAGTTTACCTTTTCTTAAACAGCGCAGATGTTGTGTCATATTCAATGATGGCGTCACGTCGATATACATTTCAATAAATTCCCACTGTCCGAAGATATCTCAAAAACAGTTGGTGAAAAAAAATGGCCAAGGAATAAATTGTAGAGACCGTTGTGTTCTACAAGTTTCATAATTACTTCAAACACGATGTGACGCATAGCAGCCGAGATGGTTTCATAATAACCGATTTTCGCTACAGTGTTTAAAATGTCAACCGAAAGGTCGATGCAAATTTTCAGCTTATTACCTTCCATTTTGAAATTCAGCCTATATTTGCCTTATTTGAGTATAATATTTGGTCAGACTTACTTTAAGTTACTACCAAAAAAATTTAACGTCTTCCAATACCATTATTGTTGCCACTACTATTTCGTACTTTTTCACTCTAAATCACACAATTTACAAAACAATTATTCAAAGAGTACTTAAAAGTAACTTAAAAGTACTCTTAAGAGCCTCCCCTAAAGAAAATTCCTAAATACGCCACCATTGATATTCACTTATTCAATTGGTTAATGTAAATTTAATGCACTTGAAGTATAACTAAGTTCAATGTCATTTAGCATTAGCAACATATTTTATTTATGATAACGATAGTAATTTCTACGTATAAAATCATGAGTACATTTCAAGTTTAGAGTAACATTTTAGAAATATATAAACAAAAACATATGTCTAATGGGTGTATATAAGTACACGGTGTTCCAAAACGGTGTTCTCATACGATTCGTAGACATATCAAAAGGGACAAAAAACATTTATTTCGTTTAGCGCCTGCCTATCTTATGTTTTGCGAACGTAATTAAAATTTGAGCTATTATTATTAATAGTAATTGGTTTACACGGTTGCAAAACCAGAACGTCGTGCCCCTCATAAACAATTCTGTCTCCAGGCCCGCGCCGATCACACGCATGCGCCGATCTAAAGTTAAAGTTTGGGGGGGGGCGGGCGATGTGTCACAGACTAAAGAAAAAATTAATTAGAATAAATAAAAAATCGCATTTTCTTAAAAATTGTAATAAATTATCCATAAACAAAATTTTTAATTATGAAATTCGTATTATTTCAATTACTAAAGCACTAGAAAAGAGTATTAATCTTGGGAAAAGAATTTTTATTATTATTCTTGAAAAGCTTTCAAATTAAGAATTAGAATTAACGAAAACAAGGTTTTTTAAACTAATTAAATATTTGAATGGTCAATTTTTACAACTGGATATAAACTATTATTTAAGTTTAAAAAGTAAATAAATATAATGAAAACATAAGTTTATAAAGAACTTTATGATATCAGTATGCGAATCATTGCTAAAGATAATTGTATTCAATTGATAATTGAATTAATTTTCTGCAGATAGTTATTTTTATTCTTAATTTGAAACAAAAATATTGAAAATTATTTTGAATAATTAATAAAACTTACATCAAATCAACCATGATATCAATATTAATATATAATATATTAATATTAATATATAAAACGATGGTGATTTTCTACATCTACAACATTTTCTAGGCAGAAACGATGGACATTTGCAGAAACTTTTGCAAAATCGCTTCATCGGTGTATTCACAAGTAGACAGGCGAGAGAGTGGAAGTCTAGATTTCTGAGAAAATTTATTATTGATAGTTACAGTACAGTGCGAACAAGCAGCCACAGCGAATTGAAATACGAATGAATCGGAGCAGTTTTTTTGAGACACGCTGCACATATTTCTTTAAGTTAACAATTTCATTATGTTTATTTTTCAGAAAAATTCCTTTTTCTAAATAAATTTAGTCAACTTTAATGCTATAGGCGTCAGATTTTAAAATATTGTATAAAAGTTTTATTTGTTGATAAATAAATTAGATATATGGAATAACAAGTAAAATTAACAAGTAATGTAACAACTAACTGAGTTAATTGTTTGAATACCTAGTATAGATTGAGTTGTATATGAATGATTGAATTGTTAACAATTCTGCGAATTCGAATTATTAACAGTTCGCTTTCCGAGGGGCGAGAAAACCATTGAGTTTATGAAAAAAAATTTCAAACAAAAGTTTTTTATTTTAAAAAGAAGAAGATTTTTTGTTAACAAATTTTTATTCTATCTCTTACGGTTTCAAATATGTATATTGTCAGCGGGGGAAACATGTCCCGATTTTGCCCATTAACGAACTTAACCTTATTTTTTTGCTCTAGAATACACAAAAAAAATTTCAGATCATTATTTCTTTTCCTTCTTGAGTTATCGTGTCCACAGACAGACGGACAGACAGACAGACGGATGGACATACGGAAATGGACTAATTAGATCATTTTATGCACACCTATAACAAAATTTTTTTTCTGCGACCAATATTTTCAAGCGTTACAAAGTCGGAACTAAACTTAATATACCTTGTATATTTACATAATAGTGCGTATAAAAACATGTAATAGCGTGAAGTGCTTTTGTGTTGGAATTAAATCCTTATAGCCTTCTTAAAGAAATTTTCAATACATTAGTGCGATACCGTGCGTTTTCAGCTCTATTAATTCGGATTTATTATTTATTCTGTTTTCGAAAAAATACTTCGGATAAAAGTTGTTCATTATCAATATACTAACTTTTATTCGAAAAATCAATTATAAAATTTTGAAATGATAGAGCGACTTTTGCAGCCGATAAATAGCCGACACGTTGTCTAGACTTTTTTTGACGGCCCTAAATCTAGCTTGATTCATTCATTTATGAATCATATCTGACTGTTTCAAACTAGTAATAATTTACACAGATTAAACTTTTTTGAAGAGAATGTCTCCTGTCCCTGTGGACACTTAAGACCGTTTACAAGTTGTATTCAAAAGCTATTTCTTGCTAATTTTGTCATTGTTACAACAAAAACCTGTTATTTAATGGCTACTAAAAAAGATCTGTCAGTTGTACATGAACGACAAAAAAAATTAATAAGTTAGTTATGGACCCTTTGGCCAGCTTTGGTATCAATAAAGTAAAAGTGACTTAAGTTATGTATATAACAACAAATTAAATAATATCTAATAATACATAAACACTTTTAATCATTGATCGATTGCATGAGTGTAGTACTATTGATAGTAATTTATGTTTTAATATGTCTTAATCAAAGCATTACATTTGAAGCAGGGAAGAAAATAATAAATTCAATCCAATTACAATCATTCTAAATAAGAATGACAGTCATGCAAACTTCAGTTCCTTGTGAGTATTCTAAATTTTGAAAGAATATTATCTATTGCTTTCGTTAGTATTATATACAGAGTGAATTGAACCTGCCGCATATTAGCACACGCCTCCACTTCCTTCCACGATATACACCTCAGTTATTCACGATAAATTGAAACAAAACGAGCCAACTCGTGATTGGCTCAAAGACATGGTAAACAACGAAGCACTCAAAACAATGAGCGCATAAATAATCAAATCCGGGAACTAGAGCACCGTTGGACAACATTTTTTTATGTGTATCTTGAATGTTCTTTAGTGTCTTTCTTCGAAGATGCAGTTTCAAGTTCTACTTCTCTCTTATAAGTGCTTATAGTGAAATTTGTCAATAAATCTTTATTTTCCACGTCTATTAGTTTTATTTACTTTTAACAACACTTACTTTATTATTTGAATATTATTCTTTCTAGCTTTGTAGGCATTTCAAATGCAACAAACACTGAAAGGTCAGCATTTATAATTCATGGAACGTAACACAAACGAATCGTATCATTTGCATAAATGCATTACATCTCATTGATGTGATAATTTTATAATAGCTAAAGAAATAATAGTGTCTTAACTAATTTATATCATGCTGTGTGCAACAGACTTTTAATTGTATGAAGAACAAAAGAACACTAATTGTCATATTTATAATGCTGCAGTCGAAGCAGAGACAAGTCATCTCCGTTTGGTTTTTTTTTTTACCTCCATACACAGACCACAACGTAAACTGATAAGTAATATAAAGGCTCTGATCATAATTACGCGACAAGTTAAACTAACGTTAAAACTGTTAAGAACGATTTTAACATAGATTTTTTTGCGCGTAATCGCGACTCGCGATTCAAAATTATGTGGCTAGGTGTAACTAAGCAAAACTTAGTTACGGACTGCGCGTAAACGATTTAACCGGCATTTAAGGCGCTACGACCCATGTCATTTTTATAAATGTCAATTCATGGTATATAAGTTTAACTTTTAGCGACGGATTTGCAAAAAATACACAAACTACACTTGATTACAAACAGTTTAAAATCATTTGAAACATTTTAACTAACAACCTTGATTGATTGATTGATTATTATTGGGGTAAAAACTATTGCACTTCGACCTTATGGTCCATTGTGCTCCCCCTTCTACCTCAGTCCGACGAGATTCGCTTCTCCCATATGTTCACAATAGCCTGGAACTTGCTTATCAGGCCTCACGAAGGTTCATATATTCGGGGTGAGATGCACCGAATATCCTGTTTCTTCCTCCTCGCCACACAATCTGCACATAATAGACCCATTATGGAGTCCCAATGGGTCCCAATTTTGTCCCAATTCCTAGAACAACTATTTGTATTTTATAAATACGTATTTCGACTACAAGGTAGTCATCATCAGTTGACTACAAGGTAGTCATCATCAGTTGACTACAAGGTAGTCATCATCAGTTGACTACCAAGGTAGTCATCAGTACTGATGATGACTACCTTGTAGTCGAAATACGTATTTATAAAACACAAATAATTGTTCTAGGAATTGGGGCAAAATTTGAAATTTATTTTCAAAAAACCTAGAGTTATCATAATATCAGTCTTTCTCCGAACACAACAACTTTTATTCGGGTCATTTTTTTTCAAAAACGCTTCTTTGAAATATTTAGGTGCATTGTATAAATGAGACCCTCCTCTCCTGTATAAACAATTTCAGTTTTATATTCTTAAGAACTTGTTATTGAATGTGTGTCGAATAATTTGGTGTGAACTGCAACGTAATCCATATATGCAGACACTTTAATCAGTACATAGAGGTTCTGTGGCGCTCTAACCAAATTTATAATATTGTGTTAAGTACATATTTTTCAAATATGAATAACGTATTTAACCTTTCCCTTTCTTTCAATTTTCCTTTATATATGTACACTTGGCCACAAAAGTTGATGTCATTTTTACAAGCTTTTATTTAACTTCCAATGTATGTATGTATGTATGTTCGGGTCAAATCTTTCAAGCTGATTTAGAACCACTTCCTCTTATCCTACGGAGTTGAATTTTTACATGTTGGTTCAGCTCCGATGACAATGCATTTTTACAGGCGAGAAAAGATTGATTTGAATACAAAATTACACTCCCGTGCATAAAAATTGAACCAGTTGAAACATTATACATGTTACTGTATGTAATATTAACCATATATTTAGTAATATGTACGCATAGAATGTGACTTACTGGTTCAATGTTTATGAACGGGAGTGTACATCTACTGACAGTAATTTATAATCTGTTTTTGAAAATGCAACAAAACGCTACGATTCTTTGTAAATGAGTTTGTAATATTATATAGATTCGATTCGATTAATTTTTAGAAGTAGGTATGAATATTATTAAAATAACCTTATGTCTTAAACTTGAAATTAGAAGACTTATAGTCCTGAGTTATTCCTAAAAATCTCGTTTTCTACGAGAAAAAAAATACGAATATTATTGAAACTCTGTGAAAACAAGTTTTTGAATAAAATCGGTTTAAATCAAGGTAAGAAGAAAATGTCTCAAATAAAAAGTAATTTAGTTTAACCTATATTTTCGAACAAAAAAAAAATGTTTCCTTTAAAATACCAAAGTTTACCCAGTTGGCCCTTTAAAATTTCACCAAAAAAAGTTTGACCGGCACGATTTATAAAACCTCTCCAAAATAATTCGTTATACTAGAATATTCGAATGAAGCACTGAATAAAAACTAATTTTTGATATTTTTCAATAATTAAATAATAATTTGTGTATGTAATTTGCATAACGAAAGTACAGAAAGTTTCAACTTAAATTATATTTATCCATCAAATCCATACATATACACTCCCGTTCAAAAAAAATGAACAGACCTAAAATGTTAATTTGCTTACATTTCATAAAACTCCTCACTTTTGCAACTCTCTGTATAGTTATTTATTTATAAACAAAGATAAGTAGTATATTTTTTAAATGTGAAAAAAAAAATAGAAGTTTTATATTTTTTATTTATGTAAACATTTTATGTATACATTTACTACAAGAATAATTAAAATTGTGAGAGACTGTTTCGGTTCATATCTGATCAATTTTATGGAACGAGAGTGTACATACATACATACTACAAATAAATAAAATTGAAGTGTCTGTTTGTAATGTCAAAATAACAGCTTTTTACTAAATGCATATGAAAGTATATACCAGTTGTTTAGTTTACATCTTCGCATGGCAGATCTCCCACGAGTTTGAGAGAGTACATATGTATACATTAAGCAATGTGTATGAGAAGGAGGTCTTATAGGTTTGTTACTGTTGTATTGTGTTGTATGAGGCAATCACCAACCACTCGAACAGTTATGAATATTATTCACTGTTTTGAATAATAATATGCTTGTTTATCACACCTATAGGACCTCCTTCTCATACACATTGCTTAATGTATACATATGTACTCTCTCATACTCGTGGGAGATCTACTATGCGAAGATGTAAACTAAACAACTGGTATACGGTACTTATAACAAAAAACAATTTTTAAAATTTTTGTCTGTTTGTCTGGCAAATAGCTGATATTATGAGGAGTAACTTAGGTTTTCTTTATTTTAGAAAAAGAATTAGGGTTCCGCGCAAAAAAATTAAAACCCATGACATTGTGAACAAAATCCGAATGTTCAGCATCAGCGAAGCAGGCGGGGTACGGCTAGTCTAAAATAATCTTCATTAACAATACAAATAATGTTTGAAAAATATATTGTTAGATATGTATTTTAAACAAAATTTGAATAAAAACAATATCATTTATGACAAAAACAAATCATTAGTTCATAACTGTTCTCAAAAAGCGATACCTATATAATTTTGAAATGTAAGAATGATTTGCATATCATATCATAGTTATTGCATTGGCGGTGCGGCGGTTCCTGAAGGCATTATAGGTCATAGCAGACAATCAAGGCGGTCTTCAACGCACATTTATTCTGTCATATTATATTTCAAAATACTCCACCCATAGTGATAGGCTGTTGGTTGGAATATCTTACATGTAATTGTTATAATCTCATATAAAATTTTATATCAACTTCGTGATAAATCAAAAGACTAGTAAATACAATATTTGTTTTATATATGTTACTAGCTGTACCCGCGACTTCGTTTACGTGATTCTTTCCAATGCTTTTGTATTATATACAATGCAAAAATTACCTGCATAGCATTGGAAAGAAAATATTCGGCTATGTTTGTCTATATATAGTATACGCTAGTTCTTTCGTATTATGTCTTACGTAACCTTAATGGAAATTGACATTAGTTTTGTATTGTGACGCCTAAGTATATACAAGTATTAATATGTGGAATAAGAAGTTGATAGCAAAGTAATACTGTCAATAATATGAAAAAATTGATTCATTTACCAGAGTCATACTTGGTGTAACGGCTAGCACACTGGGCTAAAAATCCAAAGGTTTAGGTTCGATTCCTGGTTTATGAGTTAATTTTTTCATATAAATATTTAAATATAACTATGTTCTTAGTATTTCGACTCACGTGTCTGTCCTAAAAATCTTGATAAGAAGAAAGCATTCATTGCTATATTTTTTTGGAAAATATGACCTATATTATTATTATTTAGATGCCAGGTATCACCCCCCCTTCCCCTACCGTTGATAAATTTTCTATAGTGCTAATAAAATTTCAAATTCGCCCCCTTTACCTAGATCAGTTTTTTGTATTATAAATACGTATTTCGACTACAATGTAGTCATCATCAGTATAAATTAGCTAGACATCAGTATAAATTAGCGATAGACAAAAATAAAAATAAATAGAAAATTAACTAAATTAAAATATACTGGATTTAAAATATAATAAATTTTAAATTATATTGAAATTACTCTTGTTAAAATTTCTTCATTCACCTTTATTCCTGTTAATTTTACTCTTATTAAAATCAATTTTATTAATCTCAATTTCAACGGTGAAATTGTCACCAAATTAGTAACAAGTCACATATCCTGCGACAATATAAGAGTAATTTTAATAAGAGTAAAATTAACAGGAATAAATGTGAATGAAGAAATTTTAACAAGAGTAATTTCAATATAATTTAAAATTTATTATATTTTAAATCCAGTATATTTTAATTTAGTTAATTTTCTGTTTATTTTTATTTTTGTCTATTGATCTCGACTTTATATCTATTTCTAATTGTCAAAGAATCAAGTACGACTAGCTAATTTATACTGATGATGACTACATTGTAGTCGAAATACGTATTTATAATACAAAAAACTGATCTAGGTAAAGGGGGCGAATTTTTTGTTTCAAAAACCTAGAGTTCTCACTAATTATCATTCGATAATATAATGTTTATAGTGCTAATAACAATCAAAGTGCTAATAACAACTAAAGTCCAGTATCAGATTGCCTGCTACCTTTCTTTATTGTCAGTGGATACATGTACATGTGTATGGATAATTTATAAAAACAAATTTCTTCTTTTATTGTATTTTGGTTTTAATTTGGGTTAATAAACACTTTAATAACAAATACAATTTCAAAGTAATAACGCCAAAGTATATAATTCCAAAGATACGAATGCCAAAAGTAATAATACCAAAGGCGCCTTTTTCACTAAACACAATGTTAAGACATTAATTATTTATAATAATTGAATTCTATTTTAATTTGCATTACTTTCTTTTAATTAATTCTTTAAATTAATTTTTCGATGACGTTACTTGACTTTATAAAAATGCTTGCTTCTTTTGAGCGGCAAAATTCAAAATTATAATATATAGAAAAAATAATTAATCACAACATTGCCTTTTTGAATGAAATGCAAACTATAGGAAAAATCATAATATTTGTATTTGAAAAATATTACCAATATCGAAAATATCTCACGATTTTAATATTTTTGTTACAGATCATTGATTTTTCAGGGGCAAAAACAATTGAATTATTAAAATTTGAAAATCATACGGAATGTGAATGTAAATCACCAAAGTATGACTCAATGGAAGAAGCATCGGATGCTGAAGGAATTACACGACGGGATGTACCAGAGGATTATGAAGATGACACTGATCCTCAACAATTATTACAAAAGTATGTAAAAATCTATCCACTACACCTCACAGATTACGAATGTTTTAATTTGTTCAAATTAAATGTTTCAGATGTAAATGTCCATCAGATTATACTGCAGAAATAGATAATAATAATAATGTCAATTGTCAATGTGTATGCAAATCGGATAAATGTAATCAACGAAATGTTGGCAAAGAACATTTTAGTTATAAAGATCGAACGTAAGTCTTACATGTGTGTACTATATTATATAGGTTGTTTTATACTACGATGTCAATCATTAAGCAGCGGAAAAGGAAGCAAATGCCTACTATTTCAACTCAATATATCTATACCCGTTTTATACATGAAAGTTTAGAAGAAAGTTTTCAATCGCACTCCTCCCCCCCCCCCCTTGGTGAGATTTAGTGAGATTTGGTGGGACCCCCCGCCCTCATTACGTGAGATTTACACTCTAATTGTTAAAAGACTTAATTTATTTTCAGAAAGCAGAAAAACCATACAACATTTTAAGTAAAAACAGACAACAGCATTTATTTTTTTTTAAATGCGTATAATAATTTATGTTTTTCAAAAGTTGACGTTAGATTTTCAATTATGACCCCCCCCCCCCCCAGTTTAAATGAGATTTGATGAGATTTTACTGGGCCCAAAGATGCCTTCAAAAACATAAACCTTAGTTTTAATTTGAAAATAGATTTTGAATATATATACTCGAAAGAGTGATATATGCTACCGTTGATTTTTCAGCGGGTTTCATTTGATAACAATAATAACAATATTTTTTGCCTACAGGTGTATACAATTACAAGAATGTGAACGACCATTTTGTTTACATGGTGCATATAAATCAGCATTTGGTTTATGTCCAAAAAAAGAAGACAAGATAAGACTGTACAGTGATATAAATAATCGTACAACTCATTCACATAGAAAGCGAAATAAATATTAATTAATGGAGATAAATAATTGTATTAATGTAATTAAATAAATAACATAAACCCCACCAGAATAAATATATAGGTATAGCTTATACAAAATTTGTTACAGTCGAATAGCTGTTTTACACTAGACAATTTATTTTACAAGAAATGTTATGCAATTCTGTATAGTGAATTTCTTTTCTTTTAAATTGAAAAATTAAATTAAAAAAGTTAATCTTGATTTTATATACTATCAACTACGTAAGTGGCGTTCTTTTTTTTAAAAATTTTGCATTCAAATAGGTAATACCATTTGATTATTAATCCATTTGATTATTGAAAAAATGACTCGGACAAAAGTTGTTCGAGAACAGAAACGATTCAGCAAAAATCGGCTGCAAAATTTAAAGAAAAACGCCAGTTTTGAGATATTAGAGATCATTTTCTTTATATTTCTATGGTCGCAACATTCTGTTATTTATAATCACGATCGGAAGGAATTATATCGGATGTTCAATATAAAGTGTTATGAATTTTTATAATGAGACCTATTTGTTCTACAAAAAATTGTTTGATATAGAAGTTTTATGGTTTTGAGGGAACATTAACACACGATAGCAGTAGTGCAAAGTATGGAAGTTACACTTTATATCCAACACCCGATATAACCTATTAGAAAATAATGTTTAAAAAACAAAATAATAACTAGTCTTATCTTTTAATATGTTTATGTAAATTATAAACTAAAATTTTTGCAATCTTATATAAAAGGATTGTTGAATTTTAATCGATCAAAAGCTTTTACAATCTAAATTTATAAGTTACGTTTAGATTAGAGTGATTATAGTTAAATGTGTTTTGTTCAGTGTTGCCTACTCGAAAACAAATCTTTAATAATTATATCTGTCAAACATTTATTTTTTCAAAAATCTGGAGAACGTGAACTTAAGTAGAGTATGTATGTGTATATGCGATCAATTAAACATCTTATACACTCCCATACTGAATCATTGGAAAAGTTTTAATGTGGCGCATACACTTTTCTAAATGGTACCCATAAATTATAAAAGATACCACAGCTTTTATCTAAAGCTGGTTCTACATGATGTTACGAATGCTCGCTCCAACGTTGGATCGAAAGTTTAGACAAGTAAATTCGACAATTGATTCGAACTCGAATATTTGATCCTATACATATGCAGTTTGGTTCAAACGTTTGTCCAGTTTCAACAATGAACGAGGATGATAACGATGTTGCTATTTCTGGCGCTGCTGTGGATGTATTGTCTTGCAACATATTAATAGTGAGGCGAGGATCCCCTACCTACCCAAGTCTGTCCTTTCATATGAACGGCTAGTGTAGCCGTTGAGTCGAACCAACGAACATTTTCCTTCAAGCGTAGGTGGAATCCCTTTGGCTCGGTGCAAGAATACCAACATCGACCGGAACATGGCCACACAATGTGGCGAACCATCAAATGTCCAACGTTGGAAGGTTTTCGTAGCATCGTGTAGAACCGGATTTATTCAAGGCCAATTGTGTAAGAATATAATAAAGGTAGAGCTCCATTACGCCTCCAATGTTGATACCAACGTCTGAAGCTGCAACGCTTGTTCTAATTCGATTTGTGAAACGAAAATCGTGATTGTCACTTATTTTAATTTATCATTAAACTAAGTTATCTTAAGTCAATGATGGAAAAACTTTTTTGGGAACGGGCCAAAAAAAAAGAAAAACGATTAGCGAGCAAACGATTAGCAATTCATTTTAAAAATTAGAATTTAAAAACAATATACAAATATTAAATTCAAATATTAAAGTGATAAATGAAACTGCAACTGCATTTTTAAAAGTTTCTTATATATAGATTTCGATCTGCAATGTACTAATTCTGAGAATTGATGCTAAATAGTAATCTGCTAGTCTATTTCTAATAAAATTGTTCCTAAGGTTCATGGTCGATAACACTTGTTCACATGATGTAGTAAATAAATATATTTATAAAAAATGCCAAAAATTCGTCAAAATTTTTATTTATTGTACCTGTTTCTGCAACCTCTGTTTTCTTTACTCAAAATCTACTTTTTAAACGGAACGACTTTTCGTTGAAACATTTTTACATGCGATGCACCTAACAGTTTTGGCTTAAATAGGGTAAAGCCGCGAGAGCTCTTATTATTTAATAAGACAATAAATCTATAAATAAAATATGCTAAATCTGTAAATATTTTTTTAATTAGAAGAATCAATTAATTGTGTTAAAAAACGAGTTGAAACAAGAGTTGCTTTCAGTGCTACATGGAGGCATATATCCACTTACATGCAAGGCGTTAATTGTAGAATTGTACGGATTAAAACAAAAAATGTGGAATTCGCTTTGAATTAATGAAATTCTAATAATAACTCCTAAGAAGGCAACACTGGTCGTTGTATAAAATCGTTTTTAATAAACAGGCACCATTCACATTACCATTGGTGAATTAATTGTATTTAAAAATTGCTTTAAAAAATATTTTAATAGATTGATTCTTATTTATTCAATTAATTTTAGATAAAAAATTTTAATTAAAGTTAACCAAAAAGTATAATTTTTTTACAAGTACGTAAAATATTTAACCCAACCTGTGCATTAAATATGCTATTCGTATTAGAGCAAGAACTTACAACATTTTACTGTGCCTATGCAGAATTTATATATTTTATAAAATACATATTACGACTATAGAATCGTTAGAAGCTATAAAATACTAAAACAGAAGTATCCTGTAAGAAAGGCGAAATAATGAAGGCTTCATGTTCATTTTTACAGATGTGTTTTGGGTTGTTGGGTGCAATTCTGTATGAGGCATCTTTTATAACAACCAATAGTCTAAGAGCTATATAGTAACTGGTAGATTAACGGTATTTCAGTACGGTTCATATTCACTTGCCTTTCATGGAATGGAAATTTCGAATCTCGACCGGTAGTTCATTTAGGAACTTACATGTTTTGTTAAAGTCAGTATATGTTCACAATACAGGGAAAACTACGATGTTAAATGACGATTTCAAATTGGTTAGAAAATTTAATTTATGAGACATAGTTTGTAACAGACACTTAAATAAGAAAAAAAATGTATATTCATTATGTCAATTGCATTACAATTTATGTCAAGGAAAGGGCCTTGGTTTTATTAAACAGATAATGGAATACATCAAAATAAGATTAAAAAAAAGTTCTGTGATCATAGGTCTAAAAATGCTTTATTTTACAAGGATATAGCCCAAACCTGTAAGCATGCCTGATGCTAATTAGCTTTTAGACTACAACCTTTTTTAATTAATATATATAATTAAAACTCGATTGGTCGGACTTTTCTTTGATTTGAAACCGGCTTTATGTTCACAGGCATGTTTTCTATAAAATACATGGATTTATTTATGCTCTATAAAATTTCTGTTCTATAATATATTTTATTGTAATTATTTAGATTAGGTACTCGTTACAAAATTTCTTAGGCAACTTGTGACCAAATTTTATTAAATTGTTTACGTATATCGAGTTAAACGTTCTTTCAATGTTTCCTCATTAATATATATTAATTTTTATTAGCAAAGACACTTCTTAAAAAATTTAAAAATTGTCACAAGTTTCCTATAATTATTAAATCCACAAAATAGTAATTATTAAAGTAAATGATAAATATTTTTAGTTGTAATCTGATTGCAAAGCCAAACTACTTAAGTCAATTTATATATTTCTTTGTGTTTTACAATCATTAATTTGTAGTGTTCATTATTTTTTTAAATAATTATTTTTGAATAATGATTTATTGATTAAAAATGTAATTTAATAATTTTTGTAAATGATTATCGTCAGTGTAAATGTTATAATTTTTGATAATATAGGAATATTTTAAATTTGTTGTTTTATTTATTTGAACTTTAATCCTGTTATGTACTGCCAAATTCAAGCATAGACGCCTACCGTACAATGTTTTACAAGAAGATTAGATATTATTTTCAACGTTTATTTTGGTGTTGCTCTCGTGATGTTTAAGTGTTGCTCTCGTGATTTTTCCTTTCCAAGGCAATTTTAGTGTCATTTACAAAAAAAAATTTCGACATAAAAATAAAACGACTAACCTTGCATATTATAAAACGCAACGTCCAACGATGTGTACTGACTGACTCCGCACAGTAACCAGACGGCCTGCCATTAATAAATAATATTTAACATTGATTCTCTATTGGAAAAGCATTCCAACACAGTCTGTATAATAAAAACCTCGTACGTAGTAATAAATATATGCTCGTTACATATAAAACTTCAATTAGACTTTTGGCGCCATCTAGTTTCACATTATTAAAACAGACAGAAGAGGATATTGTGGTATGTGTTCTTCCAATTCCCAAGTTCTATAATTTATGTATGATTAAATATACGTAGCTTATAGCTAGATGTCGTTAAAAATGTTTATTAGTACAGCAAATTGCTCGTAGGTACTGCTCACAATTAGATAAAATAAAGTCTAGTCCTTCTATTTTATCCACATGAAAATAATAGACATAAAACTAATAAAAAAAAGGTTACATCTATCCCCAAGTAAAATTCGATGACAGTAAATAAGAATCATGACAGTGTTAAACATGGCAGTCTGAAGTTGTGAATAAAGTTTTTATTAGTAATTAAGTTTAGTTTAAATGAAAATTATATAGTTATACAGAAATTTAATAAAATAAAGTATATTATGTTCGTTAGTTTAAAGTTAAGTGATACTTCGTCGTTGTGAAGTGTTCACGGTGTTACGTTAATAAATAAGTGTTGTTTATTTTTCTTGTGATTATGGAAAGTTCGAATGATGATAACAGCGATACCGAATTAGATCCACGAATTCAAGTATGAAAAATTTTCTTTGTTTAATTGATATGTTTACAGTAAACATTTAGTCACGATTCGTCACTGTATATACTTAATAATAATTTTTCTTTTCAGATTGAATTAGAAAAATTAAATACCGCAACAGATGAAATTAATCGATTAGAAATTGAATTAGATGTAAGTTCACCCGAAAATTGTTAATATAAGTTCATTAAACACATCTATATCTGTCTCTGTTTCTTGTGTTCAATGAACTTGGTTTTTTTGAAGAAATAAGAAATTACACACAGGTGTCTAAACGAAAGTTTACATTTTTAGGAAGCAAATACAACATTTCGAATGTTGTTAAATGAATCGACAAGACGGTTAAAATTGTTGTCGAAAAAATTAGGTGGGTGTATTGAACGTGCAAGACCTTATTATGATGCATTAGAAATTGCAAAGCTTGCTCAAATTGAGTGTCAAAGAGCTGCTGTAGCATTTCAAAGAGCAAATGGTAAGTTTATAAATTGGGCTATAAATATAATTCTAATTTATAGTTATTTGTTCTAAATAAAATGATTGCGAAATTTCGTGATGAGTTCCTTGCGTTCCTAATATAAAATAGATCATAACACTGGCTCTTGAGGGTGAAAAGAAACTAGTGAGTTGTAGTTGGCATTCAATAGTTTGTACTGAGTATAGTAATTTTGCATATAAACACATACAATTATGTTTAACTAGAAAAGAAAACAATAATTTAGAAGAAAAATGTGTAATAAAATTTAAATATCACAAATTATAACAAATTATATTATTGTGTATTGCAAAAACGTAAACTGAAGATAATTTTTACGTAGAAGGCTAAATTTAGGCATAAAATTTAGCCGTCTGACGGATCAAAGGTTTTTTCTTCACCCGCAAAATATCCTCGTAGCACGCTAATAATTTTTATATTCTCTGTTTTGCAACAGAAATGCGCTTTTCGTTGGAGTTTATGTTTTCTAAAATTTGTAACCCTTATTCAATTGAACTAAGGCCTCCTGTCAAGTTTGCTACCGTCTTCGGATTAAATTGGGTATAAAGAATCGGGCTATTTAATTCCTAGCTCTTGCTCATGCATTTCGAAGAGCTCATCGAAACAACTACCAATATTATACCACTGTATTCATATTGGTTATTTACAATAAGGATAACAATTGTAAAACGCGTTGGTTTTAATTTTCAAAAATGTTATTTGATATTGAAGTAAATATAGATAGGAATACGCTTCCTTAGCTAGATAAAATGACAGTGGAAACCATATCATTTTAGGAAGTAAATTACAGTTTTTTCTGAACAAATCCTCTGAATATGTATTCTAGAAAAAAATTAACTGACAAAAATTGTATGAGATATCTCCCACCAATATGGATCTTTAGAAAAGTGTTTTCTCTTTAACTTTCCGATTTTACGACTAAAATGTTTTGAAAATGGTTTGGGAATAAGATAAGTATTTTTTACATGTGAATGCTTTGAAGACGAAAGGATATATCGCTTAAAAAATTATTGGGTATATTATTGGGCTAAAATCTATTATCAAGTTATTTATTTAATGAACCTGATTATCTACTTCCATCTCCATCTCTTAATTTTATTCTGAAAACTAATGAATAAAAGAAAATTTTAAAATACAAAGTTGTATCTTAATAATTTTCTTACTATTGTTAAATAACTTGGGGCCTCACATAGATTCCACGAAATTCCTCTAACTTCAAACTTAGAGGAAAATCGAAAAACTTAGTCCTTTCCTTTTAAAATCTTATAATTAGCAGTTTTAATATAAAAAATTATGAAAACTTGAGATATGAACTGACTTAATTATCATTTGATTCAATCTAATATGAACTGACTTATCTAATTCTTGAATTTTAGTTATATTATAATAAGCTATGTTTTATATTAAGCCATTTTCTTATCAAATTCTACAACTATCATGCCAAATAGAGAATGTGAAAATTTTGGCAATCCAAATGGGTCTCGGATAAACCTTATCTAGGATTTATATCTTATAAACTATTCATGATGGAACTTTCAAATTTGAATTATACCCACCTTCTTAAGAAAGTATACTAATGAACTTTACACTCCATGTAATACGAATAGGAATACACGAGTTTTTGATCAGATGGTCATGAATACAAGTGGGGGGGGGGGGGGTAAGGTGATCGATTGGTGTTAATATAGAAGAAATTACATAATATAATTTGTTCAAAATTTTTCACAGTGAAATTAAATGCGTAACTTTGGGCGTAGCAATATCCCGAGTTTTTTAATGTATGTTATAAATACTCGAATGCTCTAGAAATTATTTTGGTTTGTTGAGGACCACAACATCGTTTCATAACTTTTTGCACTTCACTAAGTTTAGAAATTTGTTTTCTTCAAAATTAGTTGATTATTGGTGATTAGAATGAGAATAATAAGAAATTAATTGATGAAACGAATATTTGATATAACACAATTTTAAATGTTTAGAAATTCATGCTGCAGCGAAAGAAACCGTGGCATTAGCTGAACAAAGATTTATGAGTAATCAACATGAATGGCAATTTGATAATGCATGGCAAGAGATGTTAAATCATGCAACAATTAAGGTTAGTTATTTATTTATATATTTATTATATAATGAAATTAATTTTATTATTATTATTTATATTAATTGTTTATTACTTTTTTTAAATGTTAATTATTTCAACAATTATTATGGAATTCATTTGTCAACATGTGGTTTGCCACTTTTTATTTGATAAAATTAAATATCAGCAATAATACCTCTGTTTACGTAGAATATAGAGGTATTGTTTTCGATGCTGAAAATCGATATTGAGATTTTACCGAATCTTTACGTTTTGAGATTTCTTGTCACCAAAAAACAAACTTTTGGCCATTGTGTGGTCTTGTGTGTGTGTATCTGTATGTATATGCACTCCCGTTCAAAAAAGATGAACCAATCTGAATTGTTAATTATCTGACTATTTATAAAAGCCCTCCCTTTTGTTAGTCTCTGTATAATGTATAATGTTATTATTATATTCACCAAATATAGTGTTAAGCAATAGTGAACTTTGTTTATTGTATTGATATTAATGTATATATATAACCTTTTTTAATTTTGAATGTAAAAAAATAGTGTTTGGTATAGGAAGAATAGGCACATGAGTATCAAAAACAGTTCTCTCGTAATTTTTTTTTAATGAATTTTTTCTATATGCTAGGCACTGATTGTAGTTACGCATTTTGCTGGTCTCAATTTTTTTATAGCAAAATTGTTTAATAAATTTCAAAACATTGTTGTTTTCGAATGGAATAGTCGTAACCAATATGTTGTTTGGTTACGACACAAAAAGCCAGCCGTAGCATCAGAGCTCATTGTTAATCGTCACTTCTTAACAAACATTGATGTCAAAATAATGTTACTAATCTTCTGACATATTACTTAAATGTCACATTAAGTAAACGCTAGCCACCTATGTTAGTATGTCATAACCGAAAGGTAAACATACTTAACAATGGATACAAAAACACAAAGTTTACAAAAACAATTAAATGCATGTCAATATTCTTTTAATTGTTGTCATATTCTTAGCCTCAGTTTCCTCTCATTTTCATATTCAACAATTACATTAGATTTGATTTATGAAATTGATTCATTGATGTTCTCTCTTAAAAAAATGTAGGCATGAGTAATGGTACGGAATCCTAAATAAAAATGTATATTATATATTGTGTTCGATTTGATGTGAATAAAAGCGCCTTGAAATAGTTTTCATATGAACAATATAAATTGTACAGTCAGTGACCAAAAGTGGTGTATAGTATGCAAATGCATATGTGTATAGTATTCAAATGAAAACGATTTGTGCCAAACTATTCGGTTTATGAAAAATATTTCGAACGAAAGTTGATCCTTATAAAAATTCAAACAACTTATGTGTCAAACACTTCTTCGAAAACCTAATAGTTTCGACCTAAATCGACAATAAACATTTGCATAATATACACCATTTTTGGTCACTGACTGTACATATGTTTTGAGCAATAATTATATTACTTTATTATGTTTATTATTAAAACTAGCTGTTTCCCGCAACTTCGTTCGCATTTATATGACAGCTAAATATATATGTATAGCTATCCCCTGCGGTTAAATTTAAATTAAATAAAAACAGATTTAAAAAAATAAATTATTTAAAAAAAAGTCTCCTTCGAGTAGGATTTGAACCAGCGACCTATGGATATCTATATCTATTGAATATATTTTTTCTAATTTACAAATATCAATATTTAAGGCTTACTATGAATTGTAGCGTAATGCTAGATAGCCTATAACCTTCCTCATAAATGTGGCTATCATACACAAAAAGAATTTTTCAAATCGGGCTGGCAGTTCCAGAGATTATTAAAGCGCGTTAAAACAAACAATAATACTCTTCAGCTTTATTATATTAGTATAGATAGTTAAGACTATTGAAAATTCAATAGTACAATCACACTCTTTTCTAGATATAAAATTATATCTCTCTTTCATGTTTAATATTATCACGCTAGGAAATTGCCCCCTCCTCCATTTAACACCAGTTAATACATACACTATAATATGTGACATACACGAAAATTTTAAATAAGTATTCGTCACACTTATATTGCTATACGTCTTCCATGTTTAAAAAGTTTAAGCTCTTTAATGATTGATTTTTCCTGAAAGGTCCCCTCACAAACCTTATGAAAATTGGCTTACGGTGAAATTGGCTCAACTTTGCATATGTTTTGTATTTCGGCGTCCTGAACAAAAATGTCCTTGGGCGCGAGATCGTAAAACCCTTCCTGAGAGGCCTTAGAAATTCTAGTTCTCGGGTCTGAGTTCTAGGCCAAATTCTCTCCCTATGCCGTACTTTTTTTAGCACGGTCGACAAAAATATTTTATTATTAAAAACAACTAGCCGTGTGCCCGATAGAATTTTTCATCGAGAACATCTCATGAACCATCCGACTTTTCTCAAATTTAAAAAGCCTAAATATCAACTTGCATGATTTTTACTCCAAAAATGAAGACATTTTTAATACAAACTTTTGTTCCTTATTTTACCCCCTTATGGGATGAATTACTGATGCTGATACAACTGATTGTGTGGTAGTATATCATTTTTTGGTGCCATCTTGTATATTTCTTTAGATAGCTGTATCTCTATATTTCTAATCTAAAGTGGAAAATACATTAAAATTAAATTCACTACACTTCGAATGTTTTTTGTTAATATATTTTGAAATATTATTAACCCAAGTCAATTTTACTCTAATAGTTCTAAAACCTTGGCAGCTGAATTTGTATGTAAATTTGGTAATAAAAAAGGAACGATTTTTCCTTAATATATTTTCATATCATCAACAATTAATCTACCTTAAAAATCATTGAAGCATTTTGTATGTATAAACGTTTTACGGCCTTGGTAGAAATATTTGTCAAGCGGGTTAATGGTGTAAGTGGAGTATATGGGGTGCTTATTAACTATGGTAAACATTGGTTATTTAAAGGAGTAGACATTGGATCACCAAACGAAAGAACACGTGTGTTGGGATGTCAAAAAATGACGCACTCAATGGTTTTTTTAAAGTTATCTAATGATACTAAAATTAATCCACTCTCCTACCTGCCCATTTGATTACGTTTGTGAATTGCACGATGTAAAAGATTGCATACGGTATTTCTTTCTTTAATGCGGTATCTATTTCTAGAAATGTGATTGCCAGAAAATTTTGGATACGATCGAATATACTCGAGAAATACACATCGCAATGAAAAAAGAAAGAACGCGCTTTTGCTATTTTTCTCTGTATAACTCATATTTGAAAAAAAAATTGGGAGCTCCCACTTAAAGTTTCAAAGTTCCAATCTTCGCTTGCAGAAAAGTGGGACGGCCTAATTTTAATACAACTTAAAGTTGATCGGACACATGTATAGGTAAAATCGGCAAAGTATAGATAAAAATCTGAATTTTTGATGTTATTATTTGTTAACTCGTACGTATAAAATAATGTTTTGAAAAAAATCTGACGAAGGATTTTCATGTAATTAATCAATAAAAATTGGAATTTTAACATGTTGTGAATAGCAAATGTTGAATGAACGCATACATTTTCGATAATGTTGCTCCACCTTCTATAGATTAAAAAGTAAAAGACTTCTATTTTTGTAAATTAAAGTCTGACGAAGGGTTTTGTAAATATCTTAATTAAAAAGATAAAAAATTCACGAAAATTTTCGTCCGTCATACTTGAATAGAGTCAAAAGACGATTATTTATTATTTTTAGTAATTAAATAATTACATAAATCCGATTACTAGTGATGTTAGACGCTATCTAAATTTAAATAATTAATTTACAGATTAAAATTTTTAATTTCTGTTTATTATGAAATGTACTGTACTGTCCGGTCAACCTTAAAACAAGTGAAAATAACTAAGTTAATTGCTTAAATACCCGGTATGTACTGAGTTATGAAAAAACGTTTCAAACAAGTTTTTTATTTAGAAAAAAAGAATATTTTCTGTCTTTAAATTTTTGTTCGGTTTCAAAGATGGACAGTTTTGCTCATTTTGCCCAAGCATGGTCCAATTTTGCCCATTCAATCGAACTTGACCTTACTTTCTAGTTCTAGAACACACATACAAAATTTCAGCTCGATATCTCCTTTTTTTGAGTTATAGTGTTTAAAGTTGTTTTGGATCATTTTATAAACACCTATACCAAATTTATTTTCTGCGATCAATATTTTCAACCGTTACAAAATCGTGACTAAACTTAATATACCCTTGTATATATTATATACCGGGTATAAAAAATATTGTAAACGTTCTTTTACGTTATTTTATCCGTCGTCTTCGTTCCCGAAATATATTCAACGATTATCAAACTCCTCCGGGCACTCTGTATACTGTAGGTATAATTGTGGCGTGATATGTTTCCCATTCTTCTCCTCTACGGCCTTCATCCACTAAACGTTGTTGAAGTAAAATTATATTGGTTTTCCTTGAAAATGTTTTTTTTTTTCTAAGAAAATATTTTTCTTGTCGATTATATAAATGTTTAATTTATGATTAATATACCAACACGTATATTACGTAAATTGAATTGAAAATTAAATGACCAATATCAATGACCCGCCGCCCTTGTGAGTGAGTTATTTTCTATATATATTATATACATACTAAAAGTATTCTCATTTTTTCAACCAAAAACAAAAATGTGAAAGGGGGAAAGTTTCGCATACAAAAAGTAGTGATATCCCAGCAAATACAAAAATGTTCGCCTTAAAAAGTAATTAAATTTATGTAAGGGACAAGTTGTTTAACAAAAGATTGTAGATAATATAGAATAGCTCTCTTTGTATTAGAAAAGTCGAAAAATGTATGAGATGTAAAGTTGTAGAAAATCAACTTTACTTCAATTCATTACCTGTTTATTTTTTCTCAAACTCTAGTATATACAAAGATGTTTAGGATTTTAATTTCCATTCTTAAATCGTAAATATTTCTATACATATTAGAGAACAGAAAAAATTAAAAGAAACGAAATTGGTAGTAAAATTTATTTTCTATGACTTTGATTCTTATACATTTTTCGATTTTTGTAGTATTAAGAGAGATATACTAAATTTTCTGCTTCCCCTCCCTCTTAACAGCCCTTTTTCCTTGTCCAATTTTGTCCATTAGCGACGTTTTTGAGAATATATCCTAGAATATTGATGATCAGTCAGTAAGTCCACAAAATGTCGATTTTTAGGGTTAAATATCTTGGACACTGTAATGTTTGACATTTTGTAACTACCGTTAGATGGGGGATCGCAAGCTACTATTAGATCTTCATAGCTATTTTGCTTCCTGAGATACAGAGGCCTAAAAACCGTCTCTAATCCTTCCTGTAATTAGTTCGGTAGGCACCTGTGCTTAAACTTGGCCTAACGCACTACCGTGCTATTTGATACGATATTTACAGTAGGAAAAAAAATTAGGGTGATGGATTTTAAAAAGTAAGGTTGTATTTTTTCGAAAAAAATAAGATTATTCGAAAAAAATTGCGTGCCGCCAGTTTGACTGACGCACCTGTTATGTATGATATGAATAATATACGATTAGTTTAATGTTAAAATATGTACACAACTATTTATTGTACATATTAAATTTCAAGAAGTATTTTTATTTTTAACATATATAAGTTATTAGTTATTACATATTTATCTATGGAAAATTTCTTTAAATATTACTTACAATTTAATTATACTAGGGTGGGAAGCCATACAATCAGTGAAACAACGTAAAATATCTCTTATATCACTTGCACTCAAAAGGAGAAAAATTACTAAGGAAATGTCATACAATTGTAGTAACGTTGGAAATGCTGTGTGGATTTTAATTTTTAAATTATTGACTTTTTAGATACTAATGTTAAACTGTAATGTTGGTAGTTTTAATTTTTCAAGCAAATATGATTTATTATTTGGCGAAGTTTTGATTCAATGCTTTCATAATAATGGTCTAATTAGGCATCTAATATTGAAGAAATTGTTTAAGGTGACTCACAAAACAGGCTTCGCACTGCAATTGTGCCTAAACAATTACTTGTATCAAAAAATGTTTCATACAAAAGTTGTTTGTTTTTATTAGATAAATATTTTTAATGTTTAAAGATTTTATATATCTCGCACTGTTTTTTTTCCCCGTGGACACGGATGCATGAAATGCAAACCTTTTATAGTCTATGTCACTCGATAATGTTCAGAGATCACCTCATACAAAAAACTTTACCTCTTTATGATATCAGTGTAGATTACTGTTAACAAGTAAAGAAACAACTAACTGTTTAAATACCCTGTATATAAGAGTTTTATGTCAATACTTGTACTGTTTATTTCACCTCTCCACACGCACAAATGTATACAAATATGACTTGACATTTGGTAGTTTTACCTGGAAAGTTTTCCGGGAGTTTTAAAAATTGGTGATTTTATAGAATTTGACGTTCTCTTTCCAAATTTCTACTTTGCCACCTCGTATCTTTGCCGCTCGCGCCGCCATATTGCAAAAGTGGCGCCTAAAAACAGTTTTGACAATATCTCATTTCCTACTCATTTTACGATGAAAATAGTTATGTAATAAATTAAAATTATAATATAATTTATGTAATAACCTTTTTTTTGTAAAATGAATAGTTTTAGCATACGAGCGCTGCAAAGTCGACTCAACAGAGCTCTAGCTAGTTCTGAAATACTGGTTTTCATCGATAATTTACGTACACTATACACAACATTACGATCGCACAAGCGTCTGCTTTTGTATCGCTATAGACTCTGCTGTTATCTCAGCAGCGCACAACAAATAGTGATCTTTGAATGAGAATGTTGGGTGCGTGGATTGCAGTTTTGTATGAGAAGTGGCGCCATCGCTTCCTCTATGTAAAGACAATTTTCGAAAAAAAAAATTTTTAATTTTTTGGCCTCGATTTGAATGAAAATAAGTGTCTAATGTAATTGGGACACAAAAATCCAGTTAGTTTGGCGGTTTAATGAATAGCTTCTGAGATATGTCCAGCTTTATACGATTTATAATTCCACTTTTATTCGCTTTCCGGCGATAACTCATAATCGCTTACCAAATCTCGAATCGAATTTCATTTATATATATATATATATATATATATATATATATATATATATATATATATATATATATATATATATATATATGATGGAATTTTTCTCCGTTAAAAAACCATCTGTATGCTTTAGGCCAATAATCATCAATAATTCGAAATTTTGTAGATTAAGTAAAATTTGAAGATTCAGTAGATAGTAAAAATAGTAGATTTAAAAAAAATTTCATTAAAATCGGACAAAATTAAACTGAGATAGTCTAAAATAGATATTTTGAATCTGGTGACGTCGCCAAAATCCAAAAAATGCTTTTTGGTCTATCTCAGGTATATTTTATCCGATTTTTATGATATTTTTCTTCAAACCCACTGAATTGTAATCAAAAAATTCAATTTTGATTGAAAACCCGAAATATTACTATTCGTTTTTGAGATGGTCTGTACATGTGGGTATTATCTCGAAATCGAGAAACCCTATACAAAAGTAGATTTCAAAAAAAGTTCATTAAAGTTGGACTTAATTAAAATAGTACTTCAATTTAAGAGAGACCGATGATTAATAGACGTTGGAAGATACATGAAAATATCACGCGGTGGCACGTATAAAGCCTTTAAAACCACGGCGTGATTCAATTTTATAAACCTGGAAATTTAACTTTTTAGTCATAGAAAAACTGGCAAAGTGATGGAATTTTATTTGATGATTTTTGTGGTTACCCTGATTTTCAATTGTATAAGTTTTTGAAGGTAAAAGATTATTAAAAGTCAATTTTTAAACTATGTGACAAAATTTTGTATAGCAAAGATAAAAAGCATATTTATCTATTTAACTGCACAACAACACACCTAAACAAAAAATTAGATTGCTTTTATGAAAACTTTCACAAAACTTAGTCTATTGTATCAAACAATACAAAACCTACTCATAATATAAATTATTCATGTGACTTTCATATACGTCTAAAATATATACATACTGAATCTTGTGTTCTCTCTTGTTGAATTATGGAAAGAAACAATTATAATATAAAACAAGTGAAAATAACAACTAACTGAGTTAATTGCTAAAAATACCCGGTATATACTGAATTTCTTTTTTTTTAAGTTTCAAGCAATGGTTGTTTATTAAAAAAAAACACTTTTTTTTTCTTTAAATTTTTGTTCTATGTCTTACGGTTTGAAAGGTGGGCAGTTTTTTCTATTTTGCCCAAACATGTTTCGATTTTGGTCGCACACGCAAAATTTCAGCTCGATATCTCTTTTCGTTTTTGAGTTCTCGTGTTTACAGACGGACGTATTTGTGGAAATGATGATTTAGATTTGAATCCAACTTCGCCCAGCGCGTTAAAAACAAGCATCTAACGCCATATGAGACCACCCATATGATATGCCACACGTACTAACCCTATTTATTTATTTAGTGTTAATGATTTGTGTTTAAATATATTAAGAAAAATTGCAAATTTATCAAAATTAAAAAGAATTGCATTTCGTTGCGCAAAATAACTGAGAGCTGACCATTTTGTACACGACGTCTGGTGGAAAAAATTCGTTACGCAGGAGCTGCTTCAACTTAGCGAATTTCCTTAAAATATATAAATCACTTTCTAGCGGTCACAACTTTAGTCTGATCAAAATGAAATGTCGTATATGATTTTACTATTTGCAAGGCTAATTTTATTAATAAATGACATACGTCAAGGGGAAATGGGGGCATAAAGCAGAAAACACAAAATATCTCTCTTAATATTAGAACAATCAAAAAATGCGTAAGGAATAAAGTTGTAGAAAATCATGTTTGCTACAATTCATCACCTAATCATTTTTGCTCAAACTCGAATGTGTACAGAGATAGTGAGGAATTTAATTTTCTGTAAATATTAGGGTAACAGAAAAAATGATAAGAAATAAAATTACAGTAAAATTTAGTACCTACAACTTTACTTCTTATAAATTTTTCGATTTTTCGAATATTAAGGGAGATATGTCAAATTTTGTGTTTCCCCCTCCCTCTAAACCCCCCTTTCCCCTTGTTCGATTTTACCCATTAACGAACTTGACCTTTCGAATACCAAAAGCGCCTCAAATACCAAATTTCATTCCGATAAAATGAAAACTGACGACCGCTAGAGTGATTACAGACACATATATATATGTAAATATGTATATATATATATATATATATATATATATATATATATGTATATGTCCATAGATATATATATATAAATTTTACAGATGGTGATTTTTGACATCTACTAGGTAGAATCGATGGACATTTGAAGAAATTTTTGACTTCGGTACGGGACCAATAGCTCTATTTCCTTTCAGGGAATTCGCTAAAAATGACAAATTATTTCCAAAATTTTGTTAATGTGCCTTTTTCTATAGACACTATAAACTACATTAGAGATCTGGTCTGGCTACTGTGTTGTACAATTTCGTGTCCAAAAAAGTGTAGAACAGCTATTGTTAAGTATACTATATATGAAAGTCAACATGAGCAATATTATCTATTGTGATGAAAATAAAAATTTTAATGAATTCCATTATTTATTATAATTGTTATATAGATATAGATAGTATATAAATATACACTTTGGTTAGTATTAGGGTATTAATCAATATTCCAATTTTGTATTGTTTATGGAATTCAATATACCTTTGTTATGTTAATTTAACCTTTGCAAAAGGGCATCATCATCATTATCATGTTTATAAGCATTTTTTTATTTCACAGTTTGTAATTATTTTAATTTAAATACTGCACTGAACAAGTCGAAAATTAGGTAAATTTGGACGAGAAAATCTAATATAAAAAAGTTTCCACCACTTCTGAAGTTCCTAACCCTTCTGAGTGTTCATCCTACAAGTTTTCCTCGTAAAAGTTTTGACTAAAATCGTCGATTACAGCTTTCAAAAATATTAATATCATGGTAATTTGATAAATAGAAAACAATAAAGGGGGAGAAACGCTGTATGGCCGTTTATAAATAATCTGAGTGAAGCCAATATCATATAATATTAGTAAACGCGACATATTCGTAGAATTCGTTGATAAATATTGGAAATTATAAATTGATTTGTTAGTCTTACAAAAAAATACAAGCTTTTATTAAAAAGCAAAAAATAAATATGTACTTAAGGATGTTCTTTCAGCATGAAACCACTTTTCAACAGATTTTGCTCATTTTTTTCACAGGCTAAAAATAACGTTTTCTAATAAATCCCGAAATTTCAGAAATTTGGACCGTTTAGAACGCGAGATGATTAATAGCAAAGTAATCATTCTCTCTCACTCTCTCTCATTAGAAGCACGTAAAACTTCATGCCCGCCCAACTATTATCTGTTGTATTAAAAAAAATACTCGACAGAATTTAAAAAAAAATAAGATAGTAAATATAAAAGTTTAAAATTATTTCAAAATTACATTAATTTGTATATATGAATAGTGAATATATCTATGTGTTGTGTATATGTGTGTATTTGTTGTATAATAAAAGCAAACCGGTTTTTTGTGCTGATTATATAAGACAGTGCTGGAACTACCTTAAGCTTGAATGTGTGCACAAAAAATAGCTTTTGTAGCTGAAAACGAAAAGAAAAAAAAATTTTAATATTTATAATTTTCCAATATTTTTGAATTATGTGATTGAGCCCTGAATATATTTTTTGCCTACAAATTAAAAAATAGCAAAGAGTAATCAGTTATTAGGCGTTACATTTGTGAGATTGTAATATTTAGCTAGACTAAGAATTCACTTGATGGAACAATAACAATTATTGCAATATTCAAGTATAGTTATTACTGCGGCCTGTGAGATCGTAGGCGGTCACTGGCGGTTAAATATCATTTTAATAATCGGAAAAAGATATAAAGATTCATGCTTGACTAATTTTGTTTGTATTTTACAACTTGAATTAAGGTTGTAGACCTTGATGTATTCATATTTTGTTATAACTTTATTCTCATAAAAATTTACTATAAACAAAAGAAGTGTGTATGTACCATACCACAACATTGTACAGGTAACTAAGTCCAGATGATTTTCGAAAACAAAATTGCAGAAAAAATTTTAAAAATTCATACGAGGGCTGTATATCTGGCCTTGACAAGAAAGAAACATTTTCATGTGTTAACTTTTTATTATTTTTCAACATGGCCACCTTTTTGATTAATAAACTTAGTCCAACGTTTTTCTATCTTTTGTATCCAACTCAAAAAATATGATTTCTCCAACCCTTCAAAATAAACGTCAGCAATCATCTGATCATTTGAGTCAAATGTATTGCCGACTCGCCATTCTTTCCTATTTCTATCTTCGCTAAATGCGAACATTTTCCTTTTTTAGCATTGTTGAAATGATCCAATAAGTTGACATAATGCTCTTCTCCATTAATGAGTTTGCCCTTTTCAAGGCTTGGCATTATGCTGCGTGCATCCCAAAACACTGTGGAAAAATCTATGGTCTCTGATGTACTGTGATGAATCCTTATTTCGTGAACAGTTATGAATCGACGCCAATATTTATTCGAATTTAACACCACCAAACATTCTTTTCAACATTCTTTAAAATCACGTGCGTGTTTATAATCAATTGTGAGTAGTCGAAAAAATAATAAAATAAAAAATAATGTTACTAATGTTCAGACATATTACTTCATGTCAAATGAAATAAACGCTAGTCACCTTTGTTAGTATAACATAATCGAAAGGCAACCATACTAACAATGGATGGATAGACACCAAGTTTAAAAAAACAATTAAATATATACAAGTTTTGAAGTAGAAATGCCATTTTAGAGTTGATAGTATAGGGTATTATAAAGTTGATAACATGGGTGAGTATATTACCTATTTTGCCTCTGAACGTATAAAAAACATAATTTTAATAAAGATTCATATAGAGACAGAAATTTGTGTAGCAATTATTTTTTGAGATTTGAATAAGTTTGAAGAAGACAGTAGAATAAAATTGATGTCATAGTTTAAAATAAAATATGATTACATAATAACATAAAAAATAATGAATATTTCCTTGTATCGTGACTGAATTTTTTTAATGATGCATTTGTTGTTTATTAGCTTTATAAAAAAAGTAATGTTTTGTATACTTTATATACGAGGTCTGTCCGAAAAGTATCCGACTCGCTTTTATGTCTTCGCGCCAGAGTGTTCGAGCAACCTCTGCGAGGCATGAACGGCAACAGTAAAGCCTCGCGAACTTATCGTTTGCTCCCCGACACCTACAGGACGTATAGTTCATGCGCAGCGTGTTTTTGTTTACAAAGCCTTTTTTGTATTCGTCGGATTTTGTTATTGTTAAAAATGACTGAAAGATCAGATCAACGAATTTGCATCAAATTTTGCTTCAAACTCGGAAAAACTAGTTCGGAAACTATTCAAATGATGCAGAAGGCGGATGAGTGTATGGGCAAAACACAAATAAAAAGTGGTATAATTGTTTTAAAAGTGGCCCTACATCTGTTGATAGTGATCCTCGTTCTGGCCGACCTTCGTCGACAACAACATCGGATAATATCGAGCGCTTGCGATTGAAGAAGATCGGCGTTTGACTCTGCGCGAATTAGAAAATGATCTTGGAATACCAAAAACTACAATTTGCTAAATTTTAACCTCAAATTTAGAAAGTGGAAGCGGTGGGAAATCTCATCGAATTTTGTGCAGCAGTTTTTTACTAAGCACAATATCGCACTGCTTCGTCAACCTCCATACAGTCCCGACATACTCCCCTGTGAATTTTGGTTGTTCCCGAATTTGAAAAAACCGCTCAAAGGACACCGGTTCGACGACAAAAAATGGTTGAAGATAATGCGACTACACCCCTCGAGGCTATTCCAAAAGCTGACTTCCAGGACTGCTTCGGAAAGTGGAAACACCGCCGGGAGCGTGTTATTCAATCAAATGGGGACTACTTTGAAGGATGCCACTCGCTCTGAACGAAAAATAACGCCAGCGCGGAGATATGAAGCTAGGTCGGATACTTTTCGGACAGACCTAGTATATACAGGCTATCATCGCCAAGATTAGTCAAGTTACGAAATTTGCAACTGTGTTGTATTTGAGTATAAGACAGGCATACATTTATATGTAAAGAGAAAAAGAGACAAGCATCAAATATATTAAACTGAAGAGATATCAAACTGAAATACGACGTTACACCTATAACAATACATGTTTGATTTTACAAAAAAGCAATATCAAGTGGTTTGTGTAGCTAAAAATCAATTTTTTATATAAAAAATCTAAAAATTAAAAATACCGGATTCAAAATATCTACCGGACTAAATAACTAATTAAATTAATAAATTTTACAGACATCTAATGATTTTTTTTGCAAAACATTTGCTACATAAAAGTTGCATGGGGTTCGTATGTAGATATACTGAAGCAAATAAATCAAGGGCTTGTTTCTTTTTGCAAAATCAATTCCATCAGATAAAAAACTTTGGGCTAACCTAAAAATTGACAATTCAATTCAGGTGTATGGTAATGACTTTGTGAAGATTTTGAGATGAATGACTGTTTTGTTAATAGAAAAATTCACTTTATAAACTTATAGGGTTTAGACTTTCGTACTAACACGTTGACTGTAACGATGTAACGGTACTTTTCAGGATTCCGGTCTAAGGAGCTTATGCGTAAAAGATTTTTTTTTAATTATTACAAACAATAAAAATATTATTTTGCTTGTTGATTTTGAATAAACTTAGTATGATTATATTTTCTGTTCATGTAAGCCAACCTTGATTTTTGTTCTTCTCCCTAAGGCTAGCTATTCATTATTACATTGATATTCTACGAATTTCATTGTAACTGCACAAATATGGCAAGTAAACAAACTACGAAATTATTCGTAGTTAGCGTCTTAGGCAATAACGCAAACTGCGAATTATCTCGTAGTTGAAGTCAACTTGCTAAAAACTATTTGTTATCTTTTTCTTGTTAAGCTCATCGCTTGTTTTGTTCATCGCCAGCCATTTTTTCTCAAATTCACGCTTCAATTAAAAAATTATTTTAATAACAACAAACGAGTGCATTTTCATTTAAAAAACAAAATTGACCTTCATAGAACCAGCCGCCTATATAACCTTCAGAATTATATAGTGTTAGTACAATGATAGACCAATTTAAATTTCCAGTTTCTTCGGTATAATGTATTGAAATTTATTCTCATTCATATTTCCGCAACCTTTGTGACTTTCAACAGTATATGATTTCACTCTTCTTTAAATTTAACATAATCTTTAATTTTTAACCCGACTTCAAAAAGGAGGATGGTTTTCAATTCATCTGTATCTTGTTTTTTTTTCTTTTTTTTTTTTTAAATGTTTGTTACCTCAGAACTCCGTCATTTATGAACCGATTTTGAATTTTGTTTTTTGTTTTAAAGGGTTTGATTTTCGATTGGTCCCATTGTCACCAAATCGCATTCTGATGAGGGGATCCCCTGGAAATCGAGGAAAATCCTCATTTTATATGTGATCACTGATTTCTGCGAAAATTTTTGTTTTGTTTGAAAGGGTATACTCATTCATAATGGAAAAATACGAAACTTTTTTTAAAAACCGAGTTAAAAAAAATTTTTACAAAAAAACCGACCCCAAAAAAAAAATTTTACAAAAAAAAAAATGCATGTAAAAAAACTGAAAATCTGTTATGAAAAAATGCACTAAAAATTAAAAAAAAAAAAAAAACGGATAAAAAAAAATGTGTTATAAAAAAATGCATTAAAAATTAGTAGGTCGTTTAGTAGGTCTACCCATATACAGACAAATAAAATCAGTTATAGAACTTCAAAGTCACTAAAAAGCGAGAAATAAAAAAAATTTTGACAAAATGGAAACCCGACTTCAAATATCAAATATTCTAAAACGAAGTTAAAATATTTCGCTTATTCCATTTCTGAGGTTAAAAGTCATTTCTAATTTTGAAGTTTACCTTCGAATAACCTTGAATATAACAGTCAAGATTAAGTTCAAAGAACCGTTGGAATTCCTTTCAAAACTTTGTAACCTTGGTAGAGGTCATATATACATGCATAGATAAGGACATATTACTTGCAGAATAAACACTTACAGAAGCCCGACTTCAGACGGCGTTTTTAGGACTTTATGCCCATGGAAACGTTTCATCTACTCAACAACAAAGACTACCAGAGTCTAAACTTTCAGAAAGTTTGGCAAAAATCGATTTCTCTTAAGGAAAGTACGGGGTCCTATCCTCTAGGTATTAGCTATACCAAATAAGTAAAATTTATTAATTAGTAAGGTAGAATATTTTTCATTTTTCAAATAAATCTTTTAATAAAACTCAAGTCACATGCCGTTCAAGTATTTTGTTCACAGATACACAACCACCCATAGACAACCATACAGATCGATATTAAAATGCAATTTTTATCATCAAAGGTAAAGGAAATTTAGGCGTAGAAGTATAATGAAAATTGGACGTCATTTTTGAACATTAAAAATTAAATATGATTTAATATACCAATAGTGTACCGTCGATTTTCCAATGGGTTTCAGCTAGTATAAAAATATTAAATGTAATAGTATTTTAGTTAGATATTTAAAGAATTTAATATCGCATGTAAAGTGATATTAAAAATTTAACTAATTCAAAATGACTATTTTCTTATAAGATAAACAAGTGTAAGAAGTGTGATGCACTCATGAATTTGATTATTCTTACGTATTGTTAGTTGGCAAACTAATAATTAATTTAAAATAAAATAGTTCTGAACTTCAGACTTCTATTGTTTTGTTGTTGATTCATCCTGATAATATTAAAATCATGTTTTTTTTATAAGAAAAACATTTTTTGTTTATAAAGATTTTTTCTATCTATACCGTTGAAAAAGTTATATCTACCGATACGGAAACATGGAACAAAAATTTTAAACACATATGTTATTCGGTAAAATTCTCAACTATCTGGAGAAAATCACATAAAAATCGATTCAGTCGTTAAAGATGTTAATGATGATCATCAATGTCATTGATGTATGGTATATATTCAATATACTGCTTGCGAGAGTTAGTTTATAGAGCTATCCTTTTTTCTTCTACACAGATATTTACGCTATAACTGTTAGTCTAGTAAAACGGTGGTTTTTCCGTAACAAAATTGCGGAAGTTTTTCCTCAGCAGTTCTAGGGTGCTGAATCGGAATTTCAAGTTTGTTGCCTTGTTGAAGGAACGAAAAACCTCAAAATTTGTATCACTTTTTTCAGTTTTTCGCTTGTATCTCTCTCGATGGCCGCTCTTTACAAAATTAAAGTAGACAAAATTTCCTACAAAATGCACTATTCAACTTTGATTTTCTGTCGAGCGGTATCGGAAAGTGCACTGATAAACAGCAATCTTTGTACCTTTCTGCGACAATGTCAAAAACGCCCATTCCCACCCCGTACAACTTTGAAAAATATACTTGTTATTAACAAAAACGCTTATACAACGTTATGAAGTCGACCTCCTACAAGGTAGCAAACTTGAAATTCGGAAGAAATGAGAAAAAATGTTCCACAATTTTGTTACGAAAACGACAGTTTTTAACACCGTTGTTTTTATGAGATACACATATTTGCATTTAAGGATTTTTTCTACCTTGCTCCTTTCAAAAGATATATTATACGAAATTGTATATGCTAATCGAAACATTTTCCACTATTCGGTGAAAACCGCATCATAATCGGTTCTGCCGTTTATACGTGGTTGAGTAAGAAGCATAAAAACTTTCATATTAAAATATTAGTAGGATAGGATATTATTATAAGGATATTTTATGAGCACGTTAATTCCATTTTTAATTTATCTAAATATATTGTTTCAGGTAATGGATGCTGAAAATCAAAAGGCTGAAAGTGGACGCGAACATCAAAGACGTGCTACATTATTTAATGCCGCCGAACAAAAAGTACAAGAATTGGAGGAGAAATTGCATCGTAATATAATAAAATCACGGCCATATTTTGAAGAGAAAGTTTTGTGTTATGACCAATTGAAAACACAAAAAGATCGTATTGAACAATTACAAAAAGCTGTGACTAAAGTTAAGTTCGATTATGCGCAATCATTAAAACAATTAGAAGCTATTTCTGAAGAGATACATAAGAAACGTAATGGTGGTCAATTAAAACAAAATGGTCGGGATGAAGATGATGATCAATTACCACCAAGTGGTCCAAGAGAGCCAGGTGTTGGTGCCGAATTAAATACACCAATTGAGGAAGAATATATACCTTCATCGCAAGGCGTAACAACATCTAATAATAATAGTACAAAACAACAATTACCTGATTTCGATTTGGAATTAGAACGATGTGAAGTACATAGTTGTTCGAGTCTCACAACCAGTTCAGCTGTTTCAGAGCAAGATGAAAATGAAACACAAGATGAAGATTTAGATGAACTACGGCAACGTGTACGTGAATTGGCTGTACGTCCAGTTGATGGTGGCGGTGAAGGACGCAGTGCAACTGATGACGCATCATGGGAATCTGAATTAAATGCGACAGTTGATAAATTAGATCATATGATGTTAATGAAAGAGTGTGCTCAAGAATTAAACGACCAATATAAATTACAAGATAATTCTATCTCTCCAAGTTCAAAAAGTACTGTAGTTGTTCAAACATCATCATCACCCAACAAAAAAGAGTTAAATGACTGTAAAACACATAGTGAAATTATTATTGATCCAAATAAACTCAGTGAGATTACTGAAATTACTACTACTAATACTAACATTACTGATGTTAATTGAAAATAATATTTTTTTTAATAGATCCATTTTTCTTTTTACCTTGAAACATGAAACAAATTTTCTATAAGAGTTAATTCTAATGAAACTAATCCAACTATAAATACTCAGTAATTAAAATCTGAGTATATCTTAAAATAATATACGTAGATTAATTTAGCCAAAATTTGAGTTTATAAAAAAAAGTATTAACTTTTATTTCGGTTATCTATCCGTAAATTATCCATACAGATATTTGCAGTTTACGAATATATAAATGAAAAATTTGTCTAACTGCATATTAAAAAATGGTATGAATATTGTTGTATATATTGAAAATCGCAAATAAAATCATAACCAGTAGAGTGACACAAAATTTAAATTTTGAAACCTTGAAAAGCCTTTTTTTTCAAAATTTTATGTGCCAAATCCATTCGGTTTTTGAACGCCACTCTTCAGATCATGTGTACATCAAAATATGCCAAAACAGAATTATGCCTTTAAAAAAATAAATACAAATCATTTTCCCTATCTATAAATATGCCATAAATATTTCAAAATTCAAAGGCTAAATGATCTTATAGTATCAATTTATCATTCTGTATGTTCAACTGTAAATCGGAAAGAAAATCGTAATTATGTACTGCAACAGGGGGAGCTTTTAAATTAAGCTTACCCCTTTTAAACTTCTCCCCCCCCCCCCACAAATGGTTAATAAAGGCTTGTAGTTGCAGGATATTTAAAAAAAGGGGTGTAAATCTATAAAAGATAGACACAAAGCGTGAAAATTGATAAACCCATTCGCAAACATATGAAAGTAGTATTTACTAAATTATTAATATTTACTAACTGTTGAAATAAAATTGTCGAATTTGTATACAATTGCAATTTAATACTTTTGGCCACAAAACTAAATATCAAAATTATTGAGTATCAAGTATAAAAATTTACTAAAATCGCTACAAAATAATAAAATATCTTTTAAAATAACCATGTCACATGTTATATTTATAAACATTGGTTCTAAATTTTGTTTGTTTATTGGTCACGCCGCACTACTATCTTAATTTTCGCGTAAACTACTAAAGCGTATAAATATGCAGCTGAGACGCATTAAAAAATCTATTCATGTTTCAAGCTATAATTTTATGTGAATAGCTTTTCTTTGACTAAAACGAAAATTAAAAACAGTTAATTGTAGATATTAGAAATAAATTTTTGTCTTTAAATAATTTTCAATATCCATTATATTAATCCAATCATATTAAACTAATTTTATTTTAGTATTAATGTTAATATAAAAAAAACGTTTTTATCTTCAAGTACAATTTTTAGTTTAAACATAATCAAATTTATACACCTGAACACCTATTGAATTGAAAATATAAGTATATGTATATTCAAAGGGGGGGGGGGGGGCTATCTGATAAAAAATAAACTATAAATGGAAAATAAAAAAATAAAAAAGTAGGTTTAGTAAAATTGGATTTTATATTAATGTATATTTAATAATAATCATTTTCGAATAAAGTGTAATCAAACCACAGATTCAGTACACAAAAAGTAAAAAATACAAGTTGAACTTGATATTCCGTATTGGGTCGAAAATTTGAATAATAGAAATTTAGGCGATGGATTAATAAAATTGTGAATTTTTCGGAGAAGTTCACCACACCACACTATAATCACAATTACTTTCTAAATATTATAATTTCTTATTCCTATGCACTTTCGACATTATTTAAGAAGTTATCATCAGAGAAATAAGTTTGAAAGATATTTCCATGTAAAACATGCAGTCAAAATAAATAAACCAAAACTACAATATTAGAAAAAATCGTATAAATCTAAAAGTGATCTTTTAAGTCACCATTTTTAAACACCTATCAAATTTTCTCATGGATTATGGTCACAATAATTAATAATTGTAGCAAATAGCCCAGAAAATCGTTAAATCGAATATTTGGAAATAAAAACAAATGAACCTTTGTGTTCGAAATTACAAAATTTGTATATTATACTGTTTAATATAACCTCACAATAAGTAATTAAAGGCATAAATTGAATTGTTGTAGTAAAATGTAAAAATCTTTTAAAAAAAATTTTAAAACATTGAATTTAAATGTCACAAATATTTATCTATTGTAGAACTACGATAGAAGTATTATTTAGCCTTTTTTAAGATCATAACACTGGAATTGTTGTTAATTCACTTCTCTGCAAAAAATTTTGTATAATTCTAAGTGTTACTGTATATATATTTAGTAATTAATATATTTAGTATATATTCAGTAATATTTACGCTTAGAATGTGACTTACTATTTCAAATATATTGCATTTGAGTGTATCTTATATTAATTACATTTGGGTGGATTTATTATATAGTTCAAAGTTATTTAAAACTACTACTTGAAAATACTAATTATAAATTTAATTGCAGAGTGCGAAATATACCATCACGGATCAAGTAAGATTGTTTGACCAAAATTTAAATTTCGAAGCCTTTAATAGCCTTCTTTTTTTTTCAAAATTTCATGTTCAAAATCCATTCTGTTTTTGAAAAAAATTTTCTATACAAGTTGTTAATATTTTTATGACAAACAACTTTTATGCAACTATGAAATTTTGAAAAATAAACACCACTTTTCAGATCATGTGTACATCAAAATATTACGCCTAATACCAAGACTACCATTTAGTCTGCCATTTAGCCATTGGTCTGTTTGTGTTTATAAATTATATATCTATAAATAAAATGTCTCAAAAACGAATAGTACCACCAAAATCTAGAGATTTAAAAAAAATGTTTTTTCTTTTAATTTGCTCACTAATCACTCTGTTTATAATACAAAAAAATCAAAACAAACCTTCATTTAAGTGCCTGTTCCGATTTGATGATTTCTACTAAAAACTTAGCGTTGGTATATCGTTTAATTGATATATGTATGAAATTTCATTGTTAAAACTTTTTCCATTCTTGAGATATTTGGTTCCAGAAATCGGAAACGTCATCCATTGAGATCATGACTTTGATTTCACTGACGTAAAATAATTTTTTTAAATGTATAAACTTAAATTTTTAATTTTTAAGAAATAATTGTTACTAAAATGTGGAAAAAAACTGGTGTGAAGTGCCCCACAATCTCTATATACAAACTTTAGTTTATATGTAACGGTTGTGTTGTGCTCACTCCAAATTAATTAAGATTATTTTTAAAAAGATCACAAATATACTAATGAAACGCTAGTACAATTTATTAATTTATTTTATAATTAAAAAGTGGAAAAAATAATGCAATAACTAGGACTATATCCATTAAGTTGATTATTTAAAAAAACTGCAACAGCTTGATTTGTCTATATGAAAAATAAATTATTAAATAATAGACCTTTTCATTTTAAATTACTATTTGTTTTTGTTTTCGGGCTGAATTTCAAAAACTGAATGTTGAGAAATGAGTACGGTATATGTAGTTTACTCATTTCTTCACATTCAGTTCGCAACAAAAACGAATCGTAATTTAATATGAAAAGGTCTATATCGCTTTTTAATGTAAAGAGTACGATGCCACAGTTGCAAAACTACAAACTAGTTTGTCAACCAAACAGTTTATTTTGTCATACACCACACTGAGGTATGAAAAATACATTGGCCTCCAATTTTTTAAATACTAATATTTACTGACGCTTACAATTACATTCAGTGCATTACCTCGGAGAGTTAAGTAGTTTCGAGCAAAATTGATGACGTCACTATGGCGTATTAAATATATTTGTGAGCGCTTACAGAGCCAAATAGAACGATTTGTGAGCGCTTAAAGTATGAAAGCGTCCAAATGGACCGCAGCCTGTAACGTAGTGTCCGCTCGTATGACGGTATTTTACTTTTGAATTCAAATGTCGATCAATGGGTTATAATTTTTTGTTTGATAGTTAATTTTTATTATTCTATTAAAATATTGCCACCGCAGTTTTGTGTTTTAACTAGTAGTTTTTTTATTTAAGAGGTTGAAAAATCTTCAAAAGACACCAACAAGATGGAGTTGTTGGTAGTGTCAGATTTTTACTGATTAAAAACAATGCTCTTTCCTCCCTTTCTGTGGGAATGGGGCCAGACCGGAAACCGCTCTCGCATTACTTCAGTCTGGCCCTTAGTGCATTATCAGGCCTCAGTCGTAGCTTCTTGCTCAAGCTTCTTTGCTTTGAGCACAACGTAGCGCTTCCCATTTCTGCTAAGAGCTGAACATGAGTTAACTAGTAGTTAGAGGTTCTCTAAGATGGAAAGTCCAATAAAGTTTCCATTAAAAGGTGTCATTTTAATGGAATGAACTCTTGGTAATGTTCATTCATTCTCAATATTTTTTATTACATTTAGAGCTTCGTTAATGGTAAAGTCTACGCAATGCTATGAAAACAATGTTCGCATTTAAAGACAATCTATTATTCGACGACGTTCGAAGACGATCTATTATTCGACACATGCAAAATTTGGTCGAAATAATGTTCAATTGCAAAAGTCATGGCGGTTATTTATTGTACATTGTGTTCCATACCCTAATAACCACAGAGGCCGAACTTAACATTAAAATAAAAATATTACCTTTTTTATAAAAGCGATTTTTGAATTTATTCAAAATAAATGTGACGATATGATACAAAACTGTAGCTTAATTTGGAAGAACATCAAAGATCTATGTTTCATGCTACATTGGATACATTATCCCTTTCACTGTTTAGTTTCTAATGCTACAAATTGTATAACCATTTAAATAATTTATTAATGCTGTTTTTAGAAAAATAATACCTCCTGGTAATAAATTATTTAATCATTATGAAATTTTTCAAAATAAATAATTTTGACCATTTAAAATCCGCCTACCAATCTGTGATTATAATACGAAAATGTGGAATTTAATTTTTTTTCAATTTGTATACTCATTTAAAATTTGGGAAATTCTATTAATATATTTTCAGATAATGATGTGCTTATCGAATAAAAAAATAAATAATAATAAATATTTTATTTCTAATATATATGTAAGTGTCATTAAAATTTAGTGCTCGAATTAATGATGCATTCATTTAACTTAAATAGAATATCAGTTCATTAACTATGATAGCAATACAACTTAGAGCTTAGATTAAATTTTTAGAAAATTTGGTCCAACTAGAAACCTAGTATTTTAAATTTCTTGGTAGGATTGTTTAGAGTTTTTTACACAAAGAAAAATTTGTGAAACAATGCAATAATGTGTAGTGTGCATGTTAATTTATAAATTATTTGTTTTATAAAAATTCGGAGGTTGTGAAAGATATGCACATCATAAATGAAAAAGAAATATATTATACTGATATCGAAAATATAAAAAGACTGCACTTACCATGATTTAAAATTATGTTGAAAAACGGAAAACTATTTAGTAAAAATAAAAACTGTTTCTTTACCAAGTAGATAAGAAACAAATTTAGTTAATGTTCTACACTACTTTGAAACAGAAAAAATTGTTAAAAAATTATTGTAATTGTCCAACAATAATAATTCATATATTATAATGTATTATACATATAAGTTTATAATATACATAGTATAGAGTGTCACTTAAAAATGTGGATATATTTCAGAAGTGACTGTTTGAGCCATTATATGTTGATTATTTTATTGACAACCAAATGGATTCGGCACAATCAACTGCAAAATTTTAAAAACTTGTGGTTGATAGTACTTACAATGTTTGTTTCTAACAACAATATGAAAGTATTATAAAATGATATTTAAAACCAAAATACTCTAAAAGTTAAGTCCGTTTCTGAGATTCATCTATAACAGAGACCACCCACATCATTTTTTTTAACCTTTATTTATTTTTAACCATATGTTACTGATGTGAGTGGAGGGCAAGGAATTTGTATGCAAGCTAGGAATTAGTAGGTTGTGCGGCTGCAGCCGACTTTGATAGGAACTATGCCGATATTCATCTGGAGTTCGTGAATGGAAACTGCAGTAGACCTTTACAAGCATAGCCGGTTACTTCGTTCTTGTTTATATGGTGGCAATTCAGTTAATTAACCGCCCCATTAATTTTAATTGACAAACTGCCACCGTTGGGAATCGAATTCGAAGTCTCCCAGTTTCAAGCAAAGCTCCTTTGAAAGCACGGCTACTTGAACTAATCTTTATAAAACGATCTCAAGGAATCATTTCTCAGAAATTCCCCTGTTTGTAAATTACACTCCATATATAAAAATTAAAAAAAAAATTATGAGATTGATAATTTAGTATTTAAATAAAACGACAGTTAAAGAATAAAAATTATTGTTATTTATATCGTCTGGTTTAATGTTCGTGATCATATTTATGTGTTTTAAGTTCATCATTTTCAAATATTTTAAGTTCAATCATTTAATAAAATTAAAATGTATATGGATGGACGTCTAGACAATTCAAATATTGAACGAACCTTTGAACATTAAACTGCATATTAAACTAACAACATTTATTCTTAAAATATTTTATAAAAATTATTGTTACCTGTTTCATAATATTATTTTATTAGTTTGTATTTTGAATAAACACGCTATTTTTTTAAATAACATTATTAATTCTATTATTTATATTATTCTTTTCGTAATCTATCATTTTATTTTTATTGTTTGCGATGTACACTCGATTACCTTAATTTGTCATCAATATGGCGTCAACTGGCTACAATATACATCAATGTATCAATGTACTATGGCAACAAAAGTCGTGTCGTCTTTTTAAAATTGTATAGTCATTTAGTCCCTTATTCATTCTGTTTTTGGGAAAATGTTTGGGAATCTGTTATTGATAAGTTCGCAAGAATGACGTCAAGAAACATTCCACTTTAATTAAACGAAAACCACTCGTTAGAAATGAAATACTGTTTATCCTTATCATCCTCATCCTTAAAAATATGTTGCAGAATTTTATTTTGATTTGGTCTAAGAAATGGATTTTTTCTTTTAAATGGGAATGTGATTTTGTTTTTCCATACCTGAAAATTTTTTTTTTCCGTATCTTATTTTTATGAGTTCATCTTTATACTGATTCGACGCTAGGCTAGAAAGATGCTAGCGTTCTAAACAGATCTACCAAATCATAAACCTTATAGTTACTCTAGGTACGAAATTTGACCACCAGAATGAGTATCGGTCATCTACAATTACGAGTGATCAAAACAAAAAAATTATTTAAACATTGAAGAAAGTTTTTTAAATACTGATATGAAAAAATTAACTCGTCAACCAGGAATCGAACCTCGGGCCTATGGATATCTAGTCCAGCGTGCTTACCGCTACACTTCTGAGGCCCGAGGTTCGATTCCTGGTTGACGAGTTAATTTTTTCATATCAGTATTTAATTAAAAATCCAATGACATTGGTCTATAAAGTATACACTAGTCTTCTACAGTTTGTCTTACGTAACCGAAATGGAATTTGGGCAAACATTTTATTGTTACGTTACAGTCGTCTTTGGTGTAGCGGTAGCACGCTGGACTAGATATCCAGAGGCCCGAGGTTCGATTCCTGGTTGACGAGTTAATTTTTTCATATCAGTATTTGAAGAAAGTGTTCACTCACGCCAAAAGCATTCTATTTGAAGCTTTTTTAGGCTGCGTTCCATTTTGATCCTTACAAGTTTTTAGCAATCATGAGCATTACAAACAGTGCTTTATTTAATACGTCATCAATTGTAATAAATCTATGGTGAACCTCTATGCTTATGAGTAACATATATTTTTCTATGGAAATAAAAATATTGACGTTGGCAATACTTGAGAAATTAATATAGGGGATTTGTATGTATAATTGAACCATAAGATTATTTTGACAACTGTAAAGTTACACAAAAATGACATATTTTACTTAAAACTGGTCAAGAAAATATTAGAAAAATGTTATACAAATTTTTATACTTATTTTTATTGTTATGTCCCGTTTGCTTTGGAAGAATACATAAATTAGAAATAAGGGTAAGAGAAAATCGATATAAATTATTATAAACTTGTGTATTTACAAGTATAAGAATATATGAGTTTTAGGATGATGTTCGCCGATACATTGCGTTGAGTACATTTGGATTTTACAAAGGTGGTTATTTAGACGTGAAATTAAAAAATTTCCGTGTCAAACCAGAGGATGAAACATCGAAGGTAACTATTTATTTTTATTTATATAAAGTTCAAGTGATGTCTAAAGTATTCAAATGATTGTTTTAGTTTGGATTCTCATTAGACCGCACTATGAACGATGCCATGAATCCATATTTAGACAGTCATCAAGAGAATTGCTTACTACAAAATTTCCCATCAAATGGACACGATTCGTCAGTAGTATATTTTACATTAAATTTTAAGAATTTAAAGTAAGTTATAATAATTAAATTTGAGATTCATTTCGTTTATGCTATTGTTGTTACTCATATTTTGTAGATTAGACTTGAATTGTAGTGAACAATTAAGACAGAAGTTGCATATTTATAAAAATAAAAATCAAATACCTGTTCCACGTTTAAAAAGACATTCATTAGCGGAAATGAGTGATTCATCACTTTTCTTACAAAAAAGAGAAACACAAGGTTTGTATGAACTAAATATTTCTTTTGAATTTCTATTAAGAATAAACAATTTGTTATAACTAGATCTACCAGATGATGATTCGTTGCAGTCCGCAAATCAAATATTCCAATTACAGAAAATTGCAGGAAAAGACGGATATAATTATTACAACACAAATGTAAGGATTCTAATTTAAGACATATACCGTATCCAAAATGCAAATATAGTTGTATAGTAAACCTGCTGGTTACCATATTTGAACCCTCCAATTTACCCATCTTGAGAGTAATAATATATTTCAGGCAAAATAGTGAAGGGATTAGCAATGTGGGAACCAGTGTGATTTTAATACAATTGTGTAACGTATACGGGGGGTATGATTGTGACTAAAATCTGTATACTTCAAAAATAAATTGATAATCATTGTATTTTCCAGTTTGTAATGTGGGTTGCAAGCGAAGCTGAAGAAGGACTATATAATTTATATTTTCATAGTTGTCCTAACTATGAGAAAAACACCGTTCGTTTACAGTTTGATGTAAGAATATGATCTTGAACTTAAAACCATATTTATTGTGTTAGCAAATTTTAATAGCATTGTTGTTTAGATGGAAATCGAGGAACAAAATTATTGGGATTCACATAAAAATTATTTGTCAGCTGGAGAAATGCCACTTCCTGCTTTATATTTTATGATGTCTTTGCTATTCTTTTTATCTGGTTGTTTTTGGGTATTTATTTTACATAAGAGCAGGTAAATAATCATAGACATAGTCATGGTACAATCAAACATGATACGCTCTTGACCATTCTCTCGCTTTTTCCACCAGCCTCCGCCATATCGACATTTTAATTTTATAGCATATTTGAATTCACATGGCGGGAATTTACATGGTGTCAGCTGATGGAATGTCTGAACTGAATCAAAACGCGTCTATAGAACATACCTGTCTGATTTTACCATGGATATAGTCTGTTTAGAAGCTATTAACATAATTTTATTATGTTTTATTTTATAGCCATCCTGTTTTTAAAATACATTATTTAATGGCAGTCCTAGTTTATTTAAAGTCACTATCATTGCTATTTCACGGAATCAACTATCATTTTATTGAAACTAAAGGTGAACATGTTGCGGCATGGGCGATTTTGTATTATGTAGCTCATTTGTAAGTGATTTATATATAAATATATCGATCATCAAGAGTATTAATCCAATATTTTCAGATTAAAAGGAGCAGTACTATTTATTACAATTGTATTAATTGGAACTGGATGGACTTTCATTAAACATATTTTAGCTGATAAAGATAAGAAATTGTTTATGATTGTTATTCCTTTACAGGTTTGTACCTTTCGTACTCAATCAAATATCAAAACAATAATAAATTATCATCATAAATTTGTTTATGATGATAAACACAGTATAAAACCGCCGATGATAAACACAGTATAATACCTACAGTATAAAATCGCCGATACACTAGCAATAAAAATGTTAGGAGAGACAATCGGAGGCAAAAGTACTTTAAATAAGAAATAACAAATAATATGAAAAACTGTTGGCAGTGAATGTACCTTTGATTTAAATCAACTAAAACATAGTCCTTTTTTTTCTATACTATACGTATAAGTTGCAAAAAACTTTTTTTCGATTTATAATTTTCTTCTCAACAACCGTTTAGTAAATGTTAATAAAATAGTGCAAAATTGTTTCTATAGAGTTCAAGTTATATAATTTAATAATTTGGGACGCTTCATAGCTTTTTAATGGTAATTGAAATGAATTAAATCTATTGAGTAAACAAATCTCCATAACACATGTAAAATTGCAGGTATTTTTTACTTGCTAACATTTAAGTGAGGATTGTTCTAGTAAATTTTCGTTCGTTTCGTAGCATTTTCGATATTCCTCCCTAACATCCATAAGAAATTGGATAGTAAGATATGATCTTGGGATTCATATAAAAATCTACTGAATTAAAAGCAGAAGATCGTGTTTACAACTTGACTACTTTTTGATTGCATCATATATTTTAGCTTATGTATAACATATTTGCCTGTAATATATAGTTTAGTTCCAAGTTTGTAACGGTTTGAATTATTATTGTTCAGATATAAAAATTTTGATCTAGGTATTCATAAAATGTTCTAATTAGTCTAATTCCGCCTATTTGTCCGTCAACACGTAACTCGAAAGCAAAAAAACCGACTTTGAGTTCGGAAAAATCGGTCCATCCATGCCCTCGTTAAAAGGAGGAGGGAAACAAATCTATCATTAAAACTGAAAATATATTTAAGTTCCATTTTTGTTGAGACAATTTCGAAAAGTAAAAAAATTGATTAATAACTACCACTAGTAACACGAAAGGAAAACCTTTGTTAGTTTACCGATAATATCGGTATTTTTTTTATGACGGTACAGAAAGTGAATTCAGCCCAACACTAACTAGCTTGTAATATATACTGAACATAATATAATTGTAATGTCATAAATAGGTTTTGGCTAATGTTGCTGACATAATAATTGATGAAAGTGAAGAAGGTGATATGGAACATAAGACATGGTTGAATATATTTGTTTTAGTTGATTTAATGTGTTGTGGTGCTATATTATTCCCCGTAGTATGGTCTATAAGACATTTACAAGAAGCGTCGCAAACCGATGGTAAAGCTGCAATTAATCTTCGAAAATTAAAACTATTTCGGCATTTTTACATCATGATTGTATGCTATATTTATTTTACACGAATTATTGTCTATTTGTTAAGGGTACGCATATAATTTATTGTTATATTAAAATTAAAATTAATTCATACTTACTTTTCATTGATCAGATAACAGTACCTTTTCAATATGAATGGTTGGATGAAATGTTTAAAGAAATGGCAACTTATGTATTTTTCGTTTTAACGGGCTATAAATTTCGACCAGCTTCAGCCAATCCATACTTTATGTTGAGTTTTGATGATGATGATGATGAAGAAATAGATATTGTGTAAGTTGCAAATAAATTATAAATAATATTTTGATTGTTGACCAACATATTTATTCTAATTGAACAGGATAACAGAAGCAGACGATAAAGATGGATATTCAAAAGTAATTGCACGAAATATTCATAAATCAGCGATTTTGGAAAGTACAGATGAAGAAAAGGATAATTTAATTAATAAACGTGAAAGTAGTCATGAATATGATTGAATTGATATTTAAATGCAAGCAAACAATAGAAATGTGTTATAAAATAATTATTAGTGTTTATACATACATCTATTGTAAATGCGTATACGTAGGCGTTTATCAAATTCGTTTTATTCATTAATTGTTGCTCCACATATGTCTTTTATTGTAATTCAATTTGATTACATCACACGTATACATTTAAGGACGTTCGAAAGAGTCATTTTGCGGGGAACGACGTAAAGGGGTATCAAGCGACTGCGCATACCCGCAGCGTTACAGATTTAATGTATACGTTGAAGCTAGATTTAAATATTCTATGGTTATTTGGTAAATAATAATACTCGTGAGCCGTGACTCGTAATGTTTCTTTTATTTTAAATAAAAAAGTAAAATCTTGTGTTTTGCTTCTCTAAAATGATAAAATTAATTATATTCATTTTACTTTCCAAAATCCATTTGAAAATACCTTCATCTTTGGCTCAAATAAATCCTTGTTTATTTACCAATAATTTACATAGTTAAAAAAACTTCTCTGCATTTTAAACTATGTTTTATTCGATTATAAAGATTATATTTGTAGTTTCTCCAGAAGACCCAATGTTAAAAGTATGATTTTCAACATCGAAAAAATGCATTTGAACTAACATTTTGAAGCATACCAATGAATTCATATTGACTTTTTTTATACCATGTTTAATTTACAGGAACTTCTCTGCATTTTTTTGTCTCTTTCGAACGTCCTTAATATGTTCTAATAGATGTTTTCAAATTTTATGTTGTTTTTTTTTAAGTTTTATAGTCAATAGATTTTTATTTCGAAATTGATATATCAACTTTTTGTATTTTGTATGTGAAAAAAGGTAAGACTTTTGGGATCTGACAAAATTGTGGTTTTTGCTAATGATATGAAAGCAACAAAATAAGGTTAATCATATTTTTGTTCGGGGAGACGCCCAACCTAATCATAGAAATCAAGAGACCTAAATAATGGTAAAAATAAAAGTGATTTGGATTTGGAACAGCTGAAATAAAACAGCTAAGCAACTGAACAACTAATTTTCTTCCGATTTCATGTCCACTCCCGTTCATAAAAATTGAACTAGTTTAAAAATTCTAATTGTAACTTTATGTAATATTATACGCTTAGAACTTGACTTACTGGTTCAATTTTTATGAATAGGAGTGTATCATATTTGATCTTTTTCAGAAATGAAATATTTTTCTGAATTTCGATTGCAACAATTCCTTAAGAGTTGAGGGGAATTGATAATGAATCAATAATATTTAACTGAGACAATAGGTGGAAGAGTTTATTTTTAATTAAGATGACTAAAATAAGCTCAAAATAAACGTAGAATTTTGGAGGTTATGATTATTTGTTATTTACTTGGTAATATAATTATAACTGATTTTAAAATGGAGCGAACATAACACTTTTTAAAAGTGTGTTACATAATTGGAAGTATTTTCAAGATAAAGCATATTTCCATGCGTCAAAATAAGCTCCAATTTTGTCCTAAGTTTGGAAATGTTAAAACATTGTCATTTTTCGGGAATTAATCAAAACTTAAATCGATATTTTTTATGAAAACTTCCATATCCTGGAACGAAATAGGCTAATCTACATAATAATTTCACACTAGATGAAAACTTGGAGTAATTTAATAGTGAAAATTATATTTTATTAATAATTAAAATCACAAAATTGAAGTACTAGTTTCTACTTCTTCAACATCTGTTAACTAGTAATAGTTAGCTTTTCATCACCAAATTCCAGCTAAAAATCTGTCAGATTCTAATTCGACTATAAAGTTAATGAAACTGTGTACAATGGAAATAATCAAGTTCGTTATCTTGAAGTTCTTGAATCAAATCGAGCGAATTCATATCAATGAGTATTATGAATATGTAAAGAAATTCAATCTATTTCCTATTTCGGAAGGTTGTTAAAAATTCTTCCGAAACAGCACTAGTTGATGTTGCTATTTAAGTAATGTTAAAAATACATTTTTATTACAATTAAAATAAATACATTCTTAAAAATAAATTTAATAAACCACCAACTGACCACAATTATTTTATTAATTGCAATGGTATCAAAGGTTAGTAATTTTTTTTGCAAGGTGATGTTCGACACCCGTAAGTTTATTCATATACTCGCATAGCTCGCAAGAGGGTTCCGCCCCCTTGAACCCTTGGGGTGGCTTTCGGCCTTGGCATAATAAAAAAAAACTGCACCCTTCTAGTATGAATAGAATTAAAAAAGGTAATTTTGAGGGGTTTTCCCATTTTCGGGGGAGTTGCGTTGGGAAAATTAAAGTTTTCCGATTTTTCTCGCGAGTTTGAATTTATTCCGTGTCAAATCGTATCCTTCTAACAAGTCTAGAAGTTGGTTAGAATTTGTATACATGAGTGAGTTACACTCATGGCTGTATATATAATAGGACTCGCACAGCTTTAATGTTTAATTTGTTAACTTGTTTTATTTATTCATTATTATATGCTAACGGAATTCGATTTTCTCATGTTGGGCTATTACAAATAATTCAAAGAAAAATATGTATGTTTTTTTAATTTTTCACTTGTTATTTCCTTTATGATAAAAGAAACCTCTATAAACACTTTTGCTTGTCACTTTGCTGTTTTAAGTACAAATTTTACGTTGTCTTGTTGCTGGTATCGACTCTCAGATGTGTGTATGTACAATGTTTTTAGTAGGCATATTGAATTTATTATTTAAAATTTATTTTATAATAATAAACGTATTTTTAGCATTACTTTAATAGCAATATAAAAATATTTGTATCCCTCATTCGTGTTGTCTCTGGTGGGTTTTATTTAACCTGCCGAGAAAAAATGCTAATTGATGACTTAAAACTGTTAAAAGACTGTCTGCCATATTGTGATTTCAATTTAATTTATAAGTTTACATCAGTTTGAAATGTTGTCATAACTTATTATTACTGTATATCGCTTAGAATTTTCAATATTAATTTTAATAAAAATATTTGTTTTAACATTAATTTTTATTTACAAAAAAAAAAAGTTATTCAGCTTCAACACAAAATAAATTACATTCATATATAAAATTAATAATCGTCACGTTCCTTCAGGAGAGCGGGGGGGGGGGGGTATTAACAAAATTTTAAATAGATTGAACATATGTTACTCGTTCTAATTTTTTTTGTCTTCGTTTCCTACATGTATCGATCTATAATAGGAATGTAAATGCTTTATAATATCGCTCTTCTATGTAGGCTTATTACAGCATTGAATCACTATTTTTAAGACTTAACCAGCAACTACGAAATAAATTTTTGTTTGTTCCCTCCTCTTTTTATGTCCTCCGTTTCTCTTGGCCGATTTTACCCATTAATTCCTTTCAAATACCAAAAGTATGTCGCATATCAAATTTCATTCTGATAGAACTAAAACTGACCATTAGAGAGCTTATATATATATATATATATATATATATATATATATATATATATATATATATATATATATGTATATATATCAGACCTGAGAGAGCGAGAACTGAATAAGCACGATTAATTACCAGGTCCCGTCATTTTAACCCTCGAAAACCTCTATATAAAGGAGTCGTTTTTCACTTCTGGACCTCTATAATTGAGATTGCCACTTGGCCTATTCCTCTATAAGCGAGAGGAATAGGCCATTTATTTACATATCTATCACTGTTTCCTGTATTCCTGCACCTCTATATGTCATAAACTTCTGATTTAACTGTTATATGAAATTAAGTTACTTTAGCAACAATTTTAAAATTAATTATTAATACATTAAAATCGTAAATACTTATGTAAATATTAGTTACAGGAAAAATGATCATAGACGTAAAATTAATTTCCTGCCAACCTTACTCATGTTAAGAGAAATATTTCAAATTTTACGTTTCTACCACCCTTTAACCCCCTTTCTCCTTGGCCGATTTAGTTACAATACTTCATTATAACATTTGTAATAACCTATTTGGTAAATTTGTTTCTTCTATAGGAGGATTTGATGTATTCGTTATCATACAATACATCATCCCTACCACTTTGTGTATTGATTCATTAATCTTTTTTTGTAAAATATTTTTCATAAACAATAGGAAACTGCATCGACTTGCAATCATTTCTTGGTAACTAATTGGTAGTGGTTGTTTTGTCCATTGGTCATCCGTCTGCAAATTATGAAATTTGTGTTACAGAAGGTTAGAAATTAGAAACACACACGCATTTCATTTGATGATAGATACAAAATGGTTGTAAACTTAGCTCCTAAAATTACATGTGCAGGGGGGATTTTTTAGACAACTTTAAATTTAAAGAAATTACAGTAACAGATAAAAAATTTAATAAATGAACATTGTATAATTTATCCATTATAAGTTTTATTAGTTGACACCCGTTAAAATCATCAATGGTAGCATCGCACGTAATTTTCTTAATCAAAACTTTCTGCACTCGTTTTACGTTTCTCGTTGTGAAAAACACATGCACTAAATATATAAAATGTACAAGTCTGTATAAGATTGTTATTATAAAATATTAAACTAAATATTAATTCATATAAGAATTATTATTTAAAAAGTGTCCTGGCTGATCATCTTTGGATTTTACATACCAAAACAAAGAAGAAATATAGAGTGACGAAATCTTGAATTCCACTTTGTTTAGAATCTATCTGCCTGTGTGAGAAAAATGCCCGCTGGCACCGTGGCACTCGGAGGCCGTTTTACGTGCACCCGAGTACGACTTCGAGTCAAATGTTTCAAAAAATTCTTATGTATCTTTTTTTTTATACTATTTATATGTTAAAATAATTTTTTTGAAAGCATATACAGTACTGGGTTAGAATTGATCGCATAAAAATTTTTTTGAATAGATGTTCGTCAAATGACTTCATTAGTCCTTTTCTGCATGCAAAAATTGTTCCATTCTAAAAATAAACAACTTTTGATTAAAACGTTTTTAGTAAACTCCGTATATACCGGGTATTTAAGCAATTAAATCTGTTAGTTGTTATTTTCACTTGTTATAATAGTAAATTATATACTTATCAGAAATATATGTTGTGCTTTTTGATCAAAGGAAAAGTATAATCTATTTGGCGATGTTTATAGCTCCGTGATCATATATGTAACCCGTTTGGCACTAAAAAGTACTACCGTAACTTTGTTTACTATCACTGTTGGTTTCACCGCCTCAATTAATAAACTAAAAATAGTTCTAACTTTCTGTTTTCGCTCTTTTTTTTCAATCATTTCCATTTTTGCTTATATAAGTGAGGACTACTCATATTGTACATATCAATTAATAATTACTATTAATTAACGTAATATTTAAAAGCTTCTTATAGTCAAAGAACACAATATACATAGAAGCTCATAAGTACGATTTTTGTGTCACTAGAAATTGTGAGCGTGACCGCTAGATGACAATAGCTGTTCGATTTCGGTATTTAGTGCCATTAGCAGCACAACCAACTGTATTCTTTGTGTATATTGTATCCGACCAAAAACATAAATGTAAGAAAGGGCACAAAAGTGACAGTGACACAAAAATCGTACTTATGAGCTTCTATGTATATTGTATTCTTTGTTATAGTTTAGTAACTTACGATTTTATCCACAAAACATGAAGGTAAATTTAAATACTCCATTATACATTCTTCTATAGACCGATGTTTTGGATTCCTTTTTTTACATCTTTCTTGCAACGTAAAATCAGCTAGTAATATGTCAAAAACATTTTTCATTTTTACCTAAATATTAACGATTAAATTAGTAGTTGATTTGTAAATCATTTCATTTTGAATATCATACCTCGTAATTATGTAACAAACAGTCATTCAATTTTTGTGAATTATGACAAACTTTCAAAACAAATTCATTTTCGAAAATTACTTTGAGCCCCGAATCAAATGCCATTCGTTCTAAATTTCCCATATCGAAAACAAACACCTAAGTAATAAAACAATTAAAATTTGATAAGTAATGCATGTTACAAAAATAATTTGCCTTACTTGATTCCAAACACTAATAACAAGATAAGAAATTCTAAAAAAACGTCCAATTTGACATCCTTTAGCATCAATTCCAATACTTTCTGCTGTTTCAATTTCCTTAACTGCGTCGAAAAATCGTACATCCATTTGATTTATAAATTTAAAGGAATTGATAAGGTTTGTTAAATGTTTATATTCTTGTATGTTTAAATTAATATTGTTGGTCTGCTTTTCGCCAGTATTTTTTCTTATATCACAAAGTAATCTAATTGTATTTATTTCCTTTGTTGAAAAATTACAAACATTTTCAAACAGTTTGCCAGATGGGTACTCGACTGTACTACATAATGATATTCGTTCCGAAGATTGTGAAAATAATATTCCGTCATAAACTTCTCCTGTTTTCAATTCAATAACAAGAATATCTCCTTTTTCGTACTTCAACATTTTTGTGTGAAAACTATTTGTTTACATTTCAAATAACCTAAAATATTGAAGTTTATAAGTTTGTTTTTGTATTGTCCATGAAGAATAGATATATTAGGAGAGCGAACGTAATGTTAAAAAAACGGTCAAGAATTGGTGTAACTATCTTTTATCAGTAGGGGTCACTGGTCTCAGTGCCGTACGGAATTTAAATGTTTAAATGTAGGCGCCAAGAAATCACTTTCATTCAGTTAATAAGAAGTCTTAGTTTTATAGATAATAAAAAATTGTTTTCGATTATCAAGTAATAATTAAATAAATAATAATAGAGAATTCTTAATAATCTGCAATAAATTAAAAGATGAAGAATCATAGTGATAATTGTAATTAATAATAATATACAAATATATGTTTACAATACTAACATATATTAGATGATGACAAAACCGGTAATTACAGACCATATTCCTTTCGTAAATGCAGACACGCATTCCTAACCTTAAACAACCTTTCACTCATAGATATATAGCAGTATATCTATGCTTTCCTTGTACAACATCGTCCCATTTTTTCACATTTATAAAATTAAACAATTTTTATACTTACAATTTTTATTTGTAAGATGTGATAACCGTTGATTTTAATATGTAATAATAATAATAATTCCGTACGGGCAGATTCGCACTGCCGCTAGTGGCGAAAATAATAACTATGATCTCTACACGTTTTTGAGGACACAAAAACAGACGAATTGCCTATGTCGTTCAATCTCCTAATATATCTATTCTTCATGGTATTGTCCATGAGAATAGATATAACATTCTTCATGGTATTGTCATAAATAATAGCAGAGACTAGTAGATAGTCTCTGATCTCTGCTTTGTATGGACCACTGACCTCCATCTCATGAATGAAACTCAATCTATTATCAAAGAATACATATATGTATTCTTTGCTATTATCTATGATATGGGCTGATGTCGAATTTTTTATTAACTAGTGTCATCTATGCTGGAAGCAGAAATAAATGAACTATGAACATATCTAAATTATATGAATGAGGCATATATTGAGTGGTTTTCCTTTTATGATAAAAAATTATCAAAAATCATGAGACAATGTGTATTTTTCGAAGCACAAGATACGAAAGTAGTAGAATTATCTTTTTTGAAGTAAGAGTACTACATAATTATTATAAAATAGTTAGAATGATTGTTTTAGTTATTAAATCGTGATTCGAAAAAATTATTATTATTAATTCGTGTAATTTTTGAATTATTATTTAAACAGGTTCCCAAATGATGAAAAAATTATTCATTTGTGTATCCAAAATATGGGATTAAAAGCCGATCCCAATGAAAGCCGAGTAAATACAAGCTTTTGTTATCAAGTTATTTTTCAAAGCAGTGCTATGATATCAGAAGTGGGCGTATCTATTAACGAAAAGGAAGCGTTCCAACAATTTTTAACCAACGTATGTAGAAAATTTGATCATCTGGTAAAAAGTAGGCTAACTAGAATTTTTAATGTCTAGGTGTATAGCTCATTGAAAATTTATAATAACATATACTCGTATATAATATTATATATATATATATATATATATATATATATATATATATATATATATATATATATATATATATATATATATATATATATATTGTAGAATTGAAATTGCAAGCAATTGAAAACACCACGCTAGTTATTGACAAAGTAACCCTTGACGTCATATTCCAAAATGGCGGATTTAGAGAAGTTACATTTAAACAATTAGTTATATTTTTCATAAAAAAAGATGAGTTTCATTAACAAAATAATAATTTTTTGATTATTTTATTAACGTAACCCTAGTTTAACGCAGATATAACTATCACAGTTGAGCCTCACTCTGTTTCTAACTATTGCCACTAGATTGCAATCCTAAGGAACAAAAACTCTGGTTGATAGTTGGTATGAATGTTCTTGAAATATCACGCTTTTGTTAACCCGACTTCAAAAAGGAGGATGGTTCTCAAATCGTCTGTATTTTTTCATTACAAATCCAAAATCGAAATGTTTTTATTAGAAATATGATACAAGCGTTTGAAAAACATAGAAAAATTAAAAATTAAAGTTTTTATTTTTAAAAGAAAAAGATCTCGAAAAATTATCATGAGTGCTACCTTCAAAAATCAAGTTTATGACCTACACAGGGCAAGCAAGGTCAACAGATACATCCATAGCACACAAAAAATGATTCAAAACCCATCTAGAAATGCTGATTATCACAGCAGAATATAAACTATATTTACTGAAGCAACAAAATATGGTTTCCCTAATGCTTGCTGCTGTAAAAACCATTTTAATATAGCTTTTTTTTCCTCAAAACGATCCGGATAATTAGAGTTCCACTGTAATAAAAAAAAAGTACACGCAATTTTTGAAAAATGTATAATACTTTATTTAAAATAATTGATTACTAATATCATAACATATTTCTTATGTTAAATATAAAAATGAAAATTAAAGTGATATATGGTACAGGAAAACTGACAGCACCACCTAAAACAATTATTATTTGATTAGATAAAACGGTTAGATATAACGATAGATATGTTCATAAAGAATATTTACTTCGATAACATTTTAAATTTGTAACATCATTTTGAAATCCGACAGCACATAAACATTCACTGTTGCGACATTCCACTGTAGACGGATCTGATTCAACATAACATTCTCCATCACGAATACATATACTACCTAAGTCTGTATACATATTTTAAAAACATTATTATAGTTATATTATATATATAATTGCTGTTATATGTATAACAGCAATACTTTTAACCGTATAAGGTTATTTCATAAGAACATAAACTGGAAGGGATGCATTATGTCACAGTTTGGGAAACCCTATTATAGGGAATATTATTCTGTGAAGTATGTAGATTTAAGTAAAAAAAAAAGAATCTCAGTCTATTCATATATTTGATATGGGTTCGGAGCCAACAGCGACCATAAACTATAGACAAGTCATATGACTGTGTATGAGTGAGTAGGAAAAACAAATTTCGTATAGATAATATTATTGTGTATTAGATACAATCAAGTAAAAAAAATATATAAAGATTATTAAAATAATCAAAGAGAACTCTAGGTTTTTGAAATTTAATTAAAAAATATAGCCTACAATCTCAGTCTATTCATATATTTGATGTGGGTTCTGATATGAAACGGTTTAACTGGACGGCTACAAGACTACCTTAAATAGGCCTATAATTTCATTTCGTTTTGTTAAAGATTTATTATTAAAGAGGGGCATGCCAGATAATCCTTCCCCCAAATACGCTGCTTAAATTGAATCAACTTAAAAAATATCATCACTTACATTTCTTTGGCCAGCATTTGTCATTTCTATAATGAAAACCTTCTTTACAATTACATGTACCATCTATGCAAGCACTGTATTCATAGTTAAGACCTGCTTCACACTGTATATCTTTTTCACATGTTTTGTTAATTTCTTTAACTAAAACGGAATATATACAGATTTAGCCTCCAGTGACATACTGTTGAAAGTGTGAAATTCAATTCAAGTTCAAATAGTTAGAAAAAAAACCTGATTTCGGCCATAACCCTTATAACTTCACCACGTAAGCTACGTAGACTAGCGTATTTTCTCCAAGAAAGTAATCCTAATGAATATCAAATTAAGTTACCATGGCGTCATCCATAATATCCGTTATATTAAGTTTTTCTCGCTCCTCCATACCTCTCCTTTTTCCTTGATTGATTTTAATGAACTTAGCATTTCAAATTGTATTCCGATTGGACTAAAATTCTAAAGAGCGTACAGAGATTTGAAGAAAATTTGCTAAAGATATAAGTAGCTATTGATGATTTTCGTAATTTAACAAATTAAAAATTGTAAAAACAATCGATTACTTAAAATATCTATGGAGTTGGTTGAGTAATCCACTGATCTATATGTTTTTCTAAGTTATTTGGTAAAGAAAGCTTTGCGATAGGACCATTTATTTTTTGAAATTATTTTTCCCTTTAACTGAATATCACACTTCAATGGTAACGTATATACGATGATTAAACTTACCTTTATAGCATACATGGTTGAAATTAATGTAGTTTTCATTGCAATGACAAGTATTATCGGTTTTATTACAATGTGAATTTAATACTTGACAATCCTTGGAACAATCGCTTCCAATACCTGCAATTTTATCAATAAACAGCATTTTATCAATAAGTAGGTTATACCCGCGACTTCGTTCGCGCTTTATTATTATATCTCCGACTCCCGTCATCGAAGCGAGATAAGATACATACCAGTTTTAAGTCTAATCATAAACTTTTAAACAAATCAAAATTGGTCTAGTTTTCGTATGATGTTCGAACAAACAAACCGTCTATGAGTATTTCAAACACACATTCAAACACTATATTGAGAACTGATTTGAGGGCCGGGCTTAAAAAACATGGTTGTTTATTGTGTGTGTAGTGGACTCGCTACTAAATCTCAATATACTTTCATATTTAGATACCTTTGCAGAATCACTACGTATTCCCTTTGTTATTTAGGTAACTACATGTTGTTACCTCAATAACTATCAACAAACTATATTTGAAACTGTATTTTTCAATCGAAAGAGTAATCCATTATGTGTGCTTTTATCTATGTCATATAATTATTTTTTTCTAAATTTTGACAGTTTGAAATGTCAATCTTTTATATTTTAAATTTATTGACAAAATAATTATAAACTGTATTAGAGATTTGGACCAACTATACCTTTGGAACGGTCAGAAAATAGGTATAACTTTGGAACGGTTTGGCATCTGTACACAATAGGACTCCATAACGGATCCATTATGTGCAGATTGTGTGGCGAGGAGGAGGAAACATCCACCCACATTATCTTTAACTGCGAATCTCTAGATTACAGCAGATACAAGATATTCGGTGCATCTCAACCCGAATATATAAATCTTCAGGAAGAACTCATCAGCTTCAGGAAGAACTCATATGAGAGAGGCGAATCTCGCCAGACTGAAGTAGAAGGGGGAGCACAATGAGACATAAGGTCGAAGTGAAATTCATTTATATACCCCAAGATATATCTATGTAAGTAGTGACAATACCTATGAATTAGTTATAATTGTGGAAAAAATGGCATGCAAATTATTTTAATTATTGAAATAAGATATGTATGCCGCTCTATATAAATATTTTTAGTGTTCAAACAATCACATTTGCGATAATAATATTTCTCCTTATATCCGACGACAACTACTCTCAACACTATTCATAAACTTAAATGAAACGCTACAAAATACGATCTGTATATGGACACAAGAAGGGTGGCAGTTTCAGATATTACCTTCACGACATTCATCTCCATCTGCATAAAATTTTCCATCACATTTACAAACATTATCCAAACATTCTGAATGTTTGGCTTTACAATCAGAATTTTTTGTACAACTTCCATTCAATTCTAAAAATATATAAAATGTTATTTAAAAGTTTTAGTTTTTAACTATACTTACAATATTTATTCATTGTTTTTTTTGTAAACTAGCGTCTATTTATATCCATAGTTAATATGGTTGCCTTTCGGTTATATTATATCAACGGAAGTGACTAGCTTTTACTTAATTTAACATTTTAGTAATAAATAATACTATCTTAAAATTGTATTTACCGACGTCTGTAGCTTGACAAAATGTATTGTTAGCAGCTGGATATGAATTATTGGGACACACACAGGTTTTATCAATACATTTTGGAAATATGTTACTAATTTCTCGATCTGAACAATCGTCATCTTCAACACAACTTTCACCAATTCCTGAAATTGAACAATGTTACATAAAATACTTTGAATTTTGATTTGATTATTTCTATATGTTTATTAATACAGGCGCTAGGCAGTGTTGAATATGCAAAAGCTAAAGAGCGCGTGTTTTTAGGGATCATATAGAGAAGTCCTTGAAGTATACGAAGCGTATATTTTTGGTTGGATTTGTGTCCATTTCTATTCCTTTGTTTGGATGGTAAAACTGTTATCGCTCGATTGACTTCACATTTTGTACACATTCAGTCTGTTATAATAGTTGCAAAAATATCTAAACAATAATTTTGGAGCAATTCAACCGTTTTTGAAATATTGCACTTAAAAATTTAAAGAAAATCAACTTTTATTTATTTTCTAAGCAGTCCAAAATTTTAATTGCTATAATATTTGGATAATACTTGGAATTACAAATAAACGATTTTTCCAATTTTTAGTATTATAACTCAAAAACGGTGAAAATGCGTGTAAATACACCAGAGATATTTTCCTATTTAGTACTTTATACAAATTGACTGTTGTATAAATTGAAAAATCAACGTCCATCATTAGTCGGAAAGGATAAACTGGATACACATTATATTATTTCACTATCCGGAAGTAATCACCTTTTTTAAATGATTTTTTTCATTTAAAAATATCTATTTTACTAATATATTTACCAAATTTACTAATAACGCATTTAATCTGAATACAAAATTTTATCTGAAAGAATGGATGTATGGAAATTGCGTCATTTGTGAAATGAATAACAAACTTGTTTAATTATATATCTCTACTATTATAAAATTGTAAATGTCTGTTTCTTTGTTCGAGTATCACGAAAAAACTACTGGACCGATTTTTATGTATTGTATCTCGACAGAATGACGGGAGATATAAAGCTAGTTTGTTATAAAAATAAGTGCAAAAATATTTTTTAGCTTATTTGTTACTAAACAACACTATTTTGTTAAATTTGAGCCAACGACCGATCCATTGTTTGGACAATTTTTGGGTATATCTGTCCATAGGTCCGGAAACTCAAAAATGAAAAGAGATAACGAGCTGAAATTTTGCATGTGTGTTCTAGAGCTGATAAGTAAGTTCGTGGATGTGCTAATTTGGACCGTGCTTTCCCTGCTAGGGGAGGTAATATAAAAACACACTCTATATATTGTATAAAAAATATACTCTATTGTATAAAAAATATAATAAATATCACAAAAAACATTTTTGTAGCGATATAACGCACTACGAAGGGTCTCTGTGCAGTTAAACACAAATGTACAAATACTTTCCTACAAATGGCGGATATATTTTTCTTCAGCTTCACTTCAAATCAGTAGTACTACAACTAGGTTCGGAATATAAAAATCTATAGAATAAACATACAGCTTCAACTGGCAGTTAACGTTTTCATAATCTTCAATAACCTCTAAACCACTATAGAGACAAAATGCGCTCTTATACTTTTGCATACTCAATGTCGACTAGGGAACATATTTATTGAAATTAATTTAATTGAAAATTGATTTCACCTTTCGATACTCTGCATATCATAGTTTGATTACTATACCAAGAAGTATTTCCACACTCACAAGTCTTTTTTTGTGCATTACAAATTGCATATGGACCAAATGTGTGGCAATTTACATCTATCGTACAGCTATGAGTTTCTATTACTCGAGTTGCTAAACAATATTATTATTTAAAAATTATATTTACAATTATCAAAAGATAATTATGCTAGTTGGAAAATTTAAAAAAAAAATATATATATATATAATCAAAAAAGTGGAAAGTTTGTGTTTTGTATTTAATGATTTGAGCGTTATTTTGTGGAATTTCATACTTACATACCAAAGTTTTATTTGTTTTGCGATTCCACGCAATTTTTATTATTACACATGATATAAAATTACATGTGTGAGTTACATGTTTCGGTAATTACATCATTTTCAGACTAAGTTCTTACAAATTCGAATCCTGTTTATACAATCACTGTCACCGATAGTTACGAATTGTTTTCAATAAAATTCTTATGCCGGCAGTACACACTCGGCGAGATATAACGAGCAAGAGAGTGTACTCACAACGCTCGGCCTGTCTTGTGTCTACGCTCCATTAAAAGTAGGTTTTTTTGACACGAGTCAAAGAAAGCGAGTGGTGAATACATTGACACGAACACGAAGGACACTCTCGTCTACATTCGTTTCTACTTTCAACCGCCATTTTTAAACATTCAACTATCAACCGCTTTAATTGTACTCATTAATCTTAACAGTATAACACGAAAATAAATAAAAACTGTATAAATTTATGAATACTTTTTTTATTCTTATAGTGTCCCTTCATTACGTATTTGAATAATAATTATTTTAAATAGTTTAATCAAAAAATTACTACTCCGTAATTTTTAATTTAAAAATGTAATTTTTCAAGTATACCAACGTAATTTCCGCCCAAGCCACGTTGATTAACTGACGAGAACCCGGGCTCCTCGCCTTTCAAATGTCTCGCCAAGACATTCGCCGAGTGCTCTCGCCGAATGTGTACTGCCGGCATTATTGTATAACTTAGGAAAACAATACGTCACTATCGATGTAATTATCGAAACATGTCGAAAGTCCTTGATATGATTTTGTTTGTGTTGTTAGTAAAACCAAATATTTAGAAAACTTACGTTTTATACACTCTGCCATATTGTCTGCATAGGCAAAACCAAAGGGGCATACACATTTTCCATCTCTATATTCAGCGTTTCGAATGTATAAACAATCATCTTTCTGTTTTGTGTTTACATATAATTCTAAAAATATTTTTAAATATAAATACAAATCTAATTTATAGAACTGAGTTCTATACTACCAATTTATAACAATTAATGTTTTTGGAAACCTTTTTCCGTATGGAAAATTTTTGAAAAATGTAAATAAACTCATTTTAAAAGACGGAAATAATCCAATTTTCCAAGCGTTAAAAGAGTTTTAATTGAAATACCGAAAAGAACTACTTATTTCATGTTACATTTAAAGAACATAAACAAAACTGTAGCAGAAATCTCTGACTGTAGTATACTACAGTTTTGAAGCGGATTGATTGATTGATTGATTAATATCGGGGTAAAAACTATTGCACTTCGACCTTAAGGCCCATTGTGCTCCCCCTTCTACTTCAGTCTGACGAGATTCGCTTCTCCCATATGTTGGCAGTAGCCTGGAACTTGGTTGTCAGGTCCTCCCGAAGGTTCATATATTCGGGGTGAGATGCACCGAATATCCCGTATCTGCTGTAACCTAGAGGTTCGCAGTCAAAGATAATGTGGCTGGATGTTTCTTCCTCCTCGCCACACATAATGGACCCGTTATGGATTACCATTGAAGTGGATAATATAGTATCCGCTTAAAAAGTATCGGATAAAAATTGTTAGCATTTTTATATTCGTCAGTTTTTATTCGACTTATTTTTTAAAAAACCAAACGGATTTGGCACAAACGATTGCCAAAATTTTAAAATGAACGCCTCTTACGACAGTCTAGTTCATAAGTTCAAAAACGTTTTAAGGATGTTCCAGCATGAAACCACTTTACGACAGATTTTGCTCATTTTTTTCACAGGCTAAAAATAACGTTTTCTAATAAATCGCGAAGTTTCAGAATTTTTGACCGTTTAGAACGCGAGATAATTAATAGCAAAGTAATCATTCTCTCTAACTCTCTCATTAGAAGCATGTAAAACTTCATGCCTGCCCAACTATTATCTGTTGTATTACAAAAAATACTCGACAGAATTTAAAAAAAAAAACTAGAATATTAAAGATAAATGTTAATTAAATACATTTTTTTTTAAATCGCATTTTACCGTTTTGTTTTCGAAATATAAAAGTTAAAAATTTTTTTTTTTCAAAATTACATTATTTTGTATATATGAATGGTGCAGTTGCCTATGTGTTGTGTCTGTGTGTATATGTATTTGTTCTATAATAAAATCAAACCGGTTTTTTGTCCTGATTATATAACACAGTCTGGAATGTCCTTAATTAGAGATAAAGCTAATAGGGAATATGCATGAAAATTTTTTTTGACATTTATTTTCAGAATATGAAAATACTGTTAATACTGTAATAATATTTAAAAACGAAATTAAAATCCGACAAATATCAAGAAAGCTATAAGCTTTTAAAGATTATTATCTGTCTCTTTCTTGCAAAAATACTAAAAACGGAGTTTTACGTGTATTTTAAATGGTGAAAGTATAATATGACGTCACATAACATATCAAGAGGGCTATCACCCTCTTTCTCTAATCGGGAATTTCAATCATTCACATCTCGCTTAATTTTAAAGTTATTTAAAAAGTAATTTTACCTTGATATTTGTCAAGTAAACATGCTTCAATACAAGTGAAAAAAAATTTTCATGCATATTCCCTATTACAATATGCTCACACCATAAAATATGATGTTTAGCAAATATTTCAAAAACCAAGAGACAATTCAAAAAAGATTCTTAAAGAGGATGAAATTTCCAAAAAAGAGATTTAACTACCACTTCTTTGACATCAAATGCTTGATATGATCATACACATCTATGATGAGAATCGAAACCACAACCTCTAACATTTTTAGACCAACGCTCTGCATTTGATCTACCTAAGATGTTATAATAGTGGAATGCATATGTACTCTCACTATCTTGATGTCAATGTATTATTAATTTGTTTATGTAGTTTACTGCTGAAACTAGGGTTCCTCTCAATTATTAATACTTTTAATCTAATGCTCAAAATCGCCCGTGGAAAGCAAACAATTATTTTATATTATTAAATAAAAATTTAATAAAATTATATCTAGACACTTGAAAGAAGAAACTTCGGGCGAAACATATTTTTCAGTGATTTTTCATAAAATTACCCTATTGTAAAATATTCATATTTAAAACTGAATTTTTGAATTCTGTTTTGGGAATTTCTTCCTCTTGTTTTAACTCTAATTAAAACAATTTGAACTTGTGAACTAGACTATGAAGTACAAATTAATAAATTGAGGTTCTTATTTTTTTAGTTTGTGCTTATTAAGAGCCTTAAAAAATAAAACTATAGTTATAGGTTATGTATAATTTACCAGGTAAACAGCGATCACGCTCAATATCCATTCGATAATTTCGTTGGCATCTACATGTACCTAAGCAATACGAATTATCCACTGATTTACAATCAGATTCTTTTGTACAATTGGAACCTAAAACTAAAGCAAAGAATAAGTACTCCGATCAAAAAAAAATTATTTTTTTAAAGGCTTTGATATTCGAGACAGTTACTTAAATTTTAAAATTCATCGTAAAGCTGGCCAGGCTTTTATTCTCCTTATTAATTATTTTATTTTTTATTTTAACAATTTTATAATAATCGTTAACATACAAAATTCACCATTCCCAAAAAATTTAAAATTTTCCAAACTAAAAGTTCTAGCCATATTTTGAGTTTGGTGATGGGCTACAATCGCTATAAGCTCGATGATAGGTCACCGCCTATCATCGATACATATAAAATTACATGTCTTGACTGATTCATCATCGCCAAGCCAAAGCTATTAAAGTTAGAAACATGAAATTTGGAAGATATGTTCCATAGACAGTGTAGAGAAGCACAAGAAAGGATTTCTAGAAAATCACCTTCTAAGGAAGTAGAAGAATTATTTTTTTCTAAATTTGGACAGAAACGCCAATTTTTTTATTTTTTAAATTTATTTCCAAAATCCTATAGTACAGCCCTTTGTGTAACTCACTCACTGACCGACTCACGTATACAAATTCGAGTCCAATTCTAAGGATGCGGTTTTTGGTATTAGACGCGGAATAACTTCAAATTTACGGAAAATATCGGAAAACTATAATTTTCCTAACGTAAAATACCCCCCCCCCCGAAAATGGGAAAACCCTTCAAAATTACCTTTTTTACTTCTATTCATGCTAGAAGGGTGCGGTGCGGAGTTTTGATAATACAGACATATTACACTATAAATCGTTCAATAACATGAAATCTTTACCTGTAATACAAAATCGTGACTAAAAGTTATAAGGTCTTTACACAATTTTCGTAGGCGAAGCCGCAACGGGTAATGCTAGTCATATAAACATTAACATAGGCATAGTAAAATTTAAAACTTACTAGGATCTGTTACATTTCCTTTAGGGGGTTTTTTATGTTCAACGTAAGTTGAATTATCGTCACCAATTTGGCATGTAAGATTCTTGGCACATATTGCATTGTCAAATTGACAGTCAATATCAATAATACAAGGATCGCCAATTTCTATGAACATTAAACAAAATTATAAATAGAATAATTCGCTTGGTACAACATGTTAGTTTACAATTTACCTGTAGATTTATGACGACAATCGATATCCCTTCGATTGTAGTAATTGTCACTACAAACACAACTACCTTGTTTACATTGTAACGCTTCAACGTCATATCCATCATAACAATCTTCATTTTGTTTGCACGATTGTAAAAGTCCATATGATTTGTGACAACGACCATCACGGTAATGATAACCTTTTTTACATTTACATTTCTTTTCTGATAAATTACACTCAGATCCTGTTAACATCCAATAACTACACTGTAATGAATCGCTGCAATCTGAATCATATCCGGTTGATACTAAAAAATTGTTTTGAAAGAATAATTAATTTTTACATATGTACACTTGTCCACAAAAGTTGATGTTATTTTTTGAAATTTTGTTGTTGATTTGTGCCTTATTCATTCGGTTTTCGAAAAAAATGTTCCAATAAAAACTGTTATTGTACTTCTAATGAACAACTTTTATCCGAAGCATTTTTTCGAAAACCGAATTAATAAGGCACAAATCAAATTAAAAAATTACTTCAACTTTTGTGGTCCATAGTACGTGGATAATTCGATAATTATATACAGGATCTTCAACAAATGTTGTGCCAATCTTCAGGGGGTGATAGTACTCGTTATAGTCTGATCAAAACATGTCTTATAGACATAAGTCCAAAAATCCTCTTTTTAGTGTTTTGTATTTTATAAACCACTATGTATAATTCACATTTAATTTTTTTACGTTTCGTTTTTAATTTTCCGGCTTTTTCATGTTGATGAATACTATCATCCACGGGCGTAGCTATAGCTTTCACTTGGAGGGGGGCAACAATGCACAAAGGTAAATTAGTTTTTGTCCGTGACTTAACTATTCCGATGCCATTATCTTTTATTCCGATGCCATTATCTTTTTTTGAATAATTAATTTTCATGGATAATAAAATTAGCACACTTCTATATTTTCCATCGAAATCAAAGCAAATTATCAAAATTAAAAATTATTATTACGTAAAAATTAAATCACTACCACTTAAACGTTGAAATTTGAATTAAAAAACAAAACAAATTTTACTTACATATTAGGCATTCAGTTAAATCCGAGTTCACAACTTCATACTCTTCACACTCACAAAAATTTTCTACGCACTTACTTCCTACAATATCCGTGCAATTTTCATTGGATGAACATGGGATTTGGGGAAATTGTATTGAGTTAATATCTATAACTTAAATGTAGATCGATTGATAATGTACTTCAAGAAACTTGGTATATTCTTAACATTCTTTGAAATAAAATGCTTGATTTGAAAAATCAATCATACACATTTACGATGGGAATAGAACCCACGACCTCTGGCATTCCACACCAACGTTCTGCCTCTGAGCTACCAGATGCTTGGTAGTAGAATGCTTATAGTTTTGATGTCGATGTATTTTTTAAATATTTTTTGTTTATTTACTATTTACATATTTTTAATAGTTTTTTTGTTTTGTAAACTTGCTTCTAAACATTGATAACATTCTTATGGACATCAAATATGCTTGATATGAAAAATTTGATATTAAAGAATGCTATCTATGTTCAGACATATTACTTATTATTACTTCCGTTGGTATAATATACCCGAAAGGCTACCATACTAATAATGGATAGATGACGCAAGTTAAGAAGAAAAAAAAGATTACAAATGTGTAAATTTGTATATTCTAATATATTAAGGTCTTTTCATTATTTTATTCACATAAAAATTTAAATTAGTGTGCAAATTGTAATAAATAGTTGTAAATTGTTACTTACAGTTAAGAGAAATTGTTATAATAAAAACATAAAAATTACTATATTCTATAATCATTTTTATTGAAAAATTTCAAATGCATTTATGTAGAGAATGAATTTATGAGTATTTATAATTAAAATTAGAAAAATGATCACGGCAATAGCTAGAGCTACACTTACCAACAATGTGTTATTTTTTATCAGAGATTAATTATATGTATAATCTTATCATTTTAAAATTTCATGAAAAAAGTGGCCAGCACAAACCATACAATCTCTATATACAGGTGTTTGTATTATGGTGTAGTGACTCACACACATACATCAGTGTCAACATTGCAATTAAATCTGCGATACAGTACAGAACGATACATTTACGTATACCGTATATCTTTGTCTCCTTTTATATGCTTACGTATTACATATATGCATATAGAAGCAGATCAATTTTACCAGCATGCTCTAGTAATGTAAAGAATATTCGATACGATTCTATCACCTTCTTTGGAGGCATGCGTTCAGATATACAAGCAGGACAACAGACACACATCAACACAGTCTGTTCAGTTCAACACAGTCATACATCACCAGCACAGTAACAATACAACGTTGGTACAGTAACAACACAGCACACAATTCAGTAACAATCAAACATTCGTTGAAATCATAAAGTTAATACAATTCAAAAGTATAATCTAAAAGTTGTAATTGTTATCCAAAAAAGTAGTGAAATAAAGTTTACAAAAATATACATTTCAAATATTTTATTTATTACACGCACTCTTTCACTACAATGGCATGCTATTTTAAATATTTTTTTAAGTTCTCAAACCAACAAATAATAGTGGTAATTTAGCATATTTCATTATCTCACATCACTCTGGGCCCCCAAAAGCAGCCCCGGATCTACGATTTTTTCGCCCCGGGGCAGAAACTTGATAGTGGCGCCCCCTCTCTCCAGCGTTGAGATAAATTGTTTAAAAAAACTCACAAACATATAATTATGGTGGCATTTTTTGTGACCGGGAGAATAAGAACCCTTTGTACTCTTTATATAAATTTGCACTCTTTATTATCTAATAACTAATAACTTTTTCATTTGTATAACATAAAATTAAATATAGGAAACATATTTACATATAACCGATAGACAATCAAGAAATTTCTTCAATCTTTAGGTCTTAACATTCTTTTCTCTCTAATCTTGCTACAGCTTTACACGGCGTGCTTTCTTTTCTGCGAAAGAATCTAAAAATCGGAGATCCGGGGCTGGGTTTCCCCTGACCATAACCAAAGAATACAATATACATAGAAGCAAAGAATACAATATACTGTATTCTTTGATAGAAGCCATGAAGAATAGATATATTAGGAGAGCGAACGTAATGTTAAAAAAACGGTCAAGAATTGGTGTAACTATCTTTTATCAGTAGGGGTCACTGGTCTCAGTGCCGTACGGAATTTAAATGTTTAAATGTAGGCGCCAAGAAATCACTTTCATTCAGTTAATAAGAAGTCTTAGTTTTATAGATAATAAAAAATTGTTTTCGATTATCAAGTAATAATTAAATAAATATTAATAATAGAGAATTCTTAATAATCTGCAATCAATTAAAAGATGAAGAATCATAGTGATAATTTTGCAATTAATAATAATAATATACAATATATGTTTACAATAACTGACATATATTAGATAAAGAAAGAAGATGACAAAACCGGTAATTACAGACCATATTCCTTTCGTAAATGCAGACACGCATTCCTAACCTTAAACAACCTTCCACTCATAGATATATAACAGTATATCTATGCTTTCCCTGTACAACATCGTCCCATTTTTTCACATTTATAAAATTAAACAATTTTTATACTTACAATTTTTATTTGTAAGATGCGATAACCGTTGATTTTAATATGTAATAATAATAGTAATTCCGTACGGGTATATTCGCACTGCCGCTAGTGGCGAAAATAATAACTATGATCTCTACACGTTTTTGAGGACTATTTATCTATTCTTCATTATAGAAGCGTAAAAGTACGATTTTTGTGTCATCTAAATCATTTTTAGTACGTACGCTGACCACTAGATGACAATAGCAGTTCGATTTCGGTATTTAGTGCCATTATCAGCACAACCAACTGTACTTTGGCAGAACTTAGTACCAGTTGCCCGGATCATATCGAAGTGGGGATGTAATTCAAATTTATATTAAAAGGGAATCCACCAATATTGATGAAATTTTTATGAATTTTTATAATTAGTCAAAATTTTTTAATTTAAATAAAAACATGAACAAATTGATTTCTGTATATTTAGTCCCGACAACAAGAGTGTTTTAAGTTTCCCGACTTCGTAACGATTGAAAATATTGATCGCAGAACAAATATTTTGCTATAGATGTTCATAAAATGGCTGTTGTGAATGTTCATAAAGATAACGACCTGAAATTTTTTGCCTGTTCTTGAGCTAAAAAGTAACCTTAAGTTCGTGAATGTGACTGTTCTTGAGCTTAAAAGTAACTTCAATAGGACTCCACAATAGGTCCATCATATGTAGAGTTTGGGGCGAGGAGAAAGAAACATCCAGCCACATCATCTGTAACTGCGAATTTCTCGATTACGGTAGGTAAAATATATTTGGTGCATCTATAGCTTACTCCGAATATATTAACTTTCAGGAAAAGTTCCAGGCGATTGTAAAGATTTGGGAGAAACGAATCTCGCCTGACTGAAGTAGCAGGGGGAACAAAATGGGCTATAGGTCGAAGCTGTAATACCCAAGCTATATCTATCTATCCACTGAAACCATTTTTCAGTTGTTTTTTTCGTATCGATGACATAACATCATAATCTTTCTGAAAATATAACATTTTGGACAATGAGATCATAACATCTACATATTACACAATACGTTGTAGTTTTGTTGTACAGAGGTAAAAACTTAATAATAAATTAATTTTATTGTAATAGTTACGTACCAAGCCGGATATTGTACAGTTGTACAATATCCGGCTTGGTGCATAACTTATACAATAAAATTAATTTATCTAGATCGGGATTTGTGCAGAGCGCTTAAAGCATTTTCACATTTCGAAACACTATTTCGGTTTTATTTAAAAAAATGACCAGTACAGATCGGACTTGGAATAAAATTGTCTGTTCAAATCCCGATCTGTACAATATCAGGCTTGGTACATAATATAATATATTATATATTATACACATGTGAGAATGAGTATATTATACACATTCTCAAGCATTCATGTGTAATATTTTTAAATTAAATCAATTATTAAAACAATTTATTTTAAGTTTGATTATCGTGGTATTTGCGATAAATTTTTTTGAGATATTAGTGAATGACTCAATGATTTTATCCTCATTTCACCGAACCCATTGTTTAATATATGATCTTAAAAATTCAATAAAAAGGCTTAGGCCATGAGGCCTGGTCCTAGGAATGCTACAATTTGGGAAGCTACTAAAAATCTACAAGTATGATGTTATGTAAACAGACAAGTAAAAGTTCTTTTGTGATTAGCGCTAAAATAATAACACATTTTTTTCATAAACACGGTAAGTTTTTATACTCGGTATTTGCAGAGACTCTATTAGTCTCTGGTATATGTCACAGCCAAAGTAAATAATCTAGCTATTATGTATAATATCCAGACATTATGTATAATAACTAGCGAATTTGGTCAAAGTGATTAAGCTTTATTTATCATTTTATCCAGCCATTATACATACTTGCTAACTGAGTTTGGTCAAAGTGATTAATGAAGCTTTACTAATTACTTTATCCAGCCATTATACATATTATTTATATAAAATACTCTGTTAATCAGTTTGCCTACCTGGTTATGCATAAAAACTATTAGATTTGGGACAACTAATAAAATGAAACGATTTTATTCCATGTTTAATGCTTTAATAACTCAAAATATGTAACCAAAGTTTTCACAACCTTGTTGTTAGCTTAATACATTCATACAAAAACTATGAACAGGTATTAAGCCTCATGCACGTCCTTAATTCCCTCCACCTGAGAATCTTACATAATAAATTTATACAACTGACATCCACTATATTAGAGATCTGGGCCGGCTATAACTTATACTGGCCACTCAAACTGGTTTTTTTTTGGCCACCAGACGTCGTGACTAAAGTGCAAAGTTATCAATACAACATTGCCATTTATTCATATTTTTTGTAAATATACATTATTTTTACTCTACTTTCATGTAGTAATAGAAATGTTCTTACTCAATCTTCGTTGATAGTTTTATAAACAAATTATAATTATTTTGTACTTACCACAATTTACGAAGTTAACGTATCTAAATTTCTTGACAATTTTAACTTTATTGTAGTTATTTATAGCAATTTTTATTTATTTTTTTTTGAATCAAAAGAGAAGCGTGGAACCAATACCGTTAAATAATTCAAAAAAAATTATTAGCGGTGTTGCTCAGGGTTCTGTATTTACAGAGGTCCTACAGGGTTCTGTAGGACCTCTTCTTTTCTTTGTCTATATCAGTGACTTTAGCAGCCAATATCTATTCAACTTCTTCTTTCTTTGCTAATACTACAAAATTTTATTATTATCCTTTAACAAATTCTGATGCAAAGTGATCTGTTAAGGAATCCTTCTTGGTGCAATACTTGGTTTTTAAATTTCAATTTTGATAAATGTACTTGCATGTAGGTAAAAATACACCCCATAAGTTATCTCTTAATATTGTCTCAACTCAAGTTGATTTGGGTACTACTATTTCGTCTGATTTAAAATGGGCCCCACATATATCCACCATTACCAAAAAAGCAAATAGTCTCATTTACCTTATAAGCAAAGTGTTAAAAAACCCTTCTCCTATCCTTGTGGCCACTATTATTAAAACTTACATTAGACCTTCACTTGAATATGGTGCTTCGATATGGAACCCCAATTTCGTCAAAAACGTAACTTTGCTCAAGTCAGTTCAAAGAAAGGCAACTAAATTGCCTCTGTTCTTAAACACCTACCTTACAATAAACAACTACAACAGCTAAACTTACCATTTCTTTCTGACCGCAGAGGTGATCTCATGAATATTTTCAACATAACTTAAATTTCAAATTTTTGCCCCAATTCCTAGAACAATTATTTGTATTTTATAAATACAAATAATTTCGACTACAAAGTAGTCATCAGTATTAATTAGTTAATCGTAACCGGGATATGGAGTCAAAGATATGTTACTCGTTGCTAATTGGGTGAGACTCGTTGCTAATGGTTACTATGTAAAGATCTTATGAAATGAATTAGTTTATCGAATATGAAGGTCAAATCCAGGATCGCTAACCGTCTAAAGTTGTCTTTTTGAAGGTCTAAATAAAGAAAATAAATATTTTCCCAATCTGCCCCTATTTATTTTTTTCAAACGCCTTTTTATAGCGGTCGATTGTAAATTCGTTGTATTTAACAATATTACCAATAAAAAAAAATTTCGTATTAATTGTATATGTATTATATTTATATATATATATATATATGTATATATATTATATATATATATATATATTACATACGTTTTTTAATGATTTTTTAAATATATCATTTGAAATGAATTAATAATAATAATAATTATAATAATATTACATATTAAATATAAAAAACATTCAAAATAGAAACTTGCACATATCTAAAATCACTGTTATATTTATAATATAATAACTAATAACACGCGCTATGTTAACAATAGCCATTTGAATAAAATTTAAAGGACTCTATACAGTATTTCCATATCAATTTTCAAATATATCAATAAATTTTATGGAAATTTAATAATAAATTTGACACTGAAATTGGATATTACTTTGATTCAATAAAAATTAATAATATGCTCTTCTTACATTTGCTCTTATGAATTAAATATGTATTTTGTTTAACTATATAATATATTTATTATACACTTTATTTTAAGTATTTTAGTACGACGACGTTTTTAGTTTTTTTTTTTTTTTTAGTTTTTAATATCAAAAATGTCTGTGATTTTTTCTATTTATAGCCTATGTTTCTTTATTAATTATTGTTATTGAACATATATATTTCGTTTAAATATCTTTCTTGTTTTATGTTTTGTTTTAAATAAGTACAGCCCAAATCAAAAGTATTCGAAATTTTAGAAATGTTTATTAATAAAATGTTTTTATATTAAATATTTACATGATCGATGTCAAAGTAATATATATTTTTTAATTCAATGAATAACCGCTGTTAAGTTTGATTCATTATAGTGCCTTTTATACATCATATAAGTTCTCATGACTTATCATAATCTAGATTCGTTCTATTATTTATTATCATGTACAGGTTGTATACAAAAACAATAAATGTAGAAATTATTAAAATACACGTATAGCTGTATTTGGAAGTGCTTACTCTGTTTACTATGATGGAGTGAGTGTGTTATATTGAAAAACTGTCCGTATTTCTATGTAAATAAAGTTATTGTTGTTGTTAAAATTGACACTAGTAGCTACGGTAAGACATAGCCAAATTCCTCTAGACTCTAACTTAATTATTATTATATATGTTAAATGCATGCTATATTGTAATTCATATATTCAGTATTTTTGTATACACATAGTATAACTGACACTGTTGTTCATCAAGTAGATTTAATAGAATAAAGTATTTACTCCTTTTTTTAAAACTATCTTAAAATCTCGGCATGGTTCAATCTCGCTACCCAAACTAGATTTTCAAATATTTAAACTGCCGATAAAACCCCGCTCTGATATGACGTTACAGATGCATGCATAATTCACATACGCTCAAGGTTTCTTTACCAAATGATGTATAGTTATTATAAAGGCATTATTAGGTTTGTTTATATGTACTTGTTTGTTGAAAAGTACTGTTTTAGCGGTAGTGTAAACGTTTGAAATTTGGTTTGAACGGTTTTAAATTTTGTATACTTACTATTTGTTACTCTAATAGATATTTTCCAAAGATATTTTATAAAATCTGTTTAAACTTATTTTTGGAAATTTTTATCTAGTATCATAACACAGGCAAAAACCTCTTAAACTCGTCCTGTCGCACTACCGTGCTCTACATAAGGTTTATACGTAATCGTTAACTTTGAAATAGTTTATATAGATATTGATTTTGGAATAGAAACATAAAAAATATTAAAACGACCAATAAATATTTCTTTTTATAACTAAATAGAACTGTGAACCAAAACAAACTTGAATGTCTTGATTTTGAGAAATGTAAATATTATCTAAAAAATGTAAAATCATGTAGTTGTGTTCTGTAAACATATGTTTACAGCTGGCTGATTTCAATAACTTTCAATTTCTAGCTGCTACTTGATATCGATAACTTTCCCAATTGATTTTTGTACAATACATCAAAGTTATTGCCCAGATTTAAGTGCATTACAATATAACTAAACCTGTAGATAAATTGAGTTGAGCTGTATATTAATTAGAGTATACATAAAAAGTTACATTGGCAATGAACATTTTACTTTTTTACAATACGGGAATTTTCATTCGTTTTTTGAACACATAAAAAAGTTTTCATTATTCATGAATGAAAGCGTAATTTTCGACTGCTGTGGCAAATGTCCAAGATATATTTACGAATTTACGCTTCATTTAAAATATAAACACATTGACCATAATTATCTTCCCCTAGTAATGGTAAGCAGTATATTTAAATAAAAATTTATTTATTTTTATTTAAATAATCAATATATTTAAGTAAAAAAATAAAAAACAATAACTAATCAAAACAAAAAATTCAGGGCTGTTATTTAATTAGTAAACCGTATCTCAATCTCTAATTTTGAACAAAACTAAGAGCTGATTTATATTTTAAAATTACGTGATGTAATTGTATTGTTAGTATTTAGAGAAATTATGAATTTATTGGCTTACATTAAAATCCTAACCTAATTTATTCTGAAGAGACAAATTATGAATTTATTATCGTTGTTTGATATCGTTTAAATAAAAAAAATTCTACAACATTCTTCCATACTTATAAACAAAAATAAAAATGAATATATTATTTGAAATAAATATAATAATTCGTTTTAAAATTAAATGTTTGGCGACTGATTTTAGTATTCAATCATACATTTAAGAAAAAAACATGAATAATAATAATATAATTAATTATTCATAAAATAACCATCAGTCTCTTTTAGAAAAATTTGTTTTTTTTTCAATATATATATATAAATATTTGTTTTATTACTATTTTTAGCATTGTTTTGAAATTAAGCACCGCGCATGGATTGTGATGAACGTCACATGAAAAAATAAATGATATTATTTAACATGCAATATTTTTTTAATCATATTATATATATTGACTTTTTTTAAATAATTTATTATTCCGAGTTTATTTCATAATTTTTTAGAATCAAAATATCGCTGAAACAGCATACAAAATATAATTATCTGCAATTATAATATTGCAGATTAATTTAAATTTTTGAAACTGAAGTAACGCATATTTTTACTTTACCATAAATTAATAAATTAGCTCTATTTTTGGAATATATATATACGGGTGTCCAGAAAGTACTGCAGGAGGTCCTCTACCATTTTTTAACCTGATGTACAGGTAATTAGTTATTAATTAAAATAAGTTATCAATCAGAGGCGCGCACTGAGTTACGACAGACACACGTACATGCATTCCCCACTTGCATACTTACAAACACTCACTCACACACTATTGCGCGCCTCTGATTGGTTACTTATTTTAATTAATAACTAATTACCTGTACGTCAGATTAAAAAATGGTAGAGGACTTTTCGTCTCAGAATTTTATTCTCTATCTACCCCCCTGCGGTACTTTCTGGACGAGACCCGGTATTATATATATATATATATATATATATATATATATATATATATATTATATTTTAGCAGTTTTTTCATAATTTTCTCAATTTTTATTATTGCTCCTATTTTTTACTGTAAATATTCATCGCCTGACTTGTTTACCGTCTATTTTGTAACCAGTATGAGAAATAAAATTAGGTAAGTGTAAAATGCAGATTCGGTTGATTTTAATTAGTTTTGTAATGTAAATATTCTATTTATATTTTTAGTTACACAGTATCACCATTATCAAAAAATGATCATGTAGAAAAAAAAGTGATAGTTGTCTAGGACCTAATATGCGAATGCTTGTACATGATCTGCATAGATGATGATACAAATTTCAAGTTCTATTCTTGCCAATTCATTTTAGATACATCGCCTTTGTTTATATGTTCTAAGCCTTCGGCCAGGGTTAAGCACGTCAAAATATCGAAAATAAATTACCTTGTTTTATAAATACTTGATAAATAATCGTCCATTTCACGTCAACAATAAAATAGAATTCTTGCAATTTCGAAAATTTATTAAACATACAAAAAATATTATGTTAAATTCGAGAAAATAGGAATAACTGAAAAAATTGAAATTACTAGAAAAAACATAAAAAGTAGGTAAATTATAACTATAAAATAGACATAAACATGTGCAAAGACGTTGTTTTTGACGAAATAGATTATTTTTTGAGCTACATTTATTAATTTAAATTTTGTAAAAATGTTTCCTTAATTTAATAATTCGTTCATGATTAAAATGCTTTATTCATTGATAAACTTGTTAATTATTTTAATTATTTATTCACTGGAATAACATTAGTGAATTAAATAATAAATAACTAAAGATATGCCTTGTGCAATTTTATAAAGAAAAGCGTGGCACATAGTTTTTTTTTTGATATTTTTTTCATTTCAATATGAAAAACACTTGTTTTTTAATAACTTGTTTTAATTATTTTTTGTTTCATCGTAATGAACGCATTTTTAATTTGAGCATAAAATATACAATTATTCTTAATACGAAGAAAAATCCTAATAAAGCTAACCAGTCTATCCAATATTCAGCATTTTCCATATTACGTTCTTCTAATATTTTCTTTGGTGATCGAAATGGACAATACACTTCGTTACATTTTAACATTGGTCGATCCTCACCATAAATTGCAATCATTGTACCTTCAAAACCATAACGGAGGTAACTAACATAAGGTACCCACGCTATCCATTTACTTAGAATACTAAAATTGACAAAGAATCCAGCAAATAATATCATTGGTATTGATGATACTGGTCCAATAAATGTTGCACTCTGTAAATAAAACCACAGATGCATTATTTTATTTTATAATAGGTTTTCATTCTAACAGAAATACAGTAGGTGGAGGGATCATTGCAGCTCAGATAAATATTCATATGTCATTTATTTTGTTTAAATTTACGAAACTCAGCGAGAATGAGAAAATACCAAACACACATTTTTATTTTTGGAGAAATTATTGTAATCGTAAAAAGTTCTAATCGTGTATGTGAGCTGTGTGTTCATTTACCCTTCGTCTATAATATATTAGTTAAATCTCTTTTATATATTTGCCATCATATTGAAAGGGAAAGTCTGTGTGAGATACAATACCATTACAATTTTATTTATCTATATCCTACAAATATGCCTATCTACAAATATTTTTGGACATAAGGAATGGGTAATATTTGAAATGGTTCCATTTTAGATAGATATTTAAAATATAAATGGCATTTTCTATATTATATTTTAAATGTAATTTGAAAAATCATTTCCATTTGAGGTTTAAAATAGAAGTATTGATGCATTTTGCCATTTTAAATTGATTAAACTGTTTAGTAAAATTTACTAATTCACAGCGAGATAAAGTGTAATTTGGATGTTATGCGCTTACGACGAACACTGTCATTAAGCTTGTGTTGTAAAAATAATGTATTTTCCACAAAATGTTTTCTTATTGGGTTTCGATAAAGTGCAGTTTTTTATATCCAATGAAGACTCACAAAAATTAATCTCAGATATAGAGGTTTTTTTATAGAATATATTTAGGTTACAGCTTAAATATCATTCGACATGCTTGAGACGATAAAAAACTTATTGAAAATGACATCTTACCTCAATATCTAACGCAGCTCCACATAACAAACCCATACTCTGGGCCACAAGCGATGTTAAAACGTTAATATTGCACACCATAAAAAAACGTTTTGCGTCATATGGTTGTCCTGTCATAAAATATACCATCACAACATATATTGTTGAGAATACTGTTTGAAATGGTATATCAGCAACAGTTTTCGCCATATAATATGCCTTCGCTGAATACCAATAATTTAAATATTCACGAACGAACACACCCATCTCTAATGGGAATGTTAATATTGTTGGCATCATTGAAGAGAACATTGTGAACATAATTAAAAAAAATAAACAACCGATATTGCTAAATGTTTTCTCTGCATCGTTACCAATACCGTAATAAATGACACCAATTATAATACCAACTAATAAATGTGCTAATAAACGTAACAATGTTAATGTTTTATCACGCGCTGTTGATATGAATGTACGTTTTAATAATATCCAAAATTGCCAAAACGATGAAACGGGAAAACCTTTTTTTGATGGTTTTTCACCCGAATATATCAATGATGTGGTAGCATCAATTGTTATTGATGCTGTTGCAACTGAATTACTTTCTTTTTTATCATCTTTAGTACTATATATATCTATATCTCTACTGAGATTCTCAGCCTTTTCTGTATTCATAACGTCCACCAATTTTGGTATCCATTCATGACCATAATCACCACTCGCTATTTCAATCACTATAAACCAAAAAAAAAAATTATATTAATATGCTTTTATCAAAATATGTCAAGTGATACTTGAACATTCAATTCTATTATAGTTTCCCTAGCCAAATACTAGAGAATTATAATTTTCCAAGAAAATGGAAAAATTGAATAGTTATTTTGTGTGTGTTATCTAGTATGACTCTAAATGACATGTTGGTAAAGTTATTCTAATGTTTTCCAGGTGGCTTAATACCAAGAGCGAAGGAAACATAGACCTCTTTAATGGTTTAGAGATACAATTTTGTAGGAAATAAAAAACCTCACATTTTTTTGTTTGAACAAGTTTTTTATAGCGTCAATATTTTAGGCACTAATAGCGACATAATTTAGGCAGAAATAGAATGGGGAACCAAAAAATTTGTCCCATTCTCATTATTTTTCGCTATTTCTATTGATGCTATGAAAAAAGTGGTCAAACAAAATATGTGAGGGTTTTTATTTCCTACAAAATTGCACTGTACAATTTTTCCAATAAACTGAACATTTGGGGGAGATACCAACGAAACAAAAATATAAACCACCGTAAAAAATGCGGTAGGAAACGCTTGTCCCAAAGTAGTTTTTGCAGTTGGAGGTGAACCCTTTTTACGATCCCACAAAATCCGATCGACGTTAAAATTCTTTTAAAGATACGCGAGCAAAAATATAAACATATGATCATTAAAATAAAACAAAACTTATCAAGATCGGTGTTGACAATCTCCTTAATTATTTATTTTTGTATTAGTAAATTTCAGTACTAACTGGTGGCAGAACTACCCTAAATAACATTTGAATATTATGTTATATATATTCTTGAGTTTAAAATATATATAATAAAATTTGAATACTTACCAAAATCCGCAGGATTATGATAACTTGGACATTCTAAACCAACAGAATTCAAGAATGGAACCAATGCAGAAACACTACCACGATACATACATTCACCTTCTACTAATGTATACAAATGATCAAATATTTCGAATATTCTTGATGACGGTTGATGTATTGTACAAATAATTGTTCGACCACCGCGTGCTAATGATTTGAGCAATGATATACATTGTAAACACGATAAACTGTCCAACCCACTAGTTGGTTCATCAAAGAACATCACTGGCGGATTATTCACTAATTCTAAACCAATTGCTAAACGTTTACGTTGTCCACCAGATAATCGACACGCTTTTGTATTACGCACAGTAGTTAAACCTAACGATTCAATAATTTCATCTACAACTAATTTTTTACCCGCTGTTGAAACATCCCGTCCCAATTTCAAATTTGCTGATATATACATAGTTTCTTTTACAGTCAGTTGTGGTAATAAACAATCATCTTGCATAATATAACATGACATTTTACGAAAAAATCGTAAGTTACGTGGTTTTCCATTTATTAATACAGTGCCACTTAAATTTTTTGTTCTGAAAATACAAAAAATAATTGAGTCGAAGTGAAAGTCTGACAGTGATGTAACGTATCGGGAATAATAACAGATGTTTTTTGAGGATGTGGGGTCAGCATATAAACAAACTTATTTATAATTCTCTAACGGTTTCTCGTTGATTTTACTAAACGATATAGAGCGATGCAAAAAGATTTGACAAAGGTTTCATAGCGTTTGGCAGTTTTTTTTTCAATTGGCAGGGAATAACTAAACGCCTAAACGAGAATTACTAGACTTGCGTGAACATTTAATCTCTGTAAATTATTAAATAATTGTTGCCAAATTCTATTTTGGTATGATCGATAATCAAAATACGTCGACTTGATAAAATCGAAGGAAGTGCAGCATTCGTCATCGATTCCGAAAATAAAAACAGAAAGGAAGTTCTGATAGTGGTACCTTGGCTAGTTAAGGAGCGCTTCAATTCGGGCTAATGGCGAAACATTGAACAATCTGTCCAGTTATATAGAGGTCAGTGGTTTTTACAATGCCAGCGATTATTTTGCTCTTGCATTGTTTTAATAATTTCATGTTACTTTAAAAGTGAATACAAGAAATAACGATTTCAATCATCCTAAGCATTTAACACTTCTTTGTATTTCATATAAAATTGATTTTGTGATTTGGCCTGTGACAAGTATGAGTAAAGACGACAATAAATCAGAGTATATAAATAATATTTTGATTTTGCCTAGATTTGAACTGATTTGTATACGAATTTGTGCCTTGTTACCGATCATTTAGATTGCCTTTTTATTAATAGAATATTATATTGAAAACAACTTACTTATAACCGGCAAGAATATTCATAACAGTACTTTTACCAGCACCTGATGGACCCATAATTGCTGTTAATTCACCCGAACGAAATTTCCCACTAACACTTTTTAATATTGTTTTATGATTAACTGAATAATTTAAATTAATAAATTGAATATCTACTGGAGGCCGTTTTGGAAGATGCGATAATGAATGTATGGTTTTTTTCCCTTCTTGTATATGGATTTTGGCAGCACCATTTTTAATTGATGATGGAGTTGTCGGCGATGCTCTGCAAAAAGAATAAACTTGTTAAAAAATAATTCAATTTTCAATAATTAAGTAATGCATACTGATGATGAAACATCAAAGCAGCCGAATCATATGATTCATCCGTGAGTTTCATTCTGTTGTTATTGTTGAATTTCAATAAAAATTCATGCAACAAATATCAAGAATTATTTATTGCCATTAAACGAAAATCACTTCAGCCAACAATCAATCACTGGTCTGAATAGTTTAAACACATGCACAGCCAGTTCGTTTGTGACAATTTAAAACCTTTTGTGTAACGTTGATTTAGATTAACAAATTATAATATTTATGATTGATAAATTTGAATTAATTTTTATTAATGATGTAACTCTTGCAGGAAATAGCCATTTTTAATTTGAATATATTTATACCCCGCAAAAAAATATACATATTACAAAATTACATGTCAAAGCTAATGAAGTTAGAAATATGAAATTTGGAATATATGTTTCTTAGATAGCGTAGAGCTGCATTAAGAAAGGATTTTTAGAAAAACGATCCCTGCGGAGGGGGGGGGGGTTAATTGTATTGGAGTACAATTTTAAAATTATAGGCATGAAAATTATTATTTAAGCTATTAATAATAAATGATTAATCCTTCTATTTAGAACTGACCTGGGGGCGGGGCTTAAAAAACATGACTGCTGATTGTGTACAGTAATCCATTATGTGTTTTTATTTATGTTAAAGAATTATTTTTTTCTAAATTTTGACAGTTTGAAATGTTATTTTTTTATATATTAAATTTATTGACAAATAACTTTTTTCCAAAATTTTGTTAATGTACGTATTTCTATAGAAACTATAAACTATATAAGATATGTGGGCCGGCTTTAGCTTTGGAACGGTCAGAAAACAGCTATAACTTTGAAACGGTTTGGAATGTTGAACTTCAGATAGTTTTTATGGCATCGGAAATTTACCCAAGGCCTTCTCACATCATTCTTTCGGATGGACATAATGAATTTATCTACTTAATTCAAATAATAATAGAGTTTTAAAAACTAAAACATACTTTTATTGCAATAGGAACAAAATTAAACTTTTTAGCGAATATATATATATAGTTTATGTGTCTGTGGACTCTTTAGCGGAGACAGTTTTATTCTGATTGGAATGAAATTTGGTTTTTCAGATGCTTTTGGTATTTGAAAGGTCAAGTTCGTTAATGGGTAAAATCGGGTAAGAGGAAAGAGGGGGTTTAGAGGTAGGGGGAAACACAAAATTTGACATATCTCCTTTAATATTCGAAAAATCGTAAAATTTATAAGAATTAAAGTTGTAGGTACTAAGTTTTACTATAATTTTGTGTCTGTGAGCAAAAATGATAAGATCATGAATTGTAGCAAACTTGATTTTCTACAACTTCATCCTAACGCATTTTTCGATTACTCTAATATTAAGAGAGATATTTTATATTTTGTGTTTTCTTCTTTCTTTATGCCCCTCTTTCCCCTTGACGTATGCCATTTATTAATAAAATTGGCCTTGCAAATACTAAAATCATATCAGATACGACATTTCATTTTGATCAGACTAAAATTGTGACCGCTAGAGAGTAATTTATGTATTCTAAGGAAATTCGTTAAGTTGAAGCAGCGCCTGTGTAACGAATTTTTTGTTTATTGTATTGCCATCGGTCTTTAATACGTCTGCAAAATTTCAGATTATTCAGCCGTCCGGAAGTGGATGATTACATTCATACACACATACATAGATACATACAAGTCAAGCTAATAAAAGTATGTTCAAAAAGTTATCTCTGTGGTTTCCCGGAATTCATATTTGTGGCTCATGGCCTACATGCTCCGAGTCTTGAACTCGAGGCTACTTTTTGCAACGACTTTAACAAAAAAGTATTCGTGCTAATTATATACATATCCCCATTCCAATTTGAATACTCCACAGCCTTACCGCCTCACTGTGAGATATTTTCTAATTGTTACTTGCTATCAAAAATTTGTTTATTACTACATTGAAAGATTACTACATAAAATTTCAAATCTATCATTTCAAATAATCAAGATGAATGAGAATTCTAGACGATTTTTTGCCAGATGAAGGCGCTCTACATATATACTAGCATTATATATTATATTCGGATAATTGAATTTGGTTGTTAAGAACCAATAGTAGATAAATCATACCAACTATTAAAAAAAAGAGTTTTTCAGTAGATTGATAGTTTGCCTTTAACAATAATATGGTAACAATACACGTTCAATGAACAAATATGTAGAACAATAGAAAATAGGACAACTTATAACTTGCACATGCTATCATTATTGTATACCAACATGAGCATTCCAATTCGAAAAAATTGACCCAACCAGAAATCCACAATCGCTCTCTTTCTCTCTCTCCCACCGCTTAAACACAAAAACTTTTATTCGGGCCAATTTTTCCAAAGCCTTTATCACCAAAAGATCACCTTTAGATAATCTTAATCAAGGTCCCAAGCACGTCAATCCTTATTTGATTTATTACCTTCTGGTTATTTCTTCAACAGATGTTTCCTATACGTAATCATGCCATGGGTTAAAATCTACAACTGGTACGAAATAACCAGAAGGTAATAAATCAAATAAGGATTGAAGCGCTTGTGACCGTGATTAAGGTTATCTAAAAGCATGGAAGAAACAACCTGAGCATCTAAAATAAGAATGAGTGCTTATTTTTAACTCTCTAAATATGATATGATTTTGTGTAAAAAGCTTCTAAAAATAATTTATTTCAGCGATCTATTAATCTGACATTTATTATTTTTAAATGAATTGGTCCGATTTTAAGCGATACAATCGAAAAAGTTTAATAATTGAAAATCAGGTGACATACTGAATACATTACAAATGAACTCAAGCTACAGTTACGTAAATTTTTTCAACGGGCTTCATATAGATATGCGGTATAACAAGGTATGAACAAAACCATACATGTAATACTACTATATGGTCAGTTTCTTCTATAAGTGGAAGCTGTTCCAACATTGTGAGACAGATAGTGTCTCGTGTTCTCTATCATCCGAGCGAAATATTGTCAGCTCTACATGCTTTTTTATTGCATTGTTCCCACTACCGATATTTTAGAATTCTCAAGCATATACAGTACAGACGAGGTGTCTCGGAGGGAGTATTACATCTATGCTCGGAGGAGAGAGAGAAAAATATAGTCGGCACCCTAATGGTGGCACATTCCTTTCCTATACCAACTGACCATATAGGAGTATTACATATATGAATAATACATTATCAATATTTCCATTAAGGTGTTGACATTTTGGATACTGAAGCTTGTAAAAATCTAGATTTGGGTTAAAAAATCGAACTAAATTAGGAATGTGATTTTCATGTTTAGATAACCTCAATATTTTTTGAACAAGAGTGTATGTAAAGTAACACATAATGGTATGGATACGTACCCTAGGATCATTCCATTATTAAGTGGTTCAGCAGCGAGTGGCAGTAATGGTGGCGGTGATGAACGGACTTTTGTGGTCAATGGCCCTGCAGATGATGGTGGTGTACATTCACCACTTCCTATACCTCCAGTTCCACTCACCGTTGTATACGCAACACAAGTGGTACCCGAAATACTGGCAGTTCCAATACTACTTGGCATTGTTGTTGTTGATACAGGCACAGTTACTGTTGTTTGCTGTTGAGATGACGACGGTGTAGAACCTCCTGTACATCCTTTATTACCGCATGCACCAATATCATCAATAATTATTGGCACACGATTATTTTGTGGTAATAAACCAAATGTTTCACTCATTTTGGAATTTATAAGTTTTTTAGCACCAAATAATAAAATACTGTATGATATGACGTAATTATACTTTTTTGTTTAATTTTGGTCCAATTATATTGTGGTCAAAGCAATGATATTCTTAACATATTGGCTAATTTCCTAATACTTAGTTGCAATTTTATCACTAATTATTTTTTACAAATGTTTTGCAAATTGATGATATTTAGTTACTAAATGTTGTATGATTGTGTTTGTGTTAATTGGTCAGCTTTCTGTTTTGTCTACCAAATGCTGTTGTAGATCATTGTTATTTTTATTATTGGAACAGTCAGGGGCGGATTGAATACTTGATTAATTATTTTATCTTTGTTGCTTGTTAAGTAAAAATCTGAAACAAAAAATAAAAACATTTATTAGATTTTTTAAAATTTAAATTCTATCTAGAAATATAATCATGAAAACTAGAGTTAATATACTCTAGATTTGTCATTTTATTACTGCTAGATTAGTGCAAACGAATTTTTAAAATTTGATAACTAAATCCATCACAATGGAGTATGTCACTGGCGAGAGTAAATTTTTGTTAATATTTATGCACACAATTAAACAAAATTTATTTGTTTTGATAACTCGTGATTTGGTGATAATAATATGCAGTGACAACTATGCCATGTAGTTACATAAACCAGAATGTATGTATTCTTTCGGACAGTCAAGCTGCTTTAACATTCAGCCACATTATCTTTGACTGCGTACCTCTAGGTTACAGCAGATACAGGATATTCTGTGCATCTCACCCCGAATATATGAACCTTCAGTTAGATCTGATAAGCAAGCTCTTATTGCCAACATATGGGAGAAGCGAGTCTCGTCGGACTGAAGTAGAAGGGGTAGCACAATGGACCATAAGGTCGAAGTGCAATATACTTTAGACCCCAACACAAATCAATCAATCAATCAATGCCGTGTAGTTAGCTCCACAAAAATAGTTAGGTATTTAGCTTTAGCGCTAATTATTTACTTGCCGGTAGTATTGGCCAACTACATGGTGTTGTTAGGTACACTATTTTAGGTTTTGCAGTGTAAAAATTTACTGCATTAAAATAGTTCAATTTTGTAATTATAAGGCTATAATGACCAAATAATAAAATATTTACAAGTTTGTATGTTTATACATCATATTAAATATTTATAGAACAGAATAAAATTATGGTATGATGATATTTATTATACATATATATATAATAGTTTAGTAACTAGTTAGTTGATATTATATTTAAACTGTAATTTAGTAATCTAAAAAAGAAAATGGCATCTTTATTATATTGTAATTATTTATCTAGTTAAAAATTTAAAATTTTATTGTTAACAACCGTATTATGTGTAGGGGTTATGTTTTGTGTATGTAAGTACTGTCAACTGACTGTACATACAGTCTACATTTTAAATTTTAATCAGACGAAATCATTTTATTATATTTATTATTATTATACTAATTTTTAATAGACTATTCAACAGCTAATAGACTATTAACAGCTATTTTATCAAACCTATTTTATTATAATAATTCTAGTGTACGAAAAGTTTTAGTATACCCAAAAAGCGTTCTCTAATGTTTTATTTCAATAAAGTTTTTGTCAACTGCTGAATACGAATCGAAAAAATTTTCACAAGAGTTAAATTGTCAATTTGACGACACTGTGTAATATATCACATAGCACAGTAGTGCGTCAGGAGGTCAAATTTAAGCATAGGCGCCTATAGTACCATTATGTTTTACATGAAGAATTATAGACGGATTTTAGGCCTCTGTAAGATGTTAAATGTGTTCTACTCGGAACTGGGAAGTTGCCGGTTCAGTTCCTAACGGCGGCAGTTAAATTGTCAATTAAATTAATTTAAAAAAAAAATAATGGGGCGGTTAATTGACTAAACTGTTGACGTATGCTTGTGAAGGTTTTCTGCAGTTTCCTTGCACAAACTCCAGATGAGTATCACAGTATAGTTCCTATCAAAGTCGGCTGCAGTCCACAACAGACCAATTCCTGGTCTACATACAAATTCCTTGTCCTATAGAGGTCGGTAAAAAAAGCCTACAAAGGCATATTTGTCAGGCTTTGGCCTCCCCTCCGCTACTACTAGGCCTCTGTATCTGAAGACCCAAAAAAGCTATGAAGCTCAAATTTGAAATGTAGCGTGAGATCCACTATCTGACGGTACAAATTTCAACATTACAGTTCTAATAGTTTCTAAGATATTTAACCCTAAAAATCGACATTTTGGTGACTCACTCACTCACTGATCATCAATATTCCAGGGTTCTTCCAGTTGTCCTAGAAAGTTGATTTTTGGTAGGAGGATAGATCTTAGGGTGAAACCAACCAGAAAAATATTATCGATTGATAATAATTTCGATTTTTTTAAATTTTTAGAAAGAGTAACTAATGCTTAGAGTAACAGAAATAATGCGGCTTTTACAATATAGTTGCGACATTAACATGAGATTAAATATATTCACAAGGTGTGGATATCAATGAGAAATAATGCATTTCAGACTCGTTTTAAAAATGTAAAGTTATTTGACCATTAGGGATTCTATTCCTAAATCAAGCGAGTTTGGAAAACTTTAAATGTTTTTTTCAAAGACGATAAAATTATTGTACCCTGATAGCAAGGGTAAATATTATAGAAAAAAGTCCTTCTTCCAAAAGGTTTTCCAAAGTGGTATAAATGTTTTTTTACCAATTTTTTTAATTATAAAAGTTTTAATGAAATTGACAAAACAAGCATCAATTTTTAATGACTATTACAGCAAAACTTATTATTATCATAAATCAAATATTAATATGTGAATTCATATTAATTGATAGGGTAGTTTTCCGTGCAAATACGTTCATAAAAATGTACAAAGAATTTAAGAAAAATGGTTTTCTCTAAGTTTATTTATTGATTTCGAACACATAAAAATGATATCATTGATAATGTGGCACGTAATTCTAATAATCTCCTTTTATCAGAAGCATGGAGTAAGACATTTCTGGACCTAATTTCAACCTTATAGTCAAGCTATTCACCAAAATAATAATGATCATTCATCTTCCGTTCTATAATGTATAATATTGTCTTGTATTTTAATATGCAAAAATCATAGCACAAATAAAATTATTGTCCACTGAAGAGTGGGATCACTTATGTGACAGACTTACTTGTTGTCTATGTCGCTAAGAATTAAATGTATGCATATATGAATTTAATCTTTCTACTGTATGACGCACATTTTTGACTGCATGTCTCTCAAGCACAGGACAGAAAACTGTGTAACATCGATCGAGCAAGTGCTACACGAATACACTCTGATCGAATTATCACAACGCGCCAAAAGAAGTATAACTTAAAAAAAACATCAAAATCGGTCAAAAGAGTTGTGACCTGTTGAGCGCTCTCATATACTTACATACATTAAGAGTTTCTTGACAATAGAGTTATAATGCTATTTTAAATCACTTTCCAACCTTTGAATTATGCTATACTTGATTATGACCTATATTCTAATGATAATACAGTTTTAGTACAGAGAATATTCCTAAAGTAGCCGCACGTGGATGACCTTACCAAAAAGGGAATCGACTGTATTATATAGTGCAGGGCATAGGACAATCATTATTAAATTATAATAACAGCATAGGTATTGGTTTTATATAATAATAATAATAATAACTTTATTCATTCTTTTTCACATATAATGTATATATTGAATTCGTCAAAAAAAAATATATATATAACAATAAAAATAATAAATAAGTAAATAAAATAAATAGCTCAAACTAGTTTTAGGACGCTCATTTTTGTCGTAAGAAACGCAAGAGTGCGAATGAGACAATAAAACTTAAAGCATGAACGCGTCGTTTATTACAAATAGGGTTGCTATGGAGTAAAAAAAAATTCGTTACGCAGGAGCTGCTTCAACTTAGCGAATTTCCTTGGAATAAATAAATTACTCTCTAGCGGTCACAATGTTAGTCTGATCAAAATGAAATGTCGTATCTGATTTTAGTATTTGCATGGCCAATTTTATTAATAAATAACATACGTCAAGGGGAAAGGGGGGCATAAAGATAGAAGAAAACACAAAATATAAAATATCTCTCTTAATATTAGAACAATCGAAAAATGCGTAAGAAACAAAGTTATAGAAAATCATGTTTGCTACAATTCATCACCTTATCATTTTTGCTCAAACTCTAATGCGTACAGAGATATTGAGGAATTTAATTTTCAATCTTAAACCGTCAATATTTTTGTAAATATTAGGGTTACAGAATAAATGATAAGACACAAAATTACAGTAAAACTTAATACCTACAACTTTACTTCTTATAAAATTTTCGATTTTTCGAATATTAAGGGAGATATGTCAAATTTTGTGTTTCCCCCTCCCTCTAAACCCCCCTTTCCCCTGGTCCGATTTTACCCATTAACGAACTTGACCTTTTGAATACCAAAAGCGCTTCAAATACCAAATCTCATTCCGATAAAATGAAAACTGTGACCGCTAGAGTGATTACAGACACATATATATATATATATATATATATGTATATATATATATATATATATATATATATATATATGTCCATAGATATATATATATAAATTTTACAGATGGTGATTTTTGACATCTACAAGGTAGGATCGATGGACATTTGAAGAAATTTTTGCGAAATTTTGACTTCGGTACGGGACCAATAGCTCTATTTCCTTTCAGGAAATTCGCTAAAAAATGTAAATAACCAAATGCAGAATGGTAGTAATTTGAACCTAATATTTTTTTTTACAAATTGGTAATTTTGGGCATCATTATTTAATTCGAAAGTTTTCTTGCTCCAACTAAATTGACGTCCCTCATTTCAAGGAGAAAGAAGATGTGAAAAATCTCTTGCCGATGTGAAAAGTTTCTTACCGATTTGTTTTTTTTCCTGTAGGTTAATATTTCATCATGTAATTGTAATTTACAACAAATAACTTACAAACATTCGTTATTTTAGGCATCCGATATTAGCTTTATCGGCTTTAATATCACAAACTAACACATTACTAAGATCGGCGCCACTCATTTTAAAAGAGAAGAAGCTGTGAAAAAAGTTTTATGCCGATTTCACGCTTTATTTTAATCACATAAAAAATATACTTCAGTAAAAACTTCTACAAATATTTTTCTTCAGGTTCATATATTTCTTTGTGTTTTGGCATTTTTGTTTTTCGGGAAACATGCGGCTTCGTTTAGTGAATTTCTTCTATTCATTGTAGTCAAAATATGCATTTCGACTACAAAGTAGGCATCATAATCTTAAAGGCGAAATAATTACTGATAAAGTAATGAACCTACAAGCACCTTTATCTGCTGAAAATGGAAGGATTTCTCGCATATATATCCCTTCAAAAGATTGTAACTATTGACGAGGAAGAGTTAAGTTAATGAACCTACGGAATTTTTAATGTGAAAACATCTATAGCAAGACTATATAAGTATGATTTTATACGGGAAGTGAAATGAAATTTCAGATTAGAAGGTCACGTTTTTTATGTAACGATCGACTTTGTGACAGTCGAGAATCATCGATATTCGTGTTTTAAATAAGAATTTAACATTATATGTATGAATATTCATTGTGATTGTATATAGGATATGTTTTCACATCATGACACATCATGATTTGAATCCCGAGCTCAAAATTTTTTATTTACTTATACGATATATAAAAACAAGTAATGTAACAACTAACTGAGTTAATTGTTTGAATACCCAGTATATACTGAGTTTGTATATTAATGTTTGAACAATTCTACAAATTAAAAATTTATAAGATATTAATTTTTTTGGTGCGATCAATATTTTCAAGCGTTACAAAGTCGGAATTAAACTTAATATATCTTGTATATTTACAAATATGCTGGGTATAAAAATAGTATGTACGGATGCTATGTACATGTATACATGAATGCCTACGTTCACCTATCAATTGTATTTCTCATTTTCAACTTTGAGCACAAATTATGAGAAAACTATTGAGTTTATGAAAAAATTTTTCAAACAAAAGTTGTTTATTTTAAATAGAAGACGATTTTTTGTTAACAAATTTTTTTCTATCTCTTACGGTTTCAAAGATATAAAAACAAACCCCTGGGGGGGGGGGGGAACACGTTCCGATTTTGCCCATTAACGAACTTGACCTTACTTTTTTGCTCTAGAACACACATAAAAATTTTCAACTCGTTCGTATCTCTTTCCGTTTTTGAGTTATCGGCTTCACAGACAGACAGACATACAGACGGACGGATATGCGGAAATGGGCTAATTAGGTAATTTTATGAACACCTATAACACAAATTTTTTTCTGCGATCAATATTTTCAAGCGTTACAAAGTCGGAACTAAACTTAATATACCTTGAATATTTACAAATATACAGGGTATAAAAACGTTGATTTTGAAATAACTACGAGCAATTGTATCACTATGCCCTGCACTAATAGAAAATAATTAGCCATTCGATATGATGGTAGTGGGTAGACCTCTACATACTTTCTTATCTTTTCTACTATATAGGTATGCTACACAAAGCTATTGATTTCTTCTTCTATTAAAACAATTAGCCTGTATGCAAGTAAGTAGTAATATGAGAGATGTGCACCTATAAGTGTAGGTATAGAGAAAAATATTGTCTTCGTAAGAAGTTATTGATTACTTTTAAATAGAAAAACCACAAAGCATCTTTTTAACCATGCCACATCCTTAAGATTAGTTTTTAAACAGGGTGGCCATTACAAAAATTGAATGATTGGTTTTCCAGATTTTTCGTTAATAAAAATTTCCAAATCTATTAAAATTTAAAATACATATTATAATAAATTTATTATGGGAAGTTACTTTATCTTAACCTTCTCGGTAACTTAGGAGGGGAACCGACTTAGACGACAAGATTATTTGTACTATTGATTCTATAAGTGACGTACCTTTTCCAAAATTTTACAATTGCTTTTAAGTCATAGAATTAAAAAATTTAAAAGATTACGGATATTTATTTACGGAAAAAGTATATTTATTTATCTAAAAAGTGTACTGAAATGGAATTAAAACGTTTAAAAAACTAAAACCCGATTACGGAAAAAGCACGAAACAAATTTGAAGAGCCTTGTAAATATTTCTCGTAGTCGATGGCCCAACTGCGATGTACAAACCAAAACTGCAAAAATTCCAGACCTTCGACTACGAGAAATATTTACAAGGCTCTTCAAACTTGTTTCTTACTTTTTTTGTAGTCGGGTTGTAGTTTTTTAAACTTTTTTATTTAAGAATTTTTAGTATAATACTAAGAATCTGTGAATTAAAACCATTCATATAATACCGAAACTCGACATTTGTGAAATTTTTGTTTGTTGCTTAGCATATTATAAAAATCATATTCACCATTGGTGGGTCTGTGTGTATGTATGTAAGTGTGTCTGGATGGATTAACTTAAGCTTAATATTGTCGTCTCACACGACTGCAATGTTTTGGCGGAAATAGCAAAACCGGAAATGAACCTTTATTGTTAATGTTTTTGAGAATTTCTCGAAAACGATTCTGACGATTTTTAAAAAACTAAACTATGATTACACCATGAGCGAGGTTAAAACATTTTTGAGTTAGGTACAAAATTTTAAATTTAGATATTATAGCAATTCGAGCGAAACCGTACTCAGCGCCATGCGTGGCCAAAAAAACAACTTCATGACCAATGTCAGTGTATTAAAAACCACAGGCGTTTACCAAAAAGTTACAGTTAATTTAGCTTTTACATGTGATTTTTTAAATAAATTTTCTAATAAACAATTTTCTTTCGAGTATTGTGGTATGAGTTTTATTATTTAGGTAAATAACAATGAATTCAAATCATCTACTGAATTTAACGTTAACTGGATGGATATTAACATTTATCAATTCTTTCAAGATAATAGTTTGTGGTGAAAAAAACTATTATTATCGTATGGAAGTGAGATGGCCCGGCCCGTTAAAACACGCACACGTAAAATACCATTAATATATAAAAATGTGTATCCGTTAAAACGATTTCTTTATAGTGTGTGTAATGAAATGTGACCTTGTGTGAATTTGCGAATGATGAGCGATAATATATTTGAATGGAAAAAAAGTATAAATATCAACATAACCGAATATGATTGTTAAAAAAACACAAACTAAATACATACATAAATATTCTTTTCTATGGTTTCACTTTTCTTGTCTAAATCCCTAATAAATACAATACGTATATGTACACTCCCGTTCAATAAAATTGAACCGAATCAGTCTCTCACAATTTTGATTATTCTTGTAGTAAATGTTTTTAACAGATACAGCATTTTATTTAATTTTTATACGTAAAAGGTAGATACAACACTTAACATGTATTTACATTACATATTCTTACTCTATCACGGACTTGTTTACATAAATAAAAGATATAAAACTTCCATTTCTTTTTCACATTTAAAAAATATACTATTTATCTTACAAATAAATAATATACAGAGAGTTACAAAAGTGGGGAGTTTTATGAAATGTAAGAAAATTAATATTTCAGGTTGGTTCAATTTTATTGAACGGGATTGTATATATACTTACTTACATGTAGACATCATAAATTAAACTTTATAAGGTTTTTGTTTTGTCACTAAATATGTATAAAACAAGTTTCCTATTTGAAAGTATGTCTGGGTTATACATGTACATAAATATTGTATTTTTATTTTGATACAAAATAAATCTACAAATAAGCAGAAGATGATTTTGTAATATTTGTAAAAAAAAACGCTGCAAATAGCTTACACAAAAGTTTATTTTATACATCAATCGAGTCATACTTTGGAATTATTTTTAATAATTTGGAGCTATACTAGCAAAAATTATTCGCTGAGGTGTACTATGATGATATAGCTTTGTACTATTCATCTAAATTTGACTTAATTTTGAAATACAAAATCTATTAAAAACATTAAATCATTCATACTTATTTGAAGATAATTTATAATTATATTGCTGCATAATGAAAAATTATAAAAATTTAAAATGCCCACGAACTGGGTTGCGAAACATTAAAACATGACACAGGTCCTGCTTTAAGATGTAACAAATCGAATCAAAATTGGTTCAGTAGTTTTTGAGAATCATATATATTTCAGCGCCCCCTGGTGGCCTATAAGCGTAAAATATGATTAAGAGGTGTAACAAACCGCATCGAAATCGGTCCAGTAGTTTTTGAGAAAAATGGTAACAGACACACAAAGTCGTGGGTATAAATTAAGGTATTTTTTTGTTATTGAATTATTTCAAAAACTGTACCGTCTTAAAATAATTTTTAAGACTTGTTGCTAATTTGGTGAAACTGTCACCAAATTAGCAACATATCCAGAGATAATATAAGAGTAATTTTAATTAGAGTAATTCTAGCGAGAATAAATTTAATGAAAGTAATTTTAACAATAATAATTTTAATAAAATTTATTTTATTTTTGATTAATTTTTTATATAGTTTTCATTTTGTCTATTTATTTTTATTTTCGATTAATTTTTTAATTGTCAAAGAGTAAATAAATTATGACTAGCTAATTTATACTGAGGATGACTACTTTGTAGTCGAAATACGTATTTATAATACCAAAATTGATTTAGGTATTGGGGCGAATTTGAAATTATATTTAAAAAAGATATTAAGAAAAAATCGCTTATTTGTTGTAAAGAAATTCAATTTTGACACTGTTCCATCACGAGTCGGAACGTAAAAACTTAGGGTCATATTCAGGACGTCAAAATGAATCGATTTAAAAAAAAATGCGGTTCCAAGCAACTTTCCTGAAAACACGCTTTTGAAGCTAATTTGACTATACCAAATACGAGAAACCTGCAGGGTATCAGGTATAGAATGTTTTGGTCCGAAACCTTGGATCCATCAATCCTGGGAGCAATCCTGGCAGAGAAGTTGTGGGCCATCTGTGTGGCGTTTGGGCTCAACAGAATCCTACAGGTTCATCTGCTTAAAATAGCACCTATTACCCGGAGACGACTCGCCTTCGGGTAACAGGTTGTTCTCAAAGAGGGCACAGAGGAACTCTTGATCTAGGTGCTAGGGACCCATTTTTTTAAATAATTTTATTGACAAAAAAAACTATTTTTTCGGCATTATTTCTCGGACCAAAATTTAATGTCCTCTGTCGCCTGTTAAAATATTTGCATTATTTTCCCTAACACCCTACCCTGTACATCGACACTGCAAACACGCACCATTGTCAACATATGAAAAACCATTTTTCTTTACGTGTTTTTTTTTTAAATACAATCAAAAAATGTGACCTTATCTTTGTCACGTTTTTCCAAATTCACATCATCGTAGAAAATAGAATAAGAATATGATAGAAAATTTATGTAGTCTCATTATGCAATCAAAAGTAGGTAATTTTTTTTTCCATTTATATATATAGTCCGTGGGCCCACCTATGAAAAAATCATTTAGAAAGCAATATTTTAATTTTATTATGTGTTCAAAATATCTTAAAGTTAATTGGCATACCAATATGATGGATGGCCAGTTTTTTAACCTGCGGTAAAAAGTGCCATATAATATAATCATAAATAAACATTATTATTATTAACTATTATTTTAATTGATGACTTTTTTTTAATTGAATTTTTTCCAGAAAACATCAAACTGTAACAACGAGACAAATTTTTCAAGTAAATACAATGCAAGAGACATCTCGTCTTGTGACATCACTAAAATAAAATATTGCTTACTAAATGTATATAATGATATGCGAAATTTCATAGTTGGGCCCACGGACTATTAGTTTTAAAAGAATTATGAGTTTTTAATGATTTATTATTGTGCGTTCATTATCCTATGAACTTTTTATGATTACTATTTTTTTATTCATAATAAATGGAAACTATTTTATTAAAGACACACGATACACGCACGTTTTAGTGATACGACTGATTTATATTCTAGCTATTAACATTCACAATTGAATACGAAGGTCATTTTATACGCAGAAAACATTCAACTGTTTGATACCTTCTTAGTCCACAGGAAGCCGCCCTCTTCTAGTACTAAATTTTATTTCAATAGCTGTAAAACAAAATTATTCCTTATAAGGATATTAAAATAATTTGTACACGAAATATTTTTTATTCTAAATATTTTTTTCGAAAACCGAATGAATTCGAAACAAATTGACTGTAAAATAAATAATAGTTTAAAAAAACTAAAAAAAAACACGCTTTTATAGCTAGTCGAACTAAAAAGTAGAAAATAATTTTGAAATATGAAGAGTTCGTTCTATAGGTTCGTTCACTGGTTTAATATAATTAAAAAAAATTTCTAATAATTTTAAAATTAAAATAAGAATTAAGTTATCAACAAAATAATTAATTTGATTGTAAAAGCGTCGGGTGCTTAACATCAAATTAAATCAAATCAATTTCCTTAATATCAAAGTCTAGTAAAAAGTACCCCACGCTTTTTTACAATCAAATTAATTATTTTGTAGAGACGAGACGATAGAAAACTTTTACAAGTCAATACAATACGATTATTTTAAATCTTTTTATTAAAGATTACATTCGGCTTGAAATATTTAAATGAATCAAATTTTAAAAAATTTCATAAAAAAATTTACGTGTACCGAATTTATTGCTAATTCGAATACATTCAAATTAATTTTGTACCTTGAAACTGTTTCTGTAATAGTCTACGGGATACTAGGTAGAATCTTAGGCAAGTATAATTTATTATTAATAAAAAAAGCTATTGGTGAATTATTTACTCAGGTTAATTTTGCACCTTCAATCTTTTTCACTGAATGCGGGCGAAAAAGCGCTCTACTCGGAACTGGGAGGTTACTGGTTCGATTACCAACACTGGCAGTTTTTCAATTAAAATAATTTAAAAAAGTTAATGGGGCGGTTAATTGACTAAACTGTCGGCATATGGACAAGAACGAATGTAACCGGCTATGCTTGCGAAGGTTTTCTGCAGTTTTCTTTCACAAATTCCAGATGAATATCGGCATAGTTACTTTCAAAGTCGGCTGAAATCGCACAACCTACCAATTTCTAGTCAAAATACAAATTCCTTGTCCTTTAGTGGTCGGTAAAGAAAGACCTACTTTCCAGGCTTCGATCTACCCTCCGCAACTATTACTGATTGATTGATTGATATCGGGGTAAAAATTATTGCACTTCGACCCTATGGTCCATTGTGCTTCCCCTCCTAACTCAGTCTGACGAGACTCGCTTCTCCCATATGTTGGCAATAGCCTGGAGCTTGCTTACCAGGTCCTCCTGAAGGTTCATATATTCGGGGTGAGATGCACCGAATATCCTGTATCTGCTGTAACCCAGAGGTTCGCAGTCAAATATTATGTGACTGGATGTCTCTTCCTCCTCGCCACACAATCTGCACACAATGGAGCCGTTATGGAGTCCCATTGTGTGCAGATGCTTCCGCATGGGATAATGCCCGGTAATGAACTCGGTAACCCTCCGCAGTTGCATCCTGTTCAGCCTCAGTGCATCGAGAGATACCCTCTTTGTTGCACTCTGAAGCAGTATTTTCCCGAGCTCTTGCCGCGGTACTTTTTCCCAGTGATCACGGTGTTTAGAATTTGACCACTCGTTGATCACTTGTTTACATGCAGTCTTTGGAATTCCTAAAATAGGCTCTGGGCCTATGAATGGCATTCCGACTCCCTTCTTTGCTAAGGTATCCGCTTTTTCGTTTCCTTCGAAACCACTGTGACCCGGTACCCAGATCAATTTAACATTGTTCCGTTTTGCCAGTTCCAGAAGTTCCTCCAGACAATCCTTGACTACCCTTGAGGTGATCTCAGTTCCAGACAAGGCTTTTAAAGCAGCTTGACTGTCCGACAGAATAAATACGTTCTGGTTTATGTAGCCTCTACGTAGGTTCTCACGGACGCAAGTCAGTGTGGCGTAGACTTCTGCTTGGAAGACCGTAGCATATTTCCCCAAGTTGAGGCTTATGTTTGCTTTTGGTCTCTCACCGTAGATTCCCGCCCCGGTTCCTTCTTCAGTTTTGGATCCGTCTGTATACCAGACGATTCCTTTCCTGAGGTAGGATGGTACTCCTTCCGACCACATGGCCCTATCACATACTACAGTGAAAGGTTTTGAGAAGGAGTATGTCTTGGGAAGTATATCTGTGCCCATTTCAAAGACGGGGTCTGAGATAATTGATGTTCCCACGATACTTGCATGTCCAACCTGATTTTTATTAATCCAGTTGTTATTGCAAGACAATCTATAGGCGCTGGATCTCGCTTTAGCTGTTACTACAATGCTTAGCGGAGGCAGCCCCAGTATGACTTCCATGGCAGCTGTAGGTGTACTGCTCATGGATCCAGTGATGCACAAGCAGGCCAGTCTCTGGATCCTGGACAACTTTATGCACGCAGTAATCTGCTTAACTTTTGGCCACCACACTAAAGCAGCATAGGTTATAATGGGCCTGGCTACTGTTGTGTAGAGCCAGTGGATCATTTTGGGATTTAGAACCCAGACTTTTCCACATGCTCTCTTGCAAAGCATGAGAGAAGATTTGCTCTTATTTGTTATATATTCCAGATGAGGGTTCCATGTTAGTTTGGAGTCCAGCATTACTCCCAAGAACTTGGCTTCCCTTGTGATCTGTAATCTTTCTTTCTTTTACGTGTGAATGGAATTAGTGCGGTCTTACCAGGGTTAATTTTCAATCCCTGATTGATACACCATTCCTGTGCGATTCTAAGAGCGTTTTGAATAAGCTCCGAGATTGTGCCTTCACAGGGTCCCTGGATTGCAATTACAATGTCGTCCGCGTAACCCTGTGTGTAGTATCCATTTTGGTTGAGGTTTGTCAGTAAGCTGTTCACTGTCAGGCTCCACAGGAGTGGGGATAAGACACCACCCTGTGGACATCCCTTTGTGGCTCTCACAGTGACAGACTCTCCAAAAAGAGAAGTTTTTATTCTTCTTCCTATCAGCATAGATTTTATCCACCTGCAAAAGGTGTCTTCAACTCCGTGCCGACCTGCAGAATCAACCATGGAATTGTGAGAAGCATTGTCAAATGCCCCCTCTATGTCAAGAAAAACGCACAAGGTGGTTTGTTTCCTTGCGAATCCCTCCTCAATCCTGTATATTAGGTTGTGGAGGGCTGATTCACAGGATTTCCCCACCTGATAAGCGTGTTGGTTGGCATGAAGCGGATTTCTTGACAATGTCCCCTCAGTCAAATGAAATCCTATTAGTCGTTCCATTGTTTTCAGTAGAAACGATGACAGACTAATTGGTCTAAAGTCCTTTCCCGTGGAGTGATTAAGCCTCCCCGGTTTTGGCAAAAAGGTCACTCTTACTGGCTTCCATACGGTTGGGATATAACCCGTAGCCAGGCTTGCCCTGAATATATGACCAAGCAGAGTTAAAAGATGCTCTGCTCCTTTTTGTAAAAGAACTGGGTATATCCCATCTGGTCCCGGTGCTTTGTAGGGGTCGAATGAGTTTATTGCCCATTCGATTTTTGAGCGGTTAATGGCAATCGCCGCTCTTCTCCAGTCCTCGTCAGTCGGCGGGAGACACTGGTTAAACTGCTCTTGAGAAGTGTTTTCATCGTCCACTGTCACCGAATCCGGGAAATGAATCCGGAGCAGTGTCTCGAGTGTATCCTTCGCGGAGCTAGTATACTCACCATTGGGTTTACGAAGTGAACCGATGGTGTCAGCGGGTTTCTTCGCCAGGACACGATGGAGCCTTGCTCCCTCAGATGTGTTTTCAACATCATGACAGAGCTTCCTCCATGAGTCCACTATTACTACTACTACTAGCTAGAAATTAGTAATTATCAATAGGTTTTTTTTTACTGAATGCTAAAAAAAGGATGCTTTAATATAACTGTCAACAATAATATCATGCTAATAAAATAGCAGAAGGTTATATATACGATTTCAGGTCAAGGAGTAACTTTAAAATTGAATATACCTACAAATAATTACCATATCAAGTATTTCATCGTGTCAAAACTGTATATTATAAATAAAGATGTATACATAGCGAAAAATGTAATTTCAATTGACGTTATTATTTACAAGGTTTTCGATACAAGTAGAAATATTAAAATAATTATTCATTGATAAAGGAATTTCATTTCGTATCATTAAATTAATATCAAAATGCAATGTTTTCATATTTTACTTGTTTCGAATAGGAAATCTTCTTGTCTTCAAATTCGGTTAGAAATTAAATAGAAATTAGTTTAAACATCAACTTTAAAGTATGCTTAGTTTGATGATGTTTGTTTCAAAATTATAGTAAACGAGTTGCATGTCTAATGTTTATTAAAATTATCGGATACAAAGTTGATAGTCGTTAGCAACTAGTAAACGAAGATTCGACTAATATTCATTCGTTACATTGTTAAGATTAATATATATATTTATGAAGGATATAATAATTAAATAAAAAACAAAAATTATTCGGAATAAAAATAATAGTTCTATTTTTTAGTTATAAATCAAGAATGTTATTTGATAATTTAAATGGCATACAACCTATAGTCCAGAGGGAAGAGAGATAGAGTTAATACAGGGTAACTACCAATTATTAATATTTTCTTTTTTTAATTAAAACATTTTCTGAAAAAAATATAATAATACCAAATCTTTTTTATGGTCACTATTATACAAAGTAAATAATACAAGCAATCATTCAATACATACTCTGGAATTTTGGGCTGGTAATTAGGGTCATAAAATGTACCTTTTTAGTATATATCATATTTGTGTATGAATAAAATAAAAATATATAAAAAATATATATAAATCTTTTGAACCTTTAAGTTTACCGCTGGACCATTGTAATAAAAGAGGGAAATTTTTGCAAAGGATAATTTAAATAGAATTAAAGTTTTGGAAATTCCAAATGATTTGTCTAAATATTTTACTATTCATATCCGAGAACTAATAAAGAATTATTTACCTGATTTAATTATTTTTTCTTCGTATGGAGTATGCTCAGTATAGTGTCATGGGAATTTGATGAATTAAGTTAAATTTTACATAAAGTGGGAATTTGAGTTCTTCGAGTTAGTCTACTTTGAATTGAAAAAGTGAAAAGTACTATTTGTAGTAGTGGAAATTATTTTTCGCATAATTTGTTTTTCAAAAAAAATAAAAGTAGTGAATTTAATAACGGAGAAGACATCGCAAGCAGTCTTGGATAAGTTCAGATTATTATTATTATTATTATTATTGTTATTATTATCATTATTGTTATTGTTATTATTATTATTATTATTATTATGTTTTTTGGTGTATCTCTCCATACTGTAAAAGATATTATTTAAACAATAAATATTTTATAAAACTATTTCTAAATTGATTGAATAAATTATTGGGCAATAATCGGTAGGACAACCTGTATTGAAACATCGTTCCGTCTTGCTTCAAAACATACCTTCTTTACTTACTCTCACCCAGCTTATGGAGAGCTCGTAAGGCTCAGACGAGCTGTCTGTGCCCACCTCTGCTATATTCTATACCAGTGGTCGGCCAACTTATTAGCCAAAGAGCCAAATATGAACCTTACAACAATTTAAATAAAAATTGGGAGCCTTTTATTACCCTAAATAAGTAGTAAACTAAATAAAACTAAATTTTATACTTAATAAATATTTATTAATGCGAACAATGTGCTTGCATCTCCTTGAAAAGTTTGAGTTAGTCAGGTTTGTATGTTGTTGTTTTTAATTTTAGGCATGATTCCAAGTTCTCATCAATAAGACGACTTCTCAGTTTACTCTTGTTAATGTTCATGCTTGAAAAAGATTGTTCGCATATATATGTAGAACCGAAAAGGGAAAGAACAGCAAACACGAGCTTTTTCAGCTGATCGTAAGAGTCAGGAATACTATTCCAAGCGTTGAAAATGATCATGCCTTCCTTCTCCAGGTCATTCAAAGCAGACCACTTGTGTTGTGAACTGAGATCACATTTTTTTTTCTCCAATATTTCTAATTCAACACAAAGACGTTCGAATTTAGAGCGCCATATCTCCTTGTTTTTTCAAATTAAACTCGATGTTCGTTACGTATTTTTACAACAATATAAAATTTTAATTACCTATCTATCTTTTAACTTAAAAAATTATACATGTTCTCGATTTATAGAAGAATTTTAATTTATCAAAATAAGATGTAATTTTTTTCTTACCAAGTTTTTTTTTAAATGAAAATATTGCACCTTCCGTGGATATTTGTGCCAGAGCCGCACTTAAGGAGCCAAAGAGCCACATGCGGCTCTGGAGCCGCACTTTGCCGACCACTGGTCTATACAATATACATACATACATAGGGGAACCCGGGGCTGAACAGGGTACGAAGTTTAGGATTAAAAATTACAAAAGGGTTGATGAAGAGAGCTGCAAAATTTTCTATGAACACATTATAATGTTACACTCACAAAAATATAATAATATTTCAAAAGAAAATAAAAGAACAATTGTTTTTTTAAAAGTAGAAAATTATATTTGCCCCGGGGCACGGGGCAGAACGAGGTGGTAAGGACAGGTTATTATAAACACATATAAAACTAGTGGAAATTAGTTTATGCAAAAGCAGAAAAAATTGGTTTATGCACAAAATACATACACTAGGACAGCCTCGTCATGTTTGCTATCTATTTCCGAAGTTGAAAAATGAAATGAAGAGCCTCTGTTGTCAGTTATCATCCAAGAGCACCCAGGTGTAGTAAAATTTGCCTCTTCACTTGAAGGCCTATTAAGTCTGATGACAGTTGTGTCTGCTGGAAGACATTGTGAAATATTGCGGCAGAATAGGATACCCCATTCCGCCCTAGAGACACCTGGGAAGGTAAGTTCAAGACAATTGAACGTACTTCTAGCATGTACTAACTGTAGTTATAATGTAAACAAGTATGTATACCTTATCTTGATTACAAGATCGTCATAAGTAATCAATACAGCAGTGATTCTCAACCTATTTTTTTTATCGCGGCACACTTTTAACTATTTAAAATTTGACGGCACACAAAGAAAAAGATAAGTTTAAAAGTTGTTTACTTAGCTATAATATACTGTGTAAAATAATTTATGAGAATAATTTTGAATATAAAATTAAATAATATGTACTACAAAAACAACAGTACGTTTATTAAGGGATTAATTACAAGTTAATAATAAGAATACTTTTAATGAGAAATTTGAGCTTGATATTTTTTGATAATTTCATTTATATCAGGTCGTAAAAATGACAATGCTACTCTCATATCGTCTTCTACATTAACAGTCGATCTTTTTTTCGTTTTTATGTTGGTTAATACTTTACTATATACATTTCTAAAATTTGGCGGCACAGTGGTTGAGGATCACTGCAGAATCAAAATAGAACAGAATCAAAAAATCATACAACTAAAACTTCACGCACCAACGGCCATGAAAATTAGACTAGTCAAACTTAAGTTTGGCCGAAAAACGTCAAACGTCATTCCACCTCAGTACCCCGTTGTGCCCCCGGTTCCCATATATATATTTTTTTTTTATAAAGTAATGATCGCAAGATTGATAATTTTGTATAATAATAATTGATTAAGCCATCCCAATCCTTAATTTGACATTATTTTATTAATAAATTAATTCACAACGTTTCAGTTAATAATTTTAGCCCTCTTCAGGTGATTTTTCAGATAATTGACATCACCTGATGAGTATATTTTATTTAGCTAACATTAATATATATATATATATATATATATATATATATATATATATATATATATACATATATATATATATATATATATATATATATATATATATATATATATATATATATATATATATTTAAAAATTGTTCATATTAGTTCATGGTACCACGAATATTCAAATAATTCGGATATGAATGGATTTCAAATATTATTTTATTAGATTTAACCCTGTAAACGTTCGATACTAGAAGGTCCTTGAAGTAGTTTGTAAAGTGAATATGATTACATCCTGACTCATACTTTTTCCGCCCGATGCCTTCAAACAATACACAATACGTATGTATTTCTCAATTATTTTCTATACTATCACAATTATCTTGGATACATCATTTTTTTGAATAATAATAATCATACGACTCGTTTTTACGATTTTTCACAGACGTTTGAAGTTATTCCGCATCGTTCTAGCATGTGTAGTTGTTGGTTAGAATTTGCATACGTCAATGTGTCAGTGAGTAGGTTACACAAAGGGCTGTATATATTATTATATGATTCTCCAAGAGGAGGCACTCTATCTATTGGTCAAAACTTGAATAAAATTCGTTTAACAATTTTTGAGATTTGTGCTTTCAGGAGCAGACGCCGCGAGCCGACTTTACTTTATTCAACGCAGTGGTTTTTTGTATTATACGGAATCGAGATTTATCTTTTGATTATATAATGGTAATATACAATTTTTATTTAGCATATTTTATTCTCTGAAACTTGATAGAGTTCAACAATTAATTGCATATTTTTTATGTATGCTATAATTCTTTATTTTCCAACACAAACAAGTTTTTTGCATTAATATATTTATTGCAATAATAATAATTACTGTGGCACTGTAAAGTGTAGAGTGTTAGTCGGAGAGACGGGAGTATAAATATCTTATGGATAAGATCAGTGTTGCCAGCGTAGCTTGATCGAAAGATACGTTGGTATGCCTGAAAAGTTACATTTTCAAACTTAAAGTTACATTGTGATGATTTTGTTATTGATATACGATAAATTATTAATTTTGTGTATTATAGCTTTGTGATTTTCAAAATTAGCTTATCCATACTACTATATAAATGTGAAAGTAATTCTGTGTGTTTGCTACCTCTTCACGACTAAACGGGTAAACGGATCGTAATGAAATTTGGCAAAGAGATAGATTATATCCTGGGGAAGGACATAGGCTATCTTTTTTCTGAAAAAACAATCGTGAAGCGGGTGAACATTAAAAAAAATACATACAGTCAAACATAGAATCTAATCATTTTTTTTGGAGTCGGTTAAAATTTTTGTTGAATTAATCATTTCCATAGAAACTATGCTTCTAAAAAATAACTATAAATTTATTTTATTAAAATTTTGTTTCAATTTTATATTAATAGCACACTATAAATCATTGTATATCGATATGCATATGCAAAAGAGTCTCATTAATCCAGCACTATAAAAAACTATAGGGTGTCGGATTATTGGACGTGCCGGATTAGTGAGACTCTATTCACTATTGTACATATTGAAAAATAAATATAAATAAATATAAATATATATATATATATATATATATATATATATATATATATATATATATATATGTTCCCCTTCGAAAAAGTACGAAAATCAGGTTCATTTTCTCGATTTTAATAATAATCATTTTCTAGGCTAATTTCAATTCAAACAATACGAAAATCAGGTTCAATTTAACATCCGACCAACACATTTTAAAATTTTGCCTTCTCAATTCATACAGTTTGGAATATTAGCACTATGGGTCAGGTACCTTGAAAAACGTTATTCGTATCATATTTTAACTAACGCCATCGTTTTCGCTAGGTCCAAATTAGCTTAAAACCAAGTTTTTATCAAAATCGGGGACATAAAATTTTCCTCTAATTTTAGCGATTTTTTTAAGGGTTACAGTTTGGAATTTTAGCACTATGGATCGGATACCTTGAAAACCGTTAATCGTATCGTATTTTAAATAAATATAAATAAATGAAAAAATAAATGAATATAATTAAGAATTGAGAACCATCCTCCTTTTTGAAGTCGGGTTAAAAATAAAGTTTCCATGACCAAAATAAAAGTATGCAGGGTCGCCAAGCTCAATTAATCTGCTGCCCTGAGGCGACGACCTTCATTAAAGATTTTTTCTCTAATGTTTTCTTAAGTAATTGAATACATCGACGATATTTTTTTAAATTGAACTTTGAAGTCTATAATTACTTAAAAAATAGGTCGTCACTTTTTAGCTACCCGCATTCTCATCTCGCTTTAGATTTTAATTTTAATACTGGAATTTTTCTTTTTTTATGTATCTAAGTGAAACATCGCTATAGGCAGCGCCACGCACCAGAAAATGACACCAAACCGTATCTACACCAAAAAAACTATGGGATGTATGCAAAGCAGTTACAAACAAAAGTTTGTAGTTTGTTTTTATTATATAAATTTTTTTTAACGTAAAACTTTTCTCTATTTCGCACTGTTTAAAAGACTATGTGAACATTTGAAAAGTTACCATTTAAATATTTTATAAAATATGTATTTTAGAACAAAATGTTTCAAACTAAAGCTACAATTAAAACTAAAAGTACAATTCATAGGAGGCGGGGGTGGGGGGGGGGGTGTTATATAATGCAATAATTATATTTTTGTTCTATGCATCCGTGCCCGTGGTATAACTTATCTTTAGAACGGTACAAGATAAAAATTAGTAGTTACGGAATACTAATAAAATCCAGACTTAATAATGATGAAAACTAAATATTTTTAAAAACAATTTGATGATTTTATATGTATATTATCATTAAAGGAAAACAAGGAAGTAGGTCACATAAATTAAAATAGTACAAAAAAACATACACGAGCTCTAAACATCATGACGTTTTTGCGATATTATTACATAGGATGATATCTTTTTACATGTTTTGCAACATTAATAAACACAACTAAAAAGCGTCCATTCAGGAACATTTCTTCAGCATCAACTCACGTTTTAATATTTAAAAACAAAAATAATCACTTTTGTTTTTTCAGCTTTTAGACTTCGCAACAAAGTTAAGAATATAGTACTTGTTACCAGGAGGGTTTTGAAGAGCGACATACCATACGCGTAAATTTTAAAATAGTAGCGCCGTGTGACCAACATGCAAACTAAATCTAATCCAATGTTTATAAATATAACATGAACACTCCCGTTCAAAAAAAATGGACAGATCTGAACCGAATCAGTCTCTCACAATTTTTATTATTCTTGTAGTAGCAGATACAACATTTTATTTAATTTTTAAACGTAAGAGTACGATATAACACTTAACATGTATTAACATTACATATATTTTTTAAATTCTCACTGTGTCACTGACACCGTATAAACAAATAAAAAATATAAATTCAGTTTATACTTCCATTTCTTTTTTATGCACTTAAAAACACTTACATATACACTTACATTATACAAAGAGTTGTAAAAGTGAGGAGTTTTATGAAATGTAAGAAAATTAACATTTCAGGTCTGTTCATTTTTTTTAAACGGGAGTGTACCTTTATGTTGTTTTTTTTAAATATTGTATTATTTTGTAGCGATTTTAATCAATTTTTGTACTTGATACTTTCAATAATTTTGATAATTAGTCAAAAGTATTAAATTTCTGTATACAAATTCCATGAAATTTTAGGTTAGTAACCATTGATAATTTAGTAAATATTACGTTCATAATTTCCACACATTGTTTCTGTCTCTTAGAGATTTACACCCCAACTTAAATAATATTAAAGAGAACTCTAGGATTTTTCGAAATAAATTTCGATTTTTGCCCCAATTTCCTGGATCAAATTTTTTGTATTTTATAAATACGTATTTCGACTACAAAGTAGTCATCATCAGTATGAATTAGCTACTTGTAATTATTCTCCGAGGAGATGTTACTTGTTGCTAATTTGGTGACGGGTCTGCACCGGTGCAGTATTTATAAAATACAAAAAATTTGATCTAGGAAATGGGGCAAAAATCGAAATTTATTTCGAAAAATTCTAGAGTTCTCTTTAATATTATTTACATATTTTAATCATATATTCAATACTTATAATTAAATATATGTTTCCTCCCCTTCTTTTTGAAAATAGACTGATCCACTCAAACTGTGACGATATACGACGGTTCTTTAAAAATGCACTTAACTCTATAATATGATGTTAGTTGACAGTTCAGTTAGGTGACATGGAAACGGATGAATTACAAATAATAACATTCAGACAAAATATGATTTCTAACAAAAAAAACAAAAGTAATTATTAACCCGACTTCAAAAAAGGAGGATGGTTCTCAATTCGTCTGTATTTTTTTTTTTTTTTTTTTAATGTTTGTTACCTCAGAACTCCGAAAGGGTATACTCATTCATAATGGGAAAATAAGAAAATTTTTTTAAAAACCGACTTCAAAAAAATTTTTTACAAAAAAAAACCGAGCCCAAAAAAAAAAACAAAATGTTTGTAAAAAAAACTGAAAATCTGTTATAAAAAAATGCACTAAAAATTATAAAAAAAAAAAAAACGGGTAAAAAAAAAGTGTTATAAAAAAATTCACTCAAAATTAGTTGGTCGTTTAGTAGGTCTACCCAGATTTAGACAAATAAAATCAGTTATAGAACTTCAAAGTCACTAAAAAGCGAGAAATAAAACCTATTTTGACAAAATGGAAACCCGACTTCTAAAATCAAATATTCTATAACAAAAGATGCACTAAAAAGTAAAAAAATAATTGCATATTCTTGTGCCAATTTTAGTTCACCAAAGCAAAAATTTTTAAATATATATGTACAATTATTGTTATTTTTGGAGGCGGTGTCCAAAGGTTTTGTGAATTTCTCTATGTTGACACCGCCTCCAAAAATAACAATAATTGTACATATATATTTAAAAATTTTTGCTTTGGTGAACTAAAATTGGCACAAGAATATGCAATTATTTTTTTACTTTTTAGTGCATCTTTTGTTATAGAATATTTGATTTTAGAAGTCGGGTTTCCATTTTGTCAAAATAGGTTTTATGTTTATATAAACAAATGGAAAATAAGTTTATATATGTTACGGTAAAAGTAGATATTGCGGCAAATGTACACATTTTCCGGTAAATGTGCACATTTGCCTCCTCGTTTGGGTAATGTGCATTCAACTAACATTTACAATTTCAAAGAAGGGAAATGTACATTGAATTCACAATGACCATGTCGTTTTGGTAAATGTGAGCATACAAAATACGAAATAGAGATATCGATATGGGTCGAGTTGGGTTGGGTCTGGTTGGGTTGGGCCGAGTTGGGTTGGGTCTGGTTGGGTTGGGTCGAGTTGGGTTATTCCTGGTTGGGTTGGGTATATATTTTATCATCTAATTTCATCATGTTTTAGCTCTCTCTGTTGGAATTTTGCATATTTTTATCGTAATCGTGCCAAAATTTTCCAACTTTTCTTAAAACATGAAGGTAAGAGTATACATTTACCAAAACGTGAAGGCAAGAGTACACATTTGCCGGGAAATGTACACATACATTATATTCAGTTCACATATACCTAACTTTTTGGGAAATGTACACATTTTACGGTAAAGTGTACATTTCCCAAGAGTGTACATTTACCGTAACATATATACATCAAGAGACGGACGACCGCTCAAAAACATATCTATCAAATACATTAAACATTTTGTCAGTACTAAAGGATCCAGCCATATTTTTTAACTACTGAATTTACTAAAATTTGGTTGAATCACACAATTTTCATATCACTTCCGGTTTAATTTGTGGTTGCAGATTGTGGAAGATGCGTCATAATCTTCCATATCATAATCTGTTAGTTGACAGTTGACAATGTTCTATTTACTATTATTATGAAGATAACAGTAATAAAATTCCATTAAAAATAAAAATGTTTCACGAAGGATCTAGGTAGTATAGCGAATTTTCTCCGACAAAAGAACTATGACAAAAAAAAAAGTGCAAAAATTCACACAGACTGATAAAAAAGATTAAGATTGCGTTTCTAGGCTGGCTTTGACTTCCTCTCACTATTTCTAATTATAAATTATGTAAAAGGAAATATTTATATATTTAAAATTTGATTGATGTGAATTCTTACCCCATGGAAGCGTTTCAAGAGCAATAAAGTTTCTGGAATCTTACCTAAAAAAAGAGAAAATTTTGAGAATGATTTATATATTACATATTACTTAAAAATATTATATTTTTAAAATCTAAAAATGGCAAAAAAAATGTAACTGTCTGTGGTTACAAAGTTTGTTAAAATTTTGAAGCACATATCTCAACATGAATTTGTACAATCGGATGCAAAAGTATCGGTCACTTTTCAAAATTTTATAATTGATTTGTCCGGTTTTCGGGAAAATGTTTCGAATGAAAGTTGTTAGTATATTTATAATGAACAACTTTTAAACGAAGTATGTTTTCGTAAACCAAACGAATAAGGCACAAATCAATTACAAAATTTTGAAAAATTAGCTATACATGTGAAAATTGTAGCGTCTGATAGTCACCCAGAATCTTAATGTAGGCAATTATTCTTGCATTTTTAATGGTATATATTGAGTTTGTGACAAAAAGTTTTAAACAAAAGTTGTTTATTTTTAAATAAAGGAACATATTTCAAAAGTTTAGACATATTTTGATTGTTCAAATGTTAAGAGAGATATTTTATATTTTGCGTGTTCTTCTTTCTGTGTGCCTCCCTTTCCCCTTGACCTTTGCCATTTATTAATAAAATTAGTCTTGCAAATACCAAAATCATACCAGATACGACATTTTAATTTGATCAGACTAAAATTGTGACCGTTAGAGAGTGATTTATGTATTCTAAGGAGATTCGCAAGTTGACGCAGCTCCTGCGTAACGAATTTCTTATTTACCATGATATGTTTTATTTTTAGCAGACTTATTTATTAAATATAAATAAAAAAACACTTTTTATTATATCATATATCCATCCATTCATTATGTAATCGAACGAAAAAGGAAAATAAATTTGCTGATTATACTTATGAAATAAAAATAATATTTGCTTCCGTAGTCGATATGATTTTTTTTATATTCTTAAACAATGGTTAAAAGATTGCTTAGACATAGATTAGTCACGTTTGTTTACCCATTAATATTATTAAAATTTACAATGCAATGCTATTTATTAAATGAATATTATATTAAACAAAGCATAATAATTAATTATTAAAGGTGCAAAAAATTCTTGTTGTAATTAATATTTTAAATATGTAATTAAATATTTTACATTTTTTTTTAATAATGAATTTTTCCCATAAGAGTTTTGTTTTAAATATAATAAATCTAAATAATAAACATTTTGAATGTCAAAAAAAAAGAAGGAAATATATTTATACAAAGTACATGAAATGGCTCGCGGCTCTGCCTATGGATTTTGGATAATTTTGTTATTAAAAACCAGATAGATAAAAGTAGTTACCGTTATTACTTAATTGAATATTTTAAATCCATGTCCAAGACACTGAATCTTTAGAAGACAGTGTTCATTAAGATTGACGGTTTATTTACCGTTAATTACTTAAAATTTTTTATTCAACTTCAGTTGATCAGGTTAAGTTGGTCAGTTATAGAGGTTTTTAGTCTTTCGTTAGTTCAAATTTTGTATTCGGCCCGACTTGTTTTGACTAGCTGAACTAAGCCACGTTTAGGGTTTTTTGTCCTTGAATTACCTTAAATTTAAAAACAAATTCTTGAGACAGGAGCTTCGCCAACTTAGCGAATTTCCTTAGAACATATAAATAATTATCTAGTGGTCACAATTTTAATCTGATCAAAATGAAATGTCGTATCTGATATGTTTTGGTTTTTGAAAGGTCCATTTTATTAATAAATGGCATAGGTCAAGAGGAAGGGGGAGGCATAGAAAATGAAGAAAAAACAAAATATAAAATACCTCGCTTAATATTAGGCAGAAATCAATTATAAAATTTTGAAAAATGAACACTACTTTTGGGAATACCTCAATTATGTAATTATCCTCCCGCAAAAATTTAACTCCTGTTGACGATCAGTTCGAAGAGTAATTATTGATTAAAAATCAAATTTTAACACAGCGTCTTATGTAGAACATAATTTTTTTGTACTTAAAATTTGAATAAGTATATTATTAAAGTAGACACCATAATAAATAATGTTTATAAATATTCTTTTTGAAATATGCAGTTTATATATTTGCATTAAAAAAATGGTGTTGACGGACATTTGAATTAATTATTTAATAAAATTAAAACTTTTTTGTTAGGTGTGTTTTTGCCACCATATTTTGAAAACTGGCAACCACGCACACTTAAATAATATACACATACACAAATACACACAGTTTATTGTCAGATCTGTAACATCAAGTCAAATCAATTTCTAATATACATTTCCTGATATTTTACAATAAATACTTTTAAAATATTTAGGACAAATAAAAAAATGTTATAAATCGTTGTAAGATTATTGATATACATTACAACTTTTTTCAAAGCCTAAATAAATTTTATTAAAGATAGTAATCATTTGACTTGAGCGTAGTAAATGAACGTTCTTATGTACTTCAGTTTAGTGTAGGACATATTTGATAAAAATACCTTTTTCGATGTCGATAAAAATATCATAAAAATGTCATTATATTTGTTAAATTAAAATAAAGAAAATTCTAAAAACAAAAAATTTTATAATTAAAATGTTATAATTTAATTAAATAAATACAAACAAAATTTAAGTGAACAAATAATATATATATAATCTAAAATACGTTATGAAAAATAATATATACGAAATTCCTGTGGGAATTGAAGTGAATCAGCTAATTTGAACAAATAAAGGTATATCTACACCTAATGGGTGATTCATTTGGAGGTATTTTTTTCAAAACTAAAAAAAATATATAAAAATAAAAAAAATTTATCGGGTTATCTTTATTATCATACAAACGAGCCATTCTTTACATTTACTTTTTAATGATCATTTCTTTCAAATGTTGTCCGTAACTGCGGTTAACATGGTTCTGCAGTTCCAATTTTCGATGACGCGTCCAAGAATTTCGAGTGGTATTTGGCAAATAACGTGAGTAATGTTGGCTTGCAGTTGCTCAATTGTACGCGGCTTATTCATATAGACTTTGGACTTTACATAGCCCCAAAGGAAAAAGTCTAGGGGTGTGATGTCATAGGATCTAGGCGGCCAACTCACCGGTCCGAAGCGCGAAATTAACTGTTCACCAAATTTTTCTCGCAATAAAGCCATGGTTTCACGTGCTGTGTAGCAAGTGGCGCCGTCTTGTTGGTACCAAATGTCCTGAAGATTACGGGCTTCAATTTCAGGAAACAAATAGTCCGTTATCATGGCACGTTAACGGTCGCCATTGACAGTTACGTTCTGGCCGGTCTCGTTTTAGAAGAAATAATTCCATCCATAAACCACACCAAACCGTTGTTTTGTCTGGATGTAATGGCAGCTCTAGAATCTCTTCAGGTTGCTTTTCAGTTCAAATACGGTAATTTTGTATGTTGACATATCCGTTAAGCCAGAAATGTGCCTATCACTAAACAAAATTTTTGTCGAAAACAGTGGATTTTCTTCAAGCTTTTCAAGAGCCCAAAGACTAAATCGGTGACGGACTTTCCATGATGAAATGTCAAACTATACTGAACAAAAATACCATGATAGGTTAACACGACTCACGCTTCATCTGTCAAAAAATCCATTGACAAAAAAGTACCTCTAAATGAATCATCCTTTATATTTTATAATATACATACAGTATACACACATACGAGTATACCATGTGTGTTGGCAAGCTTTTCCAATAGAGAATCAATGTTAAATATTATTTATTACTAGCTGTCCGTGTGGTTACTGTATAAAGTCAGTCAGTACACATGTAATGAATAAATATGTTCATTGAATTCTTAACTTTAGTATGTGAATCACAAAATCCCCACTCTTAAATGAGAAACAACCAACCATACGTATGCATGTGTATGGTTGATGACTGTACATGTGATGACTCTCATTACATGTGTACTGACTGACTTCATAGAGTAACCAGACGGACAGTCAGTAATAAATAAATTTAACATTGATTCTCTATTGGAAAAGCTTGCCAACACACACTGTATACTATATACTATACTCTAGTCTATAGTCTATCTATACATAGGTATCATGTTGTATCCTCTTAATAGGATAATTTATTTTGTGGTTAGTTTTACATATACCCTGCTGCTTGGGTTTTACAATTATACCCAAATATTTATTACAAAAATGTAATACATTGTGTGAAATATTCAAAATATACGAGTAGATACTAGATACAACCGACATAATAATATTTATGTAGATTAATATATTATGCTTAACTAGTCAAGAAGATCCGTAAATTTATATATGGGTTATTTCGAATATTATAACGTGGACAAAACTAAAATTCATTAATATATTATAAACTAGTTTGTTGTGTATAAACTAGACCGCCCGCTTCGCTGACGCTGAGTGTAACTTAATGAATTTTTTGGCTTTTATGTGATATTATCTATACAATAAATAATTTTTCGTGTTTTTAGGAAATGCTCCCGTTTTATAAACATATTTTATATATTTGTGTAAAATGGTTTTTTATCAGATAAACTTTTATATATTTAAAGATAAATACCGTATGTACAAATAGCAGGTCTCCCACGAGTATGAGAGAGTACATATGTATACATTAAGCAATGTGTGTGAGAAGGAGGTCTTATAGCTTTGTTTTGTTACTGTTGTATTGTATGTGCCTGTATAAATTTTAGAGAGTGGGGATTTTTTGTTGAATACAAATATTATTAATTGTTTTGATAATATGCAATCATTACTATGCGAATGCTTTTGGAAAATACGTGTTTGTGTATTTTATTTTATTTATTGGTATTATTACAACAATGGGTTATTATTGCACAAAAGAAGAAAAAGTGCAAATTGTTAAATGGTACTTTTCCGGACATTCCGCACAGGAATGTGTCAATTTATTTAGTGGCTGAAGGTAGACAATCACCAACCACTCGAACAGTTATGAATATTATTCACTGTTTTGAAAAATATGCTTGTTTATCAAACCTATAAGACCTCCTCATACACATTGCTTAATGTATACATATGTACTCTCTCATACTCGTGGGAGTTCTTCTATTCGAAGATGTAAACTAAACGTACGGTATATTAACAGCTAACACTCAGCGTGGTAAGATGTACACTCCCATTCATAAAAATTGAGCCAGTTGAAACATTCTAAGTGTTACTCTAAATTATATATATTTTTAGTTATATATATATATATATATATATATATATATATATATATATACACTTAGAATGTGACTTACTCGTTCAATTTTTATGAACGATAGTTCGGTAGAATGATGAATTTTTTCTCTACTCTTATGGTTTTAATGTTACATATTTCCTCTCTCCTTCGCAGGTAAGAGGGAATTGAATTTTGCTTCTATCTCTTGCGGTTTCAATGATAGATATTTACCACCACCCTCATGAACCATTAATATTTCCGGGATAAAAAGTTACGCAAACAAACAGACAGGCAAACAGACAAAAATTAAAAAAACGCGTGTTAGGGTTTTGGTAACGTGTAAATAATCATATTAGCTTAAAAAAAGTCTATATTTCGAAATTACTGTCACTTCAATTTTATTTATATGTGTAGATACTTTCTCTCAAGAGTAACTTGCAGTTCGCTAAAGGTACACCTAGATGTTTTGCGACCCTCGTGTCCGGCAGCTATGTACCATTTCAATTTTTCTTAACCTGGAAAACTTTTAGAACTAAATATCCATATGATAATTACATTTAACAGAAACAACTAAAATTTATTTAGAATCAGTCTATGCTATAATGTATGACTTATGTGTAATGTTTAAAACATGAAACTATTTTAGTCTTCGTTTGACCTCCTTGAAACTATATCGTACTACATCTTTTCGTCCTGATTGTATATACTATATATTACCATATAAAGCATATTTTTTCCATTTAAAACGTTGGTAAATATTTTACTGGTAACTTTGATTTGAAAAAATTTTCGCACAGAAAATTATGAAATTTATTCGCTTCAACATGGCATAATATCAAGGGTGCATATTCCTGTTATATTTCAGGAGAAAGCTGAGGATTCACCTATCCAAAATACACCATACAAATTACACCCTGGACGGGCTGCACTTCGACCATAACGTCCATTGTGATGTCTAAAGATGTGAGTGGAGTGGAAGGAATTTTTGTGTATAGGCTTGGAATTGGTAGGATATGCAGCTGCAGCCGACTATGATAGGTATGATAGATATCTGGAGTTCGTGAAAGAAACTGCAGAAAACCTTCTCAAGCATAGCCGGTTTACTTCATTCTTGTCCATATTCCGATAGTTTAGACAATTAACCTCCCCCCCCCCCCCCTAGCTTTTTTTTTATAAATACATGATAAAAAAAGAAGTTTTAATTTTATCGAAGTATCGACGATAGAAAAATATTCATTTATTGATATTGAAGTGAGTGAGTAATTAGAACGTTTTATGAACATCTATACCAAAATTTGTTTCGATCTAACCGTCGGTCGTAGAATGCGGGGCTATAAACAGATTCTCGGTACTTTAAAGCTACCAAGCATCGCATTAAAATAAATTATACCAAAATCTGTAAACAAATATCCAACATAGTTACTTCAGTAACTAACTCCAAAAATAGTTTGTTTAATTAACAAAGGGCATATGTAGTATGTTCGCAAAGGTATCTAAATATGCAATTATATTGATATTTAGTAGCGAGTCCACTATAAGTTACAGAAGTTTCTCACATATCTGTCAAAGTTTTAACTTATTTCGTGTAAAAACTAGAGGACAAAAAAATCAATGAATTTGTAAATTACTTATGTTGTTATAAAATAACCATAATAATTAGTTTTATCAGTTAGTTTTATAATTGACTTATCACTTAGTTTTATAAAAAAAATGACTAAAATTAAAGCGTGTGTGTTAAATACGGAAGGACGTTTGTTAAGTAAGTGAAAATATTTATGATAACAATTATCAATTCTACAAACTCATTCACTTACACAAATATTATCTATCATAACAGAATTGTATGAGAGTCCTTGATTTTTATCCATTTAAAATAAAAATCATCAATGGTATTAAATCGGTTTTTAAGATAACACACGGCACTTGAAAGAATCGGCCTTGCGCACTACCGTGCTCTAGATATATATATATATATATATATATATATGCTCGAAAATACGATACGGTTACGTGACGCTTGAATTTATCAGACTATGTTACACCCAACACAGGTATTATTCAGATATTAGTAATATAACCATTTCAATATTTAAAAATTTTGAAAATATTTAAATATATATTTTTCTATACACCAAGTTGTCTTTTAAATATCATATTTTTCCATACCCATTCATTTAAATTTTCAATACGTCACATTTTAATTTGAAACGTATAATAATTATTTCTTTTATTTTTCTACATTACTTATTTAAACTTTACCACGTCAATATTTAAAAAAAAAATTTTAATATTGTAAAAAGAAACGTGTTACTAGTTTTCCAGGCATTGAAAATTGTCTATCTTATATGACGTGTAACATAAAAATAATTAATTGACATAATATATAATTTCATAAAATAATAATGTTTGGACATTTTGCAATTGCATATATATTTATAACATACAATAAATATGTACACAGAGTTTGTAAAATATTATAGATTGAATAAAGGCCACCATGTACCTACCCCTTGCAAATACTCACAAAAAAGTGTTTCTAGGAACGATGGTTTAACAAATTTTTTATAAACTTAATTATAGCCTATGAGTTGACGAATAACTTGTTCAATGTTTTTTTTATGTACAACACAGATTTCGCAATTCTAGTAGAATATATATATATATATATATATATAGAGAGACCCGGTATTAGATATATATATATATATATATATATATATATATATATATATATATATATATATATATATATATGTATATAGGTGAGTCATAAGTCATGGAATTTTTTAAAAGGCTGGGTAGGGGATGAAATTCTAAGATAAAAAGTCCTTGGACATTTTTGCACCTGACCCACGGTTAATTAGAATAAAGTAACCAATTAGAGGAACGCGTTAATGGTGGGGAATGAACGCAGCGGCAGCAGAGACACGTGAGGGGTATAAAAATCTATAGAGATTGAATGATGGTGCTATCGTCTGTCTCTCGAATATTTATCGAAAATCGGGATTCTAATTTTTGTCTCGTCTCTCGCTGACTTGTTCTCGTTTCTCACGTCTCTAGCGGCGTCACTAATCTTGACGATTACAGCTTGACGATTCGTTCAATCTCTATAGATTTTTATACCCGGTATATGTAAATGTACAAAGGTATTTTAAGTTTATACGACTTTGTAACGCTTGGAAATATTAATCGCAGACATAAATGTTTGGAGTAGCTGTTCATAAAACAGCCTAATTCGGCTATTTGGACATGCTACTTTCGTTTCGTCTCGTCTCGCGGCATCACACGTCAAGATTAACCATTAGGATAACAAAGAAATTCCATTATTTATAAAGAGGAAAAAAACAGACGTATACTCGTAAACATATATTATTATTGTTTCTAAGAATCAGATATAATATAGTTGTATGTCTGGCTTTTTATCTCTTTACAAATAAATTTAGTTAGTGTGGAAACTGTAATCCATACTACAAAGAGGCTTCTATGAATCGACACAATTCAACATGGTGTAAATGCACCTTTATTTTATGTATACTAAACATTAACATTATCATTCGATATATGATATTATAAAATTTAAACTACAATATGAATTTCTTTAATATCCTCTTGTTATATTTTATTCTCTATTGTACTTTTAATGATAACAACATTACTTTTCATATAATACTGTTTTAATGTGGTTAATTCTCATTATATAGAGACTATTGAAAATATTTGTTGGATATGATGATCATGTTTTATTATACTCATGTGACTAAATAAGAACGATAAATGAGGTTGTTAAATAGTCTGGGGTTGAGATTACTTATACATATTGTAAATACCACATAATATCGTAGTTCACTCGTGATAGTCAAATAAAAAAGTATACAATACAGTATAGTAAACTGACTTATTACAGTTATGCCAATTGACCATATCTAGTATAACGTGTTCAACATTTATAATTCAATATACTATACTGATTGTATTTTAAAATACACCAAATCTGAAAACAATGTATAGTGTTGCTATCGCTATGTATAGAAGTATGTTTATTTGTAAAGAAGCCTCGAATATCGTCACAGTTTGAGTGGAGCAGTCTATTTTCAAAATGACGGGGAGGAAACATATTAATGTTTCCCCCTCTTTTAATCCATTTATTATTTTATTTAAACGTGTGTAATATAACCAGTAAATTAAGTTGCCCTTCTACTTTTAAATAAGTTCCCCTTACGCACATATAATAGTCAAAACAAATAAATTCAGCTCTATGTAGTGTACTATGATATGGTTTACTTTGTTCTGCATTAAAATCGGAGACGGGTTTGACACGTTCTCACCACAGATATTTGTCATTAGATCAGTCTTCGGTGGGGACGTCTGCCTGTAGAGTAGTAGAGTATCATGGTATACTGTGCATAGACAGTGATAGATGCACTATACATTGTTTGCAGATTGGGTGTGTTTTAAAATACAAGCTGTATATTGTAGTATAGTCATATTGAGGGCATGTGGTAAAATAAGGCAAAAACTTTGAGAATGTTTTTGAAAAAACCATCAAACAAATTATTCATTATTTTTGGCGTCCTAGTTGCAACATCTCCTTTAAATATGAATATTAGTTTAAAAAAAAATTAATTTGTTGAATTCAATTTTATAAGTTGTTTTTGAAAGAATTCTGTGAAGTGAAGAGGGTCGAGTACGTGAATGGACAAAATCTGGCAGTATAATATCCCCCTCGCCAGAGGTAATATTCGTCTTTGAAACCGTAAAAGAAAGAAGAAAATTTTAAACAAAAAAAAGGTTCGATTTTACAAATTCAGCTCAAAAACTAAAATAAACAGTTTATGAGCTAAATTTGTGACAAAACTATTCAGTTAAGGAAAAAAAATACCCTACAAGGTATTTAAGTAACATAATTAGTTGTTATTTTCACTTGGTTTCTTACTACCTTTTTCCCTTTAAATCCAAATCAGCCATTTTTTCTGGCTTGTAGAAATATAAGAAATAATAATAATAAAACATCTGATAATGATAATATTTATACAGTAAAAAAAAAGGGGGTAAATTGAAAGTGAACGTAGTTGATTCAAATACGCGGCGGGTATAAATACGACGTTGTTTATTTTATAAAAGGAGATCTTTTTTATGTTTAAACTTTTCCCCTATCTTTTACGATCGAAAGGTAGAGATCCCTCCACCCTCATGCGTCTTCCTTATGGGAGAACGCATGCACCGTTGTAGTTCTAGAATACTCACATAAAATTTCAGCTCGTATCTATCATTGTTTATGAGTAATCGTCTTGACAGACAGATGGACATGCAGACATAGACTAATTAAGCCACTTGTTCCAAAAAATTTTTTCTCCGATCAACATTCTCAACCGTTATAAAATCGGGACTAAACTTGAATACCCGTAAAGATATCAAAAGTGTGAAGTTTACCTAATAAAAAAGTGCGGAGTTTACCTACTAACAGTTTGAATTGCTAAATGTGCGGAATTTACTTCTTCCCAAGAAATTCTATTAAAAAAAATTACATTCTAAGTGAAATGAATTTACTTTCTAAAAGAACAAAACAGGAAAAATATATAATATTAACTAAAAGAAAAAAAAAACAACTTTTAAACAATAGTTTCACTTGTTATATGGATAGCTATGGACTACATGATAAAAACGCAGTGCATTTATGAATTAGGAAGTAATTTTCAAATGACGTGCCTTTATAAGTTCAAGTCATTAAATGTTAATAAACTGTTAAACAACAAATTGATTAATAGAAGAAATATATTTAATCAAATAATGAAAGGATGTATTTTATTAAAGAATTTGTAAATTTCAAAGCAACTAATAACTACTTAATTTAAAACAATTTTAAACTTTTCTATAATTTCATATAAGTTTTATTTAACATTCAGTTTAACAATTTGAAGAATTTTTTTTTTATATCGTATGTATATAAAGGACCCCATATAGTTGTTAATGGACCAATGGCTTTCAATCATTTTTTTTCTAAACTTTGGGAAAATGATCTTTGAATCATTCTGATCAGAAGTTCTCATCAAAAGCAAATAATGTAACACCTATTCACACACATAACTAGCAGATGATGTGATGAAGGGGGATGAAAAAGGGTGCGGGATAAGATAAGATAAGAAGAATAGTTAAAGAATTTCTCATTTATCTATAATTTGGTACATTTTGAGTATAAATAACGGCATTTTATAATTGTTTGAAACAAAGCATAACTTAGATATAATAAATGATAGAATATTTTAGTCCCAGGTTGGCAAGCACAGTAGTAACGTTGGATAGATTTATCATCATTTTCTTTTAGTACTTCATCTTTAGCCGTTGAACTCTTCCCATAATTTATATTCCACAAAAACAAAAAATGTAAAAGGGGACCAAGTTTCCGCATATTCGCTACAAAAAGTAGTGATATGTGATATGGAAAAGGCTCCACATGATTTAAAGAATGGTAGCTAACTAGCCAAACCGGACTTAGAACCAAGCCATTGTATGATTAACCTTAATAGCTGTTTCAATATTTTACTTGGCAAGTTTAAATATAATCTATACTAATGTTATAAAGAGGAAAGATTTGATTGTTTGTTTGCATTGAATAGGCTCCGAAACTACTGGACCGATTAAAAAAATTCTTCCACCGTTGGGAAGCTACACTATCCCCGGGTGACATAGGCTATATTATATTTTCAAAAAAATTAGGGATCCTTACTAAAACTGCAATAATATAACCCGAGGTGTAAAAAAAAGGTGGCGGTTCTGGGAATCCAAATAACATTTTAATTCTGATAGCGGAAGTGCCGGTAAAAATTAATAAAGTTCCGACACCAAAAGTGCCGGAGCAAATCTTGGAGTTCCACGAGCAACGCTGGGGAATTCAGCTAGTATACTATAAAACTATATTTGAGAACTAGACAAGTAAAATATTCAATAGCTATTAAAGAAATTCTTGCAATGACTGGGTTTGTTTAAAAAAAACATTTTCTGTCTTAAAACTTGTCTTCATTTCTTACGGTTTTAAAGGTAGATCAACAGCACTCTGGTACGAAATTTTCTATTTTCACATTTTTCTAGGTGGTTGTGCCCTAAAGCCTACCTTTCTTCCAAAAATTAACTTTTAAGAATAAGTGTAAGTACCCCAGAGGTTTTAATGAGTGAGTTAGTGAGTGACTATTACATTGATTTTTTGGGTTAAATATCTTGGAAACTACTAAAGCGCTACATTTCAAATTTGAACTGACTAGTTTTTTAAGTCCTTTAGATACAGAGGCCTAAAAACCTTTTCAAAATCTTTCGTATAAAATACAGTATTACATGCGTCTGGCTTTTACATTACTTACATATAAGCAATTGTGTACAGTGATGTGACAACAATATGTAAAACTTTTTTTTACACGCAATAAATCGAACGATGTTTATCACTCAGTTTATCCTGATATAAAAACATGTGTCAATTTTAGTCGATAATTATGATTGATTTCAAAATGATTATAATTTAAATTACATTATTAGAAATGTGTATAAACTTAAAGCAAGTAAGTTCAGCTCTATTTTAAATAATTATTGTTTTAAACGTTTTCATAATAGGTGATAAATTTTACTAAATAATTTCAGTTTCGACTGGATAAAACTAAATGAATGTCGGTTATTTGTTTTATATGTTTAGCTCTTTTATGTTTTTTGAGACAATGATTACGAAATTATAATTCTTTGTTACGCAATTCTTCCTCTTTTTCATTCTCCTATGAGAGTTCAAAATTTTTATAGCATTTCTCCATCTTTTTGGGTGCGTTAAATTTTTTATTTAATATGTTCATTTCGAAAATCAAGAAGTTAATTTGTTAAATGTTAATTTTGATATTTAGTAATTTTGGCATTGGCAATGGATTGCTTTTGAAGAAAGCGAGATAAATTAAAACCAAATAGATCTCATTTATGCAATCATATGCAATAATATGTATTTGATTAAAAAAATAATTTAAATAACAAAATATGCATAGAAACTTTTTATGCATATATTGTTAATTAAAATTTTATTTGAAAATTAACTTTTTTTCTATAATTGATATGAAGTTTCATACAAAAGTTATTAAAAATAAAATTTAATGAAAAAAAGTATTAATGTGTTTTTCTCGTAATTGTTATAGATAGAAGAGATGCGCGATAAAAGATTTCGGGGTGGTTGCCTCGCTGCCGGATAAAGGTCTCGCAGTTTATTTTCTGAAAGTTTCATCCCCTGAACTCCCCGCTTGAACTATAATGAAACAACATTAGTAGAATACGGGTTGCTTATTTCAGCAAAAGGGTTTGCATATTTTCATTTTTTTTCGGTACAATAATTGTGCAAGTTAATTTGCACTGACCGATTTTTATTTAAGTTGACATGACTGTATCGACTGAACGTTATTAAAGATTTAATTTCCGTACGATGGTTTATTTTATTTTGTGCAAAATTGTGACCTATATCATTATTATTTACATGCCAAAGAAAATTCCTACACACGTCACTACAGATGCAATTACTTTAAATTGCATCTATGGCAAAAACATCACATCATGTTAAACAAATGTTGATAAGTTTAAAATTAAAATATATAAATCCGACATCAAAACCGACTATAAAAAGAAAACTGAACTGAAAATAAATCAACACAAATGGGTCAAAATATAAAATAGAAATTAGCATTTGTTACACGATGTTCACAAATATTTTTTAATCGAGGCAATTATGAAGCTCAAAAATTATTACATATTCTTAAGATTTAGGAACAGAGTCAATTTGGAGAATTTAATTTAAATGCTTTTCACTTAATAATATAAGAGAGGAGATTTCAAGCATTAATAGATTTCTTTCGATAATCTGTTAAATCCTAGTTTAGGTTGAATAGGTAATTTTAAGGAAATCTGGATAACTCGGAATGAGGACAATTGAAGCAAAACATAGGAGAATTCAATAAAGAAAATTTCAATAAACAAAATAAAAACAAAACTCGTGTTTGAAACTTTTTCCTAACCTTTCTCTGGACGTTTTAATTAACTTAATTTCAATAATATAAAATTAAAAATATTTGTTACGCAGAAGCTGCGCCAATTTTCCCAGAATAAATACATCACTTCTCGTTTGGAAATAGATCTTAATTAACTTTTATCTTATTAATTGATGTTCATGGTGACTCTCAGAAAATCAACTTTAACAATTCAATATCTGGTCATTTTTTCTGGAACTCTAATATGTACAGCCAGACATATTAAGGATTTTGATTTTCAATCTTAAATAATAGGGAATATGCATGAAAATTTATTTTCAAATTTATTTTCAGAATATGAAAATACTGTTAATACTGTAATAATATTTAAAAACGAAATTAAAATCCGACAAATATCAAGAAAGCTATAAGCTTTTAAAGATTATTATCTGTCTCTTTCTTGCAAAAATACTAAAAACGGAGTTTTACGTGTATTTTAAATGGTGAAAGTATAATATGACGTCACATAGCATATCAAGAGGGCTATCACCCTCTTTCTCTAATCGGGAATTTCAATCATTCATATCTAACTATTAAAAATTATTATTATTCAAATGAGTAATGCAGGACGCTAAAAGAATAAAAAAAGTATTCATAAATTTATAGTTTTTATTTATTTTCGAGTCAACTGAAGGTGCTTGCACTCACCACTCGCTTTCTTTAACTCGTGTCAAAAAACTTTTAATAGAGCATTGACGAGGCAAGGCGAGTTGGCAAGAGGCAGACCGAGCGTTGTGTGTACACTCTTGTCCCCTTATGTCTCGCCTTTCCTCGCCAAGTGTGTACTGCCGGCATAAGAGACAGGAGAAAAATTACATTCCTTTTTTTTTAACTAAAGAACTTTTGTTTGAAACTCATAATGTAGATAGTTTTACCTCAATTTGGATAGTTTTTACCTCAAACTATTACATCTGTAATAGGGAATATGCATGAAAATTTTTTTTCACTTGAATTGAAGCATGTTTACTTGACAAATATCAAGGTAAAATTACTTTTTAAATAACTTTAAAAATAAGCGAGATATGAATGATTGAAATTCCCGATTAGACAAAGAGGGTGATAGCCCTCTTGATATGTTATGTGACGTCATATTATACTTTCACCATTTAAAATACACGTAAAACTCCGTTTTTAGTATTTTTGCAAGAAAGAGACAGATAATAATCTTTAAAAGCTTATAGCTTCCTTGATATTTGTCGGATTTTAATTTCGTTTTTAAATATTATTACAGTATTAACAGTATTTTCATATTCTGAAAATAAATGTGAAAAAAAATTTTCATGCATATTCCCTATTACTGTAGATTACAAAAGCATGCGTTTGAGTATACCACATGTGTGTATAGCACATTTGTATACACACTACAATTTGTATACGTCTGTGCAGAAGTATAAATATAAACAATACAGATAATGAACTCAGTATAATCCGTGCATTTAAGCAATTAACTCAATCAGGTGTTACTATCGCTTTTATTTCAAATTAATAAAACTTCATGCGCTAATAAAAATTGTGTGCTTAGTTAGAGATCCAACTTCTTTCTAAAACAAATGGAAAATAAAATAAAACAATAAATAAATTATAAACACAATTTTATCATGTTACTTTAAATACTTCATTTTTTGTTTTTTAAATGTTTTGTATAAAATAAAATTTCGTGTCTATATTATTTCTCTTAATTTAGTGTTGATTATTCAAATATCATTAAATTTTTACTTCTATATACAGAAGAATACACCGTAGTATCGATATAGAGAATTTACCCAATTCTTACGTTTAGGGGTTAGCTGATTCCAAGTAAATCACTTCCTTGTTTGTTACATTGAATAATACAATAGTCTCTCTCTCTCTACAATGTATTTTTTTTTAATTTCTATTTTTTTAAATTTTTCTTATATAGGCTGCAATTGATTTTAATGGATTTTAAGATGGCTGCCAGTTATGGATGTATTCTAATTATTCTATTAATTTAGCTAAATATTTTTCAATTAACATATGAGGGAAGTAAGCTAAGTTTATTTTAAGTTTGAACACCTGGCTGCAGGTAACCATAGCAGTAATAAGCAGCGCTGCCTGCTATTACAAGATTTGTCGTATCGTATACTATGTTATTTAACAAGCAAAATTCAATTAACACGTGAGGGATTTAATTATAAAAAAATCAATTTTTAATTAATTAATTAATGTTAATTGCAACAGAACTACCCTGGCAGACATTACATTGCCAAATTGTTTATATTGCAATAAGCGTTTTCAATAATATTTCAATCAATTAACAGATGAGGGAAGGTTTTCTAATGCCGGATCTTAGACCAAACAGCGTGATCATGACTAGTCACGAAATTTGAAAGAGACGATTCTCCTTCGGCTCACTCATTCAAAGTGGACTTCGAACGACGTTGTAGAATTAATTGGTGGTATATTCGCGAAAAAAATAGGAATTTACAAAATATAACGGTTAATAATTGGGTTTTCAAGTAAAATAATCGATTTCGGTTACTCAAATTCACAGTTTTAATCGAATTCTGGTTTCAGTTCGGTTTTAGAGCCTCTGTTCTTTTCTCCGAGAAAATTATAATAATGTAGTCTATATATATAGAGGATGTCTAGCGTTCACGCCAAATTTTTGTGATATATTATATATATAATATCTACACGAAATTAATAGTAAAACACGAAATCTAAAAGTAGATTTTGTAACACGAACAGCTGTGAGAGAGCTGTGTATGCGGTGGATTACATTGTATAAATATAATTTATTAGAGGTCAAGTCTAAAGGATTAAAATATATTCGAAAATACAAATACATTTTGTCGTTTCAATATAATATTCTGATAACTAGAAATTATAATTATCGCACAAAATAAAAAGGCGCAATAAGTTATAAAACCTCAAAACTATAATTACAGTACTCTATATCCGAAATATGCTTTTCTATACATGGTTTTTCAGCATGTTTTGATACATAGGGATAGTGAGATTCGGGAACTGCAAATTCGGGAATGAACTTATCGGAGAACTGCAAAAAAACTGCAAATTCCTGGCTCATACACAAATTTTTTTGAGGTCCCCTAAACGCTGTACGCAAACTTGTACTGCTAACTTCTGCGGAAGTTAGCAGTGCACACGGTTATTTAAAAAAATAAATGAACTGCAAATTCGGGAATGAGCTTATCGGAGAACTGCAAAAAAACTGCAAATTCCTGGCTCATACACAAGTTTTTTTGAGATCCCCTAAACGCTGTACGAAAACTTGTACTGCTAATTTCCGCGAGGGTTAGTGCACACGGTTATTTTTAAAAATAAATTAACTGCAAAAAACTGCAAATTCCTATGCACATTGTAGTATGCTAAGATAAATTTGTCCTGCCAATTTCATCGACGTCCGAAATATGCTTGTCTATACATGGTTTTTCAGCATGTTTTGATAAATAAGGATTGTGAGATGCAAAACATTCAACAGTTCGATCAATTACCAAAGAATCATGGTTAGCCTACAGACGTAAAAACGCTTCTAGCTTTATATCATGGCGTTTATACCATGAATAAAAACGAATTCTTCGTCATTCTTGAGCCATTCTTAATAAGTTCGTCCATAAACCCAAATTGAAAAAAATGTTCACTATCGCTAATAATTTGGCAATCAAATTTATCACTTTTTCTTCATATAGGTCAGAAATAGTGACCACACTCACTGTCTCACATCCCTGATCACTCGAAATTTGGAAGGGAGAAACATAAAATCTGGAATTACTCTCTTAATTTTAGTAAAATGAGAAACTTAATCAGAATTAAAGTGGTAGTAAATAAATATTACTACAACACCGGACCATAGTTTTTGTAACTATTGAGAATTGACCTGTGGGCGGGGCTTAAAACATATACCTGTTTATTGTTTGCAACCGAAAGAGTAATCCATTATGAGTATTTTTATTTGTCAAAAAATTATTTTTTCCTAAATTTTTACTTTAAATTTTATTTAATTGCTGATTTGACAACTGAACTGAGGGCGGGGCCTAAAAAAATGGCTGTTGTGTACAAGGAAATAATAATATTTTTTGTAATGTCAAATCATTATTTTTTTCTAAATTTTGACAATTTGAAATTTATGTATGTAAAATTTTAGTGTATTTTAAATTTAGAAAAAAATTTACATAGGCTCTTCACTATCTCCTATATTTTTCTCCAAACAATCCGCATTTCCACTTTTGTATGTAAAAAAGATAATACCGCACACTAAATTTGGTTTCTTTTTTTGTCACCAGCGGTCGTGATGAAAATGGTCAGTTATCAATATAATTAATTTAATTAAATACTTATATGAAAAAATTAACTCGTCAACCAGGAATCGAACCTCGGGCCTCTGGATAACTAGTCCAGTGTGCTTTCCTCTACACCAAAGACGATTGTGATGTGACAGCCAACTTTTTCATATTATTCTAATTTTTTATTTATTAGATAGTATTTACTTCTTTCTGAAGTGATTTGTTTATTAATATTTGTTTGTTTGTGTATACTTTCGTGTCCACATAACGTTGTTTGTCCAAATTCCTTTCGAATACGCATGACAAACTGTAGAAGACTATAGCGTATACTCCGACAAATTTCATTGTTATTGAATTTATTAATTAAATTAAATACTTATATGAAAAAATTAACTCGTCAACCAGGAATCGAACAAATTTCATTGTCATTGAATTTATTAATTAAATTAAATACTTATATGAAAAAATTAACTCGTCAACCAGGAATCTAACCTCGGGTCTCTGGATAACTATTTCTGGATACGTATTCGAAAGGAATTTGGACAAACAACGTTATGTGGACACGAAAGTATACACAAACAAACAAATATTAATAAACAAATCACTTCAGAAAGAAGTAAATACTATCTAATAAATAAAAAATTAGAATAATATGAAAAAGTTGGCTGTCACATCACAATCGTCTTTGGTGTAGAGGAAAGCACACTGGACTAGTTATCCAGAGGCCCGAGGTTCGATTCCTGGTTGACGAGTTAATTTTTTCATATAAGTATTTAATTTAATTAATAAATTCAATGACAATGAAATTTGTCGGAGTATACGCTATAGTCTTCTACAGTTTGTCATACGTATTCGAAAGGAATTTGGACAAACAACGTTATGTGGACACGAAAGTATCCACAAACAAACAAATATTAATCAATATAATGTTTACAGAAATATTTGCATTTTACATACAATACTCATAATAATGAATACTACACCCGTGTGACCATGTTAACCTGATTTGATCATTTTTTGTCATTGACTGCATTCTGCCGAAGCATTCGATCAGTGATCGTTCTATTATTTTCGGCAGAATGGTAAATAAATCTCCGATCACCATTCATATTACTTATCGGACGTCATTTTAGTGATCGTTTTTGAAATCCGATCACCTATCTCGTTTCCATCAGAGATCATAATTTCTAACCTCTAATTTGATAAAATTTGATCACTGGTGAAAATAAGAGCAACAACCTGCATTAACACAGTTTTGGAAATAAATTCTTCGATATAAATTGAAAAATAGAAAAATCAAATATCAAACTATTCTCAAAAGTAGTCGAGTAAGTCATGATTATTGATCGATAATTAATCGATCGTAAATTTTCTCTGAGTGCAGGCATTATGACTATCCTTCGTCCAAGAAAATAGGTCGGAGAATTAGGTAGGTTGTTGAATAGTTTAAATACTAAAAGATAAAAATAATTTTAATTTCAACATAATTGAAAATGTTATGATTACATTATAGAGTGTGCAAGTATAAAAATTTAATTTACTAATGCAATTTTATAAAAAGAGTATTTTTATATCAAAGTTTCTACACTGATAGAAGGAATTTCATTCCTCAAGAATATATATTTTCTTCAAAATATTTTCTTCAATAAAGAAACCCTTGTTTTCATTCAAGACTACGCAGTCGAACCAAAAACATGTGTTTAGTTAAGCGAAGAAACTAAAATTCTTGAACGGAGTTTAAAATTCTTTAAAGTTTGAGTTCGGTAGTCTTGGCCTAAGAGAGCCTTTTTTGGTCAAATACTCTTGTGATTCTTTAGTCAAAAAAATGAAATTCTTGTAAAAAAAAGTATTTTTCTTATTAAAAAATAAATAAAAAACTCAAGAAGAGAAAGTTTATGCAGCTTCTTAAACTGAAGTATATATATTTAACTGAAGTATATCATTACATCTATATAAAGTTTCATTTGTTTTGATTAAAAATGTTTATTTTGGTCCGAAATTTTAGCATCTTGGTCCAAAGAAATCATCATTTCAGTTTAACAATTTCGAGATTCTTGAGTCAAGAGTCAGTTTATCTTTAGTTAAGATAATTTTCTCAAGTCAAAACTATAGATGTCAAGATACTTATTTTCAAGGTAGATGTCACGTGACATCTACCTTGAACATTTAACCAGACAGCGACAGTCTCATGAGCAGCCTCGATGACCAAGCACAACGGTACCTGATGGCCTACACATCTGAGGCATCCACCCCCTTATTCCCTGCTAACAGTGAATTTAACTAATAAAAATTTCTGTGATATTGACACTATGTTCTCTTTTAACTGTCTATCTTGTTTTCTTTTAACCATTGTTCTTAAATGTGTAGTGTTTGATTATTTATTTTCTTTTAACTATTTTAACATGTTTCTATTGTATATATTTTTTAATTACTACACTTTGTTCGATTATTGTCTATTTTGTACTTTCTATTTTGTATTTTTCACTTTTGTAATTTTTAATGAAAATAAATGCTTTAATCAACTATCTAAGACCAGGGAGGTTATGGGTTAGTTTGGGAGGTTATGGGTTCGAATCCCGACATCGGCAGTTTGTCAATTATAAAAAAAAAGGGGGCGGTTGATTGATTAAACTGTCGGCGTATGGACAAGAACGAAGTAACCGGCTATGCTTAAGAAGGTTTTCTGCAGTTTCCTTCACGAACTCCAAATGAATATCGGCATAGTTCTTATCATAGTCCGCATATCCTACCAATTTCTAGTCTACTCAAAAATTCCTTCCACTCCACTCACATCCTAAGGCATCACAATGGACCTTATGGTCGAAGTGTAGCCCGTCCAGGGCAGCCTTTACAATCGATGTAAGGCCAAATGTCGGTTAGAAAATATCCCCCCAAAAAACAATAATGTAAAAAGAACCATGTTCTCGTAAATTTAGTGTTCGCCATAATTAAGCTCCTTATTATTAAGCTATTTAGCATGTCGTATCTTGGAAACAGAAAAAAAAAATCTTGCTGTTTCTTATGTTTCATTATTTTAGGAGGTAGTATGAGGTGTTAAAATCGTCAAGGTTTGTATGTGAGTTACAAGGCTTTTCGATAAAAAAACTTTTACATTTGATCCTTTTTAATATCTAACGCAACAGCTGTTAAAGGCGCTCTGCTCGGAACTGGGAGGTTGCTGGTTCGATTCCCCACGGTAGCAGTTTGCCATTTAAATTAATTTAAATTGGTTAATTGAGTAATCTGTCGGCATATAGACAAGAACGAAAGTGACCGGCTTACTTGTGGAGGTCCTCTGCAGTTTCGTTTCACAAATCTAGGTGAATATCGGCATAGTTCTTATAAAAGTCAGCTGCAGTTGGCACAGCTTACCAATTCCTAACCTACATACAAATTCCTGGTCCTTTAGGGGGCGGTAAAAAGGTTTAGAAATGCCTTCTTTCTAAGCATATACACTTTTTTTCATATTTTAATATGTATGATTGATCTTAAAAAACTAATGACCTCTTATTCACATTAATGTATTAAAATATTATTATTTCGAGTATTATTTCTTCAATCTTTTCCGAAATCGTTTTTCAATGTAACGTTAATTTGTTTTTTAAGTTTTTACAAGACTTTATTTACTTAATGTTAGTAACTCAAAATTAGTCGATTTTAATTTTTTTAACTTAATGTTAGTAACATTTTTTTGACATCAAATGCTTGATATGAAAAATCATACACATCTAGGGATGGGGATCGAACCCACGACCTCTTGCATTCTAGACCAATGCTCTACCAACTGAGCTACCTTAGATGTTATGGTAGTACTATGCATATGATCTTTCACTATCATTTCCGATGCTATTGTATTATTAATTTTGTTTATTTACTATTAACATATTTTTCAAATTGTTTTTTTTTGTAAACTAGCGTCTATTTATTTCCATTGTTAGTATGGTTGCCTTTCGGTTATGTTATACCAACGGAAGCGACTAGCGTTTACTTACTTTGACATTTAAGTAATATGTCTGAACATTGATAACATTTTTTTGACATAACATTAATTTAACATTAATGTTAGTAACTCAAAATTAGTCGATTTTAATTTTTTTAAACTTTTTAAAAAACTGAACTTGTTTTAAAGAAAAATTTCTAAATTTTACCCTTGCAATAAATCAATAAATATATAGTTATAAAAAATAATTTTTAGTCAATCAATAAGAATAATATGTATTACATCATCATAAATATAATTATGATCATATTTATAGGGTCTTCATGTAATCAATTTTTATGGACATGAAACACGACATCCACCAATATTTCTTATGCAATCAAGATTCGCATTGTATATTTTTGTATTTCAGATATTATCTTAAGGACATTTGTAACTTATTATGCCATTTAGACATACTATTCAGTTTTTACAAAGTTAAATTGAGAAGGCTTTTAACCCGTCGCATGCGAATTTACAAACAAAAAAATCACAAAGATATCTTGAAATTAACCAAAATTTTTTAGTCGACAAACATTTTTCATATTGTTCGGCCATTTCTTCTTGACATTAACGTTTTTCCTCTAATTTTCTAGCAGCCTAAAGGCTCCGTATTGATCGTCCAACTGGATTTTTGTGTTTTTTGGGTCCCAATTACCTTAGGAACTAATTTTCAATCAAATTGAAGACTAAAAATTTTCTAGTTTTTTTTTTCGATTTTTTCTAAGAGTATGCCCCTTACCGGCCAAGTAGCCGATCGATCTACCGCATTCTGTCTACTTGGGACTGGGAGGTTATAGGTTCGTATCCCGACATCGGCAGTTTGTCAATTATTTAAAAAAAAAAAAAAAAAAGGGGCGGTTAATTGACTAAACTGTCGGCGTATGGACAAGAACGAAGTAACCGGCTATGCTTGTGAAGGTTTTCTGCAGTTTCCTTCAGGAGCTCTAGATGAATATCTCAACCTACAGGTCGTATCACAACCTACCAATTCCTAGTCTAAACACAAAATTCCTTCCACTCCACTCACATCCACACATCCTTAGGCATCACAATGGACCTTATGGTCGAAGTGTATCCCGTCCAGGACAGCCGCTACAATCTATTTAAGTGTATGCCTTAAAAGAATTTTATGAACAATTTTTTGGTTTCTGATTTCGATAAAACTCAGTATATAAGATAAGTTTGACCCAAAAATTTCAAAAATCGTATTCAAAGCAAGATTAGATGCATTGTTTTCATATCATTTGCATCTTAAAAACCAATAGAGATGGATGAACCCAACACAAAAACAATTAGAGCCATCCCTGTTTTTCAAAAAAAATTAAATTCCTTGAGTGAAACTAAGTGTATTTGAAAAAAATGTCAAATTCGGATAAAATATGCCCGCGATAGACCAAAAAGTTTTTTTTTGGATTTTGATGACGTCAGTAGATTTAAAAAAAACATTTTTTGACTTTCACAGCTAAATTTTGTTCATATGAATTTAAGATATTCGTCATACGTGTTTGAATAGGAATAATATAATGCGCACGAATTCTGATTTGAGTTTATGCTTTGCAAAACTAATCTTTTCTCTTCCAAAACTACTTTTTAGTTGGATAAATTAGATTTTCCCTGGCCATGAACAAAAAATTTCATGAAATTTTCATGTTTTCTTTGACCTAAAATAAATTCCATGACTATTCCAGGTATTCCAGAATTTTCAGATCTATGGCCACCCTGATATAGAACATTTAACGATAGCAAATCATATATAATGTTGATAAGATGAGCTTCTGGTCTAAAATTACTTTATAATCAGTTACATTTCATCACACACATAGTTAAATTAAACAAAGCCAATAAATGTTTTGTTGAATTAACCTTCGATCCTATAATAATTTTACTATCGTCATGAGGGTTAAATTTTCTATTTGGGAATCATTTAATATCATTTTACATTGTAGAAGTATCAACAAACTCTCACCTTCCCTCTTGTCATAAAATACCATTTATTATTAAATTAAAGCAATTAACTAGCATATAAGGAAAATATTCATTATGTGATCAAATAGCTGGAAGGATTTCAAAATTATATAAGAATAGAAGGTGGAAAATATTGTATGGACCAAAAACATCCGTACAAAAGATTTTCCTCTTCAAAAATAATGTATATCTCAGTTATTATAATATTATGATATACCAGCTTATTTATATCCATGGCTTTGATCGCGTTTTATTGTTATATCTCCGGCTCCCGTCATTTTAAGACTTTACATTTCAAATTTTGCCCCAATTCCTAGAACATTTGTTTGTATTTTATAAATACGTATTTCGACTACAATGTAGTCATCATCAGTATGAATTAGCTAATCGTAACTATCTCTGGGATATGGAGTTAGAGATATGTTGCACCAAATTAGCAACAAGCAACATATCTCTGACTCCATATCCCAGAGATAGTTACGATTAGCTAATTCATACAGATGATGATTACATTGTAGTCGAAATGCGTAATTATAAAATACAAACAAATGTTCTAGTAATTGGGGCAAAATTTGAAATGTAATTTCAAAAAACACCTAGTGTTCTCTTTGATTATTTTAATAATCTTTATTTGAAGACTAAAAACCGCAATGTAATTTCCCACTGCTTCCACTAATTCAAATATTTATCGACACTTTCAACAAACTTCTATTTCACCGAATATTTTCTAATTCTATTTCTCGTAGAGAGATAGAGTTTTCGTAGCGAAATACATACCAGTTTTTAACTCTAAACATAAGCTATTAAACAAACAAAGTTTCATCAAACAAATTGTAAACAGACATTTACAATTTTATAATACCAGAGATACAGTGTTGCATTGTGATATACCAATGGCTAGTCTTCAGGATTATATACATCCTGTATAGGAGTTGTATACCATTTACTTTAGATATTTTCGCATACACACATTTAAAAATAACATAGAAGAAGATAATAGCAATCAAAATAATTTAGAAAGCTGGAAATTGTATTTATCGCTGTATTGTTACGTCTTATTATTTTAAAACTTTACCACTCAGTTTTAAAGAATTCAGTGACCTAAGGCTACGTTGTAATCTGTTTAAAACTTTATAATATTCTAATATTCGGTAGTATTAGGTGCATAATACAGCCAAACAAAATCTCAAAAACAAAACAATGAAAATAATGGCATTACTAAAACCTTAGCCTTAGACCCCTTCTATTAAATTCGATTTTTGGGAAAATACTTTTAATAAACCTTGAAATTATAATTATAATGACCAACTTTTTCCGGAATTCTGACAATCGAATGAATAAGACACAAACCAAATATAAAATTTTGAAAAATGAACGCTACTTTTATGGCCATGTGTTCACTCGATTTGTCATCACTAATTTGTCATCAATATGGCGTCCAGTGACATGAAAATAACAACTAACTGAGTTAATTGATTAAATACACGGTATATACTTAATTTATTAAAAAAATTCTGACAAAAGTTGTTTACTTTTAAAAAAGGAACATTTTTTGTCTTTATGTTTTTGTTCTATCTCTTACGGTTTCAAAGATAGGCAGTTTTACCCATTTTGCCCAATCATGGTCCGATTTTGCCCATTCACAAACTTGATCTTACTTTTAAGCTGTAGAACACACATACAAAATTTCAGCTTACTATCTCTTCGGACTGACGGACAGATACATTTGCGGAAATTGACTAATTAAGTCATTTTATGAATACCAAAACTCTTTTTTTTGCTATCAATATTTTCAACCGTTACAAAAACGGAACTAAACTTAATATACCCTGGTATATATCATACATACCGGGTATAAAAGAGATGTACATTGATATATACTGTAGTCAATGGACACAATATTGATGGCAAATTAGTGTAATCGAGTGTACAATGCTAAACCAAGTTGAGTGACCTATGATGGCTTATAATTTAAATATAAACAAAACAAAATTGAACATACGCTAATAATATGTACCGGTGCATCGTATGATGTAGATGTGTATCTTATGTGTGACATTCAAGGCCATGTTAAACCAAACGGCTGTAATACTCAACTTGTTGTGTTTCTGGACTCATGTACGTTTTACTAATGATTTATACCCCCGGTATATCTATACTAATATTATAAAGAGGAAAGATTTGATTGTTTGTTTACATTGAATAGGATCCGAAACTACTGGACCGATTAAAAAAATTCTTTCACCGTTGGGAAGCTACACTATCCCCGGGTGACATAGGCTATATTATATTTTCAAAAAAATTAGGGATTCTTACTGAAACTCCAATAATGTAACCCGAGGTGTAAAAAGGTGGAGGTTCTGGGAAGCCAAATAACATTTTAATTCTGATAGCCGAAGTGCTGGTAAAAATTAATAAAGTTGAATAATTCAGTAGTACGCTATCGACACCAAAAGTGCCGGAGTTCCACGGGCAACGCCGGGGAATTCAGCTAGTATAATATATTCTGAGATACTACAACTTTAGCTCCTGCTTTGTACGGGTTTTGGTATAGGTGTTCATAACCTAGTTAGACCATTTCCACATATTCGTCCGTCCGTAAACACAATTTTGTCTGGGTTTAGAGCTAAAGAGTGAGATAAAGTTCGTGATTAGACAAAATCGGACAATACATCCCCCGCCATGGAGGGAAATATCTTTAAAACTGTAACAGATAGAAAAAACACTTTGAATAGTATTAAACACCCTCTTTATAAACAGTTGAATTCATGGAATAGTTTTGTTTACCTCGATGTTAATTCAAATCTGATCAGTTGGATACTCAAGGCCAGAGGTGAGTTAATATATCTTAATAGTTATTCGTATAGTAACACTCTGGAAGAAGAAACCGTTCTCCATTTTGTGGCAACATGTCCGATTCTCTCAGAATTCCGTATCAAATATTTTAAAAAGTCTATACTTTGCTTTGAAGATTTTATGGAATTTCTAAATGGAAAAGACTGGATGAAGCTTGCACAATACTGCACAAGTGCCTGGAGATATAGATTTGAATTGATATCTGAGTTTAACTTCTAATGGGGAGCAGACCATACATCATGTATTGAAATTTTCAATGCCTTCACTCTTTCCTAATAATATAATCACGAAATGGATATTAACAGAATTTTGTTACTTTGTGTTAATTTATTAATTTATTATTTTCTTTCTCTTTTTATTTTAATTTTATGTATTTATTTTCTCATTTTGCATATGCACTTCTGTTTTTTCTCTTTTCTTGCTTTTTCTTTGTGGCTTCTGTTTTTCAAAAGACAACTCCTCTGACGGTCTTCAATGACCATAGAGTATGTCTGAAAAATTATTATTGATAATTGTATCTTATTTGTATAATATTTAAATAATGACCTTTATTATTATTATTAGAAAAAACACTTGTTTATTTTTAATTTCCGCTACAAAATTATAAAATTTCAATAATAAAATTACATTTATATTAAAACAACTTATTTTTTGTGGGCGATTTCACTTAGAAAAACATTTGCCTCAGTTTTAATTCGAGAACAAAACAAATGCGAAACAAATACATTTATTAATGATAATGAAATAAATTATTTTTAACGATTAATAAAATAAAAACAATTAAATACATATATACCAAAAATATAATATGACGTATGATTCATATTTATGGTATGGGTCCCTCACTGCTTGTAAATCATAACTAATTTGCTAGACCATGACTGTCTCTCTGCTATGTTGAAGTTGAACGACCTTTCAGTTCCACACTAAAATTGTATATAGAGGTTTTGTATTATAAATATAACTAACTCCCTATGTAACTAACTTTCTATGCAGAACCAATCTGTATTATTATGTTTAGTTTTTAGATAAAACCTATTTTGACAAAATGGAAACCCGACTTCAAAAATCAAATATTCTAAAACAAAAAATGCACTAAAAAGTAAAAAAATAATTGCATATTCTTGTGCCAATTTTAGTTCACCTAAGCAAAAATTTTTAAATATATATGTACGATGGTTATTTTTGGAGTCGGTGTCAGCCGACTATTTGTCTAAATATGGATAGACCTACTAAACGACCAACTAATTTTTAACATTGTTTTATCCGTTTTTTTCTTTTTTTAATTTTTAGTGCATTTTTGTATAACAGATTTTCAATTTTTTATACAAGCATTTTGTTTTTATTTTGTAAAAATTTTTTTTTTTGAGGTCGGTTTTTTTTGTAAAAAATTTTTTTGAAGTCGGTTTTAAAAAAATTTTTCTTATTTTCCCATTATGAATGAGTATATCCTTTCAAAAAAAAAATTCGCAGAAATCGGTTATCACATATAAAATGAGGGTTTTCCTCGATTTCCCGGGGATTCCTTCATCAGAATGCGATTTGGTGACAATGGGACCAATGGGAAATCAAACTCTTTTAAACAAACAAAAAAAATTCAAAATCGGTTAATAAATGACGGAGTTCTGAGGTAACAAACATTAAAAAAAAATAAAAATAAAAAAAATACAGACAAATTGAGAACCATCCTCCTTTTTGAAGTCGAGTTAAAAATACTGTGAACTGAGTGAAATAATTTTTAGAATTTATTGATACTCACAGGCTGAAAATAGATATGACATTGCGCTCGTTTACTTTTATTTACTTAAGTAGTGAATCGATTTTCATACAATTTGGTATTACAGATTCCGCGACTTACGTTTTCTCAACCATGGTACACTCCCGCTGAAAAAAAATGAACAGACCTGAAATGTTAATTTGCATACATTTCATAAAACTTCTCACTTTTGCAACTCTCTGTATATTATTTATTTATAAACAAAGATAAGTAGTATATTTTTTATTTATGTAAACAAATCATTTACTACAAGAATAATCAAAATTGTGAGATACTGATTCGATTCAGATCTGTACAATTTTATTGAACGGGAGTGTACATTTATTATACATTTTATATTTAGCCTGGAAATTATTCAATGAATTTTGTATGAACATTCATTACAAAGTGCATATTTTTAATAACTATAGTTTATCCTGCGTATATTCTTGGAATTTGTAATGTAACTGGAATTTATAAATCGTAGTGTGCACACAGTCATATCCTTTACGGTACAGCCGCATGTTCGGTTTCGATTATTTACCACAGCTGAATTGAATCTGGATATATTTTATTTACTTATAGCACTAAAAAATCACCAATACATACCTTTTTTTTTAAATTGAAATCATTTAAAAACATGTATCATGTTTATTTATTCTATCATAAACAAATAACAAATACATGCTTTTATTTAAGTGGAAATCATTTTAATCGGTTTTGAATCGAAACTGAATCGAAAACCGAAAAACTTCATTAATAAATGAGAAACGCATTTATATACGTTTTACATGATTCATAAGTTTTAGCGACCAACTCGGAAATAGTTAAGTTTACAAAAATATGACAAGAGACCTTTTTTTTGTAAAATAACCCAAAATACCTATAAAAAAAACTATGTTCGGATCAAAATATTCGGTAATTCGACTTAGCAAAAAATTAGTTTTACGACTTACCTTCTTAAAAGTTAGTTTAAAAAATTAATTAAAATGTAATTACTCTACAGAATTTTGTTAAGGGATGTTCACAGATTAGTTTAACATTTTGGTAAAACTCAAAAATTTTATTTTTTAGTATTGTTTTTTAGCTGTTTTTTTCAAACATAAAATTGTTTATTTTTGTTTAAAATGTTTCAGTTTGGCGAAAAAAAATTATTTAAAAAAATCTGGACCAGATTTTTGTGCGACAAAATCTTGCTCCATTTTCAGTGGCATGCCCCAAACGTGCATATGCGAAAAAAAATCGAATGGAAAAGTTTTGCTTGTTATGATATATACTAGCAGAAAATACAAGAGTCATGATTTGTGAAAAATGCGTAAATAGAATATTTGCTGATTAGAAAATTGATATTGTTTTCAGTCATTTTTAGAAAATTTTATTTGGCTCAGTAGCTGCTTGTCAGAAATCGTCGCAACATTCGCAAAAAGCTCATTAACACTACTAAACCTGTACAATGAATAATGGGGTTTAACACATGTATTTGGTAGTAAATTAACAATGTAAAATAATATTTTGTAAAAGATCAGCAATATTTTATCTAACTTGGCAAACTATTAGCTATACATTTAAGTGTATTGTATGTTTATAAAGCATGTTTAGGCATTCTTCCAAAATTTCTATTATGTATTTGTGGTCTTTATACGTGTAATTATGAAGTGTTCAGAAAAGTAGTCCAAAAAATATTACAGGTGATACAACATCTACAAATTAAATTAAATTAATATTTAAAACAAGTGAAAATAATAACTAAGGGCCAACGCACACCAAAAGAGCAAAATAGCTATAAATAGAACATAGGAAATTACATTGCATACGCACACTGATTGTGTTTCAAGCAAAAACGTTTTGTTTTGTTTTTGTCTTATCAGTGTGCGTATGCAATGTAATTTTCTGTGTTCTATTTAAAAAAAAACAAAAAACAGACGAATTGAGAACCTTACTCCCTTTTGAAGTCGGGTTAACAAAACAGTGTTAGGGTGACTAACACTGTTTAAAGCAATTTTGTTCTTTTGGTGTGCGTTGACCCTAACTGGAGTTAATTTCATAAATATCCAGTATATACTCTTTGATCACTTATTTGTATGGTGTTTTTGGAATAATTTAAATAGAGGGGACACACTTCGACCAGGTCCATTGTGATAAGGTCCATTGTGATGCCTAAGGATGTGAGGATGTGAGTGGTGGACAAGGAATTTTGTTTGTAGACTAGGAATTGGTAGGATGTGCGGCTGCAGCCGACTTTGATAGGAACTATGTCGATACTCATCTGGAGTTCGTGAAGGAAACTGCAGAAAACCTTCACAAGCGTAGCCGGTTACTTCGTTCTTGCCCATACGCCGACAGTTTAGTCAATTAATCGCCCCTTATTTTTTGTTTTTAATAATTGACAAACTGCCGATGTCGGGATTCGAACCCATAAACTCTCAGTTTCAAGTACACACAACGCCTTTACAAGCGCGGCTACTCGCGGCTGTTCATATGAAAGATATTCCGACTCTCTTCTTTGCTATGGTATCTTTTCGTTTCTTTCGAAATCAATGTAACGTTGTTCCGTTATGCCAGCTCCAGTAGCTCCTCTAATTCCTGACTACTCCTGAGGTGATTTCAGTGGCAGGCAGTATACGTTTTGATTTATGTAACCCCTACGTAGATTCTACCGGACACAAGCCAGTATGGCGTAGACATCTGCTTGAAAGATAGTGGCATATTTTCCAAGTTGAAAATGGATAAGGCACAAATCAATTATAAATTTTGAACATACATAGTTTTGTAATCAAGAGTAATTTCAGATGTTTGAGATGAAATTGTGACAAAACTATTTAAGTTCTGATAAAAAGCTTCAAACAAAAGTTACTTAAAATTCTTTCTTTAGTGTTGAACTTTTCTTCTATATCTTACAAACTCCTCCTACCATCCCCTCTAGGCAGAAAGGGATACTCGGTCCTATTACATCTATTCACGAATTTTACCTTACTTTTTAGCTCTAGAACACACAAAATTTTAGCTCACTATCTCTTTTAGTTTTTGAATTATCGTGTACACTACTGTACACGGACGGACGAACAGTCGGGACTAAACTTAATATAGTGTGGGACTTTGTGTTGACAATTTTATTTTTAGACGCCGCTCACTTTTGGAATATTTTGCTTTTTAGTGCGCTAAATAATAAATACTCTCTATTTTAGTTTAGTTCAACGATTTCTATCAGCTAATAAAATACTTTTCCGCACACTTTGTATATATTTATGTAGTACATTTATGAAAATCTTGATAAATTTATTTATATTTTTACAATGACTTCTCCAATTGAATTATTGTTCAGTGTATTATCAACAGAAACATTTATTATATTTGTGCTCATTTCAATAAAACTAATAACCTCCAAATAAAATCGAAACATGCCAATTCCAAAGATCCTAATCGCAGACGTTTTGTTTAGAAATAAAATAACAGTAGAATCGATGAATATATTCTTATATATACAAACTTTTATTATTTAACGCGAGTCGTTCGTATGTATGTACTTAAATTGTAACTCACCTCTTATCATTCGTTTGAGCTGGAATTTTGCAAATGTATCCAATTGTGATGAGAATACAATATTATGGTCTCGTCTATAGATGAACACATATATGGAAATCGAAAAAAATATTCAACGAAATATAAATTTGGGGGAAGCGTTAATAAGAACATTAAATTGGTTTTTTAGTCTTAAGGTACTTCCAGCATGAAATCACTTTTCGACAAATTTTGCTCATTTTTTTTTCACAGGCTAAAAATAACGTTTTCTAATAAATCCCGAAGTTTCAGAATTTTTGACCGTTTAGGACGCGAGATAATTAATAACAAAGTAATCATTCTCTCTTATTAGAAGCATGTAATACTTCATGCCCGGCCAACTATTAACTGTTGTATTAAAAAATACTCGACAGAATTAAAAAAAAAAACTAGGAAAGTAAAGATAAATATTTCTTAAATTAATTGTTTTTTAAATCGCGTTTTACCGTTTTGTTTTCGAAATATAATAATTTTTTTCTCTTTCAAAATTACATTAATTTGTATATAAATATATCTATGTGAGTATATATGTGAACATGTATTTGTTCAATGCTGGGGAACTACCTTAAAAGAAATATATTTTCAAAAACATTAGCTTAGTAAAAGCGTGGTGTGCTTTGTGTTGAAAATTACTTTGAGAAGACTCTACTTGAAGACTATAGCTATTAAGGTCTTAAGGTACTTCCAGCATGAAATCACTTTTCGGTAGATTTTGCTCATTTTTTTTTCACAGGCTAAAAATAATGTTTTCTATTAAATCCCGAAGTTACAGAATTTTTGACCGTTTTGAACGCGAGATAATTAATATCAAAGTTATCATTCTCTCTCACTCTCTAGCATTAGAAGCATGTGAAACTTCATGCCCGTCCAACTATTATCTGTTGTATTAGAAAAAATAATCGACAGAATTAAAAAAAAAACTAGGAGAGTAAAGCTAAATATTTATTATATAAATTAAAATAAAAAAAATCGTGTGTCACCGTTTTGTTTTCGAAATATAAAAGTTTAAATATATTTATTTTCTTCAAATCAACATTATTTTGTATATGTCAACTGTGTATTTGTCTATGTATTGTGTATGTGTGTTTATAATTTTTGTGCATCACACCGGTTTGTTGTGATGATTCCATAACACAGTGCTGGTACATCCTTAAATTATTTATTGTTATTTGAATCGTAACTTAGGTATTAATTATTGTTTTTTTTTGGAAATTTTAAAGTTATACGCGCGTTGAGGTAAAGTTAAGATTACGAGCTGAACTTTTAATATGTTACATTAATCAATAGTAAATACCAAACGAAATTGAAACGTAGTAAAATAGATCGTTATTCTTATGGAAGAAAATTTGGTATTAAAAATTAAATAAAATGAGCATTTTTTATATTCATAAACAGGATAGACAACAATCAAACATATTATTGGTGTTATCATATATAAGAGTGTTACCTTCTTTTCAAGATTTGAAACGTTATCAAATTTGAATCTCATATAGCCTTGCCTCGTGTTTAATGACCTAAATAAAAAGCAGTAAATATATTCTATAAACAAAACTATTTATCTAAATCAAAACATATGTTATTTCAGGATGTTGAGTCATTTCATCAAAAATGATAAAAATTCTTTTAAATTAATAAAATATTATTGGTATCTACATACTCGTTAGAGAATCAATTAAATATTCATAACGTTCTGAAAATCGATTGAGAAGGAAAATTCATCATCAAGTACCCATCTAATTAGAGGGTGAAACTTTGTTGCCTAGGCAAATGACTTAAGTCACTTGCCTAGTCAACCCTGCGAGGACCTGATCCGATAGCGGGGAAACCACCCCCAAAACTATTATCGCTCATAACTTTTTTTCTATAATAATTACCAAAAAATCACAGCAATACTTTTTTTTATAAAATTTTTTTTAACTTAACTTCTGTATACCCCTTTTTTGTCTCGGTGCACAGAGGCTGAACAGGATGCAACTGCTGAGAGTTACCGGATTCATTACCGGTTATTATCCCCTGCGAAAGCATCTGCACACAATGGGACTTCATAATGGGACCATTATGTGCAGATTGTGTGGCGAGGAGGAAGAAACATCCAGCCACATTATCTTTAACTGCGAACCTCTAGGTTACAGCAGATACAGGATATTCGGTGCATCTTACCCCGAATATATGAACCTTTAGGAAGACCTGATAAGCAAGCTCCTGGCTATTGCCAACATATGGAAGAAGCGAGTCTCGTCAGGCTGAGGTAGAAGGGGGGGCACAATGGGCCATAAGGTCGAAGTGCAATACTTTTTAGACCCCAAGATGTATCTATCTATCTATCTATCTATGCCCCTTTCATATCTGTTATACTTTCTGATATCTCTTTATATATATATATATATATATATATATATATATATATATATATATATATTCATATATACCGGGTATAAAAAGCATGACTACGGATACAACATCCTTAACGATTCTACGTATTTTATAAACAATGTATAAACAATGAATGGCCTTCCTATTGCATGCGTATCGTTTCCTATGTATATACAGAGAGTTCGAAAAGTTTGCAGGTTTATATTAAGAATTTATGTGGTTCATGATTAGATTTTTACATTATTTTTCGATCAGGAATGATAACAATACAGATGTATAACTGTAAAAGTGTTAAATGCTCCTAACCTACGAGCATTACAAGATTTATTACTTATTAGAAAAGTCCTTTAATTAATGGTTATATATGACCAAATATTTTACTTTATGTAAAGCTACAAAGAAACCGTCGTTTGTAAAAACACGAATTACGGATGATTTAAGACGTGAGGCGCTTACACACAACCGCAAATCAAAGCCGGGTAGTAATCTACCTTGGTAACCTTCTACTAGCAAATACATTGGACGTTTTTCATGTAGGACAAATCTTGACGTTCATGCAGAATTAATAAATCTATTATCACCTCCTCTAAGTTTTTTGAAAGATGTACAAAAACTCCCTTCCAAATATCTCACATTAAAGAAAGGATAGTACTTTCTAAGATATCATAGTGCAAAACGAATGTTAATACAATGCAGTAATTTGTTTTCACCATTCCTAAAAAACACCTATTGTATCCAATTAATAAACGATGTAAAAGTCAGTCAATTGACTGGCTCCAGTTATGCCGGAGCGTGTAAAAGTTTCCTCTGTATGCTGGTATACAAAACAACTACCAATTCCCTGTAAACTTTTCTGTGATTTTCTAAGATGTTATGGTGACGTTGACGTATCTAACAACTTTTGCTATGGAAATTTGGTGTATTGACATGATAATTTTTTTAGGTGCATTTTTCATGAATATCTATCATTCATACTATTTCTCGAACTCGGGGGGTGTATAGGGGAATCCGGGGCACAACGGGATAAGTTTGACGATTTGCGTTGTCAAAGGGGTGCTACTAGCGTGCGGCAATAAGTAAAACTAGACCAACCTGTGTTTGTTCAACCATGTCATTAATGTTAGTCTAGTTTTTTCGGTTGTTGTTGCGTGAAGTTTCAGTTTTGTGATTTTTTGCTCCTGCTGTTGCTCCTGTAACTTATGATGATCTTATAAATTTCGATTTTTTGCCCCAATTTCCTAGATCAAAATTTTTTTGTATTTTATAAATACGTATTTCGACTACCAAGTAGTCATCATCAGTATAATTACCTGCACAGACCGTCACCAAATTATCAACAAGTAACATCTCCTCGGAGAATAATTACAATTAGCTAATTCATACTGATGATGACTACTTGTTGGTAGTCGAAATACGTATTTATAAAATACAAAAAAATTTAGATCTAGGAAATTGGGCCAAAAAATCGAAATTTATTTCGAAAAATCCTAGAGTTCTCTTTAATATTATTTATATGACGATCTTGTAAGAATCAAGACCAAGATAAGGTATCCATACTTGTTTACATTACAACTACAGTTAGTACATGCTTGAAGTACGTTTAATTGTCTTGAGCTTGATGTAGTTAAATGTTTGTTTACGTATCATTTTCGAGTGAACTTACCCCCCTAACCCTAATCGTATCTCTGGGGCGGAATGGGGGGTCGAAATGGGGTACCCTATTCGACCGCAATATTTCATAATATCTTCCAGCAAACACAACTAACATCAGACTTGATAGGTCTTCAAGTGAAGAGGCTAATTTTACTACCCCTGAGACTCTTGAATGACAACTGACAACAGAGTCTCTTCATTTCATTTTTCACGACAGCTAAGATGATGAGGCTGCCCCATTGTATGAATTTTGTGCATAAACTTATTTGTTCTGCATTCCCACTACTTTTATATATGTTTAGAATAACCTGTTCTTTCCACCTCGTGCAGAAACGGTCTGCCTCGTGGCAAATAACATAATTTTCTATTTTTGAAGAAAATAGAATATCGTTCTTTAATTTTTTTACAATATTATTTTTGTGATTTAACAAAAACATTATAAACTGTTTATAGAAAATTAAACTATATTTTCAACTTCGTACCGCGTTCTGTTCCGGGTTCCCCCCTACTAAATGCATTTTTCACAAAATTCCATTTCATATTTATTGTGTACAAATCTCATATACTGTGACTTATATTTTATGATAATGATTATAAAAAAAATTATTTATTCAATACCTATCGTACAAAATGTAAAATATTATTAAAACATTAGAATATTTATGAATAAATAAATATCAAAATTACACACACACACACACAGATTCATGTTCAACAATAATCAAAAATTTGTTCGTCTTTGCAGTACTACGGAAGCATTAATTTTATCATAAAATAAATAAATAATTTTTAAATATATAAACAAATAAAATGTTTTAATAACAACCTCCCTTTAAAGATAACTTCAGAACATAAAATATACAGCGGCAGACTATACCGTGTCTAACATTGATTCTCTATTGGAAAAGCTTCCCAACACACACGGTATATACAGCTTCCATTAAAAATATTTGCTTTCTACTCTCTTTGACACTTTGACAATAGTTTATGTACACGTGAATTTTTTGTAGGCAAAGGACGGAAACACGCCGATTCAAGAGGTTTTTAGTGATTTTCACCGGAACCATTTCTCGGGAAAACTTTAACGGGGGGAACCGTTACTCGGGCATTATCACCTACGAAAACATCTGCACGCTATAGGATTCCATAATGGATTACGTACAGACTGAACCACTCCAAGTGGCCAAGCGGTCTAAGGCATATATCTGCGCAGTATGCCTACTTGGAAACTGGGAGGTTATGGGTTCGAATCCCGACATCGGCAGTTTGTAAATTATTAAGAAAAAAAAGGGGGCGGTTAATTGACTAAACTGTCGGTGTATAGACAAGAACAAAGTAACCGGCTATGCTTGAGAAGTTTTTCTGCAGTTTCTGTCACTAACTCCAGATGAATATCGGCATAGTTCCTATCAAAGTCGGATGCAGCCGCACAACCAACCAATGCCTATTCTGCATACAAATTCCTTGTCTTCCACTCATATCATTAATATAACGTTAAAAAAATTTATATTAATTTTTAACAAAGGTCACCCACATCAATATTTTTTTAACCTTTATAAAGGTTAAAAAGTATTGATGTGGGTGACCTTTGTTATAGACTATGGAGTCTCAGAAACGGAGGTAAAACCCCATTATGATTATTATTATTTATTATCTGTTATATATTTATTTTATTGTCCTATTTTGCCTATTTACGAACTTGGCCTTTCAAATACTAAAACTACGTCACATACCATAATCGCCGCCTCTATAACGCAAGGAAAAAGGCGGTCTTTAACGGGGGGGGGGGACACTTCAAATCTCGAATTGGTCTTAATATTGGTAAAATGAAAAAATTGATCATTAATAAGTATAGTATTATGACATTATAAGTATACACAAATAACAATAAATGAAATAATAAGTTAATGTTGATTTCAAAGTAATACTGTCAATGATATGATAAAATTGACTCATTCTTCTATATCATCCGTGGTGTAAAGGTAGCGCACTGGGCATGAAAACCAGAAGTTCAGGGTTCGATACCCTGGTGGTTGCGTTAATTCTTTTTAAATCATAATATGAATATTAACAAAGTTAGAATACAGCTAGCTTTTTGACGGAAATAAGTCACTTTTAACTGGGTAAAAACACTACACTTATCCAAAAAAAATAAAAATAGATTCTGCAATATAAATTATGTTATAAGTATCATATTGTAGTGTTCAAATATTCTAAATTCTTGTGATGATAAACACGATAAATACGGGGGCGTTCGCTATAAAATTGAAAAAAAAAACACCATTTGTTTATAAAGCATTTTAAAATGATTCATAAGTTTTATCTTTTTAAAAATTCTTAAATAATTTTAAACATTTATTTTTGCATCCTTTTTGCAATAATAATACATTCTATTGTAAAACCCCCAAATTTTTCGATGAGGTATATTCGAGCACAACCGCGAAGTAAAAATAAAAATAATTATTATCGAATACAGGGCCGGATTAACCAATATGCAATATTGGTTGGTGCCCCAGACAGGTATGAGATTATAGGATAAGCTAAATTAACATCGTTTTTTTATGGGCAACCGGATGAAGCATTTTTTGCTACTTGTGTTCCAGCTAAAGTAACTTTTATATCTTTTTACAAGTCACTAAAGTCGGAAAGAGCTGGCCACAAATTAAAGTCCTGGCTAAGAACCGAGCTCGATGGCAAATGTTCATGGATTCCCTATGCTCCACTTCGGGAATTCTAGGACCTATTAATATTACATATGTATGGTGATAGGATATATAAACCGGATAGTATCATAAATAAATTTCAAATTAAAGTCAAAGTAAGTTAAAAAACAAGGAAAGGCCCTGAGACTTGAATTATCTAAAGGCCTTAGATGGCTTAATCCGGCCCTGATCGTATGTGTAGTATAATCGTAATATGATGTGTATTTTTGACACCAAAAGCAGTGTACCTTTTCAAAAATTAACTAAACAAAAGATAATTTGTTAAAATTTTATCTCGAAAAACTATTATTCGAAACCTTTTTCCGAAAACCAAACTAATTTCGCAATAATCGGCTACAAAATTTTGAAAAATTAACTCCACTTTTGGAATCAATAGTACATAATTACACAAAAATAACTCTACACAAATTATCAACACTAAATTTATTTGATGCTAATCGAATTCCAGACCATGACATTCGTATCGGATACGAATTCATGAACTAAATATCTCAACGAATTTGGAACTGATTTTTTTTAGTTAAGCAAATATTATAGTCCAAGAGCGCATGGTAAAATTGCCTCCCTCATCGAACATCATCAAACTCGGCCTTGCGCACTACCGTGCTCTAGATATGAGTAGTAAATTAATAAGTATACATAATCCTTTAGTAATATCACTGTAGTGAGAAGTCCAAATGTGTCCCTTAAACTCGGCCCTGCGCACTACCGTACTCTAGATCGCCTTTCGAGGGCAATCGGTCGCCCTAAGTCAATCCTATGCAAATTACTGTAATTAAGCTAATTACGACCAGTTTGACAGAGTGGTTAATCGGAACCTTACTTCCTTCATCGAACATCCTATTTTTTTAATGAAGAATTCATCCTCCAGAACATAAAAATAACGGATTTTTATGTTCGAAATCCTAGGATTTTACAATTTCCGCATGAAATTTAATCGCGTTGTATTAGTAGATACAGGTAAAACTTAAGTTAAATACAAAAAATGCCACGAAACAGACAACTTTTATTTAAAACTTTTTTCTTATACAGAACAATTTTTCCCCAATTTCAACTCAAACATCTGTAATTACAGTTGATTACAGAATCATGTGTTTACTACATATGTATTTTATATCTTGGTAATTGTACCAATCATATTTTGATACATCTTCTCGTGTGTTAACAGTAAGATAAACAGCTCACGCACTGACATCGAACTCAGTGTATACAGGGTATTTTAACAATTAATTCTGTTAGTCGGTATTTTCACTTGTTATAATGTTAAAATTGTTTTGAAATTATAAATAGTGGCCGCCAACCAGCCTGATATTTTAGAATGTGGTCTTAGGTACAAAAAGGTTGGGGGCACCTGTATTAGTGATCTCTTAAATAATTAATAAAAATAGAATATTTATAATAAAATATTTGTGATTTACAATAAATAAAATTCAATAAAATTTACATAAACTTACTAATGAAAATCCCACAAATTTTTCATCGATGATTTCGAAAATAAATGTTCATCAATTAACATAAATGTTTAAATATTTATCAGTATGTATATTATTTAATATTTTTCATTTATTTATTTAGTGGTAAATACCTAAACCACCTTGATATACGAACCTATAACACACACGTATATACCTAAGTACTTCAGTGTTCTGGTTTCGTCTAGGTAACTATTTACCTTGATATTAATTTAATTAGAATAGTAAACCGTACTTATCATTAAATATTTAAAATCAATTTTCATCGAAAATTTAGAAAAAACTCCAAGAAAATGTATGTTATCCCACCTAAAAACCTTAAAAAATATTTGTTCGTAATCATAGTAAACACCTCCAATTTGAGTTGACATACAAAATAATTAAAATAGAAAAATATTACAAGATGAATTAATTGAAGCAACAATCATTTAAAATCAATTATAGAAAAATCTCAAAAGTTGTAATCGTCACACTTTAACAAAGAGTCTCACATTTAAACAAATTTTCACTAAGTTTGATTATAGTTTTATTCACAATTTCCACGTCAATGAGTTTTAAATACATAAACAAGTAACTAAATATAAAATATTTAATTCAATCTAAAATTCATAATCAAATAAACTTAAAAATATAACAAAATCACTTAATATTTATAAAAATACAATTTTTGGTTATTTGACAGTACACAATCGATTGTTGTACACCTCGACGTTATATTCTAGGTTAGGTAGAAATTATTCCGAATGTTCGAATTAATATTTGTTTAGTTTATATCATTATTCAATAAATACTAAAAGATTTTAATTCAAAAATTTATAACAAAAACTTTTTAATAAATAGGCAGGTGGTTCCATTTTAAAGGGTAGTTTTGTGTATATAATAATCACATATATATATAGACTCTATAGAAACACATTCCCCTAACAAAGCAATCATCAAATTCATCTAAAGTAGGTGAATCTTTTATAAAGATCATGGATATAAAATAATTATATTACTTACCTAGACAAACAATTGAAAAGTAAAATCCAAAAATGAAAGAAATAAAAAATAAAAAAACAACGTTATACTTGAAACTATCACAGATTTGTATAATTTTTTATTTGAAAATAATTTTTTTAATTCAGTATAAACGAAAATACTCCAACAATGTATCCCATTTTTATCGAATATTAATTTTAAAAAAAAACTACATATTCTTTTAATATTCACTGATTGTTATACACTTTGTTGTTGAATTAAACCAATTTTTAATAAGCGTGTTCGTATAGAGATAAAATAATATATCTAATTCACAATTAATCATGGTTTTGTTATATTAATTAATTTAGAAAATATTTACTAATGTTTTCTTTGATGATATTATTATATACAATATTAATCACCCACTACACAGTTCAAACATCATACCGAGTACTGTTCACTTGGTTATGATTGTCGGTATTCCAATATATATCAACAACACAAAGACATTTTGCTTTTAGTTTTGCACAGTATGTTCATAAAATCTCTTTTTTATTGTTATGAATATTAATAATTTGTTTATATTATTAAAAAATCATATGATTTCACGGTATACAGACATCAGTATATTATTTAATAACTAACTGTATGTACAATTTTTCGAGTACAGTTGTACTCATGATATTATCGACCTGACAATACCACATAAACATTAAACGACTCGTGAGATCCACTATTGTGTCATATACATGGTACTATAAAAGTTGTTAAATAAAGTGAGGTATATGTATATGTTTCTTTTTTAATATGCTATATAAGTTTCTTGCGCAATTTGAGCAATGTTTTAAAATATTTTATTATATTTGCGTGTTTTTAAAACAAGAAACCCTTATATACATTACGTTAAACATAATATAGTTATCTTTTTCGTAGATGAAACAAAATTAACCAAGTAAAATAATCTGTTCGTATATCTAATATCTCTGTTTTACTTCGAATTATATATGAACAGACAAAGAGCGAAAAGCCAATAATGGTGACCGTATTCCGGCTATATAAAAGAGATAAAAAAAGTGAAGTATACGTTCAATTGCTTCGAACGCCTTTACAGATTTGATGAGGCTCGTATTCGTTTAAAGTGAATGTACGTTCCAACATTCACTACAAAACATATTATATTAAAAAAATTAACGAACTAACAAAGAATGGCAATACGTTGTAGTATTATTTTTTAAAAAGATTTAAAAATATATTATGTTAGAAACAAAGATAGATGGTAGGCCACGTAATGGATAAATGAGTAATAACAGATTTTGTATATGTATGTTTAATGAGTACACTTGTACCTAAATTGAAGCATGCGTCATACAATTATTTTATCCATTGTTCAGAATTTTTAAAATAATTATTGTTTAAAAAAAATATTAGTCATTTTTTTTACTACGTACATGTATTTTTTTCTGTGTGGTTTTGAACTTTGTATTATCTTAAGAAACTTAAGCATATCAATGAATAATAATTATACTTTTTCCATTAGTATAAAATTATATTTCTGCATATCCTGCTTAACAATAACAAACTTTAATACTACTCGTAGCGTCATACTGAATATTTTTATTGGTATTTAATTCAATTAACGTAATAAATTTAAATTATAAATATAATGCAAAATAACGATGAACAATTTTGTCTCTATTAAGACCAGAGGTATTATGTACTTAATTAATACATTTTGTTTTCATATTAACAAAAGTAATAATAATTGTTTAACAATTAACAGGTATTTTTTAAAGATGTCTATTTATATTTATTTTTAAATTTTAAAACAAAGAACGTTTAAATGTTTTGATGGAATTTAATAATTATGTTCATTATAATTTTATGTTAACTAATTAAAATATTTTCATTACTTTATTTCTTTATATTGTATTATACACGGTATGTATAAAATATATACCAAGTATATTAAGTTTAATCCCGACTTGAAACGATTGAAAATACTGATCGCAGAAAAAAATCATTGGTATGGATGTAGGGTTGCCACTTCTCCAGATTTCGTCGGGAGAAACCCGAAATCGTACAGTTTCTACCGACTCCCGATTTCAAAGGTAAATCTCTCGATTCTTCGAGTTCATCTTTTTTCGATATTGACAAAAAAAAGAGAATATAATAAAAAATAAATGTCGTTTTTAATAATTCGAGAATATATCAGGCTTATACGCTTTCAAATGAAAAATTATATTTTTGATCACACAAGTACCGGTATATTTATAGTGTAAACGATAAAAATTTGCCCCCTAGGCAGCTACCTACCTTTCTACCCGGCAAACCTACATACCTTGCCTCCACTTCCCAGTTTACTAAATAATATTTGGACCTCCCGATCTCCAGACAAGATCGACATAATATATGTTGATTATAATTTTGAGGTGGAAACCCTATATGGATGCTTATAATATGACATAATTAGTCCATTTTCGAATATCTTTTTGTCCGTCCTTCCGCCTGTATGTCTGTCTATCGGTTTGTCTGCCCATAAACATGATAACTCAAAAACGAATAGAGATAACGAGCCGAAATTTTCTTAGTGTTTTTTAGAGATAGAAGTAGGGATGAGTTCGTTAATGTGAAAAATCGAACAGGAAGACAAATTTAAAGACAATTGATTGCCTTTTTATTGATTGTCTATTGATTTTTAGGAAAAGCCTAAAACTTATACCACGTAAAACTTCTTTTATGCGTATTATTACCCACCCTGTAGATAGATTAAATAGTAACTATATTGAAAACCTATATTAAACATTTATTAGATTAAGATATTGCATTTATTGGTTTAAAATAGATTATTTTATTAGTTTCAATTAGTTTTTTAATAAATGTGGCTTTTCCATGGCTTTCACATTTATTTTCGAATTAGATCATTTTCGAATTCTATCTCTCGTATCGAGATAAATACATATCGGTTTTAAGTCTAATCATAAGCTTTTAAACGTAAGCGTTTAAAAAAGTTTAAACAAAATCGACCCAGTAGTTTTTGCAACAAACGAATAAACACACAGACATTTAATATACACTTCCGTGCATAAAAATTTTTACTCGAAATCTTTACTCGAAATCTCAATCCTCTACAGGTCGAAATAATCAGTGATTCCATACAAGCCATCTCGGTACATATTTTCCCTCTATAACTCGAATATTTCCTTACAAAATCCGCCTAAGTTGAAATCCTTCATAAGTCGAAAACTCTATAACTCGAAATTTTTGGCGTCTCCCTTGAAGTTTGACTATACAGAGCGAAAAATACGAAAAAAATATTAAGTTTTTTTTCGAATTCACCCTGATTTAACCGCAATACTCCATCTATTATGTGTGTTTTTTCTTTTATTAACTTTGATAACTCACGCACAAAGACCTTATGAGAGAGCTCCTGCGTAGCGAATTTTTTGTTACGTACTTGAAAAGTTATCTAAAACTATAAATTGTGTAATTTATGAGCACTTAAATAGCACGCGCTAAAGGTTTTGAATATCGTCAGCAACAAATAATCTGTTTCTAATCTGAATTAGATTGATATCTAAATCTATTAATCTGTAAAATGTAGAACATTATAAATTGTACCACAATGTTACAAAATGTGTATATACAAATTATTATTTACCAACTTAATGTGCAATTGAATGATTAGAATGACTAATGAACCAACTTGAAATCTATAAAAAACAAACACGTACGACCTCCATATACAGATTCAAATACCAGGCTTGAATATAAAAAAGAAAAAAAAAACAACTAACTGAGCTAATTGCTAAATACCAGTCCAAGTGGCCAAGCGGTCCAAGGCGTTATATCTGCGCAGTATGCCTACTTGGAAACAGGCAGGATATGGGTTCGAATCCCGACATCGGCAGTTTGTAAATTATTAAGAAAAAAAGGGGCAGTTAATTGATTAAACTGTCGGCAAATGGACAATAACGAAGTAACCGGCTATGCATGAGAAGGTTTTCTGCAGTTTCCTTCACGAACTCCAGATGAATATCGGCATAGTTCCTATCATAGTCGGCTACAGCCGCATATTCTACCAATTCCTAGTCTATACACAAGAATTCCTTCCACTCCACTCACATCCTCACATCCTTGGGCATCACAATGAACCTTATGGTCGAAGTATAGCCCGTCCAGGGCAGCCTCTACAATCTTTCTATCTCTAATTGCTAAATACCCAGTAAATACGGAGTTTATAAAAAAAGTTTCAATCAAAACTTGTTTATTTTTAAAAAAGGGACATTTTTTGTCTCTTACGGTTTCAAAGATGGATATTTTTCCAACTAGAGGGGGGAGACCGATTTTGCCCATTCACGAACTTTACCTCACTTTTCTAGATCACATACACAAAATTTCCGCTCGTTATCTCTTTTTGTTTTTGAGTTATCGTGTTGACAGACGGGCGTACGGACGGACAGACGGATATACGGAAATGGACTAAACTTAATATACTCTGGTTACCAGGGCCTGGTATATATCATTCATACCACTTGGCCGAAGGTCATCCTGGACCGAGTTTTATAGTATAATTGTACAGTCCAAAACATTAAAAAAACCATGCGTATAAACTAAATAAAAATTAATCAAATACATGTTTTTTATATTTCCGAAATTTTCCGTCGTTTAAGATAAAAGTGAGTGGAGCGTATAACTTATTTGCAGTTTTTTCCTTGTAATTTTATTGGGCTACTTTTTGTCTAGAGCCGGTATTTGGAAGCAGTTTATTAGTTAAAATCTGAAAATTAATAAATCAAATTCTAATTTAAATAACACGATGGCATAAAAAATGTAAAAATTAATAAAGACGTGATATGTAAAGAACTTTGATTGCGAGAAACAAGTGTAGACGAAAAGTCCTTGATCAATGTAATAATAAACTTTAATAATGATGTAAATTACTATACAATTAAAACAATAATTATATAAAATATTACGCCATTCAAAATTTACAAAAACATGTATCAATCATAAAAAATATGGTGTGAACACCACACAATATCTATGCACAGACTATGATCTATACATAGAGATTTTGTGGCATATTGACATTAGTGTCTATTTTAAATCAAATATAGAAAAATTACTCTTGTAAATTCTCACTTTACAAGAAGCATAACAAGCATTGGTAAAATAATTTTACCAATTTCCCGGGATACAAAATTTAACTAGCAAGTTTATATGTTCTATAGCTTTTCGTTCGTGAGATACCTCGTGCTCACTTTCGTGGCATTTTTGCATTGGAAACCTCAGACGTGAAAACATCGATTTTAGAATACACAATATCTCTATTAAATATTACGTTCCAGTAGTTTGTATATAGAGGTAATAATGGAAACACCAAATATCCTCTATGTACAGTTTATCTGTTTCAAGACTTTTTGTAAAGCAAATTTAATAACAATGGTACCTACGAAAAGTATATATGATAAACACTGCCATCTAATTTATAGATTGACTATCCTCTAGTTTAGAAATGGTCCATTTTATGCATACTCTAGCGCCGTCTATTCTTGCGAATTTAATAGTGAGAACTGTAAAGTAGATATTTGTTATATTAAAAATTATTATTTAAATAAATAATAAATACATGAAAAAGATATAAGTGATCTTTATTAATTTGATTTATGAAATGTTAAAAAAAATAATAATAAAAATATTTTTTTAGAAATTGAAATTAGATTTGGTGGGAGGTATGTTATATTTTTTAAGAATTACAATATTAAATTATAATTCATCCAATCCAATCATCCAATAAATGATCTTTTCTTTAAAATTATGGTAATTTACCACCCTCTTCGTTTGATTTTTCTCGGGCGCCAATTTGAAAAGTAGATATTTGTTATATTAAAAATTATTATTTAAATAAATAATAAATATATGTAAAAGATATAATTGATCTTTATTAATTTGATTTATGAAATGTTATTATTTTTATATGTAAATTACCAAGGTTGTTAACATTCACAGCAACCGTGATAATAGAGGAAAGTTATAGTTGAAATGCAATAAAAAATGAAGAACAAAATTATGATAATAATTTAATGATGAAGCGACACCGCTACAGAACTAAGTATAAAAAATCTTGCGCTAGAATTATACATAAAAAATATTTTAATTTTTAATACTTTTTTTATTAGCACGAGCGTAGCAAGTGCGTATGGCCAAGTTTGAAGAGGACGTGGCCATATGTATTTTGATGAATTATATGATATTTGTAACAATGATTGAGGTAAACATCATTGCAATCCAAATTTCTGTGGGGCGATCTCGAAAATTTATGAAATTCGTGGTTTATGAAGCAATATGTACATTTCGTATTGTAGATATCACATATATTTACATTGACCAATGGTAAAAATGGTATTTGTGAGATCATGGGATCTATAACGAAAATATTCGGTTAAAATTCAATATCGATTTTGGACATCAAACATATTACAAATTACGTTGCATATATAGAGGTAAAAAATATATATAATGCTTTTTGAATAATTAATATCATCAAGATTGATTATAATGAATATTAATCATGTATTAATACATGATTATCTCCTTAATATACTGGGAAGCACAGAAGGTCAACCAAATATAACAGTTTTTCGAGAAAAAAATAATTAAACACTTTTTATTATCAGAGCTAATTTATATACCCGGTATACATGATATATACAAGGGTATTATAAGTATAGTCCCGGTTATTTAACGGTTGAAAATATTGATCGCAAAAAATATTTTTGGTTTAGGTGTGTTCTTCTGTCTATTCGTAGCCAAGATATCCATCCATCAATATTCATCTTTCGGTAAGAGATAGAAAAAAAGATTAAATACAAAAAATGTTCTTTTTTTAAAAATAAACAACTTTTGTTTGAATATTTTTTCATAAACTCAGTAGTTTTCTCATAATTTGTGATTAAATGTTCCTCGGAAAGCGAATTGTTAATAATTCGAATTGCAGAATTCTTAAATAATTCAATCATTAATATACAGTATATACTGGGTATTCAAACAATTAACAGTTAGTTGTTACATTACTTGTAATAAAATATTATTATTGGTATGACGAGCTACCTACTGATCGGTTTGAAGGGATCCCCTCATCAGATTATGACTTGATGATAATGGGCCCACCTCGAGAGTATATTCTTTCATACAACACAAGAATTTTCAAAATCGATCCACAATTGACGGAGAAATCGGTGAACATACATTTATAAAAAATACATATAGTCGAACAGAGAATCTCCTCTTTCTTTTTTTGGAGTCGGTTAAAATTTTTGTTGATTTTCTCATTTCCACAGAAACTATACCCTACTTCTAAAAAATAACTATAAAAATATTTTATTGAAATTTTGTTTCAATTTTGAAATGTCAATTTTGATTGTCGTTTCCATAGTAACTTTAAAGACTACAATAGCACACTATTATTAATCGTTGTATATGGTTGTATTTTGGCTATTAACAAATTTAAATTTTTCAAATACTAAAATCATGTCAGATATGATAAATCATTTTGATCACACTAAAATTCTGACCGCTAGAGAGTGATTTTTGTATTCTAAGGAAATTCGGTAAGTTGACGCAGCTCCGGCGTAACGCCTTTTTTTTTCTACATATAAAAGAGAAAATGTCGAATTATTTGGAGAAAACAATAAGAGATAATAGCGAAATAATGATGAGAAAAGACCCTAAGGGAATTTTCTTTACGACATCACAACAACTATCAGAAGTTCAAAATTCCAAACCGTTCCAAAGTTATAGCCGGTCCAGATTTCTGATATAGTTTAAAATTTAACCGATTATAACTAAAATATATATAACCGTTAATATTATGCTTGCTAGGCCACAAGCCACGGACAAGTTTAATATTATTAGTTTAACAAAATTTTGGAAATGAATTATTTGTCAATAAATTAAAATATACAAAAATTGACGTTTCAAACTGTCAAAATTTTGAAAGAATTAATTATTTGACAATAAAAAAATGGATTATTCTTTTGTTACACACAATAATACAGTACCAAACATATAATATCCTTTTATAACCGAGTATAATAATAAAGTGTTGTATTTGTGTCGTCTTTCAGTGTAGCTATATTTAAAGCTAATTCCTTTGTATTTTCAGAACTTTGATCACAATAACTTCATTCATGTGATGTGTGTGATAAGTGTTTTTGTTTTATATTTTTGTTAATAAATCCTTTTGTTTCAATAATTTTATTATCAATTTGTAAAGAAAAATTGTATGTCATTAATTGTAATACTGTTTATTGAGTAATTACATATACAATAGTTGGTCGGATTAGTCGGACTATTCTTATCACTCTTAATTTTTATTATGTACAATTAATTAAGATTTATTATATACACATCAAGAAAAATATAATACACACGTGCGAAATTTTTTAGTTCAACAGTTGACAGGCGAAATTAATATTAATCTATTATTTTTTTCTATTAATCTTTTATTTTTTTCGCTTCAAATCTCGAGTTCTCATTTATCTATTATAAAAATAAGATTAAAACTGCATAAAATGAAACAATTTGAATTTTATAAAAACTTTATTATCTTTTTTTTAGTTTAAAATAAAAACATTAAGCTCACCTTACACATTATGATACATCCATGTAAGTTACACTTGTCCAGTAATATTGAAACGTGTATGATGGGCTTTATAATCATCAAAACAATTTATAATAACGATATTTAAATAAAAATATTTTAATCTCTGCTTATTAAAAACTAACATATGATATTTACAAGAACACTAAATAATATATTTATTTAAAAAATTCACCCCAAAATACCTACACAAAAATTTAAGTCAATATTCCTTTATTTTATTTGTAATGTTGAAAGTTATGTGAGGTTTTTGAGTAAATTAGTATTTGTTAATTTTTTAAATTATGATAAACCTTAAATAGGAGTAGTCAACAGGAAAATTCGATTTTCCAAACAAAATTTCACATTACCTTATGACTTAATGGTATAAATAAAGGAAAGATACCATTTCATCTATTACACTAAGTAACACTAAAAAATTCACCGATATATCGAATAGTGATTCGTAGTAGGTACACCTAGTATACAAAAGTCAACAAGGGTTATTTTGGTCTCATCACATAGATAACTAGTGTTTTGTTTTATTTACTCTCCGTAACACTTGATTGAGAGTAGTAATAAAAATATTTCTTTTCTGTGTACTAAGTTCCTCAAAACATTTACATTACTCCTGAATACACAAAATATCGCGTGTTCGTTATCATGGTAGATAGGAGCTATCTACGCTTGCAGACTTCTGTTTGTGTCTTCAAAGGTGTACCGGGAGATCTGACTAGAAGCGGAAAGGTAATGGATAAAAGTACTTGGATGTCATGTACATACTGTGAACCCAGTGAACAAAAATTTTTTTAATTTATTACAGTGTTATTAATCTTTGAGTACAAACTGGTATCGAAATTTTAATGCAGAAAGAAATAACCTCTATGTGCACTTCTGTAACTACTGTGTGATTGAAGAATCCAAACCACTTTGAATATAGAAACAAACATTCAACTATCCTATTTAAGTAAGTATTTTAGGGTTAAAATAAAATGGACCATACTAACATGTCCGTTATATGTGAGTTTGAATCAGCGAAAATGGGAATGTTTTCTACAGGTGATAATCTCACTTTTAATCTCGTTAAATGCGATTGTCGTCTTTTTTATCGAATGAATATATCGCATCGTTTGCACTGAATAATGCTCACATAGAACGTAGATTTATGCTTTTTTTCTCTTTTAACTAGTCATAGGCTTTCTAGAATCTGACCCAGAAATATATTCTAAACACCATTTTTTTCGTGCATAAAATAAACCAGCAAACGCTGAGCCCAAAATTACAATTGCAATAATAATACCAATTGATATAGCTTTAATTTTTTTATATGCTGGTATGGTTAAAACATATTTTGAACTTCTTGCTTCATATTCATTAGTTGACACAGCTAGCACTTGAAAATAGTATGTTTCATCTTCCTCTAAATTTTGGACTAAAAAAAAAAGTAAATTTTATAATTAAATCAAACTAGTTATATTTTTAAGAAGTGAGTGAAAATCGTAACCACAATAGAATTGGGGTTGGAGCATTCTCATTATTTTCAAAATATTCCATAGAACAATTACATTTTTATTATTAATTGCTTTCCATGTAGACATAGCCACGAAGTGTGTGACACATGTTGTGGACACCGCAAAGCACGCTGTGTTTAGGAAAGTACGATAAATGGAACATAATTTAGTTCATTACATTTATAGATGGTGTTTAAAAATCAGTTCATAAACATTTTTCAGAGACAATCAACATAACCTATTTAAAAGCGTAAAACTGACAAAGTGTTAGAACAATAAATAAATAATATTTAAATTATTTGGAAAGATTTTGAATTATTATTAGTTATTAATAATCATTATGAATAGTAAATAATAATCATAATTAATTATTGTGATTTTGCACTTAATATAAACAAAGTGTACGATTTGTTAAAAATATTTTTTTTTTAAAATTAGTAGCACTGTCGTTTACACACGCACTATACACAAGTTTTTCCTGTGTCTCTCTGTGTGCACACGGTGTAATACGAAGTTGTTAATGGAACACACAAAGCTTACACACTGGTTCACACTTCGTGGCTGTGTGTTAAATGGAAAGCATCCATTATCAGATAATGTACATTATAGAAGGGCGACACTAATACAATAAAGCCCATTACACAATGAAAAAAATAAGCTATAAGATATAAGAAATAAGGAATAAGAAATAGCACAGCGACCAAATCACAATGGGCAATAAGCTACAATATTTAACCAATCACAGCGGTTGAATGCCTGCTGCTGGTGCACGAATGTCAAAAAAATCGAAAGAATCAATTGCGCATAACCACCTGCTCATAACATTGCCAGCCAAGTGATTGGCTGGGAATAAGAAATAAGGAACAGATATCTAACGCGACGGAAATTCTGTTGCTATTTCTTATTCCTTATTTTTGAATTGTGAATTGATCAACGGTACTGCCATCTGCTGGATTCCGCTATTTCTTATTTTTTATCTCTTATACCTTATTTTTTTTAATGTGTAATGGCCTTAACCCAGACTGATATTTTGATTTTGCTGATTTTATTACTACCGAGCATTGTACTCTCACAAGAGGGGCGTTCTTTTTTTTAAATTTTATATTTGATTTGTGCCTTATTCCTTCATTACTTTGACAGGAATATAATGATAAGCTCGATCGAAGCTATGAACTCGTTTCAACATTATATCCATGCTTCTATTCGTTTTTTTCATAAGCGTGGCGCTTTAGTAGTCCAAGATCGCTTTAAAAAACTATACATTTACACAAATTTTTTTTCTCCAAATAGTATCTTAATTTTTAAGTGAAGCTTTTTGATCTTGAGTTCTGGGGACCCTTCATACCCGGAGGCCCTGGTGCACCGCACCACCTGCATCACCCTTGGGGCGCCCATGATAATTATAAATGATTACCTATGTAATAATTTTCTTTTGTTTCGGTAGTACCAACTAATATTTCATTTGGTCCTTTTGTCCATTGTAACATATATGCCTTTAAAATCTCTCGTCCAAAATTTGGTGGATCCCATGTAACTAAATATCCTTCTGTTGTTAATTTCACTGATAAATTTACAGGTGCACCAATTTGTTGAAACGCTCCAATTGTGCTACGACTTTCCGCATAGTCAGGAAAATCACCATTTTCTTTTTTAGTAAATATACGTAATGCTTTACTAAACATACCATCGCCATGTTTATCTTGACTTAACACCATAAATTCATATTCACGATTCGGTGTTAGATTCGTAATAATACCTTCAGTTGTTTTACTTGATAATATTCGCATTGTTCGCCATTCTTGTGTATCTGTAGGACGATACCATATACTATACTCTAAATAGGGTCGAATGTAACCAGGTACCCAACGGATTATCACCGAATTTTGAGTACTATTTGCTGTTAAATTGTATGGAGCTCTTGGTGCAATATTTTCAACCATTAATTCAGTTTCAACAGTAATCGTTGCGGCTTCATTCGTTGCTGTACACTCGTATAAACCACGATCATCTACTTGAATTTTTTCTATGCTTATGTTGCCACCCTGAATAATGTGTCGACCTGCTGGAAGTGGTGCTAAATCTTTCTACAAAATCAAAAATATACTTATTATTTCATACTTCATGGTCACTAAAACAAATAAAACAAATAAATTAATTCGAATTTTCTCATACACTTAATTCTGAAACGAAGCGAAACATTGCATTCCAAAATGTGAGGGCGAATTTTTGGGCTATGGCAGCGGTCGTCAAATTACTTTTAGAGGAGTGAATATAATAAACCTTTATGCAATCGTTAACAGCGGTTTTTAACATGAATACATACTCTTGAAGGAACAAAATGATGTGACAATATTGCTCTGGATTCCAGATAAGTGACAATAAGAATTTTGGATGGTTTTTTACTGATTGCCGCTACTTTTTTAAATTACTCTATTGACAGTTATATCACTGTTAGCAACACCAAATAGTTCAGGTTGTTCAAAGACAAGCTATTTCTTGTGTGATTATTCATATGCCTGTTCGGAACGGAAACTGGTCGCCACATTAATTGTGGTGAGGATCATGGTAATACCAACCGCATAACCCCAAATCAAGACGTGTAATTTAGCCTCGAATTGATTGATTTATAATACCCTGCGTGTCCTCATTCGATCAGCCTCATGGATCCTCACCACACTAAATGTGGCGAACAGTCTCCGTTCCGAACAGGCATATGAAAGATAGAGTAATTAAAAAAAGTGACGACAATGAATAACTCCTGGAAGCGTGCACGCTTGAAACGCATAAAGTCCAAAATGAATGTAGCCAGAGTTGTAACTTAACTGAAATTTAACCAAAGCCGGTTTGATGCAATTGTTTTTGTGAAATTGTAAATAAATAGACGTAAACATAGAGATTAATATATATAGAGTAGGCAAGTCATAGGCGGGCGCGTAAGTGAAAACGTTCCGCCAAATAGAAAGAGAGAGAACATCGATGAGGTATACTTGTCTCTTTCATTAGCTTATTAGTTAATGAGATAGCCTCATCGATTCTCTTTCTCTTTCTATCTGCAGGACAACTTTTGACTCGGCTTGCCTACTCTATATATTATCTCTATGGACGTAAAACCTGTGTAAAACGAAAACGAGAGCATCAAATTAAAACTATGACTTATTTTTCTCATGGTTTGGGCCCTCTTAGCGGCTATGGGCACATAAGCAGTTGCCTGCATTGCCGTTATGGGTAATCCGGTCCTGCTTGTGATATTGGTATTTTTTAATTTGACTATCATTTGTAGGATACCAATCTATATAACTCTTTTGTTTCTTTGTATGCCACAAAATGATGTATTTAAAAAAAAAGAAAAAAACATGTTCCAAACTGGTTCTTACCCTTGACCATTTAATAATTGGTTTATGCACGCCATCACCATCAATTGCGTCACAATGCATATCAACCGTTTCACCCAATTTTTTTAAATATAAATTATGTGGTTTTACAGTAAATACAGGCGGTCGTCGTACAACAACATTAATATTTGGTGATGGTCCTGCCGTACCTAGATCATTGTATGGTGTGCATGCATATTGTCCATTATGAGATTCATCTACACGACTGAAATATAAACTGCCATTACGTCGATAAAATACACCTTGCACATTGTATGGATCAAACAGATAACCATCTTTCATCCAACGTAAATTTGTTAATGGTGGATTTGCATGATAGTGACAGTCCAATAATGCTGGACGGCCATATGCAAAAAACACTTCTCGTGGTGCATACACAACTTTGGCTTTGTCTATAAAAAAAATTTGACATAAATTTATAAATCTTCCAATAAAAACGTTGTATGTAAAGGCCCCCATACACGATCGAACCATTTACGAAAGCCGTTTGTACAACAGATGTGCAACACCATAGTCTGGGAGACCAATGGGTTTTTGCAGGATAATGAGCATCAAGCTGGTATTTTGTAAGTAGCTTCGTTTTGAAAAGACGAATTGTAACATAATCAAGTGAATAACGAGAAAAAAATTTCGTCACAAATTTAATGGGATGGACTCCGAGTCTCCCATCCTCAATGTTCAACGATTTCCAGAAAATTTCGATACCGTTTTCCAAAATTTTATAATTAAAAAAGTTGGCCGTCTTTTCAAAATGAAGCTACTTACAAAGTACCAGTTTGATGCTCATCATCCTGAAAAAACCCTTTGGTCTCCCGAACTACCATGGCTGCGTAAAAAAGGTCCATATAAACGATTAAAAATTTGCACAACATATATATTACACATTTTCGGAATCTGTGAATTAAAACCTTTCATTTGATACCAAATTCGATACATTAGCGAAATTTTTAAAAGCGTATTATGCAATATTCGCCACGTTTGATTAAATATGACATCACATAGTCTATAACACGCGGAACACTAAGACAAAACGAATGATACTTCATTCATCAAAATCGGACGAGTAGTTTAGTCGGTGGAACGGTGGAACATACATAAAAACAAACATACATAGACTGCTAAAAACATAACACTTCCTTTTGGATTTGCTGTAGTCGGGTAAAAAGAGTATATATAAGTGAATTAAAGGCTCTACTACACTAACACATTGATGAAATACTTACACTGAACGTTTAAATAAGCTCTTGCATTTTGTGATTCACCATTTTCATTGACTGCTTCACATTTATATTCACCTAAATCACCCATTGCTGTTGGATTTATAATTAATGAACCATTATCTGATAGCCATGAACGATGGCTTAAATCTAAATACTCATTTAATGGTACGCCATCTTTAAACCAAGAAACTGTCGTGTCGGGATTTTTTGTAATACATGGAAAATATGCTTCCTCTCCTTCAAGAATTGTAATATTCATTGGAGGAATTGCTAAAAGATTTGCTCCTGAAAATGAAGGTTACAAATTTTAGCTTATAAAATTAAAATTTAACGAATAAAAAGATTATTTTTAATCAAAATTTCCGATCAATGAATATCCTAATAAGTAAAAAAATCTCAAGATTGCAAAGTAAAAGATGTCCCGAAATGATCTGAAAATGTAATATTTTAATAATACACATTTTTATACCTGTATATATACAATATATATTTTGGGTATTATAAGAATAATCCCGACTTTGTAAATCGTAGAATTATAAATCGTAGAAAATGTTCATAAATAGTTTTAATTTTTAACGGCTACAATTAGCCAACAATTGGTGGTTAATCATATTACAATTTCTATGCTATTCCTAATACATCAAAGTTCAATTATTGCCTATACGTAATATTTTAAAAACAGTAATTTTGTTGTCATTTGAAAGTGGCTTATTCTTTGTCCCATTTAATAATTTTCTCAACGACACCAACTAAATCCAGATTGGATTTACACGGACATTTCAAAATTGAATAATCTGCCACTTCGAGTATACCTAATTTCTTCTCATGTTTTCTTCATTCGAAGAATTAATTTATGTCAATAGGGTAACTATAATGGTTGATTCATGTATGTATGGACACACCACACATTGTATTTATAAGGACGTTGGGACGAATTTCTTGTTATTTTAGCTATGAAGGCTGTTTTTAACACGCCACCAGGCTGCGCACCAACACCATACGAGGTGAAAAAATGAACGGGGTGGAAAAGATTTTTTGATGGATTTTATTAAGCCAAATATGGAAAACATGTAGGTACATATGGCGACAAAAATAGCGCTCAATTTTCAAAATTTTATAATTATTTTGTGACTTTTAATTTGACAAAAAAATGTTTTCGAAAAAATGTCTAAAAGTTGTTCGTTAGAAATATACTCACAACTTTAATTCTAGTTCATTTCTTTGATAAAATGGACGACTTTTATATTTAAACTTACCGTCAACAGTTAAATAAAACCATGTGCCATTGTTTCTGGATACAGGCGATCGATTTGGAAACATAACACGGCATTCATACCATCCAGAATCAGTTTCTCGTATGTTAGTAACATTAATAGAACCTTTTCCAAAACCATTTTTGCCAGAATTTAATAACTGTATACGTCCTTGATACTCTTCCAGAACAGTTTTCAATCCTTCGTATACAGAGAATATTTCTTGATTCTAGAATTTTACAATAGTTTTATTTACAAGTAATATTTGTTACAGTAACCAAAAGCTGATTACCAGCGGATACACACTAGACAAGAAAATTATTTTGAGAAACTACAAAATCGGGAAAATGTTATTGAAGTTTACGTATAGACGCAAAATGATTAATGAAACCGTGCCTTTGCTTGTCAATATCGTTAAACGTATTATATCCATTGTAAGCTTAATATTTCAACAGAGATAAAATACTTTTCTTGCTCCACCCGCCGAATGTACGCGCTTTCTGGCCGCATTTTACGCCAGAATGAACGATTTTCATGGCCTTCTCCAGCTGCAGTGCGCTTTTACTTTCTGGCCGTTACCATAGCAATTGTTTTTATAACATAGCAATTATTCGTAAAATGCGGCCAGAAAGCGCGTACATTCGGCGTACATGGAGCAAGAAAAATAGTATACGACCCACGGCCAAAAAGTTGGATGCCCTGACGTATGTGATATGATTGCCTCGGCTTCGCCTCGGCCATCACATCACATACGCCAGGAAATCCAACTTTCTGGCCTAGGGACGTAATATACTATGGCTGAAGAAACGAGAAGAAAAATTAAAAATTTTATTCCATTGGATTCAAACTGTGACCGCTAGAGCGATTACTATATATATATATATATATATATATATATATATATATATATATATATATATATATATATGTATGTATATATATGTCTGTATGTATGTATATATGTGTCTGTAATCGCTCTAGCAAACTGTTTAACCTGATTATAAAAGACAGTGCTGAAACTATTTTAAAAAAATGTTTAATTTTTAAATTATTTTGCTTGTGAACTTGAATGCATTAGGACTTTAGGTAATAGATTTCATCAGAATTATTTTTCATTAGTTCTGTATATACTGGGTATTTTCAATTATTTTAAAATTTTGTTGATGACATTTCTATAGAATCTATAAACTATACTGTCATACTATAAATCGTTATACCGTCTATTTTGGACAGCTTTGCTAATAGAGAATCAATGTTAAATATTATTTACTATAATAATTACACAATGCTTCATAAAGAAATAAAAATAGTGGTGGTACTCTGTAGCCTGTAGTGTGTGTATGCATACGTCATGAATAATAATATTATATATTAAGTGGGTATCACTAAATCTCCACTCTTAAATGGCATCAAACAATCATCAATTTACATCATACCACAAGCAGTCAAATGTTTGTAAGTATGTGTATGTATGTATGGTTTTATAGTAAATATTTTATTTATTTATTTACTATTAGAAATGTATTTGAAAACAGACTGTATATATGTTAGAGATATGCAAATTTTTCTTATGGCTATTATTAAATTTAAAGTTTTTTATTTTTATTTTTATTTTGTTTTTTTTTTTTTAATAAATATTATTGTATTGTCATCGGGTCTTCATACGTTTCGTTTAATTTCATGCCACTAATATTGTAATTTCAATTAATTTTTTGATCATTATTATGTTTATTAAATAATTCCGATCGCTTTTAACAAGTTCACAAGCAACATATCTAAAAAAATTAGACATTTTATTAAAGTCAAGTCATTGCATATAATCTTGTCTGAGTCAAAAACTGGCAATTGATAGGATTTTCGCCCAGCAACAGGTTTGATTGGGTTATCATAAGCTAGAAAAAAAATCATCATTTCCAAAATCCTATCTTTTATTGGAGGGTTAATTTTTGAAATTTTATTAAAAAAACCCAGAGTTTTCTATTTCATAATAATTATATAGATTATAGATTATGTTGTCGTATTTTAAGTACGAGTCCCTTGGAACGTGATAACTCATGCTTACCCGAATTTATTTTATACATAAATCACTTAAAGAGTTATTATTTTTATTAGGTGGTAATTAGTTAATTATTTTTATTTCTATTACCAATAAATAATATTTATCTTTTTAAAAATGTATGTAGGCGATGATATAAGCAGAGACGAATTAAAACTAAACACATGTGAATATTCGGATATATTTTACTCTTCTGAACTCTCCCAATGCACATTATTTGATACACTAATTGTTTAAATGATTCAATAACAGTAAAGAAAAAAAATGAGGTCATCATTTTAATTCGATTGACTTTTGAGCTCTTCAGATATACTATTACTTTTATATATATATATATATATATATATATATATATATATATATATATATATATATATATATATATATATATATATATATATAAAATCTATGGCTGCATAAACCTAATCGGTTAGCTATGACCGGGTTAAGGTGCCCATCCATAAAATAATGCCGCAAAAAGGGGTAAGGGAAAGAAATTGCCGATATGTAACGAGGATGGGTATCGGGTTCTACCTAAACGTGATGCAACGCGATGTGTGAAATACCTATATCAATTTTATTCCTACTTTAAAAAAACTGAAGAAGATAAGATTTTATTATTCACTACTGATTTACAGAAATACAGAGTCGATAATAAGCAATAATAAATCATACACATGCGGTCACAATAGCCAAAACTCGTCGGATACAATTGCTTCCAATGCCTCCTACCCCTTGAGCAAAACCGAAGTAATTTTTAGACCATTTTTTAAATTATTATACATATATTAATTGATGTGTAAGATTTTTTATATCAATACATTGATGTCAAAATCGAATGATTTATTTTGATATATTATATGTTTGATGTATTTAAAATGTGAATGTTAAAAGAATAGGGAATATGCATGAAAATTTTTTTTCAAATTTATTTTCAGAATATGAAAATACTGTTAATATTGTAATAATATTTAAAAACGAAATTAAAATCCGACAAATATCAAGGAAGCTATAAGCTTTTAAAGATTATTATCTGTCTCTTTCTTGCAAAAATACTAAAAACGTAGTTTTACGTGTATTTTAAATGGTGAAAGTGTAATATGACGTCACATAACATATAAAGAGGGCTATCACTCTGTTTGTCTAATCGGGAATTTCAATCATTCATATCTCGCTTATTTTTAAAGTTATTTAAAAAGTAATTTTACCTTGATATTTGTCAAGTAAACATGCTTCAATTCAAGCGAAAAAAAATTTTCATGCATATTCCCTAATGGCACCATCGGTAGTTCTGCTAACAGTACAGAACAACCACTTACGATTAATATCAGTCAATATCATAGACTGATATTTATGTAAAATAATTTAAAATACAATCTGTATACATATGGACTACTCAACTCCTTAAACATAAATCTGCATACACCTCGTGTCTGTTTATTTATTATGTATTGAGATTGTGCAAGAGTGCGATAAACTCTCATTAAATTTATATAATCCTCTCGCCTGGTTTATACAGGATAAAAGAAGTTTGTGTTACATATATTAAAAAAAAAAAAAAACCATTTTCTTAAATGATTATTAAATAATGGTGATTTCATTTAAAATTTAAAATGCTTTAACAAAACATTTATTTGTATGATGTGTTTAATATGTTGATTTAAATATCATGCATGACAAGAACTATATCATTATCATTTGTATAAATTAATTCGTCGTGATATTATTCTACATTGCTGAATTTACAGATGGATTTCAATAGAAATACTCAATGTTTATGTCTTTGTAAAATTGAACTGAACAAATAACACGTGTTGTTATTTAACACATAGACACCTATTCGCAGTGTTAGATATATTAGATACTAGCCGACTCGACAGACGTTGTTCTGTCCAAAATCCCATAGAAAAAAAGCTCTTTCAATTTTTCTTTCCCTTAAAACCTTATTCGAACTATTACGAACATTTAAAAATAGCCAAATCGGTCCAGCCGTTCTCTAGGGATGCGCTTACCAACGAACAGCATTTAATCCACATATAATATATAGCCCTTAGCGAAGCTGACTGACACACTCACTCACTTAAGTATACAAATTCTAAGGCACTTCTAGACATGCTAGAAAGATGCGGTTTTTTGAATTCGACGCTAAATAGTTTGAAACCGACGGGAAAAATAGGAAAACTTCAATTTTTTCATTGCAACCCCCCGGAAAATCGGAAAAACATCCCCCAAAAACTTTTTTTACAATTCATGTAATGTTATTTTCTGTGATGCGGAGCCAAGGCCGCAGGCCACCTCGGGGGAAAAGGGGGGGGGCCCTTGCGAGCAGAGCGAGTTTTTATTTATATAGATAGATATTGTTCCTTGTAGTACCATAGTCCTACGATATTTGATTTGATGGATAAAGTCCCGTGTACAATTCTTAAATTATTCATGAAAGTTGAATACCAAGTTCAAGTTATTCAGACCTGTGACGGTTTTGTTGTTTATCATCCGTGGTCAGCATTTGTTACAGTTTGAAAAGCATTTGTCAGCATTTGAAAAGAAGGAGGTACTCAATTCAACCTGTATATATATATATATTTTTAAGCCAATTATTAAATAAACTAATTCTACACACCAAAGTTTTCCCGCACGGTACACAGCTTTGTACACTGGAATACATGATTTTCATTTTGAACCCAACAAAGGTTTTAAAATAAAGTCAAAATTATCGGCGGGTCGTAATTACCTCGGAAAAAGAGTTTCAAGTCAAGTGCTTGATCTCTACTATTGCTGCTACAAATAAAAACAATTCCATAGTTTTTTTTACGCAAAATGATGGAGTTTCATTGAAATTCAGTGAACATTCTTTGCAATAAAAGCGCATTTTATGTAGTATTTGCTATAATGGAGTAACGTACAATTGTCTCAATTATCTCAATTGTCTCCTCACTAATACAGTTGTTTTTTTACCCGATTACGGAAAAGCCAAAAGAAAGGGTTATGTTTTTAGCAGTTTATATATCTTTTTATTTATGTATGTTGCACCGTCACGCCTAAACTACTCATTCGATTTTGATAAATGAGGTTCATTCGCTTTGTCTTAGTGTTCCGCGTGTCATAGTGACTATGTGACGTCCTATTAAATCCAGCGTGGCGAATATAATTGCATATTACGCTTGCAAAAAAAAATTCAAAAATGTATCGAGTTTGGTATCGATTGAAAGGTTTTAATTAACAGATTTTCGTTTCCAAAAGATGAATTTTTGAGATTAAAACGGATAAAAGCAATTAAAAGTTTATTTTCAGCCTATAATATACTCTAAGGTATGTATTTTTATTTTAATTGTCTATTTAATCTAATTAAATGTAATTTAGGCCGTTTTTTTAAATTTTACTGTTTTAAATATAAATACAATCTTAATCGTCCTAGTAGTGATAAATATTAAAATCAAAGTTAATTTTGATCGATTTTGATAGAACATGGTAATAAGTATTTTATATTTACAGATGTGTATTCTTTATTTCGCTAAGTACTACGATGATAACACAGGAAGTTTCATTGAAACGAGTGGTCTTAAGGAAGAAAGAGCTATACCATCAATATTACCAAACTGCCCTCGTTACCTGTCCACAAGAGTGACCCACCGAGAAAGCGTCCAAGTGAAACGTAATCGTATCGACAGTTTCAACTTGGAAAGTGCTATGAGTGAAAGTTTACGTTCCAAAATTGAATATGATAAACATAAAATAATTTTAGTGAATTTCTGGTATATTTACAAATAAAAACATTGACAATGAATGGACAATTATTAAGATACCAGTTCCTAATATTGAAGTATCAACTATATTTGAAAAGAATTTACAATTGACAATATTTAAAGGTAAAATTGAAATCAAAAGATTATTATAATTTTCCTTCAAGTTTCACAAATATAAATAATATTGTGGATACAATATTAATATTAATTTATATAAAATATAAATAATAGTTTGATAATTATTGTTGATTTCTAAAAAAAAAAGTAAAATTCCCTAATGCTGCACCTATCCTAAGAGTTGGTCCTGTATGAAATTACTCCTGTATTTCCTATATAATGTATTAGTTATTATAATAGTTGGTATTAGTAAGCCTACCAAAGATGACGTCACCCACTGGTTGATAGGCCTTGTATAATGTATAGAGTAGGTGTTGCCTATACTTAAGAAAAGTATAAATCCGGCACTGATTATTCGTACCTACACGTAATATTTTTACAAAACATTTTTTATCGGCTAGCCTTATTTATTATACGAATGTCCTATATTTTTATAATATATTTGAAGTACAATTACTATTGTTGTATAGTAATGGTTGGTGCCGTCTATAAACAAACAAATAAATACATGTAATTATCATATAAATAAAACTTACATATAGCTACTTATTAAATGTACAAATCATTCTTTAGGGAAATGAACACTTAAATAATAAAAGTTTTAGAAAAAGAATAAAAAGTATGTAACATAATAAATTGTCTATTTAGTCTCCGATGTTTGTGCTTTGTACTTTCTTGAGGATGTACGAGCACTGAAGCTTCAAAAAGATTAAGGCTTGATTTTTTGTTTACATGTAGTTAAAGTGCATATAAATCAATTATAAAGATTGCAGGGGTTACGGGGGTCTTGAATTAATTATTATTTAATTTATTATTTAATGTTAAAGTTCGAGTTTTAATGCATTGCTCTCTTATGGAGAAACCCATATTTTACACATATTTTGACGTATTTTGATAATTTTCACTTGGAATAAAATAAGACGAATAAAAAAAAAACGCAATAGAAAATAGAAATATTAATATAGCGATTGATCCAATAAAATTCCAATATGACGGGCCTAAAAAAAAGATATTTAAGAAAACAACTGATATTTCGGGTAAATTTTATTTCTGTTTGCGGTAGCCTAATTACCCGAAATCTCAAATTTTTTCTTATATATCTTTTTTTTTAGGCCCGGTAAAAAATAATAAACATTACTGTGGACTTTTATGAATGTACTATATAAGATTTTGGAGAATTTTATAAATGGACTATACATCAGCGCTCGTACATCCTTAATTTAAAAGCAGTTCGAACATAGTCAATCTCATAAAATAACATATCAATATTAAGTTATTCAAATAATAAAACTTTTCCAACAACAAAGAACACTCGAAACAAAGTTGTATATTCGAAAATTAATCCAAAGGCCAAAGTTGAACAAAGTACCGGGACACAATACTCTACACAGTAATAAGTATTAAGTATTGAAAAAAGTACTTCAAGTTTGAAGGTACCTATGAAAATTAAAGTACAAGTACAAAATACTTTATAATGAAAATTAGACTTATGATGAATTTTTTGTGAATATTTGTTAACATTTTCTTCGTAGGGCAATTCTAGTTAAGACTCTAGGTAGGACAAAATTGTAGAAGGTGTTGCACATCGCGGCGACGCCTGGCAGATGTGCAACACCGAAGCTATTTTGTATAGAAACAAGTGAAAATAACAACTAACTGTTTGGGTCAAAATTACCCTAGAAAATGATGATTATTAAAAACGACAACAAACATTTTTTTCACTTTTTTAGCATTTTTTCAAAGGTACCCCTTAAAATAATCGCAAAACTGAATAAAATTTTTTTGTCCCCTATTTTGATATAAACTTCGTTATAAGCTAATTTAGACCTAGCGAAACCGATGGCGTTGATTAAAATACGATACGATTAACAGATTTCAAGAGATCAGACCCATCGTGCTAAAATTCAAAACTGTATGAATTGAGAAGAGAAAATTTTGAAATGAGTTGGTCAGACTTTAAAATGAACCTGATTTTCGTTCTGTTTGGGTCAAAATTACCCTAGAAAATTATTATTGTTAAAAACGACAACAAAAATTTTCATCACTTTTTTCGCATTTTTTCCAAGGGGTACCCCTTAAAAAAATCGTAAAAATTGAACAAAATTTTTTTGTTCCCTATTTTGATATAAACTTCGTTATAAGCTAATTTAGACCTAGCGAAACCGATGGCGTTGATTAAAATACGATACAATTAACAGATTTCAAGAGATCAGACCCATCGTGCTAAAATTCAAAACTGTATGAATTGAGAAGGGAAAATTTTGAAATGTGTTGGTCAGACTTTAAAATGAACCTGATTTTCGTTCTGTTTGGGTCAAAATTACCCTAGAAAATTATTATTGTTAAAAACGACAACAAAAATATTCATCACTTTTTTCGCATTTTTTCCAAGGGGTACCCCTTAAAAAAATCGTAAAAATTGAACAAAATTTTTTTGTTTCCTATTTTGATATAAACTTCGTTATAAGCTAATTTAGACCTAGCGAAACCGATGACGTTGATTAAAATACGATACAATTAACAGATTTCAAGAGATCAGACCCATCGTGCTAAATTTCAAAACTGTATGAATTGAGAAGGGAAAATTTTGAAATGTGTTGGTCAGACTTTAAAATGATTTTTTCGCATTTTTTCCAAGTACACTCCCGTTCATAAAAATTTAACCAGTAAGTCACATTCAAAGTGTATGTATTACTAAATACTCGTATTTGTATAACATTATATACAGTAATACTTAGAATGTCATAACTGGTGTAGTTTTTATGAACGGGAGTGTACGCTGAAGAAATCGTTTAGTGATATACAAAAATCCTTTATCAAATGAAATTTATAATGAAGGTTAGAATTAAAATATGGTATCTGTTGTGTGTCAAAAATGATAATGTAATCAATTCCGAGTCAGGTATATGACCTTTTTCTCAGTTAAGGGTTTTATTGTCGGCTTTATATTATCGGCGATAAAAATGATTTTATACGCATCCAGGCTATTGTGAAATTTAACTGATTTAATTTACATAGCAGGTAGAATTATGGGCTCTGTACTTAATACATGTTATAAATCTACAGTACATAATTTTTCGATTCGATGGAGGACAAATATTTACTATCTATCTTTTTATCGAACTACCTTTTGTTATCGAGTCGGTCAGAATCCTTTCCAGGATAGAATCGAAACTGAAATTGTGTTGGTTTCGGTTTATTAAAAACATATGTTTCGGGTTATTAAAAGAAACTTTCGAAAAATTTGTGTTTTCAAAATGCCGAAAATATCTTTTTTGCTAATATTTTTTTCGCGGAACAATTATGTAACACTGATGTTCCGTGAAACACAGTTTGGGAACGCTGCTCTAAATGCATCATAGAAAGAGCTAAAGATCAATCTGAAGAAAACCACGTGCAAATAACAACCGACAGAGTTATTTGCTTAAATATCCGCCATATACTGAGTTCATTATTAATGCGTCAACTTTTATTTTACTTTATACACACGCATAAATGGATAAAAATACAAAGTAGTGTATAAAGGTGTTATATATAAATCTAAAAGACGGTATACTCTTGTAGTCGGGAGTAATTACAGATTTTTAGTTAAAACAGGGGCCTAGTCATTCAGTATATGAAAATATTTTCAAGCAAATGTTATTTACTTATTTATTTAAAAAAAGAGAGTTTTTGGGATTGCAATTTTTTCGTATGCGGTTTTCAAGGTAGAATCCTCCCCATAACGAGAGTACGCATCGATGGATTTTACGAAGAGTTTTGTCCATTCACGAACTTTACCTCACTTTTTAGCTATAGAACACGCACACACACATATATAATTTCAGTTCGTTACCTCTATTCGTTTTTAATCCATCGTGTAAGCAGAGAACACTATACCAAAAATTGAAAATCCGTTAGAGTCGATACTAAACTTAATATATCCTTGTCTATATTATGTATATACCGGATGCAATAATCGTTAGAACCATTTTCGAAAAAATCTTAAAAAATATCAAAATTCCTCAAGTAAAAGCTTTCTACTGAAGCTATTACAAAACGCGTACTTTCGTAGATTTTATTGAAACAAAACTGAATGCTGTTATTTGATTGTTCTAGCTCTTTCTCGGAAAATGTGACCATGTGACCAGTTTTGACCCCATAGCCGTAAAAGCTAGATGTTGGAATGAAACCAACTTCTTCGCTTGACGGCAGTCGTTATTAATTAGAATTGGTTTATTGTGAATTCGCTATTTTTGTCCTAAATTGTCATCCACGTAGAAACTGTAACTCGAGCCCATACAGTCTTGGGGCAATTTTACACATGTAACTTTTCATGCAACTGATTTGGTCAGCAAGCGCAGTAGTATTTTTTGATACATGTTTTCAGTTTAATGAAATAGAGAAGAGTTCTATTTGGAAGAAATCTTACATGTAACTTAATGTGTAATTGTAGTGTATACGATGTGAAGATATGTGTACTTCCTTGTGATTGGTTCACTCTGATCATGTGACTGAAGTAGTTGATAAAAAAAGAAATATTAATCAAGACGATAGTTATAGCTGTTAACAAAACATGCGATTGATATATTTAGATTGAATTTCTGCATGAGCATAGCAAAGTAAGTTCAGTTATAGCATCTACTTTTATTGCGATTGAAAACTTTCATCAAAATTTTCACTTGTAAAAACGGGCTTAGATAAATTAATTTACAAAAATGAGATAATTTCACTGTCAGATTAGCTTGAAGATGTCTGTTCGACAAAACGAAAAAAAATAATATTCTAAGAAAAAAGAATAAAGTTCATTTTCTGTGATTCAAGAAATGTATCATGTATGTTTTCAAATGAAAAATTCTATTTTTGATCACCCAAATAGTGTTATATCTGGTGTAAACGATCAAAATTGGCAGTTGCTAACCCGGTAAATCCGCCTTAGTTTCATATATACCTAAATTTTTGAAAACATATTTCAACATGAATATCGTCCAAGCTGTATATTAAATCGTATGAGTAAAGCCAAATTAATAATTGAAATAAAACATTGAAAACAGTTGGTGATGCATTACATAAATAATTATTTGATTGTTGTAAATATTTTCAACAATCACATCAACTAAATGTAAATTTCTATACAATATATATATATATATATATATATATATATATATATATATATATATATATATATATATATATATATATATATATATATATAATGTATATATGTGCAGTATATATATGATCGTTTGTCGACTACAATTGACATTTCCTGATCGTAGAATTGGTATCAGGGTCAAAATGCCAATCAAATTATTAACTAAGTAAAAATAAATATTATAAACATTCCTCGTATCACTTAAACGTGTGTGTTAAATGTGTACTGACTATAATTCGTCATCTTCGTCATAATATACTTGTATTAAAAATTTGATAGGTACTTTTTCTGAATTAAACATGCAATGCTTATGCATTAAAATGTCTTAACATTCAGACATTGTTTGTCTGCCATTTATTATACTTGTCACGCAATAAAAACAAAATACATAACTAATTGATTACCTAAATAACTTATATTATAATAATTCAAGAATATTTGATTATTAATATAATTGAAATTATTCGATTAAAATAATTTAAGTTACGTCATAAAGAAATTAAATCATGTACCATTTTAACCTCATTCTTATACGCCAATTAGTTGGACAGAGATTAACTCCAACAAATCCAATAAGAATAGTGGCTATGATATACTAGCATGACCCTATAGATAGATAGATTGTAGAGGCTGCCCTGGACGGGCTACACTTCGACCATTAGGTCCATTGTGATACCTAAGGATGTGAGGATGTGAGTGGAGTGGAAGGATTTTGTGAGTAGACTAGGAATTGAAAAGATATGCGGCTGCAGCCGACCTGATAGGAACTATGCCGATATTCATCTGGAGTTCGTGAAGGAAACTGCAGAAAACCTTCTCAAGCATAGCCGGTTACTTCGTTCTTGTCCATACGCCGACAGTTTAGTCAATTAACCGTCCCTTTTTTTATTTTTATAATTGACAAACTGCCGATGTTGGGATTCGAACCCATAACCTCCCAGTTTCCAAGTATGCATACTGCACAGACATAACGCCTTAGACCGCTCGGCTACTTGGACTGGTAGCATGACCCTATACTAGTCAAGGACTTCTTCATAAGAAAAATATCAATATTCATTACATTTCAAATTTTGCCCCTATTCCTAGAACATTTGTTTGTATTTTATAAATACGTATTTCGACTACAATGTAGCCATCATCTGTATGAATTAGCTAATCGTAACTATCTCAGGGATATGGATTCAGAGATATGTTGCTTGTTGCTAATTTGGTGCGTGTCTCATAAAATTACGTTACGAATTTTTACGTTGGAGAGAATCTAGATAATTTAGATTTTATTAAAAGTAAAGTTTATAGTAGTATCTTTATCTGACCAAGAACATAAATGTAAAAAAGGGTCGAGTTTTTGGAGATATCCTTATTATAATAGTTTGTCCTTAAAAAGTGATGATATGGGAAGAGAGGACCGAGTTATTTATCAAGTGTCAGAAAATGAATATAAATTTATTATGTAACTTTTTCCTATGAAAATTAATGAGGGGTAAATGGATTAAATGTAAGAAAAATTGGTTGTAATTTATTTCGTAAGTTTTCCCTTAGTATGTTTTTAAAATTTTATAAAGCGGCAAGTTATTTTGTCTTTTGATTCAAATATTTTGAAACTTACCTTATAAAATTTTAAAAACATACTAAGGGAAAACTTGCGAAATAAATTACGATAGTTCTAATAAGATAACCTTGTATACAAATTATTAGATCTATAAAAATTAAATAATTTAATTTTTTAAACAATTAAAAACAATTAATCAATTATATCAATGATAACAAAAACAATTTGTATGCCAAATAAAAAAAGTCTCTTCGAGTAAAATAATTTTATGAAAATTTTGTTTGTATAAAAAAGTGTACAACAAAAACTTGTATCTCTTAAACAAGTTCCTTATTAAATTTTATTTCATTGTAAATAAATCGAGAAAATTTTAGTAACTCATTCTTAGTAGAATTTTCTTGAATCTTTTTGGAAATCTGCTATAAAATATTGGAAGGAAATTAGAATATATCAGCTATTAGTGACATGTTTTAAAGTAAAGCCATAATATAATTCGACTCTTTATTTTAGCAAAGATTCATAAAATGTTAAATATCGGTAAAATTTCATTCATTAATTTTTTGTTTATTAGTTTGTAAAGTATATGTTAATTATATTAAATAATTATTATTTAAATAAATAATTATTATTTTAATAAATGATTTTTTCTTTAAAAATATGGTAATTTACCACCCTCTTCGTTTGATTTTTCTCGGGCGCCAATTTGTAAAGTAAATGTTTGTTATATTAAAAATTATTATTTAAATAAATAATAAATATATGAAAAAGATATAATTGATCTTTATTAATTTGATTTATGAAATATTATTGTTTTTTATATGTAAATTACCAAGGTTGTTAACATTCACAGCAACCGTGATAATAGAAGGAAGTTATAGTTGAAATGCAATAAAAAATGAAGAACAAAATTATTATAATAATTTAATGATGAAGCGACACCGCTACAAGTTTAGATTAGATAGATAGATATATCTGGGGATAAAAAAAGTACTGCACTTCGGCCTGATGGCCCATTGTGCTACCCCTTCGACTTCAGTCTGACGAGATTCACATCTCACATATCTTGGCACTGGTCAGGAGCGTGCTGATCAGGTTTTCCTGAAGGTTCATATATTCGGGGTGAGATGCGCCGAATATCTTGTATCTGCTGTGCATCCGAGAGATTCGCAATTAAAGATGATGTGGCTGGATGTTTCTTCCTTCTCCTCCCACAGTCTGCAACATAATGGATCCGTTATGGAGTGCCATTGTGTGCAGATGCTTCAGCAGACGATAATACCCGCTGATGAATCCGGTAACCTTTTGCAGTTTAGATTAATAGTAAATCAAAATTAACGGAATAAAACTGTCAGTAACCATGATATTAATAAAATCTAATTTTCTGATTCAGTACAGATTTAAACAATTACATTGAATTTGTATTCAGAAACATTAAAATTCTTATCTTGAATGTCGGAATTTATGACGAACAATAAGAAAATATTTTAATAGTTACTATTATAATATTTAACATTGAGATGTCGTATCATCTATCGTCTATCACTCTATCATAGACGGTCTATGCCGAGGTAAAAACACACTTTGTCTAATACTCTGTAGGTATATACCATAGACTCTAAACAAGGACACATAACTCCATGTAAACAAATAATTGGCAAAAATAAGATGTCAGTAGTGTTCCTTCGGCACCGGAAACAAAACAGAGAGTATAAGGCGCGAGTTTTAATTGAAAAACATTACGTATTTATAGCATTATAAAAATTATTTCCAGCCAAAGTATTTTTCCAATAAAATATTTTTTTAAATAAAGGATTTAGTTGAAGTGATAATTAAAATTCGCAAAATAATTACATAAAAATTAAAAAAAAAAAACATCAAATAATTAAATAGTAACCTGTAATGTTGGAATTGTAAAAATGAAAGAAATTATTGAATCAGATATTAAATTAAACCTTTATTTATTAATAATAATGCTGAAAATTAATATTTAATATAATTTCATACAATTTAATTAATTTTGGAATATTTATACTAGCTTTTGGTACTTTAAAAAGTCCTGGTTTTTTAAACCCAATTGATCCCGTTGCTTATTGGCACAAGCACTACCACTTTTTAACCCGACTGCAAAAAAGGAGGATGGTTCTCAATTCGTCTGTATTTTTTTTTTTTTTTTTTTTTTTTTTTTTTTTTTTTTTTTTTTTTTTATGTTTGTTACCTCAGAACTCCGTCATTTATGAACCGATTTTGAATTTTTTTTTTTTGTTTTAAAGGGTTTGATTCCCGATTGGTCCCATTGTCACCAAATCGCATTCTGATGAGGGGATCCCCGGAAAATCGAGGAAAATACTCATTTTATATGTGATAACCGATTTTTGCGATTTTTTTTTTTTTTTTTGAAAGGGTATACTCATTCATAATGGGAAAATAAGAAAATTTTTTTAAAAACCGACTTCAAAAAATTTTTTTACAAAAAAAAAACCGACCCCAAAAAAAAAAATTTTTACAAAAAAAAAACAAAATGCATGTAAATAAAATTGAAAATCTGTTATAAAAAAATGCTCTTTAAATTAAAAAAAAAAAAAAAACGGGTAAAAAAAAAAGTTTTACAAAAAAAAAACCGACCCCAAAAAAAAAAATTTTTACAAAAAAAAAACAAAATGCATGTAAATAAAATTGAAAATCTGTTATAAAAAAATGCTCTTAAAATTAAAAAAAAAAAAAACCGGGTAAAAAAAAAAATGTGTTATAAAAAAATTCACTAAAAATTAGTCGTTTAAGTAGGTCTACCCATATTTAGATAAATAAAACTAGTTATAGAACTTTAGAGTCACTAAAAAGCGAGAAATAAACTATATTTTGACAAAATGGAAACCCGACTTCAAAAATAAAATATTCTATAACAAAAAATGCACTAAAAAGTAAAAAAATAATTGCATATTCTTGTGCCAATTTTAGTTCACCTAAGCAAAAATTTTTAAATATATATGTACAATTATTGTTATTTTTGGAGGCGGTGTCCAAAAATTATGTGAATTTCTCTTTGCTGACACCGCCTCCAAAAATAACAATAATTGTACATATATATTTAAAAATTTTTGCTTAGGTGAACTAAAATTGGCACAAGAATATGCAATTATTTTTTTACTTTTTAGTGCATTTTTTGTTATAGAATATTTTATTTTTGAAGTCGGGTTTCCATTTTGTCAAAATATAGTTTATATAATTGTCTACTGCACATACTTTTCCATTTTAAACGTTTTTTAAACAGTTTTTTATTTAATAAATTTTTTTAACCAAATTGTGTACTTCAAAATGATCACTTCAAAATAAAACTTATTTTGACAAAATGGAAACCCGACTTAACAAAAGAAGCACTAAAAAGTAAAAAAATAATTGCATATTCTTGTGCCAATTTTAGTTCACCAAAGCAAAAATTTTTAAATATATATGTACAATTATTGTTATTTTTGGAGGCGGTGTCAACATAGATAAATTCACATAACTTTTGGACACCGCCTCCAAAAATAACAATAATTGTACATATATATTTAAAAATTTTTGCTTTGGTGAACTAAAATTGGCACAAGAATATGCAATTATTTTTTTACTTTTTAGTGCTTCTTTTGTTAAGTCGGGTTTCCATTTTGTCAAAATAAGTTTTATTTCTCGCTTTTTAGTGACTTTGAAGTTCTATAACTGATTTTATTTGTCTAAATATGGGTAGACCTACTAAACGACCAACTAATTTTTAGTGAATTTTTTTATAACACTTTTTTTTTACCCGTTTTTTTTTTTTTTTTAAATTTTTAATGCATTTTTTTATAACAGATTTTCAGTTTTCTTTACAAGGAACTTGGTTTTTTTTTGTAAAATTTTTTTTTTTTTGGGGTCGGTTTTTTTTTTAAGGAAAAATTTTTTTTGAAGTCGGTTTTTAAAAAAATTTTTTTATTTTCCCATTATGAATGAGTATACTTTTTCAAAAAAAAAAAAAAATTTCGCAGAAATCGGTTATCACATATAAAATGAGGATTTTCCTCGATTTTCCGGAGATCCCCTCATCAGAATGCGATTTGGTGACAATGGGACCAATCGGGAATCAAACCCTTTAAAACAAAAAAAAAAATTCAAAATCGGTTCATAAATGCCGGAGTTCTGAGGTAACAAACATAAAAAAAAAAAAAAAAAAAAAAAAATACAGACGAATTGAGAACCATCCTCCTTTTTTGAAGTCGGGTTAATAACACTAGTTACTTGGCTTACTTCACTTCTATTTATTATACTATATTCACTTTGGTAAGGATGAGTTCCTATCAACAACTAGCTACCTTGCGGCATAAAAAGTTAATATAACTTCTCCCATTTCGTTGCCATATTTTGTCAATTTTCCCGTATGAGTTATATCTCCTTTATATAGCCTCCATGGTATATACGATGGTCAGATATCTAATATGATTTGATTGGTATTAATTACTCATAGTGCTAATATATATTATTATTTCCATTATTCAGATTAACTTACAAGTTCTGAATATTTCTAGTATTTAATAAAAATATCTGTTCAAATGATTCTAAAAGTATTACTTTGGTAGGATTCTCTGGCGTATAAACCCGGGTCGAAATTTAAAATATTATTATAGCCGGCAAATCGTCATTTCTTTTGTTATATCTTGAATGTAACCTCTTTAGATCATTAGTAGAGCATAAAAGTCGTGAAATGAATATAAAACGTCATAAAACCGATGACCTGTTTATAATTTAGGCTATGAATAAAGTTGCAAAAACGTAATAGGTCATAAATTGGTCACCGAACATGCGAAAAAGCCATTGACCTAAATTATATTAATACATACCTTAAGGTGTTCAATTTTATTATGAAATGATGATTTGAAGGCTCTAATAATGCACTCAATTTCGACTCGAGAAGGCCTCTATACTTCTCAAAGTATTTCTTGTAAGTATAAAACATAACTCAATAAACACTTTCAATAATAATAATAATAATAATAACAATAATAACGGTTCTGAAAAACTCATTTAGCAGAACAACCGGCCATAAAATTGTTTTCAAAAAGCCGTGTTGCGCGAAATGTTCATAAAAGTAGGTACCAATTAGTTTCATTTCTGTGATTGATTGAGAAGCAAGTAGGTACTTGCCAAAATATTTATTTTCTTTCAGCGTTAAAGACACGTTTATTATTAGGTACGTTTATTTTATATGGATCTATAATTCTATACTAATGTGAAATATATAATGAAGTTGATGTGTCCACTTAAGAATGTATACCATTTGGATTGCTCCCAGGATTGATAGATCCAAGGTTTCGGACCCAAACATTCTATACCTGACACCCTGCAGGTTTTTGCAGATGCAAATAACATTTATGAAGGTTTCAGCGTCCTCCATACAGGCCACTTGTAGAAGTGGGATCATCAGAGATCCCCAAGTTATGAAGGTGGTAGTTCAATCGACAGTGACCTGTCAAGAGTTCCATCACCCTTCTCAACTGCATTATACTGAGTTTCAACCGAGTACAGTCGAATGGCCTAGCTGTGCGTATGCACAACTTGGTCTGTCGCATGCCCTACGCAATGTCCCAGTAATCGAAATAAGCTTGTCGCAGCCACCCCTTGATTCGGTAAATTACGAGAGCGGGCTAGTATTTCTGGAAATTTTGTAATCCTGAGACACACAGTTTACAGGTTTCACTGACGATATGAGGTTCTGTATATTACATGATAAAAGTTATCTCATAAACAGATAAACTGATTTTGACGATATTTTGATTGACTGAATTTGTCTTATATGGATGAAATTTCATCTATACTTTTCCCGCTACAAAATTTAATTCTATAAAATGTTAGAGATAGAAAGGTCAACAGTTATTGCCACCTTAAAAAATCGTGTAAATTGAACTATAAATTTAAACAAACTCCAATGAAAATGTATATTTCTTACCTACCATTAAAAAATAAAAAGTATTCAATTTTTACTTTAATGTACGTAATTTATTAATATTGTTTATAAGTTAATAAGTTTATATTGTTTATGTTTTTATAATCGAAGCTTGGTGTATCATCGAACCATAGATCTACGTTTTACCGGGACGTTGTGTTACCCATTATACCACAACAACTTAGTGATTGCAGTACATTTTTATTCACTCATAGCGCTCATTTTTCAAAATTTAATACTTGGTTGGTACTTTATTCATCCGATTTTGGAAAAAATGTTTCGTATAAAAGTTGTTCATTATAAATATATTAACAACATTTATTTGAAACATTATCTCAAATACCGAATGAATAAAAGTACAACTCAACTAAAAAATTTTACAAAATGAGCACTAATTTCGTGGCTAATAGCAGTGGCGTAGCTAAGAGCTAATAGGCCCCCCTGCAAAAATCTTCATGAGGCCCCCTCAAGGCAAGGAAAATTGTGAGAATTTGAATGAATTAAAAAAGAAAAACATATTTTTAATGTAAGAAACAACTATTTATTTATCATACATGTAAAATAAATATATTATTGTTTAAGATCCAAACCGAATCTTTTGGATCATCTGGCATTTTTTTCTGCAAATTGTTCAAAATAAAAGCTTATTAAAAGATTCACATTTTGCAAAAAGTTGCCACTGGCTAATAGTACTGTTGTAGTTTTTAAAAATTGATTATTTATTAGTATTTAAAAGGAGATAGGAAATATGTTTTTATCGGTGGTTATTTAAGCGTTTAATTTAATTTTTTTTAACCCGACTTCAAAAAGGAGGATGGTTCTCAATTCGTCTGTATTTTTAAATATATGTGTACAATTATTGTTATTTTTGGAGGCGGTGTCCAAATTTTATGTGAATTTCTCTATGCTGACACCGACTCCAAAAATAACAATAATTGTACATATATATTTAAAAATTTTTGCTTAGGTGAACTAAAATTGGCACAAGAATGTGCAATTATTTTTTTACTTTTGAGTGCATTTTTTGTTTTAGAATATTTGATTTTTGAAGTCGGGTTTCCATTTTGTCAAAATAGGTTTTATTTAAATTTGTAAATACTAATAGCAAAACTTTTTTACTCCTTTTAAAATATCTTTAATGGTTTAAAGAAAATAAAGACAAACCCAAAATTAGAATTATAGTATTATTCAATATAAAATCTGATAATAAAAACGAAAAAAAAAGTATTTACGACGAGCAAAGACACAAACCACGGCTAGTTTTTTGAAGAAAAAATACCTAAAATATTATATATCTTACTTGTTTATACCAATGCAACGAATATGGTATTTCAATTTCATGTGGAAAATCTAATTCACAATTAAATGCAACATGATCACCAACACCAGCCGTTAAAAAGGTCGGTTGTTTTTCCTCTTCTAATAATCCATTTACAAAATAACTATTAAACTGAACTGTATATAATATGAAGACAAACACTTGAAAGACACATTTTCTCGAAAAACACTTCGAATTATTGTTTGTTAATTTACACATTGTTATTATTTATTTATTATTTTTGTTAATTTAAGTTAATATATTTCACACTTTGTTTCAATCTTATTTAATAATAAAAGTATTTATGACATTACTTTAAACTTAAAAAGTTTAAGAACAAACAAATAATATCATTTTAGCTGTGTGGAAAAGGTATCTAAAGTGTATTATAAAATGATCTCTTCTTTCATTCAAGTTTATCATTTAAATAATATGATAGTAGTATACTTCATTCTTTTATCCTAATATATATAACATTTATTGTATGATCAAAATGTTCTGAGCACTTGTAAAATCAATCATACTATCCCATATACATTCATAAGACATACAGATAAAAAAATAAAAAAAATTTAACCCTTCAGTGTATACCAGTCCAAGTGGCCGAGCAGTCTAAGGCGTTATGTCTGCGCAGTATGTCTACTTGGAAGCTGGGAGGTTATGGGTTCGAATCCCGACATCGGCAGTTTGTCAATTATTAAGAAAAAAGGGGCGGTTAATTGACTAAACTGTAGGCGTATGGACAAGAACGAAATAACCGGCTATGATTGTGAAGGTTTTCTGCAGTTTCTTTCATTAACTCCAGAAGAATATCGGCATAGTTCCTATCATAATCGGCTGCAACCGCAAATCCTACCAATTTCTAGTCTATACAAAAAAATTCCTTCCAATTCATTCACATCCTCACATTCTTAGGCATCACAATGGACCTTATGGTTGAAGTGTAGCCCGTCCAGGGCAGCCTCTACAATCTATCTATCTATCTAACCCTTCAGTGAATACTGAAATAAATATCCATCTTTAAAACCGTAACAATAGAGAATATGCATGAAAATTTTTTTTCACTTGAATTGGAGCATGTTAACTTGACAAATATCAAGGTAAAATTACTTTTTAAATAACTTTAAAAATAAGCGAGATATGAATGATTGAAATTCCCGATTAGACAAAGAGGGTGATAGCCCTCTTGATATGTTATGTGACGTCATATTACACTTTCACCATTTAAAATACATGTAAAACTCCGTTTTTAGTATTTTTGCAAGATAGAGACAGATAATAATTTTTAAAAGCTTATAGCTTCCTTGATATTTGTCGGATTTCAATTTCGTTTTTAAATATTATTACAGTATTAACACTATTTTCATATTCTGAAAATAAATGTGAAAAAAAAAAAAAATTTTCATGTATATTCCCTATTGTAGATAAACAACTTTTGTCTGGAAGTTTTTTTTAAATAATATTTATTTATTATTTAAAGTATAAATACATTTCACAAAATTTATTTGTTTTGATAACTCGTAATTTGGAAAGAATAACATGCAGTCACAATTATATCGCGAGATGGTTCAACAAAAATAGTTTGATTATTTCAATTTGTGTGCGGTATTTGATATTTGTCTGGCCGCTTTGACCGATCTTACTGCACAGTTTTTTTTATTAATTTTGAACAAAACAAAAATTGCAAAATAAATTACATATAATTTTCTTGTGGTAGGTCATAAGTTATCTTAACCATTCTGAACGATACACAAATTTTAAAATAAATTATATATTAGGGTTACGTACCAAAATGATAAAAATCCTTATGGTGAAACTTCGTCCTTCCATCCGGTTGTCCGTCTTTTATAGCAGCTTGTTTCAGCAACGACCATGCCATCGACTTGAAACTTGATACAGTTGTAGAACTTGCTTGCACGCATCTGTCTAAGGTAACAAAAATATGAAAATAATTTTATAGCTAATGGATATGTGATGTCCATTAAGCTAGCAGAGCAACCTGAGCAGAACGCAATTATAATTGTCTCATAATTAGACGCTAATTAAATGCTAATTAAATGCCCTAATTAAAAATTAAATGCTCTTTGTTGTATTGTGTTACCGCATGCTCTGGTAGCTTAATGTTAAGCTAGCAGAGCAATATTTAAAAAATCAATTAACTATATTGTATTTAATATCAATTTATTAAGCAAATTAAATGTTCTAATTAAAAATTAAATGCTCTTTGTTGCACTGTGTAACCGCATGCTCTCCTAACTTAATCAGTAGAACAATATTTAAAAAATCAATTAATTATATTGTATTTAATATCAATTTATTAAGCTAATTAAATGCCCTAATTAAAAATTAACTGCTCTTTGTTGTATCGTGTAACCGCATGCTCTAGCTTTACATTAACCCTGGCCATGAGTATCTACCCAAGAACGGTTGGACTCGTCCACCACCCATTATTATTTTTAAATTTTTTATTGTGCTTTACGGTACTCCAAGAACGGTTTTGGGTCGTTTAGTGGAGTACTAGCACCAATTTTGGCTAATCCATCCGCCCCTTAATTTTCATTGGGTCCTGAATGTCCAGATACCCAGAGTTTGGAGTTTTTTTTAAGTATACTTAACGCGTTAAGCGCCGTCTGACTATCGAATAAAATATATATTATTTTATATTTGTAGTTGTGCTGTAGGTTTTCACTTGCATATCTTTTTATGGCATACACTTCAGCCAGGAATATCGAGATGTATATACCAAGACTGACATAGATATTCGTTCTTGGTCGCTCAGAGTATAATTCTGATCCCGCTCCAATATCGATTTTGGATCCATTCGTATACCAGTTGATAGCTTGACTGTCGTAGGGAATCGCGCCATCCTCCCATGACGATCTGACATATATTTTGACTTCAAATTTTTTTGTTAGATTATGATCTTACTTATCCATTTTGAACATTACAAAAATAACAAAATAAATTATTTAGACATATTTTGGTAACCAAATTTTGCAATGTAAATTTGCCTTTGGTGTTAAATATCTTGATGTAATAAAAGATTGAGCTATTCTATTTATATTCATAACATTTACAAGGGATCTACTTAGATTACTTGATAGTAACATATGCAAAGAAAATAGCCTGAATATCCCGTGCCCAGTAATATTGTGTGTACACAGGAGTATTTAGAACGGATGAGAGGCGTTTCACCAGAGTACGAGAGGAGTATATATAAATGGATATATAGAGTGCACAGTAGCACTCTAGCTTTTATTTAAGCTACATTTAAGTATTATACATGCACAATAATAAATTTAACTCATGTAGAAGCGATGATTCAAGACATTACAGCTTTAATATATCTAATAGGCCGTTTACATGGTACAATTCCTTAATGGTTTAGTAACAGTTTAAAAAATCTGGTGTGAAACACTCACACGACCTCTGTACAAAAGTTATTCATTTTATTTTTCTTTTGGAATAATTTTGTAATTTAAATTTTTGAATTATGTGATACTGTTTTTGAGAAAAAAAAACAAGATTAAAGTGATCTTTTCCAATTCGTGGATTTCAATCAAAATATAGATTTTTCATCTTCTAATGCTTTAATATTTAAGTTAAAATTTTTGTACTTTTAACTCAAGCTACCTAGATTCTATAGATGTTTGACATCTAGCGAATCTAGGTCTTTAGAAGTCTCAAAAAACTCAAAAAAGTTCAGAAAAAGGATCATTTCCGCCAAACATTGCAGTCGTGTGAGACGACAATATTAAACTTACCTATACAGTTTCATACCTCTCGATATCTCCGATCTTGAGATATCTTGCCAATGATAAAGCTGGGTGGGGGGGGGAGGGTTGGTAATTTGTTACTAATTTCTAAATGGTTAAATTTTACATAAAGTGGGAATACATATAGTTGTTGTTGTTGTTATTGTTGTAATTATTGTTATTGCTATCATCATTATTGTTGTTATTATTGTTATTATTATTATTATGATTTTTGGTGTATCTCTCCATATTCTAAAAGATATTTCTTAAACAATAAATATTTTATAAAACTATTTCTAAATTGATTGAATAAATTATTGGGCAATAATCGGTAGGCAACCTATATTGAAACATCGTTCCGTCTTACTTTAAAATATACCTTTTTTACATACTCTTACACAGCTTATGGAGAGCCGTCTGTGCCCACCTCTGGTTTACATATATATGTACTGATGATTAACTAAACTTAGAATTGACTAAATCACTCAACAACTTGCATCGTGTAAATGGCCCACTACAAAAAGTGAGTTATCACCGCGTGTTTTTGTGTTCATAATTTTAAAACATTTTTTTGTTTGTTAAACACCTACATTGCGACGACAACATACTACTCATAAATAATAACGAGCTACTTGATGTAATTGTTTGATTTATGGCGTTCGCGTAATTTGCAATGATTTTAAAAAGTATTACAATTATTATGGTAGGCAAATAAAATAGATAATTATTATTTTGAATTTATTTATGACTAATTATTAACTTTTTAATTTAAATTATGTCTGCTAATTTGTTAAGAATTATGTCTGCTGAATTTCACACTCCAAAAAAATTTTGTTATTTCCGTACTCATTACACTACGCTAGTTAGCTTTCGAATAAGTTCCATTAGTTTTTGAACAAAAATTAGTATTTTTATGACGAAGAACTTTTAATTAAAAATTCAATGACATTTGTCTATGTAGCTACGCCAGTTCTCTCGTAATTGTCTTATGTAACCTAAATGGAATTTGACAAGTATTGTGACGCTTAGGTATACAAAAACAATAATATATAAATTTTCAATGTTTCAAACTACGTCTATATATAAAATGTTATTTATGGAATTATAATTAATTTTTTATGTCGAAGTAAAAAATATTCCAAAAAAATCGATTTAGAAAACTGCAATTTTGCATAAAGACAGATATATCATACACGAATAAAGTTATTTCCTGTTCAATTTAAGGAAAAACAATTGTAACAAGACTATTGTCGATTTTTTAACAGTTGTTTTTTCCCCACCTTGATTTATTTGATTTATAAAGTCGCGTTTTATTAGACAAACTAAACTTATTTATTGTTTAAAAAATAAATCTTTACAATATTTAGCCTTAAAGAAATCCTCCTTTTATGGCTAGAAATATACCTATTGAAACTTGATTCAAAAATATGATGAAATATATGTTTCACACACGTAGTTGAGTTTGTATCATCTGAAGTATAAACAAACTCATCGATTATGACATGACAACGTTAGATTAAATGTTGCCATGCGAATTTAAAAGTATTGCCAATAATAATCAAGTGCTTGCACCATCGTGGTCACAAAAACTTCAATGTTCTAGGACTTTCTTTTCTCAGATATTTTGCTCAGATACACATCGATTCACACAGGTCACTGTAATCTATTTTCTTTTAACATAAACATAAGAGAGGTATTAATTATTTTAACATGTAAAATTAACGCCGCCAGGTATCGAACCTTGGACATTTGGATATCACGCCCAGCGCGTTAATCATTACACCACGGATGATTAGCATGATGAGTTGATATTTTTATATCGCTAGCACACTGAGCGCGTTATTTAGAGGTCCAGCTTTCGATTACTGGCGGATGCAGAGTTCATTTTTTCATATGAATATTAATTAATAAATTCAACGACGTATTAGGTTATATATTAAACGCCTGTTTTACATATACTTGTATCTTCGTAACCTTACTGAAGATTAGTATTGATATTGCATTCTAACGTACCAGCCCAAGTGGCCGACTGGTTTAACATGTTCCGCTTGCTTAGAACTGGGAGGTTACGGGTACGAATCCCGGTAATTTGTCAATTAAAATTAATGGGGAGGTTAATTGGCTAAACTGTCGGCGTATGGGCAAGAATGAACTAATCGGCTATGCTGGTGAATGTTTTCTGCAGTTTCCTTTTACGAACTCCAGGTGAATATCGCCATATTTCCTATCAAAGACGGCTGCACAATCTACCAATTCCTAGTCTGCATACAAACTCCTTGGTACCCGCTCACATCATTAAAGTATCGTTAAAAAAATTCATAAAGATAAAAAAATAATGATGCGGGTGTCCTCTATTATAGACCATGGAGTCGCAAAAACGGAAGTAAACTACATTATATTATTATAATAGGGAATATGCATGAAAATTTTTTTTCACTTGAATTGAAGCATGTTTACTTGACAAATATCAAGGTAAAATTACTTTTTAAATAACTTTAAAAATAAGCGAGATATGAATGATTGAAATTCCTGATTAAACAAAGAGAGTGATAGATAGCCCTCTTGATATGTTATGTGATGTCATAATGCACTTTCACCATTTAAAATACACGTAAAACTCCGTTTTTAGTATTTTTGCTAGAAAAAGACAGATACTAATCTTTAAAAGCTTATAGCTTCCTTGAAATTTGTCGGATTTTAATTTCGTTTTTAAATATTTTTAAATATTAAATATTACAGTATTAACAGTATTTTCATATTCTGAAAATAAATGTGAAAAAAAATTTTCATGCATATTCCCTATTGTGACGTTTACACAAAAAGGATACCTAAATAAGTGAGGTTATATTTGTTTGGTTACTGGTTTGTACCAAACTAAAATGCTTGTACCGGTTTATATAAGTTTGCTCCATAGTATTGTTATTTTATTAAAATGCAATTGTATGTAAAGTTAGGGGGCATTTGATGTAAACAATTTTGTATTTTAGGTGTGTCATTGCTGTAACTATCATCACCGGATAAGCATTTTTAAGATTGAAATTAAATAGTAGCCATTATTGAAATTTGATGATTCATTTATCCAACAAATTATTCTAATTAAATTTAATATAATTATATTTTTAAATTTATAACAAGTAAACAGTAATCAGTATATTATTGGTATTACATACATGACTGGTAAGTCATACAATTGTAATGTACAGAATATTACATTCATAAATTTAATACCTACTGTGTGGTTCAAATATATAAATAAAAGCTTGTAATATGTACTATAATATATTTATTTATTTCACTATAATTTCATTTTTGTATTTTTGATAAACAATAGGGAATATGCATGAAAATTTTTTTTCACTTGAATTGAAGCATGTTTACTTGACAAATATCAAGGTAGGTAAAATTACTTTTTAAATAACTTTAAAAATAAGCGAGATATGAATGATTGAAATTTCCGATTAGACAAAGAGGGTGATAGCCCTCTTGATATGTTATGTGACGTCATATTACACTTTCACCATTTAAAATACCCGTAAAACTCCGTTTTTAGTATTTTTGCAAGAAAGAGACAGATAATAATCTTTAAAAGTTTATAGCTTCCTTGATATTTGTCGGATTTTAATTTCGTTTTTAAATATTATTACAGTATTAACAGTATTTTCATATTCTGAAAATAAATGTGAAAAAAAATTTTCATGCATATTCCCTATTGGAACCATTTAATTGATTCTCACGATAAATCTGGCTTTTTTTCCAAAACAAAGAAGTTCATGGACTATTACAAACTGTATAAGCGTAAAAAACTAGGAAATGTATGCGCACCAAAAAAAAATCTGATGTGAAAAACTCATGCGACCTCTGTATACAGAGTTGAGAATTTTATAGTCAGAAAAAGCAATTTCAGTTGTAAAATAATAGACAAGATATAAGAAAGTTCAGTAATAGTAATCACTAATCAGGGATGTGACGGATGCGAAATTTTTGACATCCACGGTTGCGAATATTTTAAGGGTCATATGCGGATTTATATGTCAATTTTTTTCAAGACATATTTAATTTCGGTTCATGAATAAAGGAAAAAAATGGTAATAATTTTTAGTAATCTTTATATTATACCTAATCAAATTTTTAGTTTGAAAATTTAAAATTTGGTGCATTATATTTAATACAGAGCAATGTCGCTGCCTTTTTGGGTTCCATCATGTTTCGCAGAGACCTGTTTGTTCGGCCCTTGCGAGAGTATATTTTATTGCATATTTTTCACTAAGATTTATCTCGGGCATGCTCATCTAGTTTAAAATAACACTTTATAACACTTTACATCGGTGGTAGCATTGTTGATTCTCTTGTCAAACAGATTATTCAAGACGAAACACTCAAACAGTAATGTAAATTGTTGAAATAAATAAAAAAACATTCATATAAAAACACGTCTAAACATATTGTGATTTATTTTCAGTCAGAAATGCTTAACAAAACAAGCAACATCCGCATCCGCTAAACCTCTGCAAAAAGCATCGATTATTGCGGATGCGGCTTCGAAAATTTATTCGGAAGTTCTGCGATGCGAATATCCGCAACATACCAATTGGATCTAACGCACAGTGGACTACAATATATCTACATCTACAATATGGCTGCCAGAACGGGGTTGATTTTAAATTGGGGGTTGCTCTGAGAGAGCAATACAATTTAGCTGTAGTACTTACCCACCCTTTAAAATATATGGAGGTATATTATGAAGATATATTAATTATATTATTATGAAGATATACTATTTGAATGTCGATCATTGGAAATGTGACCGAAATTCTATGGGTAATAAAATTCTCATTCGTTCGTATTTCTCATTACTATTTTAAGTTTGAATTAAAAAATCACGCCTATTCTAAAATGAATTATAATGGCGAATTCATGTACGAGTATAGATAGATAGATAGATTGTAGAGGCTGCCGTGGATGGGCTACACTTCGACCATAAGGCCCATTGTGATGCCTAAGGATGTGAGGATGTGAGTGGAGTGGAAGGAATTTGTGAGTAGACTAGGAATTGGTAGAATATGCGGCTGCAGCCGACTATGATAAGAACTATACCGATATTCATCTGGAGTTCGTGAAGGAAACTGCAGAAAACCTTCTCAAGCATAGCCAGTTACTTCGTTCTTGTCCATACGCCGACAGTTTAGTCAATTAACCGCCTTTTTTTTTCTTTAATAATTAACAAACTGCCGAGTTCGGGATTCGTACCAATAATCTCCCAGTTTCCAAGTATGCATACTGCGCACACATAACGCCTTAGACCGCTCGGCTACTTGGACTGGTCGAGTATACTGTACGAGTATAAGTGTAAATATTATCTATTCCATTAAATACCTCAATTTTGGGCCAAACAGTTTCTAATTTGGTTCATTGAAAGTATAAACTCAATCAGTTAGCAGGAACAATAATCAATTTTATTTATATCAAATATGTTTGAGTGAAACAAACATATGAAAAACATTGTATATATTGTATATATTAGACAAGTGTAGTAAACAATCAAATATATATATATATATATATATATATATATATATATATATATATATATATATATATATATATATATATACGTATATATATATATATATATATACGTATATATATACATAATAAAATGAATAATTGGAATGAATAATGTTTGTTTTGTTGAGTTGCATGTGGGCGCAGTTAAATAATTTTTGCTCATTATTATAATCTAGACCAGTGGTTCTTAACCGGTGGTGCACGCACCCCTTAGGGGTGCGAGCTTGAATATTTTGGGGTGCGAAATTGTAATTTTACAAATTCACGTGTAGCTAGCAAAATAAAAAACTAATCTTAAAAATTCATTTTGGTTAGTAAATTTTTTATTCCCTAAACATTTTTTAAATATGTTTGTAAATTATAAACCATCGAGACAAATTAATTTTTGTATTTTTTCTACAATTACAAAAATTCAAATGCGTTTCTAGTTTCTATAGTAATTTTTATATTTCCTCGAAATTTCAGTTGATTGTTACGATTATTCTTAGAAATATAAATACTGTTGATGCGCACATTACATTGAATAAAAATTTAAAAATAATTGAATTTTAGTGTCGACTATTACAAGTTTGAATTTTTGTGTTGAATATTAAAAGTTAAATATTAATAATAAAATAATTAATACAAGTTAATTTTACAAGTTTAGTTGAATATTTATATTCTAATTATTAGAATATAATTTGGTACATTAAAGTCAAATTCAAAAGGTAAGCTAAAATATAGCAATAATAGATAGAAGTTTAATATTTTTTTAGTGTTTTATTAAAAAATTTAATTTAGTTTACGCCATGTCAAAGAAACGATGTTGGAATGACGATTATGTTCGTTATGGTTTTACATTTACAACGGAGAAGGATGGAACGCAGCGACCACAATGTATTCTGTGCTGCAATAAATTTTCAAACGCCAATCTCAAGCCGTCGAAACTAAATGAGCATTTTACCAAACAGCATGGTGGTGTAGATGCTGGCTATGATTTTGAAAGTTTGAAATCTAAACGAGTTCGATTTGATAAAAGTGGAACTATCACAACTTTTGGATTTATATCACACGAAAAGCCGCTGTTGCAAGCGTCTTATCAAGTTGCATATATCTGTGCCAAGAAGAAGAAACCACATACAATAGCTGAAGAACTTGTAAAGCCTTGTGCATTAGAAATGGCTAAAATAGTGTTGGGTACTGAAGCACAACAAAAGCTTCAACAAATTCCTTTGTCAAATGACGTAATCCGTACTAGAATTTCTGATATAAGTAAAGACATCTTACAACAAGTAATTGAAGATATTAAAGCTAGTAATGTCCCAGTGGGTATTCAATTGGATGAATCTACAGATGTTGAAAATTGTTCTCAGCTGATGGTGTTTGTACGATATGTAAAAGAAAAAGAAATTGTTGAAGAATTTTTGTTTTGTGAACCATTAGAATTGACTACAAAAGGAATTGATATATTTAATAAAGTCAAAGACTTTTTATTACAATATGAGATACCGATGAACAAAATAGGATCAATTTGTACTGATGGAGCTCCTTCCATGTTAGGCAAAAATTCTGGATTTGTAGCGTATGTAAAAAAGGAAGTGCCTCACGTTACAATTACCCATTGTATTTTACATAGACATGCGCTAGCTACAAAGACATTGCCTGAAAAATTAAAGAAAACATTAATCACTTCAGTCAAAGTTGTAAATTTTATCAGAGGTCGAGCTTTAAATCATCGTCTCTTCCGTGCTTTATGCGAAGAACTTGGTGCCGAGCATACTGTCCTTTTATTTCACACAGAAGTAAGATGGCTATCGCGTGGACGTATGCTAAATCGTGTGTACGAATTGCGAAGTGAAATAATGCAGTTTCTTAATAATCAAGGCAGTAGTTTAGCTGATGAATTCAGCAATAGAGATGCTATAATTCAGCTAGCGTATTTGGCAGACATATTCACGCACCTTAATGAATTAAATATTTCAATCCAAGGATTTGGAGTGAACACTATAACAGCGAAAGAGAAGTTGACTGCGTTTAGTCGAAAACTTTCAATTTGGATTAACCGTGTTGACAAGAAAAATTATGCTAACTTCTCTTTGCTTGAAGAAGTTCTTGTTTCAGATGATGAAAGAAACAATATTACCACCGAAATTAAAGATCATTTGCAAAAGTTGAGCGAATCTTTTGAGGGATATTTTGCTACTGGAGATATAGATATATCAGAAAAATGGATATTAGATCCATTTATTTATAATCTGGACTCAATGGATGACAGTAATTTATTGAAAGATGACCTTGTTGAACTACGGACAAATGGACATAATCAAATGGAATTTGAAGCAGAGAATTTGGAAAATTTCTGGTGTGCTCAAGTAATGTCATATCCACGATTAGCTAAAATAGCGCTTCAGCATCTTGTTCCATTTGCCACAACATATTTGTGTGAGATGGGATTCTCGTCACTTGTGCATATAAAAACAAAAGCTAGAAATAGACTTAATGCTAGTAATGATATGCGTGTAGCTATTTCAAAAAAGATCCCCCGGTTTTCAAAAATAATTGAGGAAAAGCAACAACAAAAAAGCCATTAATAAAAACTTTGATAATTTATAATTGATTATTTCAGCTAACAATTAAAATTTATAAAAAATTTGTTACGCACATAAAATTAATAAAAAATATGTTTTGCATAATGTTTGTTTTTTAATTTATATAACTCAATAATTTCTAATAAGGGGTGCGAGAATATTGTTTGAAAATTTTAGGGGTGCCGGTAGCTAAAAAGGTTAAGAACCACTGATCTAGACAATATATAAAGTTTATACGAAATTATTTCTGCATAGAATAAAAAATGCAAATTGAAAATCTAGGCCTAAATATACAGAATTATGGCAGGATGCATTTAAAAATATTATAATATTAAGAAGTCTTACTTATACTTTTTTAATATGTACAATGAAAATTAATTTGTAATTTTTTAATATTAATGATAAAATACCTTTAAAAATCGGCCATCGTTATGGTATTTAATAATGTTATACATAACATATACATATACATAACATTAATTTTACATATCGGTATCACATATTGATGTTATACTGTTCGAGGAGCCTAAATACTGATTCAAAATTTTTCTCGAACTCGTAAGAATTCTGTCCCTCCCCACGAAATGAGGTTTTTAAATCATTATTTCAATTTTCATACCCGGTATACATGTAAATGTACAAGGGTATATTAAGTTTAGTGACGACTTTGTAGCGCTTGAAAATATTGATCGCAGCCATAAATGCTTTGTATAGGTGTTCATAAAATGGACTAATTCGGCCATTTACGCATGTCCTCAAAAAAGAAAAAAATTTAACGAGCTGAAATTCTGTATGTGTGTTATAAAGCAAAAAAAATAGGGTCAAGTTCCTAAATGGGAAAAATCGGACCATGCTTGGACAAATGGGCTAAATTGCCCATCTTTCATACCATAAAAAATAGAACAAAAATGTACAGACAAAAAATGTTTCTTTTTTAAAAGTAAACAACTTTTATTATAAACTTTTTACATAAATTCAGGATATACCGGGTATTTAAGCAATTAACTCTTATTATTTACTGTTAATTTCTCTTGTTTTAAATAAAATTTTAGAATACTTTGTTAAATAAACAAAATTTCCAAACTTGCTTTTTGTACGTTCACTATTCGAGGTTGCGTGCACAAAAATTTGGGTAATGAATTTTTTAATTTGTAACCTCTAGAAGAACCATCAAAGTGTACGAAAATGACTGCTACCAGTTGCGAGTGTGATCATCTTTTATCCCCGCAATCCTTCTTTTGCTGCGGAGTGCGGAAACGGCGTTCACCCGATTGCCTTAATTTTTACATACACTCACTGTAACTGTTGTTGAAAGTTCTCAAATGAATTTCAGGTGACGTATGTGAAATTTGGTAGGTATAATTTTCATGATAAAATGAAAAGATTCATTCCATTTGGGATTTAAACTGTCGTAAAAGAGAGTTTAATTTAAATTCAACTACGGTCAGTTTCTGCTCTACATTTAAGTGTGGTCATTGTTGTTGATCTTTTGATGTGAAAACACCTATAGCGACACCATACAAGAATGATTTTATATGGGGAGTGAAATGAAATTTCAAATTAGACTGTCACCTTTATTGTAACGATCGGCTATGTGACACTTGACAATCATCGGCATTCGTGTGTTAAATTTAACATTGTACACTCCCGTTCAATAAAATTGAACAGACCTGAAATGTTAATTTTCTTACATTTCATAAAACTACTCATTTTTGTGACTCTTTGTATAATTATTCATTTATAAACAAAGATAAGTAGTATATATTTTAAGTGTGAAAAAAAATGGAAGTATAGTAAACAACATTTACTACAAGAATCATCAAAATTGTGAGAGACTGATTCTGTTCAGATCTATTCAGTTTTATTGAACGGGAGTATATATTAATATTCATTGATTCCCGGACTCAAAACTTTTTTATTAATGTTCAAGCTTAATTATTTCCTTATAATTATTAAATTAAACAAATTTTTGTAAAAAAATTTTGATCAAAGTGAAATGATAATAACAAATTCTTATATTTTTTCTGAAGAAGAAACTGTGATTTCGAAACTATAAGAACAAATGAAAATGTATGAACATTTCAAATATTTGTTTAATTTAACAATTATAATGTATTTTGGGTAACTAACGATACATTAAATACAAAACAAATGATATCCTTCAAAATAAGTAAAAAACAAATTAATAAATACTATAGTACCTAATTAACTAAATAAATAGCACATTACTAAAGCCGATGAAAACTTGTTATAAATCAAAACAGATTGCTTCCTCCTCAAAAGTTAATTAATATTACTATCAAATTTTTGTACCATCCTGGAATTCAGAAAATCATAAATAGATGTAGGCGCTAATATTTTCTGTTCAAGATAATAATCAAATAATCAGTGGCGGCGCTAAGATATATTTTAACTTCCAAACAAAATGTTACAATCTTAATGTAAGAAAATTTTATTTAATAATATCTATTAAAATTGGGCCGCCAAATCTAGAAAGGGATATAATCTATTTGTATTAAGACATTTTCGTAAACGAATATATATGTGTTTATAAAACGCAATACTTAGGTATATAAAAAATTATTTAATAAGGTGGTATATTTATGAAGGACATATTCAAAGATGCAATACATTATTTTTGTCTTTATTTTAGATTATATAATAGACTGTTATTTGTCAGTGTCAATTAACACAATATTCATATCAAAATGTCAATTAAATGTAGGCGTTAATTTTTAAATATCATTTATAGAATTAATACATATATTTGAATGAACAATTGGCCAAAAAATGTTCTATCAAAGAAATGGTTCCCATTCACATTCACTCAACAACACTGAGTTGTTGTTTGATAAAATACATATTTGTATTTACGCCTTATCTAAATTATAAGGTTATGTTATAATACGTGTAGGTTAGGTACTGTAAATATGTTAAATCTATCCGTATTAATTTCTATTATAAGAATTGTATTTTCTTAATTATTTAATCAAAGGTTAATGACCGTAAATTAAACACGAAGTATCCAATAAAATGCATATACAATAAAGGTATTGTTATGAAGTATTTCTTCTTTTGCATTGTTAGTTTTTGGATAGTTTAAAACATCTATGACGTCAGCGATGTTTTATGCATTTCTTTTCATTGGGTCACATTGGAAATATTTAATTATTAACGGAATTTTTATTCACACGTTAGCGTGTAAATCGTGTTCGATTAACGTAAATTATGTAATTTACAAGTTAATCGACATCGACCGTTTTAGTGTAAATTACATGAAACTGTAACTGCAACTGTGTAAATTATGGTGGCCGCAGTGCGTCTTAGTCCATGATGAGGCTATATTCAGCCTTAGAGCTGCGCTTTAAGCCAGCTGCGCCGACTCATTTCTCTCCAAAGAGATCAATCGACAGTAGAAGCAGAACAACCTCCTAAGCTGTCTAGGTGATTGCCCGCAAGCGCCCTGTAATTAAGATGAATGCCAATCCTTGGAATTTATAGTAAGTTCAAACCTAAATGAGACAGTCGCAGAAACACATTTTTTTTGGACCTAGTCTATATGATATTTAAGGTGAAGTAGTATATCATTATCATTCTACACTTCTGTGTGTTAACAACTAATCCAGTGAATCTCAAACAGTTTCGTGTGTGTGGTATTTTGGAAGTTTTTATATTTTTTTAAATATTTAAATACAATGGAATGTACGGCATCTACTTCTTTTGAAGAATCGAATCAAAATATTGAAGAGAGTGTAAGTTTTTTAAATATGTAAATTATATTAAAATTATTAATACTTAAGGCTCATTTCTTATCGGTATTTCAATATCTGCAAATTGGCAAATTTTTTATCCTAAATTACATATTAAAGAATAAATAATACATATTAAAGAATATTAACTTTGCGATGTTATACCCAAAATAAATGGAGCAGCATTCTGCATTATAATTCTCACCTTGTTTGAATTTTATACATTTAATGTTTTTATTATTATTTATATTTCAATTTTTTTATTCTTTATTTGTAGGTGCGTGTTCATACCCCTAGGAAACAATTACATAGCCAAACAAAAGAAATAATTGATTGATTGTAGAGAGCTTTAATTTGTGGAAGTCCATAATGATCGGTTTTTGTTGAGGGTAAAATTAATTACTTTTACAACATTTATTTTTGCAAATCCACGTTTTTATTTAATAAGATTGTTGACATGTTTCGGGTTTTATCCCATTGTCGAAACTGTGAGAGTACCGTTACAGGTGGCTCTTATTTATACAAAAAATTTTTTTAAAAAATTTTTGAAAAACAATCATAAAAACACGTCATATAAGATAAAAATCAAAAACAATTAGATAACACCTAGCAAGTTATAACAATAAAAATAAAAATATTCAATAAAAGTGTATTTTGACGCTGCAAAATACACCTCCACTAAATAAGTCAAAAAATAAAAAATAAAAACACATAAGTATTAATAAAGAAAATATTGATAAAGAATTCCTAGAATTTTATAAAAATAAATACCAATTTAAAAAATATTTTGGTAAACATAGAATTAAAACAATGGAATTTAGATTAAGGAGAATAGTTTTGATGGGAAACAATCGATTTGTTCATTCAATAGGGTGCCGGGTCCCTTTTTGTGTTTATGGATCTCAAGTCCTTCCAACACATCCAGTCTATGTCCTTTCTTCGCTATGTGGAGTACCTCCAGTTTGGTGTTTGGCTTGTGATTGTTCTCTATCAAGTGGTTGGCAAAGGCCGAATCCGTTCTATTCAACCTGAAAGAACGTAGATGTTCAGATTTTCGGATCTCAAACGATCGACCGGTTTGTCCAACATAGCTTGAAGTACATTGGGCACAAGAAAGCTTGTAAACACCTGATTTGTGTTTATTGTCGATCTTGTCCTTATTGTTGAGAAGGAGGTTGCCCAGTTTTAATGAAGGTTTAAAGGCGGTGTTTATGCCTTGATTTTTTAGAATACTGGAAACCCTCTCGGATGACTCACCAAAGTATGTGATAACTTTGAAATTTTCTTTGGTCACGTGTTTGGATTCTGGAACTAACGTATTTAAAGTTATTGTTCGCCTTCTTTTACGTAACAAACGGTCCACCATGTCCGGGTCATAACCATTATTAGAAGCTATGGTTCTTATTGTGCTAATTTCATTCGTAAAATTCGATTCAGATAAAGGTATTTTTAAGGCCCTGTTTACCATTGACTGGTAAGCTGCCAATTTGTGGTTAATGGGGTGGACCGAACTTGCATGGATCGTTGTGTCTGCAAAAGTAGGCTTACGAAAGATGTTGTATTCCAGTTTGTTATTAGTTTTTTTGATGTTCAAATCCAGAAAATTTAATTGGTTATCACATTCAATTTCCAAGGTGAATTGGATTTTCTTATTTAACGTGTTTGTAGTATCCAAGAAGGTCTCCAATTGTCTTTGTGTACCATCAAAGCATATGATGATGTCATCCACATAGCGATACCAAAACTTGATCTGATGGGTGGCTTTTTGAGAAGCCAGTATTTTCTTTTCGAAAACGTCCATGTACAACTCAGCAAGAAATGGACTGAGTGGGGAACCCATAGCAAGGCCAGATGTTTGTTTGTATATCTTTTTGTTGAATGAGAAGTAATTTTGTTTCAAAATAATTCTTAGTATGTTTACTAGTTCCGAAATTATTAAGGGATTAACATTTTTTTGTTCCAATCTCTCTTCAACAATTGATACACATTCATTAGCTGGTATGTTTCCGTACATATTTGTTACGTCGAGTGACGCTAGCTTGTATCCGTTATTGAAATTGAACTCTTCGAGTCTCCCAATCAGGTCTAACGAATCTTTTAGGATGTGGTCGTTTGTTAGATTTATTTTGTTTCTTAAAAACACATTTAAAAATTTAGATATTTTGTAATTCGGAGAGTCAATGTATGAAACCACAGGTCTTATTGGTAAGTTTTCTTTATGTATTTTGATGAGCCCATAAAGTATAGGTGGTCTTGGGTTCATTTCTACCATGTTATGTTTCTCCGAATTACTCAAAACAGCGTTCGAATTTTTAATGAAATTTTTAAGCTCTTGTTGGAATTTATTTGTCGGATCTTTTGATAATCTTTGTATCTTTTCTTTTTGAAAGAAGTCTCCAACCTTATTAATATATTCCTGTTTTTTCATTACTACTATGGAATTGCCTTTATCTGCTTTGGTGACCGTTAATTGGTGTTCTTCAACCTTTTTGTTGATTTGTTTAATTGTATTGGTGTCCGTTGTGTTGTTGTAAATTGGTATGTTAGTTAGCGATTTTTTTACTAATTCTACAGTCAAAGAGTCTGTGTGGTTTTTGAGTGCCACTTCGGAATCCACAATTAAATTTTCAACTTGATTATTGAATTTTATTTTTGGTGTGTACTTGGTTCCTTTGTTAAGTAAATCCAATTCCTTATTATTGAAGACAACATCCGTTAGTAAAATAGTTCGTTTCCCGAAAACAATGTTATTTTTGGGTTGTTGTCTTTGTGTTGGACGATTGAGATCACAAAGTTTTTCTAGTTTTTTCTTTTGTGTTAAGTATTTCAAACGGATTTTAGGATTAACCTCTTGGTGTATTTGAGAGACTAATTGGTCAAATTCCATAGGGTGTAATTTAAAACTCAACTCGCTGTGTAAAACTTTTAAATAAATAAAAATATTGTTTCGTTTAATGAACCATGAGCGAGATTCTTCTTTAATCCAGACTAATTTTGCAGCGTTTATGGCCTTTGTCGATGCTATGCTATTTGTTCTCGATTTCAATTGTACATATTTTGGAACAACTTTTCTTCTTAAGCATTCCTGGTTGAACCATATGTTCTGGGAACATTTACGTGATTTTAGTTTCAGCCTGTAGTATATTCTTTTTTGCTCTGATAAACTTGCTTGTTTTATATGATTGATTGTAGAGAGCTTTAATTTGTGGAAGTCCATAATGATCGGTTTTTGTTGAGGGTAAAATTAATTACTTTTACAACATTTATTTTTGCAAATCCACGTTTTTATTTAATAAGATTGTTGACATGTTTCGGGTTTTATCCCATTGTCGAAACTGTGAGAGTACCGTTACAGGTGGCTCTTATTTATACAAAAAATTTTTTTAAAAAATTTTTGAAAAACAATCATAAAAACACGTCATATAAGATAAAAATCAAAAACAATTAGATAACACCTAGCAAGTTATAACAATAAAAATAAAAATATTCAATAAAAGTGTATTTTGACGCTGCAAAATACACCTCCACTAAATAAGTCAAAAAATAAAAAATAAAAACACATAAGTATTAATAAAGAAAATATTGATAAAGAATTCCTAGAATTTTATAAAAATAAATACCAATTTAAAAAATATTTTGGTAAACATAGAATTAAAACAATGGAATTTAGATTAAGGAGAATAGTTGGTGAGTCATCCGAGAGGGTTTCCAGTATTCTAAAAAATCAAGGCATAAACACCGCCTTTAAACCTTCATTAAAACTGGGCAACCTCCTTCTCAACAATAAGGACAAGATCGACAATAAACACAAATCAGGTGTTTACAAGCTTTCTTGTGCCCAATGTACTTCAAGCTATGTTGGACAAACCGGTCGATCGTTTGAGATCCGAAAATCTGAACATCTACGTTCTTTCAGGTTGAATAGAACGGATTCGGCCTTTGCCAACCACTTGATAGAGAACAATCACAAGCCAAACACCAAACTGGAGGTACTCCACATAGCGAAGAAAGGACATAGACTGGATGTGTTGGAAGGACTTGAGATCCATAAACACAAAAAGGGACCCGGCACCCTATTGAATGAACAAATCGATTGTTTCCCATCAAAACTATTCTCCTTAATCTAAATTCCATTGTTTTAATTCTATGTTTACCAAAATATTTTTTAAATTGGTATTTATTTTTATAAAATTCTAGGAATTCTTTATCAATATTTTCTTTATTAATACTTATGTGTTTTTATTTTTTATTTTTTGACTTATTTAGTGGAGGTGTATTTTGCAGCGTCAAAATACACTTTTATTGAATATTTTTATTTTTATTGTTATAACTTGCTAGGTGTTATCTAATTGTTTTTGATTTTTATCTTATATGACGTGTTTTTATGATTGTTTTTCAAAAATTTTTTAAAAAAATTTTTTGTATAAATAAGAGCCACCTGTAACGGTACTCTCACAGTTTCGACAATGGGATAAAACCCGAAACATGTCAACAATCTTATTAAATAAAAACGTGGATTTGCAAAAATAAATGTTGTAAAAGTAATTAATTTTACCCTCAACAAAAACCGATCATTATGGACTTCCACAAATTAAAGCTCTCTACAATCAATCATATAAAACAAGCAAGTTTATCAGAGCAAAAAAGAATATACTACAGGCTGAAACTAAAATCACGTAAATGTTCCCAGAACATATGGTTCAACCAGGAATGCTTAAGAAGAAAAGTTGTTCCAAAATATGTACAATTGAAATCGAGAACAAATAGCATAGCATCGACAAAGGCCATAAACGCTGCAAAATTAGTCTGGATTAAAGAAGAATCTCGCTCATGGTTCATTAAACGAAACAATATTTTTATTTATTTAAAAGTTTTACACAGCGAGTTGAGTTTTAAATTACACCCTATGGAATTTGACCAATTAGTCTCTCAAATACACCAAGAGGTTAATCCTAAAATCCGTTTGAAATACTTAACACAAAAGAAAAAACTAGAAAAACTTTGTGATCTCAATCGTCCAACACAAAGACAACAACCCAAAAATAACATTGTTTTCGGGAAACGAACTATTTTACTAACGGATGTTGTCTTCAATAATAAGGAATTGGATTTACTTAACAAAGGAACCAAGTACACACCAAAAATAAAATTCAATAATCAAGTTGAAAATTTAATTGTGGATTCCGAAGTGGCACTCAAAAACCACACAGACTCTTTGACTGTAGAATTAGTAAAAAAATCGCTAACTAACATACCAATTTACAACAACACAACGGACACCAATACAATTAAACAAATCAACAAAAAGGTTGAAGAACACCAATTAACGGTCACCAAAGCAGATAAAGGCAATTCCATAGTAGTAATGAAAAAACAGGAATATATTAATAAGGTTGGAGACTTCTTTCAAAAAGAAAAGATACAAAGATTATCAAAAGATCCGACAAATAAATTCCAACAAGAGCTTAAAAATTTCATTAAAAATTCGAACGCTGTTTTGAGTAATTCGGAGAAACATAACATGGTAGAAATGAACCCAAGACCACCTATACTTTATGGGCTCATCAAAATACATAAAGAAAACTTACCAATAAGACCTGTGGTTTCATACATTGACTCTCCGAATTACAAAATATCTAAATTTTTAAATGTGTTTTTAAGAAACAAAATAAATCTAACAAACGACCACATCCTAAAAGATTCGTTAGACCTGATTGGGAGACTCGAAGAGTTCAATTTCAATAACGGATACAAGCTAGCGTCACTCGACGTAACAAATATGTACGGAAACATACCAGCTAATGAATGTGTATCAATTGTTGAAGAGAGATTGGAACAAAAAAATGTTAATCCCTTAATAATTTCGGAACTAGTAAACATACTAAGAATTATTTTGAAACAAAATTACTTCTCATTCAACAAAAAGATATACAAACAAACATCTGGCCTTGCTATGGGTTCCCCACTCAGTCCATTTCTTGCTGAGTTGTACATGGACGTTTTCGAAAAGAAAATACTGGCTTCTCAAAAAGCCACCCATCAGATCAAGTTTTGGTATCGCTATGTGGATGACATCATCATATGCTTTGATGGTACACAAAGACAATTGGAGACCTTCTTGGATACTACAAACACGTTAAATAAGAAAATCCAATTCACCTTGGAAATTGAATGTGATAACCAATTAAATTTTCTGGATTTGAACATCAAAAAAACTAATAACAAACTGGAATACAACATCTTTCGTAAGCCTACTTTTGCAGACACAACGATCCATGCAAGTTCGGTCCACCCCATTAACCACAAATTGGCAGCTTACCAGTCAATGGTAAACAGGGCCTTAAAAATACCTTTATCTGAATCGAATTTTACGAATGAAATTAGCACAATAAGAACCATAGCTTCTAATAATGGTTATGACCCGGACATGGTGGACCGTTTGTTACGTAAAAGAAGGCGAACAATAACTTTAAATACGTTAGTTCCAGAATCCAAACACGTGACCAAAGAAAATTTCAAAGTTATCACATACTTTGGTGAGTCATCCGAGAGGGTTTCCAGTATTCTAAAAAATCAAGGCATAAACACCGCCTTTAAACCTTCATTAAAACTGGGCAACCTCCTTCTCAACAATAAGGACAAGATCGACAATAAACACAAATCAGGTGTTTACAAGCTTTCTTGTGCCCAATGTACTTCAAGCTATGTTGGACAAACCGGTCGATCGTTTGAGATCCGAAAATCTGAACATCTACGTTCTTTCAGGTTGAATAGAACGGATTCGGCCTTTGCCAACCACTTGATAGAGAACAATCACAAGCCAAACACCAAACTGGAGGTACTCCACATAGCGAAGAAAGGACATAGACTGGATGTGTTGGAAGGACTTGAGATCCATAAACACAAAAAGGGACCCGGCACCCTATTGAATGAACAAATCGATTGTTTCCCATCAAAACTATTCTCCTTAATCTAAATTCCATTGTTTTAATTCTATGTTTACCAAAATATTTTTTAAATTGGTATTTATTTTTATAAAATTCTAGGAATTCTTTATCAATATTTTCTTTATTAATACTTATGTGTTTTTATTTTTTATTTTTTGACTTATTTAGTGGAGGTGTATTTTGCAGCGTCAAAATACACTTTTATTGAATATTTTTATTTTTATTGTTATAACTTGCTAGGTGTTATCTAATTGTTTTTGATTTTTATCTTATATGACGTGTTTTTATGATTGTTTTTCAAAAATTTTTTAAAAAAATTTTTTGTATAAATAAGAGCCACCTGTAACGGTACTCTCACAGTTTCGACAATGGGATAAAACCCGAAACATGTCAACAATCTTATTAAATAAAAACGTGGATTTGCAAAAATAAATGTTGTAAAAGTAATTAATTTTACCCTCAACAAAAACCGATCAAAAGAAATAATATATAAAGTGTATAGTTTCTTTAAAAAAGAGGCTGATGAAAAACCAGAACTTCATAATTTTTTAAAACGAACAATCGACGCTGTAGGTTTTCGAAACCGACCGTTTGTCGTGTAATCCGTGAAATGAAGAAAACTGGTCATGTATCTTCACCCAAGAGGAAAATAACACCTGACAAACCGAAAACCAATGTCGACGGTTTTTCCCAGGAGGTAATTCGGCGTACCATCCATAATTTTAATAATACAGAGGGTTGTCGGCCAACAATAAAAACCGTCTTCGAAAAATTGAAAGAAGACATTGAGTTTAAGGGAAAACTAAGCTCGTTTAGATCAATTATTAAAAGAATGGGGTTTAAATGGCGCAAAACATCTGATAACAGATGTCTTCTTCTTGAAAAAGAAGATATAAGAAGAAAGCGGGTACAATTTTTAAGGAAGATAACTTCCTATCGACAACAAGGACGCCCAATTGTGTATATTGATGAATTGATAATTATCAAATAAAATTTAATGAATTTAATGAATGTTTGAAAAATTCAAACATTTGTTTTTACTTATACTCCGCTTCAAAAAAAAAAAATTATTTTTCTTTAATTCAGGCTAATTCGGCTTTATTCAATAAAAATCGCCTAACCAAAATTATTCTTTAATAAATTTTAATTATTTTATTAAGAATTTTTTAATCCTGTTATAATAATAATATTTTTAATCCTGTCATATAATATAATATAATAGAATTATATTTCCTTGTTACAAAAACATGGGCAGACCTCAGGTCAATAAGCAACCATATGTTTCGGTTTTATGTTTTATTACAAGTAATTAAAATTCTATTATATTACAACAGGATTAACAAATTCTTAATAAAAGAATTGAAATTTATCAAAGAATAATTTTGGCTAGCCGATTTTTATTTAATATAGCCGACAATCATAATGGGTTAAAGCCCGGTAAATTATGATAATAATTTAAAGGTAATGTAATAGAATTTTAAGTACTTGTACTTTGACGTAGGCCTGAGGTCTGCACAGTTATAGTATTAATTTAATTGCTTGTTCAAAAACATTTTATTTAATAACAAATCCGAAAATTTTATTGAATATCAATTCTATAATTTATTTTCATACTATTTACATCATTGATTCACTTGCATTTTGTTTGATGTCCACTGGTATATAAATAAATATAATCTTTTATTGATAATAGCCATCTCGTTCTTACTATGATGGTTGCATATGTGAATATCTTTGTCGATGGCCATAGCCAATAGAAATAAAATATAAGATAAGTTTATTATAATGCCATTTCTTTTTATATAATTGATAAAGTGTATCTTTTCCCTTTATTGAATTATTATATTAAATTCCCCTTTTTCATATATTAAATAGCATTAGTGTATTTTTACCCATTCCAATTTTTTATTTCTGCGCAAGAGGGGAATGGTGTCTCATTTAAGTTTGAACTTACTATACCTAATTCTTTTAGGTGAATATCTTTTTTCAGGGTTGACCACCATATGAGTTATCATAAAAGAAGATTGGTTTGACGGCCGTGGTGAAAAGCCACTTTGAGTTGTAGCCTCCATCTTTTGCCAAAGGCTTTTTTGCTGGAGTACAAGGCCACCGCTTGTTTTCGGGCTCTTTCAAGCTGACGATCTAGAGTAATTAGTAGATACTCTGTCCGATAGACCTAAATCGACACCTTCTCACCTCAGAAGATTAAAGTGAAGAATTTTGTACTTTTTTGTAAAAAGAACTAAATCAGTTTTGTCTGGGTGCACCCCAAGATCGCAGTCGGTGCATCAGCGAGTTAGTCCATTTAGGGCGACTTGCATAAGTTCCGACAATGTTCCCAGGAACTTCCGAAACAGTTATCGCTACATCATCTGCAGAAGCACAAACATTGCAACCAGAGCTCTTCAGTTTGAGAAGAAGCCCGTTTAGAGATATGTTCCACGAGAGGGGTGATAGATATTTTCCTTCAAAGCTGATTATAGGCGCTTTCTATGTCAAGAAAGGCTGACAAAGTGTATTTCTTGAATGTTAAGAAGTGTTCTTCTAGGGCTTTCTCAACGGAATTGCCCTTACAGTACGTATGTGCAGAGCCGGATATTCTCCTTGTTCTGAAGAAGAAGTGTCTGGAGGAGATGATGATAGGTATAAAAACTCTAAAACTTCCTTGGGTATAAAAACATCCTTGACCTTTCTTCATCTTTTGGAAATGTGGGTCTGATCTACGCAGGTCCTGTAGATAACTTCTAGCCAGGTTATCATACTTCTAGAGGTTGCCTGCATTCCAGGGATGTTTAAATCCTAGAATAGCCCAGGTACATTTCTCTCTACTGATTACCGCCTGAGCAAATTAATAGAAGACAACCGGCGCTCCTAGTCTCAATATTCCCTTTACTCTTGACCAAGGAATAGGGTGTTGACTAGTACTTCCAGAGTTCTCAAAATTGAGCTGGCCCAGTTTCCATGTCCCTCTTCGTAACCCGATATGGCTGGACGCGTTGATATAATTTTCCTAAGCGCCTACCTCCTGAGGATTCTACAATTTTCTCGCAGTAATTGACCCAGGGAGTCTTCTTTACCAGTTTCAGTCGTTGTTTTAGGTGTTAAAGATGGCCTTAGAAGCATCCCACTCGTTGGTTCTCTTTCGCTTTCCTGAGTTTACAAATCTCGGATGTCCACCATAGTGGTTTGGGTTTTCTCTTTGATGTTTTGGTAAGCATCTTAACCAGCTGGCTCTGCTCTTCTCTTGAAATGGGAATGTCTGGTGCTCCGGTAGCAATCGTTCAAAGATGGACGTGCACACAGCCCAGCCTGTTTTACAACTCTTGGGGTAAGAGATTTCATTCTGCTCTAATCATACCGGCTGGTTGTTCATTGACCAGAGTGATGTCTAGAAATTCTCGCCTAACTGACGTTATAAAAGTAGGTGGTTACCTACTATTACAGACCTGAAAACTGTTATTCAAGATATATTAAAAGAGTAACTCACCTGGTTCATTGGTGCTCGTACTTCCTCATATTGTCTGATGGACGTTGGCATCAGATCCAATGATGATTGCCATTCGTTTTTTCTGCGCTTCTGCTACGGCTACTCGTATTCATCTCGGTGGAGAAACTTCGTTGTGGTCGTAAGCCAAGTATGAGGACAGCAGCCATTTAGTCTGAGCTCCCAACTCCACTGCCACACTCATGGGTATCGATCACTGTCAACACGAAGGAATTGTTTCCTTGACTGATAAGAATACATTCTCAAGGCTTTCCTTTACCTTGGATATACATAGATGGTATTGTAACCGTTAATGTTTAGCCCACAAACCCGGTCTCGATAGTCACCTCCGTTAGTATAACATAGCCGATTAACGAAGGCATAAAGAGAGGATGCGTCTAAACACCAGTGTAGTACGCCCAAAAAAATAGCCCTCCCAAGTATATGAATAAATGCAGATTCAGACCGAACCATGCAGGCCAGAGTTCAAGGTGAAATTACAATTATTGATACCATCCCTTTGTAATAATTTTTCTTAAAGGCAAGAATTTCTCGTTATTGAGTCAATCTTCGATACAACTCAAGCGAAGAAAATAAAAATAAAATGAGTACGAATACCAAAATTTAAAAAAATTGTGTGTGTTTGGATACCACACGATTGAAGTTAAAACTTTTATGAAGAATGTAAGAGATGCCAGGTAATAAATTAATATTAAATAGGGATTATTAACTTTGACTCAAATATTTATATTAAGCAGCATCCGTTATCTGTTTAATGATTTTATCATTATTCCAATGATAAAATCATTATTATACAACGTGCATATTTAAAACTATATGAAATAAGGCTGCAAAGTTTGCCATCAGCATCTTAGCTACAAACCGTATTAAAATCATTCAGTGAGCACTTTTTAAATATACAATTTATCATAATATTTCCGTCCACATATTACGTCATTTTTAATGACGATAATCTTTAAAAATACTTGAAGAATGTCCCATGTCACAATTATGCATATTTTCGTAAAAACTACCGCACAGCGCGTAATATTTATTTATGCAACAGTTAAATTTCAAATTTTGCCTAATTCCTAGAACAATTATTAGCAACGAGTAGCATATCTTTGACTCCATATCCCGGAGATAATTACGATTAGCTAATTCATACTGATGATGACTACTTTGTAGTCGAAATACGTATTTATAAAATACAAATAATTGTTCTAGGAGGCAAAAATTGAAATTTAATTTCAAAAAACCAAGAATTCTCTTTAATTATTTTAATAATCTTTATATGTATCACTTAGGGGCCATCCATAAATTACGTAACGCTATTTTCTATTATTTTTAACACCTCCCTCCCCTATGTAACATTAGATAACATTTTCGCCCCCCCCCCCCATATACCATAATGTAACAAAATATATCTGGATAACTAGGACGATTTTCAAAATAAGAACGGATAAAAATAAGGCTTGAGTATACTTGAGTATATTGTTTCTTGTTTACTAGATAGCAACAAGTTAAAATTTACTTTGTGTTACGTGACATTTTTTTGACCAACACCCTACCCTCTGTTACGTATCGTAACAAATAACACTAACTATTAATTTATGGATGGTCCCTTATCTATGTATCGAATGAGCGTTTCTCTTCCGAGTGTGACGAAATTAAATTAAATCTGTCGGTGTACAATTTCATAGAAAGCTGACTTTGATAGAAAGCTGACTGATAATAGTAGACCCAACACATGCACAACTATTACGAAGTTGATGGAAATTGAATTAAAAAATTAGCATTACTCTGTTTAAATTATTTTTCGTTATTATTGTTTGTTACTTGAAAATTTGTTTGTAATTTCAAGAATAACTAAAACGTGATTTCAATTATTATTTAAAAAAAATAATAATTGAAAATTGTTTTTAACAGGTCAAAACTGTTTTGAGTCGAATTTTGAATTTCTAATAAAAATTGTATGTTTTTCGTTGTCCAAAACTTTTGTCGTAAAGCTCCCCGATAATCTCCATTCACCTAATTATATTCGGGCCGGCACTATAAAATGCTATACAAATTATTAAGGTTATATGAATAAAAAGCAAAATTATTTTCTTTATTTTATTTGTATATATTTTTTCATCATGAGTGATAATTTTTTTACAGCTGTATTTTCATTTTCAATAATTTTTTCTTTAATTATTTTTATTTATTTTATTTTTTTGTTATGTAAAGTCAGAGTTACACAGTAACGACTCAATTCTAGTTTTTCAACACTTAATAACTAAAAATTAGATCTCTAGCTCTACTAATGATTTCTTAGATTTTTCATTTTTATGTGTGTGCGGAAAATATATATAAATATTACATTAATGTATGCTGTAAAAAGGTAAGTTTTTTTTCATTTTCATATATTCACGTATCAATTTGTTTTGTTTTTTTTTTTGGTTTTTGTTTTATAATTTTTTATTTCATGTTAACAAAAAAAGTATTCACCATTCAAAAACTTAAAACTTCATAATAATAATTTAACAAATACATTTTTCACTTATTTTAGTTATTAAAACGTTGTGTGGCAGCAAATTGTTTTAAAAATTAATAATTATTACAAAATTATTTGAAATATTTTATCGAATTCAAGTTAACATAGGAACTTTAATTTATAAAAAGAGAAATTATGAGTACTGCGTGCAAGTACTATTAATGTAGATTTAATTTTCGTTGTGTATTTTATCTTATCTTTAATGGTAAAACCGTATAACGTACAAATCTTTACGAAGTTTGTTAATACAAATTTATTCTCAAGCAACGTTTGATTTAACATTTTACATTACGGTCTTTTTTATCATTTGATATTCTTAAAAATTTTTTAAAGCAATTAGATTTGACGTTTATTTATAAAAAAAATAAATATTTGACTATTTCAATTTATTTTTGTATTCGCATTTGATATTTAATTAAGTAGATAGGCAAGCTCTCAAACATATTTGCAATGTATGTTGCCTGTACATATGAATCTTTCATTTATTCTGTGAACGTTGCTTTATAAAATAATGCATACATACAAGTTAGATCATATTATATTATCTACGAAAATAACGCCGAAGGTATGATGGCAAGTTGGTAGCAAAAATGTTTTGGATCTGTCTGATATAAAAGGAGAAATAAGATGGCTCTACCAATATTTATTTAAGTGGTGTTCCGTGTTACACTAATTTCAATCGAAAGTCTAGTTTAAACAATTTTCTTTGTATTCGAAATTTTTTTATATTGTACACACTTTTCCAAACAATCAACTTTAAATATAACTTTTTTGTCTTGTCAAAGTTGTTTTTATCTTGAAAAATTTGCATTTAAGTTAGAATGGAAATAACATTTTTTAAATCTTACTTTCGATTAAAACAATGCAATAGTTTTGATATATAGTAACGTCATCAAAATAAATCTGATATTGTCATCTTATTTCCACCATCGACGTAAGACGACAAATGACTTCGGAATAATTTGTGTAGTTAAAATGAAATGATCTTATCCTGTATATACAATAAATTGGATAATTTTGTAATAATTTTTATAATTATTATTTTCGAAGTAATTAATAAAAAAAACCAATTAAATTATTTATTTACTTTTGTAATTAATTCGAATCAATTATATTTTTATTAAAGAGATCAATTCAGCCTTTATCAATAATAATAATAATTAATAGCAATAAATATACATTTAAACTATAAAAAATTTGAAATATATAGGCAAGATTATTTTAATCATTCATCATGGCAAGTTATGTTTTGTTTTTCATAAAAGTGGAGGTGGGTGTTTTTAATTTTCAAAGCCAATACTTTTAGGTGTGCTTTGTATTATTTTCGTGTTTTAAGTTTAATATTAGGTATTGTAATTGTAAATTTTTTAAATATAATTTCAAATCAAAAATACAATGCTTAAAATATAATTTTCACAATTTTCGAGACCTATAACATAAATTCATGTGGTTGTCAAGATTAATTTACAAAGGAGATTTTGTTATACGCACGGTATGTGGTTTAAAATTCTGTTTTAATAAGTTCGATTTTTTATGTTTTTTTGATTCTTTATAAAACTCGTTTAACTATATTGTTTGATATTTTATACGATATCGATACACCTTTAGTATTATTTTCCAATATAAAGAGTATTTTTTAAATTCAGCCATTAAAACAAATTTAATCATTTTATATAAATTTCAATGGCTCATTTTAAATAAAAATCCCTATATATTGCACAATATATAATGTAATAGAATTGTAAGTACATATTGCCTGGACTCCATTCAAAAGTAAACTTTTTTAATTTGGATTAGAATTGGGTACACGCATCTATTTTTTTTCTATAATAAAAAGTTGAATCATTTATGCATTTTACAACTGATATACTAAACAAATTTCTAAATAAATTATTTTTGACATAAAAAAATCTTTATTTTAAAGAATTTCGCTTAAAGGGTTTCACATAATCAATTAGACACGTGATGTTTGTGACGTACGTCAAGAATCGCTTGAAGGGTTTTACTAGACACGTGGCATTTGTAACGTAATCGGTTATAATATTTTTTTCTAGCAGGTAAAAATTACTACCAGTATCTTTTTGAGTACGAAAGACAAAGAGACTTTAATAATAATTATAACTTATTTTCGATCATGATGGAAAGAGATGTAGCAATCAAAATCTATAGTAAAATGAGTTAACGTTACTTTACTTATCCACTCTTATCGTGTTTTATAAGATACGTGATCGGGGATTGTTGAATTTCATAAATTTTAATAATTTTTAAGTAGTTAATTATTGGACAAATCCTTGACAATATTATCGGGACCGTGGATTACATATTAATTATTATATAATACTTAGAAGTAAATTTTCCAATATTTTTCACTAATGCGTGTACCTGTATTAGCGTTATTAGCGTTGTACCTGTATTAGACGATTAATTTAATTTTTGAATGTACACTCAAATGCAACATATTTGAAACAGTTAATCACATTCGAAGATAAATATTACTGAACATTATATAACATTAGATATAGAAAAACTTAAGAATGTTTAAACTGGTTCAAATTTTTTGCAGGGGATTGTATATATATATCATAGTATTAAATGAGTTTTCAAATTTGTTTTGGAACAAAGTTAACAGAATTCTTCATCTATAGAGTTGAACATTTTTAAGCATAGTATTTATGATTGTATGCATTAAATAATAATATTATTTACAAAAATAAGAATTTTTTCAAAAAATATAAAAATTGAAAATTTTTCTATTATAACAAAATTTAAAAACTTTATTCATGTCATATGTTAAATAAAAACGTTTCGTTTTCTAAATATATATTTGTATGAATACATATGCCTAATAAAAATACTTTTAGAAATTTTTTTTTCAATATTTTTTTTTTCTTATAGTTTTTCTTCATTAGAATATTTTAATACAATAATAATAATTAATAGACCTATTTTTTTATTTTCATCTTTTTTTCATCTTAAAAAATAAACAAATTTAAATTGTACTTAGGACGTGAATTTTACAAAACTAATATCACTATAGAATTGCAAAAATTTTTTTTTCTTTTTTTGTTAATTCAAATTACAACAGATAATATTAATCAATTAAATATATTATAAAATTACAATGTTTTTGTACTTGAAAATTATTTAAAAATAAAAAAAATTATATCAAAGTTTTAAAAAATATCATATAATTGTGAAACCAACGTAAAAAATTCATTGGTTGTTTTTTTTTTTTATATTTTCTAAAAATACGAATCAGACTTGAAGAATTTATATCAATAAATTTTTTTTAAATTAAAAAAAAAAATTTATTGAATATCCTCTTTTAATAAATAAACGCCATTTTGACCCAAAACAAGTGGGTGTTATTAAGTTATTTTCATTTTTTAGGTGCGTCTTTAAAATTTACATAAGAAATTAATGTTATTAATTTAAATATATAATATATAATACAGAGTATTAATTATAATTAATATTTCTAGAACATCTAATATTAATTTAATATCGCAACAGCCTCTCGTGTATGTGTTTAAAATATAGTCACTGAGTGTTGCGTTTGTGAACTAAATTTCCACATATCGCTAATAATATTTTACACTCAGTGCTAAAGCGTTAGAATTATTACAGGCAAACATTGGAAGAATACATTTAAAATTTTCAGTCGTTTATAAATAATAAAATTTATTTATTTATTTAAGAATGTGGTGTAAATTAATTAAATGGAAATTTTTAAGAGGAGTCTTCACTTTGAAATTTAAAAAAAATTGATAGTTTTTAACACAAGTGGTTTTCATATTTAATTTCAGATAATCATTTTCCTACTTCACCCAATAAAAATACTCAAGGTGTAATAACTTTGTGTAAATATAAATATCATTGCTGGGGGAATTAATTCTCCACCTTTATGTATTGTATGTATTAAGCTTCTGCAAATTCTTTAACATGATTTTTTCATATTGCCATTCAACTTTGACCAACAAACTGATTCGACTATGTATTACTGGTTTTCTATTGAAAGTTGAAGAAGTTTACAAACTTAAGCGGGCAAGTGAGTATCAATTCATCAATTTAATTTCATAGGTAGCGCCGAATTTGTGAGCGTATGGAAGTTAATCGGGTGAAATTACCATTGAAATAAAAGTTTAAGATATTGAAATTCAGCGACACGGTGGGTATATATATATATATATATATATATATATATATATATATATATATTTATACATTTTTTTAATCGAATTTAAAAACTGAGAAATGCGAGTATTTTGGATCGAATCCGTGGATTATGATTGGTAATAACATATAATACCGATATAATATATAGTTTATATATTATTTTATTTAGACAATCTTTTGAGTTTCGTTACAACTTATTCTTAAAAAACGCATTTTTTTCTAGATTTCAAAATGGAGTAGTTTTAGTTTAGAACAAAACAACTGAAATATTTGTCTAACCTAAAAGTTAAATGACTGATATAACGTAAAATTTTCAGAATAGTAGAAAATAGAACTTTAAAGCTTGATACAAATATTAAGTTATCTTCAAATGTTGCCTAAGTTTTGTTTTTGTTTTTTTTGTTTAATAATTTATTAAATCAATATCTGCTTACATCATTTTATTTCGTGTTCACTTGAAATAAAATACATAAGTAATTTATTATTATTTTAACCATAATTGAGTTACTTTTTAAAAAATATTGATAAACGTTTTAATTTTGTATATAAGACAAAAATGTTTACTTATTGACGTTTTGTATGATTGAGCTATTATTTATTTTCACTTGAATTTTCACTAATCAATGATTTTTCAAAGTCAATATAATAATTCGTTCACTTTAGAAAAAAACGATATGCTCTTCTCATATGGTAATAAATTTATATTCGAAATAGAGTTTTTTTTGTTTTTTTTTTTGGTTTTTTTAAATAATCGTTAAAGATAATATTTAATGCGATCGATTTAATTAATAAATTATTAATATATGTGAGTTATTGTTAATTATACAACTAATTTGCTTAATTTTTTTGTTAATTAAAAAGTTCTTTGGGGTATTTGGTTCTCTTTATAATAATTATAAGAAATTTAGAACATGTTTCGTTTAAATTTTAAATATATATTATTTTGATTTATTTTGTAAATAATTCTATATACTAAAAACATTGAATTCACGCACGCGCACATTAGAAAAAACGAAATTAAAATCGTTTTAATTAAAGTGTGTAGTAACTGCATATTACGTTTATTTCTCGAGCGCACACACAAATTTATTAACAAGCACTCTCTAATTCTTGACTACGACGACGTTTCGCTTGTCGTTTACGAAATTCATGGAATTCTTCTTTCATTGCTTGTACACGTGCCTCAATATTATCATATCTGGTGCTACGTAATTGACCAAATGTTTTACGTGATGTTAATGTTTCTGAATCACTACGTAAATCATCACGCGGTCCAGTTGGTGTGGATGGTGTAGGTGTCGGTGTAGCTGGATCAAATTCATAATGTCCATCAACACTTCCAACATCCACAGCTTTATGTACAACAGGATCCGAGCTCATTGGTGAATTATCATGTAAACGTGAGGTAAATTCTAACCATTGACCAACTATTGGCGGTGGAGGTGGTGGTGGTAATTGTTGTTGTGTTGGTATTGGTATCGTTGTAGTCGATGGCGGTGGTGGCGGTGGACGGTACGGTGGTAGACGCCATTCTACGCTACTTCCAGAACGTGAGCTTTGATTCTGTTGTGATGAAGTATTTTTACTACCAAATCCACTTGAACTTGAGCGACTTTCTGGTGAAGCTTCTTGAAATGACGAATGCTGTTCCGGTGATGCCAACTCAGGGGCACTACGTGTTATTCGTGCATGTCTTGGAAACAAACGTGCTCTTGGACGTATTGTTGGTAATATTGGATACGGTGGTGGCACTCTAATTACACGACGTTGAACAGGACTTGTTGCTAATGGATGATGAACCGGAATAAAACCTTGATTACTTCGCGTTTCTTCATGAATAGCACGCAAGGATGGTAATTCTTGCGAATAACGTTGATGTACATTACGTAATTGTAAATAACCTGGAGGTGTTGGAAATGAACGCTCTGCTGAGCTTGGATGACGTACTGAACTTAAATCACTAAAATATACAGGCGACCATGGCGATGGCAATAATGCATTAGGTGTGGCTGGTGAACTAGATTGAAAACGTGGTGTGACAGGGAAATTATGTGCTGTTGGTGAATAAATTGCTGGTATGAGTGCCGCGGGATGATTATGAAATCTTGGTTGTTGTGCAAGATTACCCAGTACACCTAAAAATGCAGACAAGCCACCACCTCTTGCACTTTGCCCTGAACCATCAGATCGTAAACTTAATTGACTTGGATAACCCACAAGGGGTCGACGCCAAGATGCACGTAAACGATGATTTCCACGACGTGGAAGAAATCCACCATCATCGCTGCTACTAGAATTAGAAATACTGTTTGCTCGGGATGCGAGTGCTGAGTCCACTAATATGAAGCGTCCATCTGGGGCACGGTGTATTCGTCCTAAACTTGCACTTGGTAAGTCCGTATGAATAAAATCTGTACCACCCCAATGATCAATGGATCCACTTACACTTGCTGTTGCGCTTCTACATCGATCACGTGGCCATATCCAATTCAGTATCAAACCAAGGAGCGTTACACTTGGTATTCTGCTTTGTCTAAGTCTAAGCAAAAAATTATGTAAGTACATGTGATAAAAAATATTTGATTTAAAGTGATGGTAAATAGTAAATAAAAAACCAAAATTATAATTTTAATCAAATTATAAATAAATCAATCGAATTGAAATAATAAGTGCAACGTGATTTTGTAAATACTAAATAAAAATTAAGTGATTTTAAATAAAACGACTGATGTGGTGTGAAAAATAAATCACTTGCAATAAAAAAATACTGTGTTTTAAGAATAAAAAAAAAAATTTAATTAAAAAATTCCAGTCTAACTGATTTGCTGAAAAAATTTTAAGAAAAACTAATTAACGTGAATTATTTATAAATTCTAACAAACAAAAAGTGCCTAAAACATGCCCGACGAAAATTCAATCCAATGACATTAAACAATTAATTAATGACATTCATGCATTAAATAAGAAACAAAATAAATAATGAAAAATGAAAACTGCATACAAAAAAATTTCCATTAGAAAAATTCAAGAAATTGCCATAAATCAAATTCAATACATTATTTATAAATTTAAAAAAAAAAAACAACAAACAATAAAACATTCATAATTTCCGCCTACATGCATCGATTCAGATGGCTTTTTTTTTATAAATAATATGATATGAAAGAGCATTTTCTTTAAAAATTAAATTGGAGCATTTTTTGATTATTTTGAAATGAAAGTACGCAATTTTCAATGAAAGTGAAATTGATATTTATATAATTTATACAAAAAAAGTTATGACAAACAAACAAACAGTAAAACGTCACACAAAACACAATTTAGAAGAAAAAAATACAATTGAATTATAATAGGCTAATACATGTAAGAGTGCGGATATTGGTAGTGGCGTGAGGGTTATCAGGAGTTTCAACAATGGCTCCCGAACTCTTCACCTTTTTTCCTCCTGGTTGTTGTTGGGATCCAAGTGAGCATTAAAGGGAACAGTAAACATATCACACATATAAGGTACCATTCAGCAATATTATTTAATTTGTTAGGGTTTGTCATTTTTCAATTTTGTTATATTTTTTATAATTTATTATTGATTTTAAACCCTAATTTTATTTATAATTATTTATCGACCATATTATTTAAAGCATTTAGACAAAATTTAATATTAAAAAAATAGACTTCTTGTATGAATTTTTTTATTGTATTATTTATTAACTATTGCTAATTTAAATTGCCATAACGTCATTGACGCCATAACTTGTGTAATGTTCTTATTGGTTACAAACATCATATTTAGTATTTTTTAAAATGATTAAATAAAAAATTTAGATTGATATGGATTTCGTTAATGGTCCTCTAGTGACAGATTGACCACGACGCTGTTTCTAACCAAATGGTATAGAATGGGTGTGTTTTGAGGATGCACCGGGTGCTAGCTATTTAAAGCAAATTGGCGACCACCCAGTGTTTAGCGCTGACGACTATTTAAACAAAATAGTTTCTATTAATTTTATAAACAAATTTCGAATTTTAGTTATCAAAATAGAGGATGAAGAAAGCGCTGACTGAAACAGTGGCCGATAATTCACTCAGCCCTCGCAAGCGCGTTCGAGTGCTGGCTACCACGTGCATTCGCATTGAGTTAACTTTGACACTAGTCTAACTATGAGCATATTATGCTTATCAAACAAATAACCAAGAAATATTTTAAAATTTGATCATATTTTGAAAGAAAATGTCGTCAGATAAGTTTAGTTGGTCAGTAGTTGTTATTTTCGGGGATTATGAATCAAATGAAATTTTATAAACATAATAGCCATAAGGGCAGAAATAAACAATTAAGATTATAAAACTTAATTGTATACAGTGATGTCTGCAATATTATTGATGGTTGAACGGCATTAGAAAGAAACTAAACGGATTAGTTTTCTATTGCGATACAAACAAATAGTAAGCTTTGATAATATAGCGGGAAATACAAAGATATGGTGTTCTACCAGAAGAACTTTAAATGTCAACAAAGTTTTTCAATAAAAAATAAATAAATTTGTTAATTAAATATTACAAAATATTTTTAGTATTTTTATAATTTATATAAATAGATAGTAATCGTAAATTGATGTTTGTACAATAAGTAGTAGAATCAATTTTTATAATATACAAACAACATTTGTTTATCTAATGTCGTTTTCTCGTTTCGATTGTAGTTCGTTTCTGTTTCATAAATAGAGGTTAAAATATGTAAAGTAAATGTAACCCCGCACCATTTACTGTTCCACAGGATGTTAATTTTTGCATGAAGTTCTGAATTTACTACATAAGTAAAGAAACCTTAAAGATTTGGCAATTGTTTAGGAAAATTAAAACATGGGCGGACTGTTGGCAAATGTTATTTATTTCATTTTAATTTCCGTATCAACAATTTAGGGGAACATCATGAAAAGAAAATGTGCTTTTCGAAGATGATGATACATAGAAATATGTTATTGTGGCTTCTATCGACTTTATAGTGATTCGAAATAGTGAATATTTTATGAAGTATTTTTTTCGAATTTTCCTTTTATTTGTTGTTGGAAAGCGATATTCAATATATTCATATGCAACATCACTTTCCATTTTGGAAACATCATGAAAGGTGTTTTTAAAAAGCTCGCCAGTTTAGTCACCCATTTAAATTTTCCAATTTTCCCAACGGATTCGTAATCAACTTAAAAACTCATTGCAATATTAATTTCATTGAAATAACCTAACTTCTGAAGTTCTAATAATGGGGGTAACCTATCCCAGAGATATATGCTCTATTTTCAACAGATAACATTTTATACTGGATCAATACTCAAACTATTGTAAAAAACTCAGAACTATATTCCAAAATTGTGCCTTTATGGAAGCGTAAAAATTAAAAAAAAAAGTTTTCTATTATATATACAATAGTCATTGCCCCGAAAAATTCAGAGTAGTAAATTTTAATAGAGAGATTTAAATACAAAGTAATATCACAAGACTATTCTGATGTAACATTACTTTTGACATTTACAATATCGCCGTAATGTAAATTTATTGGATACCAGTGCAAAAGGTTTGAAAGATCTAAATTTATGAAAACACAATTCACGATATTTTACAAAAGTTGATTCTACTAAATGATGCATTTTAAATTTTTAGCAAAAGTCTTACTTCCTTCGTACAGTTTCCATCGCCTATTGTAATCAATTAAATAGAAATACTTGTTTAAGTATTTCTCATGTATGATAGTTAAATTTTTTGTATTTAAATAATATAGTGGACATTATGAGCAGCTAAAATTCTACGGAAATTCTACAAATTTTTCAGAGTTACTTCTAGAAAAACTCTGAAGCCATTCCAAGGAAACAAAATTATAAAAAGGGTTTATATATTTATACGTACAATAAATTAGTTAAAGCAATCACACAAACATTGTATTTTAGTCTCGGGATATTATGATTATTATTTTGTTGATATCTCCATTTATAGTTTCTTAATTATGTTATTTATTTTTGAAAAAGCAAAATACATTACTTAAATAAGTGAATTTGGATGTTGTTAATCACAATTGAGTGTATCATACAAATTAGTGATAAGTAAAAAAAAAAACAAAAAAAAAAAAAACAACAGAAAACAACAAAAAAACAAACTAAAACAATGGTATGACAATCAAAATGCAATCAATCTATTTGTAATGAAATGGTTGATAATTGGTATTAGTGTTTACACATGGGGTCTGTCAGGCAAATAATACGCGCATTGACACGTATGTAACTGTTAAGTAAGGTTCGCATCACATGGAGATTGTTACATGGAGATTGTTTCATGTGATTCTAGCCTGAGCTTATAGAGATAATATATATAGAGTAGGCAAGTCATAGGCGAACGTGTAAGTGAAAACGTCTCCTCAATAGAACGAGATGTCAGGCATCGCAGAGTTACCTCTTTCTAAGTGACTACTATATAATGATTATATATTAGTCATTAAAAAGAGACAGCTCTACCTCAGCGATTCTCTATCTGCAGCTGTCTGAGGGACAACTTTTGACTCGGCTTGCCTACTCTACGTATATATTATCATTATGGTATTAACAGACCAATTAGATCATACACGCATTGATACTCATATAAACGGTAATGTAAGGCTCGTACCACATGGAAATTGTTACTATATGTGTTGCTGGCCTTGTATGCGCGTATGATCTGCTAGACAGACACATTAATTTACACATTTTGTTTAAAATTGTTTTTGAACATAAAGTAAGCTTTATACGTAATATTTTGTACGCCAAAGTTTTATTCCATAATCTTGCATCACTAAATTTAATTAGACGCACCGTGGTAGTTTAAAATGACATCAATATTAACTATCTATTACATACTTATTTGATATTTTATATCCTTCTCATCGAAAAACTTTTTACAACGACATAATGCCAGGACATATTGTGAAAGTGTACGAGCAGTCTGCTTCTCAAAGCCTTACGTATACAGCTTACTTAAAACGAAAACTTATTCCCCACAAATTCTATAATTTCAAAAATTACCCCATATGAATATAATTAATAAGAAATGTTTGTGTCTAAATTCGAAGAAGCGCGTGTAAAAAAGTATCATGAATCACGCAAGCTAATACGCGAGTATTAAATTAACACCTACCACTAAAGTTCTTGCAGTCCAGTATATTGTCAAAATGTATGTTCGTATCGAACAACGACTTATATTTAGTAAAAACTAAGTGAAGCTTTTTCTTTTCAATTATTATTATTTTTTAAATATTTTACTTTTCTTATAAGAGACGGCAAAACTTATAACTTAAAGCACAATTTTTAAATAAATTAGTACCGAATTACTATTTTTTTCCCAATAAATATCCTCTTTTTTTTTTAATGAATACACATTTGTTACTGAAACTTCGAATGATATCTTCTCACAGTAGTCAAAGTTTATTAGTAGATTATAATGCGTGGCAAAATGCCCGTTTAAACAATACCGTCCTAAGTTTCCCTACGTAAAGTAAAATTTTCAAAAAATATTTTATTCAATCTTATTTTGTGTATAGAGACTGACCGAGAATCTCGAAGTAGCGCCGTAATTTACTCTTTTGTTAAAAAGCGGTACAAATTAATTATTTGTTTTATTTTAATTATTGTTCATGTTTGTGGCAGATATCTTAGTTCAAATAATATATAACTTTTATCATAAACACTTTTTATTTTTATTAAGAATGAAATAAATTACAAAAACTGAATTTAACGAAATGCCATATGAAAATTTACTATCAGCAAATTTATAAAACAAAAGGAAATATCCGCGAGAGTAGCATGTTTTCAATGTGACAGGAATTAAAATGGATGTAAAAACTATGTCATTTTTAATTAACTTCTATACTTGTTTTTAGTTAAAGTTGTAAGCAATAATAGTTATACATGAGATAATTATCTAGTTTATGGCTTATGTTTTATTGTTGATCGCAGCGGTTTAATTTTTTACACATTGATGCTCTTTCTCGTTGAGTTTTTTCTTCTCTTTCAGATTTGATGAACAAACAATAATATAACAAATAATCGTTTATCTTTTAACGCATGTCACTGCTAATTCATAAAATAACTAACATCTTCAATAAATTTTAATCATTGATAACCGCTAATGTAATAATCTTCTACAGATAAGACTTCATCACTGCCGTTGTTACTTCTTTCACTAGTGTTGCCGCTACTTGTCTGTTCGCTCGGTTAGAGTTTTTAATGCTAGGGTAACTCTTAATTTTAACCACTTTTAATACTTGAGATCATCAATCCAGTTACATACAGTTCAGTGATGATAAACATGATTTTAACCAAGAATTAGAGGAGAAAAAACTCCCAGAGTAGGGTAGGCTCGAATTTTTTAATCGCACTGACGGGTTATATTTATATTCATGGTTTGAATTCTAAAAATTTAACAACATCAAGCTAAATGCGAAAAAAGAAATTTACATTTTGGAACAATGAATTTCAAACACCATATACCATTATAAAAAATGCACAAATTTTTGCTTTAAAATGAAATGTACTCGATTCTAAATCTTAATTTTCTTTCATATTTAGATACCTTTGCATATTTCCTGGAGTTACCACGTTAACTACTAAAATCCAAAATACTGTTTATATAATTATTTGTAGAGTAGGTTTAATTAAGTTTTCTTGAAACTTTCACTCTTTACAAACACAACAAAACAAGGTGAAAATATGTGATACTTTATTTCTTTTTCTTTCACATCAAAGGAACTAAAAATTGCTTGTTTGGGAAGAAATGAAATTATAATGTATTTTATATTGTATTTCAGAAAAGCAAAAGATCATACTTACAAGTAATCTTGTAAAATTTTGCCGTGACGAAAAATTTCATAAAATTGTCCATTGATCGTTTTGTGTGTGTGTGTAAATTGTTTATAATCTATGCAAATAAAAAGAAAAGAAAGAAAAAGATATTTCTGACGCTTGTGCAGAAACTGACGAGTGCACTCGAGCCCACTAGAGTCAGCAAAGTTTTCTGACCTACGGTTCTTTACTCGCGTCCCGGGAGTTATCTATCCTCTAATTTTTATACCTTCTTGATTTTAACGCTTCTGTGTAAATAGAATTGCCCAAATAAAAACACAAAAAAAAGGTATTTTGTTTTAGAAATAAAATACACATAATAAAGATATATTTATTATTTTTTTTATTAAATAAAGAATAATAATAATAATAATTACACAATAAGAATTAACTACTTTTTTTTGGTAACTTTTTTGTTTTAAGTTTTCTCCCTACATTTAAAAGCAGTGGATAAATGAGTTAGGGTAGATAAAATGGTTGAGTTTGGGCGAACAAAGTTCTTACAATCATAAGTTAGATACTCAGAATATCTAAGTTTTCATCCCGGACACTTTGCAGGTAGTTAGCAACTCAGACTATGACGCCATTTTGCTTAGATGAGGTTTATGTGTTGTACGTAAACATAAATAGATATGGCTACTTAGTCAGCAAGTCTGTCCAGGTCGAAAAGCGCTGTACTCAGTCGCTAAGACATTAATTAATTTTTATGCTGTGTATCTAATTTAGGATACTAAGAACTTTATTCGCCCGAACACACCCAATAAATAAATTTACTAATAAATTGTATTTCCTTCTGAAAATTTGTATTTGATCCATCTGAGCTTATTCATCCACTTTTTTGCGTTTTGATGAAGCAAATAAATTTGAAGAATAAAATTATTAATTACTCTTAATTTAAGTTTATATTTATTTATATTATTAATTTATTCGTATATTATTGCTGTGTAATTTTAAATTTTATACAGATGTGGGCGTTGTTTGAACTGATTTTACACCTTTTTTCTATGAAATAAACTGTGTGATATTTTTTTTTTGAATGTGAATAAAATTTATGGGCAAAAATTTTCGAAATACATAAAAAATTGAATGAGATTAGATACAAGAGATAGTTAACTAAGTACATACATATTTGGAAGTTAAACCCCTGAATATAACACTTTATAATATAATTAGTAATAGTGCTATACAATGATGCATTTACACACATTTTAAGAACTGTTACGTTGCGATGGGATGCCTGCATTGCTCATGTAAGATGCACCTATGAACATAATAGTAAAAGTAATTCTCATTTGGTGCATCCAAATATATTTAAGGGTGTATGCGTTTTGGGCGCTTAAACGTTTTCAGCGTTCACGCTTATAAGTGCAATTTATTGGCGTTCGTGTTGGCTTGTGCACGCTTACTCTACTCTTGAAAATGCCGTTCGTTTTAGGCATTATAAGTCCGTGTGTCGGTTGGCATCAATATTGAATATGGTGGATGAAAACAGTTTAGATGTTTTTAAAGCAATAGAATTTTTGCTTGAGTGACTTCAAAAACTCCTATAATCAAACCAAAACCCCCTAAACTGACAATTTGAAAAAGTATGTCGGTAATGTAGGGTTTTTTCGAATAAGATTTTGTATGCTATGTGGGTTTTTTTGTTCATGATAGATAAATAATTAAACGCTTATACCGTATTCGCTTTGGAAGTTAGTACGATTTGGCGCTCAAGCGTTTGCTGCCCTACCTCGATGGATAAAGCGTCTGTGAGTGTGGTGTCTACCGCTGAACTTAACCATTAGCGTGCTTTGTCAGCATACACAGCGTCAAGTTGAATACTAAAAACAACGCTTGACTGCGCTGGAAGCGTGTAAGCGCTCAAAACGAACACACCCTAAGTGTACGGTAGGAAATATCATCCAATCATTTTGAACGCTTTTGTAACTTTTTAATATTTTCTCTTAGTTGCGTTTGAGCGCTCAAAGTGATTTCAATGTTGATAATAAAAATTAACACGATTATTTTAAAGAATATTGTTTAGGGATGTTGCAAAAATAATGATTTTATTCAAAGTATTAGATAAACAGAATAGCATATTCGCAAAGTGCTTTTAAGATGCACTTTATTTGACGAATCGTTCCTGAAAGTTGTGATATAATTTTTGTTTAAATATTTCCCAAATTATCTTAACGGTCCGTCATAAAACACGTAACGTTTACTTTTTTGTATCCTTTCCGTTACTTACATCGTGTATAAACATTCACATTCCACATTGGTAACGTAACTTTTTATTAATTGTTTTTTGTAAACTAGCGTCTATATCCATTGTTAGTATGGATGCCTTTGGGTTATATTATACCAATGGAAGTAACTAGCTTTTATTAAATTTGACATTTAAGTAATTTATTTGAACATTGATAACATTTTTTGATATCAAATGCTTGATATGAAAAATCATACAAATCTAGAATGGGAATCGCTCACGACCTCTGGCATTCTAGACGAATACTCTACTGCTGGGATACCTGACATGTAATGGTAGTGGAATGTAATTTTTTACATTTAATATGAAATTAAGGATAATTCTTTTTATATAAACCGAGCTAGACTGTCTAGGTTGTATGGTCAGATCCTACACGTATGTTACGTCATATTGATTTTGATAATCACTTTTTCTTCCCAAGGGCGTTATGTGGATTATGATTATAGTAATAAAAATACAGTTAAAAAAAAAAATGTCAGAAGGTATGACATATTTAAAACTTTTCTGCGATTTGGTAATTTATCCTCATAAAGTAGCCGCTAAGTCCATGGTAAAGTTACAAAACGAATTCTTAATTAATTTATAAGTGAGAATTTTGGAAAATATTCGAGAGGTCGCTTTGTCTCTTAAAGAAATTGATAAGTTTGTTGAAACATCGTCAATTTATGCTTGAATGAAATCATGCCGTTTAGGATAAATGTTCAACTGATTTTCTATTTCAGATACTATTGAAACACTTGTAGTTTGATTTTATAAAGTGATCTAAACTGATATTTTCATACTATTTTGTCTCCTAACAAGTTTGAGTCCTATTTTCGTAACAAACGATTTATAGCGCCACTCCTAGCGTAAAATATATATACAGAATATATCAAATTAAACCAAATTATTGTATTAATTCCGTTGTAGAACAATGCGCTATAAAAATGGATACATAATCCTTAACTTACAGATTATGTGATGCCAAAAATTTAATTGTCATAATATATTAAAAAAAAGTAAAAAAATTTATGCCCGAATAAAATTTCGTAAGAAAAAAGGCGTTCCTGTATATACAGGGATATGTTTTTTTATGTGCATGGCATATAAATTTTTTATTCATATATATGCTACAATTTTGTGCAAAAAATTTTATTTCATTCTAAATTACATAACATTATTTGTATGGTACACCCTTTACATATAAAGAAACAAAAAAAATTTTTTAGACGTTTACAGTGATTGAAAAAAATGTTTTTTTTTTATCCAAAAAAATATCAAATAAAAATCACAGTATCCCGTGTTTATTTACTACGGGTATTATATATTTTTATTTTCACTATGGTGTGAGACTCTTACGGTTCATGTGAACGCTTGTTCCAGGAATTATAAACACGCTCTCGTAATCTCGATAGGACTCGCACTCAACTGTCCTACAGGGCAACAATAGACACTTTTAAAAGTACCCGCATATTTTGTGCTTTAAAAAGTATTTAATTAATATTTAATTTAATTTGTAGATAGAAATTTAGCTGATGTATATTTTTATAGTTGGAGGAGGAAATTTTATAAATATATATATATATATATATATATATATATATATATATATAAATATATATATATATATATATATATATATATATATATATATATATATATATATAAAATTGTATATACATTACACATATATAATTAAATTTCAAATTATTCATTTAGAGCATAAAATTTAATAAAATAGAAGTAATTCATAAAGTTGGTACTTACTTCTTCAAAGGCACTTGACTTTCTGCTGCAGGTGTGTTCGAACCGTTTCTTGTGTCTGTTATACGACATGCTACCATATTATATGCTGAAATATTTTTAAATAAAATTGTAGAAAACTTGTGTAGAAATTTTATTTTTGAAAATTTTATATAAATTTACCTTTTTCTTGTTTTCGTCTTTTTCGCTTATTGCAAATTTTAACAGCACAAACTGATAATATAATAGCGACGATGAAGAATAAAATGCCACCAACTACGCCGGCAGTGATAGCCTTATGTTTCACTCGTGCAGGCACCGCAAATTTTACCATATCACTTGATTCGTAACTGGTGACTGAATTTGCTAATACTCGGAAATAATATGTTCGACCACCAACCAAATTTTTTACTAAATTAAAAGCCAACTTTATAGATTTGAACACTCAACAATTAAATAACAAAACGATATTACTAACCTAAATACGAAGTTTCTTCTGGACGAATTTGGCCTTTGTTTAATGTTTTCCATTGGCCATCAGTACGGTACTTAATTGTATAGAATTGTGTAAGATGAGCTCTTTCTAAAGGCTGTTGCCATGTTATTAAAAAGCCATTACTAATTTCGGTTACTGTTAAATTACGTGGTGGACCTGGTTTTGGACCTAAACAAGGAGCAATTAAATATTAGAAATGTTTAAACAAATTTGAAGTATAATAAACGAACTACGAAATTAAAAAATAGCAACTAAGCAAGCACAAAATAAAACAAACAAAAAATTACAAGAAAGCGGATTTTAGCGAAAAAACAGCAAGACATTAAAATACCTTTGGGTCTAAGAACTGGTGGAATTAAAGTGGCTCCTGAAGAATCAGTTGGAAAAATAAAAATGCTTAAATCAAAAACGTCTGGAAATAAATAAATAAATAAAAAAAAACAACTTAAAATTGTTCATGCATTGTTTTTGGACGATATACATAATATTGTCATCCCAAAATAAAATTAATATGAAATAAACCATGCGTTACTTTTTGTTCATAATTGGGATATATAGATAGATAAAGTAAAAGCAACAAAAAATAACCACAAAATATATGCCAGTTAATTGCATGTATATTCCTGGGCTTACCCGAACCAGGAGGTGCTGGTTGAAATATTTTATCCGACGGAGTTGGCGTTATTGATATTTGTTGCGGTTCTCCTACGTCTGCCATTGTTAAGAGATCAGGTTATGGAAATTTTAAATTAGTTTTTTAGAGAGAAAGCTTTCAAGAATATTTGATATATATGAAGTATTGAATTTGAAAATGACAGAATAATAAAAATACATACCTAGTGTACGAATGGTGATCACTTTACTAAGCATTCCATCCCCTAACGCATTCTTTCCAATCACCTGAAATTCGTAAGTGGTACCCGGTGATAAACGATTTATTGTTACCGATGTGCTACCGGATGGAGTAACGGGAATTGTCGACCACTCTGATACTCCAGCTTCACGATACCATATCGTATAATCTTGTTTATAATCGGGACCACCACTATATCCAGGCATCCATGATAATGTAACACCAAATTGTGTTGCAGTACCTGATACGTTGTATGGTGCATGGGGTTGTGTACCTTCTACAACTAATTGGGTTGTAGATACAATTGTTGCTACTTCGTTTGTTGCTACACATTGATAAAAACCAAAGTCAGTTCTACGTAAATTTTCTATTGTAATATTACCACCCGCTACACGTATTCGATTTTTTGGTAGTGGTGCACCATCCCGTCTTTGCCACTGTATATTTGGTTTCTGTGTACCTTCTGCCTCTTGAGCATCACAATGTAATTCGACTGTTGCACCCACTTTTCGTTGATACATTGATTCTGGTTCTAATGTAAATATTGGTGGTTTACGGACCAATACTTCCATTGGTCCAGATGAACCTTGTGTACCTTGAGCATTGTATGGTGTACACGTGTAACGTCCTTGATGATTTTGATTGACACGTGTAAATAACAATGAACCATTATTCATAATAACAATGTCTTTTGTTTGATAAGGCTCTAACAATCGTTTATCTTTGGTCCACGTAACATATTGTAGGGGAGGGTTTGCTTTTATGTAACACTGTACAACACCTGCTAAACGAAATGGTAAATATTGTATTGTTGGTGTAAATGTAACTTTAGCTGGATCTAAAACATAAAATGATAACAATTGTTTAGAATAATAAACAACCCTTAAAATTGGGTAAACAAAAACAAACATCTCTTACATTCAACATTTAAGTAGGCAGAAGCTGATTGTGGCTCACCAATACCATTTGTTACTTCACATAAATATTGTCCAGAGTCATCAGCACTCACTGGATTAACAATAAGCGAACCATCGCGACGTATTGATACTCTAGTTTCTAATGCAGCCACTTCACGGACTGGTGCTCCCTCACGGAACCATTTTACAGTTACATTACCAGGTTGAGCTTTTGCTTCACACGTGAATTGTACTTTCTCGCCTTCTAATTTGGTTTGATTTGTAGGTGGTACCATAATAACGGCAGCACCAGCAATTATAACACGTGCTGTATGCGATACTTGACCCTCGCCATTACGTGCAATACATGTGTAATCGCATGTATCCTCATGCCGTATATTTGATATACGTAATTCAGTACCATCATTAAATACACCAATTGTTGCTGATGGTTCTACAGGATTTGCATCCTTGTACCATAGTATTTCTGGTGTAGGCGTACCCTCAGCTTGGCAATTGAGGATAATTGCATCGCCCAGGTTAACATATATGATGTCCTCGGGTGTGACACTAAATCGAGGTGGCGCATGAACATCCAAGTGAAACCAGGTACCATTTTTGTTTGGATTTGGTGAACGATTGAGGAATACAACTTTACATTCATACCAGCCTTGATCTGTCTCACGGATGTTGGTCAAGTTAAGTGATGCAGCGCCAAATGGTGAATCTTGTGATACTCGTGACACTCTGCCTTCATATCCTTCTCCGCTGTGGGTTGGGTAACTGTCGTACCAGATGTATATGGGAATCTCCTGTCCCTTGAAATAACCACATGATACATCACAGATATCGATGGAAAATTTTATGAGTTGGGTATTTAGTATTTCTACACACACAATCATACTCCCCCACTAGGATAATATCATTTTGGATTGTAGTTTTTGTCGTGATTTTTGATATGGTATTATTTTGTATTTGTGTATTTGAATGAAATTGCTTATTTTGTGTGTAGAAATACCAAATTTCGTAGCAAATGTTAGTACAGGCGCGCTATACATATGTATTTATATTTCAAATAAGTTTATAACATGCAATCGTGCGCTCAGTGAAATATCATTAATTCTACTTTTCTACAAGTTCACTAAGAAGATTTCGAAACAGAGTCATGAAGTATAAAAGTAATACCACTTATATTGTTTTGTTGAAAAACTTTCAAATTCATTATTATTATTATTTGTCAGGTATGTATGTCTGTCTTTTTTTTTTTAATCTTCATGACTTAATTTCTTAGGAAAATAAATAAAGCAAACAAACAAAAAGATAAATACTAGAATACTTATAAAATTTATTAGCATAGAACGAGGAAAGAATAAATGAAAAAAGTGCAATAATTAAATAATTTTGTAATAAAGTGTTTGTCATGAAATGTTCTTTTTAACCTAATGATGATAATATATGTTCGCGAGGCGAATGAATGTATAGAGTACTTGGTTGTTCGTGATTCTCTAGAAAACTTTTTGATAACAATATGAACAAATTATATACTTTTTTAATAACTTGCTTCGAGTTTCATAAGTTTCCTTTTCTTCAAGAAAATGTTTAAAAACTATAAGTTTGTGCTTTGTTATTCTTTTTCTTAAAATATAAAATTATATACATGATGATGATACTTGAAGATACAAAAATATCTTTCATTTTTTAACAAAAGATGATAAACTTTTTATATGGTTTGATATTTTATTTATTACCGTTCTTTTATTTACAAAAAAAAAAAAAACCGAAAGTATATAAGATTTATTACGTTTAGACTTTAGATTAATATTATATTAATAATCTATTTAAAAGATTATTTAAATTTTAGGAACTAATCACATATCAAAGTAAGTTTCAAAATGTAACGCTCAATACTATAATTAATACTTCGAATAATCGAATAATTATTCACTCACTGAATGACTGATTCACTGAAATAAATGTTTGAGTAGGACGAGGTCTCCAAATAAAAAAATACAAGAGTGAGATCGCTATTAATCTGCCTGAGACTTATAAATAGAGGGTTATATCGAAACTCGTATTAGTACTGAGTCCAGAGCTAACAATTTGTACTAATGTACTAATTCATAGTTATATAAATGTAGGACCTAGATTATGTATATAACTATGTTTAATTTATTTTTCTAATGAAAAAATTAATTTGTTTCACTCGTACATTTCAGAATTGTTATCATGTGTATAATCAAGTAAGATTATTAACATAAGAATCTTGTTGGAATATACCAAGATATTCCTGGTAAATTCGATCTGAAACCTGAGCTTATAGAATGAGATAAAGCTTAAGAAAATACGAATTTGAAGATTTTAAATTAATATTTATTTTAGCCTCAAAGTTCAATCATAATATATGAGTTTATTGGTAGTTACAAGGTAGCTTAGGGACAAATGTACTGTACTACGCTGTCTAGATCAATAGTAGAATCGAGTACATTCTAATCTGTTGGATACCTTATCTCGGATACTTATAAAACAGTTATCTTTTCGAATAATAAATTGAGTGTCAGCGCATTTTATTAACGCCCATATCAACTCTTTTTTCTGCGATAAATATTCAGAGCAGATTTTCCGCGGTCAAAGTCGAGACTAAACTTATAATACAGATAAAAGTGTGCAAGATAACACAAATAATCTGTGCATTGTACGTACAATAATTCACAATTTTCATGTGTGAAATATAATTATGTAATAGTTTATTTTATTATGAAATTTAACCTCGTTAACTGAATTAGTAATTTTCTTGAAAACACTCTTTTCTGAGTGTTAGCTTAGGAGCAAATATCTTTCTCCAACCATTCAAACGATTATGTATTTTTTAGTGTCTCTTTCACATTTACTTGCGATACGATTGATTCGACCGACATCTATATTCGCTTTTATTTGCAAATAATAATAATGTTTCGTAATTATACTCAAATTTATGCTGAATCCATTCGGTTATTGAAAAAAATTGTTGATATCTTAAGAAATAAGAACTTGTTGGTATCATTATTCAAAACTTTTTTTCCAAAATTGAATCGATTCGACATAGATCAATTGTACAAATTTGAACTATATACACATAGATAGATAGATTGTAGAGGCTGCCCTGGACGGGCTATACTTCGACCATAAGGTCCATTGTGATGCCTAAGGATGGGAGGATATGAGTGGAGTGGAAGGAAATTCTGTGTATAGACTAGGAATTGGTGGGATATGCGGCTGCAACCGACTATGATAGGAACTATGCCGATATTCATTTGGAGTTCGTGAAGGAAACTGCAGAAAACCTTCTCATACAGAGCCGGTTACTTCGTTATTGTCGATACGCCAATTGACAGTTTAGTCAATTAACTACCCCTTTTTTTTCGTAATAATTGACAAACTACCGATGTCGGGAATCGAACCTATAACCTCCCAGTTTCCAAGTAGGCATACTGCGCAGACATAACGCCTTAGACCGCTCGGCCACTTGGACTGGTAAATATACACATACACACACTAGTTTTGATCGCGATAGTACCTACTTATTCTCGATTGCGGAGTTGGGAGAAAGGTTTTGGTAAGTAAGCAAAGGGTAGAGGTGGGTGACGTATGTAGTAATAATAATATCAGTAAACACTATTTAGTAATTACTATGTTATGTTCACAAGTCTTATGCGAAGTACAAACATAATGTTTATTATACACAATATTGCATGTTAAATCAGCTTAAATCCATAACTCCTAGTACAAAAGAATTTGTTTATGAATTACTTCATTTATATACCGATTACAAAACAACACATTATGTACACATGGCCACAAAAGTAGCGTTATTTTTTTCCAAAATTGTATAATTGATTTGTGCCTTATTCGTTCGGTTTTCGAAACAATGCTTTGAGTAAATGTTGTTCATTAGAAATGTAGTAACAACTTTTATTCGAAATATTTCCCCAAAAACTGAATGAATTAGGCACAAATCATAAAACTATGAATAGAATAACCAGTTCAAGTGGCCGAGCTGTCTAAGGCGTTATGTCTGTAGTTTGTCAATTATTAAGAAAAAAAGGGGCGTTTAATTGACTTAACTATCAGCGTATGGACAAGAAGAAAGGAACCGGCTATGCTTGAGAAGGTTTTCTGCAGTTTCCTTCACAAACATCAGATGAATATGGGCATAGTATCTATCATAGTCGGCTCCAGCCACATATCCTACCAATTCCTAGTCTATACATAAAAATTCCTTCCACTCCACTCACATCCTCACATCTTTAGGCATCACAATGGACCTTATGGTTGAAGTGTACCCCTCCCAAGGCAGCCTCTACAATCTATAAATCTATCTATCATAAATGGAATGCAAAATTCGTGGCCAATAGTACATACATATATAGGTAGGTACTGATTGTTATATACAGTTTGTCCAATATAAATGGTGGAATTATTAATATTCTAGGTTATTTTCAAAATTGTAGTATTCCTTGTTATATTTATTTTATTTTCTCTCAAATGTGGCAAAACTTCAAAAATACAAAACGGGAAAAATGCCAGGAAAGCCAACAAAGGACAGATATAAACCGTATAAAATTTTCGCCCTCTTAGCAGTAACGTGTAACGTGACGAAATTAATAGCAAATTATCTGATAGCTAGACTTTTAATTTTCTATAACTTTATTTATGATACATTTTTTCATTTAATTAATATTCGAAGAGATATTTCACGTTTTGTGTTTCCTCCTGCCCCCCCCCCCTTTCCCCTTGATTGATTTGCCCATTCACGAACTTGGCATTTTAATAGTCAAAAACGCAATGAATACCAAAGTACATTATAATCATATAAAAATTGTAACCGTTCACAAGAAATTCTAGAAATAAACATTTCGTTTCCCGTAGGGCTATTTTGGTCAAAACGTTATTTTTGCATAATTTTATGATTTTATTATGAAATATGAAAGTTCTTGTTCTTTCTAACCTCCCCCGCCCCCACGCCCAAAGAAGGGTGTTATACGTTTGAAGCCTATCAGTGTCTGCCTGTCTGTTTGATACAGCGTAGCTCTCAAACGCGTGGACTGATTTTGCAGTTGAGGTGGTTCGTAGCTAAGTATAATAAACATCTGTTCAGTCGTTTGAAGACTATCAGCTCTGTTCCAAGATTATGTATAGGAAAAGTTTGTTTTTTTACTTATAAATTTGGTGGAAGTAACGGCTAGTTATTATTATGTTTAATATTTATTATTCTTGCGTCTTTTTCAAGACACACTTAGACTATCCAAATATGGTATTTTTGGCATAAGGGTACTTCGTGCAGCTGTGTTGAAAAAACAATATCGATAATTTTGATTGAATGCATAACCTCCATATACATACTACGCTGTAGAAAAAGAGGTAAAAGAATGATATGTATAATATCTATACATTATTGAGTAGCGAGTACTTCAACTTTGAAATAATAAAATATTCAACTTTGTATAATACTTAATTACTTATTCAAGATTAAATTTGTTACATTTTAAATTTACCCATATACTTGTATAATATATATAGGTATATACTCATGCAGGTATATAAATATATATATATATATATATATATATATATATATATATATATATATATATATATATATATATATATATATATATATATATATATATATATGCATTAATAATCACTTTAGTTTAAGGCCACATAATAGTTTGTACAAATTTTAATTTGAAAGATAATAATCGGTAAACGTTTTTTTCCTCCAAATAACTGCATATTATACATGAAAAAAACAACGGTTAAGGTGATTAATTACATTAATTATTAGCAAATATGTTTCAATTTTTTGGTTTAAAGTAATCTATTCATCAGTACATTGAATTTTTAGAGATTATTTCTAGGATAGAGTCGCTATTAAATTTCGAATTTAATATCACTAACAATTAATTCATATATTATAATGGGATCCTAAATTGAAATTCTTCTTTGAAGTCGATTTGTGTCGAATCCAATAAGTTTTCGAAAAAATTTTTCGAGTTACATCTGTTCGTAATAAAAATACTAACAATTTTTGTTATAAACATTTTTTTGAAAAAAAAAGAAAGTTTCTTATCGATTTTTTGAAATTCCTACAATAATATACAGACTGTGTTGGCAAGCTTTTCCAATAGAGAATCAATCTTAAATATTATTTATTACTAGCTGTCCGTCTGGTTACTGTATAAAGTCAGTCAGTACACATGTAATGGTTAAATATGTTCATTGAATTCTTAACTTTAGTATGTGAAACAAAATCACAAAATCCCCACTTTAAAATGACAAACAAACAACCATACGCATACATGTGTATGGTTGATGATTGTGCATGTGATGAATCTCAATACATGTGTACTGACTGATTTCATATAGTAACCAGACGGACAGTCAGAAATAAATAATATTTAACATTGATTCTCTATTGTCAAAGCTGTCCAAAACAGACGGTATATGGACAATAAATGAACGCTATACAACTATAACCTACCGTCTGTATATAGTGTGAGGTGTATAACGTTCATGTCAGATGAAAATCGGCTTTCTAATTGCAAACTGTTTGAGCCGTTATAGTGAATCCGGAAAAACAAAAAACGGACCAATTTCGTTGAGGCTATTTCATCAAAGAGTTAATGTTTTTCAATAGCTGATAATAAACATACTACGTTGTATTTATTTCAACTATAGGCAATAAATGAATGTTGTTGGTATAATTCATTTTTCTTGTTGTCTCACATATGTGCTCATTTCATACCGGTACTCGGCATGAAAACCTGGTATTTTTAAGGTAGTTCCAATATGAAATCACTTATCGACAGATTTTGCTCCTTTTTTTCACAGGCTAAAAATAACGTTTTCTAATAAATCCCGATGTTTCAGACTTTTTGACCGTTTAGAACGCGAGATAACTAATAACAAAGTTCGCAATTTTGACGGTCACATCTCATTAGAACCATGTAAAACTTCATGTCCGCCCAATTATTATCTGTGGTATTGAAAAAAAAACATTAATGTGTATATAAATATATGCTTTAATTTGTTCTATAATAAAAGCAAACCGGTTTATAGTCCTGATTATACAAATCAATGCTAGCTGGAACTACCTTAATAGATATAAAGTGAGTATACACGTCAATAACTAAATATTTATGTTTGTCAATTATATACACAGAGTAACTAGAGCTAACTGAGGGACCTCCACCAATATCGGTGGAATAACTGGGTATTAACAACAAAGTTCAAAGGCTTGTTGTGTTAACTCTGGCTGGAAGGTGTATTACCAATGTAGATATATTATTATGTACAAAATGGCGTCAAAAGTTGAGCTATCATTTCAAAATTTTATATTGGATTTGTGCCTTGTTTATTCGGATATCGTAAAAATGTTCCGAATAAAAGTTGTTAGTATAGTTATAATGAACATTTTTTATCCGAAGCATTTTGTCGAAAACCGAATACATAAGGCACAAATCAATTATAAAATTTTGAAAAGATAGCTCGACGCTTCTGACGCTAAGTGTACGTACTTGTATGTATATGGTAAATAATTATCTTTGCATGGAGTAGTATTCTATGTATGAATATAATTTATTTAACATAAATGTAGCGTCAAAAATCAAAATAATGACAGAATAATGACAGAAAATCGAATAATGACAGAAAAAAAAAGCTTTGAGCTATAAGATGTCCAAAAGTTAAGTAAATCAGATGTCCAAAAATCAAAATAACATTCCATACGTTTATTGTGATACAAATTATTTGATTTTTTTCATGGAAATAACCTGTTAGATAGCGAGGAGGAAAGGACTATTGATTTTTACGTACAGTGATTCTTTTAACGAATTACTAATTCATGATGCATATTTATCGTATTTTAATTAAATTTTCTAAAAATTCGCTTCTCCTATATGTTGGCAATAGGCAGGAGTTTGCTTATCAGGTCTTCCTGAAGGAATATCCTGTATCTGCTGTAACCTAGAGGTTCGCAGTCAAAGATCATGTGACTGGATGTTTCTTCCTCCTCGTCACACAATCTGCAGATAATGGACCCGTTATGGAGTCCCATTGTGTGCAGATGCTTTCGCAGAGGATAATGTCCGGTAATGAATCCGGTAATCCTCCACAGTTGCATCCTGTTCAGCCTCAGTACATCGAGAGATAGCCTCTTGGTTGCACTCTGAAGCAGTATTTTTCCGAGCTCCTGCCGCGGTACTTTTTCCCAATGATCACGGTGTTTAGCATTTGACCACTCATTGATCACCTATTTACATGCAGTCCTTGGAATTCCTAAAATTGGTTCTGGGTCTATGAAGGGCATTCCGACTCCTTTCTTTGTTAAGGTATCTGCTTTTTTGTTTCCTTCGAAACCACTGTGATCCGGCACTCAGATCAATTAAACATTGTTCCGTTTTGCTAGCTCCAGCAGTTCCTCCAAACAATCTTTGAATACCCTTGAGGTGGCCTCAATTCCAGACAAGATCGGGTATAATCACTTATCCTATTTGCAAAAGTCAATACTATAACGGATCGCTTTAATCTCTTCGCCTGCGACGAAACAACAAAGGTTATTATAGAGTATTAGCCCACATATGATCTCGATATCGTTTCTTCTATTTTTAGAAAATGTTGATCTATGGTATATTTCCCGTAAATAAAATGTCTTCTTTCCTGAAGTAGTGAATGTATCAAATTCTGAATGTATCTATCGTTAAAGGTTTCTATTCTATAGGTGACTATTTACTTGAAGAATTTTATATGAATTTGAGATTGAATCAGAAATTGTATTGGGTCAATTTATGAAATAAAATGTGTGATGCGATTATAGTTAGTGCTTATCATGGTCCAGAGTAAATAATAAATACTTTTGTAAGTAAATATTCAGAGAAGTGTTTTAAATTATAAAGACGGTTTTCTCATCAATCGATATACACAATTGACTTATCCGTCTTAATAAATTCAATTTAAAATTATTTAACTCAAATTCTGACATAAATGAACGCAGGTAATTTAAGTATATTGAACAAATTGAAGAACATTATTTTATGTAATTAAAGGTAGATTGTGAATGTATATGTAGTCGAATATGTTTTACAAAATTTGTCTAAAATACGAAAAATATGTTTCATCATATGGTTTAACAAACATAGCAACTAAAAGTAATAACTCTCAGTTTAATTAATATTTTAACTAAAGGGTATAAAAGATCTTTAGTTCTACGATGTAAGACGTAAATATCAGCGATCGTTTTTCTTTAAATAAACTATATATCGTTTTGTTTCAACCATTTTGTTCAATTAAAATGAATATCAAGGCATTTCAGTAAAAAATGAGAATTCAATAATATTTAATGAAAATATTCGCAGAGCATCGTTTAACAGCCAAGCATAATTTGAATATTTTCAGGATCCGTTATACTGAACTCCCCGATTTCTAAGAGATACTTACAGACACGTGTTGGGAAGAAGTAAGGTTGTGGTATTAATGATGTCAAACTTATTTCAAGTGTCACCCATCTTGATATGGTAGAAATTTCTTTATGGTAGATAATGGAGAGAAATTTCATTGTTGAGGAGTTTATATCGTTTATTTAACTTTCTTGACATTCACTTTGCACTTGGTCTAGACCTTAGGGGATCTCGGTCCAGATACCTGGAATGTATGTATCGAGTAGGGTAAATTTATTCAGTTTTTTCGCATTTTCCAAGAGGTACCCCTTAAAAAAATCGCAAAAATTTGAGCTTCCCCCTTTTCATATATATTCATAAATTTTAACGATGGTCAGTTTTTAAAATTATTAGGAAGGATGGACACGCTTTTCCCTTTGACCTAATTTCCCGATTCACGAACTTGCTACATGCAGCACATACGAAACCAAATTTACTAGAGCACGCACAGACACATATATAAATCTGTATGTATTAACTAAGTAGTATGAAAATTTTTGTAACATTGTATCATTGATACAACACAAATAGCTAATTTTCTCGGGAAAGAAAAATCACTAATATGATTCTGAATACTCATTTTATTGGCACACGAAAACTATGTAATATTAAAAACGTTAAAATTTTACAACATTTTGCCAGAGATATGTTATTAAAAATAATTCACATATTACATATTTTAATGATATTAAATTCATCGTTAATTTCAAGGTATAGCAAATGTGTATGAAATAAAACGTATGCAAAGTAAGAGAATCTTCATGCCACGATTGGTATATTCGTATGTAGAAGGTATCGAGATGTTTCTTCATATCTCCAACACTTTTATGTAGGTACAAATTATGATATAAACACTGTCTTCAAAAAGATTTGCAACCGTAGTCCATTCACATTACTAAGTACCAAAGCTTGCATGAAGTACTTTTAGATTCAAAGGTATATTTATTTAACTTTTATATATTTTCAATACATAAGTTCATAAATAAACAGAACTGTGTTCATTTATTTTCAAAATAAAGGGAAGGAAATGTATGAATGTTTCCCCCACTTTAAGTCCATTTGTAATTTTATTTAGAGGTGTGAAATCAAATCAGTGATAACCAACAAGTGTATCGTGGTGTTATATACAGAACAAAAACTATAATTTAGAAATAGCTGTCTAGTGTCACTGATCTCAATTTACTGTTGTTAATATATTGTATGGTTTATAAAATTTGGTTTATGTATTATGAATTACTTAATATTAATAAATAAAAATGAATATATATTACTGTATACCTGAATATTATTTTAGATCAGATATCTATCTCTTTCTATTGATCTTAAAATATAATTGTTGGTCTTCATTAATTATTTTTATTATAGTAGGCGTAGCAATATTATACAAATTTTAAATGGAAAATAAGAAAGGACATTGTAATTACATGATAAAAAATCGATTTGTCCTTTTAATACAGAGAAAAATGCCGAAATAAATTTATATTTAATAATAAATATTTTGTTTTTTTATTTTTTAATGATCATGATATATTACATACTGTTAGTGTCTGATATTTGTTTATTGAGAAGTATTTTACACTCTTTTTTAGCTTATAAGATTATGAGATGAAATCTCATAATTAGCTGTATGAATTTTCTCCTCCGAGTAATGGTTATTTTTTAAATATACTTAAAATAAGTTGCCCTTCTACTTTGAATTTGATTGCTATACTGTAAGGGTTAGCACAACTTCTAGGTTAGACGGAGATCTATGGTTCGAGTAGTGATTATCTTTTTCATAAAGTGATTAATCTAAATAGTTCCCATCTCGTTTTTTCAAATATAATTCTTAATAATCGTATAGATTTGATTTGTATGATTATTCAGACATAATAAGTTCACAAACAGAGTTTCTGGATAATGGTCGGTTACATTTTCTTGTGAAAGATACAAACAAACTGTTTTCGGGAGAAGATAAGATAATGACGTTCAAGGATTTAAAAATTATATATCTTTGTAATGTTTTTGATAGTATAAAATATCTCGTTAATGTCTTTTTAAAATATTTCGAACACCGGGTAGAATAACACGTGATATATAAGTATGTATATTATGGTATTATCATTTAGTTAGAATTACACGATGTTATTAACTTGAAAACGCCTTCGAGCAACTAATGATTTGATTTTCATTTTGAACATTCATTTTATTTTTATTCAACATAATATGGATTATTAACTGTATAAGTGGTGTTCCTTTTTTCACATTTTTGCAGTAAATTTGTCTCAAACTCATTTAATTTTCGAAAATATATTTCGATTAAAAATTGTTTGCTATAAAAGTATAAACAACATTTGTTCTAAAATCGATTCGATTCAGCAAAAATCACCGTACAATTGATAACGAAACATCACTTATGCTGCAATTGATAACACAGGATATTAGTTTTTGTTTCAATGAGCAAAATGAGAAAAATCTATCGAAAAGTGGTGGTATGCTGGAACATCCTTAAAGGCTATCATCCGCTGTCATTTTCTTAATAATTATTGGTGAGCTAACAAATCACCCTGTATATTAAAATTAATGGTTTTAATGAAAATAAAAATTTTAATTATATAAAAACACTTATATAAAAACATTCTATAAAAGTAGAGGAAAATGTCATGTAATTTTTAATCAGTTATAAATAGGGTAGAGGATTAAGATTATCAAAATCGAAATAAAGTGATTTTATTTTGGGTCCAATACAAACTATTATTAATACCGAAGTTATTATTTTTAACACGTTTTTATTAGTTTGTTAAACTATGTAAGTAAATCTTGCCACTCACTTTTCATCAACTTCTAATTGTCGGATTGATTTAGATGCTTGCAAATATATGAAGTTCTGATGACAATATAATAATATAGCCCCATCCAGATGAATTCATATGGAAATTTGTAAGTATGCCATAAAAAATATTTGGTGGAAAAGTTCGAGTATTAGAACATAAATAAAAAAATTGTGAAAGGTTGGGACCATTTTTTCTTTGACAAGATGGTTTTACTGTCAACACTTAGCACCCAATCCGTTAACAATTTGTCTATTTTTCTTCTATTTGAGTTGTTTTTTAATATACACTTTTATCTGATTGCCGAGCTAAAAGATGCAACGTGTATTAATTTTAAGGAATATTATTGTACAAATAGTATTTGTACAAACAGTTAAAAGCTATGCCAAATGTTTGGCTTGCAATATTCCAAAAACTAGTCTTCTAGTGGAGGAAACTAGCTAGCTTGTAGAAGATAATATTAATCATATCGAAGCAATAATGGTTAAAACAACATGTTCTTCTTACGAGCTGGTAAATATCTGGGGTTCAATCCATTACCCCTACTCCCAATTTTTAAACCTTATTTGCGCCTATGATTATTAGTATCTAGATATTACACCACCTTCATCCCTTAAAATGTGTTCGGAACATAAAAACACTGTTCAGTAAACAATTTTTCGACATTGATTAATGTTTTTAAATTGTTATATCATAGATTATTATTAACTTCGTAAGGGTCACACTCGTGTAAACAATATTTACATATTTACTTTATGGTTTTTTTTACAGTGAAAGTCATTTATAATGTCGTACTAAAAATTATTTACGGCAGCGAAAATTTAATATTTTCGTTGAACCAGTTTTCTGGTCATGTCAGATTTATTCTATATTGATACTGGGATGGTAATTTTTTCACAAAGCTTTATTTAGACATTACAAACAGCTTGTAGAAAGTCTATTTCAGTTAAGTACATTCAGCGAATTATTCAAGATCAAAATCATTAGTTTTCTGTGAATACCTTTCTATTGGTTGAAATATAAAGTGGAAAAAATATTATATTGTCAAATATATACCTGGACAACTTCCGAATGCAGAAGGCAAGGCATTTTTTAATATAATTTCGCCGTTAGTGTCGAATTTGATTGCAACTAGTAGTAGAAAATCTATCATTTTGAATCAAATCGCCCCAGTCCTTCAAATACTTGCGGATATAAATCAGTCCATGAACTATCGGTGATATTATGATTCAATGGAAGGGCTTCCACCACCAGTTAACACATAACTGAAATGTATGTAAACGTATCATGAATTTTCTATAGTTGTTGAACAGAAAAATCATTAAAAAGTGTACATCTCACTTTCTCGTAAACTATTGATCTAAAACTAGAACACCCCGAACAAGAAGAAAAAACAAGATATTCACAACAAATTAAGTTTTTTTAAACATTTGAGAAGTTTTTTTTTCTCAATATTTGAAAGCTTAGCGAATAAAATGAACATTTGAATTTATTTACCAGTTACTTAGAATGGAACAATTACGAATTTGCAACTAGTTTTTAGTTTACAGTCCGAATTTTGTTCGTTCTAAAAGCCCCAGGACTGGGTTAATTGCTATAGAGTGATGTTTTCCATCGGATACCATGGACTGATAAATTCAGTAAACATTTTTAACACGTTGTAATTTAAACAATTATAACATTGAATTAGTTTATACAAATTGAGATAATATCGATATAATTAAATTTGAACCGTCGTGACGTTAAATCAGTGGTGTATTGGGGGGGGGGGAACGTGGCGGAACGACGTTCCGGCACCTTTTTTCAGAAACGGAACGCGTTCCAGTACTTTTTTAGTAGTCATTTTTTTAATTTCAAATGAAAATTAAATTTTAAATTGGCGAACTTGCAAAAACATTTCAAAAAATATGTTAATTAATAGAGAATTTATCTTGCTTTTTGTCAATTCTTAATTAGTATTATTAATAGTATGAGGAATAGGCTAAACATTACATCTGCAAATTGTTCAGGTTCAGACGGAATTTTGACTTCCGACAGTTCCGACATTGTTAAAGAATTGCGAATTCTTGAACCAACCGAATGACCATCTGAAATTAATATGGAATTTGGAGAAAAAGAAGTAGAATCATTCTGCCAACGCTTTAATTTACCTTTGGGGGAAATTTTAAATGCCTTTAGAGATTACTTGGCTTGTGGTGGTCGTAACATTTCAGAAGATTTGGAAACGTTAAAAAAATATTATAAAATTATAGCCTGCAGTTCTTCAGAATGCGAGCGTGGTTTCAGCAGCATGAATTTAATTGTAACGGAAAGGAGATCATGCATTTTAATTGATCATGTTACAAATTTATTGTTTATAAAACTTCATGGACAATCCTTGGAATTTTAGAATCCAATTTATACGTAAAAACCTGGTTGCGTTCTCATCGATCTGCTACTGACCAGCAAACTAAAAGTGCAGGGGCAAATGATGAAATTGTGTGTGATCCTATTTGGGAGTTTTTGTAGTACACTATAAGTGTACTACATAAAAATGATAATATCTTTAAGATTCTTATTTTTATCTTTTTTCGAATTTCTTATTTTTGTGTTTGTTAATATTTTGTATAGTAAGAATAAAAAAAATAAAAAACCTACAAGGAAAACAATAGTTAAAATAAGATGATCTCCGAAAAACTTTCAGGAAGTTGCTTGTGGAAAGTCGCGGACTATTTTTTTGCTCTCACCATGCGTTCTGTTACTTCTTATTTTAACAATACACCACTGCGTTAAATGTACGGCTATCCATAAATAATATCCACATTTACCACTTCAGACAGGGACAGTTTATCTGACTAAATCTGCAATAGTTTTTTATGTATAACGAATAAAGGTGTGAAGATATTACAATATATTAATAATATTATTATTTAAAAACACAGTCTACAGTCTACGGTGTCTCTACGGTGATATAATAACTGTTTTATATACCTAAAGTAAGCTGTTGTTTTACATAGACTTATCTGCCATGTCAATCTCGTTCACTTTATTATATAAAAATATAAATTATCGTTACGGAAATTATACCTCTAGTACTTACTGAATACATTAGACGTTAAAGAAAAAATAACGGAATGTATTTTTCTGATAAAATGAAATATCAATTAAGGCACTGTAAAATTGTCAGAATCATTATTGAAATCATTAATTTTCTTAAAATAAATTGTTTATACAAAAATGTGTAGAAGCTTTACTTTATTATTGATCATTTTATGTATATGTATATAGAGTAATTTTGATTTCTGGACGTATTTTCTTTTTACAGTTTTTCTAGAAATCCAATCGTTTTAAGACACGGAGGGTATTAAAAAAATATATATATAAGGGAACCCTGAGCAGAATGGGATATGAAGTTGAAAATATGGTTTAAAAATAAAAAAGAGTTTATTAAGAGAGCTGTAAATTTTTCTATGAACACATTATAATGTTAAACTCACAAAAATACAATAATTTTAAAAGAGCAACGAGTAGGAAAATAAAAGAACAACACTTTTTTTCCAAAATAGAAAATTTGCCCCGTTCTGCACGGGACAGGACGAGATGGTAAGGGCAGGTATTATAAACACATATAAAACTAGTGTAAATGCAGAAAAAATTAGTTAATGCACAAAATTCATTTATACACTAGGATCGTCTCTATTCCCACAGGTGAATAATGAAATGAAGAGACTCTGTTGTCAGTTGTCATCAAAGACCAGCCAGGGGTAGTAAACAGCTACAGGTTGTTCTAGTTTTACGTATTGCTGCTCGCTAGTAGCACCCCCTTGAAACCGAAAGTCGTTAAACTTCATTCCGCTCTGGTTCCCAGGTTCCCCTATCATAAAACTATAAAAAGGTCTAATTTTGTACGTAAGCACTACAATATACTATATAAAGTGTGTGAATATATTATGTGTTCGATTTAGAATTTTTAAACTTCAGGATCCCCAAAGACCAAAATTCCCAAATGTGGTCTTTGGTGTTTTGAAATAGCTCCACAGAATTATCCACAAAAATTTTCTAACGTTTTTTGTTTTTGTTTTTGGAAGGACACCCAAGAAGAAAATATACAAAACGGTAATAAGGCATGTAGTAATGTTGGTGCATGATAAATAGTGATAATAAGAGCCTGGAAGTTTTGCCTCCTTTATGCGACAATGGCGTATGGGGGATAAGAACTAACGTCGAACTTCAAAACCTTATCAAAGATTACATTGGTTGCGTCATCTCGAAAGAATGCCAAGAGAATTAGGTACGAAAATTGAATATGGTAGCAACCCAGAGAGTTTCAAGGTAAGTAGGAAGACCAAGGCTACGATGGTAGGACGATTTTGCACCAGATCTACGCTGAATTGGAGCCGGGAATTGGAAAGCCAAAATGAAGTAAATAATAAGTTAGGCCAAAGTTCTTCATGAACCGTAGAGCCCAGGAGTAATAGTAGTAGTAGTTTTTTTTTGGTATTTTTCTGAATTTTGCTTCGAAGATGGAGATAGAGTAAGCACAATTTTCTGAAGCTTAACATATATTCTGCATAAATAAATGAAGATATGTAAGAAGGTCGGCAGCTGAGTGGATAGCGCTTTTCAACACCACTCACACAGCCTAGGTTAAATATTAATCTTCGATTTTTTTTTACGTGATTATGAATAAAAGTAAACAATGACGCACATAAAGATAATATTATGAATATTATATCTTTACTTGCATACGCCTCCGAAATTAAATATTTTTTTTAATATCGATTTTATTTAATATTATATTTAATATATTAAGCAATCAGCATCCATGGGATGCTGATATTTTGGAGAAAAAGTAATATTAATATTTAAATAATAATAATAATAACAAAATTACCTTTGATCTTTATACCTAAAATATTCATTTAATATTATTAAATTTCTAAAATCATGTTTGGTAAATATCAAGTGACGATATTATTTTCGCTAGAATTGTGTATTATTAATAATATTTTGAAGGAATATATAATAATAATAATAATAATAATAATAAGACTTTAATCTATGAGAGCGTCTATTATATTATCATCATCCACTTCGTATAGAAGTTCTATGTTTATATAGCTTATGAATATAAAGATTATTAAACGTGATATGTATATGGAAACTATACCCATGATTGCAATTGTATTGTCAAATAAATGTTTAAATTAAAGATATAATATAAAAAAAATTCGTTACGCAGAAGCTGCGTCAACTTAGCGAATTTCCTTAGAATACATAAATATCTCTAGTCACAATTTAAGTATGATCAAAATGTAATGTCGTATCTGATATGAATTTAGTATTTTCAAGACCAATTTTTTTAGTAAATAGCATACGTCAAGGGGAAAGGGGGGCATATAGATAGAAGAAAACACAAAATATAAAATATCTCTCTTAATATTAGAACAATCGAAAAATGTATAACGAGTAAAGTTGTAGAAAATCAAGGTTGCTATAATTCATTACCTTATCATTTTTTCCAAACTGTAATGTCTACAGAGATATTTAGAAATATAACTTTCAATCTTTAATTGTAAATATTTCTGTAAATATTAGTGTAACAGAAAAATGATAATATGAAACAGATGAATAATATGTAACAGAATAATATAAATAAATAAATGATAATATGTAACAGAAAAATGATATATATATATAAATGTACTTTTATGTGTCTGTGGACAGTTTTATTCCGATTGGAATGAAATTTGGTATATATCCCTTAATAATTGAAAAATCGAAACATTTATCAGAAGTTAACTTGTTGGTACTAAGTTTTACTGTAATTTTGTTTCTTATCATTTTTCTGTTACACTAATATTTACAGAAATAGTCACAATTAAAGATTGAAAGTTATATTTCTAAATATCTCTGTAGACATTGGAGTTTGGAAAAGATATATATAAAGTAAAGATAGTAAAGAAAACGATAGTAAAGATTTATTAAATAAATTAGAAAGAAAAAATCACGTTTTGCCGTTTTGATTTGGAAATATAAAAGCTTAAAATTATTTTTGATTTCAAAGTTACATTTATTTTGTATATATGAATAGTGAATATGTCTATGTGTTGTGTATGCGGGTATATGTATTTGTACTATCATAAAAGCAAACTGGTTTTTTGTCCTGATTATATAACACACTGCTAGAACGACGTTCGGAGTACACTTTACAAGAATTTTCGGAGTACACTTTATACTCAATTCTCATAGGATATATAGTTAGCAGCATCATTTCGATAACATCATATTGTATAATATTTGAACAACAATTTGGTAATAAACCAAATGATTCACCATTGTTGCTGGTTATAGTTGTTTTTTGTAATCTATTGTAACATCTTGTAAACTCATTGTGTTTAGTAATAATATTTACTCAAATTAGTAGATATATATATATTACGTATTATTGTGTAAATATTCATAATAATAACTTTATGATAACTAATATTAAATACCAATATCTAGTACCTATAGTTAGCTCTGTATAGTTAGCTAGCTAGTTAGCTATATCAAAGCCAAACCAACCATCTAGTCAGTGTTTATAGCCAGTCAGTGTAATTGTGGTACTTTTAAACTAACTATAATTTAATATATGTATTAAGTTAAACGACATTATAAAACTATTTTATCTATTACTACAATAATGCTATTATTCTCGTTAACTATCGTAGGCATATAACTAACATTCACAATAAACATTTTGTGTTGTAATAATACTTACAGACTAATACGAGTATATATACAAATATCCATAATAATACACTATGAATTTTGGTACAAATTGTATCGATTTTATAAATATTATGTAAAACAATACTCACAATCAAGGATGTTGCGGATGCGGGTGCGGATTTATATGTAAATTTTATTTTAAAGATATACTTAATTTAGGTACATGAATACAGGAAAAAGATGATAATAATTTTTTTAATAATCTTTATATTATAATCAAATTTTTAGTATGAAAATTTAAAATTAGCTGCACTAAGAGCAATGCCGATGCCTTTTCAGGTTCCATCCTGTTTCGCAGAGGTTCATAGATTAATCGCCCGCTAATCAGGCTAAACTGCTCGAGGTGCAGCATCGATTTTAGATAATTCCTCAAAGACGTGGTTGTACGACCGTTGCGAGAGTAATAACAATAATAATAATTAGAAAGAGGGGTACTTGAGAACAACCTGTCACCCGTAGGCGAGACGCCTCCGGGTTAGAGGTGCTATTTTAAGCAGATGAAGCTATCGGATTCTGTTGAGGTCAGACGCCACACAGAAGATTGAGCAATCCTTGCGAGAGTATGTTTTATTACATATTTTACACTGAGATTTATCTCAGGCATGCTCATCTAGTTTAAAATAAGACTAAATAAGGCATTGTTGATTCACTTGTCCAATAGATTATTCAAGGCAAACACTCAAACAATAATGTAAATTGTTGAAATAAATAAAAATCATCCATATAATAAATAACACGTTGTGATTTATTTACAATCAAAAATGCTAAACAAAACAAGCAACATCTGTACCTGTATTGTGAACTCTAGCACTTGGATATACTCTCTGATGGGTTAATTGTAAACTAAAGCTCGTGGGTCGATGTTTGCTCCCCCAACTTCCCTTTCATACCCTTCGGCCAACAAGTTTCGTGATCGCACTCTGGCGAGCAACTAAGTTACTACTGCTAGCAGGTTGAAATATTAAGTTTGCAATATATTAGAGAGAAGAAGAGATAGTTTTATATTTTCACTTTTCCCCTTTTCCCCTTTTTTTCTAGACCGCATCTATTCATTAACGAACGGGCCCTTTCTAATATCAAAAGTGAGTCTACAAATACAAGGAAAATACATTAATCCATAAAAATTCGTTTATAAATTCCAGTCCATATGCGATTTACTGTAATCCAGCATATTAGAAACAAATCAGCCAAGTGCAAGCCTATGCTTGCACAATAAGTGTTCTTTGAAAAATATTTATTAATGTTCAGCACAGTATAATTTTGTTGACACCTGTCATAATAATCTTGGGAAAATTTTAAACTAATACATTCGCAATTCTGAGAATTTTCTATTATTTTTTACTATTTTACTTTTGAAGATAAATCGCAGGACAGCAATTTCAAATTGTTTTCAGGAGAAAAGTAAAAGAAATTTATACTCAAAAATATATAAATTATACATTTTGAAGTTGTAACATCAACTATTTATTTTCTCTTCAAAAAGTTTGCTACACCCCGCACAATAATTTTAAAATCTTAGACACAGCTTTTCATTTATTTCCCGTTTCAATCCCCCAAAATAATGTTTTCGGAGATTCGGGACAGCCATTTTTTAACAATAATGCATAAATAAAATACATTTATCCCTATTGTTAAAAAATGTCAGTATTTCATTAAGGTTCTTCAACTTGTCAATTAGGACCTTTTTTTTCAAATTTTTTTTAAACAACTAAGGATTAACTAGAATACTGATATTTTTTAAATAAAATAATATGGATAGAATATCTTTTATAGTGTATTTCAAAACAATTTTGAAACTAAGAAATTATAATAAAATGAGATTCGCCAATTATCTGTTTTAAACAATTTAGATTATTAGATTTGTGTTTGAAACACATGACTAAATCAAATTGGAAGCATTGGGACGTGTAATAATATAACCCTTCAAAATATTGAATTTTCGTTGTATTGACATTCTGTAATCACCATACAATTACATAACATTTATGAAAGTGATACACTTTGTACCGAGGAATCATATAACGGGTATAATAGTGGATATAGAAGAATCAAAACTATTATTATATTAGCAGAACTAGTTACATTCAGAGTAATTAGCTATGTATATATATATATATATATATATATATATACAAACATATATAAGATTAGGGTGCATTAAGTTCTATACACACAATGAATTGTGAATTCAATAATTTCTTTAGTAGAGACAAATTTACTAATTTAAGTTAAAGATAAAAATAATTTTGTACGCAGCAAAGGAAAATTTTAATGAGAAATCTGAGACATGAGATTCATCAAGTTTCAGGATGTTCACACAATGGCAACATCTTTTATTATTGTTTTGATTTGAATGGGTCGTTACTTTTTTTTTTGCAAAAGAACCAGTATAGTTTTTCTTATTCAAAAATTCATTTTTTTTGGGTATAAGTAGCTACGCATTTTTTATAAATCACGCCGCGTTAATGCAATTGTAAGTCAAAACCGTAATTTAAAATTATTTATACTTGATGTATAAATGCAATAAATAATATAATGAAATAAAAATAGTTGATTGAATATTATCGTAAGCTAGTATATTTCCAACTATTTTACATCAGTCGATACGATACTTCTGCCTAAAATACAGGAGGCAAAAAAAACAAGTTTGTATAAACATATACCGGTGTCTCAAAACAGAAACAAAAAGTTCGTAATTATATTTTTTTCCCATGAATACTATCGATTCTTAATGCGGTTCGAGCGGAACTAATAAGTCAAAGCAATGTTTAAACTTTTTTGTTTACTACTTTTACTAATTAATTCTTCCACTGATTTCTGTTTGTTATTAATAATATAACAAGCATATATAATAATGATAATTATTATTTACTTAATAAAGTAATGAAATGACTTCGGTTTTTTTTACCCAGGTGTATGTATATGTGTGAGACATTTTAAAAATAATAATGATAATATTTTCAGAACTAAAAATTTTAAATATATATTGTTTATTCATTCAAGTACTTTCTAACCTTTCTCATCTATGTAATTTTGAAAAAGTCGATTTCAAAGTACAACAAGAAAAATTATTTACTACCATCAAATTAAAAAATTTCTAAACTTTTACACTGATATTTACTCTATTGGTAACTATCATGTCTTCCTTCTTGATTATATTTTTATCTTTTTTATTTTCTGCTTGTGCGACGTTGCCAAACCATCGATAATAAGTATTAATATTATTAATCGATATTAAAAAATAAAGTTTTACTTCAATTATATCTAAATAATCAGAACGGGAACGATAAAATTTGCAAGATTTATAATATTTTAAGTAATCAGCTATATTCGCTTTTTGAAAAAGAAAAAAAGAAATAGACACGACGAAAGCTTGTCAGCCATAAGAGTCTATGATTCAGACCTATAAAGAATGCCATATTTCAAAGCACTTTTTTAAGGGACTAGATGTTGGATCGTTTATAATTTTGGAGAAAAATCCATTAAAATATTTATTGATATAAATATTGATCTTTAATTCTTAAATTTGGAAAATTCGTGTTGCATAGAATTCGATCGAACCTCCAATTTAATTTTCACTACAATGAGGTGATACATCTCGAAAATCATATTTAAAGTACTTTGTAAAACATTCTGTTCAACCGTTATATAAATAACTTTTTATCTATAACATTAATATTATTCTCTTTATTACAAAGCACCACCATGTTTATATATATATATATATATATATATATATATATATATATATATATATGTATATATATATATATATGTATATATATATATATATGTATATATATATATATATATATATATATATATATATATATATATATATTAAAGTAATAATAATACGAAAGACTAAACACAATATAGGTAATATATAGGTAATAAACACAGAAAGATACAGAACAAAAAAGAGAGAGACAACAGATACAGGATTAAATGGGAATAAATAATGTAGTTAATTAATAACATAAGTATAATATAGAATGAATATATAAAATGGTGATGTATATAAACAATAGAAAGTTTTTAAGTATGATGCTTCTAAATTATACTTCCAATAATAATAATAAAGGTTATATTATATTATAAAGGTAGGTACTATATAATATACTACTAACTAAACTGCAAATAACTATAACAAGTAATAAGTTTTATTTAATAACATAGATAGATGTTCAACACGATTCATAATAATAAACAATTATTTATTTATTAATATATATATATATATATATATATATATATATATATATATATATATATATATATATATAATATTGGTAATAGTATTGTTTAAATAAATGTGTTTTAATTCAATGTACATTTAATACATTCATTTAAGTAAATAGGTTAACATCATATTCATAATAAACATCATATTCATTCATAACGCATGGTATTGTACTTTAATGATCAAATCGCAGCGCCACTAATGGCAACACTAGAAATCTTGGATGTGAGTGGAGTGGAAGGAATTTATGTGTAGACTAGGAGTTGGTAGGATATGTTATGACGATATTCATCTGGATTTCGTCAAGGAAACTGCAGAAAACCTTCTCAAGCATAGCCGGTTATTTCATTCTTGTCCATACGCCGACAGCTTAGTCGATTAATAGCGCCTTTTTTTTTAATAACTGCCGATGTCGGGATTCGAACCCATAACCTCTCAGTTTCCAAGGATGTATACTGCGCAGACATAACGCCTTAGGCCTCTCGGCCCCTTGGACTGGTATATATATGTATGTAGATATATATATATATACATATATATATATATATATATATATATATATATATATATATATATATATATATATATATATATATATATATATATATATATATATATATATATATACATACATACATTTTTATGTAAAAATTGTCAAGCTCTAGAGCTTTAATTAACAACCGATTCTATGTTTAGGATTATCAACGAGTTAAGCAGTTCTTGCTTGGGTAGAGAAGCAAGCCTCGCCTTCAGTGCGCAAAATCGTCTCTCCCAAGTTACCTGAGTAAACAAAACCGTGAGCATTACACAATAATCGACATATAAGTTGGAATACTTAAGTGCTTGTTATATTGGGACAAATGTCCACATGCACATGTATGCAGCTTCGTCATGCATCCAAATTTCTTCGAGACTAACATAAGTGTTCTTGGCTATTTGAAACCATCATTTTCGATCTATTCATGAACTTTTTGCATGTAGCCTGTAAGTCTGAGTCCCCACGCAGGTAAGGCCCGCGTGGCAATCGCCACTCTGTCTCTATGGCCAGTCCGACACTGAACTCGTTGGGTTGATATCATTCGCTAGCAACTCAAAATCAATCTAACAAACGTTCAGTGTTTGCCCCTTTAAGTTCTTTCTTGAAAAAATGGGCCATTTAGCCCTAAATAACTATGTACAATATATAAAAATAATACCTTATACTATCGTGTATCGAAAGTTATAACTTTACGATTATTTATTGTCTTATATTCTAAAGAAATATTTCTTAAATACTCATTTTGAGAGTACGCTTTGATATAAATAAAATATTCTTATTTTACGATTTGGATAATTCAATTCAAATATATAAAAAATTATCACAAAATATATATATATATATATTAATTGAACACTGATCAATTTTATTTCCAAACGTGCATAAGAAAAAAAAAAAGGTTAAATTTAATTTAATTGACTTCATTACACTTCTCTATGTAAAAAATAAATTGCTTATATAAATAATATGAAAACAAACGAGAGAGAATGATTTAAAGCAACACAAAATATTGTAAAATTCTTCAATTGAATAATAAATAATATTAACATTGCTGTTCGGATCTATTTTAGCTATATAAATTTAATTATTTATATTCAGTAAGACAGCATATTTAAGTCTATTGGGAAAAAATTTATATGTTATTTAAATTATTCACAATATACTGCAAAAATAAATAATCGTAATGAATCAATAATGAATCGTTATAATCTGTTACGTTTTCACGGTTAAACCACTAAATCAAAGGTAGAAAGATAGCTTGAACTCTGGGGACGGACTAATTTTTAAAAAGCAATACTTAAGAGAGTGAAATAGGGGATGTCAGATTGTAATGCTTTGTAATATTATTTATTTCAGGTTTTATTAAAATTGACGTTACAAATTGACAAAATTTTGGGAAAAATATTATTATTTGATATCACAGGTTAATTTTATATCGGTGTATGGGAAAAAAAAGTGGTATATAACAAGACAAAAAAATCAAGATATCTCTCTTAATTCTTACAAATAATTAAAATGCGGAAGTAACTTGGTATGGAGATAGTAAGTATTATTTTTCCCTATAAATTAACCATAAAGAGGGTGAAATGGGAAAATAGAAGTTTGGATTATAATATTAATTATTTCCTGTGATTTTTTGGATTTCGTTCGCTTATTTTCAAATGCTCTATATATATATATATATATATATATATATATCCTTTGTACGGAGGGGAGAGGCAGATGCAAAGACATGTTTAAACAAAGTTGTTTAAACAAAGTAGCTTAAAAATAAAGCAATATGTAATTACTATTCAGGGTCTATCTTAAGGGATGTTAAGGAATGTTCAAAGATTTAAGAATTTTGGTAAACTCATAAATTTGGTCTTTTAATGTTGGTTTTCAGCCTTGAAAACGGCCGTTTCTGCTTTTTTACAAACAAAAAATGACAAGAGACCTCAAACTCTATTCGAATCAAAATTCGGCCATTCGGATTGGCTTAAACTGCATTTCTATAATATTTAGCATATTTTGAAAGCATTCTAGCAAAACAAATTGCATCCGAATGGTTTCCAACACTCATGCGCAATAAAAGAAAATAAAATAGATAAAAAAATAAATGTATGAAATATATGAAGTGGAAAGTAAACCAAAGAATATTATATATTTACTTTCGTGATATTATATATAATATATAATATATGCACACATATATATGAAACCAAACAAATTGTATTATTAATATTTATTTAAATATATATAAATATCTCTTAAGGTATATCTCTTTTTTCCTTTTTTCAAATTTTAATAAACTAAATCCTATTTAAAAATTAAATAAATTCTACATTTATAAGTCTACAGCAAAATACAGCATTTATTTTCAATGCTCTGTACTATGAACCACAAAAGTTGATATCATTTAAATAAATTTTATAATTGATTTGTGCTTTATTGGTTCGGTTTACGAAAAAATGCTTCGGATAAATGTTGTTCGTTAGAAATATAGTAACAAATTTTATTCGAAATTTTTTTTCGATAACCGAATGAATAAGGTACAAATCAACTATAGAATTCTAAAAGATAACATCATGTTTTGTGGCCAAGTGCACTGAGATGCTCAGTTTATATGCATGGAAGAAATAGATATCCAATATTTTTAAACAAGTGAAACAATTAACAAACTGAGTTAATTGTTTCAAAAGTATGTATGTACTGAAAATATTGTCTTTTATTTAATTATTTCTAGAATAGGTCTTAGATTACTTGGAACCTTCTCATCTAACAATCCACACTCATTTTATCCTGTTCGGAAATCTTTACAGGCGGTTCTTTTTACCGGTGCATATTTTTTATACAACTTTTGTATCTTGTAATAGAACATACAAAATGTCAAACCTCCACTATCCTGTAATTATAGAGGTCCTTACTCTGTACTCCAGAGGTTTTCAAAATTGTTTGTTGTTGACGTCAACAACAAACCTACCTCTGTTTCCAATGATAGGCTAAAACCGATCTACAATATTCAATGTAAATTTTCCATTAGCTTTCTTATTTTGTTCATTGTTGTAGTTATAGAAAAATTACCTTATAGAAAGGTTGATCATCATAGAGGGAAGTTTTTTCCCTCTGAACAAGGATGTTTAATGTTCATACTTTTTTTTATGTTTTTCTTTCTTAAATGGTGGGGGGAGGTATGTAGCCGTAACGCTCCTAAAAACAATTATGCTTTCTTTTAGAAACCATTGCTTCTCAACTATATCCTCCCTAAGTTACCACGGTAATTGTTATTGTAAATTACCTTGGTAACTATCAACAAATATAATTAGACATCAATTCAATATTTTCAATAGAGATAATTTATATCTTTTAATTTGTCTGTCTAATTTATTAAATGTATTATAATTATTAATGATTCAAATATAATCATTTACAATCATCTTACACGAATATAGAACTACATGACCGTAAATATAATTGAATTAAAACACATTTTTCGTTTGAGACACATAAACTAGTAACATCTAAACAACATTTATATCTATGCAGAAGACATAACATACACATTACACATATATATATCAGCACAAACTATAGCTAAAGGTGAAATATGTATACGCCAGTCAGTAGAGGGTTAAACAAGGGGCTATGTCCTGTGATACAGAAGGTGGTGTTGTAGTACTTTTTATTTTTTTAACTTGTACATCTGGGTACAAACGTGTAAATAACAAAAATGCTAACACGGGCGACCTCTGGACAATTTTTTGCAGCCAAATAAACCTCGGAATGTTAATTTTTTTTGTGGTTTTCCACCTTCCAACTCCTAGATGATGCATCTTAGCGAAAAAATCATAGTATAACCAATTTTAGAACATTAAATTTTGCGCCACAACAGGAATCCCACAACTTAATTATTCAGTGAAGTAATATAGTCGAGTTAAAGTTAAAACGAACGTCAAAACGGCTAAATCGATTTTGACGCGATTTTCACCAAACGGTTCAGAATTTAGCTGAGCTAACATTTGCTATATTTTTTGTTTGTTCCATGCATCCATTTCGCGCGGTATAATCTATCTTTGAACGGTGCAAGATAGGAAAAATCATTGACTACACTAAATATTTGTCTCTAAAAAACAAACAACTTTCGTTGGATATTTTTTTTTCATGCATCCAATATATCTGGAGTAAATATCAAATTTACGCCACATTTACGCCTCGTATTTAAACCAAAACTATGGTATGGAAAAAAGTTTCAAACAAGAGTTGTTTGTTTTTATGATATATACTTTTTTTTATGCTTATAAAATTTAATCAATCTTGCACCTTTTAAATGGGTTATAAAAGATGGATTAACAAAATTTATACGTGTGTTCTATTGGAAAGTTAACACTTCAATATTTCTCTTAGAGTACTCATTCCGAAGCTGCAGACTTATATATAGTTCTTATCTCAGTATTTAACAAAGTGGGGAAAAACAGTCGTTTTCTGACTTTTGTGTTCGACTATACTACTTGACCAAATTATCAAGTGGATATACTCATTCGACGCAGAATTTAATGTTCTTTAATTTATTATGATTTTTTCGCTAGGATGCACCATCTAAGAGTTATAGATGCAAAACCAAAAAAAAAAGTAAAACATAAAATTTTTTTAAAAAAATGTCGAGGTTTTTTGGCTACCAAAAGTTGTCTCGATGTCGCCCGTAAATAACATTTTTGTTTTTTACATGTTTTTACCTATATACACAACTTAAAAAATAAAAAATACTACACCACCTTTTGCATCATACAACCTCTACTGACTAGCGTAGTAGGACATGATGACAATTTACATTTAAAAAAAAAGAATGAAATTTTTGTATATAATGTAACTAAAAACTAAAAAAAAGGTATGCAATTAAAGTCCAAAGTTAAGAAAAATGATGTTCCATTTTTGGTTGACATTTGAAGTGTAATAAAAAAACAAAACAAAAAAACTAACTAATTATTTGTTATAATTTATCTTGTAATAAAAAAAGAATAGAGAAGAGCTTTCATTTTTGTTAAAAGTACTTTGTGCTTTTAAAAAAAAAATAGAAATTTGGTTTTTTTTTTTTGGTTAGTTGACTAATGTGAAATCTTCCAGACATGTGAAACAACTTTCATGTGAATAAAGAAACACTTTTGTTGAATTTTTCAAATTCTATGAATTTGAAAAATTATATTCTTATGAGTAGAATCTTTCTAAATAAATGCGTGTGGCCAGATTGCAAAACCGCATACTTCCATTTTTAAAATTTTAACTTCGTTTTTCATACATATTTTTATATTGGATGAAATGTGTTTTCAAACTACTTCTTCCCTATATTTAATACTCGTAAAATTTTGGCCAGTGAATGGCTATAAGATTATACGAGTATTATGGAAAAGATCGTGTTATTTTTTTGATAAAACATAATTGACCCGAAGATGCGGATGAATGCCAATGACCTCTATATAAACTAGGCAGATTATGCTTATGGGTAAACGTGAAATAATGGCTCCAACTTAATGATAGTGAGGGCCGCCAAAACTAGCCAAGGTACTAAAATTTTATGTGTGTAGTGGAAATTAGTATGACAGACACACATACACTGACACACATACATCATACGCCTTAAATAGCCGAGGTAAAAAACTCTGAAATCTAATTTAAAAATAAATATTTTTTTTAATGGTAAATATATCGATAATCGAAATTATGATTAGCCCTTAATTTTGAAATCTTATTAAAAAATAAGTTTTCGTAAATTTTTTATGATTTGCGACGCAGACGCGCAGAACTAAAAGTTCATTCCTTGGCTGGTTGAGTAGTGCTTCAATTACGGTAAATGGCGTAACATAGGATAATGTGTTCAGTCTATATAAAGGTCATTGAATGTATGCAGTTTTATGTATGCATGCGCATGGGTGTATGCGCAACTAGACCACATAAATATTACTTAGTGAGATTCTACAGGTTTGTTAGTTTGTGAGAATTTTAGTGTGTTCCTAATATATGTGTTTCTTTCTCTACTATATCTGCTGCTCTCTCTTTTGAATACCGAAATAAATCATATAAAAATGTTGGTCGTTAAAAATCAATAGCTCGAATTTATCATCAAGTCGCTTGACAGCATTAAAAAAATAAAACTACTACGATAAAGGTTAAATTATAGTTAGAGAAATCGAACGTGATTGTGGTTTGCACGTTTTTCACGACGAAACTCTTTTTTACTCAGGCACGCAATACAATTATTTTCTAATTAATTCTTAATTTCAAATTAAAAACAAAAAAAGGCAAATTAATTTTTAAGTAGATGTTACAAAAACTATGATAAAATGTACCAAATCGATCATAATTTTTGATACACCCCTGTACAAATAATTTTGTCATTACAAAAGTTACTCTAAAATTGATGTTTTTAAATACTTTAAGTTTATATGAATCAGAGGAATATTATGCAGAAATGAAGGAAAGTATTTAAGGACGTTCGAAAGAGCAAAAAAAATGCAGAGAAGTACTTGTAAATTAAATATGTTATGAAAAAAAGTCAATACTTTAATATGCTTCAAAATGTTAGTTCAAATGCATTTTTTCGATATTGAAAATCATACTTTTAACATTGGGTCTTATGGAGAAACTACAAATTTAATCTTTATAATCGAATCAAACATAGTTTAAAATACAGAGAAGTTTTTATAAAACTAGGTAAATTGTTGTTAAAAAAACAAGGATTTATTTGAGCCAAAGATGAAGGTATGTTCAAATGCATTTTCGAAAGTCATAATGACTTATATAAGTAATTTTATCATTTTAGAGAAGCAAAACACAGGATTTTACGTTTTTATTTAAAATAAAAGAAACATTACGAGTCACAACTCACGAGTATTATTATTTATCAAATCTAGTTTCAACGTACACATTAAATCTGTAACGCTGCGAGCATGCGCAGTTGCTTGATTCCCCCTTACGCCTTTCCACGCAAAATGGCTCTTTCGAACGTCCTTAATTGGTATTTTGATATGTATATGTGCAGGCAGGAGGTGTATTTAGTTAATATATGATTCACATAAAATTTAAGTATTCGAACATCAATTAAATCATGAATTCCAATCAGGGATACGTTTATAAAAAAATAAACAAATAAATAAATAAAATAACGTAAGATGCGAACTTATAATTTCAAAGTTAATATACTTAAGTAAAAAGAATTGTAATACGTTACGGTTTAGTTAAATATTATACTCGAAACGATAGTTAGTGTATAGTTCGTTCAAAACACCAATCATCGTTTTTTTTTTTTTGGACCGTAATTATTAGGTTAATTGAGTAGTAGTGAGAGACGACCATGTAGTTAAGAGAGCAGAAGAAATTGCGATATCGTACCGTTTCGCCTACCTTCTTCTCCCACTGCAACACATATGGGACGGGATGTTCTCCCGGAAACTCCACGTGGCAGTTGAACACCACTGACTCACCGAGTATTGCTGTGATGTGTACTGCATCTTGGAAACAAATACCTGGAACAATAAAAAAAAATTTGTTAAATTGATTTCGTGTATGAAAAGTTCGTCTTATTATGAATTTATTAAAGTTTAGGTATTTTTTCACGCTACAATTTCAATTTCATTTTTCCAGCATTAAACATTTTGCTTTTACATATTATTATTTGTGCATACTTAAACTGCGTCGCAAATATATACTATCAATTTTCATTAAGGCCACGAAGACATAGTATGAAATATCTAGCGTATACTATATAGACAAACATTGAATTTTTAAATAATATTGATATCAAAAATTAACTGATCCATCAGATATTGATGATGAAATTTTTTATTTTTTCATATCAATATTCATAAAAATTTTTTATTTATTTCTCTAATAAATAGTATTTAAAATTTCTAATATTTTATGCGGTGTTGTAATGTCTAAATTTTGTATCAGCTTAACTTAGCTTTTGTTTGGAGCATTTTTCACACACACAATGATTTGATTCGCTTACGCCTAGACAAGATAGACAAGTTCCTTGTAAAATGTTGATTAATGATAGTCTCATTTCATAATCTTTTTATATCTTATTTCATTACTCTTCAGGCTCATATATTAAATTTTTTTCTACTTATAGCATCTGGTTATAGCTTAGAGGTAGTGCACTGGTTCGGCAAACTAGAAGGTCGTGGGTTTAATTTCCATCCAACTTGTGTATGATCCTTCGTATCAAGCATTTGAAAGTCAAAGAATGTTCTTCAAGCTCAATTTAGGAGTGTACATAGATCAAAAATGATAACTATAACATAAAAAATATTTTGACAAAGAGTTTCAAACCCGACTTGAAAAATCAAATATTCTAAAACAAAAAATGCACTAAAAAGTAAAAAAATAATTGCATATTCTTGGGCCAAGTTTAGTTCACTTAAGCAAAAAATTTTAAATATATATGTACAATTATTGTTATTTTTGGAGTCGGTGTCAGCATAGAGAAATTCACATAAATTTTGGATACCGCCTCCAAAAATAACAATAATTGTATATTTCATATATATTTAAATTTTTTTGCTTAGGTGAACTAAAATTAGCACAAGAATATGCAATTATTTTTGTACTTTTTAGTGCATATTTGATTTTTGAAGTCGGGTTTCCATTTTGTCAAAATATTTTTTATTTCTCGCTTTTAAGTGACTTTGAAGTTCTATAACTTATTTTATTTGTCTAAATATGGGAAGACCAAATAAACGACCTACTAACTTTTAGTGAATTTTTTTATCACATTTTTTTTATCCTTTTTTTTATCCTTTTTTTTTTTTTTAAATTTTTAGTGCATTTTTTCATAACAGATTTTCAGTTTTTTTTACATGCACTTTGTTTTTTTTTTGTAAAAATTTTTCGGTTTTTAAAAAAAAGTCGAATTTAAAAAAAATTTTCTTATTTTCCCATTATGAATGAGTATACCCTTCAAAAAAAAAAAAAATTCGCAGAAATCGGTTATCACATATAAAATGAGGATTTTCCTCAATTTCCTGGGGATCCCCTCATCAGAATGCGATTTGGTGCTAATGGAACCAATGGGAAACCAAACGCTTAATAAACAATAAATGACGGAGTTCTGAGGTGACACACATTAAAAAAAAATACAGACGAATTGAGAACCTCGTTTTTGAAGTCGGGTTAAAAGGTACTCATGCTCGACCTATAATGAGATGCCTTGTTGCCCATAATCTACCCACGCATAATACTAATTAAGTAATATTTTTAAAATACGTTTAGGAGCCAAAAATACAGAACGTTATAAAAATGAGACTTAAAAATTATGTGAATATGTTGTAATTTATGAGTAATACGTGTTATACTTCGAGATATAATCTATGAGGAACTGGCACATAAGTCTCAGGACCATTCAGACGCAATTTTTTTGTCAGAATCTTTTCAAAATTGAGGCTTGGGCATTGTGGTCCCGATTTTTTTAAACTAATTATTTTTGATAAACCGAATGATGGAATAGTTTTTTTTAGAGTTATTTTGAATGTCTCTGGTCATTTATCGTAAACTTGACCGTTTCCGAGTTATAAACAATTTAATGTTTAAAAAAACTCTCATAACGACCGTTTTCAAGACTGAAAAAGAACACTTAAAATTAAACTTTTGAGTTTACTAAAATTCTAAAATAATCTTTGAACATCCCTTATGTTCTTTCTAAACCTTTGTTTGTTAATGCTCATGCACCGATTCCTCCTAGACTAATAATGATAAATTATTTCGAATTTATTTAAGAAACAGGGAGTTTAAAATAACAAAACAAGATTATTATAATACCTGACATTTTATATTTCATTATATCTTTATAAATAATACCTAATGAAAGTATTTTGCATTTTTAACTGAAATCATCCATCTTTAAAAAACAAATGCAAGATAAAATGTTAAATATTTATCATTACACGAGGCAACTGTATATAAAAAATGAATATTAAATTTCTTATACGCTCCGAGAACCCAGATATATTTATATTTTTAAGAATAATTTTATATCGTGACAGAAAATAAATTGCATGATTTGTTGAGCGTACCATTTTTGCATTTTTACTTATTTATATTTTCAATCTTCACTTGAATACAGTATGTTGCAAAGCAAAGGTATCCTCCCATTGAAGTATATAAATTGTAACGAATCTCTTCAAAAGAAGTTAAAAGGTTGCAAATTTTGAATGAAAATCATGATAAAATACAGCTAATTGAATTAACTGCTTAAACTGCGATATCGGCAGTTTGTCAATTATGAAGAAAAAAAGAGGGCGGTTAATTGACTAAACTGTCGGCGTATGGACAAGAACGAAGTCACCGGCTATGCTTGTGAAGGTTTTCTGAAGTTTCCTCCACGAACTCCAGATAAATATCGGCATAGTTCCTATCAGATTTGGCTGGGGCCGCACATCCTACCAATTCCTAGTCTAAACACAAATATTCCTTCCAGTCTACTCAGATTCTCACATCCTTAGGCATCACAAGGGACCTTATGGTCGAAGTGTAGCCCGTCCAGGGCAGCCTCTACAATCTATCTATGTGAATATGTTGGAGTTTTGATTTTTACCGTGTCGGAATTGGCGCATAAGTCTCGGGACCTTTCGGACCCAATTTTTTTGTCAGAATCTTTTCAAAATTAAGGCTTGGACATTGTGGTCCCGATTTTTTAAACTAATTATTTTTGATAACCCGAATGATCGAATAGTTTTTTTTATAGATATTTTGAATGTCTCTTGTCATTTGTCGTAAACTTGACCGTTTCCGAATTATAAACAATTTATTGTTTGAAAAAACCCCACTTAAAATTAAACTTTTGAATCCCTTCACGAACTCCAGATGAATATGGGCATAGTTCCTATCAGAGTCGGCTGCAGCCGCACATCGTACCAATTCCTAGCCTACACACAAATGTTCCTGCCACTCCACTCACATCCTCACATCCTTAGGCATCACAATGGACCGTATGGTCAAAGTGTAAACCGTCCTGGGCCGCTACAATCTATCTAACTGCTTAAATATCTGGTATATACTGATAGTTGTAGATGTTTGAGCCGTAGTTGTGGCGAAAATATTCAGTTTACGAAAACAGTTTTTTTTTTGTAAGCTGACCCTATAGCCTATTGGAGAAAGTGAAGAAAGTCTAACAACATCGATAAATGGTATAAAAAAAACTACGGGTCAGGTATATGTGTTCGGCGTCTACTCGACATATTTAGTTCAATCAACTTAAAAAGCAGCAATAGGGAATATGCATGAAAATTTTTCTTCACATTTATTTTCAGAATATGAAAATACTGTTAATACTGTAATAATATTTAAAAACGAAATTAAAATCCGACAAATATCAAGGAAGCTATAAGCTTTTAAAGATTATTATTTGTCTCTTTCTTGCAAAAATACTAAAAACGGATTTTACGTGTATTTTAAATGGTGAAAGTGTAATATGACGTCACATAACATACCAAGAGGGCTATCACCCTCTTTGTCTAATCGGGAATTTCAATAATTCATATCTCGCTTATTTTTAAAGTTATTTAAAAAGTAATTTTACCTTGATATTCGTCATGTAAACATGCTTCAATTCAAGTGAAAAAAAATTTTCATGCATATTCCCTATTAACCAGCACTCGTATATATAATGCAAATTTTATAATATGTTTACATTTTTATATATTTTATATTGGGATAAAATATATAACCTTTCTCGTGATAAAAATCATCTAGTTTAGGAGTTTTAGATAATATTTCTTTCTCCTTTTTACTTTTTTCCAAAGCCTGTTTTCGGCAAATCCGCTTAAATTTCTCCGTCCGTCACTCTGTAAAATATTCTAATATTTATGCTCAGCAAAACGGTAATTATCTACAGGTTAGATTCGTATAAACGTTAAATGTAAATAGAACTATATAAAAAGAACTTTACGAATTGGAATGCAGGTGGCAGCATGAGAAGACGTGAAAAACAGTACCCTGAGCATTTTTAGCGCACAGTTTGAACTAAAATAATGATCATATCAAGCAAGTTGTGATCGAGCTAAAAACTTTCGACAATCATACATAACAAGAATAATTTTTTAATTAAAAATGCGTGTAAAATTTTAAACACTGAAGCTATTTGCACAATTTTGTAAATAAAACTGCAGTGTTTATAATTTTTAACAACTCTCAATAAAGAAAAGCATAAAGTACTTATTTATTTTTGTGGATGCACCACTTTATAAGCATTTTTGATAACGCAAAGAACTTTTTTTCTCGCCCCTGGATATAAGCCACCCTGGGCTCTATCCCCTAGTGCCCCTAGTGGCCCTAGTGTGAATCCAGCGCTGACTATTAAGTACATTATAACTGAAGGTCTCAAATAAGTGAAATAACAGCATTCAAAAAACTTATTAACGTTTTACAAAATTTGCAATATTAAAAAAAACGATTAAACGATAAAGTTTATGTAAAACTATTAAAAAATATTACATAAAAATAAACAATAGTAATTTTCGCATGAACAAAAAAAAATTTAACCTAGTTTCTTTTCTAATCTAAAACAGTTCGTTGGCAGAGACATCGAACACTATAAATGTGAAAAATATAGTTTAATGATTAAAACATGTGCTGTTGTTATATCAATCGAGGTCATATCATCTAAGCACTTTTTTTTTTTAGTTGTGATATTTGCGAATACAATAAAATAAATTATTTTTCGTTTTTTATCTGTGTGAATTCGATTTTGTTTTTGTGACCGAAACGACGAAAAAAATACTATTCAATATGATGAAATTCTTTTATTCGAACAGATAGAGTATAGGAAGCAGAGTTTCCATCTTATGCACTGTACGGTTTAGTGGTGTATGAAAAAGACGTTGAAATACTATAGAAAAAAATTGTGCGTGTCAGCTCCGATGCGTGAGATTATGTCATAAGTTATTTACGTATATAAATTACAATGTTACAAAAATTTACTTAATTTTGAAAAATTCTGCTTAGATGGGCGCTAACATTAATTCATTTATAAAAAATTTAAATTTATTAATAGCCAAAATACAAATTTACATATTTCTAACTTATATATAACGATTTATAGTGTGATAGTATAGTTTATAGTTTCTATGGAAATGACAATCAAAATTGACATTTCAAAATTGAAACAAAATTTTAATAAAATAATTTTATAGTTAGCTTCTGTGGAAATGACAATCAACAAAATTTTAAAATAATTTTTTTCTATTTTTAAAGCTAACATTTAATATACAATGCAAAATATTATTTAAATTTTTATAAAAAAAATATTTTATTATTATTTTTCTTAAAATAAACTAATGACCGACGAAAATGGAAAATTTATAATTTAAAATCAATCTGTAAAGATATGTAAACATCATAAATTCAAATTGAATATCATAGCGTATAAAGTGTTAGCTTGTAAAAAAAACATAACGCTTTTTGTTAACACTTGATTTCACTACCCATTTTGTATTTTCATGATCATATTGAGTACTATGGTCTGTCTATCAAATATTTATCGAAAATCAGGCATCTAATTTTCGCCTCGTTTCTCACTGACTTACGGTAGATAAGATGGTAGGCAAAATTTTGTATTTTCATGATCATAAAAGATGACACATGACCATAAAGAACGGGACCAATTAGTAGGCCAATTCTCGATATTGGTTGCGTTTTGAATTTTTTTTATCACTGTATAGAAAAAATAAAACTGAAGCAAAAATATATTTTTTTAAAAGAGAAAAAAAATCTGCTATCGTCATAAAAATTCACTACAAAAGAATTTTTTACATTAAAAGATATATTTTTATGTCACGTTTAGAACTGTTTATAAATGTCTAAGCTCTTTCAATTCCATGGCTAAACAAGGTGTTGAAGAAGGTGGCTCTTGTTTGATAATGTCAATAATGTATTTTTATATTGATTTTATTGAGTTCAAGTGTAAGATCTCTCTTTTTTGAAAGCTCAATTCATTTATTTGATTTTTTGTATTTTGTGGATTTTGTGCTTTTTTTAATATATAATATTTCTTTATTTATATCTCTGTCTTCTTCACAGTACATATATATATATATATATATATATATATATATATATATATATATATATATATATATATATAAATATATATATATATATATATATATTATATATATATATATATATATATATATATATATATATATATATATATATATATATATATATATATGTCGGAATCGTACGTTTATCAAAGGGATAAATGTGTTTTTTTATTTATGGATAAGCCTGTTCGAACATTTCTCTACATTAATAATATGTTTTACAGTTTTACACTTTTATTTATAAGTACAAAGAAACTATTTTTTAAGAAAAGGTTTATTTTATTACAGTATGTCTGACATAAAGAATCCTCCAGACATAGAGGTCCGGAAATTAGATATTATCAATACTTACATATTCTTAGAATAAAATAAATTGTCTAAAAGTGCAATAAAGAATAATTGCTTTAAGATTTATCAATTAACATAGTAAGTGTTCAGTTGAAGGGGTTTGACCTCTACTTAGACGCAAATTGTACGGTACGAGTGTAATAAACCAATTTTTGTGATATACCTTAGATGGTACATAAATATGATGTAGTAATAGGATGACCCCTTTCCAATATTTTTACAAACATTAAGGAAGGGAGATGAGTTTCAAAAAGGAAGCAGGACGGCAGTTCTGAGAGGACAGCACCCGAGTACAGACCGTATCGTGCAGTTGCGTATTAGTATCAACTGAACTCTGCTGAAAGTTACATGAAAATAGCATCACATGGAAATAGTGTTTGGATTGTTGGTAGCCCTTTTGGACTAGTATAATTAATTATGTTTATTGATGAGATAACCGTGGTATGGCATTTGTTAGTATTATTCGTGTTGTATCTGTATTGTTAACTGGAGCTAACTCACTGTGTCGTAGGTTGAACTAATTGTAATTACTGGTTGTGAAAGTGCGGGACACCGGGTATTATTGTAGACTAGTGCGTGTTTGTGAAAAATGCATTTTTCAGTGTGCTATTGGAAAATTGGTAAGTGTTTGTATTTTATAAAAACAACAATACCTGACAACATATATACTGGTTCAAACGACCATGCTCCCAATTATGCAATTCCGACATCAGAAGTGGGATCAGTGCCTGGTATATCATTGCAAGATAAACATGAGAAAATACGCCAAAAGTAATATCTGTTCTAACAAAAGAACTCGTATCAATTATCTTTGATTCTAATTACCCTATTAAGTTCCATACTGACGCTAGCTATAATGGGTTTAGGGCTATGTTAAGGCAAAAGATCGAAGTAAAGATCATTCTTATGAACTATAAACTTTAGCTGTAGTAAACTCATTAAAACATTTTCGACATTATTTACACGGGCGGAAATTTGTGGTCATTACAGATTGTAACTCATTAAAAGTATCTCAAAATATAGCAAATTTAAATGATCAAGTCCACAGATAATGGGCTTTCTTGTAGTCCTTTACTTTTGAAATTATATATCGTGCGGGTAAACGAATGACTCTTGTAGATTTCCTTTGACGAAATCCAATAGATGTTAATAATAAAATAGTAAATAAAAGAAAAGAAAAGGAAATTAATCTAGCTGAGAGTCGGAAGATTCGTTATTAACCGAACAACGTCGCGATCGTCAAATCTAGAAAATTGTTACCGGGTTACAGAACGATGTGATTGCGGAAGACATCGCGAAAAACATACGAGTTGCGATCTTGTATCCTTTTCCGCAAAACTCGGAGAAATGTAAAAAGCTTATTGTTTGCCATCGCTTCAAGGGGTTTCGTTGGTCCGTTATTAGGGTGTGCATCAGTCAATTATGCACTTGGACTGGGATAAAGCGCTTGAGGGGCTTTATGAGTAATTTTGATTTGAAGGAATGGCGAAATATCTGTATAAACCATTGCACGGTCATAGAGAGACGCGATAGGAGAAACACAATTGGGTTTTAATAGTACTATCAATCGTGTAACTAAATCCAGTCCTTTAGAGTTATAAATTCGTAATGTAGCGAGACCTCACGATATCTCCAATGTGAGACAGCAGGCCGTAGATAATATAAAAGCTAATGCTAGATACGATAAAAAAAGATTCGATAAAACTAAAGCAAAAATAATTAAATTCAATATTGGTGATTTTGTATTGTTAAAAAGAGAAGAAAGAAACCAAACTAAATTAGACCCGAAATTTGGGGGCCCATTTGTAGTGGCAGAGGTTTTAGAAGGAGATAGATACACTTTAAAAAACAGTAAAAGGCAAAAGGACTTACAAATACAGTCATGACAAATTGAGATGCATGCCGGAGGGTTACATTCCTAGAGAGTTAGATGTCTGTGATTCTGATAACGATGTTGAAAACGATTCAGTAGAGAGCTCTGATGAGCACTGACAATCGTTTTGTAAAATGAATTAAGCCTTACACGGTTCCCATGATTTTCCCACACACCATACATATGGTAACGGGGTCTAAAGAAATTTAGATGTGATTATGTGTAAGCATTTTGTAAAATGAATTAAGCCTTACACGACGTATTTAGTAATGGGGTTCCCATGATTTTCCCACACACCATACATATGGTAACGGGGTCTAAAGAAATTTAGATGTGATTATGTGTAAGCATTTTGTAAAATGAATTAAGCCTTACACGACGTATTTAGTAATGGGGTTCCCATGATTTTCCCACACACCATACATATGGTAACGGGGTCTAAAGAAATTTAGATGTGATTATGTGTAAGCATTTTGTAAAATGAATTAAGCCTTACACGACGTATTCAGTAATGGGGTTCCCATGATTTTCCCACACACCATACATATGGTAACGGGGTCTAAAGAAATTTAGATGTGATTATGTGTAAGCATTTTGTAAAATGAATTAAGCCTTACACGACGTATTCAGTAATGGGGTTCCCATGATTTTCCCACACACCATACATATGGTAACGGGGTCTAAAGAAATTTAGATGTGATTATGTGTAAGCATTTTGTAAAATGAATTAAGCCTTACACGAAGTATTCAGTAACGGGGTCTAAAGAAATTTAGATGTGATTATGTGTAAGCATTTTGTAAAATGAATTAAGCCTTACACGAAGTATTCAGTAACGGGGTCTAAAGAAATTAAGATGTGATTATGTGTAAGCATTTTGTAAAATGAATTAAGCCTTACACGAAGTATTCAGTAACGGGGTCTAAAGAAATTTAGATGTGATTATGTGTAAGCATGAGAGTAACAGTTTCATTACATTAGATTGATAGCTCATAGGATGTAACTGGCACTCGAGACAATAAAATTTAATTTCATTAAACAAACTCTATCATCCTCTGCCGCTGGACTGGACTACTAAGTTTATGGATTATGATTTAAGTGAAATGTAGTATCTATAATATCAAATCTAACGCCAAGCAAAACTAAAATTTTAGATACACCCGGGGACGTGTGATCGTCAGAATGGCCGTGTCGGAATCGTACGTTTATCAAAGGGATAAATGTGTTTTTTTATTTATGGATAAGCCTGTTCGAACATTTCTCTACATTAATAATATGTTTTACAGTTTTACACTTTTATTTATAAGTACAAAGAAACTATTTTTTAAGAAAAGGTTTATTTTATTACAGTATGTCTGACATAAAGAATCCTCCAGACATAGAGGTCCGGAAATTAGATATTATCAATACTTACATATTCTTAGAATAAAATAAATTGTCTAAAAGTGCAATAAAGAATAATTGCTTTAAGATTTATCAATTAACATAGTAAGTGTTCAGTTGAAGGGGTTTGACCTCTACTTAGACGCAAATTGTACGGTACGAGTGTAATAAACCAATTTTTGTGATATACCTTAGATGGTACATAAATATGATGTAGTAATAGGATGACCCCTTTCCAATATTTTTACAAACATTAAGGAAGGGAGATGAGTTTCAAAAAGGAAGCAGGACGGCAGTTCTGAGAGGACAGCACCCGAGTACAGACCGTATCGTGCAGTTGCGTATTAGTATCAACTGAACTCTGCTGAAAGTTACATGAAAATAGCATCACATGGAAATAGTGTTTGGATTGTTGGTAGCCCTTTTGGACTAGTATAATTAATTATGTTTATTGATGAGATAACCGTGGTATGGCATTTGTTAGTATTATTCGTGTTGTATCTGTATTGTTAACTGGAGCTAACTCACTGTGTCGTAGGTTGAACTAATTGTAATTACTGGTTGTGAAAGTGCGGGACACCGGGTATTATTGTAGACTAGTGCGTGTTTGTGAAAAATGCATTTTTCAGTGTGCTATTGGAAAATTGGTAAGTGTTTGTATTTTATAAAAACAACAATGCCTGACAACATATATACTGGTTCAAACGACCATGCTCCCAATTATGCAACTCCGACATATATATATATATATATATATATATATATATAAATATATTGGAGCTTATGGAGTTTTATCACATAACCAACACTGTTTTTTTTACCTTTGTAAGTGAGAAAAACCGCTCCTGTACCTCTATAAATGAGAAACTTGGAAGTGAAAAAAAAAACAGTGATAGATATGTAAAAAAAATTAAATTTCTTGTTATTCCACGTAATTTAGAAAGAGTCTAGTTGTTTTCTATACGCAATAAAATGACGCATATTTGGTACACATGGCCACAAATGTTCGTTTTTCAAAAATTCATTATGAATTGTGACCTATATATTTGGTTTTCAAAGAAATGCTCCGGTTAAAGACAGATAGATAGACCTATTTCTTGGGGTATAAAAAGTACTGCACTTCGACCTTATGGGCTTTTACATTGACATTGTGCCTTTTACTTTAGTCGGACGAGATTCACTTCTTCCATATCTTGGCAATAACCAGGAACTTGCTGATCAGGTCTTCCCGAGCTCCAGTTAAAATTTGTTAATGATAAATATACTAAACAACTTTTATTCGACATATTTTCCCAAAAATCGAATGGATTAGATACAAATAAACTTAAAAATTTTGAAAAATGAGCGCTACACGTGTGTACTAAATTTCACCAAGCCTTTGTAAGCATAAGCTTGTAATTTAGCGATTCTAAATCTTAGATTTCTTCACCTATATATTTGGTTTTCGAAGAAATGCTCCGGTTAAAGATAGATAGATAGCTATTTCTTGGGGTATAAAAAGTACTGCACTTCGACCTTATGGGCTTTTACATTGACATTGTGCCTTTTACTTTAGTCTGACGAGATTCGCTTCTTCCATATCTTGGCAATAACCAGGAGCTGGCTGATCAGGTCTTCCCGAGCTCCAGTTAAAATTTGTTAATGATAAATATACTAACAACTTTTATTCGACACATTTTCCCAAAAATCGAATGGATTAGATACAAATAAACTTAAAAATTTTGAAAAAGCTACACGTGTGTACTAAATTTCACCAAGCCTTTGTAAGCATAAGCTTGTAATTTAGCGATTCTAAATTTTAGATTTCTTCAATATTTAGACACTATATGAGAACCAAACATATTTTCCAAAGTTACCTTGTAATTACCAACAAACTCATAAAAAATTATCTTATTTCTTAATCTTTATCTCAAAGTAGGTTTCAGATCGAATATACCAGCATATCTTGGTATATTCCTACAAGCTCATTATACGAGCTCATCAAGCTCTTACATATTTTGTCGGTTTGGATACGCACAATTCGAGCATGTATACCCAGGTGTGTATTTATATAGCAACCTGTTAAAAATGTTTTGATTATTGATATTTTCAAGGCATATTTCACGTTATATGTGAGATGCCAATGTCATATGTCATGAAATAATCTTCAAAGTGAAATATACTTTTAATAAATAAGTACCTAAACACACGCACACACACACAGACTTTTTCTATTAAAATGTTCGTTCATGAATCAAAGTGCCCCATCGAATAAATATCAAAAAAAGCATCAAAAAATCAATGTTAATATTTTTTTGACGAACAACCTTTTTATAATGTGAAATAATAGAAATTTGACAATTATTTCGTGGATTAATTTACACGAATTTAAAGGGGTTGTTGCATTTTTATTAAAATTTAAGTCATTGTAATTAAGTATTATTAGCAGATAAATTGATTTTTGTTTTTAGGATTTGCATACTGTGGTACTGAATAAATGTACGAAAGCACCGTTATCAAGAATGTCCGTTATCAAATATTTTTAATGATTTTAAAGGTATCGATTTGTTACTTTTCATTGATTTGTATTCTCTAATTTAAGTTGGTATAGCACTGGCCCACAACTTGATATTAACATTACTTAAGTGTCAAATTAAGTAAACAATTCCGCCACCTTGGATAGAATAACGTAACCAAACAGACCTATTTAATACCCTAAAGATTGTTCGGTAACATCTGCGTCTTATGGGCAAATGGGTAAATGCAGGACGAGTTTAAGGGTAGAATTATTACATTTAAACTTATAACATCTTGGTTAATAAATTAGACACTGTGATAAATTTATTTCTAAAATATTATTTGAATTATATTTGAATTTTAATTTATGATTTTTATGAGTGTACTATTTTAGATTTTTATGAATGTACTATATCTAGCACTTGGTTGCCCTTAAATGCATATTCCAACGAAATTAATATTAATTTACGCAAATTTTAGTTAAAATCTATACATCGAGTTATGCAAGCATTGGACCGCGGTGTGTTGCATCAAAAATAGCGCATATGTAAAAAATTGACGAGACTTTTTTTATGAATACTAATTTATGTACACGGCAAAAATGTACATAGTTATAATGAACGATGATGGATGTGTTTGTGCACCCTTCAGTTCTGTATATGGTTATAATTATTTATTAACGTTACAAAGCAAGATAGAGAATTAACATTAAATATGCACATACATGAATGTTCTGGCATACAGCAACTTTTATGTGATATTTGATGTGTTCAAAACCAGCTTTTATATTCATTATATCAGACACACATGATTCATAATACATGATTATATAAAGAACTAGTCAAAATTAACTTAACACTTTTAGTTATGCATAGATGTCGGGTATGTTAAGGTGTTTAGCATTGTAATGCCGGCAGCACACGTTCGGCGAGCGCGTTGAAAAAAGAAAGACATTTTGGAGTCGATAGTGGGTGTATTCAGAAATATAAATCATTATACTAAAATAATTTTCTTGTATGATGTAAACGTGTAATTAGAACAATTTTGTCTTGTGGTTGATTTGGGTGAGAGTATATGTCGGTGAATGTTACTATAAAATCTTTAAATTTACTCTTTTCAAACAGACCACTTCTTTTCAAAAAACCGTTATGTATCGCTTGACTATTTCGTATTCATTAAATAAAGTATTTGATGAAAGATCTTCTCAATTAAAAATAATTATCTTCTTTGACGGTTATTAATTATATGACAAAAAATATTAATAACAAGTTGTTTTTGAAAAATTAATGTACTCGAAAATGTATTCGAAAGATTCTAAAGAATGGGGAAGCATTGAGAAATTACTTGTTTAGAATATTGGAAAACAATGTTTGATATCAAATTGAACATGCAAGCACGAATATAGCATACAAAAAGTGATAGAATCAACGCTTGATTTTTTTTAGGTAATTCGCCACTGTTGAAGAAGTCCCTCACGAGATACAATTTCAAATTTAAGATTACCGTCAATACGTAAGGCCAGTATATATGGGGTTTTCCGGATTCATAAATAAATGTTTTGTATAAACTTAAAATGAGCGCAAAATGGCAAAGGAAACGGGAAAAAATGATAAAATAACTTGACACAAATATGTATGGAAAGAAATAGTCAATTAATTTATTGTTTAATAGTAAAAAAAATAAATTAATAATACACTGACACCAAGATAGAGAGAGAACATATGCATTCCACTCCAATAATCTAATCTAATCTCTGTATATATTGGAGTTTTAGAAACTATCAGGTAATGAACTGGAGTAAAACTAATTTTCTGCGACTTACGATTTTTCTAATATTCTTTATTTTGTGTTGTTTCTTCAAGCCGAACGCACTTGGCCTTTTAAATATCAAAAGCATATTATATACGAAATTTCGTTTTGATTAGACTAAAATTTTGAATGCCAGATAGTTTATAAATAAATACATGAGAAATATATTTATATACACTATGTTTAATTTACATCTTCGTATCATAGATCCCACGAGTATGAGAGAGTACATATGTATATATACATTAAGCAATGTGTATGAGAAAGAGGTCTTATATGTTTGATAAACAAGCATATTTTTCATAACTGTTCGAGTGGTCACCAACCACTCAAACCTATAAGACCTCCTTCTCATACGCATTGCTAAATGTATACATATGTACTCTCTCATATTCGTTATGAATATTATTCACTATTTTGAAAAATATTCTTGTTTATCAAACCTATAAGACATCCTTCTCATACACATTGCTTAATGTATATGTACATATGTACTGTCTCATACTCGTGGGATATATGATACGAAGATGTAAACTAAACAGATGGTATATTAATCCAATATAAAATTTAAGTCCAATCAAAACGAAATTTCGTATATTATATGCTTTTGATATTTAAAAGGCCAAGTGCGTTCGGCTGAGACTTCTGCAAAATGCGGTTCTTGCTTTGACGATATCATGGGAAACTTATGAGAAAAAATCACAACTATGTTTGATCAGTTTACTTTTACGTAGCCAACTCTTAGTCGATTATTCTGAGTAAATTCAATAAGTTGACACAGCTCCTGCATAACGAACTTTTTATTTTAAGACCAATGACCTTATTACCAGCATTAAAAATCTAAAATCCATAATAATTAAAATCACAAAACCAATAACACAAAAAACACAAAACCAAAACAAACATTCTTCTTTACACAATTAGTTCAAATAATATGCATAAAAACATTTTAATAATGAAAATTACCTGCCTTTAAGTTTTTTGATAAACATATTTGTTCCTTTTCTCTAAATATAAACAAAACGTAACGACAAAAGCCGATAACAAACAAACACGTTGGTATTGTACGTATCACGAAACACGTACAAACCAACCAGTCGTCACAAAGTATTTTATATATTTTTAATTTTATATATATATATATATATATCTGTATATTTTTACGTGTAAAAAACTCTTTTATGTCTGTTTTTCATTTGAATCATCATATCAACAGTCAGAGTGATATGTCTACAAAAAAAAACATACTTCAAATTCTTTTGATTTTTTTATACTTTTGCATTTTCCACCCTTAAGTTATATTTAATGTTGTGGCTTTTTGATACACATTTATATATAAATATATATATATATATATATATATATATATATATATATATATATATATATATATATATATATATATATATATATATATATTTATATGTGTATACAGAAAACACTGTAAAGAAAATTAAATTAAAGCAGAAAAAATTTAATCAAGTATTCTTACAATATTAAAATTTTTTTATTACAACAAAGTTAAATCAAGTGAATATAAATAATGAATATTTCATTTTTCTTTCCTTTTTTGTTTTGAATCATAAAATAATTTTGATTACATTTATTTCATATACAAAAACGGCCGACAGTGGTTTTGTGAATTGAAATGTTGGAGAAATATTTTTTATTACATCAAAATTTGATTTTTGTATTTTATTGCTTGCAAATTAAAATTTTTTATTCATATTCATTGACAGTGTATCGTGTAAGTTAGTTGAATAACTGTATACAAATCGAATGCAACTGAATTCAACAATGTCGATAAATGAGTATCAGGCGAGACGGTACAGAGAACGAACATATTCGCAAAATGACTGTGAGATTCTAATAACTTCATATTCAAGCTGAATTAAGATTAATTAAGGACGTTCATTTGCTACGCTAAAATCAAATGAATAATATCTTTAATAAAATTTATTAAGGATTTGAAAAAATTTGTATAGTTTTTATATTTATCCTCAATATTTTAAAAGTATTCAGTGTAAAATATCAGGAAATGTAAATTAGAAATTGATTTAACTTGATGCGACAGATTTCGCAGTTAACTATGTTGTATATTTGTGTGTATGTGTATATTATTTTAGTGTGCGTGGTCGCCAGTTTTCAAAATATGGTGGCAAAAACAAACCTAATAACAAAAATTTTTAATTTTATTAAATAATTAATTAAAATGTCTGCCAACACCATTTTTTTAATGCAATTATATAAACTGCATATTTCAAAGAATAATTATAAACATTATTTATTACCGTGTCTACTTTAATAATATAGTTATTATAATTTAGGTATAAAACAATTCTGTTCTCTATAAGACGCTGTGTTAAAAGTTTGATTTTTAATCGATAATTACTCTTCGAAATGATCGTCAACAGTCGTAGTAGCAGTAGGGAGGGCGAAGCCTGGCAAGTAGGCTTTTATAACCCTTTTTTACCGACTCCTAAAGGACAATGATTTGTACGTAGACTCGGAATGGGCAGAATGTGCGATTGCTGTTAACTTTCATAGAAACTTTGTCGATTTCATCTGGGGTTGTGAAAGGAAACTGCAGAAAACCTTCACAATCATAGTCGTTTACTTTCGTTCTTGTTCCTACGCCGATAGCTTAGTCAATTAACCGCCCAATTTCATTGACAAACTGTCACCATTGGCATTCGAACCAGCAACCTCTCAGTTCCGAGCAAAGTGCCTTTAACAGCTTGACCAATCGAACTTGTAAATTTTTCTAAAAATGTATGCATCATTAAAAGATACATTTCAACAATATCGATCAATTAGACAGCTTCAAATTTTAAACACAGCTATTGAGTTGAACGTTATGACTAAACATAATATATGACTTTTTAGTGAATAGCCAACATATGTTCATTAAGGGAAGTTATATTCAGACAAAACCTGCAACAGTGTATAAATGAGTTGAACAGATTCATAAATTTATTTCTAAAGATTCTTGGAAACAATATTAATATAGGGGCTTGTTTGTCTTTTTTTGTCTTAAGATATAAATGTATGTCTCTGTTCACCTCGTGTATACATTGTTGCAAAACTGAACTGATACTTCGAAAATTATAGAACCCTTATTTGTTTAATTTAACTGTGAGTTTGACTGTTTGGATGTATGTGGCTTTGCGTGTGTGTGTGTGTGTGTATAACTACCATTCATATAGCTCTCTAATACAAAAAGTTTTAGTTTTTTTTGTGAGAGTACCGCGAAATATACTTTTCGTATGATGAATCAAAGTTGTTAGATCCTCTTATAAAAGTTTGTAAGGTCTTCTTATAAAAGTTTGTGTATACATGCGAATTTATTGTTTTCTGTTAAATGAGAAATAAAAATGTCGTAACTTTCGTCTTTTTATTCCAAAACTTTTTTTGATTTTTTGTTTCGTTATGAGAAAATTATTCAAGATAGTCGTGTGATAAAAGTTACTAAAATTAATGATATTATTTGTTATTATTATTATATTTGTTTATAGAAAACTCATCTCCGGTCAAATAAATTTCGAGAGAAGAAACGTCATATTAAAAGTTACTTGAATACTCATATGTTTCAGTTTTTTTATATATATTTCTGATTATACTTGAAATAAAACTTAATATTGACTGAATGTTTTGGTTGCTTTCCAAACACACACAGCCACGGAGTGTGACACAGTGAATTTCAATAACAACTTCTTATTCACACCGTGTGAACACAGAGAGACACAAGAAAAACTTGTGTGTAGTGCGTATGTAAGGATACTGATTTTCAAAAAATTTATTTTTAACAACTGGTACACTTTGATTATACGTGCAAAATCATAATAATTATTTATTATTCATAATAATTATTAATAACTAATAATAATTTAAAATCTTTCAAAATAATTTAAATATAATGTTTTTATTGTTCTAAAACTTGGATAGTTTAACGCTTTTAAACAGGTAGTTCATTTACTCTTATGAATGCCATCTATAGATAACGTGTAGAACTGAATTATGTTCCATTTACCGCACTTTCCCAAACACATCATGCTTTACTATTGTTGTATTGAAAATTATTAAGAATAATTTTTCTGACCCCAACACATATTCTAATTATACAAGAAAAAGTATAAACGGAAAAATATTTAAGATGATAATATTTTTCTCCTTAAGAGAGGAGTTTTTTTTTCTTCAAATTTCAAAAAGAAAATAATAAGATCCTGTTTGATTATTTTTTTTTTTAATTTTTAAAAAGTTAAAAACTAATATTGTTCGAGTATAATCTCAATTTAAAATTATCATTGTTGGATTAATATAAGTTGGATTTTTTTTAATGAAGTCAGGTTTGCATTTCATAAAAATTTTGTTTTATTTAATTTTTTTTTTTCAAAAAAGTGCGTGTTGTTCCAATTGAAGATATTTAGTAAAACTTTTACTAATATTCTGTTTTGTTTTCTTTGTGTCGAGTGTCGGAATCTGTTGTAGGTTCGACAGCGCTCCTTTTGAAGGATAAAGAGAGCCAAGATATCACGACACTATGTGCACACCGTTTGTCACGCACTCTGTGGCTGTACATGCAACCATTATATCTTTTTAAGATATACTACATTTTTGTAGAATTGTGTGATTCCCCCTTGGCTATTCCCCCTCTCTTTAAACCTCTCTTTCCCCTTGCCTATTCGTGACATGCTTATCATAAAAATGCACTGTCATCGAAACTAAACCAACATGTAAAAATTCAACTCGTAGGATAAGAGGAAGTAGTTCTACTTCAGCTTGCAAGATTTGACCCGAACATACATACATGCATACAATGCATACATACATTGCAAGTTAAATAAAAGCATGTAAAAAGAAACCTGGTATATTTATTTATTCATTCTAGTTTAAAAAGTTGTCGTTCAAATTGTATCGTATTGTACAAAAATACACTTGGAAGAAAAAATTTCTTTAATAAAAATAGTTTAAAATTGGTATTTGTTGGTTATGAAGAACTACTTGTAATTCTTCTTTTATTTTGTTCGTGAATTTTTGTATGCTTTTTTCTTTTCTTATTAAAAATAAATAAACATAGAAACTTTCTTTTTAAAAATAAAATCTTTTAATAATGTTACAATTTATTCTTTATTAAGAATACAAGTTATTTTTAATAAATTTTTTAACATTATTGTATAAGAAATAAAAGTAATAAGATACCTAATATAATAGCAGAATAAGTGAACAGAAATAAAATTAATTAAATTTCTTTATTAACTAATTTAATTATTCAATTATCTATATAATACGATTCTTCGTTTTAAATGAATAAAGATGAAAATATATGAAAAAAATAAAATGGTTGAACATATTCTCTAGTGACATCATTTAGGGTTCGAATATAAAAAATATAACATTTATATTAGTCATGGAATTTTTATAGATTTTAATTTAGTTCATATAGAACAGTTTGAATAAATTCTCAAAACAACAAAATTGACAATTTTTAATAAAAATAAGTGAAAATAACAAGTAACTGAGTTAATTGCTTCAATACTCGGTATTTACTGAATTTATGTTTATTATAAAACATATTACTTAAGTGTCAACAACACAATATTTGCCAAACAGTTACGTTTTTTTACAAACACGAGAGAAGACTTTCAGCATTTAGCGTATACTTATCGACAAATGTCATTGAATTATGAATTAATTAAATATTGACGTTTATCTCACAACAAGATATGAATCAATGATATAAAAAAGTAGGCTCTTACGTCAGAGTCGCCTTTGGTGTAGTGGTAAGTACGCTGGACTAGATATCCAGAAGGTCGAGGTTCAATTCCTGGTTGGCGAATTAATTTTTTCATATCAATATTTAATTAATTTATTATAAAAGTGGTTTATTTTAAAAACAGGAACATTTTCTGTCTTTAAATATTTGTTCTATCTACTACGGTTTTAAAGTTGGACTGTCTTGGTCATTCTCGAATTTGACCCTACTTTTTAGATCTAGAACACACGTACAAAATTTCATCTCGCTATCTCGCTATTTCTTTTTGTCTTTGAGTTGTCGTGTTTATAGACGGAAGGACGATTTCGGAAATGAACTTATTAGGTTATTTTATGAACACCTATATCAAATTTTTTTTTCTGCGATCAATATTTTTAACCGTTATAAAGTCGGAACTAAACGTAATGGTAAGCACACTGGGCTAGGAATCCAGGGTTCGATTCCTGGTAGCTTAATTAATTCTTTCATACAATATTAATTAAAAATTCATTGAAATATTTGTCTACCTTGTATGCGCTAGTTCTTTCATACTATGTCTAATGTAACCTTAATCGAAATTGACATTAGTATTGTAGTGTGACGCTTAAGTATACACAAATAATAATGTTGAAATGTATACTGCTTGTATTTTAAAATACACCCAATCTGCAAACAATGTGTAGTGTATCCATCGCTGACTATATGTAGTGTACTATGGTATGGTGTCTTTGTTACACTTAAACTGCATTAAAATCAGTATTGTATAACATATAACTATAGTATGATAACTATATATACTTATCACTCTCTAACTACTCGTGCATGTATACATCGTCCGTCGTGTTGTAATGATCATCGTGAGTCGTCGTTATTGTCCGTCGTCCATCATGTGAGTGTGTCTACATGTATATGTAACAAAGACACTATATCATAGTACACTACATATAGGCAGCGATATATTCATTATACATTGTTTCTAGATTGGGTGTTTTTTAAAATACAAGCTGTATATGAAACAATACTCGCAGTTATACCAGCATAACTGAAAATTCCGCTCTTTCTCTTACATCTCTATAAGCGAGTGTTTGTAGCAGAGAGTTTTTAAGAAAACAAATCGAGTCTTTAAGTTTCGTATAAACGCCAACGTCTATTATAAACAATTACAAATTGAAACCTTTCGTAGTTTTAAACTGAAAGTGAAATATCGTGGAACGATCAAATACGCATCTACACAAACTTATTGGTCATAAGCACACATATTTATTACAGTTGATAAATGTCAACCGTTCTAGAAGGTATTCAAAATGTCTAAAGGAAAAATTAAAGTGTTTACGTTGAATGATTAACTTAAAAATTGTGTTCATAAACGGAAAGCTGCAAAATAAGATACGGCGTGCGTTTTTATAGAGTCCATTTTGTATAAAGTTATAAAATAAAAGAAATCTGTATGTGTCTTGGAGGGTCGTGGCGAAAATCGCTTTTGAAGCATTATATGTGACAAACCGGACAAATGAAAAGCATAACTAGTGACAAAAAAAGTTGGCGGTCCTAAGAAAATAATCCAATTAATTTCATTAGCCATCCGAAATTTTTTCGTTCGATTTTCTTCCAAAATATTGAATGAAAAGGGTTGAAAATTTGTAGTAGCCTTAAGGTTACTACAAATGAGCTTCGATGATAAGAATTGCTCACCTGATCAGAATATAGTAACATTCTAGAGGGGCCAGAGAGGTGCTTTGCAATTATTTTTTTATGTCATATGCAGCGATCAATGGTACATGAAAAAAAAACTATATGCAAGTGAAAAGAGCATGTGAAATCAAATTGTTTAATGGATCTGAAATCTATCAAAAAATTCTATAAATTCTGCAAGTCTAAATTAAAATGTGATTTTAATTGAACAATTTGGAGTCGAACCATGGACCTCCGTGTATTAGTAGACGACACTCTTGCTGACTAAACTTTTTGTGATTGCATTACATTTCTGTTTTCACATACTATTTATTATTTTATTAAGTGTGATTACTTTAAATATTGATACGGAACACAAAACAGATATTGTGGTTCGTATATAGAGCGTAATATATTTAGTGTCTTATTTATAGTACAGTGTTCTATTTATAGTATGCTATACACCAGGGTAGTATCATCATCTCAGTAGTGTATACATATATAAATATCTACAGGATGTTTCAGATTTTAATCTGGAAAATATAATTATTTTAATAAAAACAAGTGAAAATAACAACTGAGTTAATTGTTTAAATACCCGGTGTATTCAAACAAATGTTGTTTATTTTCATAAAACGAACATTTAACTTTAACATTTGTTCAAAGATAAACAGTTTTGCCCATTTTGCCCAAACATGGTTCGATTTTGCAAACTCACGAACTTGATTTTTTAGCTCTAGATCACACCTACGAAATTTTAGCTCGCTTGGCTTTTTTATTATTACTTGCTTGGTTGCCATATTATTTGTTCATTTTTAAATAATTCAAAAAAAAAAAAAATATATATAGGCGAAACCGTGGCAGAACGGGGTACGAAGTTGAAAATATGGTTCAAAAGTATACAAGGGTTCATTAAGTTCAGTTCAGTTATCATGTCTACAGACGGACGGGCGAACGGACCTGCGAATTTAAAATTTTTTCTACGATCAATATTTTCAACCGTTACATAGTCGGAACTAAACTTAATACACCGTGGTATACATTATATACCGGGTATAAAAATATCTCAATAGTAATCAAATGTGAATATTTCTAAGTTGATCATACGTTTTAAATGGTTTTCTAAATAATTTTCAAAATATTATACAGCAAAAACTTAAATAAACGAGATCTGGATAAGTGAAAAAACTTTTTAAGAGAGACTCCCAAGAGTAAGAAGAAAAGTTCATTAAAGTTAAGTTTCTCATTTATTTTCTTACAATATTATTTTTGTGATGATAAAATTATAATATGTTCATAGAAAAATTGGCAGCTCTCTTAATGAACCCTTGTATACTTTTGAACCATATTTTCAACTTCGTACCCCGTTCTGCCACGGTTTCGCCTATATATATATATATTTTTTTTTTGAATTATATAAAAATGAACAAATAATATGGCAACCAAGCAAGTAATAATAATAATATAACCAGAAGACAGTAAAATGTGTATATATACGTATATATACGTATATATATTATATATATATATATATATATATATGTATATAAAATAATATATAAATACAAGACAATAAATGTTATATCTTGTCGTATTTTCAAGTTTTGTTACACATAACAATACATACTACTTATTACTTTTTTGATACAAAAGTTGAAAAATTACAATTCAACTTTTTACAAACTTATCATTATCTTTATGGCAGCGTTGATATTACACATAGCTACTACTACAGGCATGGTCGTATTGTACACTTCCGTTCAATAAAATTGAACAGATCTGAACTGAATTAGTCTCTCACAATTTTGATTATTCTTGTAATAAATGTTTTTTTACTATACTTCCATTTCTTTTTTCACACTTAAAATATATACTAATTTTCTTTGTTTATAAATAAACGATTATACAGAGAGTTACAAAAGTGAGGAGTTTTATGAAATGTAAGAAAATTAACGTTTCAGGTCTGTTCAATTTTATTGAACGGGAGTGTACAATGGGACATGAAAATATAGCTAATTTTTTTCAATTTTTACTTGACTTGAATCTTTTTAATTCGGTTTTGGGGAAAAATGTTTCGAATAAAATCTATACAAAAATTTCTCTCTATTATTATTGATATGTGTTAAAAATATTGTAGCAAAGGTAAATATATAGCCGGCAATTGTTTTGCAGAGATTTGGATCAAGTATTTAAAAGTTTTCTTTTTAAAATTTGGATAGAAATCGACAACATATTTTTCTGGTAAAAGGTGAGAGAACAAAGGTTTAAATTTTTTAGTTGTTCCTTATTAAAATATAAACACCTTTTGTTCGAAACAGTTTTACGGAAACCGTTTGATGCCTGTAAAAACAATTTTCTAAAATTACGTAAAATATATTGTCAATAAAATTTTCGCATTTGTTTCGTTGTGCTCCGGATAGAGTGGCGCAGAGTAGGAGAGTGTTGTGTATAGGACAATAAACTTATATGCATCTTCATTTGAGCCTAACAAAACGTTCAAAAATTTTAAACACAATATCCCATTTCATTCTAAAAATAAATTAATTTGAAAATTGTGAAAAAACTAATCAACAAAAATCATAAAGACGTTTCGTAGTAAATTATTGATCTCTGGCCAAAGTACAACTCAAGCTGTTCCGAAGATACTATCTCACTACGGGCAACGTTGTAGTAGCCATCACGGGACACTGGCTGGCCAGCAGAGATACAGAACGTCTAGTATAGCCACAGTGCCCCACGATTTTCGCAGGAGGTACCAAGGAGATGGCCCTTTAAGGAGATGGAGGAGGCGATGAGTCACCGTCTCTGTAACTGCTCTCTTACTATGAAGAGACTCACCCTTTTGAGTCAACCATTTATGACGACCTCTCTAAACTAAAGCGTCATAGCCCTTTTATTGTATCTAAACAGCTGCAAATGGTTTAAGGAATAGAATGGGTCATCCCCAGTTCGGTAGCACAATGGACCTCACGATCTTAGTGTGTCCCACCCAGGACAGGTGCTACAACCGAACCTTATCTAGTAAACTATAATAATCGAAAAAAAATGGATTGGACTGAAATCGAAGGGAAAGTTTTAGTAAATCACTAAAAATCAATACTTTTGTGTTTTCAAAATCGATTAGAATAAATTTCCGCACCATAAACCTTCTAGATATTAGAAAAATTACATCATAATAGTTTATATCCATTCGAGTAAACGATTCTACTCAAATGAAATCGATATTTGATTTGAAAGCCTGAAACAAACTTTTTCGTTTACATTTTTTATGATATACAAGAAAAAACAATTACTTTAATCTTCGAATAGAAATATTCGAGAGAAAGAAAATGCGCTTTGATAATGTTTACGTTATACGTAGGTGATTAAAATTTTTTTATTACTGTTATTGGCTTGAAGCTAAATACATGTTTTATGTATACTTGGTATGCTTCAATTTAAAAATAAAAAAACATACAAAATTAAATTTTCAATAAGTACATACTATATCTCAGCCTTTCGTCTGACGACATTTTCTGTCAAATTTATACCAAGATGACATAAATAATTTTATTACATGAATAAGCGGGTGCTTTAACAGTAATATCCGTAAAGTATATTTCTGATAAATTGAATCGTTTTCCATTAGACTCAAATATTCCTATCAGCATTTTTATACAAACATACTATTTTTAGGGAGGGTTGTTCCATTGGTAAATTGACCCACCAAGTTTTTGTGAGCGTTGATCCACAAACATTTAACATAGATAGATAGATTGTAGAGACTGCTCTGGACAGGCTATACTTCGACCATAAGGTCCATTGTGATGCCTAAGGATGTGAGGATGAGATTGCAGTGGAAGGAATTTTTGTGTATAGACTAGGAGTTGGTAGGATATGCGGCTGCAGCCGACTATAATAGGAACTATGCAGATATTCATCTGGAGTTGATGATACTTTACCATACAAGTATTATCACAAAATCATACTTTTCGTGATATTTTAGTATGGATTTTTGAGTTGTCACAATCCTCTTCCGAGCCGGCGAAATATTCCTGAAAATATAGTTCTATTTATATATAAAAAAAACATTCTATACAGAATATAAGATTGATGTGGTGGTATATCTATATATATTTTATATGCAAAATGTAATTGCCTAACATTAAAATTTTACTTAAATTAGATAAGGAAAAAGTACGGTGGTAACAAATGTAAAATAAAAAAGGATAAAAAATCCACTTGATACTAATATATACATACATATATTAATGTGTCACGTTAAACGTGTATTTTCATGTATGTATGAGGAAATTGTAAGTTTTTCAATTTAAAAAATTATATTTTGCAAGAAACTTATGAATTTCAATTTACGTTGTAAAGAAAAATAAACATTTTTTTTTGTGATGTAAGTGGAAAGTATAACATAATAATAATATAACTTAACTGAAAATAGGTATGTTATTGAAATTAGAGTAAGAAACCAGGACGAAACAAGTTTGAAGAGCCTTGTAAATGTCTCTCGTAGTCGAAGGCCGGGAAGTGTTACAGTTTTGCGTTGTGCATCGCAGTTGGGCGGGCCTTCAGCTATGGGAAATATTTTCAAAGCTCTTCAAAATTGTAGTATTAACATATCTATACTATAAGTTTATGTGTCTATGGACACTCTAGAGGTCACAGTCTTATTCTGATTGTAATAAAATTTGATATTTGAGGCGCTTTTGGTATTCAAAATGTCAAGTTTGTTAATGGGTAAAATCGGACAAGGGGAGAGGGGAGTTTAGAGGGAGGAGGAAACACAAAATTTGGCATATCTCCCGTAATATTCGAAAAATAAAAAAATTTATAACGAGTAAAGTTTTACGGTAATTTTGTTACAAATCATTTTTTCTGTTTCATTTTACAGAAATATTTACGGTTTAAGATTGAAAATTAAATTCCTTAATATCTCTGTACACATAGAGTTTGAAATGATAAGGTGATGAATAGTAGCAGACATGATTTTTACAACTTTATTCCTTATGCATTTTTAGACTGCTCTGATATTAAGAGAGATATTTTATATTTTGTGTTTTCTTCTTTCTTTATGCCCACCCCCATTCCCCTTGACGTATACCATTTATTAATAAAATTAGCCTTGTAAATACTAAAATCATATCAGATACGATATTTCATTTTGATCAGACTAAAATTATGACTGCTAGAAAGTGATTTTTGTATTCTAAGGAAATTCGCTAAGTTGAAGCAACTCCTGCGTAACGAATTTTTTAAAAGTGGAAATGGTAAATAATGGTAGTAACTACGTTGTGGTTTAGTGCGTATGATTGAATATTTTGAGCACTAACATTGAACGTCTCAAAAGTCTCACGTGATCAAATTTTGTTGAGTTAATTTGAAATTTACTTTTTAACCCGACTTCAAAAAAGGAGGATGGTTCTCAATTCGTCTGTATTTTTTTTTTTTTTTTTTTTTTTTTTTTATGTTTGTTACCTCAGAACTCCGGCATTTATGAACCGATTTTGAATTTTTTGTTTTTTGTTTTAAAGGGTTTGATTCCCGATTGGTCCCATTGTCACCAAATCGCATTCTGATGAGGGGATCTCCGGAAAATCGAGGAAAATCCTCATTTTATATGTGATAACCGATTTCTGCGAAATTTTTTTTTTTTTTGAAAAAGTATACTCATTCATAATGGGAAAATAAGAAAATTTTTTTAAAAACCGACTTCAAAAAAATTTTTTACAAAAAAAAAAACCGACTCCAAAAAAAAAAATTTTTACAAAAAAAAAACAAAATGCTTGTAAAAAAAACTGAAAATCTGTTATAAAAAAATGCACTAAAAATTACAAAAAAAAAAAAACGGGTAAAAAAAAAGTGTTATAAAAAAATTTACTAATAATTAGTTGGTCGTTTAGTAGGTCTACCCATATTTAGACAAATAAAATCAGTTATAGAACTTCAAAGTCACTAAAAAGCGAGAAATAAAACTTATTTTGACAAAATGGAAACCCGACTTAACAAAAGAAGCACTAAAAAGTAAAAAAATAATTGCATATTCTTGTGCCAATTTTAGTTCACCAAAGCAAAAATTTTTAAATATATATGTACAATTATTGTTATTTTTGGAGGCGGTGTCCAAAAGTTATGTGAATTTATCTATGTTGACACCGCCTCCAAAAATAACAATAATTGTACATATATATTTAAAAATTTTTGCTTTGGTGAACTAAAATTGGCACAAGAATATGCAATTATTTTTTTACTTTTTAGTGCTTCTTTTGTTAAGTCGGGTTTCCATTTTGTCAAAATAAGTTTTATGTTGAATAAAGTTACAAACTTAAAGCAAATATTCGTATAAAAGTGTTAAAGTGTTCGTATAAAAGTGTAGCAAGTGCTCTCTGAGACACCAAACCTAAATCGAGACGTCAAATGTTATAGTTATAAATGTTTACTTAAGGCCCAAATAGACGCAGAACATGGTTGCAGCAACATTGAACAGCAACTAGCTTGTTGCTCCGTGTGTAGAGTGGTTGCAGCAACAAAAACAAACTTTTTGTTGCTGCAACCACTCCACACACAGAGCAACAAGCTAGTTGCTGTTCAATGTTGCTGCAACCATGTTCTGCGTCTATTTGGGCCATTAGGCTTGTGATCCTAGAGGGGGCGTGGACGCCATGGTTGATTCATTTCTATGTAACATAATCTCTCTATGTAAAAAAAATTATTACACAGATTAATTTTTGTAGTTGCAAATCTTTTACATTTTGTAGAAATACGCAAACTCTCATTTAAGTACAGGGATATTAGATGACCAATGTAGAATAAAAGAGGTCCTAAAACTCTTTTTAAAAATAAAGTAGAAAATCACAAAACCATAAAATTTTCCAACGTTTCAATGGCAATATAACAAACAGCAACCTACAGTGAAAGATACTATATTTTCAAACAAGATACTGGTAGTTGAAAATTCCCTTGTAGGTAACTTTCCATGAAACTATTCAATACGCATACTTTGGCGAGCAAGGGCAGTAGTATTTTTTGATGAAATTATGCAGTTATAACACAATAGACCTGGCGTCTATATCGATGCAATCTTATATGTAACTGTAGATGTAGGAATAGGATGATTGGCTTACTTCCTTGTGATTGGTTTTCTATGATCATGTGACTGAAGTGGTTGACAAAGAAAGAAATATTTAACAAAACGAGAGTTATAAGCTATTAACAAAAAATGCAATTGATATATTTCTGCATGTACAAAGAGATGTAAGTATCGTTATATCACATACATTTATTGCGATTGAAAACTTTCATAAAAACTTTTACGTGTAAAAACGGGCTTAAACATGCATGAAATATTTTTTTACATGATATGCCCTAAAGAAACACCACAATTTATTCTGGGGTATTGATTGACCATAATTATTTTTAGACAAAAGTACTTATACAGATATATTTGTTCTCCCCGTAAGCAGAGAGCACGTTGGAATAACTTAAGAAGGTAGCACTGTGTTATATAATCAGGACAAAAATCCGGTTTGATATTATTATAAACAAATACATATAAACACATATATGTAAACACATATTCACTATTCACACCTCATATATACAAATTATTGTAATTTTGAAATAAAAAATAATTTTAAACTTTTATATTTCGAAAACAAAACAGTAAAATGCGATTTAAAAAAAAAATTTTATTTAATAAATATTTATCTTTATTCTCTTAGTTTTTTTTAACATTCTGTCGAGTATTTTTGTTAATACAACAGATAAAAGTTGGGCGGGCATGAAGTTTTACATGCTTCTAATGAGAGAGTGAGAAAGAATGATAACTTATAACGGTCAAAAATTCTGAAACTTCGGGATTTATTAGAAAACGTTATTTTAAGTCTGTGAAGAAAATGTGCAAAATCTGTCGAAAAGTGGTTTCATGCTGGAACATCCTTAAATAAAAATAGTTTTATAAGTATTATTTTATTAAATTTAACCGCCTTAAATGTTAGGTACTTGATAGCAATCAATTTTCGGAGTCAAATAATGTAAATAATATTCAAAATAATTGAATTTCACGTTTAAAACAATTGAAAATAATTTCGATCACTATTATTTTTTTGTAAGGACAGAAAAAATGGACAAAATAAAAAAAGGCCTAGAAGAAGTAGGGGAATGTCCTCTAGAGGATATAGAACCTATTTATCTTCATCATTGTCAGACTGCGAATTCTACTCTTGAAAATTTTTTTTCGGGATTTTAATATCCTGAATTTTTAGAATATTCCTCCTAGATAAGTGTGCCTATTTGTGTCTATTACTGTACCGTTGATTTTGCAACGAGTTTCAACTAGTAAAACAATACTAACTACAATCTTATTTAAATATATAAAATACCGTTTTAGTTTAGAACTTACTGACTCTGAATATATGTTGAAGGTATTATAAAAATGAATGGATTGTATGCATCCATGGTGTAGTTCGTATGTGCAGGACTATAGTGGATTGCATTAACTACTACATCAACAATGTGATATGTCTGTCTGTTTGCTTTTAATATTATACCTTGTGTAATATAATAAAAGTACTAGTGCACAGTAGTAGCATTTATAATGAGATATAAAAAGCTTGCATAAAATACAGTAGAGAAAGCTTTATGTAAATAATAAAACATTTTATTGTAATAAAATAATTTATTATGATGTAATATCAAAATTTAAATGTACACTTTTATTTTATGTACATGGAGTATGTACACTCCCGTTCATAAAAATTGAACCAGTTGAAACATTCTGGTATGTTATTGTATGTAATATACATATATTTAGTAATATAAACGCTTAGAATGTGGTTGAATTTTTATGAACAGGAGTGTACTATTAACCACAAAAGTTTGTCGTTTAAAAAAAATTTAGAATTGATTTGTCCGTTATTGATTCGGTTTACGAAAAAAAAGTTTCAGATAAAAGTTGTTCATTAGAAATATAGTAATAGTAGCAGAGGGGAGGCCGAAGTCTGGCAAATACGCCTTTCCAGGTCTTTTTTACCGACTCCTAAAGGGCAAGGAATTTGTATGTAGACTAGAAATTGGTAGGTTGTGCAACTGCAGCCGACTTTTACAGGATTCATGCCGATATTTATCTGTAGTTTGTGGTAGGAAAATGCAGAAAACCTTCACAAGCATGGACGGCTACTTTCATTCTTGTCCATATGCCGACAGTTTAGTCAATTAACCGCCCCAATCTTACTTTTTTTTAAATTAATTTGATTGACAAAGTGCTGCCATTGGGAATCGAACCAGCAATCTCCTAGTTCCGAGTAGAGTACCTTAACCAACTGGACTATTCAGACTGGTTAGAAATATAGTAACAAGTTTTATTCAAAATGTTTTTTGCGAAAACCGCATGAATAAGGCACAAATAAATTAATTAAATACTGATATGAAAAAATTAACTCGTCAACCAGGAATCGACCCTCGGGCCTCTAGATATCTAGTCCAGCGTGTTAACCGCTGGACTAGAAATGCTGGACTAAAAGTGGGAAATTAAATTAAGTTGTTTTTGTCTTATAAAAATACACAAGTTTAAAAATAATTAAAATAGACTGAAAAGTAGAATAATAAATACTGTTGCTTTTCCAATAGAGAATCAATGTTAAATATTATTTATTACTGGCAGGCCGTGTGGTTACTGTGCGGAGTTAGTTACTACACATGTAATGAGTACACACTCTTAAATGAGTCAGTACACACAGTACACACAGTCAATGAGTCAGTACACACTCTTAAATGACAAACAAACTACCATACGCATATGTGATGGCTCTCATTACATGTGTACTGACTGACTCCGCATAGTAACCACACGGCCTGCCAGTAATAAAGAATATTTAACATTGATTCTCTATTGGAAAAGCATCCCAACACAGTCTGTATATATAACAGTATTTTTATTCTACTTTTCAGTCTATTTTAATTATTTTAAAATTTGTGTATTTTTATTTTAAGACAAAAACTTAATTTAATTTCCCACCGCTTCCACTACTTCCCAATGTTTATTAACGCTCCCACCAAATTTCTATTTCGTGAAATATTTTCTAATTAACAAATTATAGTATTGTCATCAGTACTACAGCTTTGAGTAAGATTTCAATCAACATTTAAACCTTACAAACAAACGAAGGTAAATAAAAGCTTATAATAAAGCATTGTATATAACAAATTGATTATTTGTTTACGTTTTACAAAATGTAAACTCGGTAGTACTGCTATACGCAATCTCTAGAGTTGTAGTATTAAAGTCACTAAGTAGTACACATGGTCACAAAAGTAGAGCTTATTTTTCAAAATTTTATGATTAATTTGTATCTTATTTATTTGTTTTTCGAAAAAATACGTTAATAAAAGTTATAAATATACTAATAACTTTTATTCAAAATATTTTCTCAAAAACCGAATAAATCATGTATAAATCAAGCAAAAAAATTTTGAAAAATGGGCCCTACTTTTGTGGCCTATAGTACAATATGGTAGGTAATGTTATATAAATATAAATTATAAACGTAATATTATTAAATTAGATATGGTACATATATTTTACTATTTATGGGTCCATTTTCAAAAGCAAATTAATTCAGTTTAATATTTTACTATACTCTATACTAAAGTAGAGCTGTGTTTAGAGCTGTGCAGAACCTACTATATCAGTGTACAAATGCTATTTTGTACATAGATTTTACTCTAGTATTCCTACACTATTTCGATGTATACAGAGTGTACAATGTGTATAGACAACTCACTGTGATGATTTATATAGAGGCATTGAATACCAATCCAAGTGGTCGAGCGGTGAAAGGAGTTATGTCTGCGCAGTATGCATACTTAGAAACTGGGAGGTTATAGGTTCGAATTCCGCTATCGGCAGTTTGTCAATTATTAAGAAAAAAAAAGGGCGGTTAATTGACTGTCGGCGTATGGACAAGAACGAAATAACTGGCTATGCTGGAGAAGGTTTTCTGCAGTTTCCTTCACGAACTACAGATGAAAATCGGCATAGTTCCTATCATAGTCGGCTGCTGCCGCATATCCTACCAATTCCTAGTCTATACACCAAAAAAATTATTTCCACTCCACTCACATCCTCACATTCTTAGGCATCACAATGGACCTTATGGTCGAAGTGTAGCCCGTCCAGGGCAGCTTCTACAATCAATCTCTATCTCTAGGCATTGAATGAACACCTACATTCAATAAACACATAGACCACAAATAAATTATCAAATATGTTCACAATATTCCAAAAAACTTGGCTTTAGGGGGGTAAGAATTTGTATCAAGGATTAGCATACTAACTGCTAAGACGGATATTCTAAGTTTACAAAAATATATTAAACGACCATAAACTTATTAGGTTTGTCAGAAAAACAAATAGCTAAATGTGAAAAAATACATGTGAAATTAAGTTATCTGTGCGAGAATTTTGGAATTCATTATTAGTATATTTAAATCGTAAAAATATATTTAAAAAATAAAATTTAAAAAAAAGTACAAATTTTGCTTAATTTTGCGAAAACGTTTCATCGATACAATCTTAGTAGCTACGTTTTCATCTTAATATGTTTCAACAATCTTAATATGTTTTTCAGAAACATTGAATTGGAAATGAATCAAATATCGGATATGTTTACAGAAGGGACTTAGAGATTGAGTGCATTGCATAATTCCTTTTGTTATCACGGTAACTACTAACAGACTGATATTCATAATTTATTAAGCGAAATAAACGTTATTGATGTGAAACTTTCATTGGGGCGAGTTAGACCGACTGTTGGACCGGCGACGTATCGCCACGAGATCAACAAGTTGTCCATAGTTGAAATTACATATAACAAATCAGTTAAAGTAAAAAAGATGCTCATAAATGGCGGTACATATACAGGTTCAAAAACTCATTCATAGGTGGCAATGCATATTTTCTATACAAAATAGTTAATAATAATAACAATAGTTTAAGTAACTGATTGAAATAATTGAGCCGTCTCAATTATTAAGAAATTATTTAATTTTTAATTTTTTGGTATTAAATTAATGTATATCTGAATATTTTGTTTTTGATTATGCCAAATTTTTTGATTATGCCATATTTTTTTCCTTTAATAAATCATCCTTTCATGAATATTTTCTATATAAAATAGTTTCGATGTTTCACACCTGCCAGTTGTTGCCGCGACGGCTTAATTTTTTATTTGTAGAATAGGTTTTAGGATTTCTTGGAAACTTGAAACCACTCTTAACAGACCAAAATAAACGGGGTTATAAACTTGGTACTCTGTGAAGAACTCCATTTGTGAAGTTCACACAAAAAACTGGATTAATGCAAAAGTTAGAAGCCTGTCAAACCATAGACAGAAATCTTTGAAAAGTTGGAGGAAGTATATCTCCAAGTGAGAGTAAACGGTCTGTTTATGTGGTGGATACAGCGGTGATTATTTAATACACTTTCGCATTGTTGGATACATTATATAAGCATACATTAGATTGTTGGATACATTATATTATATAGTTTATTAACACAGGTAACTATATATCTACCTACCTACCTTCAAACTATTTCTATGGACCGAACCAACTAGTAGGTGGATCTCGTTAGTTTATACACATGAGACTGTTTCAAAATAGTATCCAGTTTTCAGTGTTTTTGATGGTGAAATAATGTAAATTAGTTTGGTTTATCCATAATATAGATATAGTTACCAGTAAAGGGGTCATCGTGTTGGATGTATAATTAATCAGTTTTGAAATTAATGGATTGTTTGATACGAATATAATGGCGTATCAAAATAGAAATAGACAGAAAAATCAGATTACTGATTAGACTGAAAAACCGTAGTAGCAAAACAAATGGGCTATTTATTTACTACCCTGATATATAAACCAGTCTGAGTGGTCGAGCTGTTAAAGGCACTTTGTTTGGAACTGCGAGGTTGCTAGTTCGATTCCCAATGGTTGCAGTTTGTCGATTAAATTAATTTAAAAAAAATTAATGGGGCGGTTAATTGATTAAACTGTCGGTGTATGGACAAGAACGAAAGTAACTGGCTATGTTTTCTTTCACAAACTCCAGAATATCGGCACAGTTCAATTAGAGTAGACTGCAGTCGTACAACCTACCAATTACCTAATTGACATACAAATTCCTTATCCTTTAGGTGTCGGTAAAAAATGCCTAGAATAGCCTACTTGCCTTGCTTCGACCTCCTTCCGTTTTGTTGTCTTTTAAAATAAATTTATCAAGTCAATGCACTTTATTTGAAAAAACCAAAATGCATGTTCAAGGATAGGCAGAAATTTGACTTAGTCTCTTATCGGTCTTAGTCTCTTAAAAAAAGTTAAAAAAATTATTGCTTGAATATAATAACCCAACTTTTGTTTGATATTTTTTTTCAAATTTACAGTTTAAACAAAAATTTTCGGACAATTGGTATCTTCGGATTCTTCTACGGATTCTACTTATTGCCGAATTTGGGTTATCTGATAGAATTACCAGAAGTCCATCAGATACGAAATTTTACTTTGGTCGGACTATTATTGGGTTTGTGCCTTTTAAACTTTTATACGACAATTAAACATTATTCCAGTAACACGTAATCAGGTGAGATTCATATGAAATATCTCAGCTGTATCACCAGAAACAAGGAGCAAGAAACATTGGCTATGAGAGATGTGGAACCATAAAATTATTTCGACAACAGAGATTACATTAAATCTTGCACCATACATATTAACAATTTTAGATGTGTGTGATATCTTGAGAAAATTCATTACCAAATATTATTAAAACAAATTTTTATGATAAGATGAAAATTATATATGAAATAAGTTATTAATATAATCCTTTGTGGATTAATTTCTAAGAATATATTTTGAAGATAAAAGCATATATAAATAAGGGCTGTTAAATATATGTTATAAATTTATATTATATATATTATATATATGGTTGTACCTAAGATTGTCCAACATAATTCTCTTAGTGCTAAGTATTATTAAACCTGTATTTTGTACCACTGGATTACATCTAGATAATAAAGTGCTCCTGTTGTTATTTTAAACTAAATATATCGATATAATATGTGTGAATACATTTACCTATATAATGTGATCTCTCATTGGTGATATTTAGATAGTAAGGAAACTAAATTACGTAAATATAATGTATTTGGACCCCATAGTTCATGAAGGTATATATGTGCGAATAGATATTCACAGCTAATATATTAATAACGTGGACATTAGTTTATACCCATAGATAGATTGTAGCCTACTTTTAGTGTACTTGGAACTTGGATTGTAGTCTACTTAGAACTGGGAGGTTATGGGTTCGAATCCCGACATCGGCAGTTTGTCAATAGGGAATATGCATGAAAATTTTTTTTCACTTGAATTGAAGCATGATTACTTGACAAATATCAAGGTAAAATTACTTTTTAAATAACATTAGAAATAAGCGAGATATGAATGATTGAAATTCTCGGTTAGACAAAGAGGGTGATAGCCCTCTTGTTATGTTATGTGACGTCATATTACACTTTCACCATTTAAAATACACGTAAAACTCCGTTTTTAGCATTTTTGCAAGAAAAAGGCAGATAATAATCTTTAAAAGCTTATAGCTTCCTTGATATTTGTCAGATTTTAATTTCGTTTTAAAAATGATTACAGTATTAACAGTATTTTCATATACTGAAAATAAATGTGAAAAAAAATTTTCATGCATATTCCCTATTATTAAGAAAAAAAAAGGGGCAGTTAGTTGACTAAACTGTCGGCGTATGGACAACAACGAAGTAACCAGCTATTTTTAAGAAGGTTTTCTGCAGTTTCCTTCACGAATATCGGCATAGTTCCTATCATAGTCGGCTGCAGCATATCCTATCAATTCCTAGCCTATACACAACAATTCCTTCCACTCCACTCACATCTTCATATCCTTAGGCATCACAATGGACTTCATGGTCGAAGTGTAGCCCGTCCAGGGCAGCCTCTACAATCTATCTATCTATTGAATATTGACTGCTATGGGTTTGAGGGTTGTCATAAATTATCAGCTTCCAATAAGTCCAAAGCATTCAAGAATCAAGAAATAAATGGAAAGTTAAGGTAGATTGTTTTTTTTTGTATGTAAAAAAAAGTTTTTGATGAATTTTCTAGGAAAATGGAGCAACAATGGATAAATAGACAATAGTTTACAAAAATAAAATAAAAAATATGTAAATGAAAATAAATTACAATCCTAAATTTCTCTGTTTAAATTAAAGTTTAAGAAAAAAATGATCCAGTACTGAAATACAGTAAAATTAATTATCCACAACTTTACTTCTTATACCTACATCTTTTGACTTCTAATATTAAGAGAGATATTTTATATTTTTTATTTTCTTCTGAAAGCCCATCTTTCCCCACAACGGACTCTATTTACTAGCGAACTTTGACCTGCAAATACCAAAAGCATCTCAGGTACAAAATTTCATTTTGATCTGACTAAAGTTGTGACCGCTAGAGAGTACAAAAATACATGGAAAATTTGCCAGTAAATATTAAGTCAATCGGAATGATCGGTTTACTCTTAATTGTATATTTATTCGGTACGATTAAGCGCTAGCAAAGTAATTCATTTAAGTTATCAGGACACTCTAATTTTGAGGGGTGTGATATTTAATATTTATTATTTTGACAACAATTTATTATAGAATTTAAAATCGTTGCCTTCGTGATAGTATTCGGTCTGTAGATACATATTCATATTACCCAAACCCCATGTAAGGTAAAACATAGTACATCTCTCCATGTACTGTTTAATGATATAACCATCCATCTAATACCATACACAGTTCACAGTTGTATATGGTTTATACATATTTATTTACAAGATGAGGTCATATATGATTATTAGTCCAGTAAATAAGTCGGAAAATCTGGAAAAAGTGGTGGAACAGTACCGATTTAAAAAATTCTTTTTTTCCTGGGTTGCATAGACCTGCAGGAACATGCATCACTTCCTAACCCCTGAGCCACAGTGGTTTCGAAGGAAACGAAAAAGCAGATACCTTAGCAAAGAAGGGAGTCGGAATACCCTTCATTGGCTCAGAGCCTATCTTAGGAATTCCAAGGACTGCATGTAAACAGGTGATTAACGAGTGGTCAAATTCTGAACACTGTGATCACTGGGAAAAAGTAGCACGGCAAGAGCTCGGGAAGGTACTGCTTCAGAGTTCAACAAAGAGGTTATCTATCCACGCACTGAGGCCGAACAGGATACAACTGCGGAGGGTTACCGGATTCATTACCGGGCATTATCCCCTGCGGAAGCATCTGCACACAATGGGACTCCATAACGGGTCCATTATGTGCAGATTGTGTGACGAGTTGACTGCGAACCTCTAGGTTACAGTAGATACAGGATATTCGGTACATCTCACCTCGAATATATGAACCTTCGGGAGGACCTATAAGCAAGCTCCAAGCTATTGTTAACATATGGAAGGAGCGAATCTCGTCGGACAGAGGTAGAAGGGGAGCACAATGAACCATCAGTCAAAATGCAATACTTTTTAGACCCTAAAATGAATCAATCAATCAATCAACCGCTGCATTACCTCGATAAATGAGAAAATTAGCAGAAAATTTTTCAAGGTAATGCAGGGGTTAGTGCTGATTAATGTTCCTGCCTAAGGAATCCTTCCTGCCAAAGGAAAAAAATAATTTTTAAAATCAGTGCTGTTCCAACACTTTTCCAGATTTTGTACAGTATTTTTCGGCTTTGTGACTGAACTATATATAATGTATCCGGTGTATATCATAGACAATTGAGCATGTTAAAGCTATTTAATACATTCATATTTCCGAATTATACAATAAAAGATTGGAGTTTAAGACCAAATTATTGTCATTTATTTATATAATTGTATTTTTGAAGTTATACTTCTTTCGGTGCGTTATTAGAATCCGATCAGAGTGTATTTTCAGCAGGTAACGAATTACTGATATAACACTGGCCATATTACGTAGCACTCGCTCGATCGATGTAACACTGATTTCAATCCTGCTCTATTGCACAGTGCTTGGAAGGCATTTAGTTAAAAATGTGTGTCATACAGTAGAAAAACTAAATTTATATATACATACATTAGATGTTTCGCGAAACAGACAAAAAGTCTGTCTCATAAGTGAGCCCACTCTTCCATAGGTAATAATTTTGTGTGTAGTATGATTTTTGCATATTGAAATACAAAACACTGTTATAGAACGAAATATGAATGATCGTTATTATTTTGGTAAATAGCTACACCGCCATTAGAAAATTTAAATTTGACTATACAGTTGAAATTAAGTACAGGAATGTACCTTCATCATTAGTAATACATATTTCTACAATCAGAATAGTTAAATATTCTTAAGAATGAAAATTCGTTAAAAATATATTTATCTTGAATGGTTATTGAACGTCTTTGTTAAAGAACGAACGACAAAATAATTAAAATAACTATTCCTAAAATAATTTTTAGGAATCATAAATAGTATAGTAGACAGAAAAAATATAAGCTAAGAAAAAAAAAAATGTCTAAAAATTACCTTTGATCATTGAATGTACAAATACGAAAAATTTAAATAAAATCATTTTTATCTAAAAAAAAAAAGAAAAAAAAGTAAAAAATATGTATAAATATACCACACCACTTGTCAATAGAATTGTATAAATAAAAAGCAATAATAAAAATCAATAACTTAAAAATAATTTGGATGGTCCATTTGTGGTAGTCAAAGTTAAAAGTATAAAATAATGTCTAGTAGACTTACATATAACAGTTAAGTCAATTGAACATACCTAGTTAACGTATACAGTGTTTTAACATGTATGATATAATGTCCCATAAGTTGTACCATGCAAGACTTGTGTTGGCAGTAATTATACAATATTTTTGATGTTGAAGTTGTAAATTACTACTTTAAGATATTAATATCTTTTAAACGTAACATTTATAATGCAATGCAAGACTTGTGTCAACAGTGATTAATAATTATTTTTGAAGTTTCATTTTTAATATTAAAAAAAATCCGCAGTAAATGTTTTTTTAAATTTTTTAATTAATTTGTTTAATTTAAATAGTTTAAATTTAAATTGTTTTTAAAATGTACAGAAAGATTTTCCTGTTTCATATATATTTATTTGTGTATATTTAAGCGTCAACAATACAATGTTTGTCCAAATTCCATTTAGGTTACGTAAGACAAATTCTAGAAGACTAGCGTATACTTTATAGACAAATATCATTGAATTTTAATTTAATACTGATATGAAAAAATTAACTCGTCAACCAGGAATCAAACCTCGGGCCTCTGGATATCTAGTCCAACGTGCTTACCGCTACACCAAAGACGACTGTGACGTAAGAGTCAACTTTTTCATATCATTCTTATTTTTATTTTGACAGTATTATTCTGTCGAAATTATTATTCATATATATTTATTTGTGTATACTTAAGCGTCAACAATACAATGTTTGTCCAAATTTCATTTAGGTTACGTAAGACAAATTGTAGAAGACTAGCGTATACTTTATAGACAAATGTCTTTGTATTTTAATCAAATACTGATATGAAAAATGTTCCTGTTTAATAAAAAACCATTTTCCTGTTTAATAAAAAAACGGGTGTTTGCGAATCGTTAACGTATATCGTGTTAAAAAGTTAAAATTTGATTGCGAATCGCTTCACAATCGGTCATAAAGTTATATTTTGTTCAATTAAATAAAAATCACTGTGCTTAACACTATATTTCGATTTCATACAATTCTTATATATTATGGTTTTAGGATGTCGTAGAGACTTTTAATTGAATCCAAGAAGAACGTTTGGGATCATCCTGTTCCTGGTTACCGATCATGCAACTACTGAACCAAACCTATGCCTCCGAGCTACCTGAGATGTTTAGTAGTGGAAAAGTGGTTTAGTTTACGAAAAAAAAACAATTAAAATATATGCAAATAGTAAATAAACAAATTAATAATACATTGACATCCACTTCCATAACATCGCAGGTATAGCTCAGAGGCAGAACGTTGGTCTATGCCGGAGGTCGTGGGTTCGATTCCCATCCTCGATGTGTATGATTTTTCATACCAAGCATTTGATGTCAAAGAATGTCATCAACTGAAGAAATATCCTGTGGTTAAAAGATTATTAAAATAATAAAAGAGAACTCTAGGTTTTTTGAAATTACATTTCAAATTTTTGCCCTAATTCCTAGAACATTTATTTGTATTTTATAAATACGTATTTGGACTATAATGTAGTCAGCATCAGTATGAATTAGCTAATCGTAACTATCTCTGGGATATGGATTCAGAGATATGTTGCTTGTTGCAGAGAGATATGGTGCGTGTCTCACAATGATATTAAAAAAAGTTTTGTCTTTTATATGATCTGACTGAGGTAGTACCTGAAGGATTATTTGAGATTGACTGACTAAAGGATTAGGTGTGTGAAAAACCCCACCTATTTATTGGCGGTATCCTTTCGGTGCGAACAACTATGCGGCGTTGTTGTTGTCACTAAAGTGAGGGTATCGAAGCTAACCTTGATATTCAGATATTAGATTTTTTTGAAAATGGTTAATTTTATTAAATCAGAATTTGGAATTGGGCCATTGTCTAAATTCATTATCGGTTTTGTCAGTTTGTATATGTAGATACTTTCGTATGCATCTAATCCTGTGGGGTTTTGTACCGATTTCAGAGGTTTTAAATTCGATTTGTCAATTTTGTGGTTGTTCTCAATAACGTGTGCAGTTATACACGATTTTTCGGTTTACCCAAATTTCAAATGAGCCAGATGTTCTTTGATTCGAGTTCCGATGGTATAAGTTCATTTTTTATGGTATTTTATACAAAACCCAACCGTTTATATACAAACCACTAACAAACTAATTAATAAAATACCATAATATAGAATATTTTATACGCAAACAATAATAATAACCAGTTTATATGTATTTGTAGGCATCAAGAAAAAGCATCGCTTATAATACCATGCGCACGCTCGCCGCTGATGCCATAATAAAACTTTTATAATATTATATAAATGATTAATATTTTAAAAGTAATCTCATCTATTCACAATAAGTTTTTAATTCACTTTCAACACATAAAACTGTTGAAAAGTTGATAATAATGATAATGTTGTTGGTTTTAAAAGGAACCCATCATCATTATAGAAATGGTAATTTATTTCATCGAAGAATTTTATGACACAATAATGGAGGATCATAATTTTTTTAAGGTTATACGATCTTTAAGTAAATATAATTGAAAATATTTACCTAAACGCATTTTTTATCTCTATATAGACTGATTTTGATGAGTTTTTACTGAATTTTTCATAGATGAGAGGTAGATTGTAAAGGCTGCCCTGGACGGGCTACACTTCGACCATAAGGTCCATTGTGATGCCTTAGAATGTGAGGATGTGAGTGGAGTGGAAGGAATTTGTGAGTAGACTAGGAATTGGTAGGATATGAGGCTGCAGCCGACTATAATAGGAACTATGCCGATATTCATCTGGAGTTCGTGAAGGAAACTGCAGAAAAGCTTCTCAAGCATAGCCGGTTACTTCGTTCGTGTCCATACGCCGACAGTTTAGTCAATCAACCGCCCTTTTTTTTTTCTTTTTTTTTATAATTGACAAACTGCCGATGGCGGGATTCGAACCCATAACCTCCCAGTTTCTAAGTACTGCATACTGCGCAGACATGACGCCTTAGACCGCTCGGCTACTTGGCTGGTGAATCTTTCATAACTCAGTATTCTAATGTTACAGATTGGAAAAATTAGCTAGTTTTGATTGTTCAAGATTTACTCGAGAACGGCAGCTTTGACGTTAGAAAATACGGGCACGGATTCTTTGATATTTTTCCGAATTAAGTTTCGTTTTGGAGATATCTATATATTCGATTTTTTTATATATAGTTTTATATATACTGGAAACCAAAGTTGATTGGCCTTCAAGAGTAAATAAATCATTATCCAAATAGTATAAATAAAAAAAAGTTCTTTATTTAAGGTTTCATTGATGGTTAGTTTTGCCCATTTTGCCAAACCATGGTCCGATTTTCTCCATTCATGAACTTGACCTTAATTAGCCTAGAAAATGATTATTATTAAAATGGAGAATAAAAATCTTTTTCACTTTTTTCACATTTTTTCAAGGGGTACCCCTAAAAAAAATCGCTAAAATTGGAGGAAAATTTTATGTCCCCGATTTTGATAAAAACTTGGTTTTAAGCTAATTTGAACCCAGCGAAAATGATGGCGTTGGTTAAAATACGATACGATTAACGGTTTTCAAGATTTCAGACCCATAGTGCAAAAATACAAAATTGTATGAATTGAGAAGCAAAAATTTGTTGGTCGGACGTTAAAATGAACCTCATTTTCGTACTGTTTGGGTCAAAATTACTCTAGAAAATGATTATTATTAAAATCGAGAACAAAAATTACTTCACTTTTTTCAGTCTTCACTTTTTTCGCATGTTTTCCAAGGGTTACCCCTTAAAAAAATCTCAAAAATTGAAGAAAATGTTGTTGCCCCCGATTTTGATGTAAACATCGTTTTAAACTAATTTGGACCTAGCGAAACCGATGGCGTTGGTTAAAATACGATACGATTAACGGTTATCAAGATATCAGATCCAAAGTGATAAAATTCTAAACTGTATCAATTGAGAAGGGAAAATTTTGTAATTTTTTGGTCGGACGTTAAATTGAGCCTGATTTTCGTACTGTTTGGGTCAAAATTACTCTAGAAAATGATTATTATTAAAGTCGAGAAAAAAAATTTTCTTCACTTTTTTCGCATTTTTTCCAAGGGGTACCCCTTAAAAAAATCTCAAAAATTGGAGAAAATGTTGTTGCCCCCGATTTTGATGTAAACTTCGTTTTAAACTAATTTGGATCTAGCGAAACCGATGGCGTTGGTTAAAATACGATACGATTAACGGTTTTCAAGATTTCAGACCCATAGTGCAAAAATACAAAATTGTATGAATTGAAAAGCAAAAATTTGGAAATTTGTTGGTCGGACGTTAAAATGAACCTCATTTTCGTACTGTTTGGGTCAAAATTACTCTAGAAAATGATTATTATTAAAATCGAGAACAAAAATTTTCTTCACTTTTTTCGCATGTTTTCCAAGGGTTACCCCTTAAAAAAATCTCGAATTTTCGAAGACCGCCATTGACGCCAATGCAATGGTTATGGACTACCTCACCCTCTTGACCTTTCCAGTCATATCTCTGATCCTGTAACACCTATTCTTCATCTGCTCTCTCAGCCGGGCAATATTGTTTTTCAGGTGTGGAAAAAACAATAGATTTCACACCTGTTAACAATATGGCTTAGCGGAGAGAGCGGATTGAGAATAGGTGTCGCAGAGAATCGGTACTTCAGGTTGAAGGTTTGTCTTGAGTTAAATTCTATTCTATTAGAATTGCTTCTAAATCTCTAAAGAAACCATCGGCCCCAGATTCGAAAACCCCATTCCATATAAGACAAAATGAATCTTACTAAAATTGCACAAGTCTACCTGCTACTGTGTCTTAGACATTATGTCAAATAATACAATTTTCTCATTCGTATGGTATAGTATAAAAACTATGTAACATAATATTTTTCATGAAAACTTTCATTATAGTGAAGTTTTTAATAATAATAAGAAAAACAAACACATAAAATATAAAAGTTAGAAAAATTGATTATAACAAGGAAATGATTAAACATTAAATTACTTTTTTAACGAAAATAACAAAATTTTTAAAGTTAAACAATAATAAAAAGTTTGCAAACAGACCGTACCCTACCATACAGTCAGTCAGTATATATAAACATCAGTTAAGTTAGTTCAAACAATATTCAATTATATAATATACTAAATTGCTATTTTCAATATTATATACTTAAGTTACAATTTTAACAAAACTATATTTCAGCAAAGTACCCCGCACATTTTAAATGGAAAACGGCCATAGGTTAAATTCGCTAATTTTTTGATATGTTGTTCGTCTTGATGTGCTGAACAAATGTTCTCACGGGCACCAGCGTTCGAAAAACATTCGAACTGCGCAAATATATTGAATGTTTTCAAATAGTGTTTACACAAAGAACGTGTTATATTAATACATTTATAATATTTTTCTTTAGTGGAAGCGCTGGGAAGCCTAATTTTGAATTTATTGTGGCTAAAATTTGAAAGTTTTTTTTCAAATTTATATGGGACAAACTTTGAATCATTCCTTATTCAACAAAAAAAGAATTATCAAAATCGGACAACTCTGTAAAAAGTTATGCGTGATCATACATTTAAAAAAAAATAAATGTACAGGTGGAATTGAGTACCTCCTTCTTTCGTCGGTAAAAAACTAAAATATGATGTAAATACTATTAGACGATATATTTCCATTATATAAATTTTATATCAAACAAAAAGTTTGCGTTGAAATATTAAAACCACTAACTGATATTGGTTTCCCAACATTAATCATAATCAACTTGTATACAAACATATTATTTCTGTTGCTATACAAAACTTGTTTGTAACAGTGTGTATAGATTTCATTAAGGAGTAAAACTATATGTTTTAAACATGTGTCAAAGTTCTAATTTACAAAATGTAAGTTTTGATCTTATTATATTTTATATTCTATAGAAATTTTATATAAGAGACAAACTTCGCAGAAATTTCAATTACTGTCTATAAAACACTTTTACGTTTGTGTTTTTGAATTAAATACTGTGGTATATAAGTTTTGATCTTATTATATTTTATATTCTATAGAAATTTTATATAAGAGACAAACTTCGCAGAAATTTCAATTACTGTCTATAAAACACTTTTACGTTTGTGTTTTTGAATTAAATACTGTGGTATATGGTTTTTTGTCTGGTTAACGAAAAAAATATTGTTCATTATATCTCTGTCGGTAATATCTTATATGGCTGATATTGTTTATAAAAGCATATATTTCGGGTAGGCAATCAATTTCTTATTTTACTAAATAAAAGGGTTGCTTCAAGTTAAAATTTGTGTTTCTTGAAGTCAGAGTTCGCCCTTCGACCGCCACTTAAATGTAAGGGTGTAATTTTTTCTGTTTAGTTGAAACTTCACTGCTCAACACAAAAAAAAAATTCATTTAAATTATTTTCTGTGGAGTTATTTTACATTTATATAAATTTGTATATGTTTTGTTGATAAAATTGAAAAAAATAGATTTATAATTTTCGGAGGAATTTATTTAAAAAAATAAATTTTAAACATAAATTGGCCAGTTTAATACAAAAAAAAAAAATTTATATCTCGATTTTTAAACGGAAATAAACTTTTGAAAGTCCAAGTGGCCGAGCGGTCTAAGGCGTTATGTCTGCGCAGCATGCTTACTTGGAAACTGGGAGGTTATGGGTTCGCATCAAGACATCGGCAGTTTGTCAGTTATTAAAAAAAAAGGGCGGTTTATTGACTAAAATGTCGGCGTATGGACAAGAACGAAGTAACCGGCTATGCTTGAGAAGGTTTTCTACAGTTTCCTTCACGAACTTCAGATGAATATCGGCATAGTTCCAATCATAGTCGGCTGCAGCCATATATCCTACCAATTCCTAGTCTACAAACAAATTCCTTCGACTGCACTCACATCCTCACATCCTCAGGCTTCAGAATGAACCTTATGGTTGAAGTGTAGCCCGTCCTGGACAGCCTCTACAATCTATCTATCTATCTAACTTTTCTCTTACTCAAATTTGCAGGCATACTTTTATTCAAATAATCTGCGGCAGCTTGCGTGATTTTCTTCCAATCCTGGATCATTGCTATTCCGAGATTCTGTATTCATCTTTTTATACGTTTGACAAGTTCATTCAACAACAAGTTCACAAGATTTTCTATTAGGTTTTACTTTGAACTATCTGCCGTCCATCTCAAAACATAAATTTTGTTAGTTTTATTTTAATGCACAACCTTCGGAATTGTTTTTCTAATAATTTTGAAGCTGTTCAGTATGGACCCTAGCGTTGAAATTAGTGCAAAAACTGTTAGAATAAGTCTTTCCGAGACTAATTTACAACCCAGAATGTAAAAGTAGCACCTTCATCTCCAAATTGCATACTTCCAGTAATGTTACAGAAAATTTCACAAAACTCTGTCACAATTGATTGGTGAAACCAATCGGTAGTAATTAATATTATCATTCCAATTGGACACAAATAATTATCATTCCAATTGGACACAAATAGTTATCAAATCGAAAAAGAAACATATGCATTTAAGATAACTAATAATTAACTAAGTCATTTTTTATTTGTAATTAGTAAAATATTTAATATGAAATAGAGGAGAAAAAATAGCCGGAAGATTTTCCACACCCTGATATGAAGAATATTTGTTTTAATAAATGCTAAAAAAAATTCAACATTTATAATTATTACTAATTTACAAATACAAAAAATCATCTCATTAAAATAATAATTTTTAGTACAAAATGTAATTAAAAATTTGAGTGTAAAGAGAAAAAAAAACACTACTCTAATTATATTACAAAAAAAAAAGTAAGTAAAACGTGCATAAAATCTAGAAGGTAATTTGTTTGAGGTTATAAAATTTTGGTAATGCAACCATACCATCCATCGTAGGCTCTGCTACTATTTTCTATACGTTTATACAACATTGTATAAGAAAACACCTCAGCATAGAAAAAACAACCTCACATTCACATTGAATCACTTTCGGTTTGTGCAACGGTGTCGAAACGAAAATACAAGAAGGCAGAGAAGGTGACGATGAAAAACTTAAAACCACACATTTCATGTAAATACATATCACCATCTCTTTCTATCGTATATTTCATTACATACATGTTTCCTTGTTTGTTAAGTATAAATGCGTATAGCGTTCGTTGTAACATTCTGTTAAAACACCTAAAATACACTAAAAACCATTCCACCCATTTTTCATATAATAAAATTGGTGATGGTTTGAGTATGTAGGTTTTTGGTACTGAAGAGTTATATATACAGTTTGTTTCGAAAAGCAATTCTAATAGGGAATCAATGTTAAATAAATAAATGAATAAAATATTTAGTATAAAACCATACATACATACACATACTTACAAACATCTCTAGTTGCTTGTGGTATAATGTTTGATTGATGTCATTTATGAGTGGGGGATTTAGTGATGCCCAATTAATTTATGTTATTATTCATTACGTATGCACACACACACTACACTCACTACAGACTACAGGGTATCCCCACTATTTTTATTTCTTTATGAAGTGTTACTACTATAGTAAATAATATTTAACATTGATTCTCTATTAGCAAAGCTTTCCAAAACAGACGGTATATAGAAGAGTTATATGTATATGTATATAGGGATAATCATAATTCAGGAAAATAGGTTGGTTTTTCACACATACAGTACGTGTATGTATATATTGTACAAAATTGTGTACCAGAATATAACATACATCGACCACAAATTTTCCCACTCTTTGTTCCTTCCTAATGTTTTCGAATTTTGTTTTTAGGGGATTGTATATGTTTGTGTATTTATAAATATATTTATTTATTTATATTGGTTGTGTTTTTATTATTTATTCTTTACCAACAAATTAATTTATATATATAAAAAAAATAAATAAAAAATAAGAATTGAAAACATAACTGAGTTAGTTCATTGTTTTAATATTGTTCGTGTATATACTGAGTTCATTACCAGTACGTGAGCTGTCTATTAGCGAATTTCTTCCGAAGGAAATGCAGCTTTTGCTCTTGTACCGATGATAGTATTTTATAAAAAAATTTGCATATGTTCATCGATACCTACCTAATAGATGTTAACAATGACGTTGATCGTAAAAATTTTTTAATATAAATATAAACAAATAAATAAATAAATATATATATATATATATATATATATATATATATATATATATATATATATATACGTTTATGTTTCTCTGTAGCGGTCACAGTTTTAATCCAATTGGAATGAAATTTGATATTTGAGGCGCTTTTGGCATTGAAAACGTCAAGTTCGTTAATGGTTAAGATTGGGCAAGGGGAGAGGAGGATTTAAAAGAAGGGGGAACACAAAATTTGGCATATCTCGTAATATTGGAAGTATATATCTCGTAAGTCGAAAAATTCATTCAAGAAGTAAAGTTGTAGAAAATAAGTTTTACTATAATTTTGTTTTATATCATTTTTTGTTTGTTACACTAATATTTACAATTTATATTTTAAATTGCTAAATATCTGTACACATTAGAGATTGGGAAAAATGATAATGTAATGAATTGTAGCAAATATGATTTACCACAATTTTACTCCTCATACATTTTCTTATATATATATTCCCCATTTATTAGACCAAATATGGGTTTGGTTGATTTTTCATCTTGTCTTCGACAAAATATATGAAATGATACTTAAGAATTAGGCTATATACACTTCTTCATAAATAATTCATCCAAAACACTGTCCCCTTTTTTTTACTAATTTATATAATAAATTCAACATGAAATAAATGAAAAAAAAAATGTCATAATATTATTTTATTACATAATACATAATAAAAGTAATAACAAACCTATGTTAAAGGGAATTTTCCTGTCCATTATTTTGTTTTTATGTTGTAACATATAATTTATGTTGAAATATTTATAATTAAAATAAACTTAATAATAAAATATGTCATATACTCCGGTAAATACTATGTGTGTATTATTATTTAATAGGTAAAGGTTAAATATTTTATTTATTATTTAATATGTTTGGACAATATCTTTTAGAAAGTTCGATTATTAATACCATAAAAAGTAATAATCCAACTTGAGATTTGTAAATCAGTATTTATATAAATGAATATGTTATTGAAGTATTCTGGAAATTTTAAAACGAATCACCGTCGTTAGTTTGTTAGAAAAATATATCTTATTAATTTGACGTCTATTTTCTTAGAAAAATATATCTTATAAATTTGACGTTTTTCATAGGTGTTTAATGAATAAAAAGACGAATGTAAATAACTGAATATTTAATAGTATAATAATGAGTATCGAAAACTTTAAAAATACATCGTTACCATTCTACTTATTTCGATAACTGAAGTTTATCTGTAATCTCGATTAATCAATCTTATTTACAGTACTAAAATTATTATTATTTATTTTTCAACTGCCACACACACACACACACTTTCATTGATTAAAATGACAGCGCGCTCTACTGCGCCACCTCTAAGTATCAAACCGCCTGGAATAAAAATAACGAAGTCAATATATTAATTTTTAAAACTTGCAGAAGAATTAAGCAAACATCACTTTGACTAATAAAATGAATTTTTGCTGACTTCGAGTTGAGACATAGTTATTCAAACAATAAATTTTTATTTCGAGTATTGTGGTATAAGTTTTATACCACAACGTAACCACAAAAACATAAGTTTTACCACACAAACATAAGTTTTTTAGTTGAATAACTGTTTTGGCTCATTAGCTGCGACCGAACCACCTTAAGTTTTTTAATGTTTACTTTCACACATGTAACGTTTATTCAAATGTTATCGGAGAAATATGAAAACATTTTTTTAATCAGTGTTGCCAGACCATGCTACATTTCTTTCATTACGCGTTTTATCTTTTTATCAACACATGAAACATGAATGTAAGAAAAAAAAATTATGTTGTATTTATGTACTATTTGACTATAATTATACACTGCATATGTATACAGACTGTGTTGGACAGCTTTTCCTATAGTAAATCAATGTTAAATATTATTTATTACTAGCTGTCCGTCTGGTACTGTATGAAGTCAGTCAGTACACATATAAATAAAGTCAGTCAGTTATCTCACAGCTAAACTGTATGCGTATGGTTGTTTGTTTGTCATTAAAGAGTGGGGATTTTTTGATGCACAATGCACATACTAAAGTGGACTTTCGTCACATTTGTACTGACTGACTGCATACAGTACCAGACGGACAGCTAGTAATAAATAATATTTAACATTGATTAACTATAGGAAAAGCTGTCCGACACAGTCTGTATATAGTTATATATTTATATAAAGGTATTACAAGTACGGTCCCAAATTTGTAAGTCACAAATCCGTCCTTCCTTTTCGTGCATGTGGTGAAATGGCGGATAATAAACTCAGTATTAATGCTTTTAAACAGTTAATTGTTACATTTATTAATTTATTAGGTAATAATATACTAATTAAAGACATATATATTTATAAATTTCGAATTCACCCCAATACCTAGATCAGTTTTTGTTTTATAAATACGTATTTCGACTACAAAGTAGTCATCATCAGTATAAATTAGCTAATCATAATTTATGCTGACAATAGAAATAGATAGAAAAACGAGATCAATAGACAAAAATAAAATAAATAAAAAATTAAACAAAATAAATTAAAATAAAATAAATTTTATTGAAATTACTCTTGTTAAAGTTGCTTTCATTCGATTTACTCTTGTTAAAATCACTCTTATTAAAATTACTCTTATATTATCTCAGGATATGTTATTCGTTGCTAATTTGGTGACACTTTCACCGAAACACTTTCACTGAAATATCATACCTGATTCTTAGAAATAGTAACAATGCATGTGTATCTCTGTTTCTTTTCCTGTTTGAATCCATTTCTGGGAAATATACGGCCTCTATATATATAGCCTCCCACGGAATTATGTTTGTAGTACAGGCAACAAGTTATGTACATGTTTCCACGTTTTGTCATTTGCCAGTCTCATCCAAAAGATACCATCCTATTTTCTAAAGGGATCGTTCCACCTTGTGAACTATCTGCCTCTGTTTCTTTTGCCTTCCATCGGAACCAGTCAGTACATAATTAGGACCATCTATTATCTCTTGTACGCATAAAATGGGCTGCCCAACTTCATTTGAGTTTCTTGAATATGAAAGCCATGTATTTTTGATCTTTTTCGTATTTCCTTATTTTGAAATCAATCTCCAGTACGAATTTTGAGCATGTGTTTTTCCATTTTATTTAACTCTTTCATCTTTCTTGGCTCTTTTATTTTGTGATGTTGCTCAAGTTAGACAAAATTTGTAATTTAGCGATTGCAAATTGGCGTTGAAGAGTTCTTTTAACGACCAATATTTTTTCCATACTGCTATCCATCTACGTTCTATTTCGTTGTTCTCTTTGTCATTGAATGAGATTCTTCTTTGAACTAGGTAGACAACTTCTTATACAAATTCTAGTTATTGGTTGTTATATAGATGTACGTCAACTTTGTTACGATTTGTTATTATTTTGCTCTTACTGAGATTTACGTAGAGGTCAGCCCTTGTAGTTTCTGCATTTAGTTCGTCCAATCTCTCTTGTATGTCTGAAGTCTTATATGCATAGCCATCCCAATTTCTTCACCCAATACTGTTCAGTAAAACTTAGACCGTGTTGCATCATCAAATATTATTTACAGCTTCCAAAAGAATATACCTTTTTGCCACGCTTGTTTATAAAGTGGATTTGTTTATAATGGATTTTCACCGTTTAATTGGCAAATTTCACACATATTGAGATAAATTTTTTTGTACGCATCCATTATCTTAACTATATTATCTTAGGTTCACATACCTCATTGAATATTCAATCTAAAAAACTGTGGTCATTGAATATTGACCAACTTGTAAAAAAATTAAAACACAAACTCCATTGTATGTTTACCAGAGGTAATATTTGTTGTAAATTGATGTTTACAATGTTGGACAAGGAAAGATTAATTACTATTTGTTATAAAACAATAGATTGGGTCAGTCAAGTCATTATACCATCAGTAAATGTACCTACCACCACGATTCATATGTATAGGTATCTCCTAGGTACCCCTATTCGGTCACTAAGCGGTAATGTAAATAGGTATACGTAGGTATATAACATATATATATATATATATATATATATATATATATATATATATATATATATATGTATATATGTATATATGTATATATGTATATACATATATGTATATATATGTCACCCAACACCAATTTTAGTTGAAAAATGTCAATAGAGGACAATAAACAACAAAACATCATACTGATATATATTTTCATTAAATATTTTTCGACATTTTTGGTGAATTTATGTACGTTACCCATATGAGGGTAAAACTAGAATATAATATAAAAAAACGTTGTTGTTCAACGAAATGTTTGTTAAGTTTTGAAATAAAATTTCATAAATCAAATTTGTGTGTATGATATCATCCAACTAAGCGAACCAGATGCGCTGACAACTCTGCCTGTGAGTCTCAGATAAATTTTGGAGAATGATGGAGTTTACTTAAGAACGTCGAAAACTTTTACTGAGATTGAGTATCACTTAAATATCACTAAATATTTGTTACTTTTCAGAATATCACTTATAATTTGAAGGAACATATATTTTATATATATATATATATATATATATATATATATATATATATATATATATATATATATATATATAAATTTTTTCGAAATTCCTTCATCGGTACAAAATCAATAGCTACATTCTCGCTAAAAGGAAAATTCGCTAAAAGGAATTCAAGGTTTTAGTTTTACAAAATATAATTTGTTCTTGTTAACATGTGACAAGAGACTTTTACAAGTAGCCCTGAATAAAGCTACAAACCTTGTAAGAACTTAAAGTTAATATTATACATAAAAATATTATATTGAAAGTTGGCCAAGGTAAAATGAAAATTTTTCACATACAAATAATAATATGTAAATGTCTGTATTAGTCACGCGTTAATGCTGTTTTACTGTTTTGTAATGTATTTTCGTGGTTGTAAGTAGTACAATCGGTAAATGGAATGAATATATAGGGTTTCAAATTTATACTGTGCTTCTGTATACAAAACAAGGTTAAATCAAACTGTTTACTACCCGTACTTTATACAACTAGGTTTCAAAAAAATGATACAACCGAATACATCTATTAGGTTTTAAATTTTTAGAATAATTTTGTATACTAAGCTAGGTTAAATGTATATTTCAAAGTTACAAATTTTCAATAGTTTTAACTTGTCCGACTTTTGAGTGATTAATGTTAAGGGCCTGGGGCAAGTGTTTCATTTAAGAAAATATATTTTTTCTTTGTCTGATTTCTTTTGGAGAGTCTAAGACTGACGTTTCTCTTCGAGTTCATTTGTTTTTGAGCAAACTTGAAGTGGATATCTAGAAGAGTCTATTTCCAGAATGTAATTTTTATAGTTTTACAGTACGTTAGTCGAGGTTCTGGAATTTACAGCCGCGGTACAGTGTATTTCAAATCAGTACAAATTTTTGCGGATCACACGCGGATCGTGATATTACGGGGAGATCCTTTAAAGCGGTTAAGGAGGCATTCCTATTTTGTTATCAATCAAGACAAAACAAAATATATGATCTGCTCACTTACCTAAAAAATAAAACGCAGATCGATATGTATTCTTTGGAGATCATATACGGACGACACTTCTATGGTATAAAACGTCGCATTACGTCAGCTAATAGAGCTTAATATAGTTTAATGAGACAATTCAGAGCTGCAGATATCACTAAGATCAGTAAAATAAAATTATGCAATACCTTAATTAAACCTGTTCTTACCTCCGTTCCGCAAAACAATTAAACTATCTCCACTCTTTGAGAGAATGAGATATAATCTTGAAGTACAGAACCACTATGATAAGTTTAAAATAGTGAAATCAATAAGGGGACTAGACATATTATGCGACTCAACAATGATTTATAATAATGAATAATAGAAATTAACAACTAGAAGCTCATTGGACACAAGCAGAAAGGGCAGACCACGGCTGCGATGTATTGATGAGGTTGACAAGGATCAACGAATTCTAGAAATGGGAACGAAATGATCAACGAAATGGGAAAGTATTATCGAAACAGCCAAGTTGCATATTGTGATGTCACCTAAATAGCATAAAATCTATATGATTTTAATACTGGCGTGGCCTATTTGATGATAAACAAGGGCAGTGTCTACATCAATGTAATATTTTATACCTAAATATTAAAAGGTGTTCTGAGACACCTTATATATAAAACTCTTGAAATTTACACACATGGTACACATGTTAAGTATGTATTTATAAATGTGTATATTAATAATATGAAATGACCTAAATTACAAAAAGTTATGTATTTAAAACAAAAAGCTTTCTTCACGAATGCAGAAAATATAATTTCACTTAGAATAAAATAAAAAAAATTAATGTTGGTCTTTTTAAATGTAAATATATTTCTTAGTAAAAGTAATTTAAATAAATTCATAGTTAACTATTGTTTCCGAAACATGAAGAAAAATAAAATAGGAAATTTAACTATATATATATGTGTATAAAATATTTCATTAATTACTCGGAAATTCTACTAGTAATATAATTTTATTTTAATTAAAAAATAGTATATTTTATTAAATACTAAGTAATATAATTAATTCATGTTTTTCAATGTTAAAATTTGCTTTTCGTTTATTATTTACTATAGTAGTTAATAATTTATTCAATATACAAAAATATTAAGCTTATTATAATATGTAGAAAGAGACTGAATAGACAAAAGACTTACGTGGTAACTGTTAAAATGATTGAGTACGAATTCTAACATTGTATTGTTGACGCTTAAGTATACACAAATAAATATATGAATAATAATTACGAAAGAAATAATACTGTCAAAATAAAAATAAGAATGATATGAAAAAGTTGGCTCTAACGTCAGAGTCGTCTTTGGTGTACCGGTAAGCACGCTGGACTAGATATCCACAGAGCCGAGGTTCGATTCCTGGTTTACGAGTTAATATTTTCATATCAGTATTTAATTAAAATTCAATGACATTTGTCTATAAAGTATACGCTAGTCTTCTAGAATTTGTCTCATGTAGCCTAAATGGAATTTGGACAAACATTGTATTGTTGACGCTTAAGTATAAACACAAATAAATATATGAATATTTATTTTATATTTATTATATAGTTTTATAGTTAGATGTAGATTGTAAAGGCTACCCTGGACGGGCTACACTTCGACCATAAGGGCTATTGTGAAGCCTTAGGATGTGAGGATTTGAGTGGAGTGGAAGGAATTTGTGAGTAGACTAGAATGAGTAGGATATGCGGCTGCAGCAGACTATGATAGGAACTATGCCGATATTCATCTGGAGTTCGTGAAGGAAACTGCAGAAAAACTTCTCAAACATAGCCGGTTACTCATTCTTGTCCATACGCCGACAGTTTTAGTCAATTAACCGCCCCTTTTTTTTTATAATTGACAAACTGCCGATGTCGGGATTCGAACCCATAACCTCCCAGTTTCCAAGTACTGCAAACTGCGCAAGACATAACGCCTTAGACCGCTCGGCTACTTGGACTGGTAGTTTTATAGTTAAATATATTTTAAGTATAGTAGGCTATAAAGAGGCATCATAACACAGAAAATTAAATAAATTTGAAAAATGCCTAAAAGACCAATGTCGAATGAATGAAACTCATCGCTTATTCGTACTCCCTTTATCTCGCTATTAGTAGTTATTAGTAGTATTTAAAAGTTGAATGTGTGTATTTATGTACGCACGTTAAAAGTCATACCTTTTTGGCGTGATGGACTGTTTAAAATAATCTGTTGAATTGAATTTTAAATTATTTTAATTCTGTTATATATTTGAATAAATTCATGAATTCACTGAATAAACATTTTATAGATGCCACTAAATACTATTTATAAATGATATCTATTAAATATTGTTAGTACTATAGTGAAATTACCTCATATCTAAAGTATGTATAATTGACAGCTATCATAGCGTAAACATGTTGCGTGCGCATAATAAAATTACATTCGAACGAAATTACAAAACGTGTCAAAATAAGTTTAACTACAAAAAACAACTGAATCCTCCATCATCACAATTTGTTTCTTTTAAATTTTTCAAAAACATTATTGCATGATTCCAAAATATTATTCAACTGTTTCATGTATACGAGTACAATTAATATTGATCAAAGGCACTTACGTTGCACAAACAAATGTACAAACAGACAAGTAATCAAAAATGGATAGAATTTCTGTCACGCAAAGATACGTTATTTATGTTAAACAAGTTTAGGAATAGAGAATATGCATGCAAATTTTTTTTCATTTGAATTGAAGCATGTTTTCTTGACAAATATCAAGGTAAAATTACTTTTTAAATAACTTTAAAAATAAGCGAGATATGAATGATTGAAATTCCCGATTAGACAAAGAGGGTGATAGCCCTCTTGATATGCTATATGACGTCATATTACACTTTCACCATTTAAAATACACGTAAAACTCCGTTTTTAGTTTTTTTGCAAGAAAGAGACAGATAATAATCTTTAAAAGCTTATAGCTTCCTTGATATTTGTCGGATTTTAATTTCGTTTTTAAATATTATTACAGTATTAACAGTATTTTCATATTCTGAAAATAAATGTGAAAAAAAATTTTCATGCATATTCCCTATTAATTCAGACAAAGAAGCAAACTGAATTAAGTTAGACACCATGACTCCCAACCGCTTTTCTGAATATTTGCTCAGAAATATTTAGTATAAAGTAAGCCCGGGGTATGACTGATAAAGTGAAAGATTGTAGTACTCGGATGGAATAGTTACCTTATATAATTTCTCAGTAATTATAGCTTCCATTGTTTAGAAATTATTAGAAATTATAACCTAATATAAGAATTTTAGGGTGGCAAATCTTTTCTTATGTTAAAAAAAATTAAAACTGGACTATAATAAAAATACATTATTCCTACAGTTTTTAATATTTATTTTTTATATTTAATTTTTGAATATTTACTGGAGAGAGTTTTTTTCATTAGATAAAAGGAAATATTTTTTTGATATTGATATTTAATATAACAAACATGTATTGAGTTCTTTTTAATTTAATTTTTAATATAATTTTTTATTTCAAACTAATATATAGAGTGGTGCATAAGTAACGTTATGATTTAATTAGTGAATAAATTTTTTGTTTACGTATTTTTTTTTTCAGAATTAACAGCTCACATAGCTCGTCCAACTATGGCTCTTCAATAAATAATATCGCGATCAAATAATATCGCGATTTTCTGATTTTAACTGGCCACCGCGTTCGCCCGGTTTAACGGTTTTTTTTCTCTGGGGCTAACGAAAGGGTAGGGTGTATGCCAATAAGGCAAGAATCACCCAAGAGCTTAAGGCCAATATCCGAGAAGAAGTGTGGGTGCAAGGACCTGAAATTCTAAGACAAGTTATGGAAAATGCTCTGGAAAGAGCACGTGAGGAAATAAACAAACAATGGGCACCATTTGAAAGATATTATCTTCAAAACATAATGTGAACATATTTCAAAACTGTAACCTAAATTTTTTTAAATGCCAACGTTAACTAAAATCAGAAAGAAAAAAGTTAGTCCAAGAAAAGCCTCCTTTTCTTGGAAATTTTACGTAACACAAAATGAATTTGGCCCTGGGACACTTTACTTAGCAGCATCATTTAAATTACGGCATATTATGTTAGACATAATCCGTTGGAATAAGATATGCTTTTGACGAATCGCCCAGGAACTACACCGTCTGTTTAGTTTACATCTTCGTATCATAGATCACAAGAGTATGAGAGAGTACATATGTACATATACATTAAGCAATGTGCATGAGAAGGAGGTCTTATAGGTTTGATAAACAAGCATATTTTTCAAAATAGTGAATAATATTCATAACGAGTATGAGAGAGTATATGTATACATTAAGCAATGTGTATGAGAAGGAGATCTTATAGGTTTGAGTGGTTGGTGACCACTCGAACAGTTATGAAAAATATGCTTGTTTATCAAACCTAAAAGACCTCCTTCTCATACACATTGCTTAATGTATATGTACATATATGTACTCCCTCATACTCGTGGGATCTATGATACGAAGATGTAAATTAAACATAGTGTATATAAATTTCCAAGCGTACACGATACACTGACGTTTTATGACATGCCCGGGATATTCGTGAAAAGACAGAATTCACAATGAGACCACGACATGTACACTAATAATTGCTCAAGCGTATTATTAAAATAAAGCATGTAATTGTAATCAGCATGTATATGTGTGTGTATGTGTATATAAATTACACTAATATATATATTTATTCTCTACATAAGATAAGAAAACACGTATAGAAAATAGCATTATACGAAGGTGAACTGTGTCTGTGTCTGTGTCGGTCGATGGATGAGGTAACTTTTGTAATATGGTTATTCGAATGGATGAATGCATTCTACTTGTAAGAGCTGCAAACACAGTTGTGTTATGTTACTGCATGTATAGTATCTATCTATACGACGAGTTACACAATATAGAACACAAAATAGCATCATCATACCCAACCAAACTTCAGAGCAGTCGAACGTAGAACTAACTATAAGTATAACTTAACGAGTGGTAGTTGTTATTTGTATGTGTTTTTCTTATTTTATTTTGTCTATCGAGGATAATCTGTGCTGCAAGAAATGTATCCAGAAGTAGTCAGAAAGAACTTCACGTTCCATTAAAATGTTTTATTACTATTGAAACAAATTACACTTCTTTTCGAATGTTCTTTAAAAATACGTGCATGTTAGTCGATTTTTTGTTTGTTTGTTATTTTTATTTATTTATGGTGTTCGGAGTTTTTAATTTCTTGCCTCAAAAAACGTTACTTTTAAATCGAAAGTTAGATTGTATAAATAATCTTATCAGACATATAATTGTCTTGAATATCCTCTGTCCAACGTGCGATCTCCTACAAAAACAATTTACAGTCTTCATCGGTCTGTCAATTCATCGGTCATACACCGAGTTGGTCGTATATGCGTATTTTAGACTCCAAAAGACGTTCTATATATTTTAGATATCAAGACAAAAAGTATTGAAATCATTAAACGTGAAACTCAAATAGATACAATGTAACCTTTGAGGGCAAGCTGAATTTATACAGAATTGGCAAATGAAAATAAGTTATTTTACCTGGATAAATAAAAACATATTATTCATCCAGTTATTTATTTGACTTAATTTCATAATATTCATTATAATGGAAACAATACACAGATTTTTCATGAAGTGTACAGAATCTTCGTGAAAAAAGCATTTCAGAGACTACCACTTAAAATAAGACAGATTATGTTAGACAATTACCGTGGTATGTAACAAAATCTGCATAAGTATGATGGGCTTCTCACGAAGTGTCTAGTCACTACATGTAACTTTTCATGTTTATACAATACACCGAGGTTTCCATAAGTGCCTATGATCTCCTGCAAAAAAACAGATTTTACAATAACGACCATGAAATATATGCATATTGTACAGTCAGTGTCAAAAGACGAGCTATCATTTAAAATTTTTATAATTGATTTGCGCCTTATTTATTCGGTTTTCGACAAAATTCTTCGCGTTATCATTTTAACTATACTAACAAACTTTATTCGAAAAATGTTACCGAAATTAGAATAAATAAGGCACAAATCAATTATATAATTTTTAAATGTGTAGGTTAAAAATAACGTTTTCTAATAAATCCCGAAGTTTCAGAATTTTTGACCGTTTAGAACGCGAGATAAATATTAGCAAAGTAATCATTTTCGCTCACTCTCTCTCATTAGAAGCATGTAAAACTTCTAGCCCGCCCAACTATTCTAATCTGTCGCATTAAAAAAAAATACTCGACAAAATTTCAAAAAAAAAACTAGGATAGTAAAGATAAATATTTATTAAATAAATTTTCAAAAAAATATCGAGTTTTACTGTTTTGTTTTCGAAATATAAAAGTTTAAAATTATTTTTTATTTCAAAATTACATTAATTTGTATATATGAATATGTGTTGTGTATGTGTGTGTATGTATTTGTTCTATAATAAAAGCAAATCGGTATTTTGTCCTGATTATATAAAACTGCGATCATGTCAACTTTTACTGCCCAATCTCTGTTGATGTATGTAAGTTTTGCAGATTTTGCTAGGTAACAGATTTACCAGATTGCAACAGAAAACAGAGTTGGAATGGAATCTAGTTCAAAATTCTGAAATTACAAACTCACTGGCATAAAACTACTAGATTTGCATAAATGTCGATAATACCTGAAAATCATGAACTACCGACAGAGAGGTAAAGGTTAAAACCTTCCATAAATATACGAACTTGATGATATATTCTCTCGTACTTGAATTAAAATATATCGTTCATTTTGTCATAGGCAATATGATCAAGTATGGTAACTGTAGGATATTATCCCCAAATTCATTATGACGTTGAAGTTTCTCATATCGTAATGAATCAATGATTCGGCTATGGCTAAACTGTTAATAAACAAAAAATGTGGCAAAGGTTTAAGCAACATTTTAAAGTAAAATAAAGATAAACTTTGTTGTATAGCCTTCATGTAGTTCATATAAAAATTTAAATTTTTTTCTCGGGTACCTTATATTACAAAAGTGATTTAGCAGCGTGATAAGATTAGTGCTGTTCTGTACTATTCAGGATGATTAGTACACTACAATGTTTATAAATTGTGGAGCAAACATTCTCAATATTTTAGCTACAAAACGGACATATGTGCAGATATGTGTATATATGTTCAGATTGCAGATATGTGTGAAATATCTAATGAATCGGTCCAGCAAAAACTTAGTACGAGGTTTTCACTTCAAAATATTTTTATTTATTTGTTGTTAGTTGATGACCAATCGTATTCGAAATAATTAAAAAAATAAATACCATAATATAAACTTTTTCTTTTAATGCCATATTTTGTTTTACCAACGAATGAATAGTAAAAAGCTATTCAAGACCATTTTAAAAACCAATCTACATTTTAAAATAAATTAACTTATGCAATTTGAGGAAAATATTATTATACAGTTTTATATATAAAACTTTAATAATATAAAATATTGAATTAAAAAAAAAAAAACTAATCATAAAATTTTATCAACAAGTTTAATGTAATAAATAATAAACTGTATGATAAGAGAACTTCAAACTAATATATTTTAAAACTTCAATCCAATTAACCTACTTAAAAATTTATATAATCGGTTAATAAAAAATAAAAAAAAACAGACTACTCGAAAAACTGATTGATAGAAGCAAAAAAAATGATTCGAATCATGTCACAGTTTTATTATATTAATTACATGCTTCTCGTTAACATTGAAAAATAATACAAAGTGGTTATTATAAAATAATCACATCGTATTTTTTTTAGTTTAATGAGTTGTATTTTAAAATAGACCCAATCTAGAAACAATTAATAGTGCATCTATCACTGTCTATGCACAGTATACCAAGATATAATATACTTTGTTACACCCAAACTGCACTCTACAGGCAGTGGAGCTAATACATCCCCACCAAAGACTGATCTAAGACAGTGTATAGCATAGCAATACACAGTGCACTTTGTATCTTAATGTTGGATGGTAATACATATAGCAATACATAGTACACTTCGTATCATAATGTTCGCCACCAGATGTGACGAACATTTGGAAGAACCCAAGAGATTTTCGCTGAGGGCCTTACTGCAGGATGGAATTTTGCAAAGCTGTGATGGAAAAGGCGAATCGAAATGATAACTTCATCAGAAATATGTTATTAGCCTTTTCCATTGCATGTAAAACAAAATCCATCTGTCATGCGATTTTGGTCTCAGACAAATCGGCATCGTTATGTTAGTACATGCACTCAGTTTCCACAGAAACTGAATGTCTGGACTGGCATATTGGGTGACCAAATTATAGGACCATTCTTCATTAACGGATCTTTAGATTCTCAAAAATATTTGAATTTGTTACAAAATAATATACCAACTGTTAGAGCTCTTCCTAATTTAGACCTGGAATCTGTAAGGTTTCAACAAGATGGTTGCCCCACACATAATGCCATAATAGTAAGCTTATTCGTGGAACGTAATTTTCGGGAACGTCTTATGAGTGGGTTTGGAACTATCAAGTGGCCAGACAGATCTCTAGATCTATTTCCTAACGACTTTTTTTTGGTGGAGTTTTCTCAAAACAGAAATTTATTCGCGGAATAGGTTTGAAAATTTGCAACAATTAAGGCGAAAAATTGTGGACAATTCTGCGAATATTTCTCCTCAAGTACTAGAAAATACCCGGGTACAGTTTTACAATCGACTAGGATATTGTTTAACAAATAATGGAGAGATATTTGAATTGTTGGTTTAACAATTTAGTTTGTATGAAAATTCTAGTTTTTTTTGGGGGGTATTCTTTTTCTTTTAATTTGTGTGGTTTGTTGCTTTATGTTATACTGTTAATAGAATACTATCATTTATTTTAAAACATTCCAAATACAAACATAAGAAATATTGTAAAAATAATTTTCAATAAGTTTTCAATAATTTTCCGCCACCTATTTTAAGTGCAGTTTAAGTCAAAGTACACCATATCATAGTACACTGCATATAGACAGCGATAGATACACTATACATTGTTTCCAGATTGGGTCTTTTTTAAAATACAAGTTGTATAATACATATACGAGTATAAGCGAAATACCACCCTTTCACAGATTGACACATCATTGCCAAGCGGAAACTATTGAAGTTGGAAACATGAAATTTGGAAGATATGTTTCTTTGACGCTGTAGAGGTGCACTAAGAAAGAGGTGCACTTTTTAGAAAACCGCCCCCTAAACGGGTAAAATAGGCAAATTCCCCCCCCCCCCAAATTTTTGACAGCACTACCCGTTATGGCTTTGCCCGCGAAAATTTGGAATAAAGACCTTATAAACTTAAACGCGTATTTTGTTGCAGTTATTTATTGGTTTATTTATAATTTATTAGTTAAATATCAATTTGCATGTGTCTACTAAAAAAAAAAAAGAACTTCCATACAACCACATGCCTCGCCTTTTAGCCCCTGAAGGGGTCATTTTCCAAAAGTTCGGAAACATTAGTTATATGGTATATAAATTAAATAGAATTTTTCATGCCTCTAACTTCAAAAAGGGTTAATTTTCGAAAAAATCAACCAAATATCATGTCGCTAGCTTCATAAAACGGGACCTCAATACAAAATTTCAACCGTTTTCGATTTGCGAAAAACATTTAAACACGCATTTCTTTGTTACTAAGTAATAGCCGAACTGAACTACCAACGTGTCTCTAACTTATATATTGATAATGTTTAGTCCCAATTTTTGTAAATATGTGTTATGTAGTTTCTATAGAAATAACTGCATGAACAAAATTTTGGAAATAATTATTTTACAAAAAATTTAAAAAAATTGACGTTTAAAAATAAATTTTACAACTAAAAATTGCATGTACATAATTAACTAATATTGATATTGATGATTACACTCAAATAGTTATGCAAATATTTTGTTAAATAAATGATATTGCTTTCCACATACCTGGTGTAGCTATGATGACAAGTAGAAATAGCGCGCAGCAGCACGAGAGGTGGAGGAAGCCGAGGCCGAGGGTTTGAGTCACTGCCTGGCGACATAACTTGGCCCCTTGGTCCCCTCGCATGCCCATCCCTCTGTTCCCATAGTCTCTGCTATAGCCCTCGCATTGCACACCAGTCACCTGTAAAATAAACAAGTCAAATGTAATAAATATGTGTTTAATGATCATTATCTATATGCCACATACGTAAATATACTATCATCAACCCCAAAATAAATTTTAATGTTCTCTAACTATGTGTAATTTTTCTAACTATGTATATTGGTGTTGAAAATTGATTGGATTGATAACAATAAATACAAAATTGTTGAAAATTTTGCAAAAATTTAACAAATGTAAAAAAAAACTCCTTGTTGTTTTCAATAATTGAATTTATTAGTTTTATACTTGGAACTATTGGCCACAAAAGTAACGCTCACTTTTCAAATTTTTTTAGTTAAAGTTGTTAATATACTTTTAATGAACAATTTTTATCCGAAAAATCGAAACCGAATGAATAAGATACAAATTTGTTATATAATTTTGAAAAATTAGGACTAATTTTGTATTTTTTCTCCAAAACAAGTTTCCAAAAACCGAACGAATAATGGAACAAATACCTATAGAATTTTGAAAAGGGATGATAAGATAACTTCAAACTATATATATCGATATTCGATATATCGAAATAGTAATATCGATATCTTATATATCACGATTACAAAACATCGATATATCTAACTTCGATATTTTTAACATAATTTTTGAATAACGATAAAATGAAACAATTTTTTGTGTTTTTTAGCTTTTGAACTGTACATTAATTTTAAAACTAAAAAACCTGTTAGTTGTTATCCATCTTAAATTTGTCTAGTTATCTACCACCGCTACCAATAATCATTGGACACCAAAGGGAATATCAAGAAATGAGTATGTAACTATGACATTTGGGATAACCTCAATTGATAATCCTAGTGTTTATTTAGTTTAATCTCCTTTTGTCACTTTGTCTCTTCACCTGTTCCAGAGAAATAATAAATTAACACAACATTTTCAAATCATATTAACTCAAAAATTTCTTCTTTTTACACTGAAAATGTCCGTATAGTAAACAGATCAGGTTTTGTGTATTTTATATCTATTCAAAAGTAAGATTTGGATATAAATGAATAAGTATTCAACATCTAATGTTTGCAAAAACATTCGTTACGTCAACTTTCCTTTAGCGTATTTCCTTTAAAATCAAGTCTCCATCAATACGACTTCTGCTAAAAATTGTATCCAAAGTGATAAGTAAAATAAGTTTCTATTTCTATTAAAAAAACTTTTTTTTAAATAAGCTTTTTATAGTAAAACTAATTTTCTACAACTTTACTTCTTATGTGTTTTTCGATTTTTTCAACATTAAGAGAGATTTACCAAATTTTATGTTTCCCCGTCCCACAAAACCCCCCTTTCCTTGTGTCGATTCTTGTCATGTTTACAATAAAAATGCATTGTCATCGGAACTTTACCAACATGTAAAAATTCAACTCCATAGGATATGAGGAAGTGTTTCTAATTCAGCTTGCAAGATTTGACCCGAACATACATACATACATACATTGTAAGTTAAATAAAAGCTTGTAAAAATATCGGTTTTTCACATATTTCTCTTAGACGTTAAGATTATCGTAAAAATAGATCAAACAAAAGATATAGATCATGTAATTGTTTACAAAAATTGTTCAGTTATTTCAAATATCACCATGTCTAAGATATCGCGATTCCAAAAGTTGAAAAAGTCGTATTCTGCATAATATGTACACACTTCCGTACCACCTATGAGGTAGTGTACTAGGCGCATTTTTTTAAACATGATTTTCCGACTACCAATAGGCATACTTCTATTGTGATGAAGGAAAAAATATGCGAACCGTCTAAGAGACAGACACATGCGAAAAACCGATATTTTTTTACATTTGACCTATAACATAATTTTTAGCAGAAGTCAGATCGATGGGAACTTTTGATTTTGTAATAGTGTATTTAAAACCTGTACCAATATTCAGCTCTATACGAATCCTTCCTAAGTTTACAATGTTTTTTGTATATTTTGACTGGATTATAGATGTTCTTCTAGACATCCGCATGGATAACTTTTCATTCAATATTAACCAAAATATTAAGTAGGTGAAAAAAGTTAAAATTATTTATTACAATTAGTCATGTTCATTTTATTTGGTTAATACCAAGATGTTTTCTTATTTGAAAATGTTAAAATAGGGATAGATAAATTATTAGTTTTGTACTAATGGTAGTAGTTTTAATAAAAACCATTAATTCTTACTGTCAACATACATATTCAGTAATTACCAGCACCCGTTTTTAGTAACAAATTCACAGAAAATGTTGTAGATATGTTTTAGTTTGAATAAATAATATATATGTATACAATCAAATTTAAAAGTTTTTCAACAATTGTGTTTTTATTTTTTATGTTCTTCTTTATAAAATAACTCACACGAGTACTACTAATAATTTTTTTTTAAAAGTATACCCTATGTCTGAGGTTCTTTGATTTTTTGATCAATAATTATTTACGTAACAATTCGTACCGCGACAAATTAATCAAACCGTAATATGCGAACTACAAAATAACTGAGAAGAAAATATCCACGACTAAATAACTAACAGTCCAAACAATACATTTTTAACCCAATGTTAATAATGACTCTAAAACTCCTACCTAAAAATAAAAAATAATGTCGTGTAGGAAAAAAATACTAAGAAAAGTTGCTGTGTGGAATAACTCGACCCGAAATGGCGAAGTTAAAAAAACAGTTTTTTGTAAATTAAAAAAAAAAAAACAACAACTCCAATCGAAAAAAAGTAAATGAGAAAGTTGTAGGTAATAAGTTGATGAGTTTGAATCGATACATAATTTTTCGAGATATCTAGAAAAAACCGTCGAAAAATGCCATTTCTTGTTTTTACCATAACTTTTTCAAATATGAGTATTTTTATAGAAAAACGTCGTAGAAAAACGTTCTGGGCCTTATTTTTTTCTCTAAGAGTTGTACTTTCATCCTATTAAAAGTTTGAGACGATTTCATAATTTTTTAGTCCCGAATAATCACTTTGAAAAACTGCTTTTTTGTGTGGGGACGTTTTTTGCCATATTTTTTTCTATTTTCATAAAAAAAACAATTTTAAAAAGCAGTATTATATTTTAAAAGATAAGAAAATATTGTCGTAGACAAAATTAGCTACAACCGATAAACAATATAAATTTGTTAAAAGTTGTAAATGTCAGTATATTTCAAAGTATGGATAGAGAATAAACACATTGCACAAAATAAAAATACTAAGGAAAAAAAATTCGAAAAGTTTTTCCTGTATAAAAGTATAAAAATATATAACAATAAGATTATAACTGTAAAATTTTCAAGTATATATAAATTCTAGTGTAAAATTTAATAAATTAAATAAGTCTATTTAGATACGATAGAAACATATAAATAATGTATTATGGTGTCTGTCTCATGTGCTAGAAGCTAACCAGCTTGTTCTCTATATAGAACTCGAACATGAAAGATATTTTATCTATATGGAATATAACAAAACCTGTATTCTATATCACAGTGTGTATCAAAAAAAGTGATCCACATTTTGTGGGCAAATAAAATCAAATAGGTAAGTATAAGAAAAAGTTCCAAAAACCGAATGAATAAGGGCACAAATAACTATAGAATTTTGAAGAGGGATGGTAAGATAACTTCAAACTATACATATCGATATTCAATATATCGAAATAGTCAATATCTTAAATATAACGATTACAAAACATCGATATTTATATATCTATACACTTCGATATTTTTAACATAATTTTTGAATAACGTTAAAATTAAACAATTTTTTGTGTTTTTTAGCTTTTGAACTGTATAATTAAACTCGGCCTTGTGCACTACCGTGCTCTAGATTTTAAAACTAAAAATCTCTTAGTTGTTGTTCATCTTAAATTTGTCTAGTTATCTACCAACGCTACCAAAACTCATTGGACACCAAACAGAACATCAAGAAATATGTATGTAACTTGTCATTTGGGATAAAGCTCAATTGATAATCCTAGTGTTTATTTAGTTTAATCTCCTTTTGTCACTTTGTCTCTTCACCTGTTCCAGAGAAATAATAAATTAACACAACATTTTCAAATCATATTAACTCAAAAATTTTTTCTATTTACACTGAAAATGCCCGTATAGTTAACAGATCAGGTTTTGTGTATTTTATATCTATTCAAAAGTAAGATTTGGATATAAATGAATAAGTATTCAACATCTAATGTTTGCAAAAGCATTCGTTACGTCAACTTTCCTTTAGCGAACTTCCTTTAAAATAAAGTCTCCAACAATACGACTTCTGCTAAAAATTGTATCCAAAGTGAAAGGTAAAATAAGTTTCTATAAAAAAAACTTTTTTTTAAATAAGCTTTTTATAGTAAAACTAATTTTCTACAACTTTACTTCTTATGTGTTTTTCGATTTTTTATATGGAATATAACAAAACCTGTATTCTATATCACAGTGTGTATCACAAAAAGTGACCCATATTTTGTGGGCAAATAAAATCAAATAGGTAAGTAAGAGGAGACAAATTTCATTAAAGTAACGATCATCAAAATGACGATAATCGCCTTTAGTCATACCACGAGACGAGACATGAGTTTTGTATTGTATTGATTAGTAAAAGTTTTCTATCGTCTCATCTCGTCTCGTTTTTACAGTTAGATTATCTTAAACAAATTATTTGAGATAAACAAATCCACAATTCTTTCGTTGCACACAAAAGTCAACCATGATTTTTTAAGCCACCATCCTCAGGTCAGTTCTCAATCGAGATTGAAAGAGAGTACTATTGTTTGTCTCTCGAATATTTATCGAAAATCAGGATTGTAATTTTCATCTGTGGATTATCAATTGATTTTTTTCTGACAAAATTCAGATTCATTTTTCGACAATATACCAAAGAATATAATAAAATGAAAGAAAAAAAACATTCGCAAATAATTCTTTTACTACGCATATTATCGGAATTCTCTTACAAAGATTATTCATTTGTGCCAGCATATATCCCATGTTCTCAATTTGAATGTAACAACAGTTCATTTATCAATGTCCGCCCATTTTTTCCATTCTTATTTTGAAAAACAATGAAATAATTGTTTAATAGAGACAAACAAGCATGGAATAAAAGGATATTACAACATTTTTAGTTTGTCTTTCTGAAAAATTGACTAATGTATTGTCATTTGGAACGGGTACACATTGAGACACAATTAATGTTTGTCAAGGAGTTCATCGTTTGTTGAGTGAATAGTAATGAATGCTAGGCCGAGAGTTGAGCTCATGACGGCCACATATGACAGGACTCTGCGTTGCCATAATAGATCTATCACATTAATTTTTGTGAGCCTTAACTACCTCTGTTTCAAATCAGTCTTGAGCATTTAGCTAGAAGTTGAAATGTAAAATACATAACGAATAACATAAACGCCTGTTGTAATGAAGTAGAGATATATAATTTATAGTTTTTTGAATTATTTTAAGATACAATTTGTTACATTTTTATGGCGTAGATACTCGTATGTATGTTTATAAGACATCCTGTTAGCTGTGCAGACAATAATAAAAAACACTTCTTGTTGGTCTCAATACATGCAGGAGTGTAGGGAATGAAGTGGATTACCTGACAAGGAATGGATCATCGAGACTTTATACAATATCGGAGCACTTTATTATCTCATCCTCCGAGTTGAACGAAGGAAGAATAGGCGTTAAAATCTCGCATTAGAAATATCTTCCAGAATTGAGGCAAGCAAAAAATCTGTAATATCAAAAATATTATCTTATAAGATCCAAAATCTTTGTTAGATTGAACAAAAATTAACTACGACTACTGGCGTGTATCTTCCTGGCGAGTTGTAGACCCAAAGATAATCTCCGGTAGCTTAAGTTAGAAACTGATTGCAGCTGCTTATTCTGAGAGAAAATTACGCAAGAGAATCAGAAGTCTCGATTCTTACGAGGTATACGTAGGGAACATACAATATCTAGACTCCAGGTCGAAATTTTCCGAAAAGAGACAAGTCTGGAAGGTGTGCTATAACTGATGTTATAGGTTGCCATGTGGTATCACCCCTCAGTCATTCAGTTTATTTAGTTTGGTTTGTTGAAATTAATCATGAAAAATGTCTGTTTCAATACTGTGTTTCTAAGCCTCGCTGTATGCACATACATATATATTTAGGTCGGTTCTGTAGGTAGAATGACATACCTAGGACATTGCACATATATAGAAAGAGCCTTTCAATAATACGTTAGAAATATATAAAGTTTTTTTATTCTTTATATTTATAAAAAGATATGATTTTTATTTTTAAACGTGTTGTTGTTAACGTGTCTGATTATTATATATACCGACAGAAATTTGTCGTTGAACAATAGATAGTACACAAAAAAGGTAAAAATTACAGAATACGAAACCATTTACATTTTGTCTAATGCTGTTTGAAGGCTAAGCGACAAATTCAAACAAATCTTGACATTCATTTCAAACCATGAAAATTGATGCACACATTTATTGAATTGAACTCTTCAAAATAGAATATTGAAAAAATTGCAAAGCGGGCTTAGTAAAATGGAAGAATTAACTTTATGCTTAGTTATTTTCTAATAAAATAATACAATTTTTATCTTAATTCAATACAACCAATATTGGCCCTCTTTTTTAATTATGTAAGTGAAGCAATATAACCAATGCCAGTTTTCAGCAAATAACGTAGCTATTTCTTTTGTATCCATGAATAAATTTCAAATGTCCATCGAACATACCTAGTAAATGTCAAGAGAACCTATCTAGCCGTCGAAAATGAATATAAGTTATCGTTCAAGACGTTAGAGACGCTTAGAGGGGCTTAGAGAGAGGTAGAGCCAAAAAATATGGAAAAGTGCGGAACAGAAAAAATGTGGATGCCTTAATATAAGTTAAATAAGAAAATTTGTTTATTGTAGAAAATATTTTTTACTAAAATTTACTATCTGACAATTTATTATCTCTAATATTTACAGAAATATATTCAATTTTAATGTTTCAATACTAACAATAACTTATATTACTGATTTCGCCGCAATAACCTGATTTGATATCTTCTGTAGTATTATTAAATTATAAATGTCTGTTTATTTGTTTGTTTGTTTGTTCGAGCATCACGCAAAAACTAATGGATGGATTTTGATGAAATAGTTTTTGTTTATTAGACTTAAAAACTGGTATATAATTTGCCTCATTACAAATTACAAAATTAGAAAGATATTTTTGAAAATATTCACTTAAATATAAATTTGGTGGAAGTGTCAATAAATATTTGAAGTATTGGAAGCGGTAGGATATTACATTGAGGTGTTTAGTCTTAAAATGACGGGAGTCAGATATATAACAATAAAAAATCCGTTACGCAGGAGCTGCGTCAACTTAGCGAATTTCTTTAAAATACATAAATTACTCTCTAGCAGTCATAATTTTAGTGTGATCAAAATGAAATATAATATCTGATATGACTTTAGTATTTGCAACAATAGCTGCATTTCCTTTGGAGGAAATTCGCTAAAAATTAAATTTATTAATAGTCAAAATAAATCGATGTATAACGATTATAGTTTATAGTTACTATGGAAACAACAATCAAAATTTGTTACAATAAAATATATGTCATATATTTGTGTCAAACACAAAATATTTAATACCTCTCTTAATATTAGAATAATCGAAAAATGTATAAGGCGAAAATTGTAGAAAATCAAGTTTGCTACAATTCATTACTTGATCATTTTTCTCAAACTCTAATGTGAACAAAGATATTTAGAATTTTAACTTTCAATCTTTAATTGTAAATATTTCTGTAAATATTAGTGTAACAGAAAAATGATAAGAAACAAAATTGCAGTAAAACTTAATACCTACAACTTAACTCCTGATAAATTTTTCGATTTTTCAAACATTAAGGGAGATAGTCAAATTTTGTTTTTCCCCTCCCTCTAAACCCCATTTCCCCTCGTCCGATTTTACCCATTAACGTACTTGACCTTTAGAATACCAGAAGCGACCCAAATACCCAATTAGTGATTTTTAACATCTAATAGGTAGGATCGATGGACATTTGAAGAAATTCCAACATTGGTGCAAAAACAATTGCTGCATTTCCTTTGGAGGAAATTCGCTAAAAAAGCAAGCAAAGCCGCAGTAATAAGCTAGTTTAATATAAGTATGTTGTCGCTGGAAAAAAATGGTTGGTTTACAATCGTCTTACAAGGTCCTATGTGACGATTTTTTTTTTTAACTATAAAAAAAAAATCAGTATATCATCAGATTATTATGGTTATAGTGAGTGTAATGTATATCAACAAACTTCATATCAGCTTAAAAGAAAAACTCAACCTATCTGAAGTAACAATATTCACATTGTCTATGGCTTATTTACTCAAATCAACAAATATTTACATAGATTGTTCTTGTTTTAAGGTACAGATATATACTCGCAGATTTTGTATACAAAGAAAAATTTTAAATATGTATTTAGAGTTACAGATTGGTTAGAAAGTGATGATTTAAATATTTAATTTGAATTGAACAAATCTATTCAAACCAGTGTGGTAACAGTCTAGAATATGATACTGAGACACGATCATATACATTATTATAGCTGATATGAATACTATATGAAATACATTGAGTTTCTAACATAACGACGATTTATATTATACAAATTTAATGATATCCAATACTTTATATTAGGAATATCATATTCTACAAAACCAACCGCTCGAATGAAAATTTATTGAACATGTTGCAGAAAGAATAGAATTAAACTTAGGAAGTTGAGCAGCTGATTCTAGGAAAACATGTGTAGCATTGATGTATGGAAAAGTATCGCAAACATCTAAATCACTTATGGTAAATTAAAGTTCAGACTGTCGAGGGGTTACTATAAGTGATTTAGATGTTTGCAATACATGCTATACATGTTTTCCTACAATAAATTTTTGAGCAGGATAGAGGCTGCATCATATCGCAAGAATGATTCCCGAGAGTAAAGTGATAACAAACAATATTTAAAATTATAAAAACTCTCTGTAATATATATATATATATATATATATATATATATATATATATATATATATATATATATATATATACATATATATATATATATATATATATGTATATATATTTCTTCACGAACTCCAGATGAGTATCGGCATAGTTCCTATCAACATACATCCAACCAATTCCTGGTCTATACACAAAATTCGTTGTCCAACACACACATCCTCACATCCTTAGGCATCACAATGGACCTTATGACCGAAGTATATATATGTATATATATATATATATATATATATATATATATATATATATATATATATATATATATATATTGGGGTCACCTCAAGGGTAGTCCAGGAGGAACTGCTGGCAAAACGATCTGGCGGTCTGGCGGTATATCGATCTGGGTGCCGGATCGCAGTGGTTTCGAAGGAAACGCAAAAGCAAATACGTTAGAAAAGAAGGGGGTCGGAATATCCTTCATTGGCTCAGAGCCTATTTTAGGAATTCCAAAAACTGCATGTAAACAGGTGATCAACGAGTGGTCAAATGCTAAACACCGTGATCACTGGGAAAAAGTACCGCGGCAGACGCTCGGGAAGGTACTGCTTCAGAGTGCAACCAAGAGGCTATCTCTCGATGCACTGAGGCTGAACAGAATGCAACTGCAGAGGGTTACCGGATTTATTACCGTCATTATCTCCTGCGGAAGCATCAGCACACAATGGGACTCCATACCGGGTCCATTATGTGCTGATTGTGTGGCGAGGAGGAAGAAACATCCAGCCACTTTATCTTTGACTTCGAACCTCTAGGTTACAGCAGATACAGGATATTCGGTGCATCTCACCCCGAATATTTGAATCTTCAGGAAGACCTGATAAGCAAGCTCCTGGCTATTACCATCATTCGGGAGAAGCGAATCTCGTCGGACTAAAGCAGAAGGGGGAGCACAATGGACCATAAGGTCGAAATGCTATACTTTGTATAAATATTTGAGACTTCATACATAAGTAATATTTCAATTGTAGAATATTATTATGAAGGAAAACATAACTGATATAATATCCCGAAATATCGCGTATAAATTCCTATGGGAAACCATATAAGTATTATTTATACATACAAAACACCTATGGGAAATCTACTTACGCTCAGTTTTTCTATACATATATATTTATTTGTGTAACAAATACAATAATCTAGAATATTATTTTACGTGAATACAGCATGCATTGTTTAAATTCGTACTTGACATATATTAATTTTAAACACAAATTTAATTTAATTTAATTGAGAAATGCTCTCCTATTCATACAGACGCACGGTATAACACGCAAGTCCCTGACAAAATCTCTCAATAGTTTATTCCTAATGAAAAGTGTGTCTTAAATAAACGAATAAATTCATATGAATTATAGAAAATATAAAACTAATATATAAGTGCTTCATATGATTTCGATTACTAGATCTTATTTGGATGAAAACAAGATAAATATATATCCTTACATAGTATAAAATAAAGTCTCCCAGCCGCGCCTGTCTGTCTGTTCGCGGTTTACTCAAAAACTACTGCACCGATTTTCATGCTGTTTTTACCAATGGATAGAGTGGTTCTCGAGAAAGGTTTAAGTATATAATTTTTCAAGTTGCTGTATACATTGGCTAAAATATAATGATATTTGTTGGAGGTGATATATTATAAAACAAAGTCCTCCGCCTTTCGATAGATGGCAGTAAGCAACCAATGTGTTAAATATGCTATGCATAGTGCATACAACAAATACGTTTTAAAAATTTGCCTATAGATGGGAGTATACACAACATGAGTACTTCAAAAATTTTGCAAATAGGTGGCAGTGCATACAACAAATGTATTTCAGAAATTAAACGCAATCAGTCCTTGACGGGACAAAATATTATGTTACTTGGTTATAAGGACGTTACAAAATTTTTGCGGGCAAAGCCTCGACGGGTGATGCTATTATGTATAACGAGGAAAGATGATTGATTTTTTGTTTGTTACGATTTAACTCAAAAACTACTTAACCAATTTTACCGAAAGCTACATCTCCTCGGAGTAAAATAGGCTGTTTTTTATTTTCTGTAAAGAACCCGTGTGAAGCCGGGACGGGTCAGCTAGAATATATATATATATATATATATATATATATATATATATATATATATATATATATATATATATCTTTCAAATTTGACACCTATATACCAGAAGCTACTTCGATAGATCTGTGTAGCTATAAACAAGAATTTCCGTCTCGATGAGTGAACAATTCGAAGATTCTACCATTTATTTCTTCCGAAAAAACGACATTATGCATATATAGCATAAAATTTGCTTGGATTAGATTAGTAGAGTTATTGAGCATCCGCAAAACACCTGCAAAGGCACAAAAATACTTATAAATCCCGAACAAAAATTATAATTATAAACAGTAAAAATAACAACTGAGTTAATTGCTTAAATACCCGGTATATACTTAGTTTATGAAAAAAGTTTCAAAAGAGAGTTGTTTATTTTAAAAAAAACGAACATTCTTTGTATTTAAATTTGTGTTTTATCTCTTACGGTTTGACAGAGATAGATTTACGGAATAAACGGTCCAATTTTTCCCTTTCACGCTCTTGGTCGTACTTTATAGCTCTAGAACACACACACAAAATTTCAGCTGGTTATCTTTTTTCGCTTTTAAGTTATCGCCTTGACGAGCGGGGGGAACGATTTTACCGTTTTTCAGGTGATGACTATACGGTTCGACGCAGACCCAATTGTTAAAGCATATGGAACAAGCAATTTAAGTTTCCAAGGGAAAATTACAATGCTATGTCTGTTATAAATTATTTGAGAACGTGACTTAAATTTTACTATCGGCATAATTTTTGGAAATACCGATTTATCGTAGAAAATTATTCTATTTTTATCAAAAAATTTTATTTATTTATGTATTAAGTACTTAGCATATCAAGACGAACCAATGCCTAGACCAAATTATTTTGTAATTCATTATTATTTTATTCATGTAAACTTGAGATTTGTATGCAATACGTTATTAGTTTCATTGAGTCGACAGATTCAAAAGCATTTCCATTTTTTCTACATTCCAATGATTTGATGCCATTAGATGATATTCATAAAGATTTTTGAAAAAATTGAAAGAAACCCAAACACAATTTACCTAATCAATAGTAGTGTACGTTCTTTAAATTGTTACTATCAACTTGTGTCAAATCAATTCGATTTTCGAAAAAAATGTTTAATTCGGCCAAACAGTACAAATTTGTACAATGAACCATTTTCCGCTTATTGACGCGAGAGACGAGAGAAACGGCTGCTTGCGTAGTCATGTGTACATATTATATGTATCATATTAATTGAAATAAGATTACACATCTATGAAATATGATTACTTCTCTTTCCACCATAACTCTAAAATGCTTGAAGCAATTTACAGTAATCTCGATCTCCATCCTGGGAGTGGGTTTGAAAAGCAACCCAAAGTTGTATCGAATGCGTTTTTAATCCCTTATTTTTCTGTCTAATATCCGAGTAAACAGGTTGACGCCGGGTAAGTAATGATATTTTACAGATTTAAAGAAAATAGAACAGTTATTCAGTTTGATGAGCTCTACTTCTTCCTGTTAAATTTTTGCAATATTATACCTAGTATATGTACATATACAAGGTATATTAAGATTAGTCCCGACGTTGTAACTTTTGAAAATATTAATCCTTGATATAAATTCTTGGTATAGGTGTTCATAAAATGGTCTAATTCGGCCATTTCCACATGTCCGTCCGTCTATCCGTGAACCTGATCACTCAAGAACAAAAAGCGATAACGATCTTAAATTTTTGTGTGTGTTCTAGAATCTAGAGCAAAAACGTAAGTTCGTCCCCCCACCAGGGGGGAAAATATAAATCTTTGAAACCGTAAGAGATTGAAAAAAAATTTGTTAACAAAAAATCTTCATTTTTTTAACATAAACAACTTTTATTTGAAAATTTTTGTCATAAACTCAACAGTTTTCTCATAATTTGTGATTAAATGTTCCTCGGAAAGCGAATAGTTAACAATTCAATTATTGATATACAACTCAGTATATACTGGGTATTCAAACAATTAACTCAGTTAGTTGTTACAATACTTGTTTTTCCTTGCATTCTGTTTTATTTTCTTTTACCTTACATATTATGATATCAACATGTCTATAATCCATTGAAAGTGTGTGTAGTTATGTGCGTGTGTGTGTGTGTGTGTGTGTGTGTGTGCGTTTGTGTGTGTGTGTGTGCGTGTTGTACGTAAAGCCAACCGCTCATATCAGTACGCATCCATAAATATATGAAAATAATAAAGAGCACTCATATATGAATAATTTTGTTTCATTTTCCAATATAAAATATGAAACAAAAGATCAAGATGTCTTCATAGTTCATATTTATATACAATTTTTTTTTTTTTTATTCAATTCGTTTAAACCTATACATACATATAATTCTTTTGGGGCTGCCTTCTTTTAGTTTTGTTTTTCATTTATTCTTATTTCCCACAAAATGTTATTTTAGATAAAAATAAAAATAGAGAAATTGTGTTTCTATAAAAATTCAATTCGATGTTATTTCTCTGCCTTGAGTGATAAATACACTTTTGTTCAATTAATTCTATATAATTTGATGCACGTCAATGAGGAATTGTATCCATACGACGACCAACTTCCCAATATTATATAATAATTAGAATTTTTTTTTACTTTCGTCTAAAATTCGAAATCAAAATAATACCTTCATGGTTTAAGACCTGCCGTAGCAAAATTTCTTAAAAATGTATTAAGATCAAATGTATACAGCCACTATGATCAATATTGTTGGTGTTACAGGCATCTTCAATTCTAATGCTCCCTGCAGATGACGGAGCCTGGTAGCGGTCAGAACTGTCGGCTAGAAGTGGCACCTGGTGAAATGGCGGGACCGTAGGCTTACACACGAGGGTAGTAATGGCTTCCATTACTTGGCAGCCAGTAGTTTTGTGTGGACGTTGTGAGTGCAACATGTCAGAGATTTTGTTAGAGGATGCGCCAGTCTAGTGCTCTACTGGCGATCAATTCCTTTTAGGAAACGTCCAATAGTGGCTGCCACTGGGTCACTTTACTAGCGCACTGGCGTCCACTTAACTCAAACCTGCATGAGTTTGGTGGCCGCCAGTAGCCAACTGGACTTTGAAGCGGTATTATCCCAGCTCACGAGGACAGTAGAGGGATCTAGAGCTTAAGGGGTTTTTGCCTGTGTTAAATACTAGTGGGGTTCCCTATGAGGTTTTATTTAATAATAACTCCGTATAATATCCGATATTTAGAAGTATCGATTGTCTCTACAAGAAGTTAGATTCAATAAATCTGTTTTCAAAAATTCTAAAATTTATTTTTTAGAAGTCGTTTTGGCTGAACAAAAAAAATGCAGGAAAATGTTAACAGTTGCCGAACGTTTAAACACACACGTGAATCTACACATACATATTTTCAAAAAAGATAAAAAAAAAAATAATAATAATAATAATAGAGAAAAAAAAGACTAATAATGAGAAAAAGGAAAAAAGAAAAATAGACTAATCTAAATAGACTAGATCATAAATTGCACCTGATATATTGATATCTATATATGGCTGAGAAAAGTACAAAAGTAAAACCGCTTTATTATACCCAGTATTATGTAAGTTTAGTTCTGACTTTGTACCGCTTGAAAATATTGATCGCAAAAAAAAATTTTGCTATAGGTGTTAATAAAATTACCTAATTAGTTCATTTCCGCATGTCCGTCTGTTTGTTTGTCCGTCTGTCTGTCTGTGAACACGATAACTCAAGATGGAAAAGAGATAAAGAGCTGAAATTGGATTTGTGTGTTCTAGAGCAAAAAAGTAAGGTCAAGTTCGTTAATGGGCAAAATCGGACTTTGTTTGGTCAAAATGGGCAAAACAGCCTATCTTTGAAACCGTAAGAGATATAACAAAAATTTAATGACAAAAAAATCTTCTTCTTTTTAACATAAGCAACTTTTGTTTGAAAATTTTTTCCATAAACTCAATAGTTTTCTCATAATTTGTGGTCAATAGTTTCTCGGAAACGGAAAAATATGCCCATCTTTAAAACCATAAGAGATTATGGGCCTAACAATGTTCTTTTTTTCAAAATAAACAACTTTTATCTCAATCATTTTTCCATAAACTGAATAGATTTCTGTGCTCAAACATAAAAGAGCAAAAGACTATTATACGATACTATTAATAATCGAACGAAGACGGACATGTGTACAAACATAACATCTCAAATACTATTGCTTTTTTTTTTAAACGCAAGAACATTTTTATTGTTTCAATGTTATTAACACAAAACAAACATTTACAAAAAATTAATATTCTATAAAAATTGAATAGGCAGAAATATGAACAATTCAAACATTGATATACAACTCAGTATATACTAGGTATTCAAACAATTAACTCAGTTAGTTGTTATATTACTTGTTTTTGGTTTAAGGTTACTAAAATTATAAGAAAATTTGATTGTTTCCGAGAGTTTATTTTAAAGTAATTTCTGACAGAATTAAAAAATGTGCGGATAATATTTTTCTTTGTTCGTGATCGTAAACCTTCATGATAAATGACATAAATAAATGAAACAAAAAAATTTCACGAACCTTGTTTACACTAAACTTTTCCACGAAGTTTTATAAACGAACTGAAAATATTTTGGTATCCTTCTTCATTTTGTAAATACTGTTTGCGAGTGACAATAATCCACCAATAGTGAATGATATTTATCTTAACCTAAGATTGTTCACGAAACCTACTTTATTACTGAAGTAGGCTTAATTAAAGCTCTTTGTTCTATAGTGCAATTTGTTTTAAAATAATTTTCTATTAAAAAACATTTTTTAAAGCAAGCTTTTTATAGTAAAATTATTTTTCTACAACTTTACTTCTTATGCTTTACTTCTTATTAACTAGAGGAGGGTTATCCCTCTAAACCCCCTCTTCCCCTTGCGAATGCTTGTCATGCTTACCATAAAAATGCATTGTCATTGGAACTGAACCAACATGTAAAAATTCAACTCCGTAGGATAAGAGGGAGTGGTTCTAATTCAGCTTGCAAGCTTTGACCCGAACATACATATATACATATATACATAAATATATTGCAAGTTAAATAAAAGCATGTAATAAAACCAACTTTGTGGGCGATCTTATAGTTATCGCAAAAATTGATATCGCATATTTTCAATAATGATTTTATTTTAGCAAAATCCATCCATAACTTTGTCAATAGGCCTTTCTTCTATAAAAATAATGAGAAAAGAGTATGGGGGTTATTTGTCCAAAAAGTCTCACATTACTTCCAACTAAAAAAAAGTTGAGGAATGAAAAAAATAACTTACATTACATGCAAAATAATATTTAAATCGACAACAAGACATTTTGCAGCCATAGTTCATTGATATTTTACTCATGGCAACATATTATTGGATTTTTAGTTGTTTGTTGAACAAATTTTTTAACTCAGTATGGACGCATTTTTTTACATTTGGAAGGAAAGAGCTGTATTCTGAACTTGTTATATTTAATATGGTAAATGTTTGAATACGGGCATCCAGTAACCGACTATATGGCAAAGCTATTGGCTGGAGCATTAAGCAATAAAGTTTGAGTTGAAAATATTTGGGAACAGATATTTGTAAGTATAAAATGAGTGCAGGAAGTCTAGACAGGTTGTAATTTTTAACTCATGAATCAATTCTTAAATACATTTACTTATATATAATATAATCAATCCTCTTCCAAATGTCATGTAAAAATATTCGTTACGCAGAAGCTGCGCCAACTTCGTCAACAAGCGAAATTCCTCAGAATAGATCTCAATTAACTGACAAAAATTACCGGTCAAAATTAAACCGGTTAAAATTTTATGATCCAAATGAAATTTTGTGAAATTTCTATCCAAATCTGATCTGCTTTTGGTATTTGAAAGATCAACTTTGTTAATGAGTATAATCGGCAAAGGAAAAAGGAAAACTTCGAGAAAGAAGTAAAAAATAATAATTTTTAGATCCATGCAAGATTAATACAGTTTTTTTAAATCTTGTTTACATCCATCCATCTTTCCAGGTAATCCATTTATGATTATAAAAAAATCAGGTAACCATGGTGATATATTTGCAATATTCATTATTATGGGTATTGAATTTATATTGGAAATATTTTTATAAATATTATAGTAACAGAAAATATGGTCACGTAATAAATTGTAGGAAAATTTATTTAGTACAACTTTATTCATTACTAGTTTTTCCATTTTACTAATATTAAGGTAAAAATTCCTGATTTTATGACCACCCCCACATCCTATAAGCCTCTTTTCCTTCTTATCCGATATTAATCATTAACGAATTTAGCCTTTCAAATCCAAATAATACTTCACAAAACAAATTTCATTCCGATCAACCTAAAATTAAGGCCTCCGGAGCGCGTACAGTCGCATATATATATATATATATATATATATATATATATATATATATATATATATATATATATATATATTAGTGATGGTCATTTTCGATATTGACTAGATAGGTTCGCTTAACATTTGAAGAAATTTATCCCACATTCCTTCATCGGTACAGAACCAATACCTACATTTTCTTCGAAAATTCGCTAAAACCTACGAAGTTTAAAGTTCGTATACCATCTTGGTATCGCCAAACCTCAAAGGCTTTTATCCAACAGGAGTAGAGCTATTTCTTATTAAATTTCATAAACTGAAAACTAGCTATAGGATGTGGTCTCCAACATCCTCTAGGGGATATGGAACGAAATCATCATCATCATCAAAACTAGGTATCGTAGTTCTTGGAAAATCTACCGTATAATTTATTGCACGAATTCACAGATTATTTCAAAGGACAAAAAGGCTCATTGTCCTTTGAAAAAAAGTTACCATTGATACCTGAGAATAGGAATTTTTGATTAAGCAATTTATTGCTCAAGCTATTTGAAGGTAAATAAATTTGTATTGTCTAGCTTTACCAATATCTATTGAATGTTCATTACATTACGGTGCTGAAAACCCGTTGAAAAAATCAACGGTACACTTTTTACGATCTAGTTTTCGATCTAATCTCACTTTCATTGTAATATAATTTATGGATTTATACAAACGATAAACGAATTATACTAACGATAAACGTATAAAAAGCTTACCTTTTTCAGTATTACAAAGCGAAATATGCTTAAAATATTGTCTTTCAATTTCGAATGATTGTATTGATTTAGTATTTTATACTTTTTTACATTCCCTGTTTTCTCATAAACTTCAAATGTTTATTCAAATGAAAATAAAATTACACAAAATTCACTATCGGCTGACAATAACCTAAATTAAATTTTTGACAATAAGTGCCCATAAAAATCATAAGAAACTTTAAAAAAATATTTTTATAACAAACCTTAAGAAAATTCTCCGTCTAATGTTACGTTAAAATATTGAACATATCACTTTTCACAAAATATGTAATCAAAATCCAATGAATTAATTATTCAACCTGAAAATTTTCCACAAACTTTTTCTTTATGTGTTTGTTTTTTATTTGTTAAATTCTGTTTTATGGTTCCATAAACAAATTAAAGCACAATATCAATTAGATAAGTTCACCATTTGTAAAACAAAAAACCAATGAAAATATTGTAACAGTCACTAATTTATTAAAAAAATTCACTATGTAATGATGTTAATAGAGCAGCGACGTAGTGTGTTTTCTTATATGAAAAATTGAACTTTACACCACCAGTTGTCGGAGATGTTAAAAGTCTCTAACGAATAACTATAACCAAACCAATACAACAACACTGTTTTTATGAATTGTTGCATAAATTTTATAGATAATTTCACACAAAAATTATGTAATTTGATTGAATACGATGAACACTTTATATTATTTTTGAATCAACTAAATGCCGATAAAAACAAAAAAAAAGGGTTATATGTATGTAGTATCTATATGTGTATTTATTATCCTTTCTTTTAGATTGTTGTGCCCTAGTAAAGGCTTTGGAGACGGTATGAGCAGCCAGCTCGTGTCGTAGTTAGAAGGGCGCGACTTGGGGTTGCTCTTTGGGGCTCCGTGTGCATATGCGCATTAGAGGCAATGTCGTGCTGCCACCGCGCGCCCTCATATTGATCGAGAAGGCCGTGACGGCGCACCCTCATAATAAACTCATACCATTCCAATTGTAGTCATAAAACTACATATATATTGTTCATATGTCTATCTATCCTTGTTCATTTATGGTCATTACCGTTTTATTCCCTATATACATGTATATACACATACACACATATATATATATATATATATATATATATATATATATATATATATATATATATAAATATATATATATATATATATATATATATTTATATATATATATATATATATATATATATATATATATATATATATATATAAATATGTTTGTGTGAGTGTGGTGTGTACCGTAATATAACTCGACCGAAAATACAAAAAATACACACGACCCAAGGAGTAAAGCACAAAAACGAACTACATATACTTAGTACAGTTATACCATATATTCCATAAATGAATGGATCTACAGAGTGGCTTACCAATAAGTACAATTTAAGTACTGAAATAAACAGGCAACTCAAAAGGCAATCGTTAGTTGAATTCTTCCTATACCACTCCAATAAACAGTTTATGTTCCACACGTCCCGTATTTTAATTAAATTAAAATATCCTAAATAATCAGAGTACTGTTGAATGGTTACTGTTTATCCGGTTTCTGATTTTGGAAATACAGCTCAATTTCGCTGGAAAATTATGGGTCGCTTAAGTGACATTTCCCAATGTTAATTTTTTTTCCCTCGATTAAATTATTTGATAGTGGTGTAAAAACAGGCGAAAAATCTGCCACTCTCTTAAAAAACTTGAACAAGAAGAGTAATGTGCAATTTTCATGGTTTTTTAGATACACAGTTTTTGTGAAAAAATAATTTTAAAACATATAATTTTATTCCGAATAAGTTGCGCTGATTTTTAAAAAGACCAACCATAAGTTGCAATGATTTTTTTAAAAACCAACCGTAAGTTGCCATGATATGTATATTATTCCTTTGGTTTGTGTATAAAATGTTTCGAAACAAACATCGTATGTTTGTATGAAAGCGATTTAAAAAAAAAACTGCACGACCGATTTTTATGATTCTTTCACTGGGATAATCTATATACTTATGGCAAGGTTCTAGTGTATTACCCCACTTCTAAAAAGGAAGGTCCTCTGTTTATCTAGTATGTGACGTTTTTTTTATTTTTTATAATTATTAATGGATACAATCATTTGAAAGCGCAGGACATAAAAAGTCCGAAATTAAAAATAAAATTTTCTTTTTTAAAATCTAAATTCACAATAATAACAAAGACAAACAACAATAGATGCTTTTTATGTACAAATGAATTACCTACTGTATATTCTTGAAGTCAGTGCCTGGCAATATGTCGTTTCAAAGGGTCAGCTTGGCACCGACCTCAAAAATATAGTTGGCAAGTAGGTAATTCATTTTTACATAAAAAGCATCTGTTATTATTTGATTTTATTATTATTGTGAATTATTTTCAACTTTTTACTTGTTTTTTTAATCGGTTCGTTCATTAAAAAAAATTGATTTTTTAATTGAAGGCTGAATTTGTCGGAATGATTCTTAGCTTTGTTGATGACTCTGTTCAGTCGTTTAAAGATCATGAGCTCTTTTCCTAGCTAATGATATTTAAATATTTGAATAAAATAAAATTTCACTTGTTACCAAATACATTTAAATAATGAACAACTTTTCTATATATGGTTTAAAAAAATGTGGAAATGTTGAACAAAAATAACGTTAAAAACTAAAATGATAACATAAATACGATTAGTATCAATCTTAAAATTTGCTAGGGTGACCAAAGAATTGACATACTTCGTTTGTGGGTAGGCTTGCAGCTCTATGTACACTCAATGTTTTTTATTTTTTGACAACAGGAGAACCTTAAATGTAAAAATGCAGTGAAAACTCAACAGCGTAACAGCGTTTTGACTTTAAAAACATAATCTCTATATTATATACTACGCTAGGTTATTAAATTTCAAATTTTTGAATTATATAAATACGTATTTCGGTTACAAATTAGTCATCATCAGTATGAATTCGCTAATCGTAACTATCTCCGGGATATGTAATCGAAGATGTGTAACTCGTTGCTAATTTAGTGCGTGTCTCACCGATGATTACGATTAGCTAATTCATACAGATGATGACTACTTTGTAGTCGAAATAAGTATTTATAAACTACAAATCATTGCTCGAGGAATTGAGGAAAACAATTTAAAAGATTTTGATATCCCGTTGTTACGATGTTGAGTTTTACCGGATTTTTATATTTTAGGGTCTCTTGTTGTCAAAAAATACCACAAACGAAGTATGCCAGTTCGTTTGCCATCCTAGCAAATTTTTATGATTGATGCTAATCGTAATTATATAATCATTATAGTGTTTAACGTTATTTTTTCGAGTTCTATTTAATTATCGTAATGAACTTTATATATGCTAGGGTAGTTTGTATATGAACGTAAAACAGAATTTCTGTGTAATGCATTAAAATTTAACCCCATCATATCTCCTGTGTGTATGTTCTTCAATTTTGTTTAGCATCACGTTTGAGGTAAATGGTTTTCAATAAATTTGAGAAAAAATATATTTTACACTTTTCCATACAATTTTCCATACAAAAATTGTATAACATTTGTGGCTACACTATAGCATGATTTTAATTGATTGAAAACTGGATACTGAAATATTTCTCATTCTGTATAGTCACGCATACTGAAGAGTCTCTATCTGTATTCCAGTATTATTCACTCCGTTAGATCATCAATCATTTAAAGCATCATTTTGGGAATCACCTTTGTTCTAATTTTCACTAAAACACTATGTATAAAGACATATATGTCTTTGAATGTCGACATCATATATGTAGACCACCATCATATCATATGATGTTGACTACCTCAAGATCTTGAGATCGAAATCTAACGGCCGAAATCTTTTCCAGCTTCTATAATATACATATGTATATCTGGGTGGGGAAGGCATAGTTTACGTTCATAAATATATTTCTTCGTGGTAGGTAAATATATATAATAGCTTCGTTATATTTTGTATCTTTTTTTTTTTTGCTTTTATGTTTTGTTTGAGAGGATAGGATAATTAAAACAATATATTCTTATTAAAATAATTTTCTTTGTTACTTGTACAAAGAAAATTATTTAACAATCATGCAAAAAAGCTTCACAGTCACGTGGCATATATTTGTTCGGAACGTAATAATATGTTTCAAAGTAAAAAATGTGGTAACTTAGTTATAATAAAACGACTGATATTATCGCGGATAATAGTGACGGGTGGTCCCCCAAATTTAATATATATATTATATATGTATATATAAAATATATATAAATATATATATATATATATATATATATATATATATATATATATACATATTTATATATATATATATATATATATATATATATTTATATATATATATATGGATATGTATACACATATATATATATATTAGTCAAGAGGCAAGCACGCGGGCCAGTCTTTGCTGCTCGGTGGTCGTCGATCGTATTAAGCGTATGGGGCTCCAGGTGTCCCCGACAAAGACGGAGATACTTGTTTTTCATAAAAGCAGAAGGGAGGTCCCACAAACACACGTGATGGTCTCCGGCACTCGCGTTGCCTCTCAAAACAATATGAGATACCTCGGTCTTCTACTGGATGGCACCTGGTCATTCAGGGATCATTTCCGGAATGTGGCCAAGAAGGCTTCCACGATGGCTTCATCATTAGGTCGCTTGATGCCTAATCTCAAGGGACCTACCGAGCAGAAAAGACGCCTGTATAGCGGCGTTATTCACTCAGTCATGCTCTACGGAGCGCCGGTGTGGTCCGAGCGCATTTCTGGCAACGCCAGACTGCGTGCTCCGTTGGAGCGGATACAGCGGTTGGTTGCTCTGTGGGTGGTTCGGGGCTACCGCACTGTATCTCACGATGCTGTGCGGATCCTCGCGGGCATCCCACCGCTAGATCTTCTTGCAACCAAGCAGAGCCAACTTTTCTGGGGGGTCCGAAACCTTCGTCGAGAAGGGGTGGGCGTGGAACCAGGTGCAATAAGGGCGCTTCGAACAAATATCAAGGAGGAACTGGAGTCCTCATGGTCTGGAAGACTCCTAAACCCATTGCTCGTGGGGAAACGAGTACAAGAGGCGATTCTGCCTATCTTTTCCGAGTGGCTTAACCGGTCACATGGGTCGCTCACTTACAGAGCGATGCAGGTGCTCACCGGACATGGTTGTTTCAGTGAATACCTGCATAGAATCGGCAAGCTCCCGTCCTCACGATGTTTTCATTGTGAAGATCTCAGTGACACGGCCCAGCACACTCTCGCAGTTTGTCCCGCTTGGAACGAGCAGCGGAACGTGCTATACGGAGCCCTTGATACCAACGACCTGGACCTAAGGGTTCTAATCTATACAATTTTAAAGGGTGAAGAGGAGTGGCAAGCGTTCATCCTGTTCTGCGAAAAGGTTATGAGCGTCAAAGAAAACGATGCACGTAACCGGCAGGCGGTCCAAGCAGGACGCCCTAGAAATGAACAGTAGGCAAGATTTTTAAGAATAGCCTGAATACTCAGGCACTGTGAAGGGTCCCTCAGAAGTAATGCTAACGCGGTTCCTGAGGGCCCTATTACCACACAAAGATGGAGAAAGGGGGGGGTTTTTAGTCGGTAAGAATCCGACACTCTCCGTGTCAATAGCTATTGGCCGGAAGTCTTTTGAAGATTTTCCCCTCCTCTAAAAAAATATATATATATATATATATATATATATATATCCATCACAAGCAGTGGCTTAGGCTTAGGCCTAGTGCAGATCATAAAATTCAATGACCGTATCAATTTTAAACTTAGTTTTGCTATGAATATATTAACCAATTTCAATTAAGAATTCCAAATAATGTTGAAGTGTGAATTGAAAAAAAGGAATGATTAAAAAAAATCTAGTCAATAATTATCTCAACGATTTGGAAGAGACATTAGGTAATGAATGTATTCACTTACAGTATCAACTCACAGATTTATCATAATGCTTAGTGCATAATGAAAATATGCACTAAGCATTAAATTTACGCAATATTTTACATTTACATAATCTTTGCGATGTTTACCTTAATGTGGGCATTGCTTTACGCATTTATTTAAGTATTCCAGCAACAAATTGTGAGATATTTTTCCACCCTTAAACGAGGGAAAAGCTATTTTCGAGTAAGTGCTGGTCAGGGCAGATTAAATGCGCTTACATTGTTGTCTATTGAAGCAAAATTAGAGCAGGATATTGATTATGAGGATATAGTCGATGTTTTCGCACGAACTAAAGTAAAAAAAAAGAAGTTTATGTGTTGTAAGATAAGTCAAAAAATGTATTTATTGTATAATCTTAAGAACTTTATTATTACGTTTAAATAAATAACCCACAAAATATAATATTTTTGTTATTTATAAATTAAATTTTTTATTATAATAATCACTAGCAGAAAGCAAAAAAGGGCGTCATATCGGACGGGGCCAGGGGCGGCATCATATCTAGGGTGCTACAGCTTATAAAAACTATGTAAATGTAAAAAAATATACATTTTAGTGTCACGAAATAGATCAGTTTGCTCCGTGATCAACTATACAATCATTCTAGTTCGATTATATATATATATATATATATATATATATATATATATATATATATATATATATATATATAAATATATATATATATATATATATATATATATATATATATATATATATATATATATGTCGCAGATGGATTGTCGAATCTGCTGTTTTACAAAACCGCTAGTTGTTTTACATAACAACTCCGTTATTAAAACAACTGATCGACGTTCAGCTGGATTGCCATTACGTTTTACAAAACTGCTACCGACGATGTAATGCAGAAAAGCTGATCTGTAGTCACGAAGTGCGTTTTCCGCACCTCTTAGTGCGGGGCCCAAAAACACGCAAACCCGACCAAATCGGGGTATGACCGATGAAGTGAAAGATTGTAGAACTCGGTTGTGATAGGTACCTTATTTAATTTCAATAATTTTTTGACACTATAACTCAAATATATTGAACGCCTTTTAGTGCGGAGTCCAAAAACACGCAAACCCGACCAACTCGGGGTATGAACGATGAAGTGAAAGATTGTAGTACTCGGTTGTAATATGTTACCTTATTTAATTTGAATAATTTTTGACACTATAACTGAAATTCATAGAACGCCTTTTAGTATGGGGCCCAAAAACACGCAAACCCGACCAAATCGGGGTATGACCGATGAAGTGAAAGATTGTAGTACGCGGTTGTAATTGTTACCTTATTTAATTTCAATAATTTTTTACACTATATCTAAAATGTATAGAACTTGTTTGGAAAAAGGACCTTTAGTAATGGGAATTCAATTGGCCTGTTTACAATAATTCTAAGCTATAAATTTAAGACTTAAACAATGTGGACTGCTCGGTAATATAAATAGTAGTATTAATAATAATAATAATGATCTAAACTAAACTAAAATCTACAATCTGACGGTTCATTTCACGCTGTTTTACATAACGTCTAATCGTTGATCCGCTGCATTGATAAATGCAAAACGTTTAAGCAATATTACGTGTTAAAGTTTTAAAGTTCAGTAATTATGTAAAACAAAACTAAACAAAACCGCAAGTTGTTATGTAAAACAACCAGCGGTTTTGTAAAATAGCGGATTCGACAATCAATCTGCGATATATATATATATATATATATATATATATATATATATATATGTATATATATATATATATATATATATATATATATATATATATATATTTCTGCTATATACTCACTATATATGGATAATATTAATAGTGAACGAACTTTTCCTTTTTTCTTGCTGAATTTATGGTTTCGTAGAAGTATACTGGTTGCGTTGTGTGTTTGTGTGTGTGTGTGTGTTCACACTTTAGACAGAAGGTAAGTAAATAATATGAACGAAATGTCATATCTCTCATAGCCAAACAACCAAGTAAACTAACCACACTGGTGAACGAATACTACTAACTTGAATTCTGACTGACTGTGACATATACCTTAAACGTTCGGAAAAATTGATCTATTACTGCAAATATAATTTAGTTCTTTTAGTTTTGTTAATTTTTAAATTAACAGGGGAATCGTGCCGAAAGAAAAATATTGATAAAAATAATTCTTCAATACACACAACTGCATGTGCCTAAAGCGCCTAAAAGGATTGAGTGTTCTTGTACACTATGCGTGTATTAGTTTTGGCAGTTAACACACTTTCAGCGCCATCGAGCGATAATTTTAGTGCTGACGCAGTATATGATGACAAAGCTTGCTAATGGCAGTAAAAGCATGAGTGCCAAATTGAACTTCCGAAACGAATACTGTATTAGCGTTTGTTTCTTTAGTTCTTCATGTAGACCGGGTTTGTTTTTAGTGTATTCTATTGCATTTCTTGATTTATTGAATGTTTTAAATCTGAGTAAACAAAAAAAACTAGACATACAAAATTTTATTAGAAAAAACTCTACATTTCCGGCATACTTTGTCAAATGGCCAGTTTAGAGGGTTTTAGTTTGATTTGAGTGCCTTTCGAAGTCAGTCAAACAAACATTCTATTGCTTGGAAAACAGATGATGACAACTGTTGCTTACACGTACTTATAATGCCTGAAACGACAATTTTTAAGAGTAACTTAAACGTTCATAAGCCAATACGAATGCCAATAAATTGTGCTTATAAGCGTGAGAGCTTAAAGAGTGTAAACACTCAAAACGAATAACTCCTAGGTGTCCTAATACAAATCACTATTCTATATACAAAATTTACGAGTGAGAATTTACATTTTAGCTGGCCAAACAACAGTATGTCCAAAAATTTTAAATAGGTAATCTATCTTACTTCTTTTTTGAAATCAACCAAATTTTGAAGTTTGTTCAAAAACCAACTTCAATATGTTATGCATTAATAACAAGTGAAAATAACAACTAACTGAGTTAATTGTTTAAATACTCGGTATATACTGAATTTATGAAAAACTGTTTCGAGCAAAAGTTTTTGTTTTAAAAAAAGTAACATTTTTTGTTTATAAATTTTTGTTCTGTCTCTTACGGTTTCAAAGATAGGCAGTTTTGTCCATTTTGCCCAAAATGGTCCGATTTTGCCGAACTTGACCTTACTTTTTATCTCTAAAACACACATACGAAATGTCAGATCGCTATATCTTTTCGTTATTGAGTTATTGTGTTTACGGAAGGACGGACAACTTCTGGATATTAGGGATTTTGCTAAACACCTATACCAAAATTTCATTTCTACGATGAATATTTTCAACAGTTTCAAAGTCGGAACTAAACTTTATATACTCTGGTATATATTATATATCGGGTATAAAAATATTACAGTATTTTTAATACTTATGATTTACAAGTATTAAGATACACCTTTTCGTTTCGACATTTTTTGAATATGGATGTCAGAAATAAGTGGCTTTCTGGATTAAAACCTGAAAAGAATGTACTAATAAGACGGTTCTGAAACAGGTAATTCCGGTTAAATAAAGTAAACTTAGCGTGTCAAAACCAGTCCACGTAGTCGAGCGCTCTAAGGCGTTATGTCTGCGCAGTATGCCTAATTGGAAACTGGGAGGTTATGGGTTCGAATCCCGACATCGCCAGTTTGTCAATTATTAAGAAAAAAAAGGGGCAGTTAATTGACTAAACTGTCCGCGTATGGATAAGAAACGAAGTAATCGGCTATGCTTGAGAAGGTTTTCTGCAGTTTCCTTCACGAACTCCAGATGAATATCGGCATAGTTCCCATCAAAGTCGGCTGCAGCCGCATATCCTACCAATTCCTAGTCTATACACAATGCGTCCTTCCACTTCACTCACATCCTTACATCTTATGGCATCACAATGGACCTTATGGTCGAAGTGCAGCCCGTCCAGGGTAGACTCTACAATATATCTACCTATCTAGCGTATCAAATCTTCCAAACAATATTAAATATTTCACACATAGTTAACAATAACGATGAAACATGTCTTACAATAGGGAATATGCATGAACATTTTTGTTCACTTGAATTGAAGCATGTTTACTTGACAAATATCAAGGTAAAATTACTTTTTAAATAACTTTAAAAATAAGCGAGATATGAATGATTGAAATTCCCGATTAGACAAAGAGGGTGATAGCCCTCTTGATATGTTATGTGACGTCATATTACACTTTCACCATTTAAAATACACGTAAAACTCCGTTTTTAGTATTTTTGCAAGAAAGAGACAGATAATAATCTTTAAAAGCTTATAGCTTCCTTGATATTTGTCGGATTTTAATTTCGTTTTTAAATATTATTACAGTATTAACAGTATTTTCATATTCTGAAAATAAATGTGAAAAAAAAATTTTCATGCATATTCCCTATTCCCTAATTTAAAATTACATTTAAATAGAGACCCTACAGAGTGAAAAATAGCATTGAATATAATATTTAACGGCAAGCTTGCCTGCGCCTATTCATCGTACGATAAATAAAATACGTTGGAAGTACCAACAAAATGGGAATGAGAAAAATATGATGATGTTTGTAACTGATGAATCTATTTCTTATTCTTTACAATAAGTGACAAAGTTCAAGACGAGAGGACAAACATATATAGGTATAGAGACCGACCGAGCTGTAGGGAGGAATAGTGGGTATATAGAAGCATTAACAGAACGAAGATATATTTTCATCTAAGTATAATATTTTCTACTTGGATAAAAAAAAAAGTTTTTGACAAAAGATTATGATTTTCGTATTTTTTTTTTCTTCTTTCGTTATTTAAATAATAAATACCCACTTTAAGAAATTTTTTTTCTTCGTAGGATAATCTTAGGAATAAAGTGTTTAATTTAGTAAAAGTTTTAGTTAGTAAAAATATAGAATTTAAAAATAAAATTAGGTAAGCGGTAAAGGGATGTTTCACCATTGTACAGTTCATAATTAATTAAGATGTAGGTACTGTAAAGAAATGTTTGAGACCCTTTTATGTTTAAGACTTGTATGTCCAGCTGAAAAAAAATCGCTCAAATGCAAACTATTGCATAATAAGTGTTAAAAAAATTGATATAATAAAATTTATATTAAAAGTTATATTATATTATTATATTTTAATTATGTTTCCTTAACCATTTTGACCCAATGAATACGAAAATTCAGTTTAATTGATTGTCAGATTTGTATTTTGCATGATATTGCATGTATGAAACGTGCTGGAATCGAAACTTTGAATTTCAAGACACAGATAGGTAGTTCAAAAACCAAAACTCAAAAATCAAAACTCTATCAAATTTTCGAGTAGATTTTCAAAACTCATGGTTTGAAAATGGTCTGAAAATACGATTTTTAATAAAATCGGAGACAAAAATTATTGTTCAATTTTATCGAACACCTTTAGAAAAATTTCAAAAATTGAGAAAAAATTGGTAGCACCGATTGTATTGGAAACTAGGTTTCTTAACCAGTTTTGTCCAAAGAAAACGAAATTTCAGTCTAATTGATTGTCCGATATGTATATATATATATATATATATATATATATATATATATATATATATATATATATATATATTTAATGTTAAAATAAATATATATATATAAAATTTATTCTCTAATTAAATCATAACGTTACTTATGTGTCACCATATAAGCCCTTCTGGAATCAAAAATTTGAATTCCAAGACACATAGGTAGCTACTTCAAAAATCATAATTCGAATAATATTTTTGAAAAGATTTTCGTTATTTATGAGTCAAAATGGTCTGAAAATATGATTTTCAACATAATTGGAGACAAAAATTATTGTTAGATTTTTTTTAAGCGGTTTTTTTTTGCTTTAGTGGGCTCAGAAACTACCAAATTTTTTGGTAGGCATTGGTTGATTTTACAGTTTTGGTAGTTCATCATTTTGAAGGAGGGTAAAAATTTATATTTGTAATTTTTTCACTTTAGTTAAGGGACAATGAGCAACTTTGCAAGTTTGAAAAAAATTTCAAACAAAGTTTGAACATTTGAACTTAAAAAAAAAGAACATTTTTTGCCTTTGAATTTCACTTAGAATTCACCCGAACACTTATATTCGTCATACTGTTAGTGAAAGGAAGAATGTTATAGCTTTTTCCCGCGTAACGTTTGTCTAATCCAATGATCGTATTTATTCGTCTTGGAGAGCTCTATAAAATTCCTTTCAAACAGGAACATTTGGCGCAGTTGACATTGAGAGGCCGTAACGCCTCCCTTAAATCAAAATTTTGCAAAATCATGCCTAAAATATAAAATCAACACCATCTCCAAATTTCAAGTTCTTCAAAATTCAATTGCATTAAATTTTAGAGTGGTGATTTTTGATATCTACTAAGAGAAGGTTTAGAGAACATTCGAAGAAATTTTTCCGAAATTCCTTCATCAGTACAAAATCAACAGATACATTTGCTTTGAAAATTCGCTAAAAGGAGACGGAATATTTTTTTATTGTGAAGTTTGTACGTCACAATAAACACATATCACATAGATGATTGTAATATGACCTTTTGAAATTTTAATACACCCCATCGATCGAATATCAATATTTTGAAATAAAACCAATGTAGAAATACATTCAGATATTATAAAACGGTACGCACTTCAATTCAAAGTTATCCCATATAAAAACATTTTTGAAAATTATTTATAGAAAAAGGTCAAAGTTAAGAACGGCCTACTAATAAAATTGAATTGAACAAACCCCTAAATATAAGCTGTATTGTTTAAACACTAAAACTCAAATAATATTTAAGTGACAGACATATATATACACAGAAATAGTAATGTGAAAAACCCTTTTTCAAGAACAGAAAATACGGTAGAATTAAAATATAAAGAGTAAAATGTTTTTAAAGGAAAAAACACAATGACATTTTCCTTAAATTAAAATTCAACATTACTGATTTTTATATCTTGATTAATAGACAGTTTTTAATGTAACAAATGATTTCGTGTAATTTTGATTGAGACATATAATTTATTTTTTTCACATCATTACTCCGTCCAACGACATTTTTCAATAGAAACAATCATTAGTTAATAGGAATAAATGGGTAAGCCGAATATTGCGTCGATCGGAATATCTATGGCCTATATAATATGTTGTGCAAAGTGCAAATGAGATGATTTAACAAATTTTCTCAGAAGAAGAAATTCAGTGGCCCTAGAAACATTTTTACAATTTATTAGATTAAAATCGAAGATGTTTTTGTAAAAACTAAAGTGTCAGAAAAATGGAGAGAAAAGTTTCCCCTCTAACCCCCCCTCTTCATTTCCCCTTGGTAGATTTTGCTTATTAACGAACTTGGCTACAAATACCATAGGCACATCGTATACCAAATTTCCCGATCGGACTAAATTTTGTGACCTGAAAATGGCACATAGATAAATATTTATATGCGCCCTCTTCAAGTAACAATTTTAATCCACTCGGAATGAAATTTTGTATGCGATGTGTTTTTGGTATTTGAAAAGCCTGGTATTATTTTATAAGCAAAATCTACCAAAGGGGAAGGAAAGGGTATATATATAGGGTGAATCGAACCAGGTGCATAATAGCACATGCCTCCATTTCTTTCTATGATGCTCCCATTCCCCAATAGCATCCAATAGAAATGGATAAATTGATCATCTCTCCGAAACAAAAGAAGACCACTCGTGATTGGCTCAAAGATATTATAAACACCAAAGCAATCAAAGTAGAGCTAATCACGAGTGGTCTTCGTTTTTTTCGGAGACATGATCAATTTATCGATTTCTATTGGATGTTATTGGGGAATGGGAGCATCATAGAAAGAATGGAGGCGTGTGCTATTATGCACCTGGTTCGATTCACCCTGTATATATATAAATCGAAGGAATGTATTTGGGATTAGTAATGGACATGGCTCTTCGGATACAATGTCCTTAAGTAAAAAACTGAACATTGAAGAATATGGATTTTATATAGCCCACCTAAATATATTTTCTATAATGGTTATTTATTTAAATATATAAACATTAAGAAGTATTAATATGAGATAAAATAAGAAGCATGAACAACTTTTGAATAATGTTTTTTTTTTCGTTGTTAATTTATTTACGACTTAAACATTTTGTGTTAATTTATTATACAGTTTAGTGTTAAGCTTAATAAAATTATCTAATAAATTTTATTTTAATTTACTTTCGATTTTTCTAGATTATATCCGACATTTAGCATAATATAGATTAAAATCACTATAATAATTCATCAGTTTCACTTTCAATTGGTATAGATAGTAACAGTCGTCTCATTTTAATACAATTATAGTAATGATAACCACCAAAAAAACTCCTTCAGAGTGTAAGGATAATATATTAAATATCTCTGGATGGTTATTCCTTTTCGGATTGCATATGTCCAAGCGAACAAAAAATGTCTATGAACTTAAGCTCGGATATGCTTAGTTTCTCATATATTCGCAATTTTGTTTTTATACGAAATAACTTCATAACAGTATTACCAAAAGAGAATTCCGGTACCATGAAATATCCCAGGTCACGTTAATACCTACGGTGTCATAGTGTAAAATAATGAAGCGAAATAGTAGGATCATCTAAATATACTCGCCACCTTTTTATATAGTAACTAGTTATCTCCCGCGTTTTCACCAGCGTTAAATTTGTATATAGCCTATAACCTTCATCAATAAACGGGCTATCTAACGCAAAAAATTTCAAATCGGACTGGCAGTTCCAGAGATAAGCTCGTTCAAACAAACAAACAAACAAACAAAAAAATTCTTCAGATTTATTTTATTAGTATACTAGCATTACCCGTCGCTGCTTCGCCCGCAAAAATTTTGTGGCGCCCTTATAACCAAGTAACATAATATTTTCTCCCGTCAAGGACTTGAAATACATTTGTTGTATGCACTGCCACCTATTGGTAAAATTTTTGAAGTACTCATTTGTGTATCCTGCCATCTATGCATAGCATATTTAACACATTGGTTGCTTACTGCCATCTATCGAAAGACGGAGGACTTTGTTTTATAATATGACACCTCCAACAAATATCATTATATTTTAGCCAATGTATACAAAAACTTGACAAATTATATACTAAAACCTTTCTCGAGAACCACTCTATCCATTGGTGAAAACAGCATGAAAATCGGTGCAGTAGTTTTTGAGTAAATCGCGAACAGACAGATGCGGCTGGGGGACTTTATTTTATACTGTGTAAGGATAAGGATATATAGTATAGGTATAGCTATATAGATATAGATATAGGTCGCTGGTTCAAATCCGGCTGGAGGGAGAATTTTTTTTTAAATAATTTATTTTTTATTTTTTAAAATTTGTTTTTATTTAATTTAGATAGCCTTTAGCCTTCCTCATGAATGTGGCTATTTTTCAAATCGGACTGGAAGTTTCAGTTTCAGACTGACAGCTTGTTTAAATAAACAAACAAACAAAACTTTTCAGCTTTATTATATTAGTATAGATGTAAAAACCGCCTGGGTTAGCAATGGGCAATACGAAAAATACGTAGGCACGTTTTCTGCACCACTACAGTACGTTAAATCTATACCAAAATGATTTTGTGTATATTTTCTACATTTTCCATTTCTTAAGAGGGCATTAAAATCTAACTTTATTGTACATCTAAATAAATGATATGCTTTCTTTTCTCGCCATTCTTGAGACATAGGTAAGTATATATCTGCTTTAGACATTTGGACTGAAGGTAACTTTTAATGAACATAAAAATGTAGTTAGTATATGTAAAAATGATTCCATATGGTTACATAAACGGCATATAAAAGAACAATTTGGCCTTTATTACTCGGGGTGAGCGAAATAATTCCGAATAAATCATGCTTTCATCGTTTTTATGTAAACGATTAAAAGATAGGCATATCGAATTACTAGAAATTTGTTATCTCTTCTTCGGTGCATAGTAAATAAATACAATAATAATCATAATGGGGTTTTACATCCGGTTCTGAGACACCACGGTCTACAACAGAGACCACCCACATCATTTTTTCAACCATTATTAATTTTTTGACCGTAAATTTTTTATGATGTGAGTAGAGGACAAGGAATTCATATGCAGACTAAGAAGTGGTAGGTTGTGCGTCTGCAGTCGACTTCGATAGGAACTATGTCGATATTCCTCTGGAGTTCGTGAAGGGAAACTGCAGAAAACCTGCACAAACATAGCCGGTTATTTCGTTCTTGTCCATACACCGACAGTTTAGTCATTTAACCGCCCCATTAATTTTTTAATTAACAAACAGCCGATGTTGGGATTCAAGCCCACAACCTCCCAATTCCAACTAGAGCAACTTAACACACGCGGCTACTTGGCTGGTCTTTGAATAAAGTATCAATAAACAATGTCTGCAAAAAAGTGAAGAATGAATACAACTTTTACTGCAGTTTATTCGTGATAAATCCTTTTTGTGTATATCATACAATTTTTGTGTGTATTCTCCCATGCGGAGAACATGAAATAATATTTTTCTCGTCTGGAAATTGTAGTGAGTACCAGATATATGAATGCTTTTGGACAAATATTCCATAGACATTTTTCTAAAATAGTTTTACAGAAGGGTAATCAAGTACAACAATATCGACGAAAGATATTGCAAAAAAAAAAACATCGCCATTAAATTATCCAACATTAAATTTTGGAATAAGTCCGCGAATGTCACCGAATGTATAATACACTTTCCATTATAAATGTAAATCTCCTTTAAAAGAAGTTCTATATTGCAAAGCAGATAACTAAGACAATATGGAAGATCAACTAGTTATATATGTTGATTAATAGAAAGAAAATGCTTTAAGACAATAAATAACATTGTGCTATATAAAGGTACCCGATAAACAGTGGAATGGTTTAGTTTAGATCACCATAAAGAAATTGAAACTACAACAACTAAAATAATAATCACCTTAATACAATACACAATTGTATTAGGGAGAGGACACCCCTAAACTTTACTTGGACTATTGGTCAGTTAAACAAGAGGGCATAACAACATTTAAAGATAGTATATACACCAGTAAAATAAAAATAAAAAAACGTACAGGGAAACGATGAAAACCTTTGGCGAGCGAAGAGTTGTTGTGCTGACGGGCATTGTTGTTAGTGTGCGGTACATGAACTTCAAGAATGCAATTACTTCTTTCGTTGTCGACTTTTAAAGTGTAGAGAAAAAAGTAGAATATACCCACCGCATTTCATTTCTTCTCCTACATTATACTCACTGACCTCTATATAAGAATTGTATTTTCTTATGGCGTAGTAGAAAAAAAGTTCGACACGTAGGAGCTACGTTAACTAACCAGTCCAAGTGACCGAGCGGTCTAAGGCGTTATGTCTACGCAGTATGCATACTTGAAAACTGGGAGGTTATGGGTTCGAATCCCGACATTGGCAGTTTGTCAATTATTAGGGAAAAAAAGGGGTGGTTAATTGACAGCGTATGGACAAGTTCGAAGTAACCGGCTATGCTGGAGAAGGTTTTGTGCAGTTTCCTTCACGAACTCCAGATGACTCATCAAAAACTCCTTCCACTCCACTCATATCCTCACATCCTTAAGCATCACAATGGACCTTAAGGTCGAAGTGTAGCCCGTCCATGGCAGCCTCTACAATCTATCTATCTATCTACGTAAACTAAGCGTAGGCTAAGCGAAATTTTTCCATTTGTCCAAAATTAAGAGATATACTCGAAATTTTGCCTCCTTGGCCGATTTTTCGTCTCTACCTCCTTAGTTTTCTCTCTACCTTCTTGGCCGATTTGGCAACTAACGGACTTTTCAAATACCATAAGGACGTTGCATACCAAATTAAATTCCAATGTTACCAAACTAGTAGAAAGATTACAGACAAATATATAGTACTCATATATATATATATATATTCTGAAGATCGTTGTCTGCATCTAATTAGTAGAATCGGTGGAAATTTGAAGAAATTTTTGAAAAATAGGTTTATCGGTACAACCTCAATCCATATTAATTCGGGAGTTAATCCACATGAACCCCCGAAAAAATTAACGGGAAAATAAAAATAGCCTGTAGGTGAACCCGGTGCAGAACGGGGTACGAAGTTGAAAATATGGTTTAAAAATATAAAAGGGTTTATTAAGAGAGCTGCAATTTTTCTATGAACGCATTGTAAGAACATAAAACATTTTTTTTTTCAAAAATAGAAAATTGTGTCATTTGCCCCGTTCTGTCCGGGGCATGGGACAGAACGAGACGGTAAGGACAGGTTATTATAAACACAGAAAACTAGTCGAAATGCAGAAAAATAAGTTTATGCACAAAATTGATCCACTAGGACAGCTCATCATCCTCGCTATCTATTCCCGCAGGTGAAAAATGTATCAAGTCTGATGACTGTTCTGTGCGCTGGAAGACATGGTGAAACATTTCGACAGAATGGAATACCCCATAGGGCCGAATGGGGTACTCCATTCCGCCTCAGAGACACGGTTCGGGGTAGGGGGGTAAATTCATTCGAAAAAGATACGTAAACAAACATTTACAAACTACACCAAACCTAAGACAATTAAACGTACTTAAAGCATGTACTAACTGTAGTTGTAATGTACTCAAGTATCTTATCTTGGTTACAAGATCATTTACATTTCGATAAACTAAAAAAATTTGCTAAAAATCTTTTGGTCAACGTATTTTAAAACATTTAGACAAAACTAAACTCTTTTCATATATAGCGGTGTTTCATATTATTTACTTCCGCTTCCGCCGCGTAATTGTTCTAAACTGTAGGGTAGCCAGTCCATGTATATGGAGGACAGTGAACATAGCCCTATACTGGATTTTATATTTCTTTGCTTATACCTTATCCCCATACCAATTGAGTGTCCATTCACCATTTTATTTGTACTGTCAAGTCCAGCTGAAAATACGGTATGTGTAGAGGTACAACACACAATATATATATGTTTGTTGTTGAATAGTGGGTCGTTGAACACCGATAAAGAATTACAAATAAATTATAATATTATTGATCTGTGATATTTGAGAGAATTTTATTTTATGGTTATTATACTAACATATATAGGTAACCTATACATAAAGGTAACTCGAACCAGTGCTGTTTGTGCATTGACGTATAAAAAATAGGTACAACGTCGAGGTATTAGAATTCCAACCTTAGACTATCCACTTCCCGGATCACCGCTCTAACCAGATAATCTTTAAATATCTGTGATTTGGAGGCCAGATAGTGATATTCGAAGTCATCCACATATTACGTCATACCTTTTTTGGCAATATTTGACAACCACCCCCTGCTTAACCGTGTCACACATTTACAAACAGCCATAGGGGGGGGGGCTGCATTGTGACATAATAGTCGTGGGGTTGTTTTTAAATGTGTGATACAATTAAGCAGGGGGTGGTTGTTAAATATTGCCAAAAAAGGTGTGACGTAATATGTGAATGACTTCGAATATCACCATCTGGGCTCCATACCCTTTTTATCAATTGCCAAAACATTTTTCATAGAAAATTGGTATGTATATACATATATATATATATATATATATATATATATATATATATATATATATATATATGTATATACATACCAATTTTATATATATATATATATATATATATATATATATATATATATATATTTGACCTAAAAACCAATTTTCAAGGTTTTATCAAAAAACAAATATTTTCTATGAAAAAATGTTTTGGCAATTGATAAAAATGGTATGAAAAGGGTATTAAGATTTTAAGCAGTTAGTCAACATTTGGTGTATTAAGTTAGTTGTCTTTGATATTTAATTATACTTTGTATAGATAGCACCACACCCTATACGTAACGATAGTACGTTAATTGTTATTTTCTTTTCAGTTAATTCGTTTTTACGAAGTCGGGTATTTTTCATTTTTTTAAAATTACTTTTAACTTGTTTTAATTTTAGAAAAATATATGCTACTTACGATTTTTTGAATTTGATGAATATTGTAGAATTATTTATTTACCTGCAACATGAAAAATATCGAATTAATTCTCAGAATATTATATATACTACACCTTAAGGCTTGCATTAAGGCTTAATGTATGAAGTGTATGAGTAAATGTCGAACTTGTTTCAAAACATTACTAATTACAGTGTAGCAATACATGTCACAATTCGAGACACCCGTGTGCACACATAGATACTCAGTGTATTCACTGAGTGTACGGTATATAGTGTCGTAGTCTAAACGAACCTTAAGCTGACAGAGGTGCACTATTGGTTGAGTTTCATGATAGATACCACGCTCACAGACGCTTTCTGAATCGAGGTAAAGTAACAAAAGTGTCAGCGCTAAATCGTACTAACTTCCAAAACGAACACTGTTCAAGCGTTTGTTTATTAGAAAGAAATGTACATCACCGAAATTTTTTTGCAAATTGTTAAGTTAGGGTGTTTTAGTTTTATTCTAGGGGCTTTAGAAGTCACTCAAGCAAACATTATATTGATATATTTATTATATTTGTGTATACTTTGGCGTCAACACTACAATATTTGTCAAATTTCAGTTCGGTTACGTAAGACAAATTCGAGAGAACTAGCTTATACTTTATAGACAAATGTCATTGCTTTTTAATTAAATATTGATTTGAAAAAATTAACTCGTCAACCATCAGAATCGTCTTTGGTGTAGCGGTAAGCACGATGGACTAGATATTCCGAAGGCCAAGGTTCGATTCCTGGTTGACGAGTTAATTTTTTCAAATCAATATTTAATTAAACATTCTATTGGTAATTCCAAAACGAACAGCGTATCCAAGCATGAGAGATGAAAGCGTATAAGCGCCCAAAACGAATACACCCCCAAAAGTGACACTGTTGCATTACTGAAGCTTCTGCGTTAAAAAAATGAGGTCCAACTATGAATACCACCTATAATTAAGTTGCTTCATTATACGATAACTATTTATGAGCAACAGTTTAAATGGTATGATGTTTTTGAGTAGTTAGTAGTATATCTACATCGAATAAAATGATTATAATTGTTGGTTTTCACTATCATAGGTTGTAGATAGATAGGTGCTTCCAGTTTGTACTACACTATATACAGACAGAGATGAATGTATAATCCACTTTTATTTTAATATGGTAATTACTCAACAGTTACAGTTTTACAGTTGAACAACGAGTGTTAAGTGTTATTATAATTATTATTATTTATGACCAATAATTAAATACTTTAAAATAAATATTATTGTATAAATTAGGTAATAGTAAAGGCGCTGGCCGAATTTTACTATGCAAAATTCGGTAAGTATATTTTTTTTCTATTACGTCATATTGAGGAGATGCAAATATGATTCCTTTACACACACCATCTCTTCATAGGGTGTAAAAACTTCTTTCGCTAGATTCACAACAAATTTTAAAAATTTTATAAACATGTTCTCTCTAATACTTTTCCAAAATACCGAAAATTTTTCTTTTAATTTACTACACAAATGTATATTAACATTCATATATTATCATACTGAAGCTGGTCATTGGATATTTCGAAATTTTATTTTACCCATCGAAACATTGAACTCCTTAGACTTAGCAAATAAAAATGTAATATAAACAAGTGGAAATAATAACTAACTGAGTTAATTGCTTAAATACCCGGTATATACTGAATTTATGGAAAAAAATTTCAAACAAAAGTTGTTTATTTAAAAAACAAGGACCTATTAGTGTTTTTCAATTTTTGTTCTATCTCTTATGGTTACAAAGATAGACAGTTTTGCCCATTTTTCCCTAACATGGTCTGATTTTGCCGAATTTACGAACTTGATGTTATTATTTAGCAATAAAAAACACACATACAAAATTTTAGCTCGCTATCACCTTCCGTTTTTGAGTTATCCACCAGTCCAAGTAGCCGAGCGGTCTAAGGCATTATGTCTGCGCAGTATGCAGTACTTGGAAACTGGGAGGTTATGGGTTCAAATCCCGACATCGACATTTTGTCAAATAGAAAAATAAAAAAAAAGGGGCGGTTAATTGACTAAACAGTCGGCGTATGGACAAGAACGAAGTAACCGGTTATGTTTGAGAAGGTTTTCTGCAGTTTCCTTCAGGAACTCTAGATGAATATCGGCATAGTTCCTATCATAGTCGGCTGAAGCCGCATATCCTACCGATTCCTAGTCTACTCACAAATACCTTCCACTCCACTCACATCCTCACATCCTAAGGCATCACAATGGACCTTATGGCCGAAGTGTAGCCCGTCCAGGGCAGCCTTTATAATCTACCTCAACATGTGCGGAAATTGACTAATTAGGTCATTTGATGAACACGTATACCAACATTCTGTCAACCGTTATAAACACGGGACTAAACTTAATGTATACTGGTATATATTATATACCGGGTATAAAAATTTAAGTGTGATATTTTGGAAATGATTCAAGTGCTGCAAAACACTCTTTAAGTATTTTCAAATATATTAACAGAAAACACAAAGTCGTTCTGATCAAGTTTCGTTATACATTCTACCCAACCGATAATATATATTTTTTTACCCGACTTCAAAAAAGAGGATGGTTCTCAATTCGTCTGTATTTTTTTTTTTAAGTGTGTCACCTCAGAACTCCGTCATTTATGAACCGATTTGGAATTTTTTTTAGACGATCGAAAAGAAAAAGACAGTCACTTCGCCTGCACTACAAATCAAAAGTTTATTTAATTTCGTATAAATAAATTCATTTTATTTCAATTAAATTTTATTAATTTACTAATTTAATGATAATTATTTACAAATTAAATTGAAATAAAAATAATTTTGGGTCAGAACAATTAAACACCTGTATACATATAAGCCTAAACCTTACGTTACGAATAAGAGGCCATTTTAATCACTTATCACAGAAGGTTATATAGTTTGTTCATAACATGCGATTAACAGATCAACCATTAGAATATTCTCTATACGGCGATGGAACATTGAAACATTTTCAGCGGTACCTACCCAAATTAAGTTTAGGTAGGAATTAATATTAAGTTTTAAAAATATCAAAATCATTGGGATTATTAAGACGGATCATTAGGAATGAATCATAAAGATATCTTAATTTTAGTACATGTCAAAAATTATTAGTTAGTTAAACTATTAGAAGGAAATGAAAAAAAAAAAATTATCGAATACATAAAAACATTTTTAAGGTTTCAAAAAAGAAATGCCCCAGCTTCGTAACTAGAATATTGATTTTGTGGGTAATAATAACGAATCCTTGTTTTTCATTTGATCAACAGGGTATTAATTATATCTTCAAAATAATAAAAATATGAGAAAAACTTTTTTTTTTGCTAAATGTGCTTTTTTGTTCTGTAATGGAAAAGTTTATCATTAAATTAATTAAAGAAGAATCTTTTTGAAATTTACATTACAACTTTTTAATAATCTTTTTAAAATCATTTAATTTAAAATGCAAATAACATTTTCAAAACAAGAAACGTTTGTATTGTACTAGACAGGGTGACTTAAAAGAAACGACGTCTGTATTTACAGTACCTACAATGTTCAAAAATTATGTGTACGATCAAATTATTGCTTTTATTGCAACCATTTTTAACATTTATAATATTTCCAATAATTATTATTTGTTGTTCAACTAATAATTATACATAATAAGGATCAGGGAAAAAAGACTCGTTTCGATTAAAAAAACTATTAACTTTTTTTATTTATGAATATTTTTTGCTTGTTGCAGAAATAAACTCTGGAGGTTCCTATAGGATACAATGCAGCATTCAAGAGCGAACGACTTATTATTTATGGAAAACTGCTGGTCAGTAATTGCCACTCAACCTGCATATCGGCAACTTTATGGAGTTTGCAATGCTCGAATAGCTCTCACTAATCGTGCTACGGTAGCCAGATTTGAGCGGTATGGGAACGTTCAAGATGTGAGATGTGCGGGAAGATCGCGTTCTAGACAATCGGTCGAAAACAACCATCTCGTTAGGCAAACTGTTGCAGATAAACCTGAAATACCTACACGACGACGTTCAATACAGTAGGCTACAACACGAGGCACGATTCGTCAGATTTTGAAAAAAGATCTACACCCTTACAAAATCTAGTTGGTTCAACAGCTCCATTCTGGTCGCCGAGAATGACCATCTCACCGCGAATGACAAAAATTGTTTGGTAAATTTAATGATTACCAACAAAGCATATTTTTATCTGAACGGGTTTGTGCACAAGCAAATCTGTAAATTTTGGGTCACACATAACCCCAAAAATCTCCACCATCATCCATCTCTACAATCTCCACTTCGTGGGACTGTTTGGTGTGGTATAACCCCACGCAACATTTCTGGACCATATTTCTTCGAAAATGTTGCAGTTGCAAGCGTTACGAATTGGGGATCATTATAGAACAATGCTTCAGGACTTCCCCCTACCAGTCGTGCACGCGGACAACAATATCAAAATATATGATTTCAGCAAGATGGTTCTCTGTCCACAACGCTCGTGACACAATGAACTTGTTGCGAGAACAATTTCAACGATCGCATGATCTGCCCGCTCCCGACTTTTTTCTGTGGACTTTTTTCAGACACTGCTTAAATTACACACAAGTGATATAAGTGATGCAAAATGCCATGAAAAGAACCGATGCATGCGTGAATTCTAATGGTGGACACTTAGCCGATATTCAATTTCTACACTTAATGTAATAAAATCTATTAATTAAATTTTGATAGACAATTTATGTTTTTAGTTTTTATGACTTCGTTATAAAGTTATAAAAGACAAAAATAGAAAGGGTACTTTGTGTCCACCCTGTGTATAATTTATTAACTGCTGGTAACTTTGGTACAAAACAAAGTTTAATTTATTTGTTTTCTTGTCGACGTTTCGACCATGTATAGTAGTCTTTATGAAGGCTCTATAAAATAATAAAATTATTAATATATACTTTCTATCATTCAATATTTTAAGTAACTAAATATTTTAATCGTTAGATTATTGCGATAAATATGCCTAGTTATAGTTACATAAAACAATTATTAACATATAGAAATTTATGAACTAGGATTATGTTCTAATAAAACACTAATGAATGCATTGAATAGTTTTCGCAGTTAGTAGCCATTATTATTATTTAATACGTAGTTTGCCATCACTCATTAGATTTCTTTGCTGCACGTTGGTTCCGAAATTTATCTTTGAAAATTATTTTTCCAATCGATCACGAAAATAATAATCGATTTATAAACGTAGCCGAAACTAATATATTTAGTTCTTGTAACCATTAGGGTAGTTAGGGCTTAATTCGTTTTCGATCAGAAAATATCGAAAATACAATTATCGCGAAAAACATTAACAAAATTAACAAACTTTCAACATAGGTCTAAATGGAGATATTCCAAATAGTGATGAATATTTATTTTTTATTCTTGATACAGCGGTCAGACAATTACAAATTTTTACTTACATAATAGACGTAACGTTAGTGGTAACATATGCCAAACGCCATCAAAATCAGTTTATTTTAAATTCGTATTAAAATATATTAATATGCACAATCACATGACGTCGGCCATTATAGGATAAAAATATACAACATTGTTTTTAAAATATGCACTGCATATGACATTCATGCCATTTAATTCACGAGAATATATTTAAACATTCATAAACCAATACAAACAGCTTGTCATTGTAATTGTAAATGTTGGACCAACTGTAATTTCGGTATGATGATATTATAACATTGCCAGAAATACCATGAAAATGATATTAGTAAAACATAAATTAATTTCAATTGTATGACATTTATTAGAGAGACCTAAATCAAATATAAGCCTCAACTTGGGAAAATATGCCACGGTCTTTCAAGCAGAAGTCTACACCATACTGGCTTGCATCCGTGAGAACCTACATAGAGGCTACATAAACCAGAACGTATGTATTCTCTCGGACAGTCAAGCTGCTCTAAAAGCCTTGTCTGAAATTGAGGTCACCTCAGAGGTAGTCAAGGACTGTCTGGAGGAACTGCTTGAGTTGGTAAAACGGAACAATGTTAAATTGATCTGGGTGCCGGGTCACAGTGGTTTTGAAGGAAACAAAAATTCAGATACCATTGTAAAGAACATAGTCGGAATACCCTTCATTGGCTCAAAGCCTATTTTAGGAATTGCAAGGACTGCATGTAAACAGGTGAGCAACGAGTGGTCAAATGCTAAACACCGTGATCACTGGGAAAAAGTACCGCGGCAGGAGCTCGGGAAGGAACTGCTTCAGAGTGCAACAAAGAAGCTATCTCTCGATGCACTGAAGCTGAACAAGATGCAACTGCGGAGGGTTACCCGATACATTACCGGACATTATCCCCTGCGGAAGCATCTGCACACAATGGGACTCCATAACGAGTCCATCATGTGTAGATTGTGTGACGAGGAGAGAGAAACATCCAGCCATATTATCTTTGACTGCGAACCTCTAGATTACAGCATATACAGGAAATTCGGTGCATCTCACCCCGAATATTTGAACCTTCAGGAAGACCTGATAAGCAAGCTCCTGGCTATTGCCAACACATGGGAGAAGCGTATCTCGTCGGACTGAAGTAGAAGGGGGAGCACAATGGACCATAAGGTCGAATTGCTATACTTTTTAGATCCCAGGAGGTATCTATCTATCTATCGATGACATTTATTTATTTTATTTTAATTTCAAATATCTTTGACTCTTGATTAGCAATGAATATCAAAATTTGTTTCTATAAATTTTGTTTTTGTAAAGTTGTTAAATAAACATGCTCTATACAGTAACATGCGACGATTCCAATCGCACCTCAGGCGTCTCTATAAATTCCAACTTCCTTAAGTTAATTCATATCTGCTCTGAAATGTATTGTGTCAAGTATAGAAATGTATAATATTTCTTAAATATTCCTTCGGTAATGTACTGGCTGTTTATCAAAAATTGTGTCGCGTGTTTTTTTTTTCTTTATTAATGTTGCTGTCTGATTTTTTAGCCTGATTCTAGATTTTAACCGCTTTGGCCAACATATAGTAATTTTACAAAAATGTATCTACTATAAAATAACTTCAGTGTATTCCACAATTCATTGAATTATACTGAATTTTTTGTGAAATATTACTCATTTGGTTAATTTTAATAAAGCCTTGATAAAGACTGAACCAACAACAATCGAAACGTCGGAGAATAAAAGATGATTTTACTGTTACTTGGTATATTTAAAAGATTACAAAAAGAGTTCATCAATGTTGTCAAAAGTAAAAAAAATTTCTCAATTTTTCAGTAATAATTATAGAATATAATCGTTAAAAAAATTTATAAATATGTCATTGACGACATTATTATCATGAGGTTTAATAATAATACATCAGGCTACATCGTACGAAACCTATCAATATAAATATTTAAAAAAAAAATTCTATTATAAAGTATTTCACATAAAATGAAAAAATTCTTCGGTGTTATTTTTATTATTTATTCAAATCAAATGAATTATTATCATTTTCCATCAATTTTTCAATTATATTAGAAAAGATAAATTAAGATTGATCATTTTCGGTATTGTATACAATATACTTGTACAAAATAACTGTTTAAAAGTAAGGCATTATTTGAAATGTATTTTATAAAGAAATCCGATAAAGAAATCCGTCTATTAATTTACTGGCTACATAAAAATTTTCCGCAAACAGTCACAAGTGTTTAAAACAATCGAATTGTTTGTTCGAAAAAATGTCTCGAATAAAAACTTGTTTATTATAAAAATCCTAAAAAACTTTTTGCCTAAGAATCTTTTCGAAAACATTTTGAATTCGGCATAGATCGAATGCATACTAAAAAAAAAAATTCGTAATGCAGGATCTGCTTCAACTTAGCGAATTTCCTTAGAATACATTAATCACTCTCTAGCGGTCGAATTTTATTAATAAATGACATACGTCGAGTGGAATGGGGGGAGGGGGAGGTATAAAGAAAGAAAAAAACACAAAATATACAATATCTCTCTTCATATTAGAACAATCGAAAAATGCGTAAGGAATAAAGTTTTAGAAAATCAAATTTGCTACAATTCATCACCTTATCATTTTTCCTCAAAGTCTAATGTGTACAGAGATATTAAGGAATTTAATTTTCAATCTTAAACCGTCAATATTTCTGTAAATATTAGTGTAACAGAAAAATGATAAGAAACAAAATTACAGTAAAACTTAGTACCTACAACTTTACTTCTTATAAATTTTTCGATTTTTCAAATATTAAGGGAGATATGTCAAATTTTGTGTTTCCCGTTCCCTTTAAACCCCCCTTTCCCCTTGTCCGATTTTACCCATTAACAAACTTGACCTTTTGAATACCAAAAGCGTCTCAATACCAAATCTCATTCCGATAAAATGAAAACTGTGACCGCTAGAGTGATTACAGACACATATATATATATATATATATATATATATATATATATATATATATATATATATATGTCCATAGATATATATATATATATATATATATATATATATATATATATATATATATATATATATATATATATATGTCCATAGATATAGATATATATAAATTTTACAGATGGTGATTTCTGACATCTACTAGGTAGGATCGATGGACATTTGAAGAAATATTTGCGACATTTTGACTTCGGTACGGGACCAATAGCTCTATTTTCTTTCAGGAAATTCGCTAAAAACGTATGTGTACATACCAATTTATCATTACTACAAACGAGATCGGTGTAAGTAGGCGCAGTTGGGTTGGCCTTACAGCAACTTCTATAAACTCCAGTATCCACTTGACCTCGTAGCGAACGATATGGCAATTGGTAAAGCCAAGAGTAACTATATAGACTAGTCGTTTGATCAGATCAAATTGGATTATAATTTTTACATATGTTTGTATGCTTTGTATTAATTTCGTTGAAAACGTAAGGTGAATTTTTCTCAAAAAAAACACAGTTTGAAACAAATTCCTTATAGTTCACATGCAAAGTACAGTCTTCTATTTAAATCAATCAATAATTTTTGAAAAAAAAGAGCAAACACGCTTTTAATTTTCTCGAAAATCAATGATCCGATTAGGAATTTTTTGACTGGGTATATTTTTTTTTTGTTAAATAAAATCCATATTGAAAATTAGAGTCACACTTAAAAACTCATTTAGTACTAATAGGTAAAGTTAAATAAATAAAGCTTCTTAAAATATTATCGAAATTGTATTATTAAATGTATTTGTGTATGAAAAATTTCAGAAATCTATCATCTTGACTTCTTAAGAATTGCCAACAGATACTTCATGGATCTAAACATCTTGAATAATTCAAAATAGTAAAAAATAGTAATACAATGTGCGAAAGAATATTTATGTGGCTACCGGACTATTTAGCCATAATAAAGAGTGACGGTTTTTAGCTCTGCGCTAGAATATTGTACGTCCAAACAATATAAATTTTGAACAATACCATCTTACACACACATAAAGTGTTTATACAGATACTGTAATATTCCATATATATATATACGGGCAGATCCATTACGTTTCGATAAAACCGTGCGCACTCATGTCATCGATTTGGCAACCGATTTTTTTATCGATAGTGCTAGAAAAAAAAGACGATTTCTTATCAAACATAGCTAAGAAACCAGCTATCTAATAAAAAAGGCCGCATTAAAATTTGTCCACGCGTTTGAGAGCTACGATACCACAGACAGACCCACAAACACACACACACATAAGCTTCAAACTTATAACACCCTTCTTTTTGCGTCGGGGTTTAAAAATCAGATATGATATATGATCAGATATGATTCAGATATATCCAATTCAAACATTATGTTTACTGAATATTTTACAATTTTACAATTTTTACAAAATCTATTTATTCAGGAGCCCGAAAATTGATAAAATGATCTTAAAATTTATTATACAGTGGAGAATAATTTTTTTTACTACTCCACTGTTTAAAATTTATTATTGATATTTTTTCATATTTTTATTATTCAAAAAGAATAATTTATATAATTATTGGTTTATGCGTGTTGAGAATTTACATAATTTCAACAAACATTTACTTAGATTGGACTTGCGTATATCCAAGCTTACTTCGATATTTCTGCACATATTTCAAATCAGTTACAAAAAGGAGTTACAAAAAGAAAGCAGTTACTAAAAGTACTTCTCTCAGTACAGTTACTAAAAGTAATTGTCTCACATGAATTGGTCAGATGGTGTTTTGAATTTTTGTTTCTTCAATTTACAAGTTGAATATTTGTTATGGATTGTGCTGAAGTATCGAATGGGCGAATTAATGGTTTCTATCTGATTGTATCTAAGTATATTTTTTTTGTATAATTTATTTAATTCACTATTCCGAAACTTGTGGTCTCTCAAACTTGTAACAATTCAATACACATTCTATACACACTTTTGCTGTACAATTTATATTTTATGTGAATATGCAATGACTTTTTCAATTTATAACTATATTGTTTGTATACGCTTGGCGTTTTCGGCCGTGTATTTTTTTTTTACAGAAGCGTAATGTCTCTTTTATATACAACTATGTATCTGAATTAAATTTGTAATCCATATTTATATTTTTGCAAATCAGACATATTTGAACATATTTTTTTTTACTGTAGTGTCGTTTTTTTTTTTATATATATATACGACATTTCTTTTACTACAGCTCAATCTAGCACATATTCATGTAATCTTTGTTTTTTTATAACTTGTACAACCAAAGTTAGTATTTTAAGGATAGTTGTACTATCAACATATTAAATTAAAAATTATTTATTTCAAATATATTTTATTTTAACATATATTTTGTTTTGTTCTTTTTTTTGTACTTTTTTATTTTTTTCAGATTCGAATCACTTGTCGATAACTTAGACACTTACTGGATAGTAAAGATCTTACTACCTCAATATTATCTTTTTAATGGGCCCAGCTTTTATTGAAAGACTTTCGGTTCAACGTGTTATTTTTTTTTATATTTACGTGTATCGCGTTAGCACCGATCGTTTTCTAATTTTCATAATTCCACATACAATACTCTGCTTTGGATTTTTTTTTCTAAAGTACCGTATATTTAGTTTTCATTATTTTTTTTTACATCATAATACCTCTTTTAATTAAAATTACTAAATTAACTTAATTTCATATTTATGAAAATAAATGATAATTCTATTATTTTCAATAAAGTGTTTAGTTTTTTTTTTTTTAAACTAAACACTTTTAATTTATTTTTTTTTTTAAATACACAACAGCAGTTTCACTGCACTAAAAAACAAGTATAGTAACAACTAACTGAGTTAATTGTTTGAATACCAAGTATATACTGAGTTGTATATCAATAATTGAATTGTTAACAGTTCTGCGTATTCGAATTGTTAACAATTCGCTTTCGGAGGAATATTTGATGACAAATTATGAGAAAACTATTGAGTTTATGAAAAAAAATTTCAAACAAAAGTTGCTAATTTGAACATGAAGAAGATTTTTTGTTTAAAAAATTTTTTGTTTAAAAAATCGTGTGCACGGACAGACAGACAGACAAACGGACATGCAGAAACGGCCGAATTAGGCCATTTTATGAACACCTATACCTAGAATTTATGTCAAGGATTAATATTTTCAAGCGTTACAAAGTCGGGACTAAACTTAATATACGTTGTATATTTACATATACTGGGTATAATAAAGTAAAATTTATCACTTGCTACTAACAATTTCAGCAAAATTTTAATTGTGAATCCACTAGGATATAATAATATTAAAAAAAAAAACAATGAATTTATAAAGACAACCGTTATAACGATGTTAAACATAATTAAAATACAAAAATTCGATAGCACAAAAACTATTATGTCATACTCTAGGGAACAATAAAACAATTTTTGTGCTGGTTGAATATAAAATAGGAATAAAAAGGTATACATATATATCTAGGTATTGAAATGAGAATAATACTACCTTGTATAAAAATGACTACAGAATTGTAAATTCATTTGAAAAAAAAAATTGTTGCTCAGGAGCTGCATCAACTTAGAATACATAAATTACTCTCTAGCAGTCACAATTGTATTTTGATCCTAATGAAATATCGTCTCTGATATGATTTTAGTATTTGCAAGATCAATTTTATTAATAAATGGCATACTTCAAGGGGAAAGGGGACCATAGAGAAAGAAGAAAACATAAAATATTACATCTATCTTAATATTAGAGCAATTGAAAAATGTATAAGGAATAAAGTTGTAGAAAATCCCGTTGGCTAGAATTCATTACCTAATTATTTTTCTCGTACTCTAATGTGTACAGAGATATTTAGGATTTTAACTTAAATTGTAAATATTTCTGACAGAAATTAAATAATAATGTATTCGATTCAACTACGATCAGTAATTACATAAATGGTTAGAAACTAAATCTATTGTTTTTAAATCTTACTCTTTCTATTATAGCAGAGTAAAATACAAATGTTAAACATAATAAAAATAATATTTAATATATTGATTTAAAGTTGACAGAATATTATTACATTTCAACCAATTTTTGATATATTCATTTTGGTATCATTTATAGATTGGTATTGTAATTATTAAATGATTGTGCATGTTTTTCAGTTTTAATATAAAAAAACATCTTATTTATATTCCCGAATAAAGAAAATTAGTGTTAGTATTTTCCAACGTTTAAAAAAAGAGGTATTGGTTTGGATCATCTAAGTTTGATCCTGATTTTCTTTGGCTTGTTTCCCCATATTATCATGAAATATTCCATTCCTAGATCTTTTCCACCATTTCTCTCCATTTGGTCCTGTTCTTTGCATCTCTTGTACAAAGACTACACCTATCTTCCTTATTTCGTCTGCCCACCTTTTCTTTTGCCTTCCCCGGTTTCTTTTCCTGTCTAAGGGTGTCCACTCTGTAAGTTTTCTACTCCACTTACTTTCATCTGTTCTTATAACATGGCCAGCCCATTTGAACTTTTACTTCTTTATTACCTTCTCAACCCGTTTTGTTGTCTACTGCATTATCAAGTTTTTAAATTTTCCCGGCGCTTCCGCTAATGTTATTTTGCTTCCCAGAACCTCCTCCAAATTATGTAATTTGTTAATTATTAGACAACTGCGTCATATTAAGGTTAGAAATTTTTATATTCTATTCTTAGGTGGATCTATATTGAAACATTGCGATTTTTATAAAATGGGCTACATTTAATCTGAAATATCTAAAGGAGAACCCGCTAATAAAATGTTTAATTTTCATAAAACAATAAGTGCGGTAATAGGTGACTACAATTGGATCATTAACTAGTTTTAGTGAGATGAGACGTTATTGAACACTGCGGCGGTTACACTGTACCGGTCACACTATACCGATTAGCCTATAAAAATTATCAAAATATCTGAGTCAAATTTTAAATATTGGTAAATCTATAATATGATATATTTGATAAATATATCCTTATTTGTATTATATATTCAAATATCAAAAAGGTTTATTGTTTGTACATCCAATATATACAGACTACACCCAACGTTACTTCTTACAACTTATCCATCCATAAACATATTACGTAATGGGAGAGTACATAGATATGGCTGACTGTAAATATATATTTTTATTGCGTTATACCTACTACCATGTCAAAAATATAAAATTTTGAATAATATAAGTAGGAAATGAAGATAGATTGATTGCTTCATATAAATAAAAATTCAATAAATAGTTTTATTTTCATGTATTTGATTTTCTGTATATTATTATTATGTATATTATATCTAGAAAAAGTAGTGATATATACAGGATGTCTCATATTTTCATTGAAAACTGAATAGGCGATAGATCTCAAAAATAAGAAAAGTTCATATGACCTTGGATGTTTTCAGATAGATACTTGGCTCATTTTGATTATACTTGGCACGTTCGTAGTAACTGTGTCCTAAGTAGCCTTAATGTCTTAAATGACGCTTAAATATACGCAAATAATAATATGTAAGAATAATAATGTTGATATTTGGCAATAATGTATTACTGTCAATGATTTGTACATCAGAATCGTCTTTGGTGTAACGGTAAGCACGCTAGGCTAGGATCCAGAGGTCCGAGGTTCGATTCCTGGTTAACGAGTTAATTCATTCGTATCAATATTTAATTAAAAAAATTCAATGATATGTTTGTCTATAGAGTATACGCAAGTCCTTTCATACTATGTCTTAAGGTAGTTCCAGCACTGTCTTATATAATCAGGACAACGGTTTGCTTTTATTATAGAACAAACAAATATGCACATATACACAACACATAGATATATTCACTATTCATATATACAAATTAATGTACTATTGAAATAAAAAATAATTAAAATGGTAAACGCGATTTAAAAAAAAAAGATTAATTAACATTTATCTTTACTATCCGGTTTTTTTTTTTAAATTCTGCCGAGTATTTTTTTTAATACAACAGATAATAGTTGGGTGGCCATGAAGTTTTACATACTTCTAATGAGAGAAAGTGAGAGAGAATGATAACATTGATATTAATTATCTCGCGTTCTAAAAGGTCAAAAATTCTGAAACTTTGGAGTTTATTAGAAAACGTTATATTTAGACTGTGAAAAAAAATAAGCCAAATCTATCGAAAAGTGGTTTCATGCTGGAACATCCTTAATGAAAGTAACCTTAATGAAATTTGACATAAGTATTGTATAGTGACGATTATATAGATACAAACAATAATATGTAACATATGCATTATGTTAGACAAAATGTCGGGTAGATAGATATCCCACGAAAATGTAAAAAAGACCATGTTCCCGCAAGTTCGTCACAAAAAGTATTAATACTCCACGAAAAAGAAAAAAGGAACCAAGTTTTGACATATGGTTTAAAGAATAGCAGCCAGAGATCGGTATTCCCCTTACAGTATCACAATAAACGTTTGTTGTTAGTATGCCTCATGGACAGCTGTAGAGGTAGATTGTAAAGGCTGCCCTGGGCGGGCTACATTTCGACCATAAGGTCCATTGTGATGCCTTAGGATGTGAGTGGAGTGGAAGAAATTTGTGAGTAGACTAGGAATTGGTAGGATATGCGCCTACAGCCGACTATGATAGGAACTAGGATATTCATCTGGAGTTCGTGAAGGAAACTGCAGAAAACCTTCTCAAGCATAACCGGCTACTTCGTTTTTGTCTATACGCCGACAGTTTAGTCAATCAACCGCCCCTTTTTTTTTTATAATTGACAAACTGCCGATGTCGGGATTCGAATCCATAACCTCCCAGTTTCCAAGTACTGCATACTGCGCAGACATGACGCCTTAGACCGCTCGGCTACTTGACTGGTTGGACAGCTGTAACTATCTTATCTTACGTCACTGAGAACCAAACCATTGCTAGGTTTTTCTTAGTAGCTATTTAATATTTTACTTGGAAAATATAGCATATTATAATACACTCTTGTTTTCTTGCGTATGGAAGTGTTTAAAAATTTTTAAATTTCATTATAAATCTATAATTTACTGCATCATCTTTTTTACTTGATGAAGATAAAATTTAAATTTAAAAACTTCAAAAAGTTACATTAAAGCCAGCGCCAACGTCAATCATTGTAGAAGAAAAATTAATTGAATTATTTATAAATGATTGAAAAAACTTTCAGTGAATATAATCTATTTTTTTATGCCGCATATTTTCAGTTTTAAAAAAACTTCATATTTGAAAATATGAAAAATAACACAACAGCTGATTTGATTCTTTAGACGCATTTCATATTCTTCGTAAATGTTTATTTCCTATCTCAAAGTAAGCTAAATACTTCTGGACTTAAAATAAACAAGTGAAAATAACAACTAACTGAGTTAACTGCTTAAATACTCGATAAATACTGAATTTATGAACAAAAAGTATCTTTGAATAGTTCTTTAAAGGAACATTTTTAAATTTTTGTTCTATCTCTTACGATTTCAAAGATAAGCAGTTTTGCCCATTTTGGCCAAACATGGTCTGATTTTGCCTATTCACGAACTTGGCCCCACTTTTTAGCTCTAGAAGATACATAGAATATTTCAGATCGTTATCTCTTTTCGTTTTTGAGTTATCGGGTTGACGGAGTAATTAGGTCATTTAATGATCACCTATACCAAATTTTTTTTGCTATCTATATTTTCAACTGTTACAAAAACGGAACTAAACGTAATATACCCTGATATATATATATATATATATATATATATATATATATATATATATATATATATATATATATATATATATATATATATTATATATATATATATATATATATATATATATATATATATATATATATATATATATATTATATACCGGGTATAAAAATCTATACCAAATTCTTTGTGTATAAATAATGTGAGTAGATAGATAGTATACAGATGATTTATTCAAGTATAAAAGTAATGATAATATTATTTAAGATTATAATAATGAAAGTGAAATTTCTCAACGTCAGCTCAACCAACATTTTACAACAAATAACAAAACATGATTATTATGATCAAGGAGGAAGGACACTATATATATATATATATATATATATATATATATATATATATATATATATACTTATACGAGTAGTTATAGTGATCGTTTAAGTAAATATTGGGATCCGAAGTAGTAACGTAGGTTACTACTCAATACCTTCTACCCATAATACGGGCTGACTGACTACCTATAGTGAGGTAGCAACTCAAATATATCTCATACTTCTTATATAGTATGAGAGACGTGGATATAACATATCTATAGTACCTATACATACATATACCATTTGGTTTAAGGAAATGGTTGTAACTTGGAGTTGGAATCTCATGGGAGGTGTACATTGTACAATGGGAAATCCACTTCGATTCCTACAAAACCTTGTGCCAACAACAACAACAACAGAACAGAGCACAACTTTCCTTCAATTCGAGGTATTTATATCTACCTAGTACGCTTCTTCGCATGTATTTTATTGTTTGTAGATCAAATAAAATTTTCCAAACCAATTCATTTGTAATTTCTTGAAACCAGTGTAGTATTTTTTTATATTTTGTATACACAAATACAGGTTTAACAGGAGAGTGAGTGTTCTTAGATTAGTACCTCTGAAGTATATATACATGTATATATATATATATATATATATATATATATATATATATATATATATATATATATATATATATATATATATATAGAATATTTTCTATATATATATAGAAAAAAGAAAATAACCTTTTCCCAATCTAAACCTAGTGCTCTTAAAAGGGAACAAATAATGATGTACTGTGCAGACAAACCTGCACAGATATACCCGAAAGGTATATCTGTGCAGGCCTTGAGCACCCACACGTTACGGTTTTTACCACTGATTTTGTTGAAGCATCGGCTTCTACCAACTTTAATTTTATGACACGTCTTTCATAGGCTGCATCTCTCTTGTCACGGTCGTGGTAATCTTTACTCTTAACCCGCCACAGGCAAGGTTCCTGTATATATCCATAAATCCTTCAATCGCTTGGTTTCGTTTTCGGATTGACATGATGATCACAAAAGTCTATTGTTGTACACGTAATAATGTCGAACAAGTCTACTATGTACACACAAAAATATTGTAAGAACAAAAAGGTCTAACTCTATTGTCAACAAGAAACTAGATACAACTAATAAAACCGTTAAAACCGTTTTAATAATAAAACCGCTTAAAAACATAAAAACTGTGCAGGCATACCGGAGTGACTCATACACACGCTCAGGTCTACATGCCTGCGCAGGTAGTCAGTACTGAATTTAGATTCTTCTCCGGTCGCCTGTATAGGTCGCTATGTCTGTGCAGGCAGCTGGTATAGACGCTCCGGTTTGCCTGTACTGGAGACCTGTATAGGTATACCTCTCCGGTATACCGTAACGTGTGTACCCGGCCTCAGAAACTAGTATATCATATTGGGCTACCGATGAATATTTCAGGAACTTCGGTATCTAATTCCCTCATAGCTGTGCAGGCCACAATGAAATCTGCAACTCGTTTGTTAGAACCTGGTAACTAGATAAATTAACAAAACTCAGCGAAATCTAGTTGCTGTAAATATCTCTCGCTATGTAAACTCCAATCACAATCCCTTCGAATCCTTTTTCAATACACACCTGAAGGTCAATGGGGCTGAACTTTGGCCCACGGTACTAATAAATAAGATTCCTCAATTTTTTTTTGTTAAGGCAAAGCCAGTTACGTGAAATTTACTGGCTTGATAAATGCACTGTCTTTTATTTACATGAGATAAACTATCAAACCTAATTCGAAATATCACAAAATAATTAAAGGCTACACCGAGCTCTGAGGATTGTAGAATGTAACTCATTCCATATTTGGTTTGAAATAAATGTTATTCTTTTGCTTATTAAACACGCTCAAAAACTTTCATTTCGTTATCAGCTCGGGATCGTTTCATATTCATCTCAAACACACACATAATTTGTTGTTTAAAAAACAGCAATGTTCATTAAGGATGTTCCAGTATGAAACCACTTTTTGACAGATTTGCAAATTTTTTTCACAGGCTAAAAATAACGTTTTCTAATTAATCCCGAATTTTCAGAATTTTTGACCGTTTAGAACGCGAACGCGAGATAATTAATAGCAAAGTTATCATTCTCTCTCACTCTCTCTCTCATTAGAAGCATGTAAAACTTCATGCCCGTCCAACTATTATCTGTTGTTTTTAAAAAAAATACTCGACAGAATTAAAAAAAAAAAACTGAATAGTAAAGCTAAATATTGATTAATATATAAATTTTAAAACAATCGCATTTTACCGTTTTGTTTTCGAAATATGAAAGTGTAAAATTATTATTTTTTTCTTCAAAATTACATTATTTTGTATATATGAAGATTGAATTTGTCTATGTGTTGTGTATGTGTGTTTATGTATTTGTTCTATAATAAAATCAAACCGGTTATTTGTCCTGATTATAAAAAACAGTGCTGGAACGTCCTTAAACAATATACATATTAATCAAGAAAGAGCTCAGTATGTATAAGAAATTGAAACAATTAAATCATTTAATTGTTGCATTTATTGTTTATTGAAAAATTATCAAAGACCACCAATTGAATTTTCAATCTCCTTACCTCCATCCCACAAGTCCATTTTTTTCCTTGTGTAACAATTCGTTTTTTTTTTTCCTTTTCCTTTTGCTTTTCTTTTATTTTCAATGTTCGTATATATCATTTGTAGACTACTGACGACGAGTATAGTGCCTACCCGCGGGAAATCAACACAGCCAGGTGTTTTCCATCTATCACTATTTTTTCTATTTGATTTATATTGTTCTCTATCTCTTTTAAATTTCATTTTATTTATTTATTTTATTTTTTTTTTTTTGTTGAGTTAGATAATTTTCTCAGGAATTCATTATTAGTATTTGTATTCTTTTTATATAAGACTAATTGATGAAGGTAGACTTGTATTTTTTTTATACAAAATACTTTCGCAGATTACAAACAATTAATTACCATTGTCACTTTAATTTTCCGAATGTTGTATTTTGCTTTTTAATTGATATTTAATTGGATTTTTGTTTAAATAGAATATTATACGTCAAGGGCGTAAAATACTTCTTTCGATACAAGCTTATAGCTTCCAAGTGGGAAGAGTGATAATCTTCTATCACCAATATGTCCTCTTGCTTGTGAAATTATTCCATTTCATACTTGGAAGTGCCAGTATCGGTACAAAAAAACACTTTTGAAATGTATTTAGTAATTTTCATATTATCATATGAACTTCAAAATTGTGCTCTTGGAAATGGTCGTTATGAATGCAGGGGTCTTAAGGCGAAAGATAACATCTAAACATTATACACAATATTTATAAAAAACATAACCAGCCAAGTAGCCGAGCGGTCTAAGGCGTCATGTCTGCGCAGTATGCAGTAGTTGGAAACTGGGAGGTTATGGGTTCGAATTCCGACATCGGCAGTTTGTAAATTATAAAAAAAAAAAGGAGGCGGTTGATTGATTAAACTGTCGAAGTATGGACAAGAACGAAGTGACCGGCTATGCTTGAGAAGGTTTTCTGCAGTTTCCTTCACGAACTCCAGATGAATATCGGCATAGTTCCTATCATAGTCGGCTACAGCCCCATATCCTACCAATTCCTAGTCTACTCACAAATTCCTTCCATTCCACTCACATCCTCACATCCTAAGGCATCACAATGGACCTTATGGTCGAAGAGTAGCCCGTCCAGGGCAGCCTTTACAATCTACTTCTATAAAAAACATTTGTATAATAAATTGGTCAAGCCGGTTTATTTTCTAGGGATTTATAGGTACGGATGGGTACAGACTGTTTCCCATATAATTTTTTTTATTTACTATTTCCCAGAATTTTGTTGACGAACGTAGGGAAACGAGTTTTATTCTGCTACAGTTCTATAAGTTATACATGAAAAGTTTGAACTTGATCATAACAACCTGGTTCGTTAATTAGACACTTAAAAATTTAAGAAATGAAATATTTAGGTCTGAGCCATTTTATTTAATCTACTTTAGCGTGACTAAGTTCAAACTTGTCGTACGACTAATAATAAATGAAGCATATAACTTTCTAGATCTATATTTACAACCTTTTCAAATTTATAAACAAAGGTCTTTCAAAACTTTAAAAGCAGGCCTGCGAATTTTTACTATCTTTTATATACAATTATAGGAAGACGCATACACCTACCACAAAGATGGATGGCAATTGATTTTTAGCCTATATAAGTTATAAATAAACAAATAAATACATGTAACATCGTTTTAAGAAATTCACTTCTTGACGGGGCCAAATATAATGTTACGCAGTTTTAAGGCCTTGATTGATTGATTAATTAATATCGAGGTAAAAACTATTGCACTTCGACCTTATGGTCCATTGTGCTCCCCCTTCTACCTCATTCCGACGAGACTCGCTTCTCCCATATGTTGGCAATGGTCTGGAACTTGCTTATCAGGTTCTTCCAAAGGTTCATGTATTCGGGGTGAGAAAAAAGGTTTAAGGCCACAATTTTTGCGGTCGAAGCTGCTGAAAGGGGTAATGCTAGAGTTCTAGAAACATCTATAAATTGATTTCCATCGCTGCCACCATATTTCATCAAAAGAAGAACCAAGTACACATTTACCTCTAATCACTTTTTCAAGTTAGTATACTTGAAACAGTCTAAGCAAACAAGTTCGTCAATTGAACAGATCTTCTATCACATATATAGTGTTTTAATACTTATGACACAATGTACTAAATTTTGAACTATTCATGACTTATATTAGTAGTTTCTTTTACACTTTATTTAATTATAAATTGTTTTTAATTTAAGTGTCAACTTTATAAGACATTTGGTTTTGCAATGTATAAAAAGTTTTTCTTCTTGTTTAAAAAAAAGGTGAATCCTTTACGTAAACCGTGAATGTGAAAAAAACTCTGATTATGAATATCTGGCTTCACTGTCGACCAGAAAATTCGATTTTAAATCTACATTAAATACTGTGGGCTACATTTTATATTTCTATTCCATAAAATTCTATAAAAAATGAGTTTTGAGCTATCATGAACTACCTGAATGATCGCATGAGCAAGATATGCTGAATATTTTTCACTAATGAGATTTCACTTTTCAAAAAAAAACAAAAACATATTTATTTAAACTTTCCCCCATATGTGTAAATTTAATTAATATCGTATATAGAATGGAAAAAATATAAAAAACATTATTAAAAAAAAAAAAATTATATTATTAAATATCATATGATATGTTATTGTTGATTATTATTATAAATTTATTTTTATGCATAAATATAATTAAAAATAATAAATATAACCTAGAAATATATTAACGCCATGCCACATCATAACATAAATTATAAATATGATTATTATATTTATAAAATATAAATAGAACATGAACATGTATGTATAATATCTATGTATGTATGTTTTATATTTATAATATATATATAAACATGTTCGATATAACTTTTCAAACAAAGAAAATATAGATCGGCATGTTTACTCTCATATCGCGTCTCCGAAATAGAATGGAAACAGACGACTACCATCTATGGTGGATGGATTTAAACAATATTTCTATGGAACAACTTATCATTGTTATACACAATGTACACAATAATTTCTTTTACAAGATTGAATACAAGAAAAAAATTCGTTACGCAGGAGCTGCGTCAACTTAGCGAATTTTCTTAAAATAAATACATCATTTCTAGAAATAGGCCTTAATTCACTATTATCGTATTAATGTTCATGGCGACGCGTGACCGCAAGAGTGCTACAGATACACATATATAAAAAAAGATATGTTTTCGTATCTGATACAGCTTTTATTATTTCAAAGAACAAGTTCGTTAATGAATAGAATCGATTAAGGGTAAGGATCGTTTAGAGAAAGAAGAAATATGGACTATCACTCTTGACATTAGAAAACAATATTTATAAGTAGTCTAAAAATATATATAAGTAACCGTGGTGATTTCTGTAAATATTAGAGGTACAGAAAATATGATCTGAAATGAATTGTAGTAAAATTGATTTACAACAACTTTACTTCTTACAAATTTTATAAATATTAAGAGAAATTCAAATTTTTATGCCCCCCTCCCTCGAAACGTCTCCTTCCCTTTGTCCTATTTTGCCCATTAACGAACTTAGCCTTTCAAATTTGAAAGCACGTCAGATACCAAATTTCATTTGGATGGACCCAAAATTGAGGCCTCACAGCGCTACGATTATATTATTCGAACATGAAATTTGCAAATATTTCTATAAATATTACAGTAATAGAAAATATGGACAAATAATTCTAATAAATAGGGATAAAAATTGACTTTAAACAACTTTACTTCCATTAAATTTTCATATTTAATTTACAAATACTTTTAGAAATTCTAGATTTTATGTTACCCCATACCTCTGGACGACTTTTCCGTCTTTTTCGCCTGATTTTGGTGCTTGAACGAACTTAACATTTTCAAAACCGCACTTATTCCATATGTAGGAGAGGCGCGTCAAATTCTCTTAGAATAAATATATCATTTCTTTTTTGGAAATAGATCATAATCAGCTTTTATTTCGCTAAAAGTACCTGAGAGTTTTTCTAGTAACTATTATAGAAAAAAGTTATACGCGATATTAGATTTGGTGTTGTTTTCCCCGCTATTAGCCAATTGATTGAAGTCACTTTACATATTATATTATTTTCTTGAAATTAAAAGTACTATGAATATAAACATTTTCATAATTATCCTCTCTGTAAATAGGAAAACATTTCCCTAATTATCTATAGTAATTCGTCCTGAATAAATGCAAAATATTATAAACTCAATTAAAATTCCATTCTAAAATAAGTTGATGGAACAGTACTTGTAAATATTAACGATTTCCCTTGACTAACTTTATTTAAAAACATTTTTCAGTAAACATTCGATATTCATACACAGAGTAACACTCAACAACAACGACTGAAACATTTTAGTGAAACAGTCACTGTGCGAGCTATGTGTATGATAAAGATAAAACACTACATACAATATAATACTGTTCGTATATATGTATGACAAGTTATGACGTCATGGGCGGGTCTGTATGACGTCATTTACAATAGAGTATGAGTTGATATCGATCTGTATGCCCTAATGCCCCTTATTCACAAACTAGCACCAACATTTATAGGTATATACAATACAGCAGCAATAGCCAGAGCTACCATATGTATGAATAGTCAGAGCATATATTTTAAGAGCTATTGTAAGCTCTGTCAGCAGTGCGACATAGATAAATATAATAACAAATACATGCGAAAGAATGAAAAAGAAATATGAAATACTAATGTTAATAATATATAGTATGTGTTTCTCTCCCTCAGTCACATAATGTTTAATAAAAACATGTTTTTATATTAAATTTTGTATTGTGTATGGTTAAATATTAAATACATAAATTTTTGTTTCCCAATTAACATTTTTTGGTTGGTTGTGGATAAAAATATGGTAGGTAAGGTTTGTGTATTTTAGAAATTTGTTAAGGAAGTCATTTTAAAATTTATACAAAAAGATCAAATTTTTGGGGTTGATTTTGCAACTCCTACCAGTGTATGGTTAGCGAAATATATTATTATAATTATCTATAATAATATTTTTGGATTTTGCGAATAAGCAATCGTAAACTATGGCTCAAGGTAATTGTTATACCGTGGGTTAGGCCAACGTTCAATACTTGAGTTGTTTGCCTCGGTAATTGAAAACGAAGCTTTGATTCTTTTGAGTTCATTTGTATTAGCAGCTTTTGATATCAAGCTCATATCGTACTTCAGTCAATGATGTGAACAAATCCTTTTGTAGGATTAAATTTTCAACTATATTTGTTATATGTGGATTGATTCATAAATAGCATTCATTATTAATACAACTTGGCTATGCAAAAGAACAAAGGGGAAAACTTGTCCGAAAAAATGGTTTTGCCCCCAGTTTCCGTAAGATTAATATTAAATAGTATAGTTCTTGATCGTAGGAATATAGAGACGAATAAAGATCCTTTTTGGATAGGGGATGAAGTCGTTCGGGTACATAAATTCTGAGGAAAGAAAGTCGCACAGGCAGTGATTGGCTGTTGACATAAATTAGTACTTAAAATGCATACTTATAAGTTAGAAAGAAATACAACTTTGTATCTTCTCAATAAGGCAGAATCTACCGAAGTAGTTCCTATACTACTCGACTCTCTTGCAGTGAACTTCTCAGTTTGTCACTGTTAGATAGAACCTCGGGTGTGTCATCTTTAATAATTGTGGTAATCAGTTTGTTATACTTAATTTCTTTGGAAACCGAAGCTTCTAGAAAAGTGTTAATATGAGTTTGTTAAGTATTTTTTTTAGAAAATGGCAGCCAGTGTTTGCCACCACATTCGGAGGTCTTTATGGTGTGGGTTAAAGCGACCGTTTGGATCTCCGAACTGTGTATGTTTAGTTTTATACTTTCTTATTAGCTTCTAGTAGATTGATCCCATTTTGAACGCGTACCCTTAGCACTATATAAAACCTAGAAAGTTTAGGTAGAAGGCATAGAAAACTTTTCTGAACCGATTGATGAAAATGAAATGCACAATCCACATGGATTGATCGCATAGTCTCCGTACTACAACCATTTTAAAAAGCAATAAGCCTTCTTGATGTTTGTATTTAGGTTGACATGGAACTATTGCATGATTTTGGTGTATTGTATAATATTTTTAATCAAACCAAAACATAGCTAATGGAGGTGTTACCCTAGAATTCAATAACATGAAATACTGATGTTATTTTATAAAAATATTATTATTTCATAAACATATTTTTTTTAAATAAATTTTCGTTTTGCGGGGATTGACGATGAATATGATGAATATATATATTTATATATATATTTATATTATTTGTTTTATATATATCTATATATATAAAACAAAGTCGGGTTAGTTACACCATTTATAACTCAAGAACTGGTGGACCGATTTTTATGATCTTTGATTTGTTGGATTTGTCTTCGCGCCGAATAGCAGAATAAGTATTAAAACATCGAAAAAATTCACGAAAAAAAAAATTATGAATTAATTTTCTAATACATTTTATATGTAACGGCTTTTTTGATGATATTGATTCTGAGGCGGTCGTGGACTGAAATTTCAGCTCGTTATCACAAAACGAATTTTATATACCTCCCATCAATATTTCCAATCGTTCTATATTTGAGTTTCCATAATTACTCATATAAAAATACAAAGTATAAAAACAAAACATATCAAAACGATTTTTTTTCCAACCAGCATATATAATTAGTTAAAAGTGGATAAATGCGTGATAAAATATCAGAAAGTTGACGTATAAATAATAGCTTAAGCGATATGATAGAAAATATATTGTAGGCAATAGTAGTTTATAAAACTAATTGCCTACTATGTTTTAGTAATTATTTTTGTTAGACGTTTAGCAGTAATATACATAGCTTATGATATGGTTTCTGTGGAGTAACACATACGAGTATAATGAATGCCCATATACCACCTATACCGAATACATGTGTAATATGACTGGACGAAGAGTTGATTGTAATTAATAATTAGCTTTTGTGTTGTAAATATCACATAGCACGGTAGTGCGTCAGACCAAGTTTAAGCACTAACTATGTTTACAGGAAGGATTAGAGACGGATTTTAGGCCTCTGTATCTCATGAACCAAAAAGCTAAGACGCTCAAATTTAAAACGTAGCTGGATACCCACCATCTGACTGTGCGTAACAAGTTTCAATTTATGGCTTTATTAGTTTCAAAGATATTTAACTCACTCACTCACTCACTAATCATTAATATTCTAGGGTACTTCCAGTTATCCTTGAAAATGGATTTTTGGTAGGCAGAGAGGTCTTAGGATGAAACCACCTAGAATAGTCTAAAAACCGAAAGTGTATACCTCAAGAAGTATAAGAGGATCGGTAAGAGATAGAAGAAAATCTTTAGTAAACAAAGTTTCCTTGTTTCAAAATAAATATCTGTTGTTTGAAACTTTTTTTCAAAAAGTTTATAGATTTTCAATAATTTCTGGTCAAACATTGTCAGTTATCATTAGCGATGTATCTATAGCCCCTCTAGTGACCAGTTATAATCTGATCAGAATAAAATTTTGTATGTAAGTGTTTAGAGGGAGGGGGAAACAAAATTTGGTACATCTCTCTTAGATAGACAGATTGTAGAGGTTGCCCTGGGCGGGCTACAGTTCGACCTTAAGATCCATTGTGATGCGGAAACTTGGTCCCTCTCATATTTTTTGTCGGATATATTATACATAAACTTTCCTGTATGCAAAGATAAACAAATGTACGGGGTGGAATAGAAGTAATGATTCCACAATTATCTCAAAAGAACTTACATCTAATTATTATGTAATTATTTTGTGAATTAACTAAATCTTCTAGTATCAACTTAACCTAACCAACTGGTGTAATAAAGCACCAATCTAACCCAGGTTGGTCAACTTGTTCAATTCAAAATTGGAAATTCAAACGTAATATGTTTAGATTAGTGAAATTTAAATACAAGTTATTCTTTTACTGATCAATTGATACATTATTTTTTAATCAAATTAAATTTAATTTGTGGGAATTAGCCGAATATACCTTCGAGTAGGTTGATGATATTTATTCATAACATTAGAGTAGTATTAACTCGACGAAAATGCCTATTAAAATACAATGCGCTCTGCATATGATATTTTCATAAGGGCATATGATATTTTCTCTGCCGTGAAAATATCATATGCTCTTAGAGTACATACACATTTAGTAAATACATTAGTACGTATTAAACATAGAAATTGATTAACCACAAAAGTGTTTAACGCTGAAATTAAATTCTATCACACATAAATTTCGTATATATATATATATATATATATATATATATATATATATATGTATATATGTATGTATATATATATATATATATATATATATATATATATATATATATGTATATATGTATGTATATATATATATATATATGTATATATGTATGTATGTATATATATATATATATATATATATATATATATATATATATATATATATATATATATATATATATATATATATTTATTTATTTATTTATTTTTTTTGGTTCGACGATCAACGTTAAACCATTCATTGTGAGCTAATAATTGACAGCTCTGGAATCGGATTCAATCTACTTAAAAAATATACAGACTGACTGACAGACAACGCACAGCCTAAACCGGTGGGTCTAGAAGAATGAAATTTCGCACAGAACTTCCTTATATAACGTAGGTTAGCACGTTTTGAATATTCATTCTCTATAAGGGGCTTAAATAAGGGATGGAAATTTGTGTGAAAGTTCGTCATTTTTGAAGTTAGAAATATGAAAATTAGTGTTTAGGCATCTGTTTATAAATAAAAGTCAGCCCTAAGGAGGTAAATGAGGGATTTGTAGGGGAAGAGCTTCATTTTTGAAGGCAGAAACGTGGAAGTTGCTATTTAGGCTTTTTACATTTGAGAAAATTCGGATGGTTCATGAGATTTTCCGATGGAAAATCCTATTGGGTACACGGCTAGTCTATTTATAAATAGATAATAGACTATCATCATCGTTTCATTCGTTATTTGCTTTCATCATTCTCACTTTCTTCATTCAAGAAGAAATTATAACATAAATTTTGCTCTTTTATTATGAAAAACAAATTTTTAATATGATCACGGCTTTAAGAGGCCGAGGCCAATTTAATAGGTAATTTAAAGCAAATATCGAAAAGTACGAACCTTACTGGTGTGTTTATGACATCTTTGTATATATTTGTAATACAGGGTTTGTTAGTCTAAGCCTAAGGTTCGGTAAAAGTTACTTCTAAATGAATAGGCGCAAGAGATTTTGGTTAAAGTTATTTTTAACAAGTTTTTTTTAGTATTTGTTATTATTATTATATTTTTACATCAGCTGTTTAGAAGAAGTTAAATCATGTTGAGCTCATACCAATTTCTACGACTTTAAATTCTTTATATCTGAATTTTGCTTTTGTAACGACGATGGCATCAGTGCAGCCTCTCTGTATAATAGTACTATAGGTAGTGTACTATAGGTAGTCAATGTTGACATGACCTCCAGTATTCAACTTTTTACCTGTATTTGACATAAATGTAATAGTAACGTGTATACTGTATATGTTTTATAATATACGTGTGTAAGTCGTACACATGCATGTATGTATATTATTAAAATTTTCATCAAATGGATAGGTATCTATCATTAATGGAAAACATAATTACAGTTAAACCCGTTAGTATTTATTTCAAGTGATCACAAATTAGTTAAAAATCTTTAACACTTTAAGGTGTGAGGAATTCTTCATAGAGTTAACGTGAATGATCTAGGTGCAACGTCAATTTTCATGTATAAATTATGTCGAGAATTATTATAGTTAAATAAAAGTTAAATAATATTTGAAAATATATAAATGAAAGCAAAATACGAGTTATAGTCAAACTAGTCAAAATGAAACTAGAGTTGAAAATAAGAAACAAATTACTTAAAACAAATGAAAATAACAACTAACGCGGTATTTACTGAATTTATTTTTAAACAAAAGATTATAATAAAAGTTGTTTATTTAAAAATAAAGGAATATTTTTTGTCTTTTCATTTTTATTCCATCTCTTACAGTTTCGTAGATGGGCAGTACTGCTCATTTTGCCGAAACATGATCCGATTTTGCCCATTTACGAACTTGACCTTACTTTCTAAGTCGTATCTCTTTTTGTGAGTCAGTGAGTGGGTGAGGAAGTTAGTGATTGATTGATAAGATAGGAGAGGAAACACTAATATTAAAACTATTTTCATGCATTCTAAAATATTCATGAAACTTTGTTTCATCATCAATCAACTGCTTATACAAGGTGGTAAACTCTCCTTTACTTTCTCTTATCATCCATGCCTGACGAACCCATTTACGTTTTTTGTTTCGTTGAAATTCTTCTTCATCTTCGTCTTAAATTAGGGCAATCATAGTTAAATCGTTGCTTGAGATATTGGCTATCATTCAATCAATGCTATTTAAAGACTGAAAAAGTACTGAACTGATACGGCACTGATGTGTGGGAATACAAATCACTGAAGAAACACGGATAGCACTGATACTGAACTGACACTGTACGGATCTGTGTAGATAGACTTTTAAGGTTCTAGTGACGTAGTTTCAATATATAGAACCAAAAGTGGGATATCATGAAAATAATTTCTTCATATTTTATAGAAATTCAAATATTTAAATGTTGTCGATCATTTTTTCAGTTCAATAAACTTTGAAACAAATTAACTGCATAAGTTATTCATAACAATTTTTCCCATTGATTTAAATAAAAAATGATGGTAGCCAATACGTTCAACAAACAAAATTCGATTTAACTCGTTGAGTTCTGTATTTCCCATAAAATGATTTCAAGCACGTTTTTTGAATCAATTAGTCTCTAATAGAATATACACAATATTTTTATGTTTGATAATATTTTTGAAAACATACTAATTTCAACTGTTAAGTTTTCATATTTTAAATCAACAAAAAATATAAAAACTAATTAAAAATAAATAAATTTTAATATTCTGAATAAGTTAATTGTTTTATTCAGTGTTGATCACATAGCACGGTAGTGCGTCAGACAAAGTTTAAGCACTAACCATGTTTACCGGAAGGATTAGAGAGTTTTCGATTTTTCTAATATATCTATATTATGTGTTTTCCTCTTTTCTAAAATATCTAGATTATCATATAAATTTCCAAAAAGTAAGGATATTCGACAAAAACTATTGTTTTCGCACACAAAAATTATTGATATTCCAGCAAAAACAAAAATTTTCGCCTTCAAAAGTAGTGAAATCTTTGTTAAGGACCAACTTTGCGAGATCCAGCGCCTATAGACTGCCTTGCAATAATAACTGGATTAAAAAAAATCAGGTTGCCGGGTCTCAGTGGTTTCGAAGGAAACAAAAATCAGAAGCCTTAGCAAAGAACGGAGTCGGAATGCCCTTCATAGGCCCAGAGCCTATTTTAGGAATTCCAAGGACTGCATACAAATAGGTTATCAACGAGTGGTCAAATGGTAAACACCGTGATCACTGGGAAAAAGTACCGCGACAGGACCACGGGAAAATACTGCTTCAGGTTGCAACCAAGAGGCTTTCTCTCAATGCACTGAGATTCCTAAGATTTAATAAATTTTATTCGTAGATTCATCTTAATTATTATTGATTTACAACAATAGTCTCATAACATTTCATAAACAGCTTTTTCAATAATCGTTAATTACTTAACAATTCCTAATCCTACTTAAGAATCTTAAACAGAGTTAATACATTTGAAAAGCAATTTTCAGGGATTAAAGCTTGTTATAAATAAATAATAAAGAAAAATTTTCAATAAAAAAAGTGAAAAATTTATTTTAGGTTTTGATCTGAAATTGTGGAAAATCTATAAAGTTTATAAAAAACAGTTTCAGACAAAAGTTGTTAATTTTTAGTTATAATTTGATTCAAAATTAGGTACAATTTATAATCATTTGCAGTGAATTTCTATTCAAATTGAATCATGATTACACACACATTATGAATTAACAACTACTTTCAAAATATCGTACGCAAATTTATCACCAGAGGCGTAAGCAAATATATTAATGTATCCATGATTCCATATATATTCATTTTAATTGAAAAATACTACACACTACGAGTATACCATATGTTTATTTGAAAAATTATTACTTAAAAATATATTTAAAAATATGCATTATCGAAAAAAATGCTTTAAACAAAAGTTGTACCGTTTAAGAGAAGGAAAATCTTTAAATCTCATTAAAATAAACTAATTTTGTTTAAAACTGTTGTTCATGTATCCAATATTTCTAACGTAAATACAAAATTTACGCCACATTTACACCATAACTATGCGATGTATGAAACAAAGTTTCAAACAAAAGTTGTGCAGTTTAAAATGCAATTATTATATTTTTGTTCCATGCAATCGTTCTCGCGTAGTATAAATTATCTAACTTATAAATACACAAAAAATGTTAATCGCAGAAACACAAAATAATTTTGTATGAAACTTTCGTTGTCATACTTAGTTTTGGTGAAAATACGGGAGACGTAAATTTAGCATAAATTTTGTATTTACGGCAAAATATTGGATGCATGGAAAAAAGATTCAAACCAAAGTTGTTTGTTTTTATGAGATAAACATTTTTTGTACTATTCCTTACTTGCACCGTTTAAAAGATAAGTTATACGATGCCAATACGGATCCATGGAACAAAAATATAATGATTGTATTATATTTCCCATTTTAAATTGAGCCACTTTTGTTTGAAACATTTTTTCCTAAATTTCATGGTTTAAAAAATATTTCATTGGTTACTTTTCAAATGAACACACGGTATACAAAATGATAAATGTATATCATATAACAGATATGTAGAGTAGTAGTTACAGCCGATATATAGGTATTTAAAATATAAAATAAAAACTAAATAATATAAAATTGGCTGGTATTATTGTATGATGATTTCTTTTCAGGTGGAACCTAGGTCCCACTATTATATGTGCCTATCCAACCTTGTGCATTATTATTACCAACTAAAATAAAAAAATGTATTTATAAAATGATAAAACGAAAAAAATAAAAAAATAAAACGAGATTTTACAAGTACCAACATTTGTAGTTACGTGTGAATGAAAAAAAAAATGGTAATTGCATAGATTAGTTTTATCTATATATTTTTTTATATTTGTTACTTTTGTGTTTGTGTATCTGTGTGTGTAGTTGTTCAGGTAAAATCTCATTATAATTGTAAAAAAAAAGTGGAGATTTTGTACAACGCCACACAACCTCCATGTTTCAGCTAACAGTAAGTTCGAGTGGCTTAGTAGTCTAAGGAGTTCTGAGTTGTTCGATTCCTGGGCATGTTGATACTTAATAAAAAAATTATTTGGGCGGTTAATGAACTAAACTAACTGTTGACGTATGGGACGCAGTTTTCTTTCACAAACTCCAGATGAATATCGGCATAGTTCCTATCAAAGTCAGCTGTAGTCACACAACCAATCAATTCCTAATCCAGATATAAATTTATTGTCCTTTAAGGGTCGATAAAAAAGGCCTACTTGCCAGGCTTTGCCATCCCCCTCCATTACTACTACAAAATAAATAGAAGACTGGGAAAGTTCACATCTATAGATGGTGTTTAAAAATCAATTCAAAATCAATCAAATCAATAAATATTTTTCAGAGAAAATCAACATAACCTGTTTAAAAGCGTAACACTGACAAGGTTTTAGAACAATAAATAAATTATATTTTAATTATTTTGAAAGATCTTAAAATATTATTAGTTATTAATAATTATTATGAATAATAAATAATAATAATTATGATTTTGCACTTATAAACAAAGTGTACCAATTGTTAAAAACTATTTTTTTTGGTAGCACTGACGTTTACACGTACAGTTTTCCTTGTGTCTCTCTGTGTGCACACGGTGTAATACGAAGTTGTTAATGTAAGCACACTGTCACACTCCGTGGTTGTAAGTTAGATGGAAAGCAATTTATATTTAGAGTAATGATAACGCCTTTTATGGATTATAAACTAAGATTCGTAAGAAATTTTAAACAAAGCTACATTTGACTCAAGCTTTAGGTCCATCGTTTCAATTTTTGTTCTGTCGTATCGATAATTTGATTTGTGTTTTTTAAATATTTGTTCAACGATACGATACCATAACGAAACGATATAAGTAATCCGTTCTGTTTTAGCATAATATGCATAAATTTTAAGGGGTACTTAAAAAAATCGCTAAAATTGGAGGAAAATTTTATGTCCCCGATTTTGATAAAAACTTGGTTTTAAGCTAATTTGAACCTAGCGAAAATGATGGCGTTGGTTAAAATACGATACGATTGACGGTTTTTAAGGTATCAGACCCATAGTGCTAAAATTTCAAACTGTAAGAATAGAGAAGCGAAAATTTTGAAATGTGTTGGTCGGACGTTAAAGTGAACCTGATTTTCGTACTGTATGGGTCAAAATTAGCCTAGAAAATGATTATTATTAAAATGGAGAAGAAAAATCTTCTTCACTTTTTTCACATTTTTTCCAAGGGGTACCCCTTAAAAAATCGCTAAAATTGGACGAAAATTTTATGTCCCCGATTTTGATAAAAACTTGGTTTTAAGCTAATTTGAACCTAGCGAAAATGATGCAGTTGGTTAAAATACGATACGATTGACGGTTTTTAAGGTATCAGACCCATAGTGCAAAAATTCCAAACTGTAAGAATTGAAAAGCAAAAATTTTGAAATGTGTTGGTCGGACGTTAAATTGAACCTGATTTTCGTACTGTTTGGGTCAAAATTAGCCTAGAAAATGATTATTATTAAAATGGAGAAGAAAAATCTTCTTCATTTTTTTCACATTTTTTCCAAGGGGTAAATACCAAAACTGTAAGAATTGAGAAGCGAAAATTTTGAAATGTGTTGGTCGGACGTAACACAAAACTGTTTTAACTAATATTAACAAATTTGAGTGTGTGTGTGTGTGTGTGTGTGTGTGGTTATAGTTATATTCATGTTTTGTTTATTTTCTACTCCTATGATTACTCTAATCTTGGTACACATAGGTAGGATGTGGATTCCTGTTCAGCTATGAAATGATAAGACCCAGGTTCGATCTTATGTATATATATATACATACAGCACCTATTTTAAAATACATCCAATCTAGAAACAATGTATAGTGTATCTATCGATGTATACATGCACGAGCTATACCGGTTGTTTAGTTTACATCTTCGCATAGAAGATCTCCCACGAGTATGAGAGAGTACATATGTATACATTAAGCAATGTGTATGAGGTTTGTTTTCTTACTTAAAGTTAAACGGAGATGTAAACTAAACAACCGGTATATAAATGAGTGATAAGTGTAATAGTTATATGTTATACAATACTGATTTTAATGCAGTTTAAGTGTAACAAAGACACCATATCATTGTACACTACATAAAGACAGCGAGAGGTACACTATACATTATTTCCAGATTGGGTGTATTTTAGAATATACTAATATATAATATATAATTATATATTTATACATATTTATATATACATACATATATATATATATATATATATATATATATATATATATAAAATTATATATATATGTATATATATATATATATATATTTTATTATATATATATATATATATATATATATATATATATAAACAAATATATATCCTTACATAGTATAAAATAAAAACTACTACACCGATTTTCATGCTGTGGATAGGTGGTTCTCGAGGAAGGTTTTTGTATAAATTGGTCCTTACATATTATAAGAATGATTCATGAGGAAGGTATAGTTGTATAATTTATTGATGTATAGGTGTATAATTTATCAGTCCTTGACCGGACAAAATATTATGTTATTTGGTTATAAGGGCGTTACAAAATTTTTGCGGGCGAAGCCGAGACGTGTAATGCTAGTATATATACATATTTTTTATTAAACAATAAAATTTTAAAGAAGACTACATTGTTTATGTTCCGCAACGAATCGCAACTAATTTCTCTTTGGTTAATAATTGACCATTTAATAATCGTTTTAAAAATGGATTTGCAAAGATCAGATTACATTTATGAGAAAATTAATTGATAAGCAAATAGACCGTTTTTCCCCCCGTCAGGGAAAAATATTCTGAATCGGTAAGTAAACTCTGAATCGGTAAGAAGTAGAAACAAAATTTGATGATCAAATAAATACTAATAATTTTTATTTGAACGTTTTTTTCATAAACTCAGTATATACCGGGTATTTTAGCTATTAACTCAGTTTGCTGTTTGATTTTTAATTTTTAAATTTTTGTCAATAGGACAATTTTTTGAACTTTTTTTTTCTCAATATATCTTTATAAATATAAGATATAGTGTATAGTTAGGACATGACAGGCAGAAAAAGTTGTAAATAAATCATCTTAAGAAGATTTTGGATAATCCTTTACGTTTCTACGTTAGATTTCATTCCAGGAGGTAATAAATTATTTTTTAACATAACACAAAAGTGAAGTTTTCCGATAGACTAAGCTTAATGCAGCAGCTATGTTAGCAGATACACTATTTAGCTACAGTGAATACAACTATAGTTGGACACAACCAAATGTAAGATATTATCCTCATGTTTTCCACCTTTTATATAGGCTGGATTCTGTTAATTTTTAACCTTATGGAGATGAAAAATTATTGTTACGATGATGCCGATGATAAAAGTCATTTGGTACATTAAATTGAATACTTTGTTTAAAGATAAAACCTATTTTGACAAAATGGAAACCCGACTTCAAAAATCACATTTTCTATAACAAAAAATGCACTAAAAAGTAAAAAAATAATTGCATATTCTTGTGCCAATTTTAGTTCACCTAAGCAAAAATTTTTAAATCTATATGTACAATTATTGTTATTTTTGGAGTCGATGTCAGCATAGAGAAATTCACAAAACTTTTGGACACCGCCTCCAAAAATAACAATAATTGTACATATATATTTAAAAATTGGCACAAGAATATGCAATTATTTTTTTACTTTTTAGTGCATTTTTTGTTATAGAATATTTGATTTTTTTTTGAAGTCGAGTTTCCATTTTGTCAAAATAGGTTTTATTTCTCGCTTTTTAGTGACTTTCTATAACTGATTTTATTTGTCTAAATATGGGTAGACCTACTAAACGACCAACTAATTTTTAGTGCATTTTTTTTAACCGTTTTTTTTTTTTTAATTTTTAGTGCATTTTTTTATAACAGATTTTCAATTTTTTTCACAAGCATTTAGATTTTTTTTTGTAAAAATTTTTTTTTTGGGGTCGGTTTTTTTTTGGGGTCGGTTTTTTTTTGTAAAAAATTTTTTTTAAGTCGGTTTTTAAAAAAAATTTTCTTATTTTCACATTATGAATGAGTATATCCTTTCAAAAAAAAAAAAAAAATTTCGCTGAAATCGGTTATCACATATAAAATGAGGGTTTTCCTCGATTTCCAGGGGATCACTTCATCAGAATGCGATTTGGTGAAAATGGGACCAATCGGAAATCAAACTCTTTAAAACAAAAAAAAAAAAAATTCAAAATCGTTTAATAAATGACGGAGTTCTGAGGTAATAAACATTTAAAAAAAAACAAAAAATATAGACGAATTGAGAACCATCCTCCTATTTGAAGTCAAAAATAAACATTCTGTATATTTCTTTTCAATATTAAATTAATCCCTAGAGAAAATCGATATAATCTCAGATTAAAAACGTATTCCTTAAGTAACACCACCCTACTACCTATCCTACTACATACAATAAAATATTTATACATCAGAGTGTAACTATAAAATAAAATGAATAAGAAATACATGTAATAATAATAGTAGTCGAAGCAATAAACACAATTGGTTTTACAAACTGTATGTAGAGGTCTCTTCAATGTAGTCAATTTATTTGTAGTTTCTTTCCTTTACACCTAGAAAGCATTAGTTGTGAAGTTTGTGTGTTTATGTGTACCAATTCGTGTAAATTTTCTGTTACTTTGTGAAGCGTAATTTATAATTATACTAACGAATATACGCAAGTATACGCACAAATCTTCTCGACTGTATAGTGATTTTTAACATCTATTAGGTAGGATCGATGGATATTTGAAGAAATTTTTACGAAATTCCATCATCGGTACAAAAACAATAGCTGCATTTCATTTGGAGGAAATTCGCTAAAAACTATTTATAATATATTCCAGGTACTAGCGAATTTCCTGAAATTTTCGATTGTTCTAATATTAAGAGAGATGGTTTATATTTTGTGTTTTATTCTTTCTATATGCATTTCATTTTGATTAGACTATAATTGTGGCCGCTAAAGAGTAATTCATGTATTCTAAGGAAATTCGCTAAGTTGACGCGGCTCCTGCGTAACGAACCTTTTCTTAATTTAATCTTTGTGTCGACATTGCTCCTGTCAATGCATATTCCAAATTTTGAGTAAACCGTAATCGACTTTTTTGTATAGGAAGTTTTTTTTTTGTAGTAAAAAACATACTTCATCTAAATTTCGTACCTAAAATATTTTGTTTCCTTGTGCGTAGAAATTGAGGAGGGTTATGACCAGAATTTTCATATGGATTGTTTTGTATGATAAAACAGTACCACCATACCATATTTTATCAAAATCGCGCAATCTGTTCTAATTAAAAACAAACGAACAAATTTAAAAATTGCAACTTTAAGACCGTACAGCGCCCAAACGGCGAAACTTTTACTGGAATAAATTTAGCTCAATCGTCTTATAAATTAATATTAAAGAGAACTCTAGGATTTTTCGAAATAAATTTCGATTTTTGCCCCAAATTCCTAGATCCAAATTTTTTTGTATTTTATAAATACGTATTTCGACTACAAAGTAGTCATCATCAGTATGAATTAGTGCAGACCGTCACCAAATTAGCATAATTACAATTAGCTAATTCATACTGATGATGACTACTTTGTAGTCGAAATACGTATTTATAAAATACAACAAAATTTTGATCTAGGAAATTGGGGCAAAAATCGAAATTTATCTCAATCGTCTTGTTTGAAGTCATAGTATATGTGGTAAAGCGTTGTAAAGACCTTTTTGGGACACCTTTTAGGGAGACCTTTTATATGTATACACATATAACAAATTTTTCGATGGTCATTTCTGACATTTATTAGATAGGATCGATAAATATCATCGGTACAAAAACAATACCTTAGAAGTAAATTTGCTAATAATTAGAATACAATCAAGTTTCATTTACCATTTAACTATGTGCGCAAAAGGGTTAAAGCTAAAATTTTTTGAATTGTGCAAAAGCTTAACGGAATTTTTAGTATGATTCAGAATACTCCTTATTATAACAGATTTCAAACAAACAAAAAATCATTCAACTGTGTTAATCCATTTGGTAGCTGTACGATGCCAAACAAATACTGACGTCAAGTACATGACACTCCTTTTTTTTTTAAATCGGGAGTTACAAAACATCTTTAATATACGATGCTGATGCTATTCACCCAACTAAGCACGTTTTAGACACAAACAGCAGCTTACTGAATATTAATCAAAAAAACTAATACAATTAGGACAACAAGACAAATGCAGAATTTAATTTAAGAGAAACAAGAAGAAAATGAAATCACAGTTAACATCTCAATTTTTATATACAGTCACGTTTCAACTATATTACACATCCCATAATAAAAACCTTGAGACTATTAAAATTTTTGTGTCAAAAATATTAGAATATATTTGTTATGTAATTTATCTGTATAATAAATAACTTCCTTGTATTTTATTTTTTCGTTTTTTTTTTGGAAATAAACGAAAATAAACTTGTTATAAAGTTGTGTTTTATTTAGTTTTGTAGAAAAACCTTATTAGTGCCCTAAAGTGACACAAACAGCTACCCTCAAATACAAAATAATATATATAACAACATACATATCTTTTTAGTTACAACAAAATCTCTTTTGAGTTTCTCATTTACACGAGACGTGTTATATGAGAAAGAAATAGTTTTATCTGTATTGTTGTGTTTGTTTATTGCTCTTGTAAAAGATATAACAGAAAATATATTCACAAAGTTTTGATTATAGAATCTTAATTTAACTTTATTTTAACTAATTTTCTGGTGTTTCCTACTATTGAAATAAATACAAAATTACCTTTCGAGTTTATTTGCGGTTCAAAACATGACGTAACAATATAGTGCGTTAGAATATGATTGAATGCTACTTATTCAATGTTATGTATTGCAAACATAAAAATATGCACGATCTATTATAGCAACCAGTTTCAAGGACAAATATGTAATTACATAGTATGGAAGTGCGTCAGACGAAGTTTAAGCACTAACTATGTTTACAGAAAAGATTAGAGACGGTTTTTATCCTATCTCACAGGAACCGATAAGCTATGAAGCTAAAATTTGAAACGTAGCTTGCGACACACCATCTTACGGTACGTACCAATTTTCTACGTTACAGCTTTAATAGTTTCCAAGATATTTAACTCCAAAAAACGACATTTCGGGGACTGGGTCAATCACTCATCATCAATATTCTAGAGAACTGAAAACCGAAAATTTCCCTCACCATCCCACCCCTTAACCTTGATATTCAGGTATCAAATTATAAATATAATTAATATAAAATATAATTTAATCCATTTTCAAAAATTTAATACCTGAATATCAAGGTTAGCTTCGATCAACACCCTTACCATATGGACAATAACAACACCGCATCGTCAGAAAAGGATACCGCCAATAAATGGGTTGGACTCTTCACACAATTAATCCTTGAATTGGTCAGTCAACTCAAATAATCCTTCAGGTATTACTTCAGTCAGATCATATAAAACACAAAGCTTTTTTAATATTATTGTGAGACACGCACCAAATTAGCTACGAGCAACATATCTCTGACTCCATATCCCAGAGATAGTTACGATTAGCTAATTCATACTGATGATGACTACCTTGTAGTCGAAATACGTATTTGTAAAATACAAATAATTTTTCTAGGTATTAGGGCAAAATTTGAAATTTAATTTCAAAAAACCTACAGTTCTCTTTGATTATTTTAATAATCTTTATTAATCCGACTTCAAAAAGGAGGATGGTTCTCAATTCGTCTGTATTTTATTTTATTTTTTTTATAAATCTTATAACATTTTACTGCAATGCCAACGCTAGACTTGAATTATTTCGAATTGATGTTTTGTTGGATTTCAATTCAGTTTTATTACCTGTATACACCGAATCTTTAAGTATGTATGAAATACATATATATTTGTTAACATAATATTATAAAGATTTTGTTCAAGAAAAAGCAGTAAATTATTTTAAATCAATTTAAAAGCAATTCATTCTTCTGTTAAAATTGTTAATATAATTTATGAAAAAGAAAATCTCGTTAGAATATTGTGAAATGAATTTTCATGTTATTATTATGTTTTACACGTATAGTGAAAGTGACTTAAAACGCCGTGGTCGCATGCGCTTGTTGCCATGTTCAGATTCATAAAAAGCGATCTGTACGAGCCCAGTCACAAATAGGTTAAAAACTAAGCAAGACCATCTAAGATTGAAAATACTTTGGACTTTAAACAACGAAATGTTCACTAACAAGGTATATCAATGAAAATGTGAAAAAAATCCTGCCAAATTGATAGCCTCCTTCGTGCAGTACGGTAAATTGGTTAAAATCCATAGGACAATGGAACCTGTCATAATATCCTAAGCCTAATCCCTTAAAATCAACATTGAATTAGGGCGCTGGTTTAAAATATATTTAAAAAAACGGAACTCAGGAGCTACGCCAACTTGCGAATTTCCTCAGAATAAATACACATTACTCTTTTTTGTGAATAGATCTTAACTAACTTTTATCTTATTCAAGTTCATGGTGATCTGTGACCGCTAGAGAGGCTACAAACACATATGTTAATAATATGCTTTTCATTTATTTATATAATCTTTAACAGTCCAACCTTTCAGTCCAATCAAAATAAAATTTCGTATCTGATATGTTTTTCGCATTTGAAAGGCCAAGTTCATTAATAAGTAACTTTAACCGTTGAATCGGGGCCTTGATGAGGACGAAAACACATAGAATATATTTCTTAATATTAATATCACTCCCCCTTTGCGTCTTGTCTTTGCAACTTTATATTCATTTTGACCATATTTTAAACTACCTACAATTTTAACGATTTTGATTCAATAGCCTCGGTTTTTGTAATAAAAACCCTTAAATTTTAATGGAAGATTTTCTAATATAAAGAAGAAAACCAAAAAAAACCATTTTGGAAATCGTTTTGTCAATTTTAATATCGTGCACCATTTTAGATTTGGCGACTAATAAATATGCCGTTTCACTCTAATTTTTATTGCAGTATGACGACCCCACACAGTAAATTTTATGGGTCTAATTAAAGGCTTCACAACGACAGCAGAGTTCACTATAAGATTTACAATGCCATTTCGAATTCGTAAATCCTGAAGTTATACACAAATCTTAAAATTTGAAGCATGATGCAAGCGACCACCTGTCGTGATATTCTAATCTTGAGATCTTGAGATAATCTTGCTCTTCTGGCAGTTTTTTCATTCTGTCTTCTGGCAGTTCGTCAGTCAGAAACCTTAATGTTATCTTCAGTATTTTATGAGATGAAATGACTATTTGCAATCGAGTATAAATCTTTCTTTGACCGTTCACAAGTAATTGTATCCATTTTTAGACACAACCTTTACTACTGAAAGAAAGTTTAGAAAACTGTCTTCTTTTCTGTATTTTCTTTAAACAATATACATATTTCTAATACACTTTTACTTGAGATTCCTATTACGAATGCACCATAGAACAAGATAGAACAAGACTTAAGGTGTCACCGTATCCATTGTTCACTAGTGAAATGAAAAGTATTCTTCAGAGAATTCTCATAGTAAAAAGACTATCTAGGAGGAATCAAAACACATTAACAGTCCTAGCTTTCGTTTATAAATAAATGTTTGTGGGGGGCCTGTATATTGGAACTTCAACAACATTATATTTAACTTTCACTGCATATATTCAGTATATTCGTAAAATTGGTACCTTCTTGCAACATGCTGTTTCTCTATATGTGTTATATAATAAAATTCTCAAATATCAGCTGTATCTGTAGATGCTGTTAATATAGGTATTGTTGTTCAGTTCTGTGTAAAGCTTGGCGCTTGGCGCTTGGCATTGTACTTTCCAGTTGTTCGTTTAATTTATTTACTAGTTCAAATGTACATCTACAATATCCAACACAAGCAACTACTATGTATTTATATATACAGTGTGTGTTGGATAGCTTTTCCTATAGTGAATCAATGTTAAATATTATTTATTACTGCCTGGCCGTGTGGTACGGTGTCAAGTCAGTCAGTACACATGTAAATAAAGTCAGTCAGTCATCTCATAGCAGCTATACTGTATGCGTATGGTTGTTTGTTTGTCATTTAAGAGTGGGAATTTTACAAAGCACATACTAAACTACTAAAGTGTACTCTCATCACATGTGTACTGACTGACTTGATACAGTACCACACGGCCAGGCAGTAATAAATTATATTTAACATCGATTCTCTATAGTAAAAGCTGTCCAAAACACACAGTATATATATATATATATATATATATATATATATATATATATATATATATATATATATATATATATATTCTATGTGTAGTTTTTTCAGCTTTTCCTCTTTACATTCATTAAACAACAAAATAATGAAATGGAAAACAATATCGAGGAAAACATCGAATTTTATGTGTATATATATTATGTAATTGCATATCGTATTTTTTTTCTAGTATCCGAACGAGACATGCAAATTTGAATTCAATTTATTGAGTGCCATTGTGAAGCTATAGCATGCGTCAAATTATAGATCTAATGCATTAAATTTGTAAACACAATAATTTGGACCGATTTCTGCAATAGAGTGTGAGGCAATGTATCGAAGGTCAGGTAAAGGTCTGGCGTTTTATACATTATCAAATTCTCAGATTATTAAAAGTTTGCAGAAAAATTACATTTTGATTTGTGCAAAACTGAGTACGAAACAGAAATACGTTCATTTTCTTCGTTCTACCTCACACGCTCACACACAGACTTAGGGCTTAAAATGTTTTTTTTTTTTGGCATCCATAAGCTAAAGTTCTGGAGAAAACGGAACATCCGTTCATACAAGCATTATGTACAAGCTACGTTCTAGTCTGTATGTAGTAAATAATTATGAATCTCGAAAACTTTTGGTTTAAATATAAAAATAGAGGACCAATTGTTCCAGTTTTAGTACGTCTATAATATTCAATAGTGATGCCGCGAGACCAGACTAGTGAGTAGCATGTCCCTTGTTCGTATTGACTTATCAATTGTCTTGGTTTTAAAGTTCATATTCTTGATTTTATATCTTTAATTATAGGTGAAGAAAAAAAGTTAAATAATTTTGATCAAGCACCGCCTTCATGCCCCCAGTATAAGAAAGACATTTTGTTCAAATTTGGTTGTGATAGCTCCACCACATCACGTGCCGCAAAAGGATTGAAAAATGACAAGACAGTTTTAAATTTTTTGAATTTAATTAAAAGAAATTTACAAAAAAATGTACTGGACCTTAGAAAATCTATCTAAAACAATGTTATAGTAATAGTGGAGTAAGAAAAAAATCGTTACAAATTAATGAAATGTCTGTGTGTATATGTACACTCCCGTTCATAAAAATTGACTTATTCGAAGTATTATAAGTGTTACTGTGTGTAATATATTTAGTAATATATACGCTTAGAATGATACTTATTGGTGGTTCAATTTGTATGAACAGGAGTGTATATATGTAGTACTACAGCTATAATATTGCAACTATATCACCATGGTTGCTTGATTTGATGTTTATTTTTAATGATTCCTTTCTCAAAGGAAATTCGCTTAGCCTACGCAAAAATTTTACAGAATTTATATCATTTTTGACGATTGGCAAGTGGCCCAACTTCCTTAAGTGTAAAAAATAACAATTAATTTTTAATATAGTATGATCCTAATTAGTATCATGTTTTTCACATATTCATTTATTATATTTTATGTGTTTGTAAATAAATAACCCTAACATTACTAAATAATTCGATGACATCCAGGAACTAAATCTTTCTGTTGCGATAGAAACAAAATAAAAGACAGTGAAATAAAATACTTTTTTTAAATACAAGTAGTTAGTTTAAAAGATTATAGTTTGTTTGGAAAAGCATCAAACCTTGTTGTTTGGTTGATGTCACACAATTGTTAGTTGATTTTACCCAATGGCTACATAAGAAATACTTCGATCCAGTTCTCTTCTATGTATATATATACATATATATATATATATATATATATATATATATATATATATATATATATATATATATATATATATATATATATATATATATATATATATATATATCTGAAAGACATTCAAGAAGTGTCTAGATATTTACAATGGATATATAACAAACTGTTTTCTATGGCTGTGTGCGCTCAAGTAAAGGTATGCTGTAAGCTCGCCGTCGTCATTGATTCCACTCTTAAGTGTGTAGTTTATACAGAATGGTCCATCGTACATGAAGCATTTGATATAATTGTAGATTACATAGTAAGGCCGGGAATCTTATATAGTAAATCATTTAATTAGGGGATGCAATTTTCAGAAAAGATAGTACTTATAGTGACTTCAATCACTTGCCCACGCGCAGCTTTGCGAGAACCTGATTCTGACCCTGAACGTGATACTTTGATTTATAACATTTTATTTTCAATAACTTTTGAATGAAATTTCTTTATTCATATCTTTTATACATTCAAAGAGATGAAATATGTAAATGATAATGTATATAATAATAATAATAATAATACTTTATTGCTGAGAAAGTTTTTACATTTACATTACAGTTGATACATAGTTTTACATATTTGTACCAGTACATTTTACTTCACCAAACACATGAGTTATAGTATTAATGTTTAATTTTTATTTTCAATAATTGACAAGCTTATTTTTGAGTAAAAAAGAACAGCTGCAGGAAAAAAACCTCACTTAGATTTATGAGTTATTGCCATTTTTTTTTGCCTAATTAGTAATTGTCAGTAATTTTATTCCATTAAAGGTTTTGTAACAAAAAATTGTTTCGTATGTTTGTTTATACCTTGTTTGTTTATACCTTTCGTAGTTGTATGTTTATACTTTTTGAATTCAAATTTTAAGCTGTTTGAGGTATAATTTCCTATACTTTTATTTTATTATTAGAATGATCAAGGCATTTTGTTAAGAATTTTTTAGAGATTCTCAAATGATAGTTTCTCTATATTGAGTTGCTTATGTATGTTGATATTACGACATTTCTAGGAAAGTTACCAATTATTCTCAGATATTTATTTTGGACAATTTGGAGCTTGTTGTAGTTGCGATTGCTAATGTTTCCGTATACAGGCCACCCATAGCGTAATATGGGTTTCATTAGTAACTTGTAAATGGTCAATTTGTGAGAATGGATTTTCTATTTAGTAATGGGAATAATTTTTTAATTTGCCTAATTCCTTTTGACTGATTCAATTTGCTGTCTAGGTAGATTCCTAAGTATTTGATTTCTTTAGACCATTTTAGTTTTACACCATTAAATATGATATGATGAGGATTTTGTTTTAGGTCTACGTCTTGTGAAAATTATAGCTTCAGTCTTTTTAACATTTAATTTGATTTTCCATTTACGACAGTAATTGTTTATATTTTTTAGGTATTTTTTTAATCGGTTTCAGATAGTATCTATTCTATATAACTTTGTGAATAATGCTGTGTCGTTTTGGAAAATCACTAGTATATAGATTAAAGAGGGCGGGCCCTAAAGCAGAGCCTTGCGGAACACCAGCGGTGATTGCTTTATTGCTAGACTGAACGTTATCAATTTCCACAAAAAATTGTGTATCATTTAAGTAAGATCTGATAATAGTAAAAAGATATTTGGGTATACCAACTTTTATCATTTTGTAAAATAGGCCCAAGTGCTAAACAGTATATAATGGATATAGAAATAAATATATAGATCTTAAAATCTATAATAGATATGATAAGAAGTTTCAAGTTACAAAGGTTGATGGAAATAAAATTGTATGCAAAAAGTATTGATGAGTTTTTCTCGTAATTATTATAGAAAAATGTTATAAAAGATTGTAGGTGGGGTAAAAACTATTTAAAAAATAATTAAAAATGTATAACGTTAAAAAAAACATTAAAATATAAGCTTTTATTAATAGTTGACATACGACTACTAAAAAGTGATAAAATAACTAAAAACCGTAAATGTTTGGTGGGTTTTGTGTCGAAATTAAAACATAGTACTTTACTCAAAGAACGGCTTTTAACGTAAATTTTCGAACACACTTTTTCTTGAGATTCCTATTACCGTAATACCCCTTCTCTGGTGTAGGTTAAAGCTATTTATTTTATAATCTAAAACAAATCCTATGCCTTAAGACAAACGGTAATCTTTCAAAATATTTTGAATTGCTCTAGATGATCTTTCTAATATAAGTGGGACATCCTGTATATACACTAGGATTTCTTTATTTTTTTATACTTTTTTTTTATTCCCTTTTTTTATTTATTCGAATGTTTGTTTTTTCCCTAAGATTTTCACTAGTTCTGATCTTTTACTGAAGTTTATATTTATCTATCTATCTTTCCACAAATTTCATAATATTTATACAACTAAATCAACTACGTAAAAAATTGCTAGCACAGCCATATTATCCAAAGTTAGGAAACAAATTTTTATTATGATATTCTGGTAGTTTCCAATGGTTCAAAATTATTTTACGGAATGAAAATCATACAATTTCAAAAGTAAGCATTCACAATCATTCACAATCTAGTCGGTCAAATCACAAGTAAATTGGTTAGAAAAATATACCTTTTACTTCTACTTTAGTCAGACAAGGTTCGCTTTTCCCATATTTTGGAAATAGTCAGGAGCTTGCTTGTCAGGTTTCCCAAAAGGTTCATATATACGGGATGCGACATAAGGAATATATTGAATCAAGTGTAATGGAGAGATGAGCAGTTAAAGATGATGTGGCTGGATATTTCTTCCTTTTCGCCGTCTGTACATAATGTATCCATTGCGGAATCTTATTGTGTGTGGGTACTTTCGTAGATGAGAATGTCCGTTGATGAATCCGGAACCTTTCGAAGTTGTATCCCGTTCAGATTGAGTGCGTCGAGGGACAGCCTCGGTATATTTTTCCTGTGATCACGGAGTTTAAAGTCTATCTATATATCGTTGATCACTTGTTTGTATGCCGTCTTTGGAATTCCTAAAATAGGTTCTAGGCATAAAAAAAGTGGGTGGCCCTCCCTTCTTTGCTAAGAAATCTGCTTTTTCGTTTCCTTTGAAACCACTGCAACGTGGTATCCAAATCAAATTAACGTTGTTCCGTTTTACCAACCCCAATAGTTCCTCTAGTCAATACTGTACTGAAAATTTCAAAAGATGGCCCAATATTGCACACTTTTCGCCGTACTATAATGTAGCAAATTGCCTACATCAATTTTGAAGGAGCAATTGAGCATGATTGGAGACACGTACTTCGTGCGAGAAAAAACTGTTGGACAATATCACTGAACGTAGTTGGGAATATTGTTTTTAAAATTATACAAAATATACAATAAAGTTCAAGCCTTCTGTGGGGTTAATTTACGAAACAAACATTGTTTGATATTAAAAAATAGCATATAAAAATAAAGTCAAACCTGTAGATCACCCACAGCATAAAACAAATAATATTCGTTGCATATTCATTATATATGAGTTAGAGTCTTCAAATGGTTCAAATGCTAAATGTATTCATTGCTTTAGACTATACATAATATAACACCATTATACATACATTATCAATCGAATTAATAGCCATTACCGTTTATTAGCTAAATTGATGGTGGCTAAGGTGTATGCTTAGATTATTTAACTTAACCTCTGTTTAAATGCGAGGATTAATTTGATTACGTTTATAGTAAATTGAACTATATTTCATTAAAGGGACAATTATGTAAATCGATAGTTATTTAAATACCATACATATATATTAGATTCAATAAATATTATGCTATTCAAAGTACTAAATTTTTGTCAATATTTATTAATTTAAATATGTATAAATATGTTGGAAGCTTTGATTAAATATGAGAAATACATTTTTTAATTAAAAAAAAAATTAATAAGTACGAAAAAACTAGAACACGCCCTAAATTATAGTAGGCTTTTAGAGTTATCATTATTTTGAATTGATTAATTTAATTTGAACGTCCTGGACAAAACTTTAAAACCAAGATACAGATAATAGAATTATGATCGATTGATAATTATTTTTAATTTACTCCATCACAATAGTCTAATCATTATCAACGATAGCTAAGAACCATCCAGAGTAAATTAGATGTGTACTCTAAACAAAAAAAAAACTTCAAACTTAAATCCGGCATACCCGGGAAGATATTTTAGTATAAAATTTTACATAGAATTGATAACTTCCCAGCGCTTCCACTTCTAAAAACTTCCAGGTCTTTTCTTTTATAGAAAACAATTCACCACCAAGGTTAACATTATTTGAGAAATTATTAAAATATATTTTAGTTTGAAGTTTGGATCTTGATCTGTTACGGGGTACAAATTAAACAGAGTTTGAAATTTAAATCCAAATATATGTTTGGTCAATATCTATAACAAAATTGTCGACAGAGTGTATTCTGTTTTTGGAAAATATCTTCAAAATAAAAGTCAATTTGGTTACTATAATGATTTATGAGATATAATAAACCTGATTTTTAATTTTTTTACCTATTTGTCGGTTTCTTTATTCACGCATCACTTTAAAACGATTGAAGCGATTTGATGGCGTTTTCACCAAATGGTTGAGAGTTTTGCCAACTAAAAAAATAATATTGGGATTTTAGCTCTGTTTCTGAGACTCCGTGGTCTATTACAGAGGTCACATCATTCTTTTTTAAGCTTTATTAACTTTTAATGATAAATTAATGATGTGAGTGAAAGACAAGGAATTTCTATGCAGACTACGAATTGGCAGGTTGGTGGCTGTAGCCGACTTAAAACCATGTCAATATAAATCTGGAGTTCGTGAAGGGAGACTGCAGAAAACATTCACAAGCATAGACGGTTTTTCGTTCTTGTCCATACGCCGACAGTTTAGTCAATTGACCACTCCATCAATTTTTATTGACAAACTGCCACCGCCAAGATTCTAACCTGTTACCTCCTAGTTCCAAGAAAGTAAAGCGCGTTAAACCACTCGGGCACTTGGACTGGTATGCCGAATAATCAATAGGCTATTAAGTTTTTGGTCTTTTCATTGGTAATAATTGGTCAATGGTCACCATGAGACTAAAGTGACTATTTTAATCCCGCGAGTGGACGACCACTCAAGGGTTTAAACGCACTTTAGTCCCATGGTAAATATACTATTTTTTCACTTGCGGGACTAAAATGACAACTTTACTCCCTCCAAATAGGTACTAAAATAGTACTTTTCTCCCATATGAGAGAAGTAAATTTAATACGTGTCCTAGCAACATAATCAAAATGACATTTCTATTTAACAATTTTTTTTTATTTCATATTTTTTCATGTTAAATAGAAATGTCATTTTGATTTTGTTGCTAGGATACGTATTAAATTGACTTTTTCTCTCATGGGAAAAAAATCTACTTTTTCTCCCATGAGAGAAAAAGTACTGCTTTAGTACCTATTTGGAGGGATTAAAGTTGTCATTTTAGTGCCGAAAGTGCAAAAAACTTTTTTCATACACAAGTTTCAATAGTTTTGGTTTACAACCGATGGGAAATTGAATACATAAGTATATTCATCAGAACATTGTTGGAATAAAACATCTTTGCTAGTTTATTAAATTTATCTTATTCATCGTAAACATTTGTTAGATTAATATATAAAACCTATTTTGACAAAATGGAAACCCGACTTCAAAACTCAAATATTCTATAACAAAAGATGCACTGAAAAGTAAAAAAAATAATTGCATATTCTTGTGCCAATTTTAGTTCACCTAAGCAAAAATTTTTAAATATATATGTACAATTATAGTTATTTTGGAAGGCGGTGTCAGTATAGAGAAATTCACATAACTTTTGGACACCGCCTCCAAAAATAACAATAATTGTACGTATATATTTAAAAATTTTTGCTTAGGTGAACTAAAATTGGCACAAGAATATGCAATTATTTTTTTACTTTTTAGTGCATTTTTTGTTATAGAATATTTGATTTTTGAAGTCGGGTTTCCATTTTGTCAAAATAGGTTTTATTTCTCACTTTTTAGTGACTTTGAAGTTCTATAACTGATTTTATTTGTCTAAATATGGGTAGACCTACTAAACGACCAACTAATTTTTAGTGCATTTTTTTATAACAGATTTTCAGTTTTTTTTACAAGCATTTGGTTTTTTTTTTGTAAAAATTTTTTTTTGGGGTCGGTTTTTCTTTTGTAAAAAATTATTTTGAAGTCGGTTTTTAAAAAAATTTTCTTATTTTCCCATTATGAATGAGTATACCCTTTCAAAAAAAAAAAATTCGCAGAAATTGGTTATCACATATAAAATGAGGATTTTCCTCGATTTCCCGGGGATCCCCTCATCAGAATGCGATTTGGTGACAATGGGACCAATGGGAAACCAAACCCTTTAAAACAAAAAATTCAAAATCGGTTCATAAATGACGGAGTTTTTGAGGTAACACATCCTCCTTTTTGAAGTCTGGTTAAAAAAAGACTACTCGTACACACAAACATTAGTAAAGTTTTCTTTTAGTGAATAATATTTTTAAAGATATATATGATATATAAATTGATAACATGAATATTTTGTGTCTTTATATTTGATATGTGATACTGCAATTCTTTTCAAATATTCATAGAGTTTGATAAAACATTGAAATCTACTATACATATACTATGGATATACTATATCCTACTATAATCTTATTGGTTGTACTAACGTGCCTCCAAACACTCATCTAGTATAGAACAGATTGATATAAATTTAAATGTATAAGAGTACTAGAGCCAAAGTAGATAACGGAGAAAATATAAACCAATTATTCTAAAACTTTTCTACAAATATTTGAAAAATGGTTTTAAATATTTAATATGTTTGAAAAAGTCGACGACGATGGTATAAAAATTGAAATATCAAAGTGGGATATACATTTTTTTATATTTTATTTTTATAATATTGATTGTTTGTTTCGAATTTTAAATTCTCCTTTTGCATATAAAACTTTTTTATATTCATGAAAAATTATTAGTTTCCACTGACGTGTTTTCTTTTTATTTTGAACTTTTGTGGGCGCGTTATGAGAATCCCATCAGAATGTATTTTCAGCATTTAACGAGTCGCTGATATAATAACACTCGACTGATGTAGCACTCCCATGGTCGATGTTACATATTTTCTATCATGCTTTATAGCACAATGCTTAAGAGATATTTATTAAAAAATGTGTGTTATGCAGTAGAAAGACTGAAATTATATATATAGGCATTAGAAGCTTAGTAAAACAGACAAAAAGTATGTCTGTCACATAAGTGACTCAACTCTTCAGAGGAAATAATTGTGTGTGTGCCATGATTTTTGCATATTGAAATACTCAAATACATAACAATATTTTACATTATAGTCTCTTACATAAGAACATTTAAATTTGATTATACAGTTGAAATTAGGTAGGGGATTGTCTTCATCATTATTACTCCATGTTTGTGATAAAAGAAGAATATTATAATTACGTGCCACATTATCCAATGATATCATTTTTATGGATTCGTTAACTTTGTATACAGGGTGAATCGAATCAACCGCATCATAGCACACGCCTCCATTTCTTTCTAGGATCCTCCCGTTCCCCTATAACATCCAATAGAACTCGACGAATCTCTCCAAAACAAACAAAGATCACTCGTGATTGGTTCAAAGATATGATAAACATCAAAGCACTCAAAACAGAGTGCTAGGGGAACATGCAGCAAGTAATAAAAATCTATTATTATCTTTTATTCGATCTCTAACGATTTCAAAGATAGGCAATTTTGTCCATTCTTCCCAAATACGGGCCGATTTTGTCCATTCACGAACTTGACCTTATTTTTTAGCTCTAGAATACACACAATATTCCACTCGTTATCTCTTTTCGTTTTTGTGCTATACACAGGCGGACGGGCATGCGGAAATGGCCGAATTAAGCCATTTTCTTAATATCTATTCCAAGCATTTATATCTTCGAATCATCTGTCTATATTTTGAAGGATTAAAAAGTCGGGACTATATTTAATATATCCTTGTATATTTACATATACCGGATAAAAATTTCTCCACTACAAGGTCGAGAACTTTTCACCTTGCCCTTGTAAGTACAGTAATACAAAAAAATGACTTACTAAGAATGATAAATTATATTCACGCAGATGAAATTACCTGAAACAAAAACAAAATTGTTACTATAAAGAATAAATGATAAGATATATCAATACTACTATATAAATATGAAAGTAACTCTGTTTGTTTGCTCCCTCTTCACGACTAACCGGCTAAACGGATCGTAATGAAATTTGGCAAGAAGAGAGATTATATCCTGGGGAAGGACATAGGCAATCTTTTGTCTCAAAAAACAATCTTGAAGGGGACAACATTAAAAAAAATATATAAGTCGAACATAGAATCTCGTTGGCCTTGAATTTTGTTGATTTTATCATTTCCACAGAAACTATACTTCTAAAAAATAACTTTCAAATTATTTTTTTTAAATTTTGTTTCAATTATGAAATGTCAACTTTGATTGTCGTTTCCATAGTAACTATAAACTATAATAGCCCACTATATATCGTTGTATATCGATAAACATATACAGCTCTCATTAGATCCAGCTCTCATTAGATACAGAGTCTCATTAATCCGGCACCCTATAGATTTTTATAGTACCATCAAAACCGTTAATCGTATCATATTTTAACCAACGCCATCGTTTTCGCTAGGTCCAAATTAGCTTAAAACCAGGTTTTTATCAAAATCGGAGACATAAAATTTTCCTGCAATTTTAGCGATTTTTTTAAGGGAAATTGAGAAAACCTTGGAAAAAATGAGAAAAAAGTGAAGAAAATTTTTCTTCCCTGTTTTTATAATAATAATTTTCTAGGCTAATTTTGACCCAAACAGTACAAAAATCGAGTTCATTTTAACGTCTAACCAACACATTTCAAAATTTTGCCTTCTCAATTCGTATAGTTTGGAATTTTAGCACTATGTGTCTGATACCTTCAAAACCGTTAATCGTATTGTATTTTAAATAAATATAAATCAATGAGGATTATATACATACTAGCTATTTCCCGCGAATTCGTCCGCATTTATATGAAAGCTAAATATATACGTGTACAATATATACAATACAAGTCGCGAGAAACAGCTAGTATATATATATATATATATATATATATATATATAAACATAATTTTTATATTACTAATAAAATTCATTTTTTTGCATTTCAATTTGTAAATTAAAAAATAAAATTATTTTAACGTTTATTTTTAAAAAAAATTATTTATTTTTAATTATTTAATGGCAAATTTTCATTTGAAATTATTATTAATCTTATGTATTTGACAGTTACACTACTAACGCAATAGTATGTCTATAGATATAGAATATGTAAAATAGTGTGTCTTTATATTATAGTATAAAAAAAAAAGTGAAAGAAAAACCAACTGAATAATGTATCGTGTAGTGTTAAAAAAAGTATAATATTATAAATGCTTTGCTAAGAATAAAATAGTATTCTTTTTTAAGTAATACTTTATTTTTTATGGCTATACAAGTGCTATACATTTTTTTTTACAAACCATTATTGTGATTATAGTCAGTGAAAATGCTTTAGTAGAAATATTAAATTGCAGTAAAAAATATATAAATTGTAAAAATGAATGGAAAAAACCTATATATAAGTACTGATAAACGTAAAGGGTGAATTAAAAGTAATTAATTTCTGCAATCGAATGGATTTATTGATTATAGTTATTACTGGGGTATCGATATTTCTTAGTTTATTTGATATTTACGATGCAATAAGTTGACTTGAAATTGGTGTCATTAACAAATTGAATCATTCATTGTGCACAGATAATGTAAAAAAAAAAGAAAACCCAGTTTATATATAATAGATGCCACCTACATCATTATGCTTTCAAAGCTTTATTAATTTCAAATTAGCTTAATGATGTGGTTGGAGAACAAGCAATTATAAACAGGCTAGGAATTGATTGGTGGAGCGGCTGCAGACGACTTCAAAACCATAGCCGGTTACTTCGTTCTTGTCCATACAGTTTAGTCAATTAGCCGCCCCATTAATTTTAATTCATATACTGCCACCAGCGGGAACTGTACAAACAACTTTCAAGTTCCAAGTTCCAAGCAGCAAAAAAACAACTATGTTAATAAACTGCTCGCAAGGAGACTGTGTGCCCTCATATGTGCCCCCTGGATCTCCGGGACGGCATTCAGCCTTAGCTCAGCATGAATAAGTTAAAAGGGGTTTTTCCCGATTTAGGGGGGAGTTACATTGGGTAAATTAAAGTTTTCCAATTTTTCTCGAAAGTTTGAAGTTATTCCGAGTCGAATGCCAAAAAACCGCATCCTTCAAGCATGTCTAGAAGTGAGTTAGCACTTGCATACGTCAGTCGGTCAATTACACAAAGGGCTGTATATATTAAAGGATTTACAATGCGAGAAAAATAAAAATACTAAAGTATATTTCTGTTAAAAATGGAATGCCATTATTTTTTAAAAGGCCTTGAAAATCATTAATTTATCGTCTGTTGCGTATATACCTTTGACCAATTAATAAAATCAGTTGACCAATTTTGATCAATTTGTGACTGTTTCTGGCCAATTGAAAAATTTGTCAATTAAATTTATACAATAGATAGCAATTATATAATAAACTTTCGATAAAATATTATTGCTAGCTGACCAATTAATAAAACGGCTTGAACAAAAATTATCATTTTATGGCCAATTTAAAATAACTTTTTTAACGGCAATTTATTCTATTTGGGGCGCTTAGTAGACGCCCGGCCTTACCTAGAGTCATAATATTATAATCAACGGTAGTCTTCTTTAAAATTGTATTTGACTATGTATATAAATGTAGACCATGTATGTATTGGATGCTTATGTTAGTTATTTAACGGCAAGTTCTGGGGTATATATATACATTTTTTTTTTCTCATTTATCTAGAAACAGATCTCGTACCACTATTTCTATTTACTTTCAAACTCCACTTGCAGTATATAAAAAAAATGTCTCAATTTACCGTCATATAGATATCCTTTCATTTTTATGAGGAAGATAATTGAAAGCAAACTATTCTGGTATAATGAAGTCAATGAGATATGTAATAGATGTGATATTGATATCCAGGACCTACTAAGTGGGTCAATACGAATTTCAAATGTAATCAACCCTTTACGCGACGTAATTATTAGCGAATATAAAATAAAATCATTAAATAGCATTAAACATCCTCTTTATAAAGAATTGCATGCAGGCAATAATTGTATTTCTTCTGACGTGAATTCCAATTTCATAAGCTGGACAATTAAAGCTAGGGGAGAACTCCTCTACTTAAATAAATACTCTTATAGTCATGAAACAAAAATCTGCTCTATGTGTAATAAACTAGAAGAAGAAACTGTGTTTCATTTTATTGCAGTCTGTCCTATTCTCCAAGAGTTTCGGAATCTATATTTTAAAAAGCCCACTCGTTATCTCTTTTGGCTATCAAAGCTATCAAGATTTTTTGGAGTATTTGAATGGAAAAGATTTGCCTAGTTTTGTTAAGTATTGCAAATGTGCCTGGAAATACAGATATACCTTGATTTCTGAATTTAACTACTGAAAATTTTTCTGTTTTCTACTATATTTTATGTTTGTGGTTATCAATTCATGTTTATGCATATATTTTATAAACGCTTCGTAAATTGTTTTTGTTAAAGTAGAATTTTCGAATATTTGGTTAAGAAAGAGTTAAGAGTTAACATTTATTTAAGAAAAATTGGTCTAATTACAGTTGCAACTAAATTAAAATTTATATATTCCGACGGTCTGACCGTAGAATATGTCTGCAAAAGAAAAAATTGTGAAATTTGTATTAATTTATGAAATATTATCATAAAGACCTTTATTATTATTATTATTATTATATATATATATATATATATATATATATATATATATATATATATATATATATATATATATAATTCTTAATTTTTACATAGGTTTATTAGAAAACCAGCTAAAACAATCTTTGCGAAATAAGTTTATAATTTTCTTATTTGAACTTCATGTCTATTTCGTGTCAAAGAAAAATAAATTGTCTTGGTTTTCTATATTTAAAACGTTTACTCCATGAAAACCTTAACTAGACTACCGCCAGGACATATTTTTTGAATATTTTGAATAATTTTTGTCATGATTGTCATGATGGCCCAACTGTATATAGTACAATAAATTGAAAAATGAAACTAATGATTACAGTCAGACAGACCTTTATACGTTTCTATATATAATTGTATTAAATAAATCACAATGAAAAGCCTATTGTCCCATGTATGTGTATTATAGATGTTGTAGATACAGACTGCTTCAAGAATATATGGCACTAAAGATATATTTTATACATTAGACTGTGTGTGTAAAAAAAGTTTCTATAGTAACTATAAACTACAATAGCACACTATATACCGTTGTATATCGATATACATATACAGTATAGTCTCATTCATCCGGCACTATAAAGAACTATAGGGTGCCGGATTATTGGATGTGCCGAACTAACTATTGAATTGCCGGATTAGTGAGACTCAATTGTATTTATAGAAAAATAAACAAATAAATAAATAAATATATATATATATATATATATATATATATATATATATATATATATATATATATATATATATGTATATATATATATATATATATATATATATATATATATATATATATATATATATATATGTATATTTACATACATCCCTTGGAAAAAATGTACGAACAGTACGAAATTCAGGTTCATTTTAACGCCCGACCAACACATTTCAAAATTTTGCTTTCTCAATTCATACAGTTTATAATTTTACCATATTTTAACCATCGCCATCGTTTTCGCCAAAGTCCAAATTAGCTTAAAACCAAGTTTTTACAAAATGGAGGCATAAAATTTTCCTCCAATTTTAGCGATTTTTTTAAGGGGTACCCCTTGGAAAACATGTGAAAAAAGTAAGAAAATTTTTCTTCTCCATTTTAATAATAATAATTTCCTAGGCTAATTTTGACCCAAACAGCACGCAAATCAGGTTAATTTTAACGTCCAACCAACACATTTAAAAAAAATGGTGTAAGTACAGTAAAAATTAGTAAACAGATTATAAAGCAGTTTTGATTAGTTTTGTTTTAAAACATGCTGTACTATATGTAATTTTATTATCTGTGAAATGAGAAATTGAAATAAAAAATAATAAATATTATTTTAGTTAGCTTTAAAAGTCCTATTCTTGAGACTTTTTTATTTTTTGTTTTGCCAAGTTTTTTTATCAGACAACGAAACTTATATAATTCATTATAGTTGTATTAGGAAATAATTCGTCAGTGTAAGTAGCTATTCTTGTATCATATCCTGTAAATTAAATAGTATTTCAGTTAGATTTAATGTATTTTGTGATAGATTAAGACGTAGTCTTTTATTTAGCTACTAAGGTTATCATTCAACTTGTAATTAATAGGTTAAAGTTCCATTCTGTTAATATCCATTTACGTTATACGGTTAGGAGTTCTTTAAGTAGTCCATTGTCAAAATAGTCATATACCCCTTTCCCCTTGATCAATTTGCCTATCTTTTGACAGAAAATAACTAAAAAGTACGATTTTATACTACATTATCCGAGTTTTTTAAATGCTTCTTTTCAAAATACCGTAAAAAGAGATGAGACGATACAAGCAGAGAATGAATCAAAATTTTAAGACGAGATGAGAAAGGCGATTTATTTCTGGGGTTGATCTTTTTTATTTGGAAAAATGTCGTAAAGGATAGATAACTTTAGTCAGCAACAATTTATATACTACTCTGCATCTGAAGGATCCAAAAGAAGGAACCAATTACCTATGAAACGAGTTGTGCCCAGAATTATTTTTCACCAAGTATGTGTGAATATGTACAGTAATAAATGCGTTTGTCTCAATTGATGCAAGAGAACATGCGTCAAATCGTCAAATTATATTTAGAAAATTTGATTTAAGAAGTTTCTGGCAGGTAAACAAGCAAAATGAATGATGAATGAATGAATTCGTCCTGAAATCTTGAGAAACGAAAATACTATTTTATTTATAATGAAAATTTAAGACAAAAAGAAAATAACAACTAACTGAGTTAATTGTTTAATACTCGATATATACTGAATTTATGAAATAAAGTTTTTACACAAGTTGTTTATTTTTAAAAACATTTTTCGTCTCTACATTTTTGTTCAATCTCTTACGTTTTAAAAGATACTAGTATGTTTCACAGTTTTCCATTTTGTCAAAACATGTTCCGATGATACCCATTTACCAACTTAACCTTACTTTTTAGCACCAGAACACATATACATAAATTTCAGCTGGCTATCTCTTTTCGTTTTTGAGTTATCGTGTTGATGGGCGGACGGATAAACGAACGGGCATACACATGCTGTAATGGGCTAGTTACGTCATTTTATGAACATCTATTTCAAAATTTTTTTCCGCTTTTAATATTTTCAACCGTTACAAAAACGGAACTAAACTTCAAATATCCTGGTATATATTATGTACCGGGTATAAAAATTCGTTACGCAGGAGCTGCGTCAAATAACTGAGTTTTCTCAGCATAAATCATCACTCTTTTGGAAATAGATCTTAATTAACTTTTATCAAATTACTGTTCATGGCGACTTTGTTCAAATTCTGATAAAATTCGAAAATTTATAAGACATCGCCATCAGAAACAATAATCGCACTTTTCCACATACATGACACACATATATATAAACAAATACATTTTCGATATATTTGTTTACTCTCTAGGGGTCGCTATTCAAGTCCGATCAACATGATTTCATATCCGATATGCTTCTGATATTTGAAAAACCAAGTTCGTTAATGATTTCGTTCACTAGAAAAGTTGTAGAAAATTCTGTAATATATGCATAGATATTTTGAATATTAATATTCAATGGTGAATCGTTAATCTCTTCCCCATGACCAATTTGGCCCTTAACGAAATTGCTCATTCAAACACAGAAAGCATTGTTGTTTACAAATTTCCTTCCGATCGAATCAATATTTCGGCTCATAGTATAGATGCGCTTATAAAATTTGTAACGGTTGCAAATATTGAACGCAGAAAAAGTTTTTGTCATAGGTGTTCATGAAATGACCTAAGTATCCCACTTACGCATGTCCGTTTATCCATCCTTTTTGTAGACATGGTAACTCAAAAACGAAATAAGATGAGAAACGCAAATCTTGTTTGTGTTCTTAGCCTAAAACGTAAGATCTAGTTCATGAAATAGCAAAATCGGTCTTTACAAGCCGTAAGACATATAAGAAAAGTTTAAAGGAACCAAAATATCCTCTTTTTTTTTAAATAAACAACTTTTTTTTGAAACATTGATAGTTTTGTCACAAATTCAGCTCAAAAACTAAAATAAACCATTTACGGATTGATAATGAACTCAGTATATACCAGAGATTTATTAAAGTTGACATTTTCTTGAACATAAACGAAGATATAATTTTTTTCACATCGTGTGTAATAGATAAATAAATATGCTCCATGAACCAACATAAAAATGTTTTAATAAATAAAATGATTTAATGATTAAATGTTATAAAATTGTTTTTATATTAACAGGACTAAGCTCCCTGCACTCACATAGCACAACTAACAGACCTCACAGCACAGCTTACACACATTCGTGCCGGTTTCCATGTATATACTATATTCTGTTTTTGCTATATTATTATCGAACACTAAATACATATGATGAAGCAGCTTGCTTGCTTGCTTGCTCTTGCTCTTGGTTTTGGGACGAGTAAAAATAATTGTAATTCTTTTCATATAGTTTCTGTGTTATTTGATTACGCCAGAGTCTTTTCTATTAAATTGACTAACATCGTTTATCAAATAAAAACATATTACGAACAGAATATGATGAGATAGAATTTATACAGTTCGAGCTCTTAAAATATATTGTGTTCTGGTACTATTTTCTATTGGATCGCAATTTAAGTGACAAACTGTAGAAGACTTTAGCGTATACTACTCAAACAAATGTCATTGTCATTGAATTTTTAATTAATTTAAATACTGATATAAAAAAATTAACTCGTCAACCAGGAATAGAACCGCGGACCTCTGGATATCTAGTCCAGTATGCTTCCGCTACACCAAAGGCGACTGTGACGTAATAGCCAACTTGGTGTACCGGAAGCATAGTGGACTAGATATCCAGAGGCCCGAGGTTCGATTCCTGGTTGACGAGTTAATTTTTTCATATCAGTATTTAATTTAATTAAAAATTCAATGACAATGAAATTTGTCTGAGTAGTATACGCTAAAGTCTTCTACAGTTTGTCATACGTAACCGAAAGGAATTTGGACAAACATCGTTAAGTTGACGCTTAAGTATACACAAATAAACAAATATTAATAATAACTTCGACAGAAGTAATACTGTCTAAATAAATAAAAATAAGAATGATATGAAAAAGTTGGCTATTACGTCACAGTCGTCTTTGGTGTAGCGGAAGCATACTGGACTAGATATCCAGAGGCCCGAGGTTCGATTCCTGGATGACGAGTTAATTTTTTCATATCAGTATTTAATTTAATTATATTTGTTTTGCTTCTACATAATTATGTCTTAAAATAAGCATTGAAAGAAAAATTAAATAATTTATAAATTATTAAATTATATGTAACATTCTTACATTGGGCCATTAAATTGTAACTATTTACAAATAAACCATTCTTTTATAAATGAATAGTAACCCTAAGTCAATTTCTGATTCCTCTTTAGTTATTTAAGTACCTAAGGTTTCATTTTAAGTACCCAATATAGGCTTGTTTGCGCCTGCGCATTGAATACTTTTGAAGAGTAAAATTCAAAATGTTGCAGAAGTTTAACCCCCAATATCGTTACAGTTAACAATTAAAATATAAATTATGTTAAGAATGCTTTAATCAATCATGATTTTAATTATTTGTTTATTTGAATCATTTACATAATTAAAACAATCACAGCAAAAATAGTACATAATTTTCCATTTTATGGAACACAAATGATACAAAAAAAACAAATACAAAGATGTAAAAACTATTGACGCTTGTCAATTTGTCAATGACGCATTTGTTTTCTGATGAAGGATCTGTGTTCCAAGACTAGCCAATATAAGATTATTGTTACGAAAATACCAAATTTAGTAAAATTAATGAAGAAGAATTAAAAAAATTAAAACAATAAATAACAGTTATGCTGTATTTTTTCTGGATAAAAAACATAAAATAAAATTTATTTTATTTTTATTTTTTTTATTACTGAAGATGTTCTGTAATAAAAAATGTTGTGTTCCGAATTAGCCAAAATACAACTAATGTTCCGAAAATCTCAAATATTTTTTTTATTTTATAATACAAAATTTAGAGTTTAAAAAAACTAAAAAATCATGCTATTGCAATATGAATTAGAAAAATGCAAAATAATTTAAAATAGAATTGAATAAAGACATTGACAACAAAATTAGATATAACTTAAACAAAAGCATGGGGTGCTCTCTTGTAAAAGTAGGGCTATTGTTGTCAATCTTCTTATTCTATTCAATTTTAAATTATTTTTCATTTTTTAATTCGTCTATACTAATATTATAAAGAGGAAGGATTTGATTGTTTGTTTGCATTGAATAGGCTCCAAAACTACTGGGCCGATTAAAAAAATTATTTGGTAAGCTACGCTATCCCCGGGTGTCATAAGCTATATTATATTTTCAAAAAAATTAGGGATCCTTCCTAAAACTCCAAAAATGTAACCCGAGGTGTAAAAAGGTGGAGGTTCTGGGAAGCCAAATAACATTTTAATTCTGATATAATTCAGTAGTATTAGTTCCACGGACAACGCCGGGGAATTCAGCTAGTATTCTAATAAAAGCATGTTTTTTTAGTTTTTTAAACTTTAAATTTTATTTTTTAATCTTAAAACAAAATTTTGTTTTGTTTTGTGGTTTTATTCTTCATTATTATTCCCACAAGTGATGGAATGAATCCAATTCTTACCAAAGAAAGTATATATCGAATATAGCGCAGGAAATTTATATCAGAGTTATTTTGTTCTAAATTTTAACAGTTTGAAATTCCATTTTATTATTAAAATTTTATTGATGACATTTCTATAGAAACTATAAACTATACGACCACACTATAAATCATTATATACAAGAAAGAGACACGCAATTTTGTATTTTGGCTATTAATAAGTTTCAATTGTTTTAATTTGTTTTATTTAATTTTTTATAAATATTAATGTAATTTCATCAGTTCTTATTACGTCTGTGGGTTCTTAATTTCAGATTATTCGAACATCCGGAAGTGGTTGAGCACTTACTTAATGCATTCCATTACTTTCATATATAGATAGATAGGTACATACAAGTCAAGCTAATAAAAGCATGTTAAAAATAAGTTTCTATTAAAAAAATTTTTTTTAAAACAAGCTTTTTATAGTAAAACTAATTTTCTACAACTTTACTTCTCATGTGTTTTTCGATTTTTTCAATATTAAGAGAGACATACCAAATTTTGTGTTTTCCCCCTTTCTCTAAACCCCCTTTCCCCTTGTCGATTCTTGTCATGCTTACCATTAAAAAATGCATTGTCATTAGAACTGAACCAACATGTAAAAATTCAACTCCGTAGGATAAGAGGAAGTGGTTCTAATTCAGCTTGCAAGATTTGACCCGAACACGCATACATACATTGCAAGTTAAATAAAAGCTTTATTAAACCAGACTTCTGTTATTACCAAAACAAAAATGGTATGAATTTGTGACAAAATTAAGAATCACCTATATTCTATTATTATTGTTATGAAATGAAAATACCAGAGTATAATACTATATAAAAAGAGGGTAAAAGAGAGATAAAAATATGACACACAAAGGAATAAAATACTATATAATTCCATATTCCTTTTCAAGAATCAGTAAACTTGAGCACGTTTCATCATATATCTGAAATAACTAGTAGTACACTAGATTTTTATTATAAATGAAACTGTTGAGAAAAAAATTCATAAGTAAGTTTAAGTCTAGGGATTTGATTTTTTTTTCTTCCTCAATAATTTGAAGGTTTTCACTGAAAAGTAAAAAGAATATTAGAACTCTATTTGAGTTATACACACAAAAAATTTTTATTGATTTTTTATATAAGTGTAAATCAGTCCAAATATAGATGTATGCTGTGTATCGATATAATTAGATATAATATATATCCGATCAAAAACATAAATGTAATAAAAAACGGGCTGAGTTTCTGGGAGATTAAAAAGTGATGATATCCCATTAAATAGCCGAGCTATTAAAAAAGTAAAAAGGTCGGTACACTATTTACCAAGAAAATTAATGAGGGGTAAATTGATTAAATGTAAGAAAAAATTTGATTGAAATTTATTACGTAAGTTTTTCCTTAGTATGTTTTAAAATTTTATAACTTGGCAAGTTATTCGTTCGTATATTTCAAATATTTTAAAACTTGCCGCGTTATAACATTTGACTGACGACTGAGAACTATGGACTGAGAACTGAAGACTGAGGAATGAGGACTGAGGCTGAGGACTGAGGACTGAGGACAGAGGATTGAGGCTGAAGATTGAGGACTGAAGACTGAGGACTGTGGACTGTGGACTGAGGACTGAGGACTGTGGACACAACATAATAACATAATCGATTTTCAACTTTTTAACTGTTTATTATTCCTTAACGGTGATTGAAAAACCAGTCTCTTATAATTCCCTAAATTCGAAAAATCAGTATAGTAAAATCTCTTTTCATTCAGAAATTATTTCGAGGTCAGATCGACTCTGATTTTTCGGCTAGTAATAGTACTGTAAAACCCCTTAAACTCGGCCTATCGAACTACCATGCTCTAGATATAAAAGGATATAATGAGTTTGTTACTGTGGGAAATATTGAGTGTAGAATAAAATATTTAATTACTACAGTTCTGGAATGTTCATCTGTACATCAATACGATTGCTCAAAAACGAAAATAGATAAGTAGCTGAATATTTCTATGCGTATTCTTAGTCTACAAATTGGTATTTTATACGTCTGCATAAGTAAAATAAAGAGTCCAGGCAATGTAGAAACCAGTGTTTGCAGGTCATACAGTAGTATTTAAAGAACTTAGTTACTTGTTATATTACTTTTTTGAATCTAAAATAAATGCGTAAGTTAAAATAAAGCTGGTTTTACACTGTATAACTTTTGATGTACATCCAAAAAGAATCACGGAGAATGAAATCATTCAGAGTGATCACCCTTGTTTACATATTTTCATTCGGTTCTATGGTTTAAACTCACGCATACAATTAATTTAACATTTATTACTTTGGATGTTCATCTTGGAGGAATCCAAGTGATTTGACTGTACATTTTAGAGTACACTTAGGGTCTATCCACACTATAGTACCGATCACGGTTCGTTCCCGGTCCGATCCCGGTCTGGTTTATACTATCGGTAACTAAGTTAAGTTCTGGTCTAATCCCACTCCAATCACGAAGAATAAAAATATTTTTGAGTGAGATTGAACTTGTAACGTCATGTGAATGATAGTGTGAATGCTCTCTGTTCCCGGTTCAGTCAGCTATTACCCACTGAAGTGTATGTTACCGCTTAATATTATCAGACCGAGATCGGACCGAGAACGAATCGTGATCGGCATTAAAATGTGAACATGAACTTGATAATATTTTACCAGACCGAGATCGAACCGTGATCGGCACTATAGTGTGGATCGACCCTTAAGATGAACGATGAAACATAATGAATGTTTACATTTTTCTCTAAATGAATCAGGGGTTCGAGGAACGACTCATTAAAAGTTGGTCTTCTATAGTGTACACTTTGGATGAAACAAAAATGAAAGACAATCTACAATTATCAATTTGGAAGATGAACCTGCAGAGTGATAAGTGTAAATTAGCCTTAAGAAAGATTCGTCTATTTCATTTTGATCACGAGGAAATTTTAAAGTCTAATTTCTATAGTGAATAATCAACCCTACAATTATGGCATGCCTGCTTGTGTGTCTCAGTTTTTTTACAACTCCGTCGAGGTGGGCACAGACGGCTTTCCGGAGCCGAAAAATCTAATTCTAAAATCTAAACTAAAGCTAAACCAACAAAAAATTTACAAGCGGTTTACAAATGTCAAGCGGTAAACGTAAAAGATCAAAAGATTTATATTTTATAATTTATATAACATTTATATTTTATTCGTACCCACATATATTAAAAAGGTACATTTTATGCCCCAAATTACCAGCCCAAAATTCCAGAATATGTATTCAATGTATTGTATACTTTGTATAATAGTGACCATAAAAAAGAGTTGGTATTATTATATTTTTTTCAGAAAAAGTTTTAATTAAAAAAAAAAAATAATAATTGGTAGGTACTGTGTATTTACTCAATCTCTCTCCCTACCTCTCACTCAGAGCTGAGTGCAGACAAAGTTTGCCTACCTATGGTGTAAGGTACCGTTAAATAGATCTTTAGGAACCAAGATATACTGTAACCTACGCTATATAATATTAAATAAAGCCAATGATTTAGGATTTCCACCAAACCTTTATTTTACCTGAATATCTAACAATATGTGTTCGTTAGTGGTAACCAGGTAACTCAGGGAAACATGTACTATACTCATAGGTATCCAAATATTGAAGAAAATAAATATAAGATTTAGAATCGTACATATCTACGTATCTTTCAAAGAGACTCAAATGGACATGAGTTGGTCATATGATCCGGACTGTAGATGACAGGTGGTCCAAATCAACAACGATCTGGTTACCTCTCGATAGAAAAAGATGGTGTGGTAAACAACATACTAGATTGGCCGATCCAGTTAGGAGATACACTGGGAGATCTTAGATGAGACTGAGCAACGACCAACAGGCCGGGTCAGATGTACTAAAAATACTCTCGACAATTTAATCTGATATCCTGGGGAGGCCACATACCCTTTAGATAAGTGTCATTGGCTTTTATTACAATGAAAACAGTATAAAAAATTTACCCATTCGAAATTTTTAGGATTAACACTGTATCACATAAAGTTGGTAGCACTTTTTGTGATACACTCGGCATATTTGAATTATTACAAATAAAATAATATAAAATTCGTATTAAAACAGGAATTATAAATGATTAAAAAAAAGCTGTTGAAATGGTATAAAATTAAACAACGACATACAACAAAATAAATTAAAAAAATACGGACAAAATAATGAAAAACAGGACATTGAGGATCAACAACAACAAAACAGAAACTAGTAGCCGTAATAAGTATACTCTTGTTTAGTATTCTCTTGGTATAATAACAAATAATAATATATCTAGTAAAATGTTTTTAACTGACGACATAATACAAGCGGGAGACATTTCTGAGTAGTAATATTATCGTATAGGAAATTCGTAGAATGTTGAGTCTTTAAAAGTGTTAAGTTAAGTAAATCAAGTGAAAATAACAACTGAGTTAATTACTTAAATATCCGGTATATACTGAATTTATGAAATAAAGTTTTCAACAAAAGTTGTTTATTTTCAAAAAAGAAACATTTCTTGTCTTTAAATTTTTGTTCTATTTCTTACGGTTTCATAGATAGACAGTTTTGCCCAGTTTGCCATGGGTCCGGTTTTTGCCCATTCACGAACTTGACATAACTTTTTAGCTCTAGAACACTAATTACAATATTGACTTATCAATATTTTCAACCGTTACACAAACGGAACTAAACATAATATACCCTGGAATATATTATGCATAGAGTATGACAAAAAAAAAGAACTAACTAGATTTAATTGTTTAAATACCCTGTTTATATATATATATATATATATATATATATATATATATATATATATATATATATATATATATATATATATATATATATATATATATATATAGCGATGTTTGGCATTTTTCCACTGACCGACACGACACCGGTACAACAACGACTACGATGTTTTTGCACGCGTAATCTCATGTAAATAAACACTTGCCGATATGTGGGTATCGTGTCGTCGACGGTTGTATAATTTAGATCTTATTAATTTTATTATATAATATGTAATCTCTGTTCGTATTTTAGCTCATACGAACAGAGGCCACCCACATAATTATTTTTCAACCTTTTGATATTCATCTAGAGTTCGTGAAGGGAAACTGCAGAAAACCTTCACAAGCATAGCCAGTTAGTTTAGTCAATTACCCCATTAATTTTGTAATTGACAAACTGTCAATTTTGGGATTCAAACCCATAACCTCCCAATTCCACGTAAACAGAGCGCGTTAGACTGTTCGGTTACTTAGGCTGGTTAATGTGACAATATTCTGTCAATATCCTGCCAGTATTGATGCTGTGCTGCTGTCGTGTCGGTGTCGGTAAATGTGAAAACGCCCTTTTTTTTATAAATATAACTATAGGTACTTTTTTTTATTCTGGTTTGTTAAAAAATAAGGTAGATAAATGTGAGCTGTGTAACATGCATATGTTGTTTTTCATGTGACAAATTTAATATATGTAAATATTTTTTTTGTACATTATCTAGTTTTTTTGTATTTATTTGTTGTTCCTAAGGGAAAAAACAATTTGTATTTTTAAATTATATACAGACATATTTCTCTTATTTGAGATGCTGACTAGCTAATAGTGGTACTTCGTATAATGCATATTTTAACTATGTTTTCATTTTAAACTGGTGAATTAAAATTCCAAAGTTACATTCGGTTTTTAAGAACTTTTTCTAGTTAGTGTTACATGGAAACATACATCCTGGATAGCACGAGTTTGCTTATTGTTCAGATCAGCATTCAAAATAGAAACATCCACGTCTTGAAAATTTATTAATAGATCGATGCTCGGATATTGGTTTGATTATATTATTATTTGGATCTGTTTAACATTTTAATCGATTTTTATACTATATGCAAGTTGCTTTCTATTTCGTGGATCAATTAAGTATACTCTCTCCCTACGACTAATGCTGCTCAAACTACGTTCTTTCAAGATCTTCCTGGAAATTGCCAATGAGCTGATGTCTACCTGGAAACCACATGTCATCATCGAGAGCCAACATGAGTCCATAACTTTTCTCTTGAGTGAGATAGGAACGTCTCACTTGAATTGCTTCCGTGACCCGTATTTCCTTCGAGCCTTAATTCTATATACGTTCTATTTTCAATGCTAATAGTTTGTATGAGATTACCTAGGTTTCCTCGCCTTCGTTATTTGACATAAGTTTAGATTTGGCCGTATTTATTTAAGACCTATAACATGCTGTATAAACTTAGTTGTTTCATCATTAACTGGAGTTTAAAGTTTTCAAAAATAAAACTATATCGTCTGCAAATCTTAAGTGTGATAACCTTAACCTTTCTCTATCTATAAAAACGCCCAACTCTTTCGCATGCTTTGAAAACGACTTCGAAAACTGAATAGAATGACTAGAGCAACAGAAGATCACCTTGTTCAACACTCCACATATCGAAAATGTCTTTCGTCGTTGGAATCTGTATGGTTCGAACAAGTTGGTTGCCCTGTACACAATGCCATGATAGTAAGGCTGTTCCTGGAACAAACTTTCCAGGAACGTCTTATGAGTGGTTTTGGAACCTTCAAGTGGCCAGCTAGATCGCCAGATCAATCTCCTAACAACTTTTTTGTGGGGTTTTCTCAAAACACAGATCTATTCGCGGAATAGGCCTGAAAATTTGTAACAATTAAGGCAAAGAATTGTTGACAATTTCTCAAGTGCTAGAAAATACCCGGGTAGATTTCTACAATCGACTCGGATATTGTTTAGTAAATAATGGACTAATAGTCGAACCGTTGGTTTAACTTTTTTTTTTGTCGGAATTCATTTTTTTTTTTTTACTTTTTGGGGTTTTATTTTTCTTTTAATTTGTATGGATTGTTTTTAATTGTTAGAAGTAATGCTAAGCTTAAGAAGACAACAATGAACATATTTAACCCACTCTCATTACATGTTAATGCATTCTGAGTACCAAACAGTCCAGCAAACATACACAACATTCACACTACGGAGTACCCCCACTATTTTTATTTCATTATTAAGCATATTGTGTATACTTATTATAGTAAATAATATTTAACATTGATTCTCTATTAGCAATGCTTTCCAACACATACGGTATATATATATATATATATATATATATATATATATATATATATACATTATACAGGATATAATAACAATTATTAAAATGCCAGATCACAATACATTTAATAAAGATGAAGGAATACATTTTATGAGTAATTACCTACTCGTAAGTATTCGGAAACTATGACATTAAAATTCGTTAATAAAATATTTGAATAAATAATATGAGATATTTCTCTGAAATTGAACATTAAATATACAAAAACCCTATTCAAAGTTTAACCTAATTTACTTTTAAATATTTGAAAATGTATGTAATAATTATTCTTACAAAATGGTCATCATAATAACATCATCATCCATCCTAACCTATAATTTTTGTATTATTTTACAGAACAGTAGAGTAACCCTTAAAACACATTTATTTTACACTACTTCCTGCAGTACCAGTAAGTAGCACCAAGTATTATTTAAATATCGATGGTAGAATGTATACTTTACTATACGAGCTGTATTCAAAAAGTAAGGTTTCGTGGGCAAATTTCGCGGGTTACGCACATTCGATTTTTTTTATTTTGTTGTGTTGGTACACTCATCTCGAACAAATGTTCTCATTTTCTAAAAAATCGAAAATGTACATAGCCCGCGGAATTTTCCCGCGAAACTTTACTTTTTGAATACACCTCGTACATGATACTCAAATTATATGGATATTAAGGTTTGTATATAAACATCCCAACAACATTTTTTATATTCGAACTTATCTTCTTGTTTCATAGATATCTGTGAGGAGATAGATGGATCAATTTTGCTCATTCACGATGAATCAATGTGACTCGTTTATAGTGTAATGTATAGATAGATGAATTCCGGAAATGGAGGAATTCGAACTCTCTGGTATTCTAGACTAATATTCTAGACAAATAAGCTTTTGCTGATATAATGCATATAATTTTCCATTATCTTGATGTCGATGTATTATTACTTTTTGTATTAAACTATTTGCATATTAAATTGTTTTTTTGTAAGCTTTACGGCTACCATCCTTTAAGATAGTAGATAGCCATCAAGATAGTGAACAATTATATGCATTATACAAACAAAACAACTTCGAAGCTCAGAGACATCGCGTGGGTTTAAATCGCATCCTAGATGTGTATGACTTTTCATACCAAGCATTTAGTGTCAAACAATATTAAAAATATTATTTTATCGTGTTATAATTTCGATTAGATTAGGCCGTAGATTTGGTCCTGCCATGACCTACATATATTTCAAATATATTTCTATGTATAACATATAGTAATGAAATATAGACAATAATGAAGGACTCGAAAGTCGGTAAATTTTCCAATATTTATCGCGAATATGTTATAAATATATTAAATTATAATCAATTTTGGCGATCGAAGTTATTAGGAATCAAGTATTGATAATTAAAGATTCAACAATTCTTTCTTCAAAATGTTTGAACTTTCCATCTTATTATTGTACCTTATGAAATAAATAGGTAATAATTTAAAGGACCATAATTGATTCGTCTACAGGTGACTGAATTTTGTACTAGTTTATATATATATATATATATATATATATATATATATATATATATATATATATATATATATATATATATATATATATATATGTAAAATACAGTACATACAAAGGTTTTCTGTGTAAGGATATTAAAGACTATTAACCACTAGGTGAATATCCTTTCATAGAATGATAATGTTTTAGCATATAGAAATAATATTCTGTTTTATATCTTTTAGAATATACTTCTTTATCTGCATTATTCTATTGAACTTTTGTGTTATTTTTTCTCTCTACATTTCTCAATCTACATCTCACTCACCATCATCATACAAATGGACCACTAAGCTCTATATATGGACTGAGGGTACCTATGGTAAAAGAAAAACAGTTTTCCGAACTGTAGCATATAGTTGAACCATCAACGAAGTGGTTAAAACTGAATAAACATCCATAAACTTCATTCCATGAAAATTTCCGTGATTGATACTCAAGACTGTTTAGTAATGACTAACATTACTAAACATTAGTAATGATTGATATAATCAATGATCAGTCAAAAATGACAATCAATATCTGTATCGCATCGACTAAATTTGTTTTCGGTTAACTTTTTATAAGACTCTTGTTTAAAACTCTATTCTAAACGGCCAAGTAGCCGCGCTTGTTAAGGCGCTCTACTTGGGACTGGGAGCTTATGGGTTTGAATCCCGACATCGGCAGTTTGTCAATTATAAAAAAAAAGGGCGGCTAATTGACTAAACTGTTGGCGTATGGACAAGAACGAAGTAACCGGCTACGCTTGTGTAGGTTTTCTGCAGTTTCCTTCACGAACTCCAGATGAATATCGGCATAGTACGTATCAGATTCGGGTGCAGCCGCACGACCTATCAATTCCTAGTCTATACACAAATTTCTTGTCCTCCACTCACATCCCTAGGTATCACAATGGACCTTATAGTCAAAGTGCTTTTTGTGAATGCTTTTTACGACGCTTTTGCAAATGCTGATGTTGTTTGTCAAAGATAAATCTCAGTATAAATTGTCATTGAGGAATCATCTAAAATCGATGCACTCTTAACCTATGAACCTCTGCGAAGCAAATTATTAAATATAATGCACCAAATTTTGAATTTTCATATTAAAAATTTGTTTATAATATAAAGATTATTCAAAATTATTAACATTTTTATCCTTATTTCATGTACCTAAACTAAGTATCTTTTTAAAAAAACCTGACATAGATTTCGCATCTGCAACATCCTTGGTTCATATATATATATATATATATATATATATATATATATATATAGATATAAATATATATATATATATATATATATATATATATAAATATATATATATATATATATACATATATATATATATATAAAGAGGTCTGTAAAATAGCCAAACCAAACTATCTATTATATTATATACACCAATGAGAATACGCATATGTATTATGATGCTACCTAAAGTATTTAAACAAATACAATAAAGTTCCGATACAATAAAGTAGAATAAAATACAAATTGTATCACAAAATTAGTCCAACTTTCATTCAAGAATATTAAATGTTAATTTATCTGTACCCGTATCCAGTTTAAACTGCGAAACCGACTTTGATGCGGTTATCAACGGATCGTGGTTTTTCGGATAACATATACGCTATACAAATTTGGATTTTATGTGCCGATTGGCAGCTATACTCAAAGCACGATAATCTAGAGAAATTTTAGAGAAAATCGTTAACAAAAATGTTTTTCTCATAAAAACAAACTTTTGTTTGAATAATTTTTTTCATACAACCTTAAAGTTAAGATAAATTTTAAGTGATCACATATTTCACTTTCAATATATGCACACATGTGAAATGACGACGAAGAGGTATTTTAAACACTTATTTTTCTTTTCTTTGTAGATTACCTTGTATACATACCAGTAATAAAATTTAGGAAATCGATTTTTACCAACATGTAATTCTCGTAAAAACTTGTATATAATTCAAATGACACAATCTAACATAGTACACCATCGAGCGGATTGAAAGTCCTAAATATGTCACGAAATTCAAATACGAAATTTTAATGATGGCATTGGAAAATATAGAGAAAAAAAAGTAGCCAAAACAAACTAGTTTGTCTTAGAATATAGTTTCAATATTTTCCAAGCTATAAAAAACACGCTTCTATCAGTATATCATTTTTCGCATTACTCTTCGTATTTCGCTTCTATTAATCTTTCATTTTTTGAATTATAAAAGTTTTTTTTTCAATTAAAGTACTCCATGCTTTTATAATTGAACAGATGATTGGAAGAAAAATAAAATCTAATACCTTGGTTTTGAGAGATTTTTATGAAAAAATTCAGCATTGAAACTATGTAGCTTCTTTTGGTACTTTAAATATATTCTGAAGTCTCTTTTAATTAATTGTGCCATTAAGAGTTATTGAAAGTTACCTCGGTTTCTAGATACGCGTTTAACCACGTCCTATAGTATTCGAGATTGTAAGATCTTTAATTTGTATTAAAATAAGAGAAACTACAATATTTTGAACTATTGTACGAGTATAAGATGATATTCGAGTATAAGCTTCTTTGTAAACATGCAAGTTTTCAATCACATTAAAAACAGTTGATATACCAAAATTACATAGCTGTTGACAGAATGAAATTCACATGGTAGTTATCAATCGCATGTTTTTTTAACAGCTATAATTCACTTCTTGTTTAATACTTCTTTCTTTGTCAGCCACGTCAGTAACATGTTCAAATTCTACCAATCACAAGAATGGAGTAATCACACATACACTAACAATGCACTTACGTATAAAGTTAGATGTAAAATTGCAGAATTCTTCTCTATTTTTATATAATTAAAACTGCGCTTCTTCAGTAAACAAAAACTTGAAAACTTCTATCAACATTTTCACGTCTAAAAACACCCTAAGAAATTACTCACATTACTCAAAATGAACGGCATAGTGGCGCTGTGGCAGAAACGAAAACTAATCGATCCATGAGTAGAATATTTCTGGAATGCAGTAAATTTTTGTTATATAACTTTCTATCACTCATGACAAAAATTCTGACGCAAATTTTACCTTCTTTTATATTTTCGGAATGTTTCTCATCGTCGAGCAAACTACAAAGTATGTTACGGAGTAAATTTTATAAAACAAATACCCTGACGCCTTACAGGAGTACAAATTATTTACATATAATCTATATGAAACAAATTCAACACAACGACTAAAGATTGGAACATTTTTGGTGGAAATAGGGTGTGTACAGTATACGCCTTATGTGTTATGTACAAACACATACACAATGGTACGTCGAGAGCCCTGGTGTGGAGTCCTTTTCAATATTGTTAGGTAGGTAAATAGTGTTTTGTAGTACTATGTGGTTCATAACCACAGATTCACACGAACTGTATCAAATGTAGAGAGTATACTAGCACAAAACTATATGGCATTAGATAGATATAGGTGCAGTTTATTTGTTTTAACACTTGTTACTTGTATATTTGTATGTATTCTTGTACAATTAAGGTATCTTTTTTTATAAAAGCATCAAACAAATTTCCTTTCTGTAGGTATTTGTGTTTACGAGTTTTATACCCGATGTCAGCGAAATCATTGCATATACTTTAGTTTTTTTTTCTTTCTTGAAAATAAAACGTTAAGATTTGAGCTTTTATTTTTAGCAAATTTTCGAAAAAAATGTAGTGTAATATTTAGGATTCCTCTCTTAATATTAGTAAATTAGAAAAATTTGTAAGGAGTAAAGTTGTAGCAAATAAATTTTACTACAATTCATTTTCTAAACATATTTTCAGTAACAGATATTCAGATATTCCATATTTTGTGTTTTCCTCTCTCTTTGAACGCACCTTAATCGATTCCGTTCAATAAAGACCTTGGTCTTTGAAATAACAAAAGCATATCAGATACGAAAACATATATATATATATGTCTGTAACCACTATAGCGCTCACGGATCGCCATGAACATTAATAATATAACAGTTAATTAAGATCTATTTCCAAAAGAGAAGTAATGTCTTTATTCTGAGAAAATTCGCTAAGTCGACGCAGCTCCTGCGAAACGAAAGTGGAAATAACAAGAATCTGAGTTAATTGCTTGAATACGAGGTATATAGATTAGATAGATTGTAGAAGCTGCCCTTCGACTATAAGGTCCATTGTGATGCCTAAGGATGTGAGGATGTGAGTGGAGTGGAAGGAATTTTTGTGTATAGACTAGGAAATGGTAGGATATGCGGCTGCAGCCGACAATGATAGGAACTATGTCGATATTCATCTGGAGTTCGTGAAGGAAACTGCAGAAAACCTTCTCGAGCATAGCCGGTTATTTCATTCTTGTCCATACACCGACAGTTTAGTCAATTAACGGTCCCTTTTTTTTCTTAATAATTGGCAAATTGTTCAAGTAAGCAAACTGCGCAGACATAACGGCTGAGATCGCTCGACCACATGGACTGGTGTACGAGGTATATACCTATATATACTGGTTTCCTGGTATATATTATATACCGGGTATAAAAAAAGAAAATATTAGTAAGGATCTTTGAAAATACAACTATAAGGACTACAACTTAATGTTAATAAATTATACCTCTGAGTTGCTATGTAAAAACCACAACCACGTAGGTACTAATATATCACTGCACAAGTAAATTAAAAATTTACGAAACCCCCAACCTAATAATATGAAACATAATAAAAACTTCCCGTAACCTCCACCAAAATGTATATGTAAACTGATAATGTTAATAATATTCCTATACATCATCTTGGGAAAGAGCTGATAATTTATAAACGATTGAACTGATTTTTATCATATAGCTAACCATCGCAAGGAAACCAACTATCTAATAAAACAACTGCATTCAAATCGTCCCACGCGTTTTAGAGATACGATGCCACAGACAAACACACGGACACTTCAAGCACTTTAGATTATGGTTTTTCGGGCAGATGCTCTAGATTATGGTTTCTCGGAAAGTGAGTTTACATAAATTATTTTAAATAGCAACTAACCAATATTTATTACACATAGGTTAGCTGTTTCAGTTCGTTAAAAACATCCCTCTTTTTGCGTCGAGGGCTAAACACGAACTGAAACAGCTAACCTATGTATCATAAATAGGTTGCTTTTGAAAATAAATAATGTAAACTCGCTTCCCGAGAAACTAGAATCTATATTCGAATTGATGTTTATGGTAAACCCAAAAATGTAATACTTATTTTTAATTCTAGTAAAAATGGAAGTACGTCAAATGATCTCCCGATACCCTGTCTATATCGTTAAAGTACTCGTACAATATAATGTGATGAAACTATTAAGTTTGTTCATTTTGCCTCGTTGAAATATAATCAACATAATTTAGTAAATATATTTGTCGAATATATATTACCTATCTATTATCCATCTCTAGAACGCTATCCAACCGCTAACGTGATAAATATAAATTTAGTTAATCTAAGTTTAAAAAAATACAGATAAAATAGTATGTTCTTTGATGCCTAGAAATTTGTTTCGAAAAGTTTTTTTACCAAACATCGAAATTATCAAAAAAATTAAATTTTTTAACACTTTTTATTAAGGTGTATATACATTTATAACGTATTAATTTAATTCGTAACCCAACCAGCGTAACGGGTAAGCTGTTGTAGGGAAAACGTTTAACTTCGCATAATTAATGTAAGGAAATTAAATTACTTAATAAGTACATTAAGTAATATATCTATCCATACTACTATATAAATGTGAAAGTAACTCTGTTTGTATGCTACCTCTTCACGACAAAACGGCTAAACGGATCATAATGAAATTTGGCAAAGAGATAGATTATATCCTAGGGAAGGACATAGGCTCAAAAAATAATCTAGAAGGGGGTGAAAATTTAAAAATCTTTGTCTCAAAAAATAATCTTGAAGGGGGTGAAAATTTAGAAATCAGACGAACATAGAATCGGCTCTAAGATTCTCATTTTTTGGGACTCGGTTAAATTTTTTGTTGATTTTATCATTTTCACAGAAACTATACTTCTAAAAAATAACTATAAAATTATTTTATTAAAATTTTGTTTCAATTTTGAAACGTCAACTTTGATTGTCGTTTCCATAGTAACTATAAACTATAATAGCACACTATATATCGTTGTATATCGATATGCATATACAGTAGTTTTATTAATCCGGCACTATAAAAAATGTGAAGAAAATTTTTGCTCTCTATTTTAATAATAATCATTTTCTAGGCTAATTTTGACCCAACAATACGAAAATCAGGTTCATTTTAACGTCCAACACATTTCAAAATTTTGCCTTCTCAATTCAGTTATTATAGTTATGGGCCTGCTACCTTAAAAACCGTTAATCGTATAATATTTTAACCAACGCCATCGTTTTCGCTAGAATTAGCTTAAAACCAAGTTTTTACCAAAATCGGGGACATAAAATTTTCCTCTAATTTTAGCGATTTTTTTAAGGGGTACCCCTTGCAAAAAATGTGAAAAAAGTGAAGAAGATTTTTCTTCTCCATTTTAATAATAATCATTTTCTAAGCTAATTTTGAACCAAACAGTACGAAAATCAGGTTCATTTTAAACCAACACATTTCAAAATTTTGACTTCTAAATTCATTTGGAATTGGAGTTGGAGTTTGGAATTTTAGCACTTTGTATACATATATATGTAGCTTTCATATAAATGCGGACGAAGTCGCGGAAACAGCTAGTATATATATAAATTTAATGTTCGTTTATAATTGCTAATCTTCTAAAGTTCTTTACCGATCGTATTGAAATTTTTACACAACGTTGTATTCATATAGGGGAAGGTTTTATAAAAAAATAAAACAAAATTTTGTATAAAACGAATTATGTCGTTCAAACTTTGCAGAAACAATATTATAACAAATAATTAAAGTTTGCATATTTTTTTAAACTACACCTAAAAGGGAATAGAATGGGGCTGTTAAGATAATATGGAGAAATTGTCTTCATTAAGCTGAAATTTTGGAGGTAGGTAGTTTATACATAGTCCTAATGCATAGTAAACGTTAGCTAAGAATGGATTTCGGAAAATTCACACTTCAAGGGGGAGAAATGAGGGGGGGGAGGTGTTTTTCCTTAACATTCAGCAACTGCAACGCGTGGTAGGGAAAAGCTAGTATATATATATATATATATATATATATATATATCTTACTAATGTAAACTAAAATAAAATTTTGTATACATGAAACATACGGATGGATATAGATATATTTGATATCTATAAATATGTTAATTTGAAAATATATGAGGTTAAAATTGAAAATTTAAAGGGTCGATATAATAAAATTCATTTTTTGTTGTTGTAGGCTAATAATAATGTGATGCGTTGCACAAAACTGAATAGACGGCATTTTCTCTGCTCTACATAAATGTTTGGTTAATAAATTGTATAATGTTGTAATAGAAATCCCATACTCAGCATAAATAAGCATATTATTATACATCTCTATAACATACATAAAATTTAGCAAGTATTAGTAATGTCTATTTAACTACAAAAAATATACCTTTTTTTTTGTGTTAAAAATTTAATATTTTGAACATCTTCAAGATATTTGAGATAACTTATACAACACGCTCAAAGATTTCCCATTTAAATATCTCTGGATCTGTACAGTCGATTTTGTAAATCCATTATCATTGTCTTTAACAATTCATTAAGAAATATCTTCCAAATCTTTAAGAGAATTATTGGCTTTAGTTGATTTGATTTAACTATTGTTAGGTTATTGCATTCAATTTTGAATATCCATATTTGAATTATTGTCGCACAGGCCAAACCGCTAAGGATAGACACTTGGAATTTGGAAAGGTTGTTGATTTTATATTGTAGGCATCGTTTTGCGAAATATTGATTTTAAGGGAGGCGTTGCGGTCTCACTATCATGTCAGATCGTCCTGTTCGGAGTGGAATTCTATGCAGCTGGCCAAGACGATTAAATATGGTCATATACGTTTTTAGGATTAGACAAACGTTCCGCAAAATAAATTAAATAATAAATTTTTAAGTTTAATAAATTATATCTCAAAAACTAAGCGTCAAATCGAAAAACTTTATTAAACTTTTTTGTTTGTTTTTTTTGCAGCTTTACACCGTGGTATAGTTTTCCTGAATTAATTTCAGAACACTCTGTATATAAATTCCAAAGTTCCTGATATAAGTTCCAAACCGTTCCAAAGTTTTCTGTCGGTGATAACATTTTCTGTCGGCTAGATCTTTATTATAGTTTATAGTTTCTAAAAATGCCTTAACAAAATTTTGGAATTTAAAGTATAAAAAAATTGACGTTTTGAAATGTGAAAATTTAGAAAAAATTAATTATTTGTCATAAATGTCCTATAAGAATTTTTTGAATTGAGCCCGGCCGACTAGGATTTTTCAGCTAGTAGTATTATAAACTTTCATTGACTAATTTTAGGGATAACAAATTTTTGGATTGAATCAGATTAACAAATCAGATTTTCTATTGAACAATTTATGTTTGTTCGATATCTTATAAAAGTGTATACATAAAATATTTTTGAACTTACAGTCAGTCGTTCTAAAGAATCGTAAACTACGCTGTACATAGAAATAAAAATTCACGATAACTTTATTTAAGTTTTGTAAACGGTTTCTCTTGATATTCTTCGCATTATAATCTGTTTATATTTATAAAATGGCGTTTTTAATTTTGTTAATATTTTGTATTTAGTATACAAAAAAGTTGACTGACTATACCCACGTTTCTCTTTTTTTATAAACAATTTTTTATTCAGATTTTCTCAGTTGAAACACTGTTAATAATAAGTAAACTAATTAATAATAATCTCATACTACTTGTTAAAAAAATTATTATTTTAATAATTAAAATAAAAACATTAAAAGGGTGATTTTTGTTTGATATGATAGATAGCTAAGTAGAATGCAACCAGTCCGGGTGATCCACTTGTTAAAGGTGCTCTACTCGTAACTGGGAGGTTGCTGATTCGATTCCAAACACTGGCAGTTTGTCAATTAAATTAATTTAAAAAAACAAATTTATTAATGTGGCGGTTAATTAACTAATGTTTGTGAAGGTTTCTACAGTTTCTTTTCAGAAACTCCAGTCGCACAACCTACCATTTCCTAGTCTACATACAAAATCCATGTCCTTTAGGGGTCGGTAAAAAAGGCCTAGAAAGGGCCTACTTGCCAGATTTTGACCATCCCTTCGCTACTACTACATGCAGTAGGCAAAATATTTAGATTTTACGACCATTTGAAATTTAAAATAAATAAAATCTCAGAATAAAATAAATTCTAAAAATTAGTTTAATTTAAACGTTATATTAAAATAATTTTGTCAATTAGCAAAATCTTTGTTAAACTTGGGGAAATTTATAATTAACGAAAAAGTATTATTGATGTCCTGATTTAATTTAATGTCTCCTGATAGTCGATTCTTTTTGTTTAATATACTGGTTGCCACGAAAGGATTTATATTTGTTTTTAATATTTTATTTTTATATATGTCAATTTCTTTGACACGATCTATAGCTTTAACGGGCTTGACATATGAGGTGTCGTTAGATTTTGGGAGTGCCATAGGATATAATATTCAAATATGGCGTTTGAAATAAAAGATGAGAATAAGACAGGTGTACGTGTATTTGTCCGAATTGTTTGGAGAAAATTCTAGAAGATGGAAAAATAATGATAAAAGAAGACACTTGGTAAATTTTCCTTACGACTACAGAAAAACTATCAGAAGCTCAAAATACAAACCTTTCCAAAAAGGACCATATATGTATATATATATATATATATATATATATACACAGTTTTTTTTTTAAATTTTATATCACTTTTTGTTTTCTAATTACAAATTGACAGGTAGTTTTATTTTCTGCAGAAGTGCCTTAATTGGTCAGGTAATGCAGAATAGTATTCAGGACTGTACAAACTTTTATGTAAGAGAAATTATTGCAAGGCTATAACCGTAATATAGTTAGGTACACTTTGTGAATAACATTTATTAATATATTCACATTATATGGTGATAATATTGATAATTATCAGAAAATTATACCACAATACCCTTAATTAAACAGTCTTATGCATCTCTATACATTTTGTAATTAAATTAATAGACTTGTTAATATTGTTTACTATGTATCTCTATATGTATGTATGTATGCATCTACTTACTTACAGAGATATGTTATTATTGGGTGTATAAGAATGACTAACTGTTCCTAATTTTGGCACAATTCCATTCAAACGTGTGACATAGATAAATAGATAGACATATCTTAGGGTTACAAATAGTAATGCACTTCGACCTTATGGCCCATTGTGCTCTCCCTTCCACTTCAGTCTGAAGAGATTCGCTTCTTCCATATCCTGGCAATGGCCCGAAGTTTGCTTGGTTTTCCTGAAGGTTCATATATTCTGTGTGCACTGAATATCTTGTGTCTGCTGTACTCGAGAAATTTGCAGTTACAGACGATATGGCTTCTTCAATATCTTAGCAATGGCCAGAGCTTGCTTATAAGGTTTTCTTGAAGGTTCATATATTCGGTGTGCACCGAATATCTTGTGTCTGCTGTAACCGAGATATTCGCAGTTACGGATGATGTGGCTCGATGTTTCATCCTCCTTGCCGCACATTCTGGGTGCATTTCGTAACAGTATTTTCCTAAGTTTTTGTTGCGGTATAATAATATTTTCCCAGTGAGCACGGTGTTTAACGTCAATCCATTCGCTGATCACTTGATTACCTACGATCTTTGAATTCCTAAAATAGATTCTGGGGATATGAAAGGTATTCCGACTTCCTCTTTCTCTATACGAGTCCAAGTGGCCGAGCGGTCTAAGACGGTATGTCTGCGCAGTAGGCTACTTGGAAACTGGGAGGTTATGGGTTCGAATTCCGACATCGGCAGTTTGTCAATTATTAAGAAAAAAACGGGCGGTTAATTGACTAAACCGTCGGCGTTTGGACAAGAACGAAGTAACCGGCTATGCTTTAGAAGGTTTTTTGCAGTTTCCTTCACGAACTCTAGATGAATATCGGCATAATTCCTATCATAGTCGGCTGCAGCCGCATATCCTACCAATTCCTAGTCTATACACAAAAATTCCTTCCACTCCACTCACATCCTGACATAATTAGGCATCACAATGGACCTTATGGTCGAAGTGTAGCCCGTCCAGGGCAGCCTCTACAATCTATCTATCTGTCCTTCTCTAAGTTTTTCGTTTCCTTCGGAACAACTATGGCCAGGTATCCAGACCAATATAACATTATTTCGTTTTGCCCAAGTAAAATGTTTCCCAAGTAAAAATATTATTTTAGTTTTAGATGTTCTTTCAAGAGGTTGAACAACATCTCTAAATTGTTTTTTTTTTTATGAAAAAATTTTACTCGTGTTGTGATGTAATATTTTTCACCCGTGCGCCGGAGGGTAAATTGATAAAATTTGATAGTGTTTGTTTAAGCGATCACTGTAGAAAGTCAGGACCAATGAGTTTGTGGCATCTTGTAAATGTGTACATAAATGATATTATCTAGATAGATATGCATATATAAATTATACATACCCTACACTACCAATGTTTGACTGTTTGTCTACATGTAAACACAAATTCAATAAAGTTAAGTTTCTTAAAACAATTTCATTTCACATTAGATCCACTGCATCATGTGATAGTTTGATTAATATTAGTTAGTTTGTTTTCATACATAATGCATACGTATAGAGTATTTGTCGAGGAAATAAAGCAATGAACTATCGATTTTTTGTGCAGTCAGATGGATCTTAATGCGGTTTTCAGCATTCGATTCGTGAGAGCATCCACAAACTTTGTGACCTAAATTGATCAATACATTTGGAAAAAAAAATGCATTTTAGAAGTGTATCTCGAAGACATAATAAATAACAAATTTACAACTCGGTAAATATTGATATAAATGAGTCCAGTTTGCTACTCAGTGGTTTTGGGGGTCGCTGAACACGAATATGGCGACGGCAACGGTCTCCGAAGTACCTGCAGCCCAGGGTGGACAATATCCGTAATTTCCGTAAATCTCTAGAAGACGACGTTGATACTGTCCACTCTGAGCACCAGGTACCTCGGAGACCGTTGCCGTTGCGATATTCGTGTTCAGCGACCCCAAAAACCCACGAGTAGCAAAACTGGACTCATTTCCATCAATATTTACCGAGTTATAATTTTTTTATTTATTGTGTCTTCGAGATGCACTTCTAAAATGCATATTTTTTATGCAAAAATGCCTTTTTTCAAAATGCATTGATCAATTTAGGTCACAATGTTTGTGGACGCTCTCACGAATCGAATGCTGAGGTAACTTCCCGTTGCCTCCGCCAAATTTATATATAAAATGATAATGTTAATAATATGGCTATACATCATCATTGAAAAGAGCTGATAATCATTCAACGACTGAACAGATTTTTATCAAATCACCGCCAATACCTGTCGGTATCTTAAGAACAAGTAAAATTAAAATTTTGAAAAACCTCCAACGCAATAATATGAAACATAATAAGAACTTCCCGTTACCTCCGCCAAATTTATATATAAAATTATAATGTTAATAATATGCCTATACATCATCATGGAAAAGAGCTGATAATCATTCAACGTTTGAACAGTTTTTATCAAATCACCGCAAGAAAACCAGCTATCTAATTAAAATTGACCCATTCGAATTGGCCCGCTTGTTTGAGAGCTAATATGTCACAGATAGACAAACAGACTGACACACACACACACACATAAGCTTCAAACTTATAACACCCCTCTTTTTGCGTCGAGGGTTAAAAAAGATTTCATTACTACAGTTTTTCTCTTAAAACACACAGATTTCTATTATATATCAGTTGTTTTACTTATTGATGTTGATTATATCGGGTGAGACATTTTCGACCCAATGTTTATTATTCGTCGTCAAATGTAATCAAAAAAATTAAAAAATTTAACTTATTCCAACACGCACAAGACATGAACAAAAAAAAACCTCTATATTATATAAAGAATCAGTTCATTTTTATTTTTGGATAACACATGAAAATAACGTACGAACAAAGTTAAAATTATATTAAAGTAAAATTTCGCAAACACATTGCCTTGTATCAAGCTCGTGAAATAAATGTCTAAAACATAAATGTTAAATTATTAATAACAATATAATTAAATATTATAACTTGAATCTTTCATTTCGATTAAGTAATCAAAGTTTGATAATATTATAAAGTGTATCTCACATCTCATATGCATATATACATATATATATATATATATATATATATATATATATATATATATAGTCCCGTTCATAAAAAATGAAACAGTTGAAACATTCTTGAAGTGTTATGTAATTTATGTATATGCTTAGAATGACACGTACTGGTTCAAGAATATTGAATGAGAGTATATATATATATATATATATATATACAACGATATAAAACAATAATGAAGCAACAAGCACAAACATAACAGATTATACAAAACTTTTAACTTCATCAAAGGTTCGAATCATCAAATACATAAATATTAATGATTATTACTCACCGATGAGTAAATAAATAGGGTATGTAGTGTATACAGGTTGCTATAATTATTTCATATAGGTAACTTGGGAGTTTTGTAGCATTATAAAAATCATGATAAACTTTTCAATGAACATCTTGCTTAAACTTCGATAGAAGATGTATACGTGTCTAGATTTTACAGAATTCGTAATGTTCGAATTTTGAAAATTAACGAAACATATTACAGATGAAACCTGCGGTAATAATTACTTAAGAACAAATTTTCGAGCACAAAAAAGGCAAATAATAAATTCGATACGCAGGAGTCATCCATGTAGACTACGCGAATGTCTTCAGAGGAAGGATCGCGTTTAGGCAGATGGTTGATATGTCCTAAAAATTTAATTTTCTCAAGTTGATATGTCAAATTATAAAATTATTAAATATATGTAAAAATATATTAATGTGTATATAAATTTATATATATATATATATATATATATATATATATATATATATATATATATATATATATATATATATATATATATATATATTTATATATAAGTGAAAATAGGTTATACATTTTCAAAATATTCAAAATATAAGTTTTTGGCTTGATTGAAAGAAAAATCGGATTTCCATCTCAGAAATCTAGGTTTGAATCCGTGGTCAGTGGATTCTCAAGGTTCAGTCTCTATCGACAGAATAGGCCCTGTATTTCAATTTTTTTAAATTCGTATCGTGTGGAATTTAGTGATGCCGCGAGACGAGAAAAACATGTCTCTTGTGTTTTATCAACTTGAAAAAGTTATCTATTCATGTCTCGTCCATGTCGTTCCATGTCTCGTCTCGTGTCATTTTTACAGTTGAATATTGTCTTGAAAAAAAAAATAAAAACTACACAAAAAATCGTTTTAAAATCTTTTTTCTATTAATATATAAAGTGCATATTTATATATTAATAGGATAAAAAGGAACTTTTTTGTCTTTATATATTTGTTCTATCTTTTACAGTTTCAAAGATAGACAGTTTTCCCCATTTTTCCCAAACATGATCCGATTTTGCCCATTCACGATCTTACTTTTTAGTTTGCTAACTCTTTTCGTTTTTGAGTGATATTGTTGATGGACGGGCGTACAGACACATTTGCGGAATTGGACCAATTAGGTCTTTTTATGAACATCTGTACAAAAACTTTTTTTCTGCGATCAATATTTTCAACCGTTACAAAAATGGAACTAAACTTAATATACCCTGGTATATATTATATACAGGGTATAAAAATTCATTACCACCCAAAATGATTTGCTGTTCGTGATTAGTACATTTTAAATTTTTGACAGATTCCAAATCTATTGAAGAGATTGAGCAACTACAGTCTGCTCTTGAATATTCATAAAAAAACAGGATTCTAATTTTCGTCTCGTCTCTCGCTGCATCACTAGTTGAATTGTAAATTTAAAGTAAAAATTTAATTTTAATTCATTCTTTTAAAGGTATTATTTTACATAAAAGTAATTTCACTTCTTACCCATTCGTATAGCTTCTACATGTTTTGCATAAAAGGATTAATGTTATTATCCTAATATCTTTATTTACTGTATTTTAAGCTTGATTAATTTATGCAAATTAATTATGTATAAAAAAAATAAGTATACGTTTGTTTTACATCAAATTCAATTATTACTCCTCTTAATATAAAGCTTTAGTAATAAATAATATGGTCTCAAATTTATCGCTCACTTGGAATTATGCTATGCGTACCTCCATGGATGTGTATAATATGTTTATTTTATAATATAGTTTCATTTTAAAGAATGCTCCTTAAGGATGTTCTAGCATACTACCACTATTCGACAGATTTTGCTCATTTTTTTTCACAGGCTAAAAATAACATTTTCTAATAAATCCAGAAGTTTCAGAATTTTTTACCATTTAGAACGCGAGATAATTAATATCAAAGTTATCATTCTTTCTCATTAGAAGAATGTGCCTGCCCAACTATTATCTGTTGTATTAGAAAAAATACTGTTTCCTTCACGAACTCCAGATGAATATCGGCATAGTTCCTATCATAGTCGGCTGCAGCCGCACATCCAACCAATTCCTAGTCTATACACAAAAATTCCTTCCACTCCCATCACATCCTCACATCCTTAGGTATCACAATGGACCTTGTAGTCGAAGTGTAGCCCGTCCAGGGGAGTCTCTACAATCTATCTATCTATCTTACTCATTCAAGAGTCGAAACAGAAACCTTATATCTTTGATGTGTCTGGCTGATTATAATATTCAACCCAGCTTTCAACGTCTTATGGAAGAGGGTGCATACGAGGACGTAAATGCAGGAAGGATATAAAATCCTGGCAATGGGGAGTAACATTGATTTATTGAGTGATCTCTCTATAAATTTATAGCGTATACGCAACTCAACTCGAAGCTTCGGAATATGTAAAAACCTCTGGCGTGCGGGAAACGGATAAAATGCTGTTTCGTTACTGCCGTGCGATCAACGAAATCGTACATCACAGCGGTATAAAGTTAATATTATAAAACATGAAAATGAAAATAAAAAATTTTTGAAAATATTGAATTACATAGAATTTACGTAAATGATCGTTAATGACAATAACGAGGTTTTTATCTTTAAAACAAACCAAAAATATATACAATAGATATAAATAAAAACAGCTATTTTAATATTCCAAAAAAAAGTACGATCTATCCATGTTGTGGAGATATTCCGATTGTACCTACATATTTTTAGAACTACATTAGTATTTTCCATTTGATATTTTGGTATTAAATCTCTTGAGAATTAATCCACGACGTACAAAAAGACACTTCTTATTTAAAGGTATTAAATATACCTCTTTCATTCATTTGGTATTAGAAAGTTATATAATCACCAAGGGATGTTACCTTTTTTTTTTGTTGTAATAAATTTTTAATTCTAGATTATATAGAAAATACACAGATTTTGGTGGTTTTTTATTTGATAAAAATTCAATAGGGTTTATTTTTTTGTTAATTAAATTTATTTGAAATGGGCATTCGATATTATTCCCAGTTCAATTGAGACTGTACAGAATTGAAATTAATTCACTATAATGTATGCATTTCAGAGAAATATAAGCATACATAAATAAATTAATAGTGAATTAATTGCCCCCCAACCTCTAAATCTATGCAAGTGGTCATTTATATAAATTACAAACATGCTAACGAGGACATTGAGAATGATAGCTTTGTAATGTTTTCGTCAAAGTGTACTTATAAGTAAAAAAAGCAAAACAATGAAAAACGAAATTTTTATGTAAAACAAGTAATGTAACAACTAACTGCGTTAATTGTTTGAATACCCAGTATACCAGAGTTGTATATCAATGTTTGAATAATAATTCTGCCTATTCAATGTTTATAAAATATGAATTATTTGTAAATGTTTCTTGTGTCACAATTTTAAAAAAATACCTCATGACTTTAAAAATGGTCACATTTTTCGCTTTCCGAGGAACTTAGAGCACAAATTATGACAAAACTATTAAGTTTGTGAAAAAAATTTTCAAACAAAAGTTGTTTATTTTAAAGAGAAGAAGATTTTTTGTTAACATTTTTCTATCTCTTACGGTTTCAAAGATATAAATTTTCCCCCCTGCCAGGGTGAAACACGTTCCGATTTTGCCCATTAACGCACTTGGCCTAAATTTTTTGCTCTAGAACAAACACAAAAATTTCCCGCTCGTTATTTCTTTTCGTTCTTGATTTATCGTGTTCACAGACGGACGGAAATGGCCGAATTAGGCCATTTTATAAATTTCTATGTGCAGCATTTTTGTCAAAGATTAATATTTTCAAGCGTTAAAAAGTCATCATATTTTCAAAGATCATTCCAGTTTCAAGCGACATATTCGGAAATGAGTTTATTTTGTTATATAGAACTATTATAAGGCATTTTTTCGAGAATATTAAGATCTCGTTGAAAAGCTTTAAAATTTACAACATTGGTTACAAAATTTGTTTTTTAGGACGACTACTTTTTTAGTAGATCACGTAATTAAGAGCTTACACATGATATTGATAGAATTTAATTTCGATATGAAGATTCATTTGAAAGTATTTAACTATAATACTTCAAACACGAATTAAGACGCCGCATGTTTCACCATACACAAACTATATACAAGGTCACAAGGTCAGTACTTAATAAAATACATAATGGACCCGTTAAATGATGTACATGATGCTACGAACGCTAGACCGTAGCAACGTTTGCGACCAGTAAGTTCTACAGTTGGTGCTGTGAATGCAATTTTATAAAAACAGTTTGGTGCAAACGTTTTACCAGTTTCAAAAATGTAAATGTAAATGAATAATATCCTTCATTAAAAACAAACGAACTAAAACAAGACGGGTCTTGTGTGGGAATGGAGAGTAAATGTTGAGAAGAGAATCTCCCTCCATACCCAAGTCCCTTTCTTCATATGAATGAGCGACTCATGTAGCCGTTAGCCAAATATTTTCATTCAAATATTGGAGGCAATCCTTCGACTTGATGCAAGAATACCGATATTGGCCAGAATACGGTCAAATGCAAACGTTCGACGCTTGCCATTGGACGTTCGTGGGTTAGAACAACGGCCACACGAAGTGACGAACCATCAACCGTCCAACGTAGGAAAGTGTTCGGAGCATCGTGTAGAACCGGCTTTACAATTAACATGCCTGTACACATTGACAGATGATCCATGCATTAATAAGGCTCTAATAAATCTTAAACAATTGAAAGATAAACATATTTGTTAATAGAATGTAAGCAAAGAAAATATAATAACCTTTGTAGACAAAGAAAATTCAATTGCATATAGTACATTGATAATTGAATTGATCGGAATGGGATATATTGATCTCATTTGATCTATTTAAAGCTTACCAACCTCAATTCAATCATGTGTATATGCATGCATTATTGTATATATTGTATAATACAGATTCAAATATACAAAACTATAGATAAATTAGCCGCGGTTTTGTTGTCTATAACACAAGAGTCCTTTTAATGCATTCAAACGTTTGCACAGCTATAGACATAAATATAAACGCATCGCAAAAATCTAGGAATATTTTTCCAAATTTGAAGGAAATCTTCTATGGAATGACATTTTCATGACAGTTGAATTAAACGCCATTCTCATCTTTTTTTCTTAGCTAGCCGACAGTCAAAATTGAAATATTAAAAAAATTAGAATGTTTATTATTTGAATGACGCTAATTGGAATGTTTTTTATTAATAAAGTGCACTATATAAAATTTTCTTAAGTGATCTCTGCCTGAACCCTCGTCATACTCTGCCCAAAAATATTACAAAAACTGTAAGAGCTAGGAAATAGCAATTGTGTAGCGAGGTATATCATAAAGTTGCAATAGATTTTTTGGCACAATGCATGCACTTACAGAAAACTGCGACACTAATTCTTCATCGGCTCTCTCAGCCGGTAATATTATTTACAGGTTGAGACGTAATAGTTGTTTATTGATATTAATGACTCTCAAATTCTATTTAAAACGTTTTTTTTTCTTCAATCTAAACTTTAAAATTTTTTATTAAAACTACCTAAATTTAAATTAGTCCATATGCATACGGAGGTTAATTCACTCACTTTTATTGTTTATAATTCATCTGTCAGTAAGTTAATATAACCTCAAAATTTCACATGGGGTTTTCACACGCCGGATAAAATAAAGATATTAATATTGTTTTTTTTAAAAAGATATATTTAATTTAACTAAACAATTAATTCTGCGAATTAATTTTTCCTTTAGTAACACAGGTATGCATTTCATATATTTTGACTAAAGTTTTGTTTTATTTCATATAAAAAATATAATACATACACTTTGCACGTTACAAGCTTTTTTTTATAAGATATTTGAAAATACATTGAACTTATATACACTAACGATTAAACAGTATTGAACAATTAACAATTGCACGAAATAACAGAATACAGCAATTTAACACGAATAATACCGAATTTTAACAACTAACAGTTAACAATAATGTCTGTAAATATTCCGAAATAAAACGTATTGGAATGTTAGTTAAATTCCACGTTCTTCGGACAATTCGACCGTCTTGTTCGATAAAACAAACGCAAGAGAGTGGATATTTTAATAAATCACCCTGGAGGTAATTTTTCAATTTTGGCATAATTCCAGAAAAAATCAAACAATCGGTCATCTTCCATGTTAGACACGAATCCTATCGTCGAATAATCGAACTGATTAAGGTTTCTAAAGTTTTAACCGCGTCATATTTAAAAGAAATTTATAAAACATAATTCAGCACCTGAAGAAATCAAAATCAAACGATTAGATTTTGAGATGTTTCAAATAAATAATGGTGAATTTTATACATAATTTATATAAATTAATAATAAATTAACCACAAACTATAGCGTTAAATGATAACATAATAATGACGATTATTTTCGTTTCAAGGTGTGGAATAAACAATAAATTCCACACCTGTAAATAATATTGCACAGCTGAAAAATCTGATTGAGAATAGGTGACGCAGGATCAGAAATCAGCCTGGGGTGTTCGAAAGGGTGAGGCAGTCCAAAGCAACTGATTGAAGCTATGTATTGTCGTCAATGGCGGTCTTCGAACTTTTGCTTTAATGAATTTCAATCTCAGCTGATTGAAATAAACAATTGGATTCAAACAAAAGTTGTTTATTTTATAAACATTTTTTGTCTTTCAATTTTTGTTTTATATCTGTTACGGTTTCAAAGATAAAAGTTTGCCAATTTTGCCCAAACATGGTCCGATTATTTCCATGAACTTTAGCTCTAGAGCACATATATGAAATCTCAACACGCTGTCCCTTTCGTTTTGAGTTATCGTATTTACAAGCGGGCGGACGGACAGACAATTTGGCAGAAATAGACTAAGTTATTTTATGGACATCTATGCCAACATTTTTTTTCTGCGATCCATATTTTATGTAACGAATATAAAATTATTCTAACACGACATCAATGAACAATGCAAATTCGTTTTGTTATTACAATGTCAATAATTGAAAGAAAATTTATTAAAAACAGCAAAGATCGGTGTCCCCAAACTTTTTCCATATGTGTATATATGGGCAAATATACACCCATGCATAATATGTATGTATAAATTTATATAGACATGATTTATCGTATATTGTTAGAAATTATTGAAGCTTATAAACCAAATCATTGCTTTTGCGAGTGAGCTAGTGAGCTAGTAGAAGTACAGCTACACAATTTTGTTCTATATGTGTTAGTCAGTTAATGCTTTTACGTAAATAAATGTGTGCTATTTGCTTCAATTGTGTTGTTTAAAAGCTTTAAATTGTGTATGGTAAATATATAACTTTGTTGTCATGAATGATGATGCATTCTGGTACATTCATTTTATATAATACTAGACTTATTTGTGGAGAAAAGCATTTCAATATACAAACATTGTGATTTGTATTGGACTTCAGAAAGAAAGTAGCCTTTTTTAAATTGCGAAGTGCTCTAACTCAAATGCATATTTCTATTTTCAGACATCGTCCAGTATATTATATGAGTTTAAAAAACTAATCCCCTTAACAAAAAATTCAGTTTTTTAAATATAATGATGGTATTTTAAACTAATCTTGCAATATCATATACAACCTGAGGTAATTTGGTTTTTCCTGACCAACGAACATATTAAGGCTAATTAATAATCGGTTATTTCTTCTATTGTATATTAGTCACCATTTTGCAATTTTTTAACACATAATAAATATTACAACTTTTTTGTTACACTCAATATATGAGTCTTTTAGGGTTGATCCACACTATAGTGCCGATCACGGTTCGATATTGGTCCGGTTAAATATTATCAAGTTAAGAAACAATGTGTGTATTCATACTATCGGTCACAGTCAAGTCCCGGTCCAATCACATTCCAGTCAAAAAGAATAAAAATATTTTTGAGTGAGATCGAACTTGTAACGGCATGTGAATGATAGTGTGAATGCTCTCTGTTCCCGGTCCAGTCAGCTATTACCCACTGAAGCATACGTTACCGCTTAACTTAATCATACCCAGAACGAACCGAGATCGGCATTATAATGTGAACATGAACTTGATAATATTTTACCAGACCGAGAACGAATTGATCGAATTGAGAATGAACCGTGAACGGCACTATATAGTGTGGATCGACCCTTATTCATCCACAAAGACTTAATAATATTGCACAAAATTGAATATTAACAGACAGGTTAGAGTATCACTTTGATAAGTTTTTTTTTTTTCTAAACAGTTTTTGAAATAAAGTTGAGTTTTATATAAATAAGTAAAGGTAATCTTGGAAATAAATTATGTTACAAATATCAATTATTATTATCAACTAACGACCCAGCCCGGCTTCGCACGGTTATTTACATAAATTTGTTTACTTGCTCATTGAGTAAGCAGGTAAATAAATAAAGCATGTGTATTGTGAAAAATATATTTTGATTTTTGACAAATTGAGTAACACGTCTGAACATCTATACAAATAAAGCATATAATATAATGCACCAATTATTTTTGATTTATATTAAAAGAGCCGATTCCGGTGGTACTGTTTATACCGGATCGACCAATGGTAGAAGAGCAGTAAGCCCCGACACTGCACCATGTTCCAAAGAGGAGTTAAGTACGTATCAGATATTAACTTGAGACGAAAGATAAAACGGTATTAATGTATATATTCTATTACAACTCTTTTATCTGAGCTCATTGATCGGAGAATCGATAAAATACAACAGCCAAATATATGGTTATATTCACACTATAACACCTCACATGTGAGAGTTTAAAAAAATTTAGATACTTGTGTATAATATGTAACTAAGGTGATATGTAACTTTGGTGTATTAACTTAACATTAAATACGTAAGTGATGAAAGTAAATTTTTTGCGACTTGGTTCCGAAATATCTTCATTATTTACGCATACTAAATTTAAATTTTGATGTACTATACATATAAACCTTCCGGAAAAATCTACATGATGGTATCTACATGATGACGAAAACCGTTTCAAAACCCGTTGCGTGGTTTAGAAGTGGTTAGCGGATAAACATACAGACAGATGCGGAAGGCGACTTCCTTTATATCTATAGATATATAAATTTTCGTTAAACTATAACGTTGACCAGATTTTGCGCACCATCAATTTATTAATCGTTTTATTTTTAAGAATATTTATACACAGGCTGTGCCACGTGGGCCATATAATTATTGCCAAGCTTCTTTTTTCGTTAGTGACCCCCGCACTACCTACCACTGTACCTCGTCATTATACCCCGTCATTTTTAAATTCACATAAATGATCTATAATTAATTCAGTAAATACACTCAAATTGTGTATTTATCAATATGTTTTGTATTTAACGATTGACTTTATCTGGTACCGTTAAAAAGATAAGTTATATGCACAGCATCCAAGCGGACACGAGTGCGATGATTTATATTCTAAAACCTAATCAGAATAAACACCCTAATACTAAATACAAGCATGTAAATCAGATCAGTGGTACTCGAGTTATAACCATACAAACGGACAAGGAGGTGCGCCGATTGATAATATAATACGAAAGCTTTAAGTATTTTTTCAAAATTTTGACATTTTTTGTCCGCAGAAAAACGTCTCCAGGTTGTAACAGATCACGGCAGTATTGGCAATTTACGACTCTTCCATCATATTAAACAATCAAAACTAAGAATCAACTTATCGCCGATTTTTTACAAGATACGATGAATATATTGAGTTAAAAGAATGAGTCTACAAAAAAAATTATACAGGTTGAATTGAGTACTTCCTTCTTTCAGAAAAAAGTCGGTAAAAAATGAAATCATTTTCAAATAGATCTATCTATTCTAAAAAAATAGGTTAGAAAGGACCCATGGTTTATTATGGTTTATATAACATGTCAGTTTTACGGAACAACTAATTGTCTATTCTCGAAATGTAAGTAGTTAATCTTCACAAATGCACTTTTCGTTGATAAAATATTTGTTATGTCAAACATCAACGTTCTATGATTAATTATATTTTACTAACACCAAATGCAAAACACGTACCGATTTAAAAAAAAATGATGGAAATTTGATGACTGAGTTCAAACGTTTTCGAAATGTATTTCTAGGCAGACAAATAAACACTTTCTATCTATTTTCCAGAATTATCTCATTTAATATAATCCATAAACCGTTTTGCTCTCTAGAAAGTATATAACTAGATTAATTTAACACAATAGTGTTTGATTGATTACAAACAATGCTAAAAATCTATACACGTTGCAGAAATTATTTATTTCGAAAAAATATTTTAACATAAATAGAAATTTCATAAAATAATATTCACTGATATAATGAATTAAGAAAAGCGTGAAAAATATTCGATTCACTGGACATTTTCTATAACAATACAACAGAATATATCTTCCAGTTTTGCATAATAATACATACACATTGACTATTCGTACATATATACTAATATAGAAATTGAACTAGCTGGTTTAGTTGTGTTCTATTCAATACTAGAATGGTTTCGAGATAGTACCCACCTAACAAGAATACTTGGTTATAGGGAGAGATAATTGTGTTTGTGAGTAGTATTGGGTATATGGATAGTGAATACACATAGTAGAAGGCATTTATAATGGGTTTGTTCGAATAAAACCACTTTTTGAGAAAACAAACTTTATATTTCAGTTGAAAATATGCCATTTAAACATATTTTCGGTTCGATTTCATTGAAAGTTAAATCACTCATAGCGCTAAGTCACTAAAATTGCACTTGCTGATTTAATTGCATATACTTTCCTCTGCCCTTTATTGACACACAGATCGGTTTATTAAACAGTCCTCTATCTAAAATTAAAACATGTTTTTACATTAACATTTAATTTATGCTAAATTAATAATATCTAAGTCTAAAGCTATGTGCCCGTGCGAGAGTTATTGTCAACAGCGTATCCATTTGAGAGTATTTTTGAAAAATTTAACTGTCTGAGGAGTCAACAATTAAACAATTTTTTTCCTTCTTTATCTGTATTTCCTCTTTTATTTATGATGAATGTGAAAAGAATTGCAGCTGCCATTGTGTGTATAAAATGGAAATAAAAAGAAGGAACCGAAGAAAAAAAACGGAAGGTGAATTATAGGTCTTGTCCGCAACACAATTCAATTTTTTGGACAGTTGTTTTAATACGTTTCCCTTACTTTCGCGATTTTGATAACTATTTGCATTTGTGGTTCCATAACACATTGAGTTTTCCTCGTATACTCCAATTAATTCCATGATTTCTTCTTTTGGCCACTCTTTTTTCGAAGCCATTTTTATTTTATAATATATGTACAATATAAATTTAACTATTGTTGATTGCTAATTTAATCTATTATTTTATGAATATTTTCTGATGATTATTCTTTTACTATATAAAATCTCTCAAACCAACACAAACCAATATCAAAATAACGAAATTTGTGTATTTTGAGAGTAACTAAATCAAGAGTATAAATTATAATGAGTTCATATGCGAGCACCTTTCAGACAGTGAACTTGATAGTCACTCTATCGCCCACTTGCGAGAAATATTTCAATAGCTACTCCCGAGAGTATCACTTGCAAGTGAACACAAAGCATTATTATACGTCAGTGCGAAACACCTGAATTATGACAATAAAATGAATCTGAGGTATTTAATATACAAACAAACGTATCACCCGCATCAAATCGGATGGACTACCCTATATAGAGATGTAAACGAAAAGTTTAACCCAAATACTACAGTAACTATGGCTTTAAGAGATATAGATAGATAGATATATCTTGGGGTCTAAAAACTATTGCACTTCGATCCTATGGTCCATTGTGCTCCCCCATCCACCTCAGTCTGACGAGACTCGCTTCTCCCATATGTTGGCAATAGCCTGGAGCTTGCTTATCAGGTCGTCCCGAAGGATCATATATTCGGGGTGAGATGCACCGAATATTCTGTATGTGCTGTAACCCAGAGGTTCGCAGTCAAAGATTATGTGGCTGGATGTCTCTTCCTCCTCGCCACACAATCTGCACACAATGGAACCGTTATGGAGTCCCATTGTGTGCAGATGCCTCCGCATGGGATAATACCCGTTAATGAACCCGGTAGCCCTCCGCAGTTGCATTAGAGACAGATATAGTTCGAATCCTACTGATTGCAATATCTTTTTCAAAATTTAATTAACCTTATATTCAACTTACACTGTATTTATGAGTATGGTATACAATAGAACTAGTTATCTCTATGGTGTGTCTGTAGTATTTGGTTGCATGTATAGCATATTATTATTTGTAACAATTTGTGTTGTGTGGACATTGAATTGATTGTAAATGTACCGCCTATGTTCTGTTATTATATTTGCTATTGTTATTCAAGCACAACCGACATCTATGATACAGTAATGTTAGATATGTTACTTGCATGTACTTGCAAGTACTATATATACCTATTTATAATATGTAACAGAGGCGGTATCTTATTAAAATGATTAATTTGTATTGTTTAAGGTAATTTAACGATTTATAATGGTTATAATGTACACATGGCCACAAAAGTTGCGTTCATTTCTCAGAAATTTATATTTAATTTTCGAAAAAATGCTTCGGATAAAATTATTCATTATAAGAATACTAACAACTTTTATTCGAAACATTTTTCAAACAGCCGAACGAAAAAGATGCAAATCTACCAAGCAATTTTTCAAAATGAGTGCCAGTTTTGTGGTCCATTGTACTATAGAGCACAAAATTAGCGCTCATTATTCAAATTTTTACTCTATCCTTGGTAATTAATTCGGTTATTTACCGTATTTATTCGGAGAATATTTCGAATAAAAGTTGTTTATTTATGGTAATAAATATATTAACAACTAAAAAGAGATAAAAGTTTAACAAAGATAAAAGAGAAAAAAAGATAAAAGTTGTAAGTAATCAGAAATGAAAAAAATGATTTGCTTTCGGTGTTTGATAGTCCAAATTTGTTAATGAGTAGAATCGATCAAGAAGAAAGGAGAGCTTAGAAAAAAACTAAAACTAAACAAAATTTAAAATATCTCTCTTTAAAGTAGAAAAATCGAAAAATGTCTAAGAGTAGTAAAGTTGTAGAAAATCAACTGTACTACAATTAGTTATCATTTTTAATGTCTATCAAATGAACTAACTGCAAATATATCAATAATTGAAAATATTCCGATAGAGTTACAGAAAATATGGGTGGATAACGACTGTAGTAAAATTTATTTACTACAACTTTACTAATCATAAATTAAGGGGGAAATTCAAGATTTTATGTTTCTCCCTCCCTCTCTCTCTCTCTTTATATAATTTTTCCGAAATTCCTTAATTGGTACAAAACTAATAGCTACAGTGTAGGTAAAAAAACAAATTAAAATGCTTAAGAGAGATTTTTTCATTTAATCATGCAAATTTTACGAAATATTTTATACCTAAATCGAAACATTGGACTGCTTAGAGAATTACTTTTTTAAGAAGAAAATTATCTAAAAATTTATATAAATATAAAATATCAATTTCAATATTTGTACAATTTGTAAAATATCTTGTGTTTCAACATGTTACAAATAAATAGATGATGCAGTCAGTCGTCACCACAAACTAGAATACCAAAATAATATTGCAATGTCATAATGTCAAAGGGCATTAATTTTCATCTTATATAGACATACATATATGTATTCATACATATTCATAGACATTATTGTAATTGTATATTATATTCTGGCAAAATGGAGCTTTAATTTTAATGGAGAGAAGACTAAAATAACAACAACCACAAGTAATGTATTTGTTTGCTAATTTGGACAGAATATCTAATATTCAGTGTTGGTATTGTATCTAATATATTTTAAAGAATTTGTGTTGATGATTCCACATTAATTGATCATTTATGGGGTGAACACCATCTTAATGTACATACAACGAAAAAAAAATCACCGAGCAAGAATAGCTCCTAATCACTAGGAAATCGATTACAAATTTAAAAAAAAATTGATTACGCAGGAGCTGCGTCAACTTAGAATACATAAATCACTCTCAATAGTCATAATTTTAGTGTGATCAAAATGAAAAATAATATCTGATATGACTTTAGAATTTGCAAAAATTAAATTTATTAATAGACAAAATAGAACGATGTATAACGATTATAGTTTATTGTTACAATGGAAACGACAATCAAAATTTTTTACAATAAAATATATTTCATGTGTTAATAATCGAAAAATGTATAAGGAATAAAGTTGTACAAAATCAAGTTTGCTACAGTTCATTACTTGATCATTTTTCTCAATCTCTAAAGTGAACAGAGATATTTAGAATTTTAACTTTCAATCTTAAACCGTCAATATTTCTGTAAATATTAGTGTAACAGAAAAATGATAAGAAACAAAATTACAGTAAAACTTAGTACCTACAAATTAACTTCTGATAAATTTTTCGATTTTTCAAATATTAAGGGATATAGTTAAATTTTGTGTTTTCATTTTTTTAGTTCAATTAAATATGCTGTATAATTCAAAGAATATTTTAAAATAATATGTATCACAGTCAGTGTCTAATTTATTAACATAGTTATTACATATAAAAAAAAAATTATATTATCCCATTTGATTATAAATGACAGATCACTTTTTCAAATGATCGAGTTTTTGAATTTTTGTAGAAACATAATAACGTGATTAAAATTATCAAATACCAAAGATTAAAGATTAAAGGCTTTAGCTAATATCAAGTCTGACGCATGGACGTCCTTAAATGAACTTTTCGAATGCTAAGAGGGATATTCCATATTTTGTGTTTTCTTCTTTCTCTAAACTTCTTTCTTCTAATCCTTGTTCGATTCTATCATTAACGAACATTAACGAAATACCAAGAGCATACCAAATACGAAAACATATTTATTTATATATGTGTCTGTAGCCACTCGAGCGGCCGCCGGATCTATTTCCAAAAGAGAAGTGACCTATTTATTCTGAGAAAATTCGTTAAATTTACGCAGTTCTTGCGTAACGAATTTATTTTTTTGGTTTCTTGTTGAATTTCAGATTTTAATGAATAGTAGAACTATTCGTCGACTAATCACGGTCAATAAATAGTTATTATATTCGCAGAAAATATGTTTTTAATAAACGTGTAATATATATTTGGATATGATAACATTTTCATCGCATCTATGTGGTTGCGTTGTTTATTATATACATGATATTCATACAATAAAACAATAACTTAACAATATTATTCATAGCAAAGTGCACGTTGACAATAAAACATTATATATAAACAATACAACCAAATTTGAGTGAGAAATAATTAGACTAGTAGCTGGGTTCAAATACATGGCCATCTCAAAAGTTCTGATATATGATTTTAATACCCGGTATATAATATATACCAGGTGTATATGAAGTTTAGTTCCGTTTTTGTATCAATTGAAAATATTGATAGCAGAAAAATAATTTTGGTATAGTTAATAAAGTTACTTATTAAATAGTAAGTTATTTCGGTTAGTTATTAAAATAATCAAAGAGAACTCGAGGTTTTTTTGAAATTATATTTCATATTTGGTATAGTTGTTTATAAAATGACCGAATTAGTCCATTTCTGTAAATGCGCCTGCCCGTCCGTCCGTCTGTCAACATAGTAAAAGATAGAACAAAAATTTAAAGATTAGAATGTTTTTAAAACTTTTGTACGAAATTTTTTTTCATAAATTCAATATATATCGGGTATTTAAGCAATTAACTCAGTTAGTTGTTATTTCCACTTGTTTTGTTTCTGCATGTGTTTGTGAAGACCAGTAATAAAAATCCATGTTACCAATTAGAAAAACCTCTGCTACATTTCACCAAAAAAAACCATAAAGTAGTTTAAGGTTGTACACGTAGGTGTGAATAATAAGAGTAAGAGCGAATTAAAGATAGATAAACGGAATATATTAAATATAACAGACAAAGATATTAATTATATATGTAGATATAGATTGAGATAGACAGACAATTTTCGTTGTTTATATTAAAATATTTTCAAAAATACACGTCAGAGGACATTGTTTATATTTTAAACACATTCTACGATAATTTAACTAATTAATTTCAAGTTTCTTAAATTTTTGTCTTTGGCCAATTCCATGATAAATTTGCGACAAACCTCACATACCCTACGCTAGATTAGGTTGGTTAGGCTACCCCGGACGGAACATACTAAGACCATTAGGTCCATTATGATATCTATACATAAAGGATGTGGGTGGAGAATAAGAAAGTTGTATGCAGACTAAGAATTGGTAGATTGTGCGACTGCAGCCAACTTTATTAGGAAATATGCCGATACTCATATAAAGCAAAAAAACCTTCACAAGCATAGCCAGTTACTTTCATTTTTGTCCATACGCCGACAGTTTAGTCAATTAACCGTCCCATTAATTAAAAAAAAATGTAATTAATTGAATTGACAAACAGCCAGTTCAGAATCATTTTTCCGAAATTCGAATAAAGAAGCCACACAAATCAATAATAATATTATGAAATGATAGCTAGACTTTTATATATAGTTTTAGGCTTTAAGCTGCTGAACTAAATATATCTGTATATATATGATATGATATTTTATGAATATGATATTTAGTTGACTAACTAATTATTGATACAATTACCTATAATTATAATATGGCAAAGATATGGTGATATTTACAGTGATGATTGATAATTACTTAGATGGTAAGTCAAAGTCAATCAATTATATGTATAAATTGTTATTAATGTGGGGTATTAAAAAGTTATTATGTTATGATCGTTTTCAAAATATGAAATATATATTAAGTTATATATTATTTAAATTGATGTTAATGTTCGGACTTATTAACTAATAATAAGTTTATTAATTATTTAATTATAATTATAAATCGACTAGAAGTCATTAATTTTTTTTTTTTGAAATTTTAGAGTTTCTAATTATGTGTCCTATAATCATGTGATAACAAAATCTGACGTAAGCGTCATAAACGTCTGTACATGGAGATTTGTAACATTTCAGGCTTTTTGATGTGAAACATTTATTGCAGCGGGTTAGACCGTTTGTTACTTGGCAACAGCCTGGCGATATTTTCTCATCACACGATCAACAAGTTGATCATAGGTGATAATTACATAAAACAAATCAGTTTTAAGAAGATGACCATAGATGGCGGTACATATACAGATTCAAAAACTCATTCATAGGTGGCAATGCATATTTTCTCTAAACAAAATAGTTAATAACAATAATAAAAGTTTAAGTAACTGATTGAAAGGATTGAACCATGTCTATTTTTAAGAAAGTATTTAATTTTTTGGTATTAAATAAATTTTTTTTCTTTAAATAAAATCTGAATACATATTTTGTTTTTGATTAAGCTTATTTATTTCCGTTAATAAAGCATCCTTTCATATGCATATTTTCTATACAAAATAGTGTCTGTGTTTCACATCTGCCTGGCGTCGCCGCGACGGCTTAATTTTTTTGTACCCACATACATTTTAATTAACAATGTATATGTTTGTATACAAGTACCAATGAAATGAAAATTTGGTCATTAAATTTAAAAATAAATTCTTCAACTAGGAGCTGCGAATTTTCACACAGGGGACACTATTATAATGAATCAAGTTACCAAGAAGACGCCTCCGTATACTAAAATTACAAATAAAATATGGTCAGCTAATAAATTGAAGTTAAATTTTTTTGTATTGAATGAATCGAAACTTAACGAAAATCCATTATGATTATTAAATAAAACAAATATTTGAGATTTTCGTAACAGTAATTTGATGTCCACTATAGTTTCGGAAACGAACTTTCTTATTCATAAAATATATTATCATGATTATTATATATTTTCTGATAAAGGAACAGTGTTTCCGAAACTATAGTCAAAATAAAATTATCGTTACGAAAATCGAAAATATGTTTTAATCAATAATTAAAAATTAATTATAAGTTTATTAAATTTAAGTACAATTAATTTCCAGCGTGGTGGATATGGTGGCGTTCATCTCATTATATATATATATATATATATATATATATATATATATATATATATATATATATATATATATATATACATATATATATATATATATATATATATATATATATATATATATATATATATATATATATATACATATGAACGCCACCATATCCACCACGCTGGAAATTAACTGTAATTAAATTTAATAAACTTATAATTAATTTTTAATTATTGATTAAAACATATTTTCGATTTTCGTAACGATAATTTTATTTTGACTATAGTTTCGGAAACACTGTTCCTTTATCAGAAAATATATAATAATCATGATAATATATTTTATGAATAAGAAAGTTCGTTTCCGAAACTATAGTGGACATCAAATTACTGTTACGAAAATCTCAAATATTTGTTTTATTTAATAATCATAATGGATTTTCGTTAAGTTTCGAAGACCGGCTTGCGATCGATCTTTTCGGAAACCGAGATAACATTTGATATCCGACATTTAAATTTTTTGTATAATTATATAGTTAATGTATGTAAAGGTTATAATTATATAGTTAATGTATGTGTAAATTATTGTGAAAATTATCGTTACGAAAATCGAAAAATGTTTTATTCAATAATTAAAAATTAATTATAAGTTTATTAAATTTAAGTACAATTAATTTCCAGCGTGGTGGATATGGTGGCGTTCATCTCATTATATATATATATATATATATATATATATATATATATATATATATATATATATATACATATGAACGCCACCATATCCACCACGCTGGAAATTAACTGTAATTAAATTTAATAAACTTATAATTAATTTTTAATTATTGAATAAAACATTTTTCGATTTTCGTAACGATAATTTTCACAATAATTTACACATACATTAACTATATAATTATAACCTTTACATACATTAACTATATAATTATACAAAAAATTTAAATGTCGGATATCAAATGTTATCTCGGTTTCCGAAAAGATCGGTCGCAAGCCGGTAAACACATTGTACTTTTAAATGATGATCATACGATATAAATAATAGTGGAACTAAGTGGTTGATTCGTTCTGTTCATGTATCTCATTGGAATTTCGAACTATATTGATAGTTGGTGTTAGTAAGTCAATTTCTGCTCTCAATAAATGCTGATTGAGACTTCTACTAATGAAGAAGTTTGTCAAGTTATTGATGGAACGGATACATTTATATGTATGTATGCAGATACACTAAAATAATCGAACTAAATTATAGTATTGAATTAGTTTTTTGATTACTATTTCAAAACTTGTGATTCAAATAATTAAAACTACTCTACATTCTCGGCTGTCTTTATATAATTACTGATTATCGACATAAGCCTTGATGGATCGGTGCATTCGAATTAAAAACTATTCGACCCAAAATGTTTTGCGTAATTTTCTTCAATATTCAGCTCTGATTATAAGAATGCACGTTGCCATGAGATCTCTTGGTACCATATTTTATGCAACGAAATTGTTTAAATATTTACAAATACATTTAAATATTTCTAAGTATTTATTCTAATTTGAGATGTAATTTCTTATTCCGAACATAAAATGTATTAATTTTTTTGGGCCACTAGTAGTAAGAAAAAAATACAAAGCTGTACATATAAAAATTCGTGAGCCAGATTAAAATTTGTTTTAATATTAAATAAATAAAATGTAAATTGTTGTTTTCAGTCAATTTCAAATTGACCCAAAGGTAATATGTATCAACTGGTGATTTACTGATTAAATAAATATACAAAAAAACAAGCAAACAATATGTTTACAAATATGTATATAGTGTTTCAGATTCTATAGTGATATCATTAATCGGTAGAGTACTGCCACGATTTAGATTAACAAAAACGTTCAATATGTATTTCTAGAAGGCAAAGTAAAGATAACGATCTGAATTTTTTAAATGTTATTAATCAATAGTAAATTAAATACACATAAATTAATTTTTAAGAGACAACGTCCAGTTTCTTAGGTATAAGGTATTTATTATAAATTAGATATGTATCATAAATTTGAATTATAACTGCAAAGACAAAAATTTCAGAAAAAACTTGAAATTTAGTAGTTTAACTATCGTAGATTATGTTGAAAAGTCTTCTGACATGTAGTTTTTAACATAAATAACGAAAATTGTTTATATCTTATATGGAATAGATAGTTATCTTTGTCTGTAGTTTGTTCTCGAATAACCTTATACTCAAAAATAAGGACTATTAAACTTGGTATTTAGACGCCACTAATGATAAAACAAAAATACGTATAATCCGACGTTTAAATTAATGTATGTATATTAAACGTCAGAATACTATTTATAGGCTAACTTCTAACAACATTTTCGAGTTCTATATAAAAAGAACAAAAAATACAAAGTTTGAAAACGTTTGGAAAAAGGTTGATACAAATATTTTAACAATTATGCTTCTTAATAACCTGTAGTTTCCATCACATTGCCGATCCTTTAAATTATTATTCTTGTTCATTTTCGAACATTTTTACATCACGGGAATTATTCTGGGTATATCTCTAGAGAGTTTACTAAGAAAGGTACTAAAAAAAACAAATTTACGATGATGATCAACTAACATGAATGACTCGTAAGTAGTAAAATTAAAAAACTTGAACTATATAGAAGGAGTATATAACTAAATAATAATACGAACGATATACGATTACCCAAGAACGACATCAACCAATTAACACAGTTACATTTTAAACATGTAAGCATCAATTAGTATTTATAAATACGAATATCCTTTTTAAATTAATATACTGCTGGCTGGCATTCAGAACACCATTAGTGTGAGTAATGGATACTATATGGCGTAATCTGTATACACTACAGAGTACTAGAATATACGATTTAATCATATCATTTGTAAAAACTACGAAAGAGTTTTCAGAGTAAATGTTTATTTCATTCAATTTCAAAAAATACTACAAAATACAATTCTTTTATATTCCTATTTTAAAGTAACAATTCATTGATTTTATGATTAAATAAAACTTGCAAATGCGTTTTCGTTTGGACAGCCAACCCGTGTTATCAGTGATGTAACAAGATCAGTGATGTAACAATAAGAGGCTGTAAGAACTATTTTCTCCCGCTTGGCAGGTGTAAGAAACGTTTTTCCATACATTATTTGTTAAAAACTAATTAGCAAATTAATTTCAAGGTGAATAAGATGGATTTCTATTCCAGAATGCCATCGTTACACCACGGATGAAACTGATAAATAAGTCAATTTTTGTTATATCTTTGACAGTATTAATTTGAAGTCAACATTAACTTATAATTCTAACATATTGTTATTTGTGTATACTTAAACGTCACAATAAAATACCAATGTCAATTTCCATTAAGGTGACGAAGACATAGTATGATGTGTTTTTTAAATAAAGTTTTCAATATACAATTTTGTTTCGATTTTGTGGTATAAGTATTATTAATTAGGCAATAACTTAGTAAAAAAGAAAAAAAAGGGGACGGCTAATTGACTAAACTGTCGGCATATGGACAAAAAAGAAATAACAGGCTATGCTTGTGAAGGTTTTCTGAAGTTTCCTTCACGAATTCCAAATGATTATCGGCATAGTTCCTATCAAAGTCGGCTGCGGCCGCATATCCTACCAATTCCTAGTCTATACAAAAAAATTCCTTCCACTCCACTCACATCCTCACATCCCTAGGCATTACAATGGACCTTATGGTAGAGGTGTAGCCAGTCCAGGACAGCCTCTAAAATCTATCTATCTATAAGTATTATAATGTTAATAATTACATGATATATTACAATTTTGTATATCTTTTTGTATGTAATAGCTATGAAAATAACAATTTATGAAATCTATTACTAAAACTTTACTTGCTTCCGCTTAAACACTTTCATTTCTACATAATTTTAATTGCTCTTCTAGAAGAGATCTGAAGGGTGTTGATGATCGTTGAGTGGTTCAGCTCATTCAGCGATTTTTGATGTTTAATTTCTTGGTATCTACTATAGATAGCGTCAACTTTCAATTTGGGATATTTCATGACTAGGTGCTCCTCACCCCAAATTAGTAAAGTTAGTACACCTTGGAGCCAAGATATACAGGTACATTTGGTCAAAAATGTTGAAATAATTTTTACAAATCTTATAGTTTCGAGTAAAATTATTACTATATTTATAATGAACAACTTTTAACCGTAGCTAAACGATTTTTTCGAAAACCGAATCAATAAGGCACAAATCAGTCATAAAACTTAAAAAAATTATATCAACTTCTGTGATCTATTATACCAAAAAAAGTTACAAAGCTATTCTGGTTATGATTAGTAGTAGTACGATTTTGAAACCCCGCCCAATTAGTCTTATAAACTGGAATAGATTATTCCATCCGTGTAATTAGTATCAGAAATGAGAGAAAAAAACAACTTTTCTCATAACATAAAAATCTAATGGAAAACTATGTAGCAATAACTTTACGTAGCATAACAACACTATGAATAATATCAACACATCATTACAAATATTCGTGCAAAGGTATATAGCATTCACAAGAAGCGACAGTAGAAACCATCGTTATTATTTGTGCAGTCTACATACATACGTGTGTACAGAACACTCCATACCTACCAACCCCTAGCAATTAACAAGACTATCATTCAAGTAAAGCAACTAATGGTATTGTTATACGTCGATTCATTAATTCAAGCTCATTAATTATTGTTTTCTGTTCTCAACAAAAAAAAACATATACTCATATATATATATATATATATATATATATATATATATATATATATATATATACATAATACATATGCTCATATATATATATATATATATATATATATATATAAATAAAAATAATGTTTTTTTAATATTTAGGGAGTGTTTTTTGTTAATTTCGAAATATAACTAACGTCACACTGTACCAGTCCCAGGGTGCCGAGCGGTCTAAGGAAACTGGGAGATTATGGGTTCGAATCCCGACATTGGCAGTTTGTGAATTATTAAGACAAATAATGGGCGGTTAATTAACTAAACTGTCGGCGTATGGACAAAAACGAAGTAAGCGGCTATCGGAATATTTCCTATCATAGTCCACTGCAGTCGCATATTCCACCAATCCCAACTCTATACACAAAAATTCCTTCCACTACACTCACATCCTCATATCCTTAGGAATCACAATGCACCTTATGGTAGAAGTGTTGCCCGTCCAGGGCAGCCTCTACAATCTATCTATCTAACGTCACACTGTTCCTTATTTTAAAACTAATTTTACAACGATCATATCCACATAAAGTTAGTTGCTCAATGAAAATACTTGTTTATTAATTGAATGAATTCAGTATAAATCGAATATATAACAAAATACACACAGAAATGTACAGCATACAGAACTATCACGCAGAGAAATGTGTAGTAACTATTAATCAGCATTATAGTCCGCGAAAAAAACCGCATTCGAAAATATTACTATAATACCTCAACTATCAACTAATGTTTTTGTTTCAAACGCCGAGTTACTCAAAACAGGACCTTCATATGTTATAACAATTAGAATTTACTGAAATTTGATTTATTCTACTGTAGAAATTCCACTGAATGATGTCCACTGTACAGGACATGCCAAGTTAGATTATACTTGCACATAAAGGCTAGATGATGAATATTTTAGAATATCTAGAATTAGTTAATTTCGACTTTTTTTTATACCCAGTATATGTAAATATACAAGAGTATTATACCGGGAACATATAAATATATAAGAGTATATTAAGTTTAGTCCCAACTTTGTACTGCTTGAAAATATTGATCGCAGCCATAAATGTTTGGAATAGGTGTTCAGAAAATGGCCTAATCCGACCATTTTAATTTTGTCTGTGCGTTCAAGAGAAAAATTCAAGGGAATAGGTAAAAAGTCAAGTCGTGAATGGACAAAATCAGACTATGTTTTGGACGAAATGGGCAAAAATACCCATCTTTGAAAAAGATAGAACAAAAATGCAAAGACTACAAATTTTCCTTATATAAAATATAAACAACTATTGTTAAAAAACTTTTTTACATAAATTCAAGATATACTGGGCATTTAAGCAATTAACTCAGTTGTTATTTTCACTTGTTTAATAATAAAGTTTTAAGTATAAATCGATTTTATCTGGAAATATTTTTATCTTTATTTTAAAATGACTTGTTTAGACATTTTTTAATGGTTATGTGTTAAGTGCTTTTATTCCGGAACACCTGACAATTATATAAGCATTATTTTTACATAAAAAAAAAGGTAATTTAAAATCTGTTTATTGTTTGGCAATTTGGCAAACACGTCAACAATTACTTAATAAAATAATTTAACGAAGGGTTTAGCTGAATATTTATATTAAATTATTAATTTGACTTTATTATTGATTATAAACAAATAATCTCTAAAGAATAAATATAAGAAATTTGATGGGTAGCTTTCAGCATGTGCAACTCAATATATTTAGAAGAAAGGTACAAAATTATGTACAGGTTTCCATGTATCTAATGTTTATGAAGAAATTGATGTAAACAATTATCAATGTATTTTTGGCATAGTATTAACAGAAACATCAGACCAACCTATATAAGATAAGTTATACCACGCAACGTAGATGCATAGAACAAAAATATATTTTGTGTATTATGTTTTTGATTTTGTGCATTATAAAATGTGCATTTTTTGTTTCAAACATTTTTTTCTAAAATGCATATTTAAAAAAATATTTAAGTGTTAACTTTTCAAATGATCACACAGTATATATTTGTTTTTGTTTTTTTGTTAACTATATATGTATACGTTCTATAAATACACCAGGAACTTACTTCTGGAATGAAATGCGCCGTGCAATTAATTACGAATAATATAATGTAACGAATTTCTTTTCATAATTTCTATCAATATCGACTTTATTTAAAGTAATCATATTTGTAGTTACATTGGCAAGTATAGTTGTTGGTTTTTTGTAATATAAATTGTTTTCAATAAAATATTATAATGAATATAAAAATATGAATATACAAGAGTCAACCAGTTTCTGTAATCATTAATTAAAACACAATTTCTTTTAATTAAAATTTAATATACATTTACATCACCATGTAAATAAAAAGATAAAAATATGAAGTCATTTTAAAATAAAGATAAAAATATTTCCAGATAAAATCGACTTATACTTAAAACTTTATTATTATACAAGTGAAAATAACAACTAACTGAGTTAATTGCTTAAATGCCCGGTATATATACTGGTCAACAGAAGAGGTCCGATCCTGCTCCACGACAACGCCCATCCGCACGATTCACAAATCACCGTCCGAAAATTAAACGAATTTTTTCAGACCTCTCGCCAACCGACTACCATCTTTTCAAGCACTTCGGTAACTTTCGCAGCGGTAGAACCTTCGCCAGTCAGGACCAGGAAGAAAAGGCCTTCGTCGACTTCATCGAGTCCCGAGCACCCAATTTTTATGCCGACGAAATTAATCGACTTGCGTACGTTGGCAAAAGTACACTGATTCAAATGGCGCTTATTTCGATTAAATTGAATAAGTATTTACAGTTATTAGAGATATTACAGTTTAAAGTAGACTCATAACAACGGACAAACCTTATGAAACAACCTAATACTAATAAAATTAGTTTGAAAATAGTTTTAGTATTTGGAGAATGGAAAATAAGTGAAAAATCAAGTGTTGAAGTAAATTACTTACAATTTTTTTAACAAATTTTGCTGAATTATTTACCTGAAACATAAAAAATTCTAATAAGATTTTGAGAAGAATATACTTCAGTTTATTTAGGATATAATGTAAAGATATTAAAGTACTAAAGACGAATCATTTATTTTTAAATATTCATAAATAGTTCTTCCATTAACTTATTTAAAAATTAACTTATTTAAATCCATTTACTTATTTAAATCGTGGACAATTTTTAATTATTATATTAAAATTTTAAACTAATATAAATTTCTTGACCAAGATATTTTTTTGATTCTGCGTCATCAATTTTAATTATGATAACTACTGTAAAATATAAAACTGTAATTTTCATTAATATTAATTAATGTCTAACATATTCAGTAATATAAATTAAAAATACTTTTGCATAGAATCGTAGGTATTCGGTAAATTCACAGTACTGAATTCACAGTACCTAAATTGAACTGAATTCATTGTGTACAAAATAGAATAAATGTTCTTTTTTCCACAATTGTGTTTGAATAATTTAGGTTGTTGTGAAACTGGAAAGGGTAAGTAGGGGGTGGTGAGTTAGTCCTATACTAAATGCATTGATATCAAATCCATTCCCAACTCTAAATAAGTAAATATTTTGCAATTAAATCGTTTCAAATAATTTAAATTTTGTAAAAAAAAAATATATATTTGTAATTTTAAAAAATATTGTTTAAAACTTAAATGTTTTTATGTATTTCAAAAAAGTTGCATGGTGATAAAACTAGATAAAACTAAATATAACTAAAAATAAAACTAGATAAAAATAAAAAAAACTAAAAATAAAAATAAAAATAAAACTAGATTTAGAACATTTTTCGATCTAAAAATTTAATTATCTCAGAAACAAATAACAGGATTAATTTGAAATTTGGTCCAGGTATTTATAAGACTTTGATAATTATTATGACAGACTGGGAAATCAGGTTGTCGAGATATAGATTTTTGTATTCGTGTTTTTACCGACGAGTCCATTTTACCTATATAAAAATCTCTTAAAAATCGCAACTTTAAAATTTGTTTATAAAAACAGGATCAACATCAAATTTTGACAAGATCTTCTTTATTATTGAAATAATAAGCTGTTAAATTTTGAAGAACCTGTCATTAAATTGAATTTTCTTCACAACAACCTTAAGTCGGACATTAATTTAAATTATTTAAAAAATTAAATAAAAGTTTTTGTAACATATTATTATTTATGTATACTTAAGCGTCACAATATAATACTAATGTCAATTTCCATTAAGGTTAGGAGGGCATAGTATGAAGGAACTAGCGTATAGTATATATACAAACATGAGTTTTTTAATCAAATATTTATTAAAAAAATGATAATTCGGTAGAATAATTGTATCATGCGTGGTGTAACGGTAGCACATTGGGCTATAAATCCAGAGGTTCGGGATTCGATACGCAGTGAATCAGTTAATTTTTTCATATCAATATTTAATAAAAAAATTCAAAGATATGTATGCCCTTATAGTATACACTAGTTCTTTCATACTATGTGTTCGTAACCTTAATGGAAATAGACATTAGTATTGTGTTGTGATGCTTAAGTATAACTAAATAATAATAAGTTAATGTTGATTTCAAATTAATACTGTCAATGATATGAAATCCAGAGATCCAGAGTACGTCACCTGCTGGATGGTATCAACTGAAACAGTGTTGGTTTATTTTAAAAACTTTTGCAGTTGACCTATGTTGAAACTGTTTGGTTTTCACAAAAATATTTTGAATAAAAGTTCGTTTAAAAATACTAACAATCGAATGGTTTTGGGACAAATAAATTGTAAAATTTTAAAAATATAACATCAATTTTGATGTCAACAGTACAAGAAATTGTCCATATAAAAATCTTTTTTAATTTATAATGAATTTTTCAACTTCAAAAGATTGAAGAAAAGTTCATACAATGCAAAACATTTCTTGTAGAATTTCCTGTAAAATAAATTGTCCAGTGTAATAATACAGTTTCGACTGTCGTAAATAATATTTGTTTGAATGTTATAAATGAAATGTAAAGGATATTGATACAAAATTATATATCCGTATAATTCACACGAAGTTGTTATAATATTCAAATGAATATCATATTATTATTTGAGAGAGTTTGTAGTTAGTATTATTTAGAGATATTAGATAGGAACATGTTGTGTAGTCGTAAGGTTTGTTATAATATGTTTGAAATATTAATTGAAATGTGTCAACAATAATAATAATCAATAGGTATTGTGTTTTAGGTAACTTAATAGCTGTTGGGTAATATCTATCCAAATAATAACTAATATAGTCTAGTAAACATATAGTCGAGTCAACAAGTTAAAAAACGTGTTAATTCTTGCTACTGCGAATTAAAATACGTGCGATAGCACGTTGAACTCGTTATGACGTCTAGAAAAATGTGTACAACTTTCAAACCCGCACATAAACAACTGCAAAAGTTATAAACAATTTATTAAAAAACAAACAGGGGGTTTTATGTTTTCCAAATATCTCTGAAACTATTGCAGATATCGGAAATCGAAAAAAAGATTCTTAAAGAGCAGGAAATTTCCTAAAAAAAGTCCTACTTCTAGGAACTGTACCACTAATATTTATAATTTTAATTGAGAGATGAAAATAGAGCTTGAAAACGGGTGATTCGACTCCGCTTGATTCCGACATTTTTTTACCCATTAAATATGAATATTAATCCGTCCGCCAAGAATTTTTACCCGAATTTTTCCATTAATGAATTGTTTAAATCTGCAATGTTGTTTAAATCTACTATGTATATCTAGGTCGAAATGACCGTAACAAAGTGCTGTCTGAACGCAGCCTTTCAAAAATTGATTACTCAATAAATGATATAAGCCTCTCACCATCTGAAGTTTTCACTTCAAAAATACAATAAATGTGACTTCAATTTAGGCTGTAATTCTTGAACACCCAATACATAAAAACTTTTACATAATAACATACAAAATGTTTTATTTTACCACCAACATTCAGAATTTTAGATTATTGTTTTGTAGGTACATTATATAACTTTTAAAATTCCATGCTATTTATTCTTCGGATCTGATTCAAATAATATATATATATAATATATATAATATATATATATATATATATATATATATATATATATATATATATATATATATATATATATATATATATATATATATATATATTATTTGATATATTATTTAGCATTTAGTTTACAAATTTCGAATTGTAAACTCGAAATGAGAGATTATTATTATTATAGTTTATCGTAGTTATTTGCGGCAATACGAGTATTATTCCTAGCTGATGGAGTGATGGATATTCAATCTAATCCATGTACATTTCATATCTCTATATACAAGCGATAACATGTATGTAATACAGGGGTTTTCGAAAAATGTTTAATATTTATGTTCAGTTGTCAGGCTCCCTGATGCGAAAAATAAGCGCTAAACCTTTGAATATGACAGAAATTCCCCCCGACGATTTTAAAAAGGTGTTAGGAATCGTTCATTTATTACGTATGATAATTTTTATGTATTTGCAACCCATATAGACTAAATTTACGCGAGCCGACTCAATTCTTCAATATTTTAACGTATGTAAGATAAACAAAATCTTGTGAAAACCCGACAATGTCTATATACAAGAGCAGTATGTCAATCGGATTGCTATTACAAGCAATTTTCCTGTCCGAAAACGACCAGTTTTTATAAATGAAATGGCGTTAGTTTTATTTTCTTCCTAGACTAAAATACTTTTCCGGCTTTTTTCTTCGAAACTATTAATTTTTGTATAAAATCATGCAAAACAAGAATGAACAGATTTCCGAATATTTGCTACCTCTGTCTTTCCCCACGTTCACAAAGCTAGTGACAATTTAATGTCTTATGCGTGTGCGAATGTGTCAAAACCTGGCACTTCTATATGTCTGAATCAATTTGACTCAAAATTAATACCTAATCGTTTCATTCTCTGGAACAGATTATTCATATTTCCGTAAAAAGACGCATTATATTTTTCTCATATTCCATTTTCACACTAGTTTATTATACCCGTTATAACATGTTCCAGGGTATCTTAAGTCCAGAAAAATATTTTGGTATGGGTGTTCATAAAATGACCTAACTAGTCCATTTCAGCAAAGTTGTACGTTCCTCCGTCCGTAAACACGAAAAGAGATAGCGAGCTGAAATTGCCAATGAGTGTTCTAGAGCTAAAAGGTCAAGTTCGTGGACAATGAACAAAATCGGACCATGTTTGGGCAAAATGAGCAAAACTGTCTATCTTTGAAACCAAAAATTTAATAACAAAAAATGTTCCTTTTCTAAAAATGCACAATTGAAGCAATTACCTTAGTTGTTATTTTCAATAGTTATACCCAGTATATTTGTAAATATACAAGGTATATTAAGTTTAGTTCCGACTTTGTAACGCTTGAAAATATTGATCGCAGAAAAAAATTTGTTTTATAGGTGTTCATAAAATTACCTAATTTCCGCATGACCCGTTCGTCTGTCTGTCCGTGATGCCCATAACTCAAAAACGAAAAGAGATAACGAGCTGAAAATGGTTTTTGGTGCGTTCTAGAGCAAAAAAGTTAGGTCAAGTTCGTTAATGGGCAAAATCGGAACGTGTTTCCCCTCACCAAGGGGGAAAATTTATATCTTTGAAAACGTAAGAGATAGAAAAAAAATTTGAAGACAAAAAATCTTCTTCTCTTTAAAATAAATCACTTTTGTTTAAAAATTTTTTTCATAAACTTAATAGTTTTCTCATTTGTGCTCAAAATTAAAAATTACGATTGATAGGTGAACGAAGGCATGCATGTATACATGTACATAACATCCATACATACTATTTTTATACCCAGTATTTTTGTAAATATATAAAGTATATTAAGTTTAGTTCCGACTTAAGTTTTGTTACATTTGTTACATAATACTTGTTTTATCTTACAAGTATTAAACTTATAATTTCGATAAAATGAGCCGGTAGTAGTAATCTAAAAACTCAAATTGCGGAAAAAAGAAAATGAAACCATTCTCGCAATTACCTAGCGATTATATATTATATAACACCATAATAACAATAATACTGTCTATTTAGACAATTGAAATCCCAAATGACATTACAAATTAGAATATCATATAACAAATTTAAAACAAAATTAAAATACTTGAGTGTATGTATGTATGTATGTATGTATATATGTATGTATGTATATATAAATATATGATTGTAATAATTATTTGAGGGTGTCATAATTACGACAACTGTAATAACACAAAATGAATACGATGAAAATAGTTATAGTAAAATTTAATTATAGTTTTTAATACAAAGTCATTGAAAATATACATTTATTTAAATAGTCAATTTACACAGAGTAAGTAGTATCTATCTCGTATGTATGTTGTCTCAGTTGTCTGAGAGAATATAATAACAATGACGACTACTTGCTACAACTACTTAAATTGTTCCAAACTTTTTAATAACATTTTAAAATAATAATTTCACTGAATTTTAATGTGATATCATTATATTCATGTTGATTTATTTTATTAGTACCTACACCATATAGAATATAGTGTGAATTACCCTGGCAATAAATAATAGGGAAAAAGTTATTTTTTCAAAGAAAATGTAGCTATTGGTTTGGTACCTATGAAGTAACTGATGTAATCACCATCACAAAAATAAAATATATATATATATATATAAGCTGTTTCCCGCGACTTCGTCCGCATGAAAGCTAAATATATATGTATACAATATACCTGATTTTCGTACTGTTTGTGTCAAAATAAGCCTAGAAAATTATAATTTAAAAAAATTTTCTTCACTTTTTTCACATTTTTTCCAAAGGGTACCCCTTAAAAAAATTGGAGGAAAATTTTATGTCCCAGATTTTGATAAAAACTCTGTTTAAAGCTAATTTGAACCTAGCGAAAACGATGGCGTTGGTTAAAATACGATACGAATAACTGTTTTCAAGGTATCAGACCCACAGCGCTAAAATTTCAAACTGTATGAATTGAGAAGGCAAAATTTTGAAATGCGTTGGTTGGACGTTAAAATGAACACGATTTTCGTACTGTTTGGGTCAAAATTAGCCAAGAAAATGATTATTATTAAAATGGAGAAGAAAACTTTTCTTCACTTTTTTCACATTTTTTCCAAGGGGTACCCCTTAAAAAAATCGCTAAAATTGGAGGAAAATTTTATGTCCCCGATTTTGATAAAAACTCTGTTTAAAGCTAATTTGGACCTAGCGAAAACGATGGCGTTGGTTAAAATACGATACGAATAACGATTTTCAAGGTAACAGACCTATAGTGCTAACATTCCAAACTGTATGAATAGAGAAGATGAATAGAGATAGACTGAATAGAGAAGTTGCTCTCAGTCACAACCAGAGCATGCTTATGGGTGATTTTGATACCAATAAACTAACTACAAAATTATGATCAAATATATACAGCTTACATTCTTCAATAAAATATTTTACCAAATGTGTCCCTTAAAATCGGCCTTGCGCACTACCGTGCTCCAGATATACAAATATTTTTAAAATATACAAGTGAAAAGTTTTTTTTATAAATAATATTAATAAATTGGGTGATACTCTGGAATGTATTCGGTACCATCCTACAGGCACAAAACAGAATACTATATATCAATGAGATAATATTTACATGTTTTGTGATATTAACACACAAAAAAAACATTCGTATATGAATTTGGCTTTTAATATTGTTGAAAGTATTTATAAATTCAACTGGTTGAATCCCGTTGACAAAGTTTGTTTACTGATCTAAGCTTTCTACAAATTTGTAGAGAATGCGAGATAATTAATAAGAAAGTAATCACCCGTCTCATTTTCTCTCATTAGAAGCATGTAAAACTTCATGCCCGCCCAACTATTATCTGATATATTTAAAAAAATACTCGGCAGAATTTAAAAAAAAAATTAGGAAAGTAAAGATAAATATTTCTTAAATAAATTTTTTTTTTAAATCGCGTTTTACCGTTTTGTTTTCCAAATATAATAGTTTAATATTGTTTGTTCTTTCAAAATTACATTAATTTGTATATTAATATATGTATGATCAGTATATTAGTATATGTATTTGTTCTACAATAAAAGCAAACCGGTTTTTTGTCCTGATTATACAAGACAATGCTGGAACTACCTTTAGTACATGCACTTAATATACAAAGGCAACAAAAATATGTGTTTGTCATTATATGTTATAGAAACTTTTGATTTTTAAATTAGATTGAATTTTCCTAAAGTGTAATCGGGCATAGCTCTAAAATTTACTCATATAGCGAGGTGAGCAAAACCCTTCATCTAAATTCAAATCTAAACCCAAACCCTGAGCTGAGCTTCTTAATCTACTGGATAGATAGATAGATTGTAGAGGCTACCCTCGACGGGCTACACTTTTACCATACCATTGTGATGCCTAAGGATGTGAACATGTGAGGATGTCAATTAACCGCCTTTTTTTTCCTAATAATTGACTTCACACGCCTTATAAATTTTGAAATATTTTTGATCAAAGAATAGAGGGCTTCGAACATTCAAAAAATTACGTGTATGTTACCATTCCATAACCTATATTATATGATTTTAAAATATCGATTTATATTTTCATAGTTCCGCAAATTATTTTATTTTTACATACAAAGCGCTTATAATGTCTGTTTATGAGAATTAGTGGATTGGTTAGGACATTGAGTGTGATATTTCAGTGCTGGAAATTGCATAGATGTTTATCAGTTTTATCTAGAGCACGGTAGTGCGCAAGGCCGAGATTTAAGGGAGACTTTCGGACTTTTCACTACAGTGTATATCTTATCGTTAATTTAGGCTCATTTTTTGGGTGCTGTATCTTTTGAACGGAAAGAGCTACAGGGTTGATATTTCGAATATAGATACTTTACGGAATTATAAGAACCAATGTTTTCAACCAACGTTAACGAATTAACCGTTAAAAAGTTATTTCACTTCAAAAATGCAAAATTCGCGGGAACGCCCTCAAAAACTTAAGTATTAGATATCAAAATTATGAGCTACTTCCAGATATGCTGTAAAGTTGATATTGGGCATGTAGATAGCTGTAGTACCCAAACCGACGGGAAAATTGCGAAAACTCGAAATTTGTATCGGAAAAGTGGAAAATTTAACATTTTTTATTTTTAAGACTAGTTTAACGCAAACTACCATGTAGAGAACGATATATCATATATACCTATTAATTTTTATACCATATAGAAATAGACATTCCAATTTGAATACAGCAGTATGCGTTGATTTTAAAAGTTATGCAACGGAAGCCTCGGAAAATTGGAAAAACATCCTCCAAAATTATGTTTTTCTGTTCTATAAATGCTATAAAGTTTGAATTTTCACTAATCGACCCGAAATAACGTCAAAATTAACAGAATATTTTGAAAAATTTCTTTACCTTCATCGCAACCACACCGAAAATGGGAAAAACATCCCTAAAACTTACCTCTTTACTTCTATTCATGATAGAAAGATCGGTTTTTTTCAATCACAACCCTTCGAACTTGGTAAAAACACCCCCAAAACCAACCTTTTTGTTCTATACATACAACAAGATGCAGTTTTTTGCAATCGAAGCTTAATAGCTACAAATTAGGAAGTTATTTCGAAAAACTTAATATTTTTTATTGCAAACTCCCGAAAAATCGAAAAAACACCCCCCAAAGTTACGTTTTTCATTTCTATATATGATGAAATGATGGAATTTTCACCAATCGACCCGAAATAAAGTCAAGTTAACAGAACACTTTCCTTACTTATAACGCAAACCTCCGTAAATGGGAAAAACACCCCTTAAACTGCCTTAAGGCATTTTGATCAGACTAAAAATATAACCGCTAGAGAGTGATTTATGTATTCTAAGGAAATTCGCTAAGTTGACGCAGCTCCTGCGTAACGAATTTTTTTTTGTGAAGTGGAGCCAACGGGTCAATTCATTTCTTCAAAGACTATAACGTTGATAATCAATTATCTGTAATAAACGATTAGTTTAGAAGTCATAATCGAAATAAATCAAATAACATCTTATATATACTAAATTTTATATAGTTATTTTAATAAAAAATATATCACTCTTATTTCACATTAATTTGTGGCGTTTTAATAAAAGGCCTATGATATATGATCGATGAATATTATTATCAATAATCCAATGTATAAAATTTATGCTTTCTTTTCAGTTTTCTTTGGCAATAACACTGCTTGAATATTTGGTAATATACCGCCTTGAGCAATTCTTACAAATTATAACAATTTATTTAATTCTTTTCATCATTACGAATTGCTAATTGAAAATAAACTTGTTTATTTTTAAACTTGTTTACTTAAAAAAAGTTACATTGTAACAATACAATACAACAATCAATGTTTTCTATTTGGAGTATTAAAACATACTGATATATTAAACTAGAAAATTTCTATTTAAATACTAAATGTCTATCTAATCAAAAAGGAGGCGGTAACCTTGTCAACAAATCAGATCGATATATGCTTCATATATTATTTTAATTACAATTAAAGTTGTTAAATTTTCCGTTTGTAAGAAAGGTAAGTTTTCGAGAAAATCTTAATAAAATATTTGCTTCTTAATAAGTGATGATATGGGATAAAGGACCGAGCTATTTACAAAGTAAATAGATCCAGACTTCATATAATAGTTGCTCCTTAAAAAGTGATGATATACGAGAAAGGACCGAGCTATTAACAAAGTAAATAGCTCTTGACTTCAAATAATAGCTGTTCCTTAAAAAGTGATGATATCCCATAAAGTTTCGAGCTATTTACAAGCTAAACAGCTCGGTAAACTATTTATTAAAAAAATTCGTAACGCAGGAGCTGCTTCAACTTAGCGAATTTCCTTAGAATACATAAATGACTCTCTAGCGGTCACAACTTTAGTCTGATCAAAATGAAATGTCGTATATGATTTTAGTATTTGCAAGTCCAATTTTATTAATAAATGACATACGTCGAGGGGAATGGAGGGGGGAGTATAAAGAAAGAAGAAAACACAAAATATAAAATATCTCTCTTAATATTAGAACAATCGAAAAAAGTATAAGAAATAAAGTTGTAGAAAATTATATTTGCTACAATTTATTACCTTATCATTTTTGCTCAAACTCTAATGTGTACAGAGATATTAAGGAATTTAATTTTCAATATTAAACCGTCAATATTTCTGTAAATATTAGTGTAACAGAAAAATGATAGGAAACAAAATTACAATAAAACTTAGTACCTATAACTTTACTTCTTATAAATTTTTCGATTTTTCAAATATTAAGGGAGATATGTCGAATTTTGTGTTTCCCCCTACCTCTAAACCCCCCTTTCCCCTGGTCCGATTTTACCCATTAACGAACTTGGCCTTTTGAATACCTAAAGCGCCTCAAATACCAAATCTCATTTCGATAAAATGAAAACTGTGACCGCTAGAGAGATTACAGACACATATATATATATATATATGTATATATATATATATATATATATATATATATATATGTCCATAGATATATATATATAAATTTTACAGATGGTGATTTTTGACATCTACTAGCTAGGATCGATGGACATTTGAAGAAATTTTTGCGAAATATTGACTTCGGTACGGGACCAATAGCTCTATTTCCTTTCAGGAAATTCGCTAAAAATAAATGAGGGGTAAATTAATTAAGTGTAAGAAAAAATTTGGTTGAAATTTATGTCGTAAGTTTTCCCTTAGTATGTTTTTATTAGCGAATTTCCTGAAAGGAAATAGAGCTATTGGTCCCGTACCGAAGTCAAAATTTCGCAAAAATTTCTTCAAATGTCCATCGATCCTACCTTGTAGATGTCAAAAATCACCATCTGTAAAATTTATATATATATATCTATGGACATATATATATATATATATATATATATATATATATATATATATATATACATATATATATATATATATATATATATATATATATATATATATATGTGTGTCTGTAATCACTCTAGCGGTCACAGTTTTCATTTTATCGGAATGAGATTTGGTATCTAAAGCGCTTTTGGTATTCAAAAGGTCAAGTTCGTTAATGGGTAAAATCGCACCAGGGGAAAGGGGGTTTTAGAGGGAGGGGGAAACTCAAAATTTGACATATCTCCCTTAATATTCGAAAAATCGAAAATTTTATAAGAAGTAAAGTTTTAGGTATTAACTTTTACTGTAATTTTGTTTCTTATCATTTTTTCTGTAACCCTAATATTTACAAAAATATTTACGGTTTAAGATTGAAAATTAAATTCCTCAATATCTCTGTACGCATTAGAGTTTGAGCAAAAATGATAAGGTGATGAAATGTAGAAAACATGATTTTCTACAACTTTGTTTTTTACGCATTTTTCGATTGTTCAAATATTAAGAGAGATATTTTAGATTTTGTGTTTTCTTCTATCTTTATGCACCCCTTTTCTATTGACGTATGTCATTTATTAATAAAATTGGCCATGCAAATACTAAAATCAGATACGACATTTCATTTTGATCAGACTAACATTGTGACCGCTAGAGAGTAATTTATTTATTCCAAGGAAATTCGCTAAGTTGAAGCAGCTCCTGCGTAACGAATTTTTAAAATTTTATAACGCGGCATGTTTAAAAATATTTGAAATCATCAGAAAAATTAACTTGCCGCGTTATAAAATTTTAATAAAAACATACTGTACAGAATATTGTACAGAATCTCATATATGTAAGGTATACAAGTGTTACACATACAAGTGTTACACATTTAATTGTTTTATTAATAAAAATTCGTTACGCAGGAGCTGCTTCAACTTAGCGAATTTCCTTAGAATAAATCACTCTCTAGTGATCACAATTTTAGTCTGATCAAAATGAAATGTCATATATGATTTTAGCATTTGCAAGTCCAATTTTCTCAATAAATGACATACGTCGAGGCGAATGGGGGGAGGTATCAAAAAAGAAGAAAACACAAAATATAAAATATCTCTCTTAATATTAGAACAATCGAAAAGTGCGTAAGGAATAAAGTTGTATAAAATCAAATTTGCTACAATTCATCACCTTATCATTTTTGCTCAAACTCTAATGTGTACAGAGATATTAAGGAATTTAATTTTCAATATTAAACCGTCAATATTTCTGTAAATATTATTGTTACAGAAAAAATGATAAGAAACAAAATTACAGTAAAACTTAGTACCTACAACTTTACTTCTTAAAAAATTTTTCGATTTTTCAAATTTTAAGGGAGATATCTCAAATTTTATGTTTCCCCCTCCCTCTAAACCCCCCTTTCCCCTGGTCCGATTTTACCCATTAACGAACTTGACCTTTTGAATATCAAAAGCGCCTCAAATACCAAATCTCATCCCGATAAAATGAAAACTGTGACCGCTAGAGTGATGACAGACACATATATATATATATATATATATGTATATATATATATATATGTCCATAGATATATATATATATATATATAAATTTTTCAGATGGTGATTTTTGACATCTACTAGGTAGGATCGATGGACATTTGAAGAAATTTTTGCGAAATTTTGACTTCGGTACGGGACCAATAGCTCTATTTCCTTTCAGGAAATTCGCTAAAACACAAAAATTGCAGGACAATTTTTAATGCGTGTTACCTCAGAACTCCGTCATTTACGAATCGATTTTGATATTTTTGTTTTAAAGGGTTTGATTTCCCATTGTCCCCAATATTATACTACAACCATACTATATTGATGTTTTAGCCCTTCAAAAAGCGACCAGAGCCAGTTGACGTAATATAACGCGAAGCGGTCTCCTTTGTAAATGTGAATCTAAAAAGAGTAAAGTATCGCGAACCGAAAGGAACGCATAGCATACGCGAAGCATATGCGAAGAGTAACAAAACGCTACGCGTTTTGTGCGAAGCCTTTGGCTTCGTATATTTAAGCCTTTCAAAAATTATTGATATCCGACCAAAAACATAAATGTAAGAAAGGGCCGAGTTTTCGGGAAAATCCTTAATGTAATAGTTCCTTCTTAAAAAGTGATGATATGAGAGTAATGACCGAGCTATTTACAAAGTAAATAGCTCTAGACTTCAGATAATAGTTACTCTTTGAAAAGTGATGATATCCCATTAAAGAGCCGAGCTATTTACAAAGTAAATAGCTCGGTAAACTATTAACTAAAAAAAATAATGAGGGGTAAATTGATTAAATGTAAGAAAAAATTTGGTTTAAAATTATTTCATAAGTTTTCCCTTAGTATGTTTTTAAAATTTTATAACGCGGCAAGTTTTAAAATATTGGAATTCAGAAAAAATAACTTGCCGCGCTATATAAAATTTAAAAAACATACTAAGGGAAAACTTATGAAATAATTTTAAACCAAATTTTTTCTTACATTTAATCAATTTACCCCTCATTATTTTTTTTAGTTAATAGTTTACCGAGCTATTTACTTTGTAAATAGCTCGGCTCTTTAATGGGATATCATCACTTTTCAAAGAGCAACTATTATCTGAAGTCTAGAGCTATTTACTTTGTAAATAGCTCGGTCCTTTCTTCCATATCATCACTTTTTAACAAGCAACTATTATATAAAGTCTAGAGCTATTTACTTTGTAAATAGCTCGGTCCTTTCTTCCATATCATCACTTTTTAAGAAGCAACTATTATATGAAGTCTAGAGCTATTTACTTTGTAAATAGCTCGGTCATTACTCTCATATCATCACTTTTTAAGAAGGAACTATTACATTAAGGATTTTCCCGAAAACTCGGCCCTTTCTTACATTTATGTTTTTGGTCGGATATAATTTAAATTTAATAAGAAGAAATATATTTAACCCTTTAACTGCTAGTATTAATTTTAAAATCAACCAACTAAGAAATAAACTAGCATTCTAAACCATGTCCACCTTCCCTACTCTTGATTCCTTCGAATGGAGGCATGTGCATCTCATGTTCATCCACACTATGTTCGAATTAGAGACACAATAGGGAATATGCATGAAAATTTTTTTTCACTTGAATTGAAGCATGTTTACTTGACAAATATCAAGGTAAAATTACTTTTTAAATAACTTTAAAAATAAGCGAGATATGAATGATTGAAATTCCCTATTAGACAAAGAGGGTGATAGCCCTCTTGATATGTTATGTGACGTCATATTACACTTTCACCATTTAAAATACACGTAAAACTCCGTTTTTAGTATTTTTGCAAGAAAGAGACAGATAATAATCTTTAAAAGCTTATAGCTTCCTTTATATTTATCGGATTTTAATTTCGTTTTTAAATATTATTACAGTATTAACAGTATTTTCATATTCTGAAAATAAATGTGAAAAAAATTTTCATGCATATTCCTTATTGTGTCAATCATGTTAATGTGGTTGTACCACTAGGAGAACGGCTAAGGCCAAACGTGCTTATAAGTTTGTAGCAGTTAAAGAGTTAAATATTAATGGGGAACTGAACGGGTAAAACGAATATGCTCTGCAAAAAAATGAGTGGATATATATCGTCTGTTTAGGTACACAAATGTAGCCTCATTTTTCAAAATTCTATAAATGATTTGTGCCTTATCGATGCAGTTTGTGAAGCTTTTCTGCAGTTTCCTTCACGAACTCCAGATGAATATCGGCAGAGTTCCTATCAGAGTCGGCTGCAGCCGCACAACCTACCAATTTCTAGTCTACACACAAAATTCCTTCCAGTACTCTCACAGCCTTAGGCATCACAATGGATCTTTTATAGCTTGTCCAGGGCACAAAACCTGAATGAATAAGATACACACAAATTAAATAATTTTGAAAAATGAGCTCTATTTTTATGCTTATTAACAATAATTAGTAATAAATAGCACCTCGATTTGTTCGTGTACAAATGGCCACATAAGTAGCGCTCTATGTCAAAAGTGTATTATTGATTTGTACTTAATCAATTTGGTTTTCCAAAAAATGCTGCGAATAAAAGTTATTCATTTTAAATATACTAACAAATTTTATTCGAAACATTTTACTAAAAACCGAATGAATAAGGTACAAATGAACAAAAAAAAGTACGCTACTTTCGAGCGCTACTTCTGTAGCTTATAGTATACAGCGAAGAATTAAACTGCTCAATATTAATGTTTTCCTTAATAAGAGTGGTGATTAAAGACTACAAATTATCTGTAATATGTTTATTCAATGTTAATTAGCGAATTTTCGAACAAAATGAAGCAATTTGTTTTGTACCTTGGATAGCTAGATAGATACATGTTGGGGTCTAAAAAAAATATTGCACTTCGACCTTAAGGCCATTGTACTCAGTTTGACGAGATTCGCTTCTCCCAAAATGTTGGCAATAGCCAGGAGCTTGCTTATCAGATCTTCCTGAAGGTTCATATATTCGGGGTGAGATGCACCGAAGATCCTGTATCTGCTATAACCTAGAGTTTCGCAGTCAAAGATGTTTTGTACCTTAGTGAGAATGGTAAAAAAATATTAAATAAAAATAAATTAGTGTTATCTGGGAATATTTACTACGGTCGTTTCTTGAACCATATTGTTTATGTGAAATAAACGTAATATGAATTACTATTGCAGTACAAGTAAGCATGAGTTTATAAAAAATTAATAATGTTTAAATAATCGTGTTGAGAAAATTTCCTTCCTGTTTGAATAAAAATTTTTAATAAAATGTTGTTAACTTACAAGAAAATTTCAATTGCTTTTACACTTTTGTGTATTTTGTTATATTTCCGATATTTATTAAATAGCATTCAACATTAACTTAAATTTTTACTCTTTAATTAAAAAAAACTTATTACAAGGATTTTTTACATACATATTTTTCATTTTCAATATATATTTAACCCAATTGAATAAAAAAATAATACTACTTTTACAACGAACATAAATTACAAAAAAAGGACTATGGCTACTCGCTGAAGGGATTGAGCCCTCACGACTTAGTGGAGTTACAAATGCATTATGCAAAGATAATCATGTTTTTCGATTGAAAATCTATACTTATAAAATTGTAGGCTGTGTTAAATCTGTACAGCGAAAATACTATCAAATAGATACTAAATTTGGTCAATTTAATGATAGGTTCCGAATATTAAAAATATTTAATGCTGTATTTGCATCCATAATTTACGGTTAACAACAACTTCGCAGGAAATTGGATATTTAATAACAGTGTTTTATTAATTCAGCAACGTTTCATTGTCTTTATTAGAACTTCATCAGGTTTCGAAAACACAGTTGATAAAAAACATGTGACATATTCCATTAAATTGTAGAGTTTTTTGGGTTTGGTTTTCATAAAAGTAAACAAACTAACACCTAGAGATTACTAGTTATTTAATTAATACTATCTGTCAGTTTAATAAACCAACCAGTTATTATTCATATACTCGTATAATGATTTTATATGTGCAACATATTTAATATTAGTATAACAATTTTATCAAGGTAAATATACTGTTGTTGAGTTGGTACTAGAATATTGCATGATATTGTTAAGTTAATATTGTGATTTAGAAGCATGTTGAAGTTCCAATAAAGAGAATGAAACGTTGCTGAATTAATTAAATTATTTTTTATTAAATGTCTAATTTCCTGCAATTAAATGTCTAAGTTATTGTTCGATAAAAAAATTGTCTCTGCCTGATTTGAACCAATTTCACCGGAGATAGTAGATTCAAGTGATTATACAAACAAGTGAAAATAACAACTAACTGAGCTAATTGATTAAATACTCGGTATATCCACAATTTATGTAAACAAGTTTATATCAAAAGTTTAATTTAAAAAAAAAGGAACATTTTTTGTCTTTACATTTTTGTTCTATCTCTCACGGTTTCAAAGATGGTCAGTTTTGCCCATTTTTCCCATACATGGTCATGGTCATGAATTAATCCTTGTCCGAATTTGTCCGATTTTACGAATTTGACCTTAATTTTTTAACTTTAGAACATAACACACAAATATTCAACTCGTTATCTCTTTTCTTTTTAGTTATCATGTCCACAGACGGACGGACATGCGTCTGTATTGTCCGGAATGGCCGAATAGGCCATTTTATGAAAACCTATTCCAAATATTTATGCCTGCGATCAATATTTCCAAGCGTTACAAAGTCGGGACTAAACTTAATATACCCTTGTATATTTACCGGGTATAAAAATTTTTATTTTCAATAGGCGCAAATCGAGGACGGAATCGGACGAGTTAGTAATAAATAAATGAATGTTAAACTGATTAATGATTGTCATAAGGTCCATTGTGATGCCTAAGGATGTGAGGATGTGAGTGGAGTGGAAGGTATTTTGGTGTGTGGTCTAGAAATTGGTAGGATATGCGGCTGCAGCCGACTCTGATAAGAACTATGCCGATATTCATCTGGAGTTCGTGAAGGAAACTGCAGAAAATCTCCCAGTCCCCAAGTAGATATAACGCCTTAGACCGCTCGGCTACTTGACTGGTGAATAGGCACAAATCGAGTGCGAAGTCGGACGAGTTAAGTTAGTAATAAATTCGTGAATGTTAAATTGGTACTTGTTAGTTATTCGAGATTTGTAGTCATTTATTTCAAAAAGACAAATAGCAAAAAAAATCTGTATGTATTATTGCGCCATTGATATTTCACAATTAATATTCTATTCCTTTTTTTTTAGTTCAGAACAATATCACTTGTTTTGAAATATGAAATAATCAAGACTAATGACTAGTAAAATAAATTTCAAAAAACATTTTCATTGTTTCTCAGCAAAACTATACAGATACTATCTCAAATAATAGATTCTAAAAGCTCACATATATAATATTTATATACACAAAAATAGATTGTATTTAAAAAAAAAAAAATTATAATATACATCGTTAAATGGAACATTTATTTTGAAAAAAAATCTCACAACTTGAATAAAATATAATAATGAGAAAGCAAATGAAAATACAAAAAGTATAATAAAAATTCTATAATTAATTACATAAATTTTTCAAATAATTACTCAAGTTTACGAACACCATATCCACACTAAAGCCAGACCAAACCACCCAGGCTAGGTACTAACTAACAAGGATGTCTGGAATAACATTGGAATGGGTACGAATGGTGAGGGGAATACTAAAATATAGTAGTAGTTGTATATAGTATTAGCGTAGATTTAAAACTCTTTTCGCTATATACAGAGTTAGTAATAAGTTATGAGGTAAAACTGTAATACCAACTGTTATTTATACAATAAAAAATTGCACAGAGGGTGTCTCCTATATTTCTCGAACAGAATAAAGAGTGATATACCTGACATGCTCGTTTTTCATAAGATTATTGTGTGACTGTGTACATTATCTCGGCTATCTTCACAGGATTATGGACGATCAAATTAACATTTGTTACACAACACTATACTTTGAGACACTCATTTTTAAAACTTCTTAAGGCGGATATAAAATTGTTATGTCAAACTTGATGAGTTCAAAATAAATATGTGAACATAACACGATAATATAAACAATTTCTTAGTTATAATGTTAGCACCAGTCCAAGTGGTCTAAGGCGTTATGTCTGCGCAGGTTGCCTACTTGGAAACTGGGAGGTTATGGGTTCATATCCCGACATCGGCTTTTTGTCAATTATTAAGAAAAAAAAGGGGTGGTTAATTGACTAAACTGTCGGCGTATGGACAAGAACGAAGTAACCGGCTATGCTTGAGAAGGTTTTCTGCAGTTTCCTTCACGAACTCCAGATGAATATCGGAATAGTTCCTATCATAGTCGGCTGCAGCCGCATATCCTACCAATTCCTAGTCTATACACAAAAATTCCTTCCACTCCACTCACATCCTCACTTCCTTAGGCCTCACAATGGACCTTATAGTCGAAGTGTAGCCCGTCCAGGGCAGCCTCTATAATGTATCTCTCTATCTATAATGTAAGTAATATTACACTTAAAGTTCAAATTTTGCTCGAATTCCTACATGTTAATTGAGCCATTTTTGCTTCAATTCCTAATTATTTATATTCTATAAAATTATATTTCGACTACCAAAAAGTTTTCGACCACCATCATCATGAATCAGCTAGTAGTAACTATTCTCCGAGAAGATATGTTTCTTGTTGATAATTTGGTGCATGTCTGACGCACAATAACGTCTAATTGTCAAATTAGCAACGATTAACATGCTGATAATGACTATATGTAATCGAAATACAAATTTGTACAATACAAATTATAATTGATTAAGGAATAGCGGCAAATTTTGAAATATAATGTCAAAAAGCTAGAGTTCTCTTTGATAATCTTTATAATACAACACTGCGAGTCATCCACCAATTGCAGTTGAATTAAGCTCAAGTTCATTAAGAAGCAAGATCGAAACGTGTATTCCTCTGCCATGTGGGATCGGCAAGATGCTCTTCGTAACCACCAATAAACTTTGTATTTTGCCATTTCGATCAGGAAAAATAAATAGCAAACATTAAATTCATTCATAAATTATCTTTTTATTTAATACTTTATATCATAGCGTTTAGCATACCAAATAATATACCAGAATATCTTAAAATATACCAGGTATATTTACAACAATTTGGTAGCAGATCGTGATTACCGAGCCTAACGAATTTTTAATAGAATAGGGAATATGCATGAAAATTTTTTTTCACATTTATTTTCAGAATATGAAAATACTGTTAATACTGTAATAATATTTAAAAACGAATTTAAAATCCAACAAATATCAAGGAAGCTATAAGCTTTTAAAGATTATTATCTGTCTCTTTCTTGCAAAAATACTAAAAACGGAGTTTTACGTGTATTTTAAATGGTGAAAGTGTAATATGACGTCACATAACATATCAAGAGGGCTATCACTCTCTTTGTCTAATCGGGAATTTCAATCGTTCATATCTCGCTTATTTTTAAAGTTATTTAAAAAGTAATTTTACCTTGATATTTGTCATGTAAAGATGCTTCAATTGAAGTGAAAAAAAATTTTCATGCATATTCCCTATTGCTATTAAGTAAGCCACAAATTGTTATAAAAATCTAAAATGTTGTTTCAAAAATGTTGTCCGTTTTTATGAGTCTACTTTAAACAGTAATATCTCAGTGAATATTTATTCAATTTAATCGAAATAAGCGCCATTTGAATCATTGCCAACGTAAGACAAGTCGATTAATTCCGTCGGCATAAAAATTGGTTGCTCAGGAATCGATGAAGTCGACGAAGGTCGTTTTTGCCTGATTGGAGAAGGTTCTACTGGTGAGAAAGTTATCGAAGTGCTTGAAAAAAAGGTAGTCGGTTGGCGAGAGGTCTAGGGAGTATGGCGAGATTTGTAAAACGTGACAATTTCTGTTGATCGTTCAAATCATGGGGCAAACACTTTTCGAGCTTTTTGACCTTTCTGACGCCCAGTTCTTCCGCCATCCCAGGCACCGTTTGTGATAGCTCAGTCTCCACCAGAGTCCTCAAATCCTCGTCCTGGATTACTCTAGGTCGACCACTTTGGGGCTCATCTTCGAGGCTAAAATCTCCGGAACGAAATTTCGCGAACCAACGTCAAACAGTGCGTTCATTAACACTATCATTGCCAAATGTCTGGTTAATTTTTCGGGCTGTTTCGGTGGCGCTTTGGTTCAATTTGAATTCGTAGAGAAAAATTGGCTGAAAATATCTTAACGACATCATATAGTAATAACCTAAAAAGAGACAAAAAATTAAAATTTGGAAAAAAATGAACAGCATCAATGTAAGTACAAAATTCTCTACCGATCAGTATATACCACAACACAGTAGAATAAAAGCTTGGAGCTAAAGATTGGAGGCGTTTTATGCCAAAATAAATCCATCACAGTCTCAAACCATCATCTTCTGTTCATAGAAATGTTCAACATAAAGCGCCCACGCTTTTACAAGCGATGGTTTTATTTATTTTTATGATTTAAAATATTATAAAAATTTCTCATATTTTACGCCACCAAATTTTAATTTCCATTTTTTAATAATATTTTCGAATTCCACCACATCAGTTTCCACCACAAGCTCTAATGATAGAATACAATGACACCATCATCTAGATTATGTATTATCAATAGAGCTTGTAGACTTTATTTGCAAACTTTTAAATCGATACGTTAAAATTAGGAATGGATGACAAGTGAATGACAAGAATTGCTAACTTAGCTGTCGTCAAACTAATAAAAACTTATTACTTAAATAATAATATTTTCGATACATCCTGTACCGAGGAAAAAAACTATACACATTATAGTTGGATACAAACTTTTGACAGATTTATTCATTCAATGGAGAGAAATGGTTTTTAGTGGGGTGTGTGGTTTTACTACATTGGTCGGTCCGTATAGATTCCTGTTTTTATTTTTATTTTGTTTTTTGTGTAAAAATTCTTTTATGCATTAACACAAACAAATACATTTTATATATTTTGTGACACTTTTTGAATAATGATTCTATTAGGCAGCGTTTGTAATTTTAATGCAGTAAACGAAAAGTTGTAGTTTTTTTAGTTAATATTCAAGCTATAAACTGCATACAGACAAAAATATTATGCGAACAATTGTTTAAAATCATTAACGAGAAATAAAACTTATTTTGACAAAATGGAAACCCGACTTAACAAAAGAAGCACTAAAAAGTAAAAAAATAATTGCATATTCTTGTGCCAATTTTAGTTCACCAAAGCAAAAATTTTTAAATATATATGTACAATTATTGTTATTTTTGGAGGCGGTGTCAACATAGAGGTGTCAACATTCACATAACTTTTGGACACCGCCTCCAAAAATAACAATAATTGTACATATATATTTAAAAATTTTTGCTTTGGTGAACTAAAATTGGCACAAGAATATGCAATTATTTTTTTACTTTTTAGTGCTTCTTTTGTTAAGTCGGGTTTCCATTTTGTCAAAATAAGTTTTATTTCTCGCTTTTTAGTGACTTTGAAGTTCTATAATATGGGTAGACCTACTAAACGACCAACTAATTTTTAGTGAATTTTTTTATAACATATTTTTTTTACCCGTTTTTTTTTTTTTTGTAATTTTTAGTGTATTTTTTTATAACAGATTTTCAGTTTTTTTTTACAAGCATTTTGTTTTTTTTTTGTAAAAATTTTTTTTTTTGGGGTCGGTTTTTTTTTTTGTAAAAAATTTTTTTGAAGTCGGTTTTTAAAAAAATTTTTTTATTTTCCCATTATGAATGAGTATACCCTTTCAAAAAAAAAAACAAATTTCGCAGAAATCGGTTATCACATATAAAATGAAGATTTTCCTCAATTTCCCGGAGATCCCCTCATCAGAATGCGATTTGGTGACAATGGGACTGTGACGATTCCATCTCACTTACCTAAAATTATAAAATAAAGGCATTAAAAAAGGAGTGTTTAAAACAAGAAAAAAATAAATAAATAAATAAATGTAAAGAAAGTGATTTATATGTGGTGGGGGGACCAAACCCTTAACAATAAAATGTAAAAATATAAATATAAGTAAATTAAACTGACAGACAATTGTTAATTAAAAGAAAGTAATAGGGGGACGAATAAAAAAAAAATAAATAAAAAAAAAAAAAACGAATGAATAGTTGAATGACGCGCGGGAACCACCTTAAGATTAGTGTTTGAATTTATTTTTTCTAGCCGTCTCAAAACACAAGTTTGAACGCACAAAAAAAAAACAAAATATGTTACGCGATCTGTTATTGAGATGAGATCAACATAATGCGGGACCCAACGAGATAAAGTCCGCAAATCGGAGTGACGTAAATTGTTTTTCGGTAGTCGAGTGGAGATTATTGAAAAACAATTTCAGTCATGCAGTTCAGATTACGATCGACCTACAAAGCGGAAAGAAGTAAATCTATGTATCGAGTATCGAATATTTTTTATTATGTTACTCAAATAATTAGACGAATGCTATACATTATTATTATACGTTATTTTTGGATCAATATTTTGTTCATTTGCGAATATTGTAAAATATAGAAAATACGATTCCGAATTAGTGATCGAATTTATCATCGCGAGCTGGATATATATATGCATACATAAAACGCATATAGTTTAATTGGACTAAGTATAAAAATAAAAAATAAAACATATACCGGACCAAAATTGCTAATGGCGACAATACCAGCATTCTCGTAAATATCTACGTGCTATTCGTATGGGCGGCATTGTGTTGATACAGTCGAATCTCGGAAACAGTAAGGTAATAATTATTTTGTTATTTTTCTTTTCCCCATATTTACACGCTTTCCAGTTGAAATCCACGTAGATACAACTAAAATTCTATTGCGTTCAGCTATTCAATTTTTTTTATATCGTTCTAAATACCTGGTAAAATAATAAACATTTAGTGAAATTGATAATTTATTTTAAAAAGGAGACATCATAAGAAGTCGTACAGTAATTACTCGGTGGTCCTAAAGAACGGCCTAAACATCACACCCAGATTTGGGTAACACATTCGAAATTAGACCGCCAAAAATTATGGCGTCGAATTTACCGGGTGTATGAATGCTGAAAGGACAATTTGTGGGAATTCACGACTGAATATAAACACCACGAGTGAGAAAATTCAGTTGCGAATCCTCCGATAGATTGGGACTACCGAATAGTTATATACAATCTAATATCAATAAAATTATACTTACATACTAATACGAAGAAATTAGATTATTTTATGATAAAACATTTCACTATTTTTTTTTTTTTTAAATCATATTTTTGTGTGTTAACATATAGAATTATTAATTGTAAAATTTGTTCCTTTTTTTTTATTAAATCATCGCCGTTGAGTGTATTTTTTGCTGTCTTTTATTTTCTCTATCAAATCTCTAAAAATATATAATTTCATTAAGTTTTTGGTTCATTTTTCTTATTTTTCTATAATCTTTATTAAATAATTAAAATTTAATCGTACTCACATTCAGAATATGGTAGGTGATTATTGTTTTTAATGTAATTTCCTATTCTGTTCTCCTTTGTGTGATTTTTATCGTAATTTCCGAAAATTCGACACGTGGTAAATTCAAAAAAAACAATTGCGATTAGTTGTCAACATCTGACATAAAAGGATTTGAATATCCTTCTAACTATCACCGTTAGGAGTCACTACCTCGCAGTTTTTTTTTTTTTTTTAAATATCATAAGTGTTCATTAATTAAGGTGTCCGGTGGTAAACAAAAGGATCCTCACACTTTTTCTCATCTATTGACATTTCAGACCAAAGACAAAATTCGGATCCACCGAAACCTTTTGCATAAGCTTCCAGACTTCATCGCGCGTTTTGGGTATATGTCCCACGGACCATAACCGGTCCTGGGCGATATACTACAGGACCAATCGGGAATCAAACCCTTTAAAACAAAAAAAAAAATTCAAAATCGGTTCGTAAATGACGGAGTTCTGAGGTAACAAACATAAAAAAAAAAAAAAAAAAAAAAAAAAAAAAAAAAAATACAGACGAATTGAGAACCATCCTCCTTTTTTGCAGTCGGGTTAAAAACTTCACTTTAATCTGTCATTTGATTATTGAGTAATCAAAATTAATTGTTTGTCAAAACTTGATCACGTCACCTCCCCCCACCCCTCACTCACAAGTAATGCCTTACAGGCAAAATTCATTGCATGGTGATGTTTGATACTAATGCTGCCCTGTTTATTTATAAAAATTTGTTACGCAGGAGCTGCTTCAACTTCTGCTGCTTCAACGAATTTCTTTAGAATACATAAATCACTCTCTAGCGGTCACAATTTTAGTCTGCTCAAAATGAAATGTCGTATATGATTTTAGTATTTGCAAGTTCAATTTTATTAATAAATGACATACGTCGAGGGGAAGGGGGGGGGGGTATAAAGAAACAAAATATAAAATATCTCTCTTAATATTAGAACAATCGAAAAATGCGTAAGGAATAAAGTTGTAGAAAATCAAATTTTCTGCAATTCATCACCTTATCATTTTTGCTCAAACTCTAATGTGTACATATTAAGGAATTTAATTTTCAAGGGGGACAAGGGAGATATGTCAAATTCTGTGAATTTATTATTTTCATATTGTGAATTTTCATTTATATATATTAGGGGTCAAATATTTTTACAAGTAAATAATAATCTAAATTCGTTACGGATAAATTAAGTGCCACCATAAGGATTCCTATCATCATCCTCAAGGCGCCCCTGTAGCTGTTTGTAGCTGTTTGGTCTGGCTCATTAACCAAGGTAGGGAATTCAATTTACTAAAATTAAAGCAATTGACCACATCTCTATTATTATTCTCCGTATATTTTGGTTTCCGAAAGAATCATTTACACGTGATATTCTTTTATTTTGATCATTTCTAGAAGTGTTCCAAAAATTTCGAGACAGTAATATATTGAATCCATTTGATCATTACGACTCATATACATTATTCCGGTTTTAAAGAAAGTTATTGCGATAATTTATTTCCAAGTTCAGGTATTCACTGCTTGTATATAATAAGGGTATTCTAAGCTTATCGAATTTGTAACGTTTGAAGTATTAATCAGAAAAAAAATTTGGTATAGTTGTTCATAAAATGGTCTAATTAGTCCATTTTAGGATGCCCAGGATAGAGTATAGGAAAGAAAATCGATCTTCCACTGAGTATATAACAATTTTACTTGCTTAAAAAGAATAATAAATATTTGAAATTTTTGTAAAAAACATTTTTATTTGAAACCCGTTACACAGTGCCATCATCCATCTCCAGACAAAAAAACAGAAGAAGCAAGATTGGTTTGAAGAAGGAAGAAGCTTTAGTAACAAATAAAAAAAAAATTTTACGATTATTTTAAATATGTGTTTAAATTAATAATGTCATTATCAAATATGTTGTAAGATGATCTAAAATACTTAAAAGTATATTTATGCCACTTGAGACTGTTGGTAAAATATCTTTTCTAAGAGTACTTACCTGAATAATCATTATGAATTTAGGAGGAATGATATACTGTAATTGCAAGAGTTATTTGCATACTTTTTTATTTATAAAGTAAAACTTGATATACTTTTAAAGAGATTTTTCTTCTTAAAAAAAAAGAGATTTAAGTTTTAAAGTTAACATCAATGCAATTAGGCCAAAGTGATTCTAGATTTATCATACAACGTAACGGTGGATATACAGTGAGTGGCCGCATTTGCAGATATCCTACTTCTGCAAATACGTGGCGAACGATTGACAATTTAGCTTAGTTATGTGACTGCATAATGTGTATAATAATAAGTCGGTGCATAAACCCATCACATATCAGCGAATAAGATTAAATTTAACATTAACAAAAAAAAGACTTAAATTTGGTAATGTTTCTTCTAATGTAGGTGTTTTTAAGCGAACATGAAAAATAAGTCTACTAAAGAGGGAGAGGCAGGACTTTTTATACCCTGCAAAAATGAATGATAAGGCAACGTTTTTTCACCTGTTATTAATATATACGAATACGCACTTCAGATAAAATAAGCGCAGACTCGCCAAATTTTAAAAAATTTTGATTATAATTAAATTTTATGTGTCGAATTTGGAAAACCAACACAAGTTTGTTAGGGAAAAACGAATAATGTGAAACTTTTCTCACCATAGACTTTGTTTCTGTAACGTTAAAGATTTTGAAATTGAAATATTTTAGATTAGGAGACTTTGGATTTGGAATGTAACGAATATCATATTTTATCTATTCATATAATAATACTCTGCAAAACGTAAGTTTGTATCACAAATTAAAATACTAATTTGAACAAAATCGTTTGTTTGACGCAGAAAATAATTAATCCTGTCAAAAATTCAAAAGTTTTGGTCTTATCTATAATAATTCAAATGCGTTAAACCTATTTTTTATTATTAGATACAATGGGATTTAATTGAGATAGCTCAGCACATGTTTGTTATATTTTAAACGCCTAACAAAGGCACAGGGGCTCTTAAAAAGTCTCAGTTTATCAAATATATAAGCTTTTAAAAAATTTATGACATCCTATCGAAATATAAAAGCAACCACTTATTTTGTATAATTATTTTCGCATAATAAAAGTAGTAATGTTAAGCTATTTCATAAATTCAGTAATTATGTTCGGTTTATATCGGGTATTTTTACTTTTTACTGATGCCAAAATTATCATTTTTGACAATGGTATGTGCTGGAGAACTAAGCTAAAATATTCAAATGTCATACTTAAGGTTTTGTATAATTAGTCCATGAAAAAAAATAGTTTTCAGGTAAAATAGCCCTATCGAAAGACGTATCTAATTGAAGGAATATTTTCCACGAATTTTTATACGAATTCTTTGCTGCAATTTTTGAACGCTAGCTTCCTTAGAAATTTTCAAAAATTGATTCTTCTATGTCAGAAACACAGAGCCATAAATGTTTCAGTAACATTTTTAGAAATTGTGTTAATATACGTTTCGTGTACGTTAAAAAATAGGTAGCTTAGTGATCAAGGCTTTGGACTTTTATGGAACGAATCAGAAATAAAGTCCCTTGAGAAACTAACACTTAAGAAAACAGTTTTTAGTTTATTTATTTAGAATTTTTAATTTATACATTTTTAGTTTGTGTATATAGAGGTGATATGATGGTCAACGCATTTTTTTTGTCTCTTCTTCTAATTCAAATCCTTCCCAAAAACTATTCTAACCAAGAAAGTGTGATATATACCCATACATTACTAAATAGGTTAATGCTAAGTTAGTATCAGCAATAAAGTACATGGTAGGTAGCATGATTAAAATGTCGTTAAATGTTCAACAAACATGCTAGTAGTCATTTATTACAATTTCGAAGAACCTATGTATATGCTGATAGAATCTTTAATGATGATACTTGAAGAGCCCTCAAGAATGTAATTTACTAGCGATTCATAGAGTTATCGAGATAAAAGTATACTTTGTAAAAGTTTTGCGTGGATGTATTTCATAGTACCTATACTACCTACTACCTATTACATTTTTTTATTATAAAACTTTGATATGTTCTATGTTGATTCATCAATAAATTATTAATTCCGAAATTTTTTTATAAATTGAATATCAAAACTAGAGAGAGAGAGTGAGAATATGTTACTTATTTGTATGAGAATGACGCAAAATATCAATGTACTGTTCACCAATGCTTCTTCTTATACAAACTTATTTTCATAATTACAATTTCTAAGCCTAACAAATGCGTTATGAAATTTGTTTTTAATTAAATATTGATAGGAAAAAATTAACTCATCCACCAGGAATCGAACCTTGGACCTCGGGACTTCTAGCCCCACGTACTTACCACTACACCCATGATATGTAAAAGTTAATCCATACGTCAGATCATCTTTGGTGTAGTGGTAAGTATGCTGGACTAGAAATCCAGAGGTTCGAGGTTTGATTCCTGATTGATGAGTTAAGTTTTTCATATCAATATTTAATTATAAATAGATAGATAGATTGTACAGGCTGGCCTGGACGGGCTACACTTCGACCATAAGGTCCATTGTGATGCCTAAGGATGTGAGGATGTGAGTGGAGTGGAAGGAATTTTGTGTATAGACTCGGAATTGGTAGGATATGCGACTGCAGCCGACTATGATAGGAACTATGCAGATATTCATCTGGAGTCATCTGGAATCGTGAAGGAAACTGTAGAAAACCTTCTCAAGCATAGCCGGTTAATTCGTTCTTGTCCATACGCCAACAGTTTAGTCAATTAATCGTCCCTGTTTTTTTCTTCTAAAAAATTGACAAACTGACGATGTCGGGATTCGAACCCATAACCTCCCAGTTTCCAAGTAGGCATACTGCGCAGACATAACTCCTTAGACCGCTCGGCCGCTTGTACTGGTAGTTATAAATACTCATATTACTTAATTGCAAGCAACCAAATCAACTTTACAAATAATTCATTTGACTCAAAATGTTCTCAAAGCTTTTACTAATTAATATTTCACAATTTTAATAATAAATTTACTGTATTCAGCAATAAAGCTTTACAGGGATTGATACATTAATACTTTACAGCAAAACATACAGGAATATTTTTTTAGAAAATAATCATAAATACTGATAAACACAAATAACCAAATCAATCAGTGAGCATTACATATATTAACAAATAGAAATATAATATTTCACAATTTTATAAAAAAATAAATACACTCTTTAGATACGGATAAACATAGAGAAGGTATTTATTGTTCGTGTATTTGTCTTAACTATATATAATGTTGAGCTGTATAACACTACCTACCATACAGTACTAAATAAAATGTTTTGTATTAAGTAACTAATGAAGTGTTAATTAATTATCATCTATAGCCATAGTTCTCCTCTGTAGAGTTAGCACTAGCTAGCCTTACCCAGTAATAGTACGACTTTTACACGATAGTTGTTAGTATCTCGAATTTGTTTGTCGGGCACGATGTTTGGTGCGTGTTTCTTTTTCATTTTGTGTTATCAGAGGAATGTACTCTCATAAATTTTATCTATCTAGTGTGTGTGTTGTCGGGAGTAGTAGCTAGGTATCTCGTACTGATGTGTTGTATACACATACACAGACAGAACTAACGTGAAGAGTGGCGTTGTACTTCTCAATTCTTGTATAACATTTTACGTTATGTGAGAAAATATATTATAACATTAAACGGCATATAAATATTTCCAATATACCAGCCAAGTAGCCGCGCTTGTTAAGGCGTTGTCTCTACTTGGAACTGGGAGGTTATGGGTTCGAATCCCGATACCGGCAGTTTGTCAATTTAAAATTAATGGGGCGGTTGATTGACTATGCTGTCGGCGTATGGACAAGAACGAAGTAACCGGCTATGCTTGTGAAGGTTTTCTGCAGTTTCCCTTCACGAACTCCAGATGAATATCGGCATAGTTCCTAAGAAAGTCGGCTGCAGCCGCACACCTATCAATTCCTAGTCTGTATACGAATTCCTGATCCTCCACTCACATCATAAAGAAATGTAATGTAAAAATTAATAAAGGTTGAAAAATAATGATGTGGGTGGCCTCTGTTATAGACCGTCGTGTCTCAAAAACGGAGGTTAAACTCCATTATTATTATTATTATTATATTTCCAATATACGGTCGGTAAAGGTTTTTTTTTCGAAAATAATTATTAAAAAAATTTAAATTACATAAACATGGGGTGGATTACCGGTGGATTTGTCGTTGAGTGTTTGATTTTTTGTGACATATGAGGTCTACACGAGCAACTTTCCAGTATTTGTTTGTTTTTTATCTGAATACAATACATAAATTTTTAAACTGTGTTAATAGTTTCACTGAACCACCACCAACAACTAGGCTATAAGTATCTCAAGAAAAAACAAGTGAAAATAACAACTGAGTTAATTGCTTGAATATCCAGTATATCCTGAATTTATGTAAAAAGTTTATAACAAAAGTTGTTTATTTTTTAAAAAGGAAATTTTTTTGTCTTTACATTTTTGTTCCATCTCTTACGGTTTCAAAGATAGTCAGTTTTACCCATTTTGCCCAAACAAGGTCCGATTTTGCTCATTCACGAACTTGACATTATTCTTTAGCTCTCAAACCCAAGTACAAGTTTCAGCCCGGTATCTCTTTCCCGATATGCCGAAATTTTATGAACATCTATGCTAAACATTTATGTCTGCGATCAATATTTACAAGCGTTAGGAAGTCGAGACTAAACTTAATATAGCATGATATATTCACAGATACCACATATAAAAATTCCATTCTTCTCCATTAAACACTCAGATTTCTGTTATCTTTCCCTTATTTTACTGTTTTTTTAATTCCACTTATGGACAAAAAATCGGCAATATTTCTGTAAAATATAAGAGTTACAGAAAATTATCACTAGATAAACTGTTTATTAATTTACTTATGTTAATTTGCCTATTTAACTAGTATTTAGAGTTATTTCACACTTTATATATCCCTTCCCTCCTACATCCCAGTTCCCCTTGACTGAATTAGATAAAATCTTTCACGTTGATCTTAATACTTTGCAAAAACTAACAAATAGTTTGGGTAAAGGACCACTTTCGGTGGAATTTATTACACCCAAAAACTTAGTTTTGTACAATGCTAAACTATTTGAATATGATCTGGATTGTTTCGTCATGAACATATCGTGCCACACTCATACAAAAACGCACACGCATAGACCACCGGTAAAAAATGGTATTTTTGACATCAATCAATAATAATTTTGATGTTCCCGAAACGTAATACTTCGATGTAATCTCGAACATCAATTTTTCATGCCAAACAAATAAGCTCTATTTATGATTTTGCATACCATTTGACTCATTTTATGTTACAGATTGTATAAAACTGTATAAATTACTGAATCCACACACCTATTAACGATTTGTTACTAATATTTGAGGCCAATACTAGAAATAATTACATGACGACATCTGTAGATGTCTATTAACAAAATTTAGAAACGTAACAGGGTAAGTAATAAAATACTTTATAAAATAACATGCACAGTATCGTAATCAGAAATATATAATAACTTTTGGAATCTTGGAAAGAAGATGGAATGGAATATGATGTGTATGCAAGTAATTGAATCATAATCAAAAGAGTTCTTTTATTTTTAGCACGCTTATATTAGCTTGATATGTATGTATCCATGTATGTAACGGAATCTTTGAACGTGATTTTCACCCAATTATTTGTATTTTATAAATAGGTATTTCGACTGCATGTAAAATTTAGTAGAACCGAAAAATTGTGGATAGCTGCTCACGTTATTGAGAACAACCACAAAATTGATAAATCTAATTTAAAAATACTAAACTCCAAACCCCACAGAATTAGTTGCATACGAAAGAATGAATCTATATACACAAATTCAGAAAACAAATCACAAATTTAGATAATGGGGCAATTAGAAATTCTGATTTTTTTCAAATTAAACCATTTTCAAAATAAACCATTTTCAAAATTAATACCTGAATATCAAGGATAGGTGCTATAACATCCTATCGCTATTGGCACAAACAAGACCAGATGGTCAAAAAAGGATTACCACCAATTGACGCAGTTGATGGGTTCATCACACACATAATCCTTGAATTCGTCAGTTAACTCTGGAAATCCTTTAGTTAATACCTCAGTCCGATCATATAAAAGACAAAACATTTTTAATATTATTGTGAGACAAGCACTAAATTAGCCACGAGAGATATATCATAGACTCTATATCCCGGAGATAGTTACGATTAGCGAATTTATACTGATGATTACTACTTTGAAGTCAAAATAAAAATTTATAAAATACAAAGAATTGTTCTAGGACTTGGGGCAAAATTTGAAATTTAAGTTAATTCTATTTGAAAATAGAATTTGTGCTCTTGTAGATACGCCACTGCATAGACACACGAACACAACACAACAAAACACTATATTGTACAAGTTTGTTAGATGTACAGGCTACTTAGTACCAATTCACATAAATATGGTAGCTATTATATAATCTACATAATTTGTATGAAAAAGGTATTTAATGAATTATCTCATTAATTTTAAATGAAACATTTTATTTTGTTTTACAAAAATGTTTGTACAAAGAAAATATTATTTTCCTTCTTTATATACACAGCAGTATTTTATATACAATATTTATGTACGCATGTATATGACGATATCGAATTAACTATTTTATCATCATACAAAACTAAGTTGATGAATATCAAGGCTTACATTTTCCTTTCAATAAATGGAAAAAAGTACGTGTGTGTGTGTTTACTTATGTACGCACGTAAGATGTTAGACTTTGTTTTAAATAATTTATTTTAATAATTATAAATAAGGTCAACACTTCTATTAAGATACAAAAGTTTCATAAAATGATTTAGTCGTGAAAAACTGAAATAGAAAAATTATATATATATATATATATAAATGATATAAAAATGATTTCATTGATAATGTGGCTCGTAATTATAAAATATTTTTCTTTTATCAGAAACATGGAGTAATAATGATGAAGACATTCCTTACATTCCTATATATATATATATATGTATATATATATATATATACATATATATGGGTCGTAATTATACAATATTTTTCTTTTATCAGAAACATGGAGTAAGAATTTGTTTGTAAAACTCCTATAGCACTAATAGTTTTTGAGTAATTTTCAAACAAGTAGACCCCTTTTCTTTGGAATCTTTAATTGTTTGTGCGGGTTTGAAATTTTTGCACATTTTTCTAGACGTCATAACGAGTTCACCGAGCTATCGCACGTATTTTATTTCACAGTAGTAAGAATGAACAAGTTTTTTAACTTGTTGCCTAGACTATAAATGAAATAAGCCCGGTACACTAATTAACCTTGATACTTTTTTTGAGCCCGGTACCCTAATTCAGCTTGATAAAAATTTATGTATTTATGACTCTTTTGGAAGTCATCAATATAACATCAACTTTTGTTAAATATAACTTAAAATAGTAGAACGAAAATCATTGATTGTTCGAGCAATTAGTACACAGGAAAAATTATACAGAACTTAGACTCTCAGCTATGTGTTTCTGAAGATTTTCATCGTCATCAAATATGGTGTTCAATTTTCGTACATTTGTGTCAAGATTTTTTCTAGCATAATTATAACGGAGTCAGTTTTTTTTGCATTATTGATTCAGTTAATATTCCAAAATTTACAAAAATCCCTGGATCAATATTATTTGAATTTCACAGTATACGTATTTCGATAACAAAGAATGATCAGTTTAAATTAGCTAAGTGTATAATCGTGAAACGTGATAAGAAAGTAACGGTGTAAGCGACAAGTCACACATCTCACCGGAGAATAATGACGATGAGTTAAATCATATTGATGATGTCTTCTTTTCAGTCGAAACACGTCACTATATAATATAAAATTTTAGGCATTGCAAAGTTGATGTTCCAAATGATATTGCAAATAGTTAACCTAGAGAGTACTGTTTGATTATTATTGATTCAGGCCAAAGAGACTGTTTTGTATTTTGAACACAACAAGTATAATTTTAACTACTTAAATTGAACAAATGAAATGAATATTGACAAGTACTAATTTTTTTAATTTATTATTTTACACATTTAGTAGAGAAAATATACATTTCCAAAAATATCATTTATTATTAGTAGATATAATATAATGTATATTACGTTATGTACGTATGTATATTATAATAATAATAACAACAGAGAAAGAAAATTGTGTGTACTGGTTTGCAGATTGTCGGAAACATTGGGCGAGGCCCGACATTCGGTTATATTCGTTTATATACCCGACGATCGATATCACACATACACACACATATATATATATATATACAGATACTTGTGAGTGAGTCACAGAATGCTCTCAGTTTGTGAACGAGGAGTAACGATACAGTTAGCGAGTCAGTATAGAATCAAACTCCTAAATTCACCACTACCACTGTCGTTACTGTTAGAAAGCTTATACTCCTATTCTACTCGTACCGAATAAACAAGTTGATATATTAATGCCCAAGTTTACCATCATAAGCCTAAGCCAATGTTTGTAATTAAATTTCAAATTTTGCCCCAATTCCCAGAAAACTTATTTGTATTTTATAAATATGTATTTTGACTACAAAGTCGTCATCATCAGTATGAATTAGCTAATCGTAACTATCTCTGAGGACTGCTTTAACTCCCTAACGCTATTGACACAAACAAAACCAGATTGTTAAAAAAGGATTACCGCCAATGGACATAGGTGATGGGTTCATCATACACTCAATCATTTAATTGGTCAGTTAACTCAAGTAATCCCTTAGGTAATTTTAGGTAATACCTCATACCGATCATATAAAAGACAAAATATTTTTAAAATCATTGTGAGACACGCACCTAATTAGCAACGAGTAACATAACTTTGACTCCATATCCCAGAGATAGTTCAGACGATTAGCGAATTCATTCTGATGATGACTACTTTGTAGTAGAAATACGTATTTATATAAAAATGTTTTAAATTTAAATAATGTGGATGAATAACAGGTCATATAAATATTATATTAACAAGTAAAATTAAAAATTTAAAAAAAACTCTCAACGCAATAATATGAAACATAATAAGATCTTCCCGTTACTTCCACCAAATTTATATGTAAAATGATAATGTTAATAATATGACGATACCATATTTTGGAAAATAGGTTATAATTTCCAAACGACTGACCGATTTTTATCAAATATAGCAAGAACCACCGCAACGAAACCAGCTATCTTATAAAAAATCGCATTCAAATCGGTCCACGTATTTGAGAGCTGCGATGCCACAAGCAGACCTGCAGGCAGACAGACTTATAACACCCGTCTTTTTACGTCGGGAGTTAAAAATAACATTTGAGTTTTACTCATTCTCACTAATTGAGTCTATACTATATACGCAATTAATGAGCTATAGAGTTTATAGTTCATCCATCTCACTAATTAAGTCTAGTGTACCTATAGAAATACTCTGATTCAAGATTTGATTCATTTCAGCTATTTATTTTATGTTAAACAAATGCCATTTATTATGTTTATAATATTTGAGTTTACATTAATACACAAATACATTGGCCAGTGCTAATGACGTAAGAAATCGACGCCATACTGCTGAATCGTTCAAAATTTAGTCATAAACTAAATCTTAACTTTCTTCAGATGCCATTATTTATAATAATAATGAATTATTTTATATAAAAAGAAGTTCTAAACAGTCTGATGCACACGCCTGGCAAAATAATAATACGTCACAGTTTTCTCACCAGTATAATATGGCGGTACACCAGTACAATATGGCGTCGATTCCATGACGTCATTAGCACTGGCCAACTTACTGATTTATATTTCTGAATACATTACATAATAAATTACAAATTGAATTAGTTTTAATCGAAATTAAACGATTAAAAAAATTTATATCTAATGGCCAAGTGATTATAGCATTTATATCTTTCTTACTCACACCCAAGCAAAAGTGTTTTCGGAACAAAATTCCAATTTTAATTAAATATTAATAAGAAAATTTAATAAATGTTTTCAAATTTAGAGTTTAAAAATAATTATTTCAAGAAATCACTCAATGATCTTGATTTAAAAAAAACATCAATTTACTCGTGTTATTGGCTAATCTCTGTTAGTGGCTGCCGAACCCGTACTATTCTAATTAAATGCACAACTTATTTGACCAGAGGTCTTTACCTCTATTTTTCAAAATACTTGGTGGTCGACTTTAAAGAGCTAAATCGGTTAGATATACAATCCTCTACATTAAATCAAAACATTCGTTAATACTCAATCAACCGGTGAACATACAATACTGTGATGATGATGACTATATGGTGGTGAGCTGATATTCTGGTGGTCCCTGGCGACAACAACTCCACTGAAAAGAAGACTGACAGCCTCACATAGGCATATATATATATATATATATATATATATATATATATATATATATATATATATATATATATATATAATGTCGTACAAGCAAGCACAAGTTCACCTCAAAATAGTTACAGGACTACGCACAATTTAGTATATACCTACATATGTATATAGATATATATGACGTACGTGTATAAATATTATATGTTCTGAAATAAATGTGTGTTAGTAAGAGAAACCTCAAAAAGGCCTACTTAAAGTATAACCTATCGTTATTCTTCTTAAATCTGCACACACCATTTATCCGCAACATTCATCATATTTTTGTTAAAAAATATTTTCCAATTTTTTGTGTGTTCATATTATTTATTTAATTATGTGAAATGTTTAATGATCTTATGCCTTATTTTAAAATGGTGGTATATAAACCACATGTTTTCATTATTATCATTAATTTTCATATATTTTTTTTAAATATTTAATGTTTAAAGCTACTATTTTCTATTTCATGGTCAGTCACGATTTAATGCATTTGCATTGCCAAATTTGTTTTCTTATCAAATTGTTGAAAATTAGAAAACCTGTGTGGGATTGATTTACACCGCAAATACCTTGGAGAACAACTTGATAACGGATGGAAATTTTCTATTTTTTCATTGTTTGGTTTACGAGATATTACCCAGAAATTATATACATTTGTATAAGCTTGAAGTTTAAGGAAGCGTGACATTATGTACCCGTCTGACTATAAACACGATACCACAAAAATTAGAAGAGATAACGAGCTGAAATTTTCTGCACGTGTTCAAGAGCTCAAAAGTAAGACAAATTTTGTGAATGGGCAAAATCGGAACGGGCTTCTCCCACCGGTGCAGAAAATATCCATCATTGAAACCGTAAGAGATAGTTAACCGTAAAAAATGTTCCTATTTGTAAAGTAAACCAATTTTGTTTGAAAACTTTCTCAGTTAGCTATTATTTTCATTCTTTTAATTTTTTTTTTTTAAGTTTTAATAATGTATATTTTTGGTTTAAGCGATAATCAACAAATTTATAAATTTTATGTCAAACTTTGGATAATGATATCAATTACATTAATTAGAGAACTAATTCCTTCATCTCGCTTTATTTATACGTTCAATTTACCGTTTTAGTTTTTTTAATGTGTATGAAAATAACAAGGAGACATTCGTATACATAACTCCATAACAACCTTTGGGTTCAAGCCAGGACGTACACTTAAAATTTTTGCTACTGTTATCAATGAGATCACGCCCATGAAATTATGTATATTATCTACAAATGCCTCATATAAAATATTATTTTTGACTCTTTTAAAACATTTCAGAGTTCCCAGATTTCCCAGATTTCAATATTTAACATTCTTTGTTATTTCTTTTATCTTGTAGACATTTGAGTAGCATTCAACTCGAGTTGCAAATTCGTCAATTTGAACGAGCTGTCCAGTTCAAATACCTCGGAGTATGCTTGATGAAAACAATGACAACTTCTTAGAAATAAAAGCTAGAATAACAGCTGGTAACCGATGCTTTTACTCACTCCCTATAAGCACTTTGTAGTAATGTACGGTTTTGAAACTTGGTGCATGATAAATAGAGATACGAAGAGCCGGGACGTTTGGATAAGAAAAATCGATGGTCTTTATGTGACAATGGCTAATGGAGGATAATAATTAACGTCCAACTTCAAAACATGTGGAAAGGCTACGTTAGTTGGGGCAACTCGAGAGAATGCCAAGTAAAAGAGGTGCGAAAATGATATACGGTAGCAACCCAGAAGTCTCAAGGCAAATAGAAAGACCAAGGCTTCAATAGATTGACGATATGGCACTATACCTACGCCGAATTGAAGCCAAGAACTGGAAAGTCAAAGCCCAGAACAGAAAGACCTGGAAGTGAGGTCAAAGTTTTTCATGGATCGTAGGACCAAGATGTAGTAGTAGTATATTGAACTCGATAAGCCTTTTGTTGTTATGACTAGTCTCTGGTTAAGAAAAAGATCAGTGCATTTCATGTTAGGAAATAACGAAACGTAAATTTGTAGACGTTTGGCTATTTTCTACATTTTTACGAAACTTACGACAGAAGCTATAACACACACAAATGCATATGTCAGTTACGAAATTAGTTCAAAAATTGTTTGCATATATAAAAAAAAAGGATGTGAGAATATTTTTACTACGGAACAAACTCTTTTTTAAAACAAAAAAGACATAAGGTCGATACAAAAATACAAACCAATAAAAGATTGACTGCGATACTAATGAAAGATAGAACAAACAAAAAAAAAAATCGAACCCATCTCTAACTAATAGAGCAGCACAAAAAGCTAATAATTTGTATGTTGTAAGAGCAAGCAAGCAGTCATCTATCTAGCCATCCATAAGAGAATGTAAAAGTAAGGAAGATAGAAAATGAAAATAAGTTGTTATCTAATTGACCAATCAAGTTCGATTGACATGTGCGATAGAGTATTGTGACATTTTGTAACTTGATAACAGCTCATCAATCTTAATCACGCCATTATTATCATCATTGAAGAAAAGAAAAGAATTAAAGTGTAGGAGGCAATGTAGTAACATCGCCGTGTGGTTCTTCTTGATACAATGATTGAATGGTTTCAACTGAAATATTATTATGATCACATAGATACATACATTCAACAACCGTCACGTCAATATGAAAATTCAATGCAGAGATCATTATTAAAATATTAATAGCTTTTAAAAATTGATGACAATAATAGAATATTCAATGGAGGGCTTTTTGATGATAGGGTGGAGGGCATTTTCCAGAAGTGGTAAGTAATTTGTTAATTCATTAACTTTATCTCGAAAACTATATCGTACTCTAAATGGTATTTAAGGTAGATTAGATTAGATTCGAATCAGGTTAAGTCTTATAAAGAGCTATTGTACCGCAGTTTGTTCTATTGTTTCTCCTTTCGTTCAAAATTGTTCCTATAGTCTTGATAAACGTTAGGATGACTCTTGGCGACACTTCATTGATTTCATCTGGGCTGGAGATATGCCCATCCCAAATGATAGTGTCTTTTCAGAGAGAGGCTTTCGCTTTACCCTTTACAGATTGTTTTAAGTTTATAATTTTTATTTTATTTTCAAGGTATTAACTTTATCTCGAAAACTATGCCGTACTCTAAATGGTATTTAAGATAGATTAGATTCGAATCAGGTTAAGTCTTATAAAGAGCTTTTGTACTGCAGTTTGATCCATTGTACCTCCTTTCGTTCAAAATTGTTCCTATAGTCTTGGTAAACGTTAGGATGACTCTTAGCGGTACTTCATTGATTTCATCAGGACTGGAGATATACCCATCCCAAATGATAGTGTCTTTTCAGAGAGAAGCTTTCGCTTTCATACAGATTGTGAATTCCGGTATGAATTCCGGTATTCTCTTCATGACAAAATCTGGAGCTTTTGCAAGATCCTGGTCATGAGAATGTACCCAAGATAGAACTCGTGTACCGTCCTTTATTTAATTTAATATTTTATTGTGCTTTTCGGCATTTCAAGAAACGTTTCTGGACCGTTTAGTGGAGCACTAGCACCCATTTTGGATAATTTATCAGCCTTGTTGTTTCCATCGATTCTTGAATGTCCATGTACCCAACCAATAGTGGCTTTGTTTCGTTTACCAGATTTTTCAGTGAGTCGATAAACTTCAGGGCTGTTTTGTAGTTTATTTCAGGTGAACTTGAACGACTTAATGCTGACCATCGAATAAAATATATATTGTTCTACCTTTGCAATTTCGCTGAAGATTCTCGATTGCACATCTATTTATGGCATACACTTCAGCCTGAAATATCAAGTCGTATTTACCAAGACTGACATAAATTTAAGGTTTTGTATTGAATGGGTCGTTAATTGACGAACATCCATTATAATTATTAAATAAAACAAATATTGGAGACTTTCGTAACAATGATTTTATTTTGACTAGTTTCGGAGAACTGTCCCTTCACAAGATATATGATAATATATCATATATGATAATCATATAATATATGATAATCATATAATATATGATAATCATATATATGATAATCATATGATAATCATATATTTTCTGATGACGAGAACATTTTTATTCACGAAAATCTCAAATATATTTTTTTAAATAAATAAATTCAAGGTAACAAAATGCTATAAAATCGAATTGTTTTCAATTCCAAAGATTTAAGGGCACTGAAATATGAAAGGGTGTGTTATTGTAACTAATCTTTTAAAGGCTACACGCTAGGAAAACTCTACTTTTACAACTTGACTCCCAAATTTGATTCTTGCAAATTTTTTACTGAACTAGCTCATGATTTGAATAATTGGTTTAAAAATAATATGATGGGAAATTCGAACGTATTACATAACACATTGATTTTGTAATCCATCAGTGAAAAATAATTATTGTTGTAATTTTAACCTAAATTAGTGAATAAACATTAAACTGGTATGCACCAATGCACCCATATATGAATAATATCCTCGCCTCATTGTTTATTCGTTGGTATCATCAATGAATGGGATGATTTCTCTCTCTGTATCTACTACCTACATACGTTGGTTTATCGCGTATGGGAATTGAACACATTTGAAACAGTTGGATGAATATTACAATGATCATGATATCCTGATATGTTCTCGCCAAGTTAGTTGTGTGTTGTTATAATATGCTTAATGAATGATGAATTCCTTGTTCAAATCCAACAAAAGTTTAAGAATACGTTGGAGAATATTGTTAAAAATATTACAGTAATGGGTCTTTCATTAAGAGTGATACTTTTTAAAATTTGATGAAAAAAAACCAACTACTCGTATCAAAGTCAATTGTGCTTTATTTTGAAGCTTAGACATTCCAATTATGTTCTGAACAAAATATCGTTCAAATGCAAGATGGCAAGATGGAACTAGCAAGATGGCGTTGCGTGCCACACAGCTGATGTTTCGCTCGATTTGCTGAGGGAGAAGTTTGGCGACTGGATCTAAAAGCCTTGTCTGGAATTATGGTCACCTCAGGAATAGTCAAGGACTGTCTGGAGGAACTGCTGAAGCTAGCAAAGCGGAACAATGGTAAGTTGATCTGGGTGCCGGGTTACAGTGCTTTCGAAGAAAATGAAAAAGCAGATGGCTTAGCAAAGAAGGGAGTCGGAATGCCTTTCATAGATCCCGAGCCTATTTTGGGAATTCCAAGGACTGCATGTTAACAGGTGATCAACGAGTGGTCAAATGCTAAACATCGTGATCATTGGGAAAACGTATCGTGGCAGGAGCTCGTGAAGGTACTGCTTCAGAGTGCAACCAAGAGGCAATCTCTCGATGCACTGAAGCTAAACAGGATGCAACTGCGGAGGGTTACCGGATTCATTACCGAGCATTAACCTCTGCGGAAGCATCTGCGCACAATGAGACTCCATAACGGGTCCATTGTGTGCAAATTGCGTGGCGAGGAGAAAGAAACATCCAGCCACATTATCTTTGACTGCGAACCTCTGGGTTACAGCAGATACACGATATTCGGTGCATCTCAAATATATGAACCTTCAGGAAGACCTGATAAGCAAGCTCCTGGCTATTGCCAACATATTGCAGAAGCGAATCTAATAAAATATTTAGCCCAATGAAAAAAAATTTCTTCTGGACTACCAACCGAAACGTATTAAGAAGGCTATAAGTTTTAAGGGCGAGTAGAGTATTTAAAAATTGACTGCGCCGAATTACCTACCAGCAGTCATTTTCCAAAGACGAAAAAAAGTGGGGAAGCGGAAAACAGCCCCTATAGACTGAAAATACATAAACAGGACAGTTCGTACAATACAGTAAACTTTGTAGTCATAAACCAAACCTTGAACTTTTATAGGACTTCGGCAAAAGTTTTAAAATATAAAATTATCTATATGGAATTACAGTAATTTTTACATTCTATTGATATTTAGATGATTTATGCTGAACAAGAATAGTAAGTGGTTTTAGGAAATACTCGAAGCTTATACTCGAGGCCTCGCCGCGTTTTATAGTTATATATCCATCCGATCATTTTAAAACTAAAAATCACAATTTCCCACCGCTTCCACTACTTCAAATATTTATCGACACTTCCACCAAATTTCTATTACAGCGAATATTTCCGAATTATATCACTTGCAGCGAGATAAAAGTTTGTAAGTGTAATCATAAGCTTTTAAACAAAAAAAGGTTTCAACAAAATCGGTTCGGTAGTAACATAATACAACAACAATAAAAACTAGTGAAAGATCATATGCAACTGCATTACCATAACATCTCAGGTAGCTCAGTTAGGAGAGCATTGGTTTAGAATACCAGAGATCGTGGAGTCAATCCCCATTCTAGTTGTGTGTGATTTTGCTTATCAAACATTTGATGTCCAAGAATGTTATCAATGTTCAGGCATATTACTTAAATGTTAAAGTAAGTAGACGCTAGTCGCTTCCGTTGGTATAATATAACCGAAAGGCAACCATACTAAAAATGGACATAAATAGACGAAACAATTTAGAAAAAGTGTAAATAGATATAGCGTAAAAGTTTTAGATTCGCTTCTCTATTTCACCTAGACAAATTAATATAATAATAATAGAGGAATTCATATGAATCAAATATCCATTAACATACATACATTTGGTAAACTACAAGTAGAAATAGTTTTCAGTTAACAGTTTTCAGTTATGAAAAAGGCATTCAATTATTTGTTAATAATAACAAATATATTGTAAACAGTGAATAACAAATATTCAATTTATTTCAAAACCAAAAACAACTAATTATTACAATGCAATAATAATAAAGTTTAATAATATATGTATTTAAAATATAAATACATACAAAATGATAAAAGTTGTACACATACTTCTGGTATTAATTAAATTTTCATTGTGTATACTCATGAAGATCTCAATTTCATATGGTGTTTAAAACACAAATTTTTGTTCGTTAATTATGTCAAATAGTTTTACCTATAGTATAAGAAAATTACCCCAAAATTTCGATACGTACGAGTTACGTGTAGAATGTTGACTGTTTTTCTCTAGTGTCTACGACGGCAATCGAAAACTAACAGTACCTGTAAAAGTGTGAAATTATATAATTTTTAAGACTTTAAAAATTATAACAAGTCTAGCGATATGATAACAAACAAAAAATAAGTCGTAGAGTGAATTTGTCTCTGAATGTTAAATTTCTTAAGGTAGTACCCTCGGTTACGCACCCTCGAATTACTGTTCAGAATTTAATGAAACTTGGCATACTAGTATATTATACCAGAAAAAAGATATTGATATAAACAAATTTTTGCCTTTACTATTGATCCTTATGAGAAATCAAATTTTATTTTATTTCACAAAAAGTACCGTTCAGATTACAACGAAAGTGGAATCAACAAAATGAAAAAAATTTTCTAACATTTTGATTACTCACAAATCAAGGGTCAGAGAGAGTGATACGAGAAATTAGCAAATAATTACGAAAAATGTACTATGTTAATTACATGTGACAACGCCATCAAAGAGGTTATGACATGCGCAAAATTCAAACATACCTCGAATGCGGCATGTGGGGATATTTATGTTATACACCTTTTTTTATTACAATACATATAAAGTAATTTTAATTATTACAGTTACATTTATCACATAAAGTCTTTCCAATGGAATATTAATAATTTTGACTCAGACATTTTAGTAAACACACATGTAACTCATTGATGCTTACGTAGAATTTTTATTTATATCTCTCTTACTTATAATATAAATACTACTGAAGTCAAATCACACAGAGCACACATTTGACCCTTGCAGTATCTGTGGTACTACCTTAATACGACTAACGAGGTCCACACGGTCAATTTTCCATAATTTTTTTTTTTTAAATCTGAATACTTTTCGTAGAGAAGCTTATTAGTCAAATTTAATATGAGACTCGTTCTTTTTAAGATATAGCATGTAACTCACTTGTCGATTCTATAAATTTGGGTTCGAAAATGCATATTGCTTATTATTTTAAAAACCATAAAACTAATATTTAAGTGAATTTTCACAATTTATGGATCAAAATGACCTAGAAACACGATTTGAAACAGAATCAAAGATAAAATAAATTTTGTGGATTTTATTAAGGGAGACGATTTTCTAAAAAATAATAACAATAGATTCTGATTACCTGAAAAAGTGGAGATACAATCAAAATTTGGATTTCGACTTTCAGACCGATTACTATAGCTTCCCTATACTTTGAAGTTATCCATCAATTGGGCGGACAATGTTATTCGTACCTGTGTCATTACTACCTGAAATTGCGACAGAGGGGGCTAAGAAAACGTATTACAAATGACACTAAAAAGTTGATTATGACGTAAGAGATCCCGGTATTGAAAAAGTGATCATGGCATACTATCAATATTTTTGAATGGCCTATTTATCAATAATCTACCCGATGGGATATGTGAAAAAATAAATATGTATTACAACGATATGCAACTGAAAAAATTGTATTCCTAATTGACGACGGAACCCTAAAAACGACACATTTCCCCACATCAAAAGTAATTTTTCATTTTAATCAAAGGACATAATTTTACTGATTTACAGTAAACAAACATTTATAAATGACTTTTGTGTGCTAGGTGGTGAATGATAATGGACTTTATTCGGGGCATAATATGTAAAGCTACAGCTTTTAAAATTCACACACATATTACAAATATATTTAAATAAACAAAATATTCAATAGAAATAAATAGTTATAAAAAATAGGTATATGTAAATTTTTTTGTAATCAATTTGCATAAATAAAAATTGTATAAATTATCCCCTATATAAATAAATTCAAATTTTCAACTAAATGGTTTATCGACGATTTATTTTAATACTATTATTTCAACTTTTAAAAAGAAACAACATTACATACCTACTGTGTATAGTAATTTAGGATTATAGTACAGAGTACTTATAATGAAATTTTCATTTTAACTTTCGTAGCGTCAATACTTTAGAAATAACAAAAATAAAGTATAAAAGGCACTAAAAAAATAATAAAATAATCGATTTGGCGGTGCTCCATTTATTTTATTTTTCGCTATTTTACAAACATGAACAAGATGTTCTTTGATTCGAATTCGGATTTGGCAACGACTTTGACCAACAAAAATTTTCAAACAATTTTGACAACATCTGGCTCATGTAAAATCTGGGAAAACCGAAAAATCGTGTACAGCTGCTCACATTATTGAGAACAACCATAAAATTGACAAATCTAATTTATAACTACTGAAATTAATACTTGAATGTCAAGGTTACCTGCGAATAACACTCTAACGCTATTGACACAAACAAGGCCATATGGTCATAAAACGATTATCGCTAATCAACGCAGTTGATGGGTTCATCTCATACTTAATCCGTTATTTTGTCAGTAAACTCAAGTAATCCCTTAGATAATCCCATAGGTACTTAATCCTTGAATTCATCAGTTAAATCTGGAAATCCTTTAGCTAATACCTCGGTCCGATCATATAAAAGATAAAACATTTTTAGAATCATATTGAGACACGCACCAAATTAGAAATGAGAAACATGACTCCATACCCCGACGATAGTTACGAATAGGTAATTCATACTGATGATGACTACTTTGTGAAATACATATTTATAAAATCCAAATAATTGTTTTAGAATTTGGGACAAAATTTGAATGATTCTTACGCCTGTACACAAAAATACGAGGGAGGTGGTTGTACTAAAGTGGTCTTCGCAGTTGAGATTAACCCCTCTTACGAATACGTTATTTCTGATAGACCTTAAATTTATTTTAAAACTAAACCCTAACTGCCCTGAAGTAATAAAGAATAAGACAGAATTAATATACTAAAGTAAGTAATCTATACATATTCAATTGATTACCATTTATGTTGTTTGCTATTAATTACAACAAGTAACGTAGCTCACACAAGTTTTAAATAAATTTATCTCTGTTTGAAATAATAACATTCTTACTAATTAATTATTTTCAATTATATCAAATTTATTCTCAATGTGATTTAAAATGAATGATTTAAAATAAGAATTTAAAAATGATACTTATTCCATCCACTTTGTACAAACTTTACCAACATTTGGTGTACACTTAAGGTTGATCGGACACATGTATAGGTAAAATAGGTAATGTATAGATAAAAATCTGAATTTTTGATATGTTATTAATTGCTATCTCATACATATAAAATAGCAAATAACTGATGCTAAAAAACGTTCAGCCTCATCTCCGCTGAAGAATCTATTGCCATTAACAAAACCATATTCACAAAACATGGTATGTCCAAGCCACCGGCCAAAAACGGTCCCAAGCCCGGTTGAAAAGGGGGAGGATTTAATGATTTATGAAGGAAGAGCGAGTACGAGCTCATAGCGCCTGAAAACTGGAACTTCATGGCTTAGAGAATTAACACCGACAGAAAAACTCGTAAGTCTGGAGGCGTAAGTGGAAGTTCTGCTACCAGAAATTTATTAACGAACGAAAACTAAATGTAACCGTACGAAACTTTAGTTTATGACCCTTGGACTGAAAATGGACGCGAGGAAATATGAAATTTATCATACTGTATTTTATTACTTTTGGCTTTGACTATCACGAGTGAACTACGATAATAGAGTGACAAATAAAACGTATTTGGGCTGCGTCTTGTACCATCAAATGACGGTTCTATTTGACTAGTTCATTATATCATAAATTATCGATTTATATTAATTTACGATTTGAGTATATTCAATAATTTAAATTAAAAAATCATTTTGAAAATACATTAATCAAGTTTACTTATGGCAATTTGAATCCCATCATAATTGATAAATTTTCTATAGTTCTATAGTATACTTTTATACATAATTACCATAACCATTATATGTGTAATAAATTTTGTTTGATGGTTTTAATTATGTTGGATATAATATATTAATATTTATATATTAATATCTTCCTGCTCGTTAAATGCAATTCTGTACACATACCTCTATCTATATCGGTTTATGTACATTGCTAATCAATGTTTAGAAATGTTTAGAATATGTTACTATAATTGCGAATTTATCGAATTTATTCATAAATAAATATGTATTCGATATCAATCAATTTCAGTATGAACATGCACGTATATTTGTGTAGTATAAATATTGGGCGTTATGAAACTGAATTACCGTATAACATGTTCTGCATATCGTTATTAGTAGATTGTAGTACAGCTTTAAATTAACTAAACTATCCCTTACGTGTTATTACCATTTACAGTTGTCAAGTTTATATACAGTTAATATTAGCATTCTAAGGATAATTCAGCTGTTGGTTTGTTTTGTACCAATCAGATGGTTACTCAAGCAAGCATATTTGAATATTTTTGAGGTTATACTTTTTTTGACGCGTTATGAGAATCCCACCAGAGTGTATTTTCAGCATGTTACGAATCGCTGATATAATACTCGATTGATATAGCACTCGGTCGATCGATGTTACACAGTTTTCTATCCTACTCTATTGCACAGTAGCTTGGAAGATATTTAGTAAAAAATGTATGTCATACAGTAGATTATGAAAGACTAAATTTATAATTACATATATTAAATGCTTAGCGAAACACATAGCAAGCAAGTCATTTTGACATCCGACAAAATGGCGGTGTTGGGCATGAAAAACGTTTTTTTCGAATTTTCACTTCATTTTTTAAAATTTCTACAATCGGCTTGCGGCACAACGTAGCAAAAATTTTCCTAACACAAACTAGCAAAATGATAATTTTTTTGGTTTTTCAAAAAGACTAACTTCACACACATAAAATATTCGCTGTAATAAAAATTTTGTGGAAGTGACGATAAATTTTAAAAAAAGTGTAATCGGTGGGAACGATAAATATTTGAAGTAGTGAAAGCAATGGGAAATTACATTAAGTTTTTTAGTTTTAAAGCGACGGGAGTTGGATATATAATAATAAAATGCGATCGAAGTCGCGGGTATAAGCTAGTGTATATCTCTTTTCTTTCCTATTATAAAATTGTAAATGTTTGTTTATTTGTTTGTTTTTTTGCTTGTTCGAACGTCACGCAAAAACTACTGGACCGAATTTGATGAAACTTACGATGGCGGAAGCCGTACATATATAAAAAAACGTAAGCGGTATAAGTCAGTTCTTATAATAAAATTAAAAAGCAATTCCAATCAAATCAATTCATATATATTTCATGTAAAAAAGTTTGGATCTAGTACTAGATACACATAATAAAAACTTTTTTTGAAGAAAAAAAACGTTGGTACGTTAATTTAATTTAAAAAGATATATTAAAAAAAATTGTAACCTACAATCTGTTCTATATATCACTTAGATAAAAAAATCACAGAAGAATTAAATAATATTTTCCTCAAAAAGTTATATTTTGATTGGACTATAAACATAAAATAAAAAACACAAAGCACAAAGCTACACAAAAAAAGAAGAATACATATTGAGTGCTAAGCTGTGAACGTATTCATTTAATTCGTTTTGTTTTTGTTAAATATTTATTTGATTTTATTTTTATCATTTTTTTTATTTCAATCCAATGTTATAAGCAAAAGTTCTGAAGGAAGACAGTGTCGTTTATAGCGTATAAGCACATTTTCACTTACATATACATATATAAGCCAAGCACAAGAAAGTTCTATACAACAAGCATAGTTTTGTTTATTGTTTTTTAGATGGTTATAATATCATAAATAATTAATATTAAATTCCCTAAAGCTTTGAACTCTTTAATATTTTCATTCACTGCTTTGCTTTTATATACCATTTATGTATGTGCATATAGGATGTCTCAAAATATAGCTTAAATTCCCATTTTATTTTAGTTTGTAACAGTATTATATATACTAACTTAAAGTTTTTAGCGAATTTCCTGAAAGGAAATAGAGCTATAGGTCACGTACCGACTTCAAAATTTTGCAAATATTTTAGCAAATGTCCATCGATCCTACCTAGTAGATGTCGAAAATCACCATCTGTAAAATTTATATATATATATATATATATATATATATATGGACATATATATATATATATATATATATATATATATATATATATATATATATATACATATATATATATATAAATGTGTCTGTAATCACTCTAGCGGTCACAGTTTTGATCTGATTGGAATGAAATTTGGTATTCGAGGGGCTTTTGGTATTCAAAAGGTCAAGTTCGTTAATGGGTAAAATCGAACAAGGGGAAAGGGGGGGGGGGGTTTAGAGGGAGGGGGAAACACAAAATTTGGTTATTTTTAGCAAATTTTGTATTGTTTTTCAAATGTCCATCGAACCTAGTGGGTGAAAATAACCCTCCATTTATATTTATATACACAAAAGCGCATGTACCCATTAACTCGTAATAGGGTGAAATAAGCTGTAAGAGTTTGTATTTGGGTCCCTTTTTTTTTAAGTTAGATACATGGATTATAATCTATGGGAGTAAAATAGGAATCATAAGTTTGTATTAGATTCCCGGTGTTTTAAAAGTTGGGCATGAAAATTTTGCATTTTTAGAAAAGCAACCCACAAAAGGGTGAAATAGGAGTTTGCATGGAGGTCCCAAGTTTTTTATTATGGAGACATAAAAATTGATATTTATCATTTATGTAAACCAAAATATGTGTTTATGGATTTTTAGATAATAAGTTCAGGACGCAAGATTTTGTATGAGGATTTCTTTTTTGTTGAAGTAAGAAGCACGAAAGACATAAAACCTTTAAACATATTAATAATAATTAAATAAGAGTTTTTAATCCATGACGGGTAGAAATATCATGTTACTCAGTGAAGGTCTTTACAATTACAATTGTTGCGGCAATTGCTATAATCACGAGGTTGCAACGGAATGCTATTAATAACGGTGTATAGTTGCAATAAGTAAGTTTATCATATTGTATTTTATACTTTTAATTGGTTTGCTACGAGTAAACGACCTTAACAGGCGTTACTTTGTAGAATAAAAACATGCGTATCATTTTTGGAATTTTTAAAATCATTATCATTGAATTAATTTGATACGCCATTGCCCAAAGCGAAACAATGAAACGAATATCGCTTAGTAGCAAAATATTGAGACATTCGGTATGTATATGAAGTATACCTTTTTCAACAACTTCTTTAGTATGTTTATTTATTCCTTTTTATAAAACAACAAAACTTTTATCCGTGGTAGAGAAAAATAATTTAGCATACCATTTCCGCATAAATATTATTATTATTACTATTATGTTTATTTTATGTTTGTTTTCTTTTTTTATCATATTATTGTTATAATACTTACATACTATTGAAAAAGAAAAAAAAGACACATATAGTGTATTATATTACTATACAGCGGTTTTTAATACAATCAAATAACTGCAATGGTAAACGGGTTACTGCATTCGGTTACTAAGCTTCTCTTAGGCAAATTACATCATCCGTTGCTTACCATCGCTTTGCTCTATCTGAATGTATAACATGGTATACGTGTCTCTTAAGTTATGTTTAAATTTTAATACCTTCCGCTATCATTATCATCTAGTTTTTTATAATATGTTTCCTAAGTATGTAAAAATCTTAATAAGAAGTACCACCTTATTGTGTACAAAAAGTTAATTCAGTGTTAACGTTATCGGGGAAATCCTTAAAATAATATTTTCACTTCAAAAATTAGTGATAGGAAAGAGAGGATCCAAGTAATTTCGATAGTTTTCCTTTAGTATGTATTTAATATTTTATCTTGATAAGCTTTTTTTTTGTTTCCGATAATTTCAAATATTATAAAATATTAAAACTTGGCAAGATGAAATATTAAATACATGCTAAAGGAAAACGAAATAACTTAGACCCTATCTTTTATATCACTACTTTTTAAGGTGAAAATATTATATTGAGGATTGATCCAAAAAACTCATTTCTTTTTGTAAAACTATTAAATTATCGTAGTAAAATAAAATTTTTTTTCTATGGACGAAGATTTTGTCACATTTCTAAACGGTGAAAAAAAAGTCCAAAAAAAAAGACTTATTTATTTTTAGTCTTATTCATAGTTTTATGATGTCTATGACCAATAGCAATTAAGTGTCTTTCAATCACTTAATTCTAGATTTCACATCAAGAAAAATAGACGTAAGTTGAACAGTGCGTTGAACAACAGTTGAACAGTTTTAGAAAGGTTGCCATTAAAAGAATTATTATTTCAATATTTCAAAAAAAAAGAATACTATACAAAAATTGATGCTTTGACATACATTCATGGATATTATATATATGGTTTTATTAAAATTAATATTGGTTTGTTTTGACGTTTGTTTAGTTCTACTTACGACATACTCGTACAGTTGGCAACCATTCAGAACATTGCTTTGATTAGACTATAGATAGAAGTCCATAATCTTATTATGAGCTATCGAAAGCAAATAAATATTTATGAGTGGTTAGCTATAAATATATTGATTTCACATTCGACTGAACAATAATGCATGCATATGAATAGTGTTCTAGCATAACTATGTTGATATCAATAACACTAGCGAGTTAAAAGCTTTTTTCTTACCGTTTATAAGATAGTTATTACATCAATAGTTCTCTTAGGATGTTAGGGACGTATATTGACAATGCTCCTAAACGAACGAAAATTTAGTAGAACGGTCCTCACGTAATGCTTCTGTGAAAGTTCAAAACAATTTGCTAAGCTTTTTAAAAGTTATTGCAAATAAATAAAACTGTAATTTTACATGAGTTCTTGTGGAGATTTGTTTACCTAATAGATTAAATTTATGTCAATTACCCTTAAAACAGCTACGAAGCGTCCCAAATTTTCAAATTATTTCCTCTTGATTAACTCTATGGAAACAATTTTGCACAATTTTATTAACATTCAATAAACGGTATCTGGTATAGAAAGAAAACGCATATATATTTTTGTTGATTTATATTAAAAGTACATTCACTGCAAAAACGTTTTCATATTATTTATTATTTTGTATTTAAAGTACTATTGCCTCCTATTGTCTCTTTCTAACATCCTTAAGGTTAAAATATGACGTTTGACGAATATTAAAAAAATTACTAGTGATTTTGAAAATCTCCATTTTAAAATCCATGGGAATTAGTTGATCACATTTCATAACAATATCCTTAACAGTCCTTTCAAATAGCATACGTGTGTCTATACACGCATTAGAGGCCACAATAGAAAAGAGCAGTTAACGAGTCAAGGGAAAACATAAAATTTGCTCTCTTAATACTGGTAAAAAAAACTGTTTTGTGGTAAATATATTTTTAACACCTGACCATTTTTTCTGTTATCCTCATTTGTTTACAAAAACATTCCTCTCCATGATAATTTGCTTTATAGTATTCATTACGATTTTGTCCTCAGAAAAACCTAGTTAATTAGTTTACCGTTGTTTCTACATGGAGAATCGTTTTCTGGGTTCAAATTTTTTCGAAAAAAAAATTATTTATGTTATGTATGGTTCACCATACCATTTTTCAAATCCAATATACATGAATACTATATACAGCCCGTATTTTAAAATACACCCAATCTAGAAATAATGTATAGTGTATCCATCGCTATCTATATGTAGTGACTATGATATGGTGTCTTTGTTACATATACATGTAGACACACTCACACAACGGACGACGAACAATAACGACGATGTATACATGCACGAGTAAGATGCAACTATATATAAATGATTGTAGTTAGAGAGTGATAAGGATATTAGTTATATGTTATACAATACTGATTTTAATACAGTTTAAGTGTTTAAGTAAACCATATCATAGTACACTACACGTAGACAGCGATAGATACACTTTACATTGTTTGTAAATTGGGTGTATTTTAAAATACGAGCTGTATAATATCTAACATACATTTAAAATATTGTGCAGTTTATTTGCTGTGATGTTTATTTGCATGGTTATGCCTATTCAATGAGACTCATCCATCTACCACCTCGCTTAACCTTATGCGATCTATTTTTTACAGCTTAGTAATGTCTACAATACCTATTGAGTGTTTCAACTTATTAAATATGTATTAAGTTGCTTTAGTGCGTCCCACAAAGATCAGCACAGAAATTCAATTGCCTTAAAGTTTTTTTAGCCCCGAATAAAATCGATAAATTTATTTCCAATTCAAATGAAATTTAGCTTAACTCCAACAAAGGTCAATACTTTTGGTTTTGTGACATTATTAAAACATCAATTGTTAATATTAACATAACCACATATTAACATAAGGGGGTTAAGAGGGCGGGGGAAACACAAAATTTGGTATATCTCTCTTAATATTGAAAAAATTGAAAAACACATAGAAGTAAAATTGTGGAAAATTAGTTTTACTATAAAAAGCTTGTTTATAAAAATGTATTTTTAATAGAAACTTATTTTCCATGTGTTCAACTTATTCGGAGGTACTAAAAAGTATTGACAACGTGAAAATCTAAACATTTAAGTAACTATTTTTGTTCTATTTCTATTAATATTAATATAACTACAGTAAAGATTACATTGTTGAGACACGCAATATAAATACATCTTCCTAGAAAATAATATGTAGGGCATAAGATAAAAACGATAAAATTCAAATAAAGAACATGATTGAGTTATACATTTTTATCTTTTATTTGTAAGCATGACTATATGTGTGTGTGAATGTATGTGTTTACAGGATATTAGAGTTACATTCAGATCTATATACCTACCACATACAGACACTAATCTAAAGCCAGAGTAACACAAATGTAACGTTTAACTTCCACAGTTTTTCCTTTTCCATTGTAGATATTACAGGTAGATACATACATTTTTCTTTTATTCTTATTTCCTACAATTCATTGTATATTATTTTACGTATATTCTTCTCTTATAAATGTTATTTCTAGTGTTTTATCTGGAACAAAGTAAACTTACACATCGACCATATGTAGATATTAATTACGTATTAGTACACTATTTCTTATCTTTCATTTAGTTCGAATTAAATTACCATAAATATATTTTATTCTATAAATTCCTTATGTTTTACTGATAGTGTTGCTAGTAGGTATTATTATAAAAAAAAGTCTAAGACTATTTTGTGAAACACACGAAATCTGTATACGTGTATTCAAAAGACTTGAATACTCCGTGGCCATACAACCTCCGTTGGGCTGGTTGGCTACCGAATATTTACATCTTAAGTGAATTTGGATCAAGTGAGTTAAGAGCATAGCATTTGTTTTTCTGTTCTGTTCACTGTCTCGAATTACGAATAGCTGTGCATATTTATATTTGTAAGTGGGATAAATATGTCTACCATAACCCTCATAGTTTTTGACATGATTTTATTCCTTCTTCCTCCTTTAAAATACTCGAGGCTTTGCATAAAATTTTTATACATAAAATTTTTATACAAGTTGACTTAAAGGTCTATACAAACTTTCAGTTTTTACTGCTTATCGCTTTTAATATAAAGATAGTCCTTCTAAGAGGTTTGCAGAAATTTACTAAACTAATTAAAATTTCCATGATAATTGTCTTATTTTTCACAAATGAAGAAAATATTTAAAAAGGGAGAATGTTGATGAAACTATTAAATATCCGACATTTAATCTAAAAACCTATAAAATGAAATAATGAAACTATATTTGCTGAACAACTACATGGCGTAGTTGTTCCTGACGGTACAAGCAGACGAAGAACCGCCATGCCAATTGATGAAATTAATTGCTTGTATGTTCAAATTTATTATTATCGAGTTATAAAACAAATAAACTTTTTTAAATTATCTGTTTACACTTCAATAATAAATATATATTTTCAAAATATTATGAAAATAATAGTAATCGGTACCAAAACTATCACAACAGGTAAGCTCAAATACTTTGCATAGGCAGAGTCTACTTAGTGAATACATACAAACACTGTGTCGTCATAATTAATACTGAAACGGAGTTCTGTAGACAAAAATAGAGTTTAGAATTTAGTGATTAATTCAAGTATAGTAGCTCTTGGTCTTCATCTGGGAAAACACAAAATAGAGCACGTTACTAGTTTCAAATACTTGGGAAAATTAATGTCTTTTCAAAATCAGAATAGTATTGAGATACAACAGAGAATAGCGAACTCCTGGAAAGGTTTTGGTCTCTCAACACACAATTTTAAAAATAACATACTCATGAGCTTAAAACGTAAAGTATGGGACGCGTGTATCCTACCAATAATGACCTACGGTACGCAAACTTCAGCCCTGAAAACTAAGAACATGTCAAGGAGCATGGAGAGAAGTATGTTGAACGTTAAAAGAAGTCATAAAATACCTAGTAACAACATTAGAACAAGAACAAATATTAAGGATGTTGTGATTACTATCAAACAATTTAAATGGAGTTGGGCGGGACATGTTGGTAGAATTAAAGATGATCGTTGGACTTCAAGATGCACGTTATGGACACCTTACAACCATAAGAGAAAAAGAGGCGGACCATCATGTAGATGGAGAGACGAGATCGCTGCTTTTGGGGGTAGACAGTGGAGTAGATTGACTATAAACAAGAAGGAATGGAATGCATTGCACTATCAGCCCACTGCCTTTGCCCAGGAAGTGGGCTGATATGGGCTTATAGTTATTATTATATCAGATTCTCGTATTTTTTATAATTTGTGACATTTGACTTTTGACAAACACCTTCTTATAAATAATAATTCTATAAATAATAAATTTAATGGAAATTTATATACAAAAGTATTAACTTTAATATTTTCATTATCTTCTATTTACTTTATCTAATAATAAAACCCATGGTGACATTCACCGATCCTCTTTTATTATATTCTCCCATGTTCAATAACTCATATAAGCACATAATAATGTTGAGAAGAAAACTTATATATTCGTAAAACTTGTATACTCTAAACTGTTATCGAAAATACGAAGGAAATCAATACCTTTAATAAATTATAAATAAATATAACAAGATAACGTATACAGAAGAAGAACATGTACTTCTTTGGTTCATTAGATAAATAACATTTGTGAAATCGATGTAGGAGGAGAAGGAAGTACACACAATGTTTTTAATAAAACTCCCAGCTCTTTAGAAATACTTTTGAGAATAGGGGAGACATTTTGTTTAATTAAGAAAATTACAAAATGTATGTATCTTATAAAGTCAGTATTTTAAAACATACCTTTTATATGAATGTTTTCGGTAATTTCAATAAAATTATTTCTTTGTACAATAAATGAATAGATGATATTCCATAGAATTGTGTACCTGAAACAGAAGAAAACTTTTTCAATAATCATTTTTAAAAGCACTATATGAAATAATCTGTTAAAATTATAAAAACAGAAAGTTTTTAAAATACAGTTCGTATCTTATTTTTTACAATTTTATATAAATTACACTTGACCATTGCAAATTAAAAATTCGTCATGCAGAAGTTGCGTAAAATAAACTAATTTTGTCAGAAATTGAAAATGAAAATATCACATCATAACAAATAATATCATTAATATATTATTTAATTGTATTCTCCCTTCCATAAATTTATTTTTATGGTAATAAATTTGTTTTTAATCCATAAATTTATTATTATGCCGGGTAAGATACTCCTTAATACTAATTACACAATTATGTACATTCGGTAAATGTAATTAAATAATTTTTATTGCGCATACTTTACTTGAAGTTTAAAAACAGTATATTCAATTATTTGGTAACAATCCGGCTGACGATGACGATGAAATTCAAGTTATGAACTTGTCTGTCCCTATTTCGAATTTATCAAACTCGGCAGAATGTTTCGGTATAATGACGTGGAATTTACTTCTTCTTAAACAAATAAACGTTTTAATTCTAAAATCTAAACTAAAGCTAAACCATCAAAATTTACAAGCGGTTTACAATTGTCAAGCGGTAAACGTAAAAGATCAAAAGATTAATATTTTATTCATACACAAATATAAAAGGTACATTTTATGCCCAAAATTCTAGAGTATGTATTCAATGTATTGTATATATTGTATAGTCAATAGTGTATACTTTGTATAATTATAATAGATAGTGACTTTAAAAAAGGGTTGGTATTATTATATTTTTTTCAGAAAATGTTTTAATTAAAACAAGAAAATAATAATTGGTAGGTACCCTGTATTACTACCTCTCACTCAGAGCTTGTAAAGTCAAACTCTACCCACCTATGGTATAATGGTATGTTTGGAAACCTATCTATGCCTGTCGCCTCTATATTCTATAATGTATTTGATATATCCTGTTTATTACAAATAATAATGAGGATATATCATCATCATATGTTTTGTTAAGTGTAGTGTGGTTGTTTGTAGCATACATATCATATGTAAAGTATGTGATCTATATATAATACATATAGTTTTATTAATGTTATAAATATAAAAAGTGTCATTGATAATAACAATATTTGTTTACACTATACAAAAAGTTTTAAAAAAAAACATGTATAGTTCAAAAACTGTACAGTATTTATGACCTAATTCACGTATAGCCTAGCTGGATTGCATAACATTTTCCGGTATTTTAGCTCTGCCAATATGGACAGGAATTCAGTAATATCATTGAAATTAAGGGATGCATTCGCATAATCGAATGGTAATAGAATACTTACTAAACATAAAAACACAAGTAATCTAAATTAGTTATCAAAATTTACAGTCAATTTTTAAGAAAACATATAGGGTGATCCCAGTTTAATGCTCAATCATTTTTTTCTTTAACGGTGGAAAATTTGAAATTTTGTTTTCAGCGATTTTCCGCTATATTTAAACTTCAATATTAAGAGATACCCACAGTATCCAACTATTGTTTTTCAAATGGAATATTATTATTTTTTAAATTTATTTTCATTTGAGCTTTCAATCGGTTATTTTTTTCAAAAAAATGCTCAAAATCGATATAAAATTATTTGATGTTAAATAGTTTATATATTATTTCAATTGAATGGTAAAAGAATAAAGGCATACTGACAATTCAAAAATTGTTTAACAATTCAAACATTGATATACAACTCAGTATATATTGGGTGTTCAAACAATTAACTCAGTTAGTTATTACATTACTTGTTATGAATTAATATTGATCAATCTAACGAAACAACAATAAATACCTACCTATTTCACGTTTTAGAAAAAATAATAAATACATGTTTATTTTTATGTACACTCCCGTTCATAAAAATTGAACCACCAGTAAGTCACATTCTTAGCGTATATATTACTATTACATGCAATAACACTTAGAATGTTTCAATTGGTTCATTATTTATGAACGGGAGTGAACATATTTATTATTTTTCTAACACTATAGAGAATAAGCATGGTATTTGCACTATTAACTGACCGTTGAATTTATTTTAACTCAAAATTATTTTTAATGCCACCTGTTCCCTTAATTGTTCCAGTCGTTTTTCCATTTAAGAAAAGAGTGGGAGGAGCATATAACATGGATCATCCTGTATATCCGATGAATGTATTTAAAGAACTGTTTGTGATATACACTACGATATGGTCAGCCAAAGTATATTCCGGATTCAGTAAATGTATGAAGAAATGTATAAAATGACTTAAAGTACGAAGATTGTGTAAAAAACTTCATTATCTTTTAGTCAATTAGTTAAAGTGCAATTTATTTATTTTTTTTACACAAAATCTGACATATAATTCGAAAAAAACATTCTTGTACATGTTTTCAAGCATTTAAAAAAATTACTTAATAAAATATATTATGTAGATAAAAATTAAATTTGTATAAAAAAAGATAAATACATTTTTAGATTATCCTATATTTTGAAAATATATCTTCATCATGTTTCCAGCTTATACAAAGACTTCAATCATTTTGAAGATGGTGTTATTTCAAGAATTCACAATTATGAACAATTATTTAATTCAAGCGCCGTTGCGTAATCCACCGTTGTGGGCACGATGGGCATGCCCACAACCCTAATGCCTTGTGACGTGACACTTTCACGGTCTATTGAGATCGACAGGCTGATGATATTATATCCATTATGTCTTAATAAAATTTAAATTTAAAAATTTGTAATGGATCGAGCGTGATTTGGAACGCAACGAAGTACTTAGTCATCATAGACGATATGCTAACACGTTATGCCACATTTTTGATAACATATTATCCGTTTCTTTATGACACATAAATACTTGTATTGGAAAAAAGAGATGACCATTCGCTGGGTGCGCATAGTCATCTACTAATTTAAAAGTACATAGTCGTCTACTAATTTAAAAGTAAGCGTGTGTTGTGTGCACATATACATTGCCGCCAAAACTCTTCTCACCCAACCAAAAATCTTGGTTGCGTGCCTCAATGGCACAGGAAAGATTATCCGGGCTAGTTCTCCTAAATATACACAAAGATATGAACCTGGATATCGATGAAATTATCAACGTTTCCGCGAAAAAGAAACGTAAGCTTGAATTTGTAATTTAAGTAAGCACCTAAATAAAATTATTTAATGTTAAATGTATACTAGCGTTTAATTTAATTTGATATCCTTTGAAGTTGTTAAAATTTCATCAAAATCGGTTCAGTAGTTTAGAGTCTAAATGTAACACTGTGATGTGCAAACAAGCACACATTTACTTTTGTAATTTTCGTGAGCGAACAAACTTACATTTTACAGGTTTATTAATTTACTAGTGTTCGCCCCACGGCTTTGCCCACGTGGAACTACACACTGTACAAAATCTGGGTCAGAGCGACATTCATTTTGTAAACATCTCCTTGATAGGAAGGGACTATATCGATCATGAGCGAGTTCATACTCCGACTCGCACTTGGCCGATTTTTGGGTGGCGGTGACCACAACCTATTTGAGGGTTGGATCCGCGTCTGATTTAATTTCCATTATAATTCGAGAGCTCCAAAACCATTTAATAAAATATATTAATTATTCGCATTGTATGAACGACCATTAACACTCATGTAAAGGGAGCCAACTTGCAGTATGCCAAAATTTGGCTGGGTACATCTGATAAAGTTGATATTGACAACAATTGCGATAAGTCGATGGGTGCGGCAACAGGATATGTAGCTTCTGTTCGTAATATGTCAGCAGCAGATTCAAAAAACGTCATTTTCCAGAAAAATCTACCAAGTGAAGTCACACTTAGTTGACCAGTCCGTGTGGTCGAGTTGTTAAAATCGCTCTGCTAGCTCGGAGCAGGGTGGTTGCTGGTTCGATTCCCAAAACTGGCAGTTTGTCAACTAAATTAATTTTAAAAAAAACTAATGGAGCGGTTGTCTAAATTGTCGGCGTATGGACAAGAATGAAAACTAACCGGCTATGCTTGTGAAAGTTTTCTGTAGTTTTTTCTTTCAGAAACTTCAGATGGATATCGGCATATCAATATTTAATTAATGCTATTTTTGTTGACCCACTTATGCGAATTATATGTGTCAAAACAGATAAATTCTGTCAAATTGTGTGTTTAATAAATAAATAAATAGTTTCAGAATATTTTGAAATTATTAGCAATCGGTATAAAATAACAACAAATACATTGACTTTCGGTTTATCCAATTTTTTGTGACAATACCAGCCCGGGAGACGAAAAGGTTTTTTCAGGATGATGAGTATCAAGCTGGTACTTTGTAAGTAGCTTCGTTTTGACAAGACGTCCAACTTGTTTAATTATAAAATTTTGGAAAACGGTATCGAAATTTTCTGGCAGCCGTTGAACATTGAAGATGGGAGACTCGGAGCCCATTCCATTGAATTTGTAGGACAAAAATGAACATGTCAATTTGACCGTTCATCCAAAGTTTACGGGCATCAAGTTATTTTTAAGTTTAATTGTAAGATAATCAAGTGAAATTTTTGTCCTACAAATTGAATGGAATGGAATCGATCCTCAATGTTCAACGGCTTCCAAAAAATTTCGATACCGTTTTCGAAAATTTTATAATTAAAAAAGTTGGACGTCTTGTCAAAACGAAGTGATGTACAAAGTACCAGCTTGAAGATCATCATCTTGAAAACTTTTTAGTCTCCCGGACCATACATATTTCCCGTAAACTAACCCCCCCCCCCCCAAAAAAAAGACTTATTTCATTCTTTGATTTAGAATTTGAGATATCTGTCTTACAATTTGCATAACTATTCAGTGAATACAAACCATTGAATACATACATGAATCAATATTTTTACAAACTCTCTGTACATTTTGTCAACTAAATACTATTTTATGTTGGCTGTCTGTTACTTCTATAACATGTATTGTATATGAGTAAAATGTATTTCTATTCTTTTGTTAGTAGTATAGAAAAAAAAAAACATGTTTTAATTATTTTAATGGAAACGATTTTTTTTTTTATATTTTTGCTCCTTCTCCATACATACACAAATAACAAAATGAATTTCTAAAGAATCAAAAAAAAGTTATATATGTGTATAAACTGAAAAAAAATATATAAATAGTAATAATTTATATTTTTTATGAAAATATTTATTTGGAAGATGAAACACAATATCAATAAATAGTAGTTTCTTCATGCTGCAAAACAAGGGAAAATCCGACGGCCAATAAAATATCTAGTTATTTGCAGTATTTCCCAATAATATGTACTATGGCGCCCACAGTACAGTACAAGTCGTGTCTTTTTTTCAAAATGTTCAAAAATCGTTCAATAGAAATATACTAACGTTTATTCAAAACATTTTACCAAAAATCGAATGAATAAGTCTGTAAAAAGGAATTTTTTTTATAATGAACAACTTTTATCCGAAGCTTTTTTTCGAAAACCGAATAAATATGACACAAATCAATTATATAATTTTGAAATGATAACTCTATTATGGACGCCATTTGTATATTCCGTCTTTTGCAACTAAAAGTACTAATGCCCTATGGTGACATTGTTTTATGAGACCCCGCACAAATTTTATGGGAAAATAGGCGTCATTAAAATGCATGTATATTGACGCATATTTGTGTGTGTGTGTGTATTGATCTGCTTGTTAAGACGTTGTCTCTACTTGGAACTGGGAGGTTATGGGTTCGAATCCCGACACTGACAGTTTGTCAATTAAAAATTAATGGGGCGGATGATTGACTAAACTGTCGGCGTATGGACAAGAACGAAGTAACCAGGTATGCTTGAGAAGGTTTTCTGCAGTTTCCCTTCACGAACTCCAGATGAATATCGGCATACTTCCTATCAAAGTCGGCTGCAGCCGCACAACCTGCAATTCCTAGTCTGCATACGAATTCCTGATCCTCCACTCACATCATAAATATGTATAGAAAAATTAATAAAGGTTGAAAAATAATGATGTGGTTGGCCTCTGTTATAGACCGTCGTGTCTCAAAAACGGAGGTTAAACCCCATTATTATTATTATTATTATATTGATATGGGCATTTTATATTATGTCCTATGGCCTGCTAATATGTAATCCAGGAACAATGGCGTGGACGTGGCGGGCGTCTGATCTCGGGGTGTTTATCTACTTGACTTCGAAAATGAGACGATGAAAACAAAACTGTACTTTAAACAACTGTAATAGACCAAGTGGGTCTATTATTTCAATCATTTGAGCAATGTCCATTCTTACATCTTGTAAGCTTGTCGACATTTATGAATGATAGATAATGTACCTTATCTTCATTACGAACATATCCCAAGTACCAAAGAATAGCTGCGACATGAGCGCAGGTTCCAAGCGTTCAATATTATTTAGGCTTTATGGTAGGATAAGGTTACAAAAAGTCGATGATTGAGTGTGTGTACATCTCTCTATATTAAAAGGATATATCACTGACGCCGGTCTGTTTCAGATTCAGCCAGACCCTGGATTATTGGACTTATAGGGTGAGATTCGTTTCCACTGCCGTTTCCATCAACAAACAGCTATGAACTTTATAAGCCCTTGTAATAGCACGGTCACATGACGAAATTGAGACAATCATATCACGGTTTTGTTCTGTGTCACGCTAGCAATGGATCACAACTCACCGTAAACACTTTCACGAAGTACAAACAAATAAACAGGCCATAAGAGGGCGAAAATTATTAATAATCTTGATTAGCTAAAATTTCAGCTCGAATATACCAGGATAGCTTAGTATATTCCTACAAACACTCCAGCACACGTTATTTTTATGAAGAGAAAATTCCACACTTTTTTTTTATTCTAACTTTAATATTTTTCACTATTTTACCAATTCTTATGTCATTTATCAATACTTATTTTTAAGTGTTGTTGTCACTAAGATCACGGTAATTATATGGAAGCACTAGTTTGAATTTATACCACCGGATGTCGATTTGAAATGCTCAGTTTCCCATATCTTACCTTTCTGTTCAGTGATAATTGGTTCTTCAAACATTAGATAGTCATTACATGTATTGACGAATGTTTATCTCACTGCCATACAAAATACATATGTATCTATTACTTTGCATCGACAATCATATTCTTCTATATTAAAATTTTTTTTAGATATATTTTATTCTTAAAACAAAGAAGATTACCCGAGATCTCTGAATACTTACTTTATACTTCTATTATTTTCCTTAAATGCTTTTGTTTTATCTTATAGATGGTCTTAAGTAACTTTTAAGTTATTCAGATATAAAATATTGTATTAATGTTACTACTCTACTACCTTTCCATTCAAGTGAAAATTCTTTGCCTTTTATTTGCCTTTTATTCACCATAATTTTCTGCATAAAAGTTTTTTAGTAGTTATATTTTTTAAAAAAATACATTAAATAATAATAATTACTCGGAAGTTTCTGTTTTTACTGTTACATTTCAGTTTCTATTCCCATCATTTAAAATTTTTGTATGTTTTTTTGTTTTGTTATTTTTTTGTGATCTGCACATATTTTAGTAGTCTTTAGAATTTCTTTAGAAGAGAAATGCACGAATAAGTAGTGAATAATCTCTTGCTAGATAGTGTATAGGGGAACCCGGGGTAGAACGGGGTACAAAGTTGAAAATATGATTTAAAAATACAAAAGGGTTTGTTAAGAGAACTGCAAATTTTTCTATTGATACATTATAATGTTATAATCACAAAAATACAATAATATTTGCAGAAAATAAATGAACAATATTTTTTCTGCTTATTGTTGTTTCGGTCCATCTTAGAATAAATAAATAATTTATTCTATCTATTCGTTTATGTAAAAAAATAATTTTATTATCCTGTTGCCAACGTTTCGTCAGTCGTTGCTGACTTCATCAGGGCTCTACAATAATGAGAACAGAATTACATAATACATATTATTATACTAGTGTTTATTTCATATGAATTACATATTACATATTATTATACTAGTGTTTATTTCATATGAAATTCTGTTCTCATTATTGTAGAGCCCTGATGAAGTCAGCAACGACTGACGAAACGTTGGCAATATAATAACTTTTTCCAGGAGTATTATTACAGCAAGGCATGAAACAATAATTAAAGCTGATTATTTTTCGTGCTTTTTCTATGTTTATCGTTGACAATTGAGCTTCACGCAACATGGTACGTTATTCGGAAGCGTTTGAAATGTACCTTTCTTATTTGATATTTTGGGGTTGGGATAAACTTTTGTAGTTTGTAGTAGTAGTAATAATATTAGTAGTAGTAGCAGAGAGGTGGCCACAGCCTAGCAAGTAGGCCTTTCTAGGCCATTTTACAGAGCCTTAAAGGACAACAAATTTGTATGCATACTAGAAATTTGGTCGATTATGCGACTGCAGCTGCCTTTGATAGGAACTATGCGGTTATTCATCGAGTTTGTGAAAGATAATTGCAGAAAACCATCACAAGCATAGCCGGCTACTTTCAATATTGTCCATACGCCGACAGTTTAGTCAATTAACCGCACCAATAATTTTTTTTTAAATTTTAATTATTTCAATTGACAAACTTCCAGTGTTGGGAATCAAACCAGAAACATCCCAGTTCCGAACTCCGTTAACAGCTCTTCTACTTTTGTAGTATACACTAAACAGATTTAGAAGTGTTTTATCAGATCTTGAGAGGGGACACTACAGGCGTATGCTGCACCGTGTATCTCTTTCTGCGAAACTCATAGACAATGCCATAATTCCATACGACAAATAACCCACAAACAACGACACTTGACATCGGTACACGACATTGGTCGTAGAAGGCTAGAACAGATTTTGGCGATAGATTATAAAATAGACTTTCTACGAGTTTATACGAGCCCCATTGGGAGTTCTTCCCAATAGGGTACACCATTCTGCCGCAATGTTTTACATTGTCTTCCAGCAGACACAACTGACATCAGACTTGATAGGCCTTAAAGTGAAGAGGTTAATTTTATTGCCCCAGGGTGCCCTGGGATTACAACTGACAATAGAGTCTCTTCGTTTTTATCAGCTTTTTTCACAGAAATTACACTGTAGATGATTTTTAAATAAAAAAATATATAATAACCTCTCAACCCAATGAAATTTATAGTCAAATACTATGAATGTTTATGAATAATATTAATAGCAATTGCATTACTTGATACCATAAATTAGACATATAAAATTATACTGGATAGTAGTGGATAAAATACTAAATTGTCTCACTGATTTATATAATGTCTTGTAAAGGAAATGTTTTTCTTGTAAAATTATCATATAAATACATATTTCTATATAAACATTAGATGTAAGACGTCTTATTCTATATATTGTACTATAAAAGACAACAACTAAATTATGATGTCATTTTGACCATATAATACAACTAACATCTAACATTGTTATAAGAAAATCACACCGAACGTTGGGAAAATGTTACTATCTAGCAGTAAGTCTTCCTCAAATCGTGTTAAATTGTGTGTACACATACAGTAAGTAAGTAAGATTCACATCAAGTGAGGACGAGGGGTGGATACAATTCTAGAGAGTAAGACAGTACTAGCACCAGAACCACGAAGTTACCAAACTAACAACCGACCATCGGTTGACTCTTCGGTTGGTTAGGTTTATGCATATCAAAACATGTCACCATCAATACACTTGAGAATTGTATTTATATAGAAAGGGTGGCGCGCACGTCACTGAATATAACAGTATTCCATAGACTACAACACGATGTGTTTGTTACATATATATTGCTTTACTAGCTGAAACTTCGGTTTTATTATTTTGAGACCTACACTTTAATATATCAACCTTCGACGTTATAACGTACAATTATTTGTGTATACTTAAGCGTCACAATACATTACTCATGTAAATTTCTTTAAGGTTACAAAGACATAGTATGAAAGAACTAGTGTATACTATATAGTAAATATGTCATTAAATTTTGAATTTAAATATTGATATGAAAAAATTAACTCATTCACTAGGAATCGAACACGGACCGCTGGCTAGTTATAGTTCATTCTACGTTATAGTTAAACGATGCGGAGTCGGCTATTGAAAAAATAACCATAACGAATTTCAGTTTTTTGACAGCTACTTCTAGATAGTAAATGAAACTTTTCGGAGATATTACCACTTTGTTATATAACGATTAAATTTCATTAATACGACAAATATTCTTAAAAGTTTATTTAAAAACTTTATATTATATTGTTAGGAAATTATAAGAATTTGAAGAAATATTGAAATTTTGAAATTTTCGGAATTGTAATCCATCCGTATATCAGAATGAAAGTTGAAATTTGTGAAATATTTATAGTAACTTTTAAATACCACAATGGGGTTGGAACCATGAACTATAACAACAGTAGGGGGGTATAGGTTCAGGTCGTGATTAAGAGCTTAAGCTCAAGAAGATTATTCAATGTTATGAAAGATGTAAATAAGTGATAAATTGATCTTTCATAGAAGTATAAAAACTTAATATACAAAGTTTTCAAATACATATTGAAAAATTACAAGAAATATTAACCTGATGACATTAAAAGTATCTCACAACTCATAATAATGTCAGTGTACGGTTCGAAATGGGCTTTAGTTACTCCATGGACTCAAGAAATCCCAGACAACATTTTGGAAATAATAAAACCAAATACTGCACTACAAGATATTTATCACGTGCTTATAGTTCACTCTTGAAAACCATTCCAAACGAAATGTATCAAATATAATACAATATACTTATTTTACTGCATCTATGACAATTGAGCATATCTAGGATAACATATATAGTGTTTCAATATATGATACAAAGTATTGTAAACACTTGTATTGACAGTGATTATTCATAATTTTTGGAGTTGCAGTTGCACATTATCACCTTAAATATTTATTAATATCTTTCTAAAAAATGGCAGTATATATATTATTAAATTAATTTGTTCAATGTTATAAGATTTTATTTAAAAAAATCGATTTGCGTGAACCGTTAACGTTTGAGCAAATTAAAAATTTAAACTTTGATTGCGAATATCTCGGTTAACAGTCTCAAAAAATTTTTGTTCATATTAGATAAAGAATACTGAGCTTAATGTCATATTTTGAATTCATAAAACTATTAAAAAGAATGAGTTAATTAAGAAATCCCTTAAAGGACTACTTCGGTTATAAAGACTAATTGCTGTAAAATTTATAAAATATTTATTTAATAAATATTTATTTAACTGAAAATAATTATATTATTAAATAAAATATTTTCAATACAATTTTCATATTCTGAGTGTTAATAATGGACTTATTAATCGTCTCAACTTCAAATCTTGAATGACTTATTTTTGGAGTAAAAACTACTTCATTCAAACTTTGATCAATTAGTATTCCAGAGTCTGTATTCCCTCCATCATTCCAGTCAAGGGTTAAGCAATGTGTTAAGTATGATTATCAATTTGAGCCCAGTAATTTATGAAACTAGATTTACATATCAAAAGTCATATGTTACAAAGATTATTTTTACATTTTATGTTACAAGTTTTATGTTACCAATTTTATGTTACCAGTTCAAAACGCGATCAGCAAGTGCATTCGTTTACCCACATACAATATTACAGGTGTTTTCTGCAAATACGGAACCCTAAGAATCAAAGCTTTAAAGTCTTGCTTGAGAAATTTATAATTTTTGACTATAAATATACATGTGAGCTTTAACTTAACTTATATGCACAGTCCTTCACGAGCTTTACGAAATAGGTATATAACCTGTACCTATATATAAATATGCATGTGTTCCAAGTACTCTCAAAATCTACTGAGTAAAGCAAGTGTAGGCAACCTACTATATAATATATATAACTAACAAAACAAGCGTAATATTTCTAAGTGGAAAAACATATTAAGAGTACGTTAGAATCAAGCTGTCTCTTTTGTGCAGACAACCAACCTGATTCCACAAACATATGCACAAGTTTTTAGTAAGCTAGTAAGTGTACCAAATACTTACAAAAAAAATTTAGAAAATTATAAAATCAATTTTTGAGACGTTAAATCAATGAGTCTCAATATTATATTTGTGAGTTGAATTATTACAACAAGGCTCGAAACAATATTCCTTGGCACTATTTTCAGCATTGACTTACAGCTCACTAGTTAATGACGTCACCTAACATCAGTAGCATTTAAAAAGTACTTTTTTTAAAGTTGACATTTTGGAGTCCGGATGTAAAACATTCTACAATGATTTTTTTAATCTCTAGATCCCATTTCAACAGGTTTGTAGGAAGTTTAATTTTCGAAATTTACTTTGTAGTTTATGTTAAATTATCACGAAATTCAGTAAACGATATAGTATTTCACTATCACTACTATTGCGAAAGTATTTTTTATAAATTATTTTTTATGATAATTTACTAAAATACCATTCACCAGTCCAAATGGCCGAGCTGTCTAAGGCGTTATGTCTGCGCAGTATGTCTACTTGGAAACTGGGAGGTTATGCGTTCGAATCCCGACATCGGCAGTTTGTAAATTATTATGAAAAAAAAGGGGGTGGTTAATTGACTAAAATGTCAGCGTATGGACAAGAACGAAGTAACCGCCTATGCTTGAGAAGGTTTTCTGCAGTTTCCTTCACGAACTCCAGATGAATATCGGCATAGTTCCTATCATAGTCGGATGCAGCCGCATACCCTACCAATTCCTAGTCTATACACAAAAATTCCTTCCACTTCACTCACATCCTCACATCCTTAGGCATCACAATGGACCTTATGGTCAAAGTGTAGCCCGTCCAGGGCAGCCTCTACAATCTATCTATCTATCTTAAATTTCATTCAAATAAAATAAGGAAATTCAATGAGAAGTTTTAAGGGAATAAAATAAAATAATCATGTCTTGACTTGTATCATACCCGAATCCGTAAAGTTCCGCAACGATTGTTGTTTGATGTTAAAAATCATACAAATTATCTGCATTTGATTATACGGATGTAGCCGTCTGCAACATCCCTGGTTAAACACTTATAATTATATTAAAATGCACACCATATATTATTATATTATAATAGCAAACATTAAACCATGATTGCTACATTCTGTCTTGTATAAAATTACTAATACGATATTCTTGACTTGTTTTTGAATATTTCATATCACATGATACAGCAATGTTTTATAAACCATATTACAAACTGAATTTAATTAATAAATAATTCTGTAGTTACATAATAAATAGCGTTAAATAATATACACAGCCATAATTTTAGTTTTTGGTTATGTTATTATTACATACTCGCAGTTACTTATAGTAATAATAGTATAATACTACAAGATGTCTCACAAAACGATATCTAAAGTCACAATGATTATTAGCGTTATAACGAGAATGAAATCCATATATACTGAAGTTTAGCCAGTCGCAATTATTTAATTTATTACCAAACGAGCCGATAATAAAAATGTTTTTGACGCATATGTAGATATATCTAGAGCACGAAAATGCGACGAGAAAGTTTAAGGAGTTTTGCCTTCGTACTTATAGTCCTATCTTTAATTAAGACCATTTTTTCATAACTTTTGAACGAAAAGAGCTACAGTGGTGAGTTTTCGAATATAGATAGATAGTTAGTTATATCTGGGGGTATAAAAAGTATTGCACTTCGACCTTATGATTCCTTTTGCTCCCTCATCTTCTTCATTCTGACGAGATTCACCAAAATCAGGTTTTCCTGAAGGTTCGTATATACGGGGTGAGATGCACCGAATATCTTGTATCTGCTGTAACTGAGAGATTCACAGTTAAGGAGGATGCGCCTGTATATTTCTTCCGCCTCGCTGCACAGTCCGCAAATAATGGATCCATTATGAAATCCTCTGGTGTGCAGATGCATTCGTAGGTGATAATTTCCGGTGAAGATTCCGGGAACCTTTAGATGGTTAAGTGCATCGAGATACAGGAATTCCGAAAAAGTATTTTCCCGCGTTTGGACGCGTAAGTATGTGAATGTAAGTCAGATTATTAATTTATGTGCTCGTCCAAATGGCTGAATGGATTTTAATATATAATATATCATTAGATTCGTTTTGTTAATAATTGAAACGCTGGTGGGATAGGTACTGATTTTGTCGAATCTAAATCTTTTTTAAATTCGATGTCTGAATAAAAGTCAAAAGGATCTTGTTTATCTCGAATGTAGCGTTTAGGAATACGTATAATTATTTCTTTATCGTCAGAATCAAAATCGATATCAATATTATCATTAATAATGGTATTACGTAGACCCAAAAAATTAATTATCTTCGCTACTTTTTTCACTGTAAAAATATTAAAGTTGTCTTAAGTCTACTAAAATGTTGACTTAAAGATAATTTTTTAATAAAAAGTAATGTTAAGATCTATAATAAGATTTGTCTTATTTGACTATGAATACATCAACAGTTTTCAATTTTTAAAATTGCCTTAAGATATGACTATGAATATTTATCCAACCACACATATCTTAGCTCAAGATCAAACTTTCAAGCTTGCCTTAATATTGCATCTATGTATCTTAACGCTGCCTTAAGATCATGCTTAAGGTGAACTTCCGCTTAAGACCGGACTATGAATAAGTACACGTAATTTTAATATTTATTCAACGTTTGGACTATCGAAAATGAATAGTTCCTACGTTCCAAGTACACATTCCTGTATACCAATTAGATAATAAGATTTGATGCCTGTTTGCCTGTCTGGTTACTGTTCACGTGGTGATCTGGTTTAGCTCCTAACCAAAACTATTTGACAACATAGTTTGGTATGCGATGTACAATTTATGTAATATCAGCTTTAAAATACAATTTTCATAGTTTAAAACATGAAGTGACATTGATTACTGAAATACTTGTCATAATGTTTATATATTTCAAAATTATTCAACAAAATTAATTTACTCCCAAAATTTCAATTTATTATCATTATTGTGTAAATTATATTATTCTATTAGTGATTTAAAAACCCGAATTTAGTTAAATATTTGTTAGACTGTGCTAGTTTTCAATAACGAGCCAATTTGGAATTCTATTAGTGTGATCCATGATGTTTACACGATATTGATATGCAAAAATTAACTCATCCACCGGGTATTGAACCATGGACCTCGAGGAGTGTTGCCCAGTGTGCTACCCTTACACCACGGATGATAAAGATAAACGAGTTAACTTATTATTCTACATATTTTTATTTGAGTATCCTTTAAGCGTCATATACTTTAAGTGTCATATAATAATCATATACTAATGTCAAGTTCCATTAAGATTACGAAGACATAGAATGAAAAACCTAGCGTATAGTATATAGACAACCTACATGCCATTCAATTTACTGGTGTCAATACCTAGACCCTGAATTGTGCAAAAATTGCATCATTATCGCCCGTGGTGTAACGCTGTCACAATAGGCTAGAAATCCAGAGTTCCAGGTTTGTAAATGGCCCAATTCCAGATTTGGAATTGGGTCATTATCTAAATTCATTATCTGTTTTCTTAATTTGTGTATGTAGATACTTTCGTATGCATCTAATTCTATTCGGTTTTGTACCGATTTCAGTAGTTTTAAATACGATTTGTCAATTTTGTGGTTGTTCTCAATAACGTGCGCAGCTATACACGATTTTTCGGTTCTCCTAAATTTCACATGAGGAATTGGGGCAAAATTTGAAATTTAATATAATGGCATGTTTGTCTATATAGTATACGCTTATTTTATCATACTTATGTTTTCGTATTTGTTTTCTATCCCATACGGTTTCTGAGATAGAAAACAAATGTGAAAACATGAGCATGAAAAAATAAGCGATTTTACCTATTCACGAACTTTACTTTACTTTTTTGCTATAAACCACACACATAAAATTTCCGCTCGTTATCTCAGACAGACAAACGTAACAAAGTCGGAACTAAACTTAATACACCCTGGTAGGCAGTAGTTTTTCAATATAATTCGGGCTCTGGTGTTAGCTATACATTTCTAGTGTATACAACATGTATTTGTGTACTATGGGTCACAAAAGTAGCGCTCATTTCTCCAAAAGTTTTCAATTAATTTGTACTTTATTCATTAGGTTTCTGGGATAATGTTTCAAAAAAAAGTTGTAATTATTTAATGAACAACTTATATTAGAAGCATTTTTTTTTGCTATCCAAATGAATAAGGCACAAATTAAGTATAAAATTTTGAAAAATGAGCGCTACATTTGTGGCTTTGTGTACCATATTTTAGTTAAACTAATAGAATATTAATATATTTAAATGAATGAAGATGTGCATATTGTTAAAATATATTATTCATATTCGAATAAGAATATTGCTCAGGTATTTCACGTAAATTTAATAATATAATCGAATAATGTGTGTAAGAAGGCATGAAAACGTATATCGTGTGTTTTTTTTTTTAAATCGCTTATAATACATTTATATTTTATTCAAATTGTTTTATTTATGTTCATTCAATATTTAATATCATAACAATAAAAGATTATTATTAAAAAACCAACAATGTCAAAATGACAAAAAATTATGAATGACATTTTTGTGATAATTTGCATTACTGTTTTATTTGTTGGTAAATTTGTTTTATTTTGACATATAAAAAAAAAAACTTTTATTTCAAGTTGGAAAATATTATTGAAGTTTATAAATGTTGAAATAAAACTTGCGTGAACAACGCCCAAGCTCCATGACGGGATACAGTTTGTGAATAGCTTTTGGGTAAATATCTCTCTCTCTATATACAGGGTGTACTGAAATTCATTCAAGAAAACTATACCACGGTGTAGAGCATGAAAAAACAAACAAAAAAGTTTAATAAAGTTTTTCGTTTTGACGCTTAATTTTCAAGATATGATCAATTTAAACATTGATAAATTCAACCAATCACAGAGCGCATAGTATATGTATACTCACATTTTTTTGAGTATTTATTGTTAAATATATTTTTTATTTATTGTATTCGGCCTATCAAAATCGGTATTAATGTACTTTGGTATATACTTAACAAAACTTAGGTGGTTTAGAGTGGCTAAGAGAGATGCCAGTCTCCGATCATCAATTTATAAACAACGCCCCGCTCTACTGCTGAGCCCACGCCTATACGCCTCCTTACACTATGCGCTCTGTGATTGATTGAATTTATTAATGTTTAATTGATTATATTTCAAAAACTAAGCGTCAAATCGAAAAACTTTATTAAACTTGTTTGTTTGTTTTTTGCAGCTTTTTTCCCAGCATATCGTGGTATAGTTTTCCTGAATGAATTTCAGAACAGCCTTGTATATATGTATAAAAGGGAAATATGCTGTATGTCTATTTAGTCCGAATTTTTTTTAGGCACATATAGGAGATAGTGACGGAGATAGATGATGAGAAAGTATATTTTCCTTACGGTTCCAGAAAAGATCGGAGGTTCAAAATTCCAAACCGTTCCAACGTCATAGCCATTATCTGACGACAAAATCTTTAATATAGTTTATATAGAAATGTTTTTCACATGCTAAGAGTTATAAATAAAAGCGTCATCCCTTCTCTAATTGCACATTTGGCTCACTAAAAAATGTAAAAAAATTTTTTTTACCCTGAACGCCAATAAAAAAGGTCAGTAACCTCCTTAAAATATTAAAATATAGAAATAATAAAAACAATATAATAAAATATTTCAGATAAATAAATGTACAACATATTTTGTGTTTAAATACAAGCAAACATAACAAGCAATTGTGGGATGTAGTTATCTCATATTCAGATAACGCATCATCAGAATTAAATAACAAATTTATTTTATTATATAAAAAAGTCACCATAAAAAAGTTACTTAGTTTACTTTAAAATATTGCAAGTGTATAAAATACTGTGCAAAATAATGGAAACTTTAATATTATCATAGTTGAAATTAAACTAATTTCCGCTGCGACATCATTCTCAGGAAATACAAAACACTATATATTTATATATATATATATATATATATATATATATATATATATATATATATATATATATATATATATATATATACATATATATATATGTATATATATATATATATATATATATAGGGTGTGTTCTTGAAACAATCTGAATATTTCTATAGCAGTTGTGGTTGGGAGGGGATATTTTGTGATGACCTGGATTAACACGATTACCTCGAAATTTTCCCTGGATATTTGAGCGTTAACATATTTTTTTGGACAGAATCGGATATCTAAAAAAAGCACACAAAAACTGATTATTTCAAATTTAGTTTGGTTGATAAATAACCATTTTATGGATTTTGAAAAAATCATGTTGAATGTTGTAGGAAAATAAGATCCTTCGGAAAAATTTCTCGTGAATAAAAAGATTTTATTCTTGGTCAATTAACACCAATCAATAGTTGTTCTTTTATATATATATATATATATTAATAGAGGATCTTAAAATAGTAAGCTAAATCTGACACTTAATTTAATGAGCAAAGCAAAAGTACAAAAGTACAAGTTAACACAATGAGAGCAGTTTAGTTTCATACATACGCTATTTTCTAACATTCCAACATATAAGTACTAAACACTCCAATACAACAGACCTGAAACAAAAACGAAATCAAAATTAGTAAACAATTAATTATTATCATCATTATTAAATCAGATTTGATACTCAAACTTAAAACAAATGAAGTAGTATAAAAAATTCTCTGAAAATGTGGTATATATTAAAACAAAATATGTAACGTAACGTCTTGGATGTGTTTAAAATTTTGGAGATGAACTTTTGGTTTCTATTGTAGCTCAACTAATATAGTTGTTATAGTTAGTTATCTGTACTTTTATAAAATTGTAAATGCCTGCTTGTTTGTTTGTTCGAGCGGAGTTAGTGGAAGTGGTGAGAAATTACATTGAGGTTTTGAGTCTAAAAATTACGGGAGCCGGAGATATGACACTAAAACGCCTGCGAAGCCGCGGATATAAGCTAGTCTTGTATAAATGTAATATATTTATATTTAAGCCTAGTTCCGTGTTTGGAACGGAGATATGAATACGAGAAATTTTTTTTGGTATAGATGTTCATGTTTATCACTCGAAAATGAAAAGAGATAAGGAGAAAAGTTTAAATGACGGCATAATAATTTAATTTCATAAAACTCCTCACTTTTGTAACTCTCTGTATATTATTTATTTGTAAACAAAGATAACTAGTATATTTTTTAAATGTGAAAAAAGAAATGGAAGTGTTATATTTTTTATTTATGTAAACAAATCAGTGATAGAGTAAGAATATGTAATGTAAATACAAGTGTTATATCTCCTTTTTACGTATAAAATTAAATAAAATGTTGTATCTGTCAAAAACATTTACTACAAGAAGAATCAAAATTGTGAGAGACTTGGTCGGTTAAGGTCGGTTCAATTTTATTGAACGGGAGTGTATATTTTTCAAAATGTTGACAAATTTTTTCTAGAGAAACTATTAATTGAATAACCTACGAGCCACCATTAAAATATGACGACTCCATATTACTCGTCTGTTAAGAATTAACGAGCATCAATATTATGCTTTGAGAGGTTTTTATATATTTTCCCATTTTAGTTTTGTGTCAAAAGTGCATGCATGTAATCGTTAATCATAGACATTTTTATATGTCTATGGTTACAATATTTATGTTTGGGAACATAGTAAGGCTGATAACAAATTATATTATTATATTCATATTTATATTTACGATTGATTTACATAATTATCAACTGATTTTATATTAATATATATTTATTAATCATAATGTTTTTTTCTTCTATCTACTGCTGTAGAATTAGAAGTAAAATAAAAACAAAAGAAGAAAAAAGTTATGCGTAAACGCGAAAATGAAATATAATCAGCCGACGTTTTCTTTTTCCTTTTTTTTTTTTTAAATAATAGGATGATAATAAGTTTTGCATTAAATCATTATTATAATATGAAACATCATTAAAATTCCATTAAATACCGTATATCACAAGTCATTAGACACACAAATAATTTATAATACACAACAATAACAGGCAGCAAATACCTACAATACTGTCTGTCTGTCTGTCGGTGAAAATAGCATGTACTCGTATTATTATTAAAATTAGTATAACCGTGGCATTAGTATGATTCGTACAGACTACAGACTACAACACATAGGAGGTATCTGTTTACGGTTATATATTGTATTGTATTTACTGGCTGAATGGTACACATTTGGGTATCTATCTATGAAAACATGAACGTATAAAATAAATTTATGTAATCTATAATTGTCAGTACAAGCTTGAATTTTCATTAAACTTCTTTATGGAGATCTAAGTGAATATAATTCAAAGTGAAGAAAATTTTTGTTCTCGATTTTAATAATAATCATTTTGTAGGATAATTTTGACCCAAACAGTTCGAAAATCAGGCTCATTTTAACGCCTGACCTACACATTTCAAAATTTTCCCTTCTCAATTCATACAGTTTTTAATTTTAGCACTATGGGTCTGATACCTTGAAAACTGTTAATCGTATCGTATTTTAACCAACAGCATCGTTTTTGCTAGATTCAAATTAGCTTAAAACAAAGTTTTTATCAAAATCGGAGACATAAAATTTTCTCCAATTTTTGCGATTTTCTTAAGGGGTACCCCTTGGAAAAAAATGCGAAAAAGTGATGAAAATTTTTGTTCTCGATTTTAATAATAAGCATTTTGTAAGATAATTTTGACCCAACTAGTACGAAAATCATGTTCATTTTAACGTCTGACCAACACATTTCAAAATTATCCCTTCTCAATTCATAAAGTTTTTAATTTTAGCAATATGGGTCTGATATCTTGAAAACCGTTAATCGTATCGTATTTTAACCAACAGCATCGTTTTTACTAGGTTCGAATTATCTTAAAACGAAGTTTTGATCAAAATTGGAGACAAAAAATTGTATCCAATTTTTGCTATTTTCTAAGGGGTTAACCCCTTGGAAAAAATGCGAAAAAGTGAAGAAAATATTTGTTCTCGATTTTAATAATAAGCATTTTGTAGGCTAATTTTGACCCAACTAGTACGAAAATCAGGTTCATTTTAACGTCTGACCAACACATTTCAAAATTTTCCCTTCTCAATTCATACAGTTTAGAATTTTAGCACTATGAGTCTGATATCTTGAAAACCGTTAATCGTATCGTATTTTAACCAACAGCATCGTTTTTACTAGGTTCGAATTATTTTAAAACGAAGCATTTATCAAAATCGGAGACATAAAATTTTCTCCAATTTTTGCGATTTTCTTAAGGGGTACCCCTTGGAAAAAAATGCGAAAAAATGAAGAAAATTTTTGTTCTCGATTTTAATAATGATAAGCATTTTGTAGGGTAATTTTGACCCAACTAGTACGAAAATCAGGTTCATTTTAACGTGCGACCAACATATTTCAAAATTTTCCCTTCTTAATTCATACAGTTTGGAATTTTAGCACTATGGGTCTGATACCTTGAAAACCGTTAATCGTATCGTATTTTAACCAACAGCATCGTTTTTACTAAGTTCGAAATATCTTAAAACGAAGTTTTTATCAAAATCGGAGACATAAAATTTTCTCCAATTTTTGCGATTTTCTTAAGGGTACCCCTTGGAAAAAATGCGAAAAAGTGAAGAAAATTTTTGTTCTCGATTTTAATAATAAGCATTTTGTAGGGTAATTTTGACCCAACTAGTACGAAAATCAGGTTCATTTTAACGTCTGACCTACACATTTCAAAATTTTCCTTTCTCAATTCATACAGTTTGGAATTTTAGCACTATGGGTCTGATATCTTGAAAACCGTTAATCGTATCGTATTTTAACCAACAGCATTGTTTTTGCTAGGTTCGAATTAGCTTAAAACAAAGTTTTTATTAAAATCGGAGACATAAAATTTTTGCGCTTATTTAAGGGGTTCACCACCTTGAAAAAAAATAATTTGAATATTACGTACTAATTTAATCCGCAATTATCGATTATAAAAATATATAAGCGGCCACTTTCTTTCAAAATTGAATATTCCTTACTTTTGTTAATTCTAATGACTGTAAAGCGAGTGTAGTAAAATGCGAATGTAGTAAATACACTACATTCAAATAGTGGATAGATAGAAGATATACATGGAATATTGTTTGTATTAATCCAGTAATATTAGACAGTAAAGTTTTTGCACTGGGAAAAAAGTGAAAATGTTAATTATCAATTTTGTAGCCTAAATATATCTACAAGAGACTATTTTCATAACAGTGTTTTGGAGATAAATCAATGGACGACCTTTGTTTTTTAAGGAATTTATTAAATTTAAGCACCATAAGTGAATTAAAATCACTGACCTTTACTATTTCATATAAGACGGATAGGGGTCAGTGATTAAAATATTGAGGGAGGTGCCTGGTCCCGTTTGCAGAGAAACAATACTCAATATTAATTAACATTGATCATTTCCATGAATGTTGTCAATATTTTTTCGAACAAAGTAGCCTAGGCGCGTCATAGTAGGAATTATAGTTAATATTGCGATCAGAAATTTCTTAAGAATAAATCTCGTACTACTAAGAAATCACTTCGTCACGAAAATTGTAATTACAACGGCTATACTTTACTCTCACCCTCGATTTCACCTCTTTATGGGAGATAATCTAAAACGCTGAAACATATATAAATTTATTTATTATGAATAGTCTAAATACCAATGCCTGTAACTTGGAAAAAACGAGACCCCATCACAATTACGCTCTAAGGAATCGAATCCGTGAAGAAAAAGTACCCTATGTCTGGGGAAGCACATAGGGTTCTTTTTTTACACCGGTTCATTGGTTAAGTTGTTAAAACATACAGACATGCAGAGTTAGTTACTTTTTCATTTACGGACGTCATGCGGACGAATAGCTAATGAGTACAATTTGGGCATTAAGACAGCAAGCAGATATTTTTGCATAGGGAATCGATTATTTCAAGTGATATTTAAAGACTAATAAGATATTCGAGTCATTCCGAAGTACATATACTGTTCGTAATAACTGAACTATGTCCTGAACGGTTACTTCTATGAAAAACAACGTATGATATCAATTTTGTAGAAAATTTTCAGGCTTACAAAAAAGATAACGGATTTAAAACTCCATATGATATTCATGACAAACCGTTTTTGACGAGCTTATACGAGAAGTATTAGCGGCGCGGTATTCGATTGGGACATTTTCATTAAAACTATATAATGAAATTGTATTCCAAAATACAGATTTCCAAGTTTTTTCCGAAATATGGTCTAGATCTAGATGTATGTCTAAAATTACTGGATTATATCGGAATACTGCAGCAGACACTGATATAACTATATACTTTTATTATATATATATATATATATATATATATATATATATATATATATATATATATATATATATATATATATATATATATATAAATGCATACACCTACTTGTAAAAGCATCACAAACACATAAAGAGTATTATCATTATGTAGATATTAAAATAACAAAGATTATTATTGGAAAGTAAGTACGAGTATATCTGAGGAAGCTTATCGCAGAGAATGTAAGACTAAATATTTACGAATATATAATAGTGTACATGTAGATTATTATTGACTTCATAAAAACAGAGTGCTTCGTATATGAATATTATAATATTTAAAAAAAAGAAAAGTATATGGATTTCAAATATTAATAAAATGTTGGTAAATATTGGCGAAGACTCAATACGCTCAGAGTCATTTAGATTAAAGTTTTCTTGTTTATGATTAAAGATAAGTTTTTATTATCATATTACTATTTCTTCCTAGCGGATTCTTTATCTACCATTGGTAAGAAAATTCATTGGTGTTGGATCGATAAAACAATTTCGCTAACATATCTGAAATGTCCATCGAACTGAAAGTCCGAAATCCGTCAAATTAAAAGGGGAACTTAAAAAAAATGAGCAAATACAAAATTAAGAATTTCTCTCTTTATATTAGTACAATACTCCAATTAAAATTACTAGAAACTAAATTATTACAATTTATCCTCTATATAAGGCCAAAAGACACCTACTATCCTCATTTCGTGTTTCTAACTTTGTTAGTTTCAGCTGTGCGTGTGTGAGGACCACTTCCTTTATGTTTATAGATAGGTATCACCAAAATTAACTTCATATACGTAACTTCTACACGACGAATTGTTTTTATTAATAACAATCTTTTATTATATAGGATGACTTATTTACCGTATCTTCACAAAAATAATGTAGAAGTCTATTAAAAGATAAATTAAACGAATACGAAACTGGGAAGAGGTTGAGTTCTTCAGTAGCTCGGATGAATTTTATAGAACCGAAAAATATAGGGGTTTTCTCTATTTGATACGAGGATAGAACAGCAGCCTTAGAATACAAAATTAGAAGTAGGGCCAAAAAAACACTAATAGAGCTGACAAGTTGATCTGATCCACTCGGGTTGAATTTAAACCAATTAATAGCCAAATACTATTAACTATTAAACTTGTAAGAAAATTGTAAACTTGTCACTAGTTTAAAATTTATATTTATAACCAAATCTAGAAAGTTAGTATTTACCAACTTCTAATTGTCATAACGATTTGAAAATCTTTTAATGTATTAAGTAAGTACATTCATGTACTTTTATATGTACTAAGGGCCGTAGAAGTCCTATCCCTTTTTAAAATTGTATAGTCAATGTGTGCTGTATTAATTTGGTTTCAGGGAAAATGTTTCGAATGAAAGTTGTTAACATATTTATATAATGAACAACTTTTATTGGGAACATTTTCCCAAAAACCGAATGAATAAGATACAAAATTACTATACAATTTTGAAAAAAGCACACAACTTCTGTAGCCCATAGTATATGCTATTTTAATGACTAAAAAAAAATAAGGTATGATCAAAGAGTCATTCCATATGAAAACACCAAATCGGCAAAGCTGGCATATAATTTATTTATGCATTAATTTTTATGTTTCAAGTGTTTTAATTAAATTCTAAAATTCGACGACATAATTTTATAATAAAGGTTCCAACATATAGTTATGCAAAATGTATTACATCAAAGTAGAGAATCCAAACATATCACTGTATTCTTTGCTACTTTTTAAACGCCTGTACATACGCGAGCGATACAAACAACCCGAAAATCTTGCAGTTTTTTGAAGTTGAAGGTAAGAAGTAAGTATCCTGTAATTTTCAAACTTTTATTTTTACTTTCACACGTCCAAATTATAGCCTGAAAAACACAAATTCTGAAAATTTCAAAATTTCAAGCTAAGATTTTTTTATGACCGGGAAATGGAACGAGTGGATTTGATTTTTTTAGTCTCGTACAATATGTGCACTGGATATATGAGAACAATTAGCCCTCTACATTCAATAGTACAGGTACCTTAGTCAGTTGAAGTTCACAAAAAATCATGAAAATATACGTCTTTTCAATACCATATTATTTTGTATGGATAAGAGGTATTAAATTTTTTTTTATTTTTACCCAGAAACGAGTTTTTTTAGCTTTAAAAAACCACCTTAATAAAGTGGATATCTCTAATCGAAAAAGATTTACAGCCGAAACCGTAAACCCCACAAATACGCCTTTTTAATTGCTTTATTTTGTGTAAAGCGGAATTGGTGCGTGCGAAAATTAAATCCTCATGGTTTTTCGTCTCTAGGACCCTAAAGAAAATTTTCACAAAGTTTAAGCAAAATCGGAAATAGCACAGCAACGATTTTTTGGTGTGTGTTTCATATGGAATAACTCCCAAAGTGACTAATATCATGATAGCATTCAAAACATTTCCAGATGACGTAATCAGATATTTGGTGATGGGATCTGATGACTTTACCTTCAGATGATGCAATAAAAATTTAATGACTTAAATGCAATGCATATAAATGTAAATTAGTATATATAATTAGTATTTAAATTATACTATTGTTGTTGTTTTCATCACCACGAACGTAGAAAAGTTGTAGAATTTATACGGAAAAACAATGTTAGAAAACAACAATTTCAAACAATACTAATTGAAAAGTTTCATAGAGTAAATAACTAATACGAGGTAAACATACATGCATCGATATATGTATGTGTATTTGAAGGATGTTACGGATGTGGGTTTTACTGGTATCTAATTAACTCGCATTGACGAATACCTAAAGTTAGATCATTGTTAAAAAAACGGCAAGCTAGACATTAACACTGCAGGCTCTTTTCTAGCCGGAGAATTACAAGTTTTTTGGAAAGTAATCAATTTTAGAGCAAAAAGTTGTACTTCTACAGTAAATCAGGAATTTTTCTAAATTTTTTGCACTGAAAATGTTGACGATTTATGTTGATGAAAAATTTTCTATCATATAAATATGACCGCGTTCCAATCATTTGCTTTACTCCTTAAAAAATACGTGACTAACTGTATCAATCGTTACCTAATGTACCAGTGAGTGGTCGACCTTGTAAAGGCGCACCACTCGTAACTGGAAGATTGTGGATTCCATTCCCAACGGCGGCAGTTTTTCTATTAAATTGATATTTTTTAAATTAATGGGTCGATTACAGTCTAAACTGTCGGTTAATGGCTAAACTGACAGTTTCCTTCGCAAACTCCAGATTAATTTCGGCGTACTTCCTATCAAACACACAAGATACATACAACTCAGAGAGAGAAATCCTTGTTTTCACTCAAAAAATTTGTTTACTTGTTGAAGATACTTATTCTTGTTTACTTGAATAAATATCTTCAAGTAAATAAATTCTTGCTTGAAAACAAGGATTTCTTTCTCAGAGTATCATATTTTGAAGAAAACATATTTACTTATATAACACTAGTCTATGAAAAACTCCAATCTATACTGAATATAAATTACTTTCAAGCATGTTTAAAGACTAAATTTACTTAGGTAATATGTTTACTAGGGTCATGTATTGTTAGTATCGGAGTTCGAGTCACCAAGATCTACTTTTTAGGTCAAGATTCGAAAAATCGTACGTACATTTTACCCAAACCTATCAATGCCATTCAAACAAATTGGATTGAAAATCATAGCCGGATGATATTTGTACAAAGAAATCGTATGGATGGGTCTGGAGCATTTTTAAAGGTCAATTTTTGGCACATTGTAAGAATGATTTAAATTTTTAAAAAATAATGAATTCCTTTCCGTTTTTGTAGCTTTGAAATATAATGTTTCGCAAAAAAAAACATTATAAATTTACATGATAAATGTAAAGAGGAAAATGATACAAAGAATGGATACGATACACATTGGTTACAGCTGTACGGAACCGGTTAGAGTTTGAGTCGTGCATTAGTTATAAATTTAAAGTTTAGTTTTTCTTCTGTTGTTAAATACATATGTAATATATATTCAAAATATACAGAATGTTTTCTACAAGTATAATAACCTTAAAAGCACATTTCGTACAATAACCTTAAAAGCACAAAAGCTCAGATTTTACGAAAAAAGCAGCTTTTCATAAATTTGCTGGATCTTAGATAGATAGATAGATTGTAGAGGCTGTCCAGGACGGGCTACACTTCGACCATAAGGTCCATTGTGATGCCTAAGGATGTGAGGATGTGAGTTGAGTGAAAGGAATGTTTGTGTATAGGCAAGGAAATGGTAGGATATGTGGCTGCAGCCGACTATAATAGGAGGCTATGCCGATATTCATCTGGAGTTCGTGAAGGAAACTACAGAAAACCTTCTCAAGCATAGCCGGTTACTTCGTTCTTGTCCATACGCCGACAGTTTAGTCAATTAACCGCCCCTTTTTTTTTCCTTAATAATTGACAAACTGCCGATGTCGGGATTCAAACCCATAACCTCCCAGTTTTCCAGTAGAGCATACTGCGCAGACATAACGCATTAGACCGCTCGGTCATTTGGACTGGTTTCCTGGATCTTAGTTGAGAAATCAAATTATGGAAAATATTCATAATATAAATGATATCTGCATATTTTGATAGGTATAGTTTCCTATTTTTATAGATATGTGCGTGTATAATAAGTAAAATAAACAGTTTACGTACTGACATTGAACTTATAAAGTATATACAGAGTATTTAAACAACGAACTCTTTCAGTTGTTGAAACAACGAACCGTTCGACCCAGTTTTCCCAAATCACAAATTTGATCTTACTTTTAAGCTATAGAACACACACAAATTTCAGCTCGTGATCTATTGTCGTTTTTAACTTATCGTCATGTTTCAACATTTCTTCTTTATGATTTCTTCTCTACAATCCAAAATTTTTAGAAGAGTTTAGAAGTGTTTTTATTAAAAACACTCTATATATAGTATGGCCATATCTTATTCCGTCTATTGAAGTTCTTTTGTGAAAATGTAAAAGATCGCAGACACAGAAAATATTCCTGTCTATGTATAGTTTGTAGTTCCTATGTATTGTGATATGTATATTTTATTTATTGTTTTATTTTGTATGTTTTATCGTTTGTAACAACTTTCATAGTTTGTATTTTTGTTTTAGTACTACAAAGTACAACAATTGATTATTGATTTATTTAAATGTTTCGGAAAGTATAAACAAAAAACAAATAAATATCTCTCAAATAATTCTTATAAATATTCAATTGTTATTTTCTTTTTATTTATTATTGACCTGCTTTCAAAAAATGCGAACTGCATACATATTGGAACGGTATCATTAAAAAATTTAGTAGTTAAACAAGTAGATACCTCATGAAATTCGAATTAGATAGTTTAACGGCCCTATTTAAGTAGAGAAAGGCATCAACTCTATTGATACCCAATCATTCCGCACAACCCGACCCTTCAGATGACGAACAAAAGGTGTTTGTTGAGTTTTTAGATTTCTTCTGAAAAGGATGTTGACTTAAAATATTGTTTATTGCAAAAATTAAATGAAATTATAAAAATTGTTGGTTGCCAATGAAGATTGATAATTTAAAAATTCGTTAAATATGACCGTGTCATCAACCTTTAACAACCGTCATCTTTAAAAACTATACTTCGTTATGCTGTAAAGTTAGCTTACGGACAGACTGACATGGGGAAATTATTAAATTATTTAATGTTCCTATTTTGGCTTATTTTACCAGTCCAAGTGGCCAAGAGGTCTAAGGAGTATGTCTGCGCAGTATGCCTATTTGAGAACTGGGAGGTTATGGGTTCGAATCTCGACATCGGCAGATTGTCAATTATTAAGAAAAAAAAAGGCGCGGTTAATTGACTAAACTGTCGGCGTATGGACAAGAACGAAGTAACCGGCTATGCTTGAGAAGGTTTTCTGCAGTTTCCTTCACGAACTCCAGATGAATATCGACATAGTTCCTATCATACTCGGCTGCAGCCGCATATCCTACCAATTTCTAGTCTATACACAAAAATTTCTTCCACTCCACTCACATCCTCACATCCTTAGGCATCACAATGGACCTTATGTTCGAAGTGTAACCCGTCCAGGCTAGCCTCTACAATCTATCTTGGCTTATTTCACACCAACCCGACAATCGTGTAAACGACACGGGTTTTAGTAGTAATGTGATGTCATATTATACCGACATCGAATCGTAGTCCTTTAACCGATAAACGACAGTCGGATCGGCCAATGCTGTGCCCAACTATCGTGTCGCTTGAATCTAGCTGGACAATTGTAGTGGAGGTATAAACAAATGGAGCGCTTCACATCAACCCGACACCGGTTCGTTCGTAAAATATTCTGAATTTTGAAATTCTTCCAGATCAATGTGTTTGTATGTGCATGTGGTTAGGCGGTATGCATTCCCTGAATGATGTATTCTGTCGTTGAATTTTCTATCCGTGCGAAAAGATCGTTCAAATTTGCAACACTTATACGAAACTAGTTAAAATATAAATTAAATATAATACTCAGTTAATAATTTTAATTTATGAGGATTCTACTGATCAGTAACATATTAAAATGGCACACATTTCTCTTCACTATGCTCGCTCAACAAGCTCAACCGTTCAACAAGCTCAAATACACTCATGTTCTTGAAGGCTCATATGGATTTATTTTCCATTGAAAAATACAACTATCCATGAAATTAAGCCAACGAATCAATACAAATCAATTAATTTGAAATGAATTGTTAAATTATTAACTGCATAAAACTCTTTTGAAAAATATACAATATAATATTTCTATTAAAGAAAAATATGAAATTCCATAATATCTTATATCTTAGAACGACTTTCCAAGAATGTAACTACAACAAAAACCAGAATCACCCCGTTCTTCTTCCCACGTCTCACCAAACAACCGTTTTTTTTTTCATTCAAGCGTAAAAGTAAATTTAGTATAGAAGAGATATACAGAAAAATAAAATAAAATAAATAAATAAATAAAATAAAATGTAAACCGATCTATCGCATATACTATAAAACATACAATACTCGGATATACCAAAAAATATTGGTTCATCGCCTAAATATACTTGGTGTACATATCCTATCTATCTATATACCCATAATATTACATATTTGAACGAACATTGAGTAAATAAAGTCATTCATTGTGTATACTCTCTCGTTCGTTCGTTCGTTTCTTGTTTGAAAAATGTGTAGAATAAAACCATCATAGATAGATGATATGTGTGTAGATTATTTTCACTGACCTCTATATATTATATACAGTTTAAAACAAGTAATGCAACAACTAACTGAGTTAATTGTTTGAATATCCAGTATATACTGAGTTGTATATCTGTATGCAGGTTTGAATAATTCTTCAAATTCACAGTTAATAAGATATGCATTTTTTTCTGCAATCAATATTTTCAAGCGTTACAAAGTCGGAGCTAAACAAATGGAGCGCTTAATATACCTTGTATATTTAGAAATATACTGGGTATAAAAATAGTATGTTTGGATGCTATGTACATGTATACATGCATGCCTTCATTCACCTATGAATTGTATTTCTCATTTTCAACTTTGAACACAAATTATGAGAAAACTATTCAGTTTATGAAAAAAAAATTTCAAACAAAAGTTGTGTATTTTAAAGAGAAGAAGGTTTTTTGTAGACAATTTTTTTTCTATCTCTTACATTTATAAAAATTTTCCCCCCTGGCGGGAGAAACACGTTCCAATTTTGCCTATTAACGAACTTGACCTTCACAAAATTGTTTATTTTAAAGAGAAGGTTTTTTGTCGACAATTTTTTTTTCTATCTCTAACGGTTTCAACGATATAAATTTTCCCCTCTGGCGGGGGAAAACACTTTCCGATTTTGCCCATTAACGAACTTGACCTTACTTTTTTGTTCTAGAATATTCGTTTTTGAGTTATCGGGTTCACAGACAGACTTAAAACAGTATCTCACCATTTCGATACTGGATATAAATTTTAAATTCGAAGATATTGCAATTTTGGACAGAGAACAGAATTGGATCAAGAGGAACATCAGGGAAATGTATTTTATAAAAACTATTAACACGGTAAATTTCAGATCAGATCAAAGGATAAATTTTTTTTATAGCGTCAATATACATGACATGGTGAAAAATAGATAAACAGGGGTCTCATAAAATGAACATTGTTGGGTGCCACATTATCTTTATTTTTCATCATTTCTGTCTATTATTTAAAAAAAAATGCAAACAAAAGATGCTTTTATACCTCTTACGGTTCAAAGATAGAATACGGGAGACTACTTGAACACATTCTTTGAAGCCAGTCTTTAGCTTTAAATTACTGTAAAAATTTAGTTCTATATAATTAGTTGGAAGCGCTAGTGAAAGCATATATATATATATATATATATATATATATACCACGTGTGTTGGAAAGCATTTTCAATAGAAAATCAATGTTAAATATTATTTATTACTGGCTGGCCGTGTGGTTACTGTGTGAAGTCAGTCAGTACACATGTAATGGGAATGGGTTAAACATGTTCGTTGAATTCTTAAATTTAGTATGTGCATCAAAAATCCCCACACTCTTAAATGACTAACAAACAACCATACGCATACAGTATACCTATACACAACCCAGATGTTTGTATGTATGTGTATTGTATAGGTGTACTGTATAGTTTTATAGTTACTATTTTATTTATTTACGAAACATTGATTCTCTATTAGAAATAAATGCTTTTGAAAACAGTCTATATATATATATATATATATGTGTGTGTGTGTATATATATACCTATGGAGGTCAATGTATATGTTTGATATATTTGTTCAGATACGAGAGGAACTAAAACTACTGAGAAAGAATAAGATGAGTACCCTCTATACAATGTGTGTGATTTCTGTGTAGTTGTGTGGTATTTGTAATATTGGAAAACGGACAATAGAATTTATATATAATATTGCGCTCAAGCAAATATATACAAAAAGTATTGTTATTTTCCAACATACACCACTTACAAATCCGATAGATATCATATTTTAATTATAATTCAAAGTACAATAATTGTAATTTGACAAATATACTGATTCTATTTGGATTTTAATTGGAAAACAATTCTCAATAGTTATAACATTATAACATGTGGCGATACTTTTTATACCCGGTATATATAAATATACAGGGTATATTTGGTTTAGTCCCGACTTTATAACGCATGTAAATATTTATCGCAGGCATGACTGCTTTGCATAAGTGCTCATAAAATAGTCTAATTTGGCCGTTTCCTTATGTGCGTCTGTCCGTCCCTCTGTGAACACGATAGCTCCAAAACGAAAAGAGATAACGAGCTGAAATTTTGTAATTGTGAATGGGCTAAGTTCCTGAATGGGCAAAATCGGACCATGTCTGGGCAAAATGGGTCCATCCTTAAAAGATAGAAACCATAAAAGATAGAACAATAATGTAAAGCCTTTAAAAACCTTTTTTAAAAACCTTTTTAAAAACTTTTTTACATAAATTCAGAATGTACCGGGAATGTAAGCAATTAACGCAGTTAGTTATTTTCACTTGTTTATATTTGCTTGGATTTTTAAAATTTTTTTTTCCAGTTTTGCCCATTATGTCCAAACACGGTCCGATTTTGTTGATTCACGAACTTGTCCCTACTTTTAAGCTCTAGAACATACATACAAAATTTTAGCTCGCTATCTCTTTTCGTTTTTTATTTACCATGTTGACAGACGGATGGGTATCTTTGCGGAAATGGACTAATTAGATCATTTTATGAACCCGTATATCAAAATTTTTTTCTGTGATCAATATTTTCAACCGTTACATAGTTGGAATTAAACTTAATATACTCTGGTATATATTATATACCGGGTATAAAAAAAAAAACAAAAAGTAGGACGAATGTCACTTACATCATTATTAACGTTACAGGTGAAGCCTGTATGTTGCGATAACATTTTCAAATATGTTTAATAATAGGTATTGATGATATCAGTTTGATGTGTTTTGAGACAAAAACAATATTTTCAAAAAGAAATACACCATACATTTGTGAATTGAGAAAGTATTACTAAGATATATTATGGAGTATGAATGTAATCTAAATAACAGTATGTATTCGAGGAAAATCACCAATGTTTCTGTTTCTGTTGAATGGGTGTGTGATACTTTTTGTGTATATATATAGAAGTATAATACATTACACATACAGTGAAACTTCTTTTATCCTTTAGACATGTAAACTAGGTATATCCTCAACGTTTAAGCCCAGGCTCGTAAAAATCAACCAAAAATTCGTTACACAGGAGCGCTGCGTCAAATTACCGAATTTCCTAAATAGAAACACAAAATCAATTTCATTCTGATCGTACTATAAATGAATACATTTCCCATGTATTAGTTTACTATCTAGCGGTCACAATGTTTAGTCCGATCAAAATGAAATATAGCATCTGATATGCTTTTGGTATTTGATGAGTCAAATTCGAATATGAGTCTAATGGTTATCCAAATTCGTAAATGAGTGAGAAAGAAAAAAACAAAAAATATAGAATCTCTTAATATTAGAAAAATAAAAACAGATATAGTAAAGAATGAAACACCCTGTACCTGAGAAACTTACAAAATAAATTTATACCAACAATTTTCTCACTTATGTAAAACAACTGTCCGGTCCTTACATAGATTTCACCACTTTCGAATTGGAACATTTTTTAATTTTGCTGGGTTATCACTGTACTTTTTGTATGCGAAAACTTTGTCCCTTTCACATTTTTGTCATTAGGATTCTTTTTTCTGAGACAATTTGCTTGTCTACTTAGCTCCTAGTTAGATAGATAGATTGTAGCGGCTGCCCCATTGTGATGCATTAGGATGTGAGACTGTGAGTGGAGTGGAAGGAATTTTTCTGTGTAGACTAAGAATTGGTAGGATGTGCCGAAAGTGCAGAAAACCTTCACAAGCATAGCCGATTACTTCGTTGTTGTCCATACGCCAACAGTTTAGTCAATTTACCACCCCCTTTTTTTGCTAAACAATTGATAAACTGCCGATGTCAGGAATCGAACCTATAACCTCCTAGTTCCAAGGAGACATAACGCCTCAAACATACGCCTTAGACCACTCGGTCACTTGGCTGGTTTCTTAGCTCCTACGACGAATGTTTTATTTATTTTTCTACGAGCTAACTTTTTTTATAAAAGTATGTTACTAAATTTAAAAGTATACTTCAAACTAATATTTACATCATTTTTTACCTGAGTATCATCATTTGTGATCTAAATAAATTATTCCATCGAAATAATCGCAATGTGACCGTTTCCATCCAATTCATACATAAGCGATCGATCCTGGCTTAAAATCAATATGCCGTAATATTTTACTTACATAACATGAAAATATTTTGTCGTTATATTCGTCAATCGGTATAAAACCAATGTTGCTATAAACTATTTTTACTGTGTATGTATATGAATTGAGGTTGTATATCGTTACTGACACTTTTATTGGAATTCGATTTGATATCGAAATATAATGCACCATAAGTATGCTATGTATATGTCGATACCAGAGATCTTTTTTTTGGTTTTTTTTCCTTTCGTTCTTTTTACGTTTTTCTTTTCCTTAAAATCATATTATTATAATAAAGTATTTACTGGTGAATTGTGTTTTAAAAACCTTCTTTCTTCCGAGATATTTTCGTTATAATACCATAATGTACTATACACCATTTCTTTCACTCGCTACAAGAAAATTTATCAAGATTATTTTTATTTTTGTTTAATACAGAGAACGAAAATGGGAGCTCAAACAAAGCATTTTTAATATAACTTACGGCCATACATCGTTTTGTAAATGTTTTTACAGATACAAATTTAGACGATCAGATCAATTGGCGAATCGAATGGTTTATAGTAGAATTGTCTATACTGAAACAATTCTAAAAATTCTTTCAATGATAGGAAGATACACTATGCTCAAGTTATATAGGCTATAAAGTTTATTAAGTTTAAACCTTGTAGGATTTGAAAATAATTTGAACAATTAATTTTTTTTTTTTGCTATTTCACTGTTTCTTTATTATATAAACAAAGTGACATGTTTCGGTCTTTGCGACTATTATCAAACTGTGAGTATTACAATAAATTTGTCTTCTTTATATACTCACATTGGGTGTGACGTATTTGTAAAAAGTAAAAATTAAAAAGTAAAAATTAAAAAAACGTGAATGGTTTTGAATGGAATGCTTCCGTCTGGTCGTTCAATAAAATTTCAGGTCCCTTCTTATGTTTGTATATTTCTAGCGACTCCCAAATATTAAGTTTTATTAAGATTTCTTATGCATCGTGCTCCCGTGGCAGCTACTAAATTCGTTTCCGCGTGGCATACTGAAAACCTAACCTTTAAACCATGCGAGATAGAGAAAATATTTAAGGCAAAAAAATATCTAATAGAAACAAATAACTTTTTTATGGAATATTTTTTTACACAATCATATTCTAAATAGAATTTCAGTGCGAAATCTGTGTGGGTCAGATAGAACTTATACATAGGTAATATCTGGAACTGAACTGATTGAGTGGATCAGACAGTACTTATACTTAGGGGGTAATCTTTGGAACTGAACTGTGTGGGTGGGCTATAATAAATAAAGAAACACGCGATTCAGCGTTTTTCAAAAATAAAACCTTTAAAGGGATAAAATGGGAAGTCAGAGTTTCGGTTCTTTTAAAGTTAAAGACTACGAAAATTTCTATCACACCCATACATCATAAAATACGTGTTTCTGAGTTTTTGGTAAATGGACCCACTAGGGTGTGAAGCACGGGTTTAGTTTTTATTTGGTAGTTCAGTATTTTAAAATTAGAGATATGAAAATTGATATTTAGCCTATAAATTATAAATAAACAAATAAATACGTGTTAAAACAGCGTTTTAAGAAAATCAATCCTTAACGGGGAGAATTATTTTCAGTTACAAGATCTTTAAACATTTTTTGCAGGCGAAGCCGCAACGGGTAATGCTACTTTTGAATAGAGATAATTCATTTGAGTTGACAGTAAAGTGAAAGACAAAAAATAATTTTTCCATTTTGAAAATAACTTAATAATACGTCTAGTTATACGAGCAGATACATACATTTTTGTTCCTACAAAATGAAACATTAATGTATATAAAAATACATTTGTTTTATTTACCGTTACATTCTACTTTTATTGACGATAATTTCATTTCGACCGTACAATATACTTTTATATAAAAACACATAAACACGCCTTCTATTTCTCTCAACGTTGACATTTTGTTTTTTTCCCTCTGATGACTGATTTTTCTACATATTTGTTTTCCCTAAAACTAGATATCCAGTTTGAGGCGTTACTTGTTTTTCATTATTTAAAGTGATTTTTTTTTGTACTAATTTAATAATTATTTAATTTATTTGCTTTGTTTAATGCAGATTTTATTTAGAAATAAAGTTATCATTCGGTTTAAACTATAACATGATATCCCTCCTGTAGATGCATGTAGGAGTAGAGGTAGACTATATTCATCAAGACCTCCAGAAGGAAGAAGAATCCTAAATAAGATCGCTGTTGAGAAGGTCAAAACTGAGGCAATTCAAAAATCTCAACCGAAGAATGCAGTGCGTTGTCAACTCAAATAATATCTCCGGAAGTTGCTGGCAGAAACTCCGGTACTTGCTGACGAAAGCATGGGACACTTTGGGTATAAATACACCATAAACTTCTTTAAAAAAATATTTAACGCAAAGCGCCTGACACTTTTACAATCCATTAAGTATTATTTTGTTTCTCTTTGCATACCTTCCAAAATTTATCAACGCTTCTGTTAAATTTCCGATTCAGTAAATATTATCGAATCATTGGTGCTCCTCATGATATTAACATTATTATAATTAAATATTGATAAGAAAAAATTAACTCTTCAATCAGGAAACGAACCTCGGCACTCTGGATATCTAGTCCAGCGTGCTTACCGCTACACCAAAGACAACTCTGACGTAAGAACCAACGTTTTCATATCATCGACAGTATTACTTCTGTTGTTAAATATCAACATTATTATTCATATATTTATTATATTTTTGTATACTTGGGCGTCAACAATACAATATTTGTCAAATTCCAGTTCAGTTAGGTTAGACAAATTCGAAAGAACTAGCGTATACTTTATAGCTAAATGCCATTAAATTTTAATTAAATATTGATAAGAAAAAAACTAGCTGGGCTATTTTTCTTCTGGAAATCTAGTCCAGCGTGTTTACCGCTACACCGAGGTTCAATTCCTGGTTGACGAGTTAATTTTTTCTTATCAATATTTAATTAAAATTTAATGGCATTTATCTGTAAAGTATACGCTAGGCCTCTAGAATTTGACAAAAAACCAAAAATGCACTAAAAAGTAAAAAAATAATTGCATATTCTTGTGTCAAATTTAGTTCACCTAATGTACAATTATTGTTATTTTTTGAGTCGGTGTCAGCTTAGAGAAATTGAAAAAATATTGTCGTTTTTATTTCGAAAAAATATTGTATTTATTTAAATTTTAATGTTTCACATAAAATTTATCCTTCACATAAATACATTATTATACATTATAATCAAACACATCCATATTATATAGGTGCACCATTTATTTATATATATTTAAATTTTGTATCAAACTTTGCAGTTATAACAATACTCTGTTCAAACATATTTATCTATGGTAATAATGAACTGTGATAGCAATTGAATCGCTCATAACAAATATTTATCACAATATTAAACATATCTAAAATATTTAACATAGTTGTAGCTATATACCAGTTGTTTAGTTTACATCTTCCCATAGCAGATCTCCCACAAGTATGAGAGAGTACATATGTATACATTAAGCAATGTGTATGAGAAGGAGGTCTTATAGGTTTGTTTTGTAACTGTTGTGTTGTATGTGCCTGTATAAATTTTAGGAGTGGGGATTTTTTGTTGAATACAAATATTATTAATTGTTGTGATAATATGCAATCATTACTATGTGAATGCTTTTGGAAAATACGTGTTTGTGTATTTTATTTATTGGTATTATTACAACAATAGGTTATTATTACACAAAAGAAGAAAAAGTGCAAATTGTTAAATGGTACTTTTCCGGACATTCCACACAGGAATGTGTCAATTTATTTATTGTGGCATTCGAAGGTTGACAATCACCAACCACGCATAATACAACAGTTATGAATATTATTCACTGTTTTGAAAAATATGCTTGTTTATCTAATAGGGAATATGCATGAAAATTTTTTTTCACTTGAATTGAAGCATGTTTACTTGACAAATATCAAGGTAAAATTACTTTTTAAATAACTTTAAAAATAAGCGAGATATGAATGATTGAAATTCCCGATTAGACAAAGAGGGTGATAGCCCTCTTGATATGTTATGTGACGTCATATTATACTTTCACCATTTAAAGCACTCGTAAAACTCCGTTTTTAGTATTTTTGCAAGAAAGAGACAGATAATAATCTTTAAAAGCTTATAGCTTCCTTGATATTTGTCGGATTTTAATTTCGTTTTTAAATATTATTACAGTATTAACAGTATTTTCATATTCTGAAAATAAATGTGAAAAAAAATTTTCATGCATATTCCCTATTGTAAAAATTGCCACAAAAAAGATGAGGAAGCCCCACCAAAAAATGAAGAAAGAAAAAATGTACTCTCTCATACTCGTGTGAGATCTGCTATGCGAAGATGTAAACTAAACGGTATGTATAGTGAGTGCAAACCTCATACGACATAATTGGAAATATAGTCAAATTGCTCTTAAATAAAATACAATGTTAACGCAAGTGGATGTGCTCTTTGTAAAATATTATTATTTTGGATATTGATTAAAATAATGTCCTTTCATGATTTTAGCAAATTGTGGTTGTACTGATCAAACGATTTCACAAAAACCCATCTTATCAAACCCATTTTATGAATATACATAAATACCTATGTGTCTGTACATACTCTAGAGCAGTGATTTTCAACCACTGTGCCGCGGAATTTTTGTGTGCCGCCAAATTCTTCAAGTGTGCCGCCAAATTTTAAAAATGTATATAGTAAAGTATTAACCAACATAAAAACGAAAAAAAGATCGAGGCTGTTAAATGAAGAAGACGATATGAGAGTAGCATTGTCATTTTTACGACCAAATATTAATGAAATTATCAAAAAACATCAAGCTGAAATTTCTCATTAAAAGTATTCTTATTATTAATATTAACTTGTAATTAATCCTTTAATAAACGTACTGTTGTTTTTGAAGTACATATTATTTTATTTTACATTCAAAATTATCATAAACTATTTTACACAGTGTATTATAGGTAAGTAAACAACTTGTAAACTTATCTTTTTCTTTATGAGCCGTCAAATTTTGAAATCGTTAAAACGGTGCCGCGAAAAAATAAGGAGTGGAAGTTCTGTTAAAAATGAATTATAGTTTGCTGAAAAGCATATGTGACGTGCCTTTTAGTAATTGAGAAGCCTTTTTCATGAATGACTAAACATGTCAAAAAGGAGGTGGATGAGCTCCAAAGACCCCGGCTATGTTTGTAAAGATTTTCCGCAGTTTCCTTTCACAGACTCCAGATGAATATCGGTACAACTACAATTTCTAGTCTACATACAAAATCCTTGTCCTTTAGGGGTCCGTAAAAAAAACGCATAGAAAGGCCTACTTGCCAGGATTTGATCTCTGCTCCGCCTACGACTACGCCCTTTTAAGTTCGCAAAATTATTCTATTGAATATCTGGCGTATTAGATCGAATAAATTATAGAGAAGAAAAAAATTAGATATGTCATTTTTAAAATAAAAATATTTATCATTTATATATTTTTCATCTTACAATTTTTAATTTATTAATTTATTATTATAAGGATGGCTTATTATGTTGATGAAAGATCTGAAGATATTTTTGTTTGACTCGGCATGCAATAAATTGTTTACAGCAAAATTTATAAACGGAAACTGAGATAAAGAAAAATTATAAGACAACTGTACTAATGCTTTCAGAATTTATATACCCTGTGTAAAATAAATTTAAAGGATATAATTAACGTATAGCCGCAATGTATTACTATGGTTGGAAATATTATATATAATGTACTATAGGTCACAGAAGTCGTACCCGTTTTTCAAAATTGTATAGTCATTTTGTGCCTTATTCATTCGGTTTTTGGGAAAATGTTTCGAATGAAAGATATAAGGAACAACATTTATTCATAGAACGAGACATATGTGGCCCTAGTACTTAGTACCTTTGTATGTGCATCAGTGTGTTTTTATTCATATCTGCGTGTTTAAAATGTAAAATATACAGTATATAGAGGGTATTTTAACAATTAACTCAGTCAGTAATGCAAATAGTAAAACTTATATCACAATAGTCGAAACAAAATTGTATATTAAAAAATTTATTTAAAAAACATATTTAAAAAATGACGAGGGTTGTTTTATTACTTTGTTTTTCAAATATGGTAATTTTATTAGGGGTTTATTGTCGACCATATGGATAAAAATGCTTTCGAATGCATCAAGACTGAAATTTGACTGATTTAATTAACTAGGCAGGTAGAATTTTATGCTCAGTATTTAATAATGTTCAGCAATATACAATTTTTGGATTCGATGCTGACGAAAATCCGCTAAATGTTCTTTATCTCGAACCAAAATTTGTGGTTTAAACAAAGTAATAAAACAATCATCGTAAGTTATAGCAGATCTTATCCCACCCATATTACAGACGATACCAAATTTTAATAGAAATTTAAATGACTTCATTGAACATGTTAAAAGTTCATTTGGTGTGCTTAAAAATTTGTTTTCTCATGGTATGAAACTATTATATATTTTATTTTTATTTTATATTTACATTTCTATACCCGGTATATAATATATTCCAGGGTATATTAAAGTTAGTCCTGTCTTTATAACGGTTGAAAATATTGATCGTAGAAAAAAACTTTGGTATATTTGGTTTGTTAATAAAAAGACCTAATTAGTCCATTTCCGCAAAGTTATCCGACCGTCTGTATTTAAACACGATAACTCAAAAACGAAAAGCTATAGCGAGCTGAAATTTCTATGTGTGTGTGTTCTAGAGCTAAGAAGTAAGGTCAAGTTCTTGAATGGGCAGAATTACGTACGGACCATGTTCGGACAAAATGGGCAAAAAAGTCTTTCAAATCTTTGAAATCATAAGAGATAGAACAAAAAAATTTCCTTATTTAAAAATGATCAACTTTTGTTGGAAATTTTTTCATATAAATTCAGTATATACTGGGTATTTAAGCAATTAACTCAGTTACTTGTTATTTTCATTTTTCTTTTATGTTTTACATTTGTTTGTTTCAGGCTTAATTTTATTTGTATAATATGTAATACGTAATTTTCATACTGACAATGATTGTGTTGCAATCGAAATACCGGTATTTAGGCGTAAGACTTAAGACTAAGTATTTTTTAAATAAATTTTCTTGTTTACAATTTTGTTTTGAGTATTGTGGTTTTATTATTTGAATAACTATTTCTCAACTCGAAATCAACAAAAGTTCATTAAAATGTACAGACAACCGTTCCATTTTCACTTAAATTATATTGAACTAAGTCTTACTTATATTCACATCATTGTTTCCAAAACAGATTGGATATGTGGAATGCAACACTGGATCTCTGTTTATAATATTAATTAGTAAAATAATAATCAAGTGAACAATATGTGTGACACTTAGTTATTAGTTGACTGATGATAACAATATCACAAGCTGTAGGTACCTACTCGTATAATAATCAAACACTAGTATATAGGTAATAAATATTTGCTAATAACACCAAACTTTATTTTCATTATTATGTACTAAAACTAGATGATAGAGTGTATCCTATATCACAGTTAATTATTATAATTACATTAAGCATTCTAACAATTTATCCAGATAAATAAAATATCATTTAGCTTTATACACTATTTATTTATATAGCAACCTCAAATTTGTATCTCCTATTCGAAACTGTGTTCTTTACTGATACACGTGAGTATGTTATTTTCATTTAATGTTACATTTTAATGTCGCGTAATCTTTGTATCTTTGTTGCAAGCATTTTTAACGTCATCAATCTTGTGCTATGAATCGAACAAAACATTATAATGGAAGTGTTGATAGCATATTTGAAGTAGTGGAAGCGGTGGGAAATTAAATTGAGGGTTTTAATATATACCGTATGTGTTGGAAATCATTGCTAATAGTAGATAATGATAAATATTATTTACTATAATAACTATATACAATATGCTTAATGAAATAAAAATAGTGGGGGTACTCTTTAGTGTGTCTGTTGTGTATGCTTGCTGGACTGTTTTGTACTGCATTAACATGTAATGAGAGTGGGTTTAATATGTTCATTGTTGTCCTCTTAAGCTTAGCATTACTACTAACAATTGAAAATTATTTTTTGGATATCCCTTATTATTTTGTATGTGGAATGTTTGAAAATAAATAATAGTATTCTATTAACGGTATAACATAAAACAGCAATCCATACAAATTAAAAGAAAAATAAAACCCCAAAAAGAAAAAAATAGAATTCCAACAGAAGTGAATTTCTACATTCACTTTAAGTATGTAAGTGTATGTATGGTTTTATAATAAATATTTTATTTATTTATTTTACATTGATTCTCTATTAGAAATGCTTTTGAAAACGGTCTGTATAATAGACTAAAAACCAGAAAATTTTATACAACAAATAATCTTAAGATATATTTTGTGCTTTTTATGTCACAAAATTTGATTAAATATTAAAAAGAAATGCCAGATTTTTATAAATATAAAAATTTCGGATCACTAAAAAATATAAACGCATTACCTCTGAAATTACTTTGAAATTATAAATGTATTACATCTGAAAGAGACTAATAAATATTATGTATTGTACTGAGAAAAAAAAGTAAGTATAAAATTTTTAATAAATATAAAATATATTTTATATTCATTATTAGCTGTCGACTGTAAAGTAAAAATAATAATAGTTATAATAGCATTGAAGCTAAAATAATCACAATTAAAAATTTTGTTTAAACATTTTACTACTTGAATTTACTAAACAATAGTAGAGATTTATATATGTTTAATTTCTAAATAATCAATTATTTTATAAACGTTAATAATAGATTTATATTTAACCTCAAACGATGCACAAAGACAAACAATTGGTAACGGCTGCTCATGTCAGAAACGTCAAAGAATTCAGAGAATGTGGTAAACGTTTTTAATAACATCTAAAATTATTAGTCAAACGTAAAATTCAGTTATTTCTGCCTGTTTTTTACAATTAACTACAAAACAACTACTATTCCCCATTGTTTAATAACTTCTAATTTATTTAACCAACTTGAGAATGATTTATTTTGTCCACAGCGAGTTCTGCAGACGACGATTCGGTTTACCCCAACACTACTCTGAACCCTGCTAAGAAGTTGTGAACATAACACTTTCAAGTTCATTGATGGGTTTGATCACATTGTTTCGGAAAAAATACTCAACTGTGTAACAGTTATTAAATATTGAAACAAATATGTAATATTTTGTCTTAAATTATCAAAACACTGTAAAATTAATTTCCATTTGAACACTAAATAAATAAATCAACAATATATGCACAAACAATAAATAGGTAGTCAAGCCAATAATAAGAGACATGAAGGAAAGGTAGGTATTATATGTAGGTGATGTGGGTAGTACATCCATGGTAGATACATCCATATGATGATATATTTATGTAGCTATCTAGTATGGTGTTGTGTGCCAGGTAATACCTATCATGTTTACCAACAATGTTATCATAATTTAACATTATTATTTTATATTTGTTATAAATTTATGTTTATACTATTGTTAAATAAAGTATTATAGTTCACTATATAATATGATTTAAACATATACGTATACAAAATGATACAACAAATTTCCTACTGAGATAGAGAATTATAAATTTATATTTAACGGTCAAATTAATATTATTAAGATAATCAAAAAGAACTCTAGGTTTTTTGAATTAAATTTCAAATTTTGCCCCAACTCCTAGAACAATTATTTGTATTTTTCTAAAAACGTATTTCGACTACAAAGTCATCATCAGTATGAATTAGCTAATCATAACTATTTTCAGGATATGGAGCCAGAGATATGTTACTTGTTGCTAATTTGGTGCGTGTCTCCCGTGTATTTGAGATACGCACCAAATTAGCAAGGAGTAACATATCTTTGACTCCATATTCCGGAGATTAGCTAATTCATGCTGATGATGACTACTTTGTAGTCGAAATACGTATTTATAAAAATACAAATAATTTTTCTAGGAATTGGGGCAAAATTTGAATATATCTTATCATCAAAGTGTTCGAGCGACCTCTGCGAGGCATGAACGTCAACAGTAAAGCCTCACGAACTTATCGGTTGCTCGCCGACACCTGCAGGACGTATAGTTCATGCACAGCGTGTATTTGTTTACAAAGCCTTTTTTGGATTACAACGTAAATTCATTTGCGGACTTCTTTTGGTAAGCTCTGCTAGAGATTAGATTCTTAATAGGCTTAATCTAAAAAGTACTAAAATTACTTACTAAGCAAAAATGTGGCAAAAGCAGAAAAACCACCTAAATTTATTACCACGGAAATTGCAGACTTTACCTCTGTTAAGTTGACGAACGTTGAAACACCCTGTAAAATGTAGGTACTAAACTTTAGAATATAACTTTAAAGGTACCTAATTGAAAATAGAAAACTAACAAACAACAACTATAACCTAAGGTTTTAGTTGGGTTGACGATATAGATAGTACCTACCCAGAAAATAGCTATTGTAATGATGAAAATTGATGGTGTTTTAGCACTTAACATTCTTATTCTATAAGAAAAATAAGTACCTATATCGGTTAAAACCTTTCATGATATAAAATTTATGTATCTTTACCATATAACTGAATACTCGGAAAATTATACTGCTGAGAAGCATGTAGTTAGAAAATTATTAATTACAATATATATATATATATATATATATATATATATATATATATATATATATATATATATATATATACATATATATACACACACTAACACATATATATATATATATATATATATGTATATATGTGTGTGTGTGTGTGTGTTGGCGAAAACATTATTAATTCTTTTAAGATAAAATAATTTTGCATTAAAACGTGTTCTTCTTATTGGAAGGATGTTTTACAAAAATTATATTTCATAATAAAAATATATACTTATCTAAACTTAACGAAACATGCTGATTGCTACCAACAAAAAAAAAAGAAAAGTAAATGTAAAAGAAACCAAGAATGCTCTACTATTTATTAGTTTAGCTTTAATTTGGTACGTAACCAACTATACATTAACGTAGAATTATTACTGAGAATCTCTATCTTGAGTAAAGATTTAGAATTAAGATCAAGCTAAAGGATCAAACACACATAGTGAAATGTTGATTAATAATTAATTGTGCAGGTAGAATATAATGTATAATAATACTGATAACAATAATCTAGTCACTATATTGTTAATAGTATTATTGTTATTGTTATTATTATTATTGTTGAGTAAACATGTAATATATAAACAGGTTAATTAATCGGATTAATATCGTACACGAAATATTTTATATATGAGAGGTGTCAATCGATAGAAGGCTGGTTTGTAAAATAATGAAAAAGAATACGGGGGTTTTTATCGAAAACCTGCCTCTGTGTGGAAATTTGATTAAGAGCGGTATTACAAAGTAAATAAAAATCTTTGTTAATGATCTCTTATGAAATTTTTTTTTTTTAATTGTTGCTGGTTTAATTGTTTAATTGATGATATCCGCCTTGGCCTTTTACACTACTAAATAGTTTTCAACCGATATTAAAGAAGTAACTAAGCAGTCCAGTCATTGAAAACTTCGGACACACACGTCAAACATTTTATAAAATGTATTTCCAAGCTATTAAATTCTATAAAATAAACCTTTTCGAAAATTGGACCTTTACAGCCCAATCTAGTATTTATGTTAAGGTTTTAAATTCACTAAGAATGATAATTTCAATACAAATAATAATGCTATAATATATACAGCCGTTTGTGTAACTCACTGACTGACGGACTCACGTATACAAATTCTAATTCAAACTTATGAGAAAAATCGAAAATTTTTAATTTTTTCAATGCAAATCCCCCTCCCTCCCCGGAAATGAGAAAAACAATACCTTTTTTAACGACGAAAAGAAGGAGGTACTCAATTCAACCTATTTATTTTTTTTTGTTATGTATGATCACGCATAACTTTTTACAGAGTAGTCCGATTTTGATAAATTTTTTTTTGTTGGATAGGGAATGATTCAAAGTTGGTCCCAAAGTTTTCCCGGCGCTTCCTCTAAAGAACACATATCATAATCGCTGTGTGTCTGATGTCATAAATATATATATATATTTATGACATATATATAATAATGTCATATATATATTAATATCATATATATACATATATATATAATATATATATATATATATATATACATATATATATATATATATATATATATATATATATATATATATATACATATATGTATATATAGTATATATATATATATATATATATATATATATATATATATATATTTAAATTTAAGCAATACATTTTTCCAAAAATTTATAATTAAATAAAAAATGAAATGAACTATCAAAAAAATGCACTTTTTGCTGGTTTCAACCTAGTTTCCTTAATTAATAATTAATTAACGGTGCTTCTAATAAAAAAATGCCTCAGGACTTTTAGTTCCAAAATCGTACCCTCTACCTACCCTGTTATGAAACTCGACTACTTATGGGCCAATCTGTATATACATGCCACTTTAAAGATGTACATATAAATAAACACAAATAATTAAATAATTCAGTTAAATAACTAGGAAAAGTAATTTTCTTGAAGAATTGGGCTCAATAAAATTATTGACCTCAATAACAATGCACAAAGAACACAAGAAAATCATTTAATATAAAAACAAAATGTATGCATCGTCCGGGAATCGAACCCGGGCCGCCCGCGTGGCAGGCGAGCATTCTACCACTGAACCAACGATGCTCTTATGTATAACACCAAAATGTACATTCAAATTAATCAGTAGATAAATAGCATTAGCAAGTAAAGTAAATAATTAGGAGTAATAAGTTGTATTGTATATATTACGAACATTTTGAGGAACATTACTTTTCACGAACGATATTAAAAAAATCGATATTAAAAAATCATATAAAAGTTATATAAATACATAACTTGTAACTCAAAAAAAAAAATTTATTTATCATTCTTTTAATAATCTTTTGACTGTCGCAGATGACAGCAAATTCAAAAATACTGACTTTAAACAGGGATATTAATTTAGCATTTGGACTTGTTTATTTTTATCTTCTAAATATTGAAAAACTTTGAATTGAATTCTGCTCCGAATCTTCCGTTTTAACAGAAATTAATTAGCAGGAAGAGTGAACTTAGTATAGATAATATGTAGACATTATAGTAGTACTATTAATAACGAAGGGGAGATCAACACCTGGCAAGTAGACCTTTCTAGGCCTTTATTATCTACTCCTAAATTTGTATATAGAGTAGGAATTCGTAGGTTGTGCGATCTGGAGTTGCTGGAAGGAAACTTTCACAAGGAATCCGGTTACTTTGGTTCTTGTCCATACGCAGAAAGTTTAGTCAATTAACCGCCCCATTAATTTTTATTTTTTTAATAATTTAATTGACAATCTGCCGCCATTGGCAATCGAACCAGCAACCGCCCAGTGCCGAATATACTGCCATAATCAACTCGACCATTCGGACTGTTTAATCGTAGCCAATAGAAGTTCAAGTGGAAATTAATTTATACTAGCTTTCAGTCCGCCTAGATGAGCAACAGGGTGTACTTGTACTTAGAACTTTTATTAAAATTATCTGACAGTACTTGTGTAACGTTAAGTTATTGAGGCTTCCTATGAAGTACAAATATCCAGTACGATAAAAGTACAATAAGTTCTTTTTATAACTACTTTACGTAAAATACTGCCCTGCTGATCTGATATTTAGTTTACCAATCCAATTAAATCAGTTTTAATTGTAGTTCTGTTAATCATATATATATTGAAGAATTCAATATAAGATAATAATTATCTTTGGGACAATACAAATATATTCCTGTGTCTATCCCTATAATATTGATTGTATTTACGATATAAATTGGTATATATTAACAAAAGACATGGATATAAGACGCAGGTAAAGATTAAATTTCTGAATATCAATAATGACTAAAATAGTACAAAATGTTGGACATACCTACTGATTGATTGGCTAATAGTTACTTTAAGTTTTATAACTTTAGGCCCGGTACACACGTTACGGTATACCGGAGAGATATACCTGTACAGGTCACCGGAGAAGAATCGAAATTCAGTATTGACTACCTACGCAGGCATGTAGACCTGTATGCCGGGAACCATGTCTAGGAATAACTATGAGGCAGACTACATCTGCTCTTAGGATGATGGGTGGAAATCTGTGCACAATAAATGGAAAGATACAGTAGGCTGCAGACAAACAAATGATAGCTGAGTACAATACCGCTAGATTAACCTGCCTCCTTGGCAAAAACCGGAAAGAGATAAACCTTCTGGTTGGGATGTTTACCGTTCACTGCAGACTCAAGAGGCATCTATCTCTCATGAGTTTGAGAGGACAGTGTGATTCTTCCAGACTGTAACAGGGCGGGTGACACTCCTTTCCACCTTCTGCCAGAATGTGCTTTCAAAGCCAGAATGAGGTATCTAGCCTTCGGCTCAAAAATTGGGGTATATGAGGTAAAACAACTAAAATGGTCTCTGTCCAATCATTCTCCAAAATGACGGGTAAGTTCGACACTGAATTCAGGGTGAGAGGAACCGAGTCAATTGTGATAGAGGATAAAAAAGAATGAGGCTATGGGTAGCTTAAGGGTCGGTAAACATGACCTAGAAAGGCCTTCTTTGACCTTTTACTTCCCCTAATACTACTTTGGTCTGCCCGTTACTACTAATGCTACTATGTAGATCAACTATATTTGGAGATACTTATATTTTAATCAGTCTCACGCAATTAAATATCCACAAATAAATGACGAACTAGACAAAATATGGCATTGACGTATTTAACTACACAACCAACAAATGAATATACACCTAAACCATTGTCTAATAATTTGATATGCATTCCATTAATTGCTTTAATTATAGACGGTATATTATTTTATATTTATCAGGTGAATATCTATTGTAATTAAATCAACATTCACACAGCTTATCAAAGCTATCTATACTCAGGGTAGTGCCAGTGCCGGAGCGATGTACCAGCACTGTGTTATGCAATCATCACAACAAACCGGTGTGATGCACAAATATATTAACACACATACACAATACATAGACAAATACTCTGTTCACATATACAAAATAATGTTGATTTGAAGAAAATTATTAAATTTAAAGTTTTATATTTCGAATACAAAACGGTGACACACGATTTTTTTTTTTTAATTTATATAATCAATATTTAGCTTTACTCTCCTTGTTTTTTTTTTTTTTAATTCTGTCGATTATCTTTTCTAATACAACAGATAAAAGTTGGACGGGCATGAAGTTTTACATGCTTCTAATGAGAGAGAGTGAGAGAGAATGATAACTTTGATATTAATTATCTCGCGTTCTAAACGGTCAAAAATTGTAAAACTTCGGGATTTATTAGAAAACATTATTTTTAGCCTTTGAAAAAAAATGAGCAAAATCTGTCGAAAAGTAGTAGTATGCTGGCACATCCTTAAATCCTACAGTTTAGGATATAAAATAAAAATGCACCTTCATAAAACTTTTTCTCGATAATATGTGGGTAAATTTATAGACAATTCTAGTCAAATCAATGTCTCTAAGTAAATCATATTCTATGTTCAATAGGTGATATATTTTATACGTTCTAGTCCCATCGTGTTCTTTAACTAATTTTTTATGCGCTCTCATGTTGAAAAACCAAGACTATTACTACATTTGGTACACGGTAATAAATTTTATTAAAAGTTAATTAAACTGCAGTTCCAAACAGCTTTGGCAACCATAGAGCAACAATATCTATTATTCAGCGAACTGCATCAGTTCATCGCCTAGACTTTCTTCTAAATCGATAATGAATTTAATCGTTAAATATTTGCATATTGTAATTTGATTCGATTGCCCTTCAAAATGATCAGGTAAAATTGCAGTAAAGTTGATTTTCTACAACTTTACTACTATATATTTTGGATTTTTTTAATATTAGGATCTTATATATTTTGTGTTTTCACTTCCTCCTTGATCGAATCTACTCAAAAACGAAGCTTGGCCAAAAGCAGATGAGGTTCAAAATTTTACTTTGATCGAACTAAAATTGTGACCGCTAGAGACTACACTAATACATGCAATATATTTTATATAATTTATATGCGTTTGTAGACACTATAGCGGGCACAGTTCGCCATGAACTTTAATATGATTAAAGTTTGTTAGTTCAAAAAGAGAAGTGTTGTAGTTATACTGAGGAAATTCGCAGTTGAAGCAGGTGCTGCGTAACGAATTTTTTAAATTTAAATTGCCTATTAACTGCTTATTTCATGAGATATTTCCAAAATACTGCGATTTTATCAAAATCGAAATTTCGATCGTTAAGCGTGTTCTTTTCTTTTTTATTTCAAAAATAAGTTTTCCCGTAGTTTTTTACAAAAACGAAACGATATATGGGACGTTTGAGAATATTGAAATTTTAACAACTGCTCTAAATTTAAAACATATTAGGGTGTAGTCTGCATATAGGTACAGGTAAAAAGTCGAAGCCGAAGTTTTATTCACAATTGACGTATATTCTAGTGTGAATACTTATAGATAAGTTGTATGGAAAATTTAATGTGACACTTTTTGATGGCGTTGAAATTTTTGACAAAGATTAGAATTTAATATGATATTAATAAATGATAGAGTTTATATTGCTCTATTTTACACACGATTGTGTTATTAAGCTACCTAACCCAGATATATAATATATTTTTAATTACTTGGATCATACATAGTAATGTAATCATTTACTTTGGAAAGCACTGCTGTTTTATTACGAACATTTTATTAGCGATAAATAACTAAAACCCATCACTATATTTATACAGGATGTTTAATGCGTTCACATAATCTTCTTATCCAAAATACTATCGTTTATTTCACTCGTATAGCACGATAACACGTAAGATCAACTCAGGGTTGCTAATACGTATTTATGGGTATGGTTAGATATAGGTAGATTGTAGAGGCTGCCCTAGATAGGCTGCACTTCGACCATAAGGTCCATTGTGATGCTTAAGGATGTGAGTGGAGTGGAAGGAATTTTTGTGTATTGACTAGGAATTGGTAGGATATGCGGCTGCAGCCGACTACGTTAGGAACTATGCCGATATTCATCTGAAGTTCGTGAAGGAAACTGCAGAAAACATTCTCAAGCATAGCCAGTTACTTCGTTCTAGTCCATACGCTGACAGTTTAGTCAATTAACCGTTCCTTTCTCTTTCCTAATAATTGACAAACTGCCGATGTCGCGTATAACGCGTTAGACCGATCGGCCACTTGGACTGGTTAGGAATATTTACTACGGTGACTATTATTTACACGAAGAATTATTTAGGCGTGAAAAAGCGTACCAAATGTTAAAGTTTTATTTGTTTTCAAGATATAAACCGCTTAAAATCGAAAAAATAGTTACTGACGAAACTATTCCAGGCTGATATCAATTGTCTCAATTTTTTTAGATGTGTAGTACTGTGACGGCAAGGAGATAGATTATATCCTGAGGAAGGACATAGGCTATCTTTTGTCTCAAAAAATAATCTTGAAAGGGGTCAACATTTAAAAAAAATACATACAGTCAAACATAGATTCTTCTGATTTTTTTTTGAGAGTCTGTTAAAACTTTTGTTGATTTAATCATTTCCACAGAAACTATACTTAAAAACTATACTAAAAAATAACTATAAAATTATTTTATTAAAATTTTGTTTCACTTTTGAAATGTCAACTTTGATTGTCGTTTCCATAGTAACTATAAACTATAGTAACTATACATTTCAAATTTTAAAATGTATAGTTTGCAAAATTTCAAAATTTTGCCTTCTCAATTCATACAGTTTCGAATTTTAGCAGTATGGGTCTGATACCTTGAAAACCGTTAATCGTATCGTATTTTAACCAACGCCATCGATTTCGCTAGGCCCAAATTAGCTTGAAACCAAGTTTTTATTAAAATTGGGGACATAAAATTTCTCTCCAATTTTAGCGATTTTTTAAGGGGTTCCCCTTGGAAAAAATGTGAAATAGTGAAGAAAATTTTTCTTCTCCATTTTAATAACAGTCATTTTCTAGGCTAATTTTGACCCAAATAGTACGAAAATCATGTTTATTTCAATATCCAACCAACACATTTCAAAATTTTGCCTTCTCAATTCATACAGTTTCGAATTTTAGCAGTATGGGTCTGATACCTTGAAAACCGTTAATCGTAGTATCGTATTATAACCAACGCCATCGATTTCGCTAGGTCAAAATTAGCTTGAAACCAAGTTTTTATTAAAATCGGGGACATACAATTTTTCTCCAATTTTAGCGATTTTTTAAGGGGTACCCCTTGGAAAAAATGTGAAAAAAGTGAAGAAAATTTTTCTTCTCCATTTTAATAACAGTCATTTTCTAGGCAAATTTTGACCCAAATAGTACGAAAATCATGTTTATTTTAATATCCAACCAACACATTTGAAAATTTTGCCTTCTCAATTCATACAGTTTCGAATTTTAGCAGTATGGGTCTGATACCTTGAAAACCGTTAATCGTATCGTATTTTAACCAACGCCATCGATTTCGCTAGGCCCAAATTAGCTTGAAACCAAGTTTTTATTAAAATTGGGGACATAAAATTTCTCTCCAATTTTAGCGATTTTTTAAGGGGTTCCCCTTGGAAAAAATGTGAAATAGTGAAGAAAATTTTTCTTCTCCATTTTAATAACAGTCATTTTCTAGGCTAATTTTGACCCAAATAGTACGAAAATCATGTTTATTTCAATATCCAACCAACACATTTCAAAATTTTGCCTTCTCAATTCATACAGTTTCGAATTTTAGCAGTATGGGTCTGATACCTGGAAAACCGTTAATCGTATCGTATTTTAAATAAATATAAGTAAGTTTATGGAAATATAAGTAAGTTTATGATATCTTTTCATAGTGCTAAAACGAAGATAATTCCGTTGGAAAATCTCCACTTGTATGTTTTAAGAAATAAGCTTAATTTGTGTACTATTTCACTGGGCTATTACAACATTATAATTTATTAATATTAGTAAACATACTTCACATTTTGGTCAAAATAATCCGTTGGATTAATCAAAATAGAATTAACGCACCTAATCATAATAATGAAACTTACTACATGGTCCACCCGATTGAAAATGAAAATTTGAAATACAGTACAGGAAATAGATATTTCATATGTTATTATAAAAATGACTTCTCCTAGAATGTTTCTACATAACAAATGGGGGTTCCATTTAAGATTTCAGACTTTGATCTTGATTCACGTCAATGGTGCCATGGGACTCTTAAATCAGATTGACACATTTTAATCCCCAGAAAAAATTACAAAAGAAACCCATTAAAAAAAACAAACCTCTGATTGTGTGTTTACTTCGCCTGATAAGAACAAATCTTGGATTGCCGAAGAAAGCTCTGATTGTGTGTTTACTTTGCCTGATAAGAACAAATCTTAGATTGCCAAACTTTTGAACAACCTGTATATATACGAGATATGAATAGAATTTCATTTAAAATAGGCTTTTTTAATAGTACTTTAGATGAGAAATTTTAATGGTTATTAGAAATTTACGTAATATCTGGTTAATTAGTGTTTATATGTATAGATATACTACAGTAATATACACTGTATGTATATGTATGCGGCTAGAAAACGTTATTTGAATATTAGTAACGAATATGTATGCAAGCTAAACATTTTGTTATAGCCTAGCTTTATATAAACAGCGATACATCGCCGCGTAAGCATGATTATTTTCAGTATAGATATACGTTTTATAAATTAAATTTAATATCGTGCACACCTATTTATGTGTGATTTTGATTATATTATAATTAAAAAACTCCATGAAGTTCGTGGAAAAATTAACGATGCTACAACAGTTTTGTTTTTTTTTTTTAGAAAAATAAACAAAACAATTCTACGAGTATATGGATTTAATAATAAAAATATAAATCTTAATTAAATACATAAAAATTCAAAACGTAGGAGCTGCAACAACTTTGCAAATTTCCTCAAAATAAATACATCACTTCTATTTTGGAAATACGAGTAAGTACAGATCTTAATTAACTCTTGAGTTTTTATGATAATATTGAAAAAACTGGTCACAAACAGTAAATAGATAGAAAGATATGTCTTGGGATATTAGTGCTCTCCCTTCTACTTTAGTGTGACGAGAATCACTTCTCCCATATTTTGACAATAGCCAGTAGCTTATCAAGTTTTCCTAAAGGTTCATATATTCGGAGTGAGATGCTGCACCGAATTTTTTGTATCTGCTGTAACTGACAGATGTTTGCTCCTCCTCGCCTCACAATATGCATATAATGGAGCCCTTGTGGAGTCCTATTGTGTGCAGATGCTTTCGTAGGTGATAATGTCCGGTGATGAATTCGGTAACCTTTCGAAGCTGTATTCTGTTCCGGTTGAGTACATCAAGGAAAAGCCTCTGGGATGCATTCCGAAACAGTATTTTGCGGTGTATTTTCCCAGTATTTTCCCATTTTTCAATGTTAAACACCGTGATGTTTAACATTGATCCACTCCTTGATCACTTATTTACTTGCTGATTTTGGAATTCCTAAAATAGGCTCTGGGTCTATGATTGATATTCAGACCCTCTTGTTTGCTAAGGTATCTGCTTTTTCGTTTATGAACACTAATAAGATTAAAGTTAAATTAAAGAAAAATATATAAATATATATATATATATATATATATATATATATATATATATTAAAGTTATTAAGATAATTTTCCAATCGTCATCAGAAACACAATTAACGAACTTTTGCATTAACATATATATATATATATATATATATATATTAATGCAAAAGTTTCTTATCTCTCTATCTTAATAACTTTAATATATATATATATATATATATATATATATATATATATATATATAAATATTTATATTTTTTTCATAATTAATATATGAAGGTCTAACGGTCACAATTTTAGTCCAATCAATCAAAATGGAATTTACTATAGCACAAAATAGCAATCTATAACATATCTCTTAATATTAGATAAATAAAAAAATGTATAAAAAGTAAAGTTAGTAGAAAATTAACTTGCAATTCGTACCAGACCATTTTTTTCTAAAACTCTTATATGAACAGAGATATTTAAGACTTTAATTTTCTATCTTTAATCGTAAATATAGCTATCTATAAAAATAAGAGTAATAGAAACAATAATAACAAACAAAATTATGATAAATAATTTTCTATAACATATATACCAAATTTCGTTTTCAGACTTAAAAATTAATAAGCAAAGTAAAGTTTATTAATTTTAACAAGCTGATTTCTATTTGCTTATTTCCTAATTTGAATTTTTGAGTTCTCCTGTATAAACTAATTAATGGGAAAAGTCCGATTTTATTCAACAGCTTCTCATTTATATATGTTTCCAAGAATCGCGTTATCTATTATCCGTCTAGTTTGAATCACTATGTACGAGTATGTTAGAAGTATTTTATGAATACTTCATGTTCAAGTATATTTTCAGTGCACAATTTTAATTTATAATAAATAAATATATACATATAATTAGGTCAAATGAACTGCTCTATATACATATATGTTCATATATATATATATATATATATATATATAAATATATATATATATATATATATATATATATATATATATATATATATATATATATATAGGAATATACTACGTATTAGAGATGCCACGAATAGTGATTTGGCAGAATACCGAATACCGTATATTCGGCCGCTCTCTCGGTCGAAACGCCAAATATTACGCTCTATCTCATTACGGTGTGTGCGGGGACGACTATGTAGGCGTATTTGGTACATTTGCGACTAGTATTCAGCTCAGGTATTTCCGGCATTTCTGAGGTGATTCTACGTTGTTGAATTGCGATCTTCACTTCAGCTTGAAAAACGATTTAACTTTGATGAGTATGACAAATATCTGGTTGCCACTTTTCTCGACCCGCGATTCAAAACTTGTTTCCTGGGATTAGTTCAAACGGAAAGGATAAGACAAAAAACGATTTTGAAAGCTCTGAAAATTTGTTATGATGAATCTAGAGGTACCGATGATAATTCTTCTCCACGTTGTAAGAAACGAAACAACTATGAAAATGATACAACCAATAAAGTACATGACCAGTTTTTGGAAGTGATTTGAGGAAATCGGTACAGACAATATGCAAAATGAGGTTATGAGGTTATGATGAGCTATTGCAAATGAGATTAATTTTTATTTAAAAACTGTCCGCCTAGATCAAACGGCAAAACAGTATCCGAAAACTAAAAAAATTTATCTATCATTTCCTGGCGCAGTGTATATAGTGAGAGGCTATTTTCAGATACATGAAGAAAAGTGCAACCGATTGCTACCAACAAATTCTGAAAAATTGTTTTCATTCATCATATTAAACCAATAATAGATTTAAGTGTAAAACTAATAATTTGTTATTAAAGTAGATACATTTTTGATTATTAATATTTATGTTTTTTTTTTTCAAAATTACGTATTCATCCAAATACTGTTTAATATTCTGAAATTATCGGTATTCTGATATTGTGAAATATGTGTAATATATGAAAAAAGGGGGTCGAAAAGGCAGAATACCGAATAGTAGCCGAATACTCGTTGCATCTATAATATGTATTATATTTTACTAAAATATAAAGTATTAACTAAATGACGTCATTGCCGCAAATGCATGCATCTATGTATGCATAGTGTATGTATGTATGTATGTAAGTAGGTGTGTATGTATGTATGTATGTAGGTGTGTATACGTATAAATATAATGTAAAACAGAATCTCATATCTCATAGGTAATGATGCATTTTATACATTTTAGACATGTATGCATTCATCATATGTAGTTGTTTGTGTATGACGTAGGTGAATATAAATTTATTTAAAAAATGATTTGACCTATACTGTTGAAAATAATACCAACATTACGAGACATACGAGACACAAAGCACGGCCAAAAACTATAATCCTGTAAGTATAACTCATTAAAGTATGAACACAAATATTACAACCTGTATGGCGAAGTAAAGAGGCTGTTGTGTGGCAGGCTATTAACACCGATTTTGAACCTAAATGTCAATAATTTCAAGGTGATTGATTACAATTAAAGGTGTTTATTGAAGATAAACTAATTATGATTGTAAATATTTGTCTTTTGTTCTTTGTGAAAATAAGTGTTTTGTGGACAAAATGAATTTGGAAAAAATTCGTTACGAAGGAGCGGCGTCAACTTAGCGAATTTCCTTAGAATACATAAATCATTCTCTAGCGGTCATAATTTTAGTGTGATCAAAATGAAATATAATATCTGATATGACTTTAGTTTAGTTACTATGGAAACAACAATCAAAATTTTTTACAATAAAATGTATTTCATGTATTCGTATCATACACAAAATATTAAATATCTCTCTTAATATTAGAATAATCGAAAAATATATAAGGAGTAAAGTTGTAGAAAATCAAGTTTGCTACAATTCATTACCTGATAATTTTTCTCAAACTCTAATGTGAACAGAGATATTTAGAATTTTAACTTTCAATCTTTAATTGTAAATATTTCTGTAAATATTAGTGTAACAGAAAAATGATAAAAAACAACATTACAGTGTAACTTAGTACCTAAAACGTAACTCCTGATAAATTTTTCGATTTTTCAAATATTATGGGAGATAGTCAAATTTTGAGTTTCCCCCTCCCTCTAAACACCCTTTCTCCTCGTCCGATTTTACCAGTTAACGAACTTGACCTTTAGAATACCAAAAGCGCCTCAAATACCCAATTTCATTCCAATCGGAATAAAACTGTGACCGCTAGAGAGTCCACAGACATTTAAAAAAAGTACATATGTTGTATATATTATATATATATATATATACATATATACAAATTTTAGCGATAGTGATTTTTAACATCTAATAGGTAGGATCGATGGACATTTGAAGAAATTTTTAAGAAATTCCAACATTGATGCAAAACAATAGCTGCATTTCCTTTGGAGGAAATTCGCTAATAAAGAATTAAAAATATATTACGTGTATATTTCAAGCATTAAAATGCAATTCCATAAAGTTAAGGTCGACACAATCAATTTCCAGTAGTTTCCAAATTTTTAAATTCGTAGACACATTTTTGTTAATAGTAACAAGGATTCGAAATTTGTTAGCACTTATCTACAAGTCAAAATCAAAACATAACTGTTCGATTCTGTACTTCGTTTTAGAAAATACTTCTATCATTTTGTACATTGTCTATACTTTTAAGTCTTATTTCTTTAGCGATTTTATGTTATTTATAAATAAGATATTTTTCGCTTGAGCAGAATGCCCAAGAGTTCACAAACGTTACTAAACAGGAAAAACATAAAAACTTCGAAAAAAAGAGATAAATCATTTGGGCTCGAGGGTAGAATTATAGCTTAATCGCGGGTAACTTAAATGGGTTCAATTAAAAGTCTTCAAAAACAATGGTAAATAAAAATAAAAATGTTCTTATTAAATTTATAAAACTTTACATTCAGTGTAGAGGATCGCAAAGCTATATATATTAACAATATTTAAATAAATGGATTTGGGAGTACAAATAATAAATACCTTGTCATGTCACAAATGAGTACCAGACAAATGGTAAAATTGTCATTCATTACAAATAATAATATTTAAAATAATGGTGTTAAACAATAAAAACAATTAGATACAGTTCAGAATCATAATAATCACTTTTCAAAAAGATAATCCCTATTTTAATTCCTCTAAAAGCCAAGGATGGAAACAATTCGGTAACTATATATGCTATACAAACACATACACACATATGTGTGTACGGTTGTCTAAATAAAATGGGTTGTTGTATCCCACTACCCTGGAGATAGTTCTTCTACTATTTCCCATTCAAACGCATAAATAAAATTTGTAAAATGTTGAAGATTAAAAAGTCTAATTTAACCGGCAAAAATTTTGAATGAAGTAATTATTTATTAATTGATTTATCCATTTATTTTCTATTAACAGAGTTGTAAATAAGCACCTACGTTCCCCTTACCTTTGCGAAAATACCGTAGGTCTGGGGACTCTGAGCTCCTGATCTGTAGCTTTTTGGTCAATTAGCCTCACTTTTAACTTCTACAAATTTATGAAACGTCGAATTATGAGTTCAATTTCAACTCATAGTTTACTACTTTACCGCTTCTGGAATTTATAACCTTTTTTTTCTTTCTCATAAATATTTTAAAAATATTTATTGTAAAATATCAGTAAATGTAAATTAGAAATTTATTTGACTTGATTTGACAGACCTGGCAATTTACTTTTTGTTATGGCATTTACAGTGTGTATGTGAATATTTTTTTACTGTACGCTGTCGCCAGTTTTCAAAATATGGTGGCTAAAACAAACCTAACAAACCAGTTAAGGTCCTTCAACACCATTTTTTATTGCAATTATATAACTGCATATTTCAAAGCATATTTGTAAACATTATTTATTATGGTGGCTACTTTAAGTACAAAAAAATTCAAGTGCTAAGAGTTTGATTTTTAATCGATAATTTCTCTTATCTTTCAAATGATCCATGATAGGTTTTAAATTTTTGACGGAGGATAACTACATAATTGAGCTAATCAATTCACTAAGAGAAAAATTTACTATCAAGCCTCATGAACGTCCTTAAATACTATTAAATTCTATTAATCCACTTAGTCGATATTTTAAAAACTATCTGTAGGTACGAGTACATATACTCATATGTCATACACTTACAGTATAAAACTTTAATCCAAATATTTCCGTCTAAGTTCAACTTTCAACTTTATACATTCCCTTATATAAATATTAATAAAATAAAGTGCTATTTTATATACTAAAAATTTTCATGTTTGTTCTTCTGTTATAGGAATAATGATGATATGTTTTAGAAATTAGGTTAGGTTTCATCATTAGAAAGAGACTTACCATACGATACCATATTTTATAATAATGTCTCCTTCATACAGATGATGATGGCATTGGCAGGAAAGTTAACTTCTTAACATATACTTTGCGTTCTATGTATATTTCAGCTTAACTTAACGTACTTACTAAACATTATATATATATATATATATATATATATATATATATATATATATATATATATATATATATATATATATATATATATATATATATATATATATATATATATATATATATATATATATATATATATATATATATATATATATATATATATATATAATGTTATAATTTACATATTTTCTGGATATAGCAAGAATTTCCAACAGCATATTATAATGTCTTATACAGGAAAATGTTTGTCTTAAGTCGAGTATATATAATATACGAGGTATTTACTGTATGTCCTGCAAGTTTATCACTTTTAGATTAATAACTCTAATTTCCACAAACAATTTCTCTACAACATCTTTTATGTATACAAAATCTCTTTATACCTTTATACCAGATGTTAATCAATATAAAGAGCATTTATATTTGAAGTCATTAGAAAGATTTTTTCCAAAAAAAAAACAGTCTTGAAATTCTATTATAACCAGAGCCGTGGAGGCATGCGTTCATTGTACGCAGGCGGCTAAAATTTTTGAAATCAGATTAAAAGTTTAAAATATTAAATTTGTAAAAAAGTTTAGCAATGAAAGAAAAAGAAACTAGAAGTGAATTCTTTTAGGACCTCTTACAATCTTTAGCTCTTGACCAAATTGGGTGAAAATCGAGTATGTTGTAATGCATCACCACAAATCCCAGAAATCCTAGGTTTTTGAGCTACAGGTTCTAGAATTTGCGTTATACAGAAATTGGCTTTCCGTGAAAAATAAATTTAAACAAGTAATGTAACAACTAACTGAGTTAATTGTTTTAATACCCAGTATATACTGAGTTTATGCAAAACATTTTCAAACAATGTTTATTTTAAAGAAAAGAAAATTTATTGTCATTAAACATTTGTTATATCTCGTACGGTTTCAAAGATAGGCTGTTTTGCCCATTTTGCTCATACATAGTCCAATTATGCCCATTAACGAACTTGACCTTACATTTTTGCTCTGGAAACACCTATTCAAAAAATTTTTTCTGCGATCAATATTTTCAAGCATTACAAAGTCGGAACTAAACTTAATATAGCCTGTATATTTTTTTACATAATACTGGATATAAAAAGTTTTGAGCCCAGGACTTTGAGCATGATGTGACAACATAAGCAATGAATATTCATATACAATGTTAAATTATTCTCATTTATAACCAAAATGCCGACTGTCTAATAGCCGATCGTTACAAAAAACATGACAGTCTGCAATCTGAAATTAAATTTCACTCCCCATATAAAATCATACTTGTACAGTATCGCTATAGATGTTTTCACATCAATGCATTTTTTAAGACAAATACATGTTACTAATTATCAACAATAGTTACAAACTTAATCGTGTGTTCATTTGAAAAATTTGAAAACTTTAATTACCGTATCTTTAATAGATTAAAAGATATAGGATGTGTCAATAGGAAATATTTTATTCTAATGACACAAATTATCATTTTTAAATATTATAAATCTTTTTAAAACTTTCGTAGTATTTTTTTTTCTTCATCAAGCTTAATTTATTAAGTTCAACTTTATAAGATATACATCTTTATAAGATACTTGTGTTTTACGTTAGAAAAGTTTTCCTTATTTCAAAAAAATACGAACCGTTTTCGTATACGATGGATGTTAATAACTTCAACTTAAGGAATATTCAGCTTCAATAACTCTCATAAAATTGAATTTTTTTAAAAGAAATAAACGACGTGTTAGTTCGTGTATTAGAGTTTCCGTATTGCAAAATTATAAATAAAGTTTGTTAAACTAACATTATTTAATGGGATAATACACTCCTTAAACATAAGGTTACTGCATGCAATATTATAATATATGACACGCCTCATAATAGCACACGCCTCCATTTCTTTCTATGATACTCCCATTCTCCAATAACATCCAATAAAAATCGATAAACTGATCACCTCCCCGAAACAAACGAAGACCACTCGTGATTGTCTCAAAGATATGATAAACACCAAATCACTCAAAGTGCCTCGCCTCGAGGCGAAGCGAGGCAAGGATGATAGCTAACCCAACCGAGGCGAGGTGATACCAAAACCTCGCCTCGCCTCTTGCCTCGTGAAACACTACCCTAAAAAGTATATTTAATCTTTCACCATAAAAACTTGACAGCCAGGTATATTCCTGTGGCGGTTGAATTTGAAAAAAATCGTAAAATACAATTAAGTTTAAATAATAACACATTCATCAAAGTTCATTTAATAATTTTACGTTTCTGATAATAATCTGTACCTTTTTTACCTCTTAAACTATGACCCTTTCTCTATTGCATAAAGGTTTGTAATCCAAAAAATCCCAAGACATTTGTTTAATTATTTACTATTAAGAGAATACATGCGAAATTTCTACATTTACGATAGTTTACAATACAATAATATTTCACCATATTAGCTGAAGACGGAATTTTCTCCATTGAGGATTGAAAATAAAAAAAATTCTAATTGCATGTTTAGTTAATTCATCCAGTTTCTTATCGATAGAAGAGCTATCACATTTTAACACGTATAGACTTTGACCTTATTTTTCAGATCCCGATATAAATGTAATTTTCTTAGTAAAACAGTCGTTAAGTTGAAGAATATATTCATCAAGTTTCATATTGATATGTGAATATTCATATTTTTTTACCTACAAACGTTCACTACTCTCTCTAAGGAGTTGAGTCTCAACAAATCCCAAAACACATGTCTAATTATTTATTCTGAAGAGAATATAGTCAAGTTCAAAAAGCTCCATATTTACCATAATTTAAAGTACATTAATAGTTCAAGTTAATATATACGAGTATATGAACTTTGACACCCCATTTTCTCTTCTGTGGGTTTAAACACAAAAAACCTCAAGATACGTCTTTAATTTTTCTTTTAAAGAATATTGACATTGTTTACACGTTTAAACTTTAACCCCTTGAGAGTTGATTTTCGTAAAACGTTTGTAACGAATGTAGTACAAATCATATACTTGCCAAATTTTAAGTGTCTAGGTTTTACAGTTCCGGAGATCTATGGTGGAATAATACGATGGATTGGATAATATGGTTGGATATTGCGTCTCAAAAACTATCTCCATCGGAAAGTTTGGAGCTGCGTAATCCAACGATTAACGGTAATTCTATCTTTGCAAACATGTGCAAAGCTATGACTGTAAATAGAGACTGAAGGGCAGGTTCACACTAGAATATTTACAACGCATCTGATTAAGTTATTATTAACAATAAAATCGGAAATTTAATTAGAATATTACTTCAAGGAATCGGCTAATAAAATAATCGTTGTAATTATTGTAACAAACACACTGTACAAATTTTCTGATATGTATAACTAATAGTTTAGCGGATTTAAGTGATGCACTTTCAGCTAGAAACTTTATAAGTGCTGAAACGACATCGTATTCATTATACTGTATAGTCGTCATATTCATTCACAGATGAAGAAGTAAGAATATTGTATATTTCTATATACAGAGTGGTTCATCCAAAATCAAATACAATTTTTTTATAATAACCATTTTTACATTATCTCATTAACGATGTCACAAAAATGGCTTCCAACATTTTCTAGATAGAAGCCAATTTTTTACAAGCTTTTATTAACTTTCATTTGCTGTTTGTTCATTTGGTGTGGAAAAAATCTTACAATGAAAATAAATAGGTTTTGACTAAGGGTGGAAGTATGGATAAATATTGGGGACTAGTGGTGGGAAATGAAATTGAGTTTTTTGCTATTAAAATACAAATAAATCAATTTTAATTTTTTATATAATGGACAAAACCTCAAAAAAATCATAGACATAAAATTTCATTTTTAAACAAACTTTTATTCAATGAGCTAAAAAGAAGAAAATGATATTTTTTTCCCAAGTCATATGTTGGAGACTCGGGGAAAAACTTCATTTTCTGTCCACAAAATAACAAAATCGTTTAACTTTTAGGATAGATTATCTTATCGTTAATTGAAACCGAAGTTTGAAATATGTATGATGTTTAGATTATGAAAAACGTGTTCTGTTCTGTGGAAAAAGAACAGTTTCCAGAACTTAGATCCTTCGCAATTTTTCGATCAAGGCATTTGCAACTTTGCACCTCGTATTGTACAAATATTCCCCTGCTAATTTTAGGGGGATGTGTTTGTTTGCATTTTATCCATTTTATTCTTATGGGACCACCCTGCTCGCATTTGGTAAAATATGTAAATTTTGACGCTATTCTGGCTGACTGTTAGAAGAAATATTCACTATATTATATATTCATAATATTATATATATATATATATATATATATATATATATATATATATATATATATATATATATATATATATATATATATAATACAATACATGTATGTGTCTTTTAATCTTTCATCTTTGTCATTTTATATTATTTATTCATTCTCTTTGACATTGTGTTGTTATTCATACAATTCTAGTTGGTTTGATTGCTATGGTGGGGGTTGTAGTACTTTCTCTAGTAATAGTTTTGTTGGAAATAAAGTACTATTATTTATATACTTATATCTATAGATAGATAGACATATTATTTTACTAATTGTTTTGTGTATGATTTAATAATTACCTTAATTGTACATTATATTATTCAAACATATTCTGAATACAAAACACTTTAATACTCTACTAGAATCAAATTATACTGGTATTAATTTATTTTATTATATATCTACGTGTAAGTGCTACTTGTCTTTGTCGTCCATTTGAAGACTTTGTCCAACTGTTTTCAAATTGGAAATGAAATTAGTTCTTTTTTAAACCCGATATGGATACGTTGGTGAATTCTAATAAACGTTTGTTGAAGTGGAAAGTTTTTTGGATGCACTGATTGCACATTTTTTGCTGGGCAAACACATAGTAAGAGCGAATATATTAACATCTATCATATGTGAATACATGTGCACTAAATCAATATGTATCATTAAATGTATATTATAAAAAGTGTGATTGACTAATTGACTTTTGTCCGTTTTGTAGCTAAGATGTTGATGTTAATGATATTGTACCCGGAGATCTGGTAGTTTAAAATACGGAAAAATTAAAATGAATGAGTATTACATCAATGGTACTATCAATAAATATTTTGGTAAAATGATAATAATCCCTAAATTCAACAAAATACGTTCAGTATTTCTAAAATATTAATTTATGATCTGTTCCCCTCACTTCGGTCGTGTAGCCTTAAACACGCATTTTGTTCTTGCTTATCAACCGTCAAAATGATATCTATATTCGTGTTTTCTCTCTCAAATCGTTCGTATCAGCTTCAATCAATAAGATTTATAACGTATACTCAAAAAATGCTTCGGGTAAGTAAAGGATGCAGTGTGTTATAAAAATTTATAACACCATAAAATTGAATAGACTAACTTCTTATTACAACTTATATAACTAGTTTTTGTAAAATATGGTGTATGATCGCCCCACGAACTCTACAATCTACATACAGACTACAATGTCACATATATAAAGGAGGTTTTGAAGTTTTATGACATCAAAGTATAAAATACTGACAGGCATGAATATGATTTCATCAGTCGAAAACAAGTCGGATTTACAGAATTAGAATCCTCTACTAGAACTTATTTAACAACAAAAAGTCATTTAGAGGTATTTGATATAAGAGAAATCTAAAAAGAGTGCCATTTTAGAATAGAAAATAAAATAGATAAAAATAGAAGCAAACAAAATATTGCACGACAGAAAGCTGCCATATCGCCGCTTGAATTTGAAAACTTAGTAACTTTAACAAAAATGACTTATCCAAGTATTATATTGTCACTAACCGAACAGAAAAAGACAAAGATGTAAACACCTGAAGAAAACTCAAATATTTAACAGTCATCGAACACATATCTATTTCTTACTTCAAATTACTCTAAAAATTTCTAGACATGTACTTGTCAAATAAAGTGCAAAAATTCTATTATCATGACACTACATATGCTAACCTTTCAGGTATTATGATATTTTTAATTCTTGAAAATATATACACAAAAACAAAAGTGTTAACAATTCAAGAATAATCGATAATTTAAATTCATTTTTTATCAATTGAATTTAAATACACAGTCACGAGAAAGCATCTATGGCCAAATTGCTAAGGCATTTTCAATTCCGGTAGATATGAAATTTTTTTCACTTCTGTATTAATCTACATAACTTTTCTATTACATTTTATATTGTAGTCTAGAAGTAAAAATTGTTGATTTTTAAACCAAAAATACCCCAAGAGACAATTACACATATAAAATATAATAAAACAAACAAAAATTCGTTACGCAGGAGCTGCTTCAACTTAGCGAATTTCTTTACAATACATAAATTACTCTGTAGTGGTCACAATTTTAGTGTGATCAAAATAAAATATCGTATCGAATATGATTTTAGTATTTGCAACTTGCAAGTCTTATTTTATTAATAAATGGCATAGGTGAAGGGGAAAGGGGGCATAGAGAAAGAAAAAGACATAAAATATGAAATATATCTCTTAATATTAGAACAATCAAAAAATGTATAAGGAATAAAGTTGTAGAAAATCAAGTTTGCTACAATTCATTATGTTATCATTTTTTCCAAACTCTAATGTGTACCCAGATATTTAAAATTTTAACTTTCAATCTTTAATTGTAAATATTTCTGTAAATATTAGTAACAGAAAAAATGATAAAAAACAAAATTATAGTAAAATTAAATCCTACAACTTTACTGCTTATAAATTTTTCGACTTTTCAAATATTAAGGGAGATATGCCAAATATGGTGTTTCTTCTTTCCTTTAAACCCCCCTTTTCCCTTGCCCGATTTTTCCTATTAACGAACTTGACCTTTTGAATACCAAAAGCACCTCAAATACCAAACTTCATTCCAATCAGAATAAAACTGTGACCGCTAGAGCGATTATAGACATATATATATATATATATATATATATATATATATATGTACAGATGATGATTTTCGACATCTACTAGGTAAGATCGATGGACATTTGAAGAAATTTTTTTAGTTCTATTTCCTTTCAGGAAATTCACTAAAAGTATAAAACCTGAGAAGTGTTGTTTTCCATACAAACCGGTTAAAGACACAAAATTATCTTAAAACGGAATAAGATTTGAAGTTTAAGTAGTATGGTATTGTTTGAATTATGCATGTTCTGTTATTATGCTTACCAATCGCTACAGTAATACCGTACTACCAAAACAATAGCAACCAAAGTATAATTGTCTTCTTTTTATTTCAATTTCCGTAATAATAAAAGCAGCAATGCTTGTGTAGTACTTTTGTTATTATGATTTCCATACCTAGAACAAAAATAAAGAATGATACTTTTTTTTTTTACAAAAAACAATATGAAATATAATTTATAATATTCTGTTTGTTTGTGTGTGTGTTTGTTTATGTCGTTTTTAATTTAAATATAAAGCTAGCAGCTACTTCAGGAAATTTGATTGATATGCCATTGTATCAAAATTAATTAAAACTTTATGAATTGAAGTCAATATTCAATTTAAAGTATGAAAATATTAATTTGATACATTTTAATACATCAAATATGAGGAAGCTGACATATACAGTCATGTTCGTTACGGAATAATCATATTCTGTTTTGTTACTTTGCCAACTTTGTGTTCAATATATTTAGCAAATCAAATTAGGAGCAAATAAAGAGCAATTTTACGAAAAATGAAAGTACGGAAGCAACACCTTTTTGCAAAAACATTTGTTTTGACATTTTTATAACTGGAAAAAAAGTCATCATATACATTTTTTCGTATTATTTCGTATACAACCGATCTACTGATAAATTTTTTTCTTTGACAATTTATGTTTCAATAAACTATATTTTGACAAAATGGAAACCCGACTTCAAAAATCAAATATTCTATAACAAAAAATGCACTAAAAAGTAAAAAAATAATTGCATATTCTTGTGCTAATTTTAGTTCACCTAAGCAAAAATTTTTAAATATATATGTACAATTATTGTTATTTTTGGAGGCGGTGTCAGCATAGAGAAATTCACATAATTTTTGGACACCGCCTCCAAAAATAACAATAATTGTACATATATATTTAAAAATTTTTGCTTAGGTGAACTAAAATTGGCACTAGAATATGCAATTATTTTTTTACTTTTTAGTGCATTTTTTGTTATAGAATATTTGATTTTTGAAGTCGGGTTTCCATTTTGTCAAAATATAGTTTATTTCTCGCTTTTTAGTGACTCTAAAGTTCTATAACTAGTTTTATTTATCTAAATATGGGTAGACCTACTTAAACGACTAATTTTTAGTGAATTTTTTTTTTACCCGGTTTTTTTTTTTTTAATTTTAAGAGCATTTTTTTATAACAGATTTTCAATTTTATTTACATGCATTTTGTTTTTTTTTTGTAAAAATTTTTTTTTTTGGGGTCGGTTTTTTTTTTGTAAAAAAAAAGTTTGAAGTCGGTTTTTAAAAAAATTTTCTTATTTTCCCATTATGAATGAGTATACCCTTTCAAAAAAAAAAAAAAATTTCGCAAAAATCGATTATCACATATAAAATGAGGATTTTCCTCGATTTTCCGGAGATCCCCTCATCAGAATGCGATTTGGTGCCAATGGGACCAATGGGAAACCAAACCCTTTAAAACAAAAAAAAAAATTCAAAATCGGTTCATAAATGTTGGAGTTCTGAGGTGACACACATAAAAAAAAAAAAAAAAAAGAAAAAAAAAAAAAAATACAGACGAATTGAGAACCATCCTCCTTTTTTGAAGTCGGGTTAAAAATCAGACAACTTGCCAAGTAAAATATGAAATACCCTGCACCTGAGAAATTTACACAATAAATTTATACCAATAATTTGCATATTTTTGAAAAATATCTTTATCCTCATTAAGTGCATACCAAGAAGAATCTTTCGCAATAAATTTATACCAAATCTTTCTAACTTTTGTGAAATAACTTAACTCACATAGATTTCATTACTATTGTAGGCGAAGAGATTAAAAGAACATACAGAAACTTTGTTAGTAACGACGTTCCAGCAAACCGGGTTGATTTCATAATAGCACCAATACATAAACACACATATACAACACATAGAAAAAAACACTGTTCACATATACAAAATAATGTTGTTTTGAAGAAAAATAATAATTTTAAACTTTTATATTTCGAAAACAAAACGGTAACACATTATTTTTTTTTAAATTTATGTAATAAATATTATTTAGCATTACTCTTCTAGTTTTTTTTTAAATTCTGTCAAGTATTTTTTCTAATACAACAGATAATAGTTGGGCGGGCATGAAGTTTTACATACTTCTAATGAGAGAGAGTGCGACAGAATGATAACTTTGATGTTAATTATCTCGCGTTATAAATGGTCAAAAATTCTGAAACTTCGGGATTTACTAGAAAACGTTATTTTTAGCCTGTGAAAAAAATGAGCAAAATCTGTCGAAAAGTGGGGGTATGCTGGAACATCCTAAACACATATTTGTCTGTTTTGGTGTGATATTATTACTTTTAGAAAAATTTTGTTATGTTCACTATATTATAGCATATTGAATTACTCTATTTTATTTGCATTCAATATCCCATATCTGTTCACTATTATCTATGAAATAACTTATTATTATTCAATGATTTGAATTCATTTGGGTTCCTAATGTTAACTCTATGATACTAGTTTAAATATAGATTATTCCTCGAATAGTTTTCTTTCTTAGTCGAAATTATTCTTTGGTGTTTGCTAAAAACGATAGTTGGATATACTTAAGGTATCCGGTATCACTCACTTATGTCACAGCGCTGGTTCGGAAAACATGTTTTTCGGGGCATGAGTTTTTAATATCATGTCCCATGGCGCCTCTCGCTTCAATCTCATTAGGTAATTATATAATGTCTATTTTTGACTGCAAACCTCTAGGTTACAGCAGATACAAGATATTCGGTGCATCTCACCCCGATTATATGAACCTTCAGGAAGACCTGATAAGCAAGCTCCTGGCTATTGCCAAGATATGGGAGAAGCGAATCTCGTCGGACTGAAGTAGAAGAGGGAGCACAATTGACCATAAGGTCGAAGTCCAATACTATTTAGACCCAATATGTATCTATCTATTTATCTATAAAATTTCAAATTCGCCCCCTTTGCCTAGATCAGTTTTTTTGTATTATAAATACGTATTTCGACTACAATGTTGTCATTATCAGTATAAATTAGCTAGTCGTAATTTACTCTTTAACAATTAGAAATAGATAGAAAGTCGAGATCAATAGACAAAAATAAAAATAAATCGAAAATTAACTAAATTAAAATATACTAGATTTAAAATATAATAAGTTTTAAATTATATTGAAATTACTCTTGTTAAAATTTCCTTCATTCATATTTATTTCTGTTAACTTTACTCTTATTAAAATTACTCTTATATTGTCTTAGGATATGTTACTCGCCGCTAATTTGGTGACAATTTCACTATGTCTATTATTCCACCGATATACACCACGTGTATTTTAATTTACTCTGATTATGTTCAAACCAATCATATTACATTCACGTGAGTGTATTTCTGATATGTATAAAGGAAACGTACTAACACAAACATAACAAACGTAATACATTATAGGTCCCATTTAAGTATTTTAAATTTCTAAAATGGCATACTCATAATTTCTGATTCTCGTAAATGTGCTTAGTGTTTTTTTTTTAAGTTTCCTGACTGCGATTGGCAATTCTATCTAATTTGTTTCTTTGCACACTAATTTAGTGTTATAGTACTATTACCTACTTTAAATCAGTATCATGTGAAAATGCAATTAATATTTTCAACCGTTATAAATTCGGGACTTAACTTATAAATATACGCTAGTAAACCGATATAGATTAATTAGATTAAGCCGATTGTGTGATTTATTTTAGACGAAGTTTGATTTTGGAAATTAGAGAAGGTACGATAAAACGTAAATCTAAAAAGTTAAATAAAACCAAAAATCACTTGTCCTAGAAAATTTTTTCAATATTTGTATATATTTATACATGCATATATATATATATATATATATATATATATATATATATATATATATATATATATATATATATATATATATATATATATAAGTAGAAATAAAAATGTATACGACAATACGTTTTACGAATATTGATAGCACATATTATCCTATTTATATCCTATAAAATATGACATGACTTTTAAGTTCAGTAATGTGAAATGTCATTATTCAAATTTATTTAAGAGAGAAAATAAAGCAAATATGACATTAGAAAAATATGACATTTAAATGCAGACACCGTTATGTAGCTAACTCATTTGCATACTTTAATATTATTCTTTCTATACGTATAGACAAGTTTTGCACTTATAACAGTGCAAAACGTTTTAAATATACGTTTATGTTTTTATATTTTTAGCTAAAAATTAAAATACGTTAAAAATTTACTCTAAACAAAAAACAATTACTGGAATCTGTACTAAATAATTGAGAGACATACAAGATTTATAAATCTTCTATATTTAAACTGAAAAACATTAAAATACCCAACATTAAGAATAGACATTACTCATCAAAATAAGGTAAAAGTATCTTAATATCTAAATTAATCTAAATGTCTATCCAGAGCACTGTAGTGCGCAAGGCCTATTTAGACATTAATCATCAAAATAAGGTAAAATTATCTAAATATCTAAATTAATCTAAATGTAACCAAACCATTTTACGAGTTTTAGAAAATTTTCGGAGATTTTCGGTGATTTTTTTATAAAGATTATTAAGATAAGCAAAGAATAACATATTTTTGACTCCATTTCCCGGAGATAGTTTTGATTAGGTAATTCATTCTGGTGAAGACTACTTTGTAGTCGAAATACGTATGTATAAAATACAAATAATTGTTCTAGGAATTGGGGAAAAATTTAAGTAGTTGATTTTGTAATCGATTTTGGACAAACTTTATACAACCGGAATTTTTGTACAATCACAAAAAACTTTTCTACATGCTACAATTTTAGTCAGAATGAAATTTGTTATGTGATGTTCTTCCTTTATTTGAAAGGCAATTTCGTTAATTGGTAAAGTCGTTGAAGGGGAAGAAGAGATTCAAGGGAGGGTGAAACATAAAATGTGAAATATCTCTTCTAGTTAATTGAAATATTTATTATAAATAAAGTTTTAGAAAATACATATTACTACAACTTAACTTCTGATCATATTTTCACTATTGACATAAATACTTACAACCTTAGAGGTTGCTGGTTCGATTCTCTACACTGGCAGTTTGTCAATTAAATTAATTTTCAAAAAAAAAAAATAAATGTAAGAATAATTGTATTATGGTTAATTGACTAAACTTTCGGCGTATGGACAAGAACGTACCTAACCTGATATGCTTGTGAAGGTTTTCTGAATTTCTAACTTCAGATGAATATCGGCATAGTTCCTATCAACTTCGACTACAGTCGCACAATCTACCCATTTATAGTTTACTTAAAAATATTTTGTCCTTTAAGAATCGGTAAAAAAGGCCTAGAATCGATAGGTTACTTCATTATGATTCTTTCCTCTGAGAAAATTCGCTTAATCTACGTAGATCCTATGAGTTGATTTATTTTTTAAATTAATTTTCTAAAAATCTCAAATTGATTTCGAATTTCGCTTCAAAATTTATTAATAATTATATAAAGAACAGTGAGGTAGGTTAAAAGCACTTTAAACTCATGTAATATTTCGATTTTATCAAATTCTGAAAAAAACTGAGTTTAAGAGCGAACTAGCTTGAGTAAATTTCTTACATTATTTATTAGATTTCGTAGTTTTACAAAAATATCGACCGGAAATTTATATGTTGGTACTACCAACGAATTGTGGTTTTTAATAGGAACAATGTATTCATCTCTCTGTAACCATAATTTTTAAGATTCAAAATGCAAAGCTTAGTTATAATATTTCATTCATGTGGTGAAGTACTTACGTCCGTCATCGAATATTAACGAACCATATCAATTACAACACATGTTTAAGGACGTTCCAGCACTATGTTATATAATATAATCTGGACAAAAAACTTGTTTGATTTTATTATAGAACAACTACATAAACACACATATACAACACATAGACAAATACACTTTTATATTTCGAAAACAAAACGGTAACACACGAGTTTTTTTTTAAAATTTATATAATAAATATTTATCTTTACTCTCCTAGTTTTTTTTAATTTTAATTCTGTCGAGTATTTTTTCTAATACAACAGATAATAATTGGGCGAGCATGTAGTTTTACATACTTCTAATGAGAGAGAGTGAGAGAGAATGATAACTTTGCTATTAATTATCTCGCGTTCTAAACGGTCAAAAATTCTAAGACTTCGGGATTTATTAGAAAACTTTATTTTTAGCCTGTGAAAAAAATTAGCAAAATCTGTCGAAAAGTGGTACTATGCTGGCTGGAACATCCTTAAAGTGTACCTACTATCATTTAAAAAGTAAGAACGAAATATAACGACTACTTGCTGAGATTCAATTTTCCAGCAGGCCTGAATGCTAACAATATGGTCCGATTTCAATTTGCAAAAACGATTTCGAAAGTATAATTTTCGTACTTCAAAAAGTTCATCTTAGTTTTGCATTAAAACGCTGAGAAATATGTTAGAAATGATGCTGAACATCACGAGAAACGACCGAGCGCGCGAGAGTAGTTGAAGATTGTGGGAGACCAGCCGGCCAGCAGACTCAAAAACTAACAGCCCGGTCGAGTCGTTCGACCTCTCATTTTCTTTGTATTTCTCTTGACACCATCACGGTTACTATGATAGTTTTAATTTTATAAGCAAAACACTAAAATAACAGCGATTTTTTTCATAAAATATTTAATAAGAAAGTTATAAATAATAAAGTCGAGTGAAAAACATCTCACAATATCATATGAAACTATTCTTCAAACAATGGCGCAGTTTGTTTTCTTCTTTTTACATGAAAAAAAAAATGTCTGTAGCTTGGCCTATAATAAAAGTATGTTACAATATCAACACCATTATTACAATTTAGTAACAACAATTCCAAAATACATTATCCAGATGTGACAAAAAGAAAAAAAAAAAAAAAAAATATATATATATATATATATATATATATATATATATATATATATATATATATGTATATATTTTGTATAAATCTAATCACCCATCTCGTATATAAAGAGAAAAAAAAACAAGGCAGAAAAAAAAGAAATGAAAAATAAATTTATCATCCTTCGCCAAATATCTAAATATAATTTTAAGAAAGTATACAACACACTGCATCGCGGTTATCTACACGTATCGCATAAAAAACTCTCTTGGTAAGAGAGTAAGTTGACTAATGTTCTACGTACACATTGTCACAAAAGTCGCGCTCATTTCTCAAAATTTAAAAATTGATTTGAGTTTTATTCGTTCGTTTTTTGAAAAAATGTTTCGTACAAAAGATATCCTCAAATAAATATACTAATAACTTTTATTCGAAACATTTTCCCAAAAACCGATTGAATAAGGTACAAATCAACTGAAAATTTTGAAAAATGAGCGCCAATTTTGTAGACTATTGTAGTATTTTATCGTAAAATTTATTATTTTTAAAATTTGTTTATAAGTTGTGTGAAGCATATACAGGTCTGTTTTATCCATTTCTTACGCAGATTATAAGGATTGCATCAAGTTTGTATAAAATTTTTTCGCTCACACTTATTTTCATCAGAGTTGTGTCATAAAATAATAAAATTAGTTATTAACAACATTTTTGGACATTAACAACAAAACTAAATGGATATTAACAACAGCCAACATGCATTTCAAAAGATAAATAAGTTTCAAGTATCATAGCGAAAAATTTGTCTGAAGGATATAGATAAAGTTTTTATTTATTTATTAAAAAGTTGATCTTTTTATATTTATCCCATTAGTTTCGGCCAATATCAATGTTTTTGTTTTGCACTGTTATCCAGCGAAAATAGAAATGTGATGCTCTAACAGCTTTTTAAGATTAATGCAGAAAAATTCGACACTACGAGTCGACTGCATAGGCGTTATTTCTCACAGGAAGAAATTATAATACATATGAAATTAAGTAACCTCGGAGACAATATTAAAATTCATTATTATTTCATTAACATATTAAATTTTGGCACATGCTACAGACAAATGATCAGGAAAGAGAAAACTCAATTTTCTACAACTTTTTCCATGTAAAATCTGAACATTTTAGCTATTGATAGCTGACCACTTTCACGACGTCTGGTTACAAAGAAAGAAGCCAGTTTTTAGTTATAGCTAGCTCAGATCTCTAATATAGTTTATAGTTTCTACGGAAATACCTGCATTAGCAAAATTTTGAAAATAAATTATTTGTTAATAAATTTAAAATATGAAAAAAATTACATTTCAAACTGTCAAATTTTAGAGAAAAAAATTATTTGACATGAGTAGTAGTGTACACTCGAAATTGGTAAGTTCTCAGCCGACTTCGATAGGAACTATGCCGATATTAACCATCACAAACATACCCGGTTACTTTCGTTCTTGTTCATGTTCAATAACCTACCAGTTCCGAGTAGTGTATCTTTAACAACTCGATCACACGTACTGGTATTGTTATTTGACATAAAAAAGATAGATTATTCTTTTGTTGTTCACAAAAGCCCGCTAGGTTTTTCAAATCCCGTCCTCAGGTCAGTTCTCAATATTAGGATATTCGAAATTTTGCGTTTTCCCTTCCCCTTAAATCTATCTTTCCCCATAGTAGATTCTACCCAATAACACCATTGACCTTTCAAAATAATCGCTGGGCATTTGAAGAAATTTTTATAGGTACAATCCCAATAGCTAGATTCGAAGATTCGCTAATGGCGTTTCAAATTAATGTTGTCACATTGTTAAAACCAACCTACTAAAACATACAAAAAACAGAACTTCCTGTTTGTAGTAGTATTACGAAATGTATTAACGATTCATGATTCTGTGAAGATATGTCGCTCAATATTTGTATTAGAATATATAAACATACATAACACGCTTACGCATACCACTCTACACATAAAACCACATTGCTTCGTGCTTTTTTTAAAAGTTGTCAACACTTCCGTTCACTTTTTTACATCGATCGATCATTAATGTGGTTTTTTTAAATAATATTTTCTTCTTCCTCTCATGACTAATGTGTTGCCGAATAAGTCATAAATATATCACGTATTATTTGGGAGAAAACACTTTTTGAATATTTGCAGTTTCAAAGTTATAAGCAACAAAATTTACGAATATGTTAATATTAATTCGAATTTTTCTAATAGTTTATAACTAATATTGTCGAAAACTATAAATAAGACATACAAATAGGTAATACATTCACTTGAGAGCAAGTATTTTAGATCTAGCAATTATTATTTGAATACAAAAAAAAATCAAATGATTTTAAACAAATTTTTGTTTCTACAGACATAAAATATTCAGCATGCATTTTTCTACCCGGTATCTAGAGCACGGTAGTGCGCAAGGCCGAGTTATAATATATACAAGGGTATATTAAGTTTAGTTCCGACTTTCTGAAATTTTATATGTGTATTTTAGAGTTAGACCTAAAAAGTAACGTCAAGTTCGTGAATGAGCAAAATCGGACCATGTTTGGACAAATTGGGCAAAGCTGTTTATTTTTGTATTCGGATTTGAAGGTTTAGTGATCAAGAGTTGTTAAGTAAATTTCCTTGTATATTTGATTGTTAATTATTTATTTAATTTTGTAGAAGCACGCAGTATGTCCTTATGCAATGATGTGACAGTTCAAACCCATTACACAATGAAAAAAATAAGGTATAAAATATAAGACATAAGAAATAAGATATAAGGAATAGTAGAATCCAGCAGATGGCAGAACCGTTGATCAATTCACAATTCAAAAATAAGGAATAAGGAATAAGATATAGCAACAGAATTTCCGTCGCGTTGGATATCTATTCCTTATTTCTTATTCCCAGCCAATTACAATGTTATACGCAGAATGTTATGCGCAGTCGACTATCCGACTTATGTTTTTGACATTTGGCACACACCAGCAGCTGGCATTCAACCGTTGTGATTGGTTATTGGTTGATATTGTATCTTATCGCCCATTGTGTTTTGGTCACTGTGCTATTTCTTATATTTTATATCTTATTCCATATTTTTTTCATTGTGTAATGGCCTTTAGTCTTACTATTGAAGACGATTAAAAATTACTTGTACCTACTAATATTTCTTTCCACCCCTTTGTATTAAAAAAAAACATGTGTTTATTACACACAAATATACATCGGACTATATCGGAGAAGACATGTAAGTAAATGTATTGTTGTGTTTGAATAAATGTTATATTATTATTAATTAATGTTATATTATATTATTATATTGATTAATGTTATATTAGTAATGTTATTATTCTTGGACTTGGTAATACCCAAAATGTTTACTGGGTATGTTCAATACCCTTCTGAAAAGGCCGACACATAACTATAAGATAGTGATTTTTGTACAAAGGAATTTGTTATAAAATTTTATTACAAAATTCAACACTTTGAAATTGTGAAAGTGTAAAAGATTATTAGACAAAAAAATATTTCTTTTTTTTTTTAAATAAAAAACTTTTGTTACAAACAATTTAATTTAAAATCCTTCATGTAAAAATTGTTCTTTATAAAAATACGAAAAAATTATGTTATCGAAAACCGAATGGATTCGGCTCAAACACTTGAAGATGATACGACATAAAGTATCATAAAAATAAATAAATACAATATTTTCTTTGAAGCATCTAAATTATTATCTAACATTTCTATAGTATGCATATTATTTAATTTTGTATAAATATTTATAGAGTACATATTTATATTTTATATATAAATATAAATATTAGTCCAAGAGACAGCCGATCGAAAATTTATTTACTAACCCATTATTTCTTTGTTCTTTTTAATGGGCACTATAATGTTGAGTTATTAGAATGAAATTAACTTCATCTGTGAAAAAATTATAACGTCAATAGGGAATATGCATGAAAATTTTTTTTCACTTGAATTGAAGCATGTTTACTTGATAAATATCAAGGTAAAATTACTTTTTAAATAACTTTAAAAATAAGCGAGATATGAATGATTGAAATTCCCGATTAGACAAGAGGGTGATAGTCCTCTTGATATGTTATGTGACGTCATATTACAGTTTCACCATTTAAAATACACGTAAAACTCCGTTTTTAGTATTTTTGCATGAAAGAGACAGATAATAATCTTTAAAAGCTTATAGCTTCCTTGATATTTGTCGGATTTTAATTTCGTTTTTAAATATTATTACAGTATTAACAGTATTTTCATATTCTGAAAATAAATGTGAAAAAAAATGTTCATGCATATTCCCTATTGCGCCTTGTGGGATCATTACCGGGCTCACTCCGTGCTGTTGGTTACAGTCCTTGAAAATGAGTTTTGTCGACAAAAATGTTTGAATATAAAATGAAAGTACCTAAATTGAATTTTGAATAAAAATAATCTTCCAATTTTTTCGCTGTGGTCAATGGCTACGGGGATAAGATGAGGTTTGATTTAGTACATTTGGTCGAAATCGGTAAATAACTGGTGGAATACGATCCCAGCAATCACTAAGTGATCTATACAATTGGCAGAAATGTAAACGGAGCCACGTTTCATAAAATCTGCATTGTTGCATAGTTATGCCATAGTTATGCGGCCATAAAGAATGTTACACTCTTTTATAACATGTGATTTAAGAATTTCAAGCTTCAATTTAAAATCATTTTGTTAATATACGCGTTGAGTAAATAAAAAATTTTGTTCAATTGATTAGGGATTGAGGCCTAACACGTGAATCCAATTGATATTAAATTGAAGTTTAGCCCGGGAAAAATCAGATTTTGTTGAAAGTTGGTTTTAACACATGTATCAAAATGCTAATACATTATTGCTGACAAATACAACCACATTGATCATGTATTCAATACACAATATTTTGAGCGATTGAGTCTTGTACTATATGTACAATCATTTGAACACCAGATGGAAATGACATACTTTGATACGCGTGCCAACTTGATCACTTCCACGACAAATTCATTCATTTTTGTCAGTCGTAAAATATTACTCTATATATTTCCTGTGTATAATACTTATAATTCTTGGTTTACACTTTTACAGTTTCTATGTGAAATAATTATGACGTATAGAGTTTACTACAGACGTTTGACTATTAAGCCACATAAATTAGTTTCACGAAAAACTAAATTTAATGATATAAAAATATTAACGCAGACAAAAACGTACACTGATAGAAGTAATTCCTTGCAGTAAGAAAAATTTTGTTAAACCAAGAATTTCTGCCTCTCATATATAGGGATGATAATATATATTTGGTATAGAAAAATAAGTATCTTGACATCTATAGTTTTGACTTGAGAAAATTATCTTAACTCAAGATAAACTGACTCTTGACTCAAGAATCTCGAAATTCTTAAACTAAAATGATGATTTCTTTCGGACCAAGATGCTAATATTTTGGACCAAAATAAACAATTTTTTAATCCAAACAAATGAAACTTTTTAAAGAAGTAATATCATATACTTCAGTTAAATATATTTTAGTTAAATATATATACTTCAGTTAAAGAAGCTGCATAAACTTTCTCTTTTTGAGTTTTTTATTTAGGTTTTTATAAGAAAAATACTTTTTTTTACAAGAATTTCATTTTCTTGACTAAAGAATCACAAGAGTATTTGGCCAAGAAAGACTCTCTACTTAAAAAAATTTTAAATACCGTTCAAGAATTTCAGTTCCTTCGCTCAACTAAACACATGTGTTTGGTTCGACTGCGTAGTCTTGAATGAAAACAAGGGTTCCTTTTTTGAAGCAAATATTTCGAAGAAAATATATATTCTTGAGGAAAGAAATTCCTTCTATCAGTGTAGAAAATATCCATAGTATATTGAGTTTTCTTCTGTTAAGTTTTCCCTTAGCTGTAGCAAATACATGTAAAGAAGACTCTAGAACTCGAAGATACTCGCCAAAAGTACTAAAATCACAATATTGAAATCAAATATCATACCTTTCCTTTTGTATGCGGCGGAATCTTGGCTGATTACAAAGAAAATTCTTTAAAAAAACTACAGCAGTTTTTAATCGGTACCTACGCTTTATTCTGAAGCTGTTCTGGCCTGGACATATTCGACACACAGACCTTTGGGAAACCAATTTCTGAAATTCGGAAGTGAGTTGTGCTTGCATGGAATTCCCTGGGATCAAGAAAAGACTACTTTAAAGACTTTCTGTTATCAGCACTAGTTGCTAAGGAAATATTCTGAATACTTTTTTTATTTCTATCTCTATAAATGAGAATATTCTATCTCTACACGAATACAAATCGAGAACTTTGTTACGTTTTAAGCCACCTGCTTACGACCAAAGATGCGTTAGCACCAATCTACTTGTCATTGTTACGTTTAAACAGTGGATCAACAATACATATTACAAACCTTTTACAAAAAAAAAATTGATTTAAGTAAAAATCCCACAAAAAACAAAAATGTGAAAGGGGGAAAGTTTTGGTACACAAAAAGTATTGGTATAAAAATGTTCGCCTACAAAAGTCGTGAAATCTATGTAAGGGCCGAGTTGCTTAAGAAAAGTGAGAAAATGATTCGTGTAAATTTATTGTATAAGTTTCTCAGGTGCAGGGTATTTCACATTTTACCTGTCATGTTCTTTTCTTTGTATATTAAGTGTAATAAAATCAGACAACTTGCCTTCGGATCGGATTAAAATTGATCACTAGATGGTTACAGACACATCGTTAAAAATAATTGACAATGTTTGACCGAATTAATGACAAATCTAAAAATCATATGAACAAAAGTTGTATCTTTTTCGAAAAGAAACAACACTTTTTTGGTATCTCTTACCGGGTTCAAGGTATAAAATTTTCGGTTTTCAGAGTTTTCTGGATGGTCTTACTTGGCCCGACGCACTACCGGGCTATGTGATTCAAACACACGCAAACACAGACTTATAACAAATGAAGGAAGACATTTATTATAAACATCCAATGTTTAAAAACACTTTAGCATTGGAGATTACCCGGAACAAAAATACTTAAAAATATAACAGATATAAATACTTAAAAATGATAAATTATTATTATGTCTGTCGTTAATTGTTTGCAAAAAGTTTACAATTTAAGTGACACTATTTTTAAATTACATCATCAATGCAAATATATTATGTTTATAGATTTACAAAACCATACGGTTTGTTTATTTTAGAAATGAATGCATATTTTTATTTACTTCTCATATAAATTGTATTTACATATCGCAGTGAGATATTATAATTACAAACGTAATGATTCTGTATTTCTGAAAGTAATTGAACATATCTAGTACAATGTATAGCGCAGACGTGCCCAACCCAAACAATTTTGGGGGCCACTTTGCACAAATAATGTATTTTATTAATACATTGATTTTTCTAACTTTGGCCATTATAAAATAAATATATTTTGTAAAAGTGTGATAAATCTTGCGGGCCGGAAAAATGTTCAAGTCGAGCCGCATGCGGCCCGCAGGCCCACCCCTGGTATAGCGGTTTAACATTTATGATGCAATTTACTAAATAATTTACTATGCAAGACTTGTGTATACAGTGATTATTGAATATTTTTGGTGTATAAGAATATTTCGCATCACAATCGGAAAAAAAACTTTTACTATAAACGCCCGTGAAATAATGAATTATAATAATTAACTTTCAGAAACTATAAAAATACAAAACATATGAAAAAATTGCATATAGATGTTGTTGGAAATAAAATTTTATGAACGATTGATGTGTTTCTCGCGTATTTATTATAGAAAAAAAGTTCTGCGCGATAAAAAATTTGGGGGTGGGGCAATTAGATAATCTTTTCTGAAAGTTTCATCCCTAATTAAATGGACACCGTTTTTTATTGTTGCCGCTCCTACTATTATAATTAGTAATAATATAATTTTTTATAAAAATAATAATAATAATAATAATTATAAAGAGGGGTACCGAAAATGGGTCTCTAACACTTAGTTAGTAACTTGGTTCGATCAATATGATTCATTTATATGATGTAATTAAATGAATCAAAAAATATTTTCGTAGTCTGCATTGCTTCTGCGAGGCGAATTTTGTAAAGTTTATATTTAATTTTTACTATCCTAAATGTTAATTTTTTAGGTATATATATATATATTATATATATATATATATAAAAATATATATATATATATATATATATATATATATATATATATATATATATATATATATATATATATATATATATTTTCTTTCATACAATATATTCCAATGTAGTTATTTATTTAAGGACATTTTGGTTAAGTTTACCTTTTTGTTTAAATTTGTATTTTGTTCATTATCATATATTTTAAAACTATTCAAAATAAAATTATTGTTACGAAAATCTCAAATATTCGTTTTATTTAATAACTACATATGATTGTCAAATATTATTTGGTAATATTATACCAAATCATATTCCAGATATTTCTGTATTTAACATTTCGGATAGTAAAAATTAAATAATAATTATTAAAAATTCGCCTCGCTAGATTTCTATGTAGACTAGTTGGCCGAGTTGGCTTTTCCGATAGAAAAATTGAAAAAATAGTAGTAATATTATGCAATTCCTAATATATGAAGCATTGATAACAACTTTCTTTCGTTACTCAAACTTCTCATATAAATTTCAATTGCTAAAGTTAGAAATTAGATTTGAAATGTCAGTTATAAATAAAACACTCTTAATTAAATTTCCTTTGAAATTATATAGCAACGGCAGAAAATAAAACATAGCAAATACTGACTACTACATATATATATATATGTATATATATATATATATATATATATATATATATATATATATGTTACTTAGTTTAGTAGTGGTACATACCACAACAATATTAAATATTTACAACAATGAAACAGTTTGACCAACTAAATAATTTATAGTGTACTAGATAATGTTTGGACTTGAAGTTGATAGCACTTAAAATGTTATATAACACGATCTTCAATATCATATAGTTTAATGTGAAGTGTGTTGTAAATACAATATAACTAACTCGATGTGCACATTCCCATATGTTTGTTAGCCATGACAGAATGTAACAAATGTTGTTACAAAATGTTTTGTTACATAACACAATCCATGTATGTCTACACTCTACACTCTGCTCACTAACTCACTGACTCAGTTCTTTTTGGTGAGAAAAAACAATGTTTAATTTTTAGTATTCAGAGAGTGATCTACAAAGCATATATTCAAGTAGCAAAAAATTGAAAAATGCATAGTAAACTCAAACTAGAGGGTCCATCCATACAAACAGACGAAACGCAAGATCGGAGCATATGGAGCAATATGATTAATTAAATCTGAATTAATATAAGTCTCAGTTCATTCGTATGTGAATTGTTGTTTACTGCTATCATATTTGTGATCCATCATTTCGATTGTTTATTTTATTTTTTTAAATATTTATTTTTAGTTTTTATTGTTATATTTGTTCTTGTTATTATTTTTATCGTTTCCAATCGTTATTTGCATATTTATAAAAAAATAATATGAATAAAAAACGAAAATGATAGAATGAAGCCGCGGTGTGTTTTGACATATGTTCACGTGTTCAGTGAATGTATTTGTTATTTGGATGGACTGTGAGTTTACTATAGACATGCAGAAACTTTCACCACATCATTTGTGTAGAAAATTGTCTAGTCAATAGAAATGAATGAGAATCTATTCTCTGCTATATGCAGCGTTCTTGAAAGAATTATCTTAAATTAAACTTAAGAAATTTTACGCAAATTTATAAATTTGTTGATTTAAAATGATTTTTTTATTACAAATTTCCTGTCACTTTGAATTGCGACATGAATTAGTCACATCTACTCGTATATACCAGTTGTTTAGTTTTTATCTTCGCATAGTAGATCTCCCACGAGTATGAGAGAGTACATATGTATACATTAAGCAATGTGCATGAGAAGGAGGTCTTATAGGTTTGATAAACAAGCATATTATTTTTCAAAACAGTGAATAATATTCATAACTGTTCGAGTGGTTAGTGATTGTCTCCTACAACACAACACAACAGTAACAAACCTATAAGACCTCCTTCTCATACACATTGCTTAATGTATACATATGTACTCTCTCATACTCGTGGAAGATCTGCCATGCGAAGATGTAAACTAAACAACTGGTATATAGTTTAGTAATAATATATACTCAGACTGATGTTTTCCCACATTCACTATAAACATTTACGATAAAACCGTAACGAACTACTTTGGTTTGAGAATGTACCTATATATCCTATCACATTAGAAAATGTCACAAGCGAGAAGAGTAAATTTTTTATGTTTTACATCGATTACATATAGTTTCATAATTTTTGAAACTATTTATTATTTGAGTATTACAAACACACAATTTAACAAAATTTATTTGTTTTGATAACGCGCAATTCCGTAATAACAAGTGAAAATAACAATTAACTGAATCTATTGCCAAAATATACGGAATATAAAAAGTTTATGAAAAAGTTTCAAACAATAGTAATTTATTTAGAAACAATTTTTGTCTTTAAATTTTATCTCTATCTCTCGGTTTCTTACGGTTTCAAAGATGGATATTCCCCCAATGGGGTTTAAGCATGGTTCGATTTTTCCTATTCAGGAATTTGAGTTTTTTTAACAAAATTTTAGGCCATTATGTCTCTTATCAGTTATCATGTCCACAGACGGAAGGACGGACATGCGACGATGGACTTATTAGGTCATTTTATGAACACCTATACCAAAAATTTGTTAATGCGATCAATATTTTTAAACGTTACGTTTAAGCATTTCGAATGGAGAATCATGTTTAATAAATAAATAAAATCTTAACTATAAAACTATACAGTACACCTATACAATACACATACATACTAACATCTGGATAGTGTATAGGTATACTGTGTGCGTATGGTTTTTTGTTTGTCATTAAAGAGTGGGGATTTTGTGATGCACATAATTAAGTTAAGAATTCAATGAACATATTTAAGCCACTCTCATTACATGTGTACTGACTGACACAGTAACCACACGGCCAGCCAGTAATAAATAATATTTAACATGGATTCTCTATTGGAAAAGCTTTCGAACACACACGGAAAATATCGAGTATAAAAACATACAATCTCAACTACGTAGCAGTTTTTTCAACAAAATCAGTTTCATTGCATTAATGTTTAGGTATTAAGTGCTATTCATTTGCCTGTAGGTAGTCTCACTGTAGTTGAGTCCACTATTTTATTTTTTACAGTGAATGAAATATTTCAATTCTTTTAATAATCGAAATTCATCGAAAATGTCACTTACAGCTAATACGAGCCTACAACTTACCAATTAATATTTATTTGAACCATCCTGTTTGAAACAATGGCCTATATAATAATATCGGAGTATGTATAATACAATATCTATTTAAAATATACTCTCTGGGAAGTGCCAAATGGTTAATGTAAGTATTATTATAATTCCACGCATTATGTATACCGAAAATTGTATTCAGATCGGGTTTCGAACAGAAATAACTTTAAAGCATGCATACTCACACATGGTAAACAAATAGCTAAACTAATAATTTGCAATAGTTTTTTTTTATAATAATGTCTTTTATCTATAATTTCTTCTCTGATACTATCAGAATCATTCTCAACATTATTAAGTCTATAAATGCGAGCATATGGGGCAGTTATGAGATGGGAGCATGCTCATGCACGTCCCCATCTTCGCTGGTATATTTTAAATACATATTTTGCAGTTATAGGATTTATAACTTATATGAATTGCTAAAAATCTACAATCTGTGAGTTAAACGTCACATTTTTAAACCCCGACGCAAGACGAGCGGTTTAAAAAAAGAGTCTGTGGGTCTGTGGGTTTGCCTGTGGGTACGCCTGGACCGATTTGAATGCGATTTTTTAAGCTGGTTTTCTGGCTTTAATAAATATGTTCAGTCTTTTGAAGATTATAAGCTCTTTTCCAAGATGATGTGTAGGAAAAGTTGGTGTTTTCACATTTAAATTTGGTGGAGGTAACGGAAGGTTCTTGATTATGTTTCATGTTATTGTGTTGAGCGTTTTTTTAAATCTGTATTATTTAATTTTATTTGTTTTTACATTAGGTTTTACATCGAAAATGCCAGGATAACTTGATATATTCCTTTTTTTCTTTGTGTATTTCTCAATTAATTCTAAATACAGGAAAATTTTATTTAGTATATGCATATATGTATATATATATTTATATATATATATATATATATATATATATATATATATATATATATATATATATATATATATATATATATATAAATATATATATTTACAATTTTAAAGGGAAGCCATTGATGATTCAACTAGGTTTCCGTATCGTGAAAATAATATTTTAACATTTCAAACCAAACTATTTTTATTACAATTATACCACAATATAAAAGACGATATTTACGTAAATAATAACCGTAATTAAGTCTCACCAAATGAATGAATTTACAACTCGTTACAAACATTTTTTCTCTCTCAGAATTGATATTAATATTGCAGTAATGACATTTCAAATTAACTAACATAAGAAATTAATTGCTTACAGTATAATAATTAAAAACTACTAAAACTATACATAATATACATATTCAATTTCAGATTACCATCATTAAAATTGTTGTAATACAACAACGTAATTGCACGAAAACACACTATTCATATATTCATATTCTTTATTCGCATACTATTGTTTCTAAAGGCAGGCTCAGCAAGTCAAACATATTCTGCCTTTCGATCTTGTTAAGCTTTTTACATGTCAATTCAACAATTGTTTCATGCACTTTTGTAGTTTTCTACAATTCTACAATTTTTTTAAAAAGAATCAAGATGCTACAAATCCTACAAAATACAATACACCGGAATGATTGTATTCGTGACACAGGCACCAAATTAGCAACATGTCTCTGAATCCATATCCCAGAGATAGTTACGATTAGCTAATTCATACTGATGATGACTACATTGTAGTCGAAATACGTATTCATAAAATACAAACAAATGTTGTAGGAATAGGGGCAAAATTTGAAATATAATTTCAAAAAAACCTAGAGTTCTTTCTCTTTGATTATTTTAATAATCTTTACAAGGTGCAATGTTAATATAAGGGGCGTCTCATTCACTTCGTTTCAGTTCGAACAAGTCAAGCTGTCTTCATGACAGCTCATGAGGGAAAACTCTATTCGTATTACCAACAAAAAAAAACTCGAAATGAAGGAGCTCTTAGAATAAGCAAATTTTTCTAGATCATACCAAAAAAAAAAACACCCGTTATAAAAATTGATTTTAAATTTTTAGCATTTAGCTAGTTTGTAAAGTTATTTATGTGATTTATTTTTGTGTTTAACAATAAATAAATAGTTTATTAACAGCAAATGGATAATCGGTTATCGAATAATACTATTCATAATCGTATATACATACCGTTAGCTTCCATGTCATTTAAACCATATATATTATTACTAAAACTCTATTTTTTTCCGTATTGAAACAACTAGTGGTAATAATTTTAGGATTTGTATGTAATTTGAGCTTTATTATCGAAGTAGGTAATATTTGTTTTATTTTAATTAAACAAATATTCAGTTACATCATTTATTTCTATCTATGTTTCGTTTTAATTGGAGTAGTATGTGTACCATTTCCAAATAGTAATAATAAAAAGTTATTTTGATTGAAAATTTATGATTTTAACAAATGCTATTAAATGAAGTTCTTTTTGTAATTCAATTTCTATAAGTAACAAATAATGTAACAAATAACTGAGTTAATTGTTTGAATACCCAGTGTATACTGAGTTAGTTTTATATCAATGATTGAATTGTTAACAATTCTTTGTATTCGAATTGTTAACAATTCGCTTTCCGAGGAATATTTAATCAAAAATTATGAGAAAATGACAATGACCAAATATAAATGAAATTATCAAAAAAATCAAGCTCAAATTTCTCATTAAAAGTATTCTTATTATTAACTTGTAATTAATCCCTTAATAAACGTACTGTTATTATATTTCAAATTTTGCCCCTATTCCTAGAACATTTGTTTGTATTTTATAAATACGTATTTCGACTACAATGTAGTCATCATCAGTATGAATTGACACAGGCACCAAATTAGCCACAAGCAACATATCTCTGAATCCATATCCCAGAGATAGTTACGATTAACTAATTCATACTGATGATGACTACATTGTAGTCGAAATACGTATTTATAAAATACAAACAAATGTTCTAGGAATAGGGGCAAAATTTGAAATATAATTTCAAAAAACCTAGAGTTCTCTTTGATTATTTTAATAATCTTTATTAAACGTACTGTTGTTTTTGTAGTACATATTATTTTATTTTACATTCAAAATTATTATCATAAACTATTTTACACAGTGTATAATAGGTAAGTAAACAACTTTTAAACTTATCTTTTTCTTTGTGTGCCGTCAAATTTTGAAATCCGTTAAAAGTGGGCCACGACAAAAAAAAATGGTTGAGAATCACTGCGTTAGTCAGTTAGTGTATGAACTCAATAAATATATCAAAAGTTTGTATTGGATTCTTTCATGTATGTGTGTAAGTGTGTATGGATGTGTTTGTTTTCAAAACAAACTACCACTTGTAACGTAAGTATTTATGTGTGTATGTAATAAAAACAATTATAGTCACTAGCATTTTAAAATGAAAAAAGTGTCAAATTATTATAGAAATTATTTGTTTAAACAAAAAAACAAAGAAGTACTTACAAAACAGTGTCAAGTAAACGTAAAATATATACTTATATTTTTATATTTCTCGAAAATTGTCTCCAATGGTTTTAAAGTATATTCTCTTGTTATTTTTAAGTGGTTTGTGTATTGTTGTCTTCTTTAGTGATAAGATTATTACTCGAATATAAAAATGAATTAAATAACATAAAAAGTGATGTGGATAGCGACCGACGTTAGCGCTAGGAGGTGTAGAACAAAGGAGAAATAATGAAACAGCGTTCACTCACTTCTAAAGAGTATTTTGTATAATATTATTTAGTGCATATACATTATAATTTTTTTAGGATATTGTAGCAAATTATATGCGAATCAGGGAGATTCCACAATAAAACATCATACATATACGAGTATATAATTTCAAACTTTTAAACATCGCACCGGTACTCAGGATGCCAACTAAAACATAAAAAATAAGCTTCTGCTGCGGATATGAAAAAATGCACATTCTTATGCATATTTTATCAAAAAACTTATCAACCCGATGGACGTTTTCCCAAAATTTTAAGGAAAAATATTTCTAAGGAATTGAGGAATGTATGTGTCGAATTTCAGAACAACCGTGACTATATTGAGAGAGTTCGAAGTAAAAACAGTCGGAATCGTGCATTTTATTTTACCATATTTATGAAGATGCATGTTCAATTTCTCCAACTTACGTAACGATTTTCACAAAAATGCCATGGTGATAAATTCTCAAAAAAATTCAGTTAATTTCTGAAAATTCATTTTACTTATATTGTGAATATCGTGAAGTTCTTGACAACCTAATAATACGTTTGCAACCTAATATGCAAACGTAAATGTGGTGTAAATTTAGTATTTATGCCAAAAATATTAGGTGCATGAAAGTTGTTTGAAAAGTTTCAAACAAAAGTTGTTTGTTTGTGAGAGATAAATATTTTTTGTATTTAAAGATTTTCCCGTTCTTGTACCGTTTAAAAAATAAGTTATACTACGTGGGCACGGATGCATTCAACAAAAATATTCCGAATGGCATTATGTTTCCTCTTTTAAACTTTGCAACATTTTTTCGAAACATCTTTAAAAAAAATGCATATTTTAAAAAAAGTTTCCCGTTTTTTAGTTGGTAACTTTTCAAATGAACATACGGTATAGTTATACTGTTTCAGAAGTGATATTCTTCTTTCAAAATTTTACAGTTGATTTGTCCGAATCCATTTGGTTTTTTGATACAAATTGACTTCAAACATTTGTAAAAGAAACGCCACTTTAGGAGTCGAAGGGAAATTAATTATAATTATAACGAACAATATTGTTTCGATAACCAAATGGATTCAACAAAATCCATGGAAAAAGGAACGCAAATTTAATTGCGATAGACTAATTAATTGATTAATTATGACTTTATGTAATTTGTTGGTTATTAACTTGCACGCAGATTCGTAATATATAACCTTGTACAAATTATACATTTGTTAAACAAACGCCACTTTAGGAGTCGAAGGGACATTAATTTTTTTAATAACCAAATGGGTTCAACAAAATCCATGGAAAAAGGATCGCCAATTTAATTGCGATAGACTAATTAATTGATAATTACGACTTCATATAATTTATTGATGAATCTTAATTGTTGGTTAATGTAATTTGTTGATTATTCTAACTTGCACGCAGATTCGTAATACAAAACCTTGTACAGATTATATACCATTCATACTTGATCATATTATTTTTAGATTATGTGTATAATGTAAACTTTACGCAGATAAAATCGAAAAAACAAAAATATTCAGTTGCCTTTGATCAATTTATTATATGGTTGGTTTTATAATGATGAACACTTATTGAGCTACTTATACCTACAGTCTCTAGTGTTAGATGACTGAACGGTTTTTATAATAAAAAGTTTTATTTATTTTTTATTCTTTAGTTTAAATAATTAGTTTCATTGTAAAATTTATGTGATAGTTAGATCCCACCAAAAACAAAAATGTGAAAAGGCCAAAGTTTCCGCATACCAAAAGTATTGATATCCCAGCAAAAACAAAAATGTTCATCTACAAAAATAGTAAAATCTATGCAAGGACCAAGTTGTTTAACAAAAGTGGGAAAATGATTGGTATACATTCATTGCGAAAGATTTTCCTGGTGTATGTATTTAATGAGGATAAAATTATTTATCAAAAGTATGCAAATGATTGGTATAAATTTATTATTTAAGTTCCTCGAGTGCAAGGTACTTCATATTTTATATGCATACTTATCAATTTGAGCTTAATCATTTGCATAGATAGATAGATTGTAGAGGCAGCCCTGGATGGGCTACACTTCGACCATAAGGTCCATTGTGATGCCTAAGGACGTGAGGATGTGAGTGAAGCGGAAGGAATTTTTGTGTATAGACTAGGAATTGGTAGGATATGCGGCTGCAGCCGACTGTGATAGGAACTATGCCGATATTCATTTGGAGTTCGTGAAGGAAACTGCAGAAAACCTTCTCAAGCATAGCCGGTTACTTCGTTCTTGTCCATACGCCGACAGTTTAGTCAATTAACCGCACCTTTTTTTTTCTTAATAATTGACAAACTGCCGATGTCGGGATTCGAACCCATCACCTCCCAGTTTCCAAGAAGGCATAGTACCCAGACATAACGCTTTAGACCGCTCGGCCACTTGGACTGGTGAATCATTTGCATACTTATCAAAAGTATGCAAATATTATGATATTTCTAAATTTGAGCTTCATAGCTTTTTTGGTTTTGAGAGGCCAAAAAACCGTTTCTATTCCTGTGAGTAAAACAAACTAATGTAGATAACTAATCACTAATATGTGACTGAAGAAAACAAGAAATTGGGGTTCTCAAAAACTTGAGCGAATATTTTAAACCTGAGCGCCCCAAAACTGTGTTTTATAATGTTATAAAGAAAAGCTTGTTTAAAAAATTAATTTATATTATTTTAATTTAAATAAAAGACACTGCAATGTCATGTTTCAATTTCATCAAATTATTTAAAAAAAAGACTTTACGAGCTACCTACCTTAAGACAAAAAAATAAGGTGTAGATACGTAGCTTTATTAAATCAGAACTACGCAATAAATACACCTCTTTTTTTTTTTAAACACATGCAGTTGACCTAGTTTTTGTTTATAGAATATTTTTATTATTTTAAACCACCTTTTATAAAATCATTTTATTTGGGAAGTACAACTATTATAAAAAAAACATAATAGATGAATAAGCGCAGTTTAATAATATGATTGTAAGTAAAGTAATAAAACAAGGTGAATGTACCTTCTAAAAAATCTGGTGTAAATTGCACACGACCCTTATTACTTATATACAGACCACAATGCCACACTTGAATATGTGAAAGATTGTTTACGTTTAATTTGATTTTTGGTTAAATCAATTTTTTTAAACAAATGGCATCAAGTAGTTCGCTCTTAAACTCTTTTTTATAATAATTTGATGAAATTGACAATAACATCGCAGTGTCTTTTATTTAAATTAAAATAATATAAATTGATTTTTGTTTAACAAGCTTTTGTTTCTAAAAAGTAAAAAATAACTATTTTCCCCCAAATCACCAAGCTTTTATTTATAGTCACATATCATTGACTTCAATATTGAAGTAGAATATATAAATACATAATGGTATTTGTATACCATCAAAATTGAATTTGAAAGAAAGTATGTAATTTTGTGATCTTTTAATTTAGCAAAAAATTTTTCCGGTTTGTCGATTTTAATCGAAATATGGATTTTGCATCCTCCAATATTATATAATATCTTACAATTTTATAATAATTTTAAAATTTTGTACTTCTAGCTCAAAAATTTGTTTCTTTTGCTCAACCCTAAACTACTCTTACAACCAAAATTAGAGTAGCGTTGGTATAGAATACCAGATGCCGCAGTTTCCAATCCCCGTTTTCTGATCAGCAAGCTCCTGGCTATTGCCAAGATATGGGAGAAACGAATCTCGCCAGACTGTAGTAGATGGGGGTAGTAGATGGGGGTGCACAATGGACCATAAGGTCGAAGTGCAGTACTTTTTATACCCAAGGATGTATCTATCTATCTATTCCATTCCCATCCTAGATGTGTATGATTTTTCATATCAAACATTTGATGTCAAAGAATGTACAAAATTTTCACATGAAAATAGCTTCCGATATGCTCTGTTTTGGAGATAAATGGTCCCCTTTGTCGTGAACAAAAGTGTTACAACGTGTATCAAGTTGGTGGTATCAAAGAATAAATATACGCTTTCATTTGTAACATAAAAATTTACCATAAACAAATTCATTACTTTAAGCAAAGATATGAACAGCTTGAATTCATATGAATTCATTTCTTGTGCATAAATACATCTGTTTTTTAAACTTAACCAAATAAAATAATATTCGAATATATTTTTAATTTTTTCAAGCTTTGATACAGAAAAACATAATAATTTAAAAATTTATGTCACGTCGTGTACGTATAATTTAAATGAAATGTACCGTAAAATAAACACGAAAATGATTTTCCCCTATAGAAATTTACAGTAAATTTGTACATACAGTAGTATTCAACATGTAACCTTTCAAGTAGTATATGCGATACAAATAGTATCTAGACAAAAAATTTTTTACGAAACCTAAAATGTACAAAGTACTAAACAATTTTATCTATGGCTAGACTTCGTACAACTTAATAAATGTAATTTTTTTTCTCCTGGTAGGTAAAGTAAGTTTACAGGAATGAAAATGTTACGAAAAGTGCAGCAGTTTTGGATAGGGGTAAACTATGTATAATATATTCGATTCTTTGTATAGTATATAAATGAACTAATTTGTAGAGAGAGAGACTATTGCATTATTCCACGTAACAAATAAGGAAAATATATGATTCATGCATTTGTAGAGCCTACTCCATTTATAAGTGTATTTATACTAATAGTGGTATTGTGTATAGAGAATGCAGAGTTCATGATAAACGGAATGCACTCTACATTCGCATGATCATATACTTTCCTCGTTTGTTACGTGGAATAATGCAATAGTCTCTCTCTCTCTACAAGGTATTTTTTTTAATTTCTGTTTTTTAAAATTTTTCTTATATAGGCTGCAATTGATTTTAATGGATTTTAAGATAGCTGCCAGTTATGGATGTATTCTAATTATTCTAAACTTTTAAATTAGCTAAATATTTTTCAATTAACATATGAGGGAAGTAAGCTAAGTTTACTTTAAGTTTGAACACCTGGCTGCAGGTAACCGTAGCAGTAATAAGCAGCGCTGCCTGCTATTACAATGTTTGTCGGATCGTATACTATGTTATTTAACAACCAAAATTCAATTAACACGTGAGGGATTTAATTATAAAAAAATCAATTTTTAATTAATTAATTAATGTTAATTGCAGCAGAACTACCCTGGCAGACATTATATTGCCATTGTTTATATTGCAATAAGCGTTTTCAATAATATTACAATCAATTAAGAGATGAGGGAAGGTTTTCTAATGCCGGATCTTAGACCATTCGTAAATAAAAATTGCAATATTGTCGCTGTCATGTACGCTGACGACATTTCTTTCATGGTAGAATCACAAATCATGAAAGATCTGCAAACAATAACTAAAAGGATAGTCGAGAAAATGACAAATTGGTTTAATGCAAACGGATTATTCGTAAACGTCGAGAAAAACAAAATATATCCATTTCAGGACCCCAAATAATAGGAACAAACTCGATTTAATTTTACAAGTCAATGGTGCAAATATACTAAAAGAAACGTAGATCCAGTTCTTAGGTATAGTCCTGGAAGAGAAACTGACTTGGGTTAAGCACTGCAATGATATATGCAGTAAGCTAAGATTACGCTCAAACTCCTTAATAGTTATTTATTACGCTTTTGTCTACTCGAGAATCAAACATAGTATCATTTTTTTGGGGTAGTTCCCATTATGCACCAGACGTGTTTATTATGCAGAAACGAATTGTGCGACTAATTGCAAACATAAAACAAGGAACATCTTGCAAAAATCTGTATAAAAATTTCAAAATACTACCGCGGCCCTGTATATACATACTTGAGTGCTTAGTAGTAACTAAGAAAAATTACAACTCTCTCGAATTGAACAGTGCTAATCACAATTACAATACTCGTCTCTGTAATGACATTAGATTTGATTAGAACACCAAATCATAACTTAGCACTTTTATGAACAAAATCCTCTTGATTGGGGATGTAAAGGTAGATGTTTGTTATATTAAATAATTATTATTTAAATAAATAATAAATACATGAAAAAGATATAATTGATCTTTATTGATTTGATTTATGAAATGTTATTATTTTTATATGTAAATTACCAAGGTTGTTAACATTTACAGCAACCGTGATAATAGAGGGAAGTTATAGTTGAAATGCAACAGATAAAAAATGAAGAACAAAATTATAATAATAATTTAATGATGAAGCGACACCGCTACAGGGACATAAATTCTATAATAAATATATTACCTGATAGAATTAGAGGTATACAAAATCATAAAAGGATCAAATCTGCGTATAAGGAAATTCTTCTGGAACATTGCTATTATAATTTTAAAAATTTTTTGTTGACATGACTTATATGTACTTTGTAACATCAAAAGTCGAATAAAATTATTATTATTATTATACAGCCAAAAACAAAACAACCACAAACTAGTGTTTTAAATCAGTAAAAGTTTAACATAGGTGGTAGTATTAAAGGGTTAGGTGCACGTGAAAAAATTAAAATTTTTAATAATATGTTTTGGATTGTATAAAGATTTGTATTTCTTTCATAATATCTATGTGGTTATGAGCCAAGTTTTCTAACAAAATTGAGTTTTCTAACAAAATAAATTTATTGTGTAAGTTTGTCAGATGCAGGGTATTTCGTATTTTACTTGGCACAGATGATGGGTCTCATGTTACCTTTTAAATTTGATCTTTGTAGCTTTTTTGGTTTCTATAAGATACAAAGACCTTAAAACCGTCTGTAATCCTTCCTGTAAAACCTAGTAGGGTATGCTTAAACTTTTCTCGATGGGATATAGCAGCAATGCACGATAATATTTTCTTCAAGGAAAAGTTGTTTTAAAAAAACTTCGGGTCATTTTTTTTCAAAAAAGTTTCTTCTAAGAATTGTCAAGTGCCACCCTGTATATATATACATATATATATATATATATATACATATATATATATATATATATATATATATATATATAAACTGTTTTAAAAATAAATTTGTTTGTAAAATGAGATTTTTGTTGAGAATGGTCATAATTAAAATCGGTATAAGTTTTACAAATATCTAATATAATTTACATATGCATATATATATATATATATATATATATATATATATATATATATATATATTTATCTATATATATATATAAAAACGTACTTAATCTACAACACATATCGCGCAGCATTGGTACAAATGATATTAGAATACAAATTATGTTATTAGAATGCTACATTTCGAAATTAAATTTTAAAATATGTATACAGTGTTTTTTTATTTTTTTGGTTTGTATATTTATAACACCCATTATACAGTCAAGCATAATATAAAAATGTGAAAATAACAACAAACTGAGTTAAAATATGAATAAAAAAAATTTTGACAAAATGGAACCCGACTTCAAAAATCAAATATTCTAAAACAAAAAATGCACTAAAAAGTAAAAAATAATTCTGTTTTTAAAAAATTTTTCTTATTTTCCCATTATGAATGAGTATATCCTTTCAATAAAAAAAAAAATCGCAGAAATCGCTGATTACATATAAAATGAGGGTTTTCCTCGATTTCCAGGGGATCCCTTCATCAGAATGCGATTTGGTGACAGTGGGACCAATCGGAAATCAAACTCTTTAAAACAAAAAAACAAAAATTCAAAATCGGTTAATAAATGACGGAGTTCTGAGGTAACAAACATTTTAAAAAAATACAGACGAATTGAGAACCATCCTCCTTTTTGAAGTTGGGTTAAAAAGTTGGCTCTTACGTCAGAATCGTCTTTGATGTAGCGGTAAGCAAGCTGGGCTAGAAAAAGCAGAGTTTCGAGTTTCGATGGTTGACGAGTTAATTGTTTTCTTATCAATATTTAATTAAAAAATATGATATTCTATATAAGTTCATCTAAAATCCATAGCACCTACATACCGTTTTGTAATAAATAGTCAATATGGGCTTAAAAATCAACATTTAATTTTGTTCGTGTTTATTAACCTTTTTTCTCTGAAGATTTTAAAAAATCCCCCAGAGGCAGCACTAGTGGGAGTACACATGTTTTGATTTTCTCATTGACAGCAACGTTAGGCAACGTCATAACTCGGCAAAAAATTAATTTTTTTAAATTGTTCAGAAAGCATCTTTTTTGGCTTGCTTTGGGTTTCATTTCTGTGGATTATTAGACATTTGTTATGAAAAACTCACCTTTTTGAAGCAAAAACAAGAAATCGCGATTTTTGACGGGTTTTCCGATTTTTTTTTCAAAAACAACCGATCCAATTTCAATTCAAGATACGTTAATCGATGGGTGTTTTTTATACCTATAACTTTCTCATTTAACTTTTCCGGATCGGAGATCAAATTTTTTTTTATTCGCAAAAAACCTTAATTTAAAAAAAAATAGTTTCACAAAATAGTGAGTGCCGAAAACAGTTTTAGATATAATTCAAAATGGCCACTTAGGATATATCCACAAAGATGATATCAATTAAATCAGATGTTAAATTAAAATAAATACCGGAGGGGATCATCACCCTCTTGAGTAATTTTTTGATCTGAACCAGTTGTTGGCATATACCAATACCAGAATATATTGATAAAATAGTTTTTTGCGAATAAAAAAAAAAACTCCGATCAGGAAAAGTTCCAGAGGAAAAAGCTCGCTATGACGAATAACATAAAATTATTACAAATTGGAGAGCATTATTCGCTACAATAAATATTTCCATAAAATATATTTGGCATGACTACATTTGAAAGAATAGCTCAGTATTATTTTATTTACTATATGTATATACTGTTAAAAAAATGCAACCTATCTGAAATATGAATTTGACATAAAAATGTATGAAACGGACATACCTTCAAAACTATTCGTCAAATCGTCAAACCAAATGTATTTTTGTTTCCTTTTGGATGAAACTCATTATGTAAAATAATTTGGACCCAAATACATGAACAATCGTGCTCAATTGGACGATTTAGTGAACTGTATACGAGATATTGTCTAAAATCGCATAAGAAGGGGTATAAAATCGCATAAAGATAGTCAAATATCGATAAATATTTGACAAATCTTGAAACCAACTGGATTTTGGTATTTTTTAGATTCCATTTACCTTATAAACTAATTTTCATTCAATTCGGTTTTCGTACACTTTAAGGTTCCGTATACCTTAAAAAAAATTACAGAAAACTGAAAAAATTGGATAATATTTACTATATAAGGTAAATTGAGCCCAAAAATTACAAAAACCTACTTGGTTTGATGATTTGATGAATAGTTTTCGAGGTCTGACCCTCTTTAAATACGGCATTATGCCACCAACACTAGGATAGAGGGAGGAATACAGAAGTTTTTTAGGCCTCTGTATCTCAGAAACTAGAAAAGATACGAAGCTCAAAATTAAAACTTAGCGTGAGACCCATCGTCTGACGGTACGCACAATTTCATCATTACAGCTTTAATAGTTTCCGAGATGAATAACCTTAAAAATCAATATGTTGGTGATTCACTCATTGACTCATCATCAATATTTCAGGCTAGTTTCAGATGTCTTCAACAGTTTATTTTTGAAGAAAGATAGGTCTTAGGCAGAAACTACCCTGATAACTGGTCATATCCCTTCCGAGGGGGAAGCGAAAATGTATACCTCGAAAACGGTACGATATATAAAAACAGTTATATATAGAAAACTTTTGTTTGAAACTTTTTTTCATAAAATTTATAGATTTGCCATATTTTCTGTGCAAACATCAATTATCATTAACATTGTGTTGCCACTCTAATGACCAGTTTTAATCCAATATTTTGCTGGGATATCACTACGTTTTGCATGCGAAAACTTGATCCATTCTCACGTTTTTTTTTTTGATGGAATTATTTTTTATGAAAATGTAAGATGTTTTTATAAGATGAAGAAAATCGACTGCCCACATTTATTTACAAACTTAGTTACTAACCAATAAAATAGAAGTAATAAAGATGTAACCTTTTATAATCGGGACAATCAGTTTATCTTACATCTACAAAATATTGTACGTAATTTACATATATTTAGAAATTTAAACACTTAGAACTTTGACTTACGGGTGGTTCAATGTTTATGAACGGGAGTGTACAGTACGTTAATTTTTTTCTTAATGCATATCTGGCTAAAATCAATAGTCAAATAGTACTATGGGCAAAAAACTTACATTTCATTTCAAAAAATTTTACTGGTTTTGTTCCTTATTCGGTTTTTGAGAAAACGTTTCGAATAAAAGTTGTTAGTATACTTATAATTAGCACCATTTATTTGAAGCATATTTCGAAAAGAATATACAGACAAAAATATTTATACAAAAAAGCTTCTTTTGTCTCATTGGATGAGTTCAATTTTAATGATCACATTTGTAGATAAAACACAAATAATTTTCAATTATATTTAATATTTTTGTATGACCAATAGAAATTCATATACGATTAGAATCAATTTTAACTAAAAATTGGTTTAATTTCATTCACCTGTAAATTGAACATATAATTTATATACATAAATAAAATTAAATAATATTATTTATTAATATTCAATTTTAATTTTATATGTATTATTTATTTATTTAATAAACTTACTCAATTGAATTATACTGTTTTTCTATCCAATATACTGAAATAGGGACACTTTGCAAAAAACCCCTAATCGTTTAGAAGCTACCGTAACCGTGTCACTTAGAAAATATTGTTTCATTCAAAAAATGTAAAAAAAAATTTTTACTTTAAAATTTCAAATTCAATTATTGAATAAACGTTAACACAATTGGTGTGTTCAACTGATTAAAGCGACGAATTATTGGTCAGGATACGGCTGAGAGTTTTAGAGCTTTCTACATCTGCCATTTTGCTGACTAAAATTCAAAGTTTGTTTATAAATTCATTAATGTTATTCTGACATTGATATTAAAATAGTGAGATATCATATGCATTCCACTACCATAACATCTCAGGTAGTGTTGAGGTAGAGAGTTGGTATAGAATGCCAGTGGTTGTGGGTTCAATTCCCATCCCAGATATGTAGGGTTGACACCTCTCCAGAGTTCACCGGAAGACTCGCGAAAGCGTACAGTTTCTCCCGACTCCCGATTTCAAAGGTAAAACACCCGACTTCCCGAGTTCAGTGGAAAAAAATTTTGCTAACCAAAATTAATAAATTTTGCAAAAACAATTCTTAATATGAATCTAATTCCAAAAAAATAATAATAATATTGTTATTAATTAATATTAATATGAAAAAATAACTCTCTAAACCACCAGGAAACGACCCGCAGACCTCAGTATATCGCGTCCAGTGCGCTAACCGTTACACCACGCTTGGTTAGCTTGTCAATTAAAAAAAACTAACTTATTATTCCAACATATTATTCTTGTGTATACTTAAACTTATATAAAAAAATAAATATCATTTTTAATGATTCAAGGTCAGGCTTATACGCTTTCAAATGAAAAATTATATTTTTGATCACCCAAGTAGCGATACATTTAGTGCAAACGATCAAAATTTGGCCCCCTAGGCAGCTACCTACTTTGCCTACCCGATAAATCCTCCACTGCCCAGTTGACTAAATAATATACGGACCTCCCGATTTCCACACAAGATCGACATAATATATTTTGATGTACCGACTTTTCATATTTTTGAGGTGGCAACCCTATAGATGAGTATGATTTTGCATATCAAGTATTTGATGTCAAAAAATGTTAAATTTCAAAAACCTCAAATTCGCTTTGATTATCTTAATAATCTATATATCAAAGAATGTTATTATTTTGATATTTTCTATTGAAATTGAATTGATATAAGAACACATAAGGTCTGGAGATGGTCCTACAAAATTCGTTTTGGCGCTGCTATCTAATTGTCAACTGGATGCAAGTACGTGAATCTATGATGTATAAATAAACAGTATACATGCATCAAAATAAACAATAATAAATAGCATACAAGTATATAGATAGTACTTGAACAAAATTTAATTTAGTTTTATTATTTTTGGCATACCAAAATGTTTTTACATAAAACATGTTTTTATTTAAATTTTATTTAGTTTTTGGTTAACAAAAAGATTTTTATTTTGCACAATACATTTATGTATTCTGTAAACACATTAATACAATCACAAATAGTTTTCTTGAATGTCCAATATTCAAATTCAACTCATAAACTATTTTTACGTACTTATCACATAACTGAATTGAGTGAATATTTAGATAAAAGAATGGACGTATTGATTTTTCAACCGGTTTCTACTATTGTACTTATATCATCAATTGTCTGCAAAAATATTTTAAGAAAATAAATTAATTGCGTTTTAAAAATAAAGATGAGAGTTTTAAAAAAATCGTGAGACAGGAGCTGCGTATACTTCGCGAATTTCGTTAGAATACATAAATCATCTGGTCACAATTTAGGCTGCTCAAAATGAAATGTCGTATCTGATGTGATTTTGGCATTTGCAAGGCCAATAGGGAATATGCATGAAAATTTTTTTTCACTCGAATTGAAGCATGTTTACTTGACAAATATCAAGGTAAAATTACTTATTAAATAACTTTAAAAATAAGCGAGATATGAATGATTGAAATTCCCGATTAGACAAAGAGGGTGATAGCCCTCTTGATATGTTATGTGACGTCATATTACACTTTCACCATTTAAAATAGACGTAAAACTTCGTTTTTAGTATTTTTGCAAGAAAGAGATAGATAACAATCTTTAAAAGCTTATAGCTTTCTTGATATTTGTTGGATTTTAATTTCGTTTTTAAATATTATTACAATATTAACAGTATTTTCATATTCTGAAAATAAATGTGAAAAAAAATTTTCATGCATATTCCCTTTTCTATTAATAAATGGCAAAGATCAAGAGGAAAGGAGGGCACAGAGAAAGATGAAAAATGTATGAGGAGTTAAGTTGTAGAAAATCATGTTTGCTACAATTCATTGCCTTATCATTTTTCTCAAATTCTAGTGTGTACAGAGATATTTAGAATTTTAACGTTCAATCTTAAATTGTAAATATTTCTGTTAATATTCGTGTAACAGAGAAAAAATGATAAGAAAAACAATTGTAGTAAAACTAATTTTCTACCAGTTTACTTATGTATTTCGTTTCGATTTTTCGATATTAAGGAAGATATACCAAATTTTGTATTTTCCCCTACCTCTAAACCCTCTTTTCCCATTGTCCGATTTTAACCATTAACGAACTTGCTCTCTCAAATATCAAACGGGCCGCAAATACCAAATTTCATCCCAATGAAAACTATGACCGCTAGAGAGTCCACAGACACATAAACGTATACACTATGTAAATTAACATAGACCCAATAGCAACATTGCGTAGTGCATCTATCACTGTCTACGTACAGTATGCCATGATATAACGTTCTTTGTTACATTTGAACAGTACTCAGCTGTGTACGTCTCTCCACCAAAAACAGATCTAAGACAGTTAATAGCCTAACAATTTGTATTATATTGTTGGATGCTTTGTAAGTAATTGGAGAACGTATCAGACCCGCCTCCGGTTTTCATGTGTAACAAAGCAAAATATATCATAGTACATTGCATACAGACAGCGATAGATATACATACCGTGTTTTCAGATTGGGTGTAGTTTAAAAAACACACTGTATGTAATATGCCGTCTGTTTAGTTTACATCTTCGTATCATAGATCCCACGAGTATGAGAGAGTACATATGTACATATCCATTAACCAATGTTTATGAGAAGGAGGTCTTATAGGTTTGATAAACAAGCATATTTTTCAAAATACTGAATAATATTCATAACGAGTATGAGAGAGTACACATGTATACATTAAGCAATGTGTATGAGAAGGAGGTCTTATAGGTTTGAGTGGTTGGTGACCACTCGAACAGTTATGAAAAATATGCTTGTATATCAAACCTATAAGACCTCCTCATACACATTGCTTAATGTATATGTATATATGTACTCTCTCATATTCGTGAGATCTATGATACGAAGATGTAAATTAAACATAGTGTAAATTAAACATAGTGAAAATTATTAGACCGGTGTTATTATTGGAAAAACTTCTTAAAACAAACAAATTACCTGAGAAATCCATTTTAATAAAGATTATGTTATTAATTTCAACAACACTATTTGATGGTTTTAGTATATAGAAACACAATTTGTACAATGATTTCCGTGTTTCACCCATATTTCACCAGATGCTAAAGCATGAAACGCCATATGTTAATGTACAAGAATGATGTTCCAGATATTTTATAACACAACATCTATTTTCGTAATTAATAATTATAAATACGCATCATTCAAAGAATCTCAACTTGCTAATACGTTTTGTAAAAGAAAATAGAGATAAAATCTGTTGTTTTATTTTTGACAGTAAACATCTTAATTATTTTTTCCAAAAATACTTTTTACAAACAAACGACTTTTTTTATATATTCATTTTTCTTCGCATAGATACGTAAAATAATGTATTTATTATGAGTTTACCTACATTTACGAAAAGAAGAGTAAAATGAAATTATTCTTTAATATCATAGTTTGTAAAAGTTACCCGATGATTAATTAACTACCATTTTAATTATACTTCAAATACCTTTTTAAATTTGATTAATGTTTCACCACATTATAGAGAGTAAAAGGAGGTAGGTATAATAGAGCACTATAGATACATGTAGGCATTATCACCCGCCATTTTGATTCCTGTTGACAAGTACTATATAAACATGGTGTTGCACTGTTAAAAATAATGGTAATTTTACAAAATATTTACTGTACATAAGTAAAGTAAAATTACAAATTTTAGTTCCGAAAATGCTAATTACTATATTGAACTCAATGCAATTGCAATATTATTATTTTCATTGTAAAGGTACAAGATAAGTTTTGTAATTTTACTAAATGTCTGTATTAGTCAAATACAGATGGTAAATTTTACCATTTCGTATTGTAAATTTAAACCTGAGACATAGTAAGCTAACTATATACTTTTGTAGTTACATTTTACTAGTATATTTGTAAAATTACAAATATCGTGCTTGTAATTACGATTGCAAGAATGTATAGTAAAATTTTCGTTTAGTCGTTGTATAATTAATTTTTTTGTGGTATAAGTACACACTGACCTTGTAATTTTAGTATTTTCTAGTAATAATACAATATCGATGCTAAATCTACAACCTAGTCCTAGTAATCTGTTGCTACAGTCGTTATTAATTATAAATTTGAAAATGACTTTTGTTTTAAGCAGAATCTATTTGGTTTCCGAAAAAAAAGGTTTTTCGAACAAAAGCTGTTACTATATTTATAAAAATACTAACTTTTCTACTATCCCTTACCGATAACCAGTCCGAGTGACCCAGGCTCACTAGGCTCACTCGTTCGATTGCCAACAGTGGCAGTTTGTCAATTAAATTAATTTAAAACAAAATATAATAATGGAGCGATTAATTGATTAAACTATCGACGTAGGGACAAGAACTACTGTAACCGGCTATGCTTGAGTAGCTTTTCTGCAGTTTCCTTTCAGTTCCTACCAAAATCGGCTCCAGTCGCACAACCTACTAATTACCAACGTACCCAGGCGGATAAGTACGTTTAGATTATTGACTTGTAACAATTTTATAGTCTAACGGTCTATTTTAAATGCAAAATCCCCCTATATTTAAAATAAATGTAAAAAAAAGCCTGATTTAAACTGAATCATAAAATCTGAATAAACAAGACTCGTAAAAAACTGGTCATGATCGCAAAATGCAAGAAAAAGTTTGTCTGAGTAACCATATGGACGGTAAGTTTTTCTTAGTCCAATTTTTGGCTTTACATATTTTTAGAAATCAATCAGACTTATTCGAGAAAAACTGATTTTGATCCTCAAAAATGGTGTGAATTTAACATACATTTGAAATTTCATTCTTCTAGAACAGTCTAGAACTGTCGTTGATTTTATCAAGAAGCCATCCAACGCCTGTATTAAAAACTAGTTTCCACCTACTTATTATGATGATAAGTAATATAAATTTAAAACTATCACAGCCAATAAGAAAATGCTTGATCAAATAAAAAATATTAAAAATGATCTAAAAGTTTTCGCAACATTCAATAAAACAAGTATGAAATATAAACGGCTAATAAAATTTTTACAGTTTATAAAAAATAACCATTAGATATTAAGGATCCTTCATCCTCTAAAGCTCACTAATCCACCCAATTTAATGATAACTATTACAACAACAGTCATTCATAATATGATGATGCATTAGATACAGCAAAGTAATAATTTTTCATAAAAGTACCAACTTTTATTTTGTTCATTTAATGGTTATATTTAATAATTCAAGTACAGTCTCAATCAATAAACTTTACCCATCTCCATATGAAAAAAAATTCGTTACGCAGGAGCTGCGTCAACTGCGAATTTCCTTAGAATACATAAATCACTCTCTAGCGGTCATAATTTTAGTGTGATCAAAATGAAATATAATATCTGATATGACTTTAGTTTTTGCAAGTAATTAAATTAAATTAATAGCCAAAATAGAACGATATATAATGATTATAATTTATAGTTAGTATGGAAACAACAATCAAAATTGACATTTTAAAATTAAAACAACATTTTAATAAAATAATTTTATAGTTTATTTTAACCAACTCCAAAAAAAGGAGGAGATTCTATGTTTGACTATTAAGTAATGTAACAGCTAACTGATTTACATGTTTAAATACCCAGTATATACTGAGATGGATATCAATGATTAAATTGTTAACAATTCTGCGTATTCGAAATGTTAACAATTGTTTCCGGGGAACATATAATCACAAATTATGAGAAAACTATTGAAATTATGAAAATCTTGGTCATTAATTATGAAAACAGAATTAATGAAGTTCGTCAAATGTTTTATTTTTACAAATTACAAACAAAACACAACTTTTTTAAGGTTCGCTATGCTCGATTAAGTGATCTAAATTCTAAAGTAACTTTTTTCAACAAAACCTATGTATAATAATTGTCTCCAAATACAATAACAAATTAAATTCAAATCATTAAATTGAACAAATGTTCGTAGAAAATATTTTTAATTCTTAGTATGTACACTCCCGTTCAATAAAATTGAACAGATCTGAACCAAATCAGTCTCTCACAATTTTGATTATTCTTGTAGTAAATGCTTTTTACTATACTTCCATTTCTTTTTTCACACTTAAAATATATACTACTCATCTTTGTTTATAAATGCAAGATTATACAGAGAGTTACAAAAGTGAGGGGTTTTATGAAATGTAAGAAAATTAATATTTCAGGTGTGTTCAATTTTATTGAACGGGAGTGTATGTATATAAACTGAACAGTTTGGAAAAAAACAAACTTTTCAGTTTGTTTCAAATTGAAGTTCGAAAATTGACTAATCATCCGAAACATGTCACTATTAAAAGAATAATTGGAAATAGCAAAAAGAAAAATTTAGTTTGAGATTTTATTTCATTTCTAAATCATAACATGAACTTCCGCAAGCAGTAGTAGTAGTACTAGTAGACGGGAAGCCTGGCAATAGGCCTTTCTAGCCCAGTGTTCGTTGTCGAACCTATCTTCTTTGCGAATGACAGGACAGAGCTTCATTTAAGTTGTTTTACCTCAGATTTTCCCATTTCAGTTGCGCCGAAGCCTTGATACCTCATTCTGACTCTGAAAGGACATTCCGCCAGAAGGTGGAATGGCCTATCTTTCGCTCCGCCACAGGGCAAACAGATCACACTGTCGTCCTCATGAGACCTCATGAGAGATAGATGTACTTTCGCAAACTATCACTCTCTAAAATAAAACATTTCAAGATAGTAGTAGAAGTAGCAAAGGAGGGGAGGTCGAAGCGCGGCAAGTAGGCCTTCTAGGCCGTTATTACTGTTCCCTAAAAGACAAGGAATTGGTATGCAAACTAGGAAATTCGTGGGTTGTACCACTGCAACCGATTATGATTAGAACTATCATGATATTCAACTGAACCTCCCAATTCCAAGCAGAGCGCCTTTCACATCACAGCCACTAAGACCGGTAAAAAAACATTTCAGGTTAGACTAATTTAATTAGATTCGAACAAACATTTTGTTTAATGTATTAAGAATATATTTTCGAAAATAATAAGCTTAGTATACTAAAAGCTTTGTTTACTTAAAATTTTTCGTCAATTGAATAATCAAATTCTGTGTATTAGTAATAAGAAACGCTTTATCTGTATTTTCAAAGTAAAAATTAATAATACCATTCAGCGAAATATTTTTAATTTAGTTTATTTTTTTCATCATCTTTTATAAAAGATCTTTCTTCATTTTATTTTAAAATTTTTTTTTTTTTTGTACTTTTATAACGGTAAATATAAATTAGTTCAATTTAAAAATACAAAAGCCATATAAAAGTCTACTCATTATCTAAACACGTATGTATAAATGTATATAATACTATACCTTGGCGGTATACATATTTACCTTTTATAACTACAGATGAATTTTATTTAACTTATACCTTATTTACATCAGCTGGAATCAGCCAAGTAGCCGCGCTTGTTAAGGTGTTGTGTGTACTTGGAACTGGGAGGATATGGGTTTGAATCCCGACACCGGCAGTTTGTCAATTAAAAATTAATGGAACGGTTGATTGGCTAGATAGATAGATTGTAGAGGAAGCCTTGGACGGCTACACTTCGAACATAAGGTCCATTGTGATGCCTAAGGATGTGAGGATGTGAGTGGAGTGTAAGAAATTTTTGTATGGACTTGGAAATGGTAGGATATGCGGCTGCAGTCGACTCTGAGAAGGAACTATGCCGATATTTATCTGGATTTCGTGAAAAAAACTGCAGAAAACCTTCTCAAGCATAGCCGGTTACTTCGTCCTTGTCCATACGCCGACAGTTTAGTCAATTAACCGCCCCTTTTTTTTGTTTAATAATTGACAAACTACCGATATCATAACGCCTTAGACCGCTCGGCCAATTGGACTGGTGAAAGTTTTCTGCAGTTCCCATCACGACTCAAGATGAATATCAGCATAGTTCTTATCAAAGACGTCTGCAGCCGTACATCTAGGTCGCGGTTTGGTAAACATCATACATACAAAAGTACAATTGAAATGTTCCTTTACACGATAGTGAAAGGGAAAGTAATTAGTAGCACTTATGGCAATTTTTCGTTTTGTATATATATATATATATATATATTTTATATATATATATATATATAAATTTATATATATATATATATATATATATATATATACACAGTATTAACCAGTCCAAGTAGCCGAGCGGTTTAAGGCATTATGTCTGTGTAGTATGCAGTACTTGGAAACTGGAAGATTATGGGTTCGAATCCCGACATCGGCAGTTTGTCAATTATAAAAATAAAAAAAAGGGGCGGTTAATTGACTAAACTGTCGGCGTATGAACAACAACGAAGTAACCGGCTATGCTTGAGAAGGTTTTCTGCAGTTTCCTTCACGAACTCCAGATGAATATCGGCATAGTTCCTATCATAGTTATTTGTTACTAATTTCTAAATGGTTAAATTTTACATAAAGTGGGAATACATATAGTTGTTGTTGTTGTAATTATTGTTATTGCTATCATCATTATTGTTGTTATTATTGTTATTATTATTGTTATTATTATTGTTATTATTATTATTATGTTTTTTGGTGTATCTCTCCATATTATAAAAGATATTTTTTAAACAATAAATATTTTATAAAACTAATTCTAAATTGATTGAATAAATTATTGGGCAATAATCGGTAGGGACAACCTGTATTGAAACATCGTTCCGCCTTACTTCAAAACATACCTTTTTTACTTACTCTCACCCAGCTTATGGAGAGTCGTTCGACTCCGGCGATCCGTCTGCGCCCACCTCTGCTCTAGATGTTGATATAGACAATACTTACTATATATAAGATAATTATTAATTAACTAGCTTATAACGCCGTTGTCGCTCGCATTTTATTGTTATGTCCCCAGCTCTCGTTATTGTAGCGAGTTAAAATACATACCAGTTTTTAAGTCTAATATGAAGCTATGTAACACAAAAAGCTTCATCAAAACGCGGTAAATGAAAAAGTCCCAAAGATTTTAAATGTTACTAAGTCACTTTTTCATAACGATCTACTCTATATTTATTCTAATAAGTTTTATGATTCGTCCTGGTTTTCATTTTCACACATTGTTAGCAGCAAACTTCACATGTCAAACTGTAAATTTTTTCAAAATTCATTTTGTATATCTAATCAATTTATTAGTTATTAGTTTGTTATTACGCATTAGTTATTGATAGGCCCTAAATACGATATTGGTATTTGAAGTAAACAACTATCCAAATTAAAACTTGCGAGGTCTAAGATATAGTCTGGTCATTGATAGAACTCTTTTGTTCATATAGATAAGAATCACTTTGTATACATGTTCGTTCCACACGTACATCTTACTTCAAATAATATTAAAACACATATAATTTTCAGCAATTCACAGAGAGCGTGTTTCAATTTCTCTTTCGTATTTTCTTTTTTTTTCTTTGTATTTTTCTTTCTGTTTTTTTATTTTATTTATTTTTTGCTGTTGTGTATAATATCAAACATACCTACCTATATTACAGAAATATCAGACTCTGTCAAAACATAAAAACAACCACACCGCTTAGAGTTCAATAATTCGTTTTCTATCGCACATAAACATTAATTGTAATTAATTAAGCTGAAACTGACATACAGTTTCAGATTCTCTATACTGCTGCAATAATCCAGCTCAACTGAAGGTGCTCAACACATCTTATCTTTGTACATTGAATTTGGTTTTATTCTTAAAACTAATCACAACATGTGTACACTATTTAAGGTAGTTCTTCAAATAAAAAGGACAAACATATCTTTATCTCTTGTTTTTTCTTTCTCTTCTTCAAAACATTTACAATGCGACAAACGATTTATAAGAAGCATACCCTCGTGTGTGGGTACGCATACCCTCGCGTGTGTGTACGCATACCCTCGTGTGTATACGATACCCATATATACATATAAGTGTATAAAACGTGTTCAAAACAAATGTTTTTCCATTATTTGTAGCTAACTATTTGACATTTTGTTTTCGATTAAATGTTGATAGATTATCAAAGTATTTATGCAAACTTTTACGCGAAAATCTGAACCAAAATTTTTTGAATATTTCGATTTCCAACCTGAAATATTCACGATAAGTTGTAAATTTCATTTACAACAACTTAAGGTTGATCGGACACATGTATAGGTAAAATCGACAATGTATAGATAAAAATCTGAATTTTTGATATGTTATTAATTGCTATCTCATACGTATAAAGTAATTTTTTGAAAAAATCTGACGAAGGATTTAGATGTAATTAATCATAAAAAATTGGAATTTTAACATGTTTTGAATAGAAAATGTTGAATGAACGCATTTTCGATAATGTTGCTCCACCTTCTATAGATTAAAAAGTAAAAAACTTCTAGTTTTATAAATTAAACCTCGTACATTACGTTAAAAAAAAATAGTCTGACGAAGAGTTTTGTAAATATCTTAATTAAAAAGATAAAAAAATCATGAAAATTTTCGTCAAATCGTCAAAATAATAGTCAAAAGATGATTATTTATTATTTTTAGTAATTAAATAATTACATAAATCCGATAACTAATGATGTTAGATGCTATCTAAATTTAAATAATTAATTTATAGATTAAAATTTTTAATTTCTGTTAAAGAGTGTTTCTGTTTATTATGAAATGTACTGTACTGTCCGGACAACCTTAACTTATACTTATACTTTGTGTTTCTTCCCCCTTCTTTCAGATCTATTGACGTTAATAAGCTTCGATTGACACCTCAACAAAGTCAATATCTTTTTTGGTTCTCGATATTTGTTGCACAAAAAGAATGATTACGGCTTACGAACACACACTCACGACTTTAAAACGTGGTGATAAGGTGAAAATTTTGATTTCAATTTTCGTACGGATTACGAAAACTTCCATATACAGGAATGTTAAAAAATTCATTACTAAATATTCAACACATGCTCAGAATTCTGTTTACTTCTGGTTTACTTTTATTACTGGTTTAATTTTCCTGACTGTATAAAAGAATCAAATATATTCCCATCGATTTTTCCTATCTGTCTGTATATAAACAGGAAATATGTTTTGTGTGTGTATGTGTAGGTATGTTTAATAGAGTTTGGAAAAAACTAAAGGAGATAATAATGATGAGAGAAGACTCTTTATGAATCCAGAAAAACTATCAGAAGTTCAAAAAACCCAAACCGAAGTTCCGAAGTTATAAACGTTTTCTGACGGCTGGATCTCTAATATAGTATATAGTTTCTATAGAAATACCAGCATTAACAAAACTTTAGAAATAAATTATTTATCAATAAATTTCCCATGTACTCTCTATAAGAATTTTTTTAAGCGCAGGGAATGCCGTATATTTTAGCTAGTACATAATATAAAACATTGTTCGTGTAAAGGCTCTCAATTTTTACATACATTCCATAATTATACCATATAAAAATTCAACAAAATTAGAAGACGCCATGCAAGATATTTGCAAAAAACTTGCATGTATCCGTTCTCTCACTACTTGTTACGGGACGAACAAAACAACAAATCCCTAAAAACGATTTTACAATAATCATTTTTGTATTTCCTCAGGTACCTTTGGTAATGATTAGTATTATAGTTGATTCGTGACTATGGCCAATTTTAGATTTTTTTGTGTAGATAAAAAAAAAACACACACATACTGAATACACGTATGAATGGAAGGATGCATGCGAAGGATATGCTATTTTAGATACCAGTAGTATTGACTTATACACACATATGTCTGTCGGTTGGTACCTACCTACCTACCTAATCTAATTTTATATTATTATTATGATACCCTCCTAAAAGAACTCGATTCAATCAAATTAAACAGGTATTTTTTTAAGTTTAATGTGATAAAATAACTAAACATATGTCTATTTAGAGCTATAATTTTTGTGTATCACGTAAGCTGGAAGACACATATAGGTGCAGAGATACTCTGTAATTTTTGTATTTTATTTAAAACATTTTAAATAAATATTTTAATGAATTCAACTCCTATTATTAAATACAATTTTTTTATTTTAGAAAATAAATAAATTGTATCTTTTTAACCCGACTTCAAAAAGGAGGATGGTTCTCAATTCGTCTGTATTGTTTTTTTTTTAATGTGTGTCACCTCAGAACTCCGTCATTTATGAACCGATTTTGAAATTTTTTTTTTGTTTTAAAGGGTTTGGTTTCCCATTGGTCCCATTGTCACCAAATTGCATTATGATGAGGGGATTCCGGGGAAATCGAGGAAAATCCTCATTTTATATGTGATAACCGATTTCTGCGAAATTTTTTTTTGAAAGGATATACTACTCCTTCATAATGGGAAAATAAAAATTTTTTTTAAAAACCGACTTCAAAAAAATTTTTTACAAAAAAAAAAATTTTTACAAAATAATGCTTATAAAAAAAACTGAAAATCAGTTATAAAAGAATGCACTAAAAATTTAAAAAAAAAAAAAACGGATAAAAATAAAGTGTTCAAAAAAAGTCACTATAAAGCGAGAAATAAAACCTATTTTGACAAAATAGACACCCGACTTTTTAATATATATGTTCAATTATTGTTATTTTTGGAGGCGGTGTCCAAAAGTTATGTAAATTTCTCTATGCTGACACCGACTTAAAGTCTTCACTTAATAACCAGAGTTTAAGAAACAAAAGCATACTTTTATTGCAATATGATCTAAAGAATTCGCAATTAAATTGTATTGTCATCGGTCCGTACTTAATACGTCTGTCAAATTTCAATTTACTCAGACGTCCGGAAGTAGGTGTTAAGTGAATTACAGTATTCCATTACATACATACATACAAATATGTAGACATAGTATCTAATTTTACTACCCCTGGGTGCTTTTAGATCACAACTGACAACAGAGTCTCTTCATTTGATTTTTCACCTGCGGAAATAGAAAGCGAAAATGATGAGGCTGTCTTAGTGTATGCATTTTGTGCATAAACTTATTTTTTCTTTATTCCCACTAGTTTTATATGTGTTTATAGAAACCTGTCCTTACCACCACAGAGCAAATATAATAATTTCGTATTTTTGGAAAAAAAATATTGTTCTTTTATATTCTTACAATCCATATTACTATATAAATGTGAAAGTAACTCTGTTTGTTTCCTACCTAATGACTAAACCGCTAAACGGATCTTAATGAAATTTGGCAAGCAGATAGATAGATAGGCGCTAACTTTTGTCTCAAAAAATAATCTTGAAGGGGGTGCACATTAACAAAACATACATACAGTCGAACATAGAATCTCCTTATTTTTTTGGAGTCGGTTAATATTTTTGTTGATTTTATCATTTCCACAGAAACTATACTTCTAAAAAATAACTATAAAATTAGTTTATTAAAATTTAAAAATTTCAACTTATATTGTCGTTTCCATAGTAACTATAAACTATAAGAGCACACTACACTATACATCGTTGTATATCCATATACATATACAGTAGAGTGTCATTTATCAGGCACTATAAAAAACTATAGGGTGCTGGATTCGTGAAACTCTATTGTATATATATATATATATATATATATATATATATATATATATATATATATATATATATATATATATATATATATATATATATATATATATATATATATATATATATAATTATATATACATATACATATATATATATATATATGTATATATATATATATATATATATATATGTATATATATATATATATATATATAAATATATATATATATATATATATGTATGTACCCCTTGAAAAAAATGTGAAAAAAGTGCAGAAAATTTTTCTTCTCCATTTTAATAATCATCATTTTCAAGGCTAATTTTGACCTTAATAGTACGAAAATCAGGTTCAATTTAAACGTCCAACCAACACATTTCAAAATTTTGTCTTCTCAATTCATACAGTTTGGAATTTTAGCACTATGAGTTTGATACTTTGAAAACCGATATTCGTATCATATTTTAACCAACGCCATCGTTTTCGCTAGGTCCAAATTAGCTTAAAACCAAGTTTTTATCAAAATTGGAGAAATAAAATTTTCCTCCAATTTTAGCGATTTTTTTAAAGGGGTACGTACCCCTTGGAAAAAATGTGAAAAAAATGAAGAAAATTTTTGTTCTCGATTTTAATAATAATCATTTTTTAGGCTAATTTTGACCCAAACAGTACAAAAATCTGGTTCATATTTACGTCCGACCAACACATTTTAAAATTTTGCCTTCTCAATTCATACAGTTTGGAATTTCAGCACTATAGGTCTGTTTCCTTGAAAACCGTTATTCGTATCGAATTTTAACCAACGCCATCGTTTTCACTAGGTCCAAATTAGCTTTAAACTAAGTTTTTATCAAAATCGGGGACTTACAATTTTCCTCCAATTTTAGCGATTTTTTTAAGCGGTACCCCTTGGAAAAAATGTTAAAAAGTGAAGAAAATTTTTCTTCTCAATTTTAATAATAATCATTTACTAGGCTAATTTTACGCAATAGTACGCATTCAGTACTCACAGTACACAAACAGTACGCAAATCGGGTTCATTTTAACGTCCAACCAACACATTTCAAAATTTTGCCATCTCAATTCACACAGTTTGGAATTTTAGCACTATGAGTCTGATACCTTGAAAACCGTTAATCGTATCGTATTTTAAATAAATAAATATACATATACATATACATATATATATATATATATATATATATATATATATATATATATATATATATATATATATATATATATATATATATGTTGTATACATATATATTTAGCTTTCATTTAAATGCGGCGATGTCGCTGGAAACAGCTAGTATTATTATATTTTTGTGATTATAACATTGTAGTGTGGTCATAGAAAAATTTGCTACCCTTTTCATAAACACTTCGGTGTTTTTAAACCATATTTTCAGCATCGTACGCCGTTCAGCCCCAGATTTCCCTACATAAAAAATACCAGCGTACCCTTACAGAGTAAATTTGAACGTTTTTTTTCTTCAAAGTCTACAGGAAGGGACTGTCCTGCCCAACATTAAATTTTCTATATATAAAAATCTGAAAAATTATTTCTACAATTCAAAGAATATTACCTTTTTTCTTTTCTGAGAACATTTCAATGAAAATATCTTAATAATAAATAAAGTAAAATTTGCTATTGAACACAAGAAATGAAACAAAAGAAGTCATTGCATATAATAAAGTTATTGACGTAAAACGTATCTACATGTATATTTATTTATACACATAAGGGGACTACAACAATATAACGCCGATAAAGATAGAATGCATTTACCAATTACTGACTTATAAGTTTTCCAGACGATCAGGCGACATGAGTTTTCCACTAACATGGTATATATTATGTAATACATGGATGGCATATACCTACCTATATATTCATACATATATAACTGTATAGAAGATGTTTTCTATATAAGTAATAATGAAATCTTTGGATCATGATTACCCTTTGATAAATTTTAGCTCTAAGTTTTCTATTTATAAACTTTTGAATGAAGTAATAAGTATTTATAAATAGTGATTATTAGGAAACTTTATAAATTACATGAGCCAGACATTGACGAAACACTCATCAATCAAACATTATATAACATATTTATTTCAATTTATTTACAATTCTGAAGGGCCGTCAGTCCAAAAGTCTTTGGAAACAATCATTTACGTCTTTTTCAAAAGTATACTACTATCGATTATAAACATTTGAGGAAAATCATAAAGGTAGGATATCTAAACAGCATTTGGAAATGATATTTTTTTTTAATAATTTCTTCAGTCTATTAGGATAGTACGATCATGGAACCTAGCTGGGATTGACGAATATATATATATATATATATATATATATATATATATATATATATATATATATATATATATATATATATTTATCTGATTCACACTAACAATAATAAACAGGAGTGATTTTTAGTCGCGCCGGTTTCTTTTCTACACATGTCATATAAGTTGTAGTGATTTTGTACAAGAAAATATTTCAAATGTGCGAATTCCATTCACGCGTTAGTGTGATATTATCGCAAATTTAATTTTAATTATATTATCTAGAAATGATTCGATAGATAGAAAGATTGTAGAGGCTGCCCTGGACTGGCTACACTTCGACCATAAGGTCCATTATGATGCCTAAGGATGTCAAGATGTGAGACGAGTGGAAGAAATTTTTGTGTGTAGACTAGGAATTGGCTGGATGTGCGACTGCATTCGATTCTGATAGGAACTATGCCGATATTCATCTGGAGTTCCTGAAGGAAACTGCAGAAAACCTTCACAAGCATAACCGGTTATTTCGTTCTTATCTATACGCCGATAGTTTAGTCAATTAACCGCCCCTTTTTTTTTCTAAATAATTGACAAACTGCCGATGTTGGGATTCGAACCCATAACCTCCCAGTTCCAAGTAACATAACGCCTCAGACATAACGCTTTAGACCGCTCAGCTACTTGGACGGTTAAAAATTATTAATACACGATGTTTAAAAAATTTGAAGGATACGGTCATTACTTCATTTATAATTAGTAATTAAATATTTTTAAGTTCAAATGTATCCTACCGCAATATGACTTTACTCCGCGCATCACAACTTTGACATGGAGCACATGCGAGCGCAGGTACCAATATGTTACCAATGCCAATACGTAACATAATATATATTCAAAAATTCAATTTACGTTATAAAATCATGGTGGGAGGGGAGGGTTTACTTCCGTTTCTGGGACTCACCCACCCATATAATTTTTTTTTTTAATTATTAATTTATAACCATACATTAATGATGTGGATGGAAGACAAAGAGTTTCTATGCAGACTAGGAATTAGTAGGTGGTGCGGATGCAGCCGACTTTGGTAGGAATTATGCCGGTATTCATCTGGAGTTCGTGAAGGGAAACTGCAGAAAAACTTCACAAGCATAGCCGGATACTTCGTTCTTAACCAAACGAAGTTTAGTCAATTATTCACCCCATTATTTATTTGGTACAATCTTCAAGAAAGATTCTTATAATGATAAAATTATAAGTAAAATTTTGTGTCTATGATCCTGATTGTTGTTCAGTTAAATTTTTGATACATAATATAAAGAGAACTCTAAGTTTTTTTAAATTAAATTTCAAATTTTGCCCCAATTCCTAGAACAATTATTTTTATTTTACAAATAATTGTAAAATACATTATTTCGACTACAAGATAGTCATCATCAGTATGAATTAGCTAATCGTAACTATCTCTGGGAGATCTTGTAGTCGAAATACGTATTTATAAAATATAAATAATTGTTCTAGGAATTGGGGCAAAATTTGAAATTTAATTAGATACATAAAATAAAAATACGTATTTGTAGTTTAAATTATTAACCACTTTATTTACTATGATGTACTCTCAATTATGTGTGATAATGCTATAAAAATCGGCCACGATTAATTGAAAAACAACGATAATCCGAACTATCTATCAATCACGTTTATCATAATTTTTTATTAACAAAACAGATCTTTTAAAAATTTCGAAATTGAGCTCGAAATAGATTGGTAAAATGATATTTTTTCTTACAAAGAAACCGACAAAATTCGAATACACCATCACACCGTTTGTTTCATTGATTACTAACAATTTCAAATATTACACAAACACCGTGTATAAAAGTCGGTATAAATTGTAAATAAGTGGTGGTTTGACTGGGTAGTAACTAGTATTAGGTATGTAATATAGTAGTAATGGTTGGGTTGATTGGATGGCTGTGCTAGCTGGTAGAACGTTCGTTGACTGAACCGACTGTAAGCTGGTATAGCTAGCCTAGCTACTATTACTTCAGTTGAATGAATACACATCTACTTCTTTGCTTTTCACGCGAATAACTATATATATATATATATATATATATATATATATATATATATATATATATATATATATATATATATATATATATATATATATATATATATATATATATATATATATATATATATATATATATATAGTATACACTTTTCTATACATACATCTCGTATAATACACCATTCTTAACATACACCATCATCAATAAACTTTAGTTTGTTATAAAATAGAGTGTATTCATATATCTAAAGTATAATATCTTCAGAAAGTTAAAGTATCAAAAAACAAAATTATATAGTCAAAAAAACTAATGAAACCTTATGGTAGTACGTAGCGTAATTAAAAGGAAAAAGTTAAAGCATCAAAATTATCAACAGAACAAGACGCTTTTACAAAATTTATTTTATTTTATTTAAATAGAAACTTAAATCATTTATCATATTCTTATCAAAGTCTCCACCAAATGGCATACATTTGGAAAATTATAAATTGATACAATACTATACGCTAGTAAAGTATTTTTGGCAGGCGACCTCTGGGCCGTTTCGTTTTTTTTCATTTTAATTTTGGTTCTGTCAAAACTGTTAAATATACGGGTACATACACGGGTAGATATGTAAAATATCAACTTTAATTTTAACGATTAAGGAATAATTTCATCCAATGTCGGTAAAAAATTTATGAGCGGCTTTCAAGAAGTATAATTAGATATTTTTAGAAAAAAAAGTACTTCTAAAGGTACAAAATTATGTACTAGTTTTCACGTTTCTAATGTGTATGAAGAGATTGATGTCAATGATTCTCGGCGACTTTTTGGTACAGTTTTAAGAGAAACACCAGGCTAAAATAGCTCAAAAAATAATACTAATTATTATAATGTTGAGTTAAGTTTATAAGTATCAACTACTTATTATCCAAATGCTTTTCTGATTGGTGCCATAAAAAAGTTGGTGTATTTTCACAATCATAAACACAACACTTCCGATTTGATAATTTGTTTTCCATTTTATTCAATAACTAATAAAATAACCATAACTAATAAAATGTTATATTTATCATTATATTTATTTTTATTCAATAATTAAAACGCATTAAGCATAAGCGCCAAATTAGCAACTAATTATATTACAATGTAAATACATTTGCGGTCATTTTTCTACTAAGCTGATGAGGGTAAAATACTTGACACAAAAGAAACGAGCAAATTTGTAAAGAGCTCACGATTAGCGACTTTATGACCTGAATTTATTCACTGATCTCTCGGTTCGTAAATTTTTATTCCTTATAAAAATCGTCACGAAGCTACACAGCACATATGACATGAATCGAAATGTATTTGTTTCCGTTCATGCCATTATCTATTCAACCGCCACTATCTATCTCATTATTATTAAATTATAGTAAACTATCTATGTATGTAATGATATAGTCAACACTCAACAAGTAAGTAATAATTATACATCCTAATGTTAGTGAGACAAGAATCTAAAGCTCTTTAAAAATATAAAATATTGTACGGTAAAATAAATTTACATAGCAACATTATTCATTGAATCGTTGGCAATGGTTAGATAAATGAAGCTTTTTTACAGACACTTAACAGTTGTCAATCAACAACTAAATATTGTTGAAGACGAATGTGTTCAATCAATTATAATCGAATCAAAGAACGAAATGCTATCTGTATATTGAAATTAAGGACGGTCCAGCACGGTGTTATATAATCAGGACAAAAAACCAGTTTGATTTTATTATAGAACAAAAACATATACACACATACGCAACACATAGACAAATCCACTGTTCATATATACAAAATAATGTTATTTTGAAAACAAAAATAATTTTTATATTTCGAAAACAAAACGGTAAAACGATTTTTTTTATTAAATATATTTAATAACTATTTATCCTTACTATTCTACAACAGATAGTTGGGCGGTGAAAAGAAATGAGCAAAATCTGTCGAAAAGTAGTTTCATGCTAGAACATCCTTAAATATAAATCATTTGGATGATACCTCTAAATAAATACGTTTAAAAAACTAAAACCCGGCTACGCAAAAAGCACGAAACAAGTTTGAAGATCCTTGGCAATATTTTTCGTCGCCGAAGGTCGGGAAATTTTATTTATTTATACATATAAGTTATACATTTTGGAACCTGAGAATAGCAAAATCGAAATTTGTGAAATTTTTAGTTGTTGATTAGTGTATTATGCAAGGCATTTCCGCCATGTTGGATTTACTATGACGTCACATAATCTATGCCACGAGGAAATCTAAGAAGAAGCTAACACCTTTTGACATCTCATTTGTCAAAATATGATAAATCGATTAGGAGCTACACGGGAACAGATGAACATACATACTAGACTGATAAACATATAAGCCTCCGTAGTCGATAATAAGTCTGACGGTTGATACTCTTAAGGTAGTTCACTCGGGAACTCGTAATTTTTAATAATTTGCTAGCACTGAAATATGATCAATAAGATAAAACTGCTCTTGGAGTAATCGTGTTAAAAAGTTTCTGCCTATGATTACACATAATTTTTTATACGAGTATACTATGAAATATATTCGTACTCTCTCTTATTTATTCTCCTTCTCACTCATAAAGTTATTACATTTTTAAAAAAAATTTCATCATTAATTCATTAATTTTTATCACGGCATATGTTATTGGTCCATACCCATACCCTATTTTTTTTTTCAATCACGGCAAATTTTTTATAAACTTCTTTCAAAAATAAAAATCTTATGAACTTAACGAATTAATTCAAAAGCAAAAAACATATCATACAGTTTTTTTAAGAAGATTATTTAAAGCTAAAAATTTGCAATTATGACACCAAAAATAATGAACAATCACTGACAACACAAGTCTTGCATCGTACAACATATAGTATATTGTATGGTAAATGTTTACTACATAAACAATTGGTAGAGCTGTAATAAGTAAGTTTTTATAATTTTTTTGCTTTGAGTAGTGTCACTAATAAATTACGTTAAATATAAGCTCTTTGAGTATGAATAAAATACTTTGACTGTGCCTCGAATGGTATCGTCAAGGTCATAATTATACGGAGGATTGCGTTGGATCAACTTTGAACATTATTAAGTATTCTATGATTATTAACTTTGTTTGAGTATTTGGCTATATCTGATCCGCATTATATATGTGTATAGATACCATTCTACAGTGTTGTATAATTACACGAATGGTTAGAGTGAAAATTATAGGCTCGTTTTATTTAGAACACACAATGAAAAATAATAATATTAGTTGTAACAAACGAACGAACACAAGCAGAACACACTTTTAAATATGAAGGAAGACATTACAATATAAAAGTCATAAATCATTCTGGCTCGACTATGTATACATTCATATACACGTTAAGTATTTAATCATTATTTAAAATTTTCGTCTATGTTTATTTAATTACTTTACGAATAAATTATTCACAAATCAGTGAAAATATCGTTTTAACAAATATTGTATTTAATGAATGTATAGTGTATTAATCTTTGATTTAAATCTGTTTACCAAGTTCTATGTAACCAATATCGATATATCAACAACAAAATTTCCCAGTAGTTTAAAAAAAAGTATATAACGTAACGGTTATTCAAACTTCATATTGCCTCTTTAGGAATGAAGCGATGTAGGAAAAATGAATTTATGGTCAGATACAAATTTCCCAAAGCGAAGGCCCCTCTTAAAACCCAATGCAATGATTCTAGATGGTTTATAAGTTCAGATGATTGAAGATAGAATGAGTTTCCCTCAAGAACTGTTTGCCACATGAACCAGAGTCAGGAATAGGTGCTATATTTTCGGAGAAAAATATAGTTCACCTGCGAGGTACGAGGAGCTCTCGGAGTTGCGAGAAATGGGATGCGTTTACTTGTACGAATATCCAAGTGGTTCCTAAAGCAATATAATGACTACTTGACAGCGTACAATGTACGTGATGGACATAAATGAGGTATGCTACAATTATGTCCATCGCGTACTGAAACTGAAACTGCAGAGTAGGATCTCGATGATTCAAAATAATTATTTTTAAAAACAGCAATTACGTGATCGCGTTCTGCTGTCCCTATTTCGAATTTTTCAAACTCGGCAGAATGTTTCAAGGTATAATGACGTTGGAAATTACTTCTTTTTAAACAAATAAACGTTTTACCACAAAATAGGCAAATTACCTCTTTATCAGTTTTGTTCAATATACCAAAACGATGCACCCGCTCGTTGATGCCAAAAAATATCCTCCTTTTCTTCGCAGACGCCACCGTACCTCCAGTGCTGAACTTATCCAAGACTCCTTGCGATGTATTCTCCATTATTAAAATCACAATTTTTTTTTTCTTTTTTAAAGAAATTATGCGAAAAATAATTTTCAATAACACGAATAGTACTTTTCACTTTTTTAACTCAAAGTAGATTAAATCAAAACAACTCAGTCAGGTTGAGTAAGCTATCATAAAATTCCCACTTTATGTAAAATTTAACGATTTAGAAATTAGTAACGTGATGGACATAAATGAGGTATGCTACAATTATGTCCATCGCGTACTGAAACTGAAACTGCATAGTAGGATCTCAAACTAAAGTAAAATTGTCACATATACTTATTTTTGAGAAAGGAACAGATATTTTCTAATCGGGTATAGGCTGGAAATGATTCTCTCGAAAGGAAGGAGTTTAAATGAATGATAAATTGAAAACTTGGGGTTGACAGAAGGCTATAGATAGGTTTAATTTTCTAGCATCTGGTTTCTGGCATCGGATTCCTCTTCACTACCAATACTAATTATTTTTATGCATTGTTCAAATTATTATGTATGAAATACTTTTTCTAAACAACAAAATATATTTCCAAGAAAATTTTTATATGTTTACCAATTTGATCCAAATGACGAAAATTTGAAACTGCGAATGAATAAACGAACCCATAGAGAATATTTGGATATTGCCTATAAGAAATATCAGGAAAATATCTATTTCTTTGTGGTGGCAACTCATTGAAGACGGTGAATTGTGAAAGTCCATTGAAGTTTTATTCAGAGTGTAGGATGTGTTAGGGGAAAAATAATAAAAACACGAAAGGTATGAAAGTTTAGTATGTTAAAGATTCTGAATAAATACCATCAGTTTCTATATTTCTTGCATAGTCCGGACAGAAGCTATTACCAAAAATTTTTTAGATCTCACAATGGAATTAAAGCTAGATTGGTTTCAGGGTAACTATCTATAAACTATGTATATTTGATAGAATTGATTTGAATAGATTATGTTCAACAGATACAACGAATTACTACTATTAAATTTATTTGTATAGAAAAAGGTCCTAATCGTCTTTATTATCAAAAGGAAGTATCAAATATTCTAGTCTTTACAATTAGTTTTCAATTGTCGACAAAGCTCCTCGTTTGTCTAATTTTGAGAATTTATCACGAACATGAAACAGAAATGAATATAAATGAAAATGAAACCCAAATAAATAATATTTTATCAAAAACTAATAGTGATATTTTTTTTAAAATAAAAAATAAATTGTAATTGATTTTTTCTGGAAAATATTTAAGAATAATAAGGGATCCAATTTGCCATTGAACAAATATACTTTCGTTTGTCTATCAATAAATTGACACACGATAGCAAGAGATAATAATAAAAATTAAAAAAGTAAATAATAATTGCTTAGAGAAAAATGTGTGTGTGGCATAAAGATAAATTATTAATTTTAATAATAAAAACATAAAAAATTTAATATTATATTTCTTTATATGTATATATTCACAAAATACAATACCTTCTCTTATCAATAACGTATATAGATAATAAAACAAATGTGAATAATATTAATTATCATCAAATTTATTTTTTTGTTTTAAATAATACATATAAAATAGAATCAATTTACTCAATAAATTAATTGAAATTATAAAAATTAATGGTATTTCATTTAATTCCCTTTCATTTCATTTCATTCATTATTATTATTAATACAATTTTAATTGAATCATAAAAAATATACTGGTTCAATATGTCTATAAATTTTTATATTCCTACCTAGCATTCCAAAATTTTTCTTCGTAAGGTTCAATTTTATTCTGGGTTCATACCTAGTTCAGTTCAATCAATAATATCGTAGCTAAAAAAATTAGTGTATGCTTAAGACCGCATACACTAATGAAGTGAAAGTAAGTCAAAAGCTTGTTTACCATCTCTAATCGATTTTAAGTAATAATATATCGATTATATCATCCACAAATGTGGTGAGCCCAAAAAAATTTTCACTTCAAAAACAAAGGAAAAGGTTTAAAAAAGTTTTTATTAACATACATTGATTAATTCATTGTACATTTCATTGAATTAACAAAATTTCCAAATAATATACTATGTATGAACAAATATATATGACACCAATGTACGTTATTATAATAATATAATACACAAACGTAGAAATGCAGCTTCCAAACAAAACTCCAACGACAAAGAAAAGTGTATATTAATTTCTGAAATGGATATGTCGTACTCATTCTTTTTCATGGCGGTTGTATGTATAGGTAAAAGACACACTATATAATATATATGTACAGACCAACTAGCATTTTATCCACAAAACTCATAATCGAAAAGAGATAATTAGCTGTAATTTTGTATGTGTGTTCTAGAGCTAAAAAGTAAGATCAAGAATGGGCAAAATCGAACTATGTTTGGGTAAAATGGTCAATACTGTCTATCTTTGAAACCGTAAGAGATAGTACAAAAATTCAAAGACAAAAATTTTCCTTTTTAAAAAATTAACAACTTTTGTTTGAAGCCTTTTTTCATAAATTTAGTATAAGCCGAGTATTTAAGCAATTAACTCAGTTAGTTTTTATATTCATTTGTTTTAATAAAATTTCAGTTTTAATTTTTTTTAATTTTCTGATAACATATGTTTCCTTATTTGTTTTTCGATATACTTTGACCCCATGTTTCAAGTTAAAAAAAGACTCAGACATGATAAGAAAACATAATTATTAATGAATTTATTGTGAGCAATGTGATTGCTTGATAAACACGAATGAATATCTAACGAATGCCGATGATTGGCGACTATCAGCCGATGTTTACAAAAAACATTACTGTATAATCTGAAATTTCATTTCACTCCCCATAAACAATCTTGTATTGTATCTCTATAGATGATTCCACATCAAAAATTGATAAAGAAATAATTTCATATTGTATTTCGTATCCGAAGTAAATGTTATTTACTATAAATAATGTTTTTCTCTCAAGTTAAACGTAACGCTTACATTTATTAAAATAAATTTTACACATATTGTATTTTTATGAGCTTTGCACATAGGTATTTTTGTATTTGTTAACAAATATGATTCGTTATACACTTAATTTCCCCAAAGATTAATTAATCGCCTTCTTTCTCAGTATCACACATTAGTTTACTAATTTAATTAAACAAAAATTGTTTAATTCATAATATATATGAGAATCGACGTAGTAGCACATTTTTTTAGAACCTGCATGAAATTGTTTTTGGTTTATTTGAAAGTAAAAGTTAAAATATATGATAGATTTAAATATAATTGTCCAAAACAATATGAATTGTAAAGAATATCAAATTAAAGAAAATGTTAATTTTCAAATGGTTCAATGACCTGGAACGATGTCATTATAACTATTCGACAGCGCTATCTGATGTAAGTTTATCTAGTTATAAACATACTTTATTGGGGTCGATAATAAAAATATGTTTTGTCATTTTATTTTTATTTCTAGAGGAACTTCTGAAAATGGCAAAACGGAACAATGTTAAATAGATCTGGGTGCAGGGTCACAGTGGTTTCAAAGGAAACGAAAAAGCGGATACCTTAGCAAAGAACGGAGTCAGAATGCCATTCATAGGCCCAGAGACTATTTTAGGAATTCCAAAGACTGCATGTAAACAAGTGATCAACGAGTGGTCAAATGCTAAACACCGTGATCACTGGGAAAAAGTACCGCGGCAAGAGCCTGGGAAGGTACTGCTTCAGAGTGCAACAAAGAGGTTATCTCTCGATGCACTGAGGTAGAACAGGATGCAACTGCAGAGGATTACCGGGTTCATTACCGAGCATTATCGCATGCGGAAGCATCTACACACAATGGGACTCCATAACGGCTCCATTGCAGATTGTGTGGCGAGGAGGAAGAAACATCCACCCACATAATCTTTGACTGCGAACCTCTGGGTTACAGCAGATGCAGGATATTCGGTGCATCTCACCCCGAATATATGAACCTTCGGGAGGACATGATAAGCAAGGTCTAGGCTATTGCCAACATATAGGAGAAGCGAGTCTCGTCAGACTGAGATAGAAGGGGGAGCACAATGGACCATAGGGTCGAAGTGTAATAGTTTTTACCCCGATATTAATCAATCAATCAATCAACCCAGATATTCGCAGTTAAAGATGATATGGCTGGATATTTCTGCCTCCCTGCCGCACAGTCTGCACATAATGAATCCATTGTGGAGTCCGATTGTGTGCAGATTATTTCGTAGGTGATAATGTCTGCTGATATTGTCATGTTTACCTACCTAAATTGTATCTTGTTCAGGAGAGACAGCATCATTCCGAAACAGTATTTCCCAGAGTTTAGTATACGGGATTTTAAACATACATATTATTTGAGATCATATAAGAAGAGTATATGACGTTGTAACGCCACAAATTACAAAATTATATTCCTCCATCCTGTTTAACAACATTAAATTGTAAATACCTTTCTTATTCTAACTGCACCCGTGTTTTTTTTTTTTAAATCGTATTTATTTCAGATATTCCAGATAATACTTCATATTTTTTTCAAGTTGTTCAACAAATTTATTGGTGCATCTGAGTTTTCGTACCTGCAACAAGATAAAAACAAATTATTTAGAAAATTAATACCTTAATTAGTAATTTGAAGGAGACCGTCCAAGTAGCTGAGCGGTCTAAGGATATTATCTGGATATTGTCAATTCTCCGATCAATGAGCTCAGATCAAGAGATAGAGATAGATTATAGAGGCTGCCCTAGACGGGTTACACTTCGACCATAAGGTCCATTGTGATGCCAAAGGATGTGAGGATGTTAGTGGAGCGGAAGGAGTTTTTGTGTATAGACTAGGAATTGGTAGGATATGCGGCTGCGAACTATGCCGATATTCATCTGGAGTTCGTGAAGGAAACTTCAGAAAACTTTCTCAAGCATAGCCGGTTACTTCGTTTTTGTCCATACGCCGACAGTTTAATCAATTAACAGCCCCTTATTTTTCTTAATAATTTACAAACTGCCGATGTCCGGATTCGAACCCATAACCTCCCAGTTTCCAAGTAGGCATACTGCGCAGACATAACGCCTTAGACCGCTCGGTCGCTTGGACTGGTAGCTCAGATCAAAGTGTAGTAAGTAACCATGCGAAGCCGGACCGGGTCGAGCGAAGCTAGTATTGTATATAAGCAGTTCATTCTACGGATCTATGTTTACATGAATATTTTTTATACAGAATACTGAATAATAATGCCACATTTAATGAAGGTACACAGATGTTTCCTCTGAAAGACGGGGATTATTACTTTAGTGCAAAAAAAAAAAGAATCTGTATAATAATAATCATAATAACAATCGAAAAGCAACGATAATAATAATGAAATAATAGTATAAGAAAATGAATGCAGAAGATATGAATAATGATATAATAATGTGATTTGTATAAATATGAATAATGATCAAATAATATGTGTGTGCTCTTACTCTTAATATATATAGGTGTAGAACAAGACTTCATATAATATTGTGTTGGAAATATTATATATATATATATATATATATATATATATATATATATATATATATATAAAATAATATCTACAGATATTTTAAACGTGTTATACCTCATGTCGTTATTCATTAGAATAAGGTTCAAAATAATGTTTTGGTTTACTAGTATAACGGTTGGTCATACTTTCCATACTTTCGTTCGGTGGTTGTGGCAAGGTAATTACGACCAAATGCAAGGTCACTTGATTTGTGGCTTATTCATTCGGTTTTCGAAAAAAAAAATTCGAATAAAACTTGTTGCAATATTTCTAATGAACCATATTTATACGAGCAATTTTTTCGAAAACCGAATCAATAAAATATAAATGAACTTTTGTGGTCCATAGTTCATATGTATGTATATTGCTTATAACAACTGTCGGATATACAGTCCTAAGTTATGTGGTGCCTTCAATGTCGTTATTTCCGGTTTGAACTATAGAATTATATTTACTCCCATTTATAATACAGAGTTCTTTGTTGGGGATCCTCTAGTACTGCCAATAATGTATTTATAAAGCAGAAAATGTTCCATAGACATCTTTTTAACTTAAAGCAAGACAATCGTGTGCACCATTTTTCAAAAATTATAAAATTCTAGTGCCATCAATATTTATTTATCAAGCAGCAGTGTACATTAAAGCCAATTGGCAATTTTGAAAAGATAGGATATACTCATCTCTACTCCACTAGACGAGGTTTTTTACGAGGCTTGCTGTTCCTCCTCATAAACTAACGCTCAAAAAAAGCCCCGTCATGGTGAGTTTAGAAATTTATTAACAAACGTCCACATTCAAGAAATTGAAAATCTTTTAAAATTCAAGCGAAAGCTCATCTCTTAGACTTAACTTTGTATAATCTGAACGACTTTTAATCTGTGACGTCAAACATCTGTATCGATCTTTTGTTAATAAACTATTATATATATATATATATAATTCAAAATTTGCGCAATTTTAGACTTTCTGCAAAAAAACCTGCAAAATACAAAAATACTTTGTTGTGTAACAATGTTATGCTTACCGTCAAATTTCATTTTTATACACAATGAAATTATAAGTTTATGTTCCCATAAGATTCCGTGCTGAATGTTGTTCAAATTTTTACTCTGTAAGAAGCCTTTTTTTCCACCATTGCCAAGAAAAAGGTTCTAAATTCGATAACTATAGAATACATTATCAGTTATCCGTTAATTATTATACGGCTGGACTACATGAATTTTAATTATATACTTATGGTAAATATTATGAAAACTTTGGGAGGAACTTTAATTTTTTTAGATTCTTTCAATTTTAATTTCCTGTTGTAAACATACTTTTGTTAATTTCATTATAATTTAGTATTTATGCTTTTCTTGTAACATGATTTCTCTGAACGGATGACTGGTCTTATAATTTGTTTTAATTAAGACAATAAGAAAGAATTTATGGTTACTGTTACCCTGAAGTTTTGGTGGTTTGACTGCTTTATAGATTATTTATTTATATTAATTATACTAGAATGCATAAAACAAAGAAACATTGCCTTTAGATTTCCATTTTAATGGTGTCAATAATAGTGTATTATCTAGAGCACGGTTGTGCGTAAGGCCGAGTTTAAGGGACACATTCGGACTTTTCACTACAGTGCTATTTTACACCTTAATTTAGGCTCATTTTTTAGGTGCTGTATCTTTTGAAAGAAAAGATAATATATATATAATGTCAATAATGGTCCATTATGCTCCCCCTTTTACTTCAGTCTGACGAGATTCGCTTCCTCCATGAAATAAATGATGACGATGATAGTGTCATGTTTGGTTGCACCAAACGTTGACTAACATGCTATTCCACAAGCTTCGATCGATCGTATGCCATGTGGATTATTTTCTCAGTGGTCCAATTTTCACAAGGCAGGTTGCTTATGTAGCTGGCTCTTTTTCTACCCCCACCGGATTTACCCTTAACCTTCTTTGTGAGTGTGCTTCAATGCCCCCCTTACGAATAATGTGTCCCAAAAATTCCAATTGCCGTTTATGAATGCTTCGAACCAAATATTTTTTTGAACCAATTTTTCTCTATATTTTATCGTTGGATACAGAGTCTGACCATTTTATTTTAAGAATTTTTCTCCAGCACCATACCTCACAAGCTTCTAATGACTTTAATAAGTTTTTATTTATATTCCACAGCCGTAACTTTCACAGCCGTAACTGAACACTGACCACACACATGATTTTAAAATTTTATCTTTTGTAGAGATTCGTATCTTCCTGTTCATTAATATTCTTTTTAATTTGTTAAAGGTAATTTTAGCCAATGTTATTCTTCTCTTAATTTCATTTGTTGATTTACCATCGCTTGTAACCAGTGCCCCAAGGTAAGTATAGCTTTTTACAGATTTGAGTGATTCATCATCGATTTTTATATTAATGTTTGGAGGATGTTCGCTTGCCATGAAATAAATACATAATAATATTCACATTTTTAAATGTAGCGACAAAGCCTTTCTAAATGAAGCGACATACACTCCCAGCATCATGTTCTTCTCGTTCTAAAGACAAGAAGAACCTCATTCATTAAAAATGGTTGAAAAGCAAATAATTTTTGACAAATTAACAATTTTGTAAAAAATAAAAACGCCAGATACGCCTGGAATTTTTTTTTCGAGTATCTTTATAGTCATCTTAATTGAATAACTAAAGGTTAACGCACACCAAAAAAGCCAAACTGCTTTAAACAGTCTTAGTCAGCCTAATACTGTTTTGTTAAAAATAGAGCATAGGAAATTACATTGCATTACGCACACTGATAAGACATAGTCAAAGCAAAACGTTTTTCACTCTTTTGGTGTGCGTTGGCCCTAAGTGCCAAACACGAGGAACATTGATTCCCAATTAGATATGCTTTTTAAAACAGACTGTACATAGACTGTACAGGTAATATGTATCAACTGGTATTGTGACTAAATGTATGCACAAAAATAAATATGATTACAATTTCCCCTTTATTTTCGTATGATCATCCGGTATATGTGTGTTCATTTCACCGAATACCATCATAGTTTCCACTAACATTATTAACCAAATATATACGGTTTACCTATAGAAATAGGTGTATATATAATGTATGTATAGGTACCAACCCCGACGCCACCATCCACGTCATTCACTAATGAATTTATTAGTTGAAATCATTGTTTTTGTGTGTTCTTTTCAATTCTATTTGTACCCTACTACAGACAGTTACACTATGTGTGTGTGGTGTACTCTGTTTGTTTTAGGTTGGTATGAATGTTGTGATAGATCTGCCCATAATTTTATTACACTTTACACTTACATGGAGGCATGTTTGTTTGTTTATATGTTGTTTGCAATGTAGGAGATAAATATATATTTTTTATTGAGTCAGTGGTTGGATGATGTCCATTAAGCTAGCAGAGCAACCAAAACAGACCACACTTATAATTGTCTCATAATTAGACGCTAATTAAATGCCCTAATTAAAAATTAAATGCTCTTTGTTGTATTGTGTTACCACATGCTCTGCGAGCTTAGTGTTAATCTAGCAGAGCAATATTTAAAAAACCAATTAATTATATTGTATTTAACATCAAATTATAAAGCTAATTAAATGCTGTAAGTAAAAATTAACTACTCTAATTAATTGAATTTGTAAATATTGCTCTGCTTAAGCTAGCAGAGCATGCGGTTACAACAAAGAGCATAAATTTTTAATTAGAGCATTTAATTATCATTAAATTAGCTTAATAAGTGATATTAATAACAATATAATTAATTGATTTTTTAAATATTGCTCTGCTAGCTGAACATTAAACTTGCAGAGCATGTGGTAACACAATACAACAAAGAGCAGTTAATTTATAATTAGGGCATTTAATTAGCGTCCAATTATGAGACAATTATAATTGTGTTCAGCTCTGGTTGGTCTGCTAGCTTAATGGGCATGGTGGTTGGCTATCACGCAATTCAACCTAATTTATAAATAAATGACATTTAGGTATTTAAAAATTTATTTATATCTGATATCAAATACCACCCTCTATAGACAAACTGCAATCTGCAGCGATGAATGATCGAAAACGACATCACAGTGATGAGAAGACGATACTCCATCAACAGATTCAACGACTATTTAGAAAATATATTCAATTATACCACTTTACCCAAATTTTCGAACATATTTATCTGCCGTGCATCTGCGAAACGATGCAAAATTTGATATACAGGAAATCATGCAAGGAACCTGCACCGGAAAAATAGAGTAAAAGCAAGCTCCAGTGAGATCGATATTCGAAGTCGAACACATATAGTTTTTTTAATCAAACGCTTAATATGAAAAATTATTTCAAATGGGGATGATATGAATAATCACAGATCTTGGATGGGAATCGAACCTACAACCTCTAACTTGACGAGCGAGTTCTCTACCTCTAAGGCACCAGATGCTATATAAATGGAATGCATATAATTATTTATTATCTTGATCTGGTTACTGATAGGTAGGGCAATAATCCGACAAGCCAGATGTCGTGGGTTCCCATCCAAGGTATGTGTTGTTGTAATGAAAATTATTGAGAATAATTTTTCTGGAAAAGAAATTGGATTCTAATAATTTTTAAAAGCAATAAAATCAGGTTTTTCTATCGTAAAAATTTTGTTTAATTTAATTCTTTAAAAAAAAAAAAAAAAAAACGTGCGTGTCATTTCAATTATAAAATATTTAGTAAAACCTTTTACTAATATATTTTTTTTGTTTTTGTCGAGTTTCGGAATCTGTTGCAGGTTTGGGCAGCGATCCTTTGAGGATTAAAGAGAGCCAAGATACCGCAACAGTGTGACTTTTCCTATTAAACAATTGATGCTAAATAATGTTACCACTATTCAGACATAATAATATAAAATGTCAAATTAAGTAAACGCTGGTCACATTCGTACCCTGATAGAAGGAATTTCTTGAACCAAGTAAATATGTTTTCTTCTTGAAGATAACTTATTCAAGTAAATAAATTAACGAATGAAACAAGGATTTCTTTCTCAGAGTATCATATTTTGAAGAAAACATATTTACTTGGTTCAAGAAATTCTTTCTATCAGTGTAAGATGTTAAAATGTTTTAGTTTTTCAAAACAATCAAGTTGATGAAAAGATCATGGTGCATGATAATTCATTGTATTGTTACTATAATTAAAGTAAGTTAAAATTTGAGACCAAATTTTGAACCGTCAAGAAATACGTAAAAGTAAAGTTAAATAGAAAAATCAATTTAGTGTTAAAATTTTTGAACAATTCCACTGGCATTGAAAACAGCAAATATGTTGGTATTAATGTTTAACCAATGATTTTTTGTCTTAAGTTTAAGTACCTAATAATATTCTGCATTGCTGGAATACATATATTACATCCGAATCTTTCGTTTTTATGCTAATACTATAAAACCATATCTTAAACTGTACAGAACAAGATGGGATATTTGAGATAATTCAAGAAGTTTTAAACAAATCACTTGTACAGTCTGAATGGAAACATGTGCCAAATAATTATTAAAAGTGTGTTTGTTGAACAATGTAAGTTTTAAAATAAAATATATCTACATTTGAACTTTGTTGTTGTCTAGGTTTTACTCTTTTGAAAAAATTCATATTACAAAGTCGAGATCATCGTTTTGTGACTTGATTATATAACCTATTCAGCGATGTTTCAAAAAGTTTCTTTAAAAAACTCACACACACACAAAGTTTATTGTCCGGGATTATTATTGAATTTCAAAATTGTTATGTAAAAAATATTTTATTAATTTCAAAAACAAGCCCGATAAAATTGATGTTTAACTATAAATAAATAAAAAAGAGACAACCAAGGTATATAGTTGGACATAATATAAAGTAACCATTTTTGGAATATTCCTTAATTAATACTTTTTATGGAGTCTTCAACTTTAGTATACTGCGAGTGATTTATTTTTAAACACCGGGATACGCAAAAATTCGGGAAAAGACTGTTTCAGAATTAATCGAAGAGGCTGTCTCTTGAAGCCCTGAACAGGATACAAGTTTGGAAGGTTATCGGATTCATCACCGGACATTATCACATATGAAAATATATCGCATCTGTACACAATTAGACAACACAGTGGATCCGTTCTCACAACATCTTTAACTGCGAGTCTCTCGATTACAGCAGATACAAGATATTCGGTGCATCTCACCCCGAATATATGAACTTTCAGGAGAACCTGATAAGCCAGTTGCTGGTCATTGCCAAGATATGGGAAAAAGGAATCTCATTAAACAGAAGTCGTAGTGGGTGCAACACTTTTTATGCAAAATTATTCGATTATGGCGTATTGATTAATGTTTATAGCGATTTATGTAAAAAGAAACAAACTCTCTTCAAGGTTGTTATTTTTGATATGTTATATCAGATATTCTGGACCTATTTTGATTAATACCTTTCAGTGAAACATTTGTGGAAATTTTAGCTTTTCTTTGCTGGTCTAATAATAATTAGTAACAGGCTAAATTTTTGTCAGTAGCTTCCTTTCGACTAGACGCCCAACTTTACTCTCACGAAAATTTTCGATTATAGTGACTGACGAAGCGCGTAAGAGTAACTTGTTTGTTGACGATAGCAAATATATTATCAGTAACAGTTAATTTGTTGGTTAAAGTTGGGCGTTTCGTCGAAAGGAAGCTACTGACAAAAATTTACCCCGTTACTAATCATTAAAAAAATCCGTACTATTCTGTGGACTAATAGTGCTTCTCATAAAAATTACTATAAATCGCTTTTTTCAATTTTAAAATTTGCATAATTCACGTGACGTGTAGAGTTTTGTGTAAAACTGTAATTAATTTATACAATTTTGTTATAAAACTATAAGTACATTTGATTCTACAAATATTTTCACTAACATAGAAGGAATAATTAACTAAGTAGTTATTACATTCAGTAGATGAACTTTGAGACGAGTATATATATATATAAATTTTTTACAGGGTGTTTCAATTTAATCACGTTATTATAAAGTGAAAATAAGACTAAGTGAGTTAATTGCGCAACTTCCCAGTATATACTAAGTTGAATATCCAAAATTTTATAGTTTTGTAATCTATTGAGTAATTAATAATTCCATGTGTTCGACCTGAAATTGATATTTTTAAAAAAAATCATAAAGCAAACAAATTTTTCAAACAAGGATAATTCTCTTACAATTTCAAAGTTGGATAATTGCACGGTCCGATTTTGTCCAATCGAGCGTGATCTTACTTTATAGGTCTAGAACAAACACAAAAGTTTGTAGCTCGTTATCTCTTTTCGTTTTTGAGTTATCGTGTGGATAGGCAGACGAGGACAGATATTCAGAAATCGAAAGTCAAGTGTAGGCTATTTCATATTTTACCGACAGATGGTGTATCTCACGCTGTTTTAAATTTGAGCTTCCTAGCTTTTTTGGTTCCTGAGCTAGTGCAGACCCAAGAGGGTGACACTTACTCAAATCTTACATTGAGATAATTGAATGGTCAACTCATGAGTAACAAATATTTTCCAATTCGTAATTGCAAATTATGGTTGATTTGATATAAGTTTAATTAATTATTCAAAATAATTTTCAATTATATATTTTTTTAAAATTAAGAATAAAAGTAACTATCTGAAGAAAATTAATTCAATTATCAATTGAATAAAATTATCTTTAGCAATTATTCGAATAATTAACAATTAATATCTTAAAGTTCATTATAAACTTTTGTTTTCATTTTATTTATTTACTTTTAAAATTCACATAATACTTTATTTCCAGTTGTAAAAATTGACCATTCAAATATTTAATTAGTTTAAAAAACCTAGTTTTCTTTAATTCTAATTCTTGATTTGAAAGTTTTTCAAAAATAATAATAAAAATTATTTTCCCAAGATTAATACTCTTTTCCAGTGCTTTAGTAATTGAAATAATACGAATTTCATAAACAGAAATTTTTTAAGAAAATACGATTTTTTACTTATTCTAATTATTTTTTTTTAGACTCTGACAAACTTGGACTCCAGATTCACGCCTGTTTCTGAGATACAGAAACCTAAAAATCATCGCTAATTGCTCCTATAAAACATAGAGCAGGCTTAAATTTGGTCTGACGCACTACCGTACTATGTGATAAACTTTACACCCAGTAAATTAAAGCAAAGTGTACACCAAGCCAAGATGCTTTTAATGATAAAATGTATTCCGAAATCAAATTAAAAAGTTTTTTTTTTTTTCGTTCATATAAAAATAATTTTTGGTTGTAAAAGAAACATGGTCTTTTATGATTAAAGTACATAATTTAATTTTCCAACTTTTCCGTTACATATTTGATCCTTTTATACTTACTTCAATGTGTATTGCAAGTTCGCCGCGTATTAACTAGAAAAACTAAATTACATAATTTGAAAATGAAATGAATTATAATAGTTAAATGGATCATACTACACATATGAAAATTTTGATACTTAATAGCGAATTTATAGACGTTGGGTTATTTCAAGACATTGAGTTGGTACATTCATATTCATAAAATAATATACATACAAATTTTTTTTTAAACAAGCTTCTATTATTTAATGAATAAAAAAGTAATAAATTTAAATTGACTCCCTGGGCCACTCAGGTTATAAATGTTTGCCCCAAGCTTTTATAAATAGTCAACATATTGGTGACTTTTATATTCTACTTTTTTAATCTATTATATTTTTCATTTAATTTTTTTAAATTTTATGATCAAAATCTTTTGATTTCCCACCGCTTCCACTACTTCAAATATTTAGCGAAAATAACAATTGATATTATTAATGTCGCCATATTAACTGGATTTGATATTCATTATGATTCGTTTTCTTTGGGAAACTTGCTGTGTAGCTTCTACGTCACAAGTTTATTTTAACATTGAAACTTTCATTCGGGGATACTGATGACGTGTCCAGAAAATGACGTCTCTCGATTCGAGACCCAAATTTAATACAATAATACCAAGATGACGTCGTTTTTAAATGTATGAGCCTGTTCTCGGTACGACCTAACTTGCAAGTCTGGCAAGTAGGCCATTTTAGATCTATATTACTGACCTCTAAAGGACAAAGAATTTGTATGTAGACTAGGAATCGGTAGGTTGTGCGATTGCAGGCGATTTTGATAGGAACCTTGCCGATATTCATTTGGAGTTTGGAAACTGCAGAACACCTTTACAAGCATAGCCGGCTACTTTCGCTCTTTTTCATATGCCCACAGTTTAGTCAATTAAATTTTCTTTAATTAATTTAATTGACAAACTACCACTGTAGGAACCAGCCACCTCCCAGTTCCGAGTAGAACGCCCCTAACAACTGTACCACACGGACTGGTACCCCACTTCTTTACAAAAAATACTTAACCGATTCTTAACCAGTCCAAGTGGCCGAGTGGTCTAAGGCGTTATGTCTGCGCAGTATGGCTACTTGGAAACTGAGAGGTTATGGGTTCGAATCCCGACATCGGCAGTTTGTCAATTATTTTAAAAAAAGTGGCGGTTAATTGACTAAACTGTCGGCGTATGGACAAGAACGAAGTAACCGGCTACGCTTAAGAAGGTTTTCTGCTGTTTCCTTCACGAACTCCAGATGAATATCGGCATAGTTCCTATCATAGTCGACTTCAGTCGCATATCCTACCAGTTCTTAGTCTATACACAAAAATTCATTCCACTCCACTCACATCCTCAGGCATCACAATGGACCTTATAGTCGAAATGTAACCCGTTCAGGCCAGCCTCTACAATCTATCTCTCTAGCCGACTCTTTACAAAAATAGTCAGACACACGTCAGACTCACGTATAATATATAATAGTCAGACTCACGTATCAGACTCACGTCAGACTCAGAGTCACGTATAATAGTCAGACTCACGTTTTATAGATAGTTTATACGGTTCTACGCGAGGATCAATAAATCAACTAACATGATTCAACAACAAGAATGCTTCTGTCCATTGAACAACAAAACCATAACTATACCAAATGGTGATAAAAATAATTTAAAAAAACATTAAAATTGCATTAAATCAATTAGCATGCAGGTACTAAAAAACACATTAAATGTTATAATACTTTTAACAGAATAATAATTACAATTATAATAGTAATTATTATTATTAATTTTAAAACATAACGTGTTAAATTTTTTTATATCGTCATTTTACTAATGATTATGATTAATTTAAGGTATAATGAAATATTTTTTGTTGATAAAAAAAAAATTAATTAATTAAAAATACTTAATGAAATAGTATACAACGGTTTGTAGCCCGTGGTTGTTTTTTTTTCATTTTTTTTTTGTTCAATAACAATATATTTTTAAATTTGCTAGTAGCCGAGTGCAAATAGAATATTACATAATTACCGTTTTTGTGTCGCGTCACTTCAAAATGGATAAAGGATGAAAAAGACGAATTCGTTATTTAAAAATATCTTAAAATCTATACAATTTATCGCAATCTATGTAAGACACACAAAAATAAGTCAACAAAAAGACTTAAAAAAATATTTATAATGAAAATAGCCCCATACATTTTATACCCGGTATATATCATATATACAAGGGTATATTAAGTTTATTTCCGACATTGTAAGGGTACAAATATTGATAAGAGAAAAAATTTTTGTTTTAGGTGTTCATAAAATTACCTAGTCATATTTTCCGAATGTCCGTTCCCGCAATTCGATAACTCAAAAACGAAAAGATATGAAGAGAGCAAAATGAAATTGTGTGGGTGTGTGTGTGTTCTATAGCTAAAAAGTAAGTTCAAGGTCGTGAAAAGGCAAAATCGAACTGGGCTACCCTCTCTAGGGCAGAAAGCTAACACAAAATATTTAAAATCTCTTATCGGACGAATGGATATGTGGAATTAGACATAGGGGTCGACCACATAAAACGCCACATACTAGAGAGTGGTTGCGAAAATATGCCCAATTGTGAGATGGGGAGAATAGGGGTTTCTATAGTTGTGACGTCAAAATTCAATTATTCATAATTTAAAATTTTTTCTAGCGTAGTTTGTAGACATAAGGTATTAATCAAGTTAGTTGTCTTTGACATTTAATTATATTTTGTCTGGATGGCACCACATACTTACGATTATTATCTGACCGTTGTGTTTTATATTATTTTTGAACTAGTAAATACATTGATTAATGGATGAACTTCTAAAATAACAACTAGTGGTTATATACATTGAAACCAGTATAAAAAAGATAGTTTAACCGAACTGGAATTTGACAAATATTGTATTGTTGACGCTAAAGTATACACAAATATAGTAAATATTTAAATGTGTTAGTAAGTTTGACAGGAGAGATGTCAAATATTGTCAAGTGTGACATAATACAACCCCTAAATTACGCCATTTTAAAAACACAAATAACAAAAAAATTTTTGTCTGCGATCAATATTTTCAGCTGTTACAAAATTGGGCATAAACTTAATATACCCTTGAATATATTTTATAGATACCGAGTATAAAAATCAAAATAATATGATTGACCTAAGGACATACATACCAATATTAAATATATAATATTATACAAATCTGAACATTCCTTCATGTTCTTGAAAATATATTCGTTATTTTACTTAAAAATAAAAGACAAACAATCATGTATTTACTCATATCGAAATAAAGGAATCAATGAAAAACAAATATACAACAATAATAACGATGAACAAAAAAAAAAAAAACAATTTGATAAGAAAATGTTGAATAAATGGTAAACATTTCAAAATAAACAATAACAAAGGAAACAATAATTTGTGATAAACAAAATGTATTGGAAACAAACACGATTGAAGATTTTGTTCAAGATTTGAAGAGATAAATGGGTGAAATAATTTCTATTAGAAGGTTACTAATATTGAATTGAATATTTATAGTAACAGCAAATAACAAGGCCATGTCTATAAACTGGCATGCAATATTTAGACCAAGAGCCGTCGAATGAATATCTAGAAGTACGCCAGCTGAAAATCTCTTTGAACATAATACTTTCTCAGACCAAGAGGGGTACTTGCGAATGCTCTTTTACGGATTTTGTGTAGCAAATTTGTTTTGTACTGAGCTAGTTCCGAATTTTTCTTCAAATGCCCACTTGGACACACTCTTTTGGAAAATTTTCGAAGAAAAATTTTACTATTTTCAATTAATATTAGTCAAAACATTTTTAAGTAAATCTGACCGTTTCCGAGTTATAAACAATTAAAGGTTTGAAAAAACGTAAAAACGGCCGTTTTCCAGTCTGAAAAACAATATAACAAAATAAAATTTTTGAGTTTACCAAAATTCTAAAATAATCTTTGAACATTCCTTAAAGAAAAAAGCTATCATTACTCTTCAGGGTTTTGCTGAAGAGTAATAACAGATTTTTTCTTTCAAAAGATTTGTTTGACTTCAAATATACGCTAAAACGTATCTCTTTTATAAAGGTTTTACATGTTTTACATACGTTTTTGCAAATTTTTTAAGATTAAAAACAAAGCTTTAGAATGAAACAATTAGTAATTCTTCAGGATTTTGTTAAGGAATGTTCAAAGTTATTAAAGAATTTTCTGCCGTTTTTGCGTTGTTTCAAACATTAAATTGTTTATAACTCGGAAACGGACAACTTTACGACAAAATGAAGACCATTGTGGTTTAAAATGACTCCTAATAAAACTCCATTCGGGTATAATATTCATTAGATCGTTCGACTTGACAATTAGTTTAAAAAAATTAGGACCAGATTTCTGTACGACAAAATTCTTGAATCACGGGCATGTCCCAAACGTGAATATACAAAAAAATCGAATGGAAAAATTTCTTCTACAAATGCGAGGCTTTCAACATGTCTACAAATCGAAAACTTAAAATAAATAACAATGACATATAAAAAACATTAAAAATTGTAATAACAAAAAATAATAGAATTATTTTTTAAAGCTCCATCAATTTATTGGCTACTATAAATAATTGAATAGAAAATAGCAAATATATAAAGCTCTGTGTAATAAATGTGATTAAAAATTATAGAGTGCTGTGTCTCTATCCACCTCATATATTGTTGAAATTTTAGTAATTATTTCGTAGCAATTTATTATTAAAATGAGTTCACGTAGGTACATTTGAATATAATATCTATGAATTTTAGTTTATGGTAGATACTATCAACACCATAGATAAGTGACATTGATCCATTTTTAAATTAGTACCATCGCTTTGTGCCGAATCCATTTCGTTTTCGAAAAAAAGGTTCCAAATAAATGTGGTTTGTTATAAAATTAGTATCAATTTTTGTTCATAACATTTTTTTTGAAAATGTGGCACAAATCTGTGTAAATTTTGAAAAAGGGACGCTACTTATGCAGTTAATAGTACATGAAAATAAATATTGTCGAATTCGGTGTTTCCATTTTTGTATTTAGCGAATAATTTAAAACATACAGTAAAACTACTAATAAAACGGTTCCTTAGCAGAGAAAAACAATAGATAGGAAATTTTGCTTCTAAAAATTTGTTAAATGAGATTCATAATAAAGTCAATCGTATTTTTATACCCGGTATATAATTTATACCAGGGTATATTAAGTTTAGTTCCGACTTTTTAACCGTTGAAAATATTGATTGTAGAAAAAAATAATTTTGATATATATGTGTCCTTAAATAACCTAATTAGTCCATTTCTGCAAAGTTGCCCGTCCGTCCGTAATACGATAACTCAAAAACGAAAAGATACAGTGAGTTGAAATTTCGTTTATGTGTTCTAGAGCTAAAAAGTAAGGTAAAGTTCGTGAATGTGCGAAATCGTAATAACATATTGGGGAAAAATTGACAAAACTGCCTAACTTAAAATGAACAAACTGCCTAACTTAGAAATCGTAAGAGATAGAACAAAAATTTTAAGACAAAAAATCCTTTTTTTTTAAATAAACGCGTGAAAATATTAATCCTTGACATAAATTCTTGATATAGGTTCATATAGTTCATAAAATGGCCTAACTCGGCCATTTCCGCATGTCCGTCCGTCTGTATGCCTGTCTTTGGACGCGATAACTCAAGAACGAAAAGAGATAATGAAGTGAAATTTATGTGTGTTCTAAAACAAAAAAATAAGGTCAAGCTCGTTAATGGGCAAAATCGAACCATGTTCGGGAAAAATGGGAAAAACTGCCTATCTTTGAAACCGTAAGAGATATAACAAAAATTTAATAGCAAAAAATCTTCTTTTTTTTTAAATAAACAACTTTTGTTTGAAAATTTTTTCCATAAACTCAGTATATACTGGGTATTCAAACAATTAACTCAGTTAGTTGTTGCACTACTTGTTTAAAATTACGATTCGTTTTTGTTTCGAGCAGATGAACGGCCATTTTGTCCATTCACGAATTTACAATATTAGTGGGATATATAAAGCAATTATAAGTTTAGTCCCAACATTGTTACAGTTAGAAATAGGGAAATATTACTCCATTTTTGCATATCCATCTGCCAGTCTGCCTATCCGACAACATGAAGACTCGAGATAACGAAAGAGATAACGAGCTGAAATTTTGTATTTGTGTTCTAAAGCTAAAAAGTTTGTGTCTAGGCAAAATCAGTGTATGAAAATATCTATCATTAAAGGTGACGTACGAAAAAGAAGAAAGACTTAAAAATTTTAAAAATATTTGTTTGCTTGTAAAAACAAACCTTTTATTTATAACTGTTTTTCAAAACCGAAACCGTTTTACTTCAATTTCAGCTCAAACATGTGTTTATTACTTATGCATATAGTATTTTGGTATGTGAACCAGTCATATGTTGTATACATATGTTGCGAGAGTAAAGTGTAACATAAACAGATCATACATAACGAACTTAGTCCAGTACAAGTTATTAGTCCAGTAAATAAGCCGGAAAATGCTGTACAATCTAGAAAAGTGGTGGAACAGCACGCGAGAAAAAATTTTGAAAGCACTTGCTTTTGTACCTCAGATTCGTAATCAGCGATCCCGAAAACCATCGAGAGACGATTTCCGAGGTGACATTTTGAATTTTCAAAACTTTCTTATCACTGTGGTTCTTAGGGGGGGGAGGTAATTACCGCAATTTTCTCATTTTTCAAGGTAATGCAGGGGTTAGTGCTGATTCCTAAATCCAGGAAAAATGAATTTTTAAAATCAGTGCTGCTTCACCACTTTTCCAGATTTTCCGGCTTATTTAGTGGACTATGTACAGTTAAGGTAAGTGTCCATCTGAGACAAAACAGTCTCGAGAGTAGTCTCGAGACTCGACTCACAAATGGATAAGGGGCTGACAGCAGTATCGGAGATAAGTCCGAACAGATCTCCGAGAGAGCACCGATCACAGGTGGACATGTATATTAATGCTCTCGTTTGTGAGCTCTCGGAGACTTTACTATTGTTCACCCACTACTATATTTTATCTATGGTTCATATCCATAGAGAAATACAGTTTGTTTATGTCATAATATTTATACCCAGTATATTTGTAAATATACAAGGTATATTAAGTTTAGTCCCGACTTTGTAACGCTTGAAAATATTAATCCTTGACAAAAATGCTTCACAAAGGTATTTATGAAGGTATTTATAATTCGGTCATTTCCGCATGTCCGTCCGTCTGTGAATAACTCAAGAACGAAAAGAGATAACGAGCTGAAAATTTGTGTGTGTTCGTTAATGGGCAAAATCGAAACGTGTTTCTCCCCTTTATATCTTTGAAACCGTAAGAGGTAGAAAAAAAAATATTGTACCCAGTATATACTGGGTATTCAAACAGTTTACTCAGTTAGTTGTTACATTACTTGTTATTATTATTATTAACTTGTCACAGCTGTGAGTAGACTCTCAGGTGGAAACGAAATATCCTTGTCTCGAGACTGCAATGATTATCGAGTCTCAGAGAGTTGTCACAGAGACAAAAGTGATCTCAAATGGACAATACCCTGAGACTGGTCTCGAGACTTTCTCTCGAGATTTTGCTTCTCTCGAGCTTTATAAAGAATAATTCAGTTAGTTGTTACATTTTTACTTGCGTTTTATTATGATACAGACTTGACTGTATCATAATGTTTGACTATATCATTGAATGGATATATATATATATATATATATATATATATATATATATATATATATTTCCATGATCCTATCAGGACATGATATTATTTTTCATTTAATGTATTAATAAAAGCTATTTTGCAATACATCCGTTCAAATATTATTATTATTAATTAAATTGAATGTTATATATATATATATATATATATATAATAATGGTTTTCGATTATATTATATAGAATCCAACATGTAAAATAAAATTAAATATACAATATAATAAATAACATTAAATGTATTAATTTTTAATCAAATTTGTGTGCTTCGTCTATCTGTCTAACAATATTTATATATTTATTTATTTATATATTTTATTAATTATTCAAATCAATCTAATTTTGATATTGTACATAATATTCCATTATTATTGTTGTTTCGGTCCATCTTGGAATCAATAAATTTTTATTTTTTAAGGGAAATGTGGACATATTTCCCTTGGGAAATATGGATTCGTTTATGTAAAAATTTTTTTTATTATTCTATTGCCAACGTTTCGTCAGTCGTTGCTGTATAACATAGCTGGGCACAGTTTGATTCGGCTCTGAGTGAGAGGTAGGAAGAGAGATAGAGTAAATACAGGGTGTTCTACCAATTATTATCATTTTCTTTTTTAATTAAAACATTTTTTGAAAAAAATATAATAATGCAATATGAATTTAATTCTTTTTAGAAACTGAAAAGCAATGGTCTTTTATTAATGAAAATAATTGATTCAATAAATGTAGGTATAGCTTTGTCAACTCTTGGCCAATATATGGTACTATATACCAATATAAAGTACTATTTCTTGCTAGTGAAAATTATTTTTCGGATAATTTCTTTTTCAAAAAAAAAATAAAAGTAGTGATTTTAGTGAAACGGTAATTGTACAATTTAATAATCGATTTAAAGATTTCGAAAATATAAATATAATGAGTGATTTTTTAATGGCCCCTTTTATTAGAAAATTTAAAATTCCCGCTTTAACAGAAATTTTTCTCAAATTATTTCTAGATTCCAATGATTGCGCGTTATTAAACGAAATGATTACCCTTCTAACAAATTATAATTTATTAGAAGCCATGAACACGAGCACAAAAAGTATTTGGGAAATCGTCGCAGAAAACCCATCTTCGTTTGAATATCCGGAATTATTATAAATAAATAAATATAAACTTAGTAGTTGTTTCGCATCTTCATATCTGTGTGAATCGGGATTTTCACATATGAAACGTATCAAATCAAATAAATTATTGGGCAATAATTTGTAGTGACCCAGTATTGAAACATCGTCCCGTCTTACTTCAAAACATACCTCTCTTGCATACTCTCACTCAGCTTATGGGAGCACAGTTGCTCTGAAGCAATGCCCACCATGTGTATAAGTTGTAAACATTATACTGTATATTATACTGATTTTACTGTACCCGGCTAGTAATACTAGCTGTACGCAGTTAAGTAAAAAAATGACTGGAAAACATGTGTCGCGCCCATCAGAACTTTCGATCAGAACGGAACACAGAACATTTCCAGGAGTTTAAGTTTTTTAACATAAAGCCATTTTCCTATCAAACAGTATTTATTAATCATTCTTATCAAGTTAGGTTTTATGGCCCACACTTTCACACGTGGACCATGGAATTCAAGTCACCTGGATGCGCACCTATTCAAATCATTTAAAAAAATGTTATTTTTTTATAATAAAGTGATTACGCAAATTTCAAATTATTAGAAAAAAAATATTTATTTCCAAATATTTATCCAAATATATTTATTTTCATTCAAATATATTTATATTTATTCAATTATTTCAGCTATAAAATCAATTTCCACCACTTAGGTACCTTCCGTAAATATCATTTAAAGGAAATATAACTGAAATGTTGATTTAATAAAAATGCATATAGAAAATATACTACATATATGAAAAAGTGGCATATCGATCACTAAAATCATATCATTTTGAATAGAATATTTTGAATAGAGACCAAGTTGTTGTCATGTTGAGGTATAATTTGTATAATGGGCCATGAAAGTACTGTTTTTGTCAAAATTTTATAGTTTATTTGTGTATTCATTCGGTTTTTGAAACTGAAGGGATAAGGCACAAAACAGTTATTTAATTTTGAAAAAATAGCGGTTTATTTTGTGGCTGTGTGCTATTACACTAAAGATACCAACAACATAATGTATTATAAATTATAAACATACAGAAATATTTACGTAACACAAATATTGTAAACTATGTAAATAAAAATATTGTCACAAACAGATAATGTAAACAAAAAAGAAAATGTATTCCTTTTTATTTATCATCATATTTATTTTCATTTTAAAAATACTTTCCTCTAAAGTCTAAATTATACTTATTTTTGTTTACATTATTAATTTTTGTTAAACATAAACATAATATGAAATAAAAGTGCACTTTGAAAAAGGATTTCAATAGAAATTGGAAAGCATATATATCGGATTTTAGCGAATTTCCTCCAAAGGAAATGCAGCTATTATTTTTGTAACGATGATGGAAAGTTTATGCGTCTTTGGACTCTCTAGCGGTCACAGTTTTATTCCGGTTTGAATGAAATTTGGTTTTTGAGGCGCTTTTGGTATTGAAAAGGTCAAATTCGCTAATGGGTAAAATCGGGCAAGGGGAAAGGAGGGGGGTAGAGTGAGGGGAAACACAAAATTTGGCATAACTCACTTAATATTCAAAAAATCGAGGGGTAAAGGGGTAAAGTTGTAGGTACTTAGTTTTACAATAATTTCTTATCATTTTTCTGTTACACACTTACACTAATAATATTTACAGATTTCATTTACAATTAAAGATTGATAGTGAAAACTCTAAACATCTCTGTACACATTAGAGTTTGAAAAAAATGATAAGGTAATGAATTGTAGCACACTTGATTTTCTACAACTTTACTCCTTATATATTTTTCGATTGTTCTCATATTAAGACAGATATTTTATTCTATGAAAATATAAAATTATAATAATTAATATGCTATATTCTGTAATATTTTGTAAAATATCAATCAGTAACGATTAAATTTGATATTCTCGAATGTACAATAAAATGTATATTTGTATATATTTGATGAAATCCAGTAAAAGTAAAATAAAAAAATCCCAAGCATACCTTATAGTACAATCAATAGAGAATATTGCACTGCATTAAATTACAGGAGTTATTTTTTTAGTAATTAAGTTCAGTATCACGTACTGAATGTTAATGAACAAAATCCATACAAATTTCGACCCCCGAAACTGCCACCATTTTGAGAAAAACTGTATAAAACTGTAAATATAGGCCTAATATATATCACTTTAGGCCTAAAATGAGAATAACCTTTCTTGTAGATAATTGAATTTCCTTATTTTTTTTTTTTAATCACTTACCGTTTATGACTTATATGACTATTACTATATATTTATTGACTTATGATAATTGACTTTTAGGAAATTCAATTATCTACAAGAAAGGATATTACCATATTTGGCCTAAACTGCACGGTAATAGAGATATAGGCCAATACAGTTTTTCTCAAAATGTAAATTTGTAAGGATTTTGTTCATTTACATTCAGTACGTGATACTGAACCTAATTTAAAAAAATAATAACTCCTGTAATTTAGTGCAATGCGGACAAGAGTAACGAGCTTCTCTAGTAACTGTACTATTAGGTATATCAAGCTAACAATATTCACATTTAGCATTACGCATGATGAAATATCATCTTTCACAATTTAATAGGTATATATCAGCTATGAATACAATTTGAGTATAAAAAATATGTTTCAGCTAAGATAACGCAATTGTAGAATCACGCGACAATATTTAACACATTCATACATATATTTATTTTGACGTCAAAAATATAAATCTAGGTAATATAAAAAAATGTATAACGCCTTAGGATAAAAATCATTTTCGAATATACTCACATGACTTTCGTCATTAATTCGATCCGTCTTCTTTTTCTTTATAAGACACATTATTCCGCAAAATACTTCCTAGAAGTTATTTTAAATAGCTCATTCATTTTGGAGATTATTTTAAAAATGATTTTTCAAAAGATGTATTTCCTTAACGGTTAACTCTTCGACAAAAATATTAATACAAAATTAAATTAAAAACAAAATTAATTAAAAACCAAATTTTTGAAGGTATTTGTGACAATTATAACTTGATTATATAGTGCAGATTTCGATTGAAAAAATCTGAAAACTGTTTCTATTGGTGTTTGTTTCAGGACTATGACATCTGGTAGCAAGTATTAGAAACAGAGTAAGTGAGGCTAAACTGTGATCGTGACATATTCGTTTATAGGGTTACGTTATTAAAATAAACAAAAAATTAATATTTTGTTAATGAAACTCATATTTTCTTTATGAAAAATGGAAAGTGAAAAATTATGATATGAGAAGAAAAACTAAACACAGGACATATTTAGTGTATATGGATGCTCAAATAGAGCCAATAACGACATGATTTTCTATAAAATCGGAAACTGCGGTGGTTTCGAATTTGGCCAACAAGGAGCCAAGAACTACTTGATTTAAATAGCTCTATACAGGGTGAATCGGACCAGGTGCATAATAGCACACGCCTCCATTTCTTTCTATGATTCTCCTATTCCCCAATAACATACCATTAGAAATCGATAAACTGATCACCTCCCCGAAACAAACGAAGACCACTCCTGATTTGCTCAAGGATATGATAAAAACCAAAGCACTCAAAGTGTAGTGCTAGTAGAACATGTGGTAAGTGATAGGAATATTATTATTTTTTCATCTAAAATTATAATTTAACATAAATATTATTTTACTAACGAAAAAATAATAATATTCCTATCACTTACCACATGTTCTCCTAGCACTCCACTTTGAGTGCTTTGGTGCTTATCATATGTTTGAGCCAATCACGAGTGGTCTGCGGTTCTTTCGTGGAGATGATCAATTTATCAATATCAATTAGGTGTTATTGGGGAATGGGAACATCATAGAAATAAATGGGGCGTGTGCTATTCTGGACCTGGTTCGATTCAGCCTGTATATATAAAAGGAAAATGTGTTGTGTATGTGTATGTTTGTCCGAATTGTTTGAACAAAAGTACAGAAGGTAGCGAAATTATGATGATAGAAGACCCGGAATTTTCATACATAATTGTAACCATAATAAAAAGCATTCAAACGCCATGTAATTTGGTAGTGAACCATAGTAAACTAAGTTGGCTATGGTGAAACACTTTAATTTACCTGCACTGCTACCAAAAGAATATTCCACAGTTTGTTCTCGAGCCAACAAAGAACCTTGTAAAGCAATCAACAATAAAGTTACATAATTAACTAATCCATAAAGTTTATATAATATATACATTTGATGACAAACATGATGCCGTTGTAAACCATTTATTTTTATGAAACGAAACACAACCAAGAAATTTTTACCTGTAACAAAAGAAAGAACATATAAATTATTAAGAACATATTGTTAAAATATATAAATTAAATTCGGCAAATAATTTCTTTATAGAAAAATAATATCTATCATAATTAACTACACTATAACCCCAGTTTAAGTTTTACTCGTAACATGTGCTATTAGCAATGTGTTAAATCAGCAAATTTTTTTGAAACTTTGTTGGCAGTATTATAAGCAACATGGAAAAATACATGGTTTTTTGTATGTTTTGGAGATTTACTTTGTAGAACATTTAGAATTTATAAATTTAATTAAAAAATTAAAAAACAATACTTTTTAATTGAATTAATAACAGGTGGAATACAACAAAGTATCGTTTATAAATTGTTTAATTAAATTTATAAATGGTAAATAATATTTGTGTAACTAACATTGTAATAATTTTTTCCCAGTAAATTGTGAAAAGGAAACATTGTTAGAACAATACATAATTTCTACAACCTATTCGTTGTCGCTCCAGATCAAACGATGTTAAAAACAAATGTTGGTCAAAGAATATAGTTTTTAGCTGGTCAAAAATTTATAGAATAAATTTTTGCATGTATTGTTTTGATAAAATTAACATTGTAAGTCCATATAACGTCTTTCTGATATCTGATTGGTTCTATCTTAATCTATCTTAATTCCTATTGAATGATGATAATACTGTAATTATTTTAAGTAAAGTTAAATTTAACTCACTTCCAGAAGGTATACAAAATACATAGAAGCGTATAAATACGATTTTTATGTCACTTACAATTTTTAGTGTGTATGCTGACCACTAAATGACAATAGCTGTTCGATTTCGGTATTTAGTGTGCCATTATCAGCACAACCAACCTTACTTTAACAGAACTTAGTACCAGTTTCCCGGATCACATCGAAGCGGGGATGTACTTTAAATTTATATTAAAAGGGAATCCACTAATATTGACGAAATTTTTATGAATTTTTAGAATTAATTAGTCAAAATTTTTTAATTTTTTTTTACAAGCTGTATAAAATATTAATATTTGTTATATTTAAAAAACTTATATGTAAAGCGTATTCTTTTAAAATAGCAACTGAAACTACAAAAACAAATATTAATATTTAATACAGCTTGTAAAAAAAAATTAAAAAATTTTTACTAATTAATTCTAAAAATTCATAAAAATTTCATTAATATTGGTGGATTCCCTTTTAATATAAATTTGAAGTACATCCCCGCTTCGATGTGATCCGGTCAACTGGTACTTAGTTCTGCCAAAAAATACAGTTGGTTGTGCTAGTAATGGCACTAAATACCGAAATCGAACAGCTACTGTCATCTAGTGGTGAGCATACACGATAAAAATTTTAAGTGACACAAAAATCATACTTATACCAAAGAATACAATATACATAAAAGCTCATAAGTACGATTTTTGTGTCACTAGAAATTGTGAATTGTGAGCGTGACCGCTAGATGACAATAGCTGTTCGATTTCGGTATTTACTGCCATTAGCAGCACAATCAACTGTATTCTTTGTGTATATTGTATCCGAACAAAAATATAAATGTAAGAAAGGGCCGAGTTTTCGGGAAAATTTAAAATTTTATATAACGCGGCAAGTTTTTTTTTCTGATGAGTTCAAATATTTTAAAACTTGCCGCGTTATATAAAATTTTAAAAACATACTAAGGGAAAACTTACGAAATAAATTTCAACCAAATTTTTTCTTACATTTAATCAATTTACCCCTAATTTTTTTTAGTTAATAGTTTACCGAGCTCTTTAATGGGATATCATCACTTTTTAAAGAGCAACTATTATATGAAGTCTAGAGCAATTTACTTTGTAAATAGCTCGGTTCTGTCTTCCATATCATCACCTTTTAAGAAGCAACTATTATATGAAGTCTAGAGCTATTTACAAAGTAAATAGCTCGGTCCTTACTCTCATATCATCACTTTTTAAGAAGGAACTATTACATTAAGGATTTTCCCGAATACTTGGCCCTTTCTTACATTTATGTTTTTGGTCGGATACAATATACACAAAGAATACAGTTGGTTGTGCTGCTAATGGCACTAAATACCGAAATCGAACAGCTATTGTCATCTAGCGGTCACGCTCACAATTCACAATTTCTAGTGAAACAAAAATCGTACTTATGAGCTTCTATATATATTGTATTCTTTGCTTATACGCTTCTATGTATATTGTATTCTTTGGTTATAGTTAAGGGCGACAAGTCAAGGCCGAAATACCCCTGGTTGGGTGATTGTTTAACGTAGCTTGGAGAATATATAAGAATCTTATTATAAAATCAAATGCGCTGTGCTATCATCTACAAACATGAAGGTGAAAAATCAGTATAGAGAAGATATCTGATACTCGAAAGAAGAACAAAATAAATTATAAAATTTTTTCGAAAAAAAAAGTATATTTTCTTCTTATTTTAAACCAACGAACCAACACATTTTGAATGTAAAATGATATATGAAAATAAGATGACATAAACAAAACAGAATAAAAAAAAAGACGACGAATATGGAACAACACAAAGTAAATGACATTTTTTTCTAGCTTGTTGTTTTGTGTTGTTTTGACAAAACCAACCAACGAACGAATGAACGCGCGAGCGTTACATACAACACACATAGAGTCAGAGTTTTAAGAGTCACATAAGTACGAGTATAGTGCTCCTGTTTATGTTATGTTGTGTCATCTACTATTATATTTTAGTAAAACAACAGGAAACTAGGTTTAAATTATACAACTAGGATCTAAATATAATTGACTGTGTTCAGGTATTTCCAAACGTATTATTAGATTGTCAAGAACTTCACGAAATTCACAAGATTAGTAAAATGAATCCTCAGAAATCAGCTGAATTTTTTTAAGAATTTATCACCATGGCGTTTTGGAGAAAATCGTTTCATAAGTTGGAGAAATTTAACATGCATCTTAATAAACATGGTGAAAATAAAATGCACGATTCCGAATGTTTTTACTTCGCACTCTCTCACTCAATACAGTCACGGTTGTTCTGAAATTCGACACAAACTTTCCTCAATTGCTGAGAAATGGATGGACATTTGAAGAAATTTTTGCAAAATTTTGATTTGGTACGAGACTAATTCGCTAAAATGGAAAGAATGAAATCATAATTTTCCCATTCTTGTCGACTCACTAGAAGAGAGAACAAAAAAAAAGCTCCTCCAGTAATATCCTAAGATCGATACTATAATCCTGTTTGTCATCATTTTTCTGGAAGTCGAGTATCATGGTAAAGGAAGATAGGTCTTCAGCTGAAACCACCCAAAAAAGTCTGAAAACCGGAAATTTCCCACTCTTTCTATATATTTATATGCTGGGTATTTCATATTTTACTTAGCAGGTTTTTTTTTTATTATTAATTAAGTGTAATAAAATTAGACCACTTGTCAAGTAAATTATGAAATACTCTGCACCTGAGAAAATTACACAATAAACGTATACCAATCATTTCATTTTTATTAAAAAACTCGGTCCTTTAATAGATTACACTACTTTTGAAGGCGTAATTTTATATTTTGCTGGAATATCACTACTTTTTGTTTGCAAAAACTTGGTCGCTCTCACATTTTTGCTTTTGATCGGATAGTTTTAAACTATTTAAATAATGGGTTACATTATTTGGATATACTTTGTACAGGATAGAAAATAATACACAGTTTGTACGTTACACCAAACTATACCTATCTAGAAAATCTAGCCAGCCACCATCATGCATACCACCATTACCAACCACCATGGCGATGATGTTGAAAAGTATATGAACATGACACAAACAGTATTTTTGTAAATTTTAAAAAATTATACTGTGTTAAAACATACTATATATATATATATATATATATATATATATATATACAGGGTGTCCCAAAAGTAGTCAAGCTCCATAAGACGGTAGGTAGAGGGCACGATTTTGGAACGAAAAGTCCTGAGACAATTTTTTATTAGACGTTAATTAATTATTAATTAATTAAGGAAATAATAGGTTGAAACCAGAGTTTCAAAAACAGCATTTTTTTGGTAATTCATTTGTTATTTAATTTTCAATATTTGGTAAATGTATTGTTTAAATTTTCCAAATTATTAATTCCTTGAAAAGTGCATTAATTAAATTTTTTCCTTATTTTGAAAAATGTAATAAATTGTTTTAATAATAAATTTTTTTTTAAATGCGCAAATTAAATTCGTTAAATTATAAAATTTTCTCAAAAGTGCATTAATATAAATATTTTATTGATTAATTTTTTTAATAATGCAATAATTAAATTTTTGGAATTATTAAATTTTTAGAAAATCGCAAGACATGCACCCCCATAAAACAAAGATCTCACCCCTTGAAAATTTACTTTCCTGTTTCTGTGGATACGAGCGACAGATAAAATTCATAGTAGCTTTGGGACACAAATTATAATGAGCAGATATTTTTTAGGATGTCCCAAGCCTGTTAAAAAATCACCAGATACATGCGCCTCTATAAAACGAATATACAACCCTTCAAATCTCAACTCTTTCATTTAGGTTTCGAATTCAGTAAAAAGTCACTTTCATTAGCGAAGAATAATGAATAAATAAATTCGTTATTACCAGAAGCATTTCTAGCTGGAGGAGCAATACATTTTTTCAAAAATTGATAATTAAATCAAAAATGAATCATCAAAAAAATGCACTTTTTGCAACTCTGATTTCATCCTATTTTCCTTAATTAATTAATAAGTAATTAACGTTGCGTCTAATAAATAATTGTCTCAGAACTTTTCGTTCCAAAATCGTACTCTCTGTATATATAAATTAAATTTTCTGTCGTCACCATATACAAGATGTAAATAATGCACGTCATGAATAGTTTAGAAAAAAATTATCTTGTGTGGAAATAAATAATATAAATTTCAAAAAAATGTACCTAGTGAACACTCCTGACTTTGTGATAAGTCCAACAACATCTACCAAAATGTTTCTCTGAAAGGGAACATAGGAACATAAAAATAATGTTAAAACCGTGCATCCCACCTCCAGGTAAGGGGGTAGTCATATACATCTTTGAAACTGATAAGAGATAGAAGAAAATTTTAAAATAAAAAATGTTCCTTTTTTTAAACAATTAACAACTTTAGTTTGAAACTTTTTTCCATAAACTAAATAATTTGGCCACAATTTCAGCTCAAAAGCTATAATAAACAATTCATGTATTACATTTCTAATTTTGCCCCTATTCCTAGAACATTTGTTTGTATTTTATAAATAGGTATTTCGACAACAATGTAGTCATCATCAGTATGAATTAGCTAATCGTAACTATCTCTGGGATATGGATTCAGAGATATGTTGCTTGTTGATGAAATTTGTATTTCATGCTGGTAGATTCAGTATCTTGATATTTTTTTTTTAGTTTCAGTTGTGTTTTTCTATGAACTGAATAATTAAAATATTTTTATAAAATGAAATTTTAGAAAACAAAAATTAAAAAAACTTAAACTTTGTAAAAAAAATTGTATTTTTGTTTATTTAGAGTTTTGAAAAGCATTGTTTAAAATTATAAAAGCATTAGGAGAAGGAGAATATATTTTTTCATTATGAAATTTTCCACCTTTTGTACAGTTAAAAAATGTTTTTTCATAGTAGTATTTAATTTGAAAAATGTTTTGTCGGATATAATTCTCACGCAGTGGAAGCGAGTGACCAAGAGTTTCCAGAAGATAGATAGTTGAGCGGTCTTTTTAACCCGACTTCAAAAAGAGGATGTTTCTTAATTTGTCTGTATTTTTTTTTTTTATATTTATTTATTTATTTATTTTTTATGTGTGTCACCTCAGAACTCCGTCATTTATGAACCGATTTTGAATTTTTTTTTTTTGTTTTAAAGCAAACAACTATTCAATTTAGGCATTGGTTCGTTCTTATAGTTTCAAATTAAATTTAACAAAAAATTACTAATTGTTTAATAAAAACTTTATTTCAGTTTGCTTTTACTCTATGGGGGGGGGGGCGTTCACTTTCGCTCAGAGGCGCATTAAATGTCCACAGCGCCCTAGGCTCGCACCTAATCAGCGACCCTCTAGGTACCTTCTTACTAATATTATAAACGCGAAAGTTTGTGAGGATGAATGGATGAATGTTACTCATTCACGCAAAAACTACTTAACGGATTTTGAAGAAAATTGTATGAAGGTAGCTTATATCCTGAATTAACACATAGGATACTTTTATCCCTGGAAGACACATGTCACGCGGGCGAAGCCACTGGCAAAGTCTAGATAAATTTTAACTGAGTGATGAGAGCGAAGATAGCAAGAAGGATAGAACTTGGAAATTCGTGGTCCGATTGTTGAGATTATTGAGAGAGTAAGTCCGATTGTTTTTTATAATTAATTAACAAAATATATAGAATTAGCAAAATAAATATTATTATTATTATTATTATTATTAACTACAAAAAAGATTTAATATTTTACATATAAAAACAGTAAGACTGTGAATAAAATTGTGTATTGTGTTAAGTTTTTAGGTTGTTACAAAAGAATTATTTATCCAATCACATATGTTAAAAATTTCTTCGTCTACATTTTTGTCTTGCGAAATTGTCAAAAACATCATCATAGTTTAAAGATAGCAATAAGTTTGATTCAATGTTAAGTATCGCTAGCGAATTTAATCTTTTATCGGTCATGGTTGAGCGGAGATAATTTTCACTCTCTTTAGACAAGAAAAACTCCGCTCACCACTGCAATTGCTAACTGCCGTCGATACGCACATTCTTAAGGCTATGTCTACGTTTGGGTAAATTGTTACGAATTGTTACGAATTTAATCTCACGCCGTGACTACGCTTTATCATTACAAACCGAAAATTTCCGACGGATCCCAACGGTGACTTACTCTCAGGAGCGACTTTAGGTATTACTTTTCTCTTCGTTTAAAAACTTCCACGCGCGCCCTTTTGTGAATAACCCGCCATTGCGTGCCCTCTTCATACTGGATACTAATAATTTATGCATAATTTCAGTGTTTTTCAATTAATATCAGTTTTTTTCAGTTTCTCCGATATATCGTCCGGCGTTTAGTTTAGTTTACAAAAAGGCTGGGAACGAATACCAATCGGAAAGCGAATTTAATTAGTTCAGTTTTCGTGAGTGTTTATTTCCAGAGGGTTATAATCGGTGGTGGTTTACATAAGCCATAAGGGTAAAATACAAGATTTTTAAGGGCAATTTACAAATATTTTTTTTAAAAGTTGTTACACAGAACGTTTTCTTTAATAAATGACTTGTTTCGATTTGGTACATAGAAAATTTATTGACAAATAATTTAATTCGAAAATTTTGTAAATATAGGTATTTCTATAGAAACTCTAAACCATATTAGAGTTAGCGGTTAGAAAACATTATAGCCGTAAGAAAACGGCTATAACTTTGAAACGCTTTGGAATTTTGAATTTCTGATAGTTTTTCTAAAATTGTAAGGGAAATTTACCTACGATCTTTACATTGGCGGCACCATTAAAAAAAAGTGAAACCTAGTAGATAAGAATTAAAATATATTTTAATTATTTTATTGTTCAAAATGAGTTTAGATGCAAGTTAGGTATTTCAAGTGTTAATTTGTTCAATTATAATGTGATTATTTTGAAATTAAATAATTTTGTAGAATTAATGTGCTCATATATTCTCAAATATATTACCATTAATAATAATAATAGAAATTTTTTTTTTTTCATTAAAAAATTGAAATTTAAAAACCACAGACACAAGTACCTCCTCATCTTACAAACAAGTACATAATAATCTCTTCAAACAATTTAATAATACAACAAAATTATATTTAAAAAAAACCTAAACAGAAAATTAAAAAATTCTATAAATAAAAATTTTGTTAATAATTTTTTACCCATTATTATAAAATTTTCATCCCCCATAAGTCATTACCAAGAAGTATGTCATGCTTTAAAACATTCAAACAAAAGACTTTTTTTTAAATTTGAGGAATATAATAACGTCGATTATAAAAGAAGTTATAAGTCACACGCTAGCATAATAACTTCTCACGTTCTTTACGCGAGAGCAACGCAATCCAAAAATAATATCCACTATCTTGAATATCCATTATCCTCTGCCCGGCCAAATGTCCCTAAATGTAACTTAACATGATACACTTAAATTGAAGTAGAACAATTCCGCGTTAAATTTTCATAAAGAGCCGTATAAAATTACTCGGCGTTGTCCGGCTAAGAATATCCTTCAAAATATGTTTTTTATACTAAAAAGGTGATTATTTTCTTTTTTTTCAATGGTCAAAAATTTCGTGTAGAACTACACTACGAGTACCCAGTAAAAAAACCGTAGTAACCGAAGTTGATTCAACTATGCGCAGGGTATAAATCGGGCGAACCGAATGAATCAGTGCTCTGAACTACGCGGGGTATTTGCTAGAACTACGTGGTGTAGTTGAAAGGGATTTCCTTATTTTGATGATAATTTAAAAATTTGAATGCCGACTGTGCGGCGAGGAGGAGGAAACATCCAGCCACATAATATTTTACTGCGATCTCTCGGTTACATCAGATACAAGATATGCATCTCACCCCATAACAACCCCCTATCGGGGTGCATCTCACCCCGAGTATATGAACCTTCAGGAAGACCTGATTCGCAAGCTCCTGACTATTGCCAAGATAGGGAGAAGCGAATCTCGTCAGACTGAAGAAGGGGGAGCACAATGGGCCATAAAGTCGAAGAGCAATTCATCATTCATCAAAAATCTAGACAGTAGTAAAAAATTATGTGTAGGTTTTAGTTCGGTGGCCCGACTTGTCTAATCTTCCACCCTATAACTTTGAAAGTATCACTCCTACAAGAAAAATGAAAATAAGCTTTTTTGTAAGAAATTTTGTGCTCGTTGATTTTTTATATAAACATATTTTCCACAGGGTTGATAGTTATCGATATATAAGCAAAAAACGAGGACAAGTCGACTTTAAATAGTTCCCCTTACCTTCGACAGTCCAAGAAGCCGAGCGGTCTAAGACGTTATGTTTGCGCAGTATGCATACTTGGAAACAGGGAGGTTATGGGTTCGAATTCCAACATCGGCAGTTTGTCAATTATTAAAAAAAAGGGGCGGTTACTTGACTAAATTGTCGGCGTATAGACAAGAAAGAAGTAACCGGCTATGCTTGAGAAGGTTTTCTGCAGTTTTCTTCACGAACTCCAGATGAATATCGACATAGTTCCTATCAGAGTCGGCTGCAGCCGCATATCCTACCAATTCCTAGTCTACTCACAAATTCCTTCCACTCCACTCACATCCTCACATTCTAAGGCATCACAATGGACCGTATGTTCGAAGTGTATCCCGTCCTGGGCAGCCTCTACAATCTATCAATCTATCTACCTTCGACACTCTCAACCCACCAGGACTTTCAGTATAATGTATTGCAGGTTCCAACAAAGAACCATACCAATTTTCAAAATTTTTGGATTATTTTCCCTCAACTACCATATATTTGTCTAATTTGATAACCCAAAATAGACTAAAACAATAAATATTTAAGCATGCCTTTCGAAGGAGAGAAACATAAAAACTTGATTATGACTCTATCGAGTGACTGGGCACTGGATGTAATATAGATAATTGTTATATTTTCTAACATAACAATATATTATTATTAATCATATAAAATCAAAATATGATTTAATATCTATAAATTTATATGAGACAATTAAAAAGTCATTAATAAGATTAAGGGCACTTTTTTTTATTAGAATAGATTTTATAACAATTAAATTGACCCCACACAATGATGTATTGTTAACTGTCATGACGTCACGCATAATAAGCATCCCTTTCAAACAAATACAATTTATAACAAAAATAGAATACATGAAAGTAAATTTTGTTTTGATATTTTAAAAGCCCACCTTTGAGAATAATTAGGATTAAATTGGTCACTTTTTAGATGTGTTATTTCACAAAAGACAAATTATATATTGTTTGTTTATTAACTCTTACCCTGTGAAAAATAATTTTATATAAGCGCACGTGCGGTAGATTACGCTATAGTGGCCTGTCAAACGTACCACCAGAAATAGATGCTCTTAGGGGTTAAAGTTTTACCTTTTCGTAAAAGATTAGATTTGGTGAAAAGGGATACTGATACAGGCTTTTATCATAAGCATTTTTGTTGTCGGGTTTCAACTATTTCTAATAAGTTCAATTTTAACTAATATTAACAGAGATGTTCCAAATTTTGAGTTTTATCCTTTCTATCTAAATTATCTTTCCACTCAGATGATTTTCCAAATCATTGACAATCATTCAAATAGAAAAAGGACGTTGCATAACAAATTTCATTCTGATGGGACTAAAATTGTAACATTCATACCTATATGCGTTATTCTGCTAGATATATACGAATATAATATATACAAGGGTATTAAATGATTATTACAGACTTTGTAACGGTTGAAAATATTGATCACAGAAAAAAATTTCATAAAATTACCTAGCTAGTTCATTTCCACAATTTCAGTCTGTCCGTGTACTCGAAAACTCAAAAATGAAAAGAGATAAGATGATATTTTCTATGTATGTTCTAGAAAATTAAGGTCAAGTTCGTTTATGGGCAAAATTGGACCGGACTTCCCCCTGCCAGACGTCAAAATATCCATCTTCGAAACGGTAAGATAGAAACAAAATTTTCAGACAAAATATATTCCTTTTTTTTTAAATAAACAACTTTTGTTTGAAACATTTTTTTCATAAACTCAATAAATACCGGCTATTTAAGCAATTAACTCAGTTAATTGCTATTTTCAATTGTTTTTAACTAATATTATCAGGTATTATTTTCTTGGACATATATAAAATTTAACTTATGCCTTGAATGTTATTTAAAATGGTTTGAGTTTGACCTTCGTATAGCTCAAAATTAACAACAACGCAAAATTATACAAAATAACCTTTTAGTTTGGAATTTATCGAGTTTATATAGATTTATCGAGTTAATCGATTTATTCTAAAATAGCTATATTTTTTTGTTATTCATTTCTAAGAGCCAGAGTATTGGATAGTTGATTTGAAATAGTGTTATTCAAATAAAATAATAAATGACTTTCAATCAAAAATAAATTCAAATCCTTGAGAAACAACTATGCGTACTCACTCAAACTGATTAATTTTTGATTACTATAATTAAAATGTGTTATTGAATTTTAAATATGTTTTCATTTTTATTTATTTAATTTTGTAATCAATATTTTATATACATTGTTTTTAACGAATATTTACGCACTTTTTATTATAATTACAAAACTTGTCAAACTAGTATATTACCACAATTAATAAATATTATTGACTTGTATATTATCATAATTGAGTAACTTCTGCATCATATAGATAATATTTGGTGCAAAAAGTTTTGAGAATATTGAAAATAGAATCGCTCAATTATTTCACACACCAAATATAGTTCCCCCTCCCAAACGATCATGTGTGAGACTTGATATTAGATAAAACTTTTAATATTTGACATTGGGCAAGTTTATGGAAGTTTAAGGTAGAGATTGGCTGATTTTTTTATAAATTATTAAAAATATAAGTATCCAATTTTGTTGAAAATTATTTACCGTATAGTTTTGATAAAAATTTATCCCAAAACTTGTACGATTAACATTACAGGTATATACAAAAGTAGTTATTTCATCACACTTTAAAATTTATTTAAAACACGCGTGCGTCGAGTAATTTGGCTAAAAAACTAGGACAATGTAAAATTATTGACCGTCTAAATAATGTAATAGATTAACGAAAATATTGAGATTTTTATATAATCCAAGCGAACAAGTATATGAGGTACATTCAAGTCAACAAATTATATAGTATACAATGTCAGTCTATTCATATAATTGATATATGTTATGAGCGGAAATTTTGAATACGATTACTGCAAGACAACTACCCAATAATACGACTATTGCTAGGTACACTCATATACATGAACTCGCCATGCATATAGCGGCTAGAATAGGTTTGATTCTAAATCCAAACTTAAAATAGTTATGAGAATTACGAACAAATAAGATATTTATTGCCCTCAGAGCCATAACAATTCCAATAATCGGCATTCAAATAATATATGTTCTTAAAGTATGGCTACCACAGCTAAATTTTATGTCTCTGAGAGCAAGAAACTCTCATTCGTTTACTAACTTCAGTTTGAAGTTAAAATCAAGCCATATTGATGGCGATATACTGTAGTTCACTGTACAATAAAGTAAAAAAAGTATAATATACAATCTCAGTCTATTCATATAATTGATGTGTGTTTTGAAGTGAAACTTTTTCACACGATTATTGCAAGACAACTATTATTTGAATTATTTGTAAAAGTTATGAACGATTATAATCCAATTTTTACCATAAAACTTTATGGGAAAACATAATTTTTTATATTTCTACTTGTAACAACTATGTTATAAAACTAGACACTGTGTTAAATATTGCTATAAAATATTCTTTGATTTATCATATATGTTTTATTGAATTTAAAAAAGTTGTATCAGATTATCAAACGATAATTAATGAGAACTCTAAGTTTTTGAAATAAAATTTCAAATTCGACCCTATAAAAGAGTAATTTTATTAACAGTGAGGTTAACAAGAGTAAACTTGAATGAAAGCAGTTTTAACAAGAGTAATTTCAATAAAATTTATTATATTTTAATTTATTTTGATTAATTATTTATTTATTTTTATTTTTGTCTATTGATTTCGATTTTCTATCTATTTCTAATTTTCAAAGAGTAAATTACGACTAGCTAATTTATAGTGATGATGACTACTTTGTAGTCGAAATACGCATTTATAATACAAAAACTGCTCTAGGTATAGGGACGAATTTGAAATTTTATAAAAAAAGTAGTGTTATCGAACGTTATAATTAGTAATTAACTATGTACATCAGCATGATTGAAATTTTTTCGAGTTTAGAAAATATAGACAGTTACAAATAATACTGAAACAAGCATGTTTATTAAAATAATAAGTTTTAATTTTAATTTACAAACAAAAATTATAAAGTTAATTCGTATGAAACTTTCATCAAAATTTATACGGATAGTAAATTGAATAAAAGCTATAAGAAAAACTATGAAAACTAAACTGCAATAGGGAATATGCATGAAAATTTTTTTTTACATTTATTTTCAGAATATGAAATTACTGTTAATATTGTAATAATATTTAAAAACGAAATTAAAATCCAAGGAAGGACAAATATCAAGGAAGCTATAAGCTTTTAAAGATTATTATCTGTCTCTTTCTTGCAAAAATACTAAAAACGGAGTTTTACGTGTATTTAAAATGGTGAAAGTGTAATATGACGTCACATAACATATCAAGAGGGCTATCACCCTCTTTGTCTAATCCGGAATTTCAATCATTCATATCTCGCTTATTTTTAAAGTTATTTAAAAAGTAATTTTACCTTGATATTTGTCAAGTAAACATGCTTCAATTCAAATGAAAAAAAATTTTCATGCATATTGAAAACCCTTATTGAAAACCCTTCAATTCCCTATTATTGAAAATTACAAAATTCCAATAAGTAGTAAATAATTCCTGCATCAATGTTTTACAAACTCTCGTTATTATTTTATCAAAGATATATTTCTATTTCTATAAAATATATATAATATAAGAACTGTTTATTTCATTCATGATAGGTCACCATAAACCATAAACACACAAATAATTCGTGTGGGGTCAAAGAAAATACGTTAAGCAGGTTTGAATTACATTCCAAAACACAGTGTTATTAAATCTATAACATAAAAAAAATTTTATGACTATATTTTTGTAATTATGTGGCGATTTTATACTATATAGACATATACATATAGATATATACAAAATAAATTAGTTTTTATTTTGCAAAATTTATTACAAACTATTTTGCTAGTGTATACATAAATATATTTGGCGCCAAATCACCGGATGAATTAATTGTTATCAATTTGAAAATTAATCACTTCCTGTTTTATTACTTAAAATATATATAAAATAGTTATTAGTAGAAATTTATAGTTTTTGGCATACTACCAAATAGTGAAAAAAAATTTTAAAATTTTATAACATGGTCAGGTAATGAATGTTGTATTTTTTTGTTTGATACATAATATAGGCTGGGTGTCTTACCGTCTTTAGATTCTTGCCTATAATTCTAATATTTCATATCCGGGATGCTAAGCATGCCAACACCAACTACTGAGGGTAAATTGTATACTTATACGATGTATCCGGTATTTATCAAGCTAAAGCTCAAGCCATAAACGCAGAAACATGAAACTTGTTTGAGTAAGTTTATTTTGTGATGAAGGTATAGAAGGAACCCTTCTTGACAGAATTTATCGAAATTCAAACCGTAAGGTGAAAAAATCTAAGATTTGTTCTTAAGGTATTTCCAAAGTATTATTAGATTGCCAAGTACCTCACAAAATTAGTAAAATGAATCCTCAGAAATCAGCTGAATTTTTCTGAGAATTTATCACCATGGTGTTTTAGAGAAAATCGTTATGTAAGTTGGAGAAATTTAATGCACCTTCATAAACATGGTGAAATAAAATGCAAGATTCCGGCTGTTTTTACTTCGAACTATCTCAATATAGTCACGGTTGTTCTGAAATTCGACACATACTTTCCTGAATTAGAAATATTTTTCCTTAAAACTTTGGGAGAATGCGATCGGGTTGTTAAGTTTTTGATAAAATATGCGTAAAAAAGTGCATTTTTTTCATGTCGTCAGTAGAAGGTTATTTTTTATGATTCAGTTGGCATCCTGAGTACCGGCGCGCTGTTTGAAAGTCGTTTCAAATTATATACTAGTATATGTATGATGACTAGTATATGTATGATATGTTATGTGACGAATGGAAACACTGACGACAATGGACATATATGAATAATTTCTATTCATTCATGTTTCTGAGGTCAATTCACAATTTTTCACAAAATTAAAAATATTTAACATAGTATAAGAATTGATGTTTTCAAAGTGAAATGTGTAATTCATTCGGTTTTCGAAAAAAAGTTTTGCACAAAAGTTGTTAGTATTTTTATAATAAGCAACTTTTAAACTAATTAACTAATTTTAACTAATTAAATGGATTAGGCACAAATCAATCATGAAATGTAAGTAATATGTTTGAACATTAAAAGTCAAATTAAGTAAACGCTAATCATCTCCATTACTATAACACAAATCGAAAGGCAACCTACTATCTATAGATGGATAGACACAAAGTTTACTAAAACAATCAAATTTAAAGTTACGAGTTTTTTGGTTTCCGAAAACCACGAACAGAATATACTGTAACAACAAGTGAAAATAACATCTAGTTGCGTAAAAAGCTTAAATACCCGGTATATACTGAGTTTTTGTATATTTTTTGTCTTACGGTTACAACGATGGATATTTTCCGCCCTGCCAGGGGGAAGTACAGATTAACTTAGCCTATTCACGAACTTTACCTTACTATTTATCTCTAGAACACACACTCAAGATTTTAGCGCGTAATGTCTTTTCCTTTCTGGACGGATGTATGTGCATCCGGAAATGAACTAATTAGGTCGTTTTATGAACATTTTTCTGCGACCAATATTTTCAAGGATTATTTAAGTTGAGACTTAACTTATTAGACTCTTGTACATATTATAATATACGATGTATAATAACATAACGTACAATCGATTACCTTAATCAATATGGCGTCAAATGGCAACAGTATACATCAGTACATCTCTTTTTAATACAAGAAATTAAAAAGAGATGTGTACTGAAGCTAGTAGATGCCATATTGATGACAAATTAAGGTAATCGAGCCGTACATACCGACCCGTGGATTACGTTACTCAGGTAACCCAACTCATAGAAGCCAGAACCGTAGTTACCAAAAAATATACCGACCCGTGGTTTTTGTTACCCCACTAACTCAATCTTAAGAACCTTGAACTGATTTATTTTAAAAATCTATAGGCCACGTACGTACCTGAACATGATAAAAATATATTCCAAACGAAATTCAACGTGAATAGATCGAAATGAAAAATAATGATGATTATTAAAAAAACTCATGACATTTGAATATTATTTCAAGTTAATGGACTGACTGGTTCACAATTACATTGATTTATTATTAACTGAAAATTAAATCATAAAACAGTTATTAATTTCATTAACATTTTGAAATATCTACTAATGATTTGATTTTTATGAATAAAAAAAAAGTCAACACGCAATACAAATATTACACAGATGAAAATAAACATTATTAACATTTAAATATATATATATATATATATATATATATATAAATATATATATATATATATATATATATATATATATATATATATATATATATATATATATATATATAAATATATATATAAACTTAAACAATTTTATTTAAAAGACAAAAGATAGCTACTAATTGAGTGACAGTTGTTTTTCCTGTTTTTTTTTGTTTAATATTAATATTTCTCTGAATGAATATTCTTTTGTTTTCAAAAGAGGAAAAAAAAAGTGACAAATATTATTTATTAAATGTATTGAACCAAATTTATTACTGGAGCACAACTCGTGCATATAAAATTATATAAATGTCATACATCAAGAAATAATTCGGTCAAATTTGATATGTATTTTAAATAAATATTTGATATTTGGTAGGTCGTAAAAAAAATTTTTATTGTGAAATTTTTAATTGAATAGAAGTTCTCGATACAAGATTTAATGGCATCCACAAGATGTACGCAAAAATGCAATTTCAAATATGGTACCTGAGAATCATGATACTACCTAGCTTCCGCCATTTTAGTTCCACACACATCAACCTAATTCAATCTCTAGCACAATCCTTATCGAATGATTATACAGTAATAAGAAAATTTGAGTAACAGATAAGACAAATTTTATAACATCGTACCTTTGATTAATTGTTTTTGTGCAAACTAGAATCTATTTATATCCCTTATTAGTATGGTTGCCTGTCGCTTATATTATACCAACGGAAGTGACTAGTGTTTACTTAATTTAATATTTAAGTAATATATCTGAACATAGATAACATTCTTTGTCTTCAATGCTTGATATGAAAAATCAGACACACTTAGGGTGGGAATCTAACCCACGTCTATCGGCATTCTAGACCAATACTCTATCGCTGAGCTACCTGAGATGCTATGGTAGTGAAATGCATATAATCCTTCACTATCATTTGATGTCGATGTATTATCAATTTGTTTATTTAAGTAATTACATATTTATTTATTGTTTTTTGTAAACTAGCGTCTATTTATATTGTAACGACACTCAGTTTAACATATTTTGTTTATTATCGATAACACATGTTTGTAATTGTTTACTTTTAATGGCATTATTATAATTTATTTTGCAACCGTACAACAAATTTATTTATAAAGAATTCACTAGCTAATGGTATTTTTGTCAAATCAACAAAAAAAGCCTTTTAAACATTTTTTTTGTTCAAACACGTGTTAAATTTATAAAACTATTTGTATGAAAACTATATGAAATTTTAGTATAAAATCGATTGTAAAATAACTCACATTCAGATTAAGATTGAGATTGAGATTATAAAATGTAAATTATAGAGCAGATTAGATTTTAGTAACGGATTTACTGAATAATTTCAAAATGTAAATTCAATTATAATCGGATATTAATCCGATATTTAACAATCAAGTCAATTCAAATTTCAATCTCTAATTCAGTCCAAATTAATTAAGTATCTAGTAAATAAATTAAATTAAGTTTTTTTAGTCTACACACAAAATTCCTTCCACCCCACTCACATTCTAACATCCGTAGGCATGACAATGGACCTTAAGGTCGAAGTGTAGCCCGTCCAGGGCAAGCGCTACAATCTATCTAAACATTCAAGGATGTTTTAAGTTAACAAATTCGAAACTTAAATGGACCCTCCCACGTTTCGCACTGATCGTTCATGGTGCAATAACTTTGTATACACGGATATTTCCCAAAAAATCCATGAATATATACACTAAATATTTACAATTCAGCTATGGGTCAATACTATTTGGATGGCAAACTAATTGAAGTGAAATAACATTTGAATAACTTACTATGTTGCAACAAAGTAACAAAATAATCTCGTTGAGGATAAAAAACATAAAAACTGATGCAATAAAAGTTTCTGAGCTCTTCACAATGTTAGTGATTTCAACTAGACCATATCCCATGAATACAAGTTAGTAGTATATACAATATGTATTATAAAAATACAATTAACTTTGGTTTTTGTCATAAAAACCACATTTAAATTGACAGGAAGTCTTACAAATAAATAAAAAAATATATGTGTATCATGTTTTTTTATACGATTTCCTTTCATCATCAGATAAATGCCATTCAGTTTGACCATTTAGTGCAGTGAATAACGGCGCAGGCACTTGCAAAAATTATAGGGACGATGGTTGATTTAACTCAAGAGTATGAAGTATAAAGCTGTTTGTTTCTTATTGATATCATTTCGTACAATCAATAGAGAATATTGCGCTGCTCTAAATTACAGGAGTTATTTTTTTTTCTAAATTAGGTTCAGTATCACGTACTGAATGTAAATGAACAAAATCCTTACAAATTTCGACCTCGGAAGGGTCGTCATTTTGAGAAAAATTGTATAAAACTGTAGGTATAGGCCATTACCGTGCACTTTAGGCAAAAAATGGTAATAACCTTTCTTGTAGATAATTGAATTTCTTTTTTTTTTTGTTTACTAATTTTTTTTGTATCACTTACCGTTTACGACTTATACGGCTATTATTATTAATTTACTGACTTTTTAACCGATATCTGTTTTAATAATTGTATAAACAATAACATGCTAATAACTTAACTTTTAAATCTACAAATTACCTACAACTTTTATTTTAAACTTTTTTGTCTAAATTAATATTTTTAAAGTTAGAACGCGTTTAATGTTGCACTACCGGGTGCAAGGTTGATAAAAACAAGGTATGCATAGTATAATGATGAAAATTCAACAAGTATGTGAAGAAATATGAATGATAGTGACATAATTAACAATAAATAATATTCTTTCTAAACAATTATTAGAACAGATATCGGTCAAAAAGTCAATAAATAAATAGTAATAGCCGTATAAGTCGTAAACGATAAGTGATACAAAAAAAATAGCAAACTAAAAATTAGGAAATCCAATTATCTACAAGAAAGGTTATGACTATTTTTGGCCTACAGTGTACGGTAATAGAGATATAGGCCGATACAGATTATCTCAAAATGGAGGCACTTCCGCAAAGTTATCCGCCCGTCCGTATTTGATTGATTTAATATTGGGGTCTAAAACTATTGCACTTCTACCTTATGGTCCATTGTGCTCCCCCTTCTACCTTAGTCCGGTGAGATTTGCTTCTCCCATATGTTGGCAATAGCCAGAAACTTGCTTATCAGGTCTTCCTGAAGGTTCATATATTCGATGTGAGATGGACCGAATATCCTCTATCTGCTGTAACCTAGAGGTTCGCAGTCAAAGATAATGTGGCTGGGTTTTTCTTCCTCCTTGCCACACAATCTGCACACAATGGACCCGTTACGAAGTCCCGGCCGCCCATATACACCATAACTCAAAAATGAAAAGATATAGCGATATAGCGAAGATATAGCAAAAAATTTGCAAAACTGTTTATCTTTGAAACCGTAAGAGATACAACAAATATTTAAAGACAAAAAATGATCCTTTTTGAAAAATAAACAACCTTTCTTTTGAAACATTTTTTCATAACTTCAGTATATAACCAAGTATTTAAGGAATTAACTCAGTTAGTTGTTGTTTTCACTTGTTTTTCTTCCAAATCTTATAATGAAAGATCAACTTAATTGAGGCGTTGATTTGAATAAACAACACTACAAAACAGTATTTTTTAAGCGATTAATTAAAATAAAACATGTATAATTTTTCCTCTGTTCTTTAAAAAAAAATATATGATTAAAATGTAAATAAATAAATGTACTTAGTAGATAATAAATAAGGAAAACACGCAGTAAAGTTATATAATTATTTACATACATATTATTATTATTATTATTATATAACAGTAAACGTATATTGTCACAACAATAATATAATATTGAAATTAAAATTTAAACATAAATATAAATAAATACATATATGTAAAGAAATTCCTAAGAGACCGTTGGTTATACACATTCATGGGTTATCATACAATACATACAAAACACATACATACACACGTATTAGTACATATACTACGAACACATCGAACCAATCGTATTATTGTTGCTTTTACTCACAGGTAAGGAGGAAAAGAGATAACCAATAATGCTTGTTGGTCCATGAATAAAAGTAAACATTTAAATCTAGCATCTTTATCCCTACCTATGAAACTCAAACAATACAGTGTGTCACAACTGAACATTGCGTTTGTATGACATCTAATTTATTGAACTGAATGTCCGCTATAAAGGTCGGAAGGAAATGGTATGGAGAGAATCGTTATCAAAAAATTATCCGCTCTACTTTGAACTATGGTCATGAAATATGAACGTGCAGGCCTTTCTGGGTCTAAGTAACCCATCCTCTTCTATCCTCTACCACACCTAGACCTAGACAACATTCGTGTCCTCTTGATCTGCGTTCGATATCGACCCTACCCGACCTCTTTGCGAATGGCAGACCGGCAAGGTTCCTCTTTCTGGGTCTGTAAGGACATTCTGCCAGAAAGAGTGTCCTACAACCTCATGATACCTGCCTTTTGAGTTTGCAAATATCCCTTTATAGCGTAATAGCTATTTTAGATTGGTAAAAGAAACTGTTCAAGAAGTTTTACAAAAAGTGTTTACAATTATGCCAAGCCAATCTTTTAACATGTATATATGTATATATGGCGCTTTCACACCGGTGTTAGTTCTCACTTGTACACACAAAATTATTTATGTATTCGATAAATAGGATTTTGTACGATCGTCTCTTGAATCAAGATGATATATATGTAATTCGGCATTCACTACTTATAAATCGCGTCTTGTTCTTTTAAAACTATTGTAAAATTAAGAAAAACTAGTCTTAAACTAAAGGCCATCCTATGCTATATGCAATGTATATTGTCGGTTATATATTTCCACATCAAAAACATCTCTTCAGCTAGAAGTAGTAGTAGTGATCTTGATGTGGAGTCAATGTTTGCTGTGGATGGTATTATAGTAAAGTATATTCACTCTCTTCACAATCCATGACCAATAATAGTATACGTTAATACCCTGAAGGCAATTTTAGTTCCGATCTTTAGCTTTGAAGGTCGACATGTTCTTACTTTTTCCATCAACATCTTTGTCGTCTTCTTCTTATTCTTGGCTTTCAGTGGTTTGCTTGCCTTGCTTGTTTACATGTTCTGTTGATCAACAACATCTAACGTATTTCTCAGTTTAACGTTCATTTCTTCTCTTCAGTTTCTATGCATACATTTGGTGTTGATAATAAATGTACAAACATGGTTTAACGAGAGTCACATCGAAGGTATTAGTTAATGATCTATTTCGATTACTGATATTGTGGTTTATAGAATACCCTCTCACAATTCTAATATATATCTTTTATATATATATATATATATATATGTGAGAGGGTATTCTATAAACCACAATATTAACAATCAAAATTGATCCTTAACTAATACGTTCAATGTGACTCTCGTTAAACCATTATATGGGCCGCAAAAGTAATAATCATTTTTCATAATTATTTAGTTGATTCGTACCTTCATTTGGTTGATGAGAAAATAAAAGTTGTAAATAAATTTATAATATACAGCTATTAGTCGAGCGCAGTGCGTTCTACAATTCCGTAGCAACTTACGTAGGCCATAACCTAAATGTAAGCGGTCCGGACAAGAATTTAGAATTTCCCGTTTCTTTTTCGCCACATTTTTACAATCCGAATTCGTTTTAGCATAAAGGCACTCACTTTCACGCATCAAAGTAATAATTAATTCGGTCACATCCATGTTTGACAGTTAACATAACCAAAAAAATATCCATTTTTGTTGATACGAGTCAAGGCGAATCATTTTTGTACACATTACATGTACCTTATGTACAACCATAGACCTTAACTCGTGAATAAGATGACAGCCAGAATTTGTATTATCATGATCAAAAAAGGGGTTTCTATAAATTCAAATTCAAAACAGTAATCGAATCACAATTTTGTGGTTACAGAACAATAAACCAGTAAGCTGTTTATCTACATACTGCTCAAGAGCGGTGTACATTACATACAACAAAATATGTTGATCACAAAGTTTGGACATAATGTCTCTTATGCAAAAACATCTTATTACAAGTTGACACACCTTAGACATAAAGCCATAAAATCAACGTAATAAATAACATAGTGAGTACATATTAAAAAGCTGATGTAAACGCCACATAACTTCCATATGCAAAGTCTTTGTCTTTTAATTGTAAAATTCAAACCGGAACAGAAAGTTATATTTTCTTCTAACAAAATAATATTCGTAGACAAATATATAAAGTTTTAAAAATTACAATTAGTAACGTAACAACTAACTGAGTTAATTGTTTGAATACCCAGTATATAGTCAGTTGTATATCAATGATTGAATTGTTAATCAATTCAATCATTGATATACCAATCATTGATCAATTTGCTTTCCGGGGAACATTTAATCAAAAATTATGGGAAAACTATTGAGTTTATGAAAAAAAATTTCAAACAAAAGATGTTTATTTTAAAAAGAAGAAGATTTTTTGTTTGCAAATTTTTTTCTATCTCTTACGGTTTCAAAGATGTATATTATTTCCCCCTGGCGGGAAAAATAAATAATATATATATATATATATATATATATATATATATATATATATATATATATATATATATATATATATAGATATATATATATTATTTTCATGAATAATTTAAAAGTTTCCAACCGGATTTGAACGATTATTCTATCCACCAGCTTACATCAACCAATTATATATTTGACTACGACCTATAGAATATACTATATCAAAACTTCGAAAAATGAAATAATACAGCCAAGTTCTAAATAATACCAAGACAGTCCAAAACGTAATGATGCGATGAAATCGCAACATCGAATTTCGAGGATCAGTACCTAATATCTATATAGCCTGTACATAGAAGTAAACATAGTTATAACAATATAAAAATATTGAATGTCAACAAATTAAACGTATGGTAATTAAGTTGAAAAGGTCACAATGATAAACGATTACCTTACTAATAATAACTTTTTGATATAAAATCGAAATACTATTTATATTGTTTAGTAATATTTTATAATGTTGGTATTGCGTTCAAATTATAAATAAAACCTATTTACCATTTATACTCCCAGGCAATATTATTACATCTAGAGATAATTCCAGCGAAAATAACATTTCAAAATAAATAAAATAAATTGCTATTTTTTAAGTGAAATATGGATAATTATTTCGGTCCCCGATTTGAAGAGAATGATCAGCGAAATGATTCACATCTTTTTTAATGATACAGTCAATTTTCGAACTGACACACAGAGACTGCATACCACCTATAATGGTTTACTAAACAAATATAGAAACTCACTTGAAAATTCGACTTATGAGTTTATAAAAAAAAAATTAATTTAGAGTGTCAAAATGAGTACCTATACGCTAGTAAAGTATTTTTGGCAGGCGAACTCTCGTATTTTCTTTTTTTGGTTCGGTCAAAACCTTAGGTGCCCCTTGGAAAAAATATGGAAAAAATGAAAAAAATTGTTCTTCTCCATTTTAATAATAATCATTTTCTAGGCTAATTTTGACCCAAACAGTGCGAAAATCAGGTTCATTTGAACTTCCAACCAACACATTTCAAAATTTTGCCTTGTCAATTCATACAGTTTGGAATTTTAGCACTGATTTAGTCTGATACCTTGAAAACCGTTAATCGTATCGTATTTTAAATAAATATAAATAAATAAATAGAAAAATAAACATAAATAAATAGTAGAATTTTTACTTTATGACACACTTTTTTTCTTAATGTCTCCCAAGCACTGAGCAATAGAGCAGGATCATCAGTCGAGTGTCATAAAACACTCCGTTCGAATTCTAATAATGCTCCAAAAGAAGTGTAACTTCTAAAATACGCATGTATACGAATTAAAAGGTGCAGGAAATTATCGGACAAGCAGGCTCATTCCTGTAAGAATCAACTCTATACTGAAGAATATGTATTATTGTTATCCGTTTAAACTTTAAATAAATATAATACATAGAAAATATGTTATTGTTGTTATGTTTGGGTGGTAGTGTAGTAAATAAAATGTCAGTAATATCACAAATAATATCTACAACAATAACATAAAGATAATAATTAGTTATTATTTACTTGTGAACCGAATATACTTGAAAGAGTCTATATTATATACTACTTCAAATAATAATATACAGTTAAAGTTTTATCATTTGATTATTATGACGTAATTGTGGAATATAGAACAAATTCGTTTCTGATGCAAACCGGAAGCTAGTAGGAATGGAATTCAACTTAAAACGAATATCCTCAGTTTTCAATATAGTACTTTTAAATTATCCAACATCTCATCGGCTAGAAAATAAAAAATTTCTTAGTAATGACGATGATAAACTAATTTAAAAGCAATTCCTGCAGTTTACACCTTGGCTATTAACAACTATATAAACAAATCTTTTTTCACCCACTTCTAAAAATGTATCTATCGATTTATCGGTTTATTTTTATTAAATAGTAAAAGTTTGCGGTGCTTTCTGATGAAAAAAATAATTTTACTGAAAGAAATTTTTAACACAAGACATCCCAACCTTTTTTTATATATTTTTTTTTTTGCACCTACTACTTATTAATTCGGTTTTCGAATAAAAGTTGTTGCTATTTTTATAATAAACAACTTTTATCCGAAGCATTTTTTTTGAAAACCGAATCAATAAGGCACAAATCAATTATAAAATTTTAAAAAGTAATATCAACATAATGTGACGCCTATTAATGTACCTAGGTACATTAAACATTCCTAAATACTTTCCAACGCATATAATACGTTATCTGTACCAAGTTACCTCCTTTCTTGGGTACCTAAGTAAGTACCTATAGGTACAAAGTCACTTATATAGAAATGATCGCTTTTTTCCCAGTAGTTTTTAATTATGGTGGTGAAATTGGATATCTATCCCGTCAAATTAAAGGTTACTACTTATTTTCTCATATATCAATACTTAATTTCTCAAATACACTTATCAATAACAGATGAATTGACTTTCAAAATGTAAAAAGTAAATTTCAAAGGAGTACCTAACTTGTACCAACCCTAGAGTGAATAGTAGTAGAGCAGAGAAGAAATCGAAGCCTGAAAAAAAGGCCTTTCTACGTCTTTTTTACCGGCCCCTGAAGGACAAGGAATTTGTATGTAGACTAGGAATTGGTAGGTTATGCTACTGCAGCCGGCTTTGATAGGAACTATGCCGATATTCATCTCTAGTTGGTGGAAGGAAACTGCAGGAAACCTTCACAAGTATAGTCGATTACTGTCGTTTTTGTCCATACGCCGTCGGTTTAATCAATTAACCGCCCCATTAATTGTTTTTTTTATAAAATTTCAAATTCGTCCCCTTTACCTAGATCAGTTTTTTGTATTATAAATACGTATTTCGACTACAATGTAGTCATCATCAGTATAAATTAGCTAGTCGTACTTTACTCTTTGACAATTAGAGATAGATATAAAGTCGAGATCAACAGACAAAAATAAAAATAAATAGAAAATAGAAAATTAACTAGATTAAAATATACTAGATTTAAAATATAATAAATTTTAAATTATATTGAAATTGCTCTTGTTAAAATTTCCTTCATTCACATTTGTTCCTGTAAATTTTACTCTTATTAAAATTACTCTTATATTGTCGCAGGATATGTTACTTGTTACTAATTTGGTGACAGTTTGTGAAACTCTAGGTAAAGGGGACGAATTTGAAATTTTATTTCAAAAACCTAGTGTTCTCACTAATTATCATTCGATAATATAATGTTTTTTTTAAATTAATTTAATTGGCAAACTGCCGCCGTTGAGAATCGAACCAGGAACTTCCCATTTCCGAGTATAGTGCCTTAACCAATTGGACCAGTCAGACTGGTTAGGTTAACTTTTTTAGGTACTTTTATACTGTACTTGTAATTTTACCAATATATTTCTATAATAAATATCTATACCTGTAGGTAGGTAAATTTTTCATCCTGTACCTGTACCTGTTATCTATTTAAAACAGGATCAATTACAGCACTAGAAATACCCATAACTGGATATAAATCTGAAAGGTGATTACAACGATGTAATTAGATTCTACATAAATGGTTAAAGCAAGTAATTTGATGTATACGTTACTTACCAACATTATGAACTATTTATATTTAAATGTAGATATAGGTAGGTACTTAATATCATTACAATTATAAATATAGAAGAGAATGATTGGCATTATAAATTATTTGATTTCCGGAAATTGTTTTATATTTTGATATACAAAACAACAACATTAAACTAATGAACCGGTAGGTTATAATCATTCACTCACTCTGAGAGTTAAAAACAAACAATATAACAAACTCATTGTAATATACACGAGGTACTTCTACTTACTAACTATAATTAGAACTATTTACTGTTGTTTTTTTTGTTTCATTTATTCAAAAACCTCCAAATCTTCTCAAGATTTATCGATTGTTTTTTGAAAAATTATATGGATTCTTTGTAAGATGATTGGTTCGCTCTTCTCATTGTAATTACTGTACAAAATACAATAACCACTGAAAACATGTAAATGAAAGTATATTTACAATTTTTTGGGTAGAAACAGTGTCGGATTAAGACAAATCGCTTTAGCCAGCTGCAAAATTTCTGCAGGATTCGTCGGAAATTTTCGGATGATAATGATAATGCGTAGTAACGGCGTGAGATTAAATTCGTAACAATTCTTAACAATTTATCCAAACGTTGACAAAGCCTTAATAATGTGCGTATCGTCGGCAGTCAACAATTGCAGTGGTGAGCGGAGTTTTTCTTGTCTAAAGAGAGTGAAAAATTATCTCCGCTCAATCATGACCGATAAAAGATTAAATTCGCTAGCGATAGTTAACATTGAATCAAACTTATTGCTATCTTTAAACTATGATGATGTTATTGACAATTTCGCAAGACAAAAATGTAGACGAAGAAATTTTTAACATATGTGATTGAATAATTATTTTGTAACAATCTAACAACTTTAAACAATAAACAATTTTATTCATAGTCTTATTGTTTTTATATGTAAAATATTAAATCTTTGTTTTGTAATTAATTAATGATAAAACAATCGGACTTACTCTCTCAACAATCTCAACAATCGGACCACGAATTTCCAAGTTCTATCCTTCTTGCTTTCTTCACTCTCATCACATAGTTAAAATTTGTAATACACTAGACTTTGCCAGGCCAGGGGCTTCGTTCGCGTGATCTGTGACTTTTCCGGGATTAAAGTATCCTATATGTTAATTCAGGGTATAAGCTACCTTCATACAAATTTCTTCAAAATCCGTTAAGTAGTTTTTGCGCGTGAAAGAGTAACAAACAGTCATCCATTGATCCTCACAAATATTCGCGTTTATAATATTAGTAAGATGGCAACTAGAGGGGCGCTGATATGATGCTAGCCTAGGGCGCTGGGGACATTTAATCCGCCTCTTCCCCTGAAGAAAACTTCAGTTGCAATAGAACATTATATATATATATATATATAGTGTATGTATATACAGACTGTGTTGGAGAGCTTTTCCTATAGTAAATCAATGTTAAATATTATTTATTACTAGCTGTCCGCCTGGTACTGTATGAAGTCAGTCAGTGTGTGACGAAAGTCCACTTTGTATGTGCATTGTGCATCAAACAATCCTCACTCTTTAATGACAAACAAACAACCATACGCATTCAGTATAGCTGTGAGATAACTGACTGACTTTATTTATATGTGTACTGACTGACTTCATACAGTACCAGACGGACAGCTAGTAATAAATAATATTTAACATTGATTTACTATAGGAAAAGCTGTCCAACACAGTCTGTATATGAATTTTTATATTTGTTAGATAAAGGACACACTGTACTATCGACTCAACAGTGACATTATTTTATCAAATTTTGATAATTGATTCAACAGAAATCGACTGCAAAAATTTGAAAAATTAACGTCACTTTTGGAGTCGATAATACTTACCTATAATGTGTGATTTGTCGAAGAGAAAGAGATTAACCATAGCGAATATAGAGTTTGCTCATATGGTGGGTATCATGTACTACATGATGTTTGTATGTAGAACTTTGTAAGTGAAGTAAATAGTGTTATAATAAAATTTTCATGTCAAGGCCTTATTCATAAAAATTGTTTATTTTTATATTTTAAAAATTTCGATTACATTGTATGGGTTGACAGTAAAATACATTTAATTTCTATTGGTTTCTTATTGATATTCACAGATAAGTCAGATGTCAGCCACGTTGGTTACATCATTTATTTACTAAATATTAGTCTAGATAATCCAATGTTATAATACTATACTCCCCAGTTCCCGGACTGACTAACTCCCAATGTTAATTATGAGGCACTTCCCGTGGTCTGATCGGGCTGCGGTTTTTACCATTCGATACAGAAAGTCAAAAATGTAAAACTTGAGTGGATCCAGGTTAAGGACGTTCCAGCACTGTGTTATATAATCAGGACTAAAAACCGGTTTGATTTTATTATAGCACAAATACATAAACACACATATGCAATACAAAGACAAATTCACTATTCATATATACAAAATAATGTTATTTTGAAAAAAAATTATAATTTTAAACTTTTATATTTCGAAAACAAAACGGTAACACACGATTTTTTTTAAAATTTATATAATAAATATTTATCTTTACTCTCCTAGTTTTTTTTTCAGTTCAGTCGAGTATTTTTTCTAATACAACAGATAATAGTTCGGCGAGCATGAAGTTTTAGATGCTTCTAATGAGAGAGAGTGACAGAGAATAAAAACTTTGCTATAAATTATCTCGCGTTCTAAACGGTCAAAAATTCTGAAACTTCGGGATTTATTAGAAAACGTTATTTTTAGCCTGTGAAAAAAAATGAGCAAAATCTGTTGAAAAGTGGTGGTATGTTGGAACATTCTTAAAACTCAAAAAAGAAGGTTTATCTTTTGAACGCGGATCTCTATCGAAAAAACGCTCATACAATAACTACAGAGTTCGGCGAGGAGGACATTCCACCGTTTTCGTGTAACCGAATTACTTTTCGTTTTGAATATATTTGGAAAAAACTGTCGCAAATAAAATTTATTTTCCACATTTTTTTAGGCAAAAAATGGAGGCTACGGGGGTGGTGGTATAGGTGCAGAACCCATCTAGCGAGAAAAGCGAGTTATTTATAATATTATCTACTATTGGGTATATATTTTACACCTATAACAAAAAATTTTTCTGCTATCCATATTGTCAACCGTTACAAAGTCGGGACTAAACGTATTTTATGCTTGTACATATAATGTATATATGTATATGTTACCAGGTATAAAAGCATAATCGATAAGCAATATTTTTTTAATAAATAACATCCATTCATTCGTTTATTTCTGTATAAATTCCAATATGACGACAAACAAATATTTTGCGTTGGCATGAATTGGTCGTTAAAAATAACACCACATTAATATATTAGAAAATATTTTAGATATTTAATCGTATATGTGTGAGTATAGATCGTATGTGAATTTGACATGGCTGAATTTTTCAAATAACTTTCTTAGTCAATCATTTTTGTTTTAAGTTAGGTAAGTATTTAAGATAATATTTTCAAATTTTTTTTTATTTCAGAAGTTTTATATTTTATTTTAGACTACACAATTTCTTGAACAAGAAACATGTTTTGAGATTCTACGTTGCGACACACGTGATAAACATATGGCTACTTAGAAAGAAAAGATATAACTTCAATTTAATTTATAAAATTAATGTTCAATCAATAAATAAACCGCTAGATGCTGATAGTTCGCGTGCTAGTTATAGAAAACATTCTAATACCAGGTTGGAGGCAATTCAGAAAACTGATTATAACAAAATCGGGGGATGCAGTTTAGTGTTGCAGCTACATATCTATCATCTACAACCAACATTTAATTACACCACTCCTAATGGATCAAAGAATTCGTTACGTGATTGTGGACTGTGACGTACCGCGGGCGGTGGAGGAAGAAACGTTGCCATTTTGAGGTCGTTTCGCTGAGTCACATAATTTCCGGTTTGTATAACTTTTGACTCGGAGAAGCTAGGACGTTCGTTTAAATTACAAACGTTAGCTCTTGTCAAGATCTATCAATTGCATATATAAAACATTAGTATGAAATAGTTATAGTGAATATATATGATGTAAAAGTAAAAAATTAAAATAAATAATGCAATCTCGGCGGCTAGTGTTTCACGAGGCACGAGGCGAAGCGAAGTTTTGGTATCACCGTGCCTCGCCTCGCTTTTTTAAATATCAAACTTGCCTTGCCTCGCCTCGGTTGGGTTAGCTACCATCCTAACCTCGCCCGCCTCGCCCAAAGCGAGGCGAGGCGAGGGAAAATTTTACTAACTTTTACTTATTTTGCATGAATGTACATAATATGTTAAAAAACTTATATATATATATATATATATATATATATATATATATATAAACTTATATATATATATAAACTTATATATATATATTTATATAAACTTATATATATATATATATAAACTTATATATATATAGTAAAAGTTAGTAAAAATTTTCCCTCGCCTCGCCTCGCTTCGGTCGAGGTGAGGATGGTGGCTAACCCAACCGAGGCGAGGCGAGTTTGATATTTAAAAAAGCGAGGAGAGGCGAGGTGATACCAAAACCTCGCTTTGCCTCTTGCTTCGTGAAACACTATATATATAAATTTTAGAGACGATGATTTTCGACATCTACTAGGTAGGGTTGATGGATATTTGAAAAAATATTTGCAAAATTTTGACTTTGGTACGAGACTCTATTTACTTTCCGGAAATTCGCTAAAATAAAATATACAAATTAGAGATAGAGAGTTGAATAAAAGAGGACTGCGCTTTATGGCGTGACAAAAATACACAAATATAGTCAATAGAAATCTACATATTAAATCACGTTTAGAGTTGAAAAAATAACGTAAAGAACTTCGTTCCTGACGGGGTCCCCCGACCGCACAATTTTTTTTTTCTAAAATAAGAATATGCAGCCGATCAACAAAATAAAAATAATACATCAAGTCAATAACCTCCCAGTTTCCAAGTAGGCATACTGCGCAGACAAAACGCCTTAGACCGCTCGGCTACTTGGACGGTCGAATTCCGGTTTACTCCTCTTCATGACAAAACCTGCAGGGATTCTTCTCTATAAGATGTAATTTTGTTTATTTGACGTGGCTTTGAAGTGGCCAGTAAAAAGGTCATGAAGTATTCAATAGGTTCTTCCTAAGAAGCTTTTTATAACAGACTTTGCATGATCTTAGCCAAAAACGGTTGGACTCGTGTAGCGCCCATTCATTTATTTCATATTCTTTTGTGCTTTTCAATTTTATTGGTCACTAGTATTAATGGGGTAAGTAATACATATTTCGCTGACAGGATCAGCAAGTAGTTCTGTGTACGCTTTAGGTCAACTAAATTTTTAATACTACGCTCTTATGTTATAATTTTAATCTAGTTTTAGCATGTGACAAGCACAGATTAGGTGCTTTTATCATTGAATTTGCTTGAATATTCATGAAATTCAATGCCTTTTTTAGAGCTTTTTAAAGAAAACAAAAAAAAAAGATATAACATAATCAGCTTCTACAGAGTGTTGGAAAACTTTGGATGATTTGACTAGACTGTTATATTCAAAAATGACATAACTGTTTAATACTTACAATTGCAAATTAAATTCGTGTAATCATTGAACAATTTTATTCGGACCATACCTGAAAAACAATAAATTAATATTTTAATAAAATTATTAAAAGTAACACTTATACAAACGACAATTAATATTTATTTTGAAACCAGCATGTTTTTTACCTCCATATATAAATTACAACATGGCATGTATACGAATGTATACATGAATGTATACATATTCTATACGGTGGTATTGTGTTTGGCAGGCTCAATGGTGAATTTTTGCCAGGTGGTTATGTTTCGAAGATCACTGATCCCAAAAATACCACTTTTTGACAATGCTCAAAATTTTTTAACTCAAAATTTAATGGAAAGTAATTTGGAAGAAAAATTAGATAAACTGAAAGATAAAGCTTCTAATATATTCTTCTCTATATTTGTATACAGAGGTCGTGTGAGTTTTGTAATTATTATATTGAATAAATTTATTAAAATGTATTTTAGCAAATTAATAAACAAATTATAATAATTAGTTGTTATTTAAAATATATATTATAAATGTTTTAAAAAGAAGACAATAGAGAACGTTTTTGTGGTGGCTTATTTTAAAATTAATTTATTAATTTATAATAACAATAATATGAATAATGGTTATAATAATTCTATAATTAATTTTTACATGTGAATCGGGAATTTAATAATAATTAATTCAATTGGTTTTTAACAAAAATTAATTACTGAATTTTCAGTTCCTATATATATTGATAGCCGAGTCAATAAAGGTTTTTTACTTCTTAATCCTTAAAAAGAGAACCCATTTTGATAATGTTTGTTTTTAGATATTATTTAAATTCAGAAACATTTTGGTGATTTACCGAAAGGTGAATAACACCTCTTTCCGGTGATGAATATACTAACGTTCAAACTAATCAGTAATTATAGTTTTTGAGTACGTAACAGTTGATGTTGTCAATTTTTCGTCGAAAAAAACATATGTTATAAAGATTTTACGCTTAATCGGGAATAAGGTAATGAAAAGAAACCAAGGTTATAGAACAGCAAATAATCGTGGTTTATTAATATTTCTATAGGAGCAAAATTAACCCCACAAATTAATACAATATTTTCACTACTGGGAAAGAGTTTCGTTTTCACAGATAAAAATTTTCTTCAAAAAATTATTTAAAAAGTCAAAGATATGTTACTCGTTGCTAATTTGCGTACAACGCATGTGAGACACGCACCAATTTAGCAACGAGTAACATATCTTTGAGTTTATATCCCAGAGATAGTCACGATTACCTTATTCATACTGATGATGACTACTTTAACTAGTCGAAATACGTATTAATAAAATACAAATAATTGTTCTAAGAATTGGGGCAAAATTTGAAATTTAATTACAAAAAACCTAGAGTTCTCTTTGATTATCTTAATAATCTTTATGTCATGTGTTCGGTTGAAGAATGTACCCTTATATATATTGCGTAAAAAGTTTTATGTTACTATCACACTTTTTTCTACGAAACTTTATTTAAAAAATATATCTAAAAATATATTTAAAATTTATATAAAAATAAACATATAATAACAAAATTCTATTTTCAGTATTGACCTATATATATGACCTAATATGTATTTTATATATATATATATATATATATATATATATATATATATATATATATATATATATATATATAAAATTTATAAATACATTCAACATTTTAAAAATATTATCGAAATATAATTTATATATTCCAAAGATATGTAATTTATATTTATATACAGGATGCAACCTAAACAGCGATCATATCGATCATATTAGCCATCTCATTCTAGAAAAAAAATTAATTTCTTGGCAGCGAAATAGATCGATATCAATTGGTCCGGTTTATAAACTTGGATGGATCACAGAAGCTTCTTCACGCTTAGACTACGTGGCTCCTACGTATGATTATTTATGTTTTACTCGAATTTACAAATTTCTTGGAGTATTGTGGGGAAAGGTATTAATAACTAACTGTCTCAAATCGAAATTAACAAAATTTCATTTTATTTGAATGATTTATTTTATTAACGACAATTTTTGAAAGATTTTGGTAAACTTTTTTTCATAATAGATAGTTAGATAATTAATTTGTACAGAAAAAGCAACTGTTATTGTTTGTATTTATTTTTATTGTGAATTATTTTCAACTTTTTAGTTCTTTTTTTTCGAAGTCGGTTCTTTTTTTTTTTTTTTTAACTTTTTATTTAAAGTCAATATTGAGTACAGAATGTTATAAATCAAGTTTGTGAGCATTAACAAAATGGAAAAAAGGTAGCAAAAATTTATATTGTATACTGAAAATAGGGACAAATGTAAATGTAACAACTAACTGGATTAATACCAGTCCAAGTGGCCGAGCGGTCTGAGGCGTTATGTGTGCGCAGTATGCCTACTTGGAAACTGGCAGATTATGGGTTCGAATCCCGACATCGGCAGTTTGTCAATTATTAGGAAAAAAGCGGGGTGTATGCTTGAGAAGAGGTTTTCTGCAGTTTCCTTCACGAACTCCAGATGAATATCGGCATAGTTCCTATCATAATCGGCTGCAGCCGCATATCCTACCAATTCCTAGTCTATACACAAAAATTCCTTCCACTCCACTTACATCCTCACATCCTAAGGCATCACAATGGATCTTATGGTCGAAGTGTAGTCCGTCCAGGGCAGCCTCTACAATATATCTATCTAACTGGATTAATTGTGTAAATACCCTTATATAATGAGCATTATCAGTGCGTGAACTGTTTATTTTACACAAGCACAGATGTATAAAAATATGACTGATATGAAGATGCTTCTGTAAACTTCAAAAACTTCACATGTTTGAGTTGCAAATGGGGTTAAACCGTTTGGTGTATGAAAATAAGGTTCAAGTGTTGATAATAAAAAAAAGAATCTCTATCTGTTTAAAAGGGGGGAGGAGTGCATTGGCAGATTTTATTTATTCACAAACTTTAAAGCACACACACAAACACACTTACGCCTATGAGTTATCGGGTTTATGGACGGACCGAAAAACTTTCTGAAATGAAGTTATATATCAGTTTAAAAAAATCTTCTCCGATCGATATTTCCAACGACAAACGATACATATTATAAACAGAGTATACAAAATAAAAATTAATTATTTATCTTTTATATTAACTGGTCTAAAATATCCTAACATTCATTTATAGTTAAATCCCCAACGCAAAATAATCATTATCATATACTTTCTGACAAAGGAACTGTGTTCTGAAACAATAGTCAAAATAAAATTATTGTTATAAGAAAATCTCAAATATTTGTTTTATTTAATAAAATTAATGGATTTTCGTCAAGTAACGACCCATTCAATACAAAAAAAAAAACAGTTATGTAAATTTGATTTTCTCCTCTAGAATAATTACCGTCAGTAAAAAGTGATAGGCAGAGTGAATATCGGGTATTTATAATAACTATTTATTTTCCTTCGTAATTTTTTTATCTGCAATTAATTTAATTTTTAACAAATTGGTTTTATTGAATTTAAAAACCACTAAAAGTGGAAGATTTTTTTCTCAAATTGTCAATGCAACACAAAGAAATAAAATACATTCAGTTGATAATTGAATACAAATTCCAAAAGAATTAACCCAAAATAAAAATCTTGTTATTATGTGGGAGTTTTACAAAGTACCACACCCATTTTTTTCATTTCAATATTTATAATTCTATTTTCTGTTAAGTTAAACCAAAATATATATATATATATATATATATATAGTCTATTTTCAAAAGCATTCCTAACAGGGAATCAATATTAAATAAATAAATAAAATATTTACTACAAAACCATACATACATACATATACTTACAAACATCTGGTTGTTTGTGGTATGATGTTTGATTGATGTCATTTAAGAGTGAGGATTTAGTGATGCCCACTTAATTTATAATATTATTATTCTTACGTATGCACACACACACTATACTCTACACCTTCAGACTACAGAGTACCTCCACTATATATTTCTTTATGAAGCATTGTGTAGTTACTATAGTAAATAATATTTAACATTGATTCTCTATTAGTCTATTAGCAAAGCTTTCCAAAACAGACGTTATATATATATATATATATATATATATATATATATGGTGTGAAAGTCACAATATTATTAAATATACAGACTTTAATAAAATTTCAAATTCGTCCAAATACCTAGATCAGTTTGAGATAGGATGGTTCTCCTTCCACCCACATGTCCTTTTATAGACTAAAGTGAATGGTTTTGAGAAGGAGTATATTGCGGGAAGTACATCTGTGATCATTTTTCAATTTATTAATTGATTTTAGTCTTATTCATTCGGTTTTCGAAAAAAATATTTCGGATAAAAGTTATTCATTATAGTATTATTCGAAGGATTTTCTCGAAAACCGCATGAATAAGATACAAACTGACAAAACGAAAATTTTGATAGATGAGCGTTACTATTGTATTTATGTGTACCTAATTCTATAAGTGTACTGGCTACCCATCATAATACATTTTACTAATCAATTGTTATTTGTGACTGTATGGTTGGCTAACTCTGTTGTTATTTGAATATCATCGTCGGTCAAAAAGGGCATTTTAACATCTACTATTGTCTGTGCACAACATTTACTATTTACAAAGATATATCTACTCAAACTCAAATCACCTCCAAACTATTATACTCTCCTACCTGCAGTGTACGTTCAGTCAGCAATCGGTTTAACGTTCATTATAAATGCCTGTATCTACTACCTGTATGATTGAATGGCCTATGCATAATATTATTTGAATTACTTTACATTGCAGCAATGAATTTATTAAACATATCGTTTCCAATTCAACGAAGCAATACAACTCTAACTATTTGAACGTATTCTATTATTATGGGGTCGTGAACTGCTTTTGTGATAAATTTTAAATATGTCATTTGTTATCACCTTATTTTATAAATCGTAATAATAATATCTTAAAGTTTTGGAATGAATATTGTTGGTTGGAATTGTATTTCTATGACAATATTTGCCATAGAAATAACTACTTCAATTTATTATTTTGATGATATGTTTGCTTCGTTTCATAATTATAATCAAATTCCGTTCTATTAACACTAATTTGTTTGATAAATATAATGGACAAGAACTTTTTATGAATGTTCATTTCAATTACTATCCACATGTTTTACTATCCTATACATATATATATATATATATATATATATATATATATATATATATATATATATATATATATATATATAAAAATATATATATATATAAAAATATATAGTATTGGACAGCTTTTCCTATAGTAAATCAATGTTAAATATTATTTATTACTAGCTGTCCGTCTGGTACTGTATGAAGTCAGTCAGTACACATATAAAAAAGGCAGTCAGTTATCTCACAGCTATACTGTACGCGTATGGTTGTTTGTTTGTTATTAAAGAGAGGGGATTTTTTGATGCACAATGCACATACTAAAGTGGACTTTCATCACATGTGTACTGACTGACTTCATACAGTACCAGACGGACAGCTAGTAATAAATAATATTTAACATTGACTTACTATAGGAAAAGCTGTCCAACACAGTCTATATATATACATATACATATATACATATATATATATATATATATATATATATATATATATATATATATATATATATATATATGATAGTAAACGAGTCAGAACTTATATAATCGAGTCAGTTCAATTCATAGCTATCGAGATAAAAGGTGGAAAAAACAATTTCGAAAATTTTTGTTACAATTCAATCAAATGGATGTTTAATTTATTTAAGGCTAGGGTAGGGATTTAAGGCAGGATGGTGGTGAAATATACTGACGACCTTATTAAATGACTTATTAATATACTGACAACCGGAATTTATTAAAGTAATGCAAAATAGGGGGGGGGGAGTAAAAAATTTGGTATCTCCTTCAAATAATCGGATCGGAAGTATTTCATATTGAGGTTTTTAGATTTAAATAAAAACTCCAAGACTCAAGATTGGTTGTAGGGCTAATTATTGATGAAAAAGCACGTCACTAGTTTTAAAGGTTGATATATATTATAGAATAGAATATAAACAAGTGAAAATAACAACTGACTGACTTAATTGCTTAAATACCCAGTATATACTGAATTTATGAGAAAAAGTTTCTATCACAAGTTGTTTATTTTTAAAAAAAGGGACATATTTTGTCTCTTAATTTTTGTCATATCTCTTACATGGTCCGATTTTGCCTATTCGAACTTGACCTTACTTTTTAGCTACAAAATTTCAGCTCGCTATCTCTGTTCGTTTTTGAGGTACCGTGTTTACGATTGGACGGACAACTTGGACGGAAAATGGACTAATTAGGTCATTTTACAAACACCTATACCAAATTTTTTTCTGCGTTCAATATTTCCAACCGTTCAAAAGTCGGATAACTTAATATACCTTGGTATATATTATATACCGGGTATAAAAAATAACAATGTTTTATTTAAACAATTGATTAAAGACGATAATCAAATTTGATTATGTTGAATACATTTCGTGTTACATATGTATAAAACAAAATATGTAACACCATATGTATTAAACAAAATACATAAATTACATTGGACTTTGTTTTATACAAAAAAGTATACTCGTGTTCATAATAATTGAACCAGTTGAAACATTTTAAGTGTTTAGAGTTACATGTTCAATTTTTATGAACGATATATATATATATATATATATATATATATATATATATATATATATATATATATACATTTTTTATAGAAGTTAATTGGCAGAATAGGTAAATCAAAAAGACAGGACGCTTCTTTTATATCCAAGAAACTCAAATGGAACTCAAACGGTACATAACATGGTCCTAGTTATGTACCGAATGGTCCGCGATGGAAGGCAAAAGAAACAGAAGTAGACAATTCACAAGGTGACGCTTTAGGAAATACTTGGGCAGCTTGTGGATGAGATTGGCAACGGATAGCGTAAAAGCATGTCCTTAACTTGTTGCCTGTACTACAAGAATAAAAATCGGGGAAGGCCGTATACACTGAAATGGGTGCAGGCTGTTATTATTATTATATTTTCGCCGGAAATTTACTTGAAATTTTATATTCATGGGAGTACATGACATTTTCGATATCTACCAGACTAAGTATGTTCGATGAACATTTGAAGAAATTTTCGTTCATTGATATTAAACCAATAGGTAAAATACGCAAGTATTATTAATAACGATCGGTTGTTATTGTAAATAATCACATTATTCACTTTCATCGTTACATGGTAATATGATATTTCCATCATATTCAAGATTATAGATATGTGTGAACACTTGTCTAAAATAAGTCGGCATGCTTATATAATTGAGTTAACTTCCATTTTATTGAATACTATTGTTTGTGTATTTAGAATGATAATGCTTAATACAATTTATTTATGTTCTATGTAGGTAACGTTGTTTCAATATCAATTTTGATAAATATCTTTTAAAATTGATATCATTTATTTAAGTTACTTACATGATGAGTTTCTTTAATACACTATTATTATTAAATAAATTAATAAATAAAAAAGAAATAATGATAATGATCTTATCATATACTAATATTACATGTCGAAATATATTAGTATATTCCTTAAATATAATCTAGTTCAATCAAATTAGATATAATAAAAACACGCTTTTATAGCTAGCCGAACTAAAAAGTAGGAAATAATTTTTAAATATGGATATAATTAATTTGATTGTAAAAAAGCGTGTGGTGATCAAATGTTACAAATAGTTGTATTATATTGTATTGTAAAAAGCACCCCACGCTTTTTTACAATCAAATTAATTATATCCATATTTAAAAATTATTTACTATTTTTTAGTTCGGCTAGGTATATAAACGAGTGTTTTTTAGTTTTTTTAAACTACATATTTTTATTTTTTACTTTTTAGTCTAACTTTACAACTCGAATATGTACAGAGATATTTAGGATTTAAATTTTCAATCTTAAACCATCAATATCTCTGTAAATATTAAAGAAACAGAAAAAATTATTAGAAACGTAATTATAACAAAATTAATTTTCTATAACTTTACTTCTTATGTGTTTTTCGATTTTTCCAATATTAAGAGAGATATACCAAATTTTTTGTTTCCCACTACCTCTAGACCCCCCTTTTCCCTTGCCGATTCCGGTCATGCTTACCATAAAAATGCATTGTCTTCCGAACTGCATATACATACAAAGTTTCATTTCGATACGACAATTAAAAGTAGGTTAAAATTGACTTCAAAGATTCCGTTACATACATACATACCAAGTTAATTAAAGCAATAGGGAATATGCATGAAATTTTTTTTTCACAGTTATTTTCAGAATATGAAAATACTGTTAATACTGTAATAATATTTAAAAACGAAATTAAAATCCGACAAATATTAAGGAAGCTATAAGCTTTTAAAGATTATTATCTGTCTCTTTCTTGCAAAAATACTAAAAACGGAGTTTTACGTGTATTTTAAATGGTTGAAAAGAAATGTTCATGATATTTGACTTTTAATATCCAGACTCGTGGACACGCGATTATATGAGACCTTTTTCCATTCTTTAGAATGTCAAAACAAAGATTTGTAGAAAAATTCAGCTTGCTTCCTTTCATTCCGATGTTCACACTTTATTTTATAACAATTGCTATTATTAACTTGGTATGTATGTATGTAACGGAATCTTTGAAGTCAATTTTAACCTACTTCTAATAGGGAATATGCATGAAAATTTTTTTTCACTTGAATTGAAGCATGTTTACTTGACAAATATCAAGGTAAAATTACTTTTTAAATAACTTTAAAAATAAGCGGGATATGAATGATTGAAATTCCCGATTAGACAAAGAGGGTGATAGCCCTCTTGATATGTTATCGTCACATAACATATCAAGAGGGCAATTGTTATAAAATAAAGTGTGAACATCGGAATGAAAGGAAGCAAGCTGAATTTTTCTACAAATCTTTGTTTTGACATTCTAAAGAATGGAAAAAGGTCTCATATAATCGCGTGTCCACGAGTCTGGATATTAAAAGTCAAATATCATGAACATTTCTTTTCAAATATCTCGTTTTCTATCTGCCAAATGTCATTGAAGAAAAATTCACCACTCTTGTAAATATAAGCCATTCTGGATTCCAAAATATATAAAAGTAGCCATATTTCGAAAATCATAACGAGATAAAATCGAGTTAAATTTTCGACTATATTTTCATAATTTATGGATGAAAATGGTCTAAAAATATGATTTTCAATAAAATCATATTTCACCGTTTTCAAAGAAGTTTCAATGAAGGGTAAGATAAACCACGATATTTATCGTTTGGAACAAATTTGACCAGAATCCAATATCTATACGTTTCGGGTATTTTAGTATTTACATAAAATTCGAATAAATCTATCACAAAAGGAATCCAAATATTCTCTAAACACATTGAACTTATAAATAGATTGTTATGCACAACATATGATAGAAGATTAATATTAGTGTTCACCTTTAGGCAATTTATTGTATAATAAATACCTTCTGCAAAAAAATAAACCGACTCGATATCAAATCAAATGTAAAAAAACATGCCAAATGCAAATGTATACCAAATTAACATTTTTTAAATTTTTTGTTATATTTTTTTTTTTTGTCAGTTATAAAATAGTCGCAATAATAAAAGGCTTCTAATCTCAGCACTTTATAATACAAGCCATATGTAATTTATGGGTTATTCTTTAAAAAAATTGGACAATTTTGTTGCGACTCTTAAATTTTTTCGCACGTATCAACAAAAAAAAAATTGTGAGTTACAAATCTTTGGAGAAGAGTTTGGATTGTAAATCATCAATTAAAAACAAGAAATTAATCGAATATTGTTTTATAACTGATTTGTAATTTGTAATGTCAAAGTACTACATAGTTTACTTATTTAACATCACATAGTTTACTTACACAGATAGCGTTATTGAACAGGTGTTACAACGTGATTCTCAAGGATATTGGGCATTAAACATTTTTAAATTTTTTATTATTTAATCGCGATTTTCTACAAAACCAATTGCGGTATCGGACTGCGGTTTACAGCACAAGCATTTCGACCAAATGGCGATGCTGCGATTTTTTTTATAAACGCTATTTTCTACGAAACTAATTACGATATCGAATCGCGGTATCGATTGCGATATCGAGCACAATCATTATTTTTCATTCCGACAAAATGGCGGTGTTGGGCCTTAAAAACATTTTTTTCAAATTTTCGCTTCATTTTTCAAATTTTCTAAGATCGGCTTGCGGCACAACGTAGCACATTCTTAGCACAAACTAGCACAATGATTATTTTTAACTTCACATACATAGAGGTTTGCCGTTGTACGCACATCACGCAAAAACTACTGGACAGATTTCGATCAAATTTTGTTTGTTTTTCTCCTTTAATACTTGATCCATGGTCTTAAAAAATTATCACGATAACTTCACTTAATAAAAAGTTCGTAAAGTTTTAAAGTTATGGAAGTTAAAGTTAAATTCATTGATGGTCGGTCAGTGGCAAGATTTGCTTACATAGTTGCAACAGGTTACGCTAAGTTAAAATAAAAGACAGGGATGATTTTTCATTAAATCGCACAGGAGAGCATCAAAATCCCTTACCGAAAGTGGGTGAGCACATAGTCTGATTAATTCAGGAAATTTTTGTAGATGACCTATTTTTCATTTTATTTATTTATTTTTATCATTAATTGCACTTAATACGGTTAAAAAAGCTAGTTGGTAGACATGAAATAAAATGGACATTGAACATACACATAACCACAAAACTAGCGCTCATTTTCGAAAATTTTATAATTGATTTGTGCCTTAATCATTCGGTTATCAAAAAAATTGCATAGGATGAAAGTTGTTCATTATAAATATCCTAACATTCTTTATTCGAAATATTTTCTCAAAAACCATGAGAATCAAGTACAAATCAAGTAAAAAAAAAATGAAAAATAAGCGCTACTTTTGTGGCCCATAGTACTTACAACAGCATATTAAGACAATCAACATATAAGTAAGCATATTATACACTGAAAAAAAACGAAGAAAATATACAAAATACCTTCTCTTTTATGCCATAGAGACCATACACAAAGAGAGTATTTAAAACCGGTCTTTAAGATTTTTATTATGAATTCTATTTATTTACTCAATACATTCTAACGTAAATTTGTATGTGGAAGTCTTTTGTATATGTTGGTTGGTTATAATGTAAGTTGTATTAGTAGTATCGTTTTTATTATGATGTGAAGTTGTGATACAAGTTCACTTTTAATGAAACCAAATACATAACCTAACTTTTATATTATGTATTTATAAATGATTTTATTACATTTAATATAAATAATATTGCACACTTGTATTATAGACGTCATATTATATTTATTTTCTTTTATATATTGCCTTCAATTATTGATTTAATATGTATTTGGCGCCTTTTATATGATGTTAATTTTATTACTAATCTATTGCGATCGCAATGGTGTTATTGTAAATATAGCTGCTGGATAAATATAGTTGCTGCACAAAATTTTAAGGTAATTCTGCGTAAAGAAAAAATAATCTTAACATTAAAACAAGTGAAAATAACAACTAACTGAGTTAATTGCTTAAATACCAGGTATGTCTTGAATTTATGTACAAAAGTTGTTTATTTTAAAAAAATGAACATTTTTTTGTCTTTACATTAGTGCTCTATCTCTTACGGTTTCAAAGATAGGCAATAGTGCCTATTTTGCCCAAATTTACCCATTCACGAACTTTACCTTAGATTTTAGCACTAGAACACCCACACAAAGCTTTTAGCTGGTTATATTTTTTCGTTTTTGAGTTATTGTGTTCACAGACCGACGAAGATGCGGAAATGGCCGAAGTAGGCCATTTTATAAACACGTATTCCAAAAATTTTTTCTATGATCAATATTTTCAAGCGTTACAAAGTCGGGACAAAACTTAATAAACCCATGTAAAAGAAACGATCCTTTAGGTAATACCTCAGTCAGATCATATATAAGACAAAACTTTTTTAATATCATTGTGAGACACGCACCAAATTAGCAACGTGCAACATATCTCTGACTCCACATCCCGGAGATAGTTATGATTAGCTAATGCATAATGATGATATCTACTATGTAGTCAAAATACGTATTTATAAAAATACAAATAATTGTTCTAGGAATTTGGGCAAAATTTGAAATTTAAAATAGTCCAAGTATACGATCAAATTTCGTTCTTCTTTGAAAGAAATGGTGTATTTTTGACATTAGAGATTACTTGTATCAAATCCATGTGTCCTAGATAAGGTGCTTTTCTGTATATTCCATATACTATATACCTAAATGACATAAATAAATCAAGTATGGACAACTAAAAATACAATCCATTAAATTTATCTCAATACAAAAAACTTTTCTAAAGAAATCGAAATACTTCACACGAGAATTAAAAGCAAGATAAGACAAAAACAAAAAAAGAAATACCACTTAATCTCCCGAAAAATAATTTTCAAATAATGTTTGATGTAGCATAAATATAATAATAATAATAATAATCTGTTTTTTTTTTACTTTTTATTCACAACGCTCAAAGTAAAAATAAATTCCCATGACCTTTCTTTCTTTTTTTTTGTTTCCAGTTGTTTTTTATCTAGTTCGTTCATTTTTATTTTACTTTTATTTCAAATGTTTATTGTGTTGTCGTCAGTAATAATGTTTTTTTTTTTTTAATATTATTTTCCTTTAAAACAACATAACCTACATTCATATATTACAAACATAATACACATAATATTATACAAATATTTCATTCAGTTTTTATATTGTTAATGCATAATTATCATATGCCTCCCTCCCTCATAGTCTAGGCGGTATTGGCGCGTGGGTTTCAAAAACTATGCAACCTGAATGTTTGTACGTATTTCTCTTATAACCCAACAACACTCTCAACAATAGGGAATATACATGAAATTTTTTTTCACATTTATTTTCAGAATATGAAAATACTGTTAATACTGTAATAATATTTAAAAACGAAATTAAAATCCGACAAATATCAAGGAAGCTATAAGCTTTTAAAAATTATTATCTGTCTCTTGCAAAAATACTAAAAACGGAGTTTTATGTGAATTTTAAATGGTAAAAGTGTAATATGACGTCACATAACATATCAAGAGGGCTATCACAAAAGTATTAAACTTAGATATTTGAACCCCTTACTCTAGAACACACTCAAGATATGCCAACTCATTATTTAATTTTTTTTTGTTGGCGGACTGACGTATATTCGAAAATAGAATAGTTATAACATTTTATGAACACCAATAACTATTTTTATTGCAATCAATAAGAAATATGCATGAAAATTTTTTTTCACATTTATTTTCAGAATATGAAAATACTGTTAATACTGTAATAATATTTAAAAACGAAATTAAAAACCGACAAATATCAAGGAAGCTATAAGCTTTTAAAGATTATTATCTGTCTCTTTCTTGCAAAAATACTAAAAACGGATTTTTCGTGTATTTTAAATGGTGAAAGTGTAATATGACGTCACGTAACATATCAAGAGGGCTATCACCCTCTTTGTCTAATCGGGAATTTCAATCCTTCATATCTCGCTTATTTTTAAAGTAATTTAAAAAGTAATTTTACCATGATATTTGTCAAGTAAACAAGCTTCAATTCACGTGAAAAAAAATTTTCATGCATATTCCCTATTATGCATCTAACTGGTACAAACTTGGAACAAACATTAATAAAAAAATGTGCGTGTACCATATTAAAAAGTGAAAACAATAACTAATAGTTAATGCACTTTATATGTATCATTTCCTTTCTTTTATATCGATATGTACTATAAAATTTAGTTTATAAACAACATTTGGTTCTATTACTTCTGCATTTATTAATTCACTTTTATCATTTTTACAGAGGAGTTTAATCACTTTTTTTTTAAATACATAATACTTTAGCAGATGTGTATATGTAAGTGTGTGTGTGTGTATGTACGTGTATTTACTCTATTCACACAAATCAGGTTTTTTTGGAATAAGAAAACCAGTAATAGTTTTGTTACATTGATAGAAGGTTCAATATATACGAGGTCTGTCCGAAAAGTATCCGACCTACTTCTATATCTTCACACCAGAGTGTTTGAGCGACCTCTGCAAGACATGAACGTCAACAGCATGAAGAATAGATATATTAGGAGAGCGAACGTAATGTTAAAAAAACGGTCAAGAATTGGTGTAACTATCTTTTATCAGTAGGGGTCACTGGTCTCAGTGCCGTACGGAATTTAAATGTTTAAATGTAGGCGCCAAGAAATCACTTTCATTCAGTTAATAAGAAGTCTTAGTTTTATAGATAATAAAAAATTGTTTTCGATTATCAAGTAATAATTAAATAAATATTAATAATAGAGAATTCTTAATAATTGCAATAAATTAAAAGATGAAGAATCATAGTGATAATTTTGCAATTAATAATAATAATATACAATATATGTTTACAATAACTGACATATATTAGATAAAGAAAGAAGATAACAAAACCGGTAAATACAGACCATATTCCTTTCGTAAATGCAGACACGCATTCCTAACCTTAAACAACCTTTCACTCATAGATATATAGCAGTATATCTATGCTTTCCCTGTACAACATCGTCCCATTTTTTCACATTTATAAAATTAAACAATTTTTATACTTACAATTTTTATTTGTAAGATGTGAAAACCGTTGATTTTAATATGTAATAATAATAATAATTCCGTACGGGCAGATTCGCACTGCCGCTAGTGGCGAAAATAATAACTATGATCTCTACACGTTTTTGAGGACACAAAAACAGACGAATTGCCTATGTCGTTCAATCTCCTAATATATCTATTCTTCATGGTCAACAGTAAAGCCTCACCTACAGGGCAAATAATTTATGCGCAGTGTGTATTTGTTTACAAAGCATTTTTTGCGTTGGTCGGATTTTGTTATTGTTAAAATGAAAGATCAGATCAACGAATTTGCATCAAATTTTGCTTCAAACTCGGAAAAACTAGTTCGGAAACTATTCAAATGATGCAAAAGGCCTTTGGGGATGAGTGTATAGGCAAAACACAAATAAAAGATAATCGTTTTAAAAGTGGTATAATCGTTTTAAAAGTGGCCGCACATCTATTGATAGTGATCCTCGTCTGGCCGACCTTTGACGACAACAACACCGGATAATATCGAGCGCGTTCGACTTTCGACTGAAGAAAATCGACGTTTGACTGTGCGCGAATTAGAAGATGATCTTGGAATACCAAAAACTACAATTTGGAAAATTTTAACTTCAAATTTAGAAAGTGGAAGCGGTGGGAAATCTCATCTGCTCTTGTGCAGCAGTTTTTAACTAAACACAATATCGCACTGCTTCGTCCACCTCCGTACAGTCCAGACATAGCCCCCTGTGACTGTTGGTTCCCGAATTGGAAAAATCCGCTCAAATTCCATTCAAGGCTATTCCAAAAACTGACTTCCAGGACTGCTTCTGAAAGTGAAAACCTCATTGGGAGCGTGTTATTCAATCACATGGGGACTACTCTGAAGGATACCACTCGCCCGATGACGAAAAATAACGCCAGCGCGGAGATACGAAGGTAGGACGGATACTTTTCAGACACACCTCGTATATACATATTTGTACATTGTCGTATACATATCAATGTTTTATCATAATGTACACTCCCGTTCATAGAAACTGAACCAGTATGTCACATTCTAAACGTACATATTCCTAAATATATGTATAATATTATATCCAGTATCACTTAGAATGATTCAAATGGTTCAATTTTTTTGAACGGGAGTTTACACTTTGTGATATCAAGTTAGGATCTGAGACGTTTCCTTAATATTTAGATACAGATTCCTAAAAAAAAACACATGCTATTATTGGACAATATACATCAAATGACATTTTGCTTGTTTTTAAATAAATGCAAAATTTTACTTAACGGAAAAAGTTTTAGCAATTTTTTTAATTCTTATTGTTGTAAGTCACATTCTAAGAATATTATACACCATGTGTTCTTTTGAAAAGTTACCACCTAAATATGATTTAAAATATGCATTGAAGAAAAAAAATGTATTAAACAAGAGTTGCACAGTTTAAAGGCCGAAACATAATACAATAATGATTTTTTTGTCCACGAACATGTTAGGGAAAAGATAAAGAGAATCTTTTAATAAAAAAAATACAAAACTCAAAGAGAACAATACAAAGAGAACTCAAGGTTTTTTGAAATTACATTTCAAATTTTCCCCCAATTCCTAGAACATTTGTTTGTATTTTATAAATACGTATTACGACTACAATGTAGTCATCATCAGTATGAATTAGCTAATCGTAACTATCTCTGAATCCGAGATAGATATACGCTTAGCTAATTCATACCGATGATGACTACATTGTAGTCGAAATACGTATTTAAAAAAAAAACAAATGTTCTAGGAATATAAATATATATATGAATGACACTCTATAGCGGTCACAATTTTTGTACAATTTCGTATCTGATAATCTTTTCGTATTTGAAAAGCCAAGTTCGTCAATGAGTTGAATCGTTTAAGGGTAAAGAGGGCTTAGAGAAAAAAGAAAACACAAAATATTGAATATTAGTAAATGGAAAAATGTGTAAATAAGTAAAGTTGTAGAAAGGCCAAGTTTTCTACCTGTTAATTACCTGATTACTTTAGAAACTGTACAAATTTTAAAAATTCAAGCAGTTATGAATGGAGGAGTCTGTACTATACACTCCTTTCGAAATAAATTTTCATAGAGTTAAGAACAGTAGATCTAGAGCACGGAAGTGCGCAAGGCCGAGTTATATAATATAAAATAAAATAATATAGCTTTTAGGTAACATTCATTGACTTGTTATGGCAAAATAAGTGCCTCTTGGTTTTGGTAAAAGTAACTAATATTATTATCACTCGTATGCCAATTTTCACCACACTCAAATCTAAATTCGAATAAAGAATTCAACTTTCGATTAAATTCTTTACTTGATTAAATGGAAAATTTTCAAATTATTTGTTTTAATAAAACAAAAATTGTTACACGTGAACAGAACACAAAATTTCTAAGCCAATGCACATATATCAAGTAACTATGGCAAGTAACTATGGCAACATTTCACATATCAAAATGGCAATAAATTTCTATTGCATATTCTATATTGTAAAAATATAATAAATAAGGGCATTAAATAACAAACTATAGTATTTTTTATCTTTTTGTTCCGTCTATAAATGGTTAAATAAGAAAAAGAAGACCTGTTAGTGTATTTTATATAGAAATGGTACAATTCAAATATAAAAACGTGGTAAAGAATAGTAATAAAAAGTAAAGAATATATTGGAATAAAACAATAGGGAATATGCATGAAAATTTTTTTTCACTTGAATTGAAGCATGTATACTTGACAAATATCACGGTAAAATTACTTTTTTAATAACTTTAAAAATAAGCGAGAAATGAATGATTGAAATTACCGATTAGACAAAGAGGGTGATAGCCCTCTTGATATGTTATGTGACGTCATATTACACTTTCACCATTTAAAATAACGTAAAACTCCGTTTTTAGTATTTTTGTAAGAAAGAGACAGATAATAATCTTTAAAAGCTTATAGCGTCCTTGATATTTGTCGGATTTTAATTTCGTTTTTAAATATTATTACAGTATTAACAGTATTTTCATATTCTGAAAATAAATGTGAAAAAAAATTTTCATGCATATTCCCTATTGTCTAACAAGAACAAAAGGAAAATTCCAAATTGATCTGTATAAACACAACAGAAATTAGGGGAAAACAAGTGAAAATTACAACTAACTGAGTTAATTGATTAAATACCCGGTACATACTGCATTTATAAAAAAAAAAGTTTCAAACAAAAGTTGTTTGTTTTTAAAAAAGATGCATTTTTTTCTTTAAATTTTTGTTGTATCTCTTACGATTTCAATGCTTGGCAGTTTTGACCATTTTGCCCAAACATGGTCTGATTTTGTCCATTCAAAATCGAACTTGATTTTACTTTTCAGCTCTAAAACCCACATATAAAATTTGAGCTAGCTATCTATTTTCGTTTTTGAGTTATCGTGTTCACAGGCGGACCTTAATATACCTTGGTATATATTATATACCGGGTATAACAAGAGAACGAAGAAAAACATTAAAAATCATTATTGACAAAAATTCAATTTTTTTACCTTTCCATTTAATTTAGAAAAATCGCTTATTAATATCGAGTACTACCTCCGTTTGCTTGTAATACGGCCTCACAACGACGAGGCATGCTCCGTATAAGATTTTGGATGTGATCTTGGGAAATCTGTTGCCACTCCTCGTGTATTACGTTTTACAATACCCTGAGATTCTGAGGCTGGTCTAATCGATCGTTGACACAACGTCCAAAGTGGTCCCATAAATGCTCGATCGGATTAAAGTCAGGACTAAGTGCTGACCATTGCAATTATGTCAATTTCATTATTTTCTAAAAACTCCGATCTTGGCTACATGAGCACGGACTTTGTCTTGCATAAGGATGAATTCTTGCATTCTCACCCCTGACGTCAGATGCAGCTGCAAGAGGATCAACCTGAGGTCTCAGTATCTCATTTCCGTAAATGATGTAATCATTTTTTTTAAGGATTCCATAAAATGATTAAATCCTGTCATGAAAATCATTCTCCAAATCATCACTGAGCCACCGCCAAAAGAAATCGAACTTACATGATTGCATAAATAGGTACATTGTAGCGGCTGTCCTGGACGGGATACATTTCAAGCATAAGGTCCATTGTGATGCCTAAGGATGTGTGGATGTGAGAGGAGTGGAAGGAATTTTTGTGTATAGACGAGGAACAGGTAGGATATGCGGCTGCAGCCGACCTTGATAGGAACTATGCCGATACTCATCTGGAGTTCGTGAAGGAAACTGCAGAAAACCTTCACAAGCATAGCCGATTACTTCGTTCTTGTCCATACGCCGCCAGTTTAGTCAATTAACCGCCCATTTTCTTTTCTTTATTTTAATAATTGACACTGCCGATGTCGGGATTCGAACCCATAACCTCCCAGCCCCAAGTAGTAAGAGCGCGTTAGACCACTCGGCTTCCTGGGTGGTGATTATTTATAACTTAAACGTTTATTTTAAGAGTTTTCTTCCCAAATTTTATAATTGAATTATGCGTCATTCATTAGGTTTTCAAAAAACTGCCCCACGACCAGTGTCCCACGACTATTGCAGGAGCTGTGACAATGAGAAGGAAGAGTAAACAATGACTCACCTCCTCTGTCACTCTCCAGCTCTTACTATGAGAAGACTTCTAAGGCGTCATATCTGCGCAGTATGCAGTACTTGGAAACTGGGATTGACTAAACTGTCTGCGTATGGACAAGAACGAAGTAACCGGCTATGCTTGAGAAGGTTTTCTGTAGTTTCCTTCACGAACTCCAGATGAATATCGGCATAGTTCCTATCATAGTCGGCTGCAGCCGCATATCCTACCAATTCCTAGTCTACTCACAAATTCCTTCCAGTCCACTCACATTCTCACATCCTAAGGAATCACAATAAACCTTATGGTCGAAGTGTAGCCCGTCCAGGGTAGCCTTAACAATCTACCTCTACCTCTATGAGAAGACTGGCACATTTGGTATTAGGTCGGGAGAGATCTTGAAGATCTCTCCAAATATGTCAACGAAAAGTCTCGTTTACTGTTCTTGAACAGCTCCAAATGGTTCAAAGAGTAATGGCTCCTTGAGAGACGTTCCCCTTTTCTAGGTATCAAAATGGGTAAGGCTGCAATCTTAGTGATTCTAACCTAATCCAACTAACCGTTGTCGGGATATGCCAAAAACAAAAAATCGGAAGAATTTTCACCCTATTCTCTGTAAGACGCCTCTTAGTTCCTAGACATTTTACTATATCTACCTTTTAAATATTAACAATAATAACAAAGCTCTGAAGTTAATTCTTGCTGTCAAACGACTGAATAAAGAATAAATTTTCTATATAAAACCTATTTTGACAAAATGGAAACCCGACTTCAAAAATCAAATATTCTATAACAAGAAATGCACTAAAAAGTAAAAAAATAATTGCATATTCTTGTGCCAATTTTAGTTCACCTAAGCAAAAATATTTAAATATATATGTACAATTATTGTTATTTTTGGAGGCGGTGTCAGCATAGAGAAATTCACATAATTTTTGGAAACCGCCTCCAAAAATAACAATAATTGTACATATATATTTAAAAATTTTTAAGATGAAATTTTGCTAAGATGAACAATTGGCACAAGAATATGCAATTATCTTTTTACTTTTTAGTGCATTTTTTGTTATAGAATATTTGATTTTTGAAGTCGGGTTTGCATTTTGTCAAAATAGGTTTTATTTCTCGCTTTTTAGTGACTTTGAAGTTCTAAAACTGATTTTATTTGTCTAAATATGGGTAGACCTACTAAACGACCAACTAATTTTTAGTGCATTTTTTTATAACACATTTTTTTTATCCGTTTTTTTTTTTTTTTGTAATTTTAAGTGCATTTTTAAGAGATTTTCAGTTTTTATTACATACATTTTGTTTTTTTTTTGTAAAAATTTTTTTTCTTTGGGTCGGTTTTTTTTTGTAAAAAATTTTTTTGAAGTCGGTTTTTATAAAAATTTTCTTATTTTCCCATTATGAATAAGTAAACCCTTTCAAAAAAAAAAAAAAAAATTCGCAAAAATCGGTTATCACATATAAAATGAGGATTTTCCTTAATTTCCAGACGATCCCCTCACCAGAATGCGATTTGGTGACAATGGGACCTACCTGAAATCAAACCCTTTAAAACAAAAAATTCAAAATCGGTTCATAAATGACGGAGTTCTGAGGTGACACACATTAAAAAAAAAACAGACGAATTGAGAACCATCCTCCTTTTTGAAGTCTCTGTAACACTAATTTAGTTGATTTAGCCAGTAAAGACCAGTAACAAAGAGAAGACCACATCATAATGCACGACATATAAAACTGGATACCCTGCTGTAACTTATATGATTCTGTTGTGTATAAAATGTTTTTTTTTTTTCAAAAAAAAAAAAAGCACAAACACAAACTACAGCAGAATAAAAATGAAAGAAATAAGATAATTTGGTAAAGTATATAACATTTGTTTGGCTGCCACTAGCCAGCCGCCAGTTCTGCTTAGCGTGATAGCCATTACACAGAATATAGAAGCGCACCACCAACAAGCAAGCAGTCAGTCACGCTCTGTTTGTTTGAGAATAGAATTTATATGTTATCATTATTATTACTATATTATTTTTGAACTGACCACGAATGTTCGTATAAAAACATGTAAAATATAATACAGAAAAAAAGAGATATTATTTCACTTTAGTTAATAGAAACCCATTCAGAGAATATAACAACATAAGTCCGGCAGTCAAATTGGTGATTGATTTTGAAAAATTTATAGTAGTGGGTTCTATTTTTAACCCTACTTCAAAAAGGAGGATGGTTCTCAATTCGTCTGTATTTTTTTAATTTTTTTATTAGTCTTAAAAAAATGTAAAAAATACAAGTGAAACTAACAACTAACTGGTTTAGTGCTCTGCCACGCTGCCAACCAGTCCAAGTGGCCGAGCGGTCTAAGGCGTTATGTCTGCGCAGTACGCCTACTTGGAAACTGGGAGGTTATGGGTTCGAATCCCGACATCGGCAGTTTATCAATTATAAAAATAAAAAAAACAGTGGCGGTTAATTGACTAACATGTCGGCGTATGGACAAGAACGAAGTAACCGGCTAGGCTTGAGGAAGGTATTCTGCAGTTTCCTTCACGAACTCCAGATGAATATCGGCATAGTTTCTATCATATTCGGCTGTAGCCGCATATTCCACCAATTCCTAGTCTATACGCAAAAATTCCTTCCATTCCACTCACATCCTCACATCCTTAGACTTCACAATGGACCTTATGGTCGAAGTGTAGCCCGTCCAGGGCAGCCTCTACAATCTATCTATCTATCTAACAACTTGCTGAGTTAATTGCTTAAATATCCGGCATATATTGAGTTTATGAAAAAGAGTTTCAAACAAAAGTAGTTTTCAAAAAGGAACATTTTTTTTCATTAAATTTTTGGTCTTAGGGTTTCAAAGATGGATATTTACCCTCCTTGTGGGGGAGGCACGATCCGATTTTGCCCATTCACAAACGTGACCTTACTATTTAGCTCTAGATTACACACACAAAATACTCTTTTCGTTCTCGAGTTATCGTGTTGAAGGCGGACAGACGGACGGATAAACAGAAATGAACTAATTAGGTCATTCTATGAACAATATAATACATAGAGGGTATAACAGCTTTTATGTATGTAAAATATATCCTAAAAATTCGTAATGTAGGAGCTAAGTAGACTACCCAATTATCTCAGAAACTGGTGTAACTATCACCAAATTAGCAACAACTAACATATCCTGCGACAATATAAGAGTAATTTTAATAAGAGTAAAATTAACAGAAATAAATGTGAATGAAGGAAATTTTAACAAGAGCAATTTCAATATAATTTAAAATTTATTATATTTTAAATCTAGTATATTTTAATCTAGTTAATTTTCTATTTATTTTTATTTTTGTCGGTTGATCTCGACTTTATATCTATTTCTAATTGTCAAAGAGTAAAGTACGACTAGCTAATTTATACTGATGATGACTACATTGTAGTCGAAATACGTATTATAATACAAAAAACTGATCTAGGTAAAGGGGGCGAATTTGAAATTTTATATTATTTTATGGTCTGGTTGTGTATACATTTTTACCTAATTTTATCTGAAAGAAATTTCGTAATGGTGGAAAGAGCCATCTTGAATAAAATGAGTTGCCCAAAAATAACAGGAATGTATTTATCGAATATAATACAATTTAAATAATAAAATTAGAACAACTGTCCCCGTTTGAACTGACAACTATTCGGACTACATTCATTTGCATTTGTTCAATTTACATTGACCAAATTAATTGTATATAGATTTTATTATTAAATGCGATGATATTTTTATTTCTAAGAAATTATTTACACAACTGTTATTTCTAATAAGAAAGCTAATTAAAGAAGTATCACAATTAAAACGATATTTTAAATGAAATATGTAATTGCGTTTGGAGGAATGTTTTAATTCAAAGGTGATGGATTTTGTCCGTTATTTATGGATGTTGTTTAGATACTGTTATAATATACGTATTTGTGCTAGCTGTCTTTGAACAAGACTTTGGATGTTCACTACCTCTGAAAAATGATAAAAATGAAATGAACGACAAAATTGTTTATCTAAGATCAAGGTACAACATACGGCAAAGATCTTTCTAATTCTAATAACTTTATGGCATGGCAGTTTTTTTTCTTGAATTTTTCCTTTCCAAGGTCAAGATGATCAATGACTCTTAAACACCCAATCATCCAATCGGAATAATTGGGTAAAATAATTTTTGGCTGAAAATCAATGTTTAACTAAGAAATTTCAATCGTTCAGAATTTTGTTTTTGAAAAATCATGTATTTCCATTAATTCTGTGATCAATATCTACTTCAAATATAAATAAATACATAGTTTGATTTAAACAAAATTTGCTATAAGGGTGGTGAGGGGTCATCAATGATTTTTCAGGAATTTTAAGAAAGACATATTTTCTATTACCGTCTAATCCTTTACATACTGGTATATTACCTTCCATAAATTTTGGTTTCGCACAATAACCTATGCCGGTTATTGTGCTAAAACATTTTCCGGTTTTTACAGAGTCAGCCTCGACTTTATGTAATCTTTAAAAAAGTTTTAACGTACATCGTACCTTGTTGGGTCGTAAGGAGGTTTAATCCTTAAGTGCGAAAACCACTTTGAGATAACTCTCCCTGCTACATTTTTTTTACTGGGATAAGTATCTTTGTTTCCTTGATATCTATCTCCCTGACCGTTTTGTTTATTGAAAAAGTTATTGAGAGCAGTTTTGTGGAAAGAAAAATCAATAGTTTAGGCATTATTAGCAGAAAAATAGAGAAAATGGAACAAAAATAATACCTCAATATTCGCTTGTTTAACTAATCTCCTTACCAGTTAATTTTTCGACAAGAATGGTCTTAAGCAAAATTACATAAAATCTAATTTTGAATAAATAGTGTTTCAGAATTAAACATGTAAAAATTCAGTATAATTCATTAAAATTTACCCCTCCATATCTCCGTAAATATTGATTGATGCGGAGTAATGTTAGAGACCATCCACTGACACATAGATATTAATATTACCGATACGGAAGATTAATCTCTCTTACGATCCCACAAGGTCCGATCGACGTAAAAATTATTTTAAAGCAAAACGCTAATTACCCTATACTACAAGCGTTAATTTTTTGCAAGCATATTTTTATGTGCAGAATACACTCCTAGCTTTTAATGTTTCTTCCAATTCGCCGAGGCTATAAAAGACATAAAAGACATTTATAGTTTAGAAGGAATCATCCCATAGTGTCGGCGACCATTCGGAATTTTTTTGTCAGCATGTTTTTAAAACCTGCTAAATATTATAGAAATTCAGTTGCCATGGGGCGCATTTTTGTCCCATATTTTTTTTACTAATTTTTTGCCAACCAGAATGACCGAATATTTTGATCCGAATAGAGATATTTTGCGTCATTTTAAACAAAAAAGGGCTCATGTCATTTGTAAGTAAACCTGAGTTATAAACAAATGTTTAAATAATGTTTTTAAAAAAACCCAAAACGATCATTTTCATTAACAAAATCCCGAAGAGTAATTACAGATTATTTTATTCTAAAGCTTTGTTTTTTAATTGTCAAATGGGCGCTAAAATCTATTTTAAACGTATATAAATGCGCTCAAATTGTTTATAACTTAGAAACAGTTAAATTTACAAAAAAAATGACAAGAGGCCTTCTTTATTTAAAATGAACCAAAATACTTGAAAAAAAACTCATACGGATTGGCAAAAAAAAATTAAATAAACTTCGATTTTTGCCCCAATTTCCTAGATCCAAATTTTTTGTATTTTATAAATACGTATTTCGACTACAAAGTAGTCATCATCAGTATGAATTAGCTAATTGTAATTATTCTCCGAGGAGATGTTACTTGTTGCTAATTTGGTGACGGTCTGCACGATCATACTGATGATGACTACTTTGTAGTCGAAATACGTATTTATAAAATACTAAAAATTTTTATCTAGGAAATTGGGGCAAAAATCGAAATTTATTTCGAAAAATCCTAGAGTTAGTTCTCTTTAATATTATTTATCAAAAAAAATTAGTTTAAAAAATTTGAGACCACATTGCACCATGGAAAAATTGCATTTTTATAATATTTAGCATGTTTGGAAAGCCTTCTGAAAAAACAATTGCGTCCGAATGGTTTCCGACACTCAAGCGCCGATTCCTCCTAGACTACTATTAGATATTCAAGAAGAATATTTTATGAATCTAGTTTCGTTTTGATGATTGAACAATAATAAATGATTTCCTTTTCATTGATAATTGACATACACAGGAAATAAATAATAATAATTAAAATATAATAATCACATGTATAAATGAATGAATACTTAGATGGATGAATATTAAAATATGTGACCTCCGTTAAGCTAGCAGAGCAAAGTACCGAAAATGAATTTACTACGTACCAGAATTATGTGCTGCAATTAAAATTTTTGTGCTTTTTTTGTTTCCGCGGAAATTGAAATTTAAAAGTGTTCGGCTAGCTTAACATCAAGACAGCAGAGCATCGGTTATAAAGTCCCGAAAATGAATTTACTACCTACCAGAATTAAGTGCTAATTATGATGTGCTGCAATTAAAATTTTTGTACTTTTTTTGTTTCCGCGGAAATTGAAATTTAAAAGTGCTCGGCTAGCTTAACATCAAGACAGCAGAGCATCGGTTATAAAGTGTCCCAAAAATGAATTGGATACCTACCAAAATTAAGTGCTTTTTATGTGCTGCAAATAAAATTCTTGTGCTTTTTTGTTTCGGCGAAAATTGAAAATTAAAAGTGCTCGGCTAACTTAACATCAAGACAGCAGAGCATCGATTATTAAGTCCCGAAAATAAATTAACTACGTACCGAATTAAGTGCAAATTATGTGCTGTAATTAAAAAATTGATGCTTTTTTGTTTCGGCGGAAATTGAAAATTAAAAGTGTACAAATTAAAAACAAAAAAATCACAAAAATTTTAATTGCAGCACATAATTAGCCCATAATTCTGGTACGTTGTAAATTCATTTTCGGTACTTTGCTCTGCTAGCTTAACGGAGGTAAATATGTGTTTGTCTGCCACGGTATACGTGGATTTGTAAGTTGTATTTGAATGATGTTGAAAGGAGAAGTTTACTTGCATGCATAAAGCCGGCATTCATAGTTCGATCTTATTATGTAAATGCTGAATCAGGTCATCATATTCATATTTAAATTCACAGCACGGACCTCCGTGCATACGGACTGGCTATCCTATAGTTTAGAATTGGGACAATTTGGCACATTATCGGCCCTAATCGAATGGCAGCGGATATAAATAATATGAAACAGGCGTTGTATTTAGAAACAATTTAATTTTGTCTCAAGTTAGTATGCCCGTAAACCCGCTTTTCTGCAGAGTGTAGTAAAGTAGATGTTACAAATAACCGTCCCCTCGAGAATTGCTAAATTTGAAATTTAACAATTTTGCCCATCTAATAAAAGATATAATCACTATCAAAGTTGGAACCTTGGGTTAAATGTACCAGAAAAAAACTTTTCTGTAGATATGTTTAAAAACAATTTAAAGATACTTTCTTTAATAACGAATTTTTTCTAACCAAGAAAACGATTTTTGTCCTATTTGTTGAAAAAGTACCATATCTATTCATTTATGTAAAAAAAAAATTTTATTATTCTATTGCCAACGTTTCGTCAGTCGTTGCTGACTTCATCAGGGCTCTACAATAATGAGACCAGAATTACATATTAAATAAGCAATAGTATACAATAAATAAATTAAATATCATAATATGCGAAAATACAAAGCATATTTACCAGATGTCTACGCTTTACACATTTTTAAATGTCAAATTAAATATTGTAACTATAGGTACTCGTTTAAATGCGCACTTTAGCCATGCGCACTAAATTTAAAGTTTTTTAAACTCATTAAGTCAAATTTTCAAGTGTGTTTCTATATTTGTTTAGTAGACCATTATTGATGGTATTCAGTCTCTGTGTGTCAATTCTAAAATTGACTGTATCGTTTAAAGCAGTGGTTCTTAACCGGTGGTGCACGCACCCCTTAGGGGTGCGAGCTTGAATATTTTGGGGTGCGAAATTGTAATTTTACAAATTCACGTGTAGCTAGCAAAATAAAAAACTAATCTTAAAAATTCATTTTGGTTAGTAAATTTTTTATTCCCTAAACATTTTTTAAATATGTTTGTAAATTATAAACCATCGAGACAAATTAATTTTTGTATTTTTTCTACAATTACAAAAATTCAAATGCGTTTCTAGTTTCTATAGTAATTTTTATATTTCCTCGAAATTTCAGTTGATTGTTACGATTATTCTTAGAAATATAAATACTGTTGATGCGCACATTACATTGAATAAAAATTTAAAAATAATTGAATTTTAGTGTCGACTATTACAAGTTTGAATTTTTGTGTTGAATATTAAAAGTTAAATATTAATAATAAAATAATTAATACAAGTTAATTTTACAAGTTTAGTTGAATATTTATATTCTAATTATTAGAATATAATTTGGTACATTAAAGTCAAATTCAAAAGGTAAGCTAAAATATAGCAATAATAGATAGAAGTTTAATATTTTTTTAGTGTTTTATTAAAAAATTTAATTTAGTTTACGCCATGTCAAAGAAACGATGTTGGAATGACGATTATGTTCGTTATGGTTTTACATTTACAACGGAGAAGGATGGAACGCAGCGACCACAATGTATTCTGTGCTGCAATAAATTTTCAAACGCCAATCTCAAGCCGTCGAAACTAAATGAGCATTTTACCAAACAGCATGGTGGTGTAGATGCTGGCTATGATTTTGAAAGTTTGAAATCTAAACGAGTTCGATTTGATAAAAGTGGAACTATCACAACTTTTGGATTTATATCACACGAAAAGCCGCTGTTGCAAGCGTCTTATCAAGTTGCATATATCTGTGCCAAGAAGAAGAAACCACATACAATAGCTGAAGAACTTGTAAAGCCTTGTGCATTAGAAATGGCTAAAATAGTGTTGGGTACTGAAGCACAACAAAAGCTTCAACAAATTCCTTTGTCAAATGACGTAATCCGTACTAGAATTTCTGATATAAGTAAAGACATCTTACAACAAGTAATTGAAGATATTAAAGCTAGTAATGTCCCAGTGGGTATTCAATTGGATGAATCTACAGATGTTGAAAATTGTTCTCAGCTGATGGTGTTTGTACGATATGTAAAAGAAAAAGAAATTGTTGAAGAATTTTTGTTTTGTGAACCATTAGAATTGACTACAAAAGGAATTGATATATTTAATAAAGTCAAAGACTTTTTATTACAATATGAGATACCGATGAACAAAATAGGATCAATTTGTACTGATGGAGCTCCTTCCATGTTAGGCAAAAATTCTGGATTTGTAGCGTATGTAAAAAAGGAAGTGCCTCACGTTACAATTACCCATTGTATTTTACATAGACATGCGCTAGCTACAAAGACATTGCCTGAAAAATTAAAGAAAACATTAATCACTTCAGTCAAAGTTGTAAATTTTATCAGAGGTCGAGCTTTAAATCATCGTCTCTTCCGTGCTTTATGCGAAGAACTTGGTGCCGAGCATACTGTCCTTTTATTTCACACAGAAGTAAGATGGCTATCGCGTGGACGTATGCTAAATCGTGTGTACGAATTGCGAAGTGAAATAATGCAGTTTCTTAATAATCAAGGCAGTAGTTTAGCTGATGAATTCAGCAATAGAGATGCTATAATTCAGCTAGCGTATTTGGCAGACATATTCACGCACCTTAATGAATTAAATATTTCAATCCAAGGATTTGGAGTGAACACTATAACAGCGAAAGAGAAGTTGACTGCGTTTAGTCGAAAACTTTCAATTTGGATTAACCGTGTTGACAAGAAAAATTATGCTAACTTCTCTTTGCTTGAAGAAGTTCTTGTTTCAGATGATGAAAGAAACAATATTACCACCGAAATTAAAGATCATTTGCAAAAGTTGAGCGAATCTTTTGAGGGATATTTTGCTACTGGAGATATAGATATATCAGAAAAATGGATATTAGATCCATTTATTTATAATCTGGACTCAATGGATGACAGTAATTTATTGAAAGATGACCTTGTTGAACTACGGACAAATGGACATAATCAAATGGAATTTGAAGCAGAGAATTTGGAAAATTTCTGGTGTGCTCAAGTAATGTCATATCCACGATTAGCTAAAATAGCGCTTCAGCATCTTGTTCCATTTGCCACAACATATTTGTGTGAGATGGGATTCTCGTCACTTGTGCATATAAAAACAAAAGCTAGAAATAGACTTAATGCTAGTAATGATATGCGTGTAGCTATTTCAAAAAAGATCCCCCGGTTTTCAAAAATAATTGAGGAAAAGCAACAACAAAAAAGCCATTAATAAAAACTTTGATAATTTATAATTGATTATTTCAGCTAACAATTAAAATTTATAAAAAATTTGTTACGCACATAAAATTAATAAAAAATATGTTTTGCATAATGTTTGTTTTTTAATTTATATAACTCAATAATTTCTAATAAGGGGTGCGAGAATATTGTTTGAAAATTTTAGGGGTGCCGGTAGCTAAAAAGGTTAAGAACCACTGGTTTAAAGAGATGTGAATCATTTCGCTGATCATTCTAAGTGTATATATTACTAGATATATGTATAATACTACATACAGTAACACTTAGAATGTTTCAACGGGTTTAATATTTATGAACGGGAGTGTACATGAATTAATAATTTTTTTTATGAATATACACCTAACCTTGATTTACACGGTACTTAATTTATATTGTTTTTAAATGAAATCAAAACAATTTTTCGTTTTTTATTTGGTCTGTTTTGCATTAATTTAAAAGTTGAAAGAATTAGTCTCTCTATACCTGGATAGAATATCCTTTAGCCTAAATATAAAAACATTTTATGACTCCGAAGATCCTGGAGACAGCAGTTCCGACAATGACAAAAATGCAGCTGCAAAAGTAATTGTTAAAGTGTTTGGTTGAGGTAAACAGCTGCAAATCCAACTATATTTTGAACACAGATATTAATACCGGAAGATCTTTAAAAACAATACCAAAATGCACACAGTTAAGATAAAATAAAACAATAAAGTAAGCAAATGATTTAGCAGAAAAGATGTAAGTATTCATTATTTTTGGCAATGCAGTTGCAAATCCAGAGTATTTATTTTGTACTAAGTTAAACTTTATAAGATATTTGTTTTTGGAGAAATGAATATTACGTGCATATTAAAGTCAGAACGTTAATATGCGCGTAATAAGCGTCACAATCGATTTAAAAAAATTGATTTAAGTTTTTATGAAAATTATCCATTATACAGACTGTGTTGGAAAGCTTTTCCAATAGAGAATCAATGTTAAATTTTATTTATTACTACTGGCCGTCTGGTTACTATGTGGAGTCAGTCAATCAGTACACATGTAGTGGGAGTGAGTTAAATATGTTCATTGAATTCTTAACTTTAGTATGTGCATCACAAAATCCCCACTCTTATATGACAAACACACTACCATACGCATACAATATGCATATTCACTATTCAGATGTTTGTATGTATGAGATGACTCTCATTACATGTGTACTGACCGACTACATACAGTACCACACGGCCAGCTAGTAATAAATAATATTTAACATTGATTCTCAGTCTGTATATTTCTCATCTTTTTATATCACGAAACCTTCATGTTTCAAATAAAAAAACTTATGAATCTTTCCCATTGTGTAAAATACATTTGGTGTTTGAACCAACGTTGTCAACCCTATTTCTAGGTGCCCATAAAATATAATACACTCAATTTAAAAGTGGAATAAAAAAAAAAGATTTTATTTTATCAAGATTATTGTTAAGGTTCAGTTAATATACAAGTTTACCCTTAAACCTAAATAGTTTACATAATGATATGCTAATTAATATTATAAAAATGCAGTAGCGTGTTTTTAGTTTTTTAGGGTGGCATTCAAGAACGTTTATTAAGTATCGACTTAAGAATTTATTTGTATGCCATAAGGTTTGATTTGGACATTTTTTATTTTGAAAATTCTACTCTAATTTGCAATTAACAGCAAAGTGACTGGCATCTGGTGTTCATTATATGAGGTCTACTTTCTTTGTACAGAACAACGTCATAGCAATAAGATTGGGCAAAAGAAGGAGAGGTAGATAATGTAGCTCAACATACGAGGCAAAAGGGAATCCAGTTAAAATTCATTTATTACCTTTTATAAATTTTGATGCTAATAGATTTTTTCGATGATTTTCAACAAATCAATCATAAAACGAATCATTAAGATAGATCCTTCACTGTCTTATATAAAACCTATTTTGACAAAATGGAAACCCGACTTCAAAAATCAAATATTCTAAAACAAAAAATACACTAAAAAGTAAAAAAATAATTGCATATTCTTCTGCCAATTTTAGTTCACCTAAGCAAAAATTTTTAAATATATATGTACAATTATTGTTATTTTTGGAGTCGGTGTCAGCATAGAGAAATTCACATAACTTTTGGACACAGCCTCAAAAAATAACAATAATTGTACATATATATTTTAAAATTTTTGCTTAGGTGAACTAAGCAAAGTGTATTTTTAGTGTATTTTTTGTTTTAGAATATTTGATTTTTGAAGTCGGGTTTCCATTTTGTCAAAATAGGTTTTATTTCTCACTTTTTAGTGACTTTGAAGCTCTATAACTGATTTTATTTGTTTAAATATGGGTAGACCTACTAAACGACCAACTAATTTTTAGTGCATTTTTTTATAACACATTTTTTTTTTATCGGTTTTTTTTAATTTCTAATGGATTTTTTGATAACAGATTTTCAATTTTTTTTACAAGCATTTTGTTTTTTTTTTTTTTTTGTAAAATTTGAGAACCATCCTTCGTTTTGAAGACGGGTTAAAAAAAAGGACAAAAAACCGGTTTGCTATTATTATAAAACAAATACATATATACTCTTTGTTTAAATACAACAGATAACAGTTGGGCGAGCATGAAGTTTTACATGCTTCTAATGAGAGAGATTGAGAGATACTGATTACTTTGTTATTAATTATCTCGCGGTCTAAACGGTCAAAAATTCTGAAACTTCAGGATTTATTAGAAAACGTTATTTTTAGCCTGTGAAAAAAAAATTTGCAAAATCTGTCGAAAAGTGGTTTCATGCTGGAACATCTTTAAAATGTTATTTCAACAAGATAATAATGTTTTAAGTTTGTCATATATTTCAAATTGGTTACATTTCCTAAATATAAAAGCAGGTAATTCATTTTTCAAAAAAGTAATTTTCAAACTGTACTGCTATTTTAATCTCTATTACCTATTATGATTATAGTTTGTCCAAATAATAATTTTAGAAGTGTATGTTTGAAAAAAAAAAATTAATTTCTTGATTTTAACGATTCATATTCATTTTATGATAAGAACATAGTTTGTACACTCTGTAAACTTTAAATGTAAACTTTGACATATTTACATATTTCTAACCCCATTTATTTTTATTCTGCATTATTGCGTTTTACCATTGACAAAATAATACATAGAAACAATAAAAACATTGAAAAAACAAATAATTCATGTTTTATAGAATATAGAGTTTAAAGGCAGTAAATCACATGTTACTACTTTATTTACAACAATTAGAGGCAGATTATCTCTTATTTTAGGCATTTTGATTAATTGTGATCCAAAATCAAACTTAAATGACTTTTCCTGAGGTCAGGTAACATATTATTTTAGTCGTTCAATAATTATCATGGAAAATAAATATTTTTAATTTAGTTTAGAAATATAAAAAATTCTCTTTTTTCACTGTTGACACTTTACTGCTTTTTGCCTAAGCACAGCAGCATAGCTTTAGGCCTTTCAAGTTTCGGTCCACAATGATGACAAATATATGTCCATATCTCCATTCTATTAAAAAATATTATTTTCCCACAAAACTGCTGAATAATTAAGATTTATGTCGTAAAAATTACTTTTATTTGAATATTTTTTCGCGGAAGTCATAAAATTTGTTAAATAAGTACTTAACAAAAAATATTTTTATTATTCGGCCTTTTCCAGTAAATTAGCCTTAGGCCTAAAAATCTTTAATTCGGCCTTGATGTCGAGGTATATGGTAATACAAGCGAAGCACGGAAACGATGTTGAAATTGAAAAATGTAAGCATTGCACAATCAAATATGAAACTAAAGAGTACAAAATAAAAAATTAGTTTTAGATGTGCATGTCTAATTTTGAAAGACGATGGAATGAAATGCATATTTTTAATTTTCGAATAATAATAAAAAAAACATTTAAAAATTCAATTACATTTTTAAACAAGTTGAAGAGGAAGTTAAATAGTTATGGTTCAACTAAAATATAAAAATTTTATGCATATTTTTTACGTTGTGAGACGGAAATATATTTTTATTCATGTGTTTGTTACAGATATTCAGATTTTTAAATAAATATAAATTGAATTAAAAGCTTACCATACGAAGTTCCTACGCTATAAAATATTGATAGAGGATCATATAAAGAGCTATCTATAAAATATTTACGTCAGAAGTGGAAAATTTAGAACCAATGCGACATCAAATTGGCCACTAGATTTCATTTTCATTGTTTTAACTAACATAATTTTTTTACGGAATGAAATATTGTAAAATTAACGCTTATTGGCAGTTAAAGTGACTATCTTTCGGAACTTATTTCTCAGAACTCAGTTCTAAATGGAATTTTATGATATTTCTTTTTTAGCGGTTTAGAAATATAATTCAAAGTTGACCCCTTTTATGTCGCGATATCATTTTAAAATTTTATAATTGATTTGTGCCTTATTTATTATGTTTTGGAATAAATGCTTCGGATAAAATTTGTTCATTATAACTATACTAACAACTTTTATTCCAAACATTTTTCCGAAACCCGAATAAATAAAGCACAAATCAATAAAATTTTAAAATGATAGCGACACATTTGATGCCGTATGTACAAACGATGGGGTACTAAAAACAAAAAAATGGTGTTATACATCAATCTGAAACATTGACTAGATTCAAATCAAGGCGGGAGATCTTTTATATCTGACTTTTAACTGTCCCTAATATTTCTTGTTCCTAGTTTTATTTTCCAGTTTTTAGTAAATCATATATTCTACAATTAAACCGTTTAAAAACTTACCAAACGTTAACTTAAAAAGTTGTTTAGTACTCTTTTTTTACTACTAAGGACTTCCCAACACTCCCACCAAATGCCCTTCCGTGTCTTATTTTCGAATTACATTATAAGATCATCTCGGTTGTTTTTATTATAATATTGCCATGGTGATTAAATATGTTGAAAAGTTTCATGAGAATCGATTAAGCAGAAATAGCTGAAAAGTCGATTGGAGGATTTGAATCAAATAAATAAATAAAGTATAGATAATGTTAAGCTTAATAAAACTTTTCAGCATGGGGGATATTCTAAAAAGGTTCATAGACGCTTTTAATTTAAAAAAATCGAGGGACTCCTAGTGTTCCAAATTAAATGGCACCAGCAAACCACTCAATCGCAAAAAGTTTATATTAGTTTTTTATTTACTTCAGATTTTAATTTAATATTTCATATTTTCTATAACATCAAAAAATCAGATTATTATTTTAACTTTGTGTTAGTGATTAAATAATCTCCAGTGTAAGTTTAAAGTAAATTTAAAATTATCGATCAATATTCCTCTAAAATAATTCAGTTCGGGTAGTTTACAAAAAATTTAAAATTAATAATCGCAAAAAATCAATGAACAACTTTTCGAATATCCAGAAATATATCGACAAAGCACCGCGTAATGTTCAACTCTTCAGCAATATTTTTTATGCGTTCTATTTGCAATAAATGTAGAAATCAAAAAACAATTGGTTTATAAAGGTTTTAAAATATCCAAAACTAAACAACAAAAACCATAAAAATGTTCAGACCCAAAAACAAACATAACAAGGCTTTCACACACAAAACAAAGTATTTTATAATTTTAAATGTAGAACTCTCTTTAAGATAATAAAACTAAAAGGGTTTTTCATGTTTCATAAATTATAATACAAAAAAAAAACATTTTTAAAATTTAAAAATCTAAGAGTAAATAAATAATATTTATTTATGGTATTTTGTGTGTGTGTAATATTCACTCAAAAGAAATGAAACAAAAATACTGTTATTTATTAAAAAACGATGATTAACTAAAAGTAAAATAAATAGTCAATGTACCTTTAAAAATGAAACACACAAGTGTTAGTAGTTACTCTTACTACAAGATAGAAGTAGGTACACCTGCATTTTATACATCCAATGTGAGCACAATAAACAAGATGACCTGTAGTTAGTAGTAGGTATGTAATAAGTACAGTGCCAATGAAATTTACTTTTACTTACAAAATCATTATGCAGTCAGTCCCGAAGTACGTAATAAATTCTTTTTTTTTTTAATTCACACAGTGTAGTAAGTTGTTATTCAAATGAAATTATAAATTAAGAAGAAACACTAACCTTAAAAACAGGTGCTAGTAAATATCCTGGTAGCTGCAGAACACACCACACGTTGTGACCGTTGTATAAACAATTTAAAAGAAAAATTTTTAAATAAATATTACAAACACAAAACAAAATTTTCAAACAAAACAAAACACAAACATAGAAGTTGAAATAATTTCAAAAAAAAAAACGAAACCAAACAATAACTCACAAATCACAGAATGAAAATTATAAAATAAAACAGAAAAAAACACAAAATAATCAACAATACTTTTGAATTCAATCACTTGAATAAGAAATGTTATTGAACTGTAATAATAATTGTGGTTACGTCACAATAATGACGTAGTTATTGCTTTAGAAGAATGAATGCACACAAAAAGATAATAATATTTATTATTTCTGTAATTATTTTCAAACACTAAAGGTAATTAATTAGTCAATCGCTTTTGACATTAATTAAAATTCATAATTGTTTTTATTTGATATATCAGATATAATTATTAATATTAAACATTCGATAATGCTATTTTCGCTTTAAGTAATAATGATAATAATTTTTTAACAATTATTAAAATATCGTTAAGAATAATATATAATATTGTATAAGAACAGACCACAACTACAGCCAATGGTTCTTGACAGAATGCCGGGCTTGTAGAGTAGTTGTATCGTCGAGTCGATTGCTCCACCAGGCCCCTAGTATAATACTCTCGCTGTTATTTCAACGGTTGTTATGTATAAATGGTTGCCTGCCTTTGCTATGTTACATATATAATGTGCCTCTGCCTTGGTGTGTACTGCTGTGTTTGTGTATATCGACGAACATCTCTATATAATAGTGTTTTGTGTGTTAAGTGTGTGATTCCTATGTGCTATGCTGTGTTGTGTGTGTTTTGCTCTGTTTGTGTCTTGTGCTGCACAAAATATAACTTCTCATATTATTATTATTATTATTATATTTTTAAATTTCATAGTACAAAATAATTATATTATGTAATATACTAAATTTTGATTAGTTGTTGTACTGTTTACGTTCACAAATTTAGATGGATGAATGTTTTTTTTACTTAATCACGTATGAATGACACGATCAATTTATAGGCCAATCTCTTGTGCTGTACGAATAAAAACTTCTCAAATTATAATTAAATCGGGTACTATGGGCGCCACAGAAGACGTGGTTATTTTCCAAAATTTTATAATAGATGTGCCTTATTCATTCGGTTTTCGAAAAAAAATTTCTAATAATACTTGTTACTATATTTATAATGAACATCTTTTATGCGTAACATTTTTTCGAAAACCGAATCAATAAGGCACCGATCAATTATAAAATTTTGAAAAATGACCTGAACTTCTGTGGCTCATAGTACATTATATACAAATTGAAAATTGTGTTTTAGAACTGAAAATTGAGGTCTAGTTCCTGAGCCGTTTTATAAATTAGATTTTCAAATATTGCATTTTTGAGAAAAACAAAATTGATTACATTTTTTAAGAAAAAGAAGGTCTTATATTGTGGCTAAATGGAAAAAAATTATTTTGGGTGGCAATGGTTAAATTTTTTCTATAGTCTTTTCTGTTTCAATTAAAATTTAAAAAAGTTTGAAAAATTTACACTTCATATAAATAGAAAAAAATATTGAATTTAAATATTTTAAGTTATATTTAATTATCGAATAGTTGATTTTTTTTAAATTGTATTTTTCAAGAAAAACTGTAAAAACGAGACGAGACAAGATGATAGAAAACTTTTACAAGTCAATACAATACAAGAGACATGCTACTCTCGTCTCGTCTCGCGGCATCACACTATACCATTGAAATAAACAAAAACAAACAATTTTTTTATTAGTTGTCTCAATATCCGATTAAAAAAATCAAAGAAAGGCTAAGTCAATGAAAAGATGAAAATATATTTAAAGAAACATAAGAAGTGTGGTATTTGATCGTCAACATTGGTCACAATATCAGAAAAGTGAATAGTTTGTCAAAACGTTGTGTATAGTTGTATACCACAACACACCACTACTGTCAACATCTCGTTCGCCAGGCAGGCAGGATATGACAAACACAGTAAATTTCTTCATCTTTCTCTATTACACTGTTTATTTAATCTTATCAAACTCTTTTTACCTATTTTTATTTTCATTTCTGGTATTTTGTTTTCTCATGAATGAGATTAATGATTTTCATAACTTATGTATGAAAAATATCATAAAAATAATTTATATTTTACATAATTTTTAAATTTACCACATATGTTACCTATGATGATGTATTTACCTAATATACAAATGTTTCCTACTCCTCTGCTTAAAGTTCTCAAGAATAACCTTTATATTCAGACTACAATGTAATAATGATAATAATAATAATAATAATAATGGGGTTTTACCTAACAGAACAGAGGCCAACCACATCATTATTTTCTTACCTTTATTAATTTTTTTTTTTAACGATACCTTAATGATGTGACTGGAGGACAAGGACTTTGATTAGAACTAAGCCGATTTTCATCTGGAGTTTGTGGAAAGGAAACTGCAGAAAATCTTCACAAGCATATCTGGTTACTCCGTTCTTGTCCGTACACCGACGGTTTAGTAAAATTAACCGCCCCATTAATTATAATTGATAAACTGTCGCCGCCGGGATTCGAATCCGTAACCTCTCAGTTCCAAGCAAACAGAGCGCGTTACACCGCTCGAGCACTTAGCCCGATCTACTACAACATAATATTAATTTTTATCTTTAAGTTTTTAACCCCACTAATGCCAAAACAAACAAAAAATTCGTTACGTAGGTGTGGAGATAATTTAGCGAATTTCTCCAAGATAAATACATGACTTTTCTTTTGGAAATAGATCTTAATTAATTTATATCTTGTTAATAATTATGGCGACCTTTTATTGTATTTGCTAAAATTTCGACCTCCAGAGCGCTTACAGACATATATATATATATATATATATATATATATATATATATATATATATATATATATATATATATATACCTATATATTTATTTATATATATATATATATATATATATATATATATATATATAACATTCTTTGACGTCAAATGCTTGATATAAAAAATCATAAGCATCTAGGGTGCGAGTCCAACCCATGACCTCTGGCATTCTATATGTCTCTGAGCTACCAGATTCTATGGAGTCATTCTATATGACTCTTTTCACCAAATCGGCAAAGCTGGCATATTTCAGATTTTGCTTGAACTTTGTGGAAATGTTCTTTAAGGTGCCAAAGAACAACATTTTCACAAAGTTTAAGCAAAATCTGAAATAGTGCAGCAACGATTTTTCGATGTTTTCACATGGAATAGCTCTATGGTGGTGTGCTACAAACAATATCTTGATGGCAATGTTTTATTAATTTACTATTCACACATTTTTAATTGTTTTTTTCTATCCATACCAACGGAAGTCTTGATATGATAAATCATGCACATCTAGGTTGGGATTCGACAAAAAACAACTTGCAAATTTTTGGAACAGTGACTTATCATTGAATATCCATCCGTGTTGTAAAACGACTAAAATATTAACCAAAATAGACTAATTACATAGTTTTATTAGTTTCCCATTCGAAAAAAATATTTTGATCCCCGAATAATGTTGAAGGCCAAGATATAAGGGAAAATCGAGATCTGGGGTTAAGATATCACCATTTGAAAAAATAAACATTTATTAGGGTCGCATTACCCTAAACGAAGAAATGTTTAGATGCGTAATGTTCAGATACACTGTTTAAAATGAGTCCTCCTGTATAAACGTGTAAATATACTTAAAGTTTTCTTTAGTATATATACGGATTCCTAGAATAAACGGAAGGAAATTTTACGAAACGGTAGGAGAAGATATACTATTTGTTTTAAAGTATCATCGGATATAACAGAGATTGTTGTTGTCAATCGTTTCTTGTTGTTTTATTTACACACCTTGAGTAACAAACAACACAAGCAAGAAGCACTTCTATTCTATATAAATTTTACATTTATGTGATGTATATTTTATTGTTTACAAATATGGCTGGCGATGATAAATAGCAATAATAACAATGTAAACATTTATAAAACAGATAATCATTCGTAAGAAGAAGATATTTAGTGCACAGTACAGCACGGTTTTTTTTAATGATTAGTAACAGGCATAATTTTTGTCAGTAGCTTCCTTTCAACGAGACGCCCAACTTTTCACTCGCGAAAATTCTCGATGATAGTGACTAACGAAGCGTTTAAGAGAGTAACTTGTTTGTTTGACGATAGCAAAAATTGTATCAGTAACAGTTAATTTGTTAGTTAAATTCAGAGATAATGTAATAAAGACTTAAAAAAACTTGTGATAGGCAGGTTCCCCACCTCCAACATGTTCAAATAACGGGATATATATATATATATATATATATATATATATATATATATTTATATATATATATATATATATATATATATATATATATATATATATATATATATATATATATATATATATTTATATATATATATATCTTTGGGTGAATCTACCAGCCGCATAATAGCACACGCCTCCACTTCCTTCATGATCCTCCCACTTGTAACAACATCCAATAGAACACCTCCTGAGACAGTCTATTCATAACACAAATACCATCCTATATGCTAGCTCAGACGGACATGGCACATATATATATATATATATATATATATATATATATCTCAATTCATACAGTTTTGAATTTTAGCACTTTGGGTCTTATACCTTGAAAACCGTTAATCGTATCTTATTTTAACCAACGCCATCGTTTTCGGTAGGTCCAAATTAGCTTAAAACCAAGTTTTTATCAAAATCGGGGCCTTAGCGATTTTTTTAAGGGGTACCCCTTAGAAAAAATGTGAAAAAAATAAAGAAAATTTTTCTTCTCCATTTTAATAATAATCATTTTCTAAGCTAATTTTGACCCAAACAGTACGAAAATCAAGTTCATTTAAACGTCCAACCAACACATTACAAAATTTTGCCTTCTCAATTAATACAGTTTGGAATTTTAGCACTATGGGTCTGATACCTTGAAAACCGTTAATCGTATCATATTTTAACCAACGCCATCATTTTCGCTAAGTCCAAATTAGCTTAAAACGAAGTTTTTATCAAAATCGGGGACATACGATTTTCCTCTAATTTTTGCGATTTTTTTAAGGGAAAAATGTGAAAAAAGTTTTTTGTATATGCTTAAACTTGGTCTGATGCACTACCAATATTGCTATGCGGTATATTTTAGTTACTTTTAAAGTTGAAATCCCACGAGCATCGGAATACATATTCATTTTTTGGATGTTTTTTAGTATTATGTTGGCAAACAGAACACTTATGGAAAGTAAACTCGGTATCTGCCTGTTGATATAGGAAATTTAAAAAAAGTTTTTTCACAGCCATACTCTATAGTCTATATGCTGTATTTTAATTATGCAAGCTTTATGAAATTAAGAAAAAAAACATTAAAAATTGTTGCCTTCTACCGTTGTATCTACAAAAGTACCGCTGAGAAAAATTTTAACAAAATCACGAATAAAGATGATAAAATAGATTAAAGGAACATTATCAGAATTGCGAATTTTTTAGTTAAGGGGATTGTTTTGGGGGTTGAAACGGATTAAACAAAATATTATTTCAAGAATTGTGTGATGTATCATCGAAATGCGTTTTTGCTATCAACGGCCAGAAAAAATTGAATTTAAAAAGCATCGAAATAATTAAATTTAAATTGACCCCATGAATCCATGTTTATTTCAATTTTGTTACGAAATTTTGTAGCGTCAATTTTCTGAATCAGACTTGTACATTTGTTGATGTAAGTAAATGGATGTGGTACCATACAAATAATATAGATGATTGTATCGTACAATACATAGAAGTAGCTGTACCTACCTCAAAAGTCGATCGTCACTACCACCCGTATAAAATTCTAGCTGCTGCTGCTATGAACAATTCGAAACATAAAAAAACCCATCCCAATTTTATATACCTAGATCTTTATGTGTAAACAAGTTTTTTATTTGACACTTAGTTTTTGAGATATAATAAAATTATATCTCAAAACTTTGTTTTTGAGATATAATTAAACATTAATAATAAATTCAACCAATCACATTTGCATTTTGTATTTTTTGCGGGTGTCACTACACTTATGGTTAGTATGATCAACTGTGGCCGCCCTACTCCATCAATCACAGAGCGCATAGCGTAAGGAGGTGGTGCGATAAATAAGTGTAATAATAATAATAAATAATAATAAGTGTAGCGACACTCACAAAATGGTTTAATTTAAATGTTTAATTAATTATATCTCAAAAACTAAGCGTCAAATCGACAAGGAAAACTACACCATGTTGTAGAGTTGAAAAAAACAAACAGAAAAGTTTTATAAAGTTTGTCGATTTGACGCTTAGTTTTTGAGATATAATTAATTAAACATTTAAATTAAACCATTTTGTGAGTGTCGCTACACTTATTATTATTTATTATTATTACACTTATTTATTAGTAATAGTACTGTAAGCGCGAAGGCAAAAAACCCCTTAAACTACGCCTGTCGCACTACCGTGCTCTAGATTTATTTATAAATTATAATAACATAATCATACATGTATGCATAAAATGTGTAGTAGGTATTTGTGAGTGATATTTTCCTAAACATATACACTATGATTAGTTTACATCTTCGTATAGTAGATCTCCAACGAGTATGAGAGATATCTATACATTAAGCAATGTGTATGCGAAGGAGGTCTTATAGGTTTGATAAACAAGCATATTTTTCATAACTGTTCGAGTGGTCACCAACCACTCAAACCTATAAGACCTCCTTCTCATACACATTGCTTAATGTATACATATGTACTTTCTCATACTCGTTATGAATATTATTCCCTATTTTGAAAAATATGCTTGTTTATCAAACCTATAAGACCTCCTTCTCATACACATTGCTTAATGTATACATATGTACTCTCTTATACTCGTGGGAGATCTATTATACGAAGATGTAAACTAAACAGACGGTATACAATGAATGAATATAAATATGTTTTCTATGACTGTTTTAAGTGATATCACTCAACAATAATACCCAATTTTCTGTAAATAGAACATCTAGTTCTTCTGGTATATGATGATGTAGTATATATAGGTGTATATAGTTATATGCTATCAACTAACAACTCTATAGTTTTTCCTCTCATACCAAAATTATTTTAATCATTGACTTATAGAATAACAATTGCATTTATTAAATATATTAAAAATTCAGTTTTACTGGAATTTAGATCTTTTAAGACTCGTTATGAAATATAGGAAGTAACCCAGAGATATCAAATGCACTCCTCATATAGCACAAACACGGTTTTAAAGAGCTACGCCAATTTTAAAAGCTGTAAATACAAAAAATACTGTAAATAACCCCTTATCACTGGTTATATACATTAGAATTTCCCAGATTTTGACATATTCAGAACTGCAATATGGAACTCTATATTTACGCTATATTTACGCTATTCTTGTTAAATTTTTTGCATTAAAATTTTTGTTGTTCTGAAAGTAAATTTTACTCTTAAGAAGAAATGGCAAAGTTTCTATAAGAGCATCAAAACCATGAATGTCCAAAATTACCTAGTTTTTTTTTTTAAATATATTTTTGCAACTCTCTATTTTCTAGGTAAAATGATAATTTGATTATGTTTTGTGGAAAACAAGAGTCAATATTTTATATATCTATGATATTCATTCGCTATCCATACAATATCACTACTGTTTCTACTGTTTCTAGTGGGTATGTATTAACGTTAGTATAAAATGTACTACACTATGAGATAGATGATGTTTTATATTTTGCCATCGCCGTTTGAAACGTCACCACCATCTATCCAACCCGAACATGCCTGATACGACTATTATGCTTCCAGACATAAAATATATATTTTATACAAAAGACATAAAAAGTACCTACCTACTAACCTATCTACGTATCTACATATTCTCTTATATAATGTGACAGTTGAAATGTGGGCTACAGGTTTGGATTTAGTATTTAATTTTATTATAAACATCAAATACTATCTGTAATATATAAATATATAAATATATATATATATATATATATATATATATATATATATATATATATATATATATATATATATATATATATATATATATATATATATATATATATATATGCATATATATATATATATATATATATATATATATATATATATATATATATATATATATATATATATATATACATATATGCATACATACATACATATATATATATATATATATCCTGGTTTTTATTACTATTACCATATAGATTTACAAAAATGGTTATAAATGTATTTCATTTCCATTTCAGTATTGTACATAACCAAATTAAAGCGAATTAAAACAAACTAGCTAGCACAACGTTCCGGTTTGACGGATCTCTTTCACATTTTTAATTTATAATATTCATTGATGAATCATTCATAAAATATGTCTCGCAAAATCACGGATTTTTTAAAAAATCATCAGATTTTTGTCAATTATCTCTATCTAATAATACGTCACCGAACCTGACACCCCCACCCCCCGAAATGATTGATTATTTCTATGATTACTAGTTACTCGTCACGGATGGCAATAGCCCCTCCTCCTCCCATTTTGCGAATTTTATGTATTACATAGTGGACATTTTGTTGATTCAAGCATAATTTCTAATAATAAAAATACGAGTGGATTCCCGTACAAAATAAGAAAACATATGTGAGTGAGAAATGTAATCATTAAGTAACTGTGGTTAAATGGTTAGCATAACGTCCCGGTTAGATAAAGGTCTATAGTTCGAATCCTTGTGGTTACATTATTATCTTTTTCAAATTTTTAATTCATAAACTAACTTCAAAGAGTTAACCATTAGTTTAAACATATTTTTGATCAATTCATCAATGCATTTAAGAACATAAGAAAATACATATGAAAATGTAACAAATAACTGAGTTAATGATTTCAATACCCTGTATTAAGTTCACTATGGATCATGACTCGAAACACGCAGAAAATATTGGCTCGATATTTCTAGTTATTGCAATCATAGACTGGCGAATTGACAAATGGACATACAGAAATAGAGTAATTAGAATATTTTATGGAAATCTGAATAAAGATATATTTTTTAATCTTTTAATATTTCCAATCCTTGCAAACTTGGCACTAAACTAAAAATTCACTTCTTATAGGTGTAATATATTAGTCCACAGTACAGCACGGTTTTTTTTTAATGATTAGTTTTAATGATTAGTAAATTTTTGTCCGTAGCTTCCTTTCGACGAGACGTCCAACTTTTCTCTCGCAAAAATTTTCGTTGATAGTAACTGACGAAGCGCGTTAGAGAGTAACTTGTTTGTTTGGCGATAGCAAATATTTTATCAGTAACAGTTAATTATAAATTTGATTTAGTTAAATTGAGAGATAATGTAATAAAGACTTCAAAAAAACTTCAGTCCTACAATATGGATGGTGTGACAGGCAGGTCCCTTACCCCAACATGTTCAAATAACGGGATGTACATAGTTATTACTTGGTGCTACTTAAATAACCATTACTTGGCGCGATTGAGTGTATTCACGATAAAAACAATATTAGTAGTCTTTTATAAACTAAAGGTTGAAGAAATGATACCAACAATATGTATAATCGTTGTGTGTCATTGAAATAAGAAAACATTGTTCTAATTTATAAATGAAAATTTTACATTGACATGTTCAGAGCGTAGGACTGGGAAATTGAACCACTGAATTTGTAGGACACGGTGGCCATCAAATTATACATACCATTATTAATTAAAAGCATAAAAATCAGCTTGTTACTAATAACTATGTATACCTCGTTATTTGAACATGTTCGGGGTGGAGGACCTGTCTGTCACACCATACATTTTGTAGGACACAAGTTTTTTTGAAGTCTGTATTAAATTATCTCTCAATTTAACTAACAAATTAACTGTTAATGATAAAATTTTTGCTATCGTCAAACAAAGAAGAGTTACTCTTTTACCCGCTTCGTTAGTCACTATCATCGAGAATTTTCGCGAGAGAAAAGTTGGGCGTTTCATCGAAAGGAAGCTACTGACAAAAATTTAGCCTGTTACTAATCATTAAAAAAATCGTGCTGTACTGTGGACTATATACAATAAGTGATGGTATATTCTCTAATTCATGTTTCGATATAGATGCTAATGTACGATAATAATTCATAACACAAAATAAATTTTAATACTTTTATTTCAAATTCTAATTAATTCTTAATTCAAACATCTAGATTCTAGATATTTATAGACCGATATACCAATTAGTATGATATTTATCATTTAGATATTATCCTTATTCTTCGTGTATTTACCTGATCGAATTTCAACCACGTGGTTCACTGGTGACTTATTGTCTTTTGAGTCGGTTTTATTTTTTGTATAAAACGATACTTCATCATTATATTCCAAACATTCACGATTACGACGTTTTAATGCACGATCTGCACACAGATATCTGGTCAATGGTATTTCTTGATAATTAAAATACCATGCTTCGATATCTTTCTCATGTTTTTCTATTAAAGCTTCACACTAAAATCAGTTACAATTCAACAAAAACCAAATTATTATTATTCATGTTCACTACTCATACTGCGCTGAATCATCTCAATATTTAGGGTACGAACTTTAGGGTAACGAACTTGAACTTACTTTTTTACTTTAGAACACACAAACAATTTTCAGCTCGTTATCTTTTTTCGTTATCTTTTTTCGTTGAGTTATCGGCTTCACAGACAGACGGACAGACGTTTTATGAATACCGTTGTGAAGCATTTTTGTCAAGGATTAATATTTTCAAGCGTTACAAAGTCGGGACTAAACTTAATATACCTTGTATATTTACATATACAGGGTATAAAAAGGGACGGTTAATTGACTAAACTGTCGGCATATGGACAAAAACGAAGTAACCGGCTATGCTTGAGAAGGCTTTCTGCAGTTTCCTTCAAGAGCTCCAGGTGAATATCGGTATAATTCCTAGTCTATACACAAAAATTCCTTCCACTTCACTCACATCCTTAGGCATCACAATGGACGTTATGGTCGAAGTGTAGCCCATCCAGGGCAGCCTCTACAATCTATCTATCTATATCTAGCACATGAACGTAATTAAATTATTTTCAAATGAACAAGTTAAAACAATCAGCAAATTAATCGTAATAATTTCAGTACATTAAAAAAGATATTAACAAAACATACGATAAAAATTTATGGTTTAAACGTCCACGTTGAACGTCGAAGCCACAACTGAAAAACGGATCAATTACATTTAATTATTAAATTAAACAAATATTTGAAATTTTCGTAACAATAATTTTATTTTAACTAGTGTCAGAACATAGTTCTCTCCTCAGTAATATAGTATATATCATTATCTTATATTTTCTGATGAAGGAACTGTGTTCTGATTTCTGAAACTAGTCAAAATAACATTATTGTTACGAAAATCTCAAATAATTGTTCTATTTAATAAATATAATGGATTTTCGTCAAGACTGAGAAACTCAACCTTGGCATTATATATTCAAAGTGAGATTTTGGACTACTTAATCATAAACTAAGACAATGAAGATTTCGTTTAAATTTTTCCAAACCTAAAATATTCATATAATTTATAACCCGACTTCAAAAAAGGAGAAGGTTATCGATTCGTGTGAAGTTTGTTACCTCAGAACTCCGTCATTTATCAACCGAATTGGAAAATTTTTGTTTTTTTTGTTTAAAGGATATACTTTCAGATTGGTCCCATTTTCACCAAGTCATATTCTGATAAGAAGATCCCATAGAAATCGAAATATATAAAATTTTATGTCTCCGATTTTGATAAAAACTTGGTTTTAAGCTAATTTTGACCTAGCAAAAACGTTAGCGTTGGTTAAAATATGATACGATAAACGATTTTCAAGGTATCAGACCCATAGTGCTAAAATTCCAAACTGTATGAATTGAGAAGGCAAAATTTTGAAATGTGTTGGTCAGACGTTAAAATGAACCTGATTTTCGTACTGTTTGGGTCAAAATTAGCCTAGAAAATTATTATTATTAAAATGGAGAAGAAAAATTATTTTTATTTATTTCACATTTTTTCTAAGGGGTACCCCTTAAAAAAATCGCTAAAATTGGAGGAAAATTTTATGTTCCCGATTTTGATAAAAACTTGGTTTTAAGCTAATTTTGACCTAGCGAAAACGTTAGCGTTGGTTAAAATATGATACGATAAACGGTTTTCAAGGTATCAGACCCATAGTGCTCAAATTCCAAACTGTATGAATTGAGAAGGCAAAATTTTGAAATGTGTTGGTCGGACGTTAAAATGAACCTGATTTTCGTACTGTTTGGGTCAAAATTAGACTAGTAAATTATATATATATATATATATATATATATATATATATATATATATATATATATCGATTGAGATGATACAACGAAATAAATATACAAAAACAAGCTATACATTACTTACACGGAGAGAAAAATCTTGCCTACTCATATCAAGGTCTGACTTTTGTTCAAATCTTCCTGTCCTTGTATCTAAAGAAACACTTACATGTGAAAAAAATCACACTATTAGGGCAAAAATATTGAGATCCTAAACCAAACCTTTAGCACATCTTATGAATGAATGTATTCAGATATTTCTGTAAATATTAAAGTTATAGAAAAAATGCTCAGGAGATACATTAATTGAATTAGTTTGGTGTTATGCAAAAAAGAGTTAACCCGCAGGTGGCTGGTTTTGAGATAATTGACTTCAATCATCAGTAATAAGATAGCTGATAAATTTAATACTACCTTACAAACATTTATTTATTAGGTTTTGAACAGCTGATTGGGCTTGAATCATTTTTGCACATTGTAGGGAACAATGTTTTCTCCTACTTGGATGGGATACCTCTAATTTTCATGTTTTGTGGGTTGAACCCTTTTTGCATAACACCATCCAATTGATCTGGATTTTTAGCGAATTTCCTGAAAGGAAATAGAGCTATTGGTCCCGTACCGAAGTCAAAATTTCGCAAAAATTTCTTCAAATGTCCATAGATCCAACCTAGTAGATGTCAAAAATCACCATCTGTAAAATTTATATATATATATCTATGGACATATATATATATATATATATATATATATATATATATATATATATATATATATATACATATATATATATATATATATGTCTGTAATCACTCTAGCGGTCACAGTTTACATTTTATCGGAGTTAGATTTGGTATTTGAGGCGCTTTTGGTATTCAAAAGGTCAAGTTCGTTAATGGGTAAAATCAAACCAGGGGAAAGGGGGGTTTAGAGGGAGGGGGAAACACTAAATTTGACATATCTCCCTTAATATTTGAAAAATCGAAAAATTTATAAGAAGTAAAGTTGTAGGTAACAAGTTTTACTGTAATTTTGTCTCTTATCATTTTTTCTGTTACACTAATATTTACAGAAATATTGACGGTTTAAGATTGAAAATTAAATTCCTTAATATCTCTGTACACATTAGAGTTTGAGCAAAAATGATAAGGTGATGAATTGTAGCAAATACAATTTTCTACAACTTTATTTCTTACGGTTTTTTCGATTGTTCTAATATTAAGAGAGATATTTTATATTTTGTGTTTTCTTCTTTCTTTATCCCCCCCCCCCCCCTCGACGTATGTCATTTATTAATAAAATTGGACTTGAAAATACTAAAATCATATACGACATTTCATTTTGATCAGACTAAAATTGTGACCACTAGAGAGTCATTTATGTATTCTAAGAAAATTCGCTAAGTTGAAGCAGCTCCTGCGTAACGAATTTTTTTTAATTTTTGCTTTCAATATTTAGAAAAATAAACGATATTTCGAAAATTGTTTTGTTTGTATGATTGAATTTAACAGTGATTTCACTGTTAAGTTCAGTTCTTTCACTGGGTAAATTATGGTTTTATTTTATAAGACTTTTAAAACTTTAAGGTTCGATACCTCGAAACCTAACAAAGAAAATAAATTAAAATTTCATTTTATAAAATGTTAACTTTATATTACTATAATATTCAGCTGTCGTTTGTATTTTATTAATGTTTGAACAAGCATCTTCTAATATTTCCAACAGTCGTAATTCAGATGTGATATATGGCTGATGTCTTCTTGGTACAAAGTTATCTGTGTAATAACCAAGTCCTAAGACATAATGCGGTCGATCTGTTTCTTGCAAACGTTGTTCAATTAATGCAGCCATGGATTTACATACTAAAAAATGAAATTTCAAAAAGAATTGCATAGGACTGTCGTAAAGCTCACAAATGAGAATAATTTACCTTCACAGTATGATGGAACATAAGGTTGCTTGATGCCAAAAATAATTTTCAAATAAAAAATTATGATAACAAAATTAAGAAATATTTTATTACAGTACATTCTTAATAGAAACAATAAATATTTTCCAAAACGAGCAAATGGTACAAATAATTATAATGACAATATGAACCTTTCAGAATTTATTGATTTTTATCGCAGCCTACTTCTTCATTTACACTATTGAGAACTGACCTTAGAGAGGGAGGGATTTAAAAAAAATTCGTTACGCAGGAGCTGCTTTAGCTTAGGGAATTTCCTTAGAATACATAAATCACTCTCTATCACAATTTTAGTCTGATCAAAATAACATGTCGTATATGATTTTAGTATTTGCGAGTCCAATTTTATTAATAAATGATATAGGTCGAGGGGAATGGGGGGGAGGGGGTATATAGAAAGAAGAAAACACAAAATATAAAATATCTCTCTTAATATTAGAACAATCGAAAAATGCGTAAGGAATAAAGTTGTAGAAAATCAAATTTGCTACAATTTATTGCCTTATCATTTTTGCTCAAACTCTAATGTGTACAGAGATATTAAGGAATATAATTTTCAATCTTAAACCGTCAATATTTCTGTAAATATTAGTGTTACAGAAAAAATGATAAGAAACAAAATTACAGTGAAACTTAGTACCTACAACTTTACCTCTTATAAATTTTTCGATTTTTCAAATATTAAGGGAGATATGTCAAATTTTGAGATTTCTCCTCCCTTTAAACCCCCCTTTCCCCTTGTCCGATTTTACCCATTAACGAACTTGATCTTTTGAATACCAAAAGCACCTCAAATACCAAATTTCATTCCGATAAAACGGAAACTGTGACCGCTAGAGTGATTACAGACACACACATTTTTGACATCTACTTGGTAGGATCGATGGACATTTGAAGAAATTTTTGCGAAAATTTGACTTCGGTACGGGACCAATAGCTGTATTTCCTTTCAGGAAATTCGCTAATAGCTGTTTATTGTGTGCAACGAAATAATAATCTCTTTTAATGTCAAATAATTATTTTTTTCTAAATTTGGACAGTTTGAAATGTCAATATTTGTATATTTTAAATTTATTGACAGATAATTTATTTCCAAAAATTCTTTGGAACGCTCAGGAAACAGCCATAACTTTTGACCGGTTTGGAACTTGAACTTCTGGTAGTTTTTCCAGAGTCGTAAAGAAAATTTACTTAGGGTTTTCTTTTATCATTATTCCGCTATCTCCTATAGTTTTCTCCAAAAAATTCGACATACTCGCTTATATATGTAAGAAAGATAATACTACACACTAAATTTGTAAAGATTATTAAAATAATCAAAGAGAACTCTAGGTTTTTTTGAAATTATATTTCAAATCTTTGCCCCTATTCTTAGAACATTTGTTTGTATTTTATAAATACGTATTTCGACTACAATGTAGTCATCATCAGTATGAATTAGCTAATCGTAACTATCTCTGGGATATGGATTCAGAGATATGTTGCTTGTTGCTAATTTGGTGCGTGTCTCACAATGATATTAAAAAAGTTCTGTCCTTTTATACGATTTGACGGCGAGTATAATCTGACTTGAGGATTATTTGAGTTGCCTAACTACTGGATTAGGTGTGTGGAAAGCCCCACCTATTTATTGGCGGTATTCTTTGGTGACTATGCGGCGTTTGTTTTGTTACTAAAGTGAGTGTATCTACGTTAACCTTGACATTCAGGTATTCGATTTTTATTTTTGAAAATGGTTTAATTTTATTAAAACAGAATTTGGAATTGGGCCATTGTCTAAATTCATTATCTGTTTTCTTAATTTGTATTTGTAGATGCTTTCGTATGCATCTAATTCTGTGGGGTTTTGTACCGATTTAAGTAGTTTTAGATTCGATTTATCAATTGTGTGGTTGTTCTCAATAACGTGCGCCGCTATACACGATTTTTCGGTTCTTCCAAATTTCACATGAGCCAGATGTTCTTTGATTCGAATACCGATTTGGCGACGACAAAGGGAGTTGAATACCCTTCATTGGCTCAGAGCATATTTTAGGAATTCCAAGGACTGCATGCAAACAGGTGATCAACGAGTGGTCCAATGCTTAACATCGTGATCACTGGGAAAATGTACCACGGCAGGATCTCAGGAAGGTACTGCTTCAGAGTGCAACCAAGAGTCTATCTCTCCATGCACTGAGGCTGAACAGGATGCAACTGCGGAGTGTTACCGAATTCATTACCGGATCATTCCCTGCGGAAGCATCTGCACACAATGGGACTCCATAACGGGTCCATTATGTGCAGATTGTGGGGCAAGGAGGAAGAAACATCTAGCCACATTATCTTTGCCTGTGAACCTCTAGGTTACAGCAGATACAGGATATTCGGTTCATCTCACCCCGAATATATGAACCTACAGGAAGATCTATTAAACAAGGTCCTGGCTATTGAGAGCACAATAGACCATAATGTCGAAGTGCTATACTTTTTAGACCCCAAGATGTATCTATCTATCTAACTATATTGGTACATGAGAAATACTTCGTTGGAGTCGCTTTAATTTATACTTAATTTTTTCATTCTGTAGGAAAGTCTAGATGGCTTTATAGCTAACTTCTATTATTGCAAATTTTTCTGGCGTTTCAATACGTTCATAAACAGGTTGCACAAATATCACTCAGATAGGAATCTGGTAGTCTGTTAAGAGCTTTTTTAATGTCTGAAAGCACAGTTCCACAGCGACATCTGCTTGAAATTTGAGACAAATTTTTGAGGCTAAGTAAATTTTTGATTCGATCACTTGAACGGTAACAAAATATGTATGTTTTTACAATAATAAATTCAGATGGCGCTAAAATAAGAAATAAAATAATAATATTAAAAAACGTATAATATAATATATCATATATAAAACTACTTGTTAAACATAGAAACAAAATACGAGTTTACATAATAAAAACAAAATTTTATGTGAATTTTTACGACTGTTACGTCGGAAAAAAATTGTAATTTTCATTCTATATAATTGTATTATATATTTATATTTTTTCTAACTTCACAGTATTTTTTCATGTATAGAATGTTTCGGAATTCAAATGTGTCCTATTTAACTAAAAACAAGTGAAAATAACTGATTTAATTGCTTAAATACCGGTATATACTGAATTTATAAAAAAAGTTCCAAACAAAAGTTGTTTATTTAAAAAAAAAAGAACAGTTCCTGTTTTTAAATATTTGTTCCATCTCTTCCGGTATCAAAGCTAGGTCGTTTTGCCCATTTTACCCCAAACACGGCCTGATTTTGCCCACTCACGAAAATATCAAATTATTAACCTAATTAAATGCCCTAATTAAAAATTAACTGCTCTTTGTTGTATAGTGTAACCGCATGCTCCGCTAGCCTAATGTTAAGCTAGCAGAGCTTAATCTTAAGCTAGCAGAGCATACGGTTACACAGTGCAACAAAGAGCATTTAATTTTTAATTAGAGCATTTAATTAGCTTAATAATTTGATATTAAATACAATATAATTAATTGGTTTTTTAAATATTGCTCTGCCAGCTTTAGATTAAGCTAGTAGAGCATGCAGTAACACAAAACAACAAAGAGCATAAGTTTTTAAATGGGACATTAAATTAGCGTCTAATTATGAGACAATTATAATTGTGTTCTGCTCATGTTGCTCTGCTAGCTTAATGGACATGAAATACTAGATAGTTTGAATACTAGACAAAATAATAAGTAAATTCGCAAGTATAAATGCAAGAAAAGTTCAATTTTTGTAGGTAACATGCATCTAAGTTTTATTGTAGACTTTAAAATAAATTGTTTGATTATTAAAGTTGTTTTTTTTATACACTCCCATAACTATCTAATCAAACTCAAATTCCTTTCTAGAAGCCTTGTCAGATAGATCAGGATAGAAGAAAGGGCATTGACAGTTTTGCACTCGGGTGCTGAAGCGGTCAGCGGCGGGCTTGTGTATACTAATGTGTTTTTCGTAGGATAAATGTGTATATGATTGCACTACATTCGATCGGTCCTCATTGGCATACCGCCAGATAACTTAAGTTTCACACACACACGCTTATATTAGACAAATACACACATAGATACCTAGGAGTTATGATAATAGCTGAATGTCCAATTTAAAATATAGTATACATATATACACTAGAAAAGTATTTTTGGCGTACGACCTCACCGCCGTTTCGTGTTTTTTATTTTAAGTTATGGTTCTGTCAAAACTCGTAAACATAAGGATATACATGTAAAAAGTCAACTTTAATTTTGACTATAAAGAAAGTATTACATACAATGCCAGTGAAAAAATGTATGTGCAGCTTCCAAAAAGTGAAATTAGATATTTTTAGAACAAAAAGTATTTCTAAAGGTACAAAATTATGTACTAGTTTTCATGTTTTTAATGTCTACGAAGAGATTGATGTCAATGATTCTGGGCGAATTTTTGGTAGAGTATACATACTACTAGCGTATACACACTTCTACAATCATAATGTCACAATTAATTTGAAATGTTCACATAAAACTGTTGTTATAATTACATTGTTAATTACATCGAATTACAACAATTACTTTGTGGAAAATGATTTGTGGTAAAGGTGCTTCTCGTAATACTGTACCAAAAATTCGGCGAGAATCATTGACATCAATCTCTTCATAGACATTAGAAACATGAAAACTAGTACATAATTTTGTACCTTTAGAAATTTTTTTCCCCTAAAAATATCTAATTATACTACTTGGAAGCTGCTCATCAAATTTATCACTGGCATTGTATGTAATTATTTCTTTATAGTTAAAATTAAAGTTGACTTTTTACATGTATATCCGTGAGTTTTGACAGAACGATAACTTAAAATAAAAAATACGAGATGGCGCCTACTTACTAGCTTATAAAATCAACATGGAAGACAAAAAAGTAAACTATAAGTAAATATTTTTTGGATCAAATATGTTTAATGCATCACATAATTATATTAAACTTCCTACATACATATATCAATACTTGGAAATTTTGCTAAAAACAAATTTCAGATTGGTTCAATTTTCTAGCTTTTAATTGTACATTCATTAATTAAAATTGTTAATTTTAACATCATGAATAAAATTCTTGTACCATTTAGCAGACGATCGTGGTGTTCGATTTCGGGATGGATCAGTGAAGTTTACATGATATAAACCAAATTTAATTCTAAAAGCAACAGCAAAAATTAATCAAATAAATAACAAATTTTAATAATTTATGTGAATTTTGACTTACGTATAGCCGGCTATCCATTCAAAATTATCTAGTAAACTCCAAGCATAATAGCCTAAAATGTTAGAACCTTCCGAAATGGCATCAGATACAGCTGGTAGATATCCCTAAATGAAATGTAAAAATTAAATACCGCCATATATTTTGTATTTTGTACGCAACTAATCACAAAAGTTTATTTTATCAATCTCAAAACCTCAATACGGGACTTCGCTCCTGATCCGACACGATTATTTAAGTGAGTACCGCATTTTGCGAATCCCGCTTGCACCCTCTTAATATATGCCTATCAGACCGCTAAGAACTTTTTACCATCTACACTAACAAATGTCCGATTCATTTGATGCACTAGCTTATGAGCAAGTCGGACGACAATAAATTGGGGGTGGATGGTGGACCAACCAAATTTTTTATTCGCTTTTCGGATTGTACGTCTTTTGAAATATTCGAATTTTCTCATTGGCTTCACGCGTAATTAAGGAATTGTAGTTTATTAGCTATTTTGTTCTTACGTTAAAATTATTCAATTAACCTCAATTGCAAATAATCTTACCTCAAAATAATGAACTCTCGCTTGATCGTCCATAGCTTCATCACAATAACCGTTTTCTGTGATATAAACAGGTGTATTATTTGTATAATCATTCACATAGAGTAAAGCGTTATAAAGTCCCCATGGAACATCAGATAACCAACAATTTGCCGGCCAACTTGGATCAAATTCTTTATTCACTGCCAGATCATTACCATTTGATGGTGCGAATATATCAATTTCATCACTTTTATCACTTACTAAACATGTGGTATAATGATTGATTCCTAAAAAGTCTGCTGTACCACGAATTTCTTTAATCTCTTCGTCTGTAAATTCTGGTAGGCGTGATCTTGTGAAAGTTTGTAGCTGACTCATAACCGCTACACGTTCTTTTATCACCTTTGGGAAATCACCAACTTTAGAAAATATCGGATGGGCATACAACCCGAACTGGAAAATAATTTTTACATTTAAAACTTATTTTATCTCTTTACACAGAATTCAACCTAAATTGTAATATAGAAGAAGTATTTTTTCCAATAAACACCAATTTTTTAAGATTTGAATTTTTCAAATAAAATAATTTACTTTTTATTTTCTAATTCAAGAGTATTTCCTGAAATATTTTATCCTATATTCAAATATTTTTGTCAGCCAATCATATTTCGTATCTGGTATACAAGAAGAAAATTAAAAAAAAGAAATAACTTTTTTCATATTAGAAAAATCCAAATATGGATAAGAAGGTAAGGCTGCAGTAGAAAATGAAATTTACAACAATTCAATACCTTTTAACTCGTAAATATTCCTGTAAATATTAGAGAAAGAGGCAATATGATCAGAAACCAAATTGTATAAAAATTAATTGTCTTTAATTTTATTTCTTATACATTCTTTGATATACCAAATTTTTTGTTTCCCTCTCCCTCTAAACACACCCTATGTCACTTTTCCGACTTTGTCGAACATTATCGAACTTGACCTATTAAATTCGGACATCTTATCAAATTTCATTCCAGTCAGACTATAACTTTGACTATGAGAGCGTGGACATATGCATATATATGCATATATATATAAGTTACATATTCTGGAATAGACCTATCAATATAAAAATATTAAGCAAGCATCCGGTCACAATCACAACATGTGACAACACTTGCCTTTTTCAATAATATTTTAAGCAACATAAACAAAATATCAGCAATTTATATAAAATTTACTATATAAAGCCATCGATTTTTAAGTATATCATATTCTAATATCAAAAGTTAATAACGTTGTTATTATGTTCAAATTTATTGTCAATATTCAATTGTAATTTAGTTTGTTGTAATTAATTGTATTTCTTGTAAAAATAATTATAATATCATTTTTTTTCGAAATAATAAAATCATTTTTTTTCGAATAATTCTTTGCTAGAATTATAATTGGCGCAGCCGGTAGGATAGTTTGTGAAAATTCACCTACTATCTAGCGTCCATCGTAACTTTTAACGACGGTATCGTTGAAAATACGAGTGTATATTAATACTTTGGGACGAACCTACGAAACAAATAAATAAATTATAATTCACAACGAGTCACGAAATACAGTGGTGGTTTGGCAACATATTCGTTGGATTGGTATACTTCGACGGTTTATCGAAGATTTATGGTTGGAATACTGGAATACTGGTAATTTATCAACGATTTATTGATTGATTAATTGGTTCATCAAGATTCGTTTCAACTTTATATCAATTCAGAGACGACGGTTTATCGTTTTATGGTGAATATGCAGACTACGTTCATAATTCTATTGTAAGTACAATTTGTTTGTTCTTATCTTCATGCCAAAACCATATCCATCCACACGCAGCAGAACTAACACTAAATTAAACGACGGTTCATCGTTTTCTAATAGTAATTACAAGTCCGACGGTTTATCGAACAGTGAATCAGACAATAGTTTATCTAATTCAGAATTAACAGGAAAAATTAAAAATATTAATAAAATGGCAATACCACTTCAAATACCGCAGTCAGCTACTTTAGATCAAATAATAAATCACTTTAGAATACCTGATTGTATTAAAACTATAACTCAATACGACGGGAATAAATCAGATTTGTTTAATTTTATTGACAGTGTTGATACTATTTTTTCAACATTATTACCATTAGTAGATGAAAATCTGAAAGCAATTTATAATAATGAAGTTCGTAAAAAAGTCATTGGAAACGCCAATGATGTACTTAATCAATACGGTAGGGTTAGAGAATGGAACAAAATTAAAGAAATCCTAATTAATCATTATGCCGATAAAAGGGATGAATATAGTTTAACAAGAGATCTTCATACTTTACATCAAGGAAATCTTTCTGCTGAAAATTTCTTTAGTAAAGTAAACGAAGCACTCGCTTCACTCATAAATAACGTAGCATTACAACAATTAAACACAGAAGTAAAGCAAAACAAAATAGATTACTACCATCAATTAGCTTTAGATTGCTTTTTAACAGGCCTTAACAGAAACATAGGAAATATAGTGAGAGCATTTCATCCAAAAACTCTCTCTGATGCTTATAAACGTGTTCAAATAGAACAGAACGTGTTCTATAAGCAAAGTCAATTTCAAAAAACACCTGTTAAAATAAATTCAAACAATTCACAACAACCTAAAACTGTTATAAGATACATAAACATGAATGATTCTAACAGACCTCCATATAACCCAAATCAATTTACTGCACAACCACGTTTTAATTCTATGCCACAACAAAATCAACCATACGCTAATACTTTTGGTAATCATCCTCGATTACAATATAGACCCCAGAATAATAATGTGTTTAGTCAAAATCAAAATAGACCACCTCCGTTCCAACCAAATTTTCAAAATAATAATAGATTTAACAATCCCCAATTTAACAAACCAATACTACCCAGACCTGAACCAATGGACATATCATCAGGAAACACTAGACGTTCATTTCATAACAATGGTTTTAAACCAACTAATCATGCAAACATTGCATCACAAGAATTATTTAATATGGACCCTGACAATCCAATCGACCCATACCACGAAAATTATAACAATTATTCATACGATCAACATAATTACCCACATCCAATTGATCATTCACGATATAACGACTATTTCGATACCCCACCTGACATAGTTGACAGTGATCAAATCGACTTAAACGAAATTAATATTGTTGAAGATGAAAATTTTCAATTAACTGCCTCAACACAACAGGATACGTAGAGTTAAATTCGCAACAAACCCCCTTTGGAAAATTACCATACATTCACATATGGGACGGTAATAACCAACTTAGATTTTTAATAGATACAGGTTCTGACGATAACTTTATCGATCCTAAACACACGAAACATTCAAACCTTATACCTACTCGACAAGAAATAACGACCGCTCTTAACAAACATCTGATTACTAACAAAATTTCCGTAGAATATATCAACGAACTAAATAATTAAACACCGTTAGAATTTTTAATATTTAAGTTTCATCATTTCTTCGATGGAATTATAGGGAATCAAACACTTAGGAAATTAAACTCTCAGATAAATTACTCTAACGATTCAATAACATTCAACAACATAAGAAACAAAATATTTTACAAACCATGCATAAAAACCCCTATTTACACACTTGAACCATTTGAACAAAGACTTATTAATCTACCTATAGACAAAAACAGAATGACGTTTACATACCACAGACACTCATAAACGACAACATACAAACAATAAGTGGAATTTATCATGCAAAAGATTATCATACAAAAATCTGTATTCAAAACAATTCTGACAAACACCAAAAGTTTTTACTATCTCAGCCACTTAAGGCCGAAGTATTGACAAATTATCACGAGTTTAACAATATAAACAAAAGTGTTGAACCTGATAATTTCGACTATACAGACAATTACGAATTTGTCACCAAAAACATACGCATGAATCACCTAAACCAAGAGGAACAAAAACATTTAACGAAGGCATGTATAGATTTTTGCGATATCTTTTACGAACCACACCAAAACATGACTTTTACATCCGACGTAAAACATAGTATTACAACTAAAGATGATATACCGATATTCACTAAATCCTATCGATACCCTCAGTGTCATAAGGAAGAAGTGAATAGACAAATTGATGAATTACTAGAAAAAGGCATCATACGTCCATCGAATTCTCCGTGGTCCTCTCCTATATGGATTGTACCAAAAAAGGCCGATGCTTCTGGTAAAAAGAAGTGGAGATTAGTCGTAGACTATCGTAAGTTGAACGAAAAGACTATTGATGATCGGTATCCACTTCCAAACATCTCCGACATTCTAGATAAGTTAGGTAACTGCAAATACTTCTCGACCCTTGACTTAGCATCCGGTTTTCACCAAATCGAAATGCATCCACGTGACACAGCTAAGACCGCCTTCAGTATTGATCATGGTCACTACGAATATACGCGAATGACATTCAGTTTGAAAAATGCCCCAGCCACTTTTCAAAGGGTGATGGACAATATGCTAAGAGAGCATATAGGCAAGACTGTTTTAGTTTATATGGACGATATTATCATCTTTTCATCGTCTTTACAAGAACATATCGAATCACTTCGTAAAGTATTTACCAAACTCCGGGAACATAATTTCAAAACACAATTGGATAAATGTGAATTTCTCCATAAAGAAATAGAGTTTCTTGGTCACATTGTTACCACCGAGGGAATAAAACCAAATCCTAGAAAAATCGAAGCCATAAAAAATTTTCCGATACCTAAAACAGTTACAGAGATTAAATCCTTCCTGGGACTATTAGGATATTATAGAAAATTTATTAAAGATTTTTCCAAGATAACCAAACCTCTCACACAATGCTTGCAAAAAGATCGACGCATAGACACTAATAACGTAGAATACAGACGATGTTTCGAATACTGCAAAACACTATTGACTAACGACCCAATACTCCAGTACCCAGACTTTTCAAAACCGTTTGTACTGACAACGGACGCGAGCAATTACGCGATTGGTGGAGTCCTCTCACAGGGAAATATAGGATCCGACAAACCCATATGCTACGCGTCAAGAACATTAACAAAGACCGAACAGAACTATAGTACGATTGAGAAAGAGCTCCTTGCGATAATTTGGGCAACAAAGCAATTTAGACCATACCTATTCGGTACAAAATTTACTATCGTGACGGATCATAAACCGCTCATTTGGTTATTTTCTCTAAAAGAACCGAACTCTAAGTTATTCCGCTGGAGACTAAAACTTGAAGAATACGACTATACGATCCATTACAAAAAAGGAAAACAGAACACTAATGCCGATGCACTCAGTAGAATTCAACCTGAAATAAACTTAACTGATTCAAATAATTCACAACAGGCTGAAGTATCTACTCAACATAGTTCAAGCGAAAATCTTAATAAAGGTATTCCCATATTGGAACGGTGCCTAAATGAATTTAACAATCAAATAATCATTGATACCGGACTTCGCAACATAATTAATACAGAATATTTATTTAAAACGAGAAAACGCATAACAATCGAAATAGAGAACGACTTAACCACGGACAAATGCATTTCAATCTTTAAAGAATACATGAGTCCTACAAAATTGAATGCTATCCACACTGACGATACTACATTCAAACTTATAAGTAAAACTTATGACGAATATTTTTCGAAATATAAACTTATACGTTGCACCACGCTCTTAAGTGATGTTCAAACACTTGATGAACAAAGTAAACTCATAAAAGAATACCATGAGTTATCTGTCCATCGTGGAATCGACGAGACATTCAATCATCTTAAACGTACATACTATTTTGATAATATGAAATCAAAAATAACTACCTACATAAACACATGCGAGACATGCCTTAAATTTAAATACGAACGTCACCCACTCAAATTGAAACAATCTCCCACAGAGATAGCCAGCAAACCATTCGAAATAATCCATATCGATATCCTTTCAATTGAAAAAACAAACATTCTCAGTCTTGTTGATAAATTCAGTAAATATGGCGAATGCATCGTCGTACCTTTTAAAAATTCCGTAGAAATTCTAAAAGCATTAAAAAACTATATAGCGCGAAACGGTATCCCAAATAAAATTATACATGACAACGGATTGGAATTCTCTAATTTAGATGTACGCGAATTCCTTAAACTCTATGATATAGAAACCCACGTAACAGCTGCACGCAATTCAACAGGCAATTCTCCTGTCGAACGATTACATAGCACAATTTTGGAAATTTTACGAATCTTAAAAAGTAAACATAAAAACAAAGATCTGACTGAATTACTAGACATGACAATGATAACGTATAATAATTCAATTCACTCATCCACCAGATTAACGCCGTTCGAAATTATACGAGGTATACGCGATAAAACAATTATCGAACCGAAACAAAACGCCATTACCGAATTCAACAATCAACGTATTGAAGAAAGTAATGAAATCAAAAAACTAATAGATGATTCGAACAAAAAACAATTAGAACGTATTAATCGGTATAACGAAAATTTAAATGAACCCCCAGAACTAGATAATGAAATTTACTTAAAAAATGTTCAACGCAATACAAAACTAAGGACACCTTTTGACAAAAAGATAAAACAGTCAGAAAATAAACTTACTTTTAAGACAACTCAGAATATTAAATATCCTAAGTCTAAAATAAAACCTAAACGAAAGTAATCTTCTTTCGGGTTTTTACGTTACAACATTGCACAACACATCGAATATCATGACTTAACTAATACCAAAGGACCATTGGCACTTAACCTAGGACCTACCAAACTTACTTCTCATTACAATAACCTTATTCATATAATTAACGTAACTAGCATTAGAAACAGTTTAGACCAAATTTATCTCAAATTATTTAAAACAAATTTCAATGAAGCGCTATTTCATAACATAGTGAACTTAAAACACCAATACTTAGATTTAGATCATAAAACTAAAAGCCTAGAAATACAACACTATAGACCTAAACGTGGACTTATAGATGGTATAGGAACCGTTATTAAAAAAATCACCGGTAACATGGACAACGATGATGCATTAGAAATTAATAATCAAATAGAAACGCTTAAAAATAATCAGTTGCTGATCAAAGATAGGATATCAGGACAACACCAACTTAATACACAAATGATACAACGCTTTGATAATATTACTAACTTCATTAATTCTGAACAGGCCAAATTGCAAATGTTAGCATCTGCTATGCAAAATTATCCAAAAATTGAACAACAGTTATTTCGGTCGCAATTCTGTTTTACTATACAATCGCAACTACAATATTTAGACAATCATGTACGCGATATTATTTCTTCTATCAGTTTAGCAAAACTCGGTATAATATCAAAACACATCTTGACAAAGAAAGAGTTAACTATTGTACACGATTCACTCAGTAAACAGATTAACATACTAAATGACGAACATTTGTACGAACTATTAGAACTTAAAGCATACTATAATAATAGCAACATCCTATTTGTCGTTATGATACCTCAATTTACTAACGAGACCTTTCAAACAATAAAATTCAGACCTATACCTGAAAATCATCAAATCATACAGCCCAAAACTAATTACATTTTGTACAATCCTAATAAATTCCAATTCCACGAACAAACATGCAATCGAATAGAACAAAGTCTAATATGTCCACCCATGAAATTACAATCACCAACATCTAATACATGTGAAATCAAGATCTTAGAAAATAAACCGGCTAATTGTACGCTACATCGCACAATGGAAAACGACTTTATTGAAGAAATTGAAGATAATCACATCATAGTAATAACGTCAGTCCACCTAAATATCACCAATAATTGTGGTAAAAATATAACGAATTTCGTGGGACGACTTCACATAATTTTATCACAATGCCAGGCCGATATCAACGGCATCACATATGGAAATTTACATACATCGGTTGACAACATAGAATTGGAACAAATCATTTACAACACCGTGAATATTACTAATATTGCAACAGATATCAATTTGGAAAATCTACAAATAAAACATCTTGAAAATACTGAAGAACTCAACTTATTAAAATTCAAACAAACCACACATATCAGCATTTCACTAATTATTATAATTTCTGTAATAATTTGTATTTCTATATTTTTCATGCACAAACGTTATTTCAAGAAAAAACCGCAAATGGAAGATGGGTCAGCTATGGAGCATACAACTCAACCAACAACTCCGGTTATTCAATTTCCTTGGAAAATTAAACAACCATCTTAAGGTGGGAAGAGTTACATATTCTGGAATAGACCTATCAATATAAAAATATTAAGCAAGCATCCGGTCACAATCACAACATGTGACAACACGTGCCTTTTTCAAAAATATTTTAAGCAACATAAACAAAATATCAGCAATTTATATAAAATTTACTATATAAAGCCATCGATTTTTAAGTATATCATATTCTAATATCAAAAGTTAATAACGTTGTTATTCTGTTCAAATTTATTGTCAATATTCAATTGTAATTTAGTTTGTTGTAATTAATTGTATTTCTTGTAAAAATAATTATAATATCATTTTTTTTCGAAATAATAAAATCATTTTTTTTCGAATAATTCTTTGCTAGAATTATAATTTATATATATATATTTATATATTTATATATATATATATTTATATATTTATATATATATATATATATATATATATATATATATATATATATATATATATATATATATATGTCACGGTAAAAGTAGATATTGCGGCAAATGTACACATTTTCCGGTAAATGTGCACATTTGTCTCCTCGTTTGGGTAATGTGCATTCAACTAACATTTATAATTTCAAAGAAGGGAAATGTACATTGAATTCGCAATGACCATGTCGTTTTGGTAAATGTGAGCGTACAAAATACGAAATAGAGATATCGATATGGGTCGAGTTGGGTTGGGTCTGGTTGGGTTGGGTCGAGTTGGGTTTGGTCGAGTTGGATTGGGTCGAGTTGGGTTGGGTCTGGTTGGGTTGGGTCGAGTTGGGTTGGGCCTAGTTGGGTTGGGCCGAGTTGGGTTATTCCTGGTTGGGTTGGGTATATATTTTATCATCTAATTTCATCATGTTTTAGCTCTCTCTGTTGGAATTTTGCATATTTTTATCGTAATCGTGCCAAAATTTTCCAACTTTTCTTAAAACATGAAGGTAAGAGTATACATTTACCAAAACGTGAAGGCAAGAGTTCACATTTGCCGGGAAATGTATATATACATTATATTCAGTTCACATATACCTAACTTTTTGGGAAATGTACACATTTTACGGTAAAAGTGTACATTTCCCAAGAGTGTACATTTACTGTAACATATATATATCAGCCTATCTGCGTATGTACACTTTCATAGTCCAAGTTATATATATATATATATGGATATTTGAGGGGAATTTTGCTAAATTCTCTCATCGGTACAAATAGCTCATTTTCCTTGAAGAGGAAATTCGCTTATAAAATCATGTTTTCGGCACGAAATATCGATTGAACAGAACATGTCTTATCTAAATATTAACGGCTTCAGAAAGGGTATAAAAAGATCTTTTTCAGAATAATGAGTAATAATCAAATTAATGAATATGAATCAGAATCTTTTTGAATCATAGAACGTCATCATATTTTCATATCTATTTTTCAGTAAACAATCATGCTATTCTAAAGTCTGTATATAAAATATTAAGGTGTTAAAGTATTTACCTGAAACTCTAACTCACGATTTGTTGCCTCAATATCTTTTATATTATTTGTTAATGGTTCAGACCAAGCTAAATCCAACACGATTCCCAATTTTCCTAAAATAACATTACATAGAAAAATAATTATAAAATATATAAGAATAGATTTCATTCTCTTAGATTTCTATTAGAAGCAGCATGCCAATATTCACCCTAGAAATCTGTACCGTCAATAGGGAATATGCATGAAAATTTTTTTTCACTTGAATTGAAGCATGTTTACTTGACTAATATCAAGGTAAAATTACTTTTTAAATAACTTTAAAAATAAGCGAGATATGAATGATTGAAATTCCCGATTAGACAAAGAGGGTGATAGCCCTCTTGATATGTTATGTGACGTCATATTACACTTTCACCATTTAAAATACACGTAAAACTCCGTTTTTAGTATTTTTGCAAGAAAGAGACAGATAATAATCTTTAAAAGCTTATAGCTACCTTGATATTTGTCGGATTTTAATTTCGTTTTTAAATATTATTACAGTATTAACAGTATTTTCATATTCTGAAAATAAATATGAAAAAAAATTTTCATGCATATTCCCTATTACGAAATATTATAGATTATATAATATGTTTGAACCAATGCCATGTTACGGCATAATATACAGGTGCTGATTTTAAACAATGAACCTGAATATTTCTTGAAAGAAGCGTTTTTGGAAATAGTGGCTCAAATCAATGTTGTTTTGTTCGGAAGGGGATATCTTATGGTGACCTTGATTTTAACCTTGACTTTGGCCTTCAAGTTTATTTGAGGATTAAATTTTTTATTTAAATGATAATCCTTTTTTTGGCAGAATCGGATAGCCGAATAAAAAGTGAAGTTCAATTTGGTGTAACAATGACGTTTGAGAAGCTAAGATAACGTTTCTATTGGGTTGGATAGAAACGTTGGGTTGAATAATGAAAGACTAGTATTGTAAATGCTTAGAATAAGTAGCAAGGATAGGACCGTGAACCAGAACTCGCGGTGTAATGAAGCAATATAACGTTGAGACTCCTTTCTAAAAATCGCTATTGATATTGCAGGTCCATTTCCGCGGACCCAAAAAGCAAACTGCTTCATACTGGTTGCTGGTGATTACTTTAGCTAAGAGACAAGGATGGCAGCACAACGTTAGTTGGCAACGTATTCACCCAGTTCACACTCTGTTCAAGGGAGAAATTTTAAATCACAAATTCAAGAGGATGTGTGAAATACTTAGTATAAGAAAGACGAGAACAACTCCGGTACATCTTCAATCTGATGGTATGAGTATACTTTCAACTTTATTATTTTGTATTTGGTCGTGCTGATGGTAAATGTAAATTTCTTTCGTCACTACTAGAGAAGAGATTGGGAAAAAGACTATAGCTACTCTCTAACTCCGTTACTGATTTTCGAAGATATAAGAGTATTTTAAGAGTAGTTCCAAATTTATAACGGTTATATGAGTATTCATAAAAATTATGCAGGAGCTGCTTCAACTTAGCAAATTTCCTTAGAATACAAAAATAACTCTCCAGTAGTCACAATTTCAGTCTGATCAAAATTAAATGTCGTATATGATTTTAGTATTTCCATGTCCAATTTTATTAATAAATGACATACGTCGAGGGGAATGGGCGGGGGGGGGGTGTATAAAGAAAGAAGAAAACACAAAATATAAAATACCTCTCTTAATATTAGAACAATCGTAAAACGCGTAATGAATAAAGTTGTAGAAAATCAAATTTGCTACAATTCACTACCTTATCCTTTTTGCTGAAACTCTAATGTGTACAGTGATATTAAGGAATTTAGTTTTCAACCTTAAACCGTCAATATTTCTGTAAATATAAGAGTAACAGAAAAAATGATGTGAAACAAAACTACAGCAAAATTTACTACCTAAAACTTTACTTCTTATAAATTTTTCGATTTTTCGAATATTAAGGGAGATATGTCAAATTTTGTGTTTCCCCCTTCCTCTAAACCCCCCTTCCCCCTTTCCATATAAATTTTACCCATTAACGAACTGGACCTTTTGAATACCAAAAGCGCCTCAAATACCAAATTTCATTCCGATAAAATGAAAACTGTGACCGCTAGAGTGATTACAGACATATATATATATATATATATATATATATATATATATATATATATATATATATATATATGTATATATATATATATATCCATAGATATATATATATATATATATATATATATATATAAATTTTACGGTGATTTTTGACATCTACTAAGTAGGATCGATGGACATTTGAAGAAATTTTTCCGAAATTTGGACTTCGGAACGGGACCTATTCTCTATTTCCTTTCAGGACATTCGCTAAAATGATTCAACACTACTCTAAAAATAATATAAATAACGAGCTTAAATTTCCTGAGCATATTCCTACTCATGAAATTTGTTTACAATACTGTTATGACACAAAGTGCATTTCATTGACACAAAGTGCATATAATCTTATCAATTAACTTATTAAAGATAACCAATATAAATTTATAAATTTCAAAAAGCATATTTACAGAAGTGTGAGAGTTAGTGATAAGTGAGTGATTGAATCAATCGTATTGGCAGTTAAAATCACGACACAATTACGCTTTCGATCGACCTGGTAAAATGAATATTTAATGCTAAATATATAAACATTTTCTATTTTTTACGATTCATTTAGTGGTATAATTCTCAATGAACATTTATCTTTAATTCAAATAAATCAAATTACCATTTTGTTGAGCAAATTCATTTTTATAAATATGATAAGCTTTTGCATGAGCTCTTAGTATCGTGTGTGCACATAAATATGGAGCAACAGCGTCTAACGCCACAGATTTTTCACCCCCAAACATTTGTTTACACAGATTATAAGGTTCGTTAAGTGTCGCCCACAACTTTACACGATCACCAAAATGTTCAAATACCACTCTTGCGTAATCGGCAAAATAATCGGCCATTTTTGAATTAGTCCACCCTCCTAATACTTGTAATGATTGTGGATGATCGGTATGATAAATTGTTACCAATGGTGTAATATTATTTGCAAGTAATTTATCAATCAATTCATTATAATATCGTATTCCATCTGGATTTACATTATTTGTGAATCTGTAAACAATAAATTGTATAAAAAATTTAAATGGAAAAACTAGTTGGATATTATAAGGTAAACAGTTTGGGTTAACATTGCAACAGCGTCTGTAGTTACATTTTGTGGTTGTTCTTGTATCTGTCGTTTAAGGACGTTCATTTGCTACGCTAAAGTCAAATGAGTACTATCTTTAATAAAATTTATTGCGGATTTTAAAAAAGGTGTAAAGTATGTCAATAATCTTACAACGATTTATAACCTTTTTTATTTGTCCTAAATATTTTAAAAGTATTTATTGGAAAATACCAGGAAATTGTAAATTAGAAATTAATTTGACTTAATGTGACAGATATGACAGTAAACTATGTTTTATATTTGTGTGTATGTGTATATTATTTTAGTGTGTGCGGTCGCCAGTTTTCAAAATATGGTGGCAAAAACAAACCTAACAAAAAAGTTTTAATTTTATTAAATAATTAGTTCAAATGTTCGGCAACACCATTTTTTTAATGCAATTATATAAAGTGCATATTTTAAAGAATATTTATAAACATTATTTATTATCCTGTCTACTTTAATAATATAGTTATTATTATTTTAAGTTCAAAAAAATTCTGTTCTACATAAGACGCTGTGTTAAAAGTTTGATTTTTAATCGATAATTACTCTTTGAAATGATCGTCAACAGGTGTTAAATTTTTGAGGGAGGATAACTACTGAATTGAGCTATTCAATTCACTAAAAAAAATTTTTTTATCTACTATCAAGCTTCATGGATGAACGTCCTTAAGTGTGTTTTTTTTGCTTAAATATTTTAAATATTTGAAATACAAGACTATAACTGCGGCTGTGAAATTTTTTGAAACTTTGAAAAAGTCAATTTTTTAAAAGCAAACCTCTGATTGGTTATGTGCCAAGGTAAGTCGATTATAATTCTTAAGAGTTTCGATTGGAATCTCTGTAATATTTCCAGGTTGGAATTTGCAGAAGTGCCCCACAGCTGAATTCCATATCTCCAAGTTTTTTCCAAGTAAGTCTTCTATCTGAGTACAGTCCAAGATATTTAGCTTCCTCGGCTTGAGGTATATCGGCATTATTTAAGGTAACAGGTGGGCAAGTTTTTTTCGTCAGTGTGGAAGTGACATGGACTGACTTAGTTTCGTTTGAGTCAAGCAGATCAGATGCTTTAGAAGCCACTTTGTCAACGGCGAGAATAGCTGTATCATCCGTAAATGCACCCACTTTCGCGGCAACAGTCACTGACAGGTCAGACGTAAAGAGTACGTATAATGTAGGGACCAAAATACTGCCCAGGGGAACCCCAGCATGAATCTCCTGAAGATCCGAAGTATCTTCACAATGCCTAACAATACCGCGGCGCTCATGTAAGTATGATTTTAGAAATAATAAGTAATTTATTGGGAGCATTTCCATTATCTTATATAGGAGGCCCTCATGCCACACTCGATCAAAGGCCTGAGAAATATCTAAGAATGCTGTGGAGCAGTATTCCTTATTTTTCAAGCAATAGGGAATATGCATGAAAATTTTTGTTCACATTTATTTTCAGAATATGTAAATACTGTTAATACTGTAATAATATTTAAAAACGAAATTAAAATCCGACAAATATCAAGGTAGCTATAAGCTTTTAAAGATTATTATCTGTCTCTTTCTTGCAAAAATACTAAAAACGGAGTTTTACGTGTATTTTAAATGTTGAAAGTGTAATATGACGTCACATAACATATCAAGAGGGCTATCACCCTCTTTGTCTAATCGGGAATTTCAATCATTCATATTTCGCTTATTTTTAAAGTTATTTAAAAAGTAATTTTACCTTGATATTTGTCAAGTAAACATGCTTCAATTCAAGTGAAAAAAAATTTTCATGCATATTCCCTATTGTATATACTATCTACAGGTCTATGAAGTTTTCCTATTGTTGCAATCACCATGCCTAAATTCGAATTGATGGTACGGAATAAGCTTTCTTTCTTTGAATATGGACGATAAGATTTCAGTTCTTCAGTACATTTTCCCGGCTTCAATATCATGATAAATTGGGCGACCTTTCACTGAGGTGGGACGTAGTTTCTACATAGTATTGCATTGATTCGAACTAAATTGGAATTTATTTCAAATCATTATCTGAACATATTTTCTGTTTAAATGCAATACCTTTAATCTTAAATTACTCTTTTATTGTTAGTCAAGAGGAAAAATTTTTAACAACTAGAGTTAAATTTATAATTAATAAATTTTACGATAATTTATAATCTGGCCAAATTTTCTGCAACTCTAATATTTACAGAAATATCGATTTACAGAAAAATTTGCTTAAAAAAATTAAATCGCTACAGCTATTTGGCCTACAGTAGGAAAAACATTAAATATGCGAATAGCTTGAAAATTGTTAAGCTAAAAATAATACTGCTTTAAAAAAAATTTTTAACTAGAGTTAAAGCAACAGTTCTAAGTTACAAGTTCTAAGTTAGTAAACAATTATTAAGTTACTTCTCTTTCCTGCTTCCAAACAGTATGCACGTTAATAAAATACAAGTTAGTTTAAAACAAGATTGCATACATAATACTTTTTCTGCGCTCAAAACTATTCGTTAAATAATTACAACGTACCCATCAGGTAGAATCCGTGGCCAAGATAATGAAAAACGATACGAATCGACTCCTAATTCCTTCAACAGTTTAATGTCCTCATCAAGTTTATGATATGAATCACAAGCAATATCACCATTTGAATGATCAGCAATTGAATTAGTATAATGGGCTAGATGATCCCAATTTCCTTCAGATTTTCCACTTTCATTCCACGCACCTTCTATTTGAAAGGCAGAACTAGCAATACCGAAAATAAAATCTTTTGGAAATGTATAAGTACCGAATACTCTGTGAAATTTAAATAGAAAATTGATTTAAGAAATTTATTAAGAGAATTATTTATTACTATTATTATTATTATTATCATTAATGACTTACTGTAGGAATCCAAAAAACGTTAACAACACAAATTTTGTCCACATTTTAATTAATTACTTTTCCTAACAATTACCGTTAGTTAATTAAATGGTTATTATTAACGAACTGACTTTATTAATTAATTTTTTCGGTCACTTATCTATTCATTCTTCGTGATAATTATTAGATAATTGTAATTTAAATATCAAAAAACAATTGATTTCAGATAAAATCGGATGAGCTGATAATTTATTTTTTTACAGTAAGACGTCTATATATTTTTTAATTTTATTTTATACTCTTTGTATATTTTTTTAAACTTTCCGTTTTTTATACCCAGTATATGTAAATATACAAGGTATATTAAGTTTAGTCCCGACTTTGTAACGCTTGAAAATATTGATCGTAGGCATGAATGTTTGGCATATGTGGTCATAAAATGGCCTAATTTGGCCATTTTCGCATGTCCGTCTGTATGTCTGTCGGCAAATACAAAGAGACTTCGAAATGAAGGGAAAATCTTCATTTGTATTTTTTAAAACGTAAGCCCATATTTTTGTACTATTTCATTGGGCTAACAGGTACTTTAAATCTTGCAAATTTCGAAAAATTAAGTCTACTAATTTACTTAAAGATTGCCCACTAGACTGAAATCTATTATCTGACTAAATTCAACTGAAATCTATTATCTAGTAGCTTTATGACATTTCTCGCAGATATGTGGTCAGTCAAAATCGAACGATTTGAGGAACTGTGAAAATCCTGAACCTGTAATAGCATGGCATTGTATAAAATAAAGTCTCTATTTGTGTATGTCTTCGAATTTGTGACTCACATAGGTTTTGTTAGTATTTTCAATTACAGCGTATATTCGAAACAGACGGACCCAAGAATTTCGAACAGTGTGATTTTAATTTTTTACCCCTTAATTAACCCTCAATAACAGTATATCCCTGAGAAAGCCGGAACACCACAAAGAAATTACAGAGAAATTGTTGAATTCATTTTTCATTAAAATTTTTAATTAAAAGAGGTATACTTATAACCAATTTAACCAAAAAAAAGACCTTTTCTCCGAATTTCTGTGGTTTTCCTGGTCTTTTCCGGATATGTTGTAATAGACAAAAGACAACAAACAAATATGTGCGTCATAAATTAAAATTATACAAACAAAAAAACCTTTATTTCAAATTTTATTTCAATTCGAACCATGTATTTTAGGAATAAGGAACCAAAAAGCGATTGGTTCAAAATTTGCGATTTCGAGCAAATCTTTTGTGCTGTTATATTTCTCTCTACTCATATCCATTAAGTGATAGGAAACAAACATGAAAAATCTCCTAAATATTCGCAAGTAACGTTACACGTACATAAAAGGAACGATACACATAGATATTGGGATATAGGGACGACACATAGAAATTATGAAAATAGCTACATGTTTAATTTAAAAAAGAGTACATATACACAAAACTTGGAAGACAAAAAATAATAGTCTACATTTTTTGGATGAAATTAATTTAGTGTATCAAATAATTATATCAAACTTCCTACATACACTCCCGTTCAATAAAACTGAACCGACCTGAACCGAATCAGTCTCTCACAGTTTTGATTATTCTTGTAGTAAATGTTTTTGACAGATTTTATTTAATTTTTATACGTAAAATGGAGATATAACACTTAACATGTATTTACATTACATATTCTTACTCCATCACGGACTTGTTTACATAAATAAAAGATATAAAACTTCCATTTCTTTTTTCACATTTAACAATATACTACTTATCTTTGTTTATAAATAAATAATATACAGAGTGTTACAAAAGTGAGGAGTTTTATGAAATGTAAGAATATTAACATTTCAGGTTGGTTCAATTTTATTGAACGTCAGTGTACATTAATCGATCGTACATACATTAATTTAAATTAGTAAATTTAAAGTCATGAATAAAATTCTTGAACCATTTAGCAGACGATCGTGGTGTTCGATTTCTGGATGGATCAGTGAAGTTTACATGATATAAACCAAATCTTTTTCTAAAAACAACATAAAAAATTAATAAAAAATAACTAATCTAAAAATTGTTTGATAATTTATGCTAATTTTGACTTACGTATAGCCGCGATGCCATTCAAAATTATCTAAAATACTCCATGTATAATATCCTAGAATCTTAGCACCTTCCGAAATGGCATCAGATACAGCTTGTAGATATCCCTAAATGAAATTTAAAAATTAAATTCTGCCGCATCCCTGCAAAAATCTGATACGACCCGATTATTATAAGGGAATATCAAGTTTTTCGAACCACATTTGCACCCTATTTATAAATTCCGATCGTTAAATCAGATCGATAATAACTTTTTACCATCTAGTCCTAAGCCGCAAACTATCAACAAAAATTCAATTCATTGGATTCAATAGCTTGGAAGCAAGCCGGGCGACAATGAATGGAGGACATACGACGGACCGACGATGTTTTTTTATTTGTTCTTCGGATTCTACTAGAAATATTAGAATTTTCTCAGTGACTTCAAAATCAAGGGAAATTATGCTCTTGTAACAAAGAGGACTTAGCCCCCGTGGAACTTTAGGTCAATATAATAGCTTTAGAAGAGATATATTTTATCGAAATATTTATAGATATTAACAACCGTTTTTCTGCCGTTTGACCACACGCAAGTTGCTAATTTTATTTCTAAGGAAAACTTTCATAAATTCCTTAAAAATCTTTACGTTCTTACAAAAATATTGCCTGTTTTATGCTGACGTCGATTAAACTCAATTAAGGTCCGAGTATACATCAATCGCAAATGAGCTTATTACCTCATAATAATGAATTCTCCCTTGATCATCCAAAGCTTCCTCACAAAAACCATTTTCTGTGATATAAACAGATATATTGTTTGTATAATCCTTCACATAGAGTAAGGCTTTATAAAACCCCCATGGTACATCATATAACCAAAATATATCACTTGCAGGCCAACTTGGATCAATTACTGAATTGACTGCCATATCATTGTCTGTTGATGGGGCGAATACATCAATTTCATCACTTCTATCACTTATTAAACTGGTGGAATAATGATTGATTCCTAAAAAGTCTGCAGTACCACGAATTTCTTTGATATCTTCATCTGTAAATTCTGGTAGACGTGACCTTGTAAAAGATTGTAGCTTACTCATATTCGCTACACGTTCTTTTACTAGCTTTGGAAAATCACCATCTTTTGAAAATATCGGATGGGCATATATTCCAAACTGCAAAATAATTTATACATTTAACGAATTTAACCTCTTTCCAACAAAGCCCTATTTCTTAAAATTTGAATTTTGCAATATACAATAATTTACTTATTATTTTCTAATAAAAAAGCTATTTCCTGAAATATATGATCTTATATCCAGGCTATTTTGGCTTCCATATCTAGATAAATTTATATAGTGAACCATATAGTTAAAAATGTGTAGAATAATTTCCGTTGTAAAATTCAAATCAATCTAATATTGTAAAAGTATTTCCACAAGAAAAATTAAAAAAATTATATTATGTCGATAATATAATCGTTTTAATTTTTATAGTAATACTTTTACTATATAATGGTGCATCCACTTATGGACGCTGCGCGGTACGCGTGCCACTCGTGCGTATCGAATTCGTCATATTTGGACGGTGCTTGCGGCGCACAACGATTCATCTGAAGTCGGTTTTCTCAACGAACACTTTGTATGTTCGCTGTTCATATTTGGACGTGTTCGTGAAAGGTTTGTCGTTTTTAGCGCGCATGTGATTTTTGTTTTTTTTTAATATTAATTGAAATGTAGTATTTTAGTTCAACTTGAATATTTTTCAAGCTGAACTAAAATGAAAACATTTTAATTAATATCGTTCGATTATTTTCAGGTTTAAATAACGGGTTTTTGTGATTGATTCAACTTCACTGCAATATGAATATATGTTCGTGGGTTTCCTATGGATCGCTGGAGATTTGTTGAAATCAACAATTCCAACGAACCAAAGGCAAGCTGCGCACACACCGCTCGGGGTTCCTGGCGCGTATATGTGGACGCACCTTTAGATAGATTGATGTGATTTTTTTTTAAGAATCATTTAAATACGGAGGTCACATAATATCGATTGAACGGAATATGTCTCATCTAAATGTCAACGGCCTAAGAAAAACAAGATGTTAAAGACTCCTCTATGGAATATTAATTCATAGGACGTCATCATATTTTCAAATCTGTTTTTCCGTATAAAATCATAGTATCTAAAATCTGTATATAAGGCATTAAAATGTTAAATTATTTACCTCAAACTCTAAAGCACGATTTGTTGCCTCAATATCTTTTGTGTTATTTGTTAAAGGTTCATGCCAAGGTATATCCAATACAATTCCCACCTCTCCTATAATAAGTAAATAAACAAGTGAAAATAACAACTAAGCTTATTGCTTAAATACTATACACATGCAGTATGAGTTCGTTATCAATGCGTAAACTGTTTATTTTATGTTCGGATGTTTGAGCTAAAATTGTGGTAAAAGTATTCAGTTTATGAACAAAAGTTTGTTTTCAAAAAGGGACATTCTTCGTAAACATATTTCTCCTATCTCTTATTGTTTCAAAGATAGAAGATATTTTCTACCCAAACGATTTTGCCTATTTAAGAACTTGAAGTCACTTTTTAGATCTAGAACACACTCAAAAATTCAGCTCGTTATCTTTTTTCGTTTTTAAGTTATCGTGATAACGGACGGTTTCTATCAATGATGCAACGACATATATATTTCTAATTTAATAGATTGTAAAATACATAAATTGGGTTTAAATTACCTGCATGAATGGATAAACTGTATGGATAACACATCTCTATGTGTTAACGGACGGGAAGTGAAAATTCTGTTTTATGCTGATGATGTTGTTTTTTGTTTTGATGGCAAGAACTTTCGGAAGTATGCAAATAATGCTGACGTAGAAAATCATATTTGCTACAATTCATCACCTTATCATTTTTGCTCAAACTCGAATGAGTACAGAGATATTAAGGAATTTAATTTGCAATCTTAAACCGTCCATATTTCTGTAAATATTAGTGTGACAGAAAAAATAATAAGAAACAAAATTACAGTAAAACCTAATACCTACAACTTTATGAACCTTCGGGACGATCTGATAAGCAAGCTCCAAGCTCCATATATTGCCAACATATGGGAGAAGCGAGTCTCGTCAGACTGAAGTAGAAGGGGGAGCACGATGGACCATAAGGTCGAAGTGAAATATTTTTTTTACCCCGATATTAATCAATCAATCAACCTACAACTTTAATTCTTATAAATTTTTCGATTTTTCGAATATTAAGAGAGATATATCAAATTATGTGTTCCCCCCTTTCTTTGAACCCCCCTTTACCCTTGTCCGATTTTACCCATTAACGAACTTGAATACCAAAAGCGCCTCAAATACCAAATTTCATTCCAATCAGATTAAAATTGTGACCGCTAGAGCGATTACAGACACATAAATATATATATATATATATATATATATATATATATATATATATATATATATATATATACAAATTTTACAGATGGTGATTTTCGACATCTACTAGGTAGGATCGATGGACATTTGAAGAAATTTTATTTTTGCAAAATTTTGAAGTCTGTACGAGACCAATAGCTCTATTTCCTTTCAGAAAATTCGCTAAAAGTATATTCCATTTCAGCAGTTTCGTAACCAGCCACTGAGTCAGACTAATTGTGAGATCTATGTGTGTATGTAATGTAAAATATAGATAATCTTGCAATGCATTAATGCGTAACTACTGCCTTATTAATGCAATTTTAGTTTTTCTCCGTGATAATTTCTGCATCAGTTAAATTTTATGCAATTATAAAGAAGGTTAACCTCCAATTACACGAACAACGTTCAAACAATTATTACCTGTCGTTTTTTCTTGGTATGAGTTTTTTAATTTTCTTAACATATTTTCAACCGTTAAAATACTCTAGAAAATGAAATCGACAGAGATGACTTATCCCAAACTAGTTCACATAGCTGAAGATCAAACCTCTTAAAGCTAAATTGTATTTTTCAATAAATCAGCTAAGAAATTAACTGGCATGCTCACTTACTTCACCAAGCTCGTCCCTATGGTCGAATGGGAGCCAGCTTGAGGGCATACATGGACATACTCCCATGATCATTCCCACTATGCTCGCATTAGAGTATTTTAAGTTTAGTCCCAGTTTGTGACGGCTAGAATTATTTATCGGAAAAATATGTTGGTATAAGTATTTGTACAATGTTCTAATTAATCTAATTTGTCTACACGATAACTCAAAAACAAAAAAAGATAACGAGTAAACTTCAGAAAACTTAAAAATATTATAGATAATTAGTATAAATTTATCGGAAAGATGTTATCAATATTATTTTAAGAAGTGTGAGAATTACTGATACCTGAGTGACTAAATCAAGGCTTTCGCACATCACGACACTATTACACTTCTGATCATGTCCATTAAGCTAGCAGAGCAACCTGAGCAGAACACAATTATAATTGTCTCATACTTAGATGCTAATTAAATGCTCTAATTAAAAATTAAATGCTCTTTGTTGTATTGTCAATTGCTTACTGCATGCTCTGCTAGCTTAATGATAAGCTAGCAGAGCAATATTTAAAAGATCAATTAATTATATTGTATTTAATATCAATTTACTAAGCTAATTAAATTACACAATACAACAAAGAGCAGTTAATTTTTAATTAGGGAATTGAATTAGCATTTAATTAGCTTAATAAATTGATATTAAATACAATATAATTAATTGATTTTTTAAATACTGCTCTGTTGGTTCAGCTAGCAGAGCATGAGTTTACACAGTACAACATAGATCAGTTTATTTTTAATTAGGCATTTAATTAGCTTAATAATTTGATATTAAATATTAAATACAATTTAATTAATTGATTTTTGAAATATTGCTTTGCTAGTTAAGCTAGCAGAGTATTTGGTTACACAGTGCAACAAAAAGCATTTTTAATTAGAGCATTTAATTAGCTTAATAATTTGATATTAAATACAATATAATTAATCGACTTTTTAAATATTGCTCTGCTAGCTTAACATTAAGCTAGTTAATTTTTTATTAGGGCATTTAATTAGCGTCTAATTATGAGACAATTACAATTGTGTTCTGCTCAGGTTGCTCTGCTAGCTTAATGGACATTTTCTGATCGACCTGGTAATATGAGTATTAAATGCTAAAAATGTAAATATTATCCAATTTTTAACGAATCATCATGCCTTCAATTGAACATAATAATTTTAGTGGTAAAACTTTCAATCGAAAAAAATCGTTAATTCATATAGTTCAAATTACCATTTTGTTTAGCAAATTCATTTTTATAAATATGATATGCTTTTGCATGAGCTCTTAATAGCGTGTGTGCACATAAATATGGAGCAACAGCGTCTAACGCAACAGAACCTAACGATCCTTCACCCCAAATCATTTCTTTACAAAATTGTTTAGGTTCGTTTAGTGTCGCCCACAACTTTACACGATCACCAAAATTTTCAAATACCACTCTTGCGTAATCGGCAAAATAATCTGCCATTTTGGAATTTGTCCAACCTCCTAACACTTGTAGCGATTGTGGATGATCCCAATGATAAATTGTTACCAATGGTGTCATATTATTTGCAAGTAATTTATCAATCAATTCATTATAATATCGTATTCCATCTGGATTTACATTATTTGTGAATCTGTAAACAATAAATTGTATAGGTTTTGGTTTATTGGTATATTTTGTTAGGTCGAATTTGTTTTTAAGGGTCAACATAATGTTTAATGGTATTTTACTATTAAAACTGGTACTATTTAGAATCGCATTTCCGTATTATACAAAGAAAACCACCGAAAAATTTAAGGAACGGTGGCGATTTATTAAATTTGTTGCGCTAATTTTAGTGTTTTTAAATGAGTATGAGAGCCAAACCATTTACTTCGTCATTTGAAACAAAATAGTAGTTTTCGCTACGTATACTAGTAAAGATCCGAATTCCACTTCGCCTTCTCAGAAAATTATGACCAAGGTGTCATTCGATTGGTAATTGCATCTAGAAAGTTTTTGAAAAACAATGTAGTAAATTTAGTAATTTAGTAAAAAAGCGGCCTTTCGTTTTTTGCAAATATCTCAAAAACTATTGTAGATATCGGAAATCGAAAAAACGACTCTTAAGAGCAGGACATTTCTTTAAAAAAAAGTCTGAACTCCCGAAACTGTACCAGTAATGTTTATAATTTTAATTGAGAGATGAAAATACGTATTGAAAACGAGTGATTCGGCTCTGCTTGATTCAGACACTTAAACAAAAAAATTTGTTTAACCCATTAAATATGAATATTAAGGAAAACAAAAATGCGCGTACCGACTGGATACTTAAACAAACAATCCGTCGGCAAAAGATTTTTACCCCAATTTTTCCATTAACTATGCTTTTGTTAATTAAAAAATTTTACCAATCAGGATAACCCCAATAATTTTTAAAATAAAAGTCTGTAATTTTTTTACTTGTGGGAGATATTCCTTGAAAGATTTAAAAAAGATCCTCGTTGGAAAATTTAAAAAATTTTGATTTTCCATTTTTATTTTTATAAATATTAGTGGTACAGTTCCGGGAGTAAAGACTTTCTTTTAGGAAATTTCCTGTGCTTTAAGAGTCTTTTTTCGATTTCCGATATCTACAATAGTTTTTGAGATATTTGCAAAAAACGAAAACCCCCCTTTTTTTACGAAATTGTTTATTCTAACCTTTTGAAATTTTTTTACGCGGGACTTCAACTTTTTCAAAAACTTTCTAGATGCAATTACGAATCGAACGACACCTTGGTCATAATTTTGTAAGAAAGCGAAGTGGAATTTGCAAAAAAGGCACATCGTTACTAGTCTAAGAGGTGGTAATATTGTTTTGAAATATTTCTAAAAAAATATCCTTTTCAATTGACCCCAAAAACTGCCAGTGGGATATTCGTGTTCCTACTAGCCGATTGCATGCTTGGGTTAGACCGCAAAAAACGTACTATTGTATGACAAATATAAAAACCGAAGCTTAAACAGATAAATTAGGTAGTACCCATGCCCAAAATTTCGCTAAACTTCCAGCGTTGGTATTTTTTAGACAATATCGATGTAATATTGATATTTTGTAAAAAATATCAGTGTTTGCCATTTTATATTTCTAGGAAAATGTCGATATTTTATTAAATCGAAACAATATCGACATTGACTAAAAAATATCAAAAATACTTTCAATATCGATATTATAATGACGACATTTTTCTAGAAATATAATATAACAAACACTGATATTTTTTAGACAATATCGATAATACAGCGATATATCGGAATTTTCAATACATAATTCTTGATATTTTTCTAGATGTATATTTCTCTAGAGTTAAAGTGATACTAAACGACTTCCCAAATAGTATGGAATGGTAGTAAAACACAAATTAATTAAAGTTATAACAAGTAATGTAACAACTAACAGAGTTAACTCTTTGAATACCCAGTTTCTATCTCTTACGGTTTCAAAGATATAATTTTTCCCCCTGGCGGGGGGAAACACGTTTCGATTTTGCCATTTGACGAACTTGACCTTACTTTTTTTTATCTAGAACACACACAAAATTTGCAGCTCGTTATGTCTTTTCGTTTTTGAGTTATCGGGTTCACGGACAGACAGATAGATAGGTTGACGGACGGATATGCGGAAATGGACTATTTAGGTAATTTTATGAACACCTATAACAAAAATGTTTTTCTGCGATCAATATTTTCAAGCGTTACAAATTCGGAACTAAACTTAATATACCTTGTATATTTACAAATATACTGGGCATAACAAGGTTGCATACGTAATATTACTCTACGTTTAATATCATTCGCACAAAATTACAACGTACCCATCAGGAAGAATCCGTGGCCAGGATAATGAAAAACGATACGAATCGACTCCTAATTCCTTCAAAAGTTTAATGTCCTCATCAAGTTTATGATATGAATCACAAGCAATATCACCATTTGAATGATCATCAATTGAATTAGTATAATGGGTTATATGATCCCAACATCCTTCAGATTTTCCACTTACATTCCACGCACCTTCTATTTGAAAGGAAGCGCTTGCAGCACCGAAAACGAAATCTTTTGGAAATGTATAAGTACCGAATACTCTGTGAAATTTAAGTAGAAAATTGATATAAGAAAATGTATTAAAAGATTATAATTATTGTTATTATTAATGACTTACTGTGGGGCTCCAAATAACGTTAACAACACAATTTTTGTCCACATTTTAATAAATTACCTTTTCTAATTACTGTGGTTAATTAATTGTTTATTATTAACGCACTGACTTTATTTATTAATTTTCCAGTTAATTAATCACTTATCTATCCATACATTGAAAGTTTGCAATACCAACAACCGATTTTAGATAAGGTGAGTTAAAATGCTGGATAAATTATTTTATAGTAAGACGTCTATATATATTTTTATTTGAGACAAATAATTTTCTCACAAATACCGGTTAGGTTGCTTAGACATACAAGTTCTTACGTCAGTCAAGACGTGAATTTTAAATAATATTTCACTAATTGTCACTCTTTACATCAGTCTTGAACTGTTTACTTCGATTAATTAAGTTGACACAACCTTAACAGACCCCATTGTACCAAATAGGACATCTTTAATTTTTTTTCTTAAAATAAAATAGATTTTCTCAGAAACTATTGAAGATATTACAATAAAAACTAATTGAATGCTTTAAATTTCAAATCAATTATAGACACAATACATTTGTTTCTAAATAACTTCGTAAGTACAGATAGATAATCAATACTAGTCACTATATTGCGTTTAGTGGCCGAACACATCACATCTGTTTGGACTTTATGTTTTGAATTTTTCCGTATCTTTGTTTGTTAATAAAAAAATGAAAAATCAAAATTTTTTAAATTTTCCAACGGCGATATTTTTTAAATCCTTCAAAGAAAAGCTCCCTGAAGTAAAAAAAATTCCAGATTTTTATTTTAAAAATTATCAGGGTTATCCAGATTGGAAAATTTTTTTAGTTAACAAAAGCATAGATAATGGAAAAATTAGGATAAAAATTTTTTTCCGACGGATTAAATTGTTTGTTTAAATATCCAGTAAGTACCTGAATTTTTTCTTTCCTTACTATCATATTTAATGGGATAAACTAATTTTTTTGTTTCATGTGTCGGAATCAAGCAGAGCCGAATCACTGGTTTTCAAGCCCTATTTTCATCTCTCAACTAAAATTATAATATTAGTGGTACAGTTCCGGGAGGTGGGGCTTTTTTTAAGGAAATTTTCTGCTTTTTCAGAATCTTTTTTCTTAGATTTCCGATATCTGCAATAGTTTCTGAGATATTTACAAAAAACAAAATCCCCTCTCTTTTTTTTAATAAGTTGTTTATAACTTTTGCAATTGTTTATGTGCGGGTTTGAAATTTTTGCTCATTTTTTTAGACGTCATAACGAGTTCAACGAGCTATCGCACGTATTTTAATTCGCAGTAGAAAGACTTAACACGTGTTTTAACTTGTTGACTAGACTATAGGTATATCCCGGCAAAGATAATAATAATGAAACTTCAGTATGATGGGTATTAGTCAGGGCAGAACGTTGTTTAGTCTTCGTTAACTTTAAAAATGAAAATGTCGATTCACACAGGTATGTAGATCCGAAACATAAATAAATGTATTCGCTACATTAGGATATTTTTCTCGGTTAACGAATTTCCAAAAATCTTCAAATTTTCTGGCTTGTAATTTAATTCAGTTTGTAAAATTATAAATTCATTTTTTAATGCCTTTTGGCAAATGCGTTTCGCACTTAAATCTTTTTTAAAAGAAAAGAAATAAATTCCACAATTTTTTTTTCTTCAAAATATTGAAATCTTACCTCAAATTAAAATTTCAAATTCGCCCCCTTTACCTAGATCAGTTTTTTGTATTATAAATACGTATTTCGACTATAATGTAGTCATCATCAGTATAAATTAGCTCGTCGTAATTTACTCTTAGAAATAGATAGAAAGTCGAGATCAATAGACAAAAATAAAAATGAATAGAAAATTAACTTAATTAAAATATACTAGATTTAAAATATAATAAATTTTAAATTATGTTGAAATTACTCTTGTTAAAATTTTTTCTTCACATTTATTCCTGTTAACTTTTCTCTTATTAAAATTACTCTTATATTGTCTTGTCTCACGATATGTTACTTGTTGCAAATTTGGTGACCTATATAGGTGACCTATTTGGGGACCTGTATAGTACCTAGCCTAAGCTTTACCTATAATACATCATCTTATGAAATAAATACATCGAAATCTATAAACATTTTACATCGTTTCTTAAATGGAAAAATCTTATTACACAATCTTTATTGGTTTTACGCTGCTTATATATGTTCGCCCGACCTTAGATGCTATTCCAAGATCGCACCTGATTGGTGCTGAGTTATGCTTTGCGCAGTGAACAGGTTTTTTACTGCCAAAAATCATAAATAAACAAACAAAATACCAACTGCAATGTTCAAACCCGGTAACACCAAGAATATATTGCCTTCCGAAAATTCATAAAAACGATGGATCAATGAGACCAATAGTCTCGGGTGCGATCTTGGAATAGCATCTAAGGTCGGGCGAACATATATAAGCAGCGTAAAACCAATAAAGATTGTGAAATGGTCACCAAAGCAACAAGTAACAAGTAACATATCTTGAGACAATATAAGAGTAATTTTAATAAGAGTAAAGTTAACAGGAATAAATATGAATGAAGGAAATTTTAACAAGAGTAATTTCAATATAATTTAAAATCTATTATATTTTAAATCTAGTATATTTTAATTTAGTTAATTTTCTATTCATTTTTATTTTTCTCTATTGATCTCGACTTTCTATCTATTTCTAATTGTCAAAGAGTAAATTACGACAAGCTAATTTATACTGATGATGACTACATTATAACCGAAATACGTATTTATAATACAAAAAAAATTCGTTACGCAAGAGCTGCTTCAACTTAGCGAATTTCCTTTGAATACATAAATCAATTTCTAGCGGCCACTATTTTAGTCTGATCAAAATGAAATTTCGTATATGATTTTAGTATTCAATTTTATTAATAAATGACATACTTCAAGGGGAAAGGAGGGCATAAAGAAAGAAGAAAACACAAAATATAAAATATCTCTCTTAATATTAGAGCAATCGAAAAATACGTAAGGAGTAAAGTAGTAAAAAATCATGTTTACAACAATTCATTGCCTTACCATTTTTGCTCAAACTCTAATGTGTACAGACATATTAAGGAATTTAAATTTCAATCTTAAACCGTCAATATTTCTGTAAATATTAGTGTAACAGAAAAAATGATAAGAAACAAAATTACAGTAAAACTTAATACCTACAACTTTTTTTCTTATAAATTTTTCGATTTTTCGAATATTAAGGGAGATTTTGTGTTTCCCCCTTCCTTTAAACCCCCCTTTCCCCTTGTCCGATTTTACCCATTAACGAACTTGACCTTTTGAATACCAAAAGCGCCTCAAATACCAAATCTAACTCCGATAAAATGAAAACTGTGACCGCTAGAGTGAATACAGACACATATATATATATATATATATATATATATATATATATATATATATATATATATATATATATATATATATATATATATATGTCCATAGATATATATATATATATAAATTTTACAGATGGTGATTTTTGACATCTACTAGGTAGGATCGATGGACATTTGAAGAAATTTTTGCGAAATTTTGACTTCGGTACGGGACCAATAGCTCAATTTCCTTTCAGGAAATTCGCTAAAACTGATCTAGGTTAAGGGGGCGAATTTGAAATTTTATTTCAAAAACCTAGAGTTCTTACTAATTATCATTCGATAATATAATGTTTACCTCAAATTGTTAAATTACTTTCTATCAAGACATCGCGAGTGATCGACCAAATTTGCTTCGCGATACGAATCCTGGTATATAGTATATAGTATGTTATGTATGTATGATATATATAGTATGTTATACATGCTTGTTCGAAAGATAGCGATACCATATGTTATTTAATCCTTCTAATGTTATACATGTGAAAGCTTGTGAAGATACTGCGTTACTGCACCACGCTTAGCCGACTGGACTGATTTTGAATCGGTGTCACCGGACACATATAAGCTAATTTCACCGAATAACTTTTAGGTTTTACAAATATTTTGTTTCATACATTCATGTCTTCGTAGTATAACTTACATTTTAACCGATGCGAGATAGGGATACTGTATAGGGAATGTTTGTGTCAATGTAAAATAAGTTTATCTCTTAAAACAACGTTTGTTTGAAACACCTTGTTCATACAAATGTTTGGTTATGCCACGTAGTAACCAGTCCAAGTGGCCGAGCGGTCTAAGACGTTATGTCTGCGCTGTATGCCTACTTGGAAACTGGGAGGTTATGGGTTCGAATCCCGATATCGGCAGTTTGTCAATTATTAAAAAATAAAAGGGACGGTTAATTGACTAAACTGTCGGAGTATGGACAAGAACGAAGTAACCGGCTATGCTTGTGAAGGTTTTCAGCAGTTTCCTTCACGAACTCCAGATGAATATCGACATAGTTATTATCAGAGTCTGCTGTAGCCGCATATCCTTCCAATTCTTTGTCTACATACAAAAATTCCTTCCACTACACTCACATCCTCACCAGGGCAGCCGCTACAATCTATCTATTTATCAAATATTCTCAGAAATCAATATAAAAAAATAGTATGTTTGGCATCAGTTTTCCACATCGAACACATAATCTCTATAACAAATACAACAATGTAGTCTGTATATAGAGGTAATATTATATAATAACAATATTCGTACACTGATTTGTGATAATTCGATAAAAATAAACGTGTGTATTATAATTGCTTAAGTATGTTATGTCCTTTCTTATCATTATAGATATTTATTATTGAATAATCAAAGGTATACAAAACAAAAACCACTTAATTAAATTATCTTATCTAATCATACTGCACATGGTATAAAACGATTGGTCGTCTTACTTGTGTGTAGAAATAGGCATGAAGATAAAATAGTAAATTGTCGAATAAAATTGTAGAAATTGTAAATTGTAGCCATAAGGATTCGTTCAAAAAATGAAGTATAAGTATATCATTTAGTCTAAAAAAATTTATTTCGCAAGTTTTCCCTTAGTATGAAAGAAACAAGAAAGAACTTACCAAGTTATAAAATTTGTAATAAAAATATATTTTTGTTTTTAACAAGTATTATGTTAACACGTATTTAACAAGTATTATGTTTCCCTAATCTTTAAAACTGTATATTTTTTGTCCCACCGGTGCTTACGTTTCCGAATTTGATTATTTTGAATTTGGGAGGGAGAGGATTATTTTGATTATTTTGAATATCATGTCTTTGGGTGGTCTTCGTTTTGTTATAATGTATTGTATTCTATTGAATGTTGTTGAAGAAAGGGAGAATAGTACAAGGAAGTGGAGGTGTGCTATTATCCACCAGCTTCGACTCACCCTGAATAATAACAATATTCAATATATTTTTATCAATTTTATCATAAAGAGCTTGCGCTTACCATTAGTTTCAGACCTAAGAAGTGTAAGCAATATTCTTGTTATACCCAGTATATATAACATATACAAGGATATATTAAATTTAGTCCCGACTTTATAACGTTTGGAAATATTGATAACAAAAAAAATTAGTATAGGTGTTCATAAAATGACCGAATTTGTTCATTTCTGCATGTACATCGTCTGTCTGTACGTCTGTCCGTCATTTTATCTATACTCTTCATACATTTTTCGATTGTTCTAACATTAAGACAGATATTTTATATTTTGTGTTTTCTTCTTTCTCTATGCCTCTTTCCCCTTGACCCATGTCATTTTTAATAAAATTGGCCTTGCAAATACCAAAATCATCTTAGATACGAGATTTCATTTTGATTAGACTAAAATTGCGACCGCTAGAGGGTAATTTATGTTTTCTAAATAAATTCGCTAAGTTGACGCAGCTCCTGCGTAACCAATTTTGTTTGTTTTTTTAAGATTGGTTATTTTATTGTTATAAAGATTTATTTATTACACGATGTATACAGCTTCAATATTTTTTTATTTTAAAATAAAGGTGATATAGCCACGTTTGTTTGTAAAAAATAAATGAAATACATTTTAGGGATGTTTTTATTTGTGTCGTTGAATACAAAAAGAACAATTTACATAAAATTCATCATGTCATGATTGTCATGTCAACGTGTTCGATTAGTGGTTTTTTTAATTTTACAATTTATTTGATTCTAGTCGAGTCATTTGCATTATAAAATTGTTTGATTTGGTATTGTAAATTGGTTGACTTTACTATTAGTTATTTATTAGGGTATGTATTGTTTCATTTAAAATTTATAAACGTTTAATTTTTAATACTTTTATAAATTGTAAATTCTGTTCCTTTGATTATTATACCCGGTATATAATATATACCAGGGTATATTAAGTTTAGTACCGTATTTGTAACGGTTGAAAGTATTGATCGCAGAAAAAAAATTTTGGTATAGGTGACTATAAATTTTTGTTTCTTAAGTAGAAAAACTTTTCAAAAAGTAATGATATCTTAACAAAAATGTGATAGGGGCAAAGTTTTCGCAAATAAAAAGTAGTGATATCCGAGCAAAAACCAAATTATTTGCCTTCAAAAATATTGAAATCTATGTAAGAGTCGAGTTTTTAAAAAAAAACAAAGTGAGGAAATATATTTATTGTATTAGTTTCTCAGATGCAGGGTATTTCATATTTCACTGTTTTGTGACTTATTCATTCGGTTTTTGTGAAAATGTTTCGAATTTGTTTATGTTTATTATGTTTATTTTTTCGAAAACCGAATGAATTAGGCTCAAATCAATTATAAACTGGCCCGCATCTCAGTATAGAATGAAACCGAAAATTTTCCACTACTGTATGTGGCAAAGGCTTTCCAGTTTAACCCAATGACACCAATACTTCAATGCATATCTGGTTTTGAAATCGTCAAGGATATTAAGAGCAGTAGTAGTTATATCTTCATTAAATTAAAATTTCTTTTTAATACTAAAACATTGTCCTGTATAAATAGTTTCAAGTGGTTCGTGTAGTAATTATATATAGAAAACGAATATTCGTTAACACTTTTAGATGATAGAAAAATGATTTATTAGTACTTCAAATGCTTCCCACTAAAAATGTATAATTCTAAAAATTATAGAAAAGGGTTAAAAGTTAACACTTTATAAGTTTTATAATATAATCTAGAATGATTTTATCTTTTATTTTAAATTTATTGCATTATACACTTTAAATTTATTACATATATGATTTATGAAAAATACATAGCCAGGAATCGAACTCGACAATCGAATTCTAGGTCAACCCCCCGCTATGTTCATTTCAATTTTATCTTATGTATGGCCGTACACGAAACTTCTCGGGGTCGGAGAGATGTGCTTTTTATACCCGGTATATAATATATACCAGGGTATATTAACTATAGTCCCGACCTAGTAACAGTTGAAAATATTGATCGCAGAAACTGAAAACACGATAACTGAAAAACGAAAAGAGATAGCGAGTTTAAATTTTGTATGTGTGTTCTAGAGCTAAAAAATAAGGTCAAGTTCGTGAATGGGCAAAATCGGACCATGTTTTGGCAACATTGAAACCGAAAGGAAAGAGAAAATAAGTAAAGACAAAAAATGTTCCTTTATTTTTAAATAAACAACTTTTATTATAATTTTTTTTACATAAATTCAGTATATACCGGATATTTAAGCAATTAACTCAGTTAGTTGTTATTTTCACTTGTTCTATATGTTCATTTTTAATATAGTATTGTAGTATTTCTAACCCCTGATCAGTACAATAATAATTTTATTATTTACTTCTATTTCCTTTTTGCCAAAAATGAGTAAATCGATCAGGTACGTAGTTGTAACATTAATTAATTGCGAACTGTCCTGAGGGCGTGGCCTATAAAACATCTGTTTATTGTATGCAACCGAAAGGTTTAACCATTAAGTATGTTTTTAACTCGACCTGTCACACTACCGTGCTCTAGATTTATGTCAAATGATTATTTTTTTCTAAATTTTGACAGTTTGAAACACTGACCTCCATCCGTATATAAAATAGTGAAGGTCAGTGGTTTGAAATATCAATTTTTATATGTTAAATTTATTGACAAATAATTTATAGAAACTATAAGCAATATTAGAAATCTGGCCGGCTATAACTTTGGAACGGCAAAGTTTTTTTTGCCACCAGGCATTGTGACCAAAATGGTCAGTTATCAATAGAACTTGTTGGGAATTATACTATGAGATAATATAACTGATTGTTATTCTGTTTTAATGATGTAAATAATATTTATACATTAATATATATATATATATATATATATATATATATATATATATATATATATATATATATATATATATATATATATATATATATATATATATACATATATATATATATATGTATAATTACTGGACTATTATAAAATTCCAAATGTCTATTTATTTGTTTCTTTGTTTGTTTGAGCATCACGCAAAAATTACTTAACCGATTTTGATGACACTTTTGTTTAAAAGCTTATGGTTAGACTTAAAAACTGGTATGTATTTTATCTCGCTGCGAGAAATAGAATTCAAAAATATTCGCTGAAATAAAAGTGTCGATAAATATTTATAGCAGTGGACGCGGTGGGAAATTACTGGTTTTCAGTCTTAAGATGACGGAACCCAGATATCTAGAGCACGGTAGTGCGCAAGGCCGAGTTATAACAATAAAACTATAACCTAGTATATAATAAATTTGTCATGATCTATCGTTAATTACTTTTTAATCATTTCTTAACAAATCACTTTGATTGCTATTTATGAACATGACTATAACATTTCAACGTATACAGATACAATTTTAAGGATGTTCCAGCATGAAACCACTTTTGGACAGATTTTGCTCATTTTTTCACAGGCTAAAAATAACGTTTTCTAATAAATTCCAAAGTTTCAGAATTTTTGACCGTTTAGAACGCGAGATAATTAAGAGCAAAGTAATCATTCTCTCTCACTCTCTCTCTCATTAGAAGCATGTAAAACTTCATGCCCGCCCAACTATTTTCTATTGTATTAAAAAAAATACTCGAACAGAATTTTAAAAAAACTAGAAAAGTAAAGATAAATATTTATTAATAAAATTTAAATAAAAGACCGCGTTTTGTTTTCGAAATATAAAAGTTTAAAATTTTTTCATTACATTAATTTGTATATATGAATAGTGAATATTGCTATGAGATGTATATGTGTATAAATGTATTTGTTCTAAAAGAAAAGCAAACCGGTTTTTTGTCCTTTTTATATAAGACAGTGAAGGAACTACCTTAATGAACATATCAGTAAAAATGGTTTATATTTAGGTAGTATTAAATATATGGGTTTACTGCAGATAAACATTTTAAAAGTACAAGCATTTAAAAAAAATACAATATACATAGAAGCGTATAAGTACGATTTTTGTGTCACTTAAAATTTTTAGTGTGTATGCTGACCACTAGATGATAATAGCTGTTCGATTTCGGTATTTAGTGCCATTATCAGCACAACCAACTGTACTTTGGTAGAACTTAGTACCAGTTGGCCGGATCACATCGAAGCGGGGAGGTACTTCAAATTTATATTAAAAGGGAATCCACCAATATTGATGAAATTTTTAGAATTAATTAGTCAAAATTTTTTAATTTTTTTTCTACAAGCTGTATAAAATATTAATATTTGTTATATTTAAAAAACTTATATTTAAAGCGTATTCTTTTAAAATAGCAACTGAAACTACAAAAACAAATATTAATATAGCTTTTTAAAAAAAAATTTTGACTAATTAATTCTAAAAATTCATAAAAATTTCATTAATATTGGTGGATTCCCTTTTAATATAAATTTGAATTACATCCCCGCTTCGATGTGCTCCGGCCAACTGGTACTTAGTTCTGCCAAAGAATACAGTTGGTTGTGCTGGTAATGGCACTAAATACCGAAATTGAACAGCTATTGACATCTAGTGGTCAGCATACACACTAAAAATTTTAAGTGACACAAAAATCGTACATATAACTAATCTCTGCTTATACGCTTCTATGTATATTGTATTCTTTGGTACAAGTACAGAAATAAGGAGTTTTTATATTTTTAAATTGCAAGCTGGTAGTGCTACCTAGCATGCAATATTTTAAACATCTACATTGTCAGTCTTTGCATATCGTTGAGGTTTATACATTACAACCATAGATGGAGCTTTTAGACATGAATTAAAGCCTCCATACGAATAAGAAAGTTACACTGAAGTCTACATAACTGGACAGAGTATGTTTATGAGTATGAGTATGAGTACGTGAAATAACGTATTCTAGAATAGTAAATAACAGTGCTCTCTAACCGCCTCAACTAGCCAAGGTACTAAAACTTTGTGTTTGTAGTGGAATTTGGAAATAAATGTGACAGCCAGCCCCGGATCTAGGGAGGGGGGCAACCGGGGCACCTGCCCCGGGCGGCACTTTCAGGGGACGCCAAAATCATAATATGTTTGATAAAAAAAACTTGTTTCACAAAGAGACTAGCATCGAGCGCACGTTGTTTTATCAATTATTCATTTGATTTTAAAACTTTAATTATTCATAAAATTAATAAATTATTTAAATTCAAATTCCCGTGCATTCGACATGTTACAACATCTGTGCAAGTATGACTTGCAAGAAGCGTTTTCTAATGTAAGTATAGCTTTAAGAATATACTGCACATTACCTACGACACCTGCAAGCTGTAAGCAAAGCTTCAGCAAACTGAAAATAATCAAAAGTTATCTACGTTGAACAATGAGTCAGGGACGTCTATTTGGCCTCGCGATCCTAGCCATTGAATATAAAACTACCTTTGAGGCGGACTTTGATGAGATAATAGATTCTTTCGCAGAAAAGAAAGCACGCCGTGTAAAGTTGTAGCAATTGGAGAGAAAAGAATGGTGAAACCTAAAGGTTGAAAAAATGTCTTGATTGTCTGTCCTCTTTCCTGGTTATATGTAAATATGTTTCCTATATTTAATTTTATGTTACACAATGTTATACAAATGGTTCGTATTCTCCCTGTCACAAAAAATGCCACCCATTATATATTTATTAGTTTTTTTTAACAATTTATCTCAAACGCTGGAGAGAGAGGCGCCACTATCAATTTTCTGCCCCGGGGCGCAAAAACCGTAGATCCGGGGATGGTGACAGCCATACATACACTAATACACATGCTTGCCACGCAAGTGCGCTGAAGAAAAACTTAGTTCCTTGAGTAGATGAGGAGTGCTTCAATTGGGGTTAATAGCGTAACATAGGATAATCTGTCCAGTTATTTAGAGATCAGTCTAAAGGTGGATTGACAGCTATTATTACAACAAGCAGTCGTAATATCAAAATTTATTTAATGAAATATCTTTTTAAAAATAAAATAATAAAGGAATACGAAACATACAAACACGTTTAGTTTGAAAAAATATTCTACTGTTTATAGTAGCAACGGTTTTTGGCTCTTAATTACTTCAAATTTGGTATTCAACTCGAGTTAGTAGGTTACTTAGCGGGCTAACTTGGTCTCGTCTGGTAGTAAGTTTTAAACTTGTTTCGATAGTAACGTTATTGGTAACTGATCATTTTGGTCACGACGCCTGGTGGCAAAAAAGAAACCAAATTTAGTGTGCTGTATTATTTTCTTTACATATAAATGCGAAAATGTCTTAATTGTTTGAAGAAAACTGTAGAAGATAGCGATACCGTAGGTAAATTTTCTTTACGAATACAGAAAAACTTTCAAAGTTCTAAATTCCAAACCGTTCCAAAGTGATAGCTGTTTTCTGACCGTTCCATAAATATAGCCAGCCCAGATCGCTAATACAGTTTCAATAGAAATGTCTACATTCACAAAGTTTGGAATTTAATTATTTATCAATAATTTTAAAATATAAAAATATCGAACTGTCAAAATTTAGAAAAAGTTATTATTTGACATAAATAAAACACACATAATGGATTACTTTTTCGGTTGCACACAATAAAGAGCCATGTTTTTCCAGCCCCGCCCTGACGCCAGTTCTCAATATAAAATGTACATACAACTAATAATATGTAATACAAGATATTATAGACACCATTTATATGTTAATTAAATTAAATACTGATATGAAAAAATTAACTCGTCAACCAGGAATCGAACCTCGGGCCTCTGGATATCCGGTCCAGTGGGCTATCCATTACACCAAAGACGATTGTGTGTAACGGCCAATCTCTTCATATTATTCCAATTTTTTTTTTTTTTAATATATATATTTTTTATATATTTATTAGACAGTACTGAACTTCTGTTGAAGTGAAATTTTTATTTAATATTTGTTTATTTGTGTATACTTTCGTGTCAACATACAAGTGTTTGTCCAAATACCTTTCGGTTACGTATGGACAAACTGTAGGAGACTATAGCGTATACCCGACACATTTCATTGTCATTGAATTTATTAATTAAATTAAATACTGATATGAAAAAATTAACTCGTCAACCAGGAATCGAACCTCGGGCCTCTGGATATCCGGTCCAGTGTGCTATCCATTACACCAAAGACGATTGTGTGTAACGGCCAATCTCTTCATATTATTCCAATTTTTTTTTTAATATATATATTTTTTATATATTTATTAGACAGTACTGAACTTCTGTTGAAGTGAAATTTTTATTTAATATTTGTTTATTTGTGTATACTTTCGTGTCAACATACAAGTGTTTGTCCAAATACCTTTCGGTTACGTATGGACAAACTGTAGGAGACTATAGCGTATACCCGACACATTTCATTGTCATTGAATTTATTAATTAAATTAAATACTGATATGAAAAAATTAACTCGTCAACCAGGAATCGAACCTCGGGCCTCTGGATATCCGGTCCAGTGTGCTATCCATTACACCAAAGACGATTGTGTGTAACGGCCAATCTCTTCATATTATTCCAATTTTTTTTTTTTTTTAATATATATATTTTTTATATATTTATTAGACAGTACTGAACTTCTGTTGAAGTGAAATTTTTATTTAATATTTGTTTATTTGTGTATACTTTCGTGTCAACATACAAGTGTTTGTCCAAATACCTTTCGGTTACGTATGGACAAACTGTAGGAGACTATAGCGTATACCCGACACATTTCATTGTCATTGAATTTATTAATTAAATTAAATACTGATATGAAAAAATTAACTCGTCAACCAGGAATCGAACCTCGGGCCTCTGGATATCCGGTCCAGTGTGCTATCCATTACACCAAAGACGATTGTGTGTAACGGCCAATCTCTTCATATTATTCCAATTTTTTTTTTTTTTAATATATATATTTTTTTATATATTTATTAGACAGTACTGAACTTCTGTTGAAGTGAAATTTTTATTTAATATTTGTTTATTTGTGTATACTTTCGTGTCAACATACAAGTGTTTGTCCAAATACCTTTCGGTTACGTATGGACAAACTGTAGGAGACTATAGCGTATACCCGACACATTTCATTGTCATTGAATTTATTAATTAAATTAAATACTGATATGAAAAAATTAACTCGTCAACCAGGAATCGAACCTCGGGTCTCTGGATATCCGGTCCAGTGTGCTATCCATTACACCAAAGACGATTGTGTGTAACGGCCAATCTCTTCATATTATTCCAATTTTTTTTTTTAATATATATATTTTTTATATATTTATTAGACAGTACTGAACTTCTGTTGAAGTGAAATTTTTATTTAATATTTGTTTATTTGTGTATACTTTCGTGTCAACATACAAGTGTTTGTCCAAATACCTTTCGGTTACGTATGGACAAACTGTAGGAGACTATAGCGTATACCCGACACATTTCATTGTCATTGAATTTATTAATTAAATTAAATACTGATATGAAAAAATTAACTCGTCAACCAGGAATCGAACCTCGGGCCTCTGGATATCCGGTCCAGTGTGCTATCCATTACACCAAAGACGATTGTGTGTAACGGCCAATCTCTTCATATTATTCCAATTTTTTTTTTTAATATATATATTTTTTATATATTTATTAGACAGTACTGAACTTCTGTTGAAGTGAAATTTTTATTTAATATTTGTTTATTTGTGTATACTTTCGTGTCAACATACAAGTGTTTGTCCAAATACCTTTCGGTTACGTATGGACAAACTGTAGGAGACTATAGCGTATACCCGACACATTTCATTGTCATTGAATTTATTAATTAAATTAAATACTGATATGAAAAAATTAACTCGTCAACCAGGAATCGAACCTCGGGTCTCTGGATATCCGGTCCAGTGTGCTATCCATTACACCAAAGACGATTGTGTGTAACGGCCAATCTCTTCATATTATTCCAATTTTTTTTTTTAATATATATATTTTTTATATATTTATTAGACAGTACTGAACTTCTGTTGAAGTGAAATTTTTATTTAATATTTGTTTATTTGTGTATACTTTCGTGTCAACATACAAGTGTTTGTCCAAATACCTTTCGGTTACGTATGGACATTTATATGGCTTAATAAGTTAAATGATTGTGTCTAAATGTTCATAAATTAATTCCAAAATTATTAATTTTTTGTTTTTAAACCCGATGTCTATTTCTGATAATACACCGTTCTATTAACAAAAATTGAACATTTGTTGTGCTATAGATTCGAATGTATTCAGGTAAGAGTTTGGTGTCTATTGCGTCTTTTTATCAAAGAGACAAAAAGAAAAAACCAGAAATTTTAACGAAAAGTGTTTTCATAAGGTCTACCCGAACTCATTTGAAAATTCTTCCTTCTTACCTTTTATGACTTTTATAACACATCCATGTACATTAACAGTCTCAGAGATCAATGGCAAAGTTATGAAAAATCGAGAGATCAATATATATTATGACGATCTTGTTTGGAGATCGGGCAAGGTCCATATTTTATTTAGAAAACTGGGCAGTGGAGGATTTAGCAGGTAGGCAAGGTAAGTAACTGCCTAGAGTTGCAAATTTAGATCATTTACCGCTACTTGGGTAATCAAAAATATAATTTTTCATTTGAAAGCGTATAAGCCTCGACTTAATAGTTTATCCATATTGGCCATGGAGAACGACTTGTTACAAAAACTATCATTTGATGATATCATTAATGATTTTGCTGAAAAAAAAGCTCGAAAAGTTCAAATCGTATAGTAAGTTATATTAAGATTTCAAGAAAATCATTCTAGTCGCCATGGCCAAATTATACGAGATATAATAAAATAGATGAGCAAAAACATTCACGTATTTCTTACTAACAAACATATTACCAAAGCAACCCAGCTCGTACAATTTTTTGATTTTTCAATATGCAATCGAGGTCAAGTGCTTATTCAATAAGCTGAGTCGATTAGTTAGGATTGCATATCCAAAGATCAAATCAATTGCCCGAGCTTGGTCGATTTGGTTACCTAAACTCTTAGCTGATTAATCATTTTTCTTGAGTTTTTCGTGCTATTGAAGGTCTCCACGAAATATATGCCTACGGCCCCCAAGGTGTTAATCCGGCACTGCTACCCGGTCTTTCCTGGATATGTTGTAATAGACAGAAGGTAACAAAAAAATATGTGCGTCATAAATTATAATTTTTCTAACAAAAAAACCTTAAAATTTATTTCAAGTCGAACGTATTGTAGGAATAAGGAACCAAAAACAGATTGGTTCAAAATTTGCGGTTTCGAGCAAATCTTTTGTGCCGTTATATTTCTCTCTACTCATTCCCATTAAGAGGTAGGAAATAATCATGAAAACTCTTCTAAATATTCGCAAGTAACGTGACGCGTACATAAAAGGGACAACACACATAGATATTGGGATATAGGGACGACATAAGGAAATAATGAAAATAGCTACATGTTTAATTTAAAAAAGAGTACATATAGGTACACAAAACAACTTGGAAGACAAAAACTAATAGTCAACATTTTTTGGATGAAATATATTTACTGTATCAAATAATAATTATATTAAACTTTCTACATACACTAATCAATCGTACATCCATTAATTTAAATTATAAAATTTAAAATCATGAATAAAATTCTTGAACCATTTAGCAGATGATCGTGGTGTTCGATTTCTGGATGGATCAGTGAAGTTTACATGATATAAACCAAATCTTTTTCTAAAACAACATAAAAAATTAATAAAAAATAACTAATCTAAAAATTGTTTGATAATTTATGTTATTAATTTTGACTTACGTATAGCCGCGATACCATTCAAAATTATCTATAATACTCCATGTATAATATCCTAGAATCTTAGCACCTTCCGAAATGGCATCAGATACAGCTTGTAGATATCCCTAAATGAAATTTAAAAATTAAATTCTGCCGCATCCCTGCAAAAATCTGATACGACCCGATTATTATAAGGGAATATCAAGTTTTTCGAACCACATTTGCACCCTATTTATAAATTCCGATCGTTAAATCAGATCGATAATAACTTTTTACCATCTAGTCCTAAGCCGCAAACTATCAACAAAAATTCAATTCATTGGATTCAATAGCTTGGAAGCAAGCCGGGCGACAATGAATGGAGGACATACGACGGACCGACGATGTTTTTTTATTTGTTCTTCGGATCCTACTAGAAATATTAGAGTTTTCTCAGTGGCTTCAAAATTAAGGAAAATTATGCTCTTGCAACAAAGAGGACTTTTGGTCAATATAAAATCTTTGGGTGGAATTTTATCGAAATATTTATAGATATTAACAACCGTTTTTCTGCCGTTTGACCACACGCAAGTTACTAATTTTATTTCCAAGGAAAACTTTCATAAATTCCTTAAAAATCTTCACGTTCTTACAAAAATATTGCCTGTTTTATGCTGACGTCGATATATTTGATTGATTGATTAATATCGGGGTAAAAACTACCCCGACCCTATGGTCTATTGTGTCCACTTCGACCCTATGGTCCATTGTGCTCCCCCTTCTACCTCAGTCTGACGAGACTCGCTTCTGCCATATGTTGGCAATAGCCTGGAGCTTGCTTGTCAGGTCCTCCCGAAGGTTCATATATTCGGGGTGAGAAGCACCGAATATCCTGTATCTGCTGTAACCCAGAGGTTCGCAGTCAAAGATTATGTAGCTGGATGTTTCTTCCACCTTGACACACAATCTGCACATAATGGAGCCGTTATGGAGTCCCATTGTGTGCAGATGCTTCCGCATGGAACAGTGCCCGGTAATGAACCCGGTAACCCTCCGCAGTTGCATCCTGTTCAGCCTCAGTGCATCGAGAGATAACTTTCGATGCACTGAGATTGATTTCTTTGTTGCACTCTGAAGCAGTACCTTACCGAGCTCTTGTCGCGGTACTTTTTCCCAGTGATCACGGTGTTTAGCATGTGACCACTCGTTGACCACTTGTGTACATGCAGTCTTTGGAATTCCTAGGGAAGGCTCTGAGCCTATGAATGGCATTCCGACTCCCTTCTTTGCTAAGGTATCCGCTTTTTCGTTTCCTTCGAAACCAATGTGGCCCGGCACCCAGATCAATTTAACATTGTTTCGTTTTGCCAGTTTCAGAAGTTCCTCCAGACAATCCTTGACTACCCTTGAGGTGACCTCAGTTCCAGACAAGGCTTTAAAATAGCTTGACTGCCTGACAGAATACATACGTTCTGGTTTATGTAGCCTCTACGTAGGTTCTCACGGACGCAAGCCAGTATGGCGTAGACTTCTGCTTGGAAAACCGTGGCATATTTCCCCAAGTTGAGGCTTATGTTTGCTTTTGGTCTCTCACCGTAGATTCCCGCCCGTTCCCTTCTTCAGTTTTGGATCCGTCTGTATACCAGACGATTCCTTTCCTGAGGTAGGGTGGTTCTCCTTCCGACCACATGGCCCTATCACATACTACAGCGAAAGGCTTTGAGAAGGATACCTTGGGAAGTATATCTGTGCCCATTTCAAAGACAGGGTCTGAGATAATTGATGTTCCCACGATACTTGCATGTCCAATCTGATTTTTATTAATCCAGTTGTTATTGCAAGACAATCTATAGGCGCTGGATCTCGCTTTAGCTGTTATTACAATGCTTAGCGGAGGCAGCCCCAGTATGACTTCCATGGCAGCAGTAGGTGTACTGCTCATGGATCCAGTGATGCACAAGCAGGCCAGTCTCTGGATCCTGGACAGTTTTTTGCACGCAGTAATCTGCTTAACTTTTGGCCACCACACTAGAGCAGCATAGGTTATAATGAGCCTGACTACTGTTGTGTAGAGCCGGTGGATCATTTTGGGTTTTAGACCCCAGACTTTTCCACATGCTCTCTTGCAAAGCATGAGAGAAGATTTGCTCTTATTTGTTATATATTCCAGATGAGGGTTCCATGTTAGTTTGGAGTCCAGTATTACTCCCAAGAACTTGGCTTCCCTTGTGATCTGTAATCTTTTACCGAAGAAGATTGGTGGTTTTATGTTATCCACCTTCCTTTTAAGTGTGAATGGAATTATGGCGGTCTTACCAGGGTTAATTAGCAATACCTGATTGATACACCATTCCTGTGCGATTCCAAGAGCGTTTCGCATAAGCTCCGAGATTGTGCCTTCACAGGGTCCCTGGATTGCAATTACAATGTCGTCCGCGTAACCCTGTGTGTAGTATCCATTTTGGTTGAGGTTTGTCAGTAAGCTGTTCACTGTCAGGCTCTACAGGAGTGGAGATAAGACACCACCCTGCGGACATCCCTTTGTGACTCTCACAGTGACAGACTCTCCAAAAAGGGAAGTTTATATTTTTCGTCCTATCAGCATAGATTTTATCCACCTGCAAAAGGTGTCTTCAACTCCGTGCCAACCTGCAGAATCAACCATGGAATTGTAAGAAGCATTGTCTAATGCCCCCTCTATGTCAAGAAAACCGCACAATGTGGTTTGTTTCCTTGTGAATCCCTCCTCAATCCTGTATATTAGGTTGTGGAGGGCTGATTCACAGGATTTCTCCACGTTGATACGCGTGTTGGTTGGCATGAAGCGGATTTCTTGGCAATGCCCCCTGAGTCAAATGAAATCCTATTAGTCGTTCCATTGTTTTCAGTAGAAACGATGACAGACTAATTGGTCTAAAGTCCTTTCCCGTGGAGTGGTTAAGCCTCCCCGGTTTTGGCAAGAAGGTCATTCTTACTGCCTTCCATACTGTTGGGATATAACCCGTAGCCAGGCTTGCCCAGAATATATAACCAAGCTGAGTTAAAAGATGCTCTGCTCCTTTTTGTAAAAGCACTGGGTATATCCCATCTGGTCCCGGTGCTTTGTAGGGGCCGAATGAGTTTATTGCCCATTCGATTTTTGGCGGTTAATGGCAATCGCCGCTCTTCTCCAGTCCTCGCCAGTCGACGGGAGACCCTGGTTAAGTCGCTCTTGAGAAGGGTTTTCGGGAAATGAATCCGGAGCAGTGTCTCGAGTGTATCCTTCGCGGAGCTAGTATACTCATCATCGAGTTTACGAAGTGACCCGATGGTGTCAGTGGATTTCTTCGCCAGGACACGATGGAGTCTTGCTTCCTCAGATGTGTTTTCAACATTATGACAGAGCTTCCTCCATGAGCAAACCCTCATGAGCTCTTGGCTAATGAGGGTTTGTAGCATCGAGAGTTGTTCCTGAGTCATTTTGACCTCAGGATACCCCCGCAATGCAATGCATATCTTTGTTGTTGCGTCGGTTTCAGCAAAGGTATTAATAGCACTTGCCTGTTCCCCCTTTCTTCGTTTTTTCGAGATCTGTTACGGGCTTGGAGTCCCATCTTCGGATCTCAATCTCTTTTCCTGTGGGTTTTCCAAGGGTGGATTCCCTGAGTCAGACCCTACAAGTATCACTGTTCCTGAGAAAATCAGGGCTGTGGGGTTTTTTGTCCGAATTTTTCTCTTTATCGGAGGAATCGGTTTCTCCTCAGCTCTTGCTTTCTCTTCAAATGCTTTTCTCTGGGCTGCACCCGAGATATTTTTCATTTCCACCTTCAGGAAAGGATTCTGGAGTTTATCGTCAAGATTTTCTGCTGGGCTGGATGCACCTGCAGTTTTTTGTGTCTCGGCGAGGTTTGCTTGTGCAGCCTCGGTTGATTCACTTTTTGAGGGGATTTGAACCCCATAGTTGTTATTATTTTTTAAGTGTTTATCCATATTGATTCCACGGAAAAATCGGACCGTATACCACCCCATCGGCCACTTGATTGGGAGGGCATTGATACAGTGGAGTTCGCCAGTTGCTCCAAGGGGATTGTTCATGACAGCATCTAACCCTGCTGCCCTAGAACTTCGGCTAGATCTCTTGGCACAATGCCTCGCACCGTAGCTTGGGTGGCCCTCCTCTTTTCTCAACCGGGCATGGAACCGGCTATGGCAGAGTTGACGTCGATATAACTCAATTAAGCTCCGGATTTACATCAATCGTAAATAAGCTTATTACCTCATAATAATGAATTCTCCCTTGATCATCCAAAGCTTCCTCACAAAATCCATTTTCTGTGATATAAACAGATGTATTGTTTGTATAATCCTTCACATAGAGCAAAGCTTTATAAAACCCCCATGGTACATCATATAACCAAAATATATCACTTGCAGGCCAACTTGGATCAATTGTTAAATTCACTGCCATATCATTATTTGTTGATGGGGCGATTACATCAATTTCATCACTTTTATCACTTAGTAAACTGGTGGTATAATGATTGATTCCTAAAAAGTCTGCAGTACCACGAATTTCTTTGATATCTTCATCTGTAAATTCTGGTAGACGTGATCTTGTAAAAGATTGTAGCTTACTCATATTCGCTACACGTTCTTTTACTAGCTTTGGGAAATCACCATCTTTTGAAAATATCGGATGGGCATAAATTCCAAACTGCAAAATAATTTATACATTTAACAAATATTATCTCTTTCCAACGAAGCCCTATTTTTAAGATTTAAATTTTACAAAATAAAATAATTTACTTATCAGGCTTTTTTGACTTCCATATCTAGAGAAATTCATATAGTGAAACCATATAGTGAAAAATGTGTAGAATAATTTTCATTGTAAAATTGAAATCTATCTGATATTGTAAAAGTATTTCCACAAGAAAAATTAAAAAAATTATATTATGTCGATAATATAATTGTTGTAATTTTTATGGTAATACTTTTACAATATTAGATAGATGTGAATTTTTTTAAAGAATTATTTATATACGGAGGTCAAATATTATCGATTGAACGGAATATGTCTTATCTAAATGTCAACGGCCTAAGAAAAACAAGATGTAAAAGACTGCTCTATGGAATATTAATTCATAGGACGTCATCATATTTTCAAATCTGTTTTTAACCCGACTTCAAAAAAGGAGGATGGTTCTCAATTCGTCTGTATTTTTTTTTAACCCGACTGCAAAAAAGGAGGATGGTTCTCAATTCGTCTGTATTTTTTTTTTTTTTTTTTTTTATGTTTGTTACCTCAGAACTCCGTCATTTATGAACCGATTTTGAATTTTTTGTTTTTGTTTTAAAGGGTTTGATTCCCGATTGGTCCCATTGTCACCAAATCGCATTCTGATGAGAGGATCTCCGGGAAATTGAGGAAAATCTTCATTTTATATGTGATAACCGATTTCTGCGAAATTTTTTTTTGAAAGGGTATACTCATTCATAATGGGAAAATAAAAAAATTTTTTTAAAAACCGACTTCAAAAAAATTTTTTACAAAAAAAAAACCGACCCCAAAAAAAAAAATTTTTACAAAAAAAAAACAAAATGCTTGTAAAAAAAACTGAAAATCTGTTATAAAAAAATGCACTAAAAATTACAAAAAAAAAAAAAAAACGGGTAAAAAAAATATGTTATAAAAAAATTCACTAAAAATTAGTTGGTCGTTTAGTAGGTCTACCCATATTTAGACAAATAAAATCAGTTATAGAACTTCAAAGTCACTAAAAAGCGAGAAATAAAACTTATTTTGACAAAATGGAAACCCGACTTAACAAAAGAAGCACTAAAAAGTAAAAAAATAATTGCATATTCTTGTGCCAATTTTAGTTCACCAAAGCAAAAATTTTTAAATATATATGTACAATTATTGTTATTTTTGGAGGCGGTGTCAACATAGAGAAATTCACATAACTTTTGGACACCGCCTCCAAAAATAACAATAATTGGAGGCGGTGTCCAAAAGTTATGTGAATTTATCTATGTTGACACCGCCTCCAAAAATAACAATAATTGTACATATATATTTAAAAATTTTTGCTTTGGTGAACTAAAATTGGCACAAGAATATGCAATTATTTTTTTACTTTTTAGTGCATCTTTTGTTAAGTCGGGTTTCCATTTTGTCAAAATAGGTTTTATTCAGTATAAAATCATAGTATCTAAAGTCTGTATATAAGGCATTAAAATGTTAAATTATTTACCTCAAACTCTAAAGCACGATTTCTTGCCTCAATATCTTTTTTGTTATTTGTTAAAGGTTCATGCCAAGGTATATTCAATACAATTCCCACCTCTCCTATAATAAGTAAATAAACAAATGAAAATAACAACTAACTAAGGTTATTGCTTAAATACTATATATATGCAGTATGAGTTCGTTTTCAATACGTAAACTGTTTATTTTATGTTCGGATGTTTGAGCTAAAATTGCGGTAAAAGCATTCAGTTTATGAACAAAAGTTTATTTTCAAAAAAGAGACATTTTTCGTAAACAAATTTCTCCTATCTCTTACGGTTTCAAAGATAGAAGATATATTCTACCCTGACGTTTTTGCCTATATAAAGACGTTCCAGCACTGTGTTATATTATCAGGACAAAAAACCGGTTTGATTTTATTATAGTACAAATACATATACACACATATGCAACACACAGATAAATTCACTGTTCATATATACAAAATAATGTTATGTTATTTTTTTAAGTGCTGTCGAGTATTTTTTTAATACAACAGATAATAGTTGGGCGGGCATGATGTTTTACATACTTCTAATGAGAGAGAGTGAGAAAGAATGATTACTTTGATATTAATTATCTCGCGTTCTAAACGGTCAAAAATTCTGAAACTTCGGGATATATTAGAAAATTATTTTAGCCGTTTTAGCCTGTGACAAAAAAATGAGCAAAATCTGTCGAAAAGTGGTTTCATGCTGGAACATCCTTGAAAGAACTTGAAGTAACTTTTTAGATCTAGAACACACACAAAAATTCAGCTCGTTATTTTTTTTCGTTTTTGAGTTATCGTGATAACGGACGGTTTCTATCAATGATTCTACAGCATATATATTTCTAATTTAGTAGATTGTAAAATACACAAATTGGGTTTAATTGTCAAATGTGAAAACTATTTGTTGTCTTCTTTTAAAGCCTTATTTAATGCAATATTTACTGTTATATTATTTGCTTGACAATAAGGAAAAAACTCATTTTCATTAATATTTAATTTGAAATTCGATAAAAAAGTACATGAGCTATATCTATATTCCATTTCAGCAGTTGCCTAACCAGACACTATCTAAGAGTCAGGCTAGGTGTGATATCTACAATGCATTAACGCGTAACTACTGCTTTATTGAAGCAATTTTAGTTTTTCTCCGTGATAATTCCTGCATCAGTTGAATTTTATGCGATTATAAAGAAGGTTAACCTCCAATTGCACGGACAACGTTCAAACCGTTAAAGTACCCTAGAAAATGAAATCGACAGAGATGACTTATCCCAACTAGTTCACATAGCTGAAGTTCAAACCTCTTAAGATCACATTAGGATTATTCCTTTTAACCCTATAATTGCTAAATTGTATTTTTCAATAAATCAGCTAAGAAATTAACAGGCATGTTCACTGAAGAAGCGATGGATTGTGTGTACGATTACCTATTGGAAAACAGTGATGAATGCCAGTTTTCTTTATCACACCTTCTACAGCAAATTAAGGGTGATTGTATACCTGATGTCAGAACAGCGAAAACTCACCTCTAAAAACGTTTTGTCGATGGCATAGTCATAGCAGAGATGGGCTACCACAAAGGGACACTCAGTACAGCTATTTTTGAGACTGTTGTTCTCAAAAACAAGCGAGGCCCCTTGAAGCATGGAAGAAGAAGTGTGTGTCATTTTCTCATGTTCTGATAACTGCTGTACGACCTCGATCTTTTGTTTCCCTCCTTCTGATTGGAATTGGTACCTACTTTTACCGAAAATATGGATACAAACATCTGGTAAATATGTACGCTGCGATGGTTATCTGCGCTGGTTAACTTATGACTGTTTTTTGTTATCTGCCGTTTTTGAGAGAACCGCTAGGCATACAGGTACCAATCTGATCTCAAATGAAAGCTAATTAAATTTACTACAAGTTTACTACTATTTGACGTGGGATGCGTATTTTAGACGATATTTTACGAAATAAGTGACCATTTCGAAAAATTTCACTTTTTGGAAAAAATGGCCTATTTTCTAAGAACTGTATCTTGGGAACCAATAGCTTTATAGAGCTTGTTTTGATCTAAAATTGTTGAAAATTTAGTCTACTTTAAAAGTGTATAGAATGACTATACCGGTCAGACCCTTCCTTCACTGAGATATTGAGCAAAAACTGAAAAAAGTCCGAAAATTTCATGGTTTTTTGGGTACACCGCCGCTCGCACAGCACTTTGGAAATTGCAAATCTGGTTTTTTAATATTGGTTTAGGTCCTAACAACATATAAAAATTCAGAACGACCGGACCTTTTGCAAGCACGACCACCTTTTCATGTTTAACTTTACTGAACTATATAGTTTAAATTACCATTTTGTTTAGCAAATTCATTTTTATAAATATGATATGCTTTTGCATGAGCTCTTAATAGCGTGTGTGCACATAAATATGGAGCAACAGCGTCTAACGCAACAGAACCTAACGATCCTTCACCCCAAATCAATTCTTTACAAAATTGTTTAGGTTCGTTTAGTGTCGCCCACAACTTTACACGATCACCAAAATTTTCAAATACCACTCTTGCGTAATCGGCAAAATAATCTGCCATTTTGGAATTAGTCCAACCTCCTAACTCTTGTAGCAATTGTGGATGATCCCAATGATAAATTGTTACCAAAGGTGTAATATTATTTGCAAGTAATTTATCAATCAATTCATTATAATATCGTATTCCATCTGGATTTACATTATTTGAGAATCTGTAAAGAATAAATTGTATAGGTTTTGGTTTATTGGTATATTTTGTTAGGTCGAATTTTGTTTTTAGGGTCAACATAATGTTTAATGGTATTTTATTATTAAAACTGGTACTATTTAGAATCGCATTTTTTAGTGTTTTTAATTCAGGGTGAATCGAATGGCACCTTGGTCATAATTTTCTGAGAAGACGAAGTGGAATTCGCAAAAAGGCACATCTTTACTAGTGTAAGAGGTGGTAATATTGTTTTGAATTATTTCTAGAAAAATATCCTCTTCAATTAAGCCCGAAAACTGCCAGTGGGATATTCGTGTTCCTGCTAGCCGATTTCATGCTTGGGTTAGACCGCAAAAAACGTACTATTGTATGACAAATATAAAAACCGAAGCTTAAACAGATAAATTAGGTAGTACTCATGCCCAAAATTTCGCTAAACTTCCAGCGCTGGTATTTTTTAGACAATATCGATGTAATATTGATATTTTGTAAAAAATATCAATGTTTGCCATATTATATTTCTAGAAAAATATCCATATTTTAATATCGACATTCAAAGTTCCTATATCGAAGCAATATCGATATTGACTAAAAAATATCAAAAATACTTTCAATATCAATATTATAATGACGACATTTTTCTAGAAATATAATATAACAAACACTGATATTTTTTAGACAATATCGATAATACAGCGATATATCGGAACTTTCAATACATATTTCTAGATATTTTTCTAGATATATATTTCTCTAGAGTTAAAGTGATACTAAACGACTTCCCTTATCAGTTTCCAAATAGTATTGCATGTTAATAAAACACAAATTAATTATAGTTATAACAAGATTGCATACGTAATATTTCTCTACGTTTAATATCATTCGCACAAAATTACAACGTACCCATCAGGAAGAATCCGTGGCCAGGATAATGAAAAACGATACGAATCGACTCCTAATTCCTTCAAAAGTTTAATGTCCTCATCAAGTTTATGATATGAATCACAAGCAATATCACCATTTGAATGATCATCAATTGAATTAGTATAATGGGTTATATGATCCCAACATCCTTCAGATTTTCCACTTACATTCCACGCACCTTCTATTTGAAAGGAAGCGCTTGCAGCACCAAAAATGAAATCTTTTGGAAATGTATAAGTACCGAATACTCTGTGAAATTTAAGTAGAAAATTGATATAAGAAAATGTATTAAAAGATTATAATTATTGTTATTATTAATGACTTACTGTGGGGATCCAAAAAACGTTAACAACACAATTTTTGTCCACATTTTAATAAATAACCTTTTCTAATTACTGTGGTTAATTAATTGTTTATTATTAACGCACTGACTTGATTTATTAATTTTCCAGTTAATTAATCACTTATCTATCCATACATTGAAAGTTTGCAATACCAACAACCGATTTTAGATAAGGTGAGTTAAAGTGCTGGATAAATTATTTTATAGTAAGACGTCTATATATAATTTTATTTGAGACAAATAATTTGCTCACAAATACTGGTTAGGTTGCTTACAGAGGCGGATTAAATGTCCACAGTGCCGTAGGCTCGCACCTCATCAGCGCTTCTCTAGTTGCCATCTTACTAATATTATAAACGCGAAAGTTTGTGAGGATGAATGGATGAATGTTTGTTACTCTTTCACGCAAAAACTGCTCAACGAATTTTGAAGAAATTTGTATGAAGGTAGCTTATACCCTGAATTTAACATATAAGATACTTTTATCCCGGGATTGTCAAATGTCACGCGGTGAAGCCGCTAGTAAAGTCTAGTATATTATAAATTTTAACTATGTGATGAGAGTGAAGAAAGCAAGAAGGATAGAACTTGTAAATTCGAGATCCGATTGTTGAGATTGTTGAGAGAGTAAGTTCGATTGTTTTTATCATTAGTTAACTACAAACTTAAGATTTAATATTTTACATATAAAAACAATAAGACTATGAATAAAATTGTTTATTGTTTAAAGTTGTTAGGTTGTTACAAAAGAATTATTTATCCAATCACATATGTTAAAAATTTCTTCGTCTACATTTTTGTCTTGCGAAATTGTCAATAACATGATCATAGTTTAAAGATAGCAATAAGTTTGAATCAATGTTAAGTATCGCTAGCGAATTTAATCTTTTATCGGTCATGGTTGAGCGGAGATAATTTTTCACTCTCTTAAGAAAACAAAAACTCATTCACTCAAAGTCAACTTTTCGTTGTTTTTCTTTAGAAAATCTGTCAGTATTTTGACAATCTGACAATATTTGGCTTAAAATAGTCGAAAGCCGACTGCCGCAATATAAATATTGACAATGAAAATAATATTAAAAATATAATTAATTAAAAGTATATTATTAATTTGTTGGAGCATAATATTATGTTATTTTATTCCTTTAATTATTATAAAATTTTACTTTGTTCCTTAAGCTACAATTTACCATATATAATATATCATATTTGTATATATGCGCCCCCATTGACAAATTTCTAGATTCACCCCTGGAGTATTGGGGAATCATAAAATTTGTAATAAAAATATATTATTGTTTTTAACAAGTATTATGTTAACACGTATTATGTTTTTCTAATCTTTCAAACTGTATATTTTTGTCCCACCGGTGCTTACGTTCCCAAATTTGATTATTTTGAATTTGGAAGGGAGCCCGGCCACTTTATTTTTTTGCGCATATTTTTTGAGTGCTTTAGTTGTGGCTTATATCATGTCTTTGGGTGGTCTTCGTTTTGTTATAATGTATTGTATTCTATTGGATGTTGTTGAACAAAGGGAGAATCGTGGAAGGAAGTGGAGGTGTGAGCTATTATCCACCAGCTTCGACTCACCCTGAATAATAACAATATTCGTACACTGATTTGTGATAATTCGATAAAAATAAGCATGTGTTTATAATTGCTTAAGTATGTTATGTCCTTTCTTATCATTATAGATATTTATTATTGAATAATCAAAGGTATACAAAACAAAAACCACTTAATTAAATTATCTTATCTAATCAAACTGCACATGGTTTAAAACGATTGGTTTTCTTAATTTTGTGTAGAAATAGGCATGAAGATAAAATAGCAAATTGTCGAATAAAATTGTAGAAATTGTAAATTGTAGCCATATGGATTTGTTCATAAAATCTTAAGTATATCATTTATTCTAAAATATTTCAATTGAAAAATTGGAGCATAGTCAATCATATTCTAAATATCGAATAATGTTAAGAATGGTTCAAGAAGTCTAAATAGATTCATAATGGACTAAGAGCTGGGCTACATAAAAGTGTCTCCACAATATGATTGTTCAAATTGTTTTTAGATGAAAAAAAGCGCCCGTTTTGACAAAGAAAAAAGTTATCTTCTCTAAACAATGCAATTAAATTTATAGTTATTGTTGTTATAGCTGTTACGATAAGGATTTAAAATTCAACAGGGATAGCGCTCACGCGGATTAACGTACGTAATTTCAATTTGAGACCGTTCCCTTTTGTGATGTTGTGTTACTTGTTATCTATGGGTATGGGTGTGACTGGATAAGTTTGATGATTCGTGGCCTATTGTTTTCATTTTCGATTTTTATCTGCATTCACTTCTAACCCGTTTTTGTATTGAATTACCAAAATTTATCAATTTTCAGTTGCTGCTAAATTATCAATTTCGTAATTATTACCTCATGGGTTGAAGTTGTTTCTCTCACAGTGAAATCATGGGTGACCGTCACAAAACTCCTCGAGTATTTGCAAGTGGTTTCCAGAAGAGGAAATTGCAACATTAGACTTGAGTCAAGTGTAATGTTGCAAGATTAGATTGGTTAAGTTTTATATGCATATACAAAGTGGCTTACCATATGATATGCCACGTAAAATCACGTTTTTTTGAAAACGAATCCTGTGTGAGATGATCAATCATTTTAAAACAAAGTTTGTTTTTTTTTAATGATAATCAATTGGTATTTTTGCAAGTATCTTTTAACCATAAAAATCGATTATGCTTACTTTGTGTTTAACAGTTCTGTGTTTACATTTATATGTTTAGGTCGTCATATTTCTATAAAATGCCTATGCTATTTCTTGTTATATTGATAATGTTGACCCCAGCAAACCTTTCTTGAACCATTGTAAAACACAGATAAATTTTTATCAATTTTATCATAAAGAGCTTGCGCTTACAATTAGCCTCAGACCTAAGAAGTGTAAGCAATATTCTTGTTATACCCGGTATTTATAATATATACAAGGATATATTAAGTTTAGTCCCGATTTTGTAACGTTTGGAAATATTGATCACAAAAAAAAGTGGTATAGGTGTTCATAAAATGACCTAATTTGTTCATTTTTGCATGTACATTCGTCTGTCTGTACGTCTGTCCGTTATTTTATCCACAACTTTACTCTTCATACATTTTTCGATTGTTCTAACATTAAGAGGGATATTTTATATTTTGTGTTTTCTTCTTTCTCTATACCCCTTTCCCCTTGACCCATGTCATTTTTAATAAAATTGGCCTTATAATTTCAAATTCGCCCCTTTACCTAGATCAGTTTTTGTATTTTAAATATTTATTTCGACTACAAAGTAGTCATCATCAGTATAAATTAGCTAGTCGTAATTTACTCTTTGACAATTAGAAATAGATAGAAAGTCGAGATCAATAGACAAAAATAAAAATAAATAGAAATTAACTAAAATAAATTAAATTATAATAAATTTTAAAATATAATAAATTTTAAATTTTATTGAAATTACTCTTGTTAAAATTTCTTTCATTCACATTTACTCCTGTTAACATCACTCTTATTAAAATTACTCTTATATTGTCTCAGGATATGTTACTCGTTGCTAACTTGGTGACAGTTTCACCACGGTCGACTTTCTATCTATTTCTAATTGTCAAAGAGTAAATTATGACTAGCTAATTTATACTGATGATGACTACTTTGTATTCGAAATACGTATTTATGATACAAAAAACTGATGTAGGTAAAGGGGCAAATTTGAAATTTTATTTCAAAAACCTAGAGTTCTCATTAATTATCATTTGATAATATAATATTTAAAATTGGCCTTGCATATACCAAAATCATCTCAGATACGAGATTTCATTTTGATTAGACTAAAATTGCGACCGCTAGAGGGTAATTTATGTATTCTAAAGAAATTCGCTAAGTTTACGCAGCTACTGTGTAACCAATTTTGTTTGTTTTTTTTAAGATCGGTTATTTTATTGTTATAAAGATTTATTTATTACACGATGTATACAGCTTCAAACGATTTAAATAAACCATCATTAACCATCAAACGACCGTCAAACGATTGAGATAAAAAATAATTAGATTTAGTGTTAATGAGGGGCTAAATGAATGGAGCTAGTTACTTTTGGCTATTTCATTTCTATTTATTATAGTATACCGTACGTTTAGTTTACATCTTCGCATAGCAGATCTCCCACGAGTATGAGAGAGTACATATGTATACATTAAGACCTCCTTCTCATACACATTGCTTAATGAATACATATGTACTCTCTCATACTCGTGGGAGATCTGCTATGCGAAGATGTAAACTAAACGTACAGTATTTCACTTCGGTACGGATGAGTTCCTATCAAAAATTAGCGACCCTAGCGGCATAAAAAGTAAATATAACTTCTACCATTTCGTTCAACTACTTTTTCGGTTGTAAAATAAAGAGCCATGTTTTTCCAACCCCGCCCTGACGTCAGTTCTCAGTATAAAAATATTTAAATGTATATAAAACTAATAATACAAGATATATTTAACAATAAGTTACATCTAAATTTACATACATAACAGTTCTAAAAACCTCCATCTTGGCGCCACGAGCTTAATTTCTATTGAGTATAGAAAAATCAATCAGCTGTTGAAACATGTTTTTAAAATGTGTGCCACTCTTTAAAATTGTGTAAATAAATGCTACCATTTTTGTAAATGTTATTTGAATAAGAACACTCAACGAAACTGAATGTCATATGCATATATGTTTAAATTCAAACTTTGACCCCTATTCAGCTTGACAATTTAAAATAATTTATTTTAATCTTTAATAATTTTAAAAACATAATAATACAAATAACATTTTTATTGTACTGATTGCATTTATTTTTTTTATACTATTTTTACATAGAAGTTTTAAAATGGAGTGGGATGATATTGTGTATTTATCATTGTTGTTTATTTCTATTGGATTTGGTTATTTTTATAGAAATGTTAAAAACCCAGAACAGAAAAAATGGATAGGAACTGGTGTGGGTCTTACTATGGCCCTTTTAGTTTCTGGAATTCATATAATTCATCCAATAATATGTGTTTTAATAAATTCATTTATTATATTATTTACTTCCAGACGGTACAGTATTAATTATATATACATAAACGTTGCTCTCGTTGCAAACTAATTTTTCGTGTTCCAAAAATGTATTGCCGTAATTTTTGTATCGACAAACGTAAACTACAAATTTCTATAGGCATCATATACTTGGTTGGATTAATAAAACACGAATGTACATGTTTTTAGGTCTCGAATCGGACCTTATAAACTTATATTAACTCAATAAACGTTTAGGTCTGACAGACGTAAAAACAGTCTTTACCACGAATCCATACTACTTGGTGATTAAACAGAAATTTTTTTCTGAAATGATAATGAAAATTACTGCTCTTTAGCTGAATAGTAGTTGATAATAAATTACCGTGTGAAAATGCGTAAACTTCTTAATAAGATAATACCATGTTTCTTATAATTTTTGTAAAATGCAGTTTAATCCTTATAAAATATTTTCTGTTTCAGGATCTGTCATATTGTTAGCTTTGTATACACATTTGTACATTTACTGTTCTTCAGAACCACAATTTATTTTGGAATACCATATCCACCGGCACACACAAATTTAGTACAAATGATGCTTACATTAAAACTAGTAGGATTAGCATTCGAATTAAATACCGCTTATAACGCAAAGCATACAAAGCAAGACGGGAAAGTTACATTGAGCGATGAAAAAATTGAGTATTTACAAAAACAACCAACTTTTGCAGATATTTGGCACTACGCTTTTAACTATATTGGTGTTTTAACTGGTAATTGTCAAAATGAATAATCAAACTAAATTTAACCATTAATTTTCAATAAACTTTTAGGACCATATTATAAATATAGTACATTTCATGATTCAATGCACAGTCCATTTTCAAAATTTGCAGACTGTAATTCTGCGACCATACAAAAATTAAAATGGGTTCCTTTGTATGCTGTTTTGTTTTTATTCCTCACTAGTATTTGGCCTATTTCGGTAAATTTTAGCCATAACTATCAACTAACATGAATCAAATAAGAAAATGAATATATTCAAATATATGACCAAAAACAAGATTACAAAAGTGAAAGAAACAAAATTATTTTTTCAGTACGCATTTGGTGATGAATTCTATGATAAAAGATCATGGTTGTATCGTGTATGGTACATAACTCCAACATTTTGTTGGTTTAGAATGCGAATATACATTGGTTTAACTTTATCAGAATGTGTTTGTACAATGGCAGGATTAGGAGCGTACCCAACAATAACAGAAACCAAACCCGGTGAAGGACCAACGATAGAATTCACGAAACTTAAAGATTTGTATGAATTTTAATTATCTTTCATTTTTAGCTAAGATTTTTATTTGTGAGCATAGTCCAAAAAAACTCCTTTAAAAAAAAAGGTGTTCTGTCCCGAAAATTGTTATTTTATAAAACAAAACTTCTCAATTAAAAAAAATTGACTTGATTATTAAGTAACGGATTCTAAGTAGGAGTCAAAAACCTATTATAGGTAAAACACAGGAAATTATGAAGAAGACAAGAAAAACGCATATTTAAAAGAAGATAATTTGACACATTTTTAATCACTTTAAATCAAAATGAAAAATTAATCTCGTAGGAGCTACTTAAACTAAGGGAAAGGACATATTTTTCTTAAAGAAAGGGCATATAATGATGTACAATCAGGATGATATACAATCATATAATGATATATTGTAATACTTTTATCAAGTATTACAATATTAAAATTGCCAATATTTCTGTAAATATTAGAGTTACAGAAAATATAGTCAGTTATAATAAAATGTAGTAAAATGTATTTTCTACAACTTTACTATCATAAAGAGATATATTCCACATTTTGTGTATCTCCCTTGAAGCCCCCCTTCCTCCTTGACAAACTTAGCCTTTCAAATGCAGAAAGCATGTCACATACCAAATTTCATTCCGATCAGACTAAAATTATGGATCATTTTTCAACTTTTTTCTAGTTTTTTTTTTTAAAGATAATAAAATCTGACTACTTTGAGATTCAGAACATATCGGTTTTGCAAAACACGCAATCTCTTAAACTAGTGTTCAGCAATAATGAAATCTCTGGGAGGGGGCAGTGCTTAATATTTCAACCTACTAGCGTTAGTTAGTAAGTTGTTCACCAGAGTGCGTCCACGAATCTCGTAAACAGAAGAGTATGACACGAGGGTTGGTGCATTAAACATCGATCTAACAGCTCGAGATTTTAGATCAGTGTTAACTGTCAACTTTTCTAGTAGAACTATTATCAATATTATTTTGTATAAATTTCATTTTTGCAGGATGCAAAATGATAAAGAGGCCAAACAGTACGAGTATGATTTTAAAACAATTTACAATATTAATCCATATGGAAGTGACTTCTGTGTAACATTCCGTGAAGGTATGAAACATTGGAATATGTGTATTCAATATTGGCTCGCTGTAAACATTTATAAACGATTTCCAAGCAAACAACTCAGGTTAATTTATAATTTTTGTTCATATTTTTTACATACATTCATATAATTTTGAAATTTTTTGTTTGTTATGTAGAACTTTTGCCACCACTTTTATATCAGCACTTTGGCATGGAGTTTATTTAGGTTATTATTTTTGTATTGTTGGTGTACCATTTTATCTAATTGTTGAAGATGTTTATGTGAAAATTGTTCGTAAAGATATGACTGGAACAGTAAGTATCTGGAAATTTTCGTTTTTCTCAGAAAAGTATAATGGCTAAAAAATTTAAAAAATAATGTTACAAGAGGCTATCAAAACGCGTTTTCCGTACTTTTTTGAATTCTTCCCCCTACAATGTAACACTATGCAAACATTTTGCCCACAAATCCCCGTCCTGCTTGTTGAGTTACGCACCTCCCCGCCTTGTTAAGGATACCGGAAAAAGACCTAGGAACTATCCATAAATTGAGCAAACAGAGGACTGAAATAGGATAATGAATTGGATTAAGAGAACGAATATCTCTGTGGATGCAACTTTCTTCTAGATTATCCTGGAGACGGAATGATCAAGAAATACTACTTTGCAAAGGAATTTAATTCGGGCTTACAGTTCTAAAATGCTAAAGCATTTTTCAAGTCGAAATATTAGCTATTGACAGATACACCAAATTTAACCTTTATGTGAACTAAATTTCGATTTTTTGTCCCGATTTCCTAGATCAAAATTTTTTGTATTTTATAAATACGTATTTCGACTACCAAGTAGTCATCATCAGTATGAATTAGCTAATTGCAATTATTCTCCGAGGAGATGTTACTGCAGACAATCTACACCGGTTTGAGTGCAGACCGTCACCAAATTAGCAACAAGTAATATCTCCTCGGAGAATAATTACAATTAGCTAATTCATACTGATGATGACTACTTGGTAGTCGAAATACGTATTTATAAAATACAAAAAATTTTGATCTAGGAAATTGGGGCAAATACACGAATAGCGATCCTCTGATAATGTAGCATCCATTAAAAATCTTAGCCCACGTCGTCAACCATTTGTAGACAAGCTCAATAGCCTAGGTAAAAATAATGAAGTTACTATCCTCGTGAGAACCAGGGCATGTGGTAGTTGAAAGAAATATAATAGAAAACAACATACACGAAAAGAGGGATAAATGCTCCACATAGAATCAGGGACGGGAAATAATAAATTCGAATGAAAATAATAAAACACAGTTTAAACAGAGCCAGTCAGCCAATGAAATTGCAATTTAATGGGCAAATTTGAAAAGGCAAAATACGAAACTTTGGTTCAACTTTTTTTTCTCCATTCGAATAAATTAGTATACGGAAAGGTTCGCATGAGCTGAATAATACGGCTCCAGAGTAGAGTACTCATGGCTGTAAAACGAGGTTGATTAAAAATTCGGTGGAGAGATGGAGGAAATTCCGAAACGTCGCCTCATGTTGTGTCCTTATACAAAAAATTATCTGAGACTTGGGATTAAACCAAATTGACGAGAAAACTATCTCTAAATCCAATTTAAATTCTTGTCTGAAAGGACAGAATGCTTAAAAAGACTGAGATTCTCCACAGACCAAGATACTCAATATTTGACTACAAATATTGAGAACAGAAATTAATAACAAAAATTTATATCTTGCAGAAAGCAGTTATATGGGATTGGATATTGTACATTTCAAAAATGCAAGGTTTTGCATATTTAGGATTTGCTTTCCAATTATTATCAGTACAACGAGTTATGAAATATTATAACTCAATTTATCATTCTGGTGAAATTACACTTTTGATATTATACCTAATTGTAATTTATATAAAATCACAAAAACGGAAAGGTAGTAAACAAATCGAATCATCGGAAAGCGAAAAGTTGAAATAAACAGCTCCGTCATCGTACTGGATGTTAGAATATAAATACACACTACAAAATATTAAAGGGTACTAAGTAAGCATTTATTTTAAAGAGAGTATTGTATAATTATTATTTGAAATCTGCCACTAGGTTATGCCAATAATTCAATAAATAGAAATTAAATTTAGGTGTAAACTTTTTAATGAAATTAATTAATTTTTAATTATTTTTATAAATATATTTTTGTTTTCATACATAATTTTGTTGAATAAAACGCTATTTTCATAGATGATCGTACAAAAATTTCTTTTTTGTCTTATGTATGTCGTAGTCTCTTTGTGAAATCTGCTTTTGCATGAAGATTTTAGGTATTTCATAAAACGTCGCCGTATTGTGAAAAGACCATCATACTCCGACGAATAGTGTCTAATATAATTTGCATTCTATGTAATTTTTTAATTTGTCTAACGAAACAATATTTAAAAATGTTCTAATATAGGGCGGGAAATTTTAATACGAAAAAAGAATCAAATTTTCATTGGTATATATGTCTTTGGCAAATATTTTTGCCAAATTTGTGTACGAAATGGCAACAATTAAAAAAATTTAATATTTGAACCCTCTTCGTACAGCATGACTATGGAAGATATACTTCTAAGTTCCATAAGCATGACCAAGGAACTAACTGTATTTCCGAAACTATAGTCAAAAATGAAAATATTTGTTTAATTTATTAATTATAATGGATTTTATCAGTAATTTACAAAAATTTACTACCCTCTAATGTTTAAATATTGGGTCTATATTTTCGAAATTTATGTTTGCAAATGATCGCCATAGTACAATTACAATATTACAAATTAAAAAATGTGTTTTCGTTGTCTTATGTTCCATTGTGAATTTACTTTCTTTAATGGAGTAAATTTGGCTTTGGAGAGGGAACTAAACTCTAATTTTCATTGTTGTAGTATATTGGGATATGACATTTTTTCCTTACCAAGCCGGGGTTACTTCACTCCAAATAGATGGTTCTAACAAGTGAAAATAACAACTAACTGAGTCAATTGCTTAAATACCCGGTAAGAGCAATAATACAGATGTTTGAACTGAAATTGCAGCGAAACTAATAAGATAATCAAAAAAATGTCAAACAAAAGTTGTTTATTTTAAAAGAAGAACTTTTTTGGTGATGTGAAACACGATCCGGTTTTGCCCATTCACGAACTTGACCTCATTTTAGCTAGAAGAGGATTAAAACCATTGTCAAATTTTTACAAGATAGTAGTGACAAAAAAGTATACTCGAAGTTCGTATCTTTTCAGCCAGACGAACTAATTTATTTAGTTGCAATATTGATTAGTTTAATCCACAAACTAAATGGACATTGGATAAAATGAGCAGGTTTGTTGTGAAAAATTGAAATAACACCACGTATGCCAATTAAGGTTTTGTAATTTTTATTTTATGTAATGATTCAATAGACATATTATTTTCAGTTGCTCGAATATTTAAATTTGTATTTTTTTGCATATTTTTAATATTAATTTCATGGTCTGTTATAAATGGTAAAACTTCCTCTGATTTTAGATCATCCTCTTCAATTAAACCATATATTTTCGATTCAGTACTAGCGTAATTCTTCACTTGATGCAAATTTTCAATGATTTCTTTAACTGTTGAGTTTATATTTGTAAAGAATAATTTTTGATTTCTTTTTTCAAAGTCTTTGATGATAGCCTGAAGCCCCTGAATTCAATATAAAAAAATTATATAAGCCGTATCAAGTCCAGTGAACTCCAGTTTACTTGTCCAGTTTACTTTTAAAGTCTAATTAAGAAACAGAGGTTCAAGAAAAATAAGCAAGCAGCTCGCGCGATTCTATACATATTCAACATTCCGTCAGTAAAAAAAGTTACTCTATGAGTAAAATGACACTTTCCTAACGTGAAATTGCTTTGATTGTTCATTTTAACTTGGAGTTTTGTAGTTTGTAGCAATTTTAAGTTTCGAAACCAAACTTTGAGATAAGTTTTTTTTTAATTGGCAAGTTTTCCAAACATTGTAAAACATGGCAAATGATATCGCAGTCAGATAAAGATCATTCGAGTTTTTTAATATAAGGAAGCAAAATTTAACAATAAGTCGTATTCATCCTTTAACTTTTCAGTTCAAACGCAATAACGAACATGAACAACTGCGAACCATAAAAAAGGAGCTACAGTTCACAAGTAAATATTTTTATGCATATCACATATTCACATCTGACAATACGGAATTAGATGAGTGTCTGAAGTCAGATTGGGTTAAGTGTAAATTAACTTTAATCGTCAGTGTATAAGAAGGTTGACTATTCCTAATTTGTAAAGTGAAAAAAATTTTAAAGTTCAGGCTATTCAAAAATTAATTAACTGTCCCATTTGGATTAGATTTTACACATTAAAATGAACAAAATTTGAAGTCCAATTACAAATATGAATGTTATTAGATATGTTGAATATCCAATTACAATGTCGTCTATCTGTAATTTTTTAGAAAGATTATATCTCGACAATGGTTTAAAGTACATCAATCAAACCACCATGCATAACAAATACTAATATTACTTTTTTTTCTTCAATTATACAAACAAGCCAATTTTTATTTCGGAAATTGTAAATCAACTATAAAAACATATTTATTTTGCATTCTATTTCTGCCTTATTTATTACATGTGATCGAATTAGGCCAAATTCGAATGACGGCATAAAAGCAGTAAGCGGAGAGGTTGTAGTGATTAAAATAAATTCCAATCTAATTGGCTAATAACGTTCACTTCCTTCCTGACCTTCTACTTTTTCAATAAAATCCCATTATTTGCACATATCTCAAAAACGGTTAGTGGTTAAAAAAAATGAGCAGGACATAAATTATAGATAATTAAATGCTCTATAAGTTTCATAATATTTATAAACATGATTTGACGCATTGCAAACGAAATATATGCATAAAAACTATTTTTGCGACCTTTTTCCTTGAATATCTTCAGACGCGGACACGATATTATTTGAGACTTTTTAGCCAGTGTTTAGAATTACCTTATTACTAAATTTTGGTTTTAATCATTAATTTAAATTTAAGTTCATAAATTCTATGTGTACTATGGTATATCCATCATGTTTTAAAATATTTTACCTTTACAGCTGTATAATCTGTCGACAAAATACTTCTGCAATCAATTAATATTGTTAAATCTTCATGATCTGTATGTAAAGCTATTTTTGAAATTTCAGTTTGTAAATAATCGACAGCTGGGTAAAATAGCCCAATTGATGGTGTAATTTTAATATACTTTCGTCCAGTATCAGTCTAAGGATATATTTAAACATAATTTCTAATATATTATTATTTAAAATTATAAATTTATACCTCGTAAATATCATAATTAATGTTTGGGCGAGCCCACAGTCTCAATAAATTTATAATATTTATTAATGTTCCAACTAATAGACCAATTTCAACACTATACAATACACTCAGAATAAAAGTAATGACTGTCGTAAAAAAATCTAGTTCTGGAATGATTAAGTCAAATTATAATATTAATTTCTCTTAAATAATATTTTTAAATAGATCCGAAATTTGGGTAGGCTAAAATTCGCCAACGTTTTTAAATTCGGTTCTATATAGAAGACTCAACGTGGATGTCTCAATTTACTTACTGTTTGTCTTCCATAATGGCTTTAAGATACTATAATCTATCATAAATATAACTGCGCTTATTAAAACTGCAGCCAAAGTGGGCTTTGTAATATAGAAGAAGTATGGTGTGAGATAAACTAAGGCTAATACCACCAAAGATCCTAAAATTAAAAAAATTTATAAAATTAGTCTTTCGATTCATTATTTAGTTCAGTTATAAAATAAATTTACGCAGATCTTCATAAATATATTTTGTGGCGTAAATATATTCATAGATAGTCATACATCTATAAAAATCAATGGAGATCTCTTAAAAAAGTATTCTATTAACCTAGGAGATCAACGTAGATCTCCGAACATTTAATGAGATCACTGTGCATTTACACAGATCCCCGTTGATCTCTCGTATACAACTTACGAGGTTAGTTTAATAGCGTAGATCTACGGAGATTAAAGCAGTTGTACGCAAATCAAAGTAGATTTATTTTTGCCAAAAAATAGATTTATGCAGATCTGTGTAGTTTTATTTCATTTTTTTCCTGGTTGTTAAACTTTAAAGTTGTAGTTATTTTATTGTACAGTAAAGCAAAGTAAAATCTCGTCGAATTTTTATCTTTAGTCGCTTTTTGTGTAAACTTTCTTACTTGATTGAAACGAATTAACTCACAGAACAAGATAATTCACCTAATTGTAGACACAAGTAGATAATCTATATATGTGTATAAAATTACTTCTTTAAAACCCATAAGACATAGAATGTTTCTGTTCTCCAACTGAGCGAATTATGGGTATCAGTATGAAGACCTCCATACACGATCCAACAATTTATGCAACAACCATGTTTACGCAAACATTGATCCATACATCTTCCAACAACTTGTACAAACCTCAAATTCATTGTGTGGTATTCTGGAGAGAAAATGTCAGACACAATGTTGTTCCACAATTGTTATTGGTTTTTTGACGGAGAAGAAGAAACTAAAATGGAAAAAAACGCAGAGAGTCTGGATGAAGAATTAGTTGAAGAAGTAGAGCGCATTTAGTCATGACCGCATAGTTTCAGAGCTTAGATTAACTTTAGCTGCCGACTACAAAAACTACCTTCAAATGGACTCCTATCTTCAAAGATTACACCTCAAATCGAAAAAAAGTACACGAAAGAAACAATATTGCCATAACAAAGATTGTAGCCACTTTGATATACCTAATAGCCAAGCGATCCTTTTGAAGATCTGAAATTTCAGACTGCCATCGCAACCCAAACTCTTGGAAAAATAATTGTAGAGATTTGCGAGGCTTTAACCCACGTTTTGAAAGAATATATCAAGGTGAAGTATTACGTAATTATAATGATTAAGTAATAATAATGCACACTGGACAAGATCCTTACTCATTCAAATACTGCCACACTTGTTCGAATCGCTTGTCAAGAATGGAGGTGTTACGCAATAATAATCAAATAGGTTGTTGCACAATTTGCTTGATCATGTATTGAGGTCTGAAGGATAAATACAAAAAGTTTTCCTTGATTACTTTCACTAATAATAATAGAATGAGAAGTTGAAATCGAGTACACGTTAATAAGACATTAAATTATACAAAAGAAATACAGGATTTAAAAATTAATTTGACAAAACAACGTTTTGAAATTATACCAGAAAATATGCCAGCTAATGGAGTTCTGATGCCACTAGCATTGCTAACCGCAGATCTTGTAAATGCGCCAGAAGTGGGCATTGATTGAACAAATGATCCAAGAATATTACATATTCCTAAAGTTATCATTTCTTGGCTAGAATCCACAATTTTTCCAGATGCTAAATTAAAATGATAAATATTTATTAAAATAGCTTGAAAATATTAAGCTGAATAAAAAAAATTATACCAAATGCTTTTGCTATAGCCACATTTCCTAAAATTGCAACAACCGGCACAACTAAAATACCAAATTCAAGTTTTTTGCACATGTCCAAAAATGAATACTCATGATTTTCATGAATCATATGAAATTTTGGAAACGTAAATGCTGGTAATCCTTGTGTTACATTTCCTAAAATTTCAAACAATTAATAACATGTATAAATATTGGCGGCTAAAGTACAAGACCTCGTAAGTCGCATCATCATCAAAACTTAAACTTTGGTACTGTTACGTTATGTGTCTAGCTATCGATTCGAATCATAAATTATTTTATTGTACATTTTCTATATTCGTTTCTTGTTGATAAATGATTGTCATATATTTAGTAAAAACGACTATACCCCACATTTGCCCCTCCCCCCCTCTAAAAAGATAGGAATTTTTGGAGACCAATAAGATCTTCAATTATAGTGCCAAAACGAAATTATATTATGCCACCATGTTTTTTAGTACAAACTACCAATTTTGCCCATTCACAAACTTGACCTTACTTTTTAGCTCTAGAACACAAAATTTAAGCTCATTATCTCTATTCATTTTGAGTTATCGTATTTACGGACAGAGGGGTGGACATGCGACAATGGACTAATTTGGTCATTATATGAACAACTGTACCAAAAAATTTTTTCTATGATCAATATTTTCAACAGATACAAATTCGGGACTAAACTTATATACTCTTGTATATATTATCCGATCAAAAACATAAATGTAAAAAAGGGCCGAGTTTTCGGGAAGATACTTCATATAATAGTTGCTCCTTAAAAAGTGATGATATCCCAATTAAAGAGCCGAGCTATTAATAAAGTAAATAGTTAAAACTAAAATGTAAGAAATTAAGTGCAAAGTAAAATGAAAAAAAAAATTGGTTGAAATAATTTATTTCGTAAGTTTTCTCTTAGTATATTTTTAAAATTTTATAACGCGGCAAGTTTTAATTTAAAATATTTGAATCAAAAGAAAACAAATTACTTGCCGCGATATAAAATTTTAAATTGTTAAAAATCCGTGCAGACTTCTCACAAGTGGTACGTTCTACATTCTAGTATAAATATAAATTATACGGACCAATCATAGAGCAGCAATATTTCCTATGTTAATTTTATCCAAAAAAAATGCGAAAGTTTTCCCATTTCCCGATATAAATTTCGTGATTTCATAATTTTCCCTGTGCTTTGGGTACTAGACCTACCTATATGCCAAATATCATCTTTAAAGGATATCTGGTGTAGGCCCTACGTTTTTATCCTGTCTAATGAAAATTGTGGGCGTACCCGTTATTTTACGGTTTTTGAATTGAAATAACTTTTTAAACGCTTATTTCTTAACGGTGATTGAAAAAACAGTCTCTTATAATTCCCTAAATAGCTTATGTTAGAAAATTCAGCACTATTGCTCGTTTCGTTCAGAAGATATTTCGGGGTCAAATCTGCTCTAATATTTCGTGTAGTAATAGTACTGTCAGTGCGAAGGCAAAAAACCCCTTAAACTCGGCCTGTCGCACTACCGTGCACTACATATATATACCGGATTTAAAGAATTATATGTAATTTTAATGGTTTGGAATACTGAACGTATTTCGTATTAACAAAATACAATCCTTCTGTTCCTCGTGACTTCGCGCAAGTGCATTTTTGAGTATGAGGCTCGATTAATATGAAAATAACAACAGAAAAAGTTAAAAGTGAAAAATTAGTTTCGCTAAAACAGAAATATAAAAAATTTGTGTCTCTCAAGGTCCCCTGTACTTTAGTCCATGATATCGAATGTAGATTCTTCGAAGTACTAAGCAAATTCAGTTATAAATATAAGAATCCTTTATTTTAAATTTCCAATATGTGAAGTCGAGACACCGGAAAATTCAAATTTTTGTTTACGGTAAGAATTGTGCGGAGTGTAGATAGTGGGCTCAGATACGAAATTCATACGTTTGAATTTGCTTAGGTTTCTTAGACCAACGTACTACATTATAATATATTCATAGAATTTAATACCTGTAACTGTAAATAAAAATTTTCCATTTGATTGAGTAAGAAATGCCAATAGGCTACATATTATCACAACTAAAGCATTTCGACTGATCGATAATAGCCATAAACATTTTTTTAGTTTATGCTTATCGTTACTAATATTAAGATTACCCAATTTCTATAATTAAAAGAAAAAATATTACGTATGGATATATAAAGTAGTAAAATATTAAAAAATAAAACTCACTCTCAGCGATAAGAGAAAAATTATAGAGGAAATTCCTAGAATTGTATCATATACTTTCAACTCAGAAAACTGATTATATAAATTATGTAAATCATTCGCAGTATTTGATGATTTAAATTGTATACCAAATATGTATTTTAATTGTGATACAATTATCGTAACAGATGTGGCCGATTGAAATCCCGAAACAGTTGGTAATGATATAAAATCAACCAAAAAACCTTCAAAAATAATGTAAATTAATCTAAATAATTGATAACTCACGTTCAACTTGTTTTGCAGAAAAAAAGATGGAAATTATTTTATTATATAATTTTTGGATCGGGATTTGGACCGATCTTATAAATGCATTTAAAATATTTTATGTAAGATGCAAAAAAAACAAAATTTCTTCAAAATAAATCTGCAACGATCAATCTTACGAAAACATTCTGGTCACACAGATCTTGTAGGTAATCAGAAATGAGTAAAAAATTGACCTAAAAACGTAAATAGCTTTTTTAGTTTAGTCTCTGACCACATGCAGTCAAGTTTTGTGACTTTTTGTTTGATTATAACTTGTATGGCATGGATCAAGTGTGGTAATCTTTTTGTTTTGTTACTAGACAAGCTGTACATTCTAAGTGGATTCGACAAAAAAAAAACGCACAAAACTTCAAGTTTTACATCAACACTCTTCTCGTACGATCAAGCATCACAAATTATGTTAAATGCAAAATTTTATAGATCTAAAGTAAACTTCTTATTTTCATCAGAGCTTAATTGAACCTAAACTTCATATATCAAAATTGTTTCTATCGATATTTTTCTCTTCTATTATAGATTGAATACTTTAAGCAATGGTCAGAATTTCACACGAAATTTTTTGCCATCTTATGGCCTATGGTGAAGTATTCGTGAAGTTGAGTCAAAGTGAATGTTTGTTAATATTATATATTTATAGAAGGTCGGTCATGCAAATTAATTACCCAATTGGATTGCTGTGTTGTCAGAAACAATTCGTTTATTGAGACGAATTTCCAAAAAAATAAATAAAAATTGTCTGATTTCCGGAGCAAATCCAGTGTAAATTCTTCGTTTTAACATGTATACTTTTTCAGAAAAGTAAGAGAATGAACCGATGATATCAAAATGGACAAAAAATGGTTCAAAAACGAAATAGATCTAACAAGCTGTTTGTAGATCAAGTTAAACATTAAAAAATCTTTCTCTGTTAGCAACATCTGCGGTCGACAGATATTTTCATTAAATTTAATCCCATTTAGAATTCAAGCACGCTGAAAGTATTAAATAATTGTGCGTTTTCTCAGACAATCGCAATCCATCTAGTAACTAATATCATAGATTAAATATTTCTAAAAGATGATTAATACTATACTAATATATACACTCCCAGTAGATTTTGCTTAGGAAACAGTCATTTTTCTCCATACTTTTTTTCCTATCACCCTAGCCAACTCAACTTTACGAATATCTCATGAAAGGACGATAAAAAAGGGTGGCCACAAAAATAGCAAAATAAAATTCCCTGACTTTTTCAAGTTTTCCATAACAAAAAAGTTAATTTCCAGGTCTATAAATACGCGCCACGGTGTAATATTCATGTAAACAAAGAAACGATCCTCCAGCTCCTTTTAATCATCGGCCAACTTTCCTATTGAATTGATGGATCATTAACCATTTTTTCGATTTTGGTAACCATATTAAAAAAAAAAACAATTTGTTGATTATCACATCTAAATTTTGTCTATGAATTTAAGATTGTCTACGATTTGTCTATGATTTTGTCTATGAATATTTGATAGGTATCTGAGGAGGCAAAATGTAATGCGCACGCATTTTAATTTTAGCTAATATTTTACATAACTAATTTCTTCTCTTCTAATACTACATTTATTAGTTGGTTAAATTAGATTTTCCATGACAATGAACAAAATTTCATGAAATTTCCAGGTTTTCCTTGACATTTCCCGATTTTCCAGTGGCCACCCTATAAAAACTCTGTGGAAAATGTGTCAAAATCTAAAATGTACGCTAGTGTATAGAATATTAATATTTGTACGTAATTTAAATATACTTAAATCATACTTAATTTGAAAATGCCACATAAAAATTGAAAACATCCAGATAAGAATGTAAGAAGTATCATAAATTCAACCGGCAAATCTCTGGTATACCCAACAGCTAAAATTGCCAATAAACTGGTTGGTCCAATAGAAACTTCTCTGATTGTTCCAAAAAAAGTATAAATCAATGATCCCATAAATGATGAATATAAACCAAACTGTGGTTTTAAACCACCCATACTTGCATAAGCCATACTTTGTGGTAAAATTGTTAAACCTAACGTAAATCCAGCTATACTGTCAGCTAATAAATCATTTTTTGAATAATGTGGTAACCAATTTAGAATTACTAAACGTGATTTAAACCATAACAATGGTTTACACAATTTGTTTTTGTCGTTCACTAAAAAAAAGTAGAAAACATTATATTATAGTGTGCTCTATTTTAATTTACCCTGGCCAATATCTCGAGAACTAAGTAAAATAATGTTAAATGTTTTAGACAAAAGTTTTAAGGGTCTTAAAGGGGTGACTTTGACCTTGGAAAAAATTTTCGGTCAATGTTGATTTTTTAATTGGAAATTTGTATGAAAAATTATTTTCTAGGACTTGAGCTTTATTGATTCTACTAATAGTCCCATTGTCAAAACATTTTAAAGCCCATTGACATAAATACACCTGCAGCTGGCACGTGGAAGATTTTCGTAATGTTAGTACATTTTGATTACCCACTACTATATTTTATCTATGATTTTGATGGTCAGATTGGGAATATGGTTACCCTAAAACTGTATACTAATAAAATATTCTGCTTATTTGGATTTCAAATCGCCTACTTTCGAAATTTCAAATCATTTTTCTACAAGGTTCTGAATACTTTCAAAATTGATACTATATCAAAAAAAATTTCGAAACTTTTTATCAAAAATTATCTTAAAACTACTAATATTATTCGTTTTTTACGAGCAAAAATAAAACTATTTGCATAAATATCATTTTCAAAATTTTCGCGATTCATGTATATTACCTGCTTTAAGCTAAAACCGGAACTACCGCACGTGTAGTACACGTGTAGTATGAGCCTAAACGTGAAATAATGAACATAATTGAAGCGTTGTCTAACCGCCTCAACTAGCCAAGGTACTAAATTTTGCTTCACTGCGCTTGCGTGGCTAAAAATTTTGTGTAGTGGAAGTACATGTGACAACCACACATACATATTGCACATACAAGTCGCGCTGAAGCAATAATTAGTACCTTGGCTAGTTGAGGAGCGCTTCAATTTGGGTAAATGGAATAATCTGTCCAGTTACATAAAGATTAGAGATTAGTATACCCAAAATATTCATAGATGCTTACGGATAGCAAAATCATGCAGCCTATCGCATTGGTCGGTCCATAGAGTAACTGTAGTCGGACCTAGTGTTATGACATCGTGTATACGTACAATTTACAAAAAAATTAGTATACACAAAACATTCACGTAATTTTTCAAGTGGCAATTGCTGGTTTATAATACTATTTTTGTAAAGATATCAACTGAATACATCAATTTCATTGTTGAAACTTTAATTAATTTGTAATATTAAATTTAGAACTAGCAACTTGTATTACTTTTAAGTAGTTTTATCATTACGATATACATTTCTAAATCACATAGTGGTTTAGTAATCCAACCGTTTTTTACAAATGTTTTATACTTTAAATTCGATGAAATTGTGTCTCAATTAAACATTTATCTTCAACACCTTTAACATTTTAGAATTTTGAAAAAGAAATATAAATTTAAAAAAAAAACACTCACTTTTAAATAAATAGATATTATATATATTCACCCAACATAAGAATTGAGATTCTACATAATAGAAAGTAAGTTTTTATTGAAATTAAAAAATTTGAAAAGTTATCAGTTGAACTATATAATTGAAAAATCTACAGGACAATGAACATACTTATAATCTCAATGTTGACGGTTTTATATAAATATAAATTTGTTCATTGTTTATTCAACAACAAAAAATGTACTCTAATATACAAAAAGCATTATTTATAAAACCATTATCAGTTATCATTGAACATTTTGAATTAAATAAATTATATTTATGTGTTGCAAACTTTATAGTATAAGGGAAATCCGTTTACATATACTCAACTACTCAAGTGACTCTTAATATTTATTTTAATAATTGCATATTATTATCTATATTTAAAATTTTATTTATTATTTCATTTATTGTTGTTGATATTATATCGTATATTGTACAGTAGTTAAATTATATAGTGAGATTACATAATACTGTTTCAGATGAAATTTAGTATAGGTGATATCTACTTGATAAAATGAGAAAAGACTAACAAAGTACAGCGTTTGCTAGTCAAATCAGCAGGATCAAAACTATCAAAGAATCTAAAAAAAACATCAAAATCAGCCAACTAACCTGATTGATTGTATTAATTTCGACCATCAATAATATAATGTAATGTAAATGTAATATCTGTTAAAATGAGAATCAAATTTTTCAAGAAAAAGTTGGAAGTTAATCGTTAGGGCACAAATTATTATTCAATTTGGCAGGGGTATGACAACAAAATAATGTTCTTTTAACCATGTTAATGGAGAGCCACACTTTGGAGGCTCCTTCCGAGGCTCTAACGGGCCAAGAATCTTCTCAGAAACCTTAACAGCAAAAGATAAAAACCTGCATTGGTCTGAGTAAAAATAGACTGCGGCTACTGACGAGGTTTCTTACGGGGCATTGTAGACTCAGGTGACACCTTAGGAAGATAGGCTTGTTTGTGGAGAAATGGAGGAAACTACGGAACACCTCCTAATAGACTGAAACAAAATAATAAAATGTCTGGGAATCTACCAGATACGTTCAGGAGAGCTACATCCCTAGACCTAATCCAAGTTCTGTACTTCCTAAAAGAAACAGTACTATGGATGAGGTGCTCTAAGACGCGACCATTCCTTGTTAGGCACCAGATGGGGGAGCACAATAGATCGTATTGGTCGCAGTGCACCAAATCCCCGCCATTATCATTCATTCAACCTTGTTTATTTAAATCATGTTCTTATAAACCCGTAAAACTCACAAAAATTGAAAAAGAATAATTGTGTAAATTGTAAACTAGGTGACTTTATTAATTTAAATTCAAAACTAATATCAATTCAAATATCTTACAACCACAAATATACGAGTATTATATAAACTGAGAGCTTCTATCACCAAAAATATAATAAGAATAAACGTAATAAAACCACGTGTATTTATTTATTTATAAAAGTCTATCTCCGCGCTACAAAGCAGCGCGAATGATCTAATCTAATCTGCAATTTTACGTAAAATTGTATGATTTCAAGGCACTGACCTCTATATAACTGGGCAGAGTATATAACTGCTTATGGATATAAACGTAAAAAAACTTAAATAATAAATAACAGCGCTATCTAACCGCCTCAACTAGCCAAGGCACTAAAGCTTTATGTGTTTAGTGGAATTACATGTGACACCCATACATACATTCTGCGTAGCCGCAATGAAGCAAAACTTAAGTCCTTGGCTAGTTGAGGAGCGCTTTAATTGGGATTAATGGCGTAACATAGGATAATGCCCGCCCTGATAATCTATCTAGTAATTTAGAGGTCAGTGGTTCAAGGCCATGTATGTGACAGTCCTCCTAATTGCCTCTACACTCCATATTTCGACAATTTTGTGATGAGAGATGACTTTCTATCGATATGTTTATCTTAAATTAACTCCTAAATTTAAAATACATGGTATATAATATATATAATAAAAATTCTGGCCATTTCCCACATTAATTTTAATAATCATATATTATGTTTAATATCTTTCATAAAATAGATTACAAAAAAAAATTTATTGTATTTGAAAACTATTAAAAAGGTTTATTGTGTATGTAAATATACAAATTTTATATCAAATTATTTAAAACATTTATTTACTTAATTTAATAAATTATTTAAAATTTGTACATTTTCGGTATTTTCCAACACGTCATAATCGACTACATACCCAAATACTTACCTCTTTATTCTCCACGCACATGCCTACGTTAAAAAAAAATGTTTTATTGTCGTAGTATATCTTATATAATCTACATGTTTTCATCCTGAATGTTTTCATCAGTTTTCATTGTCTAATTAAGAATTATTATTTTTGTCTTTGTTTGCATTACCATAGACGATTTGAAAATATCACTAATTACGGAGTCAGCATCGAAAAGCCACTATATTTATATTTATACAGAAATCTTTTACCTACTTTTTGTAGCAAAAATCGAAACGCTAACAAACTTTGTCAAACTCCTCTGGAGGCAAAATATTCGCTGATTACAGGTTTCCGTCGACGATGCTGTTCGAATATACATTAATGTGTAGGAGAAACTATTCAGGGAGAAAGAGGCCACAATAGTTTGAACCTCGGGATACTGACATTTCTCAAAACTTTTGATTATGCAAATCGTTAGAGAGAGTTTGAAACTCTCCCAAACGATAAAAATAAATAAAACGTCCAAGTCCACTTTTCAAGAGATAAAAAAAATGTGTGTCAACATTTTTTTTATCTCTTCCAAAGTGAACTTAGACATTTTATTTATTTTTATCGTTCTCACAAGAAATTGAAATTAGTTTTTCGTAAAAAAATATTAACTCTCAAACTCTAAACTCTCTAACGGTTTGCATAAACGAAAGCAAAGAATACTGTATATATCTACTAATCTCTGGTATATATGTATTCTTTTAAGAAATATATGTATTCTTTTGAGGAACGAAAGTTTTAAGAATTGAATGGGGGGGGGGCTTACTTTACGGAAGTTAAATTATAGACAATAAAAACTTTGCTTCTCATGCAACCGTAACGCACGCGTGACAAGTATGTTCAAAACTTAACTTTTAAACGGTGAGCGACAGACAAAATTTTCAAATACAAATATCTCATAAGACAAACATTTTTGTTTGAAATAATACTTTTGAAAAAACTTTCCATTTTATCAATGAGTTCAAATAGACTTGTAAAATCTATAATTCGCATCTATAATAATTAAATTACCCAAATTAAGTATTATTAAGAAAAAAAATTCCAGGTACAAAATTGACCAGTCTGTGTTTTATTCTAAATACAGATAGATATTTTTTGTACCTCGCATACATAAAATATATATAATAATAATAATAAGAAAGAGGGGTACCGCATACGGGTCCCTAGCACCTAGACCAAGGGGTCCTCTGTGCCCTCCTTGAGAACAACCTGTCACCCGAAGGCGAGACGCCTCCGGATAAGAGGTGCTATTTTAAGCAGATGAAGCTATAGGATTCTGTCAAGGCCAGACGCCACGCAAAAGGCCCACAACTTCTCCGCCGGGATTGCTCCCAGGATTGATGGATCCAAAGTTTCGGACCCAAACATTCTATATCTGACACCTTGCAGGCTTCTGCAGGTGCATATAACATGTATGGAGGTTTCATCGTCCTCCATACAGGCCCTGCAAGTGGGATCATCAGAGATCCCCAAGTTATGAAGGTGGTAATTCAATCGACAGTGTCCTGTCAAAAGCCCCACCACCCTTCTCAACTGCATTCTATTGAGTTTCAACCGAGCACAGTCGAATGGTCTAGCTGTGTTTATGCACAACTTGGCCTGTCGCATGCCCTGCGCAAAGTCCCAGTAGTCGAGGTGAGCTTGTTTAAGCCACCCCTTGATTTGGTAAATTACGGAGCATCTTGCTATGGGAATGATAGGCTCAGGTGAAAGGGGCGCTTGAGATGACCCCTCTCGTGCCAACGAGTCCGCTACTTCATTCCCCTTAACGCCAGAGTGACCCGGTACCCAGATCAGCCTGACTGTGTTACTCAGTGCCAGGTGGTTCAGCTCCTCGAAGCATTCATAGACTATCCTCGATTGGAATCTTGACGCCTCAAGAGCCCGAAGTGCTGCCTGGCTATCTGAGAAGATGCTGATATGTGCCCCATTGTAACCTTTCGTGTTACAAATCTGGGCACCTCTCAGCATAGCGAAGATTTCCGATTGAAAAACTGTCGCATATTGACCCAGAGGAATCGATTCCTTTATCCTAGGTCCATAAACCCCCGCACCAGATAAATCTCCGGCCCTTGACCCATCCGTATAAAGATATGGTCCGGGAGGGGGTGAAAAGTTAGGTACATCTCGATCCCATTCCTCACGGGAGGGAACGATTACCCGATATTTGCGGTCAAAACGATGAGTCGGAACAGTGGAATCCTGTGCCATTTCCACAAGTGGAGTCACCGTCTCCAACCTGTTCATTATACTCGCGTAACCTGTGCCTCAATCATTAAATGAATCGGCGGAATACCTAGAAGCGCGCCCAGCGCAGCAGTAGGGGTCGTTCGCATGGCTCCAGTGACACTAAGGCATACGACTCTGAGCAGGTGATCCAATTTTTTCCTGGCTACAGCCAGAGAGGTTCTTGTCAACCATACTACACAGCCAAATGTGAGCATTGGCTTTACAATCATTGTGAATAACCAGTGCACCATGTGAGGTTGGAGTCCCCAAAACTGTCCAAATGCTCTCCTGCACATCCAGAAGACACTATTTGCCTTGGTTAGTCTCCAATCCAAATGATCACTCCAGTTCAGTTTTGCATCCAGGATGACTCCCAGATGCTTAACCGTTCCAGTTTGTGTAATTTGAATGCCAGATATGCTGATCATCCGTTGAGCAACTCTTCGTCTCCTAGTAAACAGTACACAGCCCGTTTTTTCCGGTTTGACAGAGAGTTCTTTGTCAATGCACCAGTGCTCCACGTACGAGAGCGCTTGTTGCATCAGATCATAGATAGTGCCCTCGTCTCGGCCTTTGACAAGTATGGATATGTCATCAGCGTAGCCTTGAGCAAATATCCCTAATTCCGTGAGACCGGTTAGTAAGCTATCCACGACGAGGCACCACAGTAATGGCGAAAGAACTCCACCCTGCGGACACCTCACTTCGAGCATGTTGCAGATCCATCTTACCAAGATATCTTCCACCCCGCGCTCAATTAGTGCAGTGCGAATCGCCCCAACCGTTGTATTGCTGAAGGATCCCTCGATATCGAGGAAAACCCCTAAGGCCATTGCCTTTTCTGAGAGCGCACCTTCTATCGACCCTACTAGTCGGTGGAGTGCAGCATCCACAGAAAGGCCGGCTTGGTAAGCAAACTGGCACTCTGATAGCGGTCTCTCTACAAGACTCGTATCACGAATATGCCTGTCTATTAGCCGCTCAAGAGTTTTGAGCAAAAATGACATCAGGCTTATCGGCCTGAAGTCTTTTGCGTCGCCATAGCTGGATTCTTCCCATTTCCTGGGTATGTAGCCTAAAGCTATGCATGTTTTAAAGATCTCCTTGAGCCTTCCAACAATTATATCCAAGCCCTGTTGTAGCAGAGCCGGGAAGATGCCGTCGGTACCCGGAGACTTGTAAGGAGCAAATCTAGCCACAGCCCATCTCACTTTTGTAATGCTTACGATGAGTTTTGCTGTCGCCCAATCCTCCCTGTTTGCCCTTCCACCATCACGCCTCTGATCGTCCGGTTCTTCCATGGTAAAGCCAGGGAAATGCGTGGACAGTAAATGCGTCATGGTCTCAGACACTGTAAGTGATTGACCTGCTAGTTCGAGGCAACCCAACTTTGCAGTATTATCCTTGGATATTACCTTTTGCACTCTAAAGAGAGCGGGCATCATGTTAATGTTGCCACAAAGCTCTCTCCAGGAGTCTTTTTTCGAATTTTTCACTGACCTTCTATACTCTCGCTGCTTCTCCCTAAAGATTAGCCAGTCCGAGTCCAGACCGGTCATTTTCGCTTTGTTGAAGGATGTTCTAGTGTCATGGCGTAGTCTATCAAGATTTCTATTCCACCACGGAACATCCCTAGAGCCGGTAGTAACACTTGCAGGACAGTTGTTTTCATACGATGAAATCATGGCATCCTGAAGTTCACTAACCGCAGATTCTACATCTTCCTTCGTGTGCAACCTATTCGCACCGCCGGCAAGTAGCCCAGAGAGCTCCCGCCTGTAAGCCTCCCAGTCAGTGCGTCTGGGATTGCGATACGAGGTTACGGTACACGGTTTGGTGAGCATATTAAACACAATGTGTCTATGATCAGATAGGGAAGGTTCATTTGAAACTTTCCACCCCGGCAGAAACTGTAGCAGTCTCGGGGAGCAGAGAGTAATGTCAATGACCTCTGACCTAATTCTGTTTATAAAGGTTGGAGACATGCCTCTATTGACAATCTCCAGACCGTTGGCCGAAATGAATTCCAGGAGAGCCCGACCCCTAGCATTTATGTCGGAACTGCCCCATTGCGTGTGGTGCGAGTTTGCGTCACAGCCAAGGACCAATAGCAAACCCCGAGATTCACAATATTCGACCACAGTTTCCACCTCTATTGGAGGAGGAGGTGATTCTGAGTCGTACGGAAAATACGCTGAGCACAGAATCACCTCCCTCTCTTGTCCCCAGAGATTAACCTGCACCGAGGCCACTGCAATATCTCTACCACACAGGTGCGGAATAGGTACTGCGTCAAGACCCCTGTACACCAGGCAAGCTCTGGGATTATTAGTCGCGGAAATAACTTTAATCCCCGACCCATTTAGACCTCTGATGCCGTTCGCATATATATATAGTTCTTGCACCAGAGCAATGTTGATATTGTCGGAAGCTAGCCTTTTGCTCAAAATTGCTGCGGCTGCTCCGCTGTGGTGTAAATTAATTTGGATGAAACTCACCATAATTAGTTTACCTTTAATGTTAAGTTGATGGTGGTTTGGGCCCGCTTTTCTTCTTTCTCCTTTTCTTCGCGGACCTCCATCCATCTTTACGTGCGGACTCTGATGGCAGTGAGTCCGCCACTACGGAAAGTGTGGCAGAAGGATTAGTGGCAGATGCTTCAGATTCCTGAGCACCAGCCACCGCCTCACCAGCCACAGCTTTCTTCTCCTTGAGATCTGAGAAGGTGACTCTGGCAACCGCCCCAAGTGTTGCGGCTGCTATCGGTCTCACCCCCTCTAGAACCTGTGTTGCAACGGCACCTTTGGCATTGCCAAAAGTCTTTGGCTTTGCCGGGCGCCGTGCTTCCGGTTTAGGTGCCTCCTCACTCTTGCTGGGCGCCTTCCCTGTTTGAGACAGAGAGGCACGAACCAGACCAAAGTGGAGAAACCCTCTTCCGGCTAGTTCCGCATGCGATCGGGCTGGCACCCCGAGTACCAGTCTGGTGCCCTTTGGGTGTTCAGTCCGATCGTACACTTTCCAATCCCGGGTGTCAATACCCTGGTTTTGGCGGGTTATCCTCTTCAGGATAATTCCGTCCTCCACCCTGGATGTCGGCACCCCTGGGATCCAGAGGAACATCTTCTTAAGAACGATGCGAGGAGGAGGGATGGATGCACTCAACCTCGCACCCTCCCAAGCGACTATTTCCGGTACTGTCTTTATAAGCCAGTCCCTGGAAACAGCGTCCGTGGCTATCACTTCGAGCCCATTTGGACCTGAGGTGAAGCTTTCAAAGCGGGGAACGATGGTCATGTCCCTGTCTAGAGACTCGTCTATCGCCCGCTCAAGGACACCGCGGAGCATTCCGACCTGTTCTGTCGTCCACTCGGTCGTCGAGGCCTCGTCCCGAATGACGGCACGAGGTAGGTTCCTCGCAATCGAAGCGAAGGCATGATCAGCCGTCCTGCTCTGTTTCTGTGCCTGTGTAACAGATGGTGGTGTGTCCCCTACTATCCTACCACGTTTCTGCGGATGGACAGGGGTCGACTCCACCATAGTCTTGCCAGCTGCAGTTTGGAGTGAGCTTTGAACTTCATCCCTTCCTGCAGCTGCTTGTTGAGCCGTGGCTCTCTGCTGGGCTACCCGCTTTCGCTTTGCGCCTCCAGGACGTTTAGCTTTCAGCTGTAGCGCTTGCAGATTCACCGAGATCTCGGTGTCTGTTTGGGAACCTGGGTCCACTAATGTGAACCCTAGGTTCCTCGGTGAAACTTCACCTTCCCCTCCAAGTCGGCCTTGCGGCGTCCCTGCGGGTCGAGTTACCGTTTCAGTAGTTTTTAGATTTACCGAGATCTCGGTGTCTGTTTGTGAACCTGGGTCCACTAATGTGAACCCTAGGTTCCTCGGTGAAACTTCACCTTCCCCTCCAAGTCGGCCTTGCGGCGTCCCTGCGGGTCGAGTTACCGTTTCAGATTCAGTTGATGGAGGTGTACTGTTTCCAGTTCCTTCTAGGGTCGGACTGGGCCGAAAGGGCCCGGGTGGCTTCCCAAGGCCCGGGGCCCGGAACGGGATTATGGTAGATGGGATACTAGATAGTAGATTGATCCCGTGGCTCCGCGTGACAGAAAATAGCTTTACATGAATTGTAAAAAAAGTTGAAAAAAATACTTATCAAAAAGTACTTACCATTAGAGAATTAATGGAGGGGGGGGGGGTAATTTTTTGGGAAGAATATAGAGGGTTTTTTTCGGGGGGAGGGGAAAGTTTTTGGGGGAAGTGGGTTTAGGGAGACTGCGCATAGATAGGTCTCACATTATCATTTTCAAGAGATAGCGACGAAAAAAATTACGTTTTTCGAATCAACCGATTAATTTGCAGTTATTCTGCGTTGAAAAAACCGCATCTTTCTAGCATGTATAGAAGAAAAGGGGTAGTTTTAGGTTTGTTTATCCCATTTGCGAAGGGTTTCGATGGAAAAATTTGTGTTTTTTAATAATCCTGTTATTTTAAACCTGTTCCACGTCGAATGAAAAAAACTGATATTTCTAACATGATAAGAAGTGAAAAGGGCAGTTTTAGGTATGTTTTTCACTTTTCGGAAGATTGCGATTCAGGTAATAAAATTTTCAATTTTTTTTGTTAATTTGACTTTATTTCGGGTCGATTGGTGAAAATCCTATCATTCTAGCATGTACAGAACTGAAAAAAATAATTTTGGGGTGTGTTTTTTCGATTTTTCGATTGCAAGAGTCGGGCCCTAGGCTACCGTACCTACCGCTTGGCTTGTGGCAAACCTCGCAAGTCAGGCCTGTGGGGGGCCCGCGCACGCTAGGGCCCGGCTGGCAAACGCCACCTCGACTATATGGCCAGTCCGACGCTGGTTCCTTCCAACTTGGGATTATTTATTTCGTTCATCATTTCGGACCCACGAGTAAATAAATAATATATGAAAATGGCCTTATACACACCCTGAGGCGGCCCGGTGTCAGGGCGGGGATCGCTTACTACTAACTTCCCTTAGTCATGCATCCCGTCGGCACAATACCAGACCTTAGGATTGGGGAGGTTTTTTATAGAGGTCCCCATCCTCGCGTGCCAGGCAGTTAAGCCAAGCACCCCGATTCTCTTGAACACCCGCAAAGACATGACTGCTACAATGCCAAGAGGTTGCGGTGTGATAAAGGTTTTCCGCCAGTTCGGACGCCATAGCCTCGATTTGTTTTGAACAGGGGCACCACGAGAAGGTTCGAGGCCAGACTGTTTGCCATGCAGAGGTTTATTTACTTCACATGCATGACCATTCCGCCCCCTAAAATATATATAAATAGGTATTATAAGTTTATATCGGTTGAAAATATATATCGTAGAAATAAATTTTTCTTTTGGGTGTTCATAAAATGTTCTAACTTGTCCATTTCCACATGAAAAGAGATAGTAACAATGAAAACAATGAAAAGACATAGCTTAACTTGAAATTGTGTATGAGCTTACTAATTTCTTCACATTATTAAGTATTTGACAGTCCGAAACAGAATCTATTCGTAATTTGAAATGTAAAAGGTCTATTGTTATACATCTATCTGTGCGTGATTAAAAAGTAAAATAAACTGCTCTCGCATTGATTATAAACTCAGTATATTTAGGGTATTTTTTTAAGGAATTAACTCAGTTGTTATTTTCACTTGTTAATTTTTTTTATACAGCACAAGACAACAATAATGCTATTCATAGGAAACTAATTATTTTGTACTACAATAAGTAATTTGTAATTGGTGGTAAAATTCAAATTTGAATAATTTTACCGGTTGTCAACATTCACATGAATGAATTTAAAAATTAAAGTCAAAATTCAATAACATCCAGTTTTTTTTTAATTACTATGCTACAACAAATTAAATTTTTACACGTTGAATTGCGTTGAATTAATGATAAACTTTTTTCCTCTTTGTGATAATTCTACCTCGTACTTGTAATCTTATATTCCAGAATCAGTATGCAATAGATATAAGAGTTTATAGCCTACATTTCAGCTTCAATAAACATTATTCGTTTTTACAAAATGTTTATTTGTTGTATATTTTTAATTATTTTAAATTTAAATCATATTTTCTGTGATCAAAATCCTGAAGGAGTAGAATATGCTAACAAATGTGAAGGTTAGCTATTTTTTAGGTTAGGTAAAATTTGTTAAAACGTAATTTTATTATTTTTATTTTAGTTTGTAAGATCTTAGCAGTAGAATTAGAATCACGGTTGGATGAAACAGGAAAAACTCATGATGTATTAGAAATTGGTTATCATTTAGATGACGTCAAACCGAAAAAAAGAAAAGAATATAGAAAATCGGAATTGCGACTTTTAGAATCATTAGAAAACGTTTGTGATCGAATTTTAGAGTATAACATTCATAAAGAACGATCAGATAGTACCAGATTTGCAAAGGGAATGAGTCAAACATTCCAAACATTACATGGACTTGTAGATAAAGGTGTTAAAGTTGAATTAGGTATTCCTTATGATCTTTGGGATAAACCTAGCGCCGAAGTAACAAATTTAAAATCACAGGTATTAAATAAATTTAAATGTTTTAATTCATGGAATTTCTTAATTGTTGCTTGTTTTCTTTTTAGTGTGAGACGTTATTGGAACAACACGAGAGTGATATTGAAACATGGTATTTCAAACATCAAGGTGATATTTTATTAAAAAAATATCTTTGTGAAGAACGAGCACTAAAAAATCAGGACACAAAATGTTTAAATGAACAATTAAAAGGTGACACTGGAAAAAATCATATTGACACTCCAGCAAAGACTGAGCTATGAATACTAATTTTTGTTAGGTTGCTAATTTATAATTTTATAACTGATCATTTATATGTAAAATTAAAGATTTTTTAAATGATAAAAATAAACAAGTAAAAATAACAACTACTGAGTTAATTGCGTAAATACCCCGTATATACTGAGTTTATATACAAAAATTTCAAACAAAACATTTTTCGTATAATGGTTTGTAATTTGCAAAACTCATATTTTTCAATTGCTGTTGGTTTGTTGAAACAGTCATAACTCAATCTAAAAGGATATAAGAAGATGACGATGTTTTAGTAGGCTGGCGACGTTGCTCTACAGCTTTGATGTTTTTATCATAATCAGTAAAACCGTCGAATACAATAATAACGTTGTAACCAAAATACCTAGACACATAATGAACGTATATTTCTAAAATAACTGAATGTTTTTCCTCGATCCCACAACACGAAGAAAAAGATATCCGCATTCCTGGTGAATCGAAAAGGGATAAAGAGTAAAGTTACATTCGAAGCATGTCTCGAAGTTTATCTTCAAAGGTTTTGAAACCCTCATTCTTTCACATAATATAAGCAATTTTAGAAATCGCGATACCTGCGAACAATCATTTATACGAAAAAAGTGTTAGAACCTTTTTTTGTAGAGAATCACAAGTTCTACTAATTTGTATACCGACTTAAAAAAATATATATTTTTTGAACCTTTGACCTTGAATAAAATTTTTAGCATAGGTCAAGTCTATGAAAACGTGATTTTTCTTAAATTATTTTTGTAAACTAGCGTTTTTTTATATCCATTGTTAGTATGGTTGCCTTTCGGTTATATTATACCAACGGAAACGACTAGCGTTTACTTTGACATTTAAGAAATATGTCTGAACATTGGTCATTCTTTGACATCAAATACTTGATATGAAAAATAATACACATCTAGGATGGGGGTCGAACCCACGACCAATGCTCTACCAACTGAGCTACCTAAAATGTTATGGTAGTGCAATGCATATTTTGTTTATTTACTATTTTTTGAATTGTTTTTGTAAACTAGCGTCTATATTGATATCCATTGTTAATATGGTTGCCTTTCGGTACTTGATATTTCAATTAAAATGTTGAAGGTTTGTATAAATTTTCAATTCCATCGGAATTTTTTTGAGGTTAGGAAATTTGGGTGTCTTATTTGACTGGATAATTACCACTATATGCCCTTGTACTTACAATAACCCAAACTGGAGATTTTGAATTATCTCCATTTTATTTGAGACACTTAACTTTCCATTATGTTGTGTAGTGAAAAATCCTTAAAATTTATATGTAACTAATAAAAGTTATTTTGATCTAGTTGATGTTATACAGAAACTTTAAACTATATTAACAATTTTAATTTGCAAGTTCAAGAATTATGAATAACAAAACCTTTTGAATTTATAAATATATTGCCATTCCTAATTAAATTAAATACAAACGTTTTAAATGTTAACAATTATTTAATCTATTTTATACAATAAGTTTTATAAAATAAACTATTTCTTTTTTGCTCGTTTCCCTTCCCCTTTCTTGGGTGGTGCCTTACCACGTAAGGCTCTTAAGCGTGTCATTTCTTCTTTAAAATCTTGATGTTCATCACGAAATAGTCCATAATCACGAAGATTTCTGATTAATACATGTGTTTCAACATGTCGTGGATAATAAGCTAGAATATCTTGTCGTTTATGGAATGGTTCTTCACTAAACAATTGAACCACTTTCATAGATTTTGAATTTGTTGGCCGAACTACTTCACCGAAAATTCGATTACTTAATCGATTCATACGACGTGCATAATTTGTTGTATTTTTTATTAGGTCAGCATATTTATACATCCTAGAGTTAAAAAGTTTTCGAAAATACAATAAGAATTACCTATTTTCTATTTAAAATATTATGTTATTGTATTATAACTTTAAAAAAAGTAAATTTATAAAACCTTCCCCTGAGAGTAACGGAGATAACAACGTAAATTACTTATGTTATACATATAAATAAAAACTTATTTTTTTCTAACTAAATTTTCGATTTAAGAGAGAAATTTATCATCTTTTATAATTATCATAAAAATGTGATAATTAATTTCGAATATCTAATATAGAAATAGTAAAAATAAACACTGCATTAATTTGTTATCACTGCATGAATGCAGTTCTCAATGCTTGTGTGAATTTAAAAAAAAAAAATACGTATTAAAATGTAAGTACAAAAAGGAAAATAATTAAATTTTAAAATTATCATACCTAGACATTATACGGTTTAATTAAATTTATGCATTAACTTTAGTAATTAAATGTTTTTCAAATTAATATATATTGAAATTTTGTATATTAGGTTATAATTTTTATTACTTTAATTATATACAGTTATGTAATCTACGCATAGATAACACTACTGTTAGCTTAGTAGCGGATAATTTAAAGCTAACTATTAATAATAATTACTTATTTTCATTTAGATTTGGTTGTAAAATGAGTTTAAAAGACTTATCTTATGTATATTATGCTGTTCAAAAGGTTTCTAAACGTAAAAGTTGTATTGTTCATATGTAGTTTGATGTTTTTGTTATGGTTTCTACATAGAGCACATGAAATTTATTTAATGAGACAAAAGTACTTTCGTTTAATAAACTATGCAACGGATGTAAGTTAAATTTTTTTCACATAATTTAACATTTCTATTATATATTCAATTTCCTCTCCATTTCTACTGTAATCATATTGGAGACAGTTTTTCAGCAGAGATGAAAAACTGGCTGTATAGCTAGAGACTGCGTAAAGAAACATAACTCAATGTTCAGACATATTACTCAAATGTCAAATTAAGTAAACGCTAGTCACTTCCGTTGGTATAATATAACCGAAAGGCAACCATACTAACAACGGATAAATAGACGCTAGTTTACAAAAAAAAAGCAGCAAAAAGTATGTAAATAGTAAAAATAAACAAATTTATAATACATTGACATTATGATAGTGAGAAATCATATACATTCCACTAACATAACATTTCAGATAGATCAGAGGCAGAGCATTCATCTAGAATGCCAGAGGTCGTGGGTTTGATCCCCATCCTAGATGTGTATGATTTTTCATATCTAGCATTTGATGTCAAAGAATGTTATCAATGTTCAGACATATTACTTAAATGTAAAATTAAGTAAACGCTAGACACTTCCGTTGGTATAATATAACCAAAAGGCATCCATACTAACAATGGATAAATAGACGCTAGTTTACAAAAAAAGAAAATAAAACTATTAAATCTAGCCTTCTTACATCCATTTGTTTCATAAATCATGGTTTAAAAAAATCGGAAGATGAAGGTATAAAATTCTAACAAGTGTTATTTTTAGTATGCAAATTGAATACTAGCAATATCTTATGCATAATAACATCCAGTAGTGATTAATAACTTCTTTGCCACCATATTTTATTAATATTATTTTCCACATTTTGATGGCTGACTTTCACATCTTAATCAATTTGTGTACAGTGCCTGTCCTATATTTTCAATATTATAAATGGATAAAAAATAAATGTAAATAAATCAAGCGTGGGTTCTAATCAATGTCATTTGACATTGAATGAGCTTAGTAGATAAACCTCCAAAATTCAAATAAAAAATGATGTATTTACATATCTATTCACTGTTTCCTGTATTTTTATACCTCTGTAAGTGAGAAAAATCGTTCCTGCCACCTCCATAAGCGAAAAAAAGATTTCTCTCCCTTGAACTCTCGCACATTTAGAATTGACTGTATATGAAAGCTATTAGGAAGGTATTACATAAAAAATTTTTCCCAACAGATAACTACCATAAAAGTATGGTTTAAATGAAACAGTACTGAGAAAATAAAACAATTCACAGAGGCGATTTCACTAATTAAATTATCTTAAGTTTTATCTAAAGCTATAGAATAAATTTCACTTTGATAATTGTAATTTTGATGTTTTATGAATAAATTATAATTTTTGTAGGTAAAAGAAGTTGAATCGACTATCGAACGTTTGAATACAATTTTGAATAGAACGAACAATTCAATGGATGAATTACGGGGAAAAATACAACAGGTGTATTCAAATAATCATCGTAAATATATCAAATATCGATATCATAAGAGCTGATATATATTTATTTTCTAGATAAATCTTTAAATAAAAAATTTATTATAGGCTTATTATAAATTAACACAATAGTCATTTTGATGTAAACAATAAATGGATCCGTCCATTAATATAGATTTATAACCATATTTTCTTAAAACAAGGATACATTTTCTCTTTTAGAAAAATAATATGAATATTTTTGTTACACAATAATAAGGAAACTTATTTATCTGGTGAGTTTAGAAATGCCATGATATAACATTACTTTTTTTAATCCAAGATACAGATCTAGGTCTGTAGTGTCAAATTTATCTAGATAAAAATACCCATAAATTTTTCACCAAGTGTCGAGATACAAAGAATCAAGATCAAAGATCAAAAAATCGAGATACATTTATACCTTATTTAGACATCTGATTAAATAAGTATTGCTAGACACTAATTATCATATAGGGATGATGGAGTTCCTATCGCCTAATTTATGCTTTTTATAATGCACAAATTTTATTTAAAAAAAATTATTTTCATAGTTAAATAAGCAAAAACCATTGGCGTAACTAGATAGAGGCTTAGATGAGTCTACCGCAGAATGACTGCGTGCCCACCCTTGTAAAAAAACCCGATCCTTAAATATTACAAGTAAAACTGATGAAATTATAATTTTAGAAATGTTTAATTTTGCGAATAACGGAATATATATATACTTCTTTTTTTTATATAAGGAGTGATATTTGATAATACTAACAACTTAATGAGGTGTTAGAAGTGGAGTGGGCGTGGATGGGTCAAAATCTACCAAGTAAACCTATCTAGACCTTTTTGCTAAAATTAATTTTATGTGTACTTGTGGTTTTTTTGTGAGATATTTAATCGACAAATACTAATAGTACTATGAGCTACAAAAGTCGTGTCCGTTTTTCAAAATTGTATAGTCATTTTGTGCCTTATTCATTCGGTTTTTGGGAATGTTTGGACTAAAGGTTGTTACTATATTTATAATGAACAACTTTTTTGGAGAAATCTTTTGAGAAAAAGTTGTTAATATATTTATAATGAACAATATTTATAAGGCACAGAATGAATATACAATTTTTTAAAAAGAACACGACTTTTATGGACCATAGTACAACTTATATTCACATATTCAGCTTTCTTATTATGTGCACCTGAAAAATCAATGTTTTGTTATTTTAATTTTTGATGAATTTAAGAATTACAAACTGAATGTATAATGTATTTGTAACAGTAAGTCACATTCAAAAATTAAATGTATAAAGTTGAATAATTAAAGAGTGCGATTTTACTGAAAGCAAGGTACTTCCCCTTTGACAATAATACTAGTTACGCCAACGGAAAAATACATTTATTAATTTAGTTTCTAATAACAGGTGATATATTTCATTTAAATATTATTTTGAGTCGGAAAGTGTCTACTTTTTTTTATTATATGATATACTTTATGATAGATTGTTCATACTAATGAGTCAATTGATTAACATGAAAGGCTTACAAATAATTGAAAAATTTGAGAGGTGTCTATTTGAATGCAGCCCATTAATTTGTCTTTCTAGATTAATGATGTTTTGTGCCACAAAAAGTCATTTTACATTGAATGATTGTTCTTAATTAAGTTTTCTTTATAGATATTTTTTCCTAAATAAATACGCTTATTAAATTTTCTTTTATATCAGTGTTAAAATAGTATTGAGATAATTGCATATATTCTAGTTAAAAAACTATTAATTATTATGATAATGAATTTAAATATTTTATCCCTCTTCCATTTTCTTGTTCTGCTGTTGCGACTAGGGAAAAAAGTAAAGTCAAGTTCGGTAATGGGCAAAATCTGAACGTGTTTCCCCCCGTTAGGAAGGTAATTTAACTACTTTAAATTATGTTCAAAAACCGACTCAATTGATAAATATAAGGTAGGGGCTTCTGATAGAAAACAGTTTCAAAATTACCTTTCAAACAAAACTACCTTATGATAACTATAAACAAAGCTGCAAATTAGCGGCATTTATATTCCTCAAGCATCTAAATAGTAGACAATAAGAAATGTTTATATAACAAAGTTTATGTTGCAAAGATTTTATTTTTATATATTTTATAAATATTAAAACAAATATTTGAGATTTTTTAACAATAATTTCATTTTGACTATAGTTTCGAAACACAGTTTCTTCATCTGAAAATATATGATAATGATTATAATGAATTTTCGTCAAGTAACGATCCATTCAATACAATATTATCTCATATGTACGTGTAGTCACTGCAGTGAACCTCTTTAGTTCACCTCCACTTGAAATAAATAAATTGAATGTAAAATATTTTGATTTATTGAGACTTAACTTTTTTTAATATTTGTTTGTTTAAAAAAATAATAAAATTGTTTAAATATTGTGATAGTTAATTTATACAAAATACAACAACTTACAAACACTAAACGAATTTATACATAGCTTTTATATAAATATATTCGAAATAAAAAGTGTATTAAAATTAAAGTTTTTTAATTTTTTCTGTTAAATTATCTAAATTGAAACAACTATTACCGTTATTGGTTGGTTCTAAAACACCGTGAGGTGCACATATCCAAGGATCCTTAGTTAACTTTTGCCAATTTAATAATTTGATTTTCAAATCTTTTAATATTTCTTGATATTCTTGCTTACCAACAACATTATTTAATTCTTCTGGATCATATTTTAAATCATACAACTCCCATTCATCTCGATAATAATATGAGTTTAATGTTTTGTACCAATATATATTTTGGTGTGAACGAGTTCGATTTAAAATATCCTTAAAAAGTCAGTTTAGCTTTTATTCAAGTAATTATAGAGTAATTATTATTTATCATACAGAGCCGTACATTATCGATTTCATATGAGGAAAGTTTATGCAGAATTGTTTTGGCCATTGTTTTGAGGATTTATTGATGATGTGATGTGTTGATTTTATTGATAAAGATTTATATTAATTTTCGGGTAATATTAAAGTTCGGGCAAAATATTAAAAAAGCAATTAAATTGTTCATACATGCCATAGCAGGCAGGAGTCTACCGGCAATTAATGTGTCATCAATTCAACGTATTTTCATTTGTTTTCTAGACTAAGTATAAAAATTAATCAATTCTTTGAATAAATTCATAAAATGTATCCATAAGCTGTCTCTTGAAAAGTTTAACTACCTCATCTAACTTGGTCACATTCCAAAAATTGAAAAAACAAGAAACAATAACATACATCAAATAGCTCAGTTTATTATTTACAAAAATTTCATATGAAATCGATACGGAGGACTGTTAAGACTATTACCTGAAATGTTGGTGATAAATAAAAATCTTGATCAATTGGAAATGGCATTTTATAGTTTATATTGTGTATTAGTTTATGTCTTTTAGTACGAACTGCTCGCATTGGATAATACATGGTAATTTCATGATGGGTCTGACTCGCAAATACAATGGTACTGGTATTACTTGGTGGTTCTACAAAAATTTAATTAATATATTTACCTATTTGTGTACAAAATTGTTGAATGATAGATTTCGCGACCACCTTTCACGATTTTGTATAGCACTCGGTTAAGCATCTGTGATTAGTTGATCAAGTACCTTAGTTTATTTTATAAATGATCATTGTACTATTTCCTAATTCTATTGTGCTAGTTAAACTAAACCAAAAAATTACCTGTAACTAACAGTGGAAGTAAACTTTTCCCTGTTAAAACATTCGGTGATGGTTGATTTAATTCATTTTCTGAATACTTGATGTCAAACCAATCTAAGAAGGTTGGCATAATGTCCAACAGACTGGTTAAAGAATATGTTACTTGATTTCTACGCTCTGTATGTTCTGGTGATGAAATAAGAAGTGGCTCTGCCAAGCCTGCATCATATAAATTTGTACGTCCACTAGGAAAAGGTATACCATTATCTGATGTATATACAATCAATGTATCATCGTCATGCCCAGCTGCTTTTAATTCTTTCAGTATCAATCCAATACCTTTTTGTAAACATAATTTGAATTAATACATTTGTCTATTAAACTAGTACAATTAGTAAAAATTACATCAGAAAATAAATTTTATTTATTAAAAACTTGCTATTTGCTTTGTTTTGTGTTTAAGTTTAAAATATATTTAATCTAGTAAAAGCCTTGGTGGAAATAATTATCTTCAAAAACTGAGAATAATTCTTTTAAAACTCTGAATAAAACTTCTGAAAGAGATAAAATCTCGGAAAAAGTTTGAAAAAATAAAATAAATGATTTAAAGACAAAAGAAATATTAATATTTGGACTCTTCCAAAAGAGTTATTCAGACTTTTTGGAAAGTTTTTCAGAAATCAGTTCTCTGAAAAACTTTCCAAAAAGTCTGAATAACTCTTCTGGAAGAAAAACATATAAATAGATACACAAGTGTTTTTCAATAAACATGAGGCACCAACAGGTTGCTATCAGAAATATGAGTTTCTCCATAAGAGCATGCAATGCATTAAAACTCGAATTTTAACATTAAATAATTAATTCAAGACCCCCGAAACCCCCCGTTGATTTATATCCACTTCAACTACATGTTAACAAAAAATCAAGCCTTAATCTTTTTGAAGCTTCCATGAATTTAAAACAATATAACGAATTATTCTAAAATTTACCTTGATCTAATCGGGAAATTGTAGTATATTGAGCAGCTACATCAATTCTAGATTCTAAAGTATCAGGAATAAAGTATGGTAAATTAATTTCATCAGGTTGATATATTATTGGTACCCAATCCGGGATATATCCCATTCCCGGTTCACCATTTCCAAATTTTTCACAAAATTGTCCATATTGAGGATGTGTATGCCCACAACGATGTGGATCATGAAAAGCTACATATAAAAAAAAGGGACTAAAACGTGAAAAATGAATATAATTTGCGTATTCTAAAGCTTAAGTTCATCAAAATTATTACCTTTTTTTTTCTTGCGATAAAAATTCACGGACTAGTAATTTTATATGTGTTATATTGCGTCCAACTTGAAGAATGGAATTATTTTCTTCAGTTTGAGAATAATCAAATGAATAAATTGTTTCTGGTCCAACATGTTTCTTACCAATAATTCCTAAAATTAATATCAATCCAATTAATAAACACAATGAACAACTTTGTGCCCACATAAATTATTATTTATACCAGTTCTTATTCCATTTGTTTTTAAAATATTTGGTAAACTCTTTAAATTATCAAACGAATTAAAATGATGAATGCCTTGATGTAAACCGTACATTCCATTTTGGTGACTGGGAAGACCAGTTAAAATTGCTGAACGACTAGAATAAATGAGGCTTGTAATTGGCTAACGATCAACTAACTTGCCCGTGAAGCGGAAGCTATTATTCTATGTACAAGAATGGGGACTGTATCCCAAAATAATTAGGATTTATATTTTAGACGTCTTTGAAGAATGGGTGGAAAAGCCTATTGATAGAAAATGTAAGTATATGTCAATTGAATGATTATCTGTCAATATATCATGGAGACTAGCAATATATCTTGAATTATATCTTGTGTTGGAAAACGAAGATTTAAATATTGCCATTTATTATAACAACCGGCATGTGTTTTTGTAATGCTATATGTAAATAAATACTAAAGATATCACAATTCTTAGACTTTTTCTCATGTACCCGTCAGTTCAGAGCTATTTGTTAACACGCTTTTATAAGCTACACTTGTAACTAACAATGTAATAAAATCTTTGAAGTCAATTTTAACCTACTTCTAATTGTCGTATCGAAATGAAACTTTGTATGTATATGTAGTTCGAATGACAAAACTATAATTTGGTATCTTGGAGCTGATCTGATGATGGAGCCAGGAGGTGGATAGTGGAAATCTTCAGTGGCTACTAGTAAACCCCTCGAGTTTGGACTCATATGATTTGTTTTGACGAGTCCAATAGATTGAGCTTGGTAAAAGTGTGTTTTTTTATAGTTTTTTTTTTTTAACTAAGTATTTTATTATTGAATATTTGAATTGGAGAAATCTTATAATATTTTTTCTTTTTCATAAAATAAATTTAACAAAATAGTGAGATAGAGTAAAAAAAATTTTTGCACTATTATTGATTTTAGAAACATAAACCAATCATTAAACCTTTTTTACGAAAATAAAATGTATTAAAATAAAGCAAACATATTAAGCTTTTTTCGTATACTTAATTTAGGTAACACTCGTACATAATTTTACCTAGGAGAACAGCTACTAACAGACGTGTATGCATTGTTGAAAATCAAACTTTTTTTTGCTAATAAATCAAGATTTGGCGTCTGGCAGATTTTATTTAAATATGCTCCAATTTCAAATCCTCCATCGTCAGCTAAAATGATATTTTTAAAATTTTGCATTAAAATAAAACTTCTATTGTTAGAAACAACATTATAGCAATTTTCAAATTGCCACACAAAAATAGACGATGCAACAGCAGTCACAAAACTTTATATTTTTTCTTCGATTTAATTTTCCATTTATTTTTTTCTCAAAATTTTGAAAAAAATATTGAGAAAATATTCATATAAAAATTTCTTAGGAACGCTGCGGTTGTTAATAATTAAGAAAGTATCGCTCAAATTGAATATTAATTTACATGTTTAAAAAATTACTTTATTAACCGTTGCGAGACTTCTGATACACAGTTTATCATAAGCAAATAACGATACCGGATAATTTTATAAAATGAATACAAATTAATGAATAACACATCATCAAAAAGATATTTAGAAAAAAATTCAGTACATACCAAGAATAAAAAGTGCATTTTTAATTTTATTTGAAATAGTAAAATTACATAAATTTAATATAAACCATAGTTTGAAGAACATCATATTGGAAGAAACAATAATTAACAAAAACAAAGAGCAAACTAAATAACTGTTATATTTCTCTTTATGATGACAACAAGAGATAAAGTATTGGTTCTGTTTGATGTTGATGGTACTCTAACTGCACCAAGAGCCGCTATAAATAATGAATTCGAAAAATTTTTGATCGAAAAGGTAAAACCATTAGCTCATTTAGGACTTGTTGGTGGCTCTGATTTTAATAAAATTGCTGAACAAATGAATGGGAATGATGTAATAAATAAATATGATTATGTTTTCCCAGAAAACGGTGTAATCGCTTATAAATATGGTTCTGAGATCGAAAAACAAAGCATACAAAAATTTCTTGGTGAAGAAAAATTGCAAACTTTTATCAATTTTATTTTAAAATACTTATCAGATGTATGGTTACCTTGTAAACGAGGTACCTTCGTTGAATTCAGAACGGGAATGTTGAATATTTCACCAATAGGACGCTCTTGTAGCCGACAAGAACGTAATGATTTTGAAATTTATGATAAGAAGCATCTAGTTCGTCAGAAATTAATTGATGCATTGCAAAAACAATTTCCAGATTATGGTTTAAAGTTTAGTATTGGGGGACAAATTAGTTTTGATGTATTTCCTGTAGGTTGGGATAAAACTTACTGTTTAAATCACGTTACTAGTGGTACAAAATTTGAAGAAATACATTTCTTTGGTGATAAGACAGATATTGGTGGAAATGATCATGAAATATACAATGATAGCCGAGTAATTGGGCACAAAGTTACTAGCCCAAATGATACTAAATCACAATTAGAAAGGTTATTTAAACTATAACAATATTTTTCAACAAAAAATACATAGGTTTTATGAATATCAAGGATTCATTTAACCAGCTGGTACCTACAATTGTATCTAGATACTTAGGAAATTTGATTTTTTTTATTGCTCATGTTCAATTTTTGTTCAAAAAAATTTTGAATACCGTAAGCACATAAGTCAATTTTGAAATAATATTCGATCATATAAATGGATTTCACTTTAATTATTACCAGCCGTATCTCACATTTTTTTAAAATATTCAGTTGTTTTACATGTTTAAAACTTTTTATACATTAAAGATCTATCTACATAGGTCCGTGGCAGGTCAGTTCCGCGTTTCCGTATCAGTGAAAAATAATATTTTGTGAAATAGAACAAAGGGGTTTCCAGAAGTCCGGTGCAGTTCAGTGTCAGTGTTGTCAGGTCTACCACAGTATTCCTTCCGTGTTTTTTTTTAAATTCGATGTCAACGATATTTTTAGAATTTCACGGACGTGATTTGTGGCACACTCTCCTTCACTTAATCTTTTCTTTCATGCTTGAAGAACCTATTTACATTTTTTGTTTCGTTGAAATTTTTATTCTTCGTCTATAATTAGGGAAATCATAGTGCTGAACTGACACGGCACTGATATGTAGGCATACATATTTACCACACATCCCTGAAGAAATACGGATACTGAACTGTCACTGACACGCCACGGGCCTGTGTAGATAGGCCTTAAATCTCCTATTTTACGTAAATTCCGCCATGGCTTAATTATTATCATCAGTTATGATTGATTAATATTTTTATTTGTATCTAAATACATAATAGTTTATACGTATCTATTGTATCATTATCACCGAAAGTAATATCTGTTAAATAAGAGAACATTCCTATTTAGAAGTAAAATATTTTACGCACTGCATTTTATATCTATGCTTTTATTAAGGCGTTATGAGAGAGCCATTTTAAATATAGAATCAGCACTACTATAATTTATACTGTATGGTTTTTTCGAATTAATTTGCATGTTTATACTAAATTTTCAAAAACAAGCCTGATAAATACCAAGCATCAATTATCCTAGAGGAATTGTACGTTAAAAACTAAACAAATATTAATTTTAAAACTAATGCGTATTGCATTCAGTTTACAAAAATGTTTTAAGAGCTACTCTCACGATCATTAAAAATGTAAATATTTAATGTTGAAAGTATGATAAAAAATTGTACTATTGAAATTGAGTGTACAAAATAATAATAACTATGTATTTCAGTATAAAATTTTATTAATATATTTTATAATTAAAAAAATCTTAAAAATGTTATTCTCCTTTATAATTAGGTTTTCTTTTTTCTTTAAAAGCCTGAAGTCCTTCTATTCTATCTTTAGTAGGTATAACTTGAGCATAACAAGCTTCCTCAATTGCTAATCCAGTGCTTAAATCAACTTGTAGACCTTTATCAATTGCTTTTTTCGCCATTTGTACACCTAATGGTCCATTTAGTGCAATTTCCTCAGAAATAGTTAAAGCCTTGTTGAATGCAGCATCTAGTGTACTGTTTTGTTTCACCAAATGGTTTACGATTCCTAAGTTTTATAAAATATTATAGTGCAACGTTTTATGCGAATTAACATTTAAAGAAATTACCATATTTTTCTGCTTCAATTCCACTTAATGTGCGTCCAGTAAATATAAGTTCTTTAGCTAGCCCAGGATTAATAAGTCGTGGCAAGCGTTGAGTTCCACCGGAACCAGGTATTATAGCCAGTTTTGTTTCAACCAAACCTAATTTAGCAGTATCTGAGACGATTCTACAATAAATTTTACACATTCAACTGTTTACAATGTCTTGAAATGTAAAATGAAATTATATTTCAATGTGTATACCTTAAATCACAAGCTAAGGCTAATTCCATACCACCGCCTAACGCAGGTCCATCTACCGCAGCAATAACGGGCATTGGTAAATTTTCAATATCTTGATTCATCTCTCGTAGTTGGCATACGAAAAATTGAACTTCCTTATCAGTTAAAGTTGCTCTCTCTTTTAAATCAGCGCCTTTAATATATCCTCTTTTAATATGCAGTATTGGTTAATAATAATCAACTTTTAATTTGCAGTGATGTAAATGTATCTAGATACAGAGGGTTCTATGGTTTTCAGGGCGTTGCGATCTGATTCGATAGATCTCAACAAAATAAGAAGAAACTGAATAATAAAATTTGTCTATATCTCAAGATACCGAATTTCAAAATAATAAAAATGATAATTTTTTTTTCGATTGTTTTTATAACTATTTCGATTGTTCTTTCACTTCATCGGTCATACCCCGAGTTGGTCGGGTTTGCGTGTTTTTCGACCCCGCACTCAAAGGCGTTCAATATATTTCAGATATTGTAAAAATTAACATTTTTATATTTTTTAAACTCTTTATTTTCGTCTTATTTTGACGAGTTCTATCCGTGGTCAGGTCGCGGCGCCCCGGAAACTGTAAAACTGCCATTGGTGTGCATGATCCAAATTTTACAATCTACTTGTGCGGAATCCATTCTGTATTCTTACAATTCGGCACAATAATCGATCGATAAAATATATAAAAAGAACACCATTTTTGGAATCTAGGTATAGTAATTTTAACTTAATGAAAACGGCCAAACGTGAAATCATTCGAGAATTATAAGTTAGAAGGCCATTCATTATCTTTGCCATAAAGAAAGAGTAAATTAAGTACTTATTTGAAGGCATTATTATTATTAAATTAATTTTAATAGTACATGTACTTCAGTACTTTGCAAAAGTTTTATTTAGATCAATTTGTTGCTAGGCATCTGTGTTTAAAAATGTATCTATTACATCAGCGCTGTTTAGACTTACCCGCACAAAAAATACCCGGTACCAAACTTCGAACAATAGTTACACGAACATCTTTATTGTATTTTAATTGATTAATAATATTATTCATAGCATCTACAAAACTTTTACTCATTGCATTTTTTTGTTTTGGTCGATTTAAACCAATTATTGCGATTTCATTTTCTAAAATTTTTCGATATTCTAGTTGAACATCATTATTAACAAGTTTTGAGTAAGCTCGAATGATTTTTTTCAATGGTATAAATTGTTTAAACATTTTTTAACCTTCTTAAGTATTTAATTACTGAAATTACTTTCTACTAAAGATACTTGTTTAGTTGATAGTTTATATGCAATAATATTAAAAGATAAGATTGTTTTAAAAATATGTATGTATTGTTTATATTACAAATTGAACTTTGGATTTAAAAAACTAAACAACTGAATATTTCTGTAAAAAATATCGAAGTTTGATATTTTAAAACAAATTATCTCTCCAGTGTTAATTTAAACTACTATGGATTAAAAAAAATTGAATAATAAATTTAAATTTGTTGTTTGATGTATGACTAAAAATTTATATTTGGCGCTTATAAGAAAACATGACTCGTGATTTTCGTATCCAGAATTTTTTCTAAAGTTTCACAACCTGCAAATTTAATAAAAGTCTGATTGTCATTTTACCGGTATTAAAATAATTATTTATTCAAGTATTCATTTATTCGAGAGGTAAATATCATTTTATTAATACACTTTTAAAATCATGTTCTTAAAATATTTGATTTATAATTTAGATTATTGAAATTTATTTTAAAATGACACTGCAAGAATTTGAGCTTGATTCTGAATTAACAACCAAATTAGTACTGACAACTTTTTTCAATGTCACGAATATTAATGAAATACGCCATAAAATTTTAAGCGGCTCATTAAAATGTGGAATTTTAAAAGCAAATTTAATTTTTGATTCGATGCAAATTGTTGTAGCCGCAAACAAAACTTTATTGTCCGAGAAATATGGTCATATGACCACCAAAAATGTTTACACAGAATTATTATTTAATTTAAATTTATCAAAAAATATTACGCAAAGCTTGACCCGTTTTGGAATTGATGATAAAGATACAAGCATTATAGTTGTAATATTTTGTAGTAGTCAAAATGATGAAATAGTTTCTGAAATTTTGAATCAAATTGAAGGAGAACAAATTACTTCGTTTCCTAATAAATTTTCTAATGAAATTAATATAAGAAAAATTTACAAAATTTCCGAGAATGAAAATAAAGTTAGTAGTTTAATTGACTCTATTGTTAGTCGAATTGCTACCAAAGATTTTGTATCTTGTTGAAATTCCATATTTTCTTACTGTTGATGGGAAGTTTTCATTTAATAATAGTTTTAAATATTTGTTAGAATATTTTTATTTTAATTTCCCATATTTCTTGTAATTATTTGGATAATTATATCCTCCTCTTTAATAACTTCTAATCCTAAAGACTTATTTTGGTGCAGATAACACTTATATAGATAGATTGTAGAGGCTGCCCTGAACGGGCTACACTTCGACCATAAGGTCCATTGTGATGCCTAAGGATGTGAGTGTATAGACTAGGAGTTTGTAAGATATGCGGCTGCAGCCGACTATGATAGGAATCAATAGGAACTATGCCGATATTCATCTGGAGTTCGTGAAGGAAACTGCAGACAACCTCCTCAAGCATAGCCGGTTACTTCGTTCTTGTCCATACGCCGACAGTTTAGTCAATTAACCGCCCCTTTTTGATAAACACTTAGCCTGTTGTTGTGTTGCAAATTATACTTTTTTTTGTCTCAACTTCTAGGTAACTCTTCAATTGCGGTAGAAATTATGTAAACAAGTCTTAAATAATCCGAAATTTCAGACGAGCGCTTTCGTTATTCAATTTAATCTATTTGTTTAAAATAATAAAAACAATTTTTTTTACTTAAGAATTAGTATCGAAAATATTTACTATTTAATTATATTTGATAGAAATAATAAAACCTGATGAGTTTTTAATTCATCATGCTGTAGTAAAGATATTTAAAATATACATTTCAAGATTAGCATCTTCACATAGGTTGTTATGCCATTCGGTTCAGTTTTGAGTAACTTGGAATCCCATATTTTACCTTATCTTTTTTACTATAGCTATATTCTTGCCACGTATTACGCTGATTAGTACTTTATACTATAAGTAGAGCAAATTTTTAATGTTATACGTATTCAGAGTTTTCGATTCATATGTATGTTCCGAAATATTGTATCCAATATCTTGATTCGTTTTAGAAATACCAACTTGAAGTTGGTGAAAAAAAACAATTTCTTGCTATATCTACACATACATTGATGATTGTAAGAAACCATTTTTATTCAAAATTTTATGTTCTTTATTTTTGTTAATGTGATAAATCTCGTAGTTTTCGAAGTACATATTTGAAGAAAAAAAACAAATTTGAGGTGCTATCGACTCCAAAAGTGGTGATGTTTTTTCTAAATTTTACAGTTGATTTGTGAAAAATTCGCGACTTTATGTATAAATCCTACGATTCAGTGCACTATTTTAAATATTACACTAAAGAATCATGATAATCTTATATCATATACTTTCATTTAATATAAAGTTCGAAGAGTTTTCTCTAAGTTGTCGGTTAATCGATTTCCGATCAATTTTCAAACCGCTGAAATTTGGTCAAATTTTGGCGTTCTGGATAGTGATAAATTTCAATACGACACTTAATTTTTTATTATTTGGCATAAAACCTAAAAAAGCACATTTAATGTTCAATCAAAGGGTTGATTAAAGCTAGTCACAGCAGAATTCTTCTATTAGACAATTTCAAATGATTGGTGTTAATTGGTGAAAATTAGACTCGAAAAAGTTTCCCAAAAGAACTTTAGTCAGTAAAGTCTCATTAACGATAAATCCACCGAATTTGGAATCTCACTATGCATACATGAAATATATTGAAATGTTATCTTTCTTAGTTTTAAGAAAACGTATGGTACATATTTTACTTCGTATTAACTGTGCGGCGTCTGGCCTCTACAGAATCCTATAGCTTCATCTGCTTAAAATAGCACCTCATACTCGGAGACGTCTCGCCTTCGGGTGACAGATTGTTCTCAAGGAGGGCACAGAAGACCTCTTTGTCTAGGTGCTAGGGACCCATTTGTGGTTCCCCTCTTATGTATTATTATTAACTATTCCTATTTCATAATGTTAAAATAGAAATGTAAACGAAAGCTTCTCATTACAGTATATAAACTTAAAAAAATGGCTGCAACATGGTTGCCACTTGAATCAAACCCTGATGTAATGAATAAATATCTTCAAAATTTGGGCGTATCTGGAAAATGGAATGTTGTCGATGTATTTGGTTTAGAAGAAGAAGCATTACAATGGATTCCACGTCCAACTTTGGCTATAGTTCTTTTATATCCAATAAATGAACAATCTGAACAACGTCATGCTGATGAGAAAACCGATGAACAAAAGATATCTCCAAAAGTATTCTATTTAAAACAATATGTCCACAATGCATGTGGAACCATTGCCTTAATACATAGTATTGCCAACAATAGAGATAAGATAGAAATAAGCGATGGGCCGTTAAAAAAATTTTTTGACGATGCTGAAGGTTTAGATCCATCTAAACGTGGTAAATTATTAGAGAATGCTGAGGGAATCATTCAATCACATGCTGAAATCGCATTAGAAGGACAAACTGCTGCACCTGAGCCATCCACCCCTGTTAACTATCATTTTGTAGCATTTGTGCATGTTGATGGGGATTTATATGAATTAGATGGCCGTAGAAGTGGTCCTATTAATCATGGTCCCACAACATCAGAAAAATTGGTGGAAGATGCTGCCAAAGTTTGTAAACAGTATATAGAACGCGATCCAAATGATGTTCACTTTACTGTCGTTGCCTTAGCTGCTAAAGAATAAACTCTTAAAACTTAATTATATAATTCGCCTTATTCTTAATCAATTTGGCTTTCTTTAATTCATGTAGCTTTAAAATACATTTGAAATTGATGTGATTTTTGTATTTTTAAGCTTTTTAATTAAGTTTATTAATTTGTATGAGCAAAATCTATTTAGTATGTAATTTAAAAAAATTAAAATTGGCGAACTTTGCACAACGAATTTGAAAGTATTTTGGTGCTTATAATCTAGCACACTTAGACGCTTTTTAAACTTGTTGTTTAAAATGTGTTCTCACTGATTGCATTGAATAATACCTCGAATATATCATGCGCATAACAAAATTGTTTACTAGATTTTATTTGAATACGCCGTTTAAATTTTAAGAGTTATTATTTAATGCAATGTAATTTGATACTATAATTTGAAATACTATTGTATAATTTTTGTACTTGTCTTTGTACCACATTTAGAAGCAATAAATCAATAAAAATGCAAGCAAATACAGTCTAAATATTTTAATAGTTATTTCTATATTTCACACATGACTTTTAGATTTTCGTTAGCCCGAGAAAACAAACAATATTTTACGTCTTTCAACCTATACTAATAACTGTCAAGTTGTTTGTATACCATTTTTATACTGAGTTTTTAATTGTTTGACTTCATACTCGAAAACTAATGAGCAAATGTTTAGCATAGTTGATACTTGATTGATTATGCTTCACAGAATAGGAATTGAAAGGAATTGAAAATCTGCTAGCTGGTTAAAAGAGGTAGTGTGGGTAAATGGTTCTTATTTCTGTGCAGTTAAGTGTCTTGACTTCTTTTTACCCGACTACGGAGGGTTATGTGTTTAGTAGTTTATGCATGTTAGTATGTTCATCTGTCTCGGTTGAAACTCAATAGAATACAGTTGAGAAGGGTGGTGGTGCTCTTGACAGGGCACTGTCGATTGAACTACCATCTTCAAAACTTGGGGATCTCTGATAATCCCACTTGTAGCGCCTGTATGGAAGACGATGAAACCTCCATACTTGCACCTGCAGAAACCTGCAAGGTGTCAGATATAGAATGTTTGGGTCCGAAACCTTGGATCCACCAATCCTGGGAGCAATCCCGGCGGAGAAATTGTGGGCCTTCTGTGCAGTGTCTGGTCTCAACAGAATCCTATAGCTTCATCTGCTTACAATAGTACCTCTTACCCGGAGACGTCTCGCCTTCGGGTGACAGGTTGTTCTCAAGGGCACAGAGGACCTCTTAGTAGGTGCTAGGGGCGCATTTGCGATACCCCTCTTTCTAATTATTACTAGCACTGCCCGTCGCAGCTTCGCTCACGAAAATTGCAATTTTACAGACCTTATATTACTTAGTATTTAAGTAAATATACTGAATGTTTATGCAAAATTTGAAGTAGATTGGACCAAGGAATCACGTTATCCCATAAAAAATTTTCGCCGTTTTTCACCCCTTAGGGGTAGAATTTCGGAAAATCCTTTCTTATCGGATGCCTACGTCATACAAAGAACACACCCTACAAGTTTCAGATCTCTACGATCAGCGGTTTAGGCTGTGCGTTGATCCGCCAGTCATTCAGGACAAAGAATTTTATATGTATAGATTATTATGTTCTTCTGTTCTCGTGTAGCTCCTAAGCTACTTATCATATTTTGACAAATGAGGTGTCGTTAGCTTTGTCGTAGATTTCCTCGTGTCATAGGCAAAGTGACGTCATATTAAATCTAACATAACGGATACTTTTGCATAATACTTTTTTATTAAGATTGTATATATTATACCTAATAAGTACATTAAAGATCACCTTATAATTTTCAATTTCTTTTTAACATAAACATTATTGTGGCTTAAATATAAAAGCTAGGTATATCGTGTCGCTGACTTTTTTTTAAATCTACTAATGACTAATATTTTTGTAGTATATTCATGAAGAATAGAATAAATAGGAGGTCGAACATAATGTTCATGAAGAATAGAAAATATTCTTCATGAGTATATTATTCATACGTATAGCAACGCATTTTCTTCCAACTTGTTTTACATATTGAGATTTCGAACTGAAAACTTATTATTACCAAAATAAAATATTACCCCCTAAGTATAAGTACTATCTGACCCACACAGGTTTCGCACGGAAACTATTGGTTGGTTGTATGATAAATGTTTCATACAAAAGTTGTTTGTTTTTATTATATATCCACAACCTGTATCTCAAAATCTAAAGATTTCTGGGACGTGAACCCATGAGAACTATTGATCGGGAGGTCATATACTACAGCATACTTGAATTTCAACCAATTTGACTGCGAGCCATTTTCCAGAAAATACTTTCAGAACTTAATACTTCAAAAACTAAAGATTTCTGGGATTTTTGCCCATGAAAACTACTGATCGAATAGTCATGTACTACATACTTGAATCTGAGCCAATTCTTTTACTTTTTTTTGTTAATCTTTTACTTTCTTTGTTAATTATTTTTTTATAAATTCCGTATTTTAATCTTTTAATCTCGTTAAAAAACAAAAAAATTGATATAATTTTCTTGGCGATTTGGCCGTCTGCGTGTAGCGCTTGCAATGAACGCTGGCCAGACACGGCCCTGGTTATAGATTTCCATAATTTCAATTGGGGGTAGTCCGAAGTTATATGATCACAAAACTGGCCGTTAATCTTTCGCTTTATTTCACGAAGTTACATGATCAACCCTCAGATGTGCTAAATTATCTTTTTAGCTTCGTGATCTGTCTGCTAAGAGTATTATTAACAAACTTTGTAAACAAATTAAATATAGAGGTGTACAAAAATCATTGAAAAGTTAAAAACCGATTTATATTATGCATTTTATTTTTATTCAAATTTCATCTTTAATTAAAAATAAGTACGCTAATATCGTAAATAAACTAGCTATTTGATTTATTTACGTACTTTCTTTTGTAAAACTATGCATACAGTTTGCATAAGCGTTTATTTCTAAAAAATTTTATGATCAAAATAATAATAGTTAATTTATTTTTATGTAACAATTGTTTATATAATTTCTTTTTCAACTTTCATTAAATTTTTAGGAAATGTATTCAGTTTTCATTTCAGCAGATTACTTTTTAATTCTATACGTTATGGTAATTAATGATTTTATTTCGATATAAACCAGGGTATAAAAAATTGTGAAGGATTGGTGTAGAGCTTTCAAGATTATTAAAAAAATTTAAATTAATCTTAAATTAAGATTTACATTTATGAGCAGTTTCGAAATGATTTTTTTAAAATAAGATATACCGTGTGTTACAATTTAAAAATGGCGAATATTTCATTTAATTTAGCACAACTCATATTTCAGATAAATGTTGTATACTTTCAACGAGGAAATACCATAAATTTTCGTTCGACTTTTTATATATTTAAGACAACTCTTTCGAATTGGAATATTTATTTATTAAACTATCGGTCACTAGACCAGTCCTAGTGGCCGAGCGGTCTAAGGCGTTATGTCTGCGCAGTATACCTACTTGGAAACTGGGAGGTTATGGGGAATCCCGACATCGGCAGTTTGCCAATTATTAGGGGAAAAAAAGGGGGGCCGTTAATTGACTAAACTGTCGGCGTATGGACAAGAACGAAATAACCGGCTAGGCTTGAGAAGATTTTCTGCAGTTTCCTTCACGAACTCCAGATGTATATCGGCATAGTTCCTAGCATAGTCGGCTGCAGCCGCATATTCTACCAACTCCTAGTTTATACACAAAAATTCCACTCACATCCTTAGGCATCACAATGGACCTTATGGTCGAAAGTGTAGCCCGTCTAGGGCAGCATCTACAATCTATCTATCTATTAAACTATCTCCTTGTACGCAAAAATTAAACAAGTTTCGTTTGACTTTTTCATTCTTACTCGTCGAGACAGTAAATTTCAAATCTCACTGAGATTTTAATTGGATCTCAACGCCCACTGCTTTGATATAATCTCAAACATCTAAATTCAAATTGAATTAAGCTTGTATTTCCTCCTTGAAAGAGCTGTTAATGAACATTTCTCGATAAATTAGTTGCAAAAACTTAAACGAGATACTTTGTATAAATTATTTCGAGGTAAATACCATAATTTTTATGTACCCTTTGTTATTGTGCTTTGGAAGTTATCTACTTTCTATTGTATAACTTATTTTTGTTTATTTGGATTTATAAATATTAGTTATTTAAAAAAATTGTATGTACTCACTCAATCCAGTAGCGAAGTATGATTTTTCTTTCGACCAGAAAACGAAACTTTTATGTGTAAACATATACCGTGTGTGTTGGAAAGCTTTTCCAATAGAGAATCAATGTTAAATATTATTTATTACTGGCTGTCCGTATGGTTACTGTATGAAGTCAATCAGTACACATGTAATGAGAGTGAGTTAAATATGTTCATTGAATTCTTAACTTTAGTATGTGAATCACAAAATCCCCACTCTTAAATGACAAACAAACAACCATACGCGACTATCCAGATGTTTGTATGTATGAGATGACTCTCATTACATGTGTACTGACTGACTCATACAGTAACCACATGGCCAGCCAGTATTAATATGTAACATTAATTATCTATTGGAAAAGCTTTCCAACACACACACGGTATAAAATTTAGGTTTTAATGAACCGAAACTTCTAGTAAATTTTGGATAAACTGTAATTCAAAGCTTCACAATTTTGCTGAAAAGTTACGAAAGCTAACTGCCAAAACAGGAAGAAGATTAATTCGGAAATTAATAGTCAGTTACCATAAATATAATTAGCTGTACACCGAAATATTAGAGGAATTATCAATTTATTTAAAAAAAAAAAGCATAAACTTCCTGCTAATTTTTAACTAAATTATTCTGGTGCCCAAACTCCAAAAAATTTTGAAACAGTGATTTTATTTTTAAATATTTATATTTTATTTATAATCGGAGCTTACTTGTGTATTCATTTTGAATATAAATGGCACTTTATAAATACCTTAATTTGAACAGTGAATCTAGTGCTCCAAAGATATGTTTTAACAGATAGTTAAAACTCATCAAATTGAACAATTTTCTATTTGCAACTTTAAATATTCACTCACAGTCAAAGCAAGATTATCATACTATTATAACAAACGCACATATAGATACACACTCTTATTGTTTTGTATTTATTTTGGTCTAATAGATAAAAATGAACATAGTCGTGATTTTTTCTCATTTGCAGAAATCTCAGGTGAGGCGGAAAGTGTGGGTGGGGTGGGGGTGTCAAACATGTAGTTTTGAACAAAAAAAAAACGATCGAATATAGTTCTGAAAATTGGTGTAGTATTACATTTTGAAAATAGAAATTGACAGAAAATGTTCCTAGAAGTGTAGGTTGAGGCCCAACTGCTCCCAGAAGCGGTAAAGTAGTTAACTTTGAGTTGAAATTGAATTCATAAAACATAGTTCATAGTTTTTTGTACTTATAAATAATATTGATCCAAACTTTTATAAATTTGTCGACACAATTTAAGTACTTACAAGTTATGAAATTTTCACTATTTAAAACACATTTTGATTTTGATCTTTATGTGTCTGTGTTTTATTTAATAAATTGTTCTTTTAGGTCTTGAATTCATTACATCTCCTATCGATTATAGCTTTATTAAGTTCTTCGTGTTATGAGACTTTCAACGCACGTATTAAATAAATCAGAGCATTTAGATAACGTACGTATTAATTATATCAAACATTTGGACTTACGAGACAATACCTATCTGCGGGACGCAATACAATCATCTCATTTTCGGGACGGTTGGCAACTCTAATTACATATGTTTAAATTGTAGGGCTGTCATGATTTCAAGAAAGTTTGCAAAATAAAAGTTTATTCAATTTGATGAATTCTGCTACTTGTTAAAATTTTTACAGTATTTTTAAGAGCACGATGTAGATACAGATATACTTGCAATAAAATTGAGTTTAGATAAGATACAAGATACTTAATTTTGGATCTGGAAACGTAATCTAAGATATCTGTATCTAGATCCTAGATACCTCCAGGCGCGGATCTAGAGTTTGAAGGTGGTCACAGACTAAAAAAAAAAATTAACTAGAATAAGTAAAAAATAGTTTTTTCTTAAAGATTGCAATAAATTATCCATTAAAAAAATTTTCTATTTTGAAATTCGTATTATTTCAATTACTAAAGCACTAGAAAAGAGTATTAATCTTGGAAAAAGAATTTTTATTATTATTCTTGAAAAACTTTTAAATTAAGAATTAGAATTCAAAAACACTAGGTTTTTAAAACTAGTTAACATATTTGAATGATTAATTTTTACAACTGGAAATAAAGTATTATTTGAGTTTAAAAAGTAAATAAATGTAATGAAAACAAAAGTTTATAAAGAACTTTAACTTGTTACTCATGAACTGATAAAGATTGATTAAACAATACCATTTTTTTCAGTAGTAATAAATTACATAACACTCTAGATTTTATTCCCACCATTTAATTATCTCAATGTAAGATTTGAGTAAGAAGCAATAAAAATATAATTAAAAAGAAATTATATTTAGTTTTTTTTTTTGGGGGGGGGGGGGCATGACCCCCATGACTACCCCTGGATCCGCGCTTAGATACCTCACAGCATTAGTAATATTATACACTGTTAAAGTGGTTGTAATAAATATTGAAATAACAAATATTCCAGTTTTTAAATAGTATTAAGTAGGATACGAATGTAATGGTGTCATTTTTATTTTCTTTTAAAATATTTTAATTTTTTTTTTTTTTAAATATATATGATCAATTTTCAATATTTCTTTGTAATTTGTTTACTGCCTGAATACACTATATTTGACATATCACAAAACATATTTAAAATAAGTGGATTGGAATAAGGAACAAAATACCACTTTTTATTAACACGGTATATATTTTAAAATCTTAGGCCAAAAATTATAAGAACGTTTTCTTGCCTGATGTGTGCCATTTAAAAATATATTAATAATGCAGTTTGAAACTCAAAATCTTAACAATCTTTATTTTTATAATTTGATTTAGATTCTATTCAGGTATTAAAAATATAATTTAGATTCCATGATTATGACTCCTTTAAATATTATTTATGTATATTCAATTTCATTTCAGAACACTCACTGAACTCAAAATACTCGTCGATCAATGAGCGGTCAGTGTTTTAACTAATCAGGTTACTTGGTACCACGTTTTAAGCAAATCTCATTGGCTAAACTAATGATTACTGATCGATAAGTTTTCTATATAATTTGATGAAAATAACTTTATCACCAAATGGTCTTTGTCAAAAAATTTGTGCGCAAGTTAATAATGGTATACTCCAATAGCGAAAATGCTCATGTAATGTAAATGCAGCAAAAATCGTAGATACTTGAATAGATACATCTTGGGATCTAAAACGTATTGCACTTCGACCTTATGGTCCATTGTGCTCCCCCTTCTACTTAAGTCCGACGAGATTCGCTTCTCCCATATGTGGGTAATAGCCAGGAGCTTGCTTATCAGGTCTTCCTGAAGGTTCATATATTCGAGATGAGATGCACCGAATATCCTGTATCTGCTGTAACCTAGAGGTTCGCAGTCAAAGATAATGTGGCTGAATGTTTCTTCCTCCTAGCCACACAATCTGCACATAATGGACCCGTTATGGAGTCCCATTGTGTGCAGATGCTTCTGCAGGGGATAATTCCCGGTAATAAGATAGTTTGATAGTAACATATATTGAAGAGCGATAATTTGTGGAAGTCCATTTTATATTTTTATTATTATGAATGAAATGAAATTTAAACAATCAATTTTTATTGTTGCAAATGCCACTTATTTTATCAAAACTATTGGGTGGTAGGAAAAAATTTTCCAAACAAAAGTTGTTTGTATTTATGAGATTTCAAATTATTGTATTAGAGACTTTATCATCTTGCACCGTTTAAGAGGTAGAAAAAATTTATGTTATTATATATTTTTTATCGTTTTAGAAAAATAATATTCAAATACGTTAAGCTGTACCAAAGCCTGAAGACATTTAACGGCGTAACGTTTTAGAGTCATCTTTAAATTCACCAAAGCAACATTACTTTTGATGGAGTTTAAGATGAAGTATAAAGGAGACATAATAGATCCTTAAGTCGCAGTGAATGAACTCGCTTAAATATTTCACTTATTTTATTTTAGCTTTACCTAGAAACAAATGAAAGTAACTAATACTTGTTTATCAATTATTTGAATATCTGGGTAAGTTGGACTATGGGCCACAAAAGTAGCGCTCTTTTTCCAAAATTTTATTGTTGATATCTGCCTTATAAATTCGGTGTTTGGAACAAAAGTTGTTAGTGAACAACTTTTATCCGAAGCATTTTTCAAAAACCAAATTAATAAGGCACAAATCAATTAACACATTTTGAAAAAATAGTACTACTTTTGTGGATCTGTGTAAAACGAACTTCGTAATTTGCAAATACCTGAATACCTGCATAATATATATTACAAAATATTTTCTTTTTATTTACAAAGTATTTTTGGGCGAAAAATCGTCTTTTCCATATTGTATAATGCAAACCCATATAATTATAATCTTCAAATTTTACTTATCAGTATATATGATATATGATCTTTTTTTGTTTATAACATACATCGTTTTTCTGCATTATGTACGAGATCTGTCCGAATAGTATCCGACCCTGCTTTTATATCTTCGCGCCAGAGTTGTCGAGCGACCTTTGCGAGACATGAACGTTAACAGTAAAGCCTCACGAACTTATCGGTTGCTCGCCGACACCTACAGGACGTATAGTTCACGCGCAGCGTGTATTTGTTTACAAAGCCTTTTTTGCGTTCGTCGGATTTTGATATTGTTAAAAATGACTGAAAGATCAGATCAACGAATTTGCATCAAATTTTGCTTCAAACACGGAAAAACTACTTCAGAAATTATTCAAATGATACAGAAGACCTTTAAGGATGAGTGTATGGGCAAAACACAAATAAAAGAGTGGTATAATCGTTTCTAAAGTGGCCGCACATCTGTTGATAGTGATCCTTGTTCTGGCCGACCTTCGACGTTTGACTGTGCGCGAATTAGGAGATAATCTTGGAATACCAAAAACTACAATTTGGGAAATTTTAACCTCAAATATAGAAAGTGGAAGCGGTGGGATATCTCATCGAATCTTGTGCAGCAGTTTTTAACTAAACACAATATCACACTGCTTCGCCAACCTCCGAACAGTACCGACATAGCCCCCTGTGACTTTTGGTTGTTCCCGAATTTGAAAAAACCGCTCAAAGGACACCGGTTCGACGACAAAAAGACGGTTGAAGATAATGCGACGAGGGCACTCAAGACTATTCCAAAACCTAACTTCCAGGACTGCTTCGGAAAGTGGAAACACCGCTGGGAGCGTGTTATTCAATCAAATGGGGACTACTTTGAAGGATGCCACTCGCCCGATAATGAAAAGTAACGCCAGCGCGGAGATATGAACGTAGGTCGGATACTTTTTGGACAGACTTCGTATATTTACATTTTTCTTAATTTATCTAAATATAACATATTCTTAGGCAGCCATACGACAAAGTTAATTTATAAATTTATTAACTTAATAATTACATTTAAAAATTTTCAATTAAAATTCTTCGTTTTCATAATATAATAATTATTGAATAGGATTTCTCAAAATCCACTTTAAGTTGTGAAAGTGCATTCTACTTAGCTCTATTCGTAATTTAAAATAAGTGAGTGACATCTGCTGTTCGAATCATCGTATGAAAATAATCTGGAACAAACGTATTATTTGCATCTATGTTTGCACAGACATATATTTATAAATAGAATTTGTAATAAATCAAAGCACATTTATAGCTTATATGCGTACCATCAACGATTTTATATTAGAGTCAATTCTCTATATAATGAGAGCCTTACTAAGCAATAATTTGGGAATCGATAAGTGTATGATTTTCCAATCAGACCTAATATCACATTTCTGCTGGGGCGTCATATACTACATGTCTGACCCGATCTCTATGCCTACTTGTAAAATTTAAATATTACATTTGCGTCAATTTTATCAACTTCAAAATTTTTTTAATTTTTTTTCGTCTAATTATAATCAAATTTTCAATATAAAAATTAAATTAAATAACTGAAAATAACAACTGATTTGAATTACTTAAATACCCGGTACATACTGAGTTTATGGAAAAAAGTTTCAAACAGAAGTTGTATATTTAAAAAAAAAAAGAAACATTATTTGTCTTTAAATTTTTTTTCTATCTCTTACGGTTTCAAAGATTGATACAAATTTTATACTATTATCCTATGTCATCCGCATTAAGTTACACAATTACTTTTTCATTACTTTAAAAATAATTTTGAACAAAATACAGAACGTTCAAATAGGACTCAATACTACATAATCACAAGGTAAAATAATTAATTACCTTTACCTATCTATATATGGTGGTGCGAAATTATTGAAAATTATCAATTATCTACTATTGAAAACTGAGTGAACGATTTATAATATTTTAAACTCCTGTAATGCAGAGGCGTCGGCAGGCGGTGGACCGAGAACTATACTGGCACACCCAGTCTTTTACTCCGTAATTACGATTCTTTACCTTCACCAAACACTACAAATGTAACTTGGTGTTATTAAAATCAGAATTAAAAATACTACCAAGTGCTCTTAAAATTAATTAAAATTTTTGCCGATGTAAAAAAAAATTGGCCCATCTTTAATTCATCGAACCCAATACTAGTTCGCCCGAATAACTAAGGCTCAAAACGCCACTGCTGTAGCGTTTTTTTTCAAAATATTATAGTTGTTTCATTTGTGATTTCATCAATTATGCTTTCTTTTAGAAACCATTGCTCCTCAACTATATCCTCCCTAAGTTACCACGGCAATTGTTATTGTAAAATCGGTTTTTGGAAATATGTTTCGAATAAAAATTGTTAATATATTTATAATTAACAACTTTTATCCGAAGCAGTTTTTTGAAAATCGGATGAAGGCACAACCAATTATAAAATTTGGAAAAAAGGAGGGCAAACAAAAAAATTATATTTTGCCTTTTTGTACTGAAAAATTCGGGACATTACTTTTCAAAAACATTATATGAGTTTTATTTCTTAAGTACAATACTGTATTTAGGTACAATACTGTATTTGGAGTATTCCTGAGCTAATTTTATTAATGAAAATTTCTATACACATGCGGTTTAAAGTACTTCGTTTTCGCAACAAAGTGTGCTAATTTAAATTTTTATTGAAAATCTAGAAAATGTTTAGACGAATTTTTTTTTGTAATTCGAATAGAAAGTTTATACGAATCACAGTTTAAAGCTCATCTACAAATTTTTATTAATACATTTTTTTTTTGACACAGATTGTCTTCATCAGCAACTTTCAGACAATCTCTTATGTCGGAACAAACACTATTTGTTTTTACTCTAGCAACAATTCTGACTCTGACGGACGCCTTATGATAATCACACGATCTTACTTAAACAGATTTGACCACAAAATTATAAACTAAATTGATGTGTCAATTTTCAAAAGCATAATTTGAACTACATTAGGTTGCTAACAAGTGCAGGTACGGTATTAACGTTTTAGCCATGGATAATGCTATTATAGCTTAAAGACGCAATTTATTTACATTTTATTTGAATTCTATATGCACAATACCTTCATTCAAAATATGACAAAAAAGTATTGATAAAAATTTAATTTTGTCTTTTTTTAACAAAAATATTTTAATAAAATTGATTGAATTAAAAGATCAAATATTTATAAACATTTTTAAACTGTACACTATATAATTACAATATTAATAGTTCAAGTACTACTGGAAGCATGTGACTGGCTATTATAAGCAACATTAGCGGCCGCGGCCAATAGACCGAGGGCCCCGCTATGTCATCTCTTCGGTTCAATTGAATAAACACTAACAGAACTATCCATTGATCCAGCAGCAAGTGCAACACGATGTGGATGATAGGTTAAACAACTCACTGGTCCAATACGTGGACCCATAAATCCCTCATGAAATCGTATTACATTCATTATTTCACCAGTTAATCGATACACTCCAATATGCTGATTCACAGAGCCACTAAAAATGTTTTTATGAAAATGATGAAATGTTAATTACTATTATACAAAGTCAACTTAAAGATGTTGAAAAATTTAAGGAGTGATTACTTAAATTATATTGTTGACTTGTACCATAAACTCTATGGATAATTCAATTAAGAAAAATATTGCAGAATGTTTATTTTCGAATTCTATAATTAAAAGAAACCGCTTCATTTAGTATATTTTGTATTTTTAGAAAAATAAATTATATCTTGAAAACGGTTTAAGGTATCATAATGTGGTATTTAGTACAAATACTTACACTAATGGTTCATAAATAAATATCACGATGTCAATCGCAGTTATGAAAATGGCGATGACTTATTTTATTCAATCCCTTTTAGTTCAGTAGTCGTTAATTTTATCAAAGTTAAATGTTAAATCATCCTATTAAAAACAAAGGCTCTTATTTTTGAAAATCACTTTACAAACAACTGAATCACGGCAAACAATTATTTACGAGCAGAATTCTAGATATTGTACATTATTTTTTTCAAGTTACTTTCTCTAACAAGATATACACTACTGGAGCTAACTAACATTCATTCATAAAATGATGGAAAATATCACTCCTTAATTTTTGTTTCCATACTTCTTAATTGTATCTTACTCAGTTATTTATGACTTACCAACTAAAAGTGTCTGCGGTTTTATGAACAGACATCGCAGTCATTCCTTGTGTCGTTGGGCATGTTCTTAGGGACATATTTTTTCGAATATCGAATATTCGAACATCACCTCCCAAACTATAAAAATTTTATATGAAAATAATGTTCAAATTTATACTAATAAAAATATGCATACCTTCCGCTAATTAATTTTTCATTATGCCGTAAATAAACTCCCAAGACCCATGATGTATGTTCGCGCCAAGTCATAACTCGGGCCTCTTGTGAAGATAATCGTCGATCAAATAATCGTACTGAGCCATCACCGCATCCCACTACGATTAAATTATTACTATCACTGTCAATACATGTGGCGCTGCAATCAGCCCCCGTTGGAATGTCACAAACTCGTAGTTCAGTTTCAGCATCCCACACCCTTATTATTCTCACATCTCCTGTTACAAGAATTTTTTGTATTTGTTGTTCCCATGTCATCACAACTCCAACAGATGCTAAAAAATTTTAATTATTAGACTAGTCGGTAAACATTTAGTTTGTAAATTCCATTCTACGAACAACAGCCTGCCTTTTTGAACAGTTACAGAAGGCAAATTTTGAATGTGTTCTTTTTAAATTATTCTCTTAGCTTTCAACTGTGTTAAGTGACAATATGTACAGTATGGATTCATGTAACGTGACTATAAATCAATTACCATTTGATCGAGTTGATGGTTGAAGATCGGTTAATGCTTGCCATGCAGTGACTAGAACAGGTTCTCGACTATGTACAGAAGCTGATCCGACGGTTAATGGACGCCAAAGTTTAACAGTTCCATCATCAGAAGCTACTAACAGTAATGCAACGTCGTGGCCATTTAAAAACTCCAAGGACGTAATTCGTGTTACGGGTGATCGGGTACCACGACTTTGACAGTAGCATAATTTTGCACCAGTACCCCAATCCCAAATACTAAAGCAGTCTTTTCCAGCAACAGCTAATTGTTGATCATATGGATGAAATTTTAATGTTGTTGGTGCATGCGGACTTCGTGATGTAAAAACTTGCGATTCTAATCGTCCAGCTCCTATAGCATCTCGTTTTTGTTCTTCCTTTGATTCTTTACGTAATGCAGCATTCCTTTTTGTGCAAAAATATTAAGATTTTATATGATTTATTTAATTCGAAATTTTCAATTTTATACACGTGCTATTAAAAACGTGCTATTAAAAAATTGACTTGTAGTCTTATGAGCCAATTCACCTCAATTCTACTTCGAACAACATTTTTATTTAGAAAATGGTAAAAGCAGGAGCTACAATTTTAAAAATAATCCTTTTCAAATGAAATTATGTATGGGAAGGGAATGTTTCTAATTTTTAATAAATCTGAGAACGAACTCAGCTCGTCTTTAACCCTAAAGGGGTTAATAAATTTAAATATCTATGTTTATACTTATACTTAGAATAAATAAATTAAATTTTTATGTTTATACCTAAGGTATCTCCATTCTCGTTCATGATAAATAGGAGACTCAGGATCTGATTCTTCAGATGTTTCAATGACAGGTTGTGCAAAATATTTACTAGCCCACGCAACATATTGTGTAGAAACCAATGGTTCTTTGTTAGTCGATCCATTACTGCGTTCCATCGATCCATTTTCATCATTTACAGCGGCTACTTCTTCACTAATTGTGTTTGGGACTGTTTTTCTAGCTCTATTAGCCAATTGAGTTGCTCTAAAGGTTTTAATTCAGAATTACTAAAATTGAATCAAGCGGAAGCCGTATTTGCAATATACCGTTCCATACCGTGAATTATGGTCAGATATCAAAGAATCTTGACTTTGAAACTATTAAATATACAGTTAGTAATTTATTGTGAATGGTTAGTGATTGTTGCTTTCAGTTCAAGCAACAAAAATTATGTCATCGATAGTATTCTTTTTTATAACAAATAAAAACGAAAATAAATTATTTTTTATTTTTTTTATAATAAGGTTTTTTCTATATACATTACATTATCGAATGATAATTAGTGAGAACTCTAGGTTTTTGAAATAAAATTTCAAATTCGCCCCCTTTACCTAGATCATTTTTTTGTATTATAAATACGTATTTCGACTACAATGTAGTCATCATCAGTATAAATTAGCTAGTCGTAATTTACTCTTTGACAATTAGAAATAGAAAGTCGAGATCAATAGACAAAAATAAAAATGAATAGAAAATTAACTCAATTAAAATATACTAGATTTAAAATATAATAAATTTTAAATTATGTTGAAATTACTCTTGTTAAAATTTTTTCTTCACATTTATTCCGTGAAATGGTCACCAAATTAGCAACAAGTAGCATATCCTGAGACAATATAAGAGTAATTTTAATAGGAGTAAAGTTAACAGGAATAAATGTGAAGAAAAAATTACATACTAGAGAATTTTTAAATTCACCTATAATTACCTATTAGAAATACGATGTAAATCATTGGGAGAATGCATGGTCGGTGGTGAATTTCCTGTTAAAAAACTTCCTCGATTCGGACTTGGTGGCAAGCTGACACTAGCATTTAATCTTCCATCAATGCTTAAATCTCTATTTGATGCAGTCTCTTTGACTTGATTACGGACATAATTTGTAATGACCAGTGATGTTTGTGCAACTTGTGGATGTGGATCATTATCAAGAAATAACATACCATGCCAAAGTTTCATGTATACGCTACCATACGCTAACGATAAAGGCGTGTTTAATGTTGAGCCACCAGTACCCGAACTGCCACCTAAACTACTAATTGAAGAACTGCTGGCAACCCGTTTTAATCTTTCTGAAATATTTGCATCTACTTGATCCGTCCCAAAAAGATTTGATGGTGATAACATGCGTAATCTATCGCGTGAACCAATTCGACGCATTCCACCTCCACTTAAACTTGAAATATTATTTCCGCCAACAATTTCGAATCCAGCTAATTCACGTTTACCTTCTTCCAATGCTGCCACACTAACAAATGCAGATTCAAACAAGCGTACCATCCAATGTAATGCTCCAGCAACTAACTCTCGTCGTACTAACCAGCTCATATCTTCCTTACAACGATTAAGTAAAGTCATAGCTACTTGTTGATCAATTGTATTAGCATGTTCAGATCGTTCTGTCACCGAACTAATAAATGTACCTAAGGCATATACTGCGGCAGCACGAACTTCTGATGATGGATCATCTAATAAAGCATATAATTTTTCATGTGCACTATCACGCACACCACACCAGCGAGCTTGTTCATATCCTTCCCATAATCTGGCCAAACATAAAGCTAACCATTGTTTAAATCGAGGTGAGCAAGAATTTGAGTTATTAAATAAACTTGGCTCGTTCAATTGTTCAAGGCAAACACTTACTAAACCATCTTGTAGTGTTGCTCGCTGACCAGCAGAATAATTCCAAACAATACACGCTAAACTAAAAGCAGCTAATGTGCGATGTTCAAACTAAAATTAAAACTAAGTTGTTAAAATTTGTAGATACAACTAAAACACATAATAGACTGACTTTTCTTAAACCGTTTGTATTTTATAAAAAAATACTAAAGTATTTTAAAATATTGGAAAATAGATAAGGATTTGTGACAAATAAAGAAAATTATTTAATTTATAAATAAATTTTTTCCTCTTTTTCTCTTTTATACAAATACTAGCTTTCTGTAATCTCACATAAATCTTAATATGTCATAATAATCGTACGTGCCCTAAATTGGCTTTTTCAAGTTTCGGAAATATTTTGATAAGCCTGCATCTCTCGAATAGACTTTAAACGCACTTTCCCAGACCTTATTTTGAAAACAAGACATTTTATACGCCATGATAAGTAGACTTTTTCGTTTGTTTGAATTTATAAACTCTGCTAAAGATGCTACCTATAAACGATGAAGCACTCAGTATCAAGATAAACCCAACATTTGTCGTAATCGTCATCCGCATTCTTTAAAAACTAATGAAGTTTCTGAGACAAAAAGTATCTATATGTCAATACGGAACATAAACTACCTCTGTACAAAATTCATTACCGTTTAGATACTAAATAGTGAAACAAGGATAAACGAAGATCGTTTCGCACTTATACGAATAACATACTATCATTATTTTGGTTGAATTCGAAACTTTAATGCTTTATATACAAGTAAATTTTGACTTCTTCTCTAAAGTCTTAATTTTTTAAATTTTAATATCATAAAATTCATTTATTAGAAATTTTTAAAAAAGCAGTCATCTACATGCTTTAAATTCGTTAATAGTAGTTACCTTCGTAGATGGATCTTGTAACACAGATAAGAAGTATTTATGACCATTTTCACGAACTAAATCACTCTGACAAGACTAAAATCACAACCATGTTACTTTTTAAAAATATTTTACTTTATATTTTATTCAAACACTTACCGTATCAACTGCTAAAATTTTAGCCCAAATAAATACAAGGAGTGGTCGAAGTTCTTTAGCAGAAGACTGTAATAACTTTAATACATATGGAAAAATACCAACCGATAATGCTAAATTTACAGCCCAGGGTCCTAGATCTAGAAAACGTGCTAGTAATTCTAAAGCACGCATACGATGAACTTGGCTTAATAAAACTTGTAAAACTATTGGTAATTGTTCTGGTGGAGATTTCTCTTCTCCGCCTGAAAAATATTTATATATTTTGAAATCTGAAATACATATCAAGATGTTACAAAAAGTATGTACAAAACTTTGAGGATAGTACTCTTTAAAAAACAAACAAATCTTCGTTTTAAAGATATACTCCAGAAAAGTAGTGGCGAATAATTCAATTGTTCACGATTGTGAGATTTTATAACAGTTTTACAACGATTTGTGAGATTTTATAAGTTTTATAACGATTTGTGAGATTTTATAACAGTTTTCTCCTTTGAGTGACTATTTTAGTTTTTTTTGAAAATATAACTTTTTTTAGAATATAGAGGAAAATGGGCCAAATATGCTTATGAAATTATCAAAATCTCATTTTACTATCACAAACAGGATAGCAAAATATATATTACCATGGAATCATTTTTTGAAAGTTAATGCATATAATAAGTTAATTTTGCATTACCTAAATCAAGCCAAACTTGAAAAGCTGTTAATTGTTCTTTAAAAAATGGTGCATGTTTAAATTCTTCACCATTTAAAACGGCTGGCAACTGACAACATGCTAAGTCAAGTGCCAAATCCCATGCCTGCCATAATGGATGTTGATGTGTCGGAGGCAGTGCAGGACTACTTATAGGTACACAATCATACGAACGCAAAACTCGTTCCGCTAGTAGAAAATTTCGTAGTAAACTTGCTACCAATAAGTCTTGTCGGAATAACTTCTGAAATAAATCTAAACAAAAAACAAATACATAGTCCACTTTCTACAAAATTTTTATAACATTTTCTTACCTCGTGGAAGTGTGTTCCATGCAATTGTATCTGTTATTGCAGTGAAAATCCAATTTAATTCCCCTAACATAGTTCGTCGATCATTTAATTGACCGGGAATTCTAAAAATATGTATACTTTAAAATTACGCAAAAGAAACATAAGAGCAATAAAACTCACTTATCAATTAATTCCAAATTAATTTTTGGAACTAATTTTGAATTTTCATGCATCACATACCACCTAAGTGCAACTTTAATAGGAGTGGTTAAACATGAAGTGAATAAATCTGCAGGCACTGCAGGCGACATAGGTAAAGTTTGATTAGCGGAACAGGCAGCAAGCTGTATACAATTTTTAAATGATGGCCCTGTATGAGTTGAACCAGGTGATGCACCACGACCAGATGAATTGACCTTAGAGACCGTATTATTAAATACATGAATCCAATACATTTAAGAGTTTACACAATGAGTACCTCATATTCTTTTTCATGTTGCTCAGCAAATTGTTTAAAAGAATCCACAATAATTCCGGCATTAGAACAGTCGTATACATAAATCGATGGAGCACCCATCCAAGTTTGCAAATCATATACCGAAAGCGGGATATACTGAGTGTATGTCTATATTATTATATTATAAACAAAAAAATTGTTGTAACAATTATTATTTGAAATAAGTCTCTAAATAAAAAACAGTTAATACCCTATTGAATACCCAAATTTCACCATTAGTTGTAGGTTTTGGTACACCATGACCATTATAATGAAAGAGAACCCTTTCTTCTTTGGCATTTCTACGTAATGAAGTGCACAATTTTTTCACTTCTTCAACGGTTGGGTCCAAGGATTGCTTGTATCGTGCACGAGGTTGCCATTTTTCGTATTGTTTTTGTAAATTATTTCCAACTGCCTCCAGAGCTTTTACAGGTGACATTGATAATGGATCTAATAAAAGATTTATGTACATTGTATTATTATATCCTATCTAGTTTAAACTTCTGAAAAGTCAAAGGTGCAATCATGTCCTTTTCTTGATATAATTTTTTTCTATCTTTGTGAAAAGCACATGCAATAAATATACAAAATATATTTTGTGTGTGTATCCCACGAAGACCATAATATATTTTGACTTTATATAGTCTTCGTGATGTATTCATAGAAACACATTTTCTAGCTTGCTATTTTTATAGCCCAATTTTGGATAAAGGTTGATTCTTGTGATATAATTTAGGTAAAGGTTGATACCTGTGAGATATATCGCGTTAAAAAGTACCTCACGCATTCATTAACACATTCACTGCGGATGGCACTATGATGGCGAAATCAATCTTTTGGCATCTTCATCGAAGATTGCCTTATGTCACGAAGTGTGATCGATAGTGGGCCGTTTTCTGCTTAGGCACACTTTCTGACTAATCTTAAATTTATAATAATCAATTATAAAATCTACTTCAATTACGTTTTAATTGATGAAAATTAAAACTTTAGATAAAATCAAACTAGTTTATTGAAAATATCATAGATGTCTTACTTTCACTCAAATTCTAAGTATAAAATAAAATCGAAATTTGTTACCTATCCAACATTCTAATCGAGCACTTGGTTGGGTTTTAACAACATCTGGCGGATCGACACCAACATTCAAGCATAGAACTAATGCTACGCTCACAGTCTTCATCTGTAAATTTTTACAAAATACAAGGTTATGAATCAACTACGCAGTGTGCTTCGATTTTGTATTGTTTTAAAATACCTTTTCTTTCATTCTCCATGTTTGTGCAACACAATTAATACCCTCTATATTTTCCGTATGATATGGTTTTGAAAAGGCTAAGGGTAAATCCCAGTCAGATTGTTCCGTGTCATTTTTATTTGTTGATTCGCAATTAACTTTATTTTCAACCATTTTTTCTTATCAATACAAATACTTATATTTAAATATATATCATTTTTATGAAATCATATTATATTGTTTATTTCAACGAAGTAATCCACTTTATAAAAAAATTCTTAACATTTTCTGAAAAATTATACACCATACTTCACTACAAAACAATTCTTATCGACTTCGACAGATAGGAGCCAAACTTATCGCATACATTTTACAATCTATAGGCAATGTTATATACACGTTAGTTTCTTGTGCTGCTCATATCAATTCAATACAGATATCTAACTTATTCAGAAGATTCGAAATTTCACTCATAGATGGGCATGTATAATTATTGGGTTACTCGAGGGTCTCTAATTGGGATTAACTAGAGTGTCTCTAATTAGGACCATGTTTTAAACTTCCATTTATCTCAGTGATTGTATTTATTTTCTAAATAAAGTAATTTTTCACATTTAAAACTAATATGTTAATTCCTGAAAACAGCAAACACACCTTGCCATCGACAGAGTGAATCAGACCAGCTAAAACCAGAGATCTTCATCTAATTACTTTATTTCATTTATTAAAAAAAGTATTTTATTGGAAAAATACTTTGTCTGTAAATAATTTTCATAATACTACATAAATGCGTCACGTTTTTCAATTCAACTCTCGCCTTATACTCTCTTCACTGTTTCCGGTGCAGAAGGAACAGTAGTTCCTCTTCCAGATGTCAGTTATTCTACTGACATCTCATTTTTGTCAATTATTTGTTTACATGGAGCTCGGACTCCTTTTCTAGTCTTCATGCATTTGACCCTAACATTCGCATAGATCTTCTGGATACTTTCTTTGCTATGTGTTTCAGAAGAAACGAAAACTTTCCTATTTTTTCCATTCATGTTTGTGGTTGGATTTGAATTTCTATTAAGAATTTAAATAAATAATTTTTTTAAAATTTTTATTAGAACATCAGTCTTACATAATATATGAAACTATATATTATCTAAATGATTAAAAAACAGTTTATAATAATAGTTGGCAGTTGATGAAAGTGTTAAGCATTATGTATATTCAGTAAAATCATCCATATGAAGTTTATTATTCCGTTTTGTTGATGTTTCAGTTTCAGATGGTGAATTCACTGATCCATTCGAACTTTTTTCATCAGCTAATTCTTGCAAAACTTTACTTCGTAATCGTTTAATGTGACGTAAACGTTCTAACCAATTTGAAGCGTAAACATTTACATTACCATGCGATGATTTCAATGAATTCGATATTAAAGATGCTAACTAAAATATATTTACAAAAATACTTAGATGGACAAAAATAAAAATAAAACCCGTTAAATCGTCATATTAAATACTTACATTAGCGTGTAAAGCCAATTGTCTGGTTAAAATTGAAAGATTCTGGTCAGATATTATTTTTGGTTCACTATGCCCAATATGTTCCGCTAAATCCTCACGAGCCTTAACTGTAACTCTATTCGTATTATGATCTAAAGGTTCGATTACAATACATGAAAAATTGAAGTGTGTCTGAAAATTTAAATTTTAGATTCTGTTAGAGATAACAATATGAGCAAATATATATAAATTATTTTCAGCTATTATCAACAAATTATTTACTAAAGGAAAATTTAAATTTAACTGGAGGCTGAAATACGAAGGCTAATATTTCAGAAATTATTGGCGAAAGTTTGATGATGGAAGCATTTGAAAAAAGAACAAAAATTGTTATAATTTTGTGTAAAAATGGGCTTTTTACATATTCTAGCAAATGTAAATTTCATAAACTATCTCAAAACAATAACTTTTTTACTATTTTGAAATCGTATCAAAACTGTGAGTTTAAAATTAATGAAGAGATATCGGAAAATGAATTATTTTAAAAGATTTATGAAATATTTAATAAAAACTGAAATTATATTAAAAGGTTCGGTTTTACCGAAATCAACGATGAGAAAATGTTTTGAGAGTTATTTAGGGAGATAGTTATTTTTAATTTTGTACTAAGGGACACAAAAGTAGCGGTCATTTTTCAAAATTTTATAGTTGATTTTTACCTTTTTCTTTCGGTTTTTGGGGAAATGTTTCGAATAAAAGTTGTTATTATGTACAACTTATACCCGATTTTTTAAATTGAGCGCTACTTTTTTTTCCCCAATCACCGGATTTTTAAACTTATTCTAGCAAGCATAGTATTTGCAAAGAATTACCAAATTATCTATTAAAATGTTTAATTTTTTCTTTTTTCCACAGATCCCGCAGTTTTAATTATTTAGTAAGGTATGATTTTTTAAAAGATATTCGTTACATTTTCATTAAAATTTTAAAGCATATGTCTAATTTATATAATTAATGGCTGTATTTAGCAGATCTAAGCTCTTGAAAGCAAAATGACGGTCGTTCAGCCCTAGACGATGACGACTATTTAAAATTATATATTAATTATTATTTTATTTTTATATTAAAAATAAATATCCACCAATTTCAATAAAAAATATCAGTTAACTAATTTTATAAACAAACTTCGAATTTTAAATGACATAAAGAAAGTCGTGACTGAAACCCTCAGACGTGCCCTGGCCGATAATTCACTCAGCCCTAGCAAGCACTTTCGAAGCGCAACAGCTTTCATCCTCAAACGCAGCAAAAAATGTGATAAAAAAGTCAGCTAATTATGCCTGCCATGTTTTAAGTGATTTGCATGTGAAATTTGACATTACATCTAAAACGACGTAATTCGCATGTATGTACATACATGAAATATTATTTGCATGTTAACGTGTAAATAGCAATGGCCCAAAATAAATTATATATTTGTATTGGTAGTGTACTTACTTTTATAGTGTTCATATTATATTCATCACCACTTTCATTATACACAATTGTAACAAAATCATTACCAATATGTTTAATTTTTTCATTACAAAATGGATCATTATCTTGATTTGGCATTAATGTTGCCACATGAAACATCATATGCATAACATCATCATGCCATACATATGCAAATTTACCATCTTTACCATTTTGTTCTAAGCCACCAATCCATACTTGAGGATCCATATCTTGTAAGCGGATCATTGTACCTAATTTTTGTAAAAATTGTACGTAACGTAATGATCCATATGTATTACGTAATATTGCTATTTGATTATTTTGACCTGGTCCTACATACAAAACACCAACTTTGTGAATTTCGTATGGTGGTATTTTATCTAATAGTTGAAGACTACGTTGGACGGCTTGACTTTGCCCAACTAATAATGGTTTTTCATTCATTCCTATATTTAAAAATTTATTATTAATTAAAGTAAATTATTTATCGGCTTCGATAAATACATAAATATTTCTTTGCAGAAATTATTTAATAAACTTACCAAATGTAGCAGAATGATATAATTGTAGAAAAACAAAACTAGGATTAATCCCAGATTTAGGAACTTCTTTTGTACGTGGAGAATTTGTTCGACGTATTCTTGGTTTGCGAACATGACTCATAACTGATATTGTGTGTCCACGATCTCGTCGAATTGGCATAGATGACAAATCATTTCGGGAATCATTATTGACATTTTCGGTGCTATGTCCAAATTTTGATTGTTTATCCAAAGTATTACTGCGTATTAATGGACTAAAGTTTTTTTGTTGACTATTATCAATTGCTAAATGTCTTTGTAATCTAGGAGACGTTTGTGTAGGAGATTGTGGTGGTTTAGATGTTAATGGATGGTTTAGAACAGGAAGATTTTTAGGTCTATTATGTGTAACTTTATCATTTGAATCTGTATTTTCAGCTGTGTGCTGTTTAGTATTAGATTTTATCACACTTTTAAATAAATCTTGACTTTGATTTTGTCCTGTTCCAATTAATGTGATCGGTGATGATGGAACAGTTGCGGAAACTTTAGTGCTTTCAGTTTCAGTTCCTTGTGGAGGAGCAGTACCAGGATAACTATGATAGCTGTGAAGATGATGTTGTGATGTTGCGTCAACAACTTCATTTGTTGGGGGAGTTGTCCCTAAAATATTTTAAAATACAGTATATTGAGAATAACAGTTAATATTAGTCAATAATTTATAATATATATCCTGAGTCCTCTCTCACCAACACGCATTTTTTTTTACTTATAGACGGTGAAAATTAAATAACTAGGCACACTCTAAGGCACAATACGAGACTCTGTTCAAACTGTTTTTTAGTTATCTCATTCGAATCAATTAGTATACGGTAGCTTGGTATAAACTCAAAATACGGCGCCAGTGGGTTGTGCAATCTTTTGACAATCAAAATTGCATACCTGCCCATCTGTGTGTAGATGGCACTAATAGTACAGTTGTCACTAACATAAAGCATTGTTTGAGTAAACTTCATACGAAATTAATGTGTGGCGTTTATCCTACAAATAATTTTGGTAGGCGCTGGTATATCTGTTTAGGTTATGAAACCGTCATTGCATGAGTCAGATTCTCATTGGAAAATAAAGTAATTTTTAGTGAACAAGACGTATAAAATAACATGATTTGAATCATTTATCTTACCTAAACCAGACATTTCTTCTGGAATAGCCTCGCAAGATACTCTCATGTCTTTGCAGTAATTACTTTTGTTCTTCTTTTGAGATACTTCCGATGAACCTTCGTTATCACCACTAAATACATTCATTTTATCAATTTTTTCTTGTGTTAAAAATGGATTTTTCCAACTGGCAGACATTTCAGGACTAGAATTTGATCGACGAACCGGATTTCTCGATTTTAAATTATCATCATATATATCACCATCATAATCATCGTCGACACTTTCTTGTGAATTTTGTCGCGACGGTGATTGTCTCAATGGAGAACCAGGAATATTAATAGGACCTGATACAGAATTTGTTTTTAAAATATTGTTACTATTACCACTCTTTTCAATACTTGATTCAATCTCAATTTCGATATTCGATGAGCATCTATGAGTGTCACGATCCTCTCGTTGACGATCTAACGATGGTAAATATAATGTTGATAATTCATTTAATGGGAATTCTGTACTGTGTAAATTTTGGCTACTAATTTGATTTTGTATTCTCATAACCCAAGAAATATCACCAGTTGGTCGTCGAATACATATTTCAGCCCATCCTTGACACCAACATGCACAAATCAATTTTTCAGTACTCTTTGTATGATCCGCATTTATCAGCTGATGTAATTTGTTGGGTAACTGTTGTTCCAAATTCTCTGTGTTATGTATTGATGTAAGAGTATTCGTTGGTATAAATTCTCGTTTTTCATCAACCGGTGAATCTTGAGATGATTTTTGAATATCACTAGAACTTTGACGTGTGATGCGACTACTTTGAGAATCTTCTCCACTTGTAGAACGATTGAAACTTGATTTTCCATATCTTTCTGTATCTGGTGTATTCGTTGAAAATGATTTGCAAATGGACCAGCATTTATCGCAGAGACCATTTTTAAGAGCTTTTGTTGAACAACCACTCGTGGTTACGGTAATTAACATGTTACCCAATAGCCATGTCATTGACTGACCACCAGACAATAGGAAATCTGCTGTTGCCAATCTGAAAACAATTATGAAACAAGGTTAAAAAATTAAACTTTTAACTTCATCCCCATTTAATTTTTAACTTTAGGGGATGTATATTTAACAAAATATGTATAATATCCACAATTTTATTCGATATTTATTTGATTATTCGAATTTTATTCACGGAATTGGAAAACACTTCTTTTATTGGGTCTATTCCTACCTTTATAAAAAGTTCAACTTTCTACACCAAATAGTTTCGGAGAAAATCACTCGTAACAGACGGGTGGAATTGATTCCATGAGTTTTGTTTTATCAACTTGACATTCATATTCACTGAAAATAAAGATTCTTAATAGCGGGATAAAAATTAGGCTTACCTTTTAGGTAATGCTGAGCATGGTGAAAAGGTATAACGTGCCATAAAATCAATGCAAGTTTCAGTTAGTTCTGTGTGAAAAGTATTTAATGCCTCATCAATTGGAGGTCGTAAATCAAGTGCTGCTCTAGCATCAAGCCTCGTAACAGGTGCTGGTGGGGCACTTGTACGATCTCGTCGACCACGTGATCCTTGTTCCGTTAAACTTGAACTACGTTTACGATTACTGGAATCTTCATTCATCGAGACTAAATCAGATTTAAATAATTGCCCCTCTTCAAAAGGTACAATTACATTTGTTTTTAAACCCTACAAAAATAATATTCAATTTAATATTCATTCAAGTTGTCTTAATTGATTTTAATTTACTGTTGTTATAAATTTGACAAAATCTCGACGAAACGGTAATCGGCATTTTAAAAACCAAACCGCAATTACGTGATGTGCCAGTGATACTGTGTAATGATTGTATTTAAATGGATTTGTGTATGGTAGAGAGATTGCAAATACAGACATGTATTGATCACCAACAAATGATGAAAATATATCAGGAAGTCGAGTTAAAGCTGGAAAAAATACAAAATTCGTAAAAATTCTAATGAAGAATAATAAATTTGGTTATTTATTTTTCTAAATTTTTAAGAACAGAATCGTTTTCCTATTTGACACTGTATTTAATTCAAACGAATTTTTTCTTTGTTCATTTAAAATATAAAATAACATTTGAATGAAAAAGCTTCGAAATTTTGAGAAGTTAGGTTGCAAATGTGATAAATATCGTATTAAATCGGAGGAGAAGATGTCGACTTAAATCGACAAGGTATCTTACTTAAAAGTTCAATTTTCTTCCTCCTTTGAAACAAGATTATCAAATTATTTGCCAAATAAGTTAAGACAATTTATTTTGTCTTATCAATATTATCAGAGATCTGGAGATTCAACCAATGGATATTAAACTAGTTTTTTATGCTTTTCATAACTTTGCTCAATTTAAGCTGAATTTATTAGGATCTTAAAGTTATATTTCAAGCAAAAGTTTGTAATTTTATAGTTTATATTTCTCTTCAATCTTTTATAGTTTTTTAAACAAACTTCATTGAAAAGGTTGAAACCATATTTGGGACACTAAAAGGAGTAGCCGTTAAGTAATTTAATTAATCTTTAATTAACTAATATAATTCATTAACTATACTTTTATTGTTGTTCCAATTCGTAAATTCTATTTTCATTGTGATATTTAAATTAATTTTGATAATTGAAAGTTTTTTCATGTATGACGTAATAAAAACCATCTAGTGGAATTTTGTGAAAATACTATCAGTAGCAAATATATATATATTTGCTACAAATATATATATATTTATACAAATATATATATATATATATATATATATATATATATATATATATATATATATATATATATATATATATAAAACCTGTTAAAATCAGAAAAAGGGGCTGCTAGCTTAAGTTACCCTTGTTATAGCAGTAACATAAATAATAGCTATTGGAAACTGACACGGAGGCGTGGCTTAATTTATATGGCTGACTTTAGGTTGCAAATTTAAAATAAATACGTGTATTATGAATCAGTGACAGTTAATTTAATAATTTAATGCTTTCTTTGAGTGAAATTTTTAACTGAGCAATTTCAAATGTTGCTCGTCCAAAAAGAAATAGCTTTCTTTGCTTTTAGTAGTATGCGATACAACCTTCTCATACTTAGAATTTTAACCACCAGACGTCGTGACCAAAGTGACCAGATCCCAATATACTAAGCTAATATTACTAAGCTAATTAATTAATCTCTAAAATAAATAGCCTTGAATTGATAGATGTTGAAAATTGGTCTATAGATGTACTCACTTGATAAAAATTCTAAAATTGGTATAGCAATATGAACAGTAGCTGATATTTTTGACAAATCAAGTAACACTTCTGGTAAAAGTTTAACCATAACATCTCGCATTTCTAACGTGCATGTAGTTAATGCAGTTATACACTGACGTGAACATCTTGATTGTAATCCAAATCTAAACAATAAAATAAAATAAATATATAATTTAATTAGTTGCGTATTATTTAGTATTAATAATAATAATATTATTTTCTGGTAATTTAATTTCAATGCAATCATTTTTTTTTCTTAACCAATTTTATTTCAATTCTATCCAATAACTAGTTTAATGTATAAAGTGTCATCGTCAAATCTAGGATACAATATTTGCGATAGTGTTTAAATGAGTTGAAGATAGACATACATTTATTTGTAGATGGAAAAAGACATGTACATATATTATTACTGTTTCTAAGAATTAGAATGTATGAGTATATCAGTTTCTTTTTGTTTTTACAAATAACTGAAGTCTGTCTTGAACTCATTTAAACAATGTTGCAAATATCCTATCAAAATGACTAAACACCAAGTGAAAACAGTCAAAATGTGTTAATTTTAACTAGATTTTCCATACGAGCAATGTATTGAAATTTAATCTTTAAAAATAAATGTTTCAAGAAATCACTCGTTTCATTTAAAAAAATCTGCTTTTAATGAATACCGTGATCGTTCTATGTTATATACACTTATAAATATGTACACTAAAAATAAAAAAAAGAATTCGTATAAAACAATGTTTTAAGAAAATAAATACTTAACAACATACTTAACAAGTGATAAAACAATCTTTTTTTGAATATTACTTTCTAAATAAGTATGATAAGATGCTAAACATCCCAATACTGGTAAAACATGTGAATGAAAATCGTGTTTTGAAAGTTTTGATGGTGTATTTTTCAAAGTTTCTGGTAATCCTAATGATTTATCAGCAATCTATGAAGAAATTTTAAAATTAACATCGTTAACACATTAATTTAATAATAATAGAGACTCAACGGTCTATAACAAATACCACCCACATCATTATTTTTTAACCTTTATTAATTTTTAACTATACGTTCATGATGTGGGGAGAAAGGAATTTGTTTGCAGTCTAGGAATTGATAGTAACTACGCCGATATTCATCTGGAGTTCGTGAAGGGAAACTGCAGTAAACATACGCCGACAGTTTCGTCAATTATCCGCCCAGCAATAATCATAAAAACTATTCACTAATTTTTTTATCAAGTGGAAATTATATCAATTTTGAGAGTACATTTCAAAAGACCTGACTAACTAAGACATATTGCATAAGTTACAAAATTTTCTGAGTTACTTACCATATCGTATAGGGCATTTGCTAATAAATCGATATCGTTATTACCTTGACGAGATAAAATTAAAGTTTTATTTTGCATAACTTTCGGAATTTCTTGTAAAATTAGATGAAGCACCTCCCAATCTGTAACAAAATTTACATGTATATCGTCGTATAGCGGTCGTTTAAGTATTGATTGATTGATTATATTATTGTTTAAGGACTTATGGTCCATTGTGCTCCCCCTTCTACTTCAGTCTGACGAGACTCGCTTCTCCCATATGTTGGCAATAGCCTGGAGCTTGCTTATCAGGTGGTCCCGAAGGTTCATATATTCGGGGTGAGATGCACCGAATATCCTGTATCTGCTGTAACCCAGAGGTTCGCAGTCAAAGATTATGTGGCTGGATGTTTCCTACTCCTCGCTACACAATCTGCACATAATGGACCCGTTATGGAGTCCCATTGTGTGCAGATGCTTCCGCAGGGGATAATGCCCGGTAATGAATCCGGTAACCCTCCGCAGTTGCATCCTGTTCAGCCTCAGAGCATCGAGAGACAGCCTCTTGGTTGCACTCTGAAGTACTTTTTCCCAATGATCACGGTGTTTAGCATTTGACCACTCGTTGATCACCTGTTTACATGCAGTCCTTGGAATTCCTAAAATAGGCTCTGGGCCTATGAAGGGCATTTCGACTCCCTTCTTTGTTAAGGTATCTGCTTTTTCGTTTCCTTCGAAACCACTGTGACCCGGCACTCAGATCAATTTAACATTGTTCCGTTTTGCCAGTTTCAGAAGTTCCTCCAGACAATCCTTGACTACCCTTGAGGTGACCTCAGTTCCAGACAAGGATTTTAAAGCAGCTTGACTGTCCGAAAGAATACATACGTTCTGGTTTATGTAGCCTCTACGTAGGTTTTCACGGACGCAAGCCAGTATGGCGTAAACTTCTGCTTGGAAGGCCGTGGCATACTTCCCCAAGTTGAGGCTTATGTTTGCATTAGGTCTCTCACCGTAGATTCCCGCCCCGGTCCCTTCTTCAGTTTTGGATCCGTCTGTGTACCAGACGGATCTTTAGGTACGTGTTTCTCGGAAACTACTGATGTAAATTACGTTTAAGGTATATTAAGTTTAGTCCCGACTTTGTAATGCTTGAAAATATTGATCGAATACATGAATGTTTGGAATGGGTGTTCATAAAATGGCCTAATTAGACAAAAAAAAATTTCATTCTTTTCAAGTACTCTACTGCTATGGTTATCATTTGTTATCGCAATGTACGCCTGGTATGACGGTACTTCGTAAAACTATGAGTTTAAAAAGTATAATATATACCTTTATCTTGTGTCAGACACGTGATAAAACATTTAAATCCTCTTTTTAGTGAAACATTTGTAACACAAACTGATCCAGTATTATGTGGTAAATTTTGTTGAGTTATCAAATTTGCTGGACTACCAGGTGGTGGTGAATTTGTAACGGTGTTTGAAGTATTCACTCGAGAATTATCAACAACAATGTATGGACTGTAACGTAATCCAGTACGATTTGTAATAATAATAGTACCAAAATTTTCAGGATATCCAATATGATATGCAGAATTTGCACGAATTTTTAAAAATGTTTCAAAAATCTGCAAAATATTTACAAGTAAAAGTAAATTTGACACTTCGAAAAATAATATTGATATGAGAAAAGTTTATTGATACACTTTACTGAGATTATTTCTTACAGCATGCTATTTCATATGACTCTCATTCCATACAATAAGTACAGAGGAGTACTAAGGTATACTTAGTATGAATTATAATGAAAGGGGTCAATAAATTTAGATTTCGATATAAAAAAATCGTTACGCAGATTTACACAAAAATTTAAATAAAAATTGGTATAGAATAGCTAAGACATTAAGAAGTAATGCCTGTAAAGAAGTAATGTCCGTAAATAAATAAACTTGGATACGAGTACGTACTTTATAACGAATAAAATTTGTATTTTCAAATACGTGAGGCTTAGTATAATGCATTCGTAAATGAGTGACTAATATTTCATAAATTTTTAGACAATGCGAGAATGGCAATCGAAATATTTTTATAACGAATGTATTTATTAAACCAACAACTGCAGCTTTTACATCAATTAAATCACTTTCAGGAGCAGGAACTACAGAGTCACCATACACTTCAAATGGACGTTTCAAAATCTAGTAGAACACACAAATTATTAGTAGAATTAAATTTGGTATGAAACATGAGACAACAATATTTTTGTATCTACCTTATCCAGAATATCAAGTAGTTCTAAACAACGTTTTGATTCACAATCTTTGCATAAATTTGATAAAAAATTTGCAGCACTCTCGCGAACAATTACATCAGTATCACTAGTTATGTTTTGTAAATGCACCACAACAATTCTTTCCATCAATTCATCTTCATATATAGTTCTGAAATTAAATATCATTTAAAAAATACTTTCCATAGAACATTCTAAAAAAACCGCATATTCCATTTTAGAAATACCAAACGATATAAATTACATTTCTTAAATGGGTAATCTCTTACTGACAATTTCTCTTCATTAGAGATGCCAATATAATACAGAAGACCTACAGGGTTGGTATACTTGGAACAATTTGACGTTATACTTTTAGCTGTGCTAGTTAAAGATCGGATTGTATGCATTTTCGCATTTTGTTTGACGTTATGTTGTTACACGATAACAACATAACGTCAAATAAACTAAATGGACATGAATTGAACCAAGTTAAAACATTCTGCTATATAGGTCTTTTCATTAGTAGCTATGGAAGTACAGATAAAGACGTGAATAATCGAATCACTACGGTTAATGCTTGTTCTATTATAAGCCAGTGAGTTCGAAATGTAACATCCCAGAATACAAAAAAACTACAACATTTATAAATGGAAGTCTCAGGTGAAACTTAACAATAAAATGGCCAGAAATAATCTTAAATTTAGAAATATGGAAATCCACGAGTCAATTCGTTGTTTAATTCATATCGCACTTAAGCATCGAAAATGGATATAGGTGTGTCACACCACATTTCGTTAAGATCAAAACGGTATAGTTAGCCCTTGCTATATCCAGCCCTTGATTATATAGCACAAAGTTCTAGGAAAAAATGCCGCCTTGTAAACAACTTTAAATCTAGATATGAGCTGTAAAGCCACCAAACCAATCGCAACAAAGTACAATGGTGTTGCATGGCAGAAACTTTATGTTCCTTATGGAGTGAGTTACAGGAACCTTTGTTGTTGTTGCACGATATTCAATATTTTGTTATTTTACCATAAGAGAAGTGTAAATGTGAAGTTTAAAAGGTTATTTTAGTACATATTAAGAAGTAATGTTAGTGTTGCAGTCTAAAAAAATACATTTTAAGATGTTTGTATAGTTTTGTATGTGTTCTACCGACTGGCGATCGTATCAGTATTTAATTTTTGCTTTCGAACTGAACGAAATCCCACGAAAATTATTCTTTAAACTTAAAATCAAAATTTTATTTCCATTTTGAATCAAACAAATATATTTAAGTGCATAATTCGCAAGATTTTTACCATATACAGCCTCGCAGATATCGTGCGATTTTAAAATCATAAATTTTTAAAGTACGTATTAAAGTACTTTGGAACTTAGCTTTGCGTACGGTTGCTTATTTATTAAAACTTTCAAAAAATATACAAGGGATTCAAAAACTACTATTGATGCCTGGCAAAAGTCGGTTTTTATTTCATTGTTCCCCTACTAGAACGATTAACATTACCGATATATGTAACTAATACCAGCCAAGTAGCAGAGCGGTCTAACAGGCTCTGTCTACTTGGGGACTGGGAGTTTATGGGTTCGAATCCCGATATTGGCAGTTTGTCAATTATTTTAAAAAAAGAAAAAGGGGCGGTTAATTGACTAAACTGTCGGCGTATGGACAAGAACGAAGTAACCGGCTATGCTTGTGAAGTTCTTCTTCTGTCCTTCTTCTGCAGTTTCCTTCACGAACTCCAGATGAATATCGGCATTGTTCCTATCAGTCGCCTGCAGCCGCACAACCTACCAATTCCTAGTCTACACACAAAATTCCTTCCACTCACATCCTTAGGACATTACAATGGACCTTATGGTCGAAGTGTGTCCCGTCCAAGACAGCCGCTACATTCTATGTAAATAAAACACTGAAAGTTTTTTTTTTTTTTGCAAAAATATAATTATGTATGGAATTTGTGATTGGGCCGGAATAAACATTTGAAACATCAACTATAGTATTTCCTTGATCTACATTTTCTGCACAAAAAGTTTATTTTTCCTGAAATTTAATAGTTAATAGCTCTATAATCTCTGTGTGTCTGTCTATAATCTCTCTATATAGTTTAAAGCTCATTCAACAAAACTATATATATGATTTTGTTTACCTGTTAAGTTGAACAACATTACTTAAAACATCTAATGCTTTGAGACGAACATTTGTTCGAGTTTCGTGTTTAAAATACCGTTCTAACAATTGATTCAATTTACTCAGCCATAAATGTCTTGTTGGCACAATTGCTGTAGCAAGATAAGTGATTAGTCGTAAAACAGATGCCTCCTAAAATAATTGCGTAAAATTAATTTATTTAATACAACTTTGAAGTATAATATTAGAATACAAACAGGGCGCATTGGTGCACAGCGTTCAATTAATTCAAATATTCGTTTAATAGATCCCTTATACGAACCAATTTCCATTAATTGTTCAATATTACATAGAGTTTCATGTAAATGAATGGCCACTTGTGAATTAGGATTTGATTTTGAACTTGTTTCTACAAACAATATTTATTAAGATTATAACTCTATTTAGGTACGACTTTAACAAAGAAGAGGAAACAAAAACAAGCGATTCTTTTGGTGGGTTTATGAAAGTGAATTATCGTGATAAATACACAAGAGTATGTATCTAGAATATAACTTTGAGTACCGAATTACATTAAATTTTGTGCACATTATGAGTATAACGAGTGTATATCAACAGTTATTACTATTTTGGGTACAATAAGTCAGATCACAGCTATTAAAGGATTAAATCTTGTTTTTCTCACACGTGTAATTTAATTACCCATGTAAAAATTTTAATCGAATCTAGTATAAAGCCCAAACCGCCTTTTAAGCGATCCAAAAAAACCAAATTGAGAGTTGCGTACTATTATACTGTTTAAAATTTTTAAACGCTTGAAAGGTAAAACATATTTTATCAGGATAAATTAAATTTTTTTTTAGTGAAATTATACTTGTCATGCCATAATATTTTTAACAAAAATTAATTTGATATGACTTATATTATACTCAAGCTAGAGAGTTCATCGTTGTCAACAACATAATATTTTGTTATAACGAATGGAAACAATAAAAATAATAACACAAACAAGTATAACAATAAAAACTAAAAATAAATATTTTAAAAAAATCAAACACAATCAAAATGAGGGATCACAAAAATGATAGCAGTAAACAATAATTCGCTTACGAATGAACTGCGACTTGTATTAATTCAGATTTTAAGGTCCAAAATATTTAGAATAAAGAACTAATCATATTAGACCATGTGCTATGATCACGCGATTTCATCTGTTTATATGGATGGACAGTCTAGCTTGAGTGTAGTTTAGAATAAAATTAAACCCTTATAATAAAAAAAGGTTTGATTTAAAAATATACCTATATATTGTATAATAGCTTCAATAATATCAAGAATACAATCCCAAACCGGATCTTGTAATTCACAACCGAATTTATTAATTAGCATCTGAATACTTAACATTACTTCGTACATTACCAAAGGATGATTACATTTTAAAGCCTACAAAAAAAACAAAGATATTTCAAAATGTTTATTTGATAATTGTTATTTATCGCTTACTTGTAAAAAAGATGGCAGTACAGCAGTTGGTGAACACTGTAATGATGTGATTCTATGACGTCCCCACAATCCCATGTTTACATGGAATACTGCACCACGCAATAATCCAGGATCATTTGCTAAGGCAGGTTCTTGAAGAGCACGACACATTGTAAGTAATGATGCATGGCCTAAATGAGTTCCCAACAAATTTCGCATTATCTAGAAATTCAAAAGTGCATTATTAAACTGAAAATTGAAATTTTTCATAGTTTAAGTTATCTTTAAAAATCAGTTAAAGCCACAGTTTTTCAGCACTTAAATAATATTTATAATATAAATATATAACAAATATATTTAACATATTAACATATTTATCAGTGCGCAAGGATAATTTTTCATCATAGCAAAAGTATTTAAAAATTTACAAAATATATTTACAAATTAGATAAATGTGGATCAAAACTCACCTTCCAACTACTCTGACAATATACTTCATGATTAACGGTTCGACATAAAGCTGCGATAAATGTAGCTAATGATTCATTTGGCAAAATACTATAACAAACTATAGTATCCAAAACTTGTAAGCATTCTAAAACTATTGCTTGCTGATTTGCTGAATTACAGCAAATTGTGGTTACGTGCCTAAAATAAATAACAAGTGAAAATAACAACTGAGATAATTGCTTAAATATCCAGTATATACTGAGTTTATAAAAAAGTTTAAAACAAAAGTTGTTTATTTTTAAAAAAGGAACATATTTTGTCTTGAAATATTTGTTCTATCTCTTACGGTTTTAAAAATGGATATTTACCCTCCTGGCGGGGGAAACGCACGATCGGATTTTGCCCATTCACGAACTTGTTCTTACTTTTTAGCTCTATCTCTTTTCGTTTTTGAGTTACTTATCGTGTTGATGGACAGACAGACGGACGAACGGATATTCGGAAATGGACTAATTAGGTCGTTGAACCTATACCCAAAATTGTTTTCTACGATCAATATTTTCAATGATTACAAAATCGGGACTAAACTTAATATACCCTGGTATATATTATATATATTTATTAAGATTTAAGAACTTACGCAACAAATCCTGTAATAATTTCTTCATCAATATAAGCTGGGTGAAATTTGATAACATTCACCAATAATGTTAAATATTCCAAAGTTTTTCCCGCTCCTGTCACTTCTGTTATACATTGAAGTAAAAAAGGACCAATCTGAAGAAAAAAAATTCAGTTTATAAAATTGGTTTCAGTCATAACAGAATATTTCAGTTTTGGCAGTTCTTCGGATTATAGAACTCGTTTAGTTTTCGATATATCGAATTTCAAAAATATAAAAGTGTTAATTTTTACAATATCTTAAATATTTTACAATATCAGTTTATAAAATTGGTTTCAGTCATAACAGAATATTTCAGTTTTGGCAGTTGTTCGGATTATAGAACTCGTTTAGTTTTCGATATATCGAATTTCAAAAATATAAAAGTGTTAATTTTTACAATATCTGAAATATATTGAAAGCCATTTAGTATGGGGGCCCAAAAACACGCAAACCCGATCAACTCGGGGTATGAGCGATTAAGATTGTAGTACTAGGACTCACTAGTTCTACCATAATATAAAAAAAATCACATTTGCGTATTAAGGATGTTTTAGCATGAAACCACTTTTCGGCGGATTCTGCTCATTTTTTTCACAGGCTAAAAATAACGTTTAGAACGCGAGATAATTAATAGCAAAGTAATCATTCTCTCTGACTCACTCTCATTAGAAGCATGTAGAACTTCATGCACGCCCAACTATTATCTGTTGAATTTAAAAAAATACTCGACAGAATTAAAAAAAAGGTAGTAAAGATAAATATTTATGAAATAAATTTTTTTATATTTCAAAATTACATTTATCTGTATATATGAATAGTGAATATATCTATGAGTTTTGTATGTCTGTATATGTATTTGTTCTATAATAAAATCAAACCGGTTTTTTGTCCTGATTATATAAGACAATGCTGGAACTACCTTAAAAACACCTTTAATATGGTAAAAATGATTTTAAGGATGGATGTCCATTTTCTATCCTGAAAATAAATTTTTATCAAAATCGTAGAATCCCCTGTTTTTATAAAAAAATTAAAAATAGTAAATAATAAATAATAACATTGTTTTGCATTCTCGTGTATTTGATTGTTTGTCCATTAAACGAAATCGTTTGTCTACATGAAAAAATAATTTTTACATTATTTGCATTCTTTACGATAAAAAAAGCAAATAAAGCGAAATATGGTAAGAGACAAACCAAGAAATTAATTAATTTTTTTGTAAATTCTATTTAATCGAATATAGTATACCTTTTCGTACCCTATTTAATCGAACATTGCGTTAGTTGGGGCCTAGTGTATAATTACAATTTAAGAAATAAGTCACTAGTTACGCTCTGTTCCATAATGAAACAATCGTTTTTTGAGTCTGAATAAGTGGCAAAATGGTACGTTTTTTGTGGATTTATTTGACTCTAATTAAATTATGCTTACCTCTTCTTCAAAATTTAAAATATTTTTTCCATTACTGGTGAGTGCTATTAATAATTCAAATCGTGGAACAACGTCTTCCGGAAACTCTGAGTTTTGAATTAATTTAAAAAAACGTGCCCTTAATATATCGAGACGTTCAGCTTGATGACGACAAATACATGATAAAAGTGAGTATGCTAAATGACGATTATCACGATTTTGTTGATCAGTTAATAAATCTTCAATACATGAATATAACTTAGAAATATCTAGCTGTAATATAAATAATTTGTAATTTATAAATTATAGTAAAATGTTGGAATAATAAAATATTTACCTCTTCAAATTTATTTTTAACTAATTTTTCACTTAGCTCATAAATCGCTTTTGTTCTCTGAGGTAAAGAGGTACCGGGACTGATATCTTTAATACTATCTTCTGTTAGTATTAATTCATTTCTTTTAAAGGCTCCTAAAAATTATACAATATAGAAGCAAATAATTTAATTTAAATAAAAATTATATATGTACCTGGATTGCTTTTTATAAGCCTAAAGAATTGTTTTAACATTTCTTGAAAGCTTTTATTTTCTTTATTGCTCGAACTCATTTTTTTAGAATTAAATATAAAACAATTGAACAACACTACTAAAATATATTCATATTACTAAGTTACCAACAATTATACAACAAAAATATTTTTTTATTTGAGTATCTGTCAAACTCATTTATTATTCATTTTTAGAGAGATGAAAATGACAGGCCTCAACCCATAGACAAACTTAGTTTGTCTATGCCTCAACCCATAGACAAATGCTATTTTAACCTATGTTAAAATCTCTCCATGTTAAAAAATCAGTCAGATAAATGGATAAAATATAATTACTCTAGGTTCCTCAAACTGAAGACAGATGGCTTTGTATGCAGGGTAAAACTGGGCAGAGTATGTTTATGAATATAATGGCCGTGTTCGGCCGAACTAAGTCCTTAGTAAACTAAGTAAGTTAAGAATACTGAGCTAAATGTCTAATTAATCCAGTCAAAATAAACAAAAAATAATAAACTTTTTTCTGACACTTTTACGATAACACTTGCCGTTTAAGAGAAATATCTGAAAAACTGGTAAGTTTGACCTTGAATAATTTTTTTTGTCGAAGTAGGATAGTTAGGGACTATTAATATTTCATTTATAATAGTGTATTTAAGACCTGTACCAATTTTCAGCTCTATGCGAATTTTTCCTGACCTAAATATCTATTTTGATTGGGTCTAATTCGTTTAGGAGAAATGAGAGTTTTCAATGGGTACTTTCCACTTAACGCCCGCAACGCCCTCGACCGTTGAAATTGCCGTTCCACTAACGTTAAAAGGCCGCGGGCGTTGTAGGCGAATGTTATAGGTGGAACGCACATCTTGAGCGCTGTATGCTCGTAATATGGCGGCATGGTGAAAACGTGCAGCTGTAAGGGTTGTGAGTAAATATTCCTCATGGATTGGAGTAAAATTTAATTCAACATGGCAAGAAATAATTAGAATTTAATGAAACAAAATGTTAAATAATTATATTGATATTTAAAAAATACGAAGTTTTATATGTTCCATTTTTTTAGATTAGGTTAAGAAAAATATATTTTTTTCCCCAACAAAAGATATTCGATTGAGAAATATTATTTTATCTGTAAAATTAAGGGCCATTTCCACTGCAATCAATGTCAGGATTGTAAAAAGTTATTTGTTTCGTCGTCATCGTTGTTTTTTTAAATTCCCGCCACGTTTTGGTGAAAGCCCACTGACCCACCAAAATTGTATGGGCGAAGTAGGCGCGACGCGGTCGTGAACAGTGACGTCATCTATGACGTCGAGCGATCGCTCGCGACGACCACGGACCTTTGGTGGAACGATACAGAGGGTGTTACAATCGTTGCGGGCGTTTAGTGGAACGTACTCAATAAAGTTAATTTTTAAGTTAACGAAGTTAAATTCCATAATTATTTTAATTTTATAATTTATTTTGTTTCATAATTACATTTTTTTGTAGACCTCACATACGGTGGCTTTCGATTCGAACATAGACGTCTAACATACTAATACTTTTGTGTGTAAAAAGTAAAATAAACAATTCAAGCATTGTTAATGCAATTTGGGCAATTTTTTACACCTCAGGGATATTTCTGAAATTGGTCAAAGCTTATTGGTCACCATATCGCTTATAAGTGTCCAAGAAGATTTCATTTAATATTAGCTATAGGTTTGGGATAAAAAAGTGAAGGAAAAGAAATTGTTTATTATATTTATTATTAGTAAAAAAGAAATATAATACATCATAGAACAGGGTATATATATATAAGGAGACACGATTATTATATAAGTATTATTATAATTAAAAATATATAATATAGAAAGTATTTATTCCTTAAAAATTAATACAGAAAAACAACAACCAATCAACCAGCTTCGACAATACATTTTTCCTTTCCTTCTTTGTATTCAACTTTCTTCCTTATTCGATTTTGTATCGATATATATATTAAAATATTTTTTTTGTACAATTAAGAGATAAAAAATTTGTTAAATTTTTTCTCATTTGTTTTTAACCGCGTCGTCATAAAGAAGGCACTACAAAGCCTATTAAATTGAAATAAATTCCAGAAAACAAAATTATGTAAATTTTGTTTGTTTTGTGTTGGTTTTTTAAAATTACATTTTTCGTTGATATCTGAATATCTCTTGTATACCTCACATTTTTATACTGCTTAAGTCTACACAAATAAAATTATGGCAAAATAAAACACTTGCGATTTTTTTATATTTTTCTATTAAATGTCTTTGTTATTAAATGTTCAAAATTGACAATTTGTGTAATTCCATAAGATGAATAATGTAAATCTTTAAAAAAATTATTCCGTCATCGCTTATAATTACTGTATTCTGGTCTGTTAATTAACATCGATTAATTGCCAGGCTCAAATCCTAGATGGTTACTTATCCAATACAATCACCTTATAGATTGACGTCATAATATTACTTCGAAATAAGTTTTATAGTCTTAATTGGCTGATTTCACCAAAAGTTGCTGATTTAACATTTTCCGATAAAAATTGTAAAACTCTATGGTATATTTCGATTGTATAAATCGATTCTATATTTTCGTTGTTTTTTAGTTTTTTTCTACATTTTGACATACAAATTTTTTAAGTATAAAGATTTATGACGCTTGCAAAACATGATCTTATAACAAAATAGTGTCAAAAATAAAATATTCATAAATTTTTCAAATTTACTATCACAAGCGGTGAAACGATTTACATTATTCGATTAATTGTTACTAACATTCTATGCGTTTGGTGGGAAATTATTTAAAGAGTTTTTAGGTTTTTTACGCTTACAAAACATTATCTTCCTACAGAATGACACTCCCAATTATTCTAAAATAATATATTTAACATGTGAAACGTATCACGTTTTTGGGAGCACAATAAGAATCGAGAAATCGATTTAGAAACTAACTTTAGACATCTAAAAATGGATTATAAATCATAACTTTTGGCGAAGATGGCCAGTATTTTGGTCAACCATCAAGAAATAAAATTAATATCAATCAAAACATTCGCATTAATATATTTCTGTAACATTTTCTCCGAATACGATCGCATAAAGATTAATGGAAAATAAAATTATGATATTTATTACAAACATATAAGCAAAACCATACATTTATTTAAATGAATTTGTTGAAAATTTATTTATCAAAGAGGTAGTTATTTAAATATGAAATCCAAAAGTGAAAATAGAGTAAATGTTTTTAATTAAAAAAATAATAATAATAATTTAATACATGTGCGTGATTTAAAAAAATAAATATTTAATTATGAATGAAGAATAATAGCTCTAAAATACTGTATAAGAAAAGAATTAAGTTATATATACATTTAAATGGTCATTGTATATTAAATAATTAGCCCCATACATACATAAGTAATCATATCAATAATGAAGTTAATTTTAAATTAATTTCAAAAAAATATTAATATTTTGTATATATGGATTACTTTTAATATTAAAATTATTTTTGAAATTTCTTTCCATATCCTCGATTTTATCATGTATGTAATTTTTTTAAAAACTTGAATCGATATAAAATTATTTATGACCAAGCTTATTAATCAGTCTTTAAAATTTAAAATAGAATTATGGTTTGTTTCTAATTAGCATCTGTAAATTTTTCAATTCTATATTCAAGGCATCTTATTTGATACCCATATTGTGGAGGTATCAGAATTATTTTTTGTTAAAAAATCGGTCTATACGTTTAAGCTGCTATTTTGTTTGTAGTCATATTATAAAAACTAGAAACATTGTTTTCGAGTAAGATTTGTATAAACATTTGATTACATTAAGTGATTCCTTTTTATCGTTCAAAGACATTTAAAAGCAAAAAGAAAAGAAAATTTCAAATCTTTAATTTTTTCATTATGCGAATGAGTTAAAAAAAAGAATCGAAACTGAACAGTTCCGATTGCATAGTTGTTTTAATCTAAAAATTAAAAGAAAATGTACCACAAAAAATTTGCCTGTATCGATCACGTAAATATAATTATAAAATATTCACAATTCAAAGCGAATGTAGATGCCGGTATTTCGAATTTCTATGTGAAGTTTAATTCTTCGTATCACAAGTAAATGGTATAAGATAATACTAAATGACAGTTTGTATGGTTGGAGAATGGTAATTGGTTTCTAAGAGTATTGTCGATATAGTTAATTTTTAAGTTAACGAGGTTAAACTTCATGATTTCAAAAATAGCTAATTTAAAAAAACTTAAAATAATTTTAATTTTATACATTATTATTATTATATTAATTATTTCATTATTATATTTTTTCGTAAACCACACATACGATGACCAGATGACTGCCATTTTGCTTTTAATTGCGAATACTGAATTCAAAAATTATTAAAATATCTTTTAATCAAGTTTTTTTTTTTTTAATCAAGAAGTCAAAACCAATATTTAAAAAAAGAAACGCCTGTTTGTGATGTTTGAATTTTTCGATAATACTTTTTCTGATAGCACATTCGATTGCTAACTCAGTAATAAAGGATGCTATATATTAAGTGAAAATCTCAAAACGGACAATAAAAAAAGATAAAAAAGTAATATTATAACGCAACACGATCGCAGTTTTCATGATTATAAACTCTGAGTAACATGTGTAAATGAAATTTCATACTAATTTTAATACGTATATTTAATTCAAGATTGATTATTGCAAAAATACTTAACATTATTGTATAAGAATATGTTTATTTTTTAATTATATAGAATTTAGAATTGTTGATCATATAAACATTTGTTTGTAAATGATACATTATTTTAATGGTCAAAATTGTTAATATTATATGACGTGAACATTATTTTACAAAGTTTAATATTTATGAAATTCAAGTAAAAATTTGAACTGCAACTTGACTTTGTTCATGGATATTATTTTAGTTGGTATTTAGAGCTGATGTTACTCGAATAACATCACTCAGCAATGGGCGGTTACATTACACATTATATTGTGATGTGGATGTGGTCAAATGACTTGTTCTCTAATTAGTTGTTAATGTCAAAAAATTTTTTGGACGCTAATGGCTATGGATACTGTTAGAGCGATTTATTCTCTCAAATTAATTAACAAAATATTGTCCATTTATTTTTTCTGAATTGATTCATAAAAAGAAAGATTGAAATTGCTTCAGTAGTTTCTAAGAAAACATACCGAAAGGCCAAAAAGTGTAATTTTACAGAAAAGCGTATCAAAGACTTGAAAAAAACATTTTTCTATTCAATTGCACAGCGTCTGAGATGGTTGTGTTTATCATTATATTTGACCCACTTGTAAATATCCAAAAAATGTAAGGAGAGATGGCTCAAAAGATTAAAAATATTTTTTTTTTAAATAAATAAAATATTTCATTCTTCAGTCATTTTTAATTGTACCTTCCCCCGTTAATTATTATTATAACAATTCAACGTTTATATTGAAAACAATGAAGATTTGATCTTGCCAAGTTAATATTGTTAACTTGGGACACGTGCCAGATATCGAGGTTGAATGAAATTAACGCATTACGGCAATTAATTACCTAATTGCATACATATAAAATACTTAATAATATGCTCACTTATTTTTGACCTTGATATGTATGTAATTGGATAAATTATGAGACGCGACTGTTTCGAACTAAATGCTTAATCAGAGCCACACACATATGTATATTTTACAGCTGCCACTTCGTATTTCGCTCCGTCTGCAGTTATTTGCCGCACATTCCATAACTGGCAGAGTCATCTGAGCTTTGATACTTTGCCTAAATTAGAGGGTACTGTCATATGTTATCAAAAATTTATGCTATTTTAATAGCTATTCTATATCCAGTTATATAGTGTTCCGAAACGTATAATATAAATTCTGAGACGAAAGTTTGTATTATTTTTTAACGCCGATCATTATTTACTGAGTTATTTTAAAGTTGAGTCACGAATTATGTGTTCAAAATTAGAAATTTATTTAAAGCCATTTTCATTTTATTATGTATTTATATATACATAAGTATAATCATTATGTTTGTACATCCCCCACCTAGATCGAATCATTTAGATAATCAGTAGGTATCTGATTATGTGTATTTCCCTGCAAAATATATGTAGAATGTGACTTTTGAATGTGCTGTTTCAAGTATATTGCATTTGAGTGTGAATACAGGTTATCCTTACCAATATTTTATCATTAATTGGTTAAAAAATAAAAACATTATTCAAATCAAAAAAGTTCGAGTATTAGGTATGTAGCTGTCACAATAGAGCCGGTACTGTCGGCGCACATATTGGTTTACAGAATTTGTTTACTTAACTGTTAAATAACTCAGTCGGTCAATAATGACCGAAGAAAAAAGTGATCCAAGAATTTTCATGTTAATTTTATTCTACTTTACTTCCTGGCAGACCAATTATGATTTTAGAGCATTCAACATACATATCCATCATTCTATACGTTAACTTTTTATTTTCTTTTCTTGTTCGATAGTGCCTTTATGGCATTCATACAAAAAATATTAAATTTATCCACATTTTAAAGCCGTAAGATGGCACAATAATCAAGTGTGTTAACTATTCAATCCCGTTAAACACTGGATTCATGTTAAATTCAATTTAAATGATCTTGTCCTTGAACATCCCTAAAATATAAAAGCTTATCTAACTACGGACGAGTAAACAAATCCCTACTTCAAAAAATATTGAAGCTAATTTTTGCTATTTATTTTATCACCAAATCTTGTCGTGAATAAAATGATTTCGTTGTTTTATTAATTGACTCAAAGATTGCAACACCACAAACCACCGAATTTTGACTAAACCCGTAACAATACAAACCATTTTACATTTATTAGACTAACGAATTGGTTAGACAGATACATCTTGGGGTCTACAAAGTATTGCACTTCGACCTTATGGTCCATTGTGCTCCCCTTTCTACTTCAGCCCGACGAGATTCGCTTCGAATTGGTTACGAGATTGATCATTTCACTTAATACACTTTTGTGATGAATACCTACTATTTATCGCTATTATTTACTTAATATTTGATACGAGTTAAATTGACATCTTGTCAACAGTAAATGTTACCACATTAGCTAGTAAACATATATGAATCTAAATAGTACTAACTCCAATATTGGCACGTGTATCAAACTTAGTGTAGGTGGTTTTTAGCGACCCTGTTTGGTTTTTAAAATTTATATATCTTGCGGATAACTTTGTCAACATAATATCCTGAGTAAGAATTTACTAAGAAAATATGAAAGTTGTCATCTTATTCGCAAAGATAAAATCGAGACATTCATTAAAAAATTTAAAAGAGTAGGTCTTGAGTTACATTACCGAATAAACTGAAGCTAACAAATAGTTTTTAGGTATGTCAGTAGTATTGGTCATTCCAACAGGGCTATGCGAAAAACTTCTACGAGATGAATATCCTGACTTTGCAAAAGAAGTTTTAAAGTTAGACAACGATCTCATTATTTGTGTCCCACATGTGGAATCACGACTTGAAAGATTAATAAAAGCAAAAGAGGTAAATCCTTCTCACTGATTTAACTATATAAGTATAATATTGTTAGAAAAGCTTTCTTGTATTAGTTAATAGTACTTTACACTGAAACACTCACAACTCGTCGAGAAATGAAAAACTCTGATTTAATTTATACTAGATCTTAGTATATTTTATCTGAGAGGCATGCCTAAGTACCAGTTGATTGCACACTTGGCCATTTTGGTCGTATTACTGTGCAATGTAATAAAACAAATCCCTATCACGATTACTTTAACGACTTTAGATATAGCAAATATAAGTTCCAAGATTCTAAATGACTAAATGAATGTTCACATACTGTAATATGTTTTGTGAATTAACTGTAAAACATAAAAATTATGTAGTTTAGAATCAAAAACTATGATTATTTTGTAGAATATAAATGCATTAAATACTTGAGTGAATAAAATAATTGATGATATAATAAGTATGTATTTAATAGACTGGCATTATCAAACGAATTATATTTGTGACTTAAGTATATTATTTAAATATTTGTGTCTTACTTAAGATATGAAAGGAATATGAGGAGAATATGTGCATAATTTAATTTTAAAATTAAAAAAAATAAATGATACACTTTTGATTAATGTTTTATGAAAAAAGTCTTGACATATTTTGCTTACCATTTGAAGCTTTTCATATTAAAAATATATATACTTTTATTATCTACTTTTTTTCCTATCTGTATTTTAGAAAATTCTATTTTTAATAATATACAATATTATTTTAATGATATATAATTTTACTTCTACCATTTTGTTTTTATTTCTGTTGAGAATTACGACATTTACCAAAATATTTCCTACTCCTTCGTAAATTTAAATCTACTTCCCATATGTCGTTTCAAAATTTCGATCACATAGTTAATAATATTGTTTTATGTATATACATCCTAAAACGCTACGTATATTTATCTACTACAATTTTTTTTTTAAATTATATATATATTTTTTGAACTAATATCATATTTTCACATTTTCAATATTAACAAAATGTTCAAAATAGAAAAATAGTATTGAAAAAGGATTTTAAAATTTTTTCTTTTACGACCAATAATTGTGATCGTCTCTCAAACATGATGTATTAAGCAATGAAGCTTTCAAATTACCAAATACACAAAAGCACAAACATTTTAAAAGCATAAAAAATACAACTTTATTCATAATCTTAAGTTTAATTTTTCGAAATATTACTGAATCCTTCAATTAGTAGTTTCATCAGATCTAAAGTATTTTTAGAAAAAAGATTTTAATAAATTTGATGAACATTTTTTTAGCATATTGAGAAAAAAATCAAAATAAAATTTTTCGTTAATATAACTCAAGACATGATAAAATAAAATCTTGTCCCAATTAGCAATAATAATTGAATGATTTTTTTTTAAATTTTTTATTTTAAAATAGTAAATTAAAATAATTAAAACGGACAACAATAATAAAAGTCACAAAATTTGTTTAAAATGAAAAGGCATGTGATATCAGTAACTGAGCACCGTCCAGAATTTCCTGTCTGACAAAAAAAATCCTTACGAATGATACGGAGTTACGTATGTAGCTGGAAACAAACCACGTCGATGTCCAATTTCTCCATGCCACCAATGTTGATCTGATCGATCAGTCACTGTAATCACATCGCCACGTCGAAATTCCAATTCACCCTGTTCTTGTGGTGTAAAATCGTAGAGAGCTTGCACCAAACACTAAACATAATAATATGTTATAATTTTGCAATTCATTTTAAATTACATAATTTTGAATTACTGTATGTATTTATTACCATCATCTTAATTTTTAATACAGTGATATTGTTGTAACTACAGATAAGTAACTTGAACCATTTATACAAAAGGATTTTAAAAATACAAAATATGATGTAATTAGGTCTATAGGGATCTGCGTTTGTTTTTGATAATTTCCGATTATACTCAACTGATTTTAATGAAATCATGCACACACTCATTGTATGTACCGAATGGAAAGCTTTCCACTTTGTTTGATGACGACAGGTTAAAAATAACCGAAGTTATATTGAGCGAGAAGTTGATTTAGGTAAATTACTTTTATTTTTCAATTGTAGTATAATAACAGAGCCATATTAAAAAATTCGTGCAAATGAAGTTGCGTACCATTATTGGGTGAGCCAATAATGCTATGTCTGTTAATAATGGTACATCACACTACTCGAGGCCCTGTGTGGAGTAACATGTCGACCTGGATCTGATAAAGATCAGATACAAATATATTTTGCCATACTGTGCCTGTTAGTATATTTGAGACTCCATTAGTTAATAGTTCGAGACAAATCAATAAGGGTATGTTCCTCTTAAAGAATGCAACGATAGCATTCAAATATTCTTAATTGCTTAAGATAATTGTATTGATTAAATGATTTGTAAATATTAAACGTCAAACTATCTCAGTAGTCATTAAGTGGAACATACTCTTTATAATCGATTTATTAAACGAATCAAGACAATAGCGTTAGTTAAAATTTGGGCCACTAACATTTATTTCCAATTTTAATAATATAATTATGTGGATTTGTTGTACATTCAAAGATACCGAGTACTTAATTATTATACATCTTGTTTATTCTTTTATTAATAAAGCATTGGCCAAAATTATAATCTAAGGGCGAATAAAAGCCTTCTAGAGACTAAATAGTTTACGAGACTCAACTCACAAATATAAACAGTATTGAGAACAATATCAGAAACTTACTATGAGTATCTGTTCTAATGCGGTGAACAACTATTATAATGCTGTGCCCACTTGCGAGTTGAATCTCAGAAACTAAACTTGAGACTAGTTGGTATCCTTAATATATATTTTTATTTCCTTTTTTTTGTATTGATTATTAATTTAATTAATATTACGTGTTTCGACAATAGACGTTTATAAAATAAATGACACGAAAACAAACTGGATTTACAAATCATCGCTCTCTAATATAAAAGATCTCATATAGTTTCTCTAGTTTAAGAGATATATTATCACGATCAAAATTGGTGTACACCTTGTCACACATCACGCCACCTGTTTTCTCCCCTACCTTTTTACAAACGTATTTTATGGCTAGCCTTAAATAAATTTTAAGTCAATTTGAAATTTCGATAGAAGGAAAGAGTTTCTATTTTGTAGTGTTATTTTAAATATCTACATTTTTACATTTATATGTATTTAAATAAGTATTAAATCGAAATCGTTTATTTTGATGTCATTATTTATCGAATATTTTCTTTTTACGTCTATCAACAACACCCTATATATTATTATTTAATATCATGTACAACAATACCAAAGTTAGTTAATAAGCATGTTGGCAGGAGGTTATTAAAATAAATTAAAATATTGAGATAAAATAAAAACCAGTAATACATTATGGCACATCGCACTATTTAAAAAGCAGTAGCATTTCTCAATGGGCTAAATAAATTACTCTTTATTGTTAATTCATTTTTGAAAATTTCTACTCTGATATTAAATTTTTCCAAGTGAATAAAACCACACAAATACAATTTATGTATTTCCATGAATATGTTTTCTAAACCATTTTTTACCTTTGATTTCTAAGGCAATAAATAATGTGAATTAAACACACGATATATATTCATTAGAATGTCATGGTCAAAAACGAAATATGTATGTAAAAATATACTTTTTCGTATATTGGAATAAAACTGTAAACTAGAAATGCGTAAATTTGTTTTTTACTCATATGTTTTTAACAAATGAACATTTATAAACCTCATTTCTTGCGCCGCGGCTATAAATATGCTGGATACAAATTACGAAGATTTATATAGTTTTTTTTTTTTTTTTTGAAAATATATATACAGACAGATAACGATTCTATTACATGAGCTTGAATCATTTTCAATTTTCGTTGGGAATAAATAGACCATATAATTACCTAGAAATACTACAACTAAAAATAATACTTTCTATGTAACACTTACTTAAAGAGTTCAATTTTTTTGGTCATTTACTAACATCTGCTTCTCTTTAATTTATCGCACTAGTAGACTTACAAAACTTTTAATTTATTTCATGAAGAATAAAGAAAAATTTTTGAAACAAAATTTCTGTTTTATTGATTGATGATTTCTGTTTTATTTCAATTTATCTACCGATGGATGGTCTAACGTTATTCGCCATTTTCTACATTCTACACACATATTATAATTAACAACCTATTATAGCCCAATAAAATTATTTTGATGCAAACCTTGAAGAGTAACTTTAATTTGAATGAATGACATGTTTTGCACAAATATCTAGAAAATTATTAATTTATCGAGGAAAGTCGTTATGAAAATTATTTTAGTTAATTATATTTAAATTCTATTCAAAAAGATTCATAAAATTTTTTTCGTAGAATCAATTTTTTAAAACGAACAGTGTGTTTAACACATAAAACTAAGCGTGAATACCCCAAATTGTTATTGAAATTTCATTTCCCAGTTATGTTTTTCAAAAACACGACTTTAGATGTTGTTGGGATATTTTAACACACCAAAAGTTTTGTTTTTAATTTATGGCTTTTTGATTTATTGCAATCTACGTGTGCAATTTGTACGACGCCATAACTTGAATACCAATAAAAATTGGACAATAGCATTCGGTGATTAAAATGACACCCCTAAATAAACACTTTACGACGTCGGAACTTGAAAGTGAAGAAAAATCGGATAGAAACCTTTGCGATTTTTGCATTTTTAATTTAAAAATTCCAACTTTACTGCACCTTTTACTCAAAAATTTGTTTTATGTGTCATTTAATAAACTACAATTTTTACGTGAGAAATGTGAAATGATTCTGAACTAATTCGAGATAAAAATTCTTAGTTATTAGTGGAAATGCAAAAAAAAAACTGAATTGTATAATCTTATCTTTATGTTTGTGCATAAAGATAATTGAAAAAAAAAGTTTGTTATGTAATTGAAGAAGTAAATTTATTTAAATATATAAATATAATATCAAATACGTGAAGATTGCTCTACACTTAGCTCAATAGATAAGTTTTGGAGTTATGGTCTAAGATCCGGCATTAGAAAACCTTCCCTCATCTGTTAATTGAATGAAATAATTTTTAAAAGGCAGATAACAATATTATAAATGTAAGAGTGCAATGTTTGCCACCGTAGTCCTGCTGCCTATATCATATTAATTAATTAATTAATATGATATAGTGTCTTTGTTTGTTGCTCGAACAAATATATTTGTCTCTCTCTCTGCGTAAAACACATTTTTTGAAAATTTTATTACTTAAAAATTTTTTTATATAGGCTGCAAATAATTTAATTATATATTTATTATATAAAATATATTTTATAATATCACAGTAATAAAATTTTCAAAAAATGTATTCTACGCAGAGAGAGAGACAAATATATTTGTTCGAGCAACAAACAAAGACACTATATCATATTAATTAATTAATTTATTAATATGATATAGGCAGCAGGACTACGGTGGCAGACATTGCACTCCTACATTTATAATATTGTTATCTACCATTTAAAAATTATTTCATTCAATTAACAGATGAGGGAAGGTTTTCACTAATGCCGGATCTTAGACCATTAATAATTTTAGAATAAAATTGGAAAGGATTCAAATCTAATTGAGTTTTTTCTATTTGCATTTCGTTTTTATTTACTCTTTGTATTTTTCGAAGTTTATCGGTTCAATCAAGATAAGATAAAATAATCAGAAAATCTGCCTAGAGTCGAAATCCAATCAATAAAATTAAATGGAATTTGAAAGTTTTGCCTTCTTCACACGGATTTACTTAGGTTGAACATTTATTTGTGCTTAATAAGAAAATACGGTTAAGCAGTGTTTATATTCTTCCTCAGTTGTATATTTCAATTTATAGCTACCATTGTTCCGTAATCGAGAGGATTTTATTATCGCATTAGAGGTTTATTTTAACTGCAAACATAAAATAACAACCATTCAATACTGAACAACCCATAATAAATTTTTTTTCATCAATGAAGTTACATCAAATGAATCGAATTGATAACCATAGAACGGAATCGTAAGACTTAGGTTTTGTTCTTCTGTGAGTTCTCTGCTCAGTGATCTGACGTACCATTACATACTGAAAAGAATTACCATTCTGCTCCTGATATATTTCTAAATATCCGTTTCATTAAATTACTAATTGAATCTCATCTATATGAGTATAAAAATTATGATCACGATCTTATTACTTATCTAGAGCACGACAGTGCGACAAGCCGAGTTTAAGGGACACATTTGGTTTAATTTAATTTATGGATGAACTATTGATGTAAGCTTTTTCGATCTTTTATAAAATCAAATCTACTCCTGATTGTAATAAACTTCAATATATTTTAAAAGATTTTAAATGTGACGCTCGGACATTTTACCATATTAAGAAACCTATTATTTATGAATATACTTTGCATGATGTCGTTTTGTAGCTCTCGTATATTATTAAGAACTTACTATGCTTCAAGTACAACATTAATACTGATAAAAAAATAAATAGTCTTTTATTTTATTAGAGAGAACCGGGGTGGGGTGGGGGTTGTATTTTACTGGCATTTTTAGTATAAAAATACTATAACATACAGTGGTATGTTCAATGTTTGATTATTACTTAAGTGTACAAAATAATTTAATTAGTATGATAGGTTTTAAACTGGGGTACTCTTATATTGAATGTAATTGTAAGAGAACTAAGAAAACTCTTAACCTTAATCCTTTGAAAAGAGGCGAAACTATATAGATATTTTCTTTCTTTATAAATTAATAAACTATATAATAGATTGCTAGAGCCTATTTAGCTGAATTCATTTTCAAATTCTTAAAATAAATACTCGTTCAAACCACCTAATTATCATAAAATTTTACAATAGAAATCCTCTCAAGAATGCCGAGACTGGGAATAATATTCCTTAAAATAGATTAAGGCATTTCAAGAAAGATCTTACTTTGTTAGTTTTTACAAACAATTTATTATTGCTATACTTGCTTTAAAAATCATTCTGTTCAAATTAATGATACTGTTCAGGATATGCTTCGGATATCAAAATAAAGGTCTTCTCTTTGCCAAAAAGTGTCTAATTTCATATTATATAATAGATTATGTTAATTAAAATGTGTGTAGCAAGCAAAACGTGATAAGTATCGTAGAGTCATTCAGCCGTGAATAAACTGAAATAAAATAGTAATAATCAATCGATTAAACACAGTATGTAATTTAGTTTATGATATTACTACCGAATAGATGTATTGTAATACAATTAGTATGAGGTGAATATGATTTGACACTACTAACAAGTGTTACATAAAACAATGTATGCAACTAGCAAAGTGGTAATTCACCGATAGTCATAATGTTGCCACATAATCTAAGGCTTAGCGTGTTAAACCTTAAGATTCATCTTCCAATATTATGACTGTCGCTGAACAATCGTTATAAGTACAAATTGCATAAAGTATTATTATTATTATCGATATTAAGAAAAATTACAATAATTTTTTAAGATTACTAACTCACTTTAATGCATGTAAAACTCAAAAGTTTTTCTCACTAGAGTAAACCGGTCAAAAATGAAAACCCTTAAAATCCTGTTTAATGCAATGTAATCTAAAAAATGTTTTATTCTACAAAATTTTATTGACCTCTAAATGTCAAATAAAAAAACTTTTCAGTCTCAAAAAGCGCGGCATGTTACGTGACATCATTAACCAGTGAAATGTCAGCCAACACAAGTGTCAACGATAAACATAATCTGCATTTAGACTAATTCAGCGATTAGTAAGCGCTTACCCAGCGATTAGTAATCGCTGGCTGGATCTGCTGAATGCCACAATTATGGATAATTTCGATTTATGTCTTCAACCATTTAATTGTTTACAATAATTTAAACACCAAGTTTGAAAACTCCAATTTGTTTTTGTATAAAGTAGTAAAAAAAATTAAAATTAATACTACTTAAGGTACTTATAAGTACCGGGTCTTGTTTTCATACAAATTTTCTTCAGATATAAACGTGATCCTAAAGAGGATGAAACCCAATGGGTTAAAATGAAAGTTTTGTGTGGATTTTAAGGTCACAAACTATGATGTAAAATTATATTTCATATGGCGTCTGATGAACAATCATATAACTAATCATCGTTTTATAGACCATTCAGAAGAAAATTACTCGTCCTTAAGTTAGATTTTATGCAGCCATAGAAAACGCACAGAAAATAATAAGCTATAAATATCGTTTTCTAGTTGTAAGAATTCATCTCACAAAACTGCTGAAAAAGATTTATCTATGTGCTAAATGAGAAAAATTATTTCTGAGGCGTTATGGCAGATGTTGATATGTCCTAAAAATTAATTTTCTATTTTAAGTTGATATATCACTCTTAAAATTGGTCCTTTAATATAGCAAAGGCTGATATGTCAAATTTTGAAATTATAAAATACTCATATATGTAAATATATATACGCATATATATTTATATATATACATATACATATATATCTATATATATACATATATATTTATATATATACATATACATATATATTTATATATATACATATATATATATATATATATATATATATATATATATATATATACATATATATTTATATATATATATACATATATTTATATATACATATATATTTATATATATACATATCAATTTTAAGATTGACATATCAACTTAAAACAAATTTTTTTTGGACATATCTACATTTGCCATAACGCCACAGATTTGAGAATTTCAACTAATTTTCATTCTTTTTAGTTTTTTATAACTGGCGCTTTGAAAATTGTATAGAAAACAACATCGACAGCTGAAGAGAACATGGATAATGACGTCACACTCTATCACGTCGCATTTGAAATGCAATTTTTAAAACAATTTGTTCAATGGTTTTATTATTTCTTTAACCTAATCTTTGCAAATAAGTAGAAATAAAACACATGTTAAAAATTTCCGGATTACTCCATTTGAAGTTTTTTTCAATACTTACATTGGTCAAACTATCACTTCTAACAATAACAGAGTAATAAAATGTTTTGTAAAAGATTTATATAATTTGTAAATTTTTTGACTAACAACGATGATAAAATTAAAAATAAAATCCACTATGCGTTTTTGTTAATACATGACAACACTTTCATGCTTAGCGACACGCCTCATATAAAATGAGGGTTGTGATTTGAGATGTGCTGGTTTTTGTTTTACCTCTCTACTTGGTTTTGTTTTTGTTCCTATATTTTACCTCTTCAGGTACCATATCTCGTAATTTGACGTCTTGTGAACGTGATACTGAAGCTGTACGATGATATTCAACAAGTTCATTTAATGAATTAAATTTCACCACCCACAAAAAGAATTTTCCTTGAGCATCGCGTAGTACTTTGAAATGTTGAACACCATCTGAACATCTAAAATAAAATGTAAACAGTTTAATAATATATAAAACTATATTATAAATTTTTGTTTATTATTTCAATTACTTGACGGATAACGAAAAATCGCCAGGTGAGGATTCACTTATTCGAATTAAAAATCCACCTTCATGTTTGTTCAATAATAATTTTTCTGCATCCGCTCTCGTTATTCGTCCATAATACCAACTAAAATAAAAATTAGTTAATTAATTATTATCGATACCGATATTATTATTGGTACCGATCTCAAAAACAAGTTACGCCGACAATGAAATCCCCAGTACAATAATAAATATTTTCTTTCGATTTCAATTTGTAATATCAGATTAAATACATTTTTTCTTTTAAGGAAATAATCAAAACGATTTCCTCTAAAACTATAGACGTAAAGTATGCGAAGTTGAATTTTGATTCGGTTAATTTCATAGGGTAAATTGGGATATGCAAAAATAAATTTTTCATGAGCATAAAGAAGGGTGTGAAATAAAAGCTAAATGAAGCACGAATTCAACAATATATATGATGGATCATTTTAATAGATTGTTAAAAACATTTTGTGGGGAAAACGCTTCAAATTGCAGTCTCCCAACCTTATCACCAAAAGGATTGTTTAGAAAAACCTGAAAACAACCATGATCATTGAGAAAAACCTGTAAATTGAACCAAAATTATCAGGTTTGAAAACTTCTAGCGCGATCAATTGTTATAAACAATTTAATTATTGTTTTTTTAGTACATATTTCTTAATTTTTACACTTATAGACAAAACAAATTGCTTATTTCAACAAAAAGTAAAAAATCATTTTATACTACAGATTAATAATTTTTATGTATTTTTTTCACGGAAAACTAAAAATTGCATAGCTTGCACTTGATAAAACAAATGGTTTTCTATTGTAGTAATAGTGTAGTTGCCATTTTTTAAATGGTTATGAAATGCAAAACAACGATGACATTTGAAGTTTGTTATTAAACAGGTTGGAGTACTCACGATGTATTTATTTTGATTATTATTATATACTAAAAAAGTATACTTATATTGTAAAAAAAATTACGCAAAACATTTAACAAGTGAAATTCTATAAAAATAAATGTAAATTATAATGATGATCTGTGGACATTATTCTTTCAAATAATATAATTATGTACTTTAATTTCATAGAGGTTGAATTATATGCTGTAAAATATTGTACATATATATGTCGTGGTCTCATTGTGAAATCTGTTTTTCACGAAGATTCTAACCATTTCATGAAACGTCGGCGTATTGTGTAAACATGAAAAGTTACTTGTTGTGCCTAGGCGTTTCGAGAAAAGCTCATCATTTCAACGGATAGTATCTAACATAATCTGCCTTACTTTATATCGTAGTCACATTGTGAAATTGGCGTATTGTTTCCATGTATAAAATTATACACAAAGACTTTTTTAATGCTCCTTATAATGAATATTATGAAATTAGACCAAATAATATTCCTTCGGTAATTGGATGAATAATATACTTTTATTTATCTGGGAAAAAAAACTTATTATCATTTGTCCAATTTTGTGTAAAGGCACTATATCCTCAAAGGTTACATTGTATCTTTTTCAGTTTTAACTCCTAATGATTTCAATACTTTTAGCCTCGATATCTGAAATATATAGAACGCCTTTTACTACAGGGGCCCAAAAATACGCAAACCCGATCATCTCTGGGTACGACCGATGAAGTGAAAGATTGTAGTACTCGGTTGGAATAGTTACCATATTAAATTTCAATATTTTTAGTCACAATATCTGAAATATATAGAACTCCTTTTAGTGCGACGGCCAAAAACACGTAAACCCGACCAACTCGGGATATGACCGATGAAGTCAAAGATTGTATAACAAGGGTGGAATAGTTACTTTATTTAATTTCTCAGTAATTATAACCTCCATTGTTTAGAAATGCTTAAAATTGTTTAGAAATGCTTTTCTTATGCAAATAACCGGACGAATAAGAATATATTATTCCTCCAGTTTTCTAATATTTAATTTTTAAATATTTACTGGAGTGACAGGTTTTTTTTTTTAAATGAAAGGAAATATTTATTTTATATTGCACCTCACATACCCAATTTTATTCCAATCGGATTAAAACTGTGGCCGCTAGAGCGATTACAGACACATGTATACATATATATATATATATATATATATATATATATATATATATAAATTTTCGAGACGGTGATTTTCGACATCTCCTAGGTAGGATCGGTGGACATTTGAAGAAATTTTTGCGAATTTTGACTTTGGTACGAGACCAATAGCTCTATTTCCTTTCAGGAAATTCGCTAAAAACGAAAAGGGATAGCGAGCTGAAATTTTGTAGGTGTATTCTAGAGCTAAAAAGTAAGGTTAAGTGCGTGAATGGGCAAAATCGGACCATGTTTGGCCAAAATGGGCAAATCTGCTTATCTTTGAAACCGTAAGATATAGAACAAAAATTTAAAGGCCAAAAATATTCTGTTTTTTTTTTTAAATAAACAACTTTTGTAAGAAACTTTTTTTCATAAATTCAGTATATACTGAGTATTTAAGCAATTAACTCAGTTAGTTGTTATTTTCACTTGTTTTAAATACAATTTTTTTTATTTCAAAGTCATATACAATATGCCTTCTTTTCACAAATATTTTACGTAACAAAAAATGCCTTTTTTCCTTGGACATTTTACGAAGCATTAAAACTACGACAGATTATTTTAGATCACAATCCGTCCAAATAACATGGGCTTTTCACGAAGTGCCGAGGCACTACATGTAACTTTCCATGTCTACACAATAGGCCGAAGTTTTATGAAATGCCCGGGATCATTCCACAAAGAGACCACGACATACATTGTATAGATATATGCTTAAAATAGAAATATGCTCGGTTATAAGTGCACTAAAAATCTTGAATCATGCACTTTTATGCAATAAGCAAATCTAATGTTGAAAACATGGGGAAATATGCCACGGTCTTCCAAGCAGAAGTCTACGCCATACTGGCTTGCGTCCGTGAGAACCTACGTAGAGGCTACATAAACCAGAACGTATGTATTCTGTCGGACAGTCATGCTGCTTTAAAAGCCTTGTCTGAAACTGAGGTCACCTCAAGGGTAGTCAAGGATTGTCTGGAGGAACTTCTAAAACTGGCAAAACGGAACAATGTTAAATTGATCTGGGTGCCGCGTCACGGTGGTTTCGAAGGATACCTTAGCAAAGAAGGGAGTCGGAATGCCCTTTATAGGCCCAGAGCCTATTTTAGGAATTCAAGGACTGCATGTAAACAGGTGATTAACGAGTGGTCAAATGCTAAACACCGTGATCACTGGGAAAAAGTACCGCGGCAAGAGCTCGGGAAGGTACTGCTTCAGAGTGCAACAAAGAGGTTATCTCTCGATGAACTGAGGCTGAACAGGATGCAGCTGCGGAGGGTTACCGGGTTCATTACAGGGCATTATCCCATGCGGAAGCATCTGCACACAATGGGACTCCATAACGGCTCCACTATGTGCAGATTTTGTGGCGAGGAGGAAGAAACATCCAACCACATAATCTTTGACTGCGAACCTCTGGGTTACAGCAGATACATAATATTCAGTGCATCTCGCCCCGAATATATGAACCTTCGGGAGGACCTGATAAGCAAGCTCCAGGCTATTGCCAACATATGGGAGAAGCGAGTCTCGTCAGACTGAGGTAGAAGGGGGAGAATAACGGACCATGAGGTCGAAGTGCAATACTTTTTAGACCCCAAGATGTATCTATCTAATGTTGAAATATTGAATTTGCCATTATTTTTATTTAACATTGAAATGGTAACCAATGTATACAAATTATCAATTAGCAAATTCATACTGATGATGACTACTTTGTAGTCGAAATACGTATTTTTTCATGGGTAACTTAAGAATTGCATGTTTATGGTGAGCCATATACTAAGGTGAAGAACTACCTGAAATTTCTTGTTTTATTGATCTAATATTGATATTACAAAATCGAATGTTAACTTTTCATAGGGTTTCGCCTAGGTTTAAGCAGATATGTCTAACAATTTTGAGTTTTAGGAATCATTAGAATCGTGATTTAAATCAGTTAATATTCAAGGATAGATCTATATAGTATTTTATCACAAGTTACTGTCGTCTAAGTGTTGTTTTCGGATTTTGGAGCATAATGGATTGCTAAAGGAATTCTATTCCGTTTTCTAGAACTATTTCATTTAAAATAATGAGTTCGGAGGCCAGATTTATTCTTGAAACATTTCAGCTAATTAATACTATCGAAAGAACAGTGGTGTAATTTTTCAAAATTTTATAATTAACTTGTGCCTTATGAATTGTTTTCGAAAAAATGTTTAGAATAAAAGTTATTCATTATAAATACTAACAGCTTTTATTCAGAGCACTTTTTCGATAACCGAAGGGATTCGGTGCAAATCATCTGAAAAATTTTTAAAAAAGAACTCCACTTTTGCTGTCCATTGTACAAACCGGAATGTTTTTCAAACATTTCTATAATTTGTAATTTACTTTTTCTATAGAACACAGATAAGCGATTATAAGAGACTTTTAAGCCAGTGGTTAGAATGTCGTAAGAAATATCTATGCAAATTTTCGGCTTATTACCTTTCATTCCGAGGTTCAGCCTATTTTTTGATTCGACTATAGTGATATGATGGTGGTTAAGCCACCGAGTAAGTGTTACAATAAAAATACTGCTTAATATTCACCAAAATGTAAAAAATATGTAGTACTTTTTATTTCATACTAAAACTTCTCTTCTGGCAAATCAGGAAAATACCCAATATATCGAAAATCTGCATAACGTTTAACAAAATATGCAAATGCATATAATCCGACCTTTACTTTAAACCATTTATACTTAATGTAGTAATGAAAATAATTACTCGTGATTTTTCATTTCTATGTAATTGCTGGGTATTAGGCCTTCCTTTCCATCTAATTCTGCTCTGTACCAATTCATATCATCTTCCATATTCAATATCTGAAATGTATAATTGATTTGACATTAGTAAATTGAACAGGGGAATGACTATATTCTATTATGTATCGAGAGATGTATTGGGATTGCCACCTTTCAATAATTCTCGGCGATATGCTAAGTATTCATACAGTTATAGAGAAACGTACTCTGGTTAGGAAACGTCACGTGACGATTGTTACTGTGAAAAATTCCACGATGGATCTTAAACAACCAAAATAATTAACATTAAGTTTAGATGTAACATCTTTCCTTAATTTTGGTGTATCAGTAGCGATAATTTGTATTGGCCAAGCAACCAAGCTACTTGGTCTAAATTTTTTTGAAAATAATTTCTGCCTCTCTAGTTTATTGAGCTATAGCTACGCCTGTGATAGTGCTATCACAGGCGTAGCTATAGCTTTCACATAAGGGGAAGGGATCCAACAATGCACAAAGGTAAACTAGATTTTGTACGTGACTTTACGGCATAAAAAAGCAGAGTTCTAAACGGCAATAAAATCAAACAATTTAAAATTACATAAACATATCATCCCTATCACATGCAAGTTATGCTGCGGGAAAACGGTCAGTGAATATTTTTGCGTAAACTAAAGACGTCCGGACCCTTCAAACCACTCTCTTAACGTCCGTGATTCCTACATATTATTTGGCAACCAGTAGAATTTAATATCAGTTTTAGATTTGCGCGGAAATTTTTAGTTTCTCTTACTGTGAGCTAATGAATAAATGCAACCAAACAATTTTTTTAAATTGTTGCTGAATAACATAGGTATCTATAGAAGTAATTTTTTATGGATGTGCTTATATGGAAAATTTTGGATTAGGATAATATTCGAAATAAGTGATAACGACCCTATCAAATGACGAATTCAAATTGTCTAAGAATTGGACTAGATGAATTATTTAGCTGTAATGATTTAAATAGAAAAAAATATTATAGGTATTTTATTTATTACATAAAAAAATGGTTTAAAAAAATTTCATAATTTGATGTGAAAGATACTATCGATTGTAGACGTTCAATGTGTATAGGGCTATATCTCGAAAACGAAAATATTTTCATTTCCATGTTTATACAATGTTTTCCTCTTGTTTTCGTTAGTTTAATACACGTGTACATATTTTAAATTTTTATATTTTAAATATCATTTTTTTCTATTTATCTACTTCAATTAAACGATTTATCATAAATCTAAATTATTAAGGCTTGTATAATCAGGACAAAAAAATCGGTTTACTTTTATTATAGAACAAATACATATAAACACATACACGTATTTATATACAAATTAATGTAATTTTTAAATAAATAAAAATTTTTAACTAAGTATTATATTTCCAAAACAAAACGGTAAAATGAGATTTTAAAAAAAATTTATTTAATAAATATTTATCTTTATTATCCTCTTTTTTTTTTAATTCTGTCGAGTATTTTTTTTAATACAACAGATAATAATTGGGCGGGCATGAAGTTTTACATACTTCTAATTAGAGAGAATGATTACTTTGTTATTAATTATCTCGCGTTCTAAACGGTCAAAATTTCTGAAACATCGGGATTTATTAGAAAACGTTATTTTTAGATTGTGAAATATAAATGAGCAAAATCTTCCGAGAAGTGATTTCATGCTGGAACTCCCTTAAATCGTTTTGAACTGTCATTTGGTAAGGTTGATTTTCCTATACTTCAAACGTTTACTAACCCAAAATGATTCATGCAAATACAAATTACCAAACAAAGATGACTCTTATTAGATTTCTTGACCCTATCAGCTAACATTGCCAGTTTCATTGTAATCCATTGTAAACTTAGTTAAACTCATTAGAAATTCTATTTGTTTATCTCTTAATGTTTACACTTGGCGCTCATTTTGGGTGTCAATTTCGGTCACATGGGAGAAGAGTATTACAAAAAGTCATCACGTCAGAATTCAGTGTTGACATGCACATATCAATATCTGAGATAAAATTGAGATTAAGATAATTTATTCATAAATCGATTCTTTGATATCGACTACTTTCAAAAAAGATTGTTCTATTAGGAATAGCGTTCACATTTCTTTTAACGCTTATCAAAAACACACCTCAAAACTTAAGTGTTTAGTTCTGACGCTACACTTAAAATTATACCAAGTGATCAAATTTTACGTTTTTTTGTGGCATCGCGTGACGAAATTTGACGTCCAAAACTAGCATCAAATTTAATCGTCACTTTTTGAAAGTAAAATACTCAAGATAATTTTTGTAAAAAGAGTACTGATGACAATCTAAATACATCAATGAATGAAGGTCACAGTGCACCAAATTTCTCCCAATATCATTAATTCATTCATCCAAATGCATAAACCGGATGTAATTGTCAAGAAAAACATTGGGATACGAAATATTCAAAACTGTAAAGATTAAAAGAGATAGACGTACACATATATTATTACTGTTTCTAAGAAATATATTATTACAGTATTGCAAATTTCGTATCCCAATGGCTAATCTTGACGATTATAGTATGTACATGGATACTTATGTACTTGATTACTTATCTTCAAATGTATCTAGATGCTTCTAACAGTATCTAGATACGCGGAGGCTAAATTTAATTCATTGTTATTTAAAAAATTTAATTAAATCTGCTCTTTGTGTCTCTTTTTAGTTTATTTATATACAGAAGTATTTTAAAAATGAGACATAGATATTTGCATACAATGTTATTTTGCTGATATGTTTTAATTTATTTATTTAGTAAGCCTTGAAAATTGACTATCATAATCGTTTTGATAGTCCATTGCTTTGATGTCTCATCATATGTTGAAAAAAAAGAGGGTCAGCATTCCATTCGCCCAAAGGAGTCAATTGATCATTGAAAATCTCATCATAATTGAAAAAACATCGTGCTTGTGTCTTTTGGAAAAAATTTATATTCAAAACTTGTCCAAATGTTTAACCTTTTCAGAGAAAACCGTGGAAAATTAAAATTTACATATTTAAGTCAATTTATCTTGGAAAGTGTTGGAAATATAGAAAAAAAATTAACTGAATACTTTTGCAGAGAATTAAAAATATTTTTGATTTGGTGGTTTCCAATTTTTACCGATAAGACTTCTCGGAATTTGACCGAGTTTAATTGACCTATTGTAGAAAAACAAATTTCTATAACTCTTGCTCAAAACTTTTTTCCAAACCATAAGTAACGGAGCTAAACATCCTGACATACTTTCAATTTTCTTACATTTCTCATGAACGGGTAGAAATAAGGGATAGAACTAATGTGACGTTTAATCGTCTTTTTATCGCACACCTAAAGTAAACTTTTTTCAATCTATAACAACTTTATTTCAGAAAAAAACCTTTAATTCTCTAGGAATTTTTAATTCTCTGCAAAAGGGTTCTTTTGAACCGTTGCAAGATTAATCGACTCAAGGATTATAATGTTAATATTAAATAAGCATTTTTATTAAGGCTCATAAACAGAAAATTTTTTCACTGTTAGGTTTTCACCTTTCTCTAATAGTTCTCGTGATAAATGCAATAAACTGAAATGTATTCCGCATAAATTTGTGTAGGGTGAAATGATCACTCGAAGGTAGATCTTAGGTCGAATTTTTTTAAAGCTTAACAATCTAAAATGCACAGATGTCCATCGCTTAAATTATTAAATGTTATAATTTGAAGTTACAACCGGTTATTACATTTAGGGTAATAATAACAAAAAATTACAACCGACAATAAGAAGAAATTTAAATGAAGCGTACTTGTCCATTTTCAGACTCGGTTGAGCCTCTTCTCATTAGAGATCATACGAGTTGCCGGACTTTAATAACCAGAACTTGGAAAGGTTTATTAAAGACTTTTCTCCAGCAATTATGATAGTAAATTGTTAAATCTTACAAGATACATAAATATCGTATGGCTTATCTTTAAAAGAACAAAAATTTGCAAACTGATGGCACACATGTTAATTTAGAAATAATTCGACGAAAATGAAAATGGGTTCTCCGGGTTTTGCTTTATTCTAATATATTCAAGGGTATTTAATTACCATGGAATGTTTTAAATATAAGTAATACATACTTTTAATACTTGTGATTTCCTAAAACTAAGTTCATCATCTGCTGTAGCATTAAAATCGTGTTTCGCTATGGCTTCCATTATCTCCTAATTAAAATAATCACAATAAAATATCACTTAAAAAATTTTAAACTATGTTCATAAACGAAATAAAATCAACACAACACAATACACTAAAACGTTTGTCTGTGATTTCTCTATTATTCACTGAAGAAGAATCTCAAGCCAGTGATGTACAACCTTCCATGAATGGTTTGTAAAACAAATTCACTTATTTAATATAAAATATATTTGGTACAGATTTAATTTATAAATTGCAATTTGTTCAAATATAATTACATAACATTTTAATAAAAATAATTGCATAAAAACTTTTAAAATATAAAATAAAATACTCTACTTCAGAAAACACTCCCACTATGGAGTTCAATCCGAGAATGAAACGTCATATTAAAAGTTGACGCGTATGAATACATTTATCATGATATGAGTGAAATATTTATTATTTAAACATTTATAAATTTTATGAAATATTCTTTAAAAAAATTTTATTTATATCATTTTTTATAAATTAATAGTTTTGGTGGATTTTGAATTTATAAAAATATATATTTGGTAAAATTCAATTAGAACTACTTTTTGAGAAATACAAATTATTCGAATTGTAAGCGGTACCACCAAAAGAAAGTTAAAAAAAATGTGTTGAAATATGACACACAAAATTTCTCAGTAGTTTTTCCACATTTCACATGCAGTTGTAATGTAATGTTGTACTCATTCAAAACAAATCTTTCAGAATTGTATACAATGAGGGCACACATTACAAACGTAAGTTTTCTTTTAAAATGGAAATTTTTTTAAAAATTTTAATGAATTCAATACGAGCAGATTTTGCATGTTTTAAACTGTATTTCAATTAATATTAATTAAAACGTTTCAATTAATTTGAATAATAATTAAGAATCATGCAAGCTTGGCTATTGTTTATTTTTCATTTCAAACGTATAATTACAATTTTTTCTTCAAATATACTCAATGCACGTCAAAATCAGCTGTGCATTGTTTCTGTATTATGTAGATTGATGTAGATTCAGACTAGTTTTACCACAGTTTTTGTGTTTTGTAATACAATTTTGTATATTACAATGCAAAAAAAACTTTGACCTTTGGAATTATTTAAAATGTTTATGGAATTTCGTATCATTGAGTTTATGAAGTTTGAAATTTATATGTCAAGTGAAATATAATTTTTAGTTAGTGAAAGCTTCCAACATGTGAGTAGCTTAACAATTACATTTTTTTTTTAAATCATTATTCATGCATAGTACGTTTTTGATCCATTGTTAAAACGGCGTTTTAGTTTTTCTAAATTATATTTGAATTATTTTAAAAACTTTCCATTTATTTATTTTAAAAAAAGAAATCAAATCAAAAATTCTTTAAAATCAAAATATAATTGTTTTCAAAAAATAATATGAAAGAAAATACTACCCAAAAATGATCTAATAGAGAAATATTAATTTATAACTATTCGCATATTTCAAAATTAATTAATATTTCTTTAATATTTTAGATGACAATATTTATTTTGAAATAACATACTTTCTTGACCGCTCTTCCAACATGCATTTTGTAAAAATGGATATCAAGGGTGGTGTTATCACCTACACTTTCTCTGTAGCTGCAGCATCTTTAGCTGAGTTTGGTAAGTAAAAAACTTTTAAATTATTTTTTTCTATACCTTAACATCAGTTAAAGGAAATTAATTTGAAATAAAATTTTTAGAATTAAAAAATAGTATTATCGTTTTATAAGAATTTGACAAAATAATTTTGAAAAATTGTAAAATTGCAGTTGAGCGACATTTGCCAAAAAAACATTTTTTTTATTCGAAAAAAGGTTATTTTTGGGTCTCTAGATTAATAAAAACCAGGAGAGCGACATTTTGATGATCGGGAGGTCATGTACTATAACACGTAAATTTCAGCCAATTTCACCGAGATCAAATTTCTAGATAACGCCACTTTCAGAGTTTGTAGCTCAAAAATCAAGGATTTATGGGACTTGTTCCCATTAGATCTTCTGATCCTGAAGCCAAGCACTACAACATATTTGAATATCAATTAATTCTCATAAAGATTCTGTGGGACCTCTTCAATTCACTACTTATTTTTTCTTCTTCTTTATTAATTTTTTTTTACAAATTTAATATTTTAATCTTTTAATCTCATTAAAAAATAAGAAACAAAAATATTTTTATAATTTCTCAGGCGATTAGCCGCCTGCGTGATGCGCTCGCAATGAACGCTGGACAGACACGGCCCTGATTTTCGCAAACATTGACTTAGAAAAAATGAAAAAGACTCTTAATGACAATGTTTGCGATAAATTTTATTGATTTCGAGGTAAAAATTGTATCCTATTATCGCTCCTCAAAATACCCAACCTGGGACACACAAAGGTGTTCCCACGTCAAATATTGTTTAACTGCACAAAGTTTTAAACTTTTAATGTAAAACCAAAAGTTAATTTTTTACTAAAAATTCACGCCAGCGCTTTGTTTTTACAAAACAAATGTTACCATTAAGTACTACAACAATCCCTACTTTTAAGCTTTTGAAGTTCCGATAATTTTTCTAATGGTGCCATTATTGTTACGCTACTGCCTTTTGTTTGGTATATAAGTTTGTTTAATAATAAAACAAGTAAACAATGAAAATGACTCAACATTATATACACTTCCGTTCATAAAAATTGAATCAGTTGAAACATTCTAAGTGTTATTGTATGTAATATCCATATATTTAGTAATATATGTATACGCTTGGAAAGTGACTTATTGGTGGTTCAATTTTTATGAACGGGAGCATACACTGAAAGTGGCGCATTTTGAAAAATTCATTTAAATTATTTTCGTTTGAATTTTTTTGCATATTAACTACATTTTAATAAATTTGTATATGTTTTTGTTGATATGGGGGTAAAATTGCAAAAAAAACTTTGTTTAAAAAAAGACAAATTTGAATAAATTTTATAAATTAAAAAAAAAAATTCATTTCGAGTTTTTTTAGAAGGAAATCAACTTTTAACAGTGGATAGTATTGCCTCTTGCTTTAATAAATACCTCAAGTTTCTCTAGGCATACTTTTAATAAAGTTCGCTACGACATCTTGGGTGATTACCTTCCATTCCTGGGAGATTACCGGTAATTCGGAGGTAGCGTAATAATGGAGGTGGTTCACTGGGTTCATCGATGATTTACAATGAGCTCTGGTACTACGGCTGGCCTTCTGGGCCGTAGATTCATTACATCAAGTCTTCTTCTAAAAGTTTTTTGCACTAGTAGTAACTCCAGAATCCATACGGAGCCTTTGGACAGTCTCAGAAATAGTAGAAAAATGATTCCGAAGGGTGTTCATTAAAATAAAACGATCAAAATTCAGATTTTGAGATGGTATCCACGTAGTCCAGAGTGAATCCAATAGAAAATCTCTGGGATGAACTAGTCCGAAGTGTAAGGAGATGAATTAACCGTTCTGATAGCTCACAGGAGCGCATATTAACTTTAGGGCAGGAAAGGGAGATCATCAACCAAGATGTCGTAGCGAACTTTATTAAAGGTGGGCAAAACATATACAATTTTATTTCAAAGTGCGCCACTTTTTTTGCTACGCAGTGTAGGTTTGAATCTTCTTTTTCTGTTTTTTAAATTTTTACAATCGGCGAGCTACAATTAAACAAATTATTGTATTAAATTAACTAATTAATATTTACCTCATAAAATTATAAACCGTCATAACTATTATGATACAAATTATAATTTCCTCTTTCTTGTATGAAATAAATAATTGTGTATTATTCAGTTTGTTTTTTTACGCTAACTATAAAATTAATACATCATTATTTTATCAATAATACTTTTATCTTTGGTTTGAAGTTTGTCTTCTCATTAATAAATCTCTGTTTCCTGAATTCAGTGGTTTTAATAATGACGTACATATTTCTATTACGTTAGTTCATTATCTCCAACTATAAGCATTGTTGAAATTTGTGTTGGTTTCTGAAGATAACAATAAATTTAATACGTTTTTCACTTATTGATAACACTTTAATCGTTGGTTCAAAAATTTGTTTTTCATTAATAAATCTGAATTTCCTCAATTTTGCGGTTTCAATAATGACGTACATATATATATTACATGATTTTCTACAACTTTACTTCTTATACATTTTTCGATTTTTTTAATATTAGGAGAGATATTTTATATTTTGTGTTTTCTTCCTTCTCTATATCCTGCTTCCCCCTTCACTTATGTCATTCATTTAAAAAATTGAATTTGCAAATACCAAAATCATATCAGATACAACATTTCATTTTGATCAGACTAAAATTTTGACCGCTAGATAGTGATTTATTTTTATGTATTATAAGGAAGTTCGCTGAGTTGACGCAGCTCCTGCGGAACGATTTTTTTAAATTATACCTCTGTATAGGAGTCGTACGAGTATTTCACACTAGATTTTTTTACGTTTACATGTGATATCCGTTTAGACGTCTGTCTGCATGCATCAAAGTATTTAGAAAATAACGAAGATTAAATAAATAAATTGTGTATGGTGAAATTTGTGTGATAATTGATAATAATTAAGGGAAATTTTAAATTGTTTTGTTTATGTTTATAAAATAAAAGTATATATGGGGCACCCAAGGCTGAAGCGTTGGAATCTCAACTCGTTATAAAGTTACGTAAAGTTTTTTAATATTTTCAATTTTAATGTTAATCATAAATTACTTTTAAACGTGTAGGGATATCGCATTTACAAACGATATCTTCTTACTTCATTTTGTATTAATTTTGTAAAACAAATATCGAAGAAATTCGGTAATGTTTAACAATAGATTTTGCGTGATTTTCACAATAAATTGATTTTTTTCAAAAGATTCACCATCCGCATACTATTTTTTATTTAAAAAAATATTAGGTCTTAAGTAACTGTAGATAACCATCCAAGTAGCCGCGATTGTAAAGGCGTTGTGTGTACTTGGAACTGGGAGGTTACGGGTTTGAATCCCGACATGGGCAGTTTGTCAATTATTAAGAAAACAAAAAGGCGGTTAATTGACTAAACTGTAGGCGTATGGACAAGAACGAAGAAACCGGCTATGCTTGTGAAGGTTTTCTGCAGTTTCCTTCACGAACTCCAGATGAGTATCGGCATAGTTCCTATCAAAGTCGGCGGCTGCAGGCATCCTACCAATTCGTCTACATACAAAATTGCTAGGCCTCCACTCACATCCTTAGGCATCACATTGAACCTTATGGTCGAAGTGTGTCCCGTCCAGAACAGCCTCTGCGATCTATCTAACTCTAGATTAAAGTTAAACGAATCATTTGCATTGAAAATTATTTTAATTTAAACAACATTAAATTTCGGAAATCCTTTTCGTTATTTGTTCGATTGAGTTTAATTTCTGTAATTTAAATATATGACAAATGATTTTATTACTCAAAAAAAGCACTGCAAATGGAATAGAAAATAAAAAGACATACATTTTTTTTACCAAGCTTTTATTTAATGTACTAAAAAGTAAAAAATATAATTTTTTCTTCTCCTCACAAATATGTGAATGTGACTCAACCAATATGTGAAATTGAATTTATCGTTTTACTTACATTAATTGTCAAAACATTTAAAACTTAAGCGTCTCAAATTTTTATTCTTCTGCTTTTTTAGTCTATTTTAAGCCCTCCTCGTAATCTAATCTTCAAACCCTTTCATTTGATTCCCATGTCAAAGGGGCTGTGGAAAAAAATTTATTCCGCCAGCTTGGGCCACCCACCATATTAAATCTATTGTATTGTATTGTTATCAAACCCAGAGCTGTGGACAAAATTTCGGCATTATAGGAGGATATCCGGAAGATTCGAAAATTCGATTGTCCGATTTTTCCCACTCATACAAATAGAAAGTGAACTTAAAAAAAAGCTTGTTATGATGAAAATGGGCGTGCGTACTTATGTACTCGCTGTAGAAGTTATGTTTCTTTAGTGACTGTTTTTAGGGACTAAAAAAAATTTTATTACACAAATAATGTATGTATGTTGAATATTAGATTATCAAATAAGAATATTATTATTCATGAGAACTCTAGCTTTTTGAAATAAAATTTCAAATTCGCCCCAATACCTAGATCTTTTTGAAAAAAGAAATAACAAGCTCAAGTTTCTTAAGCGTTATAGATCTAAAAATTGACTTTGAGTTATCTATTTTAACTCGTTTAAAAATTATTTTAAATTGAATATTTATAAATCGAAAATCTTAAAAATTCTTAGCTATTTAACTAATTGAGATTAGCGTCTAAAATTTTGCACAGAAACTTCGTTTGACCCGTATAATAAAAAAAAATCAAGTTTTACAGGTATATTAAAAAATAAGAAAATCGTAAGGGGTCAGGGTTATTGGCTCGGTGAGTTGGCGTGGAATGCTCCATATGTATACATACATATATAGCATGTCTCGTAAACATACATATTTATTGCTAAATTAATTTCACATTATGAAATATAATTGAGTTAAAATGTAATAAATAAATTCTCGAATCAACAACATGAGATAAGGTCAATGGGAAATTGAATTTAGCATACATTTATAGAAATTTAAATGTTAACAAATAGCGGATATGGAGAAGAAAACCAGATTTTTGAAGGGTAAGGGTATTTTTTGAGGGTACAGTTGTATTTTTAAAACTAGATCCTATACTACGTGGGCTACGATTCTCCAAGTCCCATTAATGATAATTCACTTAGTACTATGGACATTTGTACTATTGACTCCAAAAGTGGCGTTACGACCTAATCGATTTCTAAACATTTTACTTATGTTTCTATATTTTACTAAAAATTTTTTGGACGAAAATATCCTCCATAGATGTTCAAATGGCGTCAAAAGTCGAGCTATCATTTCAAAATTTTATAATTGATTTGTGCCTTATGTATTCGGATTTCGGAAAAATGTTTCGAATTAAAGTTGTTGGCATAGTTATAATGAACAACTTTTATTCGAAGCATTTTTTCGAAAACCGAATAAATAAGGCACAAATAAATTATAAAATTTTGGAATGATAGCTCGACTTTTGACGCCATTTGTATTACAGCCTGTACTATTTGTACTAACTGTTTAGAACAAGTTACTATCAAAACCAACAGTAGAAGTCTACTTTAACCATAAAAGTTTTCCCGGAAAATAAATTGGAAGGATAGCATTGTAAAAAATTTATTGATCCTTTCGTATCCTTCGTTAATTCATTTATGGAGATTATAACTGAATTTTCTTTAGCTGTCTAAGATTAAGATGAGCTGTTCCCTTCCTTTGGTACACTGACTGTTCACCAGTGTACCAGCCGACACCTATGTCGGCGAGTTTAAATCGAGGATAATTGGAGGATGTACCCAGTTCAACATCGAGAGAAATTATCGCAATCAGAATATAGCGATCCTCTTCGATAGCCATGCAGCTCTAAAATTGCGGGTACCAGGCCTTCAATATCCAAATTATTCGAACACACAAACCCTAAACGCACTCCAGATCCTACACTCCCTACAGGAGACAAGTCTGGAGTCAGGAATCTCCTCGGTCTGTACTGGTAGAGGATCCACAAACAATCGTTCAGATCGCAGTGTGATATCACCCCTCATTCATTCATGCTGAATCCATTCAGTTTTTGAGAAAATGTTTCGGGCATTCGTTTTTTAGTACTTTCAATTTAAAGTTCTGCTCCAATTTGTTCCGTTTTCGAAATATAATTTGCACCCCTCATTGGGGGAGAGTATGCTGACGCTATTATACTTAAAAATTCTGGTTACATTATCTTGCACAATATTCAAGTAGTTTTATAAAAATGAAGTTTTCTTGATATCAAATTTTTTTATTTGCTTGATTATTGTTACATAATCCCAAATCAATGATTTGGCTCTATTGTTAGTATATTGCATTTATTTCACATGGCAGGGGTCCAACAAGGCACAAAGGTTAACTAGTTTTTGCCCATGACTTCACGCCAAAAAAAAAAAAAACAGAACTCTAAACGCCAATAAAATCAATCAATTTGTACTGAAAATTTTTCACCGTGTACTATTTTTTGTTCGGACCCCCTAATCTCCTTCCTTAAATCCGTCCGTGAGTATAGATGAAGCTCATCGCAGAAATGCATAACAATCGACCGCAGGGAATGAAAAAAGAAGTTAGTTATACCTGTTTATGAATATTTAAACGTACTTTAATATTTACGCGTTATATGCTAAATTGTCTGGTAATCGATTATCATGCCATTCGTGATTTGGTAAGACCGAAACCTCATTTGATAAGACTAAATATTAGATTATAACTTGGAACTGTTATATTCACTTCTTTATATCGGGTGTTTTTTTAAGAGGGTGAGAACTTTAAATAAAAATAAAAACACAAAATGATTAATTTTATTCATGAAATTTTTTTTATTTAGAAGTTTAATGTATGCCATTAATGTTTAAATATGATTTCGGACATATGTCCACCTCGGCTACTCCTGATGATCTGCAATCTGTCAGTCCAATTTTTAATGACTTTCGAGCAAAACTGGTCATATTCCTGCTATAACTCGTTCAATGTTGGCTTCCAGGTCGTCGATTGCTGCTGGTTTTTTAGCGTACATCAACGACTTAACATATCCCTACAGAAAATAATCGAGTGGTGTTAAATCACATGATCTAGGAGGCCAGTTGACAGGTCCAAATCGAGAGATAATGTTTTCATTAAATTTTGTTTTTAACAAATCAATGGATTCACGTGTTGTATGGGCTGTAGCTCCATCCTGTTGAAACCACATTTCGTCTGGATCGATGTTTTCCGTGTTTTCAAACAAAAAATCGTTGATCATGGTTTGATAACGTGCTCCATTGACATTGACCGTAACGTTGGCTCCAGCATAGTTTTTAAAGAAATAAGGACCGATGATACAGCCAGCATACAATCCACACTAAAAAGTGACTTTCTGGATGCAATGGTGTTTCCTATATCTGTTCTGGATTTGCCTCACTCCAAAATCTACAATTTTGCTTCTTACAAAACCATTCAACCAAAAATGAGATTCATCACTAAACACAATTTCACGAATTGAGTTTCACGTATTGAAGACTGATTTTCAAAGTAAATTTTAATAATTTCAAAGCGTTTTTGAGGCGTGAGTCTTTCCATGATAAAATGGCAAACTATAATTAAAATATAAAAAATTTTAATAAAATTATTCCTATTTTAATAAACTTATCCCTATCGGAAGTTCTATCATACCAAAAAAAAAACACCCTATATAGTATATAGAAATGTGTCAATAATCGATTGCTACAAAATTTTTGTGCAAAATATAAATTTCTAACTGGTTGTATATGTTATTAATGAGTTTAATGAATGAAAGTTAAATAGTTAAAATAATTGCTTCTCTTTATTCATGAATATCACTAATATACTTTTTTTTCATTGTATAGCCGATTTGGAATTTGAAAGGTTTGAAGAAGCTATTTATAGAACTATTTTTTTATTAAGAAAGCTACAAAATTGTTAAATAAATAAATGTAGACAATTTATGTTGAATGTTTCATTTGAATTATGTCAATATCTTTGACTGAAGGTATACCGTGTGTTTATTTGAAAAGTTACTACTTAAATATTTTTTTAAATAATTACGCATTTTAGACAAAAATGTTTTACAACAAAAGTTGCACAGTTTGAAAGAGGATAGATAATGCAATAATTATATTTTGGTTCTATGCATATTTGCGCTAACTAAAGTATTAAGAGCAAGATTGTAATAAAAGCTATTTTTTATCCCGACTTCAAAAAGGAGGATGGTTCTCAATTCGTCTATTTTGTTTTTTTTTGTCAATAAAAATTAGTGCATCTCAATAGTAGGTATTAAAGCCGGTTTTTCACGACGCTACGAACATCCAACGTTGGGCGTTTGATGGTTCATCACATCGTGTGCCGTTGTTCATACCGATGTGGGTATTCTTGCACTGAGTTAAAAGGATTCCTCCAACGTTTGAAATAAAATATTCGTTGTGCGACTCAACGGCTACACAAGTCGTTCATATGAAGGGAGAGACTACCGTTCTCTGTTCTAATTTAGAGATAACATCCACCCACCCCTAGTACATCTTTTACGTCTCCTTTCTTCAAGCAATACGTAGCAGGACAATACAATCACAGCAGCAATAGCAACATTGTTACCATCTTCGTCCATTGTTGAAACTGGACTACGTTTGTACAAACTGTTTTGATATGTATTGGATCAAACATTCGATTAACCGTGTAGCAGAAACATTCGCTGCACCAACTGTCGAACTTACTTGTCTAAAACGTTGGAGCAAGTGTAGAACTGGCATTACAAATAAATCTAATAAACAGAAATTTTTACTTTTTAGGGTTATCTAATGTTATATTATTTATTTTATTAAATTAGATTATTTGTTTAAAAAAAATAACCGAAATTTAATTTTCAATAAATTTAACAATAATTATTTTTTATGAAGTTTCTTACACAATGCTCATAACTGACAACTACCAGCCTCTCCTAATAAAATAAGTTAGACTAGGTCCAAATTAGTATGCTTCTGCGTCGGTTCCATTTCTAAATCCATCAACTCTAGATAAAATAACATTGAAGTGGACACGCCGGAGGAACTTCGTCATATTTACCGGTGAAGGGCGCCGTAAAGGCAAAAATTCCGGATCACACTGCGTGTGAAATGCTCCATTTGATAATATTAATATAAGCCCAATTCAGCCCACTGGTTGGGCGAAGGCCTCCCCTAACAGCCTCCAATTTTCCCTATTCCTTGTCTTGCGCATCCACAGACATCCTGCATATTTAACGATTTCGTCTCTGCAGCGCTTTATCTGACGTCCCCTTTTTCTTGTGCAATTATAGGGTGTCCATGTAGTCGTTTTATTAGTCCAGCGCGTATTCTCAAGCCTCGACACATGTCCCGCCCACTGCCATTTTAACCTTTTAATGTGTACTACTACATCTTTAATTTTGCTCTTGTTTCTTATGTTTATAGAAGATATTTTTTGCGACTTTTTAATACTGAGCATGGCTCGTTCTTGCGCACGTTGGCATATGCGAAGTTTTTTATAGTCTTTTTTAGTTAGTGCCGAAACTTGAGATCCATAAGCCAGCACCGGTAGCACACAGGCATCCATTACCTTCCCCTTCAGAGTTATTGGAATGTCACCCTTGAGTATATGTTTTAAGGACCAAAATTTTTTCCATGAGTTAGCTATCCTGGCGTTAATTTCATTCGGACTATTACGCATTGAAACTATTTTTCCTAAATATTTATACTGATTGACATACTCAAGAGCGACTCCATTCAAGAGAATCGGTATCTGTTAGGAATTCGACATTACCTTGGTTTTGCTTCTATTTATGATCAGGCCCGCTTCTTTACAAGTTGTGCTTAGTTCATTGAGCATGATTTGTAGTTGCCCAGCATTTTCCGCAAGCAAAACTATATCATCTGCAAAACGCAAGTTAGTGAGTCTAACGCCGTCAACCTTCACACCAAGGTTTTCCCATTGTAGCTCAGAGAATTTATATTCTAAAACTGTGTTGAACAGTTTAGGGGATAGAGGGTCACCTTGCTTTACGCCTTTGTTGATGGGAAATTGAGGACCCAAACTCTCCAACTTAATATTGCACGCGGCAAAAATTGTGTCGTCAACGGGAAGCCGTTGTGTGTGAAAAACTCAAGAGTGTCAATTTTGGTTGGTAATCTAAAATGTGAAATATAGAACTATTCACTTGCAACTTGGAATATGTAATCTAAAAATAAAATATAATAAATTGAAATCGACCACAACGAATGAAATAATAAGCATTTATACCTGTTTATGAATATTTAAGCGTACTTATCCGTATCGATCACAGCGAATTAAATATGAAAAATTAAAATCAATCACATCGAATGAAATAATCAGCTACTTATATACCTACCTGTTAATGAATATTTAAACATATTACATCATGGCAACGACAGTTATAGACACGTATTCTGGGAGTGTTTTAAACCTTTTAATTAAACCTTTAAGGGCATCAAATAGGGTGTAAAACTTGTTATAGTAAAATATTCTATATAAGACTGTTTTTCTTGAAACCTGGTATACGCTCTATAAAAATTTACAAGTAGGTGAGTCTTTTGCGCATAGTTTTAAAAAATTTAAAAATTAATGCGGTTAAAAAGTAGTATACTATGTATTAATTGACATATTTATAATCTGTTTATATGTAATTAGCATTACCCGTTGCGGCTTCGTAAATTGTGTAAAGACTTTATAACTGAGAAACATAAGATTTCTCTCCGTCAAAGGCTGATTTACTTAAAACGCTGTTACACGTATTTATTTATTTATAAATACCAATTAGCTTTAAATGAAAACGGGACCTCAATACAAACTTTCACCGTGGATTTAATCTTTTAGGGGTTGATTTTCGAAAAACAGTGAAACACGTATTTTTTTGTTTATTATAAATCAAACTACCAATTTTTATGTCTAACATATTATAGATAATTTATTCCCGATTTTATATGTATAGATTTCATGTTATGTGACGATTTATAGTGTAATATATTTTATAGTTTCTATAGAAATGCCTGCAGTAACAAAATTTTGGAAATAAATTTAATGTCAATAAATTTAAAATATCAAAAATTGACGTTTCGTATTATCAAAATTTAGAAAAAATATCACATAAAAATATTTTTAGTATAGGTGTTTGACTTAATTAGTCCATATCCGCATTGGTCCTCTTGAACCCGGAGGTTTTGAGGTTTGGCAGAGAGATCTACAGATTTTCCTATCTTGTGATAAATCAAAACCTGAAAAGTGATAACGAGCTGAAATTTTGTATGTATCTTTAAAACCGTAAGAGGACAATTTAAAGACAAAAAATGTTCCATTTTAGTTAGTTTTACAAACTAAAAAATTCACTTATGCGAAGTCGCATGCTGGATCCGTATATTTATAGCCAGAGATTTATTTATCATCAGTAATTTATAAAATTTTAATAATAATATATAACCAGAGATTTATTTACCATCATTAATTTATGAAATTTTAATGATAATTCAATATTATAAATCATTTTGTAACCTTCAATATAACAATACTGGATGAAACCAGTTTAAAAATCAATGGAACAATCACAGCTTTGAAAGAAGGTTATTTTTTTAAACATACTTCACATATCGTCTCCAATAGTTTTATTACACTCTATCTGCATGGGAAATTTCAACCTTACAAGTCTTGTATGTAGATCGTGTAATAACTAAAATATGTTTACCGAACAGAAAAAGAATACCATACTTCGAAGATATATCTTGGACCACGGAAGTTCAACGGCCAGTTCCAAGTACTACTCTTTATCCGAAGTGCTAATTTGGGGTGATTCAGAAAAATCCAAATAGAGAGTGATGAGTTTTTTACTTTCCAAATAGAAAGTAAGATGAGTTTTTTACACAGTTTTTCTTTATTTGAAAATAGGGACACAATTAATTTCGTCACAACTCCTTTCAAATAAATGGGCGAACTCGATAACTATAGTTTATATATAAGACCAGCCAAGTACCCGCGCTTGTAAAGGCGTTGTGTGTACTTGGAACTGGGAGGTTATGGGTTTGAATCCCGACATCGGCAGTTTGGCAATTATTAAAAAAAAAGGGGGCAGTTAATTGACTAAACTGTCGACGTATGAACAAGAAGTAACCGGCTATGCTTGTGAAGGTTTTCTGCAGTTTCCTTCACAAACTCCAGATGAGTATCGGCATAGTTCCTATCAAAGTCGGCTGCAGCCGCGCATCCTACCAATTCCTCTTCTACACACAAATGTACTTGTCCTCCACTCACATCCTTAGGCATCACAATGGACCTTATGGTCGAAGTGTATCCCGTCCAGATAATTAAGCGTAAGATAATCAAGTGAAGAACGTGGAAAAATCTTCGTCCTGCAAATTCAATGGAATGGACTCCGAGTCTCCCATCCTCAATGTTCAACGGCTTCCAGAAAATTTCGATACCGTTTTCCAAAATTTTATAATTAAAAAGTTGGGCGTCTTGTCAAAACGAAGCTACTTACAAAGTACCAGCTTGATGCTCATCATCCTGAAAAAAACCATTTGGTCTCCCGGACCAATAAGTCAAAAGTTTTAATTTATAAATTTTAAGAAATTTTCAATATCGGACAGAGGACACTCAAGAAAATTATAAATAAATAAAATACCTTTGTATTTTAATATGCCTTATATAATTATATAATACAAATATAAATAGATTTTGGCATATTTTAAAATCATCTGTAGGTACTTAACTATTTGCATCTATTTTCAATATTCATTACGAAATCATTAATCATGACACATGACTTATGTTAGGATAGACAATGTCAAGGTGTTAATAATTTAAAGAACTTATAACAATTCATTCAAGACATTGGCGTAATAAATGGACTGAATTTCACCCCTCTCTCTTTAAGTACCTTTTTCCCCTTGAACGAGGTGATAAAGCTACTTAGAGGGAGGGGAAAAACAAAATGTGAAATATATCTTTTAATATTAAATAAGGCATGGTTACACGGTGCGAGCTACTTTCGTTGACAGTATACAACTATTGCCATTTGTACTGGCATGACAGTAGCTCGACTCGCCACACCCGGTCACACGAGTGCATATATATATATATATATATATATATTATATTATCTAATATAATCAAGATAGTTCTTATAATTAGGATCCAAACAATTCCATAAGTTGGTTTGATCCTTGTATAGATCCACAAGCTTTAAATTTTGCTCGGAAGTCCATCTATCCGCTGTCATTTTGTCTGTCGAAACAAGATAACACGTGAAGCAGACGAGAATGCACCCGGAGTGTGCAATGACACCCGAGCTACTGTCATTTCGTTAAAAACGTGCGAGTTGACGTCCGAGTCGCATGGGAGTGGTGTGGTGGGGGAAGGCGAGTGGCGAGTAAAAACAAAAAATGCTGTAGTAACTCGGATGCCAGCTACTGACCGACTTGTACATGACAGTAGCTCGCCTCGTCAACTCGCACGCTAACTCACACCGTGTAATCAGGCCTGACCTAAGGTTGACCGAACAGTACAGTACATTTCATAATAAATAGAAACACTCTTTTTAACAAATTAAAAATTTTAATCTGTAATTTAATTATTTAAATTTAGATAGCATCGAACATCATTAGTAATCGAATTTATGTAATGATTTAATTACTAAAAATAATAAATAATCGTCTTTTGACGATTTGGCGAAAATTTTCGTGCATTTTTTTTCTTTTTAATTAAGATATTTACTCTTCGTCAGACTATTTTTTTTTTTAATTTTAACGTAATGTACGAGATTTAATTTATAAAATTAGAAGTTTGTTACTTTTTAATCTATAGAAGGTGGAGCAACATTATCGAAAATGTATGCGTTCATTCAACATTTGCTATTCACAACGTGTTAAAATTCCAATTTTTAATGATTAATTACATGAAAACCTTTCGTCAGATTTTTTTCAAAAAATTATTTTATACGTATGAGATAGCAATTAAAAACATATCAAAAATTCAGATTTTTATCTATACATTGCCGATTTTACCTACACATGTGTACGATCAACCTTAAATAGAAAAATTTATGATGAGTAAAGTTGTAGAAAATGCAAATTACTACAATTAATCTTCTGGTCATATTTTCTGTAATAAAATTAGACCTGACGCACTATTCAATGTTATAATTGAATTTTGCCTTATTCATTAGGTTTTCAAAAAAATTATTCTGCTAAAAATTGTACATAATAAATATACTAACAACTTTTATTCGAAACATTTTCCCAAAAAACGAAGAATGAATCAACTATAAAATTTTGAAATATGAGCGTTACTTTTGTGGCCAATCGGACATGTAATTAATATAAGAAGTATCACCATGGTTACTTAATTTCATTATGATTCTTTCCTCAGAAAGTTCGCTTAGTCTACAAAGCTCATAACATAATTTGATTTAATTTTGAGAGTTTATATCAAGTCTTCGAACCAGAACTGAAACAACAAAAATCGGTTTATTGTGGTTCGGTTTTACATGTTTAAACAAGCGCGTTAAATACACTCAGTAAACGACACTCTTCAGCCTCTACTTCTTTTATCGCTCTGGTACTGTTTCTACATTTACGACTGTGAAGTGTTATAGCGTAATCGCAACTCTGCTGTAAAAAATTTTGTTTTTAAATCTATAATTGGAATAGGTCCATTATCTAAATGTATAACTGTTTGCCCAAATTTATGTATATGTAAAAGATTTCGGATGCCTCTAATTCTGTAGGATTTTGTAAGCATTTCAAGAACTTCAAGAAATGAAATCTGTACAAAATCAACAGAATTAGATATAGATACACTCCCGTTCATACAAATTAAACCAGTTGAAACATTCCTGTAGAATTTTGTAAGGATTTCAAGAACTTTAAATAAAATCTGTACAAAATCGACAGAATTAGATATAGATACACTCCCGTTCATAAAAATTGAACCAGTTGAAACATTCCAAGTGTTACTGTATGTAATATTATACATACATGCTGTTAGTAATATATATACACTTAGAATGTAATATATATACGCTTAGAATGTAATTTACTGGTTCAATTTTTATGAACGTGACTGTTACTACGAAAGTATTAATTACCTACATTAATTTTATCATTTATTTATCTTAGCTCTATTGTCTCAACATCCTTAATTGGAATTTAACATTTGTTCATTGGAATTAAAACATGTCTAATAAACTATCGAATGATTTATATTTAATATGTAAGTACAATAGGCAATCTAAAGTCGTGCATAACATGCCGCCTATGTTTTTTTTATGGCCTTTATTTCCATAAGTACAATAGATACTCTTAGGTCCTGTATAAAATGGCCGCTTATAGGTTTTGATTTATTGGGTGGCTTTTATTTTCAAAAGCCCAATTAGTTGATAGTAAGGCGTGAACCTTTGTCAAATAATTGAAATTCAAATAATATTAATAATATATTTTATTACTTTTATGGCTTAAAGGTCATTCGACAAAGGTTCACACCTTACTGGTTTATAACACTGTGGTTATAAACTGCGGATTGGAAGTTTGGAAAAGCATAAACAATAAAACTAAAAATTTAAGTTGACCATCTTCGTTACCAATTATGATTACCCATTGTACTTACACATATTTTTATACAATTTAAAAATTATTATTAATAAATTGTGATTAGATTATGAAAGATATAATATTTTTGGTGTGTCTGGTCTATTAGATAAAAATAATCATCCAAATTTACACAGTACAAAGCATAAATTTTGTTATGTAAATATTTTATTATTTTTATGAAAAAATTAAAAAAGATAAAGCATGAGTCATTGATAATGTCAACGGTTGTTCGATATTTTAATGTGAAAATACTCTGGTTAAACGTTTTTTTAATAGTATTTTTCTTTTGATTTGTTTTGTTCAAGGTGAAATATTTCTTGGAATTGGTCAAAAAGTAATAAAATTGCATTTAATTGATTTGTGTAATCAACGTGAAAGAATATAGTTTTTAGCGAATACAGAATACTGCAAGGTCGTCCATGTAAAAATTAAAACATTTTCATTACTAAAAAGTTATGAAAAATCATTAGCACCTATTTAGGTTTTATATAATAGATAGAATCTGTTTTATTATTTCCTGTATTTAGCCTTGATTATTAGTTTGTCACACTGATAATTTTGAATTTATGATTTTAATATTATTTATTGGTTTTATTATATTATTAGCCGCCATCCGCCCGCTTTACTTAGCGTAATAATTTATAGTTTTTAATACCGTCCGAACGGTTGTTTTTATCTCCTTGACCATCGTCGGACTGGGCCTAGTGGACCCGATGGCATTATGGATTTAAGGGTCCGCCGCCCACCAAACGAAATAATAATAATCAAATAGACAAGAGTTTATGGAAGTTTTTATTTTCAAAGTCATACATTTGTATGAAAATTATAACTGAAGCTTTATTTATAGCCGTATTCGGCCTAATTCTTTACTATAAAAAAAATGTTAATTGGCTAATTAACATTTTTTTTTAATAGAGGAGAAATTTCAACTAGATTGTAAAGAATTAGGCCGAATACACACATGTTATGGTTGATACTCATTGCAAGCTGGTTAGTGATTTGCGTCAGAAATGAGTTTCTTTTGAGTAGTTACTTCCTTCAATAGTGACTTGATATTTATTAACATCCCTATATAGCATAGATGTTCTAATCCAGGGACTTCCAAAGTGTTTATCAGAATCCTGAAATTTTTACGGAACACCTTGTTTATTTTGAAGGGAAAAAATTTATATTTACAAAAGTATCTAACCCAACAACGATCGGCAATGACATTTACATTTGTCATATTATGCGGAACAGTTATTAACTTCCCGCGGAGCACTGGTGTTTTGCGGAACACAGTTTGGGAAACCCTGTTAATCAATGTAGAAATTTGATTATATTTATTTTTTTAATTATTATTTTAATCTGCATATTTTAACAATTATCCTTATCCACTTATACTGATATCACCATTTTTTACTGAAATATTTGATGATGCAGTAATATAGATTTTTCTACCCAATCTACTTCCTAAACGTTATGCAAATTTAACTGATTTTGTTTGTTAATGTCAATAATATTTTATTAGCTTGAAAGAATTTTCGTCATCTTACACGAGTTGACCCAGTACCCTTAGTTTATAAAACCATACGCCCCAAAATTTTGAGCTTGATATCTTGCTGTTTCGTTTTGACAATCTTCGCAACAATTGACTTCAGTAAAAAATTTAAGATAACTGTTTTTTTTTTCATAATTTAATATTCTCTAACTTCTTATTAGCGAATTTCTGAACATGGAACGGCCTATATATATATATATTATATATATATATATATATATATATATATATATATATATATCGGTTAACGCGGCTCCTGCGTAACGATTTTTTTTTGTATAACATCGTCTAACTCTAATGTAGAAATTGGTTAGATTTATTTGGATATGTTGTGAATTCTTTAATTAAATTTATATCATGTTTATTTTTAGTGCCAAATGATTTTTTTTCTGTTGTTTGATCACTAACAAACATTTATTGGTAATTTGGTGAAATAGATGTATTAGTTGCTAGAAATGATATAATCATTATTACACTAATTTTTACCTCTATATACAGACTATAATGTGGTATTAATAGAGATTGTGTTCTACCTCGAAAATTGATGTTGGACCTTCATCGAATTTTTACATTTTGAAATCGACTTATACCAAAAATATCATATATGGTCGGGGACTTCTTTGTGTGTATGTCTATGTAGGCGATATCTCAAAAACGAATAGAAGTAGACCATTCATAATTAAGTTTAGTATCATTAAAGTTTGCAAAAATAATTTTTTTAACGAAATGGCTTTCCACCAGAAGTGGAAATTTAAAGTGAAAACAGTTTTTTTTTCTTTTGCAAACCAGGCCTTTATCTAGAATTTTTTCATCTAGCTGGTAGGTAGTTAATTTAAAGAATCCGTTTGGAATCCCAAAAAAACTAGCCAAAAGCCAAAGTCCAGTTTACGCAATTGTCTTTGCTTTCTTCGGGTCAGAGCCTGTTGTTTAGGAGAGCCTGTCGCTTGGACTGTTGTTTTGTCTCAGGTGAAAAGTAGTGAACTTACAACGGCACAAATATTGCTGAAAAGGTCAATTTCTCATTTGTTTGTTAACAGCATTTCACAAATTCGGTACCCATCTTTCACAAAGCTTTCTCATACTGATTTCTTCGTGTAAAATGTGCCGCACCCTTTCTTTTGAGATACCTACAGTATTAGCTAGCTCATACACCCTTAATCGTTGATTATCTAGAACCATATTATTTATTTTCTCGATCTTTTCTTCGATAGTTGTAGTTTTTGTCCGTCCTTCATTTGGATCATCTTCAATGGATGTACGACCACATTTAAACTCAACTGCCCTTTTTTTAATGTTGATATCGAACGTACAGACTCCTCATATACTTTCAGCAACTTTGGGCGAATCTATGTTGGCGATAAACCATCCAAAACGACAATTTCAAGTTTATTCATTTTATCAAAAACACACAACACTATTATTACTTTACACATCTGTATAAAATAAACTATTTGTCTGATCAAATTCAGATTTGGTATTTACTTTTGCAACAAGTGTGCCAACATAACAAAACAATAATTTTATTTGTAGCAGTGTCAACTATAGGCTAGGCTAAGAACTTTTCATCTTGCCCTCGTGTATGGAAATAAAGATATCGTTAAACTTCATGCTTATAGTGTGTGGATATATGATTTATTTATATACGGGCTATAATCGTCAAGACTAGGCATTGGAGTACGATCACTGACCTCTATATAACTGGACAGATTTATCCTATGTTACGCCATTAGTCCGATTGAAGCGCTCCTCAACTGGCCAAAGTATTAATTTTTGTGGCATGTTTGTGTGTTAATGTTGACTGTCACATTTCCACTAAACAGCGCTTCAATTGTATACGTTATTTCACGTTTTGACCCATAAGCTTACTCTGTCCAGTTATATAGAGGTCAGCGGGCACGACCCATCCATTTATCTGTAAAGAGATAAAGAGTTAGACATTCAAATATATTATATCTATATATGTCTCTTTTTCTCTTTACTCATAAAAGTATGAGTCGTTGTTAAAATCAATAAACGTTGCTGCAAATTTCGTATCCCAATGGCTTGTCTTAAAGATTATAGCCTGTATAACATGTGTAGTTAAGTGATGAGAGCACTCGAAAATCTTGTTGGGAACTTTGAAATTGTTTTAAATTTCATGAAATTGATCTATTACCTCTAAAACCTTGGCAAACCGATTAGAGTCTGTGTATGGAGGTTGCGTGGAATATTCACATTAAATTTGTATTAAATAAATATTTACTTTAGCGTAAATTTAATTATGAAATGAATTATATTTACTATGATAAAAATAATTCATAATTGATAATCGTTATTTAACTGACATTGAACACTTCTACATCAATTTTCCAAAGGTCATATTCTGCTTTATTTTGTTCATGCCGTAAGATATGACAGACTAATATGATTACAGTGGCGTGGATAAATTATTGATATGGGAGGGATGAGGTGTTTTAAATTAATTCAAATACAAATCATTATTTGCTTGTATAAAATAGCCTTTTAATACTTCTTGGGTTAGTAATTTCGCATGCTGTCAACTGATGATCTATGTAAGAACTTTATAAACAAGAAATCATGAAGAATAGATATATTAATATATCTATATTAATATATATTAATTAATATTAATACTATATTAATATATCTATTCTTCATGCAAGAAATGTAACTACTTTTTTATCAGTTCTCCACACGCACATACATCTGTGTAAAATTTGACTTGCAGTTATACACTAAGAAACTGTGTATATATCTATAATATGTATGCTTCTGTAATATGCTGTTATTACATACGATTGAGGTGAAATTGTGGAAAAATTAGCCAGTTTATGAAAAAAGTTTCAAACTCAAATGTTTTTTTTATTTAAATTTTTGTATTTGAACTTATCTTCTAGCTCTTACGAATTTAAAGGCAGATATTTCCTTCGCTCAGAGACATAAGAGCGTTGATACCATTTAGTGTTTTTTTATATTACTAATCGATATTCCTATTTTTTTATTTAGTGTCAATGATTTTGTCTAAACGTATTTTTAGTTTATGATGAGAAAAATATCCACATTACGATAAAATGGGTCTGAAGTCAACTTGTACTGAATTCGATTTCAAATAAAAAACCTCTACATATTTTTTCTAACATGTACCATTACAAGACCATAGCGCAAAAATTATTTTCCAAGATGCCGGCCAAATGGGGGAGCCCCGAAAACTCAATTTTAAACTTATACTCGTTCTTATCGTACCCTACACAACAACAAATATCGCGTCCTACCCTAAATGTAAGGTTCATGTAAGAAATGAATGGCCTAATTAAGTATATCAAATATCTGCCCAACTTAAAAAAGTGCAATTCATTTCGCAGAATCACAAAAGATTTCTTGCACTTGAGATTTGTATCATTTTTATCTCGTATTTACTTAAGGATTCCAGTATACTATCACTATTCGACAGATTTTGCTCATTTTTTTTTCACAGGCTAAAAATAATGTTTTCTAATAAATCCCGAAGTTTCAGAATTTTTGACCATTCAGAACGCGAGATAAATAATATCAAAGTTATCATTCTCTCTCACTCTCTCTCATTAGAAGCATGTAAAACTTCATGCCCGCCCAAGTATTATCTGTTGTATTAGAAAAAATACGAGAGTAAAGCTAAATATTAATTATATAAATTTTTTTAAAAAATCGCGTGTTACCGTTTTGTTTTCGAAATATAAAGGTTTAAATTTATTTATTTTCTTCAACATAGCATTATTTTGTATATGTGAACAGTTTCTGTTAAAAAAAATTTACATAGTTTTTGTCTATGTGTTGTATATGTGTGTTTATGTATTTGTGCTATAATAAAATCAAACCGGTTTGTTGTGCTGATTGCATAACACAATGCTGGAACGTCCTTAACGATGTATTTTCAATGGTTGCAATGGAAAGTGTTACTGTTATAATTTTTTATTACAGTATCAAGTAAAAGGCTTATTAAGTTATTTTTATATTGCTTCCTCTTAAATGCGTGGTGCATACTAATAGTAGTTTAAAACTATCATGTTTATTAATGAAAAATCTATTTTAAAACAGCGATCTTATTTAAATTTCTTTTAACACTGGAATCTCGTCCTACTACATCTTGAATTTTCTAGTGCAAATCTATTCTTATTAATTGCCACCATATTATTGCTAATATACTAGGTGATTCTACAAAAAATTGTTTCTTTTAAAAATTGCATTATTCTAATGGAGACGTAATGAAAATGAAATTGGCATAAATTTTTAGTGGACTCGCTACTAAATCTTAATTTACTTTCATATTTAGATACCTTTGTGAACACACTACATATGCCCTTTGTTATTTTGTTAACTATATGTTATTACTTCAGTAACTACCAACAAATTATTTTTGGAGATTATTTTGCCTAATAAAAATCTCACAATAGTTTGTTGATAATTACTGCAGTAACAACATATAGTTACCGAAATAAAGGTATCTAATTATGAAAGTAAATTGAGATTTAGTAGCGAGTTTACTACAAGTTAAACCACAAAAGTTCTAAAAAGGTCAATTTTTTTTAACAGAAACTTACCAAAATTGGCTAAACAGAAATGGAATCTCTTCGGTATTTACACTCTATCTGTTACAGTTATTTTTCTCTCAGACTATTTGACGTAGGAACCTGTAATTTTGAATAGTTGGATGAAATAGCCATAATATAATTTGCATGAAATATAAAAGGTAAAATTTGTATTTTAACGGCCGATTTTGAGAATCGCAGAAGAAAGATAAAGAAATTATTTCTGAACCGGCAGTCGGTTGTTTCAAAACACTCTCGTCTATTTAAACAAAGTGGTAGAACGACCTGCCACTTTAGGACCTGCCATTTGAGGAAATACGAAACTGTAAAGACAAGCATTGTAAAATTAAAATTAGGAAGACCACGAAGACTTTTTTTGTCATTACGCTATTTTGACAAAAAATAGATGATATTTCGACTCGATTTATCAATCACGCAGTGGCAACAGCTGTATGTCTTATAATTTAATTGTACTAGTAGAAAAATGTGCGATAGAAACTGCTGGTGTACCGACAGCTTAACAGATGCTGTAGAAAAAACTTGAAACTCTATGTGGAGCACTTCGTATATAACCTGAACATGGAGGCAATTAATAGGAAGAGTATATTTTTATATAATAGCATATATGAGCATAACATTTATGGCAATATCGCTAAAACATTTTCTTTATATTTTCAGCTACCTTTCCTTTAGATCTAACAAAAACAAGATTGCAAATACAAGGTGAAATGGCTAGCAGAGGTGCCAATACTGTAAGTTGTTCATAAACCAACCATACATATCATTTTTTCACTTTAGGGAAGTAGTTATCTTCAGGAAAATATCACTTGTTTATCATAAGATTATTATTATACTCAGCAAGGAAGGAAAGAACAAAAGGGAAAGTCAAAGTCAAAATAGTTCCAGAATTGTTAACACATAAAAAGTAGCACCCATACAGTTTTTTTTAAACAAATCGGAAAAACCAAAAAGATTTCCCAAAATAGAATTTTTTTCGAGTTTTTCATACATAACTCGAAATGTAATAAAATTTCAAACAAAATCTGTTGAAAAAAAGTTGTTAAAAACATCTTAAAGGTTAAACAAATACTATTAATTGAAAAAAACTAACAAATTCTCTTAAATAGTTCAATGATTCGAAACCAGTTATATCACAGAGGTCGTTCTTGAAGGAAATGAAAAGTTAAGATTTATATTAAACAAGTGAAAATAACAACTAACCGAATTAATTGCTTAAATACCCGGTATATACTGCGTTTATAGAAAAAGTTTCAAATAATAGTTGTTTACATAAAAAAGGAACATTTTTTGCCTTTACATTTTTTTTTTATCTCTTACCGTTTCAAAGATGGATATTTTCCTCCCTCCCCATTCATAAACTTGACCTTGAATTACAAATGGTTTTATTTTTATATGGATGGGAACCCACTTTTATTTGCGAAAATATTTTCATAATGTAAAACTTAACATCAGTGTATTTAAATAGATTGTACTGTCCATGAAATATTCTGTATGAAATTTGACTCAAATTTTACGGAACAATTATCCAGTATTACATAAGTAAAAGGAATAAAAACTCAATAATTGTTTCAGTAGAAACACAATACATTTACATTTTCTTGTTAAAATAAAACTCTTAGCTCTTCTTTATCCTGTGATATTTTTTACAACAGTTCAAATAGAATTGTATTGAATAGAAAATAAATGAATTTCAATATTTTTTTATTTAGGTTGATGAAGCGTTTAAAATTTTTAATCCTCTTAACATTAAATATAGGTCAACAGTTTTTTTTTTTTTTCACATTGAAATATTAATAATAGCTCTACAATCAAATCTTTTCAATTTATGATTTAAAACTCAAGACACAAAATTACACAAGTGGGGACGAGACCCTTTCATCCAAGGCTTCGTACCATAAATAAAATGACTAATTGTATTCCTTTTTTAACTTACTTTAATTAAGATCTTATTCTTCAACTAATTTGGAGCCAATTTGATTTTGAAACTTTTCTAATAGGCAAAACATTGACCTTTTTTTAATACAGTTCTATATTATATATTTTACAATTCTGTATTATACATTTTCTGATACATTTCAAGTGAGTAGTTAGTAACTATTTTAAAACCTAATGAATGTCCCAAATTTGCACAACGGCAACGTTTAAAATAAATTATTACAAATTACACAAGTTATGGAAATATTTTTTTTAAGTTTGTTATTGTGTTAAAAAATGGAAAGTCTAAAAGTTTATATATTTTGAAAAACTCATCGACTTTCTAATTTCAAAACTTTTCCAAAGAAGTACAAACGTTAAAAGTGGGTAAACTCCTCACAGGGGTGGGCAGGAAAAAACACTTCGGATAAAAAACAATACCGTTGATATCTGTAGCGGAAGACGTAATATCCATCTTATTTGGACGAGTCACAAATGTGAATTTAAATGTAGCCAAACTCAAGTAAATTGGTAATTTATCAATAAACGTTTTCTTGAGATAAAAAAAATTTTTTGCACTCAAAATGCCACCTTTTCTTTTACATATTTTTATACTAGGTGTAACTAATACGAATCACTACCTGATGTATCGGTGAATTTTTTTAATGTTACATAGTGTTATTGTTTATATATAATAAAATATCCAATGATTTTATTTCGGAGCCGGTTAATTCTGCTCCGAATCTAATAAATTTTTTCTTAAATATTTGAAATTGAAAATATGAAAATGTCTATTCGTTATGTGCACAGTTGCCGAGACTAGCGACAATGTGATAAAAATGCACAGCACTACGGGCGGATTCAAAACTCGGCTATAGTTTGTCATGTGGTTCAAAGAAGATGGTTTCTATAAATATTCAATTTTTATATTAAATCCATCTTTTAACTATGTAAAAAACTACAGCTGAGACATAAATCGTCTCACAAAAATTGAATATTTATAGAAGACATCATTTTACCCAAATGACAAATTATTGCCGAGTTTTGTGCATTTTTATAACATTGTCTCTAATCTCGACAACTGTACCTACACTTAGCGAATTGGTTAAAACTTACCACTAGCCAAAAAATTTGTCCAAATTTAATTTAGAATTTAAAAAAAAGAAAATCATTAAAATCGCTGCAGGATTGATGGGTTTCTAGTACGATGTAACACGAACTATCATTCATGGGAGACAAAGTGTAAGGACTTTAGGATAATGATTTTATAATAACTATTTTTACGTCATTCTAAAGACAAATTTAGATGACTTTGGAGAAAAGCTCTTGACTCGGATTTGCCATTTTCTATCTTTTTCTTGGTATCTATTAAACCGAATTGGATGAAAATGTGAACACTACTCAAGTATAGAGTCTAAATAATGTTGTAGATCCGTTCGGATTATGTTAATATCACTATATTTACTGCACCAGTCAAAGTGGTAGTTACTTTGATTGGTGCAGTAAATATACTCTCTTTTCTTTTAAAGAAGTTAATGGTGCCGTAAATATAGTGTTAAGCTTCACCAACATTTTTGATCACCTTAAAATAATTGAATCAGCTCGTCATAAAATTAGGATTGTGGCAATTCCTTTGTATTTCAAATAAAAATTTATTTGTGGATTTTGTAGATGCCCTACCGTGGTATGGTTAAAACATGTTTTGGAATTGTAAAAGAAGAAGGTTTTTTTAATTTATGGTCAGGAATAACACCAGCAATATGGAGACATATGATTTATAGCGGGTCAAGAATGTTATTATATGAACAATTTAGGGAAAAGGTCTTTGGTAAAAATGCAGATGGATCTTTTAAACTATGGAAATCCGTATGTTGTGGGATGTTGTCAGGAGGTATTGCACAATTCTTGGGCAATCCTGCAGATCTCGTTAAAGTACAAATGATGATGGAAGGTAAATACTTCATGGTAATTAGTAATTTTTACTAAAAAAATTTAGCGGCCAAAAATACATGTGCCAAATAGGTCGATTTTGATTTAAAAAAATGTAAGAAATCATTTGTGTTTTCCGTTTAAATTACTTCAATAGCGATTGGCGTTGTACCGATGAAAAGATTACGCAAAAATTTATTCTAATGGCCAGAATTTTAGTTTAATCGGAATGAATTTTAGCATGGGTTATATTCTTTAATGGCTAAAATCTACTGACCTCTATATAACTGGACAAAGTCTCAAAGAAATACAAATCTTAATGGGGTATTTTTTGTTTTAGGTAAAAGAAAACTAATGGGAGAGAAGCCTCGATTTAAAAGTGCCACAGATGCTTTAGCTGTTATTTGGAAACAAGGTAAAATTCGTGGATTGTGGAAGGGAGCAGTACCAAATGTATGGAGAGCAGCTTTAGTAAATTTAGGAGATTTAACAACTTATGATATGGCCAAAAGTTCGATATTAAGGCATACAGGTTTGAAAGATAATGCTATTACACACTTTGTATCAAGTGTGTGTGCTGGCTTCGCAGGAGCTGTGTGTGCAACACCTGCTGATGTGATAAAATCACGTGTTATGAATCAACCCACCGATGCAAGAGGAAGGTAATGCAGTTTTTTTTATTGTTTAGTTCAAAATAATTACATTTTTTTAACTCTACATACAATTATTACGTAATATGAAAATAATATAGAGATATTATTATCGATGCTAATAGCATTAGGTTTTTACGTTTTGAGATCGGTTCCCTAATGCCAAAAAATTTATGAATGGATTTGTGTGTGGTAGAAAATATAACCCAATAACGAAAAGTTTTAGAGCCAATAAATTTTATATTACACTTTCATATTTGATATTGGCTCAAGCCTTTGATCCAAATCGGAAGTGGTACTTTCTCTTAAAAATTTTTCAGTTCTAAATTTCTCGAAAACGATTTTTACTCTATAATGAAGTGTATATCTATTTTAAGAGGACGGAAATCCTTAATGATTTTAAAAATATCTAAAAGAAAGAAACCTATTTTTAACCCGACTTCAAAAAGGAGGATGGTTCTCAATTCGTCTGTATTTTTTTAATTTATTTATTTTTTATGTGTGTCACCTCAGAAGACCGTCATTTATGAACCGATTTTGAATTTTTTTTGAAAGGGTATACTCATTCATAATGGCAAAATAAGAAAATTTTTTTAAAAACCGACTTCAAAAAAAGCTACCCTAAATTTTTACAAAAAAAAACAAAATGCATGTAAAAAAAACTGAAAATCTGTTATAAAAAAATGCACTAAAAATTTAAAAAAAAAAAAAAAACGGGTAAAAAAAAATGTCTTATACAAAATGCATTAAAAATTAGTAGGTCGTTTAGTAGGTCTACCCATATTTAGACAAATAAAATCAGTTATAGAACTTCAAAGTCACTAAAAAGCTAGAAATAAACCATATTTTGACAAAATGGAAACCCGACTTCGAAAATCAAATATTCTATAACAAAAAATGCACTAAAAAGTAAAAAAATAATTGCATATTCTTGTGCCAATTTTAGTTCTCCTAAGCAAAAATTTTTAATTTTTTTTTCTACATAACATTTTTGGTTGAAATATTTAACAACCGCTAAATTTTAATAATGATGGAATTTGTAAAATATTTTCCATGAAAATTAAATATTCTTTGACTTTTCCGCTTATTATCATACTGAAAAACTTGGGAATATTATATAATCCTGGAAAATGCCACATAAAATTTCGACGAATGCGAGGGCGTCCTTTGTTGGCATATCGTTTACAAGCGAACAACGAGTAAATGAGAAAAAAGTTTTGGAAATTATTCCGCAATCTTCATAAAATATAAGTTAGCATTATTGACGTTGAGAACGCAAAGTAATACTATAAATCGTCGTCAGTCAGAAACTACCAATATATGTCTTAGCGCCGAGTTCAGACGTCAATTTTAGAAACCTGTGTAAATTACATTTGTTTGAGTGTTTCACGCCAAATTTCTTTTAATTTAATTTCATTTTTTCAGAGGATTGAATTACAGAAATTCATTTGACTGCCTTCATAAAACAGTAAAAAATGAAGGTGCATTCGCTCTATACAAAGGATTTCTACCTGTTTGGATACGATTGGGACCATGGGCACTTATCTTTTGGGTATCTTATGAATGGTTTAGAAAATTGTCTGGTTCTGATCAATTTTAATACTGTCACTTTTTACCAATATCACGTATATAAATAACATTCATGTATCTTTGCTGCTATTTCAAATAAAGTTTTGTGAACAAACTTAATAAATTTGAATTGCAAAATTGGAAACTAAAAGATAATAATATGTTCAGCTTATCTCGATGTTGTTTTAAGATCATTATAAGTGGCTATATATGCATGCATATCCGTCAAGGGCTTTGTGTGTTTCCTATTCACTGTGATGAAGTAACTGGATTCATGATGGATATGCATCCATTATTTTTACTACTTCATCATATATTGTTCTTATTACTTCATCAGAGCAGTTTCTAAATGATGTATATTCATCATTATTTTGAAAAAAAATCTATAACCGGGTAGAATGACCCGACCACCCACATAAATGATTCAGGTAACCATCCATCATGCAGAGGAAGCATTTGCCGCAATTTTAATTATTGATGTAAAACAAACAACAATTAGGATTTGCGTTAATTCAAGAATCATTAATCTACTAAGAAAAAAGCAAGGTGTGCCATGTAAGGATGTATTATTAGTCATTCAGGTTGACTTGAATCGAACTCTACATCGCACCACTGTTATAGCTTCTGGATATTTTTTGGAAACGTAAAAACGCCACCAATTCAAGTTCACAGATTTATTGAACAAAAAATAAAATCTCTAAATATATCTCTTGAATTGAGATACAAACACATTATCACTTGGAATATTAATCAATAGGGTGAGTACCCTTTGGAATTCATACTGAAGGTCAACTTGAATATCCTTAATGTAGGTACCATTCTTTCGTATGTGACTAAGACCGACTAGGAAGGATTAGACAATACATTTAGTTGCCCAAACATAACTATATATAGTTTAATAATCTAAACTAGTCAATAATTGGAGAGTATCGAACGAACCTTCTTTGCTTGGTCACATAATTATTTAGATTATTCTGAAGACATTCATTTTCAAGACAACCTCCAAGAAGAAATTAATTGTTCAACAAGGCTAATAGCCTAAATATACTAAAAAAGAATATTTTTATCGGGGAAGGTGTGTCGGAGCTACGGGTGAATATTTTAAAAGAGACATAGATCAGAGTAACAGAAGTATCCGTACGTAGATTCCCCGTTCTTGTATTTTTGTTTTAGGTTGGTAGTGGTAACGTCTTGTACGCCCAGTTGATTATTTAAGGTTTTTGGATTGGATAACCTACAAGAAAAATTTTATTAACTTTTGAATTTTTAAATTAGCGAAGCTATGTTTTCGGCCGTAGGTTGGCTATACTTTTTTCGTGTTTTAGGTTATTGATAGTTATCATTTTGACGCTCAGCATTTGTCTTTTGGGGTTTCTGGATTTATTATGATTGTCTCTACTCTTCTTACGTATGCGTTAATCGCTAGATATATTTCAGAGTTATGTTTAAGTGTAAAGTTATTACTGCCATCATTTATTTTCATAATAAAAACTTTGTTAAAAGCTTTAAGTCATTTTAATAATTCCAGATTTCTTTTTTTTCAGAGGATTGGTTTATAAAAGTACATATGACTGCCTTAAAACGACAATAAGAAATGAAAGTATATTCTCTCTATATAAAGGATTTCTACCTGTTTGGATACGCTTAGGGCCATGGTCACTTATATTTTGGTTATCATATGAAAGTCTTCGAAAACTGTCGGGTTCTGATCAATTTTAACACTGCCATTATTTATTAGACATACTTCGAAGAAATAATCAATCCGCAAAGAAGCATCCACACATGGAAATGCATACCTATTATCATGATTTAATCTTTGCTGATTGTTTCTATTTTTAAAATAATAATTTGTAAGTTTACATAGAAACTGTAATTGTAAATTGCAAAATAGGAAACTAAAAGATATCAAATGTTTAGCTGATTTCGACGCTATTATTTTATCAATTATCGGTATAATTCATTTTCTAGAATAGTTTTAAATCCAGCTATCCATTCAATAGAGAACTTGCATGTTTTGTAATTTTATTAATTTTTTTTCGAAAGTTTACTAAAACTTATTAAGACAAATTTAAAAAAATTTTAACAATTGATTTTTCATGTAATTTTACTATTAAAAATTGTTTTTTGTAAATGTACATTCAAACGCCAGTGACGTCATTATATCGCTTTAGTAACGCCACCGCATGGAAAAATGATAAAACATCCATTTTTACGAGAGAGACAAGAGACTATTAGACTATTTTGTTATGACACATGGTGATCTGAATTACGAAAGTACAAGTGTATAGAATGATTCCAATTGGCTCTCAGCATCAACGGATATAATGACGTCACAATCAATCACAAGTCGTTTTTTTTTACAAAAATTTATTTATTTTTTATTAATTAATGAAAAAATGAAATTGTTAATAAAAAAAAATTATTAAAACATACTTCAAATGAATTATTCTTTCATTTATATATGAATTAGTAGCTATAAAAAATTAATGCAACTTCTCTATTGGATCTCAGATGAAAAAAAAAAAAAAATTTGCAAATTCAATTCAATATAATATTTTGTTAGTCTAAATTATTTAGAAAATGATTTTTATTGAAATTATTAACAATAATTATTATTATTGTATATTCTTCAACTACATTTTATTTCAAGCATTTCGAAAATTAAATTAGCTAAATCACACTTATGATAGTGATGATGACTTTTTTATAATTGAAATTTAATGTTTTTTTGTCTTTACTTTTTTATTACATGTACACTTAAGGTAGTTCACTTGTAAACCCACTTTTCTTCAGAATTTGATGAAATTGAAATATGATAGTAATCTAAATGTTTGGCATTTATTATTAAAAAATATTTTTAGACTGATTGTGAAGCGAGATATTCACAAAGTTGAAATTTTTAACATGCATGGTATACGTGAACGGTTCGCGCATACTCCATTGTTTTACAAAACTGGACAAATTTTCTATACATTTTTTTCAAAAGCAAATATTCTCTACTATTATAAAATTGTTAATGTCTGTTTATTTGTTTGTTTGTTCGAGCATCACTATTGAACTCACTAAAAACTATTGGACCGATTTGTTTTGTTTTAAAGCTTATGATTAGACTTAAAAACTGGTATGTATTTTATCTGCCTACGATGGTGGGAGCCGGAGATTAAAAATAAATGGGAGCCGCAGGTATAAGCTAGTCTTATATATGAAAATGAATGCTTGTCTAATTGCTTGTAACGTATGCATTCCTATACCATTCATCTAATTAAGATGAAACTTTGGGGAGTGGCTGTTCGGATTCCCGAGAAGGTTTCTGCAAAAAAAACATAATTTCCCTCCTCCGAGAGAGTCGTAATCTCTCTCGAAAACGGTAAGGGATAGTAGGAAAGTTTGAAGACAAAAAATTTTCCTTTTCTAAAAAGAAACAACTTTTATTTGTATCTTATTTCATAAAATTTTTAGATTTGTTAACTTCTGTTCAAACATTAACTCGAAGCGTTAATTTACGCGAGGCGTTAGTCAACGCGAAGCTTTACTTTAAGCGTGAGGCATTGCAACGCATGTCGGGATAGCTAGTATCTTATAAAATTGAACTTAACAAACTAATTAAAAAATAGCATACTGCGGTTTCTTTATAAATTTATTGATATTTAATGGTAACATTCTTTGACATCAAATGCTTGATATGAAAAATGGTAATAATTGGCAATCGCGAACCGAAAAATATTGAATAATCACTGTCAAAACAATTATTGCTTAGTACAACATACAATAAATTGTATCATAAATTTGACACGATATATATTATGCTAGATATGTTCAATTGGCATAGCTGTAATACGTAAATTAATCATATTGTATTTCATACTTTTTGCTTTGACTGTAACGAGTGAACTACCTTAAAAGCGAAAAATTTGAATCAACAATAATATATGTATATGTTTGTCTATTTATCTATTTTTAAATGTATATCAGTCTTCAACTCATTTAAACACCGTTGCAAATTTCGTATCATAATGGCTAGTCTTCATAGTGGCAGCCTGTATATAAAGTAAAAATTACACTTGAAATGTGACTTCAAATATAATGCAATCGAGTATGTCTCATTCACAAGCAAGAGAAAGACCAAACTAGTCATATTATAAAGTCTAATTTATATTTTAAATTACTTAAGATTTCGTAAATATATGTAATAAATATTTGATAACTTTTAGTAAAGAGAAAATTTAGTTATAAAAATTGATATTACGTAGATACCACACACAATTTACTTGTCATAGTGCCCATACGTAAAGATTGTGGTACTTATATTTATTGTTACATTGTTATTTAGATATATATTTTAATAACGTTTTTAGTTGAAATATAGATTATTAATGATATTGAACTTTTATTTAGTGAAGTTACTAAAAAATGTAATTAGCTACAGTAAATATGTATTGGACTTTAACGGTTAGATCGCAACGACACAGTGGCAAAACTAGAGACACCTTTGGTGACCCAACAGTTTAAGGATGTTTGGATGTAATCATAGGTATTCAATACTATAAAGAAAGGGTGCGTGTGATAAAGAAAATACTTGAAATGAATATTTTGTAAATTTTATTTCACTACTTTTTGGTAACAATTACAACTTTTAGATTATACTTTTGAATTGTATTAACATTTTGAATTCAACGAATGTTTGATTGTTACTGAACTCATGTTAAGTTGTTACTGTGCTGTGAGCTGTTGTTATCCTGCTTTATATATCAGAAATGCATGCGTTCTAAGAAGGTGAGAGAATCGAATTGAATATTCTTTACACTACCAGAACATATATGCATACGTAAGCATATAAAAAGAGACAAAGATATGCGTGTATACGTAAATGTATCGTTCTGCATTGTACCGCAGGTTCAATTGCAATGTTGACACTGATGGGCCAGATATGTGTATCATTCTGCTGTATGAGTGTGAGTCACTACAATACTCTTCATACCGATAAAATAGAAACAAAAATTACTGTTTGTCTACAGAACAAAAACTGCTATTGGTCTAAGATCCGGCATTAGAAAACCTTCCATCATCTGTTAAATGATTGAAATATTATTGAAAACGCTTATTGCAATATAAACAATTTGGCAATGTAATGTCTGCCAGGGTAGTTCTGCTGCAATTAACATTAATTAATTAAAAATTGATTTTTTTATAATTAAATCCCTCACGTGTTAATTGAATTTTGGTTGTTAATTAAATAACATAGTATACGATACGACAAATCTTGTAATAGCAGGCAGCGCTGCTTATTACTGCTACGGTTACCTGCAGCCAGGTGTTCTAACTTAAAGTAAACTTAGCTTACTTCCCTCATATGTTAATTGAAAAATATTTAGCTAATTTAAAAGTTTAGAATAATTAGAATACATCCATAACTGGCAGCCATCTTAAAATCCATTAAAATCAATTGCAACCTATATAAGAAAAATTTTTAAAAATAGAAATTAAAAAAAAAAACCTTGTAGAGAGAGTGAGACTATTGCATTATTCAACGTAACAATCAATCAACAGATGAGGGAAGGTTTTCACTAATGCCGGATCTTAGACCATATGTTGTCAGAACAAAATCAATATATCAAAATCTTATTCCTACATAAGTTACTTAAAAATACTAATTGTTATCAATTCGTTATTGTGACGTAATCACTAAACGAATGTTTAAGGTTTATTGGATGTATAAACATCTTGATGTGAAGTCATTTTATAAGAAAATAGTCAAACTAGCAGCCAAAATTCTAAATAAAGAAACAATCTAATGAGTTTTTCATGATAACGATAAATTGAAAATATTACTCTAGAATAAATTTTTTGGACACTCGTCAAAAATGTAATAATAATGTTTACTGTAACTAAATACAATAATTATAGAAATTTTTTAGATATTTCAATTGAAATATGATGAAATGTATCAAATTGTTAAGAGTATATTACGCTTAAGAGATATTTGAATTATAATTTTATTATTATTAATTCAAGACACATCATTGCACAAATAACAAATATCTTGATGAAACTTTCATCAATTCCAAGTTTTCACTAAACCTCAATTAAATTTAGACCTTGCTTAGATCAATCAATTATTTTTGTTATTATATTACCATTTATAGACAATTTAATTTAATATGTTATATTAAATATTTTATTATATTGTTATGTTTTAAAAATGTTTAATTTTTTTTCAAATGTTCTATTTTATTAAATTGATAGATAGCTACTTGTATTATGAAATTTAAGAAAAATTAAGGTAAATGTACATTATGGATAGTTTTTGATTGCGGGAGTTTTTAATTTCAATCACAAAATAAGAAACTGTAAATAAGTTTATAATTTTACACAATACCACAGCAACTTTAACTAAAATCTGAACAAAAAAAACGCGACTTTAAAACAAATGTAATATTAAACTAAAAGCCATGTCAAGCTTTGAACACGTAGGTTGCTGCCGAACCACGCTTCAGTATATACTTCTCGTTGCTGAACGTATTTTGACTTTAACATTTTTCAAGTCAAAATAATTTATTAAAATCATCAATTTTACAATAAAATACATGTTACTAAAAACTATAATTCCAAACCTAAACTTTACATATAATACACCATCACTTCTACAAAAACATCATAATTTAACCAAAAACATCGTTTACAAATGAAAAAATTTAAAAATTAAGGACTTTGTGATATGTTTTCATAGTGCCAAAATAAATAGAATTTCGTTGCAAAATTTCCACTTGTATTTTTCAAGAGGTAAAAGTACTATTTGACTTGGTCACAATCGTAGACATCGAAAACTATTGGTTTTGCAAAAATTTTGTAAGGGACTCTTTTTGGTGCAAAATTAACTAAGGAGTAACTTTGATATTGACCTCTATTCAAGAAAAACAAATTTACACGACTGTTGATCTTAAAAAAATTTGTTTTAATCTTACTTATCAATAAATTGTAATCTTACAGGTCGACAGAAACCTGAACGTATTGGTTGACAATTTTGTCCCTTTTAAAACATAGTTTAACTGTTTATTGTATCGTTACGAACAACGTTTCTCAGCCGTATATCTCGAGAGCTATTGGTTTTACGTGAATTTTGTGTAGGTTATGTTAATGTAAAACCAATAGTTTGTGAGATATTTTAGAAAAACTTATTTTCGGGACCTTTGAGCTTCAATAACTTTTTTGCATGCGATAGATAATCTCAAGATAATCTCGTTGGAAAATCTCTACGAGTATTTTTAATAGGTAAAAGTATTATTTGACTGGGTTATATTAAACGTTGAATTTTCCTGTGTGATACATCATATTAAAAATAATTCAAGCCCTTTGAAATGATATATATTCTCTTGAAAATTTTCAACTTCATAGGTCTTATAGTTTTTGGTAATTTTTGAACTCGGATATCAGGAATCGGACATGAAGAAATTTATAAATGATGACAGCCTACACCTGATGGCTTAGGGTATTAAGTTATTACTGTATAATTTGGGCTATAATTCTATTGTAGATATTTATTTATTTAAACAAAATTTTGTTTAATGGTTTTCTTATATTCGGTATGTGCCAAATTTAATTATTAAAAATTTGATCCACTTGTAATAGTCGTATCGGTTTGAAAGTTTACAAATTATGCCATTCCGGTGACAACACAATAATTTGGTACCATATGCATGACGACCTCATGATGGAATTCGAAAATATTCACTGAAATAGAAATTCGATGGATAGCGTTAATAAGTATTGGAAAGAAGTGGTAGCCTTGGGAAATTAAATTGATTTTTAGTCTTAAAATAGTGGAAATAGGTTAAATAAATTTAAAAATAAAGTTAAATTAATTTCCAGTGATTATAAGCTGATGTGAATAAGAAAACCATTGTTTAAAAAAATTATTTCTGTCTTTATTGTGTTTTATATACATAAAGCCTATTTCAAAGACAAATAAAAATGAACTAATTTTTAATTAGCAGTGTTGTACAAGATACTTTTTTTAGTGTCTGGATACAGATATATTCGAAACGTTCAAAACATGCGATATTTCATGATAGGAAAGAGCCTTTCACAATACCTTAAATTTGACATCGACGAATGTTATTTTTTATTCTGATATTTGACGTATTACAAAATTCTGAATTTCGTATTTAAACGATAAACTTAACGATTCTGATTCGCAAATCAAAATACTTGAATTTCTCTATAAAAAAGTATCAAGCCAATGATGATACATTCTGGGCTCGCTCTTAGTGATTCAAGCATCTAATGAACGACACTACACGCACCCATAGAGAATTCAAAACAGTTGAGAGAAATGTTGGATTACGTCTTGACGCGAATTTGAAAATAGGTATTACTCAATAAATATTTTGTGTAAAATTGAAAAAAATGTTTATACAAATGTGATTAAATACATTTATCTAAAATAAAAAAATGAATCTTATTCAGATACAGATACTTTATTTACAAACTAGCTAGATACTAAAAAAGTATCTAATATGAAACATGAAACAATAGCATTAGCAAGCTTTGTAATAAACAATTGTAAAAGTTGAAGTGAAAGCAATTGCGTCATATTATATGAATAGTATTTTAGTTTTGCTGTGTAGCAATGACTGGATTCAGCCGATACATTTGATCAGTGATCGTTCTATTATTTTCGGTTGAATGGTATATAAATCTCCTGTCAGTAATCATATACTTATCGGACGCCATTTTAATGATCGCTTTTGAAATCTGATCAGAAATTATAATTCCTAATCTCAAATTTGATCATTTATTAAAATAATTTGATTCGTTTTATTCATAGGACCCAGTATCTAGATAAAAGTATCCTGATGCTGTATAACACTGTTAATAAGTGATAAAAACTAATATCAACCTAATACCTACCTAATAATTTAATGAATGACAATAAATCATATAGTTTTAAAAAACCTTAATAACTGTTAATAGATAATTGATGATTCAAAACAATAAATGAGGTCAACAAAAATTCGTTTAATTAATAAATGAGGTTTTTAATGTGAAAATTATTATAATCTTCAATTTTTATTGATATGTTTACTTTGTGAGTGATAACTATTTAAGTCCGTATCAACTAATTAGTTTAAAATTATACACCTAAAATAGTTAAAAATCATTATATTTTTTTTATTGCTGTATATGTTAATCGAATTAATTGTAAGCAGTTATTTTATGCGTTTATATATAACGTTTCAGTACAGAACTGTACCTCTCCAGTCTCGGTTTTCGAAAAAATGGTTCATTAAAAATATACTAATAACTATTATTCGAATTTTTATCAAAAAACGTATAAATAAGGCACAAATCAAATAAAAAACATTTGAAAAATGAGCGCTACTTAGGTGGTCCAATGTACGAGTGCGGAAACGAACAAATTTTTATTACATAACTCGACAATAGCCAATAACGAACATTTAGTGTCGCTCATTTATTATAATTCTGCAGAAAATTCGGCAAAAAAAACATACCTTGATAACATTAATGTATTAGCAGTTTTTACAATGTGAAAAATTGATAATTATTGGCTGGGTGTATTAATTCCAGACTATAAGCGACAATTTCATAAAAATGCACAACTTTACGGGATAGATTCAAAACTAAGCTATAGTTATGTGGTTAAAAGATGACTTCTATATTAAATTTTTGTGAGACCATTTATGATGTCTCAACAGTAGTTTTCCACATAGTTAAAAGACAGATTTTATATAAAAATATTTATAGAAGCCATATTTTAACCCCATGACAAACTATTGTCATGGGTTTTATTGAATTTTGAATCCGCCCCGTAATGTTATGCATTTTTATCACATTGTCTTTAGTCTCAACAACCTTGCACCCATTCAATCAATACTGATATTATAAAAAAGGTTAAGTTGTAAGTTTGTATGAGGTAATCTATGGAACTACTGAACTACTTCACTATTCTCGAGTGACATAGGCTACAGTTTGCATTTTATGCATTCGTGTCGCATGGTAACTACGCTAAAAACCTAACTTTTAAAAGGTTCGAGATAGAGAAATTCTATAAATTTAAATATTCAAATATTTATCTACTAAAAATTAACAACTTTTGTATGAATTATTTTTTCATACACCAATATTTTAGACATAATTTTAGTGCGAAGCCTAAGCGGGCCATCTAGTTTCTAATATAGAAGATATTAGCAATGAGGAGAACAATAATCGCTTGATTAAAAAATGAGATTTTAGTTATCAAAATTATAATATTCTATAATAGAACTAACCTATAGTGAAATGATTTATGAAATTTACTTTTATGAAATTTTAACAGTTGAAAAAATTTGGACGAAAAATATTTTACTTTTCCGTATGCACGGAGGATTAAACAAATTTTAATAGGAAATTGAAACAACGTAATATGTACTTTAAAAAACATGCGCATATGTGTTGTCGTTTTAACGACAAAATAACCAATATCGTTATGCAGAACGTCAACAATATATGATCCGATCCCTTAACCGGCAGTCAAGACAAAACATCCAATTTTGTTCCAAAGAAATTGACTATTTATGTCTGCGTTACATGGACTTAAATAACGCAATAATTTGCTAGTAAGGGCGTCTCTTCTACGATTTCCTACCGTAGAGATGTAATCAATTTATTACAAATTATTCGTAATGTTTGGAAACATTTGGATTTAAGCTGTTTAAGTGAGTATTTGTTGATCTTTTATAAATATTCTGGTAATTACGTTTTTCGTCAAAAATTTTCATTAGTAGTAGTGTTCCCGATCTTATCAATTATTTTTTTTGACACCGAAATTAAATTTTTATTAAATATCATAGAAATAAGTAAAAATAGTAACTGAGTTAATTGCTTAAATACCTGGTATATACTGAGTTTATTTAAAAAAGTTTCAAACAAAAGTTGTTTATTTTTAAAAAGAAACATTTTTTTTTTTAAATTTTTGTTCTATCTTGGATGGTTTCAAAATTATATAAATACATATATATATATATATATATAATATATATAAATATTATATATATACCAACTATTATTATTACGGGCTTCACTTTGTGGAAGTTTATTTAGACACTTTTTGAAAATATATAATATGGTTATATTTTGTTAGATTAATAAAATTTATTATTATGATTATATTCCAGAGATATGTATAAATATTTTGTTTTAATATTTTAATCAAACTAAAAAAATAAAATTGTTAAGTTTGAATAAATTGTTTTTTTTTTTCATATTAAAAACGGACAATTTTTTTTCGATATCTTTCTACCGATAAAAATTAAATAATGTAAATTACCATATATTCTCCGTGAAATTTGGTTTAATTAATCACTAACATACCAGAAGTTACCATTTCGGTGTCTGATCAAACGATTTAATGGTCATTTTGATAATTTTATATTTAATATGTGTTTTAATTAACTGCGTGAAAAATAATTTAACTATGTGTTTTAACTACGCGTAACTTGCTAAGCGTTACGCCTCTGGTGGTTATATGATATAACTAAAATAAAAAACAAAATAAGAAGTAAATTTAATTCTGTAAGCGTTTTTTTAGAAAATTTTATAATTTAATAATGTCTCGATCTTGTTCAGTGACTATCTATGTTATATTTATAAACATTGGCTCCAGATTTAGTTTGTTTATTGGTCTCGCAGTACTCAATCTTAAAAAGTTTCGCCACTGACCTCCACTATCGGATGGAGGTCAGTGAGTTTCGCGTAGCCCTTATATTGGGCGTCGAGCAAATTTGACAGTAAAATGGTTTCATTTTTCTAAATTAATAACACTGCATGTGCTCGAGTTGCATCTACGTGAATGACAATATAGGATGAAAATAGCGAATAGACCTTTTCATAGGGTGTTGTGCGCATGCGATTTTCGTACTGTCTACAATAAGATGAAAAAAGACGAGAAGTATTGTTTATTCATTTCTTCACATTGATTTTTTTGACATCTGTCCGAAACAAAGACAAATCGTGATTTGAAATGAAAAGGTCTATTTACAATGAATCAATTCTAATTAATAACGGTTTACGTCAAGTGAAGTAGTTGTTTTCATTCCAACTTCCAGCATTTTCGACGATGGCGTCAAAGCTGGCCACGTGACAAATCACGTGGTCCATTTCAGCATGAAAATGTACCTTAAAAGAAGGGGCGACAATTTTGCAGCTGCCTAGGGCGGCGTATTATCTTAATTCGCCTCTGAAAGTAGGTGTATGTTATTAAAAGTATCTGTATAAGTAAAAATGTTTAAATAAAAGTGGAAAGTATCGGCAATAAATATATTTCACATTTGCATCATTATGATGGTATAGATAAAAAAACAGTAAAATCGATATCCATTATAAAAACAATGTATTGTAAAAACAATGTATCAAATTAGTTTTGATTGTATTTTATACAATCTATTATATTTTATACAATCTATTATATTTTTATACGTATTTAAATTTGTAAATATTTTCTTAAAATATTTGAATCAGCAAATGCTTTATGCGTTCCTATAGATTGCACTGAATATGAAGCTAATTGACAGGCAATTTTAACTTGATCTTCTAAACTTAAATCTGGGCATGTAGCCATTAAATAAGCTAAAGAACCAATAAAGCAGTCGCCGGCCCCCTGAAAATAGACAATACGTAAATGAGATATTTAATGAAAAGTGTTTAAACTATTACTGTTTACTTACAGTTGTATCTACAGGAGTAACTTTCTCACATAAAATATGCGCAATATTTTGGTCGCCTTTAAATCCAATGAATGCACCTTTATCTCCAAGAGTCAAAATAACTGTATTACAACCCATATCTAACAATTTTCTTAAAGCAATTTTCGCCTCTCTTTAAAAAGTTTAAAAAAAATTAAATATATAATTTATTCAATTAAAAATGAATTCTTTATTTAACCCTTTCTTAAATACATGCTGAAATATATACTAAAGAAGACTAATTATCACAAAATATAATATAAGAGAATCAAAATAGATGTATTTGACAAAATTTAAATTGTATAAATAAAATTCAAAACTTAAATAAAACAAATACATATTTGAACTTTATTTAACTAGTTTCGGAACACAGTTCCTTCTTCAGAAATAAAAATGAAATGCAATGCTTTATAATGGATTTTCGTCAAGTAATAACCCATTCAATACAAACAAAAAAAATCAAACCCAAAACATTTTTAAAATTTTTGTTAGTCTATGTGTTTGTCCGGGCTATTCTCTAGAACGCCTGAACTAGTCAAAGCAAAAATAGAATATGATTAATTTACTTATTGCAACTATCCCAATTGAACATATCTAGTTTAACATTTATGATTCAAATTCTTTAGAAAATGGATTTACAAGTGAACTACCCTTAAGCTACAAAAATTTACGATCTTTCACAGCTACGTGGTGAATTTTAGTTTTTAAACAGCAAGTCTACTCGACGCATGTAAACAGTCAGTAGAATCGAGCAGTATACTCACAAAAGTACTCGAGTTGTGCGACTAAAAATGCACCGAAACAAATTTTGTTTGAAACATTTTTTCGTGAATGGAATAGATTTGTCGTAAGTAAGTTGTACGAAGAAAACATGTATAATGAAAAACAATGTTTAACGAAGGAAAATCCTGCGATCTAGGATAATTAAATATAAAGCACGACTTTTCCTGAATATTTTTTAAATTTGTAAATAAACTTACTCTAAGTTATCACAGTTCAATCCAGTAATTGTAGATGCTTCTGTTTCATTAACACAAAATATTGTAGCCAACTTGAGGAATTCGACGTCAATATTTTTAATTGCTGGAGCACCATTTAATATCGAAATTCCTCTAAACTGTCTTAAAGCTTGTAGTGTGACATTTAATGGTGTTTCAAGTTGACATACTAAAATTCCTGCGTTAGCAAGTAAATTTTCAGCTTTATGTAAATCATCTAGTGTTAATGCATCATTTGCACCAGGTACAATAACAATACAATTATCTCCAATAGATTCATCAACCATTATTTGAGCAATTCCTGAAGAGTAATTAGGTGTAATTCGAGTGTGTGTAACATCTACTGAATATGACTTCAGAATTTCTATGTATTCTTTGCCAAAATGATCATCGCCAACCTGTAATGTTTTATATGTTTTATGTAAGAGTCAATCCATCTCCAATCGACAAATGATGGTCGCTGACAAATGTTTTTTAAATACTTTTTTTACTTGTACAATATTCAGACAGTTGGAAACAAACATTAATTAATTTTTTAGATGCTTGATATTGATTTTTTAGATATTAATTTCAAACCAGAACCATTTTAAAGAACATACATTTAATGGACTACATTTTATGTTACAGTAAACACTTAGGCCTTTTGCACTATTAATTCTATTTTTCTTACACCCAGGTATATGCAACCGCTTGGTACTGCAATAGACTTAAAAGTTTATTGAGCATAAAATTTAGTCCATTAAATGTCCTTTAAAATGGTTTTAGTTTGGAATCAATACATTCAGAAATAAAGGAGCTAGAGAGTTTACCGCAAACCTTTTTAGTAATAGTAGTAGTAGTGGTGGAGAGGCCGAAGCCTGGTAAGTAATCCATTCTAGACCTTTTTTACCGAATCCTGAACCTTTGTAAAGCTAAAAAATAGCACGAACACCTATACAAAAAGATCACACCCCAGCATCTAAAAAATGAATGAATGTTAAATAAATTTTGAAAACGACGATTTTGTTTAAAATTTGTTGATTTCAAATTAATTGATCTATAGACTAAAATATTAATTACTTTTAGGAAACTAATTCAGAAAAGTACTTAAAAAGGCGTTTGTTCGTACTGTTTCAAATGATTTCAAAATTTCCATTTTAAGGTAAAATTAAACTACGAAACAGATTAACTTGAACGGAAATCTCTGCAATTAATGAAGTAAAAAATAGATTATTATATCATAAAAGTTTGTCGATAGAAAAATAACCTTTTTTTCCGAACTCTATGAGTCATGTCTACAATTTTATAAATCATAGTTTCTTTTTAGTTCTTTATTTCTTTTTATTTAGCTACGGTCTAGTAATCTTAATTTTATATATTTTTATAACGCAAAATTTTTACTTGCCACAGATGCGTCGCGTCATACCCGAAATTACGATACAACAATTGATATATATTTACTACATATGTACTTAAATAAAAATTTTTCAAATAATCTTCTATATATATTAAGAAAAAGTCCTGACTAACATATCAAAGCAAAGTCGAAACTATTGAAGCTAGACAAGAAATTTGAACAGTATGTGTCTTTTGTGAGGTAAGCACTAACAAAGGATTTTTGGAAATTTAGAAGGGGTTCCCTATCCATAACGGTTTTGATTACGGTTTCGGTTTTGCAAAGTTAAACGGTTACAGTTTTCGGTTTCGGTTATTAAAAGAAAAGATGGAAACGGTTTCGGTTACGGTTACTTATTAATATTTAATAGTAAATTTTATAAAATAAATGTACGTTCTAAGTTCCGACATTCTGTAAGAAAACAACAGTGTGATCACGACTAGTCACGAAATTAAATAGAGACAATACTCCCTCAGACTGACTCACTCAAAGTGGACATCGAACGACGCTGTGGAATTAATAATTAGTAGTATTCGCCCAAAAAATTCACCTTTTATGTGATACACAAGAGAATATAACGGTTAAAAACCAGGTTTTCAAGTAGAATAATCGGTTTCGGTAACGATATCGGTTTTTATTTTATATTTAAAACGGTTACTCAAATTAAACGGTTTTAACCGAACTTCGGATTCATTTTCCGTTCGGTTAGAATCTCTTAAATTTAGCCCCTAAGCGAGTAAAAGGAGTGAAATGGAAATTCGAAATCTATAAAGTTGCAGTCGTGGAAATTTGTGCTTGTTGTTATCTATAAAATTGATGAAGTTTAAATTTCATCAAATTTTGAAGTTTCTTTTTTTTAAGTTACAGATATGGTATTTAGGCTATATTAATTATAAATAAAAAAATGAGCGTTTCACTGTTTTTAGAAAAATCAACTCATAGGGGTTTGAATAGATATAGGAAATGAGAGTTTGTGGGATGGTCCTGCTTTTTTTAAAGTTGGAGACATTCAAATGGTTATTATGTCAACCCTTAAGGGAACAATTATGGGGCAAGACTTTGTATGAATTAGTTTAATTGTTGTGATATCTAAAAATAATTTGTCAGTAGTATATCAGTATATCCATAGCTTACAATTAATTGGAAAGGTAGTAGCCAGGATAGCTAGGAGTTCCATTTTCGTGTCCCGATGAAATTTATAATTCTACTTATACACAAATTAACAATTAGTTTAACTGGTACTGGTAAAGAAACCTCGTGTGTCGTATAAACCCAATTCTAGATGTTATGAGCACCAATTTAACGCACCAAACACTATAAATGTATTATTATAAAACTAAGATTAAAACCAAAATGATATTGTTCGGCTTTTCTCTTTTTTCCAAAAACAGGAAGGCTCATCATTAGCCGGGTGCAATTTTTTAAGATATAGCTTAAAAACAAACCAAGATAACAACAGTTAGGCTCTAAAGCTCAATTTTATGTGTTTAATACACCCTACTGTCTGATACATCCCGAATATATTAACCTTCAGGAAAACCTGATAAGCAAGCTTCTGGCTATTGCCAAGATATATGGGAGAATCGAGCCTCGTCAGACTGAAGTAGAAGGGAGAGCATATTGGACTATAAGGTCGAAGAGCAGTGCTTTTCATACCTCAAAATTTATTTATATATCTATCTTCTGTTTTTATTCGAAACATTTTTCCAAAAACCGAATGAAAAGGAACAAATCAACCAAAATAATTTGAAAAATGAGCGCTACTTCTGTGGCCCATAGTACCAATTACTAGCAAAAATATACCCTTCTTTATGTTAAGTCGAGCAATTGATTATACATGAAATATCTAATGAAGTAATGAATTAAAATAATTTTTCAATAACTCTTACCCTGCCAATAAGAGCAACATTTCCACCTAGTTTAGCTGCAGACATACATTGATTAGCACCCTTTCCACCTTGATTCGTTACAAAAGATGTGCCTTTTAGAGTTTCACCTCTTTTAGGTAATCGTGGAGAATAACTAAGACATAAAAAAGTAGCCAATTTTTAAGTTAAATCTACTTAATAATCATTATTTTTTAACATTGATTCGCTATATAAAGTCCATTGAAGATTTTAAAAAGTAAAAATAAATTAGTTAAGTTTAAGTCAAATGATATATAGTAACAATTAATTAGGAGTGCCTTCCTGTTTAAAATTTAGTAATAAGAAAATTTATAAAATTATTATAAAAAACTTCTAACAGTGTCCTAAAAATTAAAAAAATTTACAAACCTCACAAAATCGATCATACAAGATCCTAACACAACAATTTGACTAGACATTATCGGACTCTATTAATTGAACCTTAATTTGATATTTTTGAGTTCAGAACTGATCTTTGATAAAGATTTAACTACATTTTTATAAACTTTTCAGTCACCTAAACATTTGATTGGATATTCTTATCAAATGACTTTTATGATCAATATTGATAATTTACAACTAATAATTTACAACAACTTTGATAATTTACATATAAATAAAATTATAATAATAATTTAATGAAAATGCGATACCGCTACAAATTTAATAAAAAATTCAATGAAGAATGCTTTACATTCGTAATTATACGTGTGAATTCAAATAAAAGTTATTTAATTCCCAATCGTTAATTGATAAGTTTTACAAAAGTTTAAAAAATGTCATTTTAAAACATAAAAATGTTACATGAAGGGTGCAGACAAAAAAACCAGCTTGTCATGTTTAATCTGATGACAATACAATGCTTGTTTATGATAAATTCATTACCATACATACCCATTTTCGATAAAACTAAGTAGGGACTAAACTTATAATACCATTGTATATATATATATATATATATATATATATATATATATATATATATATATATATATATATATATATATATATATATATATGATTTTATTTTAATTCCTGTCCTGCATGGTATAAAAATAACAGAATGGCTAATCTCAAAATCGGAACGAATGGAACTACTTTATCAATGGTATGAGTTAACTAAAACTTCATGAATCCGATATCATATCTGCTTGAAATCGTTGAAGTTGCAAAAAAGAAAATTATACAGTAGTGGAATTGACTTTTGTCCTGTGAAGAAAAGCTCTGAGGAGGCTGTTTGTACTTCGTAAAAGTAAAGAAATTGAATTCTTCTTGAACGCAAAATATCAAGATCATGTGTTTAAAATATTTGTTTTTATTAGAAGTTCACATTTACTAGAATTCATTAATATATTATGATCCTAAGGTGTTAGAATACCAGATCCCAAAAACAGAGAAAATAAAAATAACTGGTGTAAAAATATTTTGAATATCCTTCAAAATGATCATCTATAAGTAATCGGTGCTTATTCAATATCGAAAGTTCGTGTAGTACTCAGCCCATGACGTCAGTAAGATTATCCATCACTTTGATATAAGTTTTGTTTTACTTTGTGTTGCCTTGAATGTGTATATTTTGATAGATAGTCCCATTGGCGTCAAGTGCTCCATTTCTTGATACTGCCGAAATTCTCGATGTATCACATTTACAGAATTTTCTATCGTGCATAAGTAGCGATCAGGACCTCGTTATACAATATAAATATATGGTTTAAATAGAAATAATTAAAGTAATAGAGTATTTTTTAAGTTCGTTTATCACTTTTTAAGACCCTGAAATTTAAACAATAGAATTCAGAAATTAAAAAGTTGTGAAAATAAATGCATCCCAGTACTTGTTTTTTGCTTATACCCTTTACCTATTTCTATGGCAGTGAATAAACTCGACAAATCAGAGTTCTAAACCATAAAATTAATTGTCATTTTATTTATCAACTGAGAAATTAAATAATGTATTTAAATTTGTAGTATATGAAGTATCAATAACTAAATAAAATGAAACGAATAAAAAATATAAATAACAGTAAAACAACAAAAATTTATAAAAATGATTTAAAATAAACAAGTTACAGTCGTAAATTTTAATTTTAATTCCAATAATGTCAGAAAATATATCGCATTCATCAATATCCTGCCATAGAAGTCACAAAAAAGTTACCGAATTATTGAGCAAATTTGAATTATCTGTTTCGAAAAGCACACGATTTGATTATTTTACAAGGAGAAGAATTGCACTTGGGTTAAAAATTGGAACAAGGTTACAAAATGATGAATGGTACCTATACTTCATTTTTATGTTCAATAAAAATTTTTTATGTAAAATGAACCTAATATAATCAATGCGAATTTTAACAAGTTACATAAAATCATGAAATTCAATAAAAAATTAAACATCTGGTTTCAAAATTAAAATCTAGTTTTATTCCATAAATGGAATTGTATTATGAAAATGACTCATTAAGGGAAAGTGAAAATAAAATAATAATTTTTGTTTTTAAAATTGGGGTCATGTTTTTTAATCAATGAATCACAATATAAGAGAGTTGAAATTATTTAAGTCCTTTTAAAGACACAAAGAGGATAAGTTATTCTACATTTTGTTTTTTGTTATTACTTTTATTGATGAATTCTAATTTTGTCAATATGTGTCACCAGTATCACTGATCCAGATATATGCTTAACTAAATTCTCTTTTATGTGTTTGATACTAATTTGTACCTCTTATAAATATTTTAATTTTTAGTACTTGTTAGATTTATCAGTATAAATTACCAACGAAATTTACAAGCAAAAATAGCGGCGCCAAAAAGATTTTTATATTTAAAATAATATGTCTGTTGAATGTTTGTAAAATGATTATCACATTTTGAGCCATAATAATCATTAGATATATAATATTAGTTGTAGTGTTTGAATCCGAATAAAAAATACTAAATAATTTAAAAAGTAAGATATATAAATTTTGAATTTAAAACATAACCGCCAGTATAAGAACGTTATAAGGCATCTCTGTTGTCTGTGTGGTATAATTTATAGTACTATTTCTTTTAAAATATGCTGTGTACAAAGAAGTGAACCAATGAGGTACTGAGTTTGACGATAACTCAGTTGGTCGGGTGCGGCCATCAACGGCTGTAACGCAACCTATCTATAGAGACAGAATACCTGTCAGAGTAGAAAGAATAGTCCACCGGGCTACCAAAGCCGGGCCAACGCGAATTTTTTTCATGTTTTTTTTGTAAATTTCTATATGCTTTTATTAAATAAAAAAAGTGCCTAATGTGATTTAAGTGTATTTTAACAAAGTGTAGAATAAATAAAACAATATAGTTATTAAATATTTTTTACATTTACTGTGTGTTCAGTTAAGAACGTGCTTTTAAAAGAATTCCAACTTCTCAATTCATCAATAGCATACACACTACTATGGCGACAACGGATGAGTTGAAAGATCGTAATGATCCTGAATTAAAATATTTATCGGTTGATAGGAATAATTTTAATGATCCAGCAACCCAAGCTGAATGGACACAAAAACGTTTGGTATGGGTACCACATGAGACGCAGGGTTTCGTGGCGGCTGGTATTAAAGGTGAACGCGGGGATGAGGTCGAAGTGGAAATAGCTGAGACCGGTAAACGGGTATTTGTCGCTAAAGATGATATACAAAAAATGAATCCACCAAAATTTGACAAAGTTGAGGATATGGCCGAATTAACATGCTTAAATGAAGCATCTGTACTTCATAACCTTAAGGATCGTTATTATTCTGGTCTTATATACGTAAGTACTTAACGTTTTATTTATGTTAATAATGTTATTGACGATTTTCATTTTTTTTTTTTACAAAATGCTAATGAATTTTTTGTTATGTGGATTTCACTACCTTGATGTCATACATACACTGATCCTTAATTTTTTAAGGTCAAAGAACCTGTGTACTGGTATTGTAAGTTAACAAAGATTTTTTAGATGTTGCGTGAGTTCAGTGAAAAGTTCTTTTCAACAATTTTTTTTCTTTTATTTGTTTTTTTTTTCAATCATTTTATATTCAGTAAATTTTTTTAAGTAGTAAAAGAAGAAAAATTTTAGATACATGCATAATAATACAGAAAGATTTTGTTACGATTAATTTTTAGAAGTGAAGGCTAGGTACTATTGCGGACAAAAGTGGTTACTTAATTCAATTTTTTTCGTTAGATTTATGCGGAACCTATTCGATTTTCAATTCAAATATATGGTGAGACCAAAAGTTGTTAGTATTTTTGTAAGAAAAATCTTATGTTCAAAATTTTTTTTTCCACAACTGAATAGATTCGACACAAATCGAATATGAAAAATTGAATTTATCCATACTACTTTTGTCCGCAATAATATATTATTTTCGATTAATTTTTGAATTAATCGAAATTATTAGAATATTTCCATTCGTTACCAAGCTCAAGATTTGATGCGAGGTAACTACTTGCGGTACCAATCGATCTAAAATTATAAAAATATAGACTAGTTTGACATTAGAAAATGAATTATTATACTCGGTATATAATATATACCAGGGTTATATTTTTATATATATATATATATATATATATATATATATAATTCAGATTTTTTATTCACTTTAACAACCTATATCATATAAACTTTTCATTTTATTTTTTGGAAGGTCTATCGCCTATTCAATTTTCCGGATTAAAATCTGAGAGAGTCTATATATAAGCTTGTATAAGGGCGTCGAAAAAATCGCCTCCCTGGGGCCTCTGAATATCATATTTTATGATATTCTTTGCCTCTGAATATAATATTTTATTAACCTTCTTAGATAATAAGCGTATATTATTAAAACCATCACTAAAAAAAAGGTTTTCAGCAATAATCGCATTATCTATCATTAAGGTCAAATGCGTAAATGGGCAGTTTGGGCAAAACTGTCAATCTTTGAAACTGAGATAGAACAAAAATGCAAAGAAAAGAAAAATGTTCCTTTTCTAAAAATAAACAACTTTTGTAAGAAACTTTTTTCATAAATTCAGTAGCAAGTGTTCAGTATATACTGGATATTTAAGCAATTAACTCAGTTATTTTAACTTGTTTTTTAAACTGCTTGATCTTTCCAACTCCATTCGTAGCATTTTATAAAGTAGTTTGAGTGATTGAAAACTATTATTAAAACATGTTACAGAATTTTCCTTAATTTTAATTTTTTCAATGAGAAACACTAAAGTTCATTCAATTAAAACACTTTATTGTCTACGTAAAGTTCAAAAACTCATAACCTTGCAAAATTACCTATCCTATTAAAAAATAACATTTTTTAACATGGCAGATAATTAAGAAAGAGAAGTTTTTTAATAACTTCTAATTATGACAGTGATTTTTTTCTTTTAGTTTAAATCTTGAGTGCGCTCAAGAGACGAGCGAACAAAACCGGAGTTCGTATCGGCGCCGGATGAAACGTTATTAAATGAGATCTTTCACACGTAGCCTGGCCTGACATTTTTTGCATCAACATTCAACATACAGACGGTGTTGAACCCGATAAATCGGATATCAATCTGACCTCCGGCTTGTTGCATTTCAATGTAATCTCATGTAGGCGTGTACACATTAATTTATAAAAAGTATTTTTCTTTCATTACTTCCAGATTACTTTCATTACTCCCATTTGCCGGTTTGTGTGAAAATACATTTTGATCGGTTCCAGAATCGAATTCGAATTTGGAAAAAATATACCTTATAGCTTATGATATGATATAAAAAATATACAGTGTGGTTTGTGTGAAAATATACCTTAGCTGACACCGGCTGCGATTTTGTGCGAGTAAAAGCGTCCTTACTCTTGAAATTTTTAAGAGACTATACATTGGAAAGTAGTAGGTTGAACTTGATAATTTTTATCTCAAAAAGAAGTTCAACGACTTGAAATATAATGTAAATTGATTATATTTTAAAAATTATGCTTCGCTAATTAAATAAAACAATAAAATATAATATATAATTTTTTGTTCCACCTTAAATAAATCAATATTAAAATTACTAATATCCGGTTTTAGTTGACATTCATACTCCTTTGTCTTTGGATTTTATGTCTATTTTATAAATATGATGATCTTAAAATCAATTAGTCATAACGAACGGATAAAGGAGAACATGAAAAAATGTTATCGATCTAATTTCACTAACAAGTGAAAATAACGCCGTCAGGTAGGGGCTACGTAGACTAAACGAATTTCCTTAGAGGAATGAATCATAATAACTATCAGATCAAGTTATCATCATGGTGACATACTTTAAATATTCTGCCTTCTTTAGTATTATAAAATTGTAATTGTGTTTATTTGTTTGTTCGAGCGTCACGCAAAAACTATAGGACCGATTTTGATGAAAATTTTGTTTGTTTAAAAGCTTATAATTAGAATTAAAAACTGGTATGTATTTTATCTCTGCTACGATGTGACAGGAGATTATTTGCTACGATTATGACAGGAGACATAACAATAAACGCGAGCGAAGCCACGGGTATACGCTAGTTTATGTATTTAAATTGCAATTATTTTTGTAAATATTAGAATTACAGAAAATATGGTCAGACCATAAATTGTAGTAAGATTTATTTACTATAACTTTACTTATGATACATTTTTTCGTTTTACTAATATTAAGAGAGAAATACAAGATTTTGTGTTTCCCCTAAGCGTCTCCGTTACCTTTGGACAATTTTGCCCGTGAACGAACGATTTAGACCAAAATCTTAAATTTGATACATTTACTAGAACGCACAATCCGTAGCAATGAAATTGAACCTAACTGAATTATAAACGTATGCCAAAAATTTGTGTACATATTCCAAATAAAATGTTAATGTATAAATGCTTAATCTTGCAAGAAAAAAGTGAACATAGTTTATTCTGTTGATCATATGCCTACTAAAAAAAAAAAAATACAGACGAATTGAGAACCATCCTCCTTTTTTGAAGTCGGGTTAAAAATATGTATGGTTTATCAAAAATATCAATTCTCAGAATTAAACATAATACATAAAAAGAAGCATATATTATCAAGCGAATATACATATACAGGCTGTAATCGTCAAGAGTGGCCATTGTGATACGAAATTTGCAACAGTGTACAGACCATAGACATATACATGTATTGTTTCTAAGAATCTGGCATATTATATTTGTGTCTCTGTCTACTTTTGGATGGATGGGAGCACTGTTAATGTGATTGATGTTATAGAGATAGACTCTATAAAATATGAATCAAACTGAGTTAAGGATGTTCCAGCATGATCAGAACTGAACCAACATGTAAAAATACAACTCCGTAGAATAAGAAGTGGGTCAAATTTAACTTGCAAGATTCCATTACAGACACCGGGACTGGTGAGACTAAATAAAAGCTTATAATAACATACATGTGATTTTTAAAAACAAAAAAATACGTTTTAAGGATGTCCAGCATCGAACCACTTTTCGACAGATTTTGCTCATTTTTTTTTTCACAGGCTAAAAATAACGTTTTCTAATAAATCCCGAAGTTTCAGAATTTTTGACTGTCTAGAACGCAAAATAATTAATAGCAAAGTAATCATTTTCTCTCACTCTCTCTCATTAGAGGCATGTACAACTTCATGCCCGCCCAACTATTATCTGTTGTATTAAAGAAATACTCGACGAAATTAAAAAAAAAAAACACTAGGAGAGTAAAAATAAATATTAATTAAATTTTAAAATAAAAATCGCGTTTTACCGTTTTATTTTCGAAATACAAAAGTTTAAAATTATTTAATTACATTTATTTGTATATATGAACAGTGAATATATATCTATGTGTTGTGTGTGTGTATATATTTATTTGTTCTATAATAAAAGTAGTAGTTTCGGTTTTTTGTCCTTTTTATATAAGACAGGACTGGGAACCTCCTTAAAACATCATTAAATGGTATTAAAAACGTCTAAAGTCAAATCAAATAATGAATTAGAGATACTAATTAATTACATTATTAATACTAATCGAATGCCTTTTTGCCATTGTGTTCAATGTAGTGCGACGATAAATAACAAAATATTAAAAACTTTTAAATGCGTAAGTTCTGTCGAAAAAGAAGTCGCTGCAGAATTGCCGGATTCCGAAATAAAATTATTAAGGTTACTTTAACTGATCATTCGACGATCATAAAAGTTTAACAACGCCTGTTGATAGGAAATTTTATGATCTAAAAAATTTATTGAATAAAACAAATACAATAATGACAAAAATGTACAAATTTTAAGAAAAAGGTACACTTATTTAGTATCTTTTAAAAACAAAGAAATCCGGGTAAAACCTTAAAAATAAAAATTCAATAAAGAGTTAGCTGAAATAAAAATACAATTGTAAAAACTATTGTTGTAATTATGCAAATGGTAATAAATACAAAATAAAACTTATAAAAGTTAATTTTTACATCAAAACATACAATAAATTTTTAAAAGTATCATGTAAAGGGTTGGGATGTGGTTCAAACATACCAAAATATTTTAGATTATACCAGAGGTGGGCACAGACAGCTCGTCTGAGTCTTACGAGCTCTCCATAAGCTGGGTGAGAGTAAGTAAAGAAGGTATGTTTTGAAGCAAGACGGAACGATGTTTCAATACAGGTTGCCTACCGATTATTGCCCAATAATTTATTCAATCAATTTAGAAATAGTTTTATAAAATATTTATTGTTTAAATAATATCTTTTACAGTATGGAGAGATACACCAAAAAACATAATAATAATAATAATAATAACAATAATGATAATAATAACAATAATAATAATAATAATCTGAACTTATCCAAGACTGCTTGCGATGTCTTCTCCATTATTAAATTCACTACTTTTATTTTTTTTTAAAAACAAATTATGCGAAAAATAATTTCCACTACTACAAATAGTACTTTTCACTTTATCAATTCAAAGTAGACTAACTCGAAGAACTCAAATTCCCACTTTATGTAAAATTTAACTTAATTCATCAACTTCCCATGACACTATACTGAGCATACTCCATACGAAGAAAAAATTATTAAATCAGGTAAATAATTCTTTATTAGTTCTCGGATATGAATAGTAAAATATTTAGACAAATCATTTGGAATTTCCAAAACTTTAATTCTATTTAAATTATCCTTTGCAAAAATTTCCCTCTTTATTACAATGGTCCAGCGGTAAAAGGTTCAAAAGATTTATATATATTTTTTATATATTTTTATTTTATTCATACACAAATATGATATATACTAAAAAGGTACATTTTATGACCCTAATTACCAGCCCAAAATTCCAGAGTATGTATTGAATGATTGCTTGTATTATTTACTTTGTATAATAGTGACCATAAAAAAGATTTGGTATTTTTATATTTTTTTCAGAAAATGTTTTAATTAAAAAAAGAAAATATTAATAATTGGTAGGTTACCCTGTATTAACTCTATCTCTCTTCCCTACCTCTCACTCAGAGCTTGGCCGAGTCATCTCCTGCCCACCTCTGGATTATACTATGCCGAAAATTAATTATCTACAAAAAGATTAAGGTTTGAAGAATTTTGAAAGTCCATTTGGTCATTATTTAACATTAAATCGAAATTTTTGAATTGATAAAGTTTACTATTTCTAAATTATTTAAAATGCGTCCTTTGGATTGGATATGTAAAACTTCGAATTGATCGTTGAAAGAGTGATTTTTCGATATGAGGTGAACCATCCCCCCGTACCTTTACATAGTATTTTTTTTAATTTTTGTATAATGTTTTGATGTAAAAATTAATTTGTATAAGTGTTAGTTTCATTCAATACAAATGTCTACAAATTTTATAATCACTAATTTTCTGATAAAACTTAACCGATAAAATAGTATTTGCTAAAATCGATGAGTGCTTTTATATAAAATGGAAACTGTTAAAGTCCGAATGTTTATCTTGAAGTGTATTTGTTGGGTTCATCGATTTCACTTAAAATTCGAACCATTATTATTCAAATTAGAACATGTTGATTTAAAAAGAGAGAAAATTTTTAAAGTTTATTTTTAACATCTATTTACGTTTGTTTATTGTATTCAAAGCCAAGTTCAAGTGTTATGCTGCAGAATTCCTGACAACATTTAATGAATTTTTCTATTTATAAATTTAGTTTTAACCTATTTTCATTATAATGACTATATCTATCTAATATGACAGTGTGTGTGTTTAAACTGTGAATAATCACACAATGGAGTTTATTTTTAAGTTTAGTATAGGATGTAGTCGCGCTGTCGCTTGCAAAATTATCCCTAGGAAGTTTTTAAAATTAACAGGTTTATACGAGACTCAAGCTACAAAATATATGCCTTTTTTTTGTTTTGTTTTATAAAACGAATAGATTTGTTTTTAGTAGTATGCTGAGTTGGGTATAGTTTGTATCTTGATCTGGTACAAATTTTTGTTGTTGATTCTATACCTTGTCAACCATTGACTTTAATGTTGGAAGCACCTTTGTAGAAAATAATGTGCACATTTTTGCATGTCGTCACAAAATAGCGCATGATTAGACAATGTGGGCATATGTCATTAAAAAAGGCGGTTAATTCGGCATGTCCTGGTTGACTCATCATCGTCAAGTCAAAGCTATTGAAGTAAGTAACGTATAATTTGGGCGATATGTTCCTTAGACAGCGTAGAGGTTTATTAAGAAAGGATTTTTTTTAGTAGAAAATCGCTCCCTAAGGGAGTGACATGGGGAATTTTTATTTCTCGAAATTTTGATAGTTCAGCCAACTTTTTCTATTTTAGATTTATTTCCAAAATCTTGTTAATGCATGTATTTATATAGAAACTATATTACACAATAAATCTTTACATAATATTAAATAAAAAATTGGGACTAAACTTTAGCTATATATAATAGGGAATATGCATGAAAATTTTTTTTCACTTGAATTGAAGCATGTTTACTTGACAAATATCAAGGTAAAATTACTTTTTAAATAACTTTAAAAATAAGCGAGATATGAATGATTGAAATTCCCGATTAGACAAAGAGAGTGATAACCCTCTTGATATGTTATGTGACGTCATATTACACTTTCACCATTTAAAATACATGTAAAACTACGTTTTTAGTATTTTTGTAAGAAAGAGACAGATAATAATCTTTAAAAGCTTAAAGCTACCTTGATATATGTCGGATTTTAATTTCGTTTTTAAATATTATTACAGTATTAACAGTATTTTCATATTCTGAAAATAAATGTGAAAAAAAATTTGCATGCATATTCCCTATTATAAGTTAGACACACGAAAATTGGTAGTTTGCTAGCGACAGCGCCAATATGCTCTGCACTTGAATACAAAAACATTTATTTAAGTATTGTTTTTTTTTTGTAGGTATATATCTTCATTTATCGATGTACTTATCGAATGACTAGGGTAGATAATAATAATTTTGTTATATTATTATTGAATTGTTGAAGAGGGAGTTAAATAATTTATTGTCTACTAGTCTCTAGATTTATCAATCTACAATGTTTCCCAACGTTTTCATACCCAGTATATATAAATAATAATATATACAAGGGTATATATTAAGTTTAGTCCCGATTTTGTAATGGTTAAATGGAATAATGAGGTAAAATAAATTTATAACCGCCTGTCTGCCCAAAACATCATAACTAGAAAAGGAATGAAACTTTGAGTGTGTGTTACAGAGCTAGAAAGGTCAAAGAACTGAAGTAAGTTCGTGAATGAACAAAATTGGTGAATGCGTTCTCTCGCTAGGGAGCCTCCCGCTCCCTTATAAACTATCGATTAATCGAATAAATGTAAATATTTTTATATTTGAAATAAAAATAAAAAACGAACAAAAATTAAAGTAGGAAATTACTATTTTGACTATTTCAGACTTACGGATGAAAAGCGACCCGATAAATTATACATGGTTAAAAAGAGGAAAAAAAATCCGTTCTAACTAAGCCAAATCCAACTATACTTCCTATTTAAAAAAAGACAACTTTAGGTCATATCTCGAAAACCAACCTTTTTTCTCAAACTTTCACGACGCCACTGGATTATACCAAAAAAAGTGCCTTAAGAATGTAAAAATTATTTTCATCTAGCTTTACAAACAACCAAGATATTCACAATTGTTTAAAAGTCGAAAAATCGAACTTTTGCTTATAACTCGCAAACAAAAGATGCTAGCAAATTTTCGTTGACACTAATGAATTAGTCTCGAGAAAAGAGATCGAGAATGTGCCATCAATTTTTTTCTCTTATAGTTACCGAGTTACCCCATAAAACCATCGAAATCCACTCTGTACACTAAACTATTTAGTTAATGAGTTAATAATGCAAAGTTGCATTATTGGAATTCAGAATATCAGAAGATATTGTGTAAATGATACCATTCAATTTCATGTATCGAGTTTGATATCTAATGTTAAAAGATATATTTTTTAATTTCTTAGAATATTTATAATCATTGATATAAAACGACTTTTCAACAATTAAAAGTTTTCATAATAGACAAGATAGACAGCATACGCTAATGTTCTAATTTACTATCTGCTATCTTTAACTTTAATATACTGAAATTAGTCTATTTCAACGAACTTCGATAGTTAAGTAATAAAGGAAAAAATCATTTAAATAGTTACTAACTATAATAGATATGAGAAAAAGTTTCATACAAAAGTTGTTGAAAATATATCTTATGGAAAAAAGTATTGATGACTTTTTCTCGTATTTATTATTAAAAACAAGAAAAAATAACGATTAACTGAGTTAATTGCTTAAATACTCGGTATATACTTACTTAATTTATGAAAAAAAGTTTCAAACAAAAGTTGTTTATTGTTAAAAAAGAAACATTTTTCGTCTTAAAGTTTTTGTTCTATCTCTTACGGTTTCAAAGATGGCAGTTTTGTCCATTTTTCTCAAACATGGTCCGATGTCGCCCAATCATTAAAATTTCAGGTCGCTGCCTCTATTTGTTATCGTGTCGACGGGCGGTTGGACAGATGGGTATACAGAAATGGACTACTTAGGTCATTTTATGAACACCTATACCAAAAATTTTTTTCTTTGATAAATATTTTCAACCGTTAAAATACTCGGAACTAAACTTAACATACCCTGGTATATATTATATACCGAGTATAAAAACTTTCTGTTGTATCAGATTTTCACAGGGTTGCCTAGGCAGGTGAGATTGGAGTTACTATATGTACTATCTTTTCTGAAAGTTTCATCCCCAAATTAAATGGGCAACGTTTTTACGGTCCCCCTTGGAATATAGCCAGATTACTAAAAAAAAAGCATATAAATCAGTGGTTTTCGAGTAATAAACACACTAGCAGACAGACAGATAGGCATTGTATCTTATAATATGTGAAGAGGGAAGTGGGAGAACATTCCGAATGACTTAAAAATGATTGACATACTGATTAATATAAAAAAAATTAATCACCTGATTGTTTAAGCCGTATGTATGAATGTAAAAAACATTTCTTAAATTAAATAATAGATAACTAGAATTATAAAATTCCTAGAAATTAGAATTGAATATAATTCGTCAGCCAAATATGGAATTTAATACTTTAAAAAAATATATAATATAATAAAAAATAAATCTGAATTATTCAGAACTTAGATAATTATTTAATTGAATATTATACATTTGAATAACGTTATAATAATTGGTCAAGTGCGAATCATACTCAAACACTTAGTTCCGTACTAATTTCATACAAATGTAGTTGGAAGTAAAATTTTATGAAAAAAAATATTGATGTATTTTTCTCGTAATTATTATACAAAAAAAGTTATGCGCGATAAAAGATTTTGGGGGTAGACAACTTTTCTGAAGTTTCATCTTCTTTAATGAATCTGTGCTTTTGAAAAGGTTATTTCCATTTTTTAAATTTTTTAGAAGTATTTCAAATTGGGTGTCTCCATCTTCTTCAGAATAAAAAAACTACTTAACTTTTACGCTTTAGATTGCAAAAATTTCCCTTTTCATATGGAATACATGAATGAAGATTTTAAGAAGCATCAGCTTCGGAGGCAATTCAAGGTTTCTCCGGATTTGAAGGGAAAAAAGATTACTTAGAAAAAAGTTTTACGTTTTGCATATTACAAACGTGATACGGTTGGAGGAGGATATTAGTATGAGAAAATGTGACAAATTGCGATTGGGGGAGGGGGGCATGGGGGTTATCTCTAAGTGTCATCACATTTCAATATTTCAAAATTATTTTTGTTCAAATTATATAATATAAATATTAAGGACTCTGACATCTGGTGGCAATAACTAGAAACAGAGTAGTGGGGCTCAACTGTGATATTTATGTATGTGTTAATAGGCTTACGTTAATAAAATAAACAAAAAAATATTTTTTTGTTAAACTGTGTAAATGTAGCCCACTGACCTCCATCCGTCTTATGTGAAATAGTGGAGGTCAGTGATGTAGACTCACTAAAGCTGCCATTTTGAAATATGACGTCACGAGTAACATAACCATATTTGAAAGTAAATTTTTATTGCAATATACACCTGAAAAATGTGTACTAATGGAGTGGTTAGGGTGGAGTGATAGTTCTTCATTATGACATAATATTTACCCCCATTCGTTTATCAAACAAACTGTTTAGAACCAAAATGATAAATATTTTTAAAATGAACTTTTATACCAAAAAGTTTTGTCGAAAACGGAATTTTGGTATAAAACGATGATATAAAATTGAAAAATGTATATCACTTTTGAACACGTTAGTACTTCAAAAAGTTATTAAAGGACAAATTACAAAAATATGTGTCTGCATTTGTTAATTTGCCTTGCCTATATTTATTTAGTCTGCTTTGAAGAGATGTGTAAAATTGTTATCACAGGAAAGTATGCTGGTATGTGATATTGCCAAAGTTTTATTCAGTCATTTGATGCAGGCTAAGCAGCATTATATCGTTGAAAATGTAGATAACGCTTGAAATAGACATTTAAATATATTACATAGCATTGTTTCTGACAGTTTACTGTATGGGGAGTGAAAAGAAATTTCTGATTATATATGTTACGTTTTCTGTAATGATCAGTCGGCAATCATTGACAATCCCACCATCATTCCTGAGCCCTAGACCTTTTTTTAAATTAATGGATAATTATTTCTATCTTGTTTGATCGATTATTTTTATAGACCAAAGAAAATTTGATCTAGGATAAAATACCCGTTTGCAACCCAAAGTGTTAAAGAAAGTGGATCGAGAAATTTTAAAGCTTTTATTTTCGACATCTGGTAGACGTTTTAGGCATCTAGTTATTGTTCCGGAAATTTCAGAGTCTTTACATAATTTATGCAGCTTCTTAAAAACTGAAATGTAATTGTTCATGCCAAAGAGTGAATTTCTCTCTCAGGATATGACAAATGTCGACTTCGACAGGTGTTGTTCGACAATTGTTCGTAAATATATTATTACTCTCTGAACAGCAGTCCTCTTCCTGCCAATGAAATTCCCGTCAAAATCGGCCCAGCTGTTTTGGAGATTAGCCCGGACAAATAGACACAGATAAAAATTTTGAAAACGTGTGTTTGGGTCTTCATGGTAACATGATTTGATATTCCGAATGATTCGGTACTCTGTAAAATTTCGCTTAATCTATGTAGCTCCTACCTGGAGAATTTTTTTGAAGTCTTGAAAATAATGTAACATAACGTAACCTTATAGAATCGTGAGGGTAGTATTATTTTTCATCATCTATGCTATACATAGTTCATTTGACTAATAGGCAGGTATGGAGGATTCGCGGAGGTAATTAAAATGATGAATCAGATAAGTTTGGTCTCTGAATGCACTGTATATACTTTAACGTCACCTTTCCTCTTTGTTTCAGCAAAATGCACGTTCTATTAGCACGCACGTATACTCAATTATAAAATTACTAGAATGATGCATACATACATGCATACATATCTATGGGATAACATAATAATAGATGTTCTAAGAATTGTCTTAAATTAGCAAAAATTGTATATATTGTGATTTGTTGTAATTATAAACAAGTGGTGACTTTGGCTAAGAGCTATAATTTACTATTGTCATGGAAGTGTTCAAATGCATATATTTAACTAACGAGAATTAAATCGCATGTTTATAATAAGTAAAATTCTATGACATCAAATGCTTGGTATGATAAATGATACACATTTATCATATTTTTTAGGAGTGGAATCAAACCCAACGACCTCTGGCATTCTAGACCAATGATCAACTGAGCTACCTTAGATGTTATGGTAGTGCAATGCATATGATCTTTAACTATATTTGATAGCGATGTGATGATATGCATTACACTACCATAACATCTCAGGTCGTTGGTTTGATTTCCATCCAAGATGTGTATGATTTTTCATATCAAGCATTTGATGTCAAAGAATGTTATCAATGTTCAGACATATTACTTAAATGTCAAATTAACTAAAGGCCAGTCACTTCTGTTGGTATAATATAACAGAAAGGTAACCATTCTAAAAATGGATATACGTCGAAACCGGCTATGCCGACATCGTTTACAACGTCGGATCGGTTATTACGACTAAATGACAAGGTCCCGGCCGAATCCCTATATAAACACGTATGTAAGCATACCGCCTATAACAACATCGGATAAAGCGACGAGCCTTTAGCGAAATTTATCGGCTATAACGACCAACTGTCATAATTTTTCAGTAAGTAAGAAGGATTATTTTGTCTTATGATTAACTACGCACTTCCTCCCACCCCATTCGGGCCTCTTGCGCGCTTTGTGCCTTTTCAAGTATCGGATCTAGCGTCCTTAGTTATGCGATCCCTTCAATGTCGTTATATCCGGTTTTGACTGTAAATAGACGCTAGTTTACAAAAAACAATAGGGAATATGCATGAAAAATTTTGTTCACTTGAATTTGAAACAAATGTCAAGGTAAAATTACTTTTTAAATAACTTTAAAAATAAGCGAGATATGAATGATTGAAATTCCCGATTAGACAAAGAGGGTGATAGCCCTCTTGATATGTTATGTGACGTCATATTACACTTTCACCATTTAAAATACACGTAAAACTCCGTTTTTAGTATTTTTGCAAGAAAGAGACCGATAATAATCTTTAAAAGCTTATAGCTAGCTACCTTGATATTTGTCGGATTTTAATTTCTGGAATTACTGGAATATTAGCACTATTGGTCTGATACCTTGAAAACCGTTATTCGTATCATATTTTAACCAACGCCATCGTTTTCGCTAGGTCCAAATTAGCTTAAAACCAAGTTTTTATTTTATCAAAATCGGAGACATAAAATTTTCCTCTAATTTTAGAAATTTTTTTAAGGGGACCCCTTGGAAAAATGTGAAAAAAGTGAAGAAAATTTTTGTTCTCGATTTTAATAATAATCATTTTCTGGGCTAATTTCGATTCAAACAGTACGAAAATCGGGTTCATTTTAACGTCCGACCAACACATTTCAAAATTTTGTCTTCTCAATTCTTACAGTTTGGAATATTAGCACTATTGGTCTGATACCTTGAAAACCGTTAATCGTATCGTATTTTAAATAAATATAAATAAATAAAGAAATAAATGAATATATATATATATATATATATATATATATATATATATATATATATATATAAGCGGGAAACAGCTAGTATTTAATAAAAATGAAATAATAAAAATGTAAACCCACACATTTATTTTTCAATCCATTTTCATTTATTTATTTTATATAAAAATTTAAATTTTATAAAAGCGTGAGTTTTTAATCGAAGATTTGTGAATACCGAAATTATGGCAAACTTATTATAGCGAGAAAAAGTAATTTTTCAAAAATTTACACAAAAGTATCTAAAATTTTTTCTTACATACAAGTTACATAGGTAGATGAAAAGTTACGTAAAATGTAAGAAATGTAACCTTCTGGCAACACTGATGTTTTGTGTCATCATTACTATCCCACTAGCCGACTCGCCCGCTTCTAAACTTGCAGCTTGTAAACTCGCTCAATGTAATCGAGCCTTAACATACAAAATTACCGACATTTTTTTTTTAAATTGTCAATTTAGGGTGTTTTGGTTTGATTCTAAGGGCTTTTGGCTGAATTTTTTCATCCGCCATATTGAATATTGACGCTAACACGCTCTTATAATTTCAAAACGTTCATAAGTCAAAACGAGAATATGAATTCATAAGACTGAAAAGTTTTAAAATTTGCTTATTTGTATCTTTTGAATGAAAGTTTCGACATATGTACGTTAAATTTACACCGTCGAATATACGGATATGATAAAATTTTTGGGTGTTTCGATTAAAACAAATGAATTATTATCATCATAATAAAAAATTATATAGGTAATCTATTAAAACATTGTAATAATTTAGATTGGCACGCAATGGTTCATAATATACAAGGATGGTTTGATTTAGGTATGTGTATGTTTGTATACGGTAAATGTAGACAGTTTGTGAGACGAGTGCTACGACCCATTAAACAGACACGGGAATGCAGGCGGCCTAGACCTGACTAACTACATTTTGTATATAAATATGTGTGTATACATAAACTTCATACCAACGAACCAGCAACTTGGAGTTGGTGGTATGTATCAAGTTGTTGTAAGTCCGTCATCGTTGTATAATGGTGAACTGCATAAATAAATTAAAAAAACTTTGTATCGATTTTATTACATAGACAGGTACTTGAAAAACTTTATTAATCTGATGAGAATATTTTGTTTTATCCCACTTATAAAAGTCTGGAATTTGTGTGACGTATTATATTTCTGTATAAAGCTACATTCTATCAATGGCAATGATATTTCGAGATTTTAGAATTTAAGATTTTAGAAGCTACCTTAGGGTAATATCCGTATGAGAGCAATTTCAAAATAAACTTATGAAAATTTAGTATTATGTAAAAGAGTATTCAAAATAATTTTTTCAAATTTTTCTGACGTCTAGTTTTTGTATAAAATGTATGGTTAGTGAATGATTATAGTGATTACAGTTTTAATTTAATTTTAAAATGAAAAATCCAAGATGAAAATTTTAAAAACAAATTACTTATTATTTAATTCCAACGTTTTAGAATATGCATATAAATCAAATAAATCGATGTGACATGTAATTATTCGAATATCGTTATTTAAAATTTATATAAATCAACGAAATTTATGTACGCCATATTTGTCGTTTAGTCAGATGTTAGCATAACATTGCATACTTATTTTAATCGAATCAACTGAACTAACTGAAACGCCGCGCGGTGATATGAGTGGAAACTAAAACTATGATGGGAATACAGTTTTCTATCTATAATGTATGTACAAATGACGTCAAAAGTCGAGCTATCATTTCAAAATTTTATATTTAATTTGTGCCTTATTTATTCGGTTTTCGAATAAAATGCTTAAAAAATTTAAAAATTGTTCATTATAACTATACTTACAACTTTTATTCGAAACAAATTTTCCGAAATGATAGTTCGACTTTTGACGCCATTTGTATACTCCCGTTCATAAAAATTGAACCAGTTAAAACATTCTAAGTGATACTTTAAATGTAATATTAAACATATATTTAGTAATATATACGCTTAGAATGTGATTGTTCAATTTTTATGAACGAGAGTGTATATTAGTTTCGCATAATTTTCCATTTTAAATCGATTTTCGAATACAAATTTTCATAAATGAAAATTACATGTCATGCATATCATAGAATAACCCGTAAATATTATCAATTTGAATTGAATATTATATTATCGAATGATAATTAGTGAGAACTCTAGGTTTTTGAAATAAAATTTCAAATTCGCCCCCTTTACCTAGATCAGTTTTTTTTTTTGTATTATTTCGTTTTTTTTGTATTAATACGTATTTCGACTACAAAGTGGTCATCATCAGTATAAATTAGCTAGTCGTAATTTACTCTTTGACAATTAGAAATAGATATAAAGTCGAGATCAATAGACAAAAATAAATAGAAAATTAACGAAATTAAAATATACTAAATTTTAAAATATAATAAATTTTAAATTATATTGAAATTACTCTTGTTAAAATTTCCTTCATTCACATTTATTCCTGTTAACCTTACTCTTATATTGTCTCAGGATATGTTACTCGTTGCTAACTTGGTGACAGTTTTCACAGTGAAATACGTATTTATAATACAAAAAAAAAAAATGATCTAGGTAAAGGAAGCGAATTTGAATTGAGATTTTTAAAAGTAACTGAAGCGCAGCGTGGTGGCATAAGTGGAAACTAAAGCTATGATGGTAATACAGTTAATCTATATATACAGTTAAAGGTAATACATATCTATAATGTATGTTATTAATTGTATTCAGCGTTGCCATATTTTTTCATGAAAAAAAAAACGTCATTAGTCAACTAAAGTACTTATTTTAATTACTAACAATTATAAAATAATATTTTTTTGTGTTGTGGAATAGTCACAAAAAAATATTTTTCCGTACACAATAATATAGTATTAAACTGTGCACAATTTTAACTTACAAATAGTCGGTTTATCATCGATAGTTAACATGTTTGCTTGATCGATCAAGGTTAGGAGTTGATTTGGGGGAGTATTTGAATCAAAGATCTAAGTCCACCTTCTCTTTCTATAATTTAAAACAAACGTAAGAAGTAGGCCATATTGTACAATTACTTCTTTATTTAATGTTTAATAAAGCATAGGCTTTTTAAAATGAATATCATTTGGATAAAAAAAAATTTAAACGGCTATATGTTGAATTAAAAAAACAAAATAATAATACAATATTTTATTCCAGTGACTCTCAACTTTTTTTAAACGTTTTCCTTTTGCTAATTAGTTGTTTTTCAATTACTATTTATATTTGTGTAAGAAAACTTTTTTAATCGAAATTTTGAAAATAATAATAATACTTTTTTAGTGACAACAACATAAAATATCGACTGAGCATAGCGCGCTAAAATATGTATGTATTGTATTTGAAAAAAATACTATTCTGCGGCCAATATCCTTCTTTTTCTAATCAGCACTGTAGCTTGGTTAAAAAAGATAGAGCGTGACCGCATTTTGCTTTATTTTTGTTATTATTCGTCATACATATTTCTTACGTTCGGCATATGCAAATGGCTGAGCCGATACTTTATGACCTTTATGTCGATGGTCGACATAATTGCACTAGAAGTGTTACTTAAAACCCTTTATGCATGTATTGGTTATTCCATTTCTACACACACATGAGTGTATTAATATACGACTTGTATTATATCTAATTTCGGTGTATGCATGTATGTTCATACGCATGCTTCTACAATCTACAAGTAATTAAAAATTTTTGAACTGAAATAGTGGATTTTCTTTGGCACGATCTGTAGTCTAAACGCCTTGATGAATTTTAACATATGAGGTGTCGTTAAATTTGTCTTAAATGTGGCAGAGGGTATAATATTTAAATTAGGTAATAATAAAATATTTTTTTTAATAACAATATGGGTATCAAATAATAACCAATTCCAAATATATATACAGGTTTTCTGAAATTTATTCAAGAAAACTATACCACGGGTATAGTGCTACAAAAAACAAACAAAAAAGTTTAATAAAGTTTTTCCATTTGCCGCTTATTTTTTAAGATATCAATTAAATACAATCAATTAAACATTGATAAATTCAGCCAATCACACAGAGCGCATAGTGTAAGGAGGCGTGGCCTCAGCAGTAGAGCGTGGCGCTTTACCTTTTAAAAGCTCGCAGGCGGTAAGAGGTCTCATAGTCTCCTTAAACTATGCGCTCTGATTTGTTGAATTTATCAATATTTAGTTGATTGTATTTAATTGATATTTAAAATTTTTTTTTTTAATTTCACTAGTTTTAATTTGTTCAACTTTATAAGATGTTTAAAAAAATTTTTTAGAAAAGTTTTCATATTTTATATAGAATTATAGGGTATAGGCGATCGATTTACGAAAACATTATATGCATGTTAAAAATCTCAACTTCGATTGCTAATATTTCGCATCATAATCGATAAAAAACCAGATTTTTTAAATAAAATAAAATGCTAATTGCCATATTTCAATTTTATATTTCAGAAAAATTAATTTACGAGTGAGCTACCTTTTAAATGAAATACAAGCGTATTTCTTCGATTTACACCGCAGTCTTGTTTGAGAACCACTGTTGGTTGTATCAAATGAATATATAGACATCTAGTGGCTGATCTCTGTGTTGTGTGCTATATTATTAATATTTGTACATTATTTTTTAATTTACTTGAAATGTAATATTTGTTTGCGTATTATTTTTATAAAGCGTGCTTGATCTTATTTTTTGTTCAACTCTTTCTCACTCTCTCTCTCTTAAACATCTCCCGCAGTGACACATGCTTTGTGTGATATTTAGGATATCTTTTGTGTGTAATGACATTTCGACATACATTTCTATTTTGTAGCCGTTTCGTGAAATTATATTTACAACTCAAGTATTTTATTTATTATTATTTATTTTTAAATTGTTTTTGTGTATTTATGTTTAATTATGTAACTATTCAAGGTAGTTCGCTGGTATACTCTTTATACCCGGTATATATATGCAATATCAGAGTGTCTAGTTGTCCGGAAAACCTGCAAATGTCCGGGAATTTTGAGTTTCTGGAAAAGTCATGGAATTGTCCGGCAATTTCGTAAAATTCCAGGGAATTTCGCATAATCGTATTTAAAATAACTTATTTCTAAAAAATTATTACTGATAATTATCTGTTTTGAGGTTTTTCAAAAAATTTTATGTATGTTACTGATGAAAAAGAATGTATAGGTTTTATCAAAATATTACTAGACACCCTGAATATTATATAAGGGTACATTAAGTTTAGTCTCGCCATTATTTCATCAATAAAAGGTCACTTGTATTATTACTTTCCGGCTGTCCATCAATATATTTAGAAGCTAATTCAAGCGCATTTAATCCTTCGTTACTGACTTGCGGAGTGTCTTCCGTTTTGCTGTCTTCTATATCGACTTTTTTCTATTTTTGCGACATGGAAATGTTCTTTCATTGATTATTAAAGGCCAACTGTTAACTTTTAGCTCGAAACCTTACAACACGTTTTGTGTCCTCTTCGGTTTCGAGCTAAAAATTAACAGTTGGTCTATATAATAAATAAAGCCAATGAGGCGCATAATAAAATACTATTTATGCTTCTATTTATTTCTATGATCCTCCCATTTTTTTAATGACATCCAATATAATGTTATACGTACATGTTATATGTATCTGCGGAACTAAGATGCTAGGCCATAGGCCAATACTATACCTCTCACAAATATATTCATACATATATTCACATATATTGTCTAATGTATGCTGTATTATACCCTCTCCATTAAAAATAGCCCACTAAATATGTTATTCGTTTTATAGAAAGAAATAGATGCGTATACCTATTATGCGCCTGGTTCGATTCACCCTATATATATATATATATATATATATATATATATATATATACCGTGTGTAACTGAGCAACCGTGTTTTTATAAATTTAAAATAATTCGAATTTGTTAATATTAGTTAAAAGAGTTTTATGTTACATTAAAAGAATGAATTTAATATAATTTAAAATTACAATAATAAAATAAAAACACGGTTGCTCAGTTACACGGTGTATATATACATACATTTGCTAAATACCTGCTCATTTACTTTTACACGCAATCAACTCCCAATAACTATAACTCTAAGCCCTACATCTTTTAAATATGGTAGGTATGTTGCTTATACTTCGGAGGTACCTAATATGTGTATACCCTTGCAATGCCGGTGTGAGTGACCTAGGTCTATATATACAGGGTATAAAAACAACAATTATTTATTCATATTCTATACCTTCTAAATAACTATTGACCTACAGAAGAACTCCGAGTCAATCCTTTCCAGTTTCCTCTTTTACCAGCTTTGGTTCTCCAAGTGTTGCTTTTCATGATTTGTAAGTCTTCTGTTTTTCAACCACCTTAATTTAGATCAACCTGTTTTCGTTGTAACTCAATTACCGTTGGATTTGAGATGACATTCTTTAATTTCCATGATTTGTAAGATTTTTTCAACCACCTTAATTTAGATAAACTTCTTTCGTTGTAATATAATTACCGTAGGATTTATAATTACCGTAGGATTACGGTGAAATTCCGTAATTTCCATGAATTCCTGAATACTAAGTATTTAATGTTCGTATATGAAAGTCATATTGAAAATATAAATAGGTGAGTTTAAAGAATTCCAAATATTTTTTATTGTATGACACAATGAATGAAATCTGCGCATACTCTATCTACTACCCGCTATGCATAATTTATGTATTTTTTTATAGCATAAAAATATAAAAGAAATAGTAGTAGGGTTTGTATATATACATATGAACAAATTAAAAGTGATGTCATATAATCCACATAGCAAGTTGATTGTTCGGCCATTGAGAGGTGAAGCATGTTGTTTGTTTATCTCTTAGAAGTCATCGTCTGTTTTTTTCTTTATTTAAAATGTTTATGGAAAGTTTAGGCTTGTAAAAAAAATTTAGTTTTAATTATAACACACAGGATGCGTTGAAAATATCGCTTGTGGTTTGTGTGTTGGGTTATTCTATTTCCAGGAATACGATGGTGACTATGAATATTTCATTACATAATGAATTATTGGCTACGGAATTCGTCATTTTTCCTGTTTATATCTTCGTGTGGTTTTTTATAACATTCGTCAGTATGATTTAAAACAAATGGAAGTCATACCTAACTGAGCAAATTGCTTGAATACTCGGTATATACTGAGTTTGTGGCAAACTAATCAGTTTATAAAAACAAAAGTTTATTTATTTAAGGAACATTTTATGCAGTTAAATTTGTCTTCTATCTCTTATGGTTTCAAAGATAGATATTTAACCCTTTTGTGAAGGGATGTACGAAACTATTTTGCGCGTTAACGAACTTAACTTTTTGGTTTTAGAACACACACAAAATTTCAGCTCGTTATCTATTTTTGTTTGAGGTATTGTGTTAACTACCGGATATGGAGTCATCCATAAAATACATCACGCAAAATATCGCAATTTTTTCTCTTTCCTCCCCCATCCTCACGCTGCCGCATATGTTTGTCAACCCTTTATCTAATAATACCTCACAAAACCTGAGAATTATAGATTCTTGATGATTACACCCTGTATATTTAACAATATTATTGTCAATGCCTTTCCTTTTTCTTATCTAAAAAGATAGCAATGGTAGTAAATACGACAGCTACCAGTTCATCGAAAGTAGTCCTGTAACCACATCATATGGCTAACTAATGACGTAAAACCCTTTTTAGCACAATTTCAAATTGAAAAATTTTAATCAAGGTTAAATTTTATAATTTATAATATTATTTTAAAAATAATGAATTTTAAATAATTTTAATTTTATAAATTATTAATATTATTGCATAAATTTAATCTAATTTCATAATTATATTTTTTCGTAGACACCATTCATATACGATGACTTCCGATTCGAATACTAAATGTCAGCCACTTAGCTTATAATAATTGCGAATATAAAATTAAAAAAAATTTCTCCTTACGTACAGGGTGGAAGAAGAAGTATTTCCCAAACTTCGTAGGCTGATTATTGAAGTTATTTAGATTAAGGAATAAAAAAAAATTGTATCTCAAAAATGAGCCAAAACATTCCTAGTAATCCACTGGTATTTTGGCGCTGGATATACATTCATTATTTATGTAACATAACTTAATAGTTTTATATTTACACAATAGATGGAAAAACATAATTTAAAATAACGTATTATGTTCACAAAACTCTTATTTTTTCTCGCAAAAATTGACATAGAACTATTTATGGTATTTCCAATTACCTATATAAACATCACCTATATAAAAAAGAACTATATAAAAAACTATATGTGTAAAAAAAATATGTTGGTACTCCTGCGTATTGTTGAAAACAGCTGTCCATTGTCGTCAGTGTTCCCATTCGTCACATAACATATCATATATATACTAGTATATAATTTCAAACGACTTTCAAAAAGCGCGATTTTTCAATAACGCCATGGGGATAAATTCTCAAAAAAATTCAGCTCAGATCTCTGAGGATTCAATTTACTAATATTGTGAATTTCGTGAAGTTCTTGACAACCTAATAATAGTTTGGTAATACCTTACAACTACAAAACACTACAACAACTACAAAAAAACACAATTAAAAATATATATATATAGTAAATAAACAAAAATTAATAATACTTCGACATCAAGATAGTGAACAATTATATGCATTCCAGTAACACGGCATCTCGTAGCTCAGAGGCTGAGCATTGGTCTAGTATGCTAGAGGTCGTGGGTTCGATTCCCATCCTAGATGTGTATGATTTTTCATATTAAGCATTTGATAACAAAGAATGTAATAGACTTATAATTTGATAATGAGTTTGATTTAAAAAAAAGTTGTATACAAAACACTAAAAACTAACAATACATGAAACGTGCTATGGGCCACAAAATTAGCGATCATTTTTCATTAGCGCTCTTTTTGGTTGATTTGTGCCTTATTCATTCGATTTTTGGGAAAATGTATCGAATAAAAATTATTATGTTTATAGGAAACGACTTTTAGCCGAAAATTTTGAAAATGAGTAATACTTTTGTGGTCCATAGTAAGTACCACTGTATGTATTGTATACTAACAGCATGTTAGTTTCAACATTCGAGTTTTTCAAGAATAAAGCTGCAAATGTGGATATTATTATAAACATTATACTCGATGGAACACATGTTTTTTTGCGTTACAATACAAAACACCTTAGTATACAGGTCAGTTTTTCTCTGAAATTTATCAAACGGGTCTCATAGTCCATTACCTGGCGCAGTTTGGGTCATACTTTCTCCTTGTAAAACTTTCGAAAAAGGTACCACTAAACCAACTATCTAAAATATTGTCTGTTCACAAAAATGAAAGGTCACCCAGTATGTTATTAATCGAGCCGATTTTTGTGGAATTTGAAAGATGTGATAAATAATTTTTTTTCTTTGTATATTGTATTAAATATTAATTTTTATTCTTTAATTAAGAATGTTGTATTTAAAAATTTTATGAATCATACCACATAAATAATGTTTCAAGTTATTGTTTTGCTTGTATTTGGTCTACCGTTTATTACAGTGGCGTACGATTCGAATATTATGATTAAAATCATATAAGAAGTACAAAAAAATGTTATATTGAATGATAAATGTCATCACATCTGATTAAATGTTTCAAACAGAAGTTATTTGTACTTTTAAGAAATAATTTAGAAATTTAAAACTTTCCTCTTATCGTTTTTAATATCCTGTATATCTGTACGTATAAAATTACATGTCCTGACAGACAGCGTAGAAGAGCACTAATTAGAATTTTCAGAAAATCGTCCCCTTATTGACAAATAATTTATTTCCAAAATTTTGTAAATGCAGGCATTTCTATAGAAACTATAATGTGTTTCACTTTAACAGTTGCTATTTGCGAACAAATATACGAGGTGTCCATAGGCCACAGAAGTTCTGGTCATTTTTCAAAATTTATATGATTTGTGCCATATTCATTCGGTTTTCGAAAAAAATGCTTCGGATAAAAAAAGTTTATTATAAAAATTGTAATAACTTTAATTCGAAGTATTTCTTCGAAAACAAAAGAACAAAGGACAAATCAATTATAAAATTTTGTTGCAAAAAAGTATTTAAAGTATTTTTTACAATAAAATATAGTTTAGAATCTCAGTCAGTCAGTCTATTCATATAATTGATGTGTGTTATGAGATGAAACTTTTGAACACGATTATTGCACGACAACTACCCAATAATACGACTGTTCACTGTTTTCGAAGTACATGTAAGTCAAAAAAGTATTCTATCTCAAGTAATAAAAAAAAGTTCGTTACGTAGGAGCTGCGTCAACTTAGCGAATTCCGTAGAATACATAAATCATTCTCTAGCGGTCACAATTTTAGTCTGATCAAAATAAAATGACGAATCTGGTATGATTTTGGTATTTACAAGGCCAATTTTATTAATAAATAGCACAGTAGGTCAAGGGGAAACGGGGCATAGAGAATGAAGAAAAAAAAAGAATTTATTACAATTTGGCATATCTCTCTTAAAATTAGAACAATAGAAAATTGTGTAAAGTAAAGTTGTAGAAAATCGTGTTTGTTACAATTCATACACCTTATCATTTTTTTCAAACCTAATGGTGTTCTTGAAGAAATGGATATTTGAAGAAATTTTTACGAATTTATAACATAAGAACAAGCACACATCAACATAAGAACACCATGTCCGTCCAAGCCAACACACAACATACAAAACAACATTTGTATTATGAATAGATCGTCTCCCTAACAAAAAGTACTCCGCTATTGCATGTTGTTGGAAAATGAGAGTATCATGGAACGGAGTGGAGGCTAGTGCTATTATGCGGCTGTTTCGATTCATCCTATCTATATATATATATATATATATATATATATATGTATATGTATATATATATATATATATATATATAGGTGAATCGAAACAGCCGCATATATATATATATATATATATATATATATATATAAATAAATGATAGTCATTTTTAAACATCTACTAGATAGGATTGATGGACATTTGAAGAAATTTTTACGAAATTATAACATCGGTACAAAAACAATAGCTGCATTGCTAAAAGTATAAGGTGTTATGCGCTGAAACTTTTTAACACGATTACTGTAAGGCTACCTTAAAAGAACCAAGGGTCAAATACTGCGAGTTTTTAAGTGTTTCTGAGTTTCATAAAGACGTAAGTCTTCAATAGAGGCTGTGGTGGTAGTGTTCACACCAGAATTGTAATAAATTATTTATTTATGAATTTCATGATTTTATATCCGCACAGCAAGCAAGCCGTGACTTATGCGTTGTATTCAAACATAGTTAAAAACTCTTACTTAAATGATAAATTGAATAAACATGTTTTGTTTTTGAAACGCTGTATACACATAAAAGCGTTGGTTGGCTAAAATAATGTTTTGACCTTTTGTGTGAATAATATATTGAATGATTTTTTTTTTTTTGTATGATGAAATTGCTTGTGTTAATGATTTTTAAACGCCGTTGTATTTTGATTAATCAATAATTATTGAATTCTTACTTAATTTAATAGATTATTATTTATTGTGTGTGCAAAATCTCATTTTAATGTATATTAATTTTAACGTTGTATGAAATAATGCTAATGACCTTCATTTGATTAAATATTTCAATAATTAATTTTCGTTTATTTAAATGTTCATAAGAATATTTTTTATGTCTGTAAACTGTCTCAATTAGACCGGGCGCAAGTTGAGTCCTCAGGGTGATGAACGGGGTAAATAAGATTTTAACGAAAAGCTGCTATCAATAAAAAGTAACACCCAAGAGAGAATTTACCTTAGGGCGAATTTTATAATGAAAATATAAGAACTATTCCCCTGTAACCCGTGAATAATTCTCTGAATTTCATGGATTTATCAAGCAATCAAATATACAAATGAAGGATGCATAACTTTACTAAAAACAATTTGTTTTTAGTCAAGAATACAAAAATTTTCACTAGCAGGTCGTAGGCATTACTAAAAATTGGCAAAAGCACAGACCTTCGCAGATCACGGATGCCTTGAACTGAGTCACTTCACGCTATTGGTGTTGTAGAGTAAAAGAGATTTCGGAAAAATTTCTTCAAATGAAACACAGAACAGACCTAGTAGATGTCGAAAATGACCATCATTTTCAATTCTAAAAAATAAAATTTTAGTCTGATGGAAATAAAATTTGGTATGTGACGTGCTTTGTTTTCTATATTTGAAGGGTCAAGTTCGTTAATTCGTTCGTAAGGTCGTTTAAAGAGAGAGGTATGCGGGGGGGGCTCCAAATTTGGTATATATGGAATATTTACAGCAGTATTTACGATTTAAAATTGAAAATTTGGCCGATTCTACTCATTAACGGACATGGCCTTTTCAAATAGCAAAAGCATATCATATACGAAATTTCATACTGACTGGACAAAGATTGCGACCGCTACAGAGTATACAAATACATAGAAAATCACTCTAGCGGAAAGCTTCAGAATGCACTTTGATAAATGTGACGTATTAATTTTGAGGAAATTCGCTAAATTGACATAGCTTCTGCATTACGAATTTTGTACATATTTTGATAGACATGGAAATTAATTTTATTAATCGCGGAAAAATCGGAAATGTCATAAGAATGTTTTTGAGCGATTATTGTGGCCACTGTGTTAACACAATACATATAATTAACTCAAGGACGTTCGACAGAGTCATTTTGCGTGGAAAGACGTAAGAGGGGTATCAATCGACTGCGCATGCAACCGCAACGTTACAGAATTAATATATACGTTGAAACTAGATTTAAATATTCTATGGTTATTTGGTAAATAATAATATTCGTAAGTCGTGACTTGTAATGTTTCTTTTATTTTAAATAAAAAAGTAAATCTTGTGTTTTGCTTCTCTAAAATGATTAAATTTCTTATATAATTCATTATTACTTTCCAAAATTCATTTGAACATACCTTCATCTTTGGCTCAAATAAATCCTTGTTTATTTAACAACAATTTACATAGTTTTATAAAAACTTCTCTGCATTTTAAACTATGGTTTTATTCGATTATAAAGATTAAATTTGTAGTTTCTCCATAAGATCCAATGTTAAAAGTATGATTTTCAATATCGAAAAAAATGCATTTGAACTAACATTTTGAAGCATAACACTGAATTTCGTATTGACTTTCTTTATAACATATTTAATTTACAGGAACTACTCTGCATTTTTTTCTCTTTCGAACGTCCTTAAGGTATACGTTGACAGATACATATTATTCGTTTGGAAATATGATGAAGTAATCTATTATTTTTCATAATAGTTATTACAAATCAAATTCAAAACCAAAAAAGGAAGCACTCTTTATGCATATTATACATTTTTATTATTCCTTTTTAGTTAAGATCATAATCTTTTATTTATTTTTAAAGTTAAATACGTAATTATAATAATATATTCAATAATTAATGAGCACGTATTATACAATATGTTATTGAAAACATCCATATTTGACTTTTCTTAACTAAAGTATTATGTATTCAGGGATTTTAGGACAATTAGATCCATTGTTTAATTTATAACGCGGTGTACCGGATGATCACTTGAAATCTTACCAAATTAATATCTCGGGTAATTTTAACTAGATCGGAAAATGATTCGATTATTATATTTGTGTATACTTAAAACAAACGTCACAGTACTACACCAATGTCAATTTCCATTAAGGTTAAGAAGACATAAGGATGAAAAAACAAGCGTATACTAAATAGATTAACATGCCATTGAATTTTATTAATATTGTTATGAAAAAATTAACTCTTCCGCCAGATCAAACACTGAATATTTGAATTTTATGCCCCCAGTATGATATCCGTTACTCTACGGATGATATAGCTAGATGAGTCTTGATTTCATTGACAGTATTAATTTGAAGTCAATATTAACTTATTATTTCACATATTATTATTTGTATAGACTTAAAACGTCACAGTACTATACCAGTGTCAATGTCTATTTAAGTTTAAGAAGACATAAGTATGAAATAACAAGCGCACACTATGTAGACTAACATCTCTCACGTAAACGCTTGTTCTTTCATACTTTGTCTTCTTGATCTTAATGGAATTTGACATTGGCATAGTAATGGGACCATGCATCTCACCGTCAAGAGGGGGGGGGGGAATATCGTAAGAGATAGATGAATAGTTTAAAGACAAAAATTTTTTTTGCTTAAACTAGAATTACCAGGTATTTAAGCAATTGACTCAGTTAGTTGTTATTTACACTTGTAATTTTTCAATAAATTTACAATAAGTGACCGCTTACAAATTGTAAATAAATTATTTAGCTTTTGATATTTAAATTTATTGTAAAACAAACAGACCTTGATGTATTATTCTGATTCCATTTTTCCTCGATAAAGTGATTAAGGCGTGGTTTTGTGTAATTCATTATATTTATTTTATTTAAGGTAGTTCCCTCGTATACTTATTTTTCTTAAGAATTTGATGATTATGAACATCCTCGAACTGTATTTTAGCCAAAACATGTCACATTACTTAAAATATTAAAAGTATTTTAATAAAATCAATTTTTTCGAAATGTCGAAATCCATAAACATGTTTATGAATGTCGAAAACCATTTTTAGTGATTTTGACGATTCAAAAACTATTCATCAAATCGTTATACCAATAGGAAATATGCATGAAAATTTTTTTTCACGTTTATTTTCAGAATATGAAAATACTGTTAATACTGTAATAATATTTAAAAACAAAATTAAAATCCGACAAATATCAAGGAAGCTATAAGCTTTTAAATATTATTATCTGTCTCTTTCTTGCAAAAATACTAAAAACGGAGTTTTACATGTATTTTAAATGGTGAAAGTGTAATATGACGTCACATAACATATCAAGAGGGCTATCACCCTCTTTGTCTAATCGGGAAATTCAATCATTCATATCTTGCTTATTTTTAAAGTTATTTAAAAAGTAATTTTACCTTGATATTTATCAAGTGAACATGCTTCCATTCAAGTAAAAAAAAATTTTCATGCATATTCCCTATTGAATTTTTGGCGCTAGATGCTTTTATTCAAAACACTAAATAAAGTATACATTACATCGACGTGTAGTTCAGTAAAGTTAAACATGAAAAGGTGGTCGTGCTTGCAAAAGGTCCGGTCGTTCTGAATTTTTTATATGTTGTTAGGACCTAAACCAATATTAAAAAACCAGATTTACAATTTCCAAAGTGCTGTGCGAGCGGCGGTGTACCCAAAAAACCATGAAATTTCCGGACTTTTTTTCAGTTTTTGCTCAATATCTCAGTGAAGGAAGGGTCTGATCGGTATAGTCATATACACTTTTAAAGTAGACTAAATTTTCAACAATTTGAGATCAAAACAAGCTCTATACAGCTATTGGTTCCCAAGATACAGTTCTTAGAAAATAGGCCATTTTTTCCAAAAAGTGAAATTTTTTCGAAATGGTCACTTATTTCGTAAAATATCTTCTAAAATACGCATCCCACGTCAAATATTATATGTAATAAACTTGTAGTAAATTTAATTAACTTTCATTTGAGATCAGACTGGTACCTGTATGCCCAGCGGTTCTCTCAAAAACGGCAGATAACCAAAAACAGTCATAAGTTAACCAGCGCAGATAACCATCGCAGCGCACATATTTACCAGATGTTTGTATCCATATTTTCGGTAAAAGTAGGTACCAATTCCAATCAGAAGGAAGGAAACAAAAGATCGAGGTCGTACAGCAGTTATCAGAACATGAGAAAATGACACACACTTCTTCTTCCATGCTTCAAGGGGCCACGCTTGTTTTTGAGAACAACAGTCTCAAAAAATAGCTGTACTGAGTGTCTCTTTGTTGGAGCCCATCTCCACTATGACTATGTCATCGACAAAACGTTTTTGGAGGGGAGTTTTCGTTGTTCTTACATCAGGGATACAACCACCCTTAATTTGCTGCAGTAGGTGTGATAAAGAAAACTGGCATTCATCACTGTTTTCCAACAGGTAATCGTACACACAATCCATCGCTTCTTCAGTATTACTGGTTAGACGATACCCTCTCTACTTTAAAAGTGTATAGAATGACTATACCGGTCAGACCCTTCCTTCACTGAGATATTGAGCAAAAACTCAAAAAAGTCCGAAAATTTCATGGTTTTTTTGGTACACCGCCGCTCGCACAGCACTTTGGAAATTGCAAATCTGGTTTTTTAATATTGGTTTAGGTCCTAACAACATATAAAAAATTCAGAACGACCTGACCTTTTGCAAGCACGGATGTAGATCTTAACTGGACTAGTAAACCACCATGGAATTGTCCCGTGTAATGCAACTATTAGATAAGTTAGATAACTTATGAATCAGTTTGACTTTTCAATATTTTTTATCGATTGTTTATTTTTAACCCGACTTCAAAAAAGGAGGATGGTTCTCAATTCGTCTGTATTTTTTTTTTTTTTTTTTTTTTTTTTTTTTTTTTTTTTTTTTTTTTTTTATGTTTGTTACCTCAGAACTCCGGCATTTATGAACCGATTTTGAATTTTTTTTTTTTGTTTTAAAGGGTTTGATTCCCGATTGGTCCCATTGTCACCAAATCGCATTCTGATGAGGGGATCTCCGGAAAATCGAGGAAAATCCTCATTTTATATGTGATAACCGATTTCTGCGAAATTTTTTTTTTTTTTTGAAAAAGTATACTCATTCATAATGGGAAAATAAGAAAATTTTTTTAAAAACCGACTTCAAAAAAAATTTTTCCTTAAAAAAAAAACCGACCCCAAAAAAAAAAAATTTTACAAAAAAAAACCAAATTCCTTGTAAAGAAAACTGAAAATCTGTTATAAAAAAATGCATTAAAAATTTAAAAAAAAAAAAAAAACGGGTAAAAAAAAAGTGTTATAAAAAAATTCACTAAAAATTAGTTGGTCGTTTAGTAGGTCTACCCATATTTAGACAAATAAAATCAGTTATAGAACTTCAAAGTCACTAAAAAGCGAGAAATAAAACTTATTTTGACAAAATGGAAACCCGACTTAACAAAAGAAGCACTAAAAAGTAAAAAAATAATTGCATATTCTTGTGCCAATTTTAGTTCACCAAAGCAAAAATTTTTAAATATATATGTACAATTATTGTTATTTTTGGAGGCGGTGTCCAAAAGTTATGTGAATTTATCTATGTTGACACCGCCTCCAAAAATAACAATAATTGTACATATATATTTAAAAATTTTTGCTTTGGTGAACTAAAATTGGCACAAGAATATGCAATTATTTTTTTACTTTTTAGTGCTTCTTTTGTTAAGTCGGGTTTCCATTTTGTCAAAATAAGTTTTATTGATAATAACATATGGTGGTGAACATTATAGATATTACATAATTTCATAATAAATAAATAATATATAATATATAATAGATTATAGATTTCTGTTTTTATGTGACTGACTGCTTTCAACTGTCTTATTTAAATTGTTTCCATTTATGGAATATGACTTTTTTTTTTATAAATATTTTTTTTTTAAATACACGAATTCCTTGAGAGTTAAAACTAAAAAAAAATATTATTAACACATATTTCTTCGTAATAAATATACCTTGAAATGATTGTAAATACTTATTTATTTACATAGTGTTTGCTGTTTTGCGCGAATTGAGATTATTGCATATTAAAAAGTAACCATATTTAGAAGTTTTCTGACCTATACAGATTTGTTTAGTCTCGTGTAATATAGTGTAAACAATATTTACATATAAAGATTATTAAAATAATCAAAGAGAACTCTAACTCTTTTTTGAAATTAAATTACAAATTTTGCCCCAATTCCTAGAACAATTATTTGTATTTTATAAATACATATTTCGACTAGAAGGTAGTAATCATCAGTATGAATTAGCTAATCGTAACTATCTCTGGGATATGGAGTCAGAGATATGTTGCTCGTTGCTAATTTGGTGCGTGTCTCACAATAATATTAAAAAAGTTTTGTCTTTTATATGATCTGACTGAAGTACTTGAGTTGTCCGACGTGTGAAGAACCCAGCCCATTTATTGGCGGTATTCTTTTCTGACCATGCGGTTTTGTTATTGTCAATAAGGTGAGGGTGTTATATTGAGCATATTTTGATATAAACAACGAATCTCTATATTTAATAGATATTCTTTTTATCTTTCTTTTATTCGCTCTATCTTTCTGGAACTGCCCGTACAACCTTAAATATTTAAAAAAACAAAATTGGTTTTATTGTAAATTAATTTGTTTAGCTTTTATTGTCATGCAGATGATGCCTGATCGAAACTTGGACTGCTAGAATCAAGACAAAAAATGATTTAAAAGCAAGTGAAAATAACAACTAACTTTAATAATTAAATACTCGGTATATACTGAGTTTATGAAAAAGTTTCAAACAATATTTTGCCCAAACATGGTCCGATTTTGCCCATTCACGAACTTGACCTTACTTTTTAGCTCTAGAACACACATACAAAATTTCAGATCACTATCTTTTTTCGTTTTTGAGTTTTGGGTGTGAAACAGTTTCAATCGGCAATATACGAGTTTGTATACTTCGACAAGCTGAAAATATCCATACCGATTTAATCCAACTTATAATAATTTGGATTAAAAAAATGATTTCTGAGAAATATGAAGTGCCAATTATTATGCTCCCCATGTTTTTATAGGGATAGATATTGTTACCTAGGCGATTATGTAAGAATTATTACTCGAATAAATGATAAACAATCTTAATTATTTAAGATTTAAATCAATAAAATATATTGATTGACATTTAAATAAACCTAAATTGAGTTTTTATATATGAAAAAATAATTAATCAGTATTTAATAATCAAATATAACTCAGTAGCACATATAAAATGAAGCACACACCCATTCAAAAAAATTAAAACATTCCAAGTGTTATTGCACGTAGTATTTTACACATATATTCAGTAATATATACGCTTAGAATGGAACTTTTTGTTTCATATATATTGCATTTGAGTGTACATTCCTCAGAAAGACACAAAAGTTCCACCTCTCATAAAATTTAGATTGAAAGTCTTTTTTGGCATACAAACCGGTAAATATTGAAATTGTGATTTTTTTAATATAAGGGACTTGGTTTCATATTGACAATGAGTTTCAACCAATTCTTATAAAACTTTGAAAAAATGTTCTTCCTGAGTTAAATAAAGCATACTGAGCAAAGATCTTCAAGCCAATTTACAGGGGCTAAGAGAATTTAGTCGTATCAATTAACTTCAAATTGATTTATTTCCAAAACAAAGAGATATCGATGGAGCTGTACCTAAGCCATTAGTTTCTAATAAAATTTAGAAACCTGAATGAGATTTTAGAGAATTTAATGAATGTAGTGATTTGTAATGGTTTCAGTCAAAGGTCCAATAATATTTTTAATCAGTGCAATTGAGGAGGGTCAATATTTTCGTGTTGACGTTCAACGTTGGTGTCCGGCATCGGCCCACGTGGTCGATCTCGTGGTAAGTTTTGACGCCATCATCGAAAACGCTAGACGTTGGAATGAAGCCAACTTCTTCGCTTGAAGCCAATCGTTATTAATTAGAATTGATTTATTGTAAGTTCGATATTTGCGTCCTATTTTTTCATCCGCGTAGAAATTGCAACTTGAGCACATGCAGATGAATTCATTTAGAACAGTGAGATGATTTTACTGTCAAATTAGTTCGACGCTGTATGTTCGACGTCCTAAATAAGCGCTGATGCCAAAAAACTCAATGCCGTTTTATTTGCCCGCTCGAGCGTCAAATCGGAAAAGATCATTTTCAGTGATTTAATAATCTATTAGGTTTATACGCTTTTAAATAAAAAAAATCTATTTTTGATAACGTAAGTAGTGTTATATGATTATATCAAGTGCGAACGATCAAAATTTACCGCCTCTGAATATTTGTCACTTTAGGCAGCTTGCCTACCTTGTCTGACCGGGAAATCTGCCACTGATCATTCTGTATCATACCGAAATTGACTTATTTCGAAAAGTTAGCCAACCCGATATTTTGTAGAAAGGGTTTTTACTGTATTTCTAATAGATGAGACGACATAATATTGTCCTTGTAACTTGTTTATATATTTAAATATTGTACCCATAATTGTAAATTATTATTAATTGATTGTGTGTGGGTTTCATAAAATCATGCACAATTTAAAATCTGAAATATCTGAAATAATTAAATTAAAAATTATAAACAAATTAGAGGTTTAAGGTTTTTCTTTTTAAATTGTTATTTATGGTGCTGCTTTTGTATTTTATTGTCACAAACTAATAAAACTTTGTGTGTTCTTCAACATATAATCCGTCTTCAGATATATAATTTTCATTTCTTTCGAACAATAAAACCGTATTCAACTTCACCTTCCCTTTCCTCATCTTTGTCGGTTATATTAGCTATAAAAGTTCTAATATATTATTTAAAAAAATTACTTGACTGTTTTTAGATACAAGAAGTTTTTCTTTCTCTACTCATTTTAAGAAAATCTAGCAAAAAATTTTTTGATTTTACATGAAACATATTTACAAAATTACTCTAAATTTGGTACCGTATCTTTTCAAAATTTTTCTCACGTTTTCTTCCGCCTCATGTTAAAATAGTCTAATTGAGTTTTTCAGCTGTGGCTAGAACCTTACTTTAAACGGTGCGGGATGAAATAAATCTTTAAATTAAAAAAATGTGTTTGTACTTATGTACGCACTTAAGAAGTTATACTTCTTTTTAAATAGTTTATTAAACTAATATTAAATAAGACCATCACTACTTACTATTAAGACACAAAAGTTGTAGCGAAAAACTACTATAGAAAAATTTTATATTGTATCTAAAAACAATGATTCATTTTATCATGATAGGACAGAACTAGCGTCACTTTTTGCGTGAAAATTAGAGTTTGAAAGACTTAAATTCATTATTTACATTAGAATCAAAGTTAGTGAAATTTATAATTTAGGGCCAGGACAGGTTTTTGAATAAACTGCCCACATTTTAAATTACACCCAATCTGGAAATAATGTATATAGTGTATCTATCACTGTCTATATGTAGTGACTATGATATGATGTCTTTGTTACATATACATGTAGACACCTTCACATGACGGACAATAACGGCAATGTATACATGCACGAGTAATATGAAACTATATATAAATGATTGTAGTTATAGTGTGAAAGTATTTTAGTTATATGTTATACAATACTGATTTCAATACTATAGTCCAATTAAAATATTCTAATGTATTCAGTGTAGCTATTTACCAAAATAACTGCAGAGTGTAGTCACACTGCTTATCTGACAGACAAAAGTCTGTCAGCAACTTTTGTCTGTTTCGTTTATTAATCATATAATGTATGTATTTATAAATTTTGCCTATATACTGTATGACACATTTTTTATTGAATGTCTACCAAACACTGCAATTGAGCAGTGTAGAAAGAATATAGATCTCAGTGTTACATTGATCGAGCGAGTGCTACATCAGTCGAGTGTTATATCAGCGATTCGTTCCATATTAAAAAAACCCTCTGATCGGATTCTCATAACACGCCAAAAGTAGTATAACTTCAAAAATGTGTATCACATACAGACAAAAAACATTTTTTGATTCACTCAATAGTTTTGACTTAACCACGGCTAAAGCCGCGGGAGCGGCTCCTAATATTTATACACATTTGAAATGTAAGATAAAAATATTTATTAAGAATCAATGAGGTGTATCTAATGAATCCATATGTGTGTATACTTGAATCAAATATGTGTATGTTCTTCCATAAAATTTTATTGAAATAAATTGAAACAACATTTTCAATACATAACCATATTTTTTACTTTTTAATTGAATACATTGCGTAATTTTGTGTCCACTTAAGATAGTTTTTACCATATTTGGTATTCACAATAATTAAATAATATGTTATGGTTTCAATGTTTAAAATGATTCTATTAGCTCATCTTGTATACCAAGTGTTAATTCAATTTGTTTACATTATTTAAATCTTTATATCATACAGAATAAATGTTTATTAATTAATTGAATAGTTTTAATTAGGTTTCATAATATATGAAAACTTTTTATTCAATTTATGAAAACTTCATTTTGTTTCTTTCGATGAAGTAGTAAATAACTTTTTTATTTATTTTCTGAAATTATACGTTAGATTGTTAGACCTACGTCAGTCCATCCATGTCATTGATTCTATAGGATGTATTCTTAGAAGTAAATAGGAAGTTTGAAACTTTAGGGTATTTTACTGTCTCTCTATTTTGAAAGCTGAATTATTCGATTAATTAACGCGCTTTCGTTTCGTAGTGACCACCACAAAAGTGTCCATCTGGGTCCCGAAAGGTGAAGCTACGCCACTCCTCCTAAACGAAGTGCTCTTTAAATACTTGATTTTTTGAAGAGATGAGTGTCATGTGTTGAAGATTTGACACATGTAGGGCCGTTTTTAACCTCACCGGTGCCCTAAGCACTTCAAATTGTTACAACCCCCTCCAACTATGTCCAGAGCACCCCCTCCTATAGTTCTTACCTTGCCAGTTCTGGTTCGGGAAAGGTTTCCCCTTAACTCTCTTACTCTTTTCCCTTCCCTTTCTTCGTTTTTGTCCTTTGGAAAGTCTTTCCATTATCCACCACTTATGGACCCGCCGTGTCCCGGACTGGGAACCGGCAGCCGTAAGGAAAGTATATAGTGGCATGGTTTGGCCACTCTTGTACATATATATATATATTTTTTTTTGTAATAATCTTTACAATAAATTAATTTGTGCATCAATTAACATTTCGAGAAATCTACCTACGCCAGGAGGCTGGGGCCGAATGGGATTTATTTTATTTTTTCGTCCTCCAAACTTTGCGCCCCAAAATCTGTTGCGCCCTAGGTACGTGCCTAGTGTGCCTGAGAAAAAACCGGCCATGGACACATGACGTTTGTACCATGACATGAATTATCACTCCTGTATATTAATATTTTCAATATTGAAGAATTATATGAAGAGAAATAAATACATTTTGTTAGTATGAATAAATATTGTTTATTATTTATCGGGTTGTATACAATACTGCAGTAAAATCAATCTAAATCTACAAAATCCATTCATATAAACAAATAAATTAATACAAGTCTCAATGTGAAATAGTGGTACAAACATTACCATCAAAGATATTTTATAATGTTTTAAAAAGCTACACAGCCATTCCTAAAATGTTTAAAATATTTCATTTCCGGATCTCTTAACTGTCTGCCCGTCAACACGAAAAACTGAAATAACGAACAGTAATAGGGAATATGCATGCAAATTTTTTTTCACATTTATTTTCAGAATATGAAAATACTGTTAATACTGTAATAATATTTAGAAACGAAATTAAAATCCGACAAATATCAAGGAAACTATAAGCTTTTAAAGATTATTATCTGTCTCTTTCTTGCAAAAATACTAAAAACGGAGTTTTACGTGTATTTTAAATGGTGAAAGTGTAATATGACGTCACATAACATATCAAGAGGGCTATCACCCTCTTTGTCTAATCGGGAATTTCAATCATTCATATCTCGCTTATTTTTAAAGTTATTTAAAAAGTAATTTTACCTTGATATTTGTCAAGTAAACATGCTTCAATTCAAGTGAAAAAAAATTTTCATGCATATTCCTTATTAGCTGTACTGAAAAGCTTACCTTATAAAGGTATCTTTAAAGTCGGAAGAAGACAATTCCAAAATAGTTCGGTTTACGGTTTTTAACCATCTGTGTTTAAAATTTGTTTACGTAAACTTGAAACTAGGTCAGTAAACTTGAAACTATGAAAATTTATATTTAATTTTTTCTTGAAGATGAAATCGAATATTCCCTACAACAAAATCAACAATGTATTTTGTTAACCTATTTTTGAATATTCAGTGATAATGTATTAAATATAATAATAATATCTTTGCTATTGTAAAAATTATAAAATAATAGAAGACAAACAGGCGACATGTGGCTATGAATGTTGATTTATTGTAACGTGAAAGAATTAAATGACCTTGACAAAGTTTGAGTGACTGAAGGGGCCAAATTTGTATTCGGTTAACATTTTTAGTAAATATTAAATTCATGTCTAGAAAATAAAAACTATTTAATCATAAATTAATTTTTTCTTTAAGAACGTTGTATCTCTGTTCAGTCATGTTCAATATAGCTTATTCATTCTTATTCACTAATAAATTACAAATACATTTCTTTTTTTAAATCTAACTATACGTCAGAATCAGTTAAAATTTTTCTGTTTTGTGTATGAAGTATTAAAGAATAAGATAATCTTGCTCTATGATACTACTAACCACCTTAACTGTAAAAATAATATTTTAACGTATTTTTGAAAAATATGAGTCATAATCATTTATGATATCGTTATATTGTCATAACCAGTTATATTTTATTTACATGACAAATATGTTTAATGACATTGACTGATTGTTAAAGTAAGCAATTGAAGGACAATGGCAATAATTAATTAACTTCATTGACGATTTTTGTTACACATTAATTAGCTGTATTGCACTAGACATTTTCATTTACAAGAAATGTGCTGCGATTCTCCGTAATATGTTTTTAATCCTTTTAAATTGTGTATGTAACAAACACAAATCGTGTCAAATCAAGTAAAAATAACAACTAACTGAGTTAATTGCTTAAATATCCGGCATACACTGAGTTCATTATATAATCTTACTATATTTTTTGTACCTTCATAACTTGGGGATCTCTGATGATCCCACTTGTAGGACGGTGAAACCTCCATACATGTCATATGCACCTGCAGAAACCTACAGGGTGTAGGTATAGAATGTTTGGGTCCGAAACCTTGGATCCATCAATCCTGGGAGCAATCCTGGCGGAGAAGTTGTGGGCCTTCTGCGTGGCGTCTGTCCTCGACAGAATCCTATAGCTTCATCTGCTTAAAATAGCACCTCTTACCCGGAGACGTCTCGCTGTCGGGTGACAGGTTGTTCTCAAGGAGGGCACAGAGGAGCCCTTGGTCTAGGTGCTAGGGACCCGTTAATTATTATTAGTATTATATTTTTTGTAATCAAGACTAATTAAAAATGTTTGGGGTCAAATTGAGTTTATGAAAAAAAGTTTCAAACAAAAATTGTTTATTTTAATAAAAGGAACATTTTTGTCTTAAAATTTTTCTTCTATTTCTTACGGGTTCAAAGATGAATATTTATCTCCCTGTTGGAGAGATTTTATGGTCCGATTTTACCCATTCACGAACTTAAGGTAACTTTTACTTCCAGAACACATAAAATTTCAGCTCGTTATTTATCTGTTTACGTTTTTTATTTTCGTGTCTAACGTTACTAACAAAATTATAATATCTTTATGAACACCTATACTAAACATGTTTTTCGGTTATCATTGTTTTCTACTGTTACAAAGTCGGTTCAAAACTTTAATAGCCTTGTAATATATACATTCGTAGATTGTCTTCGCAAACTTATTCAGTGTGATTAATATGATTCAATGATTTTATGTAATCAAATGTTTAGCTTATATTAAATAAATTGAACATTAATATATATTAAAGAAAATTGATAGAATTGTCTATTCAATGTATCTAGTCTACTACTAATAAGTTTGTCACATATCTGCCAAAATAAAGAATTCATTGCGCAGAATCACTAAACATATTCACATAACAATTTTTGTTCAAAAAATTGTCTAATCTAAAACAGCTAAGATTTGAAATAACAATTCAGGCATAGGTAAATAATTCTACAACTTATTATTAGGAAGTGTTTTCAATAAAATTTTTGTGTTTTTAATAATCATCTAAAATCGTCAAGGATTGAGCGTTAGCTGCAAAATTTGAGAACATCTTGTATTTTTTGAATGCACAAATTAATAATATAAACTAAATAACATTTTTTTAATAGAAAACAAATGATTATAAACATATGTAATTAATAAAAACCCATTAAACATAAAATGAGTCACTAGGTTTTGTGTATAATTTTATATTTTATGCATATTTAAATAAATATGACTCATTCTTGTACAAATTTTTTACTTAAATAACGATTTCTTTTCAATGTTTAGTTTTTCATTTAACAAAAACTTCTTAATAATCATATTTCTAGTAGAAATGTTTCATATAGAGTGATGTAAAATTATGTTCCACAACTTGAGATGATAAAAAAATCGTAAAAAGAATTCGCGCAGGAGTTGACGCAGGAGCTGTGTCAACTTTTTTACTTCCTCAGAATAAATACAGAATACAGATTAAATTTCATTTCGATCTGATTAAAACTGCGACCACTGGAGTCCCTATAGACCCGTATATTACATGTAAATAAATATATATTGTATACTTTCTAGAGGTCACAATTTTAGTCCGAACAAACTGAAATTTTGATCTAATATGCTTTTGCTATTTGAAAAATCAAGTTCGTTAACGAGTAGAATCGGCCAATTACCTTTAAATACGACCATACAAGGTCGTGTACACTCAATACAGAGTGTACACTCGTGTGCAATATATTTGATACAGTTCGTTACCTTTAACAGTAGGAGTATCCTTTAGACTGTTCCACTACTATAATTTTTTTTCTTTTAACTGCGTATAAATAAAGTCTGGAAACGGTCGAGTGTCTTGACGAACAGATTAAAATACGATAAAATACACGTTCAAAGTTTTTTAATAGTAGTTTAATAATGTTAAAATTAACTCTCCCTCACTTTTCTCCCTAGTGGAGGTGGAGTCAATCTTGTTTTATTGTTTAAACCCTTTTGTTTCCCCCTATATTTTTTGTACAAAAGTGACATTCTTTTATCAAAATTTCATAGTTGATTTGTGTCGAATCAATATGGTTCACAAAAAAAAATTTTCTATTAACATTTTTGTGACAAACAACATTTATTCGAGATATTTTTTGAAAACTAAATGGATTACTTTTATTGTCAACTGTAACTATAATTTGAAGAAAAATATTTTTAAATGTGTTTCTTTATTTCGTTAGGGTTAGGTTGTAGCGGCAGGTCCACTGTGATACCAAAATGGACTGACCCATCCTTGCCACTACTCCTGAAACCATTTGGAGCTGTTCAGGTACAGCAATAGGGCTTTAACGATGGTAAACTTTAAATCACAGTGGTCGTCAAAGAATGGTTGACCCAAAAGGATGAGTCTCATCATAATAAGAGCTAGGCAGTGACAGAGAAAGTGGGACATCGTGGCCCACTGTTAGTCCTAGATGTTCTGCATGTATGCCAGTGTCTTGTGATGGCTACTTTAACGTTGTCTATAAACGTTCACCGTAGAGAGATAATATCTTCGGAACGCCTTGAGTTACACTACGGCTATGGTCATACCACAAGTATGCTCCTCCTTTCGCCACCTTATATTGGCTCTGCCTAATATGGTTTCTTTCATGAGGAGTAACTTGCGATTCGAAAAAGAAGTTATGCTAACTTGTAGTTAGCATAATCTACGATAGTTATTTCGTTTAAACAAATTCGGTTTAAACATCACTGAGTTTGCCGCATGGTAACATGTAGGTAATTATTACGTAAGACAAAAGGTAAAAAAAATCCGCCGGAATAATTAAGATTTCTCTTGCACCCATACAGCCTAGTCTAATTGGTTTTTTCAACAAAATATATTTATTTATATGCGTCATCACGTTCTGGTAAATCTCCCGAACAACTTACATACGGTATCGACGTGACTTGTTTCTAAAGAATTTAGTAACTGTTGTCCGTCCGTATATATATATTTATTTACACATATGTTTGTTATGTGTGTGTGTGTGAATGATGATGCATTTGTTAGAAGAAGTAAGTATTATGTATAATACATTGGTCCTTGTTAGATATCTCTCTTATTACTTAATGACATTATAATCGGCTGTGGAATGTTAATGCTGGATCTATACATTAACTTTTTATACCCGGTACATAATATAATATATAATAGGGTTTACTCCGGACTTTATAACGTTTGAAAATATTGATCACAGAAAAAACTTTTTGTATAGGTGGTCATAAAATGACGTAATTAGTCCTTTTTAGTATGTTCGTCTGTAGGCACAATAATTTAAAAACGAAAAGAGATAACGAGCTGAAATTGTGTGTGTGTGTGTTCTAGAGCAAAAAAGAGGGGTAAAGTTCGTGAATGGTAAAAATCAGTCCGTACTTGCCTCCCGGCTGGGGGAAAAATATCCATCTTTAAAACCCTAAGAGATAGAAGAAAAGTATAAGTAAAAAAATGTTTTAAAGTATACAACTTTAGTCGGAAACTTTTGTTTATAAACTTACTTGTAGCTTTTTTCATTTGTTTTGGAAGTTCCATAATTATCAAGTTCATTGTGATGGTGATACGTGATCAATAAAAGCCCGAAATAAAAAATAATTTGATTAGTATTTGAATTGTTTTATTAATTACTAGGGATTATATTTTTCATATAAGAAATTTGTATTGTCAAAAAAAAAATACACGTTTTTATTAGTAGGTAACTAAATGATAAAAGTCTGTTTGTTGAAATTAAACAATCTTAGGCTTCTTAAGAAAATTTTCAACACAATGCACCCCACACTTTTTAGTTTTTTTTACGTTACCTATTAATAAAGCGTGGCATTTTTTTGAATTCCACCCTGAGTTAAATGATGGCTTATTATTGTATTATAATCAGATACATTACATAAATTTGAAAACTTTTCAATTGATTACGACAAATGGAAGTGAGTTGCAAGATTTGTTTACCTAGTCGTTACAGGTAAAAACAAAAAAAGCGTGTTAAAAATTGAACCGTACAAACCATGGTATAAAGTAAGTAAGGTGTGGTGTGCGCAGATAATGATGACGCGTCTTGGAAGTTAGCACAGTTCATTTATATTAATTTAAAGAATACGCAATTATAGGCTATTTATATTAATTACAATTATTATCTGTTATCAAATTTTCGTAAAACAATTAAATTGAATTAAAACTTTTAATGAATTGTAGTTCAAAATCGGCGTATTTTTTGAAAAATTAATACAATTCTTTGTTTATTTTTGATCAATTCGATGAATAAAGAGACGTTTTCTTCCTCCGATCCCAAGTTGCAAAAAGTCTACATGATTTGTAGGGCCTCCGAATCTATGAATACAACCCATACCTAAAGTGTGTGTTGCAGTTGTTCAGTATGATTGATACGATGATGCATGTTTAAAGTATGCGAGTATATGACTTTTTATGTGTTTAAAACAAAAATAAATAATCTGTATTTGCACTTAATTTTTGCATTTATTTAATAAAATATTTATTATTTATGTGTAAAATTATTTATTTAAATTCTATACAAGTTATTGTACGGACAATGAATGAAATCATTATCAACCAAATAAAAATTTTCATTGACTATATGCATTTATGATGATTCCGTTTGACAGTTGAAATGAAGCATATTTGCAAAACGCATTTTTATCAAATAGTGCTCTGCACTGAAGAACAACTCTGATTCAGGAATGCGGAACCATTACTCATCAAAATGACCGATTCCTTTCATTCCTTTTGTGTTAATGTACTAATTTATCAGGGTAGCCACTTTCTGGGAAAAAATTTTCGAATAAATGTGGTTACTATATTTATAATAAACAACTTTTATCCGAAGCTTTTTATAGAAAACTGAATCAATAAGGCACAAATCAATTATACAGTTTTGAAAAATAACCTGGACTTCTGTGGCCCATAGTACAAACACAAAGTTTAACAAAATGTATTTGTTTGGATAACTGGTAATTCGGCAATACCTGTATTTCGTATTGGCTAACTGCATGTCGTTGTTGAGTCCACTATTTTATTTTTTACAATGTAATTAATTACTTTTTTTTTTACTATTGATTGATAATATATAAAAAATTTTGAAATACATCTTTGCTTAAACTGCTCAACATCCTCAATTTTGAATAAGAAGTACAAAAGTTAAAAGGTCAAAACAGAAAATTATAATAGTTTTCTAGTCATGATTTATTTACTAGACCATTGAAAGTGTACAAGTAAGTATGTTGTATTTTAAGAAGAAAAAATACTGTAATTATAATGATTCGTCAAAAAATATTGGACTTTGGTTGAGTGATTTTGACACATCCTTTTCATATTCACCTGACTTAACACCAACAGACAACAAACATTATTTTCAATTGTTGGGACATTAATTTAAAAATATTAACTTTAATGAATGAAAACCAGCCAAGTAGCCGAGCGGTCTAAGGCGTTATGTCTGCGCAGTGTGCAGTACTTGGAAACTGGGAGGTTATGGATTCGAATCCCGACATCGACAGTTTGTCAATTATAAAAAAAAATTAAAAAAAAGGGGCGGTTAATTGCTTAAGTGTCGGCGTATGGACAAGAACGAGTAACCGGCTATGCTTGAGAAGGTTTTCTGCAGTTTCCTTCACGAACTCCAGATGAATATCGGCATAGTTCCTATCATAGTCAGCTGCAGCCGCATATCCTACCATTTCCTAGTCTACTCACAAATTCCTTCCACTCCGTTCACATCCTCACATCCTAAAGCATCACAATGGACCTTATGGTCGAAGTGTAGTCCATCCAGGGCAGCCTTTACAATATACCTCTTAAATGAATGAAGGGGAGGAGAGGATCATTCACGAAATAATATTTAAACAAGTCCCGACTTTGTTTTGCCCTGACCTTGTAACGCTTGAAAATATTGATCACAAAACAACATTCTTGTTATAAGTGTTCATAAAATGACCTAATTACTCGATTTCCGCATATCTCCCCGTCTTTCTTTCTGTCTGTGGATGCGATAACTAGAGCTTACAAGTTAGGTCAAGCTCGTGATTGGGAAAAATCGGTCTGTGCATTCCCACTAGTGGGAAAAATATTCATCTTTGATACCGCAAGAGATAGAAGAAAAATTTTAGGACATATAATGTTCCTATTTTATAAACAACTTAAGTTTGAAACTTTTTTTATATTGTCTATATCGGGTATTTAAGCAATTAATTTAATTAGTGGTTATTTTCACTTGTTTCTATAGCCTTTACGGCAAAAACTCCATTAACTTTTTTGCAATTTTCTCTTTGACAAAACTTCAATTTTTCACACTAACAGGATCTTAGTCTTATTAATAATAGTAATAGAATTGGGGTTTTACCTCCGTTTCTGATACTCCATGGTCTATAACAGAGACCCACATCATCATTATTTTTTTAAACCTTTATTCATTCTTTTAACGATACATTAATCATGTGAGTGGAGGGCAAGGGATTTATATGCAGACTAGGAATTGAGAAGTTGTGCGGCTGCAGCCGACATTGGAACTATGCCGATATTTTCTGAAGTTCGTGAAGGGAAACTGCAGAGAACCTTCACAAGCATTGCCGGTTACTTCGTTTTTGTTCATACGCCGACTGTTTAAGTCAATTTACTGGCCAATTAATTTTAATTGACGAACTGCCACCACCGGGAACCCGTAACCTCCTAGTGCAAGTTGCCGAACGGTCTAAGGCGTTACACCTGCGCAGTATGTTTACTTGGAAACTGGGAGGTTATCGGGTTCGAATCCCGACATCGACAGTTTATCAATTATTAAGAAGAAAAAAAGGAGCGGTTAATTGACTAAACTGTCGGCGTAAGGACAAGAACGAAGTATCCGGCTATGCTTGAGAAGGTTTTCTGCAGTTTCCTTCACGAACTCCAGATGAATTTCGGCATAGTTCCTATAATAGTCGGCTGCAGCCGCATATCCTACCAATTCCGAGTCTATACACAAAAATTCCTTCCACTCCACTCACATCCTTAGACATCACAAGGGACCTTATGGTCGAAGTGTAACTCGTCCAGGGCAGCCTCTACAATCTATCTATCTAACTACGTACCTCCTTCAGGTTCTTACTATTTATGTCTATGCCTACGAGGGCAGACATTTTTCGACCGAATCTCATTATACTACATTGTAGTATTAATTAAATTAAATACTGATATGTAAAAATTAACTCGTCAACCAGGAATCGAACCTCGGGCCTCTGGATAACTAGTCCAGTATGCTTCCTCTACACCAAAGACGATTGTGATGCAACAGCCAACTTTTTCATATTATTCTAATTTTTTTATTTATTAGACAGTATTTACTTCTGTTGAAGTGATTTGTTTATTTAATATTTGTTTATTTGTGTATACTTTTGTGTCAACATAACGATGTTTGTCCAAATTCCTTTCGGTTACGTATGAAAAACTGTAGAAGACTATAGCGTATACTCCGACAAATTTCATTGTCATTGAATTTATTAATTAAATTAAATACTGATATGAAAAAATTAACTCGTCAACCAGCAATCGAAAGTTATCCATACTGGACTAGTTATCCAGAGGCCCGAGGTTCGATTCCTGGTTGACGAGTTAATTTTTTCATATCAGTATTTAATTTAATAAATTCAATGACAATGAAATTTGTCGGAGTATACGCTATAGTCTTCTACAGTTTGTCATACGTAACCGAAAGGAATTTGGACAAACATCGTTATGTTGACACGAAAGTATACACAAATAAACAAATATTAAATAAATTGTAGTATGTAAAGGCCAAAAACCCCTTAAACTCAGCCTTACGCACTTCCGTGCTCTAGATATATAGATAAAATAAAAATATTTTCAAGATTATTAGTCAATTAAAAGCAACTAACTTCATGGTATGTGTGATGTGAGAAGTTGGCGTCATTTTTATTGTCTAACAATAAGTAACTTAAATGCTGAATAAAGTTTATTGTTTTGAATTCAAACACATATCGTTTAGTCTCTTATCAGTAAATTTACTTTGAAACTAAAATATTTGCTTGAGCATGAAAAACAAATCATCTTACATGTTTTGGAAAATGTATACAAACTATATAAATACAGTATAAAATGTAATTGTTGACTGACTTAATAGACCGGGCCCATTGATGGATTCGGCGGGAGTAAATGTTAGAATTCAATTTTTTCCGCCAGTTTGCATCACAGAGCATTTTGCCAACGTAGAATGTGGTAGAATGTTTGTTAAACAAATTAACAAAATTAAACTTTCTGTTCTGGAAATTTTTTTCTTATTCTGCAGCTCAAAACAAATTTTTGTAACAATAATTTTATTTTGACTAGTTTCGGAATATAGTTCCTTCATCAGAAACTATATGATAATGATCCCAATTTTTTTTATCAACTTAACCGTTTCCGAGTTAGATTATTTATATATGCATATAACTCGAAAACATTCAAGTTGACGATAAAAGGATAAGAGACCTTTTTTTGTTTAAAATACCGAAAAAACTCCATTCAGATCTAAATATTTGGTAATTTGGGCTGGCAAAAAAAAATTAGTTAAAGAAATTGGGACCAGATTTTTGTAGGACAAAGTCTTGCTCTTTAGGACATGTCCTAAACGTGAATAGGCAAAAAAAAATCGAATGGGAATTTTTCTTTTACGAATGCGAGGTTTTCGTTTTGTCTAAAACATATAATGTCTCTTGACATTTTTCTCTAAAAATGGTGGTTTTAGAGTGAAAAATCACTGAAACATAAAAAAAATCTATTTTCAGTGAGAAAACTGTACTTTCATGTACATACAACGCCAAAAACCGAGCTAAGATTTAAAAATTATATAATTGATTTGTGCCTTATTTATTCGGATTTCGGAAAAAAAGTTTCGAATAAAAGTTCTTAGTATAGTTATAATGAACAATTTTTTCGAAAACCGACTAAATAAGGGTACAAATCAATTATAAAATTTGTAAATTTTAGCTCGACTTTTGGCGATGAATGTACATTAGCACATTTTATATGAAATGGCGTTAAAAAAAATGAAAACGAACATTTTCTCCCGCCGAATTCTTGAATGCACCCAGTCTATAAATACTTACCTTGTAGAGCCACTAAGTAAGATTGAATCATTTTTTAACTCGACTTCAAAAAGGAGGATGGTTCTCAATTCGTCTGTATTTTTTTTTTATATAAAAATTTAATAATAATTAATAGCCACTACGATTGAATCATTTTTTTTGTATAAAAAAAATTCAATAATAATTTGAGTGAGTCATCCATACATAGAAGCGCATCGTTCTCAGTTGTCTACACATTATATGATGTCGTGTTCATATGCTTATATGTATATGTGGGTAAATACGTGTGTTCATTGGTAATCTTGTTGTCACCTTTATTGATAATAAAAATTAGTAAATGATATTTAAAAAAAATGTTTTTGGAATTTTTAATATTTCATTTATCATCTCAAAAGCATTGACCTTTTTTATTTAATATAAAAATGTAATAGCTAACTATTTAGTTTAATTTAAAGATTATTAAAATAATCAAAGAGAACTCTAGGCTTTATATTTAGTTAGTTCGTGCACTGTTATTAAAAATATGACTGGGGTTGTGTACACAAAGTCAAACCTAAACTTATGATTTTTTTTCCGTATAATCTCAACCGATCTCTAAATATAGCGCGGAAAGTAAAAGATGCGTCTCCGTATTACGGATAATGTAAATACTCTATACAAAATAAAATAGTGGACCCAACTACGGCAGTTTGTTAGCCCTTCACTACCTAGAGGCAAATGAATAGCTAAATTCATAAACATTAATGTAATTCAACTGATTTTGTTTGAAACGAATACGCGTCGAAGATGAGATCGTATGTTATTACCGAATTACAATGTATCAAAACAAATAAATTTTGTTAAATTGTGTGTTTATACTTAAATAATAATTAGTTTCAAAATATTTTGAAGCTTAGTCATCGGTATAAAATAAAACAAAAAACTCTCGCTTGTGACATGTTCCATTGTGATAGGTATATATTGTTATCAAACCAAAGCAGTTATGATCTTGTTAGTATACGTAGTGAGTGTATATGCGAACATCATGTATTCAAAATTAATACTGAAACTGAACTTTGTAGACAGAGATGGTAGTATAGAGAGATGTGTGACTAATTCAATTTTTTCGTAGTTCGGTAGAAGGGATACAAAACTGCATGATATAAAACGATGATTAATACATCAAATGAATATCAATAATGTATATTTTGTGTAATAATCACTTCCAATCAACAAATATGTAAATTTGCGTCTTAGGGTAATTCTTACAACTATGCCGTGTAGTTTTAACAAATACGCCACGTAGTTCAGAGAACATATTCATTCGGTTCGCCGTATTTATACCCGTTGCGTAGTTATTTAAATTATGATTATTTTCATATTTCCCCATGGTTTTTTACTGTGTATAATATGTAATAATGTAAATATAATATGAAAATATAAATTTGTCCTACATACCGGTGCGCTAAGTCTTGAGATTGACCATAAAAAACATGCGTGGAATCAAATATATAGAAAATATTATGATCCAGAAGTTAACTTCTTAATTGATTTTCGTGACTGCTGATATCTTTAATATCTTGAACTCGCGGATACGAGATTATTTGATACATTTTTTGCTAGTCTTTAGAAAGTTAAAAACAAACTTTAATGCAAAAATTCAGATTGCTTACTTTCATTCCTAAGTTGAAACATTTTTTGATTCAGGTATTTTGATTTGAGTTTATCTGTTGATAACGTAACATCTATTATGTGTACTATGGACCACAAAAATAGCATTATTTTTTCAAAATTTTATAGTTAATTTGTGCCTTATTTATTCGGTCTTTGGGAAAATATTTCGAATAAAACTTGTTAGTGTATTTATAATGAACAACTTTTATCTTAAGCACTTTTATCGAAAATCGAGTAAATACGGCGCAAATCAACTATAAAATATAGAAAAAAGAACGCTGCTTTTGTGGCCATGTGTACTATGAACTCAATAAGTAGCGTTCAATTTTTGCAGCCGATTTTAAAGATTTGAAAAAAGAATGCCACTTTTGGAGTCGATCGATAATACATACTTATGTTTAAATGTATATATCTATATATTGAGGTCGTGTGAGTGCATTATAATAGTTTTTACTTATTCAAGGAAGAAATTAATTTTTATTTCAATTCATCTATTTTTCTTACCTTGATTACAAATTAATTTAATATACAGATGATTCATAAAAATACACTTATTATTTCCTAGTACTTCAAGATATTTTTTGATAAGTATGTTTAGTTTTAAAAAACTGGTCTTTACAAAGAAGTAACGAACATTTCATCTCGACTTTAGGTTTTTTTGGATATAGGACTAACTTTTGCTTTTGAAATAGCAGCCCATGAATATTTATGATGAAAATAGCTTTATAAAGGAGACTGGCATTCTAAAAACACAGCCGGTGTTGAACCAATAATGCGAACTGCTACATTCGATTTGTTGAAATTAATGTTATCTTATGAGAGCTTGGGCTCTAAAAGTCGAGTTCGTTTTTACAGCTCGACTGTGCTCAGATCATTTGAAAGTTGTTTCCGGAAAAATGCTTAGAACAAAAGATGTTAGTACTTTTATAACAAAAACTGTTACATTTTTTTGAAAACCTAAGGAATTCGGAACAAATAGACTGCAAAAATTTGGAAGAGGAAAGCTACTTATGAATTTGATACTAAATTTATAGGACTAACTTTTGCTTTTTAAATAGCAACTCATAATATTTATGATGAAAATAGCTTTATAAAGAAGACTGGCATTCTAAAAACACAGCCGGTGTTGAACCAATAATGCGAACTGCTACATTCGATTTGTTGAAATCAATGTTATCTTATGAGAGCTTGGGCTCTAAAAGTCGAGTTCGTTTTTACAGCTCGACTGTGCTCAGATCATTTGAAAGTTGTTTCCGGAAAAATGCTTAGAACAAAAGATGTTAGTACTTTTATAACAAAAACTGTTACATTTTTTTGAAAACCTAAGGAATTCGGAACAAATAGACTGCAAAAATTTGGAAGAGGAAAGCTACTTATGAATTTGATACTAAATTTATAGGACTAACTTTTGCTTTTTAAATAGCAACTCATAATATTTATGATGAAAATAGCTTTATAAAGAAGACTGGCATTCTAAAAACACAGCCGGTGTTGAACCAATAATGCGAACTGCTACATTCGATTTGTTGAAATCAATGTTATCTTATGAGAGCTTGGGCTCTAAAAGTCGAGTTCGTTTTTACAGCTCGACTGTGCTCAGATCATTTGAAAGTTGTTTCCGGAAAAATGCTTAGAACAAAAGATGTTAGTACTTTTATAACAAAAACTGTTACATTTTTTTGAAAACCTAAGGAATTCGGAACAAATAGACTGCAAAAATTTGGAAGAGGAAAGCTACTTATGAATTTGATACTAAATATAACTATAGTTTTCAGTGCCGAAGAGGTGTGTATACAGGTGTGTATTTTTGCCATCTCTATATAACGAAAAAGAATAATCCATTCAAGTACAATGTTTGAAATCTTCCGTTTTGCTGGTTTATGTGAAAATACATCTAGGATGGCTCCGGCTATGACTTTACTTGAATGTGTACAAAATACATTTTTACTGGCATTGAAATTACCGCCGGTTCCCATTTTACTGATGTGTGTCAAAGTACCTTTACACTCTTATGATTGTATCCGTCGAATTTTTGGTGAACATCTTGTATGCAACTGAAATGTATCATCCAATCATTTATTAAAAGAAAAAAACAACAACAACAAAAAAACCATAAAACAGAAAAAAAAAACTGCATTGTGTAAATCTGATATTTTATAATTCAATTGATCAATACTACTTGTATCTATGTATTGTGAAGAAAACTTAATACATAAACTATTTTTATAGTTGTGTTTGTAGTAGATTGATTATATTGATATATTCATTTATTCTGTGGTTTGCATCAACAAACCATGTCAAGTATATCAATAATAATTATAATTAGATCACTGATCTTAACTATACAGTATGGTTCACATTTACATCAACAATTTATCACAGTATTATTTTTAGCAAATTTCCCCCAAGGGAAATGCAGCTATTGTTTTTGCACCAATGTTGGAATTTCGTAAAAATTTCTTCAAATGTCCATCGATCCTACCTATTAGATGTTAAAAATCACTATCCCTAAAATTTATATATATATATATATATATATGTATATATATATATGTATATATATATATATATATATATATATATATATATATATATATATATATGTATATATATTTATATACATATGTACTTTTTTTAAATGTCTGTGGACTCTCTAGCGGTCACAATGTTATTCCCATTGAAATGAAATTAGGTATTTGAGTCGCTTTTGGTATTCTAAAGGTCAAGTTCGTTAATTGGTAAAATCGGACGAGGGGAAAGGGGGTATAGAGGGAGGAGAAAACACAAAATTTGAATATCTCCCTTAATATTTGAAAAATCGAAAAATTTATCAGGAGTTAAATTGTAGGTACTAAGTTTTACTGTAATGTTGTTTCTTGTCATTTTTCTGTTACACTAATATTTACAGACATATATACAATTAAAGATTGAAAGTTAAAATTCTAAATATCTCTGTTCACATTAGAGTTTGAGAAAAATGATCAAGTAATGAATTGAAGCAACCTTGATTTTCTACAAGTTTATGCCTTATACATTTTTGGATTATTCTAATATTGAGAGAGATATTTAATATTTTGTGTTTGTTTGACACGAATACATAAAATATATTTTATTGTAAAAAATTTTGATTGTCGTTGCCATAGTAACTATAAACTATAATCGCTATACCGTTTTTTTTGGGCTACTAATAAATTTAATTTTTGCAAATACTTAAGTCATATCAGATATTATATTTCATTTTAATCACACTAAAATTATGACCGCTAGAGAGTGATTTATGTATTGTTAGGAAATTCGCTAAGTTGACGCAGCTCCTGCGTAACGAATTTTTTAAAGTTATGATTCACAATGTCATAAACCAAGTGTTGTCGAACAAAACTTAAATTCCCCAAAATCTCCACTTGTAGTAAAAATATACCACATGTATTCCCTACTTTCTCAAGCAGCGTGATAATCAAATTAAATTTACTTCTCAACGGTTCTAAATAAAAATATAAGTAGCTGGTGATAAGAAGATAAACAAAATAAGATAAATATTTATTGCACCTAAAAATATTACATAAATATTACCATACAACCTCGATTTGCCGGGCTGACCTCCGGCTATACCGGCTCCGGTAAATCGAAAACCCGGTATATCCAAATACACGCTATTCCATAGTAATATGTACATTTGTACATCTCATCAGTAAGATGCCTACGTGAAAGTAAATACAATTAACTTTTGTTTTGGCGCCGATGCAGGTGTTCTTATGATGAGTCATCATAAGAACACCTAGTTTACGATTGTGGAGCGAGATATTTACAATCAAAATTGACATTTTTAACATGCGTGGTATACGTAAACGGTTCCCATATACCCTATTTTTGTAAAACAGGAAAATTTTTGAGTACATATCTTTTAAAAACAAATAGTTAAAGAAACATACACTGCAGATTTTTAAAAAGGTATTCATATTTAAAGGTGATAATTTGCAAATACGATAACAAAAATAATGAATAATCAGTGTCAACACAAGTCTTGCATATTAAAACTTATAGTACATGTTATTATAAATGTTAAAACACCAAATATGTTAAAGTAGATTGTCCAATTGGTATAGCTGTAATAAGTTTAATGCTATATTAAAATTATAATAATAGATTTGAAAATTAATTTATATTTTTCTTTTTTTTTCTAGGTAAGTGAACCTTTTTACTATGAAGTATATTTGAGAAGCTGTAAGTAATAAAAATATTTCCACTAACTGCATAATGTATATCCATTTATATCATATTGAATTTTATACTTTTTGTTTTTTATCCGACAACGGCTAAACCAAAAGGAAGTGTCTAAACTACTCATCTGATTTTGATGAATAAGGTGTCGTTAGCTTCGTCTTAGAGTTTCGCGTGTCATATGCTATGTGTCGTCATATTAAGTTCAACATGATGGATATAACTCGCATATTACTAGGCATAATAGAAACAAAAATTTCTCAAATGTATCGAGTTTTGTATCAAATGAAAGATTTTAATTAATAAATTCCGAAAATGTATAGTTTACTTGTCTACGGATTTTACGGTTTTAGCTATCTATGTATGTATGTTAGTATATTCAAATGTTCCCGTGTAGCTCCTAAGCTACTTATCATATTTTGACAAATGAGGTGTCGTTAGCTTCGCCTTAAGAGTTCCGCGTGTCAAGTGCTATGTGACGTCATATTAAATTCAAAATGGTGAAAGAATTGTAGAGTAAACTAAGTTAGGTTAGGTTATAGCGGCTGTCCTGGTCGGGATACACTTAGACCATAAGGTCCATTGCGATACCTAGGGATGTGAGTGGAGGACAAGGGATTTGTGTGTAGACTAGGAATTGGTAGATTGTGTGGCTGCAACCGACTTTGATAGGAACTATGCCGATTTTCATCTGGAGTTCGTGAAGGAAACTGCAGAAAATCTTCTCAAGCATAGCCGGTTACTTCGTTCTTGTCCATTCGCCGACAGATTAGTCAATTAACCGCCCCTTTTTCTTCTTCTTTTTTTTTTTTAAATTGACAAACGGCCGATGTCGGGATTCAAACCCATAATCTCCCAGTCCCAAGTAGAGCGCCTTAACAAGCACGGCTACTCTACCGGTATAATACACTAGACAACAACAAAAAATTTCATAAATGTATCGAGTTTGATATCAAATGAATTATTTTAGTTCACAGATTCTTAATATTATTCTAAAAAGTCTTTTAAAAAAACTTTAAAAAACTTAAACCTGACTATGAAAAAAGAACTAAACATGTTTGAAGAGCCTTGTAAATATTTCTCGTAGTCGAAGGCTGGGAATTGTTACAGTTTTGATTTGTGCATCGCATTTGGGCCTTTGACTAAGTGAAATATTTACAAAGCTCTTCAAACCTGTTAAGTGCTTTTTTCGTAGTCGGGTTTAACTATTTTAAACTTTTTTTTTTCTTTTAAAATTATCAAGTAAAATTTGTTCGAACCATATTGTATACACGTCATGTATTTCTTTAAACAAATGGCAATACCATTTTTAACTCTTGCTTATGTTTATTCGTATGGCATGGCATGTCTTCTTGTTACAGATGTTCAATATTAAGCGTCAATTCTTGTTTAATGTATTTCACTAAAAAAAAGTTCAATTTAATTTATTGTATTGAGGATGAAATGTTTAATTTATTAGTATCAAGGTTTTATTATTGTTATTATTTGAAATAGATGAAGGTAACAAATAATATTGTTGCATTTTTACTTAATTGAGAATTATTTTTAATTATTTAAAAAAAAAAACATGACACTTTTATAACACACGTGCTGTTAAAAACATTTTTTATATCTGGTTATATAATTTAATCTTATTGAAAGCCTCTGATTGCCTAAAAATATTCTAGGCCAATAGGTGGATTCCATCAAATTTTGTATCAATGTAGGATTCAATAAAACCTATTTTCACAAAATGAAAATGGAGGCGGTGTGAAAATGGAGGCGGAGGCAAAAGTTATGTGAATTTCTCTATGCTGACACCGCCTCCAAAAATAACAATAATTGTACATATATATTTAAAAATTTTTGCTTGGGTGAACTAAAATTTGCACAAGAATATGCAATTATTTTTTTACTTTTTAGTGCATTTGTTGTTATAGAATATTTGATTTTTGAAGTCGGGTTTCCATTTTGTCAAAATAGGTTTTATTTCTCGCTTTTTAGTGACTTTTAGTGCATTTTTTTATAACACATTTTCAGTTTTTTCTACAAGCATTTGGTTTTTTTTTGGGGTGGGTTTTTTTTTTGTAAAAAATTTTTTTGAAGTCGGTTTTTAAAAAAATTTTCTTATTTTCCCATTGTGAATGACTACACCCTTTCAAATAAAAAAAAAATTTTGCAGAAATCGGTTATCACATATAAAAGGAGGATTTTCCTCGATTTTCCGGAGATCCCCTCATCAGAATGCGATTTGGTGACAATGGGACTAATGGGAAACCAAACCCTTTAAAACAAAAAATTCAAAATCGGTTCATAAATGACGGAGTTCTGAGGTGACACACATAAAAAAAAAATACAGACGAATTGAGAACCATCCTCCTTTTTGAAGTCGGGTTAAAAAGAGAAAGACAAAAGACGTATACACTTTTCTTCCAGTAATCGGTAAAATTTTTAAAATCAAAACCTATGCAAATGGAAAGTGGCGTGTTTGAAGAAAAATTCACGGTTGTCAATGGTGTTAAAATGAGGCTAAAATAAGGCTACGTAGTTTATGAACGCCCCCTTGACAGTCTATTTGAACATGAACGAATTTAAATCAACAAATATTTAGAAGTAATTATAATAATAATAAACTAAAAATGTGAAAAATATATTAGTATTCTGACGTAATAATTTCACAAAAACAATTATTAATTTGTAATTAATGATTGATTTAAATTGATAACTCAATATTAATAGTTTTGTTTAAAATAAATTTTCCTTGTAAATGTTTTTTTTTTTTTTTTGTTAAATAAATTTTCTTTGTTAATATTTTAAACAGATGAGGGCTTACAACGGAACGTCACGTATTGACCCGTATAAAATATCTGTGTTTTATTTCCATTTTATTATATATATATAAGTAAATAGAAAAACAAAAGAATACATTGTGTATATGATAATAATTAATGACAAAATTAAAAAATCTAAATACAGTAGAACTCGAATTATCTGGATTAATTGAGTTCGAACCCGATCCGTGTAATTATATATGCGGATAATTGTTAATTCATGAAAAAAGGTCACTTCTTAAAAAAGGAGCTAAATTTGTGTATGCTAATGAAGAATGAAGACAAACTGTGGGTTTTCTCTGTTAAAAGTTTTGTTTTTCGTAAATAATCGGCACTGAAAAAGGCCACTTGAATACGAACGCACATTTTAAAGACTAAAAATTCGCCACGTAGGAGCTTCGTAGACTAAGCTCATTTTCTAAGTGCGTGTCTCACACCAAATTAGCAACGAGTAACATACCTTTGACTCCATATCCTGGAGATAGTTACGATTAGCTAATTCATACTGATGATGACTACTTTATAGTCGAAATACTTTATTGATAATAAAATACAAATAATTGTTCTAGGAACTGGGACAGAATTTGAAATTTAATTTCAACCTTATCATAGTTAGAAATTTAACACCAGGCGTCGTGACCAGAGTCAGTTCCCAATTGGACATTCAACCGTAGAGTGGATACCCTAGGGTGAATCATAGGGTATTGGACATTTTGGGAACGGTGTTTCTGATAAAACATGATCTATTGAAAAGAACATTTGAAAAATTTTCTAGATCAACACGGGAGAATATTTGTACAAATTCGCTTGAAAAATGGTTGGGGTCAAAATCGTACTCAGTGCCATTTAATTTTAATTAACATTTTAGTTTTATTATGACGATAAAATATTTCAATCAATTAATACGATTATTTATGATTCGATAATGAGTTTAATAAAAACAATATTTATATTTGTATGCCATTTAAATTCAATTAAAATTTTTATTTGTTATTAGTATTATGTATCTGAGAAGGATAACCCGTTGAAAAATCAACGGGTAAAAAATATATTTAAAAAATAATAATAATAAATCAACTATTTTTTGATTTTTCGTGGGGAAATGGTAAACATATCTTTTATTAAAATAAAACCGTAAAAAATAGAAAAAATCTTTTTAAATAAAAACAAAATTTGAAACTTTTTTCATAGTTTCACCGTTGTTTCAGCTCAAATTAATTCAGATTACAGAAGCATGCGTACGAATATATATTCACCACAATATATCTTACTGGACCGATTTTAATGAAACTTTTGTTGTTGAAAAGTTTATGATTCGATTTAAAAACTGATTTAAATTCGAAAATATTCGCTGAAATGGATATTTCGTGAGTAAATATTTAAACTAGTGGAAGCGGTGGGAAATTATATTGCGGATATTATATTGCAAAGCTGCATGTTTAAGCGAGGAATATATACAAGCGTATATTAAGTTTAGTTCCGCTTTTTTATAATGAATGAAAATATTGATCGTAGAAAAAAATTGTTTATAAAATAACATAATTAGTCCATTGCCCCATGACCATCCGCCTGTCCGTAAACACGATAAAACAAAAACGAAAAGAAATAACGAGCTGATATTTTGTTGTATGTTCTAGAGCTAAATAGTGAAGTCAAGTTTGTGAATGGGAAAATCGAATTGTGCATTTTTTCGCCAGAGGGAAAAATAACAATTTTTTTAACTTAACTTAAAAAATAGAAGATAAGTTTATGGACAAAAATGTTCCTTTTTTTAAAAATAAACATCTCTTGTTCGAAACTTTTTTTATAAACTGATCTATCATTGCTCTTACCGGGTATCTAAGCAATTAACTTAGTTGTTATTTTCACTTGTTTTTAGTTAAATTTACCATTATTGTATTTTAAATTCTCTTCACAAGATGAAATCAATCTTTGATAAATTCTAGATCATCGCTTTTAGATAGGAAACGACATTGCACATTGGACATTCAACAAACAACGAAACTATTTATTTATCAACCCGACTTCAAAAAAGGAGGATGGTTCTCAATTCGTCTGTATTTTTTTTAATTTTTTTTTTATATGTTTGTTACCTCAGATCTCTGTCATTTATGAACCGATTTTGATTTTTTGTTTGTTTTGTTTTAATGGGTTTGATTCCCGATTGGTCCCATTGTTACCAAATCGCATTCTGATGAGGGGATCTCCGGGAAATTGAGGAAAATCCTCATTTTATATGTGATAACCGATTTCTGCGAATTTTTTTTTTTTTTGAAAGGGTATACTCATTCATAATGGGAAAATAAGAAAATTTTTTTTAAAACCGACTTCAAAAAAAATTTAAAAAAAAAAAAAACCGACCCCAAAAAAAAAAATTTTTACAAAAAAAAAACAAAATGCTTGTAAAAAAAACTGAAAATCTGTTATAAAAAAATGCACTAAAAATTATTAAAAAAAAAAAACGGGTAAAAAAAAGTGTTCAAAAGTGTAAAAAAAAATTCACTAAAAATTAGTTGGTCGTTTAGTAGGTCTACCCATATTTAGACAAATAAAATCAGTTATAGAACTTCAAAGTCACTAAAAAGCGAGAAATAAAACCTATTTTGACAAAATGGAAACCCGACTTCTAAAATCAAATATAATCCTGTCATGTATGGGATTATACGAATCTATCATACTATAAAACCTATTATGACAAAATGGAAACCCGACTTCTAAAATCAAATATTCTATAACAAAAGATGCACTAAAAAGTAAAAAAATAATTGCATATTCTTGTACCAATTTTAGTTCACCAAAGCAAAAATTTTTAAATATATATGTACAATTATTGTTATTTTTGGAGGCGGTGTCCAAAAGTTATGTGAATTTCTCTATGTTAACACCGCCTCCAAAAATAACAATAATTGTACATATATATTTAAAAATTTTTGCTTTGGTGAACTAAAATTGGCACAAGAATATGCAATTATTTTTTTACTTTTTAGTGCATCTTTTGTTATAGAATATTTGATTTTAGAAGTCGGGTTTCCATTTTGTCATAATAGGTTTTATAGTATGATAGATTCGTATAATCCCATACATGACAGGATTATAGTTCTAGTTATTTTATATGTATTTTTGTTTAGTTTTACTGATGACCAAAATTGATAAAACATTGTTATTGTTGACAGACGGTCTATTTAATTTAATTAGTTGAAATTCTATTTTTTATTTATTTAAACGTTGACATGCAAAAACTTGAAAAATTATTTAAACTCTAAAATTGTGAAGTTATAGAAAAAATTGATTGGTTTTGGTGAATCTTGGGCATATTTTCTGATGTTGATGAAATTTTTTTTCAATTCCACTCAATGAATCTATGATATCTTATAAAGATTATTAAGTTAATCAAAGAGAACTTTAGGTTTTTTAAAATTAAATTTCAAATTTTTTGCCCCAATTCCTAGAACAATTATTTGTAAGAAAATATTTAAAAAATTCGCTTTATACTTTGACGAAAGTTAGTAGTAATTTTATACACCTATTACCTGCCAAAGCCACGATGATCCAAACTTCATAGTCGTTGATGGTTCCAAAATCCGTTGGGGGTATGCACAGAAAATCTTTCAGCTTTTATGAAATAAGGAAGGTCTGGCGATCACGGGTTCTTACCCTATTATGATACAACCGATTAGATTCCACATAGATCTTAAGATTGCTGGGTCATTTCTATTTATTTTTAATTGCGATGTATACAGCTTAATAAATTACATTTCGATTGACGCCATTTGAAAAGTAAACATTGATTTAATATAAAAATCATCAAATAGGAGAAAATTATCTCGAATGTGTAAGTAAAAGTAATAATATATTATTTATTATAATTTTAACCATACCAGATTATTCAAATCATGAAATATTGTTTATTTAATTATTCATAATTATTATAAATACATATTCATTGATTACTTTCCATTATATGCATTTGAAATGAAAAGTATTTCCGTTTTAAAACTTGAATCACATAAAATTTTCCGAACTTGTTAAACAATCGACTTCAATTGGTTAATTAAAGCATATACTTAGGCCATCACAGTTGCGACCAAAATACAGTAGAACCTCTCATATCTGACCCTAATGGGACCGGGGCGAGGTCGGAACATACAAAATGTCGGATATCGCGAGGAGTATGAAAACGTTTTTTCCCAGGTAAAAAAATTAGTTTTATTTATATAAAAATTGTTACATTAATACTGTAGGTCTATTTTTCAACGCATCTTCTGTTTCAACTGCCATTGAATACGATTCCAGGTCTTTACGGTTTTTTTTCCAGTCTTTTACTGTGGTCACCCCAACTCCCAGCTCACTAGCTAATGTAGCAACTAACTTACCATCGTCGAAACACAAACACGCTTACGTTTAGAGACGCCATTATTATGTGTAACTTGAAAAAGTTTGCAGGCCTATTAACTAACTTGTATGTCATCAAAACATATTCCGCACTAACAATCAGAATGAAACTTGTGAAAGGAAAACAAAGCGTAGAGTCGATGAGTCACTATTCAAGTCTCGACATTCAACACTAGTATTGCGCCGTCGACACTAGGTCGGTTATTCCGAGGAGGCGGTTATTCCGAGGTCGGATATGAGGGGTTCTACTGTAATTGTATTCAATGTGTCTTCTAAATAATGTTTAGCACCAGTGTTGATAATTTTATAAGGAAGAACCTTTTTTCGAAATCCCAATGAATGCTTTCACGCTTTTGCTGCCCTACCTCGATGTATAAAGCTCTGTGATCGTGGTGTTTATCTTTGAATTCAACCATTAGCGTGCTTTGTCAGCATAGACAGCGTCAAGCTGAACACTAAAAATAACGCTTGATGGCATCTCTCCACGTGTCGAATCTTTGTATGTGTACAATAAAACGATTGATTTGTGTGTACATTATTTAAAACTATCCATAACAAGTTATTAAGTACATGACATAATTGAAAATAAAATTAAACACTAACGACAGTGCTATTGATTGATGCGTACCGCCGCTATATATGTTTGCTGACAAATCATAAAATTTATTAGAATCGAACTATTGAACTTTAATAAATGTAGTGAGATTATTATAACAGTATATTTATTATTACAAATGATTTTATGGATATTTTTAGATTCAATAATAATCAATAATGTTCGTCTAATCGTGTATGGTTTAATAGTAATATATTCAAATTATAACACACTAGCATTACCCGTCGCGGCTTCGCCCGCAAAAATTTTGTAATGCCCTTATAACCAAGTAACATAATATTTTCTCCCGTCCAGGACTGATAAATTATGCACCTATATATCAATAAATTATACAACTATACCTTCCTCATGAATCATTTTTATAATATGAAAGGACCAATGTATACAAAAACTTGACAAATTATATACTAAAACCTTCCTCGAGAACCTCTTTATCCATTGGTGAAAGCATGAAAATCGGTGCAGTAGTTTTTGAGTTTATCGCGAACAGACAGACAGACGCGGCTGGGGGACTTTATTTTATACTATGTAAGGATAAGGATGGTATAAGAATATATCTAGTACAGAGAAAAATATATATTTCACTTTTTGGGTAATGCAAAATTTTGGTACGAACTTCGATACTGTGAGTAAATTTCTATAGATCCAAATGCATCGAGTAATTTAGGTGAGGTCAGGATTATAAAGTATGAGTTTTTCGAAATATTTTAAAAACTAATTTATTGCATTTCTTATTTGTTTTGATGAAGTCAATGGATTGTAGAGATATGCATTAAATAATTAACTTTTAGTGAATTTCTTTCTCTAACATGGAAACAGATAAACTTCTTTTCGTTTTAGAAAGAAACATTGACATTTGAAACATATGAGAAATTTTTTTGACAAATGATACCACGTAAAATTGCGACATGCACTTAATTCTATGCAGACTTCTGACATTTTGTTTAGAACGATAATAACAAAGCTCATTCTTTCGTATAAATATTAGTGTCTGAAATTTATTTAAATCTTCTCGACACAATTTTACGAAAATCTCAAGTGGGCAAGAAAACTAAACCAGATCTTTTAAGAGTTTGGATGAAACGGATGATCACTAACAGTTACTAAAAAAACATTTATAAGACTCAAAACATCGACCTAAACTTGTTATTCCTATGCGATTCTATTTGTATTTTCTACGGAGATGTTTTGACCAGGGTCGGACTGGGCCGAAAAGGCCCATGTGGCTCCCCACAAGCCTGGAGCCCGGAACGGGATTATGGTAGATGGGATACTATCGGAAAATAACGAAATATACAAATTATTAATTATCAACTATATATATTATTAGAAAAATATAGTTCCAATTACTTATAATATAACAAATCGGAAGCTAGCCAATCAACTTTTAAAAACAAAAAAAAAAAAAACAAAAAAAATACAGACGAATTGAGAACCATCCTCCTTTTTTGAAGTCGGGTTAAAAAGAGGAGAAGTTTCAACTAAGCTGTCAATAACTCGATCGTAAAAGCTGCTATTCTCATCATCCTTGATAAGATCCGATTCTGTGTTTAATATAATCAACGAATCCAACAGTTCTTGCCCCAATAGAGATCGAAGGCCCATTTTAATGCGCTTCAGCGTTGAAAATCGTCTCTCACAAGTCACTTAATGAACGTGAACGAAATTGCGAGAATTACAGAATATGCAACATATAAGCTGGTGTACGTGCTGATGTGCATGTTATATTGCGATAAAAGTTTACATGCACATGGTATGCAACTTTGGCAGACGTCGAACCGCTTCGGGAAAAACACATGGCGTCCTTTGCAGTTTGGTCTAAGACATATTCGTCGTCTTTTTCCTCACTCTGAAAATCTGAGTCATTCATGTCTTGCTGCCTAGGCGGAACGTGCTCATGCCAAAGACTTTTAGACAGTTCAAAACATAAATAATTTTATGAATGCATCTCTTAAACAATGTCAAATGCCATGTATTATGATGCACGTCAAAATTGATTGATTCGTTCAAAAGTTATCGCCGTTCAGAAATTTCCAAAACAAGTTTAAGTTTTCTGTTTCATTTCTTAGTATGTATGAACTATTTACTTTACATGTAGGTCGCAAGAGCCGGGCACTAGGCTGCGCGGGGCCCCTCTACCGTACCTACCGCTTGGCTTGTGGCAAACACCACAAGCCAGGCCCGTGGTGGCCCCGGCTGGCAAACGCCACCTCGACTATATGGCCTGTCCGATGCTGGTTTTGACTAGTCGTTCATGAAAAGGGTAAATATACGAGTCGTCAATCGCTAACGATATTTGTTGTGAGAAGACCACGTGCTCCTTCATTTTCGGACTCTGATGATTCAATTCTTCTCGAGGAAGTGGTAAATCATCCCACACTAGTAGCGATCACCTGTCACCGCATTCCGTGAGGTTCAAAGGATCAAGGAGAATATATATCAGCTGAGATTTCCAAAAAAGTTGGGAAACAATCTCCTCAACCAAAGGCTTTTATGAAATAATCTTTTAATTTTAAATTTATTCTGTTAAACACAACCTTTTTCTAGATTCTAGAACGATGTGATCTCAAATGAAAACAAACACGCGACTAGTGATAAATTAACAAATCGCAATTGTACCGAGGAAAACGTACTTTTATGCCTATTGCAAACATTGTATGTGTAACTTACATTAAAACAAAACGAAGTATACCGTTAAAAGAGAAAATGAAACAATTTGTAATAATTTATATGAATCGTATTGAATTGAAAAGGAAATAATGAATACTGTGCGTTTCTATAACAACTGTATGGAAGTTCTGCTGACTACTACAATGCGAAGGGTTTGTTGTAACACCTGTCTACTATGTTAATATGTATACAGTTTTATATAAACATTCAACGACTGAAGAGACTAGAGAGTTCTGTGTATTGAAAGAACATTATTGAAGGTTGTAGGCAGACGTCTCTCCTAACAATTTATTCTTCCGCTTCAAATATGTTGTTTTATTTGAATTATTATGTAATTCTTTACATTTATTTTTGTAATTCAAATATTCGGTTATATTTGTATAAATACTATTTAGTTTGTTTCATTTAGTACAAAGTTTCTTTGAGTATGTAATTAATTACCAGTAAGTAACTGTTTTTAATCGGGTTTTAATTAATTTTTTTTTAAATAGTTATATTGGCTGGAGAGAAAAATAATTTCTGCATTAGATATTTTTTAAGGTTTGAAAATAAAACAGTTGAAATCTCATAATTGTTTATTACATCACTTCTGGACAAGAACGAAGTAACCGGCTATGCTTGAGAAGGTTTTCTGCAGTTTCCTTCACGAACTCCAGATGAATATCGGCATAGTTCCTATCATAGTCGGCTGCAGCCGCATATCCTACCAATTCCTAGTCTACTCACAAATTCCTTCCACTCCACTCACATCCTAAGGCATCACAATGGGCCTTATGGTCGAAGTGTAGCCCGTCCAGGGCAGCCTTTACAATCTACCTCTACATCACTTCTATAGTAAACTCAAACTAGAGAGCCCATCCATATAAACAGATGAAACGCGTGGTCATGGTGTAATACGATTGGCTTGTTTGATAATTTGAACTTTTATATATGAATTAATACAAGTTTCAGTTCATTCGTGTGCGAATTGTTGTTTACTGATAGAACAAAGCAGGTCTGTTTTGACCTGCCTTTTTGTTCACGTGCTCAGTGAATGTATTTGTTATTGTCGATGGATTGTGTAGCTTAAGTTTACTATAATCATAAATGTTTAGTGATTTGAAAAGCCAGTAGTTACACAATATATTTTCATTACATTATGTAAATAACATTGATATTCTGCTAGTGTTGCCGCGAGAAACAAGAATTTCGAGTTGAGACGAAATTTAAGATTGTTGATCTCGACTAAAGTCGAGATAAGACGAGAAACAAACACATTGTTGATAGTCGAGCGCCTAGAAAGAGCAATTGATAAAGAAATTTATTTAAAATTAATTATATCAGACACATTATGCATGAAATAGTATAAATAAATATTTGGCTACCGGTGAAAAAACCTGATAAGAGTGGTCTCTTATCTTTTACTTTAAATAATATTTCCCCATGTTTCTAAGTTATGTATCTTAACAGTAGACACCGCAAATAACTGTATCCCAATAATTTATTTTATAAACTGTTGCCAAATAATATCTGCCGAAGGTATCTGCCCAATACCAACAATGCTAATATCAAATCCAAAAATTCGTTAATATGATTTATTGGTGTATTGGTGTGAACAACTTGAGAATTATATATTTTTCGATAATCCAGAAATATGATATTAAAATTTGCTTATTTAACGTGAATAAAATAATTGTTGGTTTTAGATTTTCTATACCAAAAAATTTGATGAAAAACGTAGTAATTGAAAAAAAATTGTGGATATTCGATTATATTTTACGAATATTGTACTTTTAATTTACTTTCTCAGATGTTCATCACATTAGCGAACGAATAGCGAATCATATTAGCGGACGAATAATCAAATTTATTCTAGCATATGTGACTCGCACAAAATCCCAATAGCTCTCATCATATTAATTGCAAATTTAAAAAAAAAAATAACATACTCATTCAAATTGTCATAAACGACTTTTTTTTATTAATTATAGGGTTGTGAGAACAGTGGCATATGGCTAATAGGCTTAGGCATGATGATATTTCATTAAGTGCAAAAATTATGTTCTATGGTACGCATTTGTGAAGCTCTAAAAATTGAAAATCAAATATATTAAAATTCGTGGAACTAGTTGCATAAATAAGGGACTGTACGTGTCAAAACAAAATTCTTTTTCAATACCGAACTGAAGCTTTAAAAAAATTAAAACTTTAATGAATTCGTAGAAATTAGTATTAATTTATTATTTTTTAAATCTTCAACCGCATTGCACAAATGAAAAGTAAGTAAGTTGCACGTCTGTATACAGACTAGTCTGCGTCTATAACATATTCAAGTCGTTATTGTACAGTCCCATAAATCCTGACGAAGATGGCGGCTACAATTTTTATTATCATGAAAATAAAAGAGATTGGTAGTACATATTCAAATACAAAATAGGATACGGATGAGAATTTCATGGCCACAGAGTAATGAACCAGAAAGGTATGGTCACATTTCCAATAATGAAAAATACACCTTCCTCGTTTATTGCTTTTTGGCCATAAAATTTTCATTCGATTATTATTTTAAATTTGAATATGAACTAATGTCATTTATTATCATGATAATAAAAATTCTGACCACCTTCTTCGACAGAATTTAAGGGAATCCACTGTACCTTTTAGTGTCATTTGATGCGAAAATAATATTAATTTTCGATTCATATTCATCAATAAATAACTCTCTGCAAAAGTGCTTCATATATCTAAAAAAAAATTTTTACGTAAAGTACTGATCAAAATTTAATTCTTAAAAGTAGTATATATAGATATATATTGGGATATAAAAAGTACTGCACTTCGACCTTATGGCCCATTGTTGTACTCCACCATCTATTTCAGTCTGACAGTATTTACTTCTCCCATATCTCAAACAGGAGCTTGCTTATCAGGTGATTCATATATTCGGGGTGAGATGCACCAAATATTTTGTATCTACTGTAATTGAGTCATTCGCAGTTAAAGATGATGTGGCTAATGAGCTGATAATGGATCCATTGTGAAGTCTTATTGTCTACAGATGCTTTCGTAGGTGATAATGTCCAGTGATGAATCCGGTAACTTTTCGAAGTTGAGTCCTGTTCAGGTTGAGTACATCGAGAGACAGCTTCTTGGATGCATTCCGTAACAGTATTTTCCTGAGTTTAAAAAAAGTAGTAGTATTTATTCCCAAAAAAGTTCAAAACAAAAAGTGGCTTTTCCATCCTTCAATTGCTTTTTGCACACCACCTAGTAGTAGCCTGTATGTAGAAATAAAATAATTTTTACAAATATAAAATTACTAATAACGTAATATCTGTGCATATTATATGAATGCGGTTTGAGTTAGTTGGTTTAAATATAAAAAAAATTTTAATCACCATACCACATTGATTGATAATCACAATTAGTTCTAGGAAATAATTAGTACTAATGTATTTCTATTCCTTATTTAATGTAAATTTAAAAAGAATATCAGACAATCTTTATCGGAATTATTAAAATTAAAAGTCTAAGAACAAATGAACATGGATTCACTTAGATTTTAATAACTAAAATGATTTGTTTATAATACTGAAATATTTGAAGAAATACTTAAGGTATTTCCAAACTATATCAGCTGTCGGGTACCTGCGCGAAAAGAACTATATAAAAAATTATGAGTGTCAAAAAATATGTTGGTGCTCCTGCGCGTTCTTGAAAACAGCTGCCCGTTGTCGTCAGTGTTCCCATTCGTCACATAACATATCATACATATACTAGTCATCATACATTAAGGAAAAATATTTCTAAGTAATTGAGGAAAGTATGTGTGGAATTTCAGAACAACCGTTACTATATTGAGAGAGTTCGAAGTAAAAACAGTTGGAATCGTGCATTTTATTTCACCATGTTTATGAAGATGCTTGTTAAATTTCTTCAACTTACATAACGATTTTCTCAAAAAACGCCATATGGTGATAAATCCTCAAAAAATTCAGCTGATTTCTGAAGATTCATTTTACTAATATTGTGAATTTCGTGAAGTTCTTGACAACCTAATAATAGTTTGGAAATACCTTAAAAACCACTACAAATAGTTTAATCATCAATGGCCGAACAGCTCAAATTGGGTGTTGTCTTTCTGAAGAGTTATAATCCAAACTGTTCTATTATTTGTTAGATCTTTTCAACTTCTTATGCTTAGGGCTTTTTCAAAAACCCTACTTAGTCTACTTAGTCTCAAAGCAACTATTTGAGTCACGGTCTAGATCCTTTCACATACCAAGTGTGTGAAGATGCAAAACTCACACCTACATTTTGCAGTTACTTCTAATTCCCAAAATGATTTTCTTACCTATTTGGCGATGCTTAATACATAATCCTTTGAATCACTGACCTCTTAATAAATAGACAGATTATCCCATGGTACGCCATTAACCCAAATTGAAGCGCTCTTCAACTAGCCAAGGAACTAACATTCGCTTCAGCCCGCCTGCGCGGCATGTATGTGTGATAATAATGTGTTAGTGTTTGTTTGGTTGTTACGTGAATTTCCACACACACGTAGTTTTAGTACCTAATTTAGGTGGCGCTGACTATCATAAAGTTGGAGCCGTTATTTCATATTTAGACCCATAAGCATATTCTAGTTACATTGAGGTCAGTGCTTTGGATAGAAACAAACCATAACCAAAACAGTTAATCTAGTACGTTGGCAAAACAAAATTAATTCACGATAGTTAATTAAATAGGAAATAAAATTGAAATTTCTATAGAATATATGCAGGAATTTTAATATCTGAAATTCTTGGATGATAAAAACTTCGAAGAATGTGATTTATAAAATTTTTATAAAGTTAATGGAAAGATTAAAGATTCAATAAATCTATGAACTATGCTTATTATTTATTAGTAGGTCATACGACTATTAATAAATCTGTAGATTTTTTTCACATAGAAATCAATTATATTACTCGAACTGCAAGTATCATCTTCGCTCGTATTATTATTATTATTATTTGATTGAAGTCCTTCAACACAACACCATATGTCGTCACGTATTGTAATATTAAATATAACAAAGCCTAACAATGAATAGCATACTGTCATGGATATTTATTATTACGCATGCAACACGTGTCCTTCAATAATAGTCATGGCTAAATGTTTATAACTTACACTGATTATGAAATGGTGCGCAGCACTTGTTCACCCACGTGTTATCTATTTAATAATGGGGCCAATATTATATTATAATTGTTGTGTATACATTTTAGTGTCAGTATTTTATAAACAAACTTCATTTAAAATTAAATAATCATTTATTTATTCAACTGTATTAATTTTGGAAATTATAAAAATATTGATAAATTTTGTTAGCTTGCTTGCAACTGGACTACATTATTTATTAATTAATTGAATTCGATCAAATCTGGGAATTGTAAATATTTAATATTAACATTTTAATTTATAATTAACATTTCAATTGAATATTTTTTTGAGTTTGCAATATTTAAAGAAAGAAAACCAATCAACTTCAAAACTACAAACAGGTTTTTGACGTGGATACAAACGGTTGTATTGGTTGGCACTTTGTAGCCAAGTTTCATGAAAAGAAAATATTTATTCTAGGCTTTCATGCGCACCTCCAAGTCGCTATATCTCGAGATCGTTTGATGATATGAACATAATGTAGAAAATTTTGTGACTTACAATTTTTATTATACCTGTAATGCGGATATCTTTTTCACCTAAAAGCACAATCTAGGGTATGTTCCAAAATTTTCTGCGAGCGCTGGCAGTGCTTCACCGCGCGTTCCCGAATTCATGATAGCACGCTGCAGCAGTACTGTGATAAAAAATGACGTCATGAATTTTGTGCTGTGACTGCTGCCGCTGAAAAGGTGGCAGCAAATTTTGTAACATACCCCTAGAATATCAATTGGGCAACGATCACCAATAAAAAAATTATTATTATTTTTAATTATACATAAAGTTTTGGTTATTGTCGCCTCAGTAAGCATAAGCACAAAATCAATCTTACAAGGGAACAATCTCTGCAAATTTTGTCATGGCACAGAACGAAACCTTGAGACCTGTGAAAACTTCTCTCTCAAAAGACACTTTCATTTGGAATGGGCAAATCTCCAACCAGATGAAATTAATGAAGTGTCGCCAGGCGATATCATAACGTTTTTTAAACTATTGGCCCCTTGGAGCTTTGAAGGAAAGGAGGAGGCACAATGGCTCAAACTGGTCACAGTGCGAAAGTTTTTCAAAGACTTACTCCTAATTTTAATATAATCTAATCTACCTAACATTTTATAGAAAACTATTTTTATCGAGATCGTACAGCGGAAGGACACGTAAAACGGTTGGCCATGGTCTTGATATGATGCACGGGAACCGAGATATTTACAGAAACCGATTTATATGTTCTTTTGAATTGACTCGCAGATAGGAGATTATATGAAACTTTTTTTGCCAGCCTTTAGAATGTTAAAACAAATGTTTATGCAAAAATGTAGCTTGCTTACGTTGAATCCTTATTTGTGATCATATCCTTTGGGGGATATGAGCACAAATGTACAAACTTCTACCATTTATCGTCTTCGTTTAATCGATTTCGATATCATTTTTGGGATCCAAAGAAATGAAAATCAGTGGTCGTTAATTAAAGGCTATGTAGAGTTGGTTTCAGGCAACTACATTGTAAATAATAATTGTTAAGTGAATTTTGTAATAGTAAAATAAGTAATATGCTGTTAGAAATTTTCACTTAGTAGTGTTAAAAGCTACATATATCATTATTATTACTAGTTTATTTTTAACGATTAGCGTAATAATATCAAAGCATACATATAATATTATTGCAATGAATTAATAAACTGTGACGATTAAAGTCTATAATTATATTTTTTAGGTTTCGCGAATTCAAAAATTTTTTATTTTTTTTATTTCTTTGTTTGAAATTAGTTATTTTTAGGATGCCGTATCAAATGAAACAACCAGATTACTCAAATAAATTTTGTTTAAAATAATAACTTTCGTTTAGGCTTTACTATTAGTTTTAATATACTAGTTGCTGTTCATTTCAAATACAAGAAAAAACTGCTAAAATGTTTTTAACGTACACAAAGTGTGGATAATCGATAATTACACGTATTATTTTGCTCCTCCTCTAGCAAGACCTTTATTTCAGTACTCAAATTGGAAATTAATTAAATTAATATCTTGTATATGAAAAATATATATTTTTTTTGTTGAAGGCATCCGTAAATCCAAAAGTAAGGTATTGGGACCAATGTGTTCATCGAGACTTTTAATCTGGATGTCAAAACCTATAAATTTTTCCAATATAAACAAATTTAACGGAAAACTAATTTCTAAAATACTACACATAGTGTTCAAAAAAATTCATAGGTACCTTTGTTTAATTTGAAAATTGTCATTTTTCTACAATTTTTTGTGTTATACCAATAGGGAATATGCATGAAAATTTGTTTTCACATTTATTTTCAGAATATGAAAATACTGTTAATACTGTAATATTTAAAAACGAAATTAAAATCCGACAAATATCAAGGAAGCTATAAGCTTTTAAAGATTATTATCTGTCTCTTTCTTGCATAAATACTAAAAACGGAGTTTTACGTGTATTTTAAATGGTGAAAGTGTAATATGACGTCACATAACATATCAAGAGGGCTATCACCCTCTTTGTCTAATCGGGAATTTCAATCATTCATATCTCGCTTATTTTTAAAGTTATTAAAAAAGTAATTTTACCTTGATATTAGTCAAGTAAACATGCTTCAATTCAAGTGAAAAAAAATTTTCATGCATATTCCCTATTCTATCCATATAGAACATACAGATGTGTATGCATGTCCAGATAAAAAGGAAAACATAATTTATATTTTCGTTATTATTACTGCAGACACCAAAATAAACATCGGCAACCTTTTTGGATTCAGTTTGGTTCAATTTTATTACACGGCAGTGTACTTATTCGCCAAGGTTTTATGCAGATAGTACCAATTTTAATCGCTTTGACATACATGCTAGCTAATATGATTTTGATTATCACACATATGTGCCAAAATCTTTCTACTTGAATCAGTAAATACATTAAAACCTAAACTCCCAGTCACAAAAATGATTTATTTCATGCAAAAATGCCGCAATCGCTCAGTATCCAGAAATATGTTTACCTTGAAAAATGTTGGGTAGTTCTAATTTAGAACTACCCACTCGACGTTTGCAAGTTAAAACTGCCTAGCCAGGGGGTTACATGGAACAATAGAAATCAAAAAATCATCTGTTAAAGATTTTTCATTACATTTTGTAATAAAAATTATGATTAAACTGGGAAACTGAATATGTTTAATTAGTATGAAAATGAATTTTTATCAATATATTTGTTTTTAAATGGAGCGAATATGAAATTTCATTACATACATAAAAAGTGATAGTCATATTAAGTATAGTATTACCATAATGTTATGTTTAGTACTACCAAACGTTATAATAAAGCAGTCTAGTTTATTTACTCTCCCTTTTCAATAATAATATACACAACATTGTTATGTACATATGTATGAATACGAACAACTTGTGTGTAATATTTAGTGTGAAATTTATATTTATTATATTGGGAATGGATTTATATGTTTTATTCAAATTTAGCATTACGGACTGTCCACAAATTACGTTACACCTTTTCTGACATAATTTTACTCTGCATGTCACACTTAAGTGGGATACAGACAAGGAACATTGTGCAGCAACATACTTGGTTGCAAATGTGTGTAGCTGTTGCAGCAACAAAAAACATGTCCTTGAACGGTTGCTGCAAAAATCAAAATTATTTGATATTTTGTAGGAGGAGTTAAATGTTCCTGTACAAATTGGTCATATTATCTAAAATTTTATGTTTTCCTAATATTTTATTATGTTTTATTACCTAGATTGGTTACAATTTACATTATATACTTTATTATTTGTATAGATATTATCCAATAACTAGATTGACTAGAGATACATACATATAAATAAACTATACAAATTAAATGAGATAGATAGAGACAAGATGACAAATGATTGCATTTTTATGATTAGCGTCATAAAATAATAAAATAATAATTTTATGTTCCATAATTTTGGTTGCACGTCTGTACAGAAAATATTTTGTAGGCGGAGTTCAGTATTGCTGCACAATGTTCTGCGTCTGTAGGCCCTATTATCCATTCATATACGAACTTCCCTACATATATTATACCATAAAGCCCCTGCACACGAGGACAGTAGTGGCGGCCAGTAGTACTAGCCAGTAATGACTCCTAGTTAATATCCCTCTACTGTTCTCGTGTACTACCAGGGGTATTACCGCTTCAACGCCCAGTTGGCTACTAGTAAATAATAAACTCAGTTTATTCAGTTTGAGTTTATTGTGCAACAGAGGGTCACGTGGCCTAGTGGAAGCCATTATTGGACTTATCGCCCGTAGAGCGCTTGATCATATTCTCATAATCCTCTGACCATGTTACACTATCCACATCCATACAAAACTAGCTACTGGCTGCTAAGTAATGGTAGCCGTTATTGCCCTCGTGTGTAAACCTACTGTCCGGCTATTTCACTGGCTGCCATCTCTAGCCGCCACTACTGTTCCCGTATGCAGGGGGTTTATGAAATATTACCCCTATCCCTTGGTATTATTTCTCAGTTTTATCACATAACTGTCAGTCATCCAAGTATCAAACGGTAGTATCGGTATGTACCTCGACACTAAAAAAAAACTTGGATAATTGTAACTTTCGCGTTGTGATGTTACAAATAGGGAATATGCATGAAAATTTTTGTTCAATTTTAAATAACTTTTACTTTTTAAATAACTTTAAAAATAAGCGATATATGAATGATTGAAATTCCTCATTAGACAAAGAGGGTGATAGCCCTCTTGATATGTTATGTGACGTCATATTACACTTTCACCATTTAAAATACACGTAAAACTCCGTTTTTAATATTTTTGCAAGAAAGAGACAGATAATAATCTTTAAAAGCTTATAGCTACCTTGATATTTGTCGGATTTTAATTTCGTTTTTAAATATTATTACAGTATTAACAGTATTTTCATGTTCTGAAAAAAAATTTTCATGCATATTCCCTATTGGTCACATTTTGACCAGACCGCTACCTTCCCGCAACGTATGACATCATATGTGAATGTTCCCTTGAGGTTGTTGGTATGTTCGAGCAATGTGAAGACAAAAAGTCTGAAATTTAAATATGTTAACATACACATTATTATGTTAGGGGATGTGACGGTATTTGAGTAATTAATTTTTTTTTAATTGGATTTTTAACCCGTAGTAGATATCGGGTGCATCGCACATTTATCATGAAATTAAATTACATCTTTTAATAATAAAAATATTTTACAAAAAACAATTAAATCTATTTAATAAGTAGTTATAAACGAAGTAGTTATTTATAAATGAAGTATTCTGACGTGTATTTGGGCACAGAGGACCCCTTGGTCTAGGTACTAGGGACCCATTTGCGGTATCCCTCTTTCTAATTATTATTATTATTCTGACGTGTAATATTGGAGGTATTTTAATATAAAACAATGAAAAAAACATCTGCGTACTGTTCCTCAAACCAGGGTATTTTATCGGATAATTATTATAGAAAATGTAGAAATGTCTCCTAGCAAATCGCTGACTGCATACAGGAAATGAGTTTCTTTAAGTCCATATATAATTCTGCATTTAGAAAATATTTTCAAAATAATATATAAAGACGTAAAAAACAAAATAAAATTTGTCAGTCTGTCATTGCATTACGTTAAAACGGCTGAACCGATTTTGGAGATGCATCAATTTACGAGAATATTTTCGCAAAATGTGTATCTCATAAAACCATTTGAAACATTTTTTTAAATCCCCAATATAGTTTTTTGAACTGGACGGGACGGCTATTATTTATAATATGATGCAATATCCTCGATTGTGTTTTACATTTTTTGTGGTCTAAAATTTTCCCCATTTTTTGAATACATTTATCATGTAAGATGGTTATATCTTATTAATTAATTTTAAAATCAGATTAATATAATTAACTAATATATGAAAATCCGGTCTGAACTTACATGACAAACACAAGTCTGTAGAGTACCTTATCGCATATGCTGTTTCCGTTGTAATTATTACAATTCCGTTTATCATACAATTTATACGATAATCTTTTTAATGTATACAACGATAAGTCCTATTTTTTATGTTATAATTTATGAAAAAGTATTTGAAAAAAAACACTATCTCTTCTTCACTTTCATGTTGAATAAAACAAATAACAATAGTAATAATGCAACCTGTGAAAATATCACTTTTTATACCCTGTATATACAGGGTGTTCTGAAATTCATTCAGGAAAACTATACAACGGTGTAAGCTGCAAAAAACAAACAAAAAAGTTTAATAAAGTTTTTCTATTTAACGCTTAGTTTTTGAGATATAATTAATTAAACATTAATAAATTAAACAAATCAAATTTGCATTTTTAAATTTTTGCGGGTGTTGCTACACTTATTGAGAACTCTGATTGTCGCTACTCTAGCATGTGACCCCACCTCCTTACATTATGCGCTCTGTGATTGGTGGAGTAGGGCGGCTACAGTAGAGCATGCTAGAGTATCGACAATCAGAGTTCTCAATGAGTGTAGCGACACGCGCAAAAATTCAAAAATGCAAATGTGATTGGTTGAATTTATTAATAATGTTTAATTAATTATATCTCAAAAACTAAGCGTGAAATCGAAAAACTTTATTAAACTTTTTTGTTTGTTTTTTTGCAGGTTTACACCGTGGTATAGTTTTCCTGAATGAATTTAAGAACATTCTGTATATATAATATATTATTATCTAAGAATATTTTAAATTTGGCCCCACGTTTGTAACGGTTTGTAACGCTATATTTGACCTGGCAAAATTCTGTACCATTCGGCCCAAAACCTTTTCTAAATTGGTTTAGGCGTTTTAGCTAGGACGTGGAAACAAATTAACACAAATTTTTAGTATCGCTTTCTTAGTATCTATTATTTGTATATTAGAGTACCATGTACAGAATTGACCCCAGTTTTGTTTTAAGTTTAAATAGATATCCATGCTATATTTTTTAAATAATTATATAGTGATTATTATCATTGCAAAATTAAAGCCTAACCATTTATATAAAGCGGAAATTTACGCATTATGGTGGTATTAAAATTATCATTAAACTTGATTAACGCATTTAACACTATATGAAATAGTGGTACAATATTAGCATGTTACTCGCAAGTCTGACTCGGACGTCCATTTCACTGAAGCAATGTATGACATACGTTAATTACTTGATATACAGCAATCACTATATTACGAAAAAAACTTGACGCACTTTCTGCAGAGTGAAAAAACTCGAACGTGAATGATTAAGATTTAAGCTATTAAATAAAATTAAATATCTTCGTAACAATAATTTTATTTTGACTAGTTTCGGAAACACAGTTCCTTTATCAGAAAATATATGGTAATGATATAATAAATAAATGATAATGATTATCATATATTTTCTGATGAAGGAAGTGTGTTCTCAAAAGTATAATCAAAATAAAATTATGTTTACGAAAATCTCAAATATTTGTTTTATTTAATAATTATAATGGATTTTCGTCAAATAACGACCTAATCAATACAAAATACAATTAAAATCATTGAAATAATATTATTCATAGTAACAAATAGTAATAATTATAGGTTTTGTTTTCTTAAGGTCACAAAACTTGAACAACAATTATCTGTATGTATGATTAGTAAAATAAATTATTGCAATCATATGATACTTTTAACAATTCATTTATTTAATTAGCTCGTTAAGTTATTCCTTGGTATAGAAATAATATTTATTTTAAAGCACTTGTTTGAAGAGTGTGAATTTCCGCAATCATTACTATTCAGTTAAAATGTAACAAAATATTGTAGAAATATGTAGTATCATGCGTGATGACTCCAATAACCGCTATTTTAAAAATGTTACTTATTATTATTTTAAAAAAATTTAAAAGTAACATTTAACAAGAACTAAGATCATTAATTCACATTATGGTCTAAGATCCGGCATTAGTGAAAACCTCCCCTCATCTGTTAATTGAATGAAATAATTTTTAAAAAGTAGTTAACAATATTATAAATGTAGAAGTGCAATTTCTGCCACCGTAGTCCTGCTGCCTATATCATATTAATTAATTAATTAATATGGTATAGTGTCTTTGTTTGTTGCTCGAAAAAATATATTTGTCTCTCTCTCTGCGTAGAACACATTTTTTGAAAATTTTACCCCTTAAAAAAATTGCTAAAATTAGAGGAAAATTTTATGTCTCCGATTTTGATAAAAGCTTGGTTTTAAGCTAATTTGGACCTAGCGAAAACGATGGCGTTGGTTAAAATATGATACGAATAATGGTTTTCAAGGTATCAGACCAATAGTGCTAATATTCCAAACTGTATGGATTGAGAAGGCAAAATTTTGAAATGTGTTGGTCGGACGTTAAAATGAACCTGATTTTCGTACTGTTTGGATCGAAATTAGCCTAGAAAATTATTATTATTAAAATCGAGAACAAAAATTTTCTTCACTTCTTTCACATTTTTTCCAAGGGGTACCCCTTAAAAAAGTTGCTAAAATTAGAGGAAAATTTTATGTCTCTGATTTTGATAAAAACTTGGTTTTAAGCTAATTTGAACCTAGCGAAAACGATGGCGTTGGTTAAAATATGATACGAATAACGGTTTTCAAGGTATCAGACCAACAGTGCTAATATTCCAAACTGTATGGATTGAGAAGGCAAAGTTTTGAAATGTGTTGGTCGGACGTTAAATTGAACCTGATTTTCGTATTGTTAATTATTAATTAATTATTGATTAATAATTTATCGTATATCAATAACAAAATCATCACAATGTATCTTTAAGTTTGAAAATGTAACTTTTCAGGCATACCAACGTATCTTTCGATCAAGCCACGCTGGTAACACTGGGCATAGTTCCTATCATAGTCGGCTGCAACCGCATATCCTACCAATTCCTAGTCTATACACAAAAATACGTTCCACTCCACTCGCATCCTTAGGCATCACAATAGACCTTATGGTCGAAGTGTAACACGTCCCGGGCAGCCTGTACAATCTATCTATCTATCTACCAAACGTATCAACCTTATAAAAATTACAAACAAGCTGAAAATTTAGAAATATATTGAAATTAATGAGTAAAATTCAACAAAAAGATTCTCGTGAATCAATTTAAAGGTAATTTAAATTTACATTTTCACAAAAACCGGGTAAAACCTAAATATAATTTGATAATAAAGAAATATGGATTAATTATATTTATTAATAAACTTCTCACATGGCTTCAATTAGTCACAATTGACTTCTTATCAACTTGACAGCTATTATTTATTAATTAAAACTTTAGAAACAATAGATTTTTTACCATTATTTGATTTCATATATCGGTGTTTATTCACAAATAACAATATAGCCATGTATAAATGGCGTCAAAAGTCGAGCTATTATTTCAAAATTTTATAATTGTGCCTTATTTTTTCGGATTTCGGAAAAATGTTTCGAAAAGTTGTTAGTATTGTCATAATGAACAACATTTATTCAAAAACCGAATAAATAAGGCACAAATCAATTATAAAATTTTGAAATGATAGCTCGATTTTTGACGCCATTTGTCCCTGTAGTAACTAATTATTAATAATTTGATACTTTGATTCTTATTTTTTTATATGAAACAAAAATTATACAAAAAATAATCTTTTTCAAGTTTTTCAATCTGCTAGCAATCTTATATTTTTAACTTCTTTAAATAAAACAAAAATTATATTCTTTTAACAAAAAAAAACTTCTTAAAGATACAACACCGCACTACGTCGCGTCCGGTTCGATCCGTACATAGCGGGTCAGGCGACCGGTGAATTGAAAACTTTTGAACCCGGACTACAAATGAAACCCCACCCGGACGCTCTCTAAACTAGGACAAATCCGGGAAAACCCGGACGGATGGCAACCCTACCCAAACAGTGCACTAAGTTACATATAAAATTGCATCAAAATAGAAGTAGTCTCTATTTTGATATAACTAAAAACTTACATAAAAAAATAATACTGCGCTTGCTCAGTAAAACAATTGATTGAAGACTCATATCATAACTTCCACGTGTAAAATGGGCTAGAAAAGTTCTTCATTTATAACCATCCGTGAGTGTTGAACTTCCTTAATCTGAGATGAAAAAGCCAATTCAATTGCATTTATTCATGAACATCTGGTCCTGAAAACCTAACAAGATCAGAAGGATTTCCATTTGGATTAAGTCTTTTTTTGATAGCTGAACAGTTTTTCTTACAAACATAAGATTGTCGAATATAATTCTAAATTATGATTTCCAACAACTAAATAAACTTTCACAATAATCTATGGCACTGGTATTGTTGTTCCTCTAATTTTATTTGAATCTATTTTCATGATTACATTTGACTGCTGCACAAAGATAGATTAGATTTTGTATTATTTGTTACAAATAAAATATGTAATAATATTGAGTGAGGTAACATTTCCTACGGGATGTTATTATATTGGTATAGTCGAATTAAGTACTTGTATTCTGTTGTTGTACATACATTTCGTATACAGAATGACCCACTAAAAATGACATAACTATATGTTTTTATACCATAAAAAATATAGAAATTATCTTCTGATATTATTTTCATATAAAAGCCATATGAAATATTTTTACACCCGGTATATGTAATATATATCAGGGTATTATAATGCTTCGTTTAAACTACGACAGGGATGTCAAAGATACGGATCGCAATATGTGACAGACAGAAGAATCATGACTTCACTAAATTCCTCTACGGAAGTTTTAAAATGCGCACACTACAACGATCACGGAAAATCTGATCACGGAATTCAACAATCGTCTTGAAGACTTCCACATAATGAATGAAATGGAATTCCCAATTTTCAACAATCCATTCAATTTTGAAGCTTCACAGGCACCAGTTCATTTGCAAATGGAGTTGATAGATCTTCAATCAGACAGTATTTTGAAAGAAAAATTTGAAGAGGTTAACGCTCTTACATTTTATACACAATATTTCAAGAGTTTGGATAACTACCCGCAATTAAAAAAGCATGCAGCACGCATTCTGTGCATGTTTGGTAGCACCTATTTATGTGAGCAGATGTTTTCCGTCATTCAAATAAATAAGAACAAACATCGCACAAGACTTACGAATGAACATCTCCAATCAATTCTTAAAATAATTACAACGAATATGATACCTGATATCAATGAGCTTGTCAAAAACAAGAGAAGTCAGGTATCTGGATCCTCGAGCTCAAAATAATTACCCTCTTTTATAACTTTGATATGATTTTTAACAACCGTAAATTTCTTTACTGTTCACACTTAAACAGATTTTTAATGTTTACAAATGTACGGAACTAGTGTCCGAGCTGTTCACACACAAAATAACTTATTGCTGCTTATATTGTAATTAAACAACGACGTAAAAGCTATATTTATTACTATATAATATGTATATGGAATGTATGGAGTATATGAAAAAAATGTTGAACCTGTTTGAAAACCTGAAGAGACACTTGGACACAAGGTGTTTACACAGCCGCTGATTTGACACTAATTATAGTGTCGCAACCGTATGCACACATAGACACTCGGTGTATGCACTGAGTGTACGGTGTATAGTGTCGTAGTCTAAACGAACCTTAAGTTTAGTTCAGACATTGTAAAGGTTGAAAATATTAAACGAAGAAAAATTATTTTTGGTATAGGTGTTCAAAAAATGATCTAATTAGTCCAGTTCCGCATGTCCATCCATCTGTCCGTGGGCATGATAACTGCAAAACGAAAAGAGATAAAGAGCTGAAATTTTGTATGTGTGTTCTAGAGCTGAAAAGTACGATCTAGTTCGTGAATGAAAATCGGACCAGGCTTCTCGGATCGGACCGGGATATGCAGCAGAAAGTTTTCAATAATTATTCTATCAATAATATTTATGCGGTGACAATAGCTACAACTCGTCGTGATAATGAAGTACTAGTAATCGCCCAAGAATAAAAATAATATTTGTATTAACATAAATTCTATAACAATTAATTATTACCATTTATATGAAGGGAGGGGGTGTTTACTGTGATTTTTTGACGTATTATTAGGTAGGGGATTGACAAAATTGTAATGCAGCATGACAAAGGAGGGGATATGGGTATGATAAAGGGGGAGGAGTCAGAAATGCGTTAATTTTGCGTGACGTATTTTATCGATTGCACCAAGATAAACCTAAACCTTAACAAATGTACACCAATTAACTCCATGTTCTTAGTTATTTCTGACATGATGTTATTGTTTCATTTAATGGTTGACCAACCTGTATATGTTGTATTTACGACGGCTCGCCAACATATTAGAATGCAAATAAACTAACATAAAATGAACATTACTTCTTACAACAAGCAAACAAACAAATAATATCATACCTACTTGATATTATGAGAATAATATAGTTTGAAGTATGATTATTTTTAAAAGTTGTTTTCGTGTGTCTCTTTTAATAATATATATCTTCATTTAATCTTTTAAAACGTGTATATATAGATATATTTTGTACACTTGACCACAAAAGTTGATGTCATTTTTTTAAATTTTATAGTTGATATTTGCCTTGTTCATTCGGTTTTCGAAAAAATGTTTCCGATAAAAGTTGTTCTTTATAAATATAGTAACAACTTTTATTCAAAGATTTTTTTCGAAAACCGAATCAATAAGGCACAAATCAAATATAAAATTTAAAAAAATGACACCAACTTTAGTGGTCCATAGTACATGTTACGTAATTTTTGAAATTAAAATCAAATGCTTAGTCAAAAAACAAATACAGACGAATTGAGAACCATCCTCCTTTTTGAAGTCGGGTTAAAAATAGATTTCGTTCGTTATAATTATTTTTTTAGGTTTATTTCTTCTAAAGATCCGGTAGTTTTTATACGGAATATAGCTTAGAGCTAATTCTTTTGAACCAATTTACAAGCGTTTAAAGATTCCTATTGCATCATTGTGTATGAAAATGGTTTTCGGTCACCCTCTGATGTAAATCGGAGAGGAGCAAGCAAGTAAGAAAAATGGTAATTTTTCAAGGTAGAATTTATCATATAAAGATAATTCTAACCCAATACTTGTTGAGACTTTTCAGAAAAGCTCAAAGATTATTTGCCCAAAGTTTTATAAAATTGACCAAAAATCTTTTTCATATATAATTACGAGATTTGACTCTTTAAGCGCTTCTGAAAGCCATTTTTATATAAAATTGCGAGGTTAGACTGTGAATTACGCGCCCACGCAGACTTTTGATCGGAATGGTCCAAAAAATATTTTCCCGTATTTCATAAAAGTTGACCGAAAGTTCTTTTCCATATAAAGCTGTGGAATTGAGTTCACAAAATTTAAGTGTCTGTAAATAAAAAGGAGTAAAAATTTAACTTTTATTTCATTTACACTTGAGCTCCAGCATACTACCACTTTTCGACAGATTTTGCTCATTTTTTTTCACAGGCTAAAAATAATGTTTTATAATAAATCCCGAAGTTTCAGAATTTTTTACCGTTTAGAACGCGAGATAATTAATATCAAAGTTATCATTCTCTCTCACTCTCTCTCATTAGAAGCATGTAAAACTTCATGCCCGCCCAACCATTATCTGTTGTATTAGAAAAAATAATCGACAGAATTTAAAAAAAACTAGGAGAGTAAAGCTAAATATTTATTATATAAATTTAAAAAAAAAACCGTGTGTCACCGTTTTGTTTTCGAAATATAAAAGTTTAAATTTATTTATTTTCTTCAAATCAACGTTATTTTCTGTATGTGAACTGTGAACTGTGTATTTATCTATGTGTTGTATATTATGTGTGTTAATATATTTGTGCATCACACCGGTTTGTTGTGCTGATTGCATAACACAGTGTTGGTACGTCCTTAAGCAGATGTTTTTTCAAATAGCGCGAATATTATAAGGTTTATCACAAACAAATGATTTTCAAAATTTAAAAAAACATTATACTCCGGGGGCCAGGTCACTTTTCCTATTAAGGTCCAAGGCAATAAAAGATGTTGAGTTAAAATTTTGGGCGTGTGGTTCAGATAAAAGGTAAATTAAGTTTACCATGCCATAATATGATATTAAAATTGAACTCCCAAATCGATTATCACGCCACGTCACGTGACCATTGTATATTATTTAAATTCAAAAATCATATAATGGTGAAATTAATAATAACTCATTCTATTAATTCATATTTGGTTTTATTTTTTTAGGTATTTTAAAACTTAGGCATTTTCAAATGCAATAGTTAAAGATTTTATCCAAAGTATAGATATAAAAAATCCATTAAAATTAAATTAAAATGTAATGTTAGTAAAAAATGTATGCTATGCTATTTTTAGTTTGTTGCATAGGCTAATTGGATGGAAGATGTTTTAATTATTTGTCGTCTCTCTAAATATGCAATATGTTTTCCGCATTACTATCCATCCTACTTATTACATACACCATACACGTCTTTAATCAGCCATTGCTAATTGATTAATAGTTTCTATTTGCAAAACTAACTTCTAAATACAAAAACAACTACAACCTATATTTAGAATTTAGTTGAAATAAATTTTGAACAACTGTGTTTATGCATGGAATGCTTTTTAGAAAAAGTATAAAAAATAACAAAGTAGATATAATTACTTGTCATGTACAACATTAATTAATTGAAAGTTTGGAATCTCTCAATTAATACTAATTATTATTCAGTCAAAATAAACAAAAAAAACATTGCAACTTTGGAAAAAATCGCATTGAGCTTAAAATTGATACAAGTTTTAAATCTAGAGCACGGTAGTGCGCAAGGTCGAGTTTAAGGGATACACTATTACAAATGAAATAACAAAATTCCCCATCGATCCCCTACTTCTGCTAAGTTTTATTCAAGTTCAGAGGTCAAAAATATGGTTTTTTTGCATATTTATCTTCAATATGCGAGGTGAGTGTTATTGTAAAAGTAGGTCAGACAAAAGTTATAGATCATGCAATTGTCTACAAAAATAGATCAGACACTTTTTCCCAACGAATCTCACTATTTCTAAGGTATCGCGATTCCAAAAGTTGCAAATTTTGCATAATATGCACACATTGTAGCTAATTTTTTAAACGTGGTTTCCTTGGTACCAATACTTGATATTCCTTATAAAAATACTTACAATTTTCCCAATTGTAAGATTTCTGTAGACTATTTACTAAGATATGTATATATAACCTGAATATTATAAAAATATAATTTGATTTAATATTGGAAACGAATTTTTAATCTAAGCAGTCGTTAGATACGTTCAAGATCGTATAGCTTCACTGATAATTAAATTTTGTTATCGACATCACTTAAAATTTATTTATAGTTTCCATAATGCTTATAATAGTTTTTTTTTTGTTGCAGACATACTCTGGACTGTTTTGTGTGGTAGTAAATCCATACAAGAGGTTACCTATTTATACAGAGAGAATTATGGAACGATATAAGGGAATAAAACGTCATGAAGTACCTCCACATGTATTTGCAATCACAGACACAGCGTATCGTTCAATGTTACAAGGTATATAATTTCATATTATACATTATTATCAATTATGTTTTAAAAACATCTTCGTTAATTTCAATTTTAAATTTAGCATGAAAATGTTTCGTATGAACGAGTCGAGCCATTGACTTATGAAAACGTAATTTATTTGAAATGTAAACATTATTTTTCATTTTTTTTTTTTTAGTAATTTGTTTTGATTTTATTGTGCCAAAAATTTTAATAATAACAACATGTACACGTTTAACGGTTATTGTTTTAATAACGATTAATTTTTATTGTAAACAAAGTCCGTCTGTGAACACGATAACTCAAGAACGAAAAGAGATAACGAACTGAAATTTTTTTCCGTGTTAGCAAAAAATTAAGGTCAAGTTCGTTAATGGGCAAAATCGGACCATGTTTGGGTAAAATTGACTGTCCTTGACACCGTAAGAGATATTACAAATGTTTAAAAACAAAAAATCTTCTTCTGTTTAAAGTAAACAATTTTTGTTTGAAAAATTTTTCCATAAACTCAATAGTTTTCTCATAATTCGTGTTCAAAGTTCCTCGGAAAGCGAAAAATAAGCCCATCTTTAAGCCATAAGAGATTTTTTTTAAATAGTGTTCCTTTTTTTTCAAAAAATGTTCCTTTTTTCAAAATAAACAACTTTTGTCTCTATTATTTTTCCTTAAACTCAATAGATTTCTCTGCTCAAACATAAATAGCAAATGAGACATACTATTGATAGACGAACGAAAGCAAAGATATATACCTACTTTATTTTAATTTTCTAAACACTTGCGTTGACCAACGCTTTGCGGTAACAGACGCTTAGGGACCGTTCATAAATTACGTAAGAGGTTTTGAGAGCTAATTTGGCCCCCTCCCCCTACTGTAAGACATTATAAGATTACAATTACTCCCCCTACCCTTAATTAAAATTTTTCGTAAGAAATGGATATGTTTATAAAATAAAACACCGTTTATTCTGAAAATAGCCTTTATTGTAATCATCTTACTACTATAAATATCATTAATTCACTGCAATAATATTAATCTCATTAACCTATCACAGTTTTGACCAGAATTAGTTCAGTAAAACTTAAGGTGTTGAAAGAAATAGATAATAAATAAAAACTCTATTATTTACCCATGGGCTGACCAACCAGTCTGATATCGATTTACAGATTGCGTTATCCAATAATGCCATTTCTTAGCGTGAATTTTCAATTCAAAATCTTACGTAATATTAGATTCTCTACCCCCCCCCCTGTCTATGGTAAGAACTTATAATATTCAGTCAACTCCCCCCCCCCCCTAAACGCCTTACATAATTTATGAACGGCCCCTTAGCATTGACTAAATAACACGTTGACTTGCCAAATTATATAACTCAATATTTAAAATTATAAAAATCGCAAGAACATTAATATACATTTTTTTAAACGCAAGAACATTTTTACTGTTCAATATTATTAACACAAAACAAACATTTACAAATAATTAATATTTTATAAACATTGACAGGCAGAATTGTTAACAATTCAAACATTGATATACAACTCAGTATATACTGGGTATTCAAACAATTAATTCAGTTAGTTTATTACATTACTTGTTTTAATTTGAAAAAAATGTAATTTTTGTTCAGAAATCTGATGATATGGCAAATTTTTAATTATATTTTTATAGATGCTATTTAACACACATAAAACAATAAAGTTTTCAAGAGTCACGACGAATCAAATAATATCAGGTAATGCTTCTTCATATGGTTAGTATGTTCGAGCAATAAATTTTTATACTGTATTCCTTTCTCCCCAAAACGTTTTATTTCGCTATATATATTAGGTTTAGTCTCAACTTAGTAACAAACATTTTTTTATCGCAAATATTTTGTCAAAATTGATTCGCACATATTTTGAAAGTGCAAAGTTTTAAATTTTTTATGAAGATGAGTCTCCAAAAAATTTATAATTTCTGTATCATTTGGGAGTAACTCATGAACGAAACATTCAATAGTATGACTCACTTGGGCTGAGCCGAGTAAAGTCATTCAGTAACTGAAAAAATTAAAGTTCAGTAGTAGAGCACTTCAATTTTGGGTAAAAAGAGTGGTACCTTGCGTGAGCTATAACTCTTTTAATATTGCTCCTACAGAAATAAATGGAAAATCAAATTGTTTTGCCTTTTTATGACCTTGATTTTTACTCATCACATTTTTTTCAATTAAACTTAAGATTATGTTTTCCAAATGCCTAAAATCGTTACAAAATATGTTTTTTTTCGTAAAAAAATTGTCAACTTCAAATGTAAATAACTCGGAAACTAAATGAACTTTGCAGAAAAAGAAAAACAAAAGCAGATAAACTTTGTGGGCTTATTTTGAATGTCAATGATTTCACCACCGAGAAGTGGTGACATCCATCCACTATCAGGATAATTCACCCACAAAAATTATTGATTTCAAATCTATACTAGTATAAAATTTTAAATGTCTGTCTATTTGTTCGACTATCACGCAAAAACTACTGGACCGATTTTGATGAAAGTTTTTTTTAAAAGCTTATGGTAATATTTAAAAACCGGTATGTATTTTATCTCGCTACGATGAAACTTACGAAATATTTTCGGCTATGAAAGCCGGAGATATAACAATAAACGTGGCGAACCGCGGGTATAAGCTAGTAAGTATAAAAGCAAACATTGAAATAAATCATCAAAATCAATTCTGTTTCTGAAGATTTAGCAGTAAAAATTTTCATTGACTGGGCTATAATGCTCGTCTGCTTGTACTGAATTCTAAACTGAGTGAATCCGTCTTACTCCAAAACAGTTTTCTATTAAACCGTATACGTTTCACTTTTAGGAAACAGTCCTGGAAATTTTATTAAGCCAATAAAAATATTTTTGATAATTAGTTTCGTAGTAATATTGTAACGATTATTATGGTGGAAAAACTGTAAATATTAAATATTTCGAATGATTAACCATGAAATTAGGTAAGATGGGTAAAAAATATAGTATGGAAATTTAATATGATTCTTTAACCCGTTTCGATTGTCCTTGAGAAGAATGCAAAGTACGTTCTTCATTGACGTTGATTTGAAACACATCGTTTTCTGCTTCTGAATACGTGTATCTAGATAAATTTGATCAATGTTAAATCAAAATAATTAAAGATTGCTCGAATATAAAATATCTAGTTGAATTTCAGATTAGGCAATACATACATATATAACAAATGAATGCCATTATTATATTGCTTGTTCATAAAAATTGTACATTCCAATCTTGACTTCAAAAAAAAATTGTTTTTAATTAATTGATAAAATATTTTTATATTAATTAAAGTAGAACACACAAATGTGCATTTCTTGCTCGGTTTTGTTAGTACTTTATTTAGTGACTCTATCTATCATAATTTATGTATATATTTTGCCTTTGTTTTATTTAATTGACACTATTGATAAAATATTATGTTTTGTTATTTAATAAAAATGTTTTTTTTTTAATACCAAAACAATAAATATAATATCAGTTGTTTATTCAAAAAAATAATTAAGGTTATAAAAAAATAATTGTTTAATACAAAATATAGTTCTATATCAAATAAAAATGTTTTAAAAGGTGATTTGCACTGAATTCGCCATCCAAATTGTGTCTATACTGTTGGTATACGAAAAAATGTTTCAAACAATAGTTGTTTTATGAAATAAACTTATATTTAATGATTTTCTCTATCTCACATTGTTAAAAAGTTAGAGTTTGAGCACAGCTGCCCCGCGGTTGAGATACATCAAAAACGGTTCAGCCCATGATACCGGATAACGTGATATTGGATCAAACTGCCAAGCACATATTTCATGTAGTTTTTGCATTTATTAACAGTACATTAGTTAGTTTGTTTTGCGTGTACAGAATTGAAGTTGTTGGGGTTGAAGAAAAGGATTCCAATTAGATCTGAAATCTATCTACAAAGTATAGATTTTCATAATTCTCAATTGAAAAAAGCCCTCCAAACGTACGCTATTTTAGTCGGTAAAAATCAGGTTTTTCTTATGTACGGTAAGAAATAGGAAAAATCTTATGCAGCTTAAAAAGTATTAAGCTTTTTTTATACAAATATTTACATATTCTCGAGCGGCAGTTTTAAATAGAGAGCCAATGCCAATACAACATGCCACAATGAATTTTCACTGTTAGACTTCTAATAATTGTTTAAACAATAAAATGCTAATAACTTTTTATTAATATTTTTAAAGTTATAACGCGTTTAATGTTGCACTACCTGGTGCAAGGTTAATAAAAACGAGGTATGCATAAATGATGAAAATTCAATTAATTTGTTAAAATAAATAATTTTCTTTCTAAACAATTATTATAAGAGATATCGGTCAAAAAGTCAATAAATAAATAGTAATAGTCGTATAAGTCGGAGATATAGGCCGATACAGTTTTTCGCAAAATAGCGGCTCTTCCGGGATTGAAATTTGTAAGGATTTTGTTCATTTACACTCAGTACGTGATACAGAATCTAATTTTTATTAAAATAACTCCTGCAATTTAGTGCAATGCTATTATGTGTATTTCCTATTGATTAATAATTTAAAAACATATTATCTTCTACTTAACTCCGCTGTCCCAACAACCGCAATCTGTGTTATTAATAGTAAGTAATATAAAGACAATATAAACATATAAATATTACAAAACCTTATCATATCGTATTATATTGGGCCAAATAATAAAGTACTCGAATGACAGCATTATTATTTAATTCCATAATTAATTTGTATTTGAATCATGAACTATAATAATATTTAAAACAAGTAATGTAACAACTAACTGAGTTAATTGTTTGAATACCCAGTATATACTGAGTTGTATATCAATGTTCGAATTGTTAATACCTTTACTGGGTATACCAATATTATATGCGATGTTATGTATCTCGACTATGAATAGTATGTCATTTGCTCTTTGAGCATAAATTATGTGAAAACTATTGAGTTTATAAAAACATTTTCAAACAAAAGTTGTTTATTTTAAAAAGAAAATTTTTTTCTATCTCTTACGGTTTCAAAGATGTATATTTTCCACCCTGGCGGAGGGAAACATGTTCCGATTTTGCCCATTAACGAACTCGATCTTACTTTTTTGCTCTAGAACACACACACAAAAATTTCAGGTCGTTATCTCTTTTCGTTCTTGAGTTATCGTATCCACGGACGGGCGGACATGCGGAAATGACCGAATTAGGCCATTTTATGGATACCTTTGTGAAGCATTTTTGTGAAGGATTAATTTTTTCAAGCGTTAAAAAGTCAGGACTAAACTTAATATACCTTGTACATTTACATATACTAGGTATAATAATAGTCTGCAATTAATTGTACAGTGGAAACAAGTTTATTTACTTACATAATATTATTTATAATCATTAAATAATATAATAATATACTTATTGAAAACTATCAAGATATTTAATATGTATGTTTTTAAAATGTAATATGTTATTGATGCTCGTTCATGATACTTTTTATCGGTACAGGAAATGATTACATTTATCAATTCATTATAAATTTTATATGAAGTGTTACTTATATGCTTATTTAACGTTAAGCGTAGTTGTAGCTTTTAAAAATAAACAATAACAAAAATACCAATAACTATAACCAATATTTATTCAAGTATTTAATATTTTCAGAACAACTTAATTATTTATTTATTATACTTGTACAATAAAATATAAAATAAAAGAATGGGCGGAACAAGACTCCAATCGTTCTTGGGTAAATACTCATAGTCAAGATCATGCAAAGGCTCTTATAAAAAGCTTCTCATGGAAAAAGTCCGTTTACAACTTGGAAAAAACATGATTCTCACAGGGAATGATCTCTGCAGATTTTGTCATGAAGAGAAGGAAATCGAAATTCACATTCTGTGTGAATGCGAAAGTCTCTCTCTCAAAATACACTATCGTTTGGGATGGACAGATCTCCAGCCAGGTGAAATCAATGAGATGTCGCCGAGGAATATCCTAACGTTTATCAAGACCAAAGGACTCCAGGAACACCTTTGAAGGAAAGGAGGTACAATAGATCAAATTGATCGCGGTACAAAAGCTCCTTATAAGACTTACTCCTGACTCGAATCTAATATAATCTACTCCGTGCTAGAGGGGAAGTGAGGGTGTATAAGGTAACAGAGCTCTTGCTGCCTTTATGTCTCTACGTAAAATAAGCTAATTTTTGTCAGGAGAAGGGAGTAAATACATATGAAATTAAGTTACCTTGGCGACAATTTTAAAATTCATTATAACCTAATCAAATAAGGATTCAAACCTACCTCGGAATGAGAGGTAATAAGTTGGAAATTTGCATAGATCTAGTTTTTGACATTTTAAACACTGGCTGAAAAGTCTCATATAATCATATAATCAAGGGGAAACCTCGCGAAAATCGGTTTTTTGCTAATATCTTGTTTCCTATGCATCAAACCGTGTTTAAAGTGATTATGCTCTACACGTTTTATAATAACTTCAAACACGATTTGACGCATAGCAAATAAAATATTTCCAGAAAACCGATTTTCACTACCTTTTACCTTACGAAGGGAACACGTTATTATATGAGACTTTTGAGCCAGTGTTTACAACGTCAAAAGAGAGGTGTATGTAAATTTTCAACATATTATGTTTTATTCCGAGGTTCAGCCGATTTTTTTGTCTTATTTAAATTGTACTATTATTATTTCACTAAAATCCCAGAAATTGAGGGAAAATTTCTTACAACTTGACTCATAATAACGTGTGTTTTTGTTGACTTTGAGTTAAGGCATAGTTATTCAAACAATTTTGCGTTTCTCCTCACTATAAACTCCCCTTTCCTCTTGACCGATTCTATCCATTAACGATCTTGACTTTTCAATTATTTTGAATTATCATCGAAAATGTAGAAAAAATTTCGCTCATGAATCAGTCAAAAAAACGGGGAAAGTAATTTACGCAGGAAATTCGGCTAGCTCAACTAGTGTTTAATAATATTTTTATTAATGCTGTATAATAAAAGTACATAGTATAATAAATTGCATGAGAAATGTAATTATTAACTAACGCGACTACATTTTCTTCTAATTTATGATTTCCGTCAAAACGGCATGAAGCGTTAGCATGTGAAACACGCCATATACAGCCTTTAAATTTAATACTTGATATTTTTTTTACTATAATAGCGTTTGTTTGAAAAGTATTTTAAATAAAAAAATCCTTATTTAATTGAATTTTAGTCATGGAGTTTCACTTTTTGGTTAATTTTTAACTTCTTAAGAAAATAACACACTCATTATCAGTATCTTTACAATTAAAGACAAAATTAAAAAATCCAATGACTAATGATTATGTGGAAAAAAAACCTAATGTTTTTTGAAAATTAAGGCACGTTCTCACTAGTTTAGTTATTGATCAACTCGTGAAAACGATTTGAATCAGTTGTTTGTTCACATTTTTCAATAGAAACTGATCAACTTATTGTCAGTTGAAATGGCGTCGAAAGCATGTTAAAAGAAGAACTAAAAATAATAAACAAAGAGTGAAATATAGTCAACTGAGGTGCACACCTGAGGTTATGTCTGAGGCGTTATGTCTACTTGGAACTAGGAGGTTATGGGTTCGAATCCCGACATCGGCCGTTTGTCAATTATTAAGAAAAAAAAGGGCAGCCGCTACAATTTATCTATCTATCTTCACACGTGTTTAGTCACTATTCAACTTGAAAACAAAACGCCGATGATTCATCGCTTGAGCGATAAAGCTTGACTGGATCAATCTTTAGTTGATCCACTAAAAAGATGGTCAACTATATTAAAAAATAGGGTCTCACGTTCAACTTTTGTTGATTAATTAAATTTGACTCCTGAACGTGACGTGGGTGACGAGTGGGGTGTCTCTCACTCTGTATCCACGAGATTCTCTACCTTCACCGAACAATACAAATGTAGCTTGGAGTTATTAAAATCAGAATCATAAAAAAATTAAATAAAATTTTTACTCATGTAAAAAAAGTTGGTCTACCTTAAATTCATCAAACCCAATGGCTCGCAACACCACTGGTAAGAACGGGCCATTAGTGTTAAAAATTAATAACAAATATTGAATACTGATATCACAATATATAATACTTACGTATATTCTTGCCAATTGTATGAGTCATTAGTTTAAAAATATTTGAATTTTTCAAGTCTAAATTAAACAAAGGTGCATTATGTCTTTAAATGCCATAATAAAGATAATGATTATTTCAAATTAATTTTCATAACTAGAAAAATGATATCGTTATAATAAAGAATTCCATCCAAATAACAACCAAATTGATTATTTTTAGTATCTGAATAGATTAGCATTTAGGATTCCGTAACGAGAAGTAGAATCTTCATTGAAACTGAAGAAAATAAAATAGAAATATCACGTCTTGTGTGTTGCACTGACGGTCGAAAAATTGACGGTACTCTTTTTTATCTTAACTTTCTGATATATCTTTATCTATTTCTTTCTACCTACAAATGTTGTTGGAAATAAAAAAAAATTTAGATGTGTTTTTCTCGTAATTATTATAGACAAAAAGTTATGATCGATAAAAGATTTGGCGGTGCCTTTTCCTGCCGTCGGATCAGGTTCTCGCAGGGAAGTCTAGGTGAGTGATTGAAATCATTTGAAATCAAAGTACTATGGGTCACAAAAATAGTGCTATTTTTCAAAAATTTTTAATTAATTTGTAAATATTCATTCGGTTTTTGAGAAAATGTTTCGAATAAAAGTTGTTAATATATTTATAATAAACAACTTTTATCCGAAGAATTTTTTCGAAAACCGAATAAATAAGGCACAAACCAATTATAAAATTTTAAAGAATTAGCGCTACTTTTGTGACCAAGTGTACTATTTTTTCTAACGGTTGTATCCTTTATAAAATCCGAAAAGTTATTACGATCGCCGCTGAGACGGAGAAAAAATTTAAATATTTCCATCGCTCACCAAGTTCATACAGAATTCATCGAGAGGAGCATTGCTAAAAAGATATTAAAATACTTTACCACTCTCCGAGATTTAAGGATAACAAAATTTACAAAAATAAAATGAATAGTTATATTCTAATTTCGTATTACAAAAGGGATCGTGTATGTATTTTTTAAATGTTTTTGTAACTCTGTGGCGATAAATTTGTCTAGACTTTTCTCTTCTTTAGGTTGAAATACAAAAATTTGATAACACCAGATTAATGTACTGTCTGTTGGTATGTCTCTTGTTTATATCCAAGTATGAACTAAGCGTTAATGACGATAACCATTGTCATTTGGCTCTCTTTTATTATACATAATTTTATTTTCATCCTAATAAACATTCATGAAATTTATAAATAAAAAAAATAAATAGAATAGAATTTCACTTACTCGATTGTGTAGCAGTCTAACTCACTCAGATAACTAAAGCTAAGATTAACCTAACCCTAGAGTCTAGACCATATTTGTTCGGTTTGCTTGATATATATGTTGTAAACGGTCAGTTCGGCCGGAACTCAACAAGTGTCTCGTCTATTGTTAGACACTCTGATGGCGAATAGAATTTAAAACTTGGAACAGTGAAAATTAAAATTTCTGTCTAACGTCTAGTTTAAAAATTGGCTCATAAGGTACCTGAGTACGTTACTTGAGCCGCTCTGATAGTGCATTTTCAATTCCACTCATTAAATATAAAATTAGAATATGCCCTAATATAAAATTAGATTAAACCATTGTATTTCATACATTTTTTTCAATGGGTAGCCATTATTTTTATATTTTACAAATTACTTAAATGTCAAATTAAGAAAAGACTAGTCACTTCCGTTGGTATAATATAACCGAAAGACAGCCATACACATTCGACGCTAGTTTACAAAAAAGAAAAAATTAAAAAATCTGTAAATAGTACATAAACAAATTAATAATACATTGACATCAAAGATAGTGAGAAATCATAAGCATTTCATTACCTTAACATTTCAGGAAGCTTAGATGCAGAGCGATGGTCTAGAATACCGGAGGTCGTGGGTTCGATTCTCATCCTAGATATATGATTTTTCATATCAAGCATTTTGATATCAAAGAATGTTATCAATGTTCAGACATATTACTTAAATGTCAAATTATTAAGTAAACGCTAGTTACTTCCGTTAGTATAATATAACCGAAAGGCAGCCATACTAACAATGGATAAATAGAAGCTAGTTTGCAAAAAAAACAATTAAACAATATGTAAATAGTCCCTATGAGTATGAGCGCGAGAGTGAAAATCTGATTGTTTTCATATATTAAAATCAAGACTGAGAATATAAGTAAAATCTCATTATTTTTCTGGGAGCTTTAAAGCGTCTGGCAAAGGTTACCGTCGACGGGAAGTGTTTGGCAGTATTAAATGTTAATTTTTACAATATTCTTTGAAACATATATAAAAATCAGCCCTGAGACTTTGACAAAAGTGAGTTGAGTTTTTGTCTGCCTTTAGCACCGGGTACCTGGAAATTGACCGACGACCCAAGCTAGCAGATACGCAATACACTGAAAGTATATAGGAACACTACTTTATCCCACACATATTATTGCTGAGAAATGCTTAGATACATGCTTTTTATTAAATTGAAAAACAAAATCGTAAAAATATTTTTCAGAAAACTCAAATCAATAATTTTACACATATGGTTTTGTTAGATTCTCTTTGAACCGGATATAAATATAGATTTCTCTTAAAAATCAAAGGTCAATAGCAGGTATTGAAAAAAAATTGAATGAATTTATTCTATTCCACATACATACATATATTATTGGGCGCCAAAAAATACATTTCTTTTGGGTGATGAAAAGAAGTATGACGGTATATAAAAATAATAATTAAAATTTTATTATGTCCATTGTATTTAAATTTTTGGCACCTACCAAGACTTAAAACAACTTAATACATAACTACATACAAACATCTAAACGCGTTTTAGTATTGAAAATATGTTTGAATAATAATATTTTAAAAATACTAATATGTGAATATTTTTAAAATGTGTATTTATTTTTAATCACTCAATTAATTTTATATCACGATATAAAAATAATATTATAATATAGTTTCAAATATAATTAGGATGTTGAATGAAAATTTTTTTTCACTTCAATTGAAGCATGTTTACTTTACAAATATCAAGGTAAAATTATTTTCTAAATAACTTTAAAAATAAGCGAGATATGAATGATTGAAATTCCCGATTAGACAAAGAGGGTGATAGCCCTCTTAATAGACATTGTGACGTCAAAATGTGCTATCACCATTTAAAATACACGTAAAACTCCGTTTTGCAAGAAAGAGACAGATAATAATCTTTAAAAGCTTATAGATTCCTTGTTATTTGTCGGCTTTCAATTTAGTTTTTAAATATTATTACAGTATTAACAATATTTTCATATTCTGAAAATAAATATGAAATATTTGGTATCATTCAACTACCCAATTATAATTTTTGTATGATTTTATAAGTTCAGTGTTGTTTTTTTTTTTAATGGCAAATAATATTTTAAAGTACAAACAAAGCACTAAAACAAATTTTATCATCTTCCACTTCAAATTAATTTTCAAGGACATTGTGTATTGGTTCATTTTATTATGTTTCAACTTGAAATTTATTTTGTATGACTAATGATTCTCAGCAAAAAAAAGTGGCGCACTTTGAAAAATTTCGTTTAAATTATTTCCTGTGAAATTCTTTTACATTTTAGCGAATTTCCTGAAAGGAAATAGAGCTATTGGTCCCGTACCGAAGTCAAAATTTCGCAAAAATTTCTTCAAATGTCCATCGATCCTACCTTGTAGATGTCAAAAATCACCATCTGTAAAATTTATATATATATATCTATGGACATATATATATATACATATATATATATATATATATATGTGTCTGTAATCACTCTAGCGGTCACAGTTTTTATTCTATCGGAATGAGATTTGGTATTTGAAGCGCTTTTGGTATTCAAAAGGTCAAGTTCGTTAATGGGTAAAATTGGACCAGGGGAAAGGGGGGTTTAGAGGGAGGGGGAAACAGAAAATTTGACATATCTCCCTTAATATTCGAAAAATCGAAAATTTTATAAGAAGTAAAGTTGTAGGTATTAAGTTTTACTGTAATTTTGTTTCTTATCATTTTTTCTGTAACCCCAATATTTACAAAAATATTGACGGTTTAAGATTGAAAATTAAATTCCTCAATATCTCTGTACGCATTAGAGTTTGAGCAAAAAAGATAAGGTGATGAATTGTAGCAAACATGATTTTCTACAACTTTGTTTCTTACGCATTTTTCGATTGTTCTAATATTAAGAGAGATATTTTATATTTTGTGTTTTCTTCTATCTTTATGCCCCCCTTTCCCCTTGACGTATGTTATTTATTAATAAAATTGGCCATGCAAATACTAAAATCAGATACGACATTTCATTTTGATCAGACTAACATTGTGACCGCTAGAGAGTAATTTATTTATTCCAAAGAAATTCGCTAAGTTGAAGCAGCTCCTGCGTAACGAATTTTTTTTATATTGAGAACTAACCTGAGGGCGGAGTTTAATGATGGAATTTTCTGTGCAACGAAAGAATAATCAATTTTTTAATGTCAAATTATTTTTTTCTAAATTTTGAAATGTCAATATTTTTATATTTTAAATTTATTGACAGATAAAGTCCGACAAGTTTTCCCCAGAGATATTCTATTGGATTTAATTTTAGGCTACGAGCTGGATATTTCAAAATCTGAATTATGATCGTTACATTCTAATGCACGCCCTTCGGAATCGTTTTTCTACTGCTACTGAGATTGCTCAAAGGCACCGTAACACAACCCTCCCGATATCTTACAGGAGCTCAGAATAGCTTTAGCACAGGAATGAGAGGAAATCTAGTCGTATCGAACTTTATTAAAAGTATGCTTAGAAGGTTTGAAGTAACCATTAAAGTAAGAGGAGTTAATATCCTCTATTAAAAGATTATTTTCTTTTAAAAACGTTGAAATAAAATGCTTTTTATAAATTAAAAATTTATGCAAATATGTTTATTTCTTTGGGACGCTCTCCCTGCCTAAACGGCTTGGTGGATTTTAACATATGAGGTGTCGTTAGATTCGTCTTAATTGTGGGAGTGGCTTAGGGTATAATATTTAAATATGGCGTTTGCGAATCTTAACGCAGAAGTTTATGTTTTTCAATTTTAACCCCATATCAACAAAAACATATAAATTTATAAAAATGTCGTTGAAGTTGAAGATAATTTCACAGGAAGTAATTTTTTTAAATACGCCACTTTTTTTTTGCCGAACAGTGTATGTTGTATGTAACCAATGAAATAATTTTATTTGCACTTTTTAGATAAAATTATGCTTGCTTCAAGTTTTATCGTTAAAAAAAAAACTAGTCACTTAGAAGGTACATAGGCCAAGAGAAATATCCCTTTCAAAAGAATTTTAATAAATTTGAAATTAAGTTACCATGGCAACAATTAAATGCTAGAACATTAAAATCGGAAATATTTATCTAAATTTAGAGTTACAGAAAAAATAGTCAGGTCACAGATTTAATGTATCCGTTGAAAATAGATTTAAATATTCTATGGTTATTTGGTAAATAATAATACTCGTGAGTTGTGACCCGTAATTTTTCTTTTATTTTAAATAAAAAAGTAAAATCTCTTGTGTTTTGCTTCTCTAAAATGATAAAATTACTTATATTATTCATGATTACTTTCCAAAATGCACTTGAACATACGTTCATCTTTGGCTCAAATAAACCCTTGTTTATTTAACAATAATTTACATAGTTTTATAAAAACTTCTCTGTATTTTAAACTATCTTTGATTCGCGATCACAAAGTATGATTTTCAATATAGAAAAAAATCGAAAAAATGCATTTGAGCTAACATTTTGAAGCATACCAATGAATTCGTATTGACTTTTTTATAACATATTTAATTTACAGGAACTTTTCTGCATTTTCTTTCTCTTTCGAACGTCCTTATATACCCTGATTTATATTATATACAGAGTTTATAAAATGTCTGGAAACGCTCGAAAATCTTGTTCAATATTTTTAAAGAAGTTATCCAAAGATACCATATTCGGATATTCGGTTACACCACCACACCATGCCGTGGGTGGGTCATGGTTCTACTTTGAAATTTTATATGGGAGTTTCCCAACTGTATTGTAGTCTGTATACAGAGATAAAAAACGTATTATACAATCCAAAACCACAATCTAAAATGTTCGCATAAAATAGCTGTCATAACGTTTGTTTTTGTCTTTTTACAGAGCGTGAAGATCAATCCATACTTTGTACGGGAGAATCTGGTGCAGGTAAAACAGAAAACACAAAGAAAGTCATTCAATATTTAGCATACGTAGCAGCCTCAAAACCAAAAGGAACAGCAGCGGTAAGATATTCAGAAAATTTTCTTATTAAATCAAATTTTTTTTTCTATTGTACACTTTTGAGACATGTAAATTTTATTGCATGCCACTCGAAACAAAAAGCACGACTTTTCTTATGAAGTTTTTCGAAAAATATTATTTTTGGTAAATATTTTTTTATTTATTTAAAGAATATTTTGCTGCTTGTAGAAAGACTATTACAAAACCACTTTCTAATTAAAACGAAATTAAATGTTTCTATTATGGATATATGTTGCCTCTATTATTTTGTATTTAGTAACGTTCTATAAATGGTTGTCATATACACTTGTCTTAACCGTATTAGGCGCCTCACTCAATGATCTATCCGTTTACAAAAAAAAAATTGTTATTTCTGTAGGCGTTATAAATTGTTTTGAGTTTATTGTGCTAAGTTTTTCTATTCTTAATGATTGATGATAAATTTAACGTGTAGATTGGATGAATTGTGTATTTACAATTCGAAAGGCCTTACCTTGCCAATAATATGATTGCTATCAATTGTACTTTCAGTTTATTATATATACAGAGTGAATCGAACCAGCTGCATAATAGCATACGCCTCCATTTCTTTCTATGATGCTCCCATTCCCCAATAACATCCAATAGAAATCGATAAATTGATCATCTCTCATGTGTGTTCATTTGAAAAGTTACCATTTAAATGCTTTTTTTAATTATGCATTTTAGAAAAAAAATGTTTCAAACAAACGTTGCATATTTTAAAGAGGCAAACATAATACAATAAAGTTATTTTAATTCTATGCATCCGTTCCCTTGTGGTATAACTTATCTTTTAAACGGTATGAAAAAAGGTCCAAACCAAAGTTGTTTATAAATGATCCCTACCTTGCACCATTTAAAAGATAAGTTACACTACGCGGGCACGGAAGAGTGGAACAAAAATATGATTATTGCATTATGTATGTTTCCCCCTTTATATTGTGCACCTTTTGTGTGAAACATTTTTTTCGAAGACGCATATTTTAATAAATATTTAGGTAATAACGTAAAATCTACGTAGAATCCGGAAAAACAAATAAAAAATTTGGTTCGTCAATCCTTCGCCATCCTAAATGTTTATCGTCGGGCTTAATTGAACCAAATGAGTTAAAAATTTGTAGGCAGATTTAGGTAAGGACCCTATCTGGTAAATAAAAATTTCGAAAGTCGAAAAAAAAATTCCACGAAAAATATACTCCGAGTGAGTTTTGAACTTTGGACCTAAAGTAAAAGGCGAGTAGGGGATTAAAGTAAAAAGCGTGCACGTTATCAAAATGCCACTTCACACTACTTTTTAATCGACAATCAACTTTCATGTATGCTATGTTTAGATTTGATTGAAACATTTAGAGTATTTAGACCTTTTATCTCGACAATGTTTGAGTAGTTGGTCCTACGGCTTTAATAAAAAAGTACTCATATCGAGTACTAATTACACGTAACAGTCAAATTTTAACACTACACACCGTTGCTATCTCCTTGTTAGACTGAGACTCATCGGTTCATATTTATTGCGCTTGAGTGTACGTACAATTTTATTGCAGTACTTTGTTGATAGGAGCCCAGACATTTAATTCCCAAAAAGAAAGTACGTTAAAATTTATGAATTTATATCTTGATTAATTTATTACATTTTTAATGACAATTATAATTGTCCGTGCACCAACAAAAAAACGATGACGTTATTTAAAACAAAAAGCATCTATACAACATTAATTAACATTTCATATTATTTATGATCTAATTTCACCAATTAAGTCGAAATATAATATGAAAATTATACACAAATATAATAAATAATATTTGATTGAAGTATTCTATTATATAGATATGGAAGGTAATTTTTCAAAGTGAACAAACACAGTATACGGCGTCATATTTATCTTTGACTTGATTTCTCTGCATAAAGGCATCACCATATTTGGTGTTTATTATATTATGGTGTAATAATATTAATAACAAGCACCAATCTTGTTTACTTGACATAGACTATAGTCTTGGCAACAATGTTATAATATGTACGTTACTGGTCTGGTATCACATGTAATGGACCACTTCTCACAAACAACTAGACTTATTTGTAAAATTGATAAATATAGGTTTTTAGTTCAATATTATTTTTATTGCATGGAATATTTTTTTATTAAATGTACTTTTTTTTCATGAATTTTGTATTAAAGATTAAGTAATTATTATTATTATAACTGTTTGCCTATGTTTAGTCAATTGACAAATTTTCAAAAAATATAATAATCTATATACCTATCTTCCGTGGGAAATTTTGTAAATATGGAAAGTAGTTTAATGTGTAATGTCCTAATACGGAAATGAAAATATTTTAATATCAATATTCGTCAGAAACAATTCCAATTAAAGTTTAGATGTTTAATTGTCAAATCTTGGCACGGAAATGTATTATTTACTTGAACCAATACAAGTTTGAAGAGCCTTGTAAATATTTCTTGTAGTCGAAGGTCGAGAATTGTTACAGTTTTGCTTTATGCATCGCATTTGGACCTTCGACTACGTGAAATATAAGGCTCTTCAAACTTGTTTCGTACTTTTTTCATAGTCGGGTTTTATTTTTTTAAACTTATTTATTTAAGACTTTTTAGTATAATAAATCTGTGAATTAAAACTATTCATTTGATACCAAACCCGGTACATTTGTTTTTCTTTGTTGCTTATCGTATTATGCAAGTCGTTATCCGCCATTTTGGATTTAATTTGATTTAAAATCCGCGAGTCATAGGCTATGTGACACGCGTCTACCCTAAACTGTAGACTAGACTCTTTTCTAGAACTCTATAACAAAGCTAATAGACAGTTGTAACCTTCGCAATTTTAATATTAGTATCAATTAATTATTATATAACACAAGCTGATTTTTGAATATGTATGCAGTAAATTACCAGATATCAGAAAAAGTATCATTCTTTATATCTTTATATCTTGATGCTCATCATCCTGAAAAAACCCTTTGGTATCCCAGACTATAAAGTGAACTAATAGTTTACGAAATATTTGAGAAAAACTGATTTTCGGGACTTATGAACTTCAATAACTTTATCATATTTTCATATTGTCAAAACAAAGATAATTCCGTTGACCATCGATTCCAAAATCGCCACGTTTAACTTTTAAATGGTAAAAATACTATTTGACTGGGTCAATTGTGGTACTATCTAAAATATTGTGTGGCATTTTATTTTCTTCTTGGGAACAGATAAATCTTTTTAAAATATTTTTGCGATCACTCATAGCTTCGAAGTAATTTTGATGGATAATAAAACGGATTTATAATTGTCTTCTAAAAATTATCCTCTCCATATGATTACGACAGACAATATTTTTTAGACACATAAATTTGTTCTTTTGTTTAAGAACTATTTATGAAAGAAGTAAACAAATCATTTTTCTGGTTTAAATCTTTCAATAGACATAATAAATTAGAGTTTAATATTAAATATAAAATATTTTTGGCGAGCTAAACGATAAAAGTATTTAATTGAACAGATGGTATATAATTTTTAGAAACAATAGTTAAATAGATTGTTGCCAGCAAAAATTAAAAGTTTTGATTTATGAATAGATAATTTGTACAATTTTTATATATTTTGTGTTTTTATTGTCACGTATTGTAAGAATTTCAAATGTAAGCAATATTTTATTATTTTTATAAAATTAAACAAAAGTAAATAACATTACCTCATATATTTGTTTTATGTTTTTTTTTTCTCAGCATACTATTTATGTAAATATTTAATATTTTTTGAGAAGAATTTTTATTGTCACAATGTTTTTTTTAGAAATAACATATATATATATATATATATATATATATATATATATATATATATATATATATATATATATATATAATAATTCATACAATAATAACATACATATATATAATAATTCATTTCGTACTTTGTTTTTCAAGATCAAGAGTATGATATGATTAGTAGATGACTTTTTATTTAAAATTTATCTTTTATTGCTCGAATAATTTTGATATTATCCAATATGATTGTCTAAATCCAGTGTGTTTATACAGAGACTTTTTTTTTAAATATCTATAGTACACTCAAACTAGAGAGTCCATCGTTGTTAACAAATACTTTCACTGAACCTATGTCAAAAAAAACTGGCTTCATTCTATCGTTTTCGTTTTTTATTTATATTATTTGGCTATAAATATGAATATAACGAATGGAAACAATACAAAAAATTCGTTACGCAAGAGCTGCGTCAACTTAGCGAATTTCCTTATATAAATCACTATCTAGCGGTCACAATTTTAGTCTGATCAAAATGAAATGTCGTATCTGATATGATTTTGGTATTTGAAAGTTCAATTTTTAAAATAAATGGCATAAGTCAAGGGGGAAGTGGAACATAGAGAAAGAAGAAAACACAAAATATAAAATATCTCTCTTAATAAAAAATGTATAAGGAGTAAAGTTGTAGAAAATCATGTTTGGTCTTTATAAAAATTATCCTCTCCATATTATTACGACAAACAATATTTTTAGACACATAAATTTGTTCTTTTGTTTAAGAACTATTCATGAAAGAAGTAAACAAATCATTTTTCTGGTTTAAATCTTTCAATAGACATAATAAATTAGAGTTTAATATTAAATATAAAATATTTTTGGCGAGCTAAACGATAAGATTCATTCATTACCTGATCATGTTTTCTCCAACTCTAATGTGTACAGAGAACGAAGTAACCGGCTATGCTTGAGAAGGTTTTCTGCAGTTTCCTTCACGAACTCCAGATGAATATCGGCATAGTTCCTATCATAGTCGGCTGCAGTCGCATATCCTACCAATTCCTAGTCTATACACAAAAATTCTTTCCACTCCACTCACATCCTCGCATCCTTAGGCATCACAATGGACCTTATGGTGGAAGTGTAGCCCTTCCAGGGCAGCCTCTACAATCTATCTATCTATCTACATAGATGATTGCAAGGTAATAGGCAAGGTAATTTATAGAAAGTGTTTTTTTTTACTTAGAAAATTTCCTTGCTTATTTCGTAGTTGTATATAGAAAAAAAATGCTTTTCAATTACAAAAAATTTAGAAAGTATTAAGTCTACTATTATATAATATTTGAACATATTTTTAATTAATTGTATTTTACTGATCTTTATTCTGTTTCAATTCTATGTGGCGGTCCATTTGGGTTCATTTGACGAATGATCTGTTATATTATTGTGGCTCTAAATCTCGTATATGCACACTTTGATATTTTATCCGCATGATGTAGCCGCCAAATCCAGCATTAATCGTAAGTATATATAGATAACTTTTACTTATTATAACTTAAGGTAGTTTCACCGCTGTCTCAGGACAAAAAACCGGTTTGCATTTATTATAGAAAAGTTTAAAACTATTTTGATTTCAAAATTACATTAATTTATATATATATTTATATTATTTATATATATATATATATATATATATATATATATATATATATATATATATATATATATATATATATATACAACACATAGATATATTCACTAATCATATATACAAATTAATGTAATTTTGAAATCAAAATAGTTTTAAACTTTTCTATAATAAATGCAAACCGGTTTTTGAAATCAAAATAGTTATGTTATATATATATATATATATACAACACATAGATATATTCACTAATCATATATACAAATTAATGTAATTTTGAAATCAAAATAGTTTTAAACTTTTATATTTCAAAATCAAACCGGTAAAACGCGATTTAAAAAAAAAAATTATTTAATAAATATTTATCTTTACTATCCTAGTTTATTTTTAAATTCTTTCGAGTATTTTTTTTAATACACAGATAATACTTGGGCGGGCATGAAGTTTTACATGCTTCTAATGAGAAAGAATGATTACTTTGCTATTAATTATCTCGCGTTCTAAACGGTCAAAAATTCTGAAACTTCGGAATTTATTAGAAAACGTTATTTTTAGCCTGTGAAAAAAATGAGCAAAATCTGTCGAAAAGTGGTTTCATGCTGGAACATCCTTAATAGCGCCAGTGGTATTGATATCGAATTTTGAAACGATAGCACTTTTTTAATAATTATTTAGTTGATCAATCATTTTAAATAATTAGTAGCTACATGCTAAAAATTATTTTATTGCTATAAGTCTATAAAAAAATTCTCAAATCTGTTGCAACTTTTAAATAGTCTTAAACTTGATTACGTCAGTATTCTATACTAATGTTTTCAATAGACCTTTTAATTTCAAATAACGATTTGTTTTTGTTTCGGGTAGGTTGTCAAACTCTACAATAAGATGAACAAAGACGTGAAATATTGCGTACACATTTATTTCTCCACATTGATTTGTTTGATATTCTGCCCGAAACAAAAACAAATCATAATTTGAATTGAAAAAGGTCTATTATTATTATATTCTAATAGTAAATCTTTGTAATCGAGTCAGCAAATTTGAATTTTTTCGTTTCAAAAAACATAGAACCCGAATATGATACAAAATTTTTCTCTGTTTGCAGTAAATCACGACGATACAAATTTTTTGACGAACAGACACAGTTGATCCAATAATTTTAAAGAGGTTGAAAATATGTCACTGTTTTACTTAAGTAGTGTACTATCGCGATCAACAGAGCTATACAGTTTTCGAATGCTTATTCGCTTTGAGCATAATCAATCGGTTGTCAAAAAAAAAAAAGTGAAAAAATTGAGCTCTGTATAATTGGTCTGCAAATTTGAAAAATATCATCCACTTTCGATCGCAATAATACCTGCTTATGTTAACATGTTTCAAAAAACATAAATTCCAAATTTCGCATATTAAACGTATGACAGATTAACAATAAGATAAAATCTAAACATTTAAATAATCATCAACAGTGATAATTATTAAAAGGTCCTTTAAAATCTCAAAAAGAATTACCGAGAAACCGAGAACTCCACCTCCAAAAAGTGATTTTACCATGTTTTAAGGAGGGATGGGAGGCAACGGATGGAGTAATTTTGTTTTTTTCCAAATATCTCAAATTTTGAATAAAAATGATTTTAATATTTTTTGGTTGCGTTTTCAATACATTATATGAACAAATTTTTGTTAACAAATTACAATTCGTTGGTACAACCAAAACTATACCCCTAGCTATTTTTTATTTTATTATTAATACTTTTTTTAATATTATTTCCACCGCCTCCACCATTCTAATATTCATCTCTGGAGATCAAAGGATGATAATAATGTTAAAAAATATTCATATCGGTCAGCAATTGAGACTTGTAGCGTGTTCTCAAATGCGAAATATTTTGAACAAAAGTCACATTCTGAACGTAAATATAAAGGTAACACTTTCACGGTAACGGTAACGGTATGTTTCACTGGTTCAAATTTTAGCAGGTTAGTGCACATACATACGTACGCACTTACAAACCAATTGGCGGAGATGTATGTTATTTTCCAAAAACGAATTCAAATCGTAATAAATATTTACAAAATTAATGTTCTCTAATTATGTTAATAAGAATTTTTTCGTTAAAACTCAAAGTTTTCGAGTTATTTTGAAAAAACTAATTACCCCAATTGTTGCTCTCTGCGATTAAGTAACTTATTTTTTAGCACTCGTTTCTAGTGCCAAATTTTCGCAACACATTTAAAGCTGCCAACAAAATAATGCTTTATTTTTTCTGTAGTAATAAAGCGATACCAAATGATGCATAAATTGTGAATAATGGACTTCTAGGTCATTATTTTTATAATATAAATTTTTTTTTTAATTTCCTGTATTAATCGTGGTATTATTTTTTAAGCGATTTTTTGTTTCATTATAATTTCAAAATGCTAAATTTGCAAATATTACATTTTTGTTTTCTGTTTAGTTTCCTTTTTTTTTTTAAATATTTATTAAACTTAAGCAAATATTTAATAATGAAATAGTTTTGTTTAGTTAGTAGAAAAATTGTGTAATCGTTATTAATTATTCCAATGTTTATGTTGAAAATAATTGAAAATAATTACATATGTTTTTTTTTTATAATATGTTAATTATTTTAACATAATTTTTTTTCATAGTTCAGTAGTCGTTAACTATCTACTTATCAATAAAATTATAAATAAAGGCCATATAATTAATTACCTAGCTAGTTATTATTATTAACACTCGAAATATAGGTGAAACGATTTATATTTTTAGCATATAATAAATTTTTAAAATATAATAGTTTAAACAGGGCTGCTTAGGCAACCCTTCGAGAATCTGATCCGACAGATGGTTGTGCCCCACCCCCAAATCTTTTATCGCGCATAACTTTTTTTCTATAAAAACATCAATACTTTTTCTAATAAAATCATATTTCCAACAACTGTTTTATGAAACTTTTTTTCATATCGATTGTAGTTTCTGATATCTACATCTATTATCTTAATATATTTCTTTTCTCAGAAACTGTTATAGATATGAAAAAAAGTTTCATACAAAAGTTGTTGGAAATAAAATTTTATGAAGTATTTTCTCGTAATTATTATAGACAAAAATTTATGCGCGACAAAAGTTTTAGGTTTGAGGCAATTCCCTGTCGGATCTGGTTCTCGCCGGGTAGCCTAGACAAGTAAGTAAAGTCACTATATTTAAAGTACTATATTTTCTGAAAGTTTCATCCCCTGATTAAATGGGCACCGTTTTTTACGGTCGCCGCTCCTACTATAAAGGATCCATCATTTTTTATTTGGAAAATATCAAACACTTAAAACTTGTGGAAAATATTGTTTTAGTGTCAAGTCTTCTTGAGACAAGGTTAAATTTTGGTTTTTTGGAGGTTTTAGTAGTCAGAAATTAGTCATTTCAATAGTATTTTTACAAATTTGAAATTAGTTTATTTCGCAAATGAGTAATTGGAGAACCGAAATAAATTCTCAAAAATTTATTCGAACGCATTAACTCTTTCAAATTTAGTATATCTCTTAGTAAGGTGGTTATAAATAGGCTAATTCTGAACTCTTAAAGCTCCGGTAAAGCTCCGGACATGAGCAAAATTCTACTTTGTGCTCATGGGGTTTTTTTTACCCAGAAAGTTTTAGTTCCCGAAAATAAAAAGCAAAATAGATTTCTACATTCAAAAGTACAAAATTGATCTTTATATGACCAATTTGAACCTATTCCTCTAGAGTCATCATTATTGATTTGCAGCATAAAAAACGATCGTTTCTCTGATACCAACTTGTAATGCTACTATCTAAATCAAGATTTAGTGGAATTCTTTGAGAACGTAAAACTAATTCTTAATACTATAAATAACACGTTTCCAAAAACTGTTTATAGCTTAAAATTTTATTAAAAGTAAGCGTAGACCCAAAGTCATTTTATTCTATAATACTAGTTTATAATCAATAAAATTAGTAACATTAGGCCTTCCTTTTGTTTACACGCTATCGCTTAGAGCCCTTCCAGAGACTTTTCGGTATGTATTATATTTTTAGAAAAAAAAGTTGTTTTTGATTTGCTAGTTTTGCAAACTTGCGATCAATCGCTTCGAATTCATTAAAAATGCTTTTTAATGTTTTGAAAAATAAATTGTGGGTCATTTTCATAAAGTTCTAAAATTCATTATCAAAAATACATCAATCGTTTTACTACAGGAAATATAATAACTGCAATTTGTTTGATAATTTCGTATAATAAATATCTGATCTTTAGAGAATTTAATTTAAATTTTTATTTTTAGGGTGGATTAGAACAACAATTACTTCAAGCAAATCCAATTCTTGAAGCTTTTGGTAATGCAAAAACAGTTAAAAATGATAATTCATCTCGTTTTGTAAGTTTAAATCTTCTGTCTAAAATCTTTCTGTTTTAATCATACAAAACAATTTGGTTTTAGGGAAAATTTATTCGTATTAATTTTGATGCTTCTGGTTATATTGCTGGAGCTAACATTGAAACATACCTACTTGAAAAGTCACGTGCTATTCGACAAGCTCGTAATGAACGAACTTTCCATATCTTCTATCAACTATTAGCAGGCGCATCCACAGAACAACGAAGTAAGTTTTACTTTTTATTAATGAGTTTTACAGAATGATTTACCAAAAATCAATGGTTTTTATTATATATATATATCATTGACAAAAATTTATTCCTGAAAATTTGTATAGCATATGAAATTTACTTTGTTTTTACATTGATATAACAATATAAAAATAAAAACTAAACTATTGTATTTGACTGAGCTGGTCTTCACAAATTTCGAATACGAGGGCAAGGTGAAAAGTCTTCGGCTTAACCCATAGACGGATTGCTACAAATGAAAATACTGTTTTGTTATGTCAGCCTTCCATAATCGCACTTCAGGACGGAATATTCCGGTTATTGGAGAAACGTTGTCAAAAATGTATTAAACTAAAGAGAGGCTACATTGAGAAATAAATGTATTTTTTAAATAAAAACTCATTTTCTCGATACTAGGTCCAGAACTTTTCACCAATAAAAATAGCACCCTATAGTCTTTTTTTTTTTAAATTACTAAAAAAAACAATCAAATCGACGTTTTCAATTCTCAAAAAGTCTCTTTTATTGAATTATTTTTGTCATGAGTTTCTCCGTTTGATAAATTGGTGAACCATCTTCTATTATAATGTAAATAAATGTTTACATTAGAAAAAATATTTTTCAACAAAATTTTTATTTTTTTTTGGTAGAATCGCTTATTTTAAATATGTAGATTACAACTTTATTTAAAAATCTGATAAATTGAAAAGGTATTTCCACAAGATCGAAAATTGGCGCTTCCAACAAAATATGATTTAATTTATAAAATTTTTTGACTAAACTACTGATTTTTTTTATTACAGAGGAATTCATTCTAGAAGATACAAAGGCGTATACATTTTTGGCTCAAGATTCCCATTCTGTACCGGGTATAGATGATGAAGCTGAATTTCAAGCAACTATAAAATCAATGAATATAATGGGTATGACACAGGAAGATTTTAGTGCCATCTTTCGTATTGTATCTGCTGTAATGTTATTTGGTATGATGCAATTTAAACAAGACAGGAAATCAGATCAAGCAATTTTACCAGATAATACTGTAGCTCAAAAAATAGCACATCTTTTAGGATTGTCTGTGACACATATGACAACAGCATTTTTAACACCAAATATAAAAGTTGGTCGTGATTTTGTTAAAAAATCACAAACCAAAGAACAAGTAGAGTTTGCAGTTGAAGCCATAGCTAAAGCATGTTATGAACGTATGTTTAGATGGCTTGTGACTAGAATAAACCGATCGTTGGGTAGAACCAAACGTCAAGGTGCTAGTTTTATTGGTATTTTGGATATTGCTGGTTTCGAAATATTTGAATTGAATTCATTTGAACAACTTTGCATCAATTATACTAATGAAAAACTCCAGCAATTGTTTAATCATACCATGTTCATACTAGAGCAGGAAGAATACCAACGAGAAGGAATTGAATGGAAATTTATTGATTTTGGTTTAGATTTACAACCCACAATTGATTTGATTGATAAACCAATGGGTATTATGGCTTTATTAGATGATGAATGTTTATTACCAACGACCACCGACAAAACATTTGTAGAAAAATTACTTTGTGCCCATTCTGTTCATCCTAAATTCATGAAAGCTGATTTTAGAGGCAATGCAGATTTTGCAATTATTCATTATGCTGGTAAAGTTGATTATTCTGCTGAAAAATGGTTAGTAAAAAATATGGATCCATTAAATGAAAATGTGGTATCTTTATTACAAAACTCATCTGATCCATTTGTCGTACATATTTGGAAAGATTCAGAAATTGTAGGTAGAGCTAAGGGTATGTTCCGTACTGTTTCCGCTCTATATAAAGGTCAATTAGCAAATTTGATGGATACATTGCGTAATACAAATCCCAATTTCGTACGTTGTATAATACCTAATCATGAGAAACGTGCTGGAAAAATTGATGCTGCTTTAGTACTTGATCAATTAAGATGTAATGGTGTACTGGAAGGAATTCGTATTTGTCGTCAAGGTTTCCCGAACAGAATCCCATTCCAAGAATTCCGTCAACGGTATGAATTGTTAACACCAGACGTCATTTCAAAAGGTTTTATGGATGGTAAAAAGGCCTGCCAAAAAATGATTGAAACGTTAGAGTTAGATTCGAATTTGTACAGAATTGGTCAATCGAAAATATTTTTCCGTGCTGGAGTTTTGGCACATTTGGAAGAAGAACGTGATTTCAAGATATCTGATTTGATTGTTAATTTCCAAGCTTTCTGTCGTGGATTCTTAGCTAGAAGAAATTATCAAAAACGAGTTCAACAATTAAACGCTATTCGTATTATACAAAGAAATTGTGCAGCGTACTTAAAACTACGAAATTGGCAATGGTGGCGATTATATACTAAAGTTAAACCTTTGCTACAAGTAACTAAACATGAAGAAAAATTAATGCAAAAAGAAGATGAACTACGACATGTGAAGGAAAAACTAGAAGTTCATGAAAAAACTGCTCAAGAATATGAACGTAAATATCAACAGGCAATGGAAGAAAAAATTCAAATTTCTGAGCAACTACAAGCCGAAACTGAATTGTGTGCAGAAGCTGAAGAAATGAGAGTACGTTTAGCTGCTAGAAAGCAAGAATTGGAAGAAATACTTCACGATTTAGAGGTAAGAGTCGAAGAAGAAGAGGAGAGAGCTGGAGCATTGATGAGTGATAAGAAAAAATTACAAACCACCATCCAAGATTTAGAAGATCAATTGGAGGAGGAAGAAGCGGCTAGACAAAAACTTCAATTGGAAAAGGTTCAATGTGATGCACGTTTAAAGAAACTTGAAGAGGAATTAGCTCTTAGTGACGATACCAACCAAAAATTGATAAAAGAGAAAAAAGTGTTGGAAGAACGCGCTGCTGATTTATCTCAAACTTTAGCAGAGGAAGAAGAAAAAGCAAAACATCTTGCTAAACTAAAGGCTAAACATGAGTCAAGTATTGCTGAATTAGAAGAACGTATTCGCAAAGATCACCAACAACGACAAGAGTCTGATCGTACTAAGCGAAAAGTTGAAACGGAGGTGAATGATCTACGTGAACAACTATCTGAACGTAGAGCACAACTTGAAGAAATGCAAACCGCACTGGGTAAACGTGAAGAAGAATTAACTCAAGCACTTGTTCGTATAGACGAAGAAGGTGCTGCAAAATCCCAATCTCAAAAGGCACTCCGTGAATTAGAATCTCAGCTAGCTGAATTACAAGAAGATTTAGAAGCTGAAAAAGCTGCTCGTAGCAAAGCTGAAAAACTAAAACGTGATTTAAATGAAGAATTAGAAGCGCTTAAAAATGAATTATTAGATTCATTGGACACAACTGCCGCCCAACAAGAATTACGAAGTAAACGGGAACAAGAACTTGCAACTTTGAAAAAAACATTAGAGGAAGAAACCCAAGTACATGAGGTAACATTAGCAGATATGCGACATAAGCACACACAAGAGCTTGCTGCTATTAATGAGCAATTAGAAGCCATGCGTAAAGCTAAAGTTGGATTCGAGAAAGCAAAACAAACTCTGGAAGCAGAAAACGCTGATTTGGCAACTGAATTACGAAGTGTTGGTGCTAATAGACAAGAAAGTGAACGGCGTCGGAAACAAGCAGAAGCTCAATTGGCTGAAGTCCAAGCAAAATTATCTGAAATTGAGAGATCACGTAGTGAATTATCCGAACGGTTAGTTAAATTACAAAGTGAAAGTGAATCATTAACTCAACAACTTGAAAAAGCTGAATTACGAGCGGCAGCAGCTTCGAAAACTCAAGGAACCGCTGAAGCGCAATTAGCCGAAGCACAACAGGCATTAGAAGAAGAAACACAACAGAAATTAGCCCTAAGTTCACGTTTACGTCAATTAGAATCTGATAAAGAAGCTTTGCATGATCAAATCGAGGAAGAAGAAGAGGCTAAACGTAATTTAGAAAAGCAAGTATCAGCCTTAACTGTACAATTAACCGAAGCGAAAAAACGTGCAGATGAAGAAACTGAACAAGTTACTGCACTTGAGGAAAGTAGAAAGAAATTGTTAAAAGATTTAGAAGCTCTTCAGAGACAAGTTGAAGAATTACAAGCTGCTAATGATAAACTAGACAAAAGTAAGTACAAATTGTAATTATTAATCACTAGATTTGGCTTCGACTAGAATATTAAATAAAATAAAATTGTTTGTAATTTTTCAAATCAAGTTTGATTCGAAAATAGGTTAAAATATTCGAAACGAATAAACAATGCAGCGACTAATACTTGTCAGGTGTTATTTGATGTACCACCCTTTGAATGACCTGTTTCTTAGGTCAATATCTAAGATAATGATCTTAGTAAACTATATTAACTAAAAATATGGCTTCTTACGTGATATATTTACTATAAATATTACTTACATGATTGGTAGGTACCATTTAATAGGGATAGATTCAACGATAAGTTATTTGCGTCATACATAAGAGACAATCATTTCGGTAAAATGCGTTTATCAAAAGCATTACTTTTTACATGATGTCTTCTTATTAGTACTTAAAAGTGATTTTTCTATTCGCAATTGAAAGCAAAGTCCATGGCACCTGATGCCCGAAATGTTCATAAATAAGGTCTAATAATTACTTGTAATAATTTACTTGTAATATCACTTTTCTTGATGTAAAATAATACATAAATAGATATTCCAATTACCCACATCATATTGAAGTCATGTGAGTGTTTCACACCAAATCATTAGTAAAATGACTATTAATAACCTGTAGTTTGTTTCCGCTCATTCTATTTAGTATAAATGTTTCGTAATGCATTTATTTAATATGCACTTATTTTATAGGCAAGAAAAAGATTCAAGCCGAATTGGAAGACGCCAATATTGATTTGGAAGTCCAAAGATCAAAACTCGTTGAATTAGAAAAGAAACAAAAAATATTCGATAAAGTGTTAGCTGAAGAAAAAGCAGTTAGTGAACAAATTGCTCAAGAAAGAGATGCTGCAGAACGAGAAGCCAGAGAAAAGGAAACACGAGTATTATCACTCACCCGTGAATTAGATGAAGCCAGCGAAAAACTTGAAGAATTAGAACGTGTACGAAGACAATTACAAGGTGAATTAGACGATTTAGTCAATAGCCAAGGTACAGCTGATAAAAATGTTCATGAACTAGAGAAAACTAAACGGTCATTAGAAGGTCAATTGCTTGAATTACGATCACAGAACGAAGAACTCGAAGATGAATTACAATTAACAGAAGATGCTAAACTACGCTTAGAAGTAAATATGCAAGCATTACGAGCGCAATTTGAGAGAGATATTCAAGCTAAAGAAGAACAAGCTGAAGAAAAGCGTCGCGGTTTAAATAAACAACTACGTGATTTAGAGTCAGAACTCGATGAAGAACGTAAACAACGAACCGCTGCAATGGCTCTAAGAAAGAAATTAGAAGGAGACTTAAAAGAAATGGAAGGTCAATTAGAAATGCACAGTAAAGTAAAAGAAGATGCTTTGAAACAATTAAAACGTTTACAAATTCAATGTAAGGACGCTCAAAGAGATGCTGAAGAAGCACGAGCAAGTCGTGACGAACTCGCTGTAATTAGTAAAGAAACAGAACGTAGATTAAAATTACTCGAAGCAGAATTGTTACAAGTAACAGAAGATCTTGGAGCATCTGAAAGAAACCGTCGTGCTGCTGAAAGTGAACGAGATGAATTACAAGAAGAAGTGAATTCAAATACTAGCAAAACAACATTATTAATAGATGAAAAACGTCGTTTGGATGCAAGAATTGTAACATTGGAAGAAGATATCGAAGAGGAACAGAGCAATAATGAAGTGTTACTTGACAGAACACGTAAAGCACAACTAACCATTGATCAATTAAGCACAGATTTAGCAGCAGAACGTTCTCAAACACAGAAATTGGAATCATCACGGGTACTATTAGATCGTCAAAATAAAGAATTAAAAGCTAAATTAGCAGAATTAGAAACGGCACAACGTACACGTACGAAAGCAACAATTGCAGCATTAGAAAGTAAAATAGGTAATTTGGAAGAACAACTTGATGCTGAAGCAAAAGAACGATTCGCACAACAAAAAACAACTAGAAAATTAGATAAACGATTAAAAGAAATATTGTTACAAGTTGAAGATGAAAGACGGCATGCTGATCAATACAAAGAACAAGTTGAGAAGATGAATACTCGAGTGAAAACATTAAAGAGGAACTTAGATGAAGCTGAAGATGAGATAAGTAGAGAGAAAACAGCTAAACGAAAAGTTCAAAGAGAATTTGAAGAGATGATTGAATCACATGAATCAATGTCTAGAGAAATCAATAATCTCAAAAGCAAATTGAGGTAAACAATTAAATATATTTTTAACTTTTTAATTATTTTTACTAACTAATACCTGGGTGGTGCACTTTTATTATTTAAATGGTATGTGGTGTTGTTTTTTTTGTTGCATGCTTTGATACATACAGGAAGTCCTCATCGTCGTCTAGACAAAACACGTAGGTAATTTAGGTTGTTGTTGGTTATTTCTATTATACGAAATATTTATGCATATAAACGAAATCCAAGTGCTTTCATATAGCTTCGTTTCTTTGTTTCTCAGAAAATATATTGCTTTGTTAGTGATTTTAGCTAAACAAGCTTTTATTTAAAACTAATCAGGTTATATGATCCATCGAAACTAATTAATTAAATGAAGTTACATCACGTATCGAGAAGTTTTTGATTATATCAATTTTAAACCCTATTGCAAAGGTCGGAGCGGGAAAAGGCTTATTAAAAAAATTTAAATGTCGAATACCATTATTTTTACCCAAGCTAATGATAAATTATCAAACATTAAAGATAAAAAACTTAAAAAATAAACTTAAACAGAGATAGAAGCAAAACTAAAATATAAAAAAATTAATTTAATGTAAACTGTGTAGCGAATCGTTTCGCATTTTCTAGTGTACGTTTGAAACATCGCTCTATTCATTGAAGTTTTTTTTTTTTTTTGAGATCAAGTTTGCCGATTTTTCTCAAACGATTAATTTCCAGTGTTATTGAACAAAGACATTCATAAGAGCTCATGTATTTTTGCATAACATTAATTTTTTTTTCTATACGTGCATTTAAATATAATCTTTTGAATAAATATAAAAAATGGTGGGGTCAAGTTTAAGTGATGTGGCTACCAAACTACCTTGATTGTAGGCAAGCTTGCCGTAACCTACATGACACTTGATATCTCCAAAAGTCTTCTGACATCGGTCAAGTTCTATTGTCAATTTTCTTCATATTACTTTAATTTTAGAATAGACTTAAATGGTTTTTTTAGTCGATGGTAGCAGCAACTGTTATTGAATGCAAAGAAACGGAGCTATTATTTGATGTTACGTCTTGATTGAAAATTCAAATAATTTCTCATCTTAGGTGTGAACTGGATACTCAATTTAATTGGAATATTTAATGAATTGACTTACCTTATTATAGATGGTGAATTTGTCTGTTAAAATTTTTGAAGCGAGATTTAATTATATATTTGTGTTAAATTCATTTTAAGTGGTATGCTTTGAATTATCAATCAATATAAATTGTTTTTTGATAAGTACTTATATGTTTGATCGTTTGTCATCTAACATTTATTTATTTTGTAAACGAGAGACATCATTTAAGATTCACTTTGCATGTGTTTGGCTTATTTTGATTTAGAAAATTTTGAAGCTTTTAAAATTTTGTTTTTTAGTTTGTACAGTGTTGAATTCTAATACTCTGTTTATACTGTCAATTTAGTACTCATGCAACCATATAACGTGTTTATATTCTCAATTTAGTACTCATGCAACCCTATAACGATGCAAATAAATTCAACATTGTACATCGAGACGGTCCAAAATTCATAGAATCATCAAATATTTGGTTATAAATTTGTTTAAGATTATTTGAATGTAATAGTAAACTGGTCGTTGACTGATTTGCCAAAGACCTTGTGTAAAATAAAATTGGATCATCTATCTAATTTATCAAATGAAATAGAAGTATAGTATGTTTTAGAATTTTAAACTTACTAAGTATGCTCTTTAGTTTTTGCAAATTGTATTACGTAGCTCCAACGATAAATATCGGTGTATTCGGAGTTGATCTTGTCCCACACTATTTCTTAAATAGTTTCTAATAATTGGCTGAAAGATCTTACAGCTGCTGCAAAAGTTATAGGAATTTGGTAAAGTTAGAATCTCATAATATTTTCCCAATAAATTAATAAACTGAATAATAGTTTCCCAATAACTTTTATTTAGATAAAATTGAATTGTTTTCACCTGGTTGCTATGCTATGTTATTTTTTCTTTAAATACTCCGCCAAAATTAAGTAATCTGAGAACAAACATTGAAAAAAACGTATTACCATAAAATTTTTATATATCAAAATAGTCTAGTGACTTTTGGGCCATTCTGTATTTGTATATTCATTTTTTCATTAACAAATTTTTTATTAGATTCATAGTCATTATCAAAAGCAATTTTGAAAATATATTCAAAATTAACCATAAATATTTGTATATATATAGACGCACAGGTCCCAGTATGGGTCTTTCTTCTTCGCGTCTTCGAAGTTCAATTCCCTCTGGTGGTGGCGGCGGATCAGGGGATGATTCAACAACACAAGATGATACATTGGATGGTGAAGATGGCCTCAACTAAATGTGCTTCATATAATATTTTACTGATGAATGTACATAAAGGAAACGCTTTTAAAACAAATACTACAAAACAAGAAAAACAAAAGTATTTTTTTAGCAAAAAAAAAAAAGCAAAAAATCAAATTGAAAATACTTCACATTTTTTGCTTAAAATATTTATACGAATGTGAGGATTAGCTTCTCAATTTTGTATTATTTAATAAAAAATAGTACTTAGCCATATAATAATAATAATAATATTAATATATTTTGCTAACGGAAAACAATTCAGCCAAAAGCATACTTTTATAATAATTGAATCGATATTAATGAATGTTAGAAATGATGAATTTTAATTTATTCAACAGGCTTTATTTTAAAATATTTTTTTAGCATTTTGGGTAGTCTTTATTAATATTGAATGTGATTATAAAAAGATAAACTTGGCTATAATTTTATACTAACTAAATAGGTAAAAAGATTACTAATAACGAGGGGTGTTAAAAAAAAAACAAAATATCAATAATGAACTTATATTTTAATTCAATAAATTTTATAATAATTTTTAATACAAAAAGATGCCTTATTTCAATTTTAGACGTATTTTGTGCATTTATACATATTTTATAAAACTCATTTTGGTAATTCTTTTTACTGAATACAAGTAATCTTAGATATTTTGATACGACAATTATTATTTTAAAATTAGATATTAGATTTATAAATTAAAATTTAAAAGAAAATGCTGAGTATGCTTTATGTCGAAGAACGGAAAAGAAGATAGAAGAAAAAGAAGCTTCAGGCAATTATTTTTAATTTAAATAATTTTTTTTAATTTAAATTGATAATTTTCTTTTCATATTTATATCATTTTTGTTTTTTTATTACGATTTATTATTTATCGTCTGCATTTTGAGCATTTTTGTATTGTGGAAATGATAAGATTTTTTTTTTTTTTGGATTAATTTAAGTTTTTATTATCATTTTCTCGAATTTTCCCCACATTCCAAAAAAGTAAATAAAGAAAGAATATTATATTAAATTAGAAGATATTCTTTGAAAAATAAAATAAAAGAAAGCATGCTTAACACTGTAATTTTTACTGAGTTCTTTCGCGTAATCATGGATTATAATTGATTTTACTAAACGAAACTATTTATATTTTAAATATAAACTTACTTCTTGTAAGAAAATAATTAGATGAAACGTGTTATTTAAAAAAAATAATAAAGAAAACGTTTTTTTTTTCTGCTGCGATTTTTTTCGTAATGTATTTTGTAGTATTCGTAAGTAACCTTTTTTTGTATAAAATATTTTTTTTTGATCAGTGTACCAATATTTGTATATATTTAAAAAAAAGTCTATATATTCTTTTTGTCAATTTTTTTTCTGGGGAAGGTTAAGAACAATTTGTATAACTTGCATTAGGATTCAATAAAATTTATTAAAATCTTTATTGTTTTTATTTCTAAGTATTTACTTCCCTTTTAAATAGCTATTGTAGTTAAAAGAATTATAAAATAATTCCTGCATATTACTTTGCAAATTAATATTACCCCACTTGTATCACTTGTACTTAATATCACCCCATCTATTCATAATTATGTTTTATCTGGAAACAATTCCCTAAATGGGGATACTTTGCATACATGTAATGCGCTCTGTGGCGGATTTGGCAGATATCTCGATGGGTTTCGATAACGAGTTTTAAAGTCAAAATCCACTAAATTTTGCTGCCCTAAACCCAGGCTTCGCGGGCCTAAGCCTAAATCCGCCACTGAATACGTTGTAATAAAAATCAACACTTACCTTCTTAGAATATGACTGTTAAAATTTGGTTTAATATGTTTTCTTAAATATTGTTTAAATAAAAGTAGTTCATCGAAATGACTTTTACGTTGTCATTCATAAAATTGAAGAAGTTAAATTTTGCATACAAAAGAACTATAGATATAATATATTTTAAATATATTTAAATATAGATATTAAATATATTTTTAACCCGACTTCAAAAAGGAGGATGGTTCTCAATTCGCCTGTATTTTTTTTTATAACATTGAAATTGGTTTTTGTACGCATTTATTTCAAAAGTGCAAGAAGATACCTATATTCAAAATTTTTGAGAAATAAAGTTTGATAAATTGTTAAAATTAACCATTTCCTTACGGATAGTAAAAATAGTAGGCAAAACGAAATCGTAGTTAGCCCAGTGAGGTAGTTCAAAAAAATGTGCTAACCACTAAAAAAATCTAAATGAAAATTTTCCAACGGAATTCTCTTCGTTCTGGCACTATGAAAATATAACGTAGAACCAATATTTCTCAAGATATACGGTTGAGAAATAGGCATAACAATGGTCCTTATGGTTGAAGTGTGTCCCGTCTAGGATAGCCGCTACAATCTATCTACGGTTGAGAAAAGTTGGGCGTAACAATTAGTCTTATATATATGATCTATATGCAGGGTAGAAGGGTAGTATAGCTCATACTTTGTTAGGTAATGTGCTATGGGAAAACAAAACGAAAAAATCAGCACTTTTTTACCAAAAATTTCAAGAAAGTGATTAATCAGTATTATGAACAGTGTCTTATTGATTTATTTCTGATAAACACGGGTTTGCATACTGAAAACTGGTGGAAGACATTTTACGGTGAAGAAAGCTGATGAGGATACAGATACTACCATCGTGATTGAAGCCATCCAACTTGCTCAACAGTCAGAATGTGTTATCATTACATTTGATACCAAATCATCCACACTAAATATACTTCTTGCAACCACGAAATGGACAGCCGCGGAATGTTTTTTAATTTTTATTAATCATTGTGTTTCAAGTACTCGCAGGCTGGGGAAAACAAAACCCTATTTCATGTATTTAGTGCTTACGATTCTATACCAGTCCTTTTCAGGCAGGGTAAACTGAAAATCGTCAAGCTTGTGGGTAAATACAACCAGCTACAGGAAGTAAGTTCTGCGTATCAAAATTTACTTATTGCCACCCTATACAACGCCTAGTATGATAAAGCCCTCACATCTCGCTGCGTAAAATACGCTACGAAATATTTGCTAAGTACGTAATGAAGACCCAAATCAACCTCGCTTCTTTCCCACTGAATATGCGGCCAAGTAACATTCATTCAGAACTTTCCTTCAAATTCACGCATAGGATACTTTCAGTCACAACGAATGTTGAACCTGCATCAACAGTTTTACACGGTCTTAAGCAAGAGGTGAAAAGCGATATTGCACTTATAGAAAGGACGGAGTCAAATGTTTAATCATATGCTACCACTGTAAAGGGGTTTCTTGCTGAGAAAGAAGACCCACAAGCAAGCTACGACGCTCAAGTGTATAGGGTCGAGGAGCTGAGATCTTCCATTAAGAGAAGGAAGAAGATAGGAAAATTCCACCAAAAAAAGGTTCGAAAATCTGTTGAATTCATCAGTTATCCTGCGAGTACAAATCATTGGTATTATATGAACTTACAGGATAATATATTGCTATTTTGTTGGTTTTCCAGATATTTACGAATTTATTTTCTTGTTGTTTATTATTATATTCTTTAATTAAACAGCACCATAAAAACCAATTTCATGAGTTTTTATGCAAAGTTGGAAAAAATCACTTTTATGACTTATCATATCTCATTAAAATTATTTATTTATTGAAATTATTTTTTTATATTTCTGTTACTCAACCGATACTAATAAAATTGTTTTTGAGTTATTTGCGAATTGTCTTTCTGTCCCTTCTTTAGGACCGAGATAAAAGAAAATTTAAAACGCCTAAAATGATACTTGTTTAAAAACAAACAACCTTTATCATATATAAGCTTAAAAGTTTTGTCACAGTTTCAGCTCAAACGTCTGTAATTACTGCAGATTACAGTAGCATACATAAATATGTATGCTGAGTAGTGCTTTGATATATACATCATAAGTCATATTTTTGTACATTTATGCGTAGAAGTAAAACAGTATACGTAGTCGTAGGGTATTTAAACAACCAACTCAGATAACTTACATTTCTTGTTATGTTAAAAACTGAAGTTTTTTTTAAATATATAAGTTTGGCCTGTCCATATTTTATAACGGACTAAAATGCCCGAAATTTATTCACTTGTTCAAAAAGGTGTTAAATTTAAGATTTTTAAAATTTCTAAGTGCTTTTTGCAGCTTTGATTAATTTCGACGTTCCATTACCTATTCCACTATTATTGAGACACTACTCTAAAAAAATTTAGTTTGCCGAAAACAACTACTGAAAATTGGTTACCAGATTTTCGGTAATGTATTCAGAATAAAGACACATATATATTTTTATACTTAAAGATAAAAATAGTTTTCACTTCCAGCTTCTATAAATATATTTCTAGATTTTGTTTTCAAATAAAACACATTTGAATTTAAGAAATATTTATTGATTTCTAAGAATAATAAATGCACCTTGAAAGTAATATTTTTTGAATACATTATTTCTTGTCAAATTTAAAAATCAGCTAGATAAATTTGATCAATGACCAATATCATATCATCCAAAATAGTGGTTTTTATGACTTACAAATTAAGATTTTATTAATTTATGGAAACATTTGCTTTAAATATAATTATGAAACAAAAATTCATTGCCATTTGTTTAAAACTATGGATTTAAACTTAAAGATCAACATGATTTGGATTTCTAGGCATCGGGATAGACTTTTGTAAACTAAAAAATTTATTAAAAATTTTGTTTATTAACCTTCCACTGGGCGCAAAACGTTGACTGCTGAGTCGGGCGCAGTGTACTTAATAGACACACATTCAAAAAGCATAATAAACACCTGATTAAGTTCTTTTATACAACTTCCCAGTGATGTACTTACATCATTATTTGGGGTGTAAAAAAAGTCGTTAGGCAAAAGTAATAGTAAAAAATGTTCACAGAATTTATATCTATATTAATCTTTCAAGATAGGTACACCTTATCTTCCAGGATAGAGCTCCCTTAAAAAATGTGACGAAATTGGGCGCAATGAACTTAATTGAACAAAATGTGAATAACTTTTCGAAATGAAGGTTAAGGTGAAACTAAATGAAAGGGTTGCGTAGAGTAGGCCGACAAAACAGCTACTGGGAATACCAGGTGGAAACACAGCATAGGGCCAAAGTAAAGTGAAAAAATAGCAGTCTTGTGCCTGGCAAATAAAATGCGCCCGACGGAAGGTTAATAAAATTATAAAATAATTAATTTTATAGAATAATTACTTGCTAGCAAACTCATTTAATACTCTAGTGAGTTGTGGGGTACACAAATTCAATGGTGTTTTCTTTTCTTTATTCTGTACATCAAGACTAGCTCCATGAGATATAAGCATTTTTGCATCTTCAAGTCGTTCTTCTTCGCAAGCTAAATGTCTAATATTTGAAAAAAGATTAGTATAAAAAAAGCATTTACGTAGGAAATGACTTACAAAGGTGTATTCCCATAACAATCTTTTGCATTCACATTAACCCCACCAGGGTGATCAAGTAACATTTTGACTATGCTTGTATTTCCCTTGGACGCGGCTCGATGAAGTGGTGTAGCTCCTCGAACGTCGCTAATGTTAACATTTCCATTATTTACGAGTAACATTTCAGTAACCTACAAACAAGTTTCAACTTGTAACAAAAATTTTAGATATTAAAATATTTCGAACCTTACTTCCTTCCAACCTTTAGAACTAGCATATTGAAGGGCCGAATGACCTTGTGTGTTTTGATGATTAATATCTGCTCCAGCTCCTATAAGAATTCGAACAATGTTTTGTCTATCTGCTGAAGCTGCTAAAATTAAAGGTGTCATTTCTGTATCATCTAAAGGATCCACTGGTGATTTGTGTTCTAACAAATAATTGACAATATTTTCATGACCTCCCAAACTAGCCCAATGAATCAACAATCTTCCATTCTATAGTTGAAACGTAATATTATTTTTGAGGTTAAAGGAACTTTTATAAAACTTACACTGTCTGGAGTAGTAATTATTTTCGGCGATTCATCAAAAGCTGATATTACTGATTGAAAGTCACCGTTGTAAGCTAAATCATAAATACTTTTCTCAAAAGCCATTGTAAAAAGTTGTCAAATCTTGTTTATCTCTTCACTGTCTACTGTTGTCAGTTTTGAAGTTTGAAATTTTTAAAATTTTGAATATCATCATTGGATTCTGCGTATTACAATCATCAAAAACCTATTTATTGGTTCTGTAGGTTTAATCTAGAACCAGTTGCTATTTATTTTGTTTTTTAGATTTTGAGGCGACTAGCTAAATAATACCTAATATCTTTGAGACAATCATTATTTTTTTGGTGAAACTTTGTGGAAGTTTTAACTTTATTTTCTCAATAAAAATAATTTTAAAATGCAATGAATTTTCGAATTAATCGATTTTTCGAATCGATTGCCTACTCGCTTGCATCACATCTATTGGCTAACGTGGCATTTGTTCGTTCTGGTTTAACATTCCTAGATCAATTTTTGTATTTTATACACACGTATTTCGACTACACCAGATGTTTTTTAAATTTTTGTTCTATTTTTAACGTTTTCGAAGATGGTTAGTTTTGCTCATTTTTCCCAAACATGCTCCGATTTTTCGCTGAATTTTTCTCCACACACAAAAATTCAGAAAATGGACTAATAAGGTCATCTTATGAACACCTTCACAAAAATTTATTTTCTGCGATCAATATTTTCAACCGTTACAAAGTCGAGACTTAACTTAATATTCTAGTATATTGTATATATTATATATACCGATTATAAAAAGGAGAAAATTGGTATATTTAGTGGTAAAGTTTTACAAATTCCTTAGAACATTTTCGATTGCTGGCCAATTAATGGAGGAACAGTTTATCAATCATGAGCAATTTCTGTGCTACATGAAGGTATACTTTCTAACTCCCTAAAATTAGATGCAAAAATTTCGTGGTGACCTTGAAAATTTTATAAGTCTAGAAAATTATTTTTGGTTGACCGGAAAAAGTTACCGGAAAATTAACTTTTGTGCCGAATCAACTTTTGTTCGAAACGTTTATTCGATAACCGAATAGATTTGTCACAAATCTACTATAAAAATTTGAATTATATACACCAAGTATTTTACAGGTAGTCAAACAAATGAAATAGACAGCCAATTGTGAGGTTCATTTCTTTAGTATTAAGTTTATAGTGATCGTAGTGTTTACATTTTATTAGAAACTAATCATGGTGATGGAAGTACTAATATTTATGGTCGTTATTATTACATTTTATACAATAAAATGTCTATTATTTTCTGTTCTACTTCTATAATTCATAAATTTCATTATTTTGCGATGCTCATAAAATTGTGTATTGCTTGTTACAAAATATTAACTCTTATATGGTGTAAAATAACATGTTACGAAATATGCTTTTAGTAAGATTGTATCATAAAAATGGGTCTGAAATTATAAAATTTTAATATAATTGATTAAATTTTCGATTACATTGTTTATTATAAAACGTGACCAAGTGAAAAACGGACTCCGTTAATAATATTTTTGATTTTATCGTAATTTTTATATTGCTTTAAAAATTTCATTTAAAATTTGAGTCATCTAAAATCTTTAAAATTTATCTCTGGGATGCTTTATAATAGGTTTTCCGGATATATCAAGAAGATATGACCAAATGTAGAAGAAATTCGGAAAAATATTTCCATGGAGCAAAGATCTTAATATCTTATGTTTGTACATAAAATTCTTTGAGGTAAGTTTATTCAAGCTGGTTTTTAACGGACGAACGAAATTTTGAACATACGTAAAATACAATTCAGTCAATAAACCAATACCCACTATGCCCATTCAATCCCTTAATCTCATTTGAAAACGGTAAATGGTAGAGCAAATCTTTTAATTACAAAGCTATCATTATTATAAACGGATGAATTCGGCAGATCGAATGGAAATGTCTGAATAATATTATCTATAATGGTAATCATTACATTATTAATCTAATGCGACTAGTTTGGGAGATAGGTTGCAAATCAGTTGGGCTTGATACTGTTTTGTGACTTTGTCAGTGTATTGTGGTTAGGATCCGCACAAGATCTGATAGGATTGTGTGTACACAAAATTTCGTTAGAATTCAAAAGTCAACCTGAAGGCATTAAAAAAAATTGATAGTTGTTATTGAATTTGTGCTTCAATAAGCTTTGACCTGTGCCAAACATTTACGTCTGCGATCAATATTTTCAAGCGTTACAAAGTCAAGACTACACTTAATATACTCTTGTATATTTACATACCAGTTGTTTAGTTTACATCTTCGCATAGCAGATCTCCCACGAGTACATATGTATACATTAAGCAATGTGTATGAGAAGGAGGTCTTATAGATTTGTTTTCCTGTTGTGTGTTGTCAGGTCTATTAATTTGTATGTGTCGTACGATACGGCTGTATACATATGCACTCTCTCATACTCGTGGGAGATCTGCTATGCGAAGATGTAAACTAAACAACTGGTATACAGCGGGTATAAAAATTAATTTCCTTTAAAATAGTTCACTCGTGGTCAATAAATATATTTTTAATATACTTAATGAACATTATGTAATTTATCTTATACTATTATTGTTGATGGTTTGTTATTATCTAAATTGTATATTTTATTACCAAAAATTATTCAAATAAATATGAAAATATGTGCAATAAGAGGAAAATATTTGTATAAATATTTTTCTTGAAAAGTATGACATAAGATAATAATACTGATAAAACTGCGAATGCAATTATATAGTGATATCCCGAAGGAGTGTGACTGCCATTTAAAACTGTATGTGTATAGTTGTAATATATACGATGTAGATTGTGAGACAGCTTTTATTTGACTCGAACCAGTAGTACTCATCAAATAGACGCCCAATAATAACGATACCCACGTTTATACGACCATAACGTCTACAACATGTATGTGGGGTATAAAAGTCTGTCGCTCTAACATTTTATTTCGCTATTACATTTTTAGTTCACAAATATATTCAAGTACGAAGTATGTATATGAATGTTATGTACTGAAAAACGGACGTTATAACAAATACAATACGGGGCCGTACGTATTTTATTACTGTGTGTAGTACATGTTCTTACTAATGATTACTACATGTTCCATTTGATAATCGTTTTAGCTGAATTTTTCGTCTGCTTGCTTTAATAAGTAGCAAAAACTGATCTCCGGAAGAGTATTCTAAAAAAAAAACTTTTGAAAAGATTAATGTTTTTTCTTTCTTGTTCAATAATACAAAAATTATTAAATATTTTGGATAGAGAAAAAGTTGATATACGTAAAATGTTTTGGCATTTTCCTGACTATACCCATTACGTTTCGTTACGATTTGTCGGAAAAACTGAGTTGTATTTGGCTTTTGCTTTGCTGTTTGATCACATAATACGTATGGGGGTATCAAAATTTGTACCCCAAAATTCCTATATTGTTAAAATTATACTAAGAATTTGCTTACAAATTTCTACTAAATTTTAAGTTTGAAAATATTCTAACGTATAATGATAGAAAAATGGGAAAGTATTCTTAAATTAAAATATAATTTAATAAAAACCTATGTGAAAAGAGCCCTTATCTTGTCAGAGAAAATGTATCAGGAGAACGAAAAATATTGTTGGTCCAAATTGGTGAATTTGAGATATTGTAGAATTTGAATTTTGAAAGTTTCAAATGTATAAATGAAAACATTAAATTCGGTTTTCTCAAAATTAATGTTTTTAATTTCAAAGTTTCAAGTTTAGTTTTTTTTCATGATCAAAAGAATAGGTTTGTTGTATTTTATTAACCCGACTTCAAAAAGGAGGATGGTTCTTAATTCGTCTGTATTTTTGTTTTGTTTTTTTATAAAACGCAATTAAGATAGATTCGTTGCGCAGGAGCCGCGTCAATTTTAAGCGAATTTCCTTAGAATACATAAATTATTAATAAATGGTATAGGTCAAGGGGAAATGGAGCATAGAGAAAGAAAAAAGCACAAAATATAAAATATCACTCTTAATATTAGAAAAATCGAAAAATGTACCAGGAGTAAAGTTGTAGAAAATTATGTTTGCTACAATTCACTTCCCGATCATTTTTCTCGAAATCTAATGTGAACAAAGATATTAAGAATTTTAACTTTCAATCTAAAATTGTAAATATTAGTATAACAGAAAAAATTATAAGAAACAAAATTATAGTAAAACTAATTACCTACATTAAGTTTACTTCTTATACATTTTTCAATTTTTTGAATTTTTACGAAATTCTATCATCAGTACAAAATCAATAGGTGAATTTCCTTTGGAGGAAATTCGCTACAAACGATTACTTAGATAAAACGCAATTTGGTCCTTAGGCATAAATAAAAATACAATTAATATATATAAAAATTATTTTTAATTTTAATACTTGAAGTGTTTTGAGATGTTTTATATATTTTTGAGTTAATGTACAAAACAATTATTTTTCATGATGCCCTAAATAATAATAATAATATTTATTTTATTCATTAAAATGCCAAAGGCGTTAAATACGTCATACATATCAAATACAAAGTAAAATAAATACTCGATAAAAAAACACATAAAATTCATTTAGTAAAAATTCTCAGAATTCACATAGAACTTCATTAACTTTCTAGTAGCATTTTGTTAGTAGAAATTCATTTAGATTTCTCTTAAACTTTTCCTGTGTCAGAGATAAATATTGTTTGGGAGAGCATTATCAATTTTAAATCAATTCTAAATTTGTCAATTCTAAAAATGAGCAAATCGATTGAAAAATTCGACACAGGCAGATATATATACAGGGTGAGTTAAAAGTCATGGAGTTTTTTGAAAGGGTGGAGTATGAAATTCTAAGATGGAAAGTCCTTGGACATTTTTGCACCTGACCAACCGTTAATTAGATATGTGAAACTGTCACCAAGTTAGCAAAGATTAACATATCCTGAGACAATATAAGAGTAATTTTAATAAGAGTAAGGTACATTTACTCCTGTTAGTAAATGTGAATGAAAATAATTTTAACAAGAGTAATTTCAATAAAATTTATTATATTTTAAAATTTATTATATTTTAATTTTAATTTATTTTAGTTAATTTTCTATTTATTTTTATTTTTGTCTATTGATCTCGACTTTCTATCTATTTCTAATTGTCGAAGAGTAAATTACGACTAGCTGATTTATACTGATGATGACTAATTTGTAGTCGAAATACGTATTTATAATACAAAAAAAAAACAGATCTAGGTAAAAAGGGGTGAATTTGAAATTTTATTTCAAAAACCTAGAGTTCTCGTTATTTATCATTTGGTAATATAATATTTAGATATTAATTGAATAAAGTAACAGGTTAGAGAATCGCGTTAACGGAATAAGAAATAGTGGGGAATGAACGTAGCGACAGCGGAGATACGTGAGGAGAGAGAGCTCTCAATTCAATCAAAATTGAATGATTCATTATACCTGAAAACTACATTTTTCATTAACAAATTTAAGCAATGAATCACCCATAATTTAGCTCACTAAAATATTGAGAACAAAAATTATACTTAAGAATTTATTAATGTTTTGTGCACTGATCAACTCAATTGCAATTAAGACTAATTTTCAACTTTTTGTTAAGTAAACTGAAGGTTTTCAAATATCGAAAACTAAGTTTTTATAAGATCTTGAATTTTTGAGGTCCTAAAAAACTATCCTGACTATCTTTATGATAATCCCAAAAAAGAAATTTTCAAAAAAATATTTTTACACTAATGTAACGATCGATTCCAAAATCTAATCAGCTCTTAACTTTAAAAAAACAACGTCAAACGCCGCCGTAAAATTTCATCGTAAGAAATATAATAAAAAAAGAATAGTTCAGTTAATTAGATTTTTCGGGAAAAAAACAAGGTAAATTTTTTTTCGAAAATTTTTTTAAACTACTATAAAAACTGTACCGGATTTGAAACGCATAAGATTGGCCCGCTCTACGTTAGTGGTGGGGAGAGCTCTCTCCCCCTCACGTTCTCTGCTGCCGCTGCGTCCATTCCCGCCATTTCTTATTCCGTTAACGCGCTTCTTTTATTGGTTACTTTGTTTAATTAATATATAATTAACGGTGGGTCAGGTGCAAAAATGTCCAAGGAATTTTCATCTTAGAATTCCATCCCCTATCCCCCCTTTCAAAAAACTTCATGGCTTTTGACTCACCTGTATATATATAAGTATGCATAATTTCTCCAGGTATATTTGCTATAGGGATTTTAGAGGAAGAACAAAACTCAAAATATAGAATATTAATATTAGAAATAGCTATTTTGGTGAGATGAACAAATCACTAAATTAATTAATTATATTTCCCTAAAAAAATTCGACTTAATATGGAAAATATATTATTTATGTTATTACTTAATAATTTATTGATCTTTACAATTTTGATACAGTATTTTAAAATCTAAACTGATTTACGCCATTCTGTCCAGAAAATTCATTTAAAAACCATTATAAACAAGTGAAAATAATTGAATTAATTGCTTAAATATCCGGTATATCCTAAATTTATGTAAAAAAGTTTAAAACAAAAGTTGTTTATTTAAAAAAAAAACATTTTTTAACTTTACATTTTTGTTTTTCTATCTTTTATGGTTTCAAAGATGGCCAGTCTTGCTCATTTTGCTCAAATATGGTCCAATTTTGCCCATTCACGAATTGACCTTATTTTTTTGCTCTAGAACATTCCTACAAAATTTCAGCTTGTTATCTCTTTTCGTTTTTGAGTTATCGTGTCCACAAGGGGGAAGACGGACATGCATAATCGGCCGAATTAGGCCATTTTATGAACACCTATGCCAAGAATTTAGGTCCGCGGTCAACATTTTCAAGCGTTACAAAGTCGGGGCTAACCTAAATATACTCTTTTATATTTACATATACCAGGTATAAAAATCAAGTAACCATGGTGATACATTTATTTATTGTTTGTATGGATGTATGTAGTATATGTATGTGTCGGAATATATATGTGTCAGAATTTGCTCTGGAGGCCGCAATTTTAGGTTGATTGGAATATAATCAATTTGGTATGTGATGTGCTTTTTTAATTTGAAAGGCCATGTTCGATAATGGAAAAATCAGGAAGAAGGGGGACTTAGAGAGAACGAAGACTTAAATCATGAATTTCTATCTTAATATGAGCTAAATGAAAACGCTTATGATAAGCTTATGAAAAGCTTATGATATATATGATATATATTATATATATATATATATATATATAAATATATATATATATATATATATATATAAATATATATATATACATATATATATATATATATATATATATATATATATATATATATATATATATATATATATATATATATATATATATATATATATATATATATGTAATATAAATTTCAGTGATGATCATTTTCAATATCTACTAGGTAGGTTCAAGGAACATTGGAAGGAATTTTTCCGAAAATCATCCATCGGTATAAAACCAATAGAAAAAGGAACGCAAATTTTGGAGTCAACAGTGCTTTAAGGAATTTTTTTACGATTTATACATGATAAATTTTAATTAAGAAAATAATTAATTTGTGTTACGACTTAAGGGCTCATTCAACATCCAAACACACATGATTTATTTTATACAGGTTTATATTACTGTTTGTAATAAAGAATCCGAGTACCAAATAATATAACATAGTATAAATATAGATCGTAATATAGATGGAGAACAATCAGATGATGATGCCTCTTTATCTTTACGGATATGTTATTATCTCCTTGGGTTACGAATGTCTTCAACAAACGGAAGTAAAACCCCGAACGGCGCGACACATACACATATTTAGAGGTAGGTATTGTATTATTTTATATATTATTATGCATATGTATACTCGTACATATGTCATAACTATGATGGAAATTCTGGCAACTAGTCATTTATCTAGCCATAACCTTAAAAACTACAAACTGAGAAAATCAAAATAACTAGAAATGTTTATATTTTGGTATACAGTGTGTTCATTTGAAAAGTTCCACCTAATTATTTAAACAAATATGCATTTTAGAAAAAACTGTTTCAAACAAAAGTTGCATAGTTTAAAGCGGAAAACATAATGCAATACTTATATTTTTGTTCCATGTATCCGTGTCTGCGTGGTATATCTTATCTTTTAAACGGTGCAAGATAGGGAAAAAATCTTTGAATACCAAAAATGTTTATCTCATTAAAAAGAATAATTTTTGTTTGAAACTTTTTTTTATGCATCCCATAGTTTTGGTGTAAATATGGCGTAAATTTTGTATTTATGCTAGAAATATTGGATAAAAAATTTAATTAGAAATTAAGAATTATACCAACTTATAGGTCAGAAATTGGTCCGCTATTCTTAGTAATTGGTTAGCGATAGAAAATTTTCTATTCAATATTATAAATATTTAAGTTTATGCAAAATTCTTGGCTTGGAATTTGTGATTAAGAATTAAAGAGTTTTCTTTAAGTGCTTCTGTATCAGTGAAAAATAATACTCGTGTAATTGAATAGAGGGGTTTCGGCACGTCCGGCGCATCGGTGTTCATAAAATTATCTAATTAGTCCATTTCCGCATGTCCGTCTGTCCGTCTGTCTGTCCGTGAACCCGATAACTCAAGAACGAAAAGAGATAACGAATGTTTTCTTGAGCAAAAAAGTAATTTCAAGTTCGTTAATGGGCAAAATCGGACCATGTTTGGGCCAAATGGGCAAAACTGCCTATCTTTGAAACCGTAAGAGATATAACAAAAATTTCATAACAAAAAATCTTCTTCTTTCTAAAATAAACAACTTTTGTTTGATAAATTTTTTCATAAACTTAGTATATACAGGGTATTCAAACAACTAACTCAGTTAGTTGTTACATTACTTGTTATTAGACCATTTTGGTATATATAGAATATGTCTAGTTAAAAGACTGCTAGCCTTAATGTATTCACGTCTGCGCCATACATTTAACAATACACACATACACATGTATATTTGTATGGGTATATTATTGTTCATGTGATTGTACTACAACACAATACAACAATGTACTACTACTACTACTTAGATAACGATAATAATAATGATAACTCGGGAAAAAGTTTTCCTTCTTCAATTTAGATTTTTAATTAAAAACTGATCCTTTTAGTTTACAAAAATTATTTGTTATGATAATTTTCCAAATATCTGACATTATTTTCATAATTTTTTGAATTTTAATTTTATATCATGAACAAAATGAATCATGTCCTATGTCAACATATATTTTGATAAGAATTAACTTTTAAAAATATATACCATAGGATTCAAAATATATAACCTAAGATTTAGATAACAAAAAAATTATGTTTCCCATTTAAAAGATTATTTTCATTTTTCGAAACAAATTTAGGACGTAATTGTCTTTAATATCGATAATATTTTTCCATTTTTACTGTTAGAAACTAAGGATAAAATTAGTAATGAAAAACAATCGGGCATATATGGTGTTAATTGTCAAAACTGTTCGAAAATTTACGTTGGTCAAAGTCGTCGCCAAATCGGTATTCGAATCAAAGAACATCTGGCTCATGTGAAATTTAGGAGAACCGAAAAATCTTGTATAGCGGCGCACGTTATTGAGAACAACCATAAAATTGATAAATCGAATCTAAAACTACTTAAATCGGTACAAAACCCCACAGAATTAGATGCATACGAAAGCATCTACATATACAATTTGAGAAAACAGATAATGAATTTAGACAATGGCCCAATTCCAAATTCTGATTTAATAAAATTAAACCATTTTCAAAAATAAAAATAAAAATCCAATACCTGAATGTCAAAGTTAATGTAGGTACACGTACTTTAGTGACAAAGCAAACGCCGCATAGTCACCAAAGAATACCGCCAATAAATATGTGGGGCTTTCCACACACCTAATCCAGTAGTCAGGCAACTTAAATATTCCTCAAGTCAGATTATACCCTCAGCCAAATCGTATAAAAGGACAGAATTTTTTAATCTCATTGTGACACAGGCACCAAATTAGCAACAAGCAACATATCTCTGAATTCATATCCCAGAGATAGTTACGATTAGCTAATTCATACTGATGATGACTACATTGTAGTCGAAATACGTATTTATAAAATACAAACAAATGTTCTAGGAATAGGGACAAAATTTGAAATATAAAATGAATCATGTCCTATGTCAACTTATATTTTGATAAGAATTAACTTTTAAAAATATATACCATAGGATTCAAAATATATAACCTAAGATTTAATAGATAACAAAAAAATATTGTTTTCCATTTAAAAGATTATTTTCATTTTTCGAAACAAATTTAGGACGTAATTGTCTTTAATATCGATAATATTTTTCCATTTTTACTGTTAGAAACTGGTAGATATAAACAATGATCATCATTAAAATTTATACATATATGTCTGTACTGTGGTCTATGGTCTTTACCATAGACCACATTTTAAGTCTGATTGGAATGAAATTTAGTATGGAATATACTTTCAGTATTTAAAAGACCCAGTTTGGTAATGTGTAACATCGCTCAATGGGAAAGTGGAAAAGAGAAACACTAAATTTATAATTTCTTTTTCAAACAAAAGTTGTTTACTTTTAAAAATATAATATTTTTTACCCTTAAATTTTTTTCTGGAACTCGATAATTAGAAAAGAGAAATAGCACATATGGTGGAAGCGGTGGTAAGATATTCGAAGTTATGTTCATTTTTTTGTCCAATTAATATTAAAAAAAACAACAAAAATTCACGTTCTCTTTAGTAAAAAGTAAAAAATTCACAAGAGGATTTACGTAGATTAGCATATTTTCATAGAGAAAGGAATCAGAATGAAGTTTTCACGATGACATTTTTCCATTTAACTAATAGAAGGAAATATTCTATATATATATATATATATATAGGAAATATATATATATATAGGAAATATTCCTTATTTCATATTTCCATCTCAATCTAAGACCGCCTTTCCCTCCATAATATATATATATATATATATATATATAATATATATATATATATATATATATCAATCTAAGACCGCCTTTCCCTCCATAATATATATATATATATATAATATATATATATATATATATATATATATATATATATATATATATATATATATATATATATATATATATATTATATATATATATATATATATATATATATATATATATATATATATATATATTATATATATATATATATATATATTATGGAGGGAAAGGCGGTCTTAGATTGAGATGGAAATATGAAATAAGGAATATTTCCTATATATATATATATTTCCTATATATATATATATATATATATATATTGGGTGTTACAAAAATGTGCGACTGGCCAGGAGCAAGCATATTCTTCTACACACCAAAAGAAGCAAAAGTGTTTTTTCTTTTATTAATATTTAAAAAACCATTAAGATATTCTTTTGAAACTTGGAAAATACCTCACTGCCCCTTAAAATGTATAAACCAAATATCCAGGAAATCAGTAATTTTAACAAAAATGGTTACCATAAAAATGTTTTATCATTTTAAGTTAAAAATTGAACGGCACCTTACCACCAATCACCAATCTCTATCTTTATCAATCAATCCGTTCTCTTATCTGTACAATATTCTTTACGGGTGTGAAATCTATTATGTGAAATAAACAATGTAAACCATATTGTCCGACTGAAGAATTGGGTTCTCAGGATCAGAGATATCCCAGGCGTGTTCGAGATTTACTACCGTTTATCAAAAACCATATCCCATTTTTTTCTGTATTAGTGATGACATTAATCGAGTTATGTGATTTAAAGTAGTAAAAAAAATTTTAAAGAGGGCTCACTGTATAATTATGTTAGAGAGCCCCACCTTTGGAGACAATGTTTACGGATTGGACTACGTATTTTATGTAACTTTTACTTGGAACGTTTTTTCAATCCACAATTTGAGCTCAAACCATTGTAATTACTGTTGATTGCATAAGCGTATATGTATATAGTACCATTATACACTACTATATATATTTATACATCTACATTGATAATGAACTGAAGTGTGTAGCGGGTATTTAAGGAACTCAGTTTGTTGTGATTTTCACTTGTTTGTTCTTAAATTTTTCTTCTATCTCTTATGGTTTCAAAGATACATATTTCCCCGTAAATTTGTTTTTGTGTTATCATATTCACTGACAGACATATGACAGAGGATATGCGGACATGCACATAATGGATATAATAATCGGATATAATAAAGAAAGAAATGTGAATATGATAGAAAAATTGAAATTTGAAAGCATACAATGCGGATATTTACTTATGAAATTACGATTTTATTTTTTACTTTTATTCTCTGAGTAATATTTTTCAACAAGTTAGTTGTACAAACAAATTTAGTATAATTGAAAATATAAATAACGACTTAGAAATGGTCACGTTAACTAAATATGTAACGTTAAAAACGCACTAACAGAAAAGTACACAAAATTATCAGTATTGCTTCATACTCAAACTACAAAATATAGTACTTACATACTACATACAATCAGTTAGTATAGTCTAGTAATAGTAACAGGAACAGTAACAGTAACATTTGTGAGTGACAAAAAAGCTTGCTGAACGAATAAACGAATGTTGTATATACGAACGTGGTAAAGTGGCATGGATGGCATGGCATTATGTATATAATGTGTGGTATGATAAGTGTCTAACCAAGCGTTAGCTGTGCTACATTGTTAGTAGATATAGGCTGCCTACAGACATTTATGTTATGTTCGTTGTCTATGTTAGCATTATTAAAGACAATATTCATTCTGACGCTACTAAATATTATAGTACTGTAAATAGTTGTCGTTGATTTCTAAAAAATAAAAGTTGTATTTACATTTATTTACAGACTATAATAAAGTACAATCAAATTCTAATGTAATGAACCTTGTATGTGCGTAAGCGAAACATATTTCAAAGGGCAACTTATTTTAACTATATTTAAAAAATGACCATTACTTGAAGGAGAAATTTTATAGAGATTTCATCTCATAATTCTTATAAGCTAGAAAAGAATGTCAAATATTTCTCTGTAAACAAATATCAGATAATAACAGCAATATATCATGGCCATTAAATAATAAAAGACAAAATATTTATTATTAAAAATAAATTTATTTCAGCATTTTTCTCCGCATTAAAAGGACAAATAGTTTTTTTATCACGTAATTACAATGTTCTTTATTATTTTCCATTTGAAATTTGTATAATATTGCTACGCCTACTATAATAAAAATAATTAATGAAACCAACACTTATACTCGTATTTTAAGATCAATAGAAAGAGATAGATATTATAACAATATAAACTTATAACAAAATTATTTTCTTGACAATTAAAAAAAGTTAAAATAATATTCAGGTATAGAATACTGTATATGGCACCATGATACACTTGTTGGTTATCACTGATTTTATTTCACACCTCTAAATAAAATTACAATTGGACTAAAATGGGGGAAGCATTCATATGTTTCCTTCTCTTTATTTTGAAAATAGATTTATTCACTCACTTAACCAAACTGGTTTGAAGTAATTGAACACAATCGATTCCAAAATATTGATCACAGCTATAAGGTACACATGACCACAAAACTAGCGCTCATTTTTCAAAATTTCATAATTGATGTGTGTCTTAAAAAAATTTGTCTGTGAAAAGATGTTTCGGATAAGAGTTGCTTTTTATAAATTTACTAACAACTTTTATTCGAAACGATTTCCCAAAAACTGAATGAATAAGGTACAAATTAACTAAAACATTTTGGAAAATGATCGCTACTTTTGTGGTTCATAGTACTATGGGCTACAAAAGGCGTATTCTGCGGTCTTCATTCGGTTTTTGGATAAATCTTTGGAATAAATGTAAATATATTTATAATGAACAACTTTTATATGAAACATTTTTCCAACATACGTATGAATAAGGCACAAAATGATTAAAAAATCCATTCCAAAATTTTTTTAGTTATTGTACCGTATTCATTCAGTGAAATCGCCTTAAATACAAGTTGTTTCTATATTTATTAAGAACAGCTTTTATTCGAAGCATTTTTTCAGAAATCGAATGATTAAGAAGGCAGTAAACAGTAAAATGACAGTAAAATTATCGGTTGTCTAATATAAGGAACACAGGGGATGTCTAGAATAATTGTACAATAATTCAGAAAAGTTTTTATATTAGATCGGTAAATTTGACCTTCACTCTACCACCTTACCCTTGGCTGTATTATATATATTTTATTTCGGATCTTATTGAAGTTAATAAGCTTTGATTGACACCCCAACTAAATCGATATTATTTTTGATTCGCGATTTTTCGTGCACATAAAAAAATGTCTATTAATTACAAGCATTAACACAAATAACCATATATCTTTTCAAAAATGTGCTTATAAGACACTGGTGACATCAAAACGTGGAGATATGGTGAAAGTATTGATTTCGATTTTCGGATCGATTACCATCCTTATAGTGAGAAAGTTAATCCTCACCCCACCATATAATCCGTGGTTCAGTCAGTCTGTTTTAGTTTACCTTTATATCCTTTATATCTACCAAATTTGTCTCACGTAACCGAAATTGAATTTGACAAATATTGTTGACACTTAAGTATACTCAAATAATAAATATATGAATAATAATGCTGATATTTGACAACAGAAGTAATACTATCATTGATATGAGAAAGTTGGCTCTTACGTCAGAGTTGTCTTTGTTGTAGCGGTAAGCACGCTGGACTAGCTACCCATAGGGCCGATGTTCGATTCCTGGTTTACGAGTTAATTTTTTCTTATCAATATTTAACTACCTTTATTATATGTTAGTTGATAAAATTTCATAATAACTAATATAATTTCATAGATTATAAATTATATCAGAAAACAAATAAAGATTTGATTCAATTTGGTACACCTACCCGAAAAATAAATGTTTTCTTTTTTGACAATATTGTACAATATGTGTGAGTTTATGTGGTGTTATGGTTCCTCTGGTAGGTACACACACCTAACAAATACGTGAAAATGCATTTGTGTATTTTAGAAAGCTTTCAATTTAACAATGTTTTATATTGTCACCACATTTTTTATTTTTTAACAATTTTAGTTGTGTTGGTTGATCGAAAAAAATCTATGCTTGCAAAATGAAACTAAAAAAAAAAAACACCACCCATTCGAATAAATGTTTACCGATGTATCTATGGATAATAATAAATTTCGAACAGACATTGATAACATTAATTACAAAAATGTTTAAAATGCATGTTTGTTTTAAAGATGAATTTAATAAAATCGTTATTCAGAGTTCAACAACACGGATATAATAATTAAAACTATTTTTCAGAGTTGGGCAAACATAGTGTAAATTAATTTTGGTTTTCGAATATTTAAACTAGAGGAGCTGAGTTGTACGAATTATTTTTTAAATTTTTAATATTGTTAGTGGTTTTAGAAGAAAGTTGTATGGATAAAATTTGTGTCCTCTTTATTTATATAATTTATATATATATATATATATATATATATATATATATATATATATATATATATATATATATATATATATATATATATATATATGTATATATAATATATACCCCTTGGAAAAAATGTGAATAAAATTTGTGTTCTCGATTTTAATAATAATCATTTTCTAGGCAAATTTTGACCCAAACAGTACGAAAATCAGGTTAATTTTAACGTCCGACCAACACATTTCAAAATTTTGCCTTCTCAATTCATACAGTTTGAAATTTTAGCACAATAGGTCTGACTGTTTGAAAACTATTAATCGTATCGTATTTTAACCAACGCAATCATTTTCGCTAGGTTAAAATTAGCTTAAAACGAAGTTTTTATCAAAATCGGGGACATAAAATTTTCCCCCAATTTTAGCGATTTTTTTAAGGGGTACCCCTTGGAAAAAATGTGAAAAAAGTGAATACAATTTTTGCTTTCGATTTTAATAATAATCATTTTCTAGGCAAATTTTGACCCAAACAGTACGAAAATCAGGTTAATTTTAACGTCCGACCAACACATTTCAAAATTTTGCCTTCTCAATTCATACAGTTTGAAATTTTAGCACAATAGGTCTGACTGTTTGAAAACTATTAATCGTATCGTATTTTAACCAACGCAATCATTTTCGCTAGGTTAAAATTAGCTTAAAACGAAGTTTTTATCAAAATCGGGGACATAAAATTTTCCTCCAATTTTAGCGATTTTCTTAAGGGGATCCCTTGGAAAAAATGTGAAAAAAGGGAAAAAAATTTTTGTTGTCGATTTGAATAATAATCAGTTTCTAGACTAATTTTGACCCAAACAGTACGAAAATCAGGTTCATTTTAACATCCGACCAACACATTTCCAAATTTTGCTTTCTCAATTCATACAAAGAATTTTAGCATTTTTAGCACTATAGGTCTGACACCAACAAACTAACAAAAAAACTCTTCAGCTTTATTATATTAGTATAGCAATATTTAATTACATTATATCTGTATATTTTATAATATAATATTTAAATATATATTAATTATATCTATATTTTATAATATATTGTATAATATTATATTAATGTATATGCATATAAATTATCAAACTACTCGTAATAATTCATTTAACTATATCCAAAGGAACTAAAAAACTGATCCGCTACATATTATCAGTTTTCCAAATATTCCTGATTGAAAAACGGAGAGGATGTTGGAAATATTCTTATTGTAAACGTAAATGTTTTTCATGCTCAAAATAGTTTGTTGATTAATGGGCTGTATCCATATATTAATTATATAAAACATTGACATTTTATATATCCATATGTGCTAGGCAATTAATTATTTTTAGTTAAATAATTATAACGTGGACAAATGATTTGTTCTCCTAAACGGAACTTTTTTTATTATAAGTACAAATTGCTATGGCAGGGCTACGTAAACTACCGATCAGTTGGAGCACTTTAAGAATTCTGAAATTTTATCGGAATACCTTTTGTTTATTATGAAGAGAATAAACTTAGTTAAAATTAAGTTAATTACAAAAGTATATAGTATATACACTTAATGCCATACGAATACACGAATTAGACTTAATTTTAATCAATAAAACAATACAGGCTTGTGAATTAAGTGTTAACCCCGTAAAATTGTTTCTTCCAGAATTTTGACTTTGGTATGTTGAACACTTTAAAGAATTAAGTTGTTTTTGTACGCTTTTTATTAGTTTCACCTGTATGTATGTATGTATGTAACCGACCCTTTTGGGCTCGATTTTCTCCTACTTTGAACGATCAGATTTAATTAAAATTTTGCACACCTGTCAAAGACCGATGACAATGCAATAATTCGATTAAAATATCCGATTATCCTGATTAGATTCGCCAGGATTCATCAATTTCTTTCCGCATCCTTTGCATGAGAGTAAGAGAGATAGAGCTAGTGCGCGAACTTCAACTAAAAATGAAAAATAAATAATAGTTTAAAAAAACACGCTTTTATAGAAAATCCAACTAAAAAATAGAAAATAAAATTTAATAAATTTGGATTAAGAAAAGTGTAAATAAGAAACAAATGTATATTAATGGAATAACTATTGACACTATGCACCCCACGCGTTTTCCATTAATATACATTTGTTTCTTGTTTACACTTTTCTTAATCCAAATTTATTAAATTTTATTTTCTATTTTTTAGTTGGATTTTCTATAAAAGCGTGTTTTTTTTAGTTTTTTTAAACTATTATTTTTTGTTGCTTTTTTTTAACGTTTTAGTAGTTTATTATTATTTTTTTATGCTTTAATTAAACCCTATATATAAGCAGGAGGATTAATTATTTCAAATTTATGTGTGATATTTTCAAAAAAGTATCAGATTTTCTTAGTCATTGGTTGGGTGCTATTTAATGCTAGTATAATATTATAGCGTGGAATCAAGCACCACGCTATAATACAAATATTACACTCGATCCATAATGATACCTAATCACAATCACAATCACCAAACATTAAATATTTGAATAGGGGTAGGTAGTGCATATTTCATTTTCACATAAATAAATATATACAGGTAGACGATATCTAATCAGTAATTATTTATTTAACGAAAATTTTATTAAATGAACCATGATTTTCATTTAAATTTCATATTTTGTTATTTTATTATTTACAAACAGGAAGAATATGTCTTGTTTCATTATAACAATATAATGAAACAATATATATATATATATACATATATATATATATATATATATATATATATATATATATATATATATATATATATATATATATATATATAATCTTTACACATGGGTGTAGATATGGGCTTTGGTATAGGGAGGGGTAGTTTCTAGTATATTAATTAAATAGTATGAAATTGTATTAGCAATTTTAATCATACAATGATCATGAATTTAAATGAACAATAAAAAAGGCTAAAACAGAATTTCTCGGTAGGGGAGGGAAATTTCTCTCTCAAAAACGGTAAGAATATTTTCCTTTTAACAGAAACAAAATTTTTTCTGGTCAAACTTGTTGTCATAAAGTTAGAAATGGATTTTTCATAATTTCTGATCAAACATTTCTGTTAAAGAACGAACCGCGAGGTGATGCAACGCATGCCGAGTACAGCTAGTATTTTGATAAAAGTGTTCATAAAATGAACTTGTAGTAGATCATTAATTAGCTCATTTCCGCATGCCCATTTGTCAGTCCGTGTACACGATAACTTAAAAAGGAATCTAGAGCTAAAAAGTAATATCAAGTTCTTGAACGGGCAAAATGGGTGATTGGGCTTCCCCCGCCGGGATAGAAAATATCCATCATTAAAACAGTAAGAGATAAGTAAAAAATTTAAAGCAAAAAATGTTCTATTTTTTAATAAAAAAACACCTTTTGTTTTTTTCCATAAAATCAGTATCTACCGGGTATTTAAGCAGTCAGTAGTAATATTAGTAATAGTGGAGGTCGAAGCCTGATAAAAAGGCCATTCTAGGCCTTTTTTTACCGACCCCTAAAGGACAAGGATATTATTTAAGCAGCTAACTCAGTTAGTTGTTATTTTCACTTGTTTTAAATCACTTTCACTCCATTCTTGAATTGTTACTTATTTTTAATGCACCATCAAATTGCATTAATATAAGAATAAGTTGGTCATTTTGTGAGACCTAACGACCCCACGGTGACGACACTCATGTATATTATGTATAATATGTAAAACCAATAATATGCGTTAATAAAACATTCCACTATAACAATAGTGAATAAACATTATAGTCTCTTCTCTTAACCCTTTTCTATATAATATATTGTATATTATATGTGTATCTAATACGGATGCGTAGGTAGGTAGCTATATACTGGGATATCAGTAAAATTAATCTTTACATTATTTTACAAGATGCAAAAAATTTTATGGCGAATACACTGGATGAATATGAAACCTAATTTGAATAGTATATCTTTCTAAAAATTATTATTTATTAGAGAGGGAAAGGCCCCATTAAAAAGATTAACGGTACTCTTTTTGTAACTCTTCTAAATTTTCTGCACATATGTTGTGAAAACTTAATTTTTTTCATACATAAAAAACAAACTTTTAAAAAATATTAATTTTTTATTGTTTCTGAAAAAAAGATAATTAAAAAAAAAATCAAATCAAATGAGCATTATTTTCAGAAGTTTATCTGTAACTTTTTTCTAAAACAAAAACCGCACGTTGTATCGTCTTATTTAACGTTAATTTAAGAGTTTCATTTTTCGATTTATCTTTGATGGTTTATCATTAATCTTATGTTTAGTCTCAAATATGATATAGATTATTTATTTAAAATTATTAAATTCTTATTATTTCATTTCCGTATCTTCGCCTGTCTGCTCATCTTTCCGTCAAGGGACCGTCCACATATAGTGGTATATACTACGGTGACGTAGGAGGGGGTATCGGTTTCTATAATTATGACGTTACAATACAATTATTCAAAATTAAATATTTATCTAGATAGTTTTTTGACATGGTGTATTAAGTTAGTTTCTCAGTACATCAGCTTATGACTGATTTGAATATATTAATCGCAAATAAGTAAATACTCAGAATAACTTGTTAATTATTATTTCCAAATATAGGTTTATTTATTAATTCAGTTAGTTGTCTTTGATATTTAATTATATTTTGTATAGATGGCACTTACTATTCTAATTAGACATTTGTGATTTCTATTTTGTTTTTGCACTAGTGATTAACAAACGAACATCTGATATTGCAAAACATTACGCAAAAGATTCATTGTAATAGAAACCATTACCAGGGAAGGGGGGTAGTCTGTTTCATTTTAATATAATATTTGTAGGGGGTTTAAAAATGTTTGACTAAGTGTGACAAGCGGGAAGGTCGTAAAATGTTGTCAAAAAAGGTGTGATGCAGCATGTAGACCCGATAATTCAAAAACTGAAAGAGATTGAGAAACGGATGGAGCTGAAATTTCAAGTGCACTATTTGCATTCCAAACTTAATACGTGACTTCAAGAAATAAAGATTCATTGAATAGACCAATGGAAATCTCTGAATGTATCCCTCAATTGGGGGGATGGTTTATCTACCTTTAAAACCGTAAGTAATAGAATGTTTCATTTTTCAAACTAATAATTCTTTTCGAAACCTTTTCCATAAACAGTTATGCCCAATTTTCAGCTCAAACATTTAATTCGTAATAAAGAATTCAGTAAATACAGGATATTTCAATTATTTACGCAATTTGGTAGATTTTCATTTTGTAAGAGATTATTTCTTTTGGGCACTTCTTTGACAAAAGATTCATGCAAAATTTCGTAATGCCATCTGACTTGAATGATATTAGAGGAGCACATTTATTTAACTCATATTTACTCTACCTTCAATAATAATATAGAGAGATAGGCCACAAAAAGGTTTTGAATATTTGTATTTATCAATATGGTGTACTTAATATGTTTCGATAGGTTCTAATATTCAATAAATACGACGTTTTAGTTACTTCGATAATGAATTATTTTCATTTACATAGTGCTTTATTTTCAATATTTTCAGTTAGTTAAATGTGATAATTTTAATTGCGGCTATGGAATGTGTCGCCAAAAAAGGAAATTTTTTTTCAAAATTTTTACCTATAAGACGATTGTATCTCTAACTTTGATGTATAAGGCTGTATTTAGGATGTGTGTGTTTAAGAATATATTCACAAAAAAATTCACTTTGACTGTTTTAGTCTATTTTTTAGCGGAGAATACATAAAGGATGGAGTTCATACAATGCAACCAGCATTGTTTATGTTATATATCTACTGAAAAGTAACATTGCAAGTATTGTACCAATCTATGGTAACCAAAGGTGAATTTTAACAAACACAATCTATTTTCACAATAGCAGAGATATTTGAGCTTCGAACTTAAATATTTTTAGAAGGGAAAGGGAGCTATCTCATTGAAAATGTAACGTTAAATAGAGATGTCAATAGGGAATGATGATTATAATTATAATTATATATATATGGTCGCAGTTGTCAAATACTTAATGTCAGGCAATTGTATATACACTACGATGTTAGTCTTAAAAACTGAAGTCAAATGTTAGGCAGGGGCATGCTCAAAATTATAGGACATGTTTTCCAGACCATTTTCAGAAAAATTATATAAGTATAAGCCTTATAGTAAGTATCTCTGCCTTTTTTCTGTGGAACACTGATGGAATTACCTCGGTGTCTGTTTGCCTGTCAGCCTGTTTTTCTCTATGTAGATACCCATTTACGGAAATGAGGTTTAAAATTAGATTGTTCTAGAACAGTTTTTTAAGGAAATCGTATGGGGTGTCAATCAAAAGCTTGTTGAAGTACGAATTCAGGCAATATGTATAATGTTTTATATTTATGCAATTTTTGGAAAAAACTAATAAAGGGTTCTGTTTTCCACTCTGATAAACATTTTAATTAAAAAAGGTTCAAAAATCATGCTATACTGAACATTAATAATTTTTCCACGGAATACTTATTATGCTAGCATAGCTTGCAATTGACCGACTTTTTATTGTGTTACTATAGTGATTTCACTCTGTATATATACTTAATGGAAAATTTATAGAAAATATAAATTGAAAAGTGTGTCCTTTTGTAAATACTCAATTAGAAAATCTCTATATAGATGAATAATATTTATTTATGAATGTGTACAAGTTTTTCTCGTATAATCCCTATATCACGTGGTACTGGGACTAACAGTAGAAAATTGTTGGATTCTATATAAACAGCATGTACGTACATGTATATCTTAGTGCAGGTAAAATACTTACTGTAATAAAAAAATAATTTTTCCATTCATGAAATGGCATTCAAGATTCCAAAGAGCCCATAAAAATCCATTTACGGGTATTTTTTTGGAGGAAAAGAGCACTGCAGTTTTTGTGTTTTGATTAATTTGTATAAAATTATGGAAAAAAAATTTCTTAATTTGAACTATATTTGAAGTAACGTTCGCGAAAAGTTTTGATTAAAAATTATAATTCTTGATCAAGTTTTCAACCCGATTGTTGACCCCTCTAGACAAATAGTGCCTGGCGGTGATCATTGATCAGTAGTTCTTACTGGTTTATCTAAAATCAATGAATCAAAACGAAATTTTTAGTTTAAGAGTTTATCTAGATTTTGATTGACGCTTTTTAATTTTTCAAAATGGTGACCTTCGAAAGTATAATTATGGATTACTAGAAAAGAAAACCCTCGTTAATTGTTTATAAAAAAAAGTATAGGTAAAAATAGTTCGGTCAAGGCCTAGTTTTTAATGCACAAGGTTAGAAACACCATAATAAAGTTCGAAAGTTGGAATTCCATATTGATATCTTCCGGTAGAGTATCACCTGCTAGTGGTTTTTCGCTGATGCACTATTAACACCCTCATTACCTTCATTACCAACATTTAAATAAAAATTATTCATCAAATCAACAAGAAAATTTAACAGCAAAATTTTTGAAAAAAAAATCCATTTTTAATATTTACAATCATTTATCACATTTAGAGTCCAGAATTTAGTCACAAATTTTAAATTGGTTTATTTTTACACCAAACTCCGGTATTCGGCTTTTAATTTTAGATTATTTTGTTTGGCTGTAAAGTTGATTACTGGTACTATTTTCATTACTCCATCGCAAAACTAAGTTTAATTTAAAAATGGTCGAGATAAACCAAAACTTCAAGTTACGTTGTAACGTTGTTCATGATGCAAAAACCATTTTGGTTCGAAAAATTATTTTAAAAACCGAATTAATTAAATATAAGATGTTTAAATATAAGATGTACATCAACTATTAAAGTTTTTTCCGCGTGAACAAGGTTGTTTTATGTTACAACCTTTTTCTAGTCGTTTTTCTTTATTAGTTGATGGGGGGAAGTATGTAGCGGTATCGCTTCTTCATTAAATTATTATTATAATTTTGTTCATCATTTTTAGTTGTTACATAACAACTATAACTTCCCCCTATTATTACGGTTGCTTTGAATGTTAACAACCTTGATAATTTACATATAAATATATATAATATTTCATAAATCAAATCAATAAAGATCAATTATATCTTTCATACATATTTATTATTTATTTAAATAATAATAATTTATTATAACTATCTTCTACCTCTACAAATTCAAGCAAAAATCATGTAGGTAAATATAGTTGACTTCTGTTAAATCCATTTCGAAAAAAGCCGAATTAATTCAAGCAAAAATCATGCAGGTAAATACAGTTGAATTCTGTTAAATCCATTTCGAAAAAAGCTATTAGTTTTGTAATAAAACAACATTGTAATTTAAATCTACCTTTTATCATTTTTGGAATAAAATTTAAGGGTAGGCTTTTTTTACGGTACTACTTACTGAATCTAGAAGGTACTATTTACAGTATAAAATACCTTAATGATTAATGATCATTTATTTCCTTTTTTTATAAAATTTATTTATTTATACATAAATTTTAATTACTTTTAAATAAAATTACTTTATATTGTAGTATTATTATTTATTTTATTATATGTGTATTCATTTTTAATTTAATTGTGAACTATTTATTTATGTGATATGAATGATGAAATAAGGATATAGAGGATGTTTAAAAACAGTACATATGTCGCAGATGGATTGTCGAATCCGCTGTTTTACAAAACCGCTAGTTGTTTTACATTACAACTCCGTTATGTAAAACAACTGAATAATTACTGAACTTTAACACGCCATATTGCTTAAACGTTTTGCATTTATCAATGCAGCGGGTCAACGATTAGACGTTATGTAAAACAGTATGAAATGAAACGTCAGATTGTAGATTTTAGTTTAAACGGAATATTAATGGATTCCCATTACTAAAGGTCCTTTTTCCTCAAACATTATATTATCGAATGATAATTAGTTAGAACTCTAGGTTTTTTAAATAAAATTTCAAATTCGCCTCCTTTACCTAGATCAGTTTTATGTATTATAAATACGTATTTCGACTACAATGTAGTCATCATCAGTATAAATTAGCTAGTCTTAATTTACTCTTTGACAATTAGAAATAGATAGAAATTCGAGATCAATAAACAAAAATAAAAATAAATAGAAAATTAACTAAATTGAAATATACTAGATTTAAAATATAATAAATTTTAAATTATATTGAAATTACTCTTGTTAAAATTTCCTTCATTCACATTTATTCCTGTTCACTTTACTCTTATTAAAATTACTCTTATATTGTCTCAGGATATGTTACTCGTCACTAATTTGGTGACAATTTCACGAGGTGTAAGTAAATTACGACTAGCTAATTTATACTGATGATGGCTACATTGTAGTCGAAATACGTATTTATAATACATAAAACTGATAGTCCTTTTTCCTAACAAGTTCTATATATTTTAGATACAGTGTCAAAAATTATTGAAATTAAATAAGGTCACTATTACAACCGAGTATTACAATCTTTCACTTCATCGGTCATACCCCGAGTTGGTCGGTTTTGAGTGTTTTTGTGCCCCGCACTAAAAGCCGTTCTATATATTTGCCTATATCAAAACGCTCTTTGTGACAACAGATAAGCTATTTTACATTACGTCTAAGCGTGGGGAGCAGTTTTGGAAAACGTATAACAATGCAGCTGAACGTGGTTCAGTTGTTTTACATAACGGAGTTGTTATGTAAAACAACTAGCGGTTTTGTAAAATAACGGATTCGACTCTCCATCTGCGACATATATATGAAAAGCATTTTATTTTTTGTAATAAATCATATATTACTTCCATCATAAAAGTAATGAATTAAAATTTAAAATGCTAAAAAACATTTCATTTTTTAATCCATCTTAAATTTCTCGCTTTAAATTCGATGACATTATTAATTCATTTAATTTTTATTTCTATTTTAGTATAAAGATTTTATCATTAGTATTCAGTAACAGAGGTATAATATTAATGAAAATAAAAAATTTGAAAAAGTTTAAATAAAATATACAATTTTTTTGTAAATAATATTATACATTAAAAGTTTTGGTAGAAGTGTTTTATTACCAATATTTTAGCTATAATAATGAATTTTTTATATTGTTTTCTATTGAAGTACAATTAGAATTAGCTGCAGAATTAAATTAAATTAAATTAGAATTAAAAGTCGATTTAGTTTTCCACACCATATATTTCGCACCCGGCCAATTGATGCAAACACAAAAATGTATATCATATTAAAATGTAATTTTATAATATTTTTCTATGTTTTGAAGATTTAAGGCCGCCATACACGATCAAACCATTTGTGCAACACGAAGGTTGCGTAGAAAATTTCCCCATACAAGATCAAACATTTGCATAGTAGCGTATTTGAGCAATGTTTGTGCCATATCATGTTTGCAGTGCACAAGCATTGGTCAATACATCGTCCAACAAGTTGTGCAAACTTATTGTCATTAATTTCATGTTATACCGCCATTGTTGTTGGTTCTTTGACGGAGAAGAATAAACTACAATGGAAAAAGAAACAGAGGGCCTGGGTACTCTCATTCGGTTATAGCTTGTCAAACACTGCCTTCTTACACGTTCAAACCACTTGTGAAGCGAGGAGGTGTCAATAATAATAAAAGGCCTTCATACACGATCAACGGATCTCGACCAATTTCTTGTAAACCGTTGTGCAACAACTCAATCCATGACATTCATTACCACCGAACACCTCGCCGAATAACCACCTTTTTTATCCGTTCTACAAAATAGTACACGGTGAAAAATGTACAAAACAAACTCATTTTATTGGCGTTTAGAACTCTGCGTTTTATGGAGTTAAGGTACGGGCAAAAACTAGTGCATTGTTGGACCCCTCCCATGTGAGAGAAATAGCTACGCCCGTGCATGTATAAATGAGGTAAGATTTTCTAGCAATCAAAGGAATCTTGTCCAGTATAGTTTAGATAGATAGATTGTAGCAGCTGCCCTGGACGGGTTACACTTCGATCATAAGCTCCATTGTCATGCCTAAGAATGGAGTGGAAGGAATTTTTGTATGTATACTAAGAATTGCTTGGATGTGCGGCTGCAGCCGACTCTAATAGCAACTATGCCGATATTCATCTGAAGTTCGTGAAGGAAACTGCAGAAAACCTTCAAAAGCATAGCAGGTTACTTCGCTCTTGTCCATACGCCGACAGTTTAGTCTATTTACCGCCCCCCCCCACTTTTTTCCCTTTAATAATTGACAAACTGCCGATGTTGGGATTCGAATCCATAACCTCCCAGTCCCCAAATAGACATAACGACTTAGACTGCTCGGCTACTTGGCTGGTAAGGAATAGCTTGTTTTCTAGGCCTAATAATTTTTTAGATTTGTTTTGGATATCTAATAAGGAACATATGACTGATGTACCAGAAATGAACGCATTACTGGAGCAGTGAGTCAATAATGAGCTGTTCACATTGGTTAAACGTCAATTACTTTGGCAGTTAGGCACTTAAGACGTAATACATCCAATCATATAAATTGATGGAAGTGAAAATGATTTTATTATTTATTCACATCAGGGTCTGTAAAGTAATTTTATATGTTTAATACATATTATTTGTATTAAAAAATTATCGGGTGTCAATATTAATTTATTTTAGTTCTAATTAAAAATTAACAGGCTTTTGTTAATATTTTATTATTAATTTTTTTAAATTTATCTATTAACCTTCATCAAAAAGACAGATATGCTACATCGCGTATGCGCTCAATTTTTTATATACGAGTAAATGAGGTTGTAAGAAAATTGCAAGATTTTTTCAATATATATATAGCCATATTAGGATGCATATATAGACAGATACTGATTTTTCCAATATATATATATATATATATAGCCATATTAGGATACTATATAGACAGATACTGAGATAAGGATCGATGGACATTTAATGAAAATTTGGGAAATTTCTTCATCGGTACAAAATCAATCGCTAAATTATTTTATGAAAACTCCCTAAAGTTGAAAAACATAAAATAAAATATGTATATGTTTGAAAAAATATGCTATTAATATGTTTATATGTAAATTATAAACTAGAGCAAGTAGGTTGATGAATGATGCCCTAACCTCTCTCATCTACCCCCCGGGTTACAAGTTTCGTGGTGGCATTCTGGCGAACAAGCTAGTAAGTACTGCTAGTAGGATGAATTATTAAGCTCCGTCTCCTGTCAGAGATTCCAATACATACCAATACTATGGTTATATAATATCGAATTTTTAATGAAAATAAATACTTTTTCATCTAGAGAGTCTAAAATTAACATTTGTCTGTGTAAAAATATAAAGTCTAGTTTACCATATCATAGACTTAAATTTAAAGACCTAAACCTACTAGCAAAAGAGCCCTTATCGGCTTCTTTAAAGTAAAAAGCGAAAAGATAGGTACAAAATATGAATATTACAAGATTACGTAATTAAAACACTCTTTCTGGATCCGTGCCTGAAAAAGAGAGCACTTAAGAATAATGACAGATGTCGACAACAGGTTAATAATTATTGATAAAATATCATAAATTATTAATTTAAAAGACTTTTAAATTGATAGTGAAATCTATTTTTCCCCCAGTACGAAAGTTCATTTTTTCGAAAATAGCTAAATTTGATTGTAGGAAAAAGTTATTTTTTCTGTTTTAAAGAAAAATCTATTTATGTGTACTATGGGCTGCAAAAGTACTTACTGCTCATTTTTCTAAATTTTTTAGTTTTGAATTTTGAATTTTCGAGTTCCGTTTTCGAAATAATTCTTTGGATAAAATTTGTTATACTAGGATGTGTATGATTCTGTTTGACTGTACATGTGTTTTTACTACCTGTAATTATTTTTATCCATTGTTAGAATGGTTGCCTTTAGGTTATGTTATACTATCACAGGAGACTAGCGTTTTCTTACTTATTGTATTTAATTGACATTTAAGTAATATAATATATCTACAAGTTAGCAACTTTATTTTGATATCAATGTTTGATATCCTTTACATTTTAGATGGGAAACAAACCAGCAATATCTGGTATTCCGGACCAATGCTTTACCAACTTCGCTACCAACATGCTTTGAGTGTAGCAAATGTGACCACATCTGTAAGGTGTGGTCAAATTTACTATACTCGTACATGCTATTTGTATTTCGGGTATTGGAAATGTGACTCATTCGACTGCGGTTTCAAGTTTGAATTTAAACTAACGCCTTTTATGATCATGGTAATAAATATTCTGGCTGCCATCTTCTTCACCATATTATATGACTAACTTTAAAACATCCGAGTTGTCAAGCTGTCAAAGCACTCAGCTTGCAACTGGGAAGTTGCTGGTTCGATTCTCAACGGCGGCAGTTTGTCAATTAAATTAATTTAAAAAAAAATTAATACGGCGGTTAATTGACTGTTGGCGTATGAACAAAAAACGAAAGTAACCGACTATGCTTGTGAAGGTTTTCTGCAGTTTCCTTTCACAAACTCCATATGAATATCGGCATAGTTCCTAACAAAGTCGGCTGCATTCGCACAACCTCTACCAACTTCTAGTCTATATACAAATTCTTTGTCCTTTAGGGGTTGATAAAAGTAGCCTAAAAAGGCCTACTTGCCCCTCCGCTACTACTACTACTAAATTTCAAACAAACAAAAAATCCTCAGCGAATTCTGGTAAAACTCTGGAATTTTCTGGTATAACTATAGAATGTATGACAAAAGTATATTTAAAAAAGTATAAACAGTTTTGTTTTGGATTTTTTTTTATCTCTAAAGATTTTCCAACTTTTGGAATAGTGGTGGGGCAACGGGATTATGTCTAAACATGATAAAAAATATTATTCCAATCCATTTGCGGTATATATATTGGGTAGGGAAGGTAAGCAGCTGCGTAAGGTGGCAAGTGTTCATGGACCGAAAATTTAGATTAAACGCTACTTGGATGTCGTAATAACTTGACAGTGAAATGATATTATTTTTCTAAATTAGTTCATCTAAGACTGCTTATGCTCGGGTTGTAGTTTTTACGTCGCTGTTAGAGCGGCGAATTTTCTTAATTGTCTCTGTTCAAATCAGTTAATCTGTTAAGGAGCTGTGGTCGTTGTTATAAAAATGAACATTGACGTCAAACACTTGGAGGTTAAAAAATATTAGTATAGATATGTTCCAACAACTTAATTTGACAATCTCATTGGAATATGAATATATTATTTTGTCATTTGGTTGTACAAACAAATTGTATGCTCTTGTATAAAGTTTAACTAAATTAAAAATTATCATATTAAACTTGATGACATTTTGATTGTTGTCATATATATATATATATATATATATATATATATATATATATATATATATATATATATATATATATATATATATATATATATATATATATATATATATATAATATAGTGAAGTATTGAAAGTACAACATCCTCGAAGAAAGTATAATTAAAATTGTTGATTGAAAACTTTAAAGAACTAAGAAATAAAATGAGAATGAATCCTGGTAAAACGGTATAACCGAATAATTATTGTAATTGTATTGTGTTGTGTTTTGTATAGACGAAGAGATCGAATTTACAACATAGAAAGTTTTAATCTAATCTATGTGGAGAACCACTCAATTTCTTTTACACAACCAAAACCAATAATAATAATAATCATAATAATATATGTATGCTAAAGTTGTTGTTGGTTGAACTAACTCAACAGTATAGTCAGTACGGAGACTTGTTGTATACCGTGGTAGTGTTTGATGTCAAATGCAGAATTTGAACGAACAGTTGAGGGTTTAACAATTACTAGTATTAAAAGTTCGTATATCGTATCGTATCGTATCGTATCGATAAAATGTTTGTTGTATGTTCTTGTCTATTCCAAACTAAAGACAATTTAGTCTCTTTTACGTACCACTGTTATGTTATGTATAGAGAGAGAGTAGATCTACTAAACTCAACAACAATATGTCGATCAAAGTTAAGAAGGCTTTCAACAACAACTTCTTCATCTGCTATAAATTTGTATGTGAATATAACATTTAACTATCAATTTACCTGATCAATAGGTTTTCAAACGGATTATTTTACAATGAATTGAAACGTTGACATTGAAAACAAACGTGAACCTTCATTGTTACGATCCAAGCAAGGGTAAAAAGTGAACATTTCGCTGAATTTCTTTTTATGTGAAACAGCATTAATATCTTAAACACGCTTTTATTCGGTTGACTTGTTTGTAACTTATTTTGTAAACACATCTAGGAAGTCGATTTTAATCTACTTGAAATTGTCGATGATGGCATTCGAGATTATTCCGCTTAGAAAATGCGGGAAAATTAGGTAACAATTGGACGGAAGTGCATTAGATCAAGTTTGAGCATATCATATAACATTTTAGAGGGAATTTCAGCTCTCTGTGTCTTCTGTTCCCCTGACACCAAGAAAAGTACTGAGTAAAAAGTATACGTTGAAACGGACAATTAGACAAATCTAACGAAGTCTTGTTTTCATGTTTAAAACGTTGCTTGTTTTAGTTTTCAAGTTTAAATGGTTTTAGAGCACAAATAAAGAAAAATGTCTGGAAATCTGAAATTTTTGTATTTTCATTTAATACGAGTTGCAGGTAATTCTTACGGCTCATAGTTTGTACTCAAATTTAAACTCACTTATTATCCAATAGAGCTGAAAACTTATGCCATTCTGATGGCCTTATAATAATACAGTACACATAAGGCCACAAAAATAGCGCTCATTTTTCATAATTTTATAATCGATTTGTGCCTTATCATTCGATTTTCGAAAAAATGCTTCGGAAAAAAGTTTAATTCGAAACATTTTCTTAAAAGCCGATGTAAAGTTGATTTTTTTGGAAATTTCTTCTTTAAGAATCTTTTTTTTTCAAATTTTCCTAACGCTTTTAGGTTTTGAGATGTTTGAAAAAACTAGACCCCTTTTTGGAATCTCTAATTATTTTATAACTTTTGAAATTGTTTATATGCTAATATGAAACTTTGATACATTTTTCTAGACATCGTTTCGAATCGAATGAGCGCTCACCTATAATTTAATTCGCATTAACTGTAATTTACATGTTTTTCAACTTGTGAACTATCCTATTCTTACAATCCTGGATAACGTTTATTTCACCATCCCCTCTAACAGTTCTTGTTGTGGCAGCTCTTAATCTATGAGCATATAAAGTTATTTAAAAGAATATGCTATGATTACGGAAAAATAAACTATTTCAATAAACAATGTATTAAAATTAATATTTGGGTAATTTTATGACTATATATGAAAGTGGTTAGGAAAATGTAGGGTTAAATGTCTTTGTATGTACATGTTTTTGTGTTTCGATGTGGGACGAACAATTTAATTATATTCATTAACTTCATTATCTATCTACTTAGATTCCATGTATGAATATATAATTTTTAAACTCACTCATTTTGTGTCACATAAGAAATCACACGAAGTAAATGAAAATACACTAACCAATTCATCATTTTTAATAAAAATTTATTATACTTAAGGATGTTCCAGCATACCGCCACTTTTTGACAGATTTTGCTCATTTTTTTCACAGGCTAAAAATAATGTTTACTAATAAATCCCGAAGTTTCAGAATTTTTGACCGTTTAGAATGCGAGATAATTAATAACAAAGTTATCATTCTCTCTCACTCTCTTTCATTAGAAGCATGTAAAACTTCATGCGCACCCAACTATTATCTGTTGTATTAGAAAACATACTCGACAGAATTTAAAAATGGCAACTTAAAAGCGAACTGATAAAACCGCATTTTTCAGAAGTCTCAGGTGAGGCGGAGGGTTTGGGTAGGGAACAAACGTGTAGAGTTTTGATGAAAAAAAAACCGATCGAACATAGTTCTGAAAATTGGTGTAGTATTACATATTGAAAATAGAAATTGAAAGAAAATGTTTCCAGAAGTGTTGGTTGAGGGCTAAACGCTCCCAGAAGTGGTAAAGTGGTTAACTTTGAGTTGAAATTGGACTCATAAAACATAGTTCTGCAAATTTGATTACTGAAAGTTTGCGATATCGTCAAAGCAATAGCCGCATTTTGCAGAAGTCTCAGGTGAGCCGGAGAGTGTGGGTGGGGGTTCAAGCGAGTAGAGTTTTGATTAAAAAAAACCGATGTGAGAATGTGAGTGGAGTGGAAGGAATTTTTGTGTATAGACTAGGAATTGGTAGGATATATGGCTGCCAACTATGATAGGAACTATGCCGATATTCATCTGGAGTTCGTGAAGGAAACTGCAGAAAACCTTCTCAAGCGTAGCTGGTTACTTCGTTATTGTCCATACGCCGACAGTTTAGTCAATTAACCACCCTTTTTTTTTTTTAATAACTGCCGATGTCGGGATTCGAACCCATAATCCAGTTTCCAAGTAGGCATACTGCGCAGACATAATGCCTTAAACCACTCGGCCACTTGAACTGGTAAGTGTTAATAGCTGTTAACAAAAAATGCGATTGATATATTTTAAGTGAATTTCTACATGTGTAAGTTCAGTTATATCAACTACTTTTATTGCGTTAGCTTACGTACTAATCATTTACCTGTATGTAGTGTCGGCCAACTACCTAGTTAATAATTGAGTATGGTTGGCTTCTCAAAGCTAGCCCGTGCACTTGACGCTTAAAAGTAAATTAATGATTATTATATAGTTGATCTGAAAAATTAAAATTTGGCTAAATAAATCCAAGATGTTTTAAATAATAACTTTTATTTATTTAATTATTATCACAATATTCGTGCATTTTCATTTATAAATAGTAATTCATTTATAACATATTATATATATATATATATATATATATATATATATATATATATATATATATATATATATATATATATATATATATATATATATATATATATAATGTCATATTTATTTAATATAATACAGACTTTAATGTACAATTTTGGTATATATTTCTTACAATATGTATATAATGTCAGATTTCCCATTTTCAATGATATATTTATGAAAGAATATTTTTAATATAAAGTTGATATTTGTGTGATTCGCAAATAGCTTCTGTATTTTTGTTTTGTTTGATTAATATCATTTGAATTTATTTTTTATATTGTAAGTTACAAAGATTTTAAAAGATATTAATTACATTACGCTGAAATAATTAAAATTATGACTGAGAAATAATAAAGCAGAATTAAAAAAAAATAATAATAATTCAAAAATATAACACAAAAAACAAAAGATTATTTATATGAGTAATTAATTAGTTAAGTATAGTGTTGCGTGTAGACAGAGAAATAACTATTTTTGATATTTGTTGTGTTTTATTTGATTATACATATATATTTATTTCGCTTCTAAAAATATTTATTTATCGAATACAATTTTGAAGCTTCATATACGATAATATTGATATCAAATATATAGGTATTGGTTAAATATATTATTATAATAGTTTTATTTTATTGATATTACAGCATTAGGTATTGTTTTTTTTTTTTTCAAAAACATTTAATAGTCAAAATCGATTTTATAACATAAACGTGCTTGATTCATAATGTGTACCTTTCGATTGCATATGATGAAATGCGGTCTAGTATCGTAAAAAAAGTGATATAGTTTGGATTCTGATATACACACAATACATATTTTTAAGACGCTTTTATTAACTAGGTATGTATGTTTGTTTCTATGTTTTCATGTAACGGATTCTTTGAAGTCAATTTTAACCTGCTTCCAATTGTCGTATCGAAACAAAACTTTGTATGTTTATATAGTTCGGATGACAATGCATTTTTATGGTAAGCATTTGGAACATCTCTCTTAATATTGGAAAAATAGAAAAACACATATGAAGTATAGTTGTAGAAAATTAGTTTTACTATAATTAAGTTCCTTTTCATTTTTTCTGTTTCTCTAATATTTACAGAGATATTGATGGTTTAAGATGGAGAATTTATATCCTAAAGTTCGTTTCAAGTTTAAAAAAAACTAAAAAACACGCTTTTAGCCGAACTAAAAAAAGTCTTGGATCGTAAAAACATTGTATTGTCGATTTTTATTAAATATATAAATATTGGGATTTATTAACTTTTCCAAAAAAAAAAAAAATATCTAGACGTAGTGATTATCAAAAATAATCAATGAGAACTTAATGCTCAATCGGCGTCGCAAGTCGTACTATCATTTGAAAATATTATATTTGATTTGTGCCGTATTTATTCGGTTTTCGAAAACATGCTTCGGATAAAAGTTGTTCATTATATAAACATACCAATAGTTTGTATTAACATTTACCCGAAAAGCGAATAATTAAGGGACAAATCAGTTAAAATTTTAAAATGTTAGCTCGACTTTTGACGCCGATTCTACACTGATAGGTGTCGTAAATATTCCTATTACGACCTTAAACGTATATTTGTTATATCTGAAAATTTTCTGATGTAGCTCCTGATGAATCGTGCTTATTATTACCGTCCGAAAGTAAAAAATGACAATACCAGTACAGTGAAGATTGCCATAATCGTTCCAAACTTAGGTATTATACAATCAAAAATTAAAATGTCCGGAAATCGGTTCATATTAAAAAAAACAGTGGAAAATACACCATGTTTTTCGAAAAATGGCAGCAGAATATATGTATACAGATAAGTAAGTGTATTGGAAGCGCTAAAACGAAGTAAATCCAAGATAACAGAACCCAAACGATTTTAAGTAAGACCATATTAATGAATTATAAAATAATTATCAAATTACGGCAATGTTTTTTTTTCGGGGGGAACGTTTGGTTTTATCAATTATGGCAAAGTTTTTCGTGGGACGATTGGTTTCATCAAAATTTGAGTAAGATTGGACGGTTCTTAAACGTTTAATGTGAATCAACCTATAGAGTCGTGTATGCAATTTTAAGGTACACAAAATCGAACACAATTGTAGTTACCATATCCTTTAATATCTAAGAAGATAAAGAAGCCAAATGAAAAAAAAAACTTTTTTGATATATTTTTATGACTTTTTTTCTTTTAAATCTAAAATTAAAATTAGTGACAAAAATTGTTTTTTTTTTGTTAAGTTCAGTCCTTCAATAAATTTATTCACATTAATTTTTACAAAATTTTGATATTAGTATTTTAATATTTTATATAATAGTTTATATTATTTACAGATTGGTAACAATGGATAACTATAGTTCATATTTAGATAATCTAATGATCAAAGAAATTGAATTAAATTTAACGTGAATTTTTGGTAATTTGTTTGGTTTGAAAAATTTTGTTGGACGTATTGTTGATAATCGTAGGCCAAAAATTATTTAATATTGTGATTAAATCCCCAATTCAAATATACGAGTAGAATATGTAAAATTCTTATTCGACCATAAACAGAAGTGACTTTATGAAAAGTGGAGTACTTTGTTACAGTATGTCTTTATTTGGTTTTTTAAATCTAGCTTCAATCTCTGTATTTGTAGCAACTTGCAATCCCATAATCTGTTAGTATTCTGCAAACTATTGTTCACGATGCTATTCCAAACTCATTGTTACCACCACGGCACACTGCAGAGTAGCTAATGTTTTAAACTTTACAGCGAACTATGGCAGTTACACTTAGCTACGCAGAATATCGTCGAGGGGGTACCAGAAAGGAAATTAAACTGTTTGTTAATGAATTTTCTAGTTAATTAAAGAAATAAATTCACATACGAGTATATATATATATATATATATATATATATATATATATATATATATATATATATATGCATATATGTATATTAAAATTAATTATAATAAAATATTGTAGTGTTTCAATATATAATTATTTGAAAGTTAATTTTGATTTTAACATTATTAGACTAATGGATGGATGATGAATGTTTGATGCATTTGTGTGCTTTGATGGAAAGCTTGTACACTATATTATGTATATTAAAAGTTATTTTAATAACGTGTTTTATGTACAGTTAACATAACAAAATAAACACCAATATACATTCTATTTTGTGCTGTACATATATTATATAACTATGTTCAAAGATACACCTTCAATCTCTACCAAATTGAATCCCAGTCGAATACTTTGTGTTTTGCTCTGTAGTACAAATGGCCACAAAAGTAGCGCTCCTATTTAAAAATTTGACAATATTTTGTGTGCTTTATACAGTCGGTTTTCCAAAAAATGCCTCGCATAAAAGTTAGATAGTGGATAGATACATCTTGGGGTCAAAAAAGTATCAGACCTTATGGTCCATTGCGCTCTCCCTTCTCCTTCAGTCCGACGAGATTCGTTTCTCCCATATGTTAGCAATAGCCAGGAGCATGCTTATCAGGTATTCCTGAAGGCTCATATATTCGGGGTGAGATGTACCGAATATCCTGTATCTGGTATAGCCCAGAGGTTCGCAAAGATAATGTGGCTGGACGTTTCCTCCTCTTCGCTACACAATCCGTACACAATGACAGCCTCTTGGTTGCACTCTGAAGCAGTATTTTCCGGAGCTCCTGCCGCGGTATATTTTCCCAGTGATCACGATGTTTAGCATTTGACCACTCGTTGATGACCTGTTAACATGCACACACTGTATACAAACTATATAGGTAGTATAGGAAACAAAAGTAGCGCTCACTTTTCAAAAATTTTCAGTTCATCTGTACCTTATTTATTTGGTTTTATATGTGGTAAAAGACATTTTACTCCCATTAAAAACTGCTCATTTTTAGCAAAAAAGTCTATTGATTCAAATCCATTGTTTGAACCAAAAATGCATAGATCTGTTTGGATTATTCGCTTGGACTCCGCACTAAAAAGGGAATACAGCTTTAAAGTATGCGGGTATGCGGGTAGACGTGCATGCTCTCTCAGAGGATGAGATCTGCAAAGAGTCCATGTTATCTGATTGTGAGAGGCTTTGAGAATCCTTGCAATATAAAAAAGCATTTCTAGTAGCCAACAGAGACAAACTGAACTACGTCCAATATAATACAACTTATGTATACATTTTGATTTAGGAGGTTATGAATCATTAAATTTTCCCTCAAACTTACTGCCTTAGACTGCTGTTCATAAGAGTTTGGATGGATCCCTGGTGAGTTATCCCTATTATTCGTACTAAATTATTTATACAATTTTGTTTAATATGTAATATGTATATTTGTTATAAAACATTAAGAATGCCATCGGCTGATTTCCACTCGGATGTTTTTAATTCAAATTTGAAAATTGTTTCAAATTTAAATATTGATTGCTATTACGTATTTATTTTAGGGGGATCCATGGTGAAATAAAAAAGAACTTATGTACTGAAAAAATAGTAACATTTCTGCTATAGAAAATTAACATATTGGACGTCATTAAAGTGTTTCTGAAAACTTGGGAGTATTTTAACTTTATTCATATATAACTAAGGTCCATGATGAAAATCGGTCGCTGGTTCTATGGGCCACAAAAGTAGCGTTCTTTTTTCAATTTTTATAGTTGACATTCATTCGGTTTTTAGGAAAACGTTTCAAATAAAAGTATATTTATAATGAAACTGTCGATATGACAACTGCAATCCGAAACATTTTTTCGAAGACCGAATGAATAAACAAATCAATTATAAAATTTTGAAAAAAGAACGCTACTTTTGTGGCAATGTGTACTTAACACTATTTCATAACAAATTAAAAAAATTAACAACTTATACATGCTGTTTACCTAAAGCCAAGTCATTAGGATACAAAATTTGTAACAGTGTTTAAATGAAGACAGACATATATTTATTTTTCGAGAGAAAAAGAGACAGGTATATACATACATTATACAAGATGGGTCAAAAGTAATGCCATAATTTTTGTGATTGACATCTAATGTGCTTTGACTTTTATGTTGCAGATACGAGTAGATAGACAATTGGTTGACTAAAGTAGGATGGATATAAATTCATTTACACTATGACATTACTTTTGGCCCACCTTATAGTTTTATCTAAAAATTAGACAGAATATATGCGTATGTTTGTCTAATTTTCTCTTTACAAATAAATGTATGCCTGTCTGCAATTGTGTATGCAATTCCTTTAAACACTGTTGACGATGACAGCCTAAATATTTATATATATATATATATATATATATATATATATATATATATATATATATATATATATATATATATATATATATATATATATATATATATTAAATCTACGGTTTTCGGAGCTAGGTGAATTATTCATGTATATTTCCAGGATTGTTTTCGACATTTTATGTTAATGATTCCATTTTAATATAATATTGAACAGATTACTATAAAAATTTATAAAATTATTGCATACTTATTAATTCTAAAATCAATATAGTGTACAATCAATCATGAAAAAAAAATGCACGTGTAAATATGAAAATGTATACATATCGAAAAATTCTTTAATTTTATCAGTATTATAAAAGTACATAAATCAAGTTTACTGGAACTTTTTTTATTAGAGTTGTGCTTTTTTTCTTGGGTGAATTATTTTAGATATTTTAGACACTGTTTTACTTAATTCTTGATTAGTTAATAAATAGAAATAAATCGATTGATAAAGCTCCGAAAACTATAGTTATAAAAAAGGAGCCATTTTATACAGGTACCAAAAATTATATTTGGTTTCAATTAAATATTCAATTTCTAGTCATATTTAAATTTAAAAAAAACTATTCCAAAAACTATTTATATATATACTTAAATGATTTTAATACAATGTGCCAAGTATTTACATGCAGGATATTAATTAGTTAGTGCATATCTATGTGAGTACCTTTGGCATCTTTGTATAGCCCTCACTTTCAGTTTTCCAGATCTACCTTTTATTACCACAAACGCTGTAAACAACATCAGCTATGCAAGAATGATTATTTCGATAAACTGAAGAAAGAACGGTAGATGTGACCTAAGAGTACTCAGGTGGTTATATAGAAATGTACTAAATGAGTTCAATATTTTTCAATTAAAGTATATTTCTCCCCATAAAAGCTGTTTAACCCTTCGGTGCATAAAATAATTTATGGACGTAAACGTAAAAAATGAATTTTGGACTCCAAATTACACGTAAAATGATTGCTTTCCCAATTTGTGAAATTCACGAAAAAAGTATTTTATTTCTAGATTTTAAAATGAAACTGCACTTTTAACAGCGGAGCATCTTGCTCTAAAATGTTCCTACGTCATCTTGCGTGATGTTCTCTTATTCCTGCACCAAAACCATTCTTTCTGAACTAAAGCTAATCCCAGAGATGTTCTATTAGATTTTACACCGGGTAACGTGCTGGCCATCTCAAAATCTGAATTTCGATCGTTTTTCTAGTATTTCTGGAACTTCCCAAAAGCTCTGTATGTATCGTGATGTGAATATTAGTGCAGAAATTGTTAGAAGACTTGTTGAAACGAACAGCTGTAAATCATCTCACTGTAAATATAATTTAAATAAATTTTTCAGTGTGGCCAAAGTACCTATACACCGTAGGGTTAAGTATAGGGGGGGGGGGGTGATATTCGAATTAACCTGTTTATTATTTGTAACCATTTTTGATATATATCATCTATATTTAAGATTTATAAATAAAATTAACATATAATTAATAAAATATGTATAGTAATAGGTAACTTTCATGAATTTTCTAAATCCAATGGTTTCTTAGAAATATTTAAATCGTTATTATCAACATCGAAGTTATTAAAATTTGTTTGTCGTGCTTTATTGATACATTCACGTATCGTTTGTAATACAATTTTTACACGTCGATCTAATGCTGTTAAATGTGGTTCCCATAGTATTGGTGCAACTGGATCTTGTTCCATACTTATACGCATTGCTTCACTTAACCGTAATGGTCCGTTATGATATCTGAAACGAAAAAAAAAATTCATTCGTATCAAATTATAAACATAAGGATGATGAAAAATGAAATAATTAGAAATAATGAAGGGAGAAGGATGAGTAGGTATCATGCATATCTACGTCTTCTGTAAATTAATTATTTTTAGTAATTAGATCAGTGGTTCCCAAACAATTTTACGTACGGGCATCTTGTATGTTTTCTTATATTTTGCAATTCCCTACCATAAAATAAACAAATCACAAATTATATTATGATTTTTCATAATATAAACGGAATATTCTTTGGTACTAATTATTCTTTCGAGTCGCAATGAATTTGTTAACCATCCTTACAACAACAAAAAACGTTAAGGAAATCAGCTAATTTTGTCACATTTTTCTTAAAAATGAGACGTTTTCCCGCTAGCGGACGCCATAACTTTTCTGTTCCCTTTTAAAAGTATCAAGCCAATATCTCGAAAAATAAGCAATATGGTGAAAAATGATTTAGACAAACGTTGATAAAGAATGCCCAATGGTGATATTTTCATAGACTAATTTCAAGGTCAAATAGGTACATTGAAGTTATCAACTAATAACCCTTTCTTAAAGAACGTGGAATACTTTAAAAATTTATATTAATTCTAATGGCGGTGGTAAAAAAATTGTGGTTAGTAAAAAGTTTCCTGTAGAAAACACAACTTTTTAGAGTATTTCACGATTTTACAGACAGGGTTAGTGGTTAACATCTTCAATTGACCTATTTGACATTGAGATTCTATTAAAAATGATAATAGAAGTGGTTGTACACTTCAGTTCAGTAAAAGTGAACAGTGTTGTAAGTAAAATTGTAATAGTAAAGAGAAATGGACTAAGGTGTGCTGTTGAAATAAATTAATTTTTTTATCCAGGAATAAATAAATTTTTTTATTTATTTAATTTTTATTCTTTCTGAATAATCAAGTGAAGAATGTTCCAGTTCCAGTTTCTTAATAATCAAGTGCAGAATAAATTTAGTCAACTTTTACTAATATTTTGTGTTTTTCTTTGTATCGAATATCGTTTGGATATCGTTAAATAGAATCAAGATACTGCAACAATATATATATATATATATATACATATATATATATATAAATATATATATATATATATATACATATATATATATATATATATATATATATATATATATATATATATATATATATATATATATATATATATATATATATAGTGAAACCTTGATATAACAATTCTGAAGGAGATTATAAAATATTCGTTATACCAAGTAATTTGTGTAGGATTCTCCTCTACTTAATGATTTTTCGTTTATCTGCGAAGTTAAGGAACACCTTTTTCGTTTCTCGCACTTATAGGAACCTTACATACAACACTAAACATTAATTTACTATGATAGTTTGAATTCCTGGATTGTCTTAGGATAAATTGAACGTGTCTGAACATGTAGAGTCATGAATTCTTGTTAGATGGATTAGAAGAATACTTTATGCAGAGGCTAATTATACTTTCTATTTATGTTTTTCAATTATTAAAAAATCGTTATACAGAGGTATTTACAAAAGTTATTCGTAATGTAAAGGTATATTTTGCATTAACTCTGTCGGCCAGTTTTAGGGGATTTCTAAGAAGTTGTTAAATCGAGGAAATCGTTATATTGAGGTTCGTTATACTGAGGTTTCACTGTATATACACATTTTTTTTTTTGGAAATTTATATTTTTTTGTTATGTATATTTAATACCGAATACCGAATCGAAACACCTAGCAATACACTGACTTAAATTCATAATTCAGTTTCATAATTGTATACTTCTGAATGTAGGTAGTAAATATTATTTGTTGTTCTTATCTATCTATTTTTAAAAACATTTGTTATTAAAAATTATTCCATATAAAATAAAACTTTCTACACAAAATATTATTATTTATTTTCAGAAATAAATATTTTCTCTATCATATATGTAGACCAGTATATGTATTATCGTAAATAGAAAATATATACAGAAAATAAATACTAGTGAATCTGGGTAAAATTCAAATATATAGAAAATGTTTTAACCATTTCCGTACCGGACCTCAATAAATACACTCTACTTACAACTTTAACGACAAGTATTTTATTAAAACAATACATTTACAATAATACCTACACATATAACTAACATATAAATGAAAATTACATATTTTCCACAGGAAAAAAAGGGTTTAGTGATTTATATTATTTACTTGAAATATCTATGTTTATTAACACATATATTTTCTGTCGTGGTTTGTTTTTTATGTTCGAGAAAAAAAATATGGCATTGTGAAATAACAAAATTAATCAGATTTGATATAGTAAAATTTTCTGTAATTTTACGATTCAAAAAGGAATTTTGCATTAGATGTTATTATCGTCTTAATTTAACTATCTATAAAAATCATTGGAAACCGTCTTGAAAATTATCTAGAATCAAAACAATCATTGGAACAAACCGAGTTCAGTCGGGGACTCAGATTCCCGACTTGACGCTGACTCAGGCCGGATTCAACGCTTGACCACCTTCAAACAGTTAACCAAGTCATAGAAAATAGCAAAGCTTTCCATTTACAGGCTACTTATAGATTATTTCAAGGTATTTGATAGCGAGGAACTTTGTTCTATATGGCGAGCCTTGGAAACATGTGGTGTCCATACAAAACTAGTCAGAAAAATATCTACGATTAACGTATGTGAAAAGTACGGCTGAAGTATTTGGTTTCAAGATTCGCAATAAAAAAAAGACCTAGATAAGAGACCCCCTTTCATCAACGACATTAAATGCAGCTTTACAATTTATATTTGATCAGTTACCATGGGATGAAATACGAATTAAAATAAACTGAAATCGGCTAACTAATTTGCAATTTGCTGATGATATAGTCTTGTTGGGCTCTAGTGAACTCCATCTTCAAGTAATGGTTAACCACATGTACTACTATAGCAAAAAAGTAATATTCTAAATAAACATTGAAAAAGGCTATGTCATATACGCAGAATAAACTCGAATTAAAATTAGAGGGGAAGTAGGTGGAATCAGTAAGTTCTCTCATGTATTCGAGACTAATTATTGAGGGATTCTTTGAGGATATTAAGCCTTTGAGGATCGGGAGATTCTTGAAATATAGGCAAGAAAAACTAATACCTGGAAACGTTTTTGCAGTCTCAGACTAAATTACACAGACTTGAAAACCCCTTTCATGTCTGTCTTGACGTACAATAGTTAAACATCAGCATACAATCAAGGGGAATATAAAAAATTTGGAACATATTGACGGGCATTGGAAAGAAAGATCAATGTTGAACTTACATTGATCACAAAAATACGATCTGCAATAATAAGAAACGAAACAAAAATCAATGATGTCACTGTTAGCATTATACGATTGAAATGGACATGGGCGGACACGTTACCAGATTTAAAGACGGCCGATGGACACTTGTAAAGGTAGATGATAGTTATATTAAATAATTATTATTTAAATAAATAATAAATATGTATCAAAGATATAATTGATCTTTATTGATTTGATTTATGAAATATTATTTTTATTTATATGTAAATTACCATGGTTGTAAACATTCAAAGCAACCGTGATAATAGAGGGTAGTTATAGTTGTTATGCAACAAATAAAAATGATGAACAAAATTATAATAATAATTTAATGAAGAAGCGATATCGCTACACAGATCCGTATGGACACCATAGAACAAAAAAAGAAAATAAGGTAGTCTGTTCAAATAATGACATGAAGAGTTCGTTAGATTTGCGAGTAATACATGGATGAGACACGCTCAAGATATAATCTTGAGGGAAGGATTATGTCGAACAAGTGATAGACTATTATTATTATAAGTGTATTCATTTTATATATTACATATATTGCCGTCGTTCGCAATACTCGATTTGATTTTCGATTTGACACGGGACAAATTCATTTATTCAACAAAAATTGTACAAAGCCTGTCTATAGAAGTTACCACAATCAAAAATTAAACAAAAATTTTACTCGTACAAAAAATTAATTGTATTTTTATAAAAAATAATCCACTTAGTTACCACCCTACCGTAAGAATGTTCCTGTGTGAATACTATTTTCATTTTGAAAATAACAAATTTCTTTTTTAAACATTCAATTTTTGTAGATCGACTTTTTTTATTCCCAAGTCTCATTAAACACTATAATTTTGCTAACAAGTTGAACTAACTTATATTCAAGAATTTTATAATTGATTTGAGCTATATTCATTCAAAGTTTTTTTTTGAAAACCGAATGAATAAGGCACAAATAAATTATAAATTTTAAAAAATGACTAGGCCTTCTGTGCACCAGCCAAGAGCCGAACGGTCTAAGACGTCATGTCTGCGCAGTATGCAGTACTTGGAAACTGGTAGGTTATGGGTTTGAATCCCGACATCGGCAGTTTGTCAATTATAAAAATTAAAAAAAAAGGGGGCGGTTGATTGACTAAACTGTCGGCATATGGACAAGAACGAAGTAATCGGCTATGCTTGAGAAGATTTTTTGCAGTTTCCTTCACGAACTCCAGATGAATATCGGCATATACCTTCACTGCGCACTTGTAAAACAGGGTAACGTTTTCGGGGCATAAACGACGTCATAGTTGGCACGCGACTTCGGTCTGAGAGCATATCTCGGTCAACTGTGATACTCGTTAGCCCTCTTACAGTATCCAACTCTTATTCCACTTTATATCAATTCTGGATATCAAAAGCCAAACAACATTGCGTAACCTACTTGTTTTCTTAATCCAACAAGTATGATCCAACACGCATAACAACTATTCATATAATATAACTCCACAGCGACAGAGAGATTTAAATCTTCGCTTCAAATTGATAGCATCGCTTCAAATTAGTAACAGAGCTACATATTGGTACCAACGCTCCGTATCAAATTGGTAGCTTCGCTACGCCTCAAATTAACTTATCGTAACTATCTCCGGGATATGAACAACATATATACTCTTGATGAATTTGAAAATATTCACCGAAATAAAAATTAATTTGAGTCAGTAAGAGCGGAAGCGTCGATAAATTAAATTGGTTTTTTATTGAATATTTAATGAAAATTATTTTATATGCAATTATATTCTGTATATTATTCTGTTTATTTATTTTTTAAACTCGATTATATGTTTTTGCAATTTATATTTTGGTGTACACTTAAAAGCATGAAATTTGAACCAGTTGAAACATTCTAAGTAATGATTTATGTGATACAACAATACACTTAAAATGTGACTTAAAATTTAAAATTTTACGGCTTTTCGAGTATACTCTCAACTTGTAGTTTTTAAAATAATAAAATATATATACAATTTGTTTAACAAAGGGAAACCACGGCTCGGTAATGGCCCACTCGTCAGTCATTGCCGAGAAAATAGCTCCCGGAAGTTCAGCAGTTAAGTTTTCAACGCAGCATATGTATTGTACATTTTATCAAAAGTTTTAATAGGGAGGCAGGGCAACGAATCGCGAGCGAGCCTGATTACCAAAGGTTCGCTTGTAGCTTGGGAAATTTTTTTTTCTTTATATTTTAAAACTAATAATATTATAAAGCAATTAAATATCTTTGTTTGTAAATATTATAATGTAAAATATTAGATACTAGCATTTTCTTTTTTGGTAAATAATTGATTATTTGTTGAAAATTTTATAAATACTTTTATATAACGTAAGACATATCTATGTCAAAACATTTATTATTATTACAACAAAAGAATTTCACCATTTTAAAATGATAATAATTCCTTATGATACATCTTATAGGCGACGACGGTATTTATAACGAATCGATGTTTACAAGATACGTTTTTGATTATTCATTAGAACTTTATACGAGCAAATGCAATAATGTTTATTTGTGTAATATAATGTAGTAGATGTAAATAGTGAAAACAAATTGTTAAGAATAATATAGATTCTACATAATATTATACAAATATACAGGATCCTTCAAAAGTAAAACCCATTTTTAACCCGACTTCAAAAAAGGAGAATGGTTCTCAATTCGTCTGTAATTTTTTTTTTTTTTTATGTTTGTTACCTCAGAACTTCGTCATTTATGAACCGATTTTGAATTTTTGTTTTTTGTTTTAAAGGGTTTGATTCCCGATTGGTCCCATTGTCACCAAATCGCATTCTGATGAGGGGATCTCCGGGAAATTGAGAAAAATCCTCATTTTATATGTGATAACCGAATTCTGCGATTTTTTTTTTTTTTTTTTAAAAGTGTATACTCATTCATAATGGGAAAATAAAAAAATTTTTTTAAAAACCGACTTCAAAAAAATTTTTTACAAAAAAAAAAACCGACCCCAAAAAAAAAAAATTTTTACAAAAAAAAAACAGAATGCTTGTAAAAAAAAACTGAAAATCTGTTATAAAAAAATGCACTAAAAATTAGTTGGTCGTTTAGTAGGTCTACCCATATTTAGACAAATAAAATCAGTTATAGAACTTCAAAGTCACTAAAAAGCGAGAAATAAAACCTATTATGACAAAATGGAAACCCGACTTCTAAAATCAAATATTCTATAACAAAAGATGCACTAAAAAGTAAAAAAATAATTCCATATTCTTGTGCCAATTTTAGTTCACCAAAGCAAAAATTTTTAAATATATATGTACAATTATTGTTATTTTTGGAGGCGGTGTCCAAAAGTTATGTGCATTTCTCTATGTTGACACCGCCTCCAAAAATAACAATAATTGTACATATATATTTAAAAATTTTTGCTTTGGTGAACTAAAATTGGCACAAGAATATGGAATTATTTTTTTACTTTTTAGTGCATCTTTTGTTATAGAATATTTGATTTTAGAAGTCGGGTTTCCATTTTGTCAAAATAGGTTTTATTTATAGTGAAGTTTAAGATATAACTCATGATGTCTTATATTTGCATTGTATCTACAAAGGTATGTTAAAAATGCCCTTTTTTACCGTGTAAGTTTAAATGAAACTCTTCAATCGATTGTTTTACTGAGCGAGCTTTTACTTTGACGGTTTCTATTTTGTGTACCGTTCTCAATTACTAAAGAAATGGAGAACCTAGGGAGACACAAAACCACTGGGTTACTAACACAAACGGCGGAATATTTGGTCGCCAGGAGCAATTTCGAAAAAGGGATGGGCGTTTTTAAATCCTCCAAAGAAGACTGGTAAACTTTTTAATAAATAAATCTTATGCGTCATATTGTTAAAAATGTGTGTAGGACATTTTTGCCAAATTTCATTTATATTTGCTGAATTTTTTGTGTTACTCCATTATACACATTTTCATATCATAAAAATAATGTTGCATTATGTAAACTGAATTTAAATTTGCATTAGTTAGTGAAGACAAATTCAATCATTTACAATGTTTCTTTTTTTATTGTAGAAAACTAAAAGACTACAAAAGAAAGAATACTGTATGACAATTGTTGCACTGCATGGCAATATAATTGGATTGAATTGAATCTCAAGACCATAGTGATTAATGCAAAAAATTTCGATTTAGTACCACAGTTAGTTCGATTTAGGACCACGCTGCAGGAAAATAATAATCAAAACGTTTAGCCGGAAAAAAAGAACATCATTTTTCGATATTTGGAGAACTAACATTAGAACTAACATTTTCGTATTTATTATTAGAAAATGAAATTACAGATGTAAAGAATCTTACCCTGTTTTGTTTTTAATCCCATTTTATATACATTGTGGCATAGAGTGCATACATTTACAGCACTCATTTGTCTTATTTATTTAACCCTTTAGCTACATACAAATAGTTTGTAAAATATTAAAGTTCGAAGTAATAGATCTTTTTCATTTAAAAAATTAAGATTCGTTTTTGTTTCGGACTGAATGTCAAAAACGTAATGTGAAGAAATGAATGTCTATATCTATTGAATAAAGCTATGTGCATCTTTTTTCTTTACATTAGCTACATAAGAATCGTAATTTAAAATGAAAAGGTATGTGGAAAGGATTCTATTATTTATAAATACATATTTTTATACCCGGTATATGTAAATATACAAGGGTATATATTAAGTTTAGTCCAGACGTTGTAACGCTTGAAAATATTGATCGCAGGCATAAATGCTTGGCATAGGTGGTCATAAAATGGCCTATTAAGGCCATTTATGCTTAGTCGTTCGTTTGTCTGTCCGTCCGTGGTCAGACAACAGATGTTCGGACAAAATGGGCAAAACCGCCCATCTTTGAAATCATAAAAGATAGAACAAAAATGTTCCTTTTTAAAATAAACAACTTTTGTTATAAACCTTTTTTACTTAAATCCAGGATATACCGGGTATTTAAGCAATTAACTCAGTTAGTTGTTATTTTCACTTGTTATAACAAATTTTTATACTAATCCAAACCTATTTATGTATAGGTTATTTTTCTTGTATTTAAAACGTAAGGTCTACTTATCTGATGTAGGAAAATTTGTACGAACGTAAAAAGTCGCATACGAATAGGGCATTACCCTATCAAAAGACACCGCATAAAACGATAGATAATTATGATGACCAGATAAAAATATTGCTGGGTGCAGATTCGATAAATGATTAGTTTTTGACTCAGACAAGATTATTGCAATTACATGAAATTGTTTATTTAAATATCTTGCCTGTGAACTTGCTTGATAACATACGTAACATGTCATCTGATGACTAAAAGCCATTATAATTATTTAAAAATTATAATAAAAATTAATTGAAATTAAAAAATTGGTTTAAAAAAGGAACAAAAAAACCAAGTAGCTAGATAAAACTCCTAGTATGCTCATGCAAAGTTGACATTTAAACCGACCACTTAGCGGATTTGAGCTCTCTTAAATTTTGGATAGTTGCTCTCATTATTACAATCAGTATATATATTTATACATTTATATATACAGTCAAGTTCGTGAATAGGCGAAATCGGATAGTTAAAATAAACAACTGTAGTTAATAAAATAACCAGTCCAAGTAGCCGAGCGGTCTAAGGCGTTATATCTGTGCAGTATGCATACTTGGAAACTGGGAGGTTATAGGTTCGAATTCCGACATCGGCAGTATTATATGTATGGACAAGAACGAAGAACGAAGTAACCCGCAATGATTGAGAAGGTTTTCTGCAGTTTCCTTCACCAACTCCAGATGAATATCGGCATAGTTCGTATCAGAGTCGGCTGCAGCTGCATATCCTACCAATTCCTAGTCTACTCACAAATTCCTTCCACTCCACTCACATCCTTACATCTTTAGGCATGACAATGGACCTTATGGTCTACACTTCGACCATAAGTCCAGGGCAGCCTCTACAATCTATCTATCTATTTAATAAAATAAAAGTTTTTGTTGACTTTTCAGTTGAGACATTGTAGTTTTGTCATGTGAATAACTGTCTAGAGATAGTTTCGTTGTCAAAATTTAACGAATTCTCTGTGAAAAAACATTGTGTAAACTAAAATTATACGTACTATAGTAATTCATTTGATATGAACAAAAACAAGTCTATCGATATCTACAGTTCAAAAATAAATTATTTGTTGCACATTTTCATGAATTGAAACAATCTATTGAAGCGTATAACAACATTGAAATGTTGAGTTTATATGAATACCGTGTGTAAATTGAGGGTTAGAAATATATTGTTATTACTATGTATGTACCGTACAGAAAAGATATGGAAGGATCATTTTATTTATGATGATAATATTGGATATAAACGAAAAACGAAAAATCAATGGCATAAGACATTCTTTTTACATTCTTATTCATATGTGGATATATATATATATATATATATATATATATATATATATATATATATATATATATATATATATATATATATATATACGAAGTTATTTCAGTTAGAAACATAGAATTTACAACCATAATCGGGAGTGACAATTCGGAAATGTATAGTAAACTTTTAGTAGCCCACAATACTAGCGTAAACGTAATTCACACAAGAGTTCATAAGTATTATGGAATTAGAAATCTCATTAACATTAAAAGAGGAAAATTTTAATGAAGAAAGTACTTGCTATCGAAGATACTGTTATAAAAAGGATCAAGTTTTAATAATGCATACGTTGTTGAAAAGAATAAATTTAGATGTTCTCTCTTTGTAATTCATCGGGAAGTCCATTAAATATCAAGTATTGAACCTGTTTCAATCCTAATATACTTACATTCTTTATTTAACTAAAAGTCTCCTGTTTAACGCGTTATATCTTACAGTAATAAAGTTATTTTCTGAAAAGTTTTAGGAAGCCTTGAATATTAGTAAAATGAAAAATGTTATCATTGGTAAAGTTGTAGAAAATATATCAAACTACAATTTATTTCCAGATCATATTTGCTGTAATTTTAATATTTAAAGAAATATTAGCAGTTTTAATATTCTTTTACTTGATAATTATTATTAGTCAAACCTGGATGAGTGAGAGTTTCAAGGGACCCGAATCATTTTTTCGCTTATAGAGCTTTCTCACTTAACCAAGTTTCTTATTTCAATATAAAAATAGAGGTAAAAATGATAGATATGTAAATACATTGTTTATTTGAATTTGCTGTTATTCCATGAAATTTAGAAAGTGCCAAAAATAATAAATATCTAATACGCTCGACTCCTGCTAGTAGAGATATAGGACAAGTGGCAGTTTTAGTTATAGAGATCTAGTCGTGAAAAGCAGCTATCATATAGAGATTTCTGTTTCTCACGTGTATTTTCGAGGGTTAAAATGATGGGACCTGACAATTACTCTCTCTTGTAGAGTTTTCTCGCTTAACCAGTTTTCGCTCACCCAGGTTTGACTATATTATAATATCTATATAATAAACGTCACCATGATAAGTTGATCTGATATTCATTATAATTCTTTCTCTAAGAAGATTCTACGTACCGCCTTTGTAATGAATTTGTACGTATGGATACTTGTTAGAAATTTTTGGTTTATATATACAGTATGGCAGGATATGTATAATGGTACAGGACTTTCTTTTAACATACAGGAACGTGGTGTTTTTATTCATTATTAAAATAAATGAATTATTTTTGCAACTATGATTTCAAAGGTTGCAATCAGATACATTTTTGTATCTGGTTGCATATTTAATAACATATAGTCAACGTTTATGGGGTAACTGTGTTAAATAACTCCAGTTTCCTATCGGATTAGTGTATCTGAAGGTTGTCCATAGATTTAAATAATTTGTTAGTGATATTATGAGTTTTATAGTATGTGTTATTACTTAGAATACCCATTTTAGCAAAGCAAAAGAACTTAAAAAATTACCGTATAATTTCCCCACCTTCAAAAAAGAGAGCACAGTACTAAATAACGTGAATCGAAGAATATAAAGGAAATTAAGTACTTAGCTAGTTTTGTGTTTCTTTACCGGTTTTAAGAAAAATATATCTCAATAGCGTAATTTTTTCGTATTTTTAGCTTCTATTAACGAAGTGTATTGAATAAAACCCTTCTCGCATATCAAATGTAAATGTAGTTGCAATTCATTTCTCAGAATCACAATTTCTTGTTCAAATAATTTTGTGAAAAAAAAAACGTTATAGCCCACAACCACTTTACTATAAGCGGATGATAGTCGTGTGAGTAATTCACAACATTCTAAACTTTATATATATATATATATATATATATATATATATATATATATATAATATCTTTATTGGAAAAATCTCATTTTTGGAATTTTTTGAAAGACGGAATGTTTTTTTATTTGATAGTTTGTCAATAATGTGAATAAAATTTTATTATACTATCAAAATAAAATTCATTTTGTCAGATACACAATCTTAAGAGAAATAATAATGCCCTTATAATAGAAAAATGAAAGTACAAAAATGCATGAGAAATAAAATTGATTTAAAGTTGTGTGTCGTTTCGCCTCCCCCATAAAATGTACATACTCGTATATATATATGTATAGATGATTACATTGAGAAAATTTTATATAAAATATTTTCTTTATAAAAAACTTTTTATATTTTTGTAACAGACATTCATTCTTTAATTGAAAGAACGATGGTGGTTAAGGTAAAAAAAATAAAACATTGTAAGGGTATGATGGTAGATGACTTACGGCTCATTACAGTAACCAACTTAATATACGATATCGTTTCATCATTATCTTTTCTTTTGTCATTTGTCTCTTGCTGTTCTTACATAACATCTCATTTTTGTTTATTGTTTCGTTAGCTTAGCTCAATGTGGTAAAACTTGTTGTAATTGAAAAATCGATACGAAAAACTTGTGACTTCCATATGTTTATAATAAATATATATTTCTCTATATACCTGTCGATGAGATGCTCCATCATACAGTCGATTGAAATACTTGTCAGTAATTTGGTATAATTCAATACGAACTACATAATATATATTCGTTATGTATTACGTCTGGAAAGTGGCAATGATGTAAACCATTCTATTCTATTTACATTTAAACAGAGTTCATAAAATATTTATCTTAAATTAATATTTCTTAACATTGATTGTAATTATTAACTAGAGCCGGAGGAATCCTGACGTATACAAATCCAATAAGAAATAACTTTTTAACGGTTAATTCGTTAACGATCATTGAAAAAACCGGTTTCTTATAATTCCGTAAAGTATCGATAATTTGAAATTTCAACACTGTAGCTCATTTCGTTCAGAAGATATTTCGGGGTCAAATCACCTTTTAATATTTCCTTAAGTAATAGCACTGTAGTGAGAAGTCCAAATGTGTCCTTAAACTCGGCCTTGCGCACTACCATGCTCTAGATCAGGCATATATAATTACTATCTTTAAATCTCTAAAGATTTTGAATCTGTAAAACTGTACTAATCACAAAACCGCAAATCATTTAGGATGGTAATGATTTAGTTTTTTCTATAGTCTTTATTTTTATACCCGGGAACGCTTGAAAACATTGATCGCAGACATAAATGTTTGGAATAGGTATTCATAAAATGGCTTAATGTCCATCCATCTGTGGACACGATAGCTCAAAAACGTAATTAGATAACGAGCTGAAATTTTGTTTGTGTGTTCTAGAGTTCACAATTTTGCCTATTCACGAGTAAGGTTCATGAATAGACAAAATCGGACCATATTTGAGAAAAATGGGAAAAACTACCCGCCTTTGAAACCGTAAGAGATAGAACAAAAATGTAAAGACAAAAAAATATTCCTTTTTTAAAAATAAACAATTGTTATTTTAAACTTGTTTGCATAAATTCAGGGTATACCGGGTATGTTAGAAATTAACTCAGTTAGTTTTGTAAATTTTACGATAGAAGAGAAGAGATATGTAACTCTGGCCTTGTCTCGCCGCATCACTAGATAGAATCACATCATTTATATGATGTTGTCAGCGTCCACGTGTAAGTACTGGTATTATTGAAAGCTATATTGACAAATAGAAAACAGAAAAAAGTATTATTATTGATGAGAAATCATTCCTACGTGAGAATGTGCTACCAGCTACACAATATATTTATGAACACGTCACTGGTTGGTAGGTATTCACGGCACAACCACTACCATGTATATAGCATAGATACTAGATAGTTAAATAATAGTGTAGACGGGTGTTTGTTTTGTGGTATATAATATTATATAGTACCTGTGGTAGTATATATATATATATATATATATATATATATATATATATATATATATATATATATATATATATATATATATATGTATATATATATATACCGTGTATGTTGGAAAGCTTTTCCAATAGTGATACAATGTTAAATATTCTTTATTGCTGGCTGGCCGTGTGGTTTTACTGTATGAAGTCAGTCAGTACAAATGTAATGAGAGTCATCTTATGCATACAAACATCTGGATAACCTATAGTGTATACTATATAGGTATATGTATATATATATATATATATATATATATATATATATATATATATATATACCGTGTGTGTTGGAAAGCTGTTCCAATAGAGAATCACTGTTAAATATTATTTATTACTGGCTGTCCGTGTGGTTGCCGTATGAAGTCAGTCAGTACACAAAATCCCCACTCTTAAATGACAAACAAACAACCATACATATACAGTATACACTATAGGTTATCCAGATGTTTGTATGCATAAGATGACTCTCATTACATGTGTACTGACTGACTTCATACAGTAACCACACGGCCAGCCAGTAATAAAGATAAAAATAAAATATTTAACATTGTATCACTACTGGAAAAGCTTTCCAACATACACGGTATATACATATATATACATGTATATACATATATATATACATATATATACATATATATACATATATATACATATATATACATATATATATATATATATATATATATATATATATATATATATATATATATATATATATATATATTATATACATATATACATATAAAATAAAATACCCTATCTATCTACCTGACGATGGTGATCTCCTGGTGTTATCCTACACATATATGTATATAATAGACTCATCAACACCTACGTGAATAATTTATCATTTTGTGTTGTTGCTCGGTAGTGTTCAAGTTAACATACACACACCTACTTAGAATACCATAGCACAAGCTTCACGTTATGAAAATATCCTCATTCGTCATGTTGGTATTACAGCTAATTACAGTAACCACTATAATGAATGTTTCGTACATTGTACTAAATATTGTACACTTACTCGAAATTTATTATTTTTGATATTATGTGTTTTCCTATTGTTGATGCATACAAATCTATACACACACATTATATATATATAATGCTGTGTCCTGAAAGATCTGAAACTTGGAGGCGTAGGCATCCGATAAGAAAGGATTTTCCGATATTCTACCCCTGGGTGAAAAACGGGGGCAAATTTTGAATTGGACAACTTGATTCCTTGGTCCAATCTACTTCAAATATTTGCATAAACATTCAGTATATTTACTTAAACACTAAGTAATATAAGGTCTGTAAAATTACAATTTTCGTGGGTGAAGCTGCGACGGGCAGTGCTAGTATATATGCATATATATATATATATATATATATATATATATATATATATATATATATATATATATATATATATTATATATGATTATATATATTATATATGACGATGTCCTTGATAACTGGCAGACTGACTACAGATCATTGATGCGTGAAATAATAAAGATGCTTCGAGAAAAATTTACTTTCATGGCTTACGTATTTATACATTTTAGGTTAATATACCAAAGTTACATATCATCTCAGTTACATATTATAGACAAGTAGCTAATTTTTTTTTAAACTCTCACATGTGCGGTGTTGTAAGTGTGGACAATGGATATAACCAGAATTTGGCTGTTGTATGTTATCGATTCTCCAATCAATGAGATCAGATCAAAGGGTAGTAATTAACCATGCGAAACAGAGCCGGGTCGCTAGTGAATAAATAAACAAATATATACATTTTAAAAAAATCAGTCCTTAACGGGGAACAATATTATGTCACTCAGTTATTAAAGTTTTTTCAATTACAATTTTTTCTGGCGATGATGTAGCACGTAATGCTATTTAAGAATATAATATATATATATATATATATATATATATATATATATATATATATATATATATATATATATATAAGCTCTTATCGAATGAAATTTTAAAAATAACCGTTGTTATGTATGCCGCATAGCAATGGATAATATAAAGCATTTTGGTTAAAATGATTAATCTGAAAATATTTTGAGATATTCATAATATGAAAAGTTTTTTTATAAAATAATATATGCATCACACATCCACAACGTAAAAAATAATTCAATTAAAAATTAACAAAAAAAAAAAACATCGACACAAAAGGCGTATGTAGAACCAACCTTTAAAAAGTAAAATATAAGCAATTTCTACAGGACTAAAGTATAAAGTATGTTTTGTGCTATTTGTGTATTTGGAATTGAAGCCTCAGTGTATTTTAGGGACAATGCTAACAAAATGCTAAAAAATTTTGTACACACACCACAAAAACCGAATTACGAACCGAAGTCCTTATCAATCAGTAATCTTTTTACTATCTTGTTTTATTCGCTTTGCACAGAATTGTATAGTCACCATCATCACAAATTGTGAGTCTAATCATAAGCTTTTTATCAAAACAAGTTTCATCAAAATCGATCCAGTAGTTTCGGCGTGATGCTCGAACAAACAAATAAACACACATTTACAATTTTATAATAGTAGAGAACATTGAACTAGTTGAGATACAAACATTACTAATTTTTGGGTTTGATAATAAATATAATAAGTACCTAGAAGTTCAAATTCTTATCATTTTTCCACTGATGACTTGGGCCATTCGTAGAGCGAATAGATAATATTTTAAATATATAGTGTTCGGATGCACTCACTATTTAGACTAAGAGCTTTCTTCTATGATGATTTGAGTGCGACAGGCCGAGTTTAAGAGTTTTTTACCTTTGTACGTATATACTAAGTTTAAACTTACAAATTTCTCGAGTTTTATTTTAAAATTTAGAATAAAAAATAATAGTTTAAAAAAACTAAAAAAACACGCTTTTATAGAAAATCCAACTAAAAAATAGAAAATAAAATTTAATAAATTTGGATTAAGAAAAGTGTAAATAAGAAACAAATGTATATTCATGGAAAAAAGCGTGGGGTGCATAGTGTCAATAGTTATTCCATTAATATACATTTGTTTCTTATTTACACTTTTCTTAATCCAAATTTATTAAATTTTATTTTCTATTTTTTAGTTGGATATTCTATAAAAGCGTTTTTTTTTAGTTTTTTTAAACTATTATTTATTTTTCATTTTTTAGTTGAATTTTCTATAAAAGCGTGTTTTTAGCGAATTTCCTGAAAGGAAATAGAGCTATTGGTCCCGTACCGAAGTCAAAATTTCGCAAAAATTTCTTCAAATGTCCATCGATCCTACCTTGTAGATGTCAAAAATCACCATCTGTAAAATTTGTATATATATATCTATGGACATATATATATATATATATATATATATATATATATATATATATATATATATATATATATATCTATATATATACATATATATATATATATGTGTCTGTAATCACTCTAGCGGTCACAGTTTTCATTTTATCGGAATGAAATTTGGTATTTGAAGCGCTTTTGGCATTCAAAAGGTCAAGTTCGTTAGTGGGTAAAATCGGACCAAGGGAAAGGGGGGTTTAGAGGAAGGGGGAAACACAAAATTTGACATATCTCCCTTAATATTCGAAAAATCGAAAATTTGATAAGAAGTAAAGTTGTAGGTATTAAGTTTTACTGTAATTTTGTTTCTTATCATTTTTTCTGTTACCTTAATATTTACAAAAATATTGACGGTTTAAGATTGCAAATTAAATTCCTCAATATCTCTGTACGCATTAGAGTTTGAGCAAAAATGATAAGGTGATGAATTGTAGCAAACATGATTTTCTACAACTTTGTTTCTTACGTATTTTTCGATTGTTCTAATATTAAGAGAGATATTTTATATTTTGTGTTTTCTTCTATCTTTATGCCCCCCTTTCCCCTTGACGTATGTTATTTATTAATAAAATTGGCCATGCAAATACTAAAATCAGATACGACATTTCATTTTGATCAGACTAAAAGAAATTCGCTAAGTTGAAGCAGCTCCTGCGTAACGAATTTTTTAGTTTTTTAAACTATAATTTTTTAAACTATTATTTATTTTTTCAATACTTTTCAATAAGTATTTTTAATTAGGGACTATTCAGAAGTTTCACTTCTACCGTGTGTGACTTGCACACACACACATTTTTTTTTAAGTCAGTAACTTATCTGGGAAATTGATGAATCCTGGCTAATCTAATCAGGATAATCGGATATTTTAATCGAATTATTGCATTGTCATCGGTCTTTGACAGGTGTGCAAAATTTGAATTAAATCTGATCGTTCAAAGAGGAGAAAATCGAGCCCAAAAGGGTCGGTTACATAAATACATACATACAAACATACATACAAGTGAAACTAATAAAAAGCGTATAAAAAAAGCTAGATTTTCATAAATTTATTTTTGACATATATGTTAACACTAGCAGTTTCCCGTGACTTCGTTCGCATTTATATCAAATGCATTTATACAGCTTTCTCCGTGGTTTATATTAAATTGGAGTCGGTTAAAATTTTTTATTGATTGTATCATTTCCACAGAAACTATACTTTTTAAAAATAACTATAAAATTATTTTATTAAAATTTGGTTTCAATTTTGAAATGTCAACTTTGATTATCGTTTCCCTAGTAACTATAACCTTTAATAGCACACTATAAGGATATCATATCTATTGAATACAAATTTTTTCTTCCGACTTACTTTATAAATATCGATATTTAACGCTAACTAAGAATTTTAACGTCATGCTAGATAGCCTATAGCCTTCCTCATGCATGTGGCTATTTAACGCAAAAAGAATTTTTCAAATAGGACTAACTTTATTATATTCGACCCTATTTTTCATTTACTGCATATTTTTACCTCTAGATACAATTTTGTAAGCCACGCCTACTGCCAGAGATCCCAATATTATATATTTATCACAAATCCATGCGAGTTTGGATTTTATTTTATCTCATTTACAAATAGTCAACATTATGCAACTATTTATGTATTAATTAAGCATAAACACACAATTTAACAAAATTTATATTCTTTGATTCTCGTAATTCGGTAATAATATGGTGTTTATTTGTCTGCTTGTATCGTTAGATTCAACTACGCCATGTAGTTAGCTCAACAAAAATAGTTTTATTATATCAATTTTTGCGTATGTAGAGTAATCGCTGATCATTTGCCCGTAGGTAGTATCAGTCAACTATACCAGTCGTTCTTAACGATGATTAGAGATATTACACATTTCGAATTAGTAATTTTGAATTTAGGCATTTTAAAGTGCGCACTAATTTATGAATATGGTTAATTTTAATTGCCTTCACATAGTCAAATGATATAAATAAGCATTAAAATTTAAAAAAAGTTATCAATTACGAAAAAAAAGAAGAAAAATTCAATGGTTTTCAAGTTTTAAATACACGTTACGTTAAGAGTAGTCACACAAATATTTTGATGTTAATTAAAATACTAAATAAATATTCATTAGTAAAGTTAATTCTGATTTAAAACGAAGCCCCGGTACCAAATATTGTATGTACACATATGTATTACCTAGCTGCACAAATGTACTATCGATTTCAAAAGTGGTGGAGTTTTTTCAACATTTTGCAGTCGATTTGTGCCGAATCCATTTTGTTTTCTACAAAACTACTACTAACAACTTTGTTTCTAAACATTTTTTCGCAAACTCGGATGGATTCGGTTCAAATTAATAGTAAAATTTTGAAAAGGTAACACCACTTTTGTAGTTGATAGTACTCTATAGTAAAGCGATGGTATTATTGTGATATAATAAGATGTCAAATAATATGTATAATTTACCTTTTGGTTTTGTAAATGAATGACTTGTACGACATTTCAATGGCTATAATACTATATATTGGTCTAACGAAGTATATTTAGTTGCTGTTGAACATAATATGGATATTTATTAACCATAGTATGTGGTATAATTTTGAATATTTTATATAAATAAATTATTGTTTCTAAGTCTATCCTTTTCAAGTATAAGAAGCGCTGAAGTGTTGGTTAAGGTTTTAGACAGTCAAAGCAACAAAGTTTAAAATACAGTATGTTAAACTTTATTTATAACAGCTATGACAATTGAACATATCTAGTACATAGGGTATGTTCCAAAATTTGCTGCAAGCGCTGGCAGCGCTTCACCGCGCATTCCAGAATTCATGACAGCATGCTGCAGTAGTACTGTGAAAAAAATGACGTCATTAATTTTGACATAATTTCCTGCTATGACTGCTGCCGCTGAAAAGGTGAAGCAGTAAAAGCAATGAAAATGGCGTTGTGCTGTAAGTGCTGTGAATCACGTTCGAATTTTCACGGCTGCAGTAGCAGTGGCAGGGCGCTTGCAATTTTGGAACGCTGTTCGCAGCGTGCTTCATGGCGTTAACACTCACATCGCTGGCAGCAAATTTTCAAGTATAAGAAGCGCTAGAGGTTTGGTTAAGGTTTTAGACTGTCAAAGCAAAAAGTTAAAATTCAGTATGTTAAACTTTGTTTATAACAGCTATGACAAATAAACATATTTAGTATAACATAGTGATTTAATATTGATGACATAATGTATACTTGGCGTCAATTCAAATTTTTATAATTGATTTGTGCATTATTTATTCGGCTTTCGGCAAAATGTTTCGAATAACTGTTGTTGATATAGTTATAATAAACAAGTTTTAACCGAAATATTTTTTCGAAAACCGGATAAAAAAGGCACAAACCAACTATAAAATTTTGAAATGACAGCTTGATTTTTGACACCATTTGCACTTTATGTCGTACTACAATGCAAGATTTTTGTTATTATTCATTATCTACGGTATCGCAGTTACGAAGTAATTATCATCTACAAATATTTTTATTCGTTTTAAATTAATTTTAATAATAATTAAGAAATTTACAGAAAAGTTTACCTGTGTTTTTCACAAAAAAATATATCAAGAAATTTTATTTAAAAATTGTATGAATTATATTTCGATTACATTAATTCTGAAGGAAAATGAGTTAACGAGTGAAATACCTTAATATTCTCACTGTATAATTTGCCATGTATGCGAAAGATTTTTTGTTTGTAAGATCGTAGTCTTATTAAAGTAGATTCGGTGAACAATAACAGATGGAGCTCATTTCCACAACAATGATTTTTCGATACAAGAGACCGTAACACATTTCTATTTAACACATTCTAACTATACATTAATATTATTCCAGGATGCGGATTTATATTCTTACTATAGTCAATGATTGGTGCGATATCAAAGTGAGATATCATATTCAATGTGTTGTAAAATAGTCAGTGGAGAGATTTTGGTTTGCTGCCGCCCAAGGCCCCGTCTGATTTGCCGCCCTTTTGATGGCATCGTTTGATATGATGCCGTTTTTGGATGTGATTTCGGATAAGGATTTTGTTTGATTTTTTTTAAAATTATTTTGATGATACAACGAATTGGATGTAAAAAAATATATAATTTAAAATTTTTAATGAAAAATTGCTTTTATAAAAAAAAAAAAGCTCGGACTTTTTAATGAATACTAAAAAAATGTTTAATTTCTTTCTATTAATTTACCTTATTGTTACTAAAGACGGAAAACAAATTTAGAAGTCGTTTCAGGGTGCTCTGTATATAGTGAGACTGATCTTATTAAGAATACAAAAATTAAAAAAGTTTTAGAAACATAAATGTGTTGAAAAAAATTTTTTGAGAAGCTTTTCAATTTGATTATTTCTTTTTTTTTTTGCTAAATAAATATATAACATTATTTGATAATGGCTATAATTGTCTATTGAAAAATTATCATTGCATTGACAAATTAAAAAGTAAATTCGATAAATAGAATATACATTTTACTAGAAATTTTTAAATTTGAACTGCCCTTATATTTTTTCGTCTTTAAAATTTTGTCATCCCGAAAATTATGCCGCCCCTAAAATCATGCCGCCCTAGGCCCGGGCCTCACGGGCCTAGGCTTAAATCCATCACTGAAAATAGTCCAATTTTTGCATCAATTTATTGTTGCTCCAATAATGCAACAAGCTGTAAATCGCCATGTAGGATATTCAGAAATAATATACACCAAAGGAGTTAGTATGTACAAATTTAAAAATTGTAATATTGTAAATAATGGCGATGTTTTGAATACTCATTATAAGTAATATAACATAAAAGCCGTAAGTAATTCCAATTTTTGTGTTTCTTCCTCCCTCTAAGCGCCTCATTGCCCTTAACTGAATTAGATAAAATTCAGATCATAATGGCGTTAAAACGTTATTCGATTGATATCCCATCGAAATTGATATCATTTTTGTTCGTAAGATTTCGTGCTTTTCCGTGCTCTGTCTACGATTAACGAATGAACACATACATATTTTCAAAAATAGTTTTAGTCGAATGTGGTGAAATAAAAACGTGAAGATATGACAAAATTTTGAAAACCTCTATGGTTTTTCAAAATATGTTTACAGCCCATGTTTACATAAAATTAATTTTCAAAAATATTTAGTGTATCACAAATTTGTGTTCTTATAAAGTAGATGCTGTAGAAGAAGCCGGAGTCAGACTGAGACAAACATCGAATCGTTGATCGCAAAGAGCTATACACTGCCGATTCATCGTTACGATATCCACGATTGCATGGGTTTTTGTTGCGATGACCGATAGCCCCTTCGATTAAGTAAATCGTTAACGATCTTGACATACACAATCGATTCGTCGTTTCAATCGGTCTGCAACGACGGATTCGACAGATCAAGACCGTATATGGGAACAGTAATGAAATTTATGTTTGACATTTGTGTCGCAACTTATGTCGAAATCTAAACGAAGCATTAGTCACACGTTTAACGTTTAGAGTGTTGTAACTAAACATGTAGCGACAATAATTCAATAAGAATTAAATAAAAGTGCATACGATGTTAATAATGATGATATACATTATACCAAACATGATATAATCTCATATATTACCTTATTAATATAGTGACAAGAGATATATCTACTTACATGCATACATGTATATGTGTGTACCTATTATTTATTGGTGTATCAAAATTTGATGAACAACCAACTTTTTCTTAAGACATATCGTTTTCAATAACAAAAATTCGTTACGCAGGAGCTGCGTCAACTTAGCGAATTTCCTTAGAATACATAAATCACTCTCTAACGGTCATAATTTTAGTGTGATTAAAATGAAATATAATATCTGATATGACTTGCAACAGTATTTGCAACAATAGCTTCATTTCCTTTGGAGGAAATTCGCTAAAAATTAAATTTAATAATAGCCAAAATAAATCGATGTATAACGATTATAGTTTATAGTTACTATGGAAACGACAATCAAAATTTTTTACAATAAAATATTTCATGTATTTGTGTCAAACAAACACAAAATATTTAATATCTCTCTTAATATTAGAATAATCGAAAAATGTATAAGGAGTAAAGTTGTAGAAAATCAAGTTTGCTACAATTCATTACTTGATCATTTTTCTCAAACTCTAATGTGAACAGATTTTCGATTTTTCATATATTAAGGTAGATAGTCAAAATTTGTTTCTTCCCCTCCCTCTAAACCCCATTTTCCCTCGTCCGATTTTATTGACCTTTAGAATATCAAAAGCGACCCAACTACCCAAATTCATTACAATCGGAATAAAACTGTGACCGCTAGAGAGTCCACAGACATTTAAAAAAAGTACATATGTTGTATATATATATATATATACATACATATATACAAATTTTAGCGATAGTGATTTTTAACATCTAATAGATAGGATCGATGGACATTTGAAGAAATTTTTACGAAATTCCAACATTGGTGCAAAAACAATAGCTGCATTTCCATTGGAGGAAATTCGCTAAAAAATTTGTTACGCAGGAGCTCCGTCAACTTAGGGAATTTCGAAATCACTCTCTAACGGTTACAATTGTAGTCTGATCAAAATGAAATGTCATGTCTGATATGAGTTTGGTATTGGCCAGGCCAATTATATTATTCAATGATATAGGTCAAGAGGAAAGGGAGACATAATACAAGAACATTCGAAAAATATATGAGGAGTAAAGTTGTAGAAAATCACGTTTGCTAGGATTTTAACTTTCATTTTTAAATCTCTCGTTCTCTTTTTGTGTTTGGAGAAAAACATGAATTACTAACAAATTTTAAAAAAAAGAAACTTTCTTAGGTTACACTTTCCAATCTGACAGCTGACCAATCTGTTTGTTAATAAAACAATGGAAAATCAAAATTTTTTTAATTTTCCAAAGGGGATATTTATTAAAGTCTTCAAAGAATAGTTCCCAGAAGTAAAAAAATTCCAGACTTTTATTTTAAAAATTATCGGGATTATCCAAAAATTTTTTAATTAACAAGAGCATAGTTAATGGAAAAATTGGTGTAACAATTTTTTGCCGACGGATTATTGTTTGTTTAAGTATCAAGTAGGTGCATTTTTCTTTCCTTAATATTCATATTTAATGGGTTAAACAATTTTTATTGTTCAAGTGTATGAATCAAGCTGAGCCGAATCACTCGTTTTCAATACCTATTTTCATCTCTCAACTAAAATTATAAATATTAGTGGTACAGTTCCGGGATTTGAGATTTTTTTTTAGGAAATGTCAGCTCTTTAAGAATCTTTGTTTCGGTATCCGATATCTACAATAGTTTTTGAGATATTTCCAAAAAACGAACTTTCCTTTTTTTTTTTACTAAATTGTTTGCAAGTTTTGCAATTTTTTTACGCGGGACTTCAATGTTTCCAAAAACTTTCTAGATGCAATTACGAATCGAATGATACGTTGGGAATAATTTTCTGAGAAGCCGAAGTGGAATTCGCAAAAAAGGCACATGTTTACTATAGTATATCAGTTAGGTTGCAATTTTCACATGCTTTGTTCTATTTCTGGTTAGAATTAATTCTGTAAAGTCTACAAAATATGTTACACTTTTGGACAGACCTATATATAGATAGATACGTATGTAGAGTACTCTGTGCTGGGTAGTTGATATGTACATATATAGATGATGATAAATGTATAATTACTTGAAGATTAGTTGTGATAGAATAGAACATTGCATATCACTACTGCATACATATTATAAATGCATGTAATTATATAACACAAACTAACTCATTATATATATTATATAGGTAATATAAACACAATTATATATAATGAATAATAGAAGATGGTCAAATTAGGTGTATATTGTGTTGTATACCGGTTGTTTAGTTTACATCTTTGCATAGCAGATCTCCCACGAGTATGAGAGAGTACATATGGATACATTAAGCAATGTGTATGAGAAGGAGGTCTTATAGGTTTGTTTTTTTATACATACATTATTACATGTAATAGCATACTGAAGTCTGAACAACAGAACAAATCATAACAACTGATCTGTTCACTTAAAAAAACCCCACTCTGCAAGCGTCATCTAACTGAATGCGTATCGTACGACACATACAACACACAACAGTTTAACTTTAAGTAAGAAAACAAACCTATAAGACCTCCTTCTCATACACATTGCATAATGTATACATATGTACTCTCTCATACTCGTGGGAGGTCTGCTATGCGAAGATGTAAACTAAACGTACGGTATATGCACTCGTAGATATAGTACAGTTCCTACTATTGCTTGTTTCTACTTATTACTTATACCATTTACCTCTGCATATTAAATATATAGATTATATAGAATGTGATTGTCTAAATTTGGAATAATGTAATGTGTTGATGATGTTGTGGTGAATGTAGCTATTCATGTTAGTATTCAATTTGAGACTTAATCCTACTATCATGAAATGGTAGATATTCCTTTATTCCCTTAAGGGTTGATTTTCACCACTGATATACCTCTCTTATGGGTTGATAGTCTAAAAATACTGAAACACGTATTTTCGAATTTATTATTAATAGCCTAAAAACCCATTTTCATGTTCCTAAAAAACGGAACCCAAATACAAACTTGCACCGCCTGTTTCATCCTTTCTTATAGCCTGTTTCATTTAGCCTGTTTCATATTAGCGAATTTCCTCCAAAGGAAATACAGCTTTTATTTTTGAACCAATGTCGGAATTTCGTAAAAATTTCTTCAAATGTCCATCGTTCCTACCTATTAGATGTTTAAAATCACTATCGTTAAAATTTTTATATATTTGTCTATATATATATATATATATATATACATAGAGAGAGAGAGAGAATCCACAGACACATAAACGTATATATATATATATATATGTATATATATATGTATATATATATGTATATATATATGTATATATATATGTATATATATATGTATATATATATATATATACATACACGTTTATGTGCCTAACAGTTTTATTTCGATTGTAATTAAATTTAGTATTCGAGGCGCTTTTGGTATTTGAAAGGTCAAGTTCATTAATGGGTAAAATCAGGCAAGGGGAAACACAAAATTTGCCATATATCCCTTACTATTCGAAAAATCGTAAAATTAATAAGAAGTAAAGTTGTAGGTACTTAGTTTTACTATAAGTTTGTTACTTATCATTTTTTCTGTTACAGTTAATATTTACAGAAATATTTACAATTTAAGATGAAATTTAAAATTCTTAATCTCTCTTCACATTATAGTTTGAGAAAAATGATTGGGAAGTGAATTGTTATAAACATGATTTTCTACAACTTTTAACCTCACACATTTTTCGCTTTTTCTAATATTAAGAGAGATATTTTATATTTGGTGTTTTCTTCTTTCTCTATGCCCTCTTTCCCCTGGACCTACGCCATTTTTTAGTAATCCGATACGACATTTCATTTTGATAAGACTATAATTGTGGTAGAGAGTAATTGATGTATTCGAAGGAAATTCCCTAAGTTGCTGCGGCTCCTGCGTAACGAATTCCTTCCAAATTTTATGTTCTTAACTTCAATTGTTTTTGCTTTGAGAATTGTTTTTACAGAGATTCTGAAGATGACCGTCTATAAACTAAATTTTTCACACCGTCTGAGAGGATATACAATTTTAAACGTTTTTACTTACATTGTCACAGCTTTCAAGAATAATATTTAATGTGTTATTTGATATCCGCAGAAAAAAAGCAAAATGTTGTTAAATTAGAAAAGTTGGTAAGCAGATTCCTGAATTTATTTTAACAAAATTAATATGTCGAAGATTTTAAAATTTAACAAAACACCGTCGTGGTAGATCGAACTATGCCTAAAATTTTTCAAAATATATTTTTGTAGTGAGTAATTGAAACTTGCAATCAAACAAAGCATTATTAATTATGTCAGTGCCAACATATATCAATCAAAGAAAATATCGTCAAAATTTTTTTTAGAGAAAAATGGTCTAAATATACTATTGGAAGCGTCCTATATATTTATATATATTATGGACCATTACTTCCACGTAAAGATCGAATAAAAACGTTTTTTTACGTATTTTTAAGTGAAAAATACGTTTGAAAAGTAGAATTTACTTTTTCTCGATACTCTACAACTTTATCTCGCCTTATATCGAAATACGTCGTTTCTTGCTGCAACACTAATACGCAATAAACAAAAACATTAAACAATTAAAAATGAATAAATAATAATTATTCACAGCTTCCAGATAGGAGTTTTGCAATATAATATTTTGTAAAATAACCAAATGAAAGTAATGTATCCATCCATCTATATGTATCTAATAAATTGCTAACCGACTTCCCGTACCATTGGAATCACAGTTTTTTTGTGTGTATACATTCCGACGTTTGGCAAGTTTTTGTTTAAAAGAACAGAGCCACTTTTCATTTGTATGCAAATATATTCTATGTATGCGAAAACATCACATGCGCTTCTATGGTTTATGTATTTTTATTTTAAATTGAAAAAATATGCCTATTTTTTTTTATTATCTCACTTAAAAAAGTTATTTCCTAAATGTTTTAAATCAACAGATATCGAATGATGATAAGAAAATATTGTTTTGTGTCTTCTGCGTAATTTTGTGTGTAGATTTTTCAAAAGCTTCATAGCCCAATAATTGAGTTCAAATAAATGAATACATCACGCAGAAGGTCTGGCACGCGATTTTTTACATTTCTTGTGTATGTTCAGACCAGTAAAATAACAAACGAAGTAAAATTTCAAATTAGCCCCTTTACCTAGATCAGTTTTTTGTATTATAAATACTTATTTCGACTACAATGTAGTCATCACCAGTATAAATTAGCTAGTCGTACTTTACTTTTTGACAATTAGAAATAGATATAAAGTCGAAATCAAAAGACAAAAATAAAAATAAATAGAAAATTAACTAGATTAAAATATACTAGATTTAAAATATAATAAATTTTAAATTATATTGAAATTGTCACCAAATTAGTAACAAGTAACATATCCTGCGACAATATAAGAGTAATTTTAATAAGAGTAAAATTAACAGGAATAAATGTGAATGAAGGAAATCTTAACAAGAGCAATTTCAATATAATTTAAAATTTATTATATTTTAAATCTAGTATATTTTAATCTAGTTAATTTCCTATTTATTTTTATTTTTGTCTGTTGATCTCGACTTTATATCTATTTCTAATTGTCAAAGAGTAAATTACGACTAGCTAATTTATACTGATGATGACTACATTGTAGTCGAAATACGTATTTATAATACAAAAAACTGATCTAGGTAAAGTGGGCGAATTTGAAATTTTATTTCAAAAACCTAGAGTTCTCACTAATTATCATTCGATAATATAAGGTTTGAGCAAACCAAGTGTTCCAATTCAAAAGACTTCGGAAAAACTTTGTGTGACCTTAAAACCACCAAATTTAAAATTTTTATTGTTTTTTCAATAATATGGTAAATTGTTAACTGACGCGGAGGATTTTCATATTTGTATTTGGTTTGTGGCCAGTTACTAGTTGGTGGTTTGTAAATCTGATTTTTATAGTTTTAGTGACCTAAAATCCATAATACACAAATTATGAATTCTTCCTCAGTTTTTATAATTTGCATACTCCTACTTGATGGACATATAACTGAAATACGTTTCTCTGTTTTTGATGTGAAACATTTAATGCGGCGAGTCAGACTGTCTGTTACCTGTTTTGGTGCCGACTCAAAATTATTTACATTGACTTAGTTTTTTTTTGCTATTCAGTTCCTTTCTTTTTTCGAAGATTTAATTTTTTGTATAAAGTTTTAATTTTTTGCTTTTCAGTTACTTTCTTCTTTCGTCGGTTCTATTTTTTGTTAAAAAGTATTTTTTTCTCACTTTTCAGTGCCTTTCTTTTCGTACATGTTATAGCATTAGAACTACATAAGTGTGCCAAGTTTCAACAGAATCGGTTCACAGATGACAATTCAGTGGGTGACCAATCCATTTTTCTTTATTTTTCTACCCTTAGGCACGAATTTTTTTCTTCAAATTTTATGGTACCAACTTCGAAGTATACTCAATCCAATAAAAAAGGAATAATTGAAATCGGACTACTCTGTGAAAATTTTTGCGTGGCCATACATAATATATACATATATATATATATATATATATATATATATATATATATATATATATATATATATATATATATATATATATATTATATATATATAACGATATTGAGTGCTTTCAAAGTGTTTTTATCACAGACAATATACAGCGATTATGATATGTGTTCTTTAGTGGAAGCGCCGGGAAGTCTTATTAATTTTTTTTTGTGGCTAAAATTTGAATTTTTTTTTATGGGACCAACTTTGAATCATTCCCTATCCAACAAAAAAAAATTATCAAAGTCGGACTACTCTGTAAAAAGTTATGCGTGATCATACATTAAAAAAAAATATACAGGTAGAATTGAGTACCTCCTTCTTTTCGTCGGTAAAAAATAGTTTCGATGTTTCACATCTGCCAGGTGTCGCTGCGAAAATTTGAGCGGAGTTTGACATAAAACTTTTTATAGTCGGTTGATTCTTTACTTGTTAAAAAGTTAATATTTATACTTTTAATTTGATTAAAAATATCTTTATGACTTTATGTAGCGTGACGTTTATTTGACTATAATAATAATAAAATAAAAAATTGTGATTTGATAACGTAACAGTTTTTTTTTTCACTCGTCATCAATTTAACATATAAATGTTTTTAAAAAAAAAACCTCTCTAAGTAATAAAATTTCTTTTTGTATGTTTTATATGTATATACACGTACAATGTGATGACACTGTATTATGTTGGTAAGTACCTGAGTATAAAGTACCTAGTATATAGTATATAGTAGGTATATATATATTATATACAATGATTTGTTAGCTCTACGTCCTACTGTCGACATACTATAGGACAGGGTAAAACAGGGCAAACTTTCTCTTTGAGAAGAATGGGGTATTTTTATAATTAAATTAAATACTAATATGAAAAAATTAACTCGTCAACCAGGAATCGAACCTCTTCTACAGTTTGTCATACGTAACCGAAAGGAATTTGGACAAACATCGTTATGTTGACGCGAAAGTATACACAAATAAACAAATATTAAATAAATAAATCACTTCAACAGAAGTAATACTGTCTAAATAAAAATAAATAAAAAATTAGAATAATATGAAAAGGTTGGCTATTACGTCACAATCGTCTTTGGTGTAGCGGAAGCATACTGGACTAGTTATCCAGAGGCCCGAGGTTCGATTCCTGGTTGACGAGTTAATTTTTTCATATCAGTATTTAATTTAATTAAAAATAATTCAATCACAATGAAATTTGTCGGAGTATACGCTAAAGTCTTCTACAGTTTGTCATACGTTACCGAAAGGAATTTGGACAAACATCGTAATGTTGACGCGAAAGTATACACAAATAAAGAAGTACTTTGAGAATCCTGGAATTAACACGGATCAGACCTTGTTTACTTTGAGGGGTAGATAATAAATAAAGCATAAACAAAAACAAAAACAAATTGAGAAAAAACTTGTTTTATTTCATTCCTTTACCAATATTAATGAAAACCTATTGTTTATTATACTCGGTATATAATATATACAGGATATATTAAGTATAGTTCCAACTTTGTAACTTTGGTTGAAAATATTGATTGCAGGAAAAAATCTTGATATAGTTATTCATAAAATGACCTAGTTAGTTGATTTCCGCTTTAGATGTCCGTCCATCCGCTCGTCCGTAAACACGATAACTCAAAAATGAACGGATAGCCAGATGAAATTTTGAATGTGTATTCTAGAATTAAAAGTAAGATCAAGTTCGTGAATAATCGGGCCATGTTTAGGCAAAATGGACAAAACTGCCTATCTTTGAAACTGTAAGAGAGAAAAATCTTTTTTTTTTTAAATAAACATCTTTTGTTTGAAACTTTTTTTCATAAATTCAGTATATACCGGATATTTAAGCAATTAACTCAGTTAATTGTTATTTTCACTTTTTCTTAACGAGTTTAACTTTAATCGAATGCTCTTCGACATTTTACTTATTTCAAGTTTAAACCTTTCTATTGACCTACGTTGTCTTACAAAAAATGAATACTTTTTCCTTTGTGATCAGCATTCAAGAGAGGAAGTTTGACTGGAATCAAAGAACTGTTTGTGAGTTTTGTCTGACATCATCCACACTTCAAATTTTGACGTATCAGTTAAATAGCCACGATCTCCTTGTCTCAAAAATCTCCTCTTTAACCAAAAATCTATTGACAATTTTTAACAATATATAAATTCTGTACAAACGACTTTTAGGCCCACAACAAAGCTTTGTTTTAACATTTCTTCACAGAGCATTTATCAACTGCCTGCGGAGCACTAGTGCTCCGCGTAACACAGTTTTGGAAACCCTGCTATACGACATGAAAGTTGATGCAATTCTCAGAATATATACGAACAAAGGCTCAGTTTGGTTTTTTGAATACAGACCTGGAAAAAAGTATTATTTATTTATGAATAATACTGAATTAATCTTATATCTAAGATTCGCCAATACTTTTGCGAGACACGCATTTTTCTAGAAAAAGTACTTTTTCAACATAAATTTTCACACAAAAGAAGTATTTCTGAATGCATAAAGTTTTTATGCATAGAAAAAAGATTTGGTTGCGATTATTTCCCGGGAGCCATGTTTATATGAACTATGTTTCTTGTTTGGATGTTAATATTATCAACTTTTATAATTTTTGTGCGGTGTGTTTCAGATGTTTAGAAACTTTGTGGGTTTCATAACAGAAATACTTTTTTTTCGACATGAAGCTTCAATAATGCTTTTAAAAAATCCTATTATTGTAGTTAAAAGTGCGTAAATACTAATTAAGTTACTAAAAAAAATTTATAAGTACTAGAATTCGGCAACGCTTTGCCTAAGAGGTACGTTTTTTACGAAAAAGATTTTGTTTTTGAAATTTCAAACCCAAATTCTCATTTAAGCTTTTTTTAGTGTATTTCAAATTTAGTTTTTTTAGAAGTTTTCGAAAAGTACTTTTGGTTTCTACACAATCCAAAAAACACTCACAAGAGTCCTACCAAAAACTGGAATAAAATTGCGTTTTAGGGTAAGTTGCCTTCTTATTCAATTAGAAGTACAAATAACTAGATAAAATATATTAACTGTTTGGAGCTTTTGGGCTATGATTTTGGGCCACTTGCAGCAAAGTAATTTTTAAATAATCAATTTTGGAAAGGTTGTTAATAACTTGAAAAATAACTGTTATTATGATATTAATGTGGGAAATATCAGAAAACTGTTTATAGTTAATTCGAAAATAGCTCTATACCCATCATATATTTTAGTATAGCTGTGTATTAAAAGCGTTGTCTATTTGATTATTATGTGACATCATCAGAGTTGCAACCTATCGCAAAGCATTAATTAATTAAACCCCACTAAAAATAGACTTATATTTATGTTATAAAAATATTAATACTACCAAATTTGATTATTATAATATATTTGATTATTATAGGGGGCTCCACCCTCTTGACTCCCGGCGCGGCCTTCGGCCTTGGCTCCTCGTCCTAGAAAGAAAATATATTCTGCGTTGGGTAAATTTGGTAAAGTTTGGGGTTTTTCCCATTGGGGTTGCGTTTGGAGAAATTAATGTTTTCTGATTTTTCCCGTAAGTTTGAAGTTATTCGGCGTCGAGTGCAAAAACTGCAGCCTTCTACCATGTCTAAAAGTGGATTAGATTTTGAATAGATGACTCAGTTTCTATTTGTGTTCCCTCATCACGTTAGAACTGCTGAACTGATTTTGATAAGGTTAACATATTATATGCTGTACCGGTATTTATTCCATACATCAGTATCCGCGTGGCAATCATGCTTAAAACGTATCTTATAAAGGATGCGAGATACCCCTAAAGTTTTGATTAATAAATACGGGTATACTAGTATTAAATACAAGTAGCAAATATTTGATAAAAAGTACCTATGTATAGTTATAATGAAGATACAAGTGTTTCGCGTGCGATTATTCTATTTTAGAGATATTTGCGGATTTGAAATGACGATCACCACTGATTTGATACTAAAATTAATTTAAAATTAATTTCGAAACTTGTTTAAATAATAAGAAGATATGTAAAATTTTCACTGCCCTTGCCCTGCCCTATTAGCCTTGTTTGTTTGATTAATCATTTTACATCGTTCGCCGAGTTTTCAAGTTTTCAGTTCTTCTTTCGATAATTCTGTTGATATTTTCTTATAAACTCTATGATGATTTATCAAATTTACAGCGTTGCACCTTCCTTCTTTTTATCGAAAAATTTTGATGTTTAATAGACAAACCTTACGACATTCAGTTTGTCTTCATTTTAATATCTGGGTTTTCACTTCGCTTTTAACTATTTTTTCAACTAACATATCGGCCGCGTAACTCACGTTTTACGTAGCAAGCTAGCTTATCCAATTGTGCTCTCCGAATGTGTAGAACAATGAATGAAATGTTGTTGACAGTTTACAAATAAATGGGCAATAAGAACAACAATAATAAATGCAACATGGATAAACAAAGATAGTAGATGAATAAAATTTGTTCGTAGTTATGTAGAGTATAGAACCATACAGTGTGCAGAAAAAATAGCCATTATATATGTATATTTTATGAGGAAGAATATACAGGATGTGATGCCCAAAGTGTCGCCCTCGTTTTTTTTTCGTTTCTCCGAACAGTGGCCTGATAAATTCCATATTTTCAGTGGCATCATTTGCTATACCAAGGGGATTTTATTGTTTGTATCGATGATGTAAACAGCAGATTCATAGAAGATTCGCATATTCATAGAAATCCTTACCTGCGCTTTCAATCACGTTCTGAAACTTCTAGTCAGTAATTGCATTATTAGTCGAAGTCGTTTGTATCCGACATTATCGTTAGACGGAAGTTATTTTTATGTAAAGTCAGATGAAATATCCTGGGAAATTATCAACATTATGGCATTAAGACCAGTACACTGCTATGACTTCGTCATGTTGAGAGGATGTACAATACAAGAAGGCCAAGGATGGTCATGAACACCAGGTCTGAAGCAAACGTACACTAGGCCGTCCACGGTGGATGGAAAACATCACAAAGGACTAGGATTGAGTGTTCTCAACTGGAGAAAGATGGTGATATTGAGAAACGAATGGCGTATCAATGTTTTTGCTGTTGCCAAAGTTCTTCTAGGCCGGTAGTGCTATTTTGATTGATACATTAAATTCTCGACAAGAAGTCAATAATTTTATTGCTTGAGGGTTGCTTGGTTGAAATTATTCACACGCTTTACTGATATTTATCAAGAAATTTTCCTTAGCTCACAAAAGAAGGGGCTACTGTAGTATTTCAGATGTTAGAGATTAAAAATTTCTCGATTAAATTATGACAAATTGGAGAACACTTATCTAAATTGACCCCAGTCAAAGTTATACAAACTGTATATTTAAAACATAACCACTACACACACACACACACACACACACACACACACACATAAATCTATGATCGTAAAGATATATCCCCAATAAAATATAAATTTACGTTGGTTTATGAGTGAAAGAGTCATTTGCTCATTTTTGGTTGTTGTATGCTTCAAGTATGTTCGAGTATGGCGACTTTACATCAACATTTCCACAAAACTAGAGTTTCGTATAAACATATAGTATTATACTACTAAGAGTCGACCGTCATTGTCGTTGTTATTGTACCGACGAAACTCGAAACATCTCATTTTATGTTTGGATATTTATAAAGCAATGTTCTGGAAATATGTTTTATTTTTCATATCGTTTGTGTACCACCGCTAGTACTGCTACTATTTTTTTATTTTATTTATATTTATTTATTTTGTTTTATTATTATTTTTGTGAATTTTTATTTGTATGAAATAACATAACGCAGACACAACAAAACAGAGTTAAACACAAATGTTCGATCTCTTTCTCTCGTTCGATCTCGTTCTTTAATATGGAATTAGTGTTGAACTGGACGATTCTGATTCACGACTTGATTTCCAAATTGAAATCCATACGCATTAATACACAATGAAATAATCCTTTAATGAATACTCATAAAACAAATTTCAATGTATAAATTCACAAACAAATTCATATACAGGATGTTCTGAAATTCATTCAAGAAAACTTTACCACGGTGTAAAGTTGGAAAAAACAAACAAAAAAGTTTAATAATGTTTTTCGATTTGACGCTTAGTTTTTGAGATATAATTAATTAAACATTAATAGTGTCGCTACACTACTCCACCAATCACAGAGCGCATAGTGTAAGGAGGTGGGGCCACAGTAGTGGAGTAGGGCGGCCATGCTAGTGTAACGACAATCAGAGTTCTCAATAAGTGAAGCGACACCCACTGATAAACTCTCAACAACGTATGGTAAGAAATGTTTCGTGAAAGGAAAATTCCAAGAAACATAATTGTTAGTTTTTTTTTAATACCACTTAAATGATGTGGTATTCAAAACATACCAGTCCAAGTGGCCGAGCGGCCAAAGGAGTTATGTCTGCGCAGTGTGCTTACTTGGAAACTGGGAGGTTATGGGTTCGAATCCTGAACCCATATTAAGAAGAAAAAAAGGGCGGTTAATTAACTAAACTGTCGGCGTACGGACAAGAACGAAGTAACTGGCTATGTTTGAGAAGGTTTTCTGCAGTTTCCTTCACGAACTCCAGATGAATATCGGCAGAGTTCCTATCATAGTCAGCTGCAGCCGGATATCCTACCATTTCCTAGTCTATACACAAAAATTCCTTCCACTTCACACAAATCCTCATATCCTTAGGCATCCAATGGACCTTATGGTCGAAGTGTAGCCCGTCCAGGGCAGCCTCTACAATCTCTCTATCTATTGAAAACATAATTCAATGTCTGCAGTCCAAAATTATATAAAAAGTTTGTAAGTATCTAAAGCTGTAGAATTCTTTATTATTGTGAACTTATGCCTGAATACTAAATACAAGTAAAAGTATTTTATTATATTTTATTTAATTAAACAAATCAGCGAAGTCAGTTTTTTACATACATTTTATTAAGTCCAATGGTATACAATACTAAATTTGAATTGATCGATAACATCTATATAGTTAAACTATAATGAGTTAAAATATCTATTCCTGAATTAGAATCGTTCAGTTCCTCACTAGAATCGACCAACAATACAACAATAACATCGATAGACAGACCAAACAATATATGGTTATGTTATATTCATTTGTTTACTTATTGTTGTAATATTTTGTATGCACGACTATACAGTATACTACACTTATTACATTGTCGATAAAGTGCAAAATATCAACAATAAAATATATTGGAAAATTTTTTTGTATTATTTGTTAAGCTTTTGAAGTTTTGTTCTCTTTTTTTACATTCCATTTAATATGCGCTTCGTAATGCCATGTAGATGTAAACATATATTTGGTTGATAATCTCTGTGATGGTCGTCGTACTTCGTGAAAAATGTCTTGTGTTTTCGTAGTATGTACGAAACATTTCAGTTAAATGAATAACATGATTTTGCTATGTCAATTTCCTTAGATTTTGTTATGTGTGTCTTCTAGTTGTAAATGTAAACATTTATGTTGAGAAATGTCTTTGAATATTTAAATAATAAAAAATACGCCTGCCGTGAAAAGTATTACGATGTTTTAAAAATGTTAAAAATCTGGTTTTCAAAAATATAAGGCTTTTCTTTGTTCTATCCAAGAATCAATAATTTTAAACTCTTATATTCGAAACCGGTGTACACAATTTAACGAAGTAGAGCTTTGGAAATTTAAGCTTTTGCAAATTCAATTTTCATATATGAAGTTTCCTTGTTTGAAGAGCTCTTTAACACAATCTAGTAAGGCCAAAAATACGCTGAACATCAGAATTAAATATAAAAATTAGAAAATTTCATAAAAAAAGGTCAACCTATATACTATAGCGAATTCAATGTTCTACAAGTTTCATAATGACTTTAAACATGATTTTCGCGATCTTTCTCCTTGAATATCCAAAAACGCGTGCACGTGATTATATGAAACTTTTGAGCGAGGGTTTAAAATGTCAAAAGAAAGGTCTACGAAATTTTTCTGTTTATTACCTCTCCGGTTGAATCCTATTCATCTTTCAGTTTCTCATGTCTTATAGCTATTGAGATATTCTTGAACGGAAGACATGTAAACTAGATATCGGTTTTGCATCGAAGCGTGCTGTTATCCTTAAGATTCTATCGAATAAAATAGCAAAATTTGAAAATTTTTTAAGAATATCGCACAAACATTATAGAAAATTGTCTGAATTTGAAATATTTTTATTGAAATACTTATGACAGCCTACTCAAATATCCATCCATAGACATGACGTTTAAATCTGAATAGTTCAAAGTTACAAAACAAACAAATTTGATATATTAAATCTATACGTAGTATAAAAGGAAGTCGCCTTTCGCGCCTGTCTGTATGTTTATCCGCTAATTCCTTCTAAACTACGCAACGGATTTTGAAACAGTTTTCACCATCATGTAAATACTTGTTTCCGGAAGGTTTATATGTATAGTACATCCTAATTAAAATTTCGTGTAAATAATAAAGATATTTCGAAAAAAATTTACTTTCATGGCTTAAGTTGTTAATTTTAAGTTAATACACAAAGTTACATATCACCTTAGTTACGTATTATACAATTTTTTTTAAACTCTCACATGTGAGTTGTTGTAATAATGTGGATATAACCATATATTTGGGTATTATATGTTATCGATTGTCCGATTCATTAGCTCAGATCAAAGTGTAGTAACCGGATCTCTAGTATTCAATAAACGAGTCTTTGCGTTATCGTGTTTCACTTCTCTGGAAACTTGAATACGAGGCCCAAAACTACAATATATTGCATATTCAACAAATTTGACCCGCAACTCATCTTTCTTTCTCGCAGTTTCCCTCTCACGAAAGATGCCACGATAATTAAAAATGAATTATTTTAAAAAATAAAATAAAATCACAAAATAAATGTATTTTTAAATTATTTTTGAAATCCATAAAAGTCCTTCTCGGTTGAAGTTTATGACTGTGATCGCGTTATTTTAGAAAATACAAGGACTTTAAGGTAATGAGTTTAGGTTTATGTAACTCAGGGTAACACATAAATGAACTTTATGTATATATGACACTGACCTCCAGGTCAGTGATATATGATAATTATTAATCAGGAGATCTAAATCAATAATATTATTATAAACAAATAATGTAACAACTAACTGAGTTAATTGTTCGAATATCCAGTATATACTGGGTTGTATATCAATGATTGAATTGTTAATAATTCTGCGTAATCGAATTCGCTTTCCGAGGAACATATAATAACAAATTATGAGAAAACTGAGTTTATGAAAAAAATTTCAAACAAAAGTTGTTTATTTTAAAAAGAAGAAGATTTTTAGTTTACAAATAATTTTTATCTATCTCTTAACGGTTTCAAAGATGTATATTTTCACCTCTGGCGGGGGGAAACACGATCCGATTTTGCCCATTAACGAACTTGACCTTACTATTTTGAATACACACACAAAAGCTCGTTATCTTTTTTCGCTCGTGAGTTATCGTATCCACAGATGGGTGGACATGCGGAATTAGCCGAAATAGGTCATTTTATGAATATCTTTGTAAAGCATTTTTGTCAAGGATTAATATTTTCAAGCGTTACAAAGTCGGGACTAAACTTAATATACCTTGTATATTTACATATACTGGGTATACAAATTGAATAAGAAAAAATTAATTTAAGCATAGTAAAATTTGTGTTTATTCTTTGAATCATATTTAGCAAGTGATTTTGTAATGCAAAAAATATTCGACGTACACAAACATCTGCGTATAGAAAAAGCATATAAATTTTCTTATTTTGAAACCTACAAACACTTGTATGGTATGTAGTTAGAATATTAATGAGTAAGTTTTTCTCTGATAGTGACATTTTTTTCTCCACTAAGATTATGGAAAAAGTTCACTTTATTAACTTTATAAAGTCGGTAAATCTAATCTATATTAATATTACCTATATTAGATAATATAATATAACAGAAGAAATTTGACTATCAAATACATCACTTCCGATTTAATGTATTCAACTTATATCTTCGCTATATTAATAATTGAATTGTATGTACTTTGTTTTTTTACAATATACTATAAGAAAGTTTCACTAACAAGCAAAAACCCGTTATGGGACTCCATAACGGGTTCATTGTGTGCAGATTGTGTGGCGAGGAGGAAGAAACATCCAGCCACTTTATCTCTGACTGCAAACCTCTGGGTTACAGCAGATACAGGATATTCGGTGCATCTCACCCCGAATATATGAACCTACAGGAAGACTTGATAAGCAAGGTCCTGGCTATTGCCAACATACGGGAGAAGCGAATCTCGTCAGACTGAAGTAGAAGGGGGAACACAATGGACCATAAGGTCGAAGTGCCATACTTTTTAGACCCCAAGGTGTATCTCTCTATCTAGTAGTAGTAAAGTTAGAAGTAAATAAATTTTACTTCAATTTATTACCCGACCATATTCTGTATTCGTTTTCTAATGCCTGAATACTTCATCAAGGTGGTTGTGGATATGAGTAAATTTTAAAACTTTTAATATCATAGTACACATTCGTATATTTTATATTCGAGCTCAAGAGAAATGAAGAAATAACCTAACTTTTTCTAAAATAACCAAATGCCGCAAAATATCGTAATAGCATGCGTGTCTCTGGTTTTTTAGATCCGATTACTATTAGTTTCAATCAGCTTCTATATATTGTAGTAGATAAAAGTATTACGTGGAAACTTTCACAGAAAATTGCTTGAGGATTTGGATTATTTTACTTGTTGAAACTGCCGAGTTATTTATCAGCTGATGTGATTGACATTAGGCTAGGCATTTTGCATTTTTAGGGAGTCTTGTATTTGCATCCTACAGAAATTAAGCGTTTTGAAATCATTAAAATATCAAAGCATGTTTTTTAGAAATATTTCAATATAATTGTGGAACAAGATACGAATTTGTATTTTCTTTTAAAATAATTAATAATATAATAATTGATAATTTTTTTAAAGTAAATTAATTAATGTATAAGCACGTAGGTTTTTAATTATATAAATAACGGCAATTATATGTTCGATGATAAATATAATAAATATTCTTTTAGTCATTAACTAAATATAAATATTTTAATTTTGGTATGAAAATACTTAAAACCTGTTGAATTGAAGTAAGTGTCTATATTTTCTAGTGAATTTTCTCGATCGAGAAAAATGTGATTTTCTTCTTGAATTTTGTACATTTTAGTATTTCTAACTTCTTGTATAGAAACCGAATTTGTAAATTTCCGTAATTTGTGTGTTTCTTTCAATTATTTAAAGGAGACATGAAATAAGATTTATGATGCTTTTATCTAAAAACTCAAATTAAAACTTTCACCTTCAAAAACACATAGCTTTTTTCACTTGAAATTTGAATGCATGAAATAAGACAACACATGAACGCATTCAAAGTTTATTAGCAAAAACTAGTATTTTCCGAGTAATTAAAAAAAAAAAATCTAAATTAAATTTAAGAATTTCTCCAATCGATAGACTTTTTTTGATCAATGTATAAGTGTTTATTCATAATTAAATCATATATGTGAAAACTCACAATCTTATAGCAAACATAGCAAATATTTAATGAGTTAAAACGTTGAAAAACTGATTTTCAAAACTTTCTCAAAACTCCAAAGGTATATACCCTATTCCTGTAGATTCGTGTAGACAGAAATAAAACTATATATATATATATATATAGTTAATTAAACTATATATATATATATATATATATATATATATATATATATAAAATATATCAGATCATATATTTTCAAATTTCCGCATAAACTAACCTACAGGAATGGGGTATATACCTTTGGAGTTTTGAGAGAGTTTTGAAAATCAGTTTTTCAAAGTGTTTACTCATTAAATATTTGCTATCTTGAATTTATGCTAGAAAGTTTCATTTTGCATGGAAAAATAAACTAATATATCAGGCATTATTTTTGCTATGCCTACTTAAATTTCCGATTAATCAGCAGCGTACGTTGTCATCGAGTTTATTAGCTCCTTCCGCACCCAGAGAATAGTTCCATATGGAAATGTGTGAAATTGATTATCGTTTCATATGACACTTTCCTCTAGGTGATCGTTTTACTGAAACATCGCCAATAGCTGTCTGTATATCTTAAGAAAAAAGAATAGAAAAAGTTTTTCTCCATTAAAATACAAAGATTAATATCTTTTAATTGTTTTACTGTAAAAAAATTATTATAATCATATAAGATAATTAATAAAAGATTTACTGGTAAACAGGGCAACAAAAAACAATTTGTTAAGAAGTTAAGAAATAACTGAATTTATGAAAAAATGTTACTTACAAAAATTGTTTATTTAAAAAAAAGGAACATTTTTTGTCGTTAAATTTTTGTTCTATCTCTTACGGTTTCAAGGATGGACCTTACTTTTTGGCTCCAGAACACAAAATTTCAGCTCGTTATTCCTTTTCGTTTTAAGTTATCGTGTTGACGGAGTGACGGAAGGACGGACAGACTCATTTTCCTAGTGTGAAATGGACTAACTAGGTCTTTTTATGCACACCTACACCAAATTTTTTTCTACGATCAATATTTTCAACCGTTACAAAAACGGAACTAAACTTATAATATACCCTGATATATATTATATACCGAGTATAAAAATAATAATACATTATATCGAAGGTATATTCGGAAAAGAAAAACTATTATAAGAAAACTCAAAAGAAAAACTTATATATATATATATATATATATATATATATATATATATATATATATATATATATATATATATATATATATATATATAATACCTATGTTTTATAATTGTAATTAAAGTAGTAATAGTTAATTTCACACGTCTTAGATAACAATAATAATAGCAGTTGGTATTAGCCAAAGGTAGGGAAACTCTTAACGTAGCTAGTAGAGTAACTGGCTACTAGCATCCCAATAATGTGGTGTTTTTAATATGACTTTGTAACAAATACAATAGAGAGAGGAGTATGATGAACACAAAAAATAAAACTAGGTAACAAAAATACATAAGAAAACAATTCATCAGAAAAGAATTTTAATGCCAAATAGACGTAGAAAGATAGAAGAGTATACGAATAACACAAAAAAGGGATTAAGTTGTAGGTATTTGTGATGACGGAGGAAACACATATTCAATAAAAACGAGTATCAACACAATTTGTATTTCAACATTAATAAGTTTCTATTTAAAAAAACATTTTAAAAAACATGTGTTTTTCGATTTTTTCAATATTAAGAGAGATATACCAAATTTTGTGTTTCCTCTCTATCTAAACCCCTCTTCCCCTTGTCGTTTCTTGTCATGCTTACCATAAAAATGCATTGTCATCGGAACTGAACCAACATGTAAAAATTCAACTCCGTAGGGTAAGAAAAAGTGGTTCTAATTCAGCTTGCAATATTTGACCCGAACATACATACATACATACATAAATATATTGCAAGTTAAATAAATTCTTGTAAAAATGGTCTCATAATGGGTCTAAAATTCGAAATCAAAATTAATAATTCATTCAAATTTAATGAGGGTAGAGGGAAACATAAAATTTGGAATTTTCTTCTAAATATGAGTAAAATGGGAAAAATTTACCGTAAATAAAGTTGTAGTAAATAAATTTTACAATAATCTGCTGAGCATTGGTTTACTATTTACTTCTACTATTTACAAAAACATTACCGGTTTTTAATGTTATAATACTTATTATAATAATGAATATTACTATTGTTGCCATAGTAATTGGCTTTGAAATTTGTTATCATTCATTTTCTGTATGAAAAGTGTATTTAGCTTCTATATGACTAGTTTCTGATGGTTGAAGCGAAACGATTGCAAAAAATTTACCAAGGTGATGGTGGTATCTATCTTCACCCCCTACCCTTAACCGATTTCAATCATTAACGAATGTCTTTCAAAAGCACATTTCAAATTTTAGCGATGGTCATTTTCGACTTCCAGTAGGTATGTTCGTTGAACATTTGAACAATTTTTCCGAATTCGCTGAAAAGAATCAAATCACCCACGGCATGTTTTTGACTTCCTAACGAGATAGATACGGAATATGCACTCTTATACTTTGTCATTGGCACATGCATATTGCGAAAAATCTAACCACGTATTATTTCAAATTGATTCAATTAAATAAATATTCGTAACAATATTTTTTTATTTTTAACTTTAGTTTCGGAAACCAATTCATTATCAAATATTTCAACAACTGCTTGGATAAGTTGAGATCCTACGGTTATTAGAAAACAAACGAACACATTTTTACCCAGAAAAGAACAACAGGCGCTGACCAGAGTGTGCACGGGTTAGACACGTTTTTATTTCTTTGTTACGCAGCTACTGGTGCGTCATCCAGTATCCAAAGAAATAAAAGGCAATATCTGTGAAACCTGTAACACAACTATAAGTGTAGCACATCTGCTTGATCAGTGTTTTACCAAGTTCTGCCTTTGTTGAGAAGAAATGATGTGCCGGATTGTGCGCTCAGATATTTGCTGGATCTGTACGGTGTTTTTGCTTAAAAAATTAATCCATATTTTAAAAAGTTCCAAGTTTTATAAACTATATTTAACCGGTTCCTTCATTATTTAACTTCATATATTCATATATTTTAGATACATAAAATTATTCTTACCAGTCCAAGTGGCCGAGCGGCCTAAGGCGTTATGTCTGCGCAGTATGCCTACTTGGAAACTGGGAGGTTATGGGTTCGAATCCCGACATCGGCAGTTTGTCAATTATAAGGAAAAAAAAGAGGGGGCCGTTAATTGACTAAACTGTCGGCGTATGGACAAGAACGAAGTAACCGGCTATGCTTGAGAAGGTTTTCTGCAGTTTCTTCACGAACTCCAGATGAATATCGGCATAGTTCCTATCATAGTCGGCTACAACCGAGCATATCCTACCTATTCCTAGTCTAAACACAAAAATTTCTTCCACTCCACTCACATCCTTACATCCTTAGGCATCACAATGGACCTTAAGGTCGAAGTGTAGCCCGTCCAGGGCAGCCTCTACAATCTATCTATCTAAATTATTCTTAATTTATAAGCGTAAAATAGTCTTAGCAGATAAAGTACTCAAAAAATATCTCTAATATTTGTTTAATTTAATAATTATAATGGATTTGAGTCAGGTAACAACCCATTCAATACCCAATTGATTCAATTTTTCTAAAATTTGAGTGTACATGTTTGTTCATAGGTTTAACATCTACTTCCCACTGATACAGATAATATATAGGTAGAGATGTAGGTAGAGATGTGTGAGTTCACTAACGATGAGACAGAGACCAGATGATGAGAATTATATAGAGAAGTTTTCTCCCGTAGGCCATAAAGTAATTATACCTAACCATTATTATGAATACTTAACGAAGATATAACAACATCTCACATTTACCATTCACACTAAAGAATTGTCGAAGTAATAAGGAGAAATATGGTACTGTGATCATCATCATCATCGGTTTGTTGTTGGGACACGGGTTGGCAGTGGTGACTAGTAAGGTCGCTCGTTTGAACTAAGGACGGTTGAGGTGGTGAGAGTATGAGGTTCTTTAGTGGTTAAAGATGATGATGAGGTAAGTACTTCTGTAACCTATTGATGATGAAAATACATATACATATTTAAAAATGTAATTTATTTGTGAATACTATGTAATTGTTATTGTTTCTGACTAGTGATTCTCAAACTGTTTTTATTTTTGGGTAGCAAGGAGTGTGAATATTCGCAGTATTATGACAACAAAGGACAATATCTCGGACTCTCAACATGCGTACTGTAAGGGAAAAGCCGTCAAGACACTCGCCGGAGAGCGTAATAGTAATATCTTTGACACGCAAAGAATACACTTTGGTACACTTTGAATACATTTTTTTGTACAATTTGAATACACTTTTTTTGTTGATATAGACGTCTTTAGTAACATCAGGCCTGAATTCCTTCAGAGCCCTGCACAAATTGTATATCGGGAAGGTGATTACTGTGTTTATCTTTAAGAGATATAAGCTTTTAGTCAGGAAGCAGAGTGTTATGGAGGGATAGGTGGGGTACTATCATCTCTTCAATGGAACACTGCTTTGATGTAGCTACTAAATTTCCAGTACGTATATTCGGAGCTTATGTAAGCCGCTTTAAATGATCTAACTAACTGGTTTGATGAATGTGGCCTTGCAGGAAATTTTATGCTCTATAATTTTTGTAATGCCTATTTCCAACCTAGATGACGCTGGAGAGTAGATATTCTCGAAAAACTGGTTTTTGATACCATTTTTCCAATATGGTGGCGTGAGCGGCGGTTGCTCAAGATCACAAATTTGGAATATTAATTAGGACACCACACTGTAACACTCTGTCAAATTAGAACTTTCCATGACCTTTTGTAGCGAAAGCCCCGTTTTATGTCTTCATTGACTGGACTATTAGTTTCAGAAACGTGTGAAGGACGCAGATTTCAATATGATGCAATCAAATTTATTCCTGCTATATTTCCACAACCATTATCTTTCGTAAAGGAAACTTGCGAAAGATCTTAATGGGATTACAGCATAAGGATATACATCGTATTTGAACTGATTATATAAATTTTAATATGTCAAATATTTAATATAGAATTGATTGACGGTTTGTGATCGAATTGGGAATTGTTTAGAAATGACAACATTGTCAACATTTGTTGGTCTGTTATGAATTCCAATCAAATGTTTGTATATAATAAATGTTTATTGTTTTAAATAAAAAAGATTCTTTCATTTTATTCAAAATGGAAATATGGAAAAAATTATGGGTAATAATAAAAAATAAAAATATTTTTCCTTTTGGAGAGAGAAAAAAAATAAATATTTTGATTATTATAATGACATTTTTTCTTATAATAGGTAAAAAGCTATGTTTTTTATTTTGCTTCATTAAAATGAAAAATCTTGAAAATATTTATTTTTTAAATTAAAGATCATTGATATACAGGAGATTGCTTACAACAAGTGATACACATTTTTTTCAAGATATTTTTAACTTTCCTTACGATATAATTGTAACGTGAAACCCGTTAAAAGATATTTCTCAAGTGCAAACGGATGTAAAGAAAAAAATTTTGCTTAGCTAATATATACTATCCGGAAAAATTAAATAAGAATGCAAACACTATACTATTATTATAAATTGAATATTTTAGGGATTAAAATATTTTAGTGAATCATTTTTGATGGTCACCCTGTTTAAATGCATTTATGATAATAAAAACCTCTAGGCAAGGTAAACAGTTCTTCATTAAACATCATCACTAAAATACATAAACAAGAGGGTGAGACATTAATAATATATTTTTAAATAGTTTTTATGTATACCGCCTATTTTGGAAAGCTTTGCTAATAGAGAATCAATGTTAAATATTATTTACTATAGTAACTACACAATGCTTCATAAAGAAATACAAATAGTGGGGGTACTCTGTAGTCTATAGTGTGTGTGTATAGTGTGTGTACATACGTAATGAATAATAATATTTTAAATTAAGTGGGCATCACTAAATCCCCTCTCTTAAATGACATTGTAAAGGTAAATGTTGATTATATTAAATTATTATTATTTAAATAAATAATAAATATATAAAAGATATAATTGATCTTTATTGATTTGATTTATGAAATGTTATTATTTTAATATGTAAATTACCAAGGTTGTTAACATTCAAAGCAACCGTGTTTGAGGGAACTTATAGTTGTTATGCAACAGATAAAAATGATGAACAAAACTATAATAATAATTTAATGATGAAGCGACACCGCTACAACATCAATCAAACATCATACCACAAGCAGCGAGAAGTTTGTAAGTATGTGTATGTATGTATGGTTTTATTGTTAATATTTTATTTAATTATTTAACATTGAATTCCTATTAGAAATGGTTTTGAAAACAGACTGTATAGTGTCATATTTTAATCCAAAACAGTATACATTTCACGAAAATACACTGTTACAAAATTTACTTGAAAGTAAATTTAATCGACTACATATAGTCAGCAATTTGAGCCGACGCCAAAAAATCCGCAAAAATTTTGTGATTATACTTATAAATATTTATTCAAATATATTATAACTATTTATTCAAATATAGTCAAATATACGAAGTAATTTATAGGTTTTGCTCATAAAACTATGCTTATGTATAGTTGGACTTTCTGATCCATCTTGATACAATTTTCTACAAAGTATTTTATATCATACAATAAATATAGATCAATCATTTTCATAGTTTTCTTTAAAAAAAAGGCACTTACATATCAATCAAAAACATTTTTGTTTTTGATTGGGTATCACTACTTTTTGTATGTGTAAACTCTCATATTGTTTTTGGAAATATTAACATTTTTGTGTGATTTCAGCCAGAAACCTATCTTTCTACCAAAAATAACTTTCTAGGACAACTGGAAGTACCCTAGAATATTGATGATGAGAGGGAGTGAGTGAGTAAATCCCCACTCACTTTTACACAATATATGTATACCCATCAATTTTGTTGAAAATGTTGATTTTCAGGGTTATATAGCTTGGAAATAATTTAAGCTGTAAAGTTGCAATTTGGTAAAGTTGAAAATATACTATTACAAAATTTACTTGAAAGTAAATTTAATCGACTACATATAGTCAGCAATTCGAGTCGACGCCAAAAAATCCGCAAAAATCTTGTGATTATATTTAAACTATTTATTATTTAATGAAACTTATTTATTATTTGGAAATAATTTAAGCTGTAAAGTTGCAATTTGGTAACGTACCGTCAGATGGAGGGTCTAAGGTTTTAAATTCATAGCTTTTTTGGTTCCTAAGATACAGAGGCCTAGAAATCGTTGCTCGACATTAGCAGCAAAAATTATTTTAAAGAAATCAAGCATATTAAACACATTGCAATATTTAACGGCTACAATCCATAATTAATAAATAACATGATCTGTAAAATTAAATTCAAAATTTTAAAAAGAAACACAACGACACTAACACCAGAACGGACCAACGTCGAACAAAAGAAATGCTGCGAGCTAATGTACTTCCCACCTTGTACCAACAAGATTAAAAAAGAAAGGGAGGATCATAATCTAAAAATAGCACTCGTGAGCAGATATAAAATTAAACAGATCCTCGGTAACCCAAAGGACAAAATAGAAAACGAATAAAAATCGAAAATTTATAGCATAGAGTGCCCATCGTGCTTCGAAAAAAAAAATTGGCCAAAGCCGTAGAAAAATTTTAACCCAGTTCAAAGAATATATGGCTCATATGAAATACAGCAGGTTAGAAAAATCCTATGCAGCGGCTCATATTATGGAGAATGACCAAAAAATCGACAAATCCAATTTAAAAGCATTCACATTCAGAAATTCACAAGAAATAATATGAATTTAGACAATGGACCGGTTCCAAATTCAGATCTAATCAAAATTTTATGGAAAAATTAATCGTCAGTATGTCCGTCTCTCTCTTTCTAAAAATGTTAAAATATAAAAACCGGTCGGTCAAACGTAATATAAGCAAGGCACAACCAAGAAACGTCGTAAAAGTGTCACCAAATTCGCAACGAATAACATATCCTGATACAATATAAGAATAATTTTAATAAGAGTGATGTTAACAAGAGTAAATCAAATCAAAGCAATATTAACAAGAGTAATTTCAATAAAATTTTTTATACTTTAATTTATTTTGTTTAATTTTTTATTTATTTTATTTTCGCCTATCGAACTCTATTTTCTATCTATTTCTAATTGTCAAATAGTAAATTACGACTAGCTAATTTATACTGATGATGACTACTTTGTAATCGAAATACGTATTTATAATACAAAAACTGATCTAGATATTAGGGCGAGTAACTTAAGCTTTTATTTAAAAAAAATAATTACAGTTCCGCGCAAAATAATTAGAGCCCATGAAATTGTGAACAAAATCCTAATCTCCCGAATCTGCAGCGTCAGCGAAGCGAGCGGGGTACAGCTAGTATAAAAATAAAATTATTATTTTGTTTTCTGAGAAAAACAATTATAAAATTGATGTATATTTGCCTGTGACTCTGAATATCACTTCCAGACATTATTTGTATGATGGATATGAACGTTTTCATACAAGTTGTATACATTAATTATTATTCTTAACATAAATTACATTCATAATTTCATTAAATATGATAATATTTTTTACACACTCTTTTTAAAATTAATAATTAGATATAGCTAATTATTATTCGCATAATATTAAAATAAAATGTATATCTATATGTGTGTGTGTGTTAGGATAGAATTATTATTACGTTTCATGTTTTAAATCAATTTTACATCTCGTTATTATGAACAACTAACAGATATACGAGTATAATATAAAATATACTACAGTATAGTATAGTCTGTATGAAGCAGTGGCGTAGCTTCATCTTACGAGGCTGAGGTGGAAACTTTTTTTTTACGCCCCCCTCCTCTTGATTAGTGTTTTACCGACGTTACCTCGCCTCGCCTCGGTCGTGGGTTACGAGGCATGGGTCGAGGCGAGGCGAGTTTCAAAATTTTAATCCTCGTTACTAACCGAGGCGAGGCGAGGTATATTGTCACAAAAACCTCGTCTCGGCCGAGGCAAATTTACAAAAAAGTAAAATTAAAAAAAATAATAATATAGTAACATGTATTTTTACAAAAAACATGAAGAAAAAGATATATTAGATGCATTTTAAAGGGAAAAGAAATTTTATGCCATGATTACTTTTTATCATAATAATCATAAATTTGTTCATCGCCGGTATGCAAATTTTATAGAGAAAAGTAAATGTATTATTTTTATTTTGTTGATCAACTGCATATTCTTATTTTAGAGAAGAAAAAAAATTGTGCGGTCAGAGGATCTCGTCAGGAACGAAGTTCTTTGAGTTATTTTTCAACGTGATTTAATATGTAGATTTCTATTGATTATATTAGTCTATTTTTGTCACGCCAAAAACCGCAGTCCTCTTTTATTCAACTCTCTCTCTCTCTCTAATTTGTATATTTTATTTTACTTTAGCGAATTTCCGTTTTGCAAATATTTTCTCAAATGTCCATCGATCCTACCTAGTAGATGTCGAAAATCTACCAAAATCTCGCCTCGTGCCTCATGAAACACTACTTGATTGATTGATTGATATTTATAATAGGGTCTCAAAACTATTGCACTTCGACCTTATGGTCCATTGTGCTCCTCCTTCTACTTCAGTCCGACGAGATTCGCTTCTTCCATATGTTGGCAATAGCCAGGAACCTGCTTATCAGGTCTTCGTGAAGTTTCATTTATTCTCTGACATCGCCACAAGCTGCTGAAATAGTTGACCCAGAAATTCGGAGGCCTCTGGATTAGGAGACTCAGTGGTTGCCTATAACACCCCCGGCAGCTACGCCACTAGTATGATGATATCACACGATGATGGATAATATGATGAATATAAATTTTGAATGTATTAATGTTTGAAATTCATTCAAAAACATTCTCTGTGCTCAACTGAACTGAACTCAACGTAACTACAACTATATACTGTTCACTGTTCTGTTCAGAAACATTTGTGGATTATATGATTATAACATAGAAAACAATTAACTCTGTACAAGGGATTTTAGTTTAGAAAGCAACCACAAATAACAACCAATAATATATTTAATTTTATAATACTTATTCAATGTGTGACATATTAACAAATATGTATATAGATAGCTACAAGATTGTTTTAATAACAATCGAGGATATCGTTTATAGACTAAACAAAGAAGGGTAAAAAAATAGGGAAAGATTGCCACAAACTTTTAACAGGATGATATAAGAAAACAGTTACCCGAGTTTTATTTCGATTCGTATTGGTGGTAAAAAGTTTAAAAAACTAAAATCCGACTAAGAAAAAAGCAAGTTTGAAGATTTTGTAAATATTTCTTGTTGTTGAAAGCCCACCTGTGATGCACACAGCAAAACTGTAACAATTCCCGGCCTTCGCCAACGAGAAATATTTACTCTTATAGGCTCTTAAAACTTTTCAAATTGTTTTTTGTAAACTAGCGTCTATTTATTACCATTGTTAGTATGGTTGCCTTTCGGTTATATTATACCAACGGAAGCGACTAGCGTTTACTTACTTTGACATTTAAGTAATATGTCTGAACATTGATAACATTTTTTGACATCAAATGCTTGATATGAAAAATCATACACATCTAGGGATGGGGATCGAACCCACGACCTCTGGCATTCTAGACCAATGCTCTACCAACTGAGCTACCTTTGATGTTATGGTAGTACTATGCATATGATCTTTCACTATCATTTTTGATGCCATTGTATTATTAATTTTTTTTATTTACTATTAACATATTTTTCAAATTGTTTTTTGTAAACTAGCGTCTAACCGAAAAGCAACCATACTAACAATGAAAAATAAATAGACGCTAGTTTCCAAAAAACAATTTGAAAAATATGTTAATAGTAAATAAACAAAAATTAATAATACAATGGCATTAAAAATGATAGTGAAAGATCATATGCATAGTACTACCATAACATGAAAGGTAGCTCAGTTGGTAGAGCATTGGTCTAGAATGCCAGAGGTCGTGGGTTCGATCCCCATCCCTAGATGTGTATGATTTTTCATATCAAGCATTTGATGTCAAAAAGTCTTCAAACTTGTTTCGAATTTTTTTCGTAGTCGAGTTTTAGTTATTTAAACTAATTTATTTAAGACTTTTTAGTATATTATTAACAATCTGTGTATTTAAACCATTCATTTGATATCAAACTCGATACATTTGAGAAATTTTTTTTTGTCGGTTAGCGTATTCATATCCGTTATGTTGGATGTAATATGACGTCACATAGTGTCTGACACACAGACAGGCCTCTAAAGCGAACCTAACGACACCTCATTTGTCAAAATATGATAAGTGGCTTTGGAGAGCTATACAAGAATAGACATCCAGACACACATAGACTGGTGAACACATAACCCTCCTTAGTTGGATAAAAAGTAGACTATGAACATCAGTTAGTTCGCTTAGTACAGCGCCGAAGTTGCATTAGAAAAAATTCCGGACACAATTTATGATTTAATTTTTATAGTTATTGACAAGTAATTTGTTGTAAAATTTTTAGTCAAGACATTTTTTTTCTTTTTAAGTTTGGAGTTATGTTTTGAAAAACTCAAAAAACATTTTCATGGTGTGAAACTTGCTAATGTTTATGGGGTTTGACCTCTGTTTCTGAGACACACAGTCTATTCCAGAGACCATTCACATCATTACTCTTTTTAACTTTTATTATTCTTAAATTCATTGCATTAATGATTAATGAGGACCAGAAATATGGAGATTTGGAATTGGTAGTATGTGCAACTGCAGCCGGCTTTGATAAGACTGTAACGACATTCATCTGTTTCGAGTTCCTGGAAAGTGCAGCAAACCTTCACAAGCATAGTCGGGTAATTTGTCTGTGTCCATACGGGGACAGTTTTAGTCAATTAACCGCATGAATTTTAATTGATAATATTCTCAGTTTTAAATCCACAAAAAACTGTTATTTATAACAAATAAATCTCAGTTAGAGAATTTTATTAATTTCACTAATCGAGGTTATTCGGTATAAAAGTGTCGAGTCCTAGAAAACAATGTACAGTATTTTTAAAGATCACAATTTGTATAATAATTAAATTTCAAGTTGTCGGTAAAAATAAGAAAAAACAAAGTAAAGAAAATCAGTATCACAAACATATAAATATCTTTTAATAGAATACTTTCAAAGAATGGTTAATAATGTGTGTAGGTGGAAGTAGAGAATGGAACAATGAACATGGGACTTCAATCAAATTGAAGAACCCAAGAATCGTATACATTAAGTTAGTTCATCCAGCATATACATTGTGTATAGTATGAAGTATAATCATTTTAAACATACCGTAGGGGAGATGTGTTTATCTGTGTGTGTTACATTTCTGCGTGGATCTCATGTGTCCATGTTCCATGAGGTCCACGCGATCAATTTCCCTGCACTTAAGATTGTAATGAAAGTACCTGGAGCAAATCAACCAAAATTAATGGTAAAGTTCGTGTAACTCAAAATACACGAATTCTACTTGAGGGTGGAGGCAACTTCGATTTCAACAATAGTAGCAAGTATATAATAATTAAACTGTTTTGCCAAAAAACTAATCTTAGACATACATAAATTCATAGTTTATATAAATTAACATAAATTATAGAACATACATACATTATTTAAAATTGAAATTCACATGAAACACCAGGTATATATATATATATATATATATATATCATGGTAGAATGGCAAATATATGTACAATCAGTAATCAAAAATTCTGCACAAAATGTTGGAAAATATATTCATTATGAATTTAAAGCGGTAGCCAGTGAGTTTTTAGTAAAGCCAGGCTTTATTTTTCTAAAAAAATTTTATAGTTTTATGGCTTTTAAGCATCTGTTCAAAATGGACATTTAAAAATTATACAATTATTTGTACATTAGATCAGAGGTGGGCGCAGGCGGCTCGCCAGAGTCGAACGCTCTCCATAAGCTGGGTGAGAGTAAGTAATAAAGGTATGATTTGAAGTAAGACGGAACGATGTTTCAATACAGGTTGGCCTACCGATTTTTGCCCAATAATTTATTCAATCAATTTAGAATTAGTTTTATAAAATATTTATTGTTTAAAAAATATCTTTTACAATATGGAGAGATACACCAAAAAACATAATAATAAGAAATTAGTAACAAATTACCAACCTTCCCTTCAACCAGCTTTATCATTGGCATCTATTTTGTATCCAGTGTCATCAAATTCCCAGGACACTATACCCCCTACTAAGAAAAAATAATTAAATCAAGTAAATAATTGTTTATTAGTTCTCCGATATGAATAGTTTAGGCAAATTATTCGGAATTTCCTAAAATCTAATTCTAAAATCTAAACTAAAGCTAAATCATCAAAAAATTTACAAGCGGTAAATGTAAAAGATCAAAAGATTTGTATTTTATAATTTATATAACATTTATATTTTATGCCCCAAATTACCAGCCCAAAATTCCAGAGTATGTATTCAATATATTGTATGTATTGTATACTTTTAATAATAGTGACCATAAAAAATAGTTGGCATTATTATATTTTTTCAGAAAATGTTTTAATTAAAAAAAGAAAATAATAATAATTGGTAGGATACCCTATATTTACTCTAACTCTCTTTCTACCTCTCACTCAGAGCTGAGTGCAGTCAAGGTCTGCCCACCTATGCATTAGATTATTAAAATGGACAATTGAAAGCAATAAAACTATACAACTAAAAATAAGGTACTATCCTACTGCAAACAAACACATTGGTTACCGCTTTAATTTTATAGTGACTATATTTACCGACATTTTGTAGTCCACTTTTGATCACTTACGGTACATTATCAGTATTCTCTATACTGTATATACATTATATTAAACTACCTAACTATATAAGTAATAGAATTTATATTTTAAGTGTTTAGGTATAGTTTTCGGGGGATATTCAACACTTAGAATTGTATTAAGTTTTAATAGGAATATATATAGAGAAAGTGTAGAATTCAATATAATGGGTTGAAACGAATATATATTAACTATAGACTTAAAATATAATGATTATTGACAGTTTTAACAAGAAGATAGAGTAGTACAAATGAAAACATATTCAAAACTTTCATACATATAGATTGGCTTACAAAAATTACCAGCAAAACTTAGGACTTCTTTGAATATTTCAGTTTAGATGGAAAGCTATAAAAGTCCGGTCTTCAGAAATTTGGCATGATATAAAGAATTCCGAACTTTACCTTTTTTCAATCTAAATGTCTCTCTAAACAAGTGAATGACAAATCGTTGTTAAGAATAACCCAATTCTTCCCATTAAATTTTCGATTTATTCTTCTTTAAAGATAAAACTATATATTATTTTTCTTTATGTGAAATTTTGTTTTTTTCCAATACACTAGTTAAGGTTTATTTTTTACCAGTCCAAGTGGCCGAGCGGCCTAAGGCGTTATGTCTGCGAAGTATGCCTACTTGGAAACTGGGAGGTTATGGGTTCGAATCCCGCCATCGGCAGTTTGTCAATTATTAAGAAAAAAAAAGGGGGTGGTTATTTGACTAAACTGTCGGCTTATGGACAAGAACGAAGTAACCGGCTATGCTTGAGAAGGTTTTCTGCAATTTCCTTCACGAACTCCAGATGACTATCGGCATTGTTCCTATCATAGTCGGCTGCAGCCGCATACCCTACCAATTCCTAGTCTATACACAAAAGTTCCTCCCACTCCACTCACATCCTCATACCTTAGGCATCACAATGGACCTTATGGTCGAAGTGCAGTCCGTCCAGAGCAGCCTCCATAATCTTTCTATCTAAGGTTTATTTGGTTTTTCAAATAAAGCGTAAATTTTTAAAAATTTGCTGTGGCAAGAAATCTATTATTCACAATCCTTTTGTTAACGAATTAATAGGTTTAAATATTTTCAACTTGAAAAATGAATGTATTACTGATTTCTTTGTGATATAACGTTATCAATTTAATAATCCTGAACATGCCTGTACCGTAATGAACATAACTCCACGTACCAATGTCCTTCAATAACTTCACAATACTGAGATTGGCTAGAGCAAAACCAATGATCCTCTATCGCTCTCGATGCCAGTAAACTGTAAACACATTTCTTTGATTCCAAATCTTATTGAAACAAGGACAATTGTTTTAAAAATAAGCTTGTACTCAATGAAATCATTATCAGTCGAGTATGAATCAATAGAAGAAGAATATGTGATTAAAATAAAGAATTTTATTTATTTTGTATTTATTGACATCTAGAATATAATTTATCAGTCAATAAACAAACATACTTTCCTAATATCTTCTTTAAGTAGATAAAATGTTTGTCACACACACACACATACAGAAGATATAAGTAAAGTTTCAATTGAGTTCAAGTTAAAGTAAGTAACATTGTCTTTTGTCTTCATTTTATATTCCAATCGTGAAATAATGAGAATATATTACATATATATAGAAGCAATCTTATCGATAAATGATCGTATACCTTTCGCATCCATTCGACGTTTAAGAAAATAATGATTTTACTAGACATGAGCTAGATGCCATAGCAAATAGTTAATTGACGGATATTGAATACACTAAATCAGTCAGTACACATGTAACCAGAGTCATCACATGTACAGTCATCAACCATACACATATATGCGTATGGTTGTTTGTTTGTCATTTAAGAGGGGGAGATTTGTAATTCACATACTAAAGTTAAGAATTCAATGAACATATTTAACCATTACATGTGTACTGACTGACTTTATACAGTAACCAGACGGACAGCTAGTAATAAATAATATTTGACATTGATTCTCTATTGGAAAAGCTTGCCAACACAGTCTGTAAATTTGTCTCAATGATATATGTTAAAGCCATTTAATAAACTCTGTATATAGAGGTTGTGTGAGTGTTTCACATAGGAATTTTTTAATTTTTGGTAAGGATCATTTGCATAGGCATCAATTTTCATCTTTGCATAGGCATCAATTCTTATAGCAAAATACTAGAAATGTTATTTGATGTTTCTTCTATAATGTTTACATTCAGTACATCCTCCAATGCTACGTAAGTCTACCCTAAGCAGTCAAGAGAGATTGTGAGATTGACTCTCATATTATTATGACGTAATCTATAGCTGTTTTTCACGAGCGAAGCTTTTTTGATATCTATTTTCATTAAAAAAAGAAAATTTGATGCTGTTATACGAAGTTAGTCTGATTTTATCTCCAATTTTTACTATCAGTCAGTTGCCTAAGATAAGGTCACTATTTAGATGATTTTCCATTAATTAAAGAAGTATCACTGTCAATCATTTTCCATTTCTCAGAGTGCGAGACATGTGACTGGTCCAATGAGTATTTTCTTAAATTTGTTTATTCCAACGATATTGCTATATATATATATATATATATATATATATATATATATATATATATATATATATATATATATATATATATATATATATATATATAATTCAATGATTATATACGTCTAATATACACTTCACATATAAAAACAATATAAACATTTAAGATTACAATATGTGAATGTTATTTTGTAATATATTAAATTTGTTTCATCTTTAAAATGTGATGCTATTTATTATATGAGTCTGTTCAAAATATGCATAAACGCATTCTCCAAGTATTCCAGAATATTCAAGATATACGTTTCGCAGTATTATATTATGATTACGTAACCAGCAAATTAAAAAATAAATAAAACAAGTGCAAATTACAACTTACTGAGTTAATTGCTTTACTACCAGGTATACTGAATTAAGGAAAAAAAGTTTCAAAAGTCGTTTATATTTAAAAAAATAACATTTTTTGCCTTTAAAGTTTTGTTCTATCTCTTACGGATTAAAAGATAAACAGTTTTTCCCATTTTGCCCAAACTTGGTCCGACTTTGCATATGCACGTCATTTCTTTTCGTTATTCAGGTATCGTGCTTACAGACGGGCGGTTACAAAGTCACGACTAAACTTATTACTCGGCCTTGCGCACTACCGTGCTCTAGATACCCTGGTATTTATTATATACCACGTATACAAATTGCTGTGAAACACTAGACTAAATTCTATGTATAGGTAAAATAATATTACTCGGAATGTTTTGACACAATTTCTGGTCAAACATCTGTAATTACTCTTAATTACAAAAGCATATAATATGTATATTGAACATTGATTGTTATTTTCATTAGTTTGTCTGGAATTTCATATATGTTTGTGGAAATCATTCTACCTTAAATTCTGTATAAATTGAAATAATTTTAAAGTACAATATGTCCATTTCAGATCTTTCTCAAGATATTCAGATTTATACTTTTTATTCACTATACTTTAGTAGTTTATTAATTTATTTTGTATTTTAGCATAGTTTCAACATTTCTTGTTCTATCTTTCAAACAATTTTAGTTGAGATATTTTTTATTTTATTTTATTTTATTATTATTATTATTTAATAATGGCTTTTATCTGGGCGAAGCGCGTAAGATTTCCCCGCATGGACATAGTCAAGTGACGGTTGACTATTCTCCGTTTGCTAGTCAATCGATTCAAATCATCTCGTCACGTCTTTCTAGTCAATATGAATCTCTGTGTGCATGTGTGTGAAGAACCTTGTATAGCTGTATGTGTTTATTGTGTTTTGCAACTTCGTCTTTTGGTTTGTGCATTAAATGTAGTGTCTTGTTTTCTACGTTTTCTTTTTCGCTGTGTGGATAGTGAGGAGTGTCATGTTCCGTCGTGTTACTTGTAAATGCAGTATACGGTTTTGTGTTTGGCTTTGACTAAATGGTGGTGTTGCGTGTGTTAGTGCGACAGTAGTAATTTTAGTAATGTTGTGTTGTGATGAGTTGGTTCCTTGTGTGGTGTTCTGTGTTTGTATTGTGTTTGCATTGAGTTGTGTATTACCATTGATGGTAATAATTGCATTATGTTACCCCTTTAAACTTACCCCTCTAAAAAGCATATTTTTTAAAATATTAAGGTGGTAACTTTTCAAATGAACACACGGTATATTTACAAATTAATACTATTTATGAATATTGATTCAGTATGGAACATTTATTAATTATTTGCAGTATTTATTAATAAAATAAATATTTTCTATTTATTGAATTTCAGGATGCCATCCATATATTATGCAATATTGATACAGAGCCCGTTATTGTAAATTTTATGTATGTGAAATTCGAGAGAATGGTGCATTAAAATAGCATTAGTAAAATGTAGAATGAATTTATTTCGACTCTTTAGCTTGAAAAAAAATCGCAATAAGGCATACATTTCAATATCGCATTGATCATATTATTTTAGGTAACATTTACCAGTCAAAGTGCTAGAGCGGTCTAAGGCGTTATGTCTGCGCAGTATGCCTACTTGGAAACTGGGAGGTTATAGGTTCGAATCTCGACATCGGTAGTTTGTCAATTATTAGGAAAAAAACAAAAAAAAGGTACAGTTAATTGACTAAACTGCCGGCGTATGGACAAAAATAAAGTAACCGGCTATGCTTGAGAAGGTTTTCTGCAATTTCCTTCACGAACTCTAGATAAATATCGGCATAGTTCTTATCAGAGTCGACTGCAGCCGCACATTCTATCAATTCCTAGCCTGGACACAAAAATGCCTTCCACTCCACTCACATCCTGAGGCATCATAATGGACCTTATGATCGAAGTGTAGCCCGTCCAGGACAGCCGCTACAATCTATCTATCTATCTTGTATTCTGAACTTAAATTTTGAAGCTTTAAATTTGGGAGATGTCGCTATCAAATGTCATGCGGACAAAATATAATTTTTATCTTTACTGACGAAACAATCTTAAGAAGATGTGAGCCAAGTTGTTATAAGTAAAGTAAATACTTTAGAAATATGTCTCGCTTAAAATAGAAAGTCATATAATTATAACATTTAAAGTCCCATAGGAATAATTTACTAATTTTTTTTCTTTTTTATCATATCCCATCTTTATGTATGTGTATATATTAACATAATATTCAGTTACACAAAATTAACATGATAATGTTTTCTTTTTTTTCGTATTAACACAAAAACACAAAAAAATTTACATTTTTTATAAATTTAATAAGATCCTCATCACATCGAATTAATTCTCCTAAATTGAAATTTGATAATGATTATGGTTTTCATCATTTCCTTTATTTTATATATTTATACACATTAAAACCCTTCAACGATGATAGGTACTATATAGCAGACATACATACACGATAATCGAACTACAAGCACAGAGTGTCATAAAAACTGGGTGGAATTTTGAAGATGGATAGATCATATAGTAGTAGCAGTAGTAGGGTAGGGGAGGTCGAAGCCTGGCAAGTGAACCTTTCTAAGCCTTTTTACCGACACTTAAAGGACAAGGAATTTGTATGTAGACGAGGAATTGGTAGGCTATGCGACTGCAAACGACTTTGAAAGGAATGAAAGGATGTTAATTAATTAATAAAATTGACAAACTGCCACAGTTGGGAATCGCACCAGCAACCTTCCAGTTCCGAGCAGAGCGCCTGTAACAGCTCGACCACTCGGAGTGGTATGGACAGATCATGGTATGCATGAGTGTAATAAAACATCGACAAATGTTTTATTACACTCAACGTAAACATCGAATTTTTGACAAATTCTTACACCATAAATACTCCGTGAAAAAAAGAGATAAAAAAACATTATGTTCAGTATAATATGATTTTGATTTTTTTCATTAAAATATTTATAACAATAGGGAATATGCATGAAAATTTTTTTTCACTTGAATTGAAGCATGTTTACTTGACAAATATCAAGATAAAATTACTTTTTAAATAACTTTAAAAATAAGCGAGATATGAATGATTGAAATTCCCGATTAGACAAAGATAGTGATAGCCCTCTTGATATGTTATGTGACGTCATATTACACTTTCACCATTTAAAATACACGTAAAACTCCGTTTTTAGTATTTTTGCAAGAAAGAGACAGATGATAATCTTTAAAAGCTTATAGCTTCCTTGATATTTGTCGGATTTTAATTTCGCTTTTAAATATTATTACAGTATTAACAGTATTTTCATATTCTGAAAATAAATGTGAGAAAAAAAAGTTTCATGCATATTCCCTATTGACTACCAAAATGCTGTTAATTGATACCTCACACGATAACCTATTACAAAAAACATTTTTAGCATTAAAACTGTGTTAAATTTTAATTATTTGCGGGCAAAGTCTCTGTGAAAAATGCAGTCTCTGTAGAAGACAGTGAAATGATCCCATAAGTTTTCGGTTTTGTCAATTAATTGCAGAAATATTCTCTTGAGACTTTCCCTCCATTGAACACCACTTATATTGTAATTTAATAAGAAATTCTTATATTAACATATAATGTTTCGTGTTGTAAACTACACCTATGTAAACATCAAATGAAAAAAAAACACGAAGGGACATCAATCAGCTTTCGATCTATTTGGAAATAAGAGATTATGGAAGTAGATAAGACACAATTTTAGGAATCTTGATTTTACCACAGAGAAAGCTGCTCTACAATGAGGCGGATAAAGACCGAGGGTCGCAGAAGGAAATAGAAAAAGAAATAGACCGGCTGGGTCAAAATTTGCAAAAGCAAGGAAGATTCCGCCCAAAGAGGACGGAAAAAATGATTGTCAATTGTGTATGACCTATACTCCAATAGGAGTAAATGGAATTAAACTAATAAATCTGAGTATTCCTTTTCTAGTTTTTTACTTACCCCTGTTTTATTCTAACCAATCTGACAATCGTTAAGGAGTTGCATCCTATAATTATCATGTAAAATAAAGTTCATCTAAATATTTTACTAACTTGAAGTCTTTTTGACACATTCTGTAGGTATGCTATATATACGTACTATAGTTAAATTTATAAAATATTCAAAATCATTAAAGAATACATTAATTTTTTAAAAACAGTAATAAATTTTTTATTGTTGGAATAAACGAACTTTAGATATTATTTCGAGAACACAGAGTTGAGCTTTTATTTTTTTTTTTGTACATTGAGTGTGCAGTGTATTTTTTGATGGATAGATTAAATATTCTATTGTATATGCGGTGGTCAAAAATAAAATGATATTTACACAAATTTCAAATGAAATTAATCCTATAATGCTCTCTTTTTGTATGAAGTAGTTATAAAAGAGTTTTTGTTAAAGAAAACGCTGCATGCTCGATTTAATTTTGTTTGTAAACATTTGTTTTTGTCTTATCTTTTGGTCTCGTTTAAGATTTATTTTAGATTTGAATTGAAACCAATGTTGTTGTACTCAGTACCTTATATACATGAGTTTTATTAGGTATAGTCCTTCAGGATCAGCCATCGTTTTTTTCATAGACGATTTTAAGTAGTAAATAAAAAAACTTATCATTTACCTTTTACTGACATTTAATATGGCAAAAAATTATAAGTGGTCATCATATCCAACCTGTTCTTTACATGTGAGTCCAGCGAATTCATTTCTTTAAAGGCGTAGAATTATGCTAATTATGGTTTTTATTTTCGATGAAAAATGATGTTTTAAATGTTAAGTTTTCTAGTAGGAAGTTCTTATATACTGTGGGTTGGGGTTCAGAAATGTGTATGATAGCAAACATTGGAAAAAATTTGTCCCTATCCTTCAAGTTATCTACAAGTGAATGTATTTCTTTTTGGATACATTTGTTGTTGCTCATTCGGAGTTTCTGAGGATATTACAATCACGAGATCCCTGGGTACTACCATAAAATATACGCAAAATAATAAAGTTACCGAGCATTCAATCGAAAAAGACAGTTCCATGTATAGCCGATGTGTTACAACCCGTAGGTCCCAGATGCATGAACATTTAGACACCCTTTCTTATTGTGATACCAACAAATTATGATAATGTCATTATGTATTTTTTAACCCCCGGCACAAAAAGAGGAGTGTTATAAGTTTGAAGGCCACAGGTGTCTGTCTGTCTGCCAGTGGCATCGTAGCTTTCAAATGCGTGGACCGATTTGAATGGGGGCCAATAATTGTTTTTATTCGGTAGCTGATTTCCTTTAAGAACCTTGTGGTTCTTAACGATGCTTGATAAAAATCTGTTCAGTCGTTTGGAGATTATCAGCGGTTTTCCAAAATGATGCCTATACATATAATTCACATTATTATTTTACATATAGGTAAAATTGGTGGAGGTAACGGAAAATTTTTGTTTTTTTGTATTAGGGTTATACATTTTTAAGTTTGTTTTTTTACGTTGGGTTTTTTTTTTTTTAGATTTACTTTTCTTAATCCATTTCATCATTCTTTATACTCCATAAATAATATATACCAGGGTATGTTTAGTTCCATCTTTGTAACAATTTGATGCAGGTGTTCATGACCTAATTAGTCCATTTCTGCGAATTATTCCTTCCGTCCGCCCGTCCGTTCGTCTGTCCGTCTGTAAACACGATAACTCAAAAACGAAAAGAGATAGCGAGCTGAAACATTGTATGCGTGCTCTCGAGCTAAATAGTAAGGCCAAATTCATGAATGAGACAAATCGGACCATGTTTGGGCCAAATGAGCAAAACTGTCCATCTTTGAAACCGTAACAGATAGAACAAAAATTTAAAAAAAACAACAACTTTTGTTTGAAACTTTTTTTCATAAATAAACTATAAATATATATGTTATTTTCACTTGTTGAATTATTGTTTTTGAATTGACATTTAATTTTACTTGTGTTCATTTATCTTTAAATTTTTTTTTTAAATTTTATTATTATACTGTGTTTCTAACATCTCGGTCATTTACACAGTTATAGATAATACATTGTATGATACTAATAATATATAAAAGTAAGTATAATATTGAGATAGTTAATTAAATAAGTATGGTAAGTATAGGTAAAGTATATGTAGATATGATAATATATAGTAAAATAGAGATAAGAATTAATGAAATGAAGTTTTAATTTTCAGATTTGATTCAATAGTCTTGATTTCTGGAGGAACGAGAACAATGTGTTGATGATGTCTTCGTCATCTCCGTGTGCGATAGCCATCGCATCAGGGAAGTTTTTTTTTCGAATATGTTTTAATTTTTTGCATCTCATGAGAATATGGTTTGCTGTAACTGGTTCTTTACATAGTTCACATATCGGTTGAGGAGTTTTTTTTAAGAATATATGAGTGCTTAATTCTTGTGTGTCCGGTCCTTAGACGTGTAAGTATTATTTCGTGTTGTCTTTTGTTTTGGTATCTTGTTTGCCATTCGGTTGTATTTTGTTTAATATTCCGGAGCTTATTTTGTGTAATTCGAGACCATTTTTCATCTCTTTTTCCTTTTAAGAGTAGTTTTATCGCATTTATAGCATCTTGGCTTATAATTGTTTGTAGGGGTGTTCTATTATCATGTGCGTCTTTGGCTGCTTTGTCTGCTAGTTCATTTCCTGGAATATTAATGTGGATGGGTACCCATAGTAGTACGATTGTTAGTTGATATGGTTGAGTGAGGGTATGCATTTTTTTTGTATGGTCTGTATAAGTGAATTTTGAGTGTTTTCATTTTGAATAGCTTTTAGTGTGCTTATCTTTAAATGTAATTATTGTATGATGACGCTATTTGAGAATCCGACAACTTCACTTTAGTAATAATCTTGTATGTTCCATAAAACGTTAAAATAATAAGTTTACGATATCAATTTTCTAGAAACTATTATAATATACCCACGTATATTATATAGTTATTAGAAAAAAAGTATACCTACATAAAGTATAAATTATAATCTTTAAGACACAGCCAATATACATATATATATATTTATAATCCTACATAAGATAATCTAATGTCTAAAAGTTAATTATTTACATTAATTATAAAACGGAAACCAAAGGTTTATTCTGTTTAAGGTTAGAAGATAGACAGCCAGATATTATGCTATATACAATATGATTAATAATCCTTTATATAAATATCTATCTTGGCACTAAAACATTTCAACTATAATAGTTTTACTAAACGCATCTTTTATTATACTTATTATTTGTTTTTACTGATTATCCTTGTTCATATTGTTCAATCCTCTTAACAACTTTTGTTTTCGACGTAAGCTATAACGTACGGTAATTTAATATATACATATATATATATATATATATATATATATATATATATATATATATATATATATATATATATATATATATATATATATATATATATATATATAAGACAACCAACGCTCATTAAACTTTTATTTCAACATTCAATGAAAAATAAACTTAATATTTTATTAAATTTGAATTTTATTTAAATCAGTATAATCTAACATGATGTTTTCACGTTATGTTGTAAGGAAGGCGGACATTAAATAAGGATTATTATTATAATTATATAATAACAATTATTTCAAAGCTATCAACAACGAGACAAAGACCTCTTGGAAAAATCACGGATTTTTTATCCCAGATATAAAGTAGATATATACCAGGGCATATTAAGTTTCAACCCCAGTTTATAACGGTTGAAAATATCGCAGAAAAAATATTTTGGTGTTTGTGTATGCAAATAGATGTTTATTAAATGACTTAATTAGTCAATTTCCGCATATGTGTCTGCCCGTCCGTTTGTCAACGCGATAACTCTAAAATAAAAAGGAATAGCGAGCTGAAATTTAGTATGTATATTCTAGAGCTAAAAACTAAGGTCAAGTTTGGACGATGTTTAGACAAAACGGGCAAAACTGCGAATCTCTGAAACCGTTAGCGATAGACAAAAATTTAAAAATAATAAATGTTCCTTTTTTCAAACATTCAGTATATACCGGAAACTTAAGCAATTAACTCATTTATTTGTTATTTTCACTTGTTTAATATAAATTTTCTGCAGTTTATTCTTTCATATGTAAGAATCTTTCACACCCATTATTTTTTGTGTGTCTACAGAAGTTCAACACTTTTTGCAAAAATATTTATATCAAAGCCAATTTATGAACATTTAATGGTATATTATACAAAATAAAAACATGTTGTTGTTTTTTGAGATACAAGGCAATAAGTACTGCATAAATATTGCATAACGTACATCACTTTTGATCACTGATTGTACCTGGCGGCTAAGATAATAAATGAATATAATAAATAATATAAAAGTTCGTTAACTGATCATTTTATCTAAATCTCTAATATATACAGGGTTCGGAGTTTTATTTAATCTTAAATCGTAAATATTTCTGTAATTATTAGACTAACAGAAAATATGGTCAGGTAATGAATGAATTGTAATAAAATTAATTAACTACAACTTTACCTATGGCCAATGTTTTCATTTTACTAATATTAACAGAGCAATTCAAGATTTCGTGTTTCAACATTTACTTCCAAAATTCGCTATTCATTTAATTTGTTGCATCGTGTCATTCCAGCTAAATCCCTTTTAATTGATTGTTTTTGTTAAAAATATAATAAACATGTAATAATTACATAGTTGCGTATTATCTTTGCCCGTTTTATAATGGATTTACAATACATTATTTCTTTTTCGGATTAAACAAGTCTTAGTTGCATTATCATTCAGATGGGTGCATAGTGAAACAGCGGTCAATAAGAATCATAATTTTGTTATTAAAATATGCCAAAGAGTTGCGCTACAATGTTAAGAGGTAGATTGTAAAGGCTGCCCTGGACGGGCTACACTTTGACCATAAGGTCCATTGTGATGCCTTAGGATGTGAGAATGTGAGTGGAGTGGAAGGACTTTGTGAGTAGACTAGGAATTGGTAGGATATGCGGCTGCAGCCGACTATGATAGGAACTATGCCGATATTCATCTGGAGTTCGTGAAGGAAACTGCAGAAAACCTTCTCAAGCAAAGCCGGTTACTTCGTTCTTGTCTATACGCCGACAGTTTATTCAATCAACCGCCCTTTTTTTTTATAATTGACAAACTGACGATGTCGGGATTCGAACCCATAACCTTCCACTTTCCAAGTACTGCATACTGCGCAGACATGACGCCTTAGACCGCTCGGGTACTTGACTGGTGCTACAATGTTAAACTAATTTATTGTGTGTAAACATTAAAAAAACCAACACAAAAATGTTACATAATTTGTATTTATAAACTGTTGTGAAGGCCTCCACCACTTTGTTGAAGAAAATCTTTGTTGATAAATTCAATTAAACATTCTCAATTATTAAATCAATTAAAATTTTAAACGCGTAAACGCAATGCCTCGTTTACGTAGACATAGAAAATAATGAACATAATTTAATTTAACTGGTCTTTAGAGGATTGGACGTAGTATAATGTTTTCGGTGGGTGTATATATATATATTCTATATAGTTTCAGTTTTACACACCGAAGGCAAATTATAATTTATGTGTTGTACTGAGAAAACATAAAATTTTTTATAATTTTTATTAAAAATAAGAATATATTTTTTTATATATACCTTATTTTTGGTTTTTGCTGGTTTTTCATTTTGTTTTTAGTTCTAATTCGTTGTGTCAATACAACGCTGGCAATCATAATAATGTTTATATTTACAAAATTTTCATTTAATTCTACAACTTCCCAGCGGAGGGAAGTTATAATAATCGGTCCGAAAATCGACATCAAAATTTTCCACATATCTTTACGTTTTGAGTCTATTAACACCGTTTATAGGATGAAGTCTGTGTGTCTTCTGTTGTGATAGATTCAATCATCCACAACAGACTGTAGCAACATAAAAAGCCTGGATTAATATTGTCTTCTGGCTTCTAATATTGTTCGATGCATCTTAGGTTCATTTTCTGCAGCAGTTTCATCATCAATAGCTTTTTGAAAGGGAAATATCGTTATCGCGGACAATTTAGATCTTAGGCGCACTGTAAGAGATTGCCTGCATCATAGGGTACCATAGAATGTAAGTAATGCGTAGTATTATATATTATCAAAAACACAAATTTATTTTAAAATATTAAAAAATAGTAGTTATTTTTTTATATATATATAAACTAAACCAAAGCGGTATTTTGATTATGTGTAGTTATAAAAATGTCCTTGAATGTTTTGTTGTTGTGAATCTTATTGTCTGTCTCATTCTGTCAAATTTGAATGTTAATTAGCTGTGTCACTCGAGGGAGTCAGATTTGGTATAAACAAATATTAATTAGTTAAGACGCAGTTAATAGGCAGTTAATAGCAGGTAAATGGCAGACAACGGGAGACTGGAGTAAGGAACGATAGCCAAAATAGCGACTGAACAGCAGACATTATGAGATTAGCAAACAAACTATAGACATGAGCAGACATAATAAAGATTATTAAAATAATCAAAGAGAACTCTAGGTTTTTTGAAATTATATTTCAAATTTTGCCCCTATTCCTAGAACATTTGTTTGTATTTTATAAATACGTATTTCGACTACAATGTAGTCATCATCAGTATGAATTAGCTAATCGTAACTATCGCTGGGATATGGATTCAGAGATATGTTGCTTGTTGCTAATTTGGTGCCTGTGTCACAAAATGTTCTTCAACATATTTCATTTAAAAAACATATCCCCTGTTTGTCACAAATACTTAAATAATATAAAAGCCGATAGCATAACGTTGTAAAGTCTTACCCTATGGGTAATATCAATGATATGGTAGGTAATTATTAAAATATTATTGGAATCTCCACTAGATATAATATGCCGCCTAGCGGCGTAATTTAACAACAAACCAAATAGGTTAAATAGGTTAAATGCTGACAGCTGATACATTTCTATCTAAATAATATTAATATATTTTAATTATTATTGTGATTTTAAAAATATAAAATGTCGAAGTTAATTGTTTTTGCTCATGCGATTTCCTACTCATAAAAGTAAAACACAAGTGTGTTGCTATATTTTTGGCTGTCAAAGTAAAGCTGATGAAAAAATCAAGTTTTTCAATTTTCCACATCCCAAACAAAATTTTCTTAATAGGTTCAATGAATTTGGTGATAAGTATTGATAGACGCCTAGCTCGGATCCGCGTATTGAGAATTTGAAAAAAACTAACGGCTAGTATGGAGAATCTGTTCAAAAAGATATATATTAAGTATCAAATTTACAAATTTCTTGTATTGAAAGTTTCATTTTATATTTTAAAACAAAACAAAAAGCTAAATTTTTATAAATTTATTTTTGACATATATGTTAACACAGAAGGTTCGACCTATTTCATTTAGTGCATATTTTTACCGCAAGATGCAATTTTGTAAGAGTTACAAAGGCTTACAAAATTATTTGTGAAATATATTGTTTATATTCATTTACAATTGTTAATTATTAATATCAATGACATAATAATTAAAAATTGTAAATGAATATAAAAAATAAACTACAGTTCACAAATAATTTAATACAATGTGTATATAGTATTTATATAATATACTTGATTAGAATCAAATTCAATTAACTTATTTGCTACGGTACATTTCAAATACTAAATAATATAGCTGATCATTTGAGTCTAACTTTATATTAAACTTTGGTTTATAACGAAAATGGTAACCAGGATAAACGTAAAGGGATGAGCAATATATATAGTGGTGAACAATGTTATAACATAGCCAGCTATTCATTCAACGTTAGTGGGGTGGTATCCTATATATGTATATATATTTGTTTTATAGATATCCGAAATTTGTAGTTGTTAAATTAAACAGCAAACTACGTTATTTACCATCTTGGTCAATTTTTCTCACGGTGGCACTTTGTCAATTAAAACTAATGACGCGGTTCATTAACTAAACTGCAGGCATCTGGAAAAGAACGAAGTAATCGACTATGCTTATGAAGGATTTCTGCCGTTTCCATTCACGAACTCCAAATGAATACCAGCATAGTTCCTATCAAAGTTGGCTGCAGTCTTAAAACCTACCATTTCTTAGTCTGCTAACAAATTCCTTGTCTTCCACCCACATCATTAATGTATGATTAAAAATTAATAAAAGGTTAAAAAATCATAATGATGTGTTCAATAAGGTCACTAGCTTTGAACTGTCAATCGAAGGTTACGCATCGAATTTAATTCAAATTGTCCGGGTTTTCGATGCTTAAATGATGTGGATATAGTTAGTTTCTAATGTCCCTCAAATATTATTAAGAGACACTGACAGTGACAAGATAAGTACTCAAGATACTGGCAAGTATATTAGTCTACAGACTTTGCCACCCAAAAGAGATTTGAATACAGCGATAAAATGGAACTTCAAGAAATACCAAAAATACCGATTTATAATAATTAATAGATTCTGAAAAGTAAACTATATACTCGATATTATTTAATTCTTTAAAAACAAGCTTTTATTTAATCAACTAAAAAGTAGAAAATAAATTGCTGACGCTCAGGTCTGATGTGCTCGTTCAAGCTTTATACGAACACTCCAAGCTCTTGTTATTTTCTACTTTTTAGTTCATTAAATAATAGCTTGTTTAAAAAAATAATCATTCTATTATTTTCGACTTTAAGTCTTTTATAATAAACTTTTTTTTTCAAATTTATTTATTTTTATTCAATTTCCCACCGCTTCCACTTAAAAATATTTATCAACTCCTCCACCAAATATGTACTTCAAGGATTATTTTCCATATATATATATAGAACAAACATGTTGAAACATATTGTTACGTGACATAAACACATTAGAACAATTTCAAAGCTCTAACTCAGATAGAACGAGTAGATAAATTTTGCTTGCAAGATTTGACCTAAACATACATACTAACAAGACAAGTTAAATGACTACTGGATAGATAGATTGTAGAGGCTACATTCGACCATAAGGTCCATTGTGATGCCTAAGGATGTAAGGATTTGAGTGGAGCGGAAGGAATTTTTGTCTATAGACTAGGAATTGGTAGGATATGCAGCCGACTATGATAGGAACTATGCCGATATTAATCTGGAGTTCGTGAAGGAAACTGCAGAAAACCTTCTCAAGCATAGTCTGTTACTTCGTTTTTGTCCATACCAACTGCCCCTTTTTTTCTTAAAAATTGAAAAAATGCTGATGTCGGGATTCGAACCAATAACCTTCCAGTTTCCAAGTAGGTATACTGCGCAGACATAACGGTTTAGACAGCTCGGCCACTTGGAGTGGTAATGACCACTGGAAATAAAACTAGCTTCTACGACAGAAATTGAAAATACTATCTTATTTAGGAGTTTGACCATAAGTTAAAGGATGATTCCTATTTGTAAGCGTGAACGATACACTCTGTATAGTTCCCATATATTTCAGTATAGTAAGTATTAGAATATAATAATATATATATAGTTGTATAGTCGTATAGTAAAACATTGTATGTGATATAAAGGATATGTGTGTGTTTCTATGTATAGTATATATAGACAACATTAATATTAATAGGTTTTGCATATTCCAGAAGCCAATTTCTGGCCTATCATTTATGCATAAGAACTAAGGTTACTTGTAGGTAGGTTGACGTTGATAGTGTAGGGTGTTTGGTGATTGTATATTATATGGTATGATTTAAATAAACATTGTTAGATTCATTGTTATTGTATCTATACATATAAATATTAGAGGGAAAATCAGGGGCAGATGTTTTTGTGAATTGTAATTTACAAAATTTTTTTGGAAAACTATTGGTTTATTTGCATCTATGTTCTCGATTTGAAAGAAAATCTGAAAGGTAATTGTTTTATATTGCACAATAATATATTTTTTAGTGTCTCTGATTGACTCAACTAAAGTTAAACTGTAAACATTATATTATCGAATGATAATTAGTGAGAACTCTAGGTTTTTGAAATTTGGTGAAATTGTCACCAAATTAGTAATAAGTATCATATCCTGCGACAATATAAGAGTAATTTTAATAAGAGTAAAATTAAAAGGAATAAATGTGAATGAAAGAAATTTTAACAAGAGTAATTTCAATATAATTTAAAATTTATTATATTTTAAATCCACTATATTTTAATTTAGTTAATTTTCTATTTATTTTTATTTTTGTCTATTGATCTCGACTTTCTATCTATTTCTAATTGTGAAAGAGTAAAGTACGACTAGCTAATTCAAACTGATGATGACTACATTGTAGTCGAAATACGTATTTATAATATAAAAAACTGATTTAGATAAAGGGGGCGGATCTGAAATTTTATCTACCTGTGTCGTCATCTAGATATATCATAAAGATGTAAGTGTCTGATGTAGTTTCAGCGTATGTTTTTGGAGTATTTGGACGCTATACTCGAATATTAATTATCTATCAGTTGTTAGAGGGAAAAAAATATCAGTATTCTACACTGTGATATCAACAAAAGTTACTAACACACTCTGAAGGTCACATTACAAATTGCGAATTATGAGATTTACACGACTAACTTACACAGTATGATATAAAATTAATATTCTTGATAATAATAATAATTGATGAATATTTATGGTTTTGTTTTTATAAACTATCAAGTAAATTAGTCAAATTTTGTATGTTCCTTTAGGGCCATCGCAAACTAGGTGGTGAACTAACGGCAAACTATGCCGGTGTATATACACGAGTATGTTACTCGCCAAGATATACTACAAGAGTGCGACACCTCTATATTTTTCGTTGAAATTTCATCATTACAAGTCCAGTACTTTCAAGTACAGAAAATAAATAAATAGTTGTCAAGAATGCGAAAGCAAATGTATCAAATTAGTATTTCTTACATGTATAACAGAATATGATGCGACCCGCGGGCCGTATCTGTTCACCGTTGCACTAAATAAAATTCTAGCGTAAGTAGATTGTGTAAATCGAGATCAAACCAAGCCATAATCGACCATGATTAAAACTAACGATTGTATGATTAGAGATAGATAGATTGTAGAGGCTGCTCTGAACGAGCTACACTTCGACCATAAGGTCCATTGTGATGCCTAAGGATGTGAGGATGTGAGTAGAGTGGAAGGAATTTTTATGTATAGACTAGGAATTGGTAGGATATGCGGCTGCAGCCGACTATGATATGAACTATGCCGATATTCATCTGGAGTTCGTGAAGGAAACTGCAGGAAACTTTCTCAAGCATAGCCGGTTACTTCCTTCTTGTCCAGCTAGCTATGATTTATCAATTGATTAAAAAAATTAGTTGATAGGTCCCAACACTCGTACGAATACGCATCGTTTATTAGTCTTTCTATAAGACAAATTTTTCACGCAAATGTATTGTCTTTACTATTATAAACTTTTAAATGATCCGTTTGTTTTTTCGAGCATATCACAAAAACTAGTGGAACGATTTTGATGAAATCGTTTTTATTTAAAAGCTATTGATTAGACTTAAAAACCGATATTAAAGTCTAATGCCGATATTCAAGACTGGAGCTGGAGGGAAATGTAACAATAAAATGCGTTTATAAGCTAGTAAATGGGTATAAGCTAGGAATAAATATTAATAATGTTCATTCCATTTGGCCGTTTGTTGGGCATAGGCCTACCTCCGGTAAATATTTTAGTTATATTGTAGTTTTTGTTAAGATAGCTCTTAAAGCCTAAGCCATGGCTGTATATGTGTGTATGACCCTTTATATTTAATGATTAAAAACTCATTCCATCATTACAAAAGTATATTATATAGATTATGTATATAGTATTTAATACTTATAACTTCCGACCATCATTTATATATATATATATATATATATATATATATATATATGTCTCTTATTTACCATATATTTCCATTGGCATTTTATTCATTATCAATTTAGAGATTTTCACATAAACTTTAGGGGTAATACACAACATAGAACACAGTAGTCGATGTCGAAATATAGTAGAAAGTCTTGTATATGCCGTGCTGTGTTGCTGAAGGTTAAAGGATTGGTCGGACAACGAACGCTACGCTTTACATATTATATTATGGATAATTTAAATATCAATAAACAATGATTTAATATTATGATTGAATTAAGTTTATCTTATTAGAAATTATTATGAAACATTAATAATGCGTATCATGAAATTAACTTTTAACACTTAAGGCTATTTCAATGAAACAGCTTGTATTCTGAATATTTGTAAAGGTTTATTATCATTCATTTAATAATCATCGGAATTTTAATGATGAAAGAAAATCATTATATTAATCAAGGAGATAGAAAAGCTTAAGAGGAAAACATAAAATGTGAAATATATTTTCTAATATTACTTCGATAGAAAAATTATTTAGCCGCACACCTACCAATTCCTAGTCTGCATACGAATTCCTGATCCTCCACTCACATTATAAAAATGTTAAGTAATAATAGGGAATATGCATGGAAATTTTTTTTCACTTGAATTGAAGCATGTTTACTTGACAAATATCAAGGTAAAATTACTTTTTAAATAACTTTAAAAATAAGCGAGATATGAATGATTGAAATTCCCGATTAGACAAAGAGGGTGATAGCCCTCTTGATATGTTATGTGACGTCATATTACACTTTCACCATTTAAAATACACGTAAAACTCCGTTTTTAGTATTTTTGCAAGGAAGAGACAGATAATAATCTTTAAAAGCTTATAGCTTCCTTAATATTTGTCGGATTTTAATTTCGTTTTTAAATATTATTACAGTATTAACAGTATTTTCATATTCTGAAAATAAATGTGAAAAAAAATTTTCATGCATATTCCCTATTTAATTAATAAAGGTTGAAAAATAATGGGTGGGTGGCCTCTGTTATAGACCGTCGTGTTTCAAAAACGGAGGTTAAACCCCTTTTGATTATTATTAGAAAAATTTATGATGCCAAGTTGCAGAAAATAGATATTATTACAATTTTTCTTCATATTTGCTGTAGCTCTAATATTAACAAAAATATTTAAAACCTTACTTTCAATACTTTTAATAAAAGAAATGTTTCTCCGAGAAAATTGGCTTATGATCAAAATTCTATGCAAAGCGGCATATTCTTATTAGTTTACCATCGAAATAAACTATTACCGTTGAAATCACAGAAATGGCAAGTTCCTTTGAAAGGCGAGACATGAACTGCCTCGGGATTTCCCGTACACTCTCACGCACAATAACCTTGCATTTCGGTGTCGTACTGGTATAGAATGATTATGTACCGAACCGGATGACTCGAATTTGGCCACCAAAGGTCGAATAGTCGACTCAGCAGAACAGTTATGATGAGGATAAAAATCACGTAATGTGTAATTGTTTCTCGAATAGAGCACTGATTTGGATAATCAAATTTGATGATTTACACACATTGTTCAACGCTATTATCTTTCATGGTGATTTGCCATACACTACTAAACAATTCACAAAAAATTTGACAGATGTCACTTTAACAATATGGATGCTATAACCTAACAAATTTCAAGTGTCCCTATTGAAAGACCCCTTAGTAATGCTTTATGTTACCAAATTTTATTTTGGAGAAAATTTTCGTATTCCATCATTATAGTTAATATTGTTGGTAATGTGAGTTAAAATTTGACCCGGAAATATTCACATACGTACAAGTCAAGTTAAATAAAAACTTAGTCGTAATAAGAAATTAGTCGATAAAAAAAAAAAAAGAAGAAATACAGTTTTTAATATTGATAAGTTTCACTGTAATATTTGATAAAACAACATCCTATATTCAGTATTGAAAGACGGTATATAATAAGTATAAAGTATTACCATAAAATCTCAGAAATATTATAATTTATGTATTTTTAATTAAGATTACAACTGGAATTAACATAATGTTATGATTAGTAAAAACTATAGATATTACAGCTCTCCTACTACCAACTGAATTGTCAAAATGAATAACCGTGATTGTACAACCACTAATGTTCAAATTAATTACAACTCTTCCATGTATAAAAATTAATTTCCTGTACAATTTAGAGCAACTTTAAAACGCAAGAAGATTATTATTCTATTCTAAATCTGTTTCGTGTTTTATGTGAAACAAATAAAATATTTCGTCTTATATTCTCCTTATACACATTCATGTTGTGTAAAGGTTATGATGATGCCATGTTTTTAAATATGTTTTTGAGGAATAATAAAATGGAAAGTATTTATTATTTTATAAAGAAGAGTTAGTTCTCTTGTTGTTTATTATATTATGATGTTTTGAATAGAGAAAAGAAGAATCGTATTTTTAGAATACAATTGTTTCTGAATCCACCACTGATGATGGTATAATCAATGAATATAATATTATTATACAATACATGCAACAAATTTTTATTTTTAAATTGTATCACTCGAAATTAAAAACATCCTATAATCACGTTAATATATAAATACCACATCGTGTTCTTTGTCTGATGTTCGAGTAATAATTTATAAGACCTAGTTAATAGAATTTTTTTCTAAGAAGTAGATCGTATCTCACTGGTGTGAATAGAATCTAGGAAATATTCTGTAAGCTAGCTAAAAAGGTAAATGTTGGAAAACAAAGTTACCGGAAACAATATGAAGAATATTCGAGCATTTTGTCATGGTCATGACATTATACTGATATCGAAAACGTTAAATAATACAAAATCTATTAAGTAGATTAATCTATTAAATAGATGGGTTAATTTTTTTTAGATTAACCGATACAATACGGTGATAGGGGTTGGGAAAAGTCACTGCGGAAAGGAATGAAGCTTTGTCGTTATTACCATCCTGACAAAAACAAAAAAGAGAAAATATATTTATTTGATATTTATTGCTTGAAAGTTAGAAGCATGTCAATAATACAAAAAGGCGCAGTTCGGATCCACGCCTTAGAGACTTCGTAAAAACATGCATATGAATCATGATTCGTAGACGTTTAGATTGTCGCTAGCCGCAGTATTCCCGATGGGTTAGCTACGCAATCACTTTGCGCTGTTTTTTTATTTTCTTCTCACCACTGATCTCCCATTCGGTTAACGCTGGACATTTATAGCTCACGCGAGCTTTCCTCTGATATCCGGTCTATAATTTCGAATATATTTGAGTCATATGATACGAAATCTTTAATTTTTTCAATTTAATACCAATTTTTATTTATAGTGCTCTTGTAGTGCTCTGCAAGCTCTTTACAAAGAAACCCCAATCAAAGTTCTAGCTAAACGCGTTTACACGCTACACCAATTTATAACTTTACACAAAACTAATTAGTAACTATTCATGCGCATGCGCATACACTGGTACGATGGTATTACAGGCAAAAAAAAAATATAGTGCAACAGCTACGTAAAGACATGGCCTATCTGTTGTGGGCTCAATCATTGTAAACGCATTAGTAGAAGTTATTAGCGATTGAAATCTGACGGTAACGAGCGAATAGACATTGTCATGTTAAAACAATGTAGATTTTATTCTAATTTATTTTATTTCTCTGTGCATTTTGTTGATGACCAGTCTGGAATTGATGTGTTATAAAGTGTCTAGGTTGGTCTACAGACACTGAGGAATGTTTCTTCCATTGATACATTGAAACAAAAGAAGTTGACTCTCTATTTGAGAAAAAACGATGAGTAAAACTTTTGAACTTTTTTATTTTCCTGATACAAATAAATAAGCTGTCGTTCTATCTGAAAACAACAACTAAAGTTATTTTAAAACTTATAAATATTTTAATGAAAAAATGATAAATGACGCGGACAAATTATGAATTTTTTTGTCATGTTGAATAAGAATCTTCAAGTAAACATATTCTTGAATGAAAAGAAGGTTTTCTTTCTAAGAGTATATTATTATGAAGAAAACATATTTACTTGCTTCAAGAAATTCTTTCTATCAGTGTAGTCATCCGAATCTCTTCGAGACAAACAAATAGCGTTCTTTGTTGTTTGCTCTAAACCACCTTCGCCGATTTTTTCCTACCCTTCTTTCCTCTTCATCCGTATATAAACTATTTTGCGTGTATGTAGTAAGCCTAGGGAGCCCACGCAGACCAGGACCCAAGTGGCAAACGTTACCCTGACCCTATCACCAGTCCGACCTTGTTTTCCCATGTATTTTTGTCCTCTTCAGAGGTCTAAAATATAGAATTTCTCTTAATATTAGAAAAATCAAAAAATGTATAAAACGTAAAGTTGTAGAAAATCAATTTTACTACAATCCAACTTTCGTCGGTAATGTAGTAGAATCGTCAAAAGAACGTGATTGTACCATAGATTTTTCAACGGGTTGTGGCTAGTTAAAGTTATAATTTTATTATTAAAAAAATTTCAATATAAAATATTATTTATTAATTCAATTAAAATTTTTTTTTTTTGAATTTATAAGATTGCGTGTTTACGTTCGATTCACAACTAGTAATACAAAGACGAAATATTATAATTTATAGAGGTTTATATTACATTTATATATTTGATTGATTGTCTTTTCTATTATGTGCATTGTGGACAATTTTATATATTTTTGAAAGCTTATATAATTTTGTTTATGGCTTTCTTGTTTTAAATAAATATAAGATTACAAGAATTCTAAAAAGTATTAGAAATTTAGAAATCGATTGAAAAACTCGAACAATAAAAGTTTATTAATTTTTTACGGTAATTATGAAATCGTCTACGTAATCTTTGAAGACCTATTTATAAACACGCCGTAATGTGGTATCTGAGGATTGCATTTCTAAGTGCGAACCATGATGTTCCCACGAGTGTTTGTCTTTTTTGATCGAATATCTTTATAAAATTTTTAAAGGTAGGGCATGTCAACAAATTATTGCGAAATCGTTTAATGAAATGTCACCAGTAGCTGTAAGTATCTTAGGAACAAACATAAACAATACTTTCACTTGTTTTACTTAATTTAATATATATATATATATATATATATATATATATATATATATATATATATATATATATATATATATATATATATATATATATATATATATATATATACCGGCCGATTTGTCTGCTAAACGAAATCGGCAAAGTATTTGAGCGGGTCATTGCCGGTAGAATCCTAACACATCTGAAGAACGGTCGGGACCTATCAGAGTCTCAGTACGGGTTTAGACAGGGCAGATCAACCTGTGACGCTATAATCAGCCTGAAGAACCGGGCTCAAGAAATCATTGCGAGCGATCATGTCGCCGTGGCGGTGAGTTTGGACATTGCTAATGCCTTCAACTCGCTTCCATGGGATAAAATAATGAGTGCTCTTGATAGATGGGACTTGCCCCTATACATCAAGACAATAGTAGGAAACTATCTGTCTAATAGACGCATCCTAGCCACAAGAGGAGAAGGAAAGATCATAACTTGGGGGGTAAATGTGGTGTTCCGCAAGGTTCGGTTCTTGGTCCACTCCTGTGGAATCTAACATACGATACGGTACTGGAGGCCACACTTCCAAGAAGCTGTAGTCTTACCTGCCACGCAGATGACAGTTGCATCCTAGCTGCAGATCGTAATAGTCAAGAGGCAAGCACGCGGGCCAGTCTTTGCTGCTCGGTGGTCGTCGATCGTATTAAGCGTATGGGGCTCCAGGTCTCCCCGACAAAGACGGAGATACTTGTTTTTCATAAAAGCAGAAGGGCGGTCCCACAAACACACGTGATGGTCTCCGGCACTCGCGTTGCCTCTCAAAACAATATGAGATACCTCGGTCTTCTACTGGATGGCACCTGGTCATTCAGGGATCATTTCCGGAATGTGGCCAAGAAGGCTTCCACAATGGCTTCATCATTAGGTCGCTTGATGCCTAATCTCAAGGGACCTACCGAGCAGAAAAGACGCCTGTATAGCGGCGTTATTCACTCAGTCATGCTCTACGGAGCGGCGGTGTGGTCCGAGCGCATTTCTGGCAACGCCAGACTGCGTGCTCCGTTGGAGCGGATACAGCGGTTGGTTGCTCTGCGGGTGGTTCGGGGCTACCGCACTGTATCTCACGATGCTGTGCGGATCCTCGCGGGCATCCCACCGCTTGATCTTCTTGCAACCAAGCAGAGCCAACTTTTCTGGGGGATCCGAAACCTTCGTCGAGAAGGGGTGGGCGTGGAACCAGGTGCAATAAGGGCGCTTCGAAAAAATATCAAGGAGGAACTGGAGTCCTCATGGTCTGGAAGACTCCTAAACCCATTGCTCGTGGGGAAACGAGTACAAGAGGCGATTCTGCCTATCTTTTCCGAGTGGCTTAACCGGTCACATGGGTCGCTCACTTACAGAGCGACGCAGGTGCTCACCGGACATGGTTGTTTCAGTGAATACCTGCATAGAATCGACAAGCTCCCGTCCTCACGATGTTTTCATTGTGAAGATCTCAGTGACACGGCCCAGCACACTCTCGCAGTTTGTCCCGCTTGGAACGAGCAGCGGAACGTGCTATACGGGGCCCTTGATACCAACGACCTGGACCTAAGGGTTCTAATCTGTATAATTTTAAAGGGTGAAGAGGAGTGGCAAGCGTTCATCCTGTTCTGCGAAAAGGTTATGAGCGTCAAAGAAAACGATGCACGTAACCGGCAGGCGGTCCAAGCAGGACGCCCTAGAAATAAACAGTAGGCAAGATTTTTAAGAATAGCCTGAATACTCAGGCACTGTGAAGGGTCCCTCAGAAGTAATGCTAACGCGGTTCCTGAGGGCCCTATTACCACACGAAGATGGAGAAAGGGGGGGTTTTTAGTCGGTAAGAATCCGACACTCTCCGTGTCAATAGCTATTGGCCGGAAGTCTTTTGAAGATTTTCCCCTCCTCTAAAAAAAAATATATATATATATATATATATATATATATATATATATGTATATATATATATATATATATGATAACTAATAACAACAATATTGATTGGGATCCATGGCGACAAAATAATTCTCTAATTTTACAAATTTCAAATCGGCAATTTCTGTAGAAAAAAAATACAGTTATAGAAAAAAATGATCAGTATAGTAATTGCTGTATTTACTATAACTTTACATATAATAAATTTAACCATTTAACTAGCATGTTGAAAGTTAAACTTTGTATTTGCTGCTCTTTCTAAGTCCCACTTTCTGAATAAGATAAATACGCTCCGATTGATTGACACCTCATCGAAGTCGTCGACATGTGGTATTAATACACTCCGATGACGTTAAAAAATTTTGATTTTTGTTTTCAGACATATTATTATAACTTTGCTATACAGGGAATTATAGAATATATTTCAGAAAAAATATAGTCAAAGTATGTGGTTTTTGAGTATATGTGGTTTCTCAATTTTTCGTACAATAATAGTCCGAATATTATGTGTATTATTCTGCAAAAGACTTTTTACTATTTGGTTTTATCATCTACTATATGTGTGAATTTAAAAGCTCACTTGTTACAGGCACAGTGAAAAAGTATAAAATACAGTATTACTCAATACCGCTATGCCAATGGAAAATATCTAGTATGCCGTGCATAGTGTTTTAACATTTACAATACAATATACTATGTATTGTAATATGTAAATCTTTTTGTTAACAGAGATTGATTATTCATTATTTTTGGTCACAGTTACAAATTATTATCTTTTTTATAAATTATTAAAATTAAAAAAAAAATCTATATATACAATTTTTATACCCGGTAAATAATATATACCAGGGTTTATTCAGTTTAGTTCCGAATGTGTTCATAAAATGGACTAATTAGTCTATTTACGTCCGTCTGTGGACACGATAACTCAAAATAAAAAGAGATAGCGAGCTGAAATTTTGAGTGTGTCCTTGAGCTAAAAAATAAGGTCAAAATCGTGAATGGGCAAAATCGGCCCATGTTTAGGCAAAATAGGCAAAACTGCATATCTTTTAAGCCTTAAGAGATATACCAAATTTTTTATAGTATTTAAGCAATTAGCTCAGTTAGTTAATTGCATATATATATACAAGTTATCCTTTGTTTCTAAAAAATAGGAAATTCGCCATCTATTATTGCGAATATTTCGCTTCACAATCAGTCAGAAAATTCCATTTATATTAAATAAAGGACACTGAGCTTAATGTCATATTTCAATTTCAACAAATTCTTAAGAAAAATGTGTATATATTAACATAGTATGATACATATTTTTTGTAAACTCAGTATGTCTTGAAAATATTTTACCCAATTGATCACCTGAATATGACATAAGCTTTTATTACAGCTTTAAATTGTGTTTGACAATATTATTATATGTATGATTGATTCTATTCTTATGGTCTCTGTATGATAAAAATTATCACAGAGAGCAAAACTGTATTCTTGTTTCATTGTAATAGGATAAATAATAATTTTGAATGTATGTATTTGGTTTTATTTGTGTAGACATATATGTTGTAAGCAAACAGAGTAGTAGGAGTTTATACACTAGGGGGTAAATAAAGTACACTACCACATTATGTAATTATGTATGGAAGGACAGAAATGTTATGGGATTAACCTTGAACGATTAATGACCTCATTCTATGACTAAGAAATTATGTTTGTGTGTGGCTATTAAAATTCATTGCGAAAATTAACACAAACTTTGGAATTATCTCAGTGTTCTAAGTACCAAATAATTATTTGATTAACTGTTTTTTAATTATTATTCTTAGTTATTATTTCCTTTGAAATACTTCAACGTTTTCAATCGAAAGTGTTATAGAGACTACAGACGTGAAAACTGTGCAGGAACATTTTAAGAACAAATGAATGTTCGGTAGTAGGTTGCTAGTCTGCATAACTGTTGCAGAACAAAATTACATGTCCTTGATCTGGTTGCTGTAAAAATCAAAATTATTTGATATTTTGTGAGAGGAGTTTAATGTTGCTGTACAAGTTGCTCATGTATAGCGATATTTGCAACATATTATCTTAAATTTTATGTTTTCCTAATATTTTTTAATGTTTTGTTATAGATTATCCACAACAATAAGCAAAAAATGTCACACAACAAACTTGAAAAAACTGCAGAGATACATACAAATAAACTAGTAGATAAATAAACTACAAATTAAATGAGATAGATAGAGACAATATGACAAGTGAGTGAATTTTTAAGATAGAGTAATAAAGTAATAAAGTAATGTTCCCAATTTTGGTTAAACGTCTGTAGACAAAATATTTTGTAGGCGAAGTTCAATGTTGCTGCACAATGTTCCGCGTTTGTAGTCTACTTTACGAACAATTAGTGATTCTCCGTGGTTTGTGCGTAATGACGACATTCATCGAAGTGACCACACAGTACGTGAAGAAATTTCGCTACATTTTGAACAGACTGAATAGACAGAATTTGTTAGATCTAAGATTAAGATTTACGTAAAAATAGTATATAGCTTACTACATTATTTTTTTTAAGTGACTACCATTGAGTAGATCACTGTTCAAGCCATTTTAGCCAGTAGATCTATTTATAGTTCTTTTTTGAACTGCTAATAGAAAAAATAGAAGCAAAATAAAAAATATTTAATTTTATATTTAACATTTAAATTTAGCGTTTTAATAATTAAATAATATTTGCCGATTACTACGATTAAAAATAAATGCTGATACTTTATTTTGAATTTAGTAACCCTAGAACAATATTGCTCGAACTGCCTTAATGCTTCTACATATAATCGTTTCATAGTATTCATGTTCAAGATACATAAAGAAATAATAATAATAATAAGAAAAATTCAATCTGAATAGTGAATTCAATAATAAAATAAAGATATATTAAATATATACATATACAGGAAGTTTCGTATCTGGGTAATCATTTTCAGATTCTATAAATCCAAGCAAGCCAAAAATAACATTATATACGGACACGCTAATTTACCCAAAGTAAGCGGTTATTTAATAATAGTAAAACAGTGTCCAATAATTGTTCGGGCAAGAAATCATTGATGATAAATAAATATAGGCATTACGCATCAATCCAAAGGAAACAAAATAACATATTTAATAAATCGAGAAAATTTTTTAAAACAATATTCCCTGTTACTAGGGATGGTAATAATATATCGATATTTTATAAATAATTAAAAACAATTTCTTTTTTTTGCTTTTCCATTATCGAACAGATTCTTTAATGGATCTAGCGATCCGAAAAAATTATTTGTTTATAAATTGGAATATTTTAATATCGATATTGAAGATCCGATATTTCGACACAGGCGTTAGATAGATAGATAGATTGTAGCAGCTGCCCTAGACGGGCTACAGTTCGACCATAAGGTTCATAGTGATGCCTAAGGATGTGAGGATGTGAGTGGAGTGGAAGGAGTTTTGTGTGTAGACTAGGAATTGGCAGGATGTGCGGCTTCAGTCGACTCTCATAAGAACTATGCCGATATTCATCTGGAGTTCGTGAAGGAAACTGCAGGAAACCTTCACAAGCATAGCCGGTTACTTCGTCCTTGTCCATACGCCGACAGTTTAGTCAAAAACCCGCGCTTTTTTTAAAATAATTGACAAACTGCCGATGTCGGGATTCGAACCCATAATCTACCAGTCCCCAAGTAGACATAGCGCCTTAGACCACTCGGATACTTGGCTGAGCACATGCGTTGGACGTTTAAGCCATATTCACAACATCAAGACGTTTATTGAAATCTTTTGACACAACTAGTGCATATGGCGCATTACGCTCTAATGTCAGAAACCCAATCGGTTATCAGGGACAAGAATATCTCATCTGTTGTTTTTGGACTCAATTGAAGTGGAGTATTGAGAATAATGGAAATGTAAATAAATATTCAAAATTGAAAATTGGTTAATTTTATCGTTATTCAAAAATATTCCAACAAAATATTGATGTTTTAAGATCGATATTATATAGAGGATATTTTTAAGATATCTTTATTGGTATTTCAATATATCGAATAATAATCTACCGATAGTGAAGTTTTGCATTCCCTAGTTCCAACAACTATGTACTATTATTACTTAGGGCTCAAAAAACTATTGAAAGTTATTTTACTGCTATCCTTCCTACACGGATTCCTACAAAAATGTTACTCTTCTGTGTTATTTTTCATATAAATTTCAAATGGCCGGCATTTTAGCGGAACATTCGGATAAAGTTCATTATTTTTCTCAAATTAGGTTGATATTGAATTAGCTGTATTTTAGCTAAAAGTTTCAGTTCAATCGATTGCATCTACATCGGATGTAAATTATTCCGTATAGAAACAAAATTGGCGGTTATCTGATAAATTAAGAGTTTCTGGGTAGACGGTCATCCACCGTTTTTAATTTTTTTTTTGGATATGTAGCATTGGAAAATGAATAGCGACGAATAGGAGCGTATTTACTTTACATTCTGTATACGAGACATTTTCCATTATTACAAATATTTAGTGTATTTATAATATAAAACTGTCCAACATCGTTTGAAACAAATACTAATATAAATATGGTATAGATAGACGGGTATAAAGTTAATACGTTATAGATATAAACGAAAAATATTTGTTAACATGAAGTTTGTTTGTTGTTCTAATTTAAAAATATAACATCAAGTGTGTAGCACATAATATTTACATACAATGTTATAGTAGTGAACATCATGCGGTCACAGTGGTTAACCTATAGTAATCGTCAAATTTAAGAAGCGAACTCCAGAAATAAACTGATGTCGGAATATTGCTAATCGAATTAATCATAATAATTATATGTAAATATTTACCTCAGCCAAATAGGAAACGACCATACAAAAGTTTAATAAAAACGTGAGACATGCACCAAATTAACAATGAGTAACATATCTTTGACTCCATATCCCGGAGATAGTTACGATTAGTTAACTCATATTGATGATGACTACTTTGTAGTCGAAATTCGAATTAACAAAACACAAATAATTGTTCTAGGAATAGGGAATATGCATGAAAATTTTTTTTCACTTGAATTGAAGCATGTTTACTTGACAAATATCAAGGTAAAATTACTTTTTAAATAACTTTAAAAATAAGCGAGATATGAATGATTGAAATTCCCGATTAGACAAAGAGGGTGATAGCCCTCTTGTTATGTTATGTGACGTCATATTACACTTTCACCATGTAAAATACACGTAAAACTCCGTTTTTAGTATTTTTGCAAGAAAGAGACAGATAATAATCTTTAAAAGCTTATAGCTTCCTTGATATTTATCGGATTTTAATTTCGTTTTTAAATATTATTACAGTATTAACAGTATTTTCATATTCTGAAAATAAATGTGAAAAAAATTTTTCATGCATAATCCCTATTGGGGCAAAACTTCAAATTTAATTTAATTTCAATAATAATCTTTATACTAATATAAACGTGTTTATATTCGATGTTTTACAGGAAGGATTCAAGACGGTTTTAGGTCTCTCTATACAATCTCTCTACTATAATAGTTTCGAAGATATTTAACCCTAAAAATCGACATTTTCAATAAAAGTGACAAATTGATTGGTATACAATTATTATTGTGCGCAGGGTATTTAATATTTTCTTGGCCGGTTAATTTCTTAGTATATTAGGTCTAATAAAATCTGACCACTTTCCCAGTAAAACATAAAATACTCTGCACCTGTGACACTTACGCAATAACTATTTACCATTCATTTTTTTACAACAACTCGGTCCTTATACATAGATTTCACTACTTTTGAAGGCGAACATTTTTCTTTTTACTGGGATATCACTACTTTTTGCATGCGAATACTTGATCCCTTTTCACATTTTTGTTTTTGATCGGATTCATTTAACTCTGCCCTGCTATCTATATATTTAACAATCGGTTTATTTTACATATTTCTGGTTTTCCCATTTTTATTACTCTGGTTTATACATAATCTGCAAATTAGCTGGGAATATCTTTAAAGTATAGAAATATCTTAGTCTTAAAGCAATTTATTCAGTTTGTGCTTTTGTAAATTATATTCATCACACGAATACTCTTGAATGAAAAAAGAATGCAAAGATTGGGGATAAAAAATGAGATTTTATTATGTTAATCAAATCAGTCCCAGTGGCCGAGCGGTCTAAGGCGTTATATCTGCGCAGTATGCCTACTTGGTAACTAGGAGGTTATGGGTTCGAACCCCGTCATCGGCAGTGAGTCAATTATTAAGAAAAAATAGGGGGCGGTTAATTGACTAAACTGTCGGCGTATATACAAAAGAACGAAATAACTGGCTATGCTTGAGAAGGTTTTCTGCATTTTCCTTCACGAACTCCAGATGAATATCGGCATAGTTCCTATCAGGCGCAGCCGCATATCCAGCTGCAGCCGCATATCCTACCAATTCTTAGTCATCACTCACATCCTCACATCCTTAGGCATCACAATGGACCATATGGTCGAAGTGTAGTCCAGGGCAGCCTCTACAATCTATCTATCTATCTATGTTAATCAAAGACGAACAAAATATTTCTGAAATATGGATAATTTCTTTACGGAATGCTAAAAATGAAAAATAGACCAAACCGACTTTTTTTTGTATAAAAACACAAACGAATAAAATAATATATGTTACAAGACTTTTTTTAATATATATTAAGAAATCAAATCAGCCCGTTCAGTCCTGTCTTGCTGTATCCTGTAAATGTATCTTTTGTAGACATGAAATTAAAAAAAAAACAACATGATACATATATAGATATTATATATAACAGACACAAAAGAGACAACATAAAAAAAGAAACTATCATTATTGATGACATAAACATATGCATGTATTTCGTTCCATGTTAGTAGTAGATATACTACATGTGAAAAATACAATGAATGTTTAGTAGAAAGAAAATATGTTTTTCATAAAAATCTAATTTAAATTTCCTTTTTTTCCGAATCTCCAACATTTAGATTGACAGAATTTATTTAAAAAGAGGAGACGAAAGAATATCAACTTATTTCGATTATCAAATGTCATTGTTATGTTTTTTTCTTATATAATATGTACAATCTACATTATATACAGTGTGTTTTTTTAATCTATACCCAATCTGGAAACATTGTATGTATATCTATAAGTGTATGCTGTCTATACAGACTGTGTTGGCAAGCTTTTCCAATAGCGAATCAGTGTTAAATATTAATTATTATTAGCTGCCCGTGTAGTTACTGTATAAAGTCCGTCAGTACACATGTAATGGTTAAATATGTTTGTTGTGTAACATGTGTACTGATTGACTTCATACAGTAACCACATGGACAGTCAGTAATAAATAATATTTAACATTGATTCCCTATTGGAAAAACTTGCCAACACACACAGTATACTAATTTCTCGATTTTTTTAAACTTTATTTTGATAGAATGAAGACTAATAAAGTGGTAACAAGGATGATAGTGCGTTTGATCAGATCATCTGCCTCATTGTTTATTTTAAATTCGAACTGAGTACCCCTCTGCTGAGAAACAGAGAGCTTCATATGCGTATGCGCTTCCGTTTAGATAAGTATGCTGGACAGGCTACACTTCGACCATAAGGTCCATTGTGATGCCTAAGGATGTGACGGTGTGAGTGGAGTGGAAAGAATTTTTGTGTATAGACTAGGAATTGGTAGGATATACGGCTGCAGCCGACTATGATAGGAACTATGCCGATATTCATCTGGAGTTCGTGAAGAAAACTGCAGAAAACCTTCTAAAGCATAGCCGGTTACTTTGTTCTTGCCCTACGCCGACAGTTTAGTCAATTAACCGCCCCTTTTTTTTCCGAATAATTGACAAACTGCCGATATCGGGATTCGAACACATAACCCCCCAGTTTCCACGTAGGCATACTGCGCAGACATAACACCTTAGACCACTCGACCACTTGGACTGGTGGAAGTATGCTTAGATTTAAATGTTTTGAAATACAAACATTCAAACGTAATGGAATTTCATTAAAAAATATTTATTCTAAATAAATGTTTTCTAAAATTGAACTAAATATTTTATAAAGTTCATTAAATAATAAAATATTGTAAAACATTAAATATTAAAAAACTACTCCGGGATGGTATTAGTGAAATATTTTGTTTTTATGTTGTGAAAATTACTAAGTTTGTTATAAAAAAAAAGTGATTTTTTTTATTTTGCTTTTTATTTGATTTTCCTTCCTTTTTTTTTTTAGTATTTTTGTTTTTTGTTGTATCTGAATATTTAATAAAGAAGATACTTTTCTCGTAAAAGTTTTGCATTTTTTATAAGACAAAAACGAAAAAAAAAGAAACGTATTATTTGATATAGAAGAAATAATTATGTTAACGATAATTTCACTAAATATTTTATAAATAATTTACAGGATTAAACAGATTTTTGTTCAGTATTGTATTTAAGTTCTACACATAATTGAGGAATGCTTTTTATTTCAATTATTATTTATAAGTTGATCCTTTTCACATGACATTTACGATATAGTAATTTTGTACGCGTTTTATAATGTCTTCAAGTACATATTTTGCAATTTTTGTACATGAAGAATATTATGACTTCCTCTAGTCATAATATATGCAAATTTTACTTATAACTTGATTGATTGATTGATTCATCTTGGGGTCTTAAAAGTATTGCACTTCGACCTTATGGTCCATTGTGGTCCCCCTTCTACCTCAGTTCGCTTCTCCCATATGCAATAGCCTGGAGCCTGCTTATCAGGTCCTCCCGAAGGTTCTTATTTTCGGGGTGAGATGCACCAAATATCCTATATCTGCTGTAATCTAGAGATTCGCAGTCAAAGATAATGTGGCATTAATTAATGGAAAAAGTAGCTTCCTTTCGACGAGACGCCCAACTTTTCTCTCGCGAAAATTCTCGATGATAGGGACTAGCGAAGCGCGTAAGAGAGTAACTTGTTTGTTTGACGATAGCAAAAATTTTATCAGTAACAGTTAATTCGTTAGTTAAATTGAGAGATAGATATGTAATAAAGACTTGTGTCCTACAAAATAGATGGTGTGACAGGCAGGTCCCTCACTCTCAACATGTTCAAATAACGGGGTATACATAGTTATTAGTAACAAGCTGATTTTTATGCTTTTGATTAATAATGGTGTGTATAATTTGATGGCCACCTTGTCCTACAAATTCAGTGGCTCAATTTCGCAGTCCTACGCTCTGAACATGTCAATGTAAAATTTTCATTTATAAATTAGAAAAATGTTATCTTATTTGAATGACACACAACGTTTATACATATTGTAGGTCTCGTTTCTTCAACCTTTAGTTCATAAAATAAATGCTAATATTGTTTTATCGTGAATACAATCAATCGCGTCAAGTAACGGTTATTTAAGTAGCGTCAAGTAATAACTATGTATATCCGTTATTTGAACTTGTTGGGGGTGGGGGACTTGCCTGTCACACCATCCATTTTGTAGGAAACACGATTTTTGAAGTCTTTATTACATTATCTCCCAATTTAACTAACAAATTAACTGTTACTAATAAAATTTTTGATATAGTTAAACAAACAAGTTACTCTCCTACGCGCTTCACTAGTTACTATAATCGAGAAATTTCGCAAGAGAAAAGTTGGACGCCTCGTCGAAAGGAAGCTACTGACAAAAATTTAGCCTGTTACTAATCATTAAAAAAAACCGTACTGTACTGTGGACAATTATTATGTCAGCAACGCACCTATCAAACCTAAACTTCAAAGTTGAAACTGTTTGGCGAGTTGACAAGTGTAAATGTTATTTTAGCGAACAATTATATGTTCGATGTATAAAATCATATGAAATGCCAAATTTAAAAATCATGAATTATTTATTTGTCACTTTTTGACATTCGTGAAAGACGTTTATTAATTTTTCAACAATAGTATAATCTCACATAACAAAATAAACATAAACAATAAACCAAATAGAGCAGTATATGGGTTCAATATATAACATGAATGTTGAACGGCCGAATAAAATAACTTCTGCACATAAGCAACTATACATACATACAAACCTACTTAAAATGTGGAAGGAAGAAAACAGGATGAGATATATGTATAGAATATATACTATTTATACAGAATGTTACGAAAACGTAAAAAGTTAGATCGTATCGTTCTTTACAACAACGGTACGTACGTTAAAGAAACAACCATTTGTTTCTACAATTAAAAGTTGTATTTAAAAGTATCTAAGCCGTAAAACTTTGTCTACAAATTGAAAGCTCGAAAAAATTAATATTTACTTATTAAATATTAACTATTAATTAATTAATTGATAATTTTTTCATTATATTTATAAAATATAATTCATTATATTTTATTAATTATTTATGATTTACTCATTTTTTCTGACTAAAAAATCCAAGAGTCTGAAATGAAAGTAGGGTATTCAAATTTTAGAAGTCTGCAGTGATATTTCTGCCCATCGGGTTGCCATAATAATAGCAACGAAAATGAAGGTACCAAATATATTTTCAAGACGTATCTGGACATTATATTTTAAATTACTATGTACGCAAATGTTGAATCGCACTTGTCATTCATTTCTAATTGTCGTCAGAATATGGCACCATGAAACTCGAAATTCGAAAACATGGTACAGAACAGTAATTACAAATTTGGTGGAAACGTTGTTAAAATATGAGAAGTTATTAAGTCCAAATTTGGTGGAAGCGTTGATAAAAATAATATATTGAAAAAAATTATAATTTCATAAAAATGAAAACTCACGCTTTAATTAGTAAGTAAACTCCAGAAAGAGGAATTTATATAAAAGCGTGGGGCATGTTATATTTGACAAAAATATAACAGTTTAACTATACCGTTATCTGATGTAATTAACGATGTAAGAGAATGTTGCCATTATTGAACTCTTTCGATTTAAACTTCATCAAAAACTGTAATGAATTTAAATGTTGGTTTTATCTGCTTTCTTATATGAAACTTTAAAATGAGGAAATTTTGAAGAACATATATCGAAGTGGTTTATGTTATACCTTTAACGTACTCGGCCACTGATAAATTTACGGTTAATTGTGATAATGGATTACATGGTAATCAATACTTAGAACATTTTTATTTAAATTTAAATAATTATGTTTTCAAAACTCAACATTTAACACGTAAATTTATGGGAAAATTATTATATGTCATCTTAGTTAATAATGAAATTTGACGGTGAACTTTCCAATATTACTCAACAAATTAGAATATTAACGTTTGAAATTTTTATTTTTAATAAGTATTTTTGTACCTTGACAGTTTCCTTCGGGTGTTTTGATTATTTTCGTATTTTTTCGGATGCATTGCGCATACTCAATAACTCATCTGATTAAATCAAAATATGTATTATGGTATTAATTAAAGAAAAAAAAACTATTTTATAAAATTTATTGTACAAAACATTGAATAAATAATATTTATTTTATAAAGTCATATTTAATTGCTGCTTTGAATATATCAAAGGACGGTATTACTATGTTAAAGAAGCATTGTCGAAAATTTCAAATAATTCAGTGTGTTCAAGTTAGCCCACAATTTTTATGAAACATCCTGTTTGTAGGGAAGTAAGAAATACTAAAAACAAATTCATAAATATTATAATAGAATACATGAAATATACATTTCGGATATCGTATAGCTCCAGCTACCTACATACTGACAAACACATAACCTATTTAATAATTAATAAACCTATGAGGCAATAATAACATTCATGGCTTCATTGGGACAACTGTGGATGATCAACTTGAGTCCTCTTTATTACACATTCACACGTTCTCTCATTGTGTCTGACTTCATTTTGACTAAAGAAAGTATACAAAATAGAATTACAAAATTATACTTCAGTTTCCATTATCAATGATATATAGTTGATCTCAGTCGGCACTCGGTACTTGACTAACATTATTTTGCAATCTTGTTAGAAAATTGGAATATCCAATAATATTGTATGAGTTTTTTTATTTTATATCTGTTACGGTAAAACTTTATAGACAATGTAGGATGAAGTTACGCTATCAGTGCTACTTGAATACATATACATCATCCATAAAGATCAGGTTATTCTTATTTTTATAGTGGGTTCTAATTGTATAGCGTGATTCAAAAATCACAAATTTTTATGATATAAACAAAAATCATTATTACCAACGTATTTTTATGATTACAGTATCGTTTTATTTCATTTGTGGAATTTAGAAATTTGTATTAACTAAGATCCTTAGATAGATGGATAGATAGATTGTAGAGGCTGCCCTGGACGGGCTACACTTTGACCATAAGGCCCATTGTGATGCCTAAAAATGTGAGGATGTGAGTGGAGTGGAAAGAATTTTTGTGTATAGACTAGGAATTGATAGGATATGCGGCTGCAGCCGATTATGCTAGGGACTATGCCGATATTCATCTGGCGTACGTGAAAGAAACTGCAGAAAACCTTCTCAAGTATAGCCGGTTACTTCGTTTTTGTTCACACGCCGACAGTTTAGTCAATTAACCGCCCCTTTCTTTCTTTTTTCTTAATAATTGACAAACTGCCGATGTCGGGATTCGAACCCATAAACTCCCGGTTTCCAAGAAGGCATACTCCGCAGACATAACGCCTTAGACCGCTCGGCCACTTGGACTGGTAACTAAGATCCTTGGGAGGATAATGGAAACAGCTCTCCTTACTAGTGGTAAGAACAAAAATTATATTTAAGTACTATGGGCCAAAAAAATAGCGTACATTTTTCAAAATTTTATAATTGATTCAATCTTTATTCGGGTTTCGAAAAAATATTTTGGATAAAAGTTGTTTATCATAAATATACTAACAACTGTTAATCGACACATTTTCCCAGAAATCGAATTAAAAATTCACAATTAAAAAAAAAACTATAAAATTTTGTACTTTTTTATTACTAGTGCGCAAGTACAAGTATTTGCGCGCGACTTTACTGCGTCAGAACATTTTCGATATTTGTGTACATAAAACATGAAAGATGGCAAGATCGAAAATTCGAACGAATCTAGTACCGTTGTGATGTCGTGTAGTTATCGTATAGTTCACGATAAATTAATTGGTATGTACAAAAAATTAAACTACCGGTTTGGCGAACATCATTTGTTTGGCCGGATGTATTTTCAATTTTTTACGTAATTTCAAAAGGCTACGAAATGAATGTCGCTATAAGGCTGACTATTGCGTAGGATCTTTTGAAGTTTTAAAGATATTTATTTATTATTTTCTTTCTTACATTATCAAATAATCACGTTTTTCTAACTACAATTCCATGCCTCTTTATGCATCGATCAAATCTTTAGCAATGTATTCTTATATAAATGGTGGTAGGAAAGATTTTTTTAACGTCTGAACAACAGCTTTAAAACCAAAAACGTTCGAGTGGTTCGACAATGTGCCTGCAATTTTAGTATGAATATAAAACAAGATTTTGTAAGTGTTCACTAAGTATATATTTTGAATCTCTGTATGTAATCCATTTTGTTTTTGAAAAACAATACGTATAAAACCACACATTACGTTTGTTAGTGAAGTGGATTACAACATTTATATTGAAGAATAAAACAATTGGCTTGTGTATTTAAATAATTCCAAGATTTTTTCCAGACGTTTTGAAAGCTTTTAGAGATAATATATGAAATACATTACTGAAATGATATCTATTCAATTACTGATTATCATATTATTGGTTTTAGAGGTTATCAACACAATGTTAGAAGAATGTTTACCTTATTTTATAAATATTTTATCCAACGTATAAGATTCTGGATATAAAAAAATTGTATCTGTAAGACGTGTGTATGTTTATGTTGATATAATTGTATTTCAATCTAAACTTGCAATGATTTAAAGGTGTTCGTGGATTTGCTAAAATTTATTCTTGGATCATTATAAAATGATATATTCTTCACCGATTGATTTTTATAACAATTTTCTAAGCGATGTTAACATTAAGTTTTAAATTAAAACTTTGTTTGATTCGAAAAAATCAGGTAATCTGTAAAATAAACGTTCCTACACACTTTAGTTTGTAGTCTTTACAGCTAGGTATGAACTATATTCAAGTAGTATAACAAAGTGTGTTTAGAAATAATTTATGATCATATTATTCTCTAAAAATTTCTATCCCATAAAGAATACTAGAGCCCGTGGAATTAAATTAGGCATAGTCTTCTCTTTTTGCGCATAAATAAACAATTGTAATATATTAAATTAAAAATATTATGTTAGAATACGTAAAATAGGGAAACTTGAAAATTGTTAGCAAAAAAGACATCAAATTCATTTTTTGATTGTTAATAGAGTTAGGTTAGGTTAGAGTGGCAGTCCTGGGGTGAGACATACTTGGACCATAGGGTGATACCGAAAAAGTGGGTTGGTCCATCCCCAGCCACTACTCCATGAACCCTTTGGTTTAAGAACAGCAACAGTGCATTGACGTCAACGGACTTAAGATCGTCAAAGAAAGGCTGACTCAGATGAGTCCATCTACTCATGTTAAGAGCTGGATAGTGAAAGAGAAGATGTGACATCGTTTCCTCCTCCTCCCACTGTGACAGCTCCTGCAATAATCATGATGGACTGGTAGGCCCATTGCGTACCTGCCGTTCAGTGTCCTGTAATAGCCGCAAAAATTTTGCTTATAGAGGCCCTTTGAAGCGAGATCAGATCTTCGGAACGCTTACGATTGTACTTCAACCATATCTGTCTTGTAGTACCACAAGTGCGTTCCTCCCTCCATCTAAGATTGGCCTTTCTTAAGATATCCTCATTCAGGAGCCGCTTGCATTCCCGGATGCCTATTGATGCATTGTGTCCGACAGCCTTGTGCCATTTCTATCAAGCTCGTCGGCTTCATAATTCTTTGGAATGTCCCTGTGTCGCCGTACCCATATCAGGTTTACATTCATTTGTTCCGCCAGCTCATATAAGGATGTTCGGCAGTCCTGTGCTACCTTTGAGGCTAGGTACACTCAGATTAAGGATTTTAACGCTGCATGGCTGTCAATGTGGATAGTAATGTCGCTGCACATTAAAGTATCCAGTTTTATAAATTCATCATCACTTTTGCTTGATATACAGTGATCCGGCAGCCGGAATGATATACTTAAATCTGAGCTTTCAGATTAAACCCCACAACCTACTTTCCTCTCTAACTTAGATCCGTCGGTATAAAATACCACGCCCTTTGGCTTAACCAAGTTCTCATCGCATTCCTACTTGATGGGTCTCTTTACTGAGAACTTGTTCCGGAAGTTAGGAGAGGGTAAAACGTAGTCGACAGATCTTGGAAGTGTTAATAGAGTTGAGAAAAACTAAAATTAAAAAATGATTGGTGCATAAAATAAGTGAGATATTCAAATATTTAATTATGTTATTACAAGGGAGATATCCGTAATACAATAAATAATGATTATTTTCTTTAGAAAACAGTGGCTCCCAACAGTATTACAGATGAATCACAGTATTACATATTTAAATAAGGAATTTACTTAACTTTAATTGTTTCTTGGTTTGCTTTGAAAACAATATTTATCTAATCAAAATTCCAACATATAACAGTTAAAACTCTTTAATTTAATTAGAATTAAGGTAAATGTTTCAAACTGGTATCAAAGTTTTGTTTCTATAACACAAGATAAAGCGCTTCACCATAAGTATAATATAAATACAAAATGTTAATTATATTGTGAATATAATGTAGATAAATGTACCCGAAGTAAGTGAAAAACCATTATATTTTGTACTTACTTGAGTAATGTTTGTAAAGTGGATTCACGTATTAAACAACACTGCAGTACTGGTGCAATAATTGATAGTTCATCATGAAATGGTCGCCCAAAACCACGTCCATGATCCAAGTGTATTGGAAATGTATTATTCCCAAATAAACTGTAATCGATGAAGAAAAAAAAAATTAAATTTGAAGTCTACGACAAAAAAATATACATATTGCTTTCAAAAGGATATGCCATTCTTTAAGAATAACTGAAAAGATACAAAAGACGACAACGATCTCGTAAATGGAAAATTGGTAGCATGTTAAATAATTGTAACGGTTACATTTCAAATTTTTGCCGTATTCCTAGAACATTTGTTTGTATTTTATAAATACGTATTTCGAATACAATGTAGTCATCAGCAGTATAAATTAGCTAATCGTAACTATCAACAACACTAATTAGCAACAAGCAAAAATTTGAAATGTAATTTCAAAAAATCAAGATTTCTCTTCGATTATTTTAATAATCTTTAATTGTAAAGGTACTTTGATTAATTGTGTGCGCTCTTCGAGTGGTAATGATGACTCTCCCTGCTGCTTTACGATTTACTCAAAGTACAATACAACTGTCAATTTAAAAAGGGTTTCGATTTTTAAGTCACTATCTAGTATATGATAAGGTGAAATATCGTTTTTTCGGTGGCAGACAGTATTCGTATAACATATTACAAAATAATATTAAGCCTAAAACAAAATAATTATTTATTATACCCAGTATATGTAAATATACAAGGTATATTAAGTTTTATCACGACTATGTAACGCTTAAAAATATTAATCGTAGACATGAATGTTTGGCATATGTGCTCAAAAAAGGGCTTATTTCGACCATTTCCGCATGTCCGTCCGTGAACACTATAACTCAAGAAGGAAAAGAGATAACGAGCTGAATATAGAACAAAAAAGTAAGGTCAAGTTCGTAAATGGGCAAAATCGGAACGTGTTTCTTCCCGAAAATATACATCTTTGAAACTGCATGAGATAGAAAAAAAATTGTTAGCAAAAAATCTTCTTCTTTTTAAAGTAAACAACTTTTGTTTGAAAAAAAGCAATTTAGATGTTCGTCTTAACGATAAACCTTGAATCCTTGTGAAAACCACTTCAAAACCTTACCACATGAAAGCCGTGCATCTCTTCAATAGTTTAATTGTTCTTAGAATATTCAAGACCTGTAAAATACTTATCGCATTGTCCACCAGGTCAACTTTGTAACAACGTTTTAACGTTTCGATTTTCATTAATGCTTATCTTGATCATCAGTATAGGCAATACATCGATGTAATGAGCACATGGCAAATAATCAATTTAAGGTTCTAAAATTTGAGTTAATAACTATTTCGTTATTCTCGAAATTAATCATAAACTTTTGTGACACTCTGTATTTATTTGATAAACTATATTAAAAAAATTTTTTCAAATGCATTAAGTTCTCACAAATAAAAATTCAATAAAAAAGAAGAAATTGATTGAGGTCAAGCAATGAAATATTTACAAATAATAAAAAGTGAAGAAAAATATACATAAATAATAAATATGTGATTTTTCTTTTTAAAAACATACTTGAATGTCTCATAATGATGACGGTCCATATTTCCCATGAGAAAATCATATATTGCCATATCCATTAGGTCAAGTAATCGGCGTCCACTATCGTATGGTGGTATTTCTCGTACTAAAGAGCAATAGTCCCCATCTAATTCCCATTGTGCTTTACGCCGTTTATGATACGAACGTCTCCATGGATGTCTCCACACCTAAAAATATACATATAAATAATAATAAAAAAGTACATTATATATTTGTTGTGTGCCTATTGGGAGTATTTTTGAATACAATATGCATTTAAATGAAAGTTTTTATTGTATTTATTTCGTTATATTATGGGAGATGTGATGTATGTTTTCTTGTTGTTGATAACATTGAGCATGGAAGGGTTTCAATAAACAGATCCGTAAAAATTATATTTTGTTTTTGTTTGTGGCCTATTTCTATCTCTGCATACAGTCAACAATATAGTGAATTAACAAGCGACGTTTCCCGGTTTCGCACAGATGCGATCCACTAATATGATATCTTTTAAACTGTAATTATTTTAAATATTACTGTTCCGAGTAATATTTAAATTTGTGATACCTTCTAGGATATTAAGTAATTGTCAATTTTGATTTAAATGAAATGCCTAAGGTAGCTAACATATTTAATTGGATAAGCGTTGTTACTATGCCGGTCAAAATAGCTCCGCTAACAACTCATTATTTTTTAACCAATTTTGGGAAATAAAAATGGTTACTTTGGGTCATCCTGAATTTAGACAGTGGACTGTCTGCAGGTTTTCTTAAAACCAACAATTCTGTATCATGGAATCATCTTTTTACGACTTGGTTAAAAAACATTGAGATATATCTCTTATCGTTAAATTAAATATACGATACACATTAACCTTCCGGATAAAAGGCTTTAAATGATGATGAGAGCCACATCAAAATCCTTTGTTAGTTGAAATGGATAGTCGCAGATAGCGACTTTGATTTATACTATTTATAGATATATATGTTGTTCAAAAATTGATGTTGAGTTTTCAATAGATTCTGAGCCAGAAAATTTGTGACCATTGGTTCAAGTGAATGTGTGTAAGAACAGAGATAAAAGATATAAATTTCAAAACTATGCGACTTAATCATCAGCGCACAAAAAAAACGCCACCTTGGTTATGACATCTGCAGGCCAATAAAGAAGCCAGTTTTGGTGTACAGAATAAGATATAGTCGGCCCAGATCTCTAATATTGTTTATATTTTCTAGAAATATCTTTTATCTGTTACGGTAAAACTTTTTAGACAATGTAGGATGAAGCTACGCTATCAGTGCTACTTGGATATATATATCATCCATAAAGATCAAGTTATTCTGCGGCTATTTTTAAGCCAATTTTGGTGTACAGTATAAGATATAGCCGGCCCAGATCTCTACTATAGTTTATATTTTCTAGAAATATCTGCATTAACAAAATTTGGAAATAAATGATTTATCAATAAATTAAAAATATAAAAAAAGTTTGAGCCCGGGACTGATGTGAAACATATCATATATACAATAGCTATGGATATTCATATACAATGTTCAATTCCCACTTAAAATACGATTGCTGACTGTGGTATGGCCGATCGTTACTATGAAAACGTGACGGTTTAATTTGAAATTTAATTTTACTCCCCATAGAAATCTTACTTGCATAGCCTCGCTATAGATGTTTTACCAAAAAAAATTAACATATCAAAGTGTTAAAATTTAGAAACAAATAATTATTTGACATAATAAAAATGATAATTCTTTCGTTGCACACAAAAGACGTCCATGCTTTTTAGCCCCACCCTCAGGTCAGTTCACAATATGGTTTAAGTTTCTTTCACCATTTGGTTTAAGTTTGGTTTAAATTTCACTTCTCTCTGTGTACTGTCTTCGTGGACTAGAATTTGAAAGAATTTTTGTAGAAAATAAATATTTTTCAAATTCTGGCGATTTTGGGGATCTAAATAATATTTAAGACTCCCTATTGGAGCCCTGTTCGGAAATAGGATTGTCCGAAATGAGAGTTTACAAATAACTACAATATTACGTCAATTACTTGTGACAATTTTAAATCTTGTCCCCGGTGAAAGACAGGTCAAAAACTGAGTTATTTACTGCGTCCAAATATTATTACCATTGAACTTTAATGGTATTAAGAAAATTTTGATAAATATTTTTATTCGAATATAATTTGAAAAAAGTAAGTAGAAACTTTGAAACTCTGTTAACCTTTTTGCAAAGACTACAATAACGCAGTTTATCCAGTATCTGTATTTATAGATGAAAATCGGTAATCAATAATAATAACTTCAATAATTAAAAATTAGCAAATCGATATTTGAAACAACAATTTTTATTTTCCAAACTTTACCAAAATACAATTTTTAAAATGTACTATTCAAATAATTTTTATTGTACATATTTTTAAATAATTGTGTGGATTAACAAATTGAATTTATATATATTTGAATTAATAAATATGAAAACTAATTATTTCAATTTAACTTTTCCAATATATAATAAATAATATTTATTCATTGATAATATAATTATATGAAAACAACTTTATATAAATATAATATGCAGAGAATGAATTGTCAAAGTTTTTCAAGTTTATTTGAAAACATTAGTCAATTTTCTCATGATGTAAAAATATGTATTCAATTCATACAAAAAAAAATTTTGATTAAAAATAAATTCAAAAATAATTTACAATTTTGAAGTTGATTAAATAAGTTAATAATTATAGATAAACCAATGAAATTAAGTGAACTAAAGGACCAAAAGGCCAAATTTTGGACTAAATCTAATAGAAACAGAACTAAGAAATTTTGCATACGTTAAGTCACGCGATAATGTAATATATATAGGGTGTCTGAAATTCTTCAAGAAAACTATACCACGGTGTAGAGCTGCAAAAAACAAACAAAAAAGATTAATAAATTTTTCGATTTGACGCTTATTTTGTAAGATATCAATTAAATACAATCAATTAAACATTGATAATTCAACCAATCGTATAGTGTAAGGAGACGGAGCCTCTAACCGTCTGCCAGCCTATAAGAGGTAAAGCGCCATGATCTACTGCTGAGGCCACGCCTCCGTACACTATGCGCTCTGTATGATTGGTTGAATTTATCAAAGTTTAATTGATTGTATTTAATTGATATCTTAAAAAATAAACGTCAAATCGAAAAACTTTATTAAACTTTTTTGTTTGTTTTTTGCAGTTCTACACCGTGCTATAGGTTTCTTGAATGAATTTCAGAACACCCTGTATAGTATGTCCAATAAAGTTCTATGTACAGAATTTATACTATATATATATATATATATATATATATATATATATATATATATATATATATTGTATTACAGAATCTATACTATTTATATTCGCTGACATATAAATTTCATGGAATTATTGATAAATATTTTGGAAATAGTGGGAAATTCAATTGGGCTTTTTAGACTAAAAATAAAAGTAAATAAATTAATAAAACATTTTAAATATACTACCTGAAAAACTAGAAAATAATATAAATACTGATACACAATTTAAAAAAAAAAATCTTTTAGTTAATGAACTATAAAATAGAAAATATAATTTTTTCGAATCACACATTTAGTGTCTCGAGGAAAATGTGATAAATAAAAGCTCGGGGTGAACATTTAAACTCTGAACCCACCTAGCATTGTTTATAGTCACATATTGGTGCCAAGGGAAAAAACAGTCTTCCTATCTTTTTCTTCCTTTGTTTAAATTAAATTTTATTTACTTACTTTTCGAGAAGCGATTTCTTTGGAAGGTAAAAATGCTGCTAAACTACCTTCCAGTGTATCTGGATTACCACAAAATGCATGTGACGTATCACAATAATAACTACATTTTCCATGAAAACAAACATTGTTTGATGGTGATATGAAGAACGTTTTTAATAATTCACCCTCACATTTTTGATACAATTCTGAAGTGATATTTACAAGACGTCCAACGACAGGCATAGCACGACGAAAATCTAATAATCTGTAAAGAAATAAATAAATTTGTTAGAAACTTCAGTGAATAATATTTTTGAAGAAGATAATGTAGCTTAATTTTGAAAACAGTTTAATTTAGCGAAAAGTCAGTTTGATTGAAAAACGTATATAGTTTAATCGTTGATATATTTGTTGTCGCCAAAGAATTCGAAATACGTTCGTTCATTGAATGCCTAGAATGAATTTCAATCGCTTGGAGGCAGGGTTGCACACATATGAGCTTGAAATAAAATAAACTTAAAATATTTATCGCTAAAAATTTCACCTCGATGTGAAAATGACTATTTCGTAATTTTGCTACTTGAACGCGGACACTGGTTTGTATTTTTCATATTTACCTGTATTTATTTGTTTATATTTATTTATTAATTTAATAAGTTATTTGGTGGTATGTGCAATCGTTGTATGGTCATTTATTTTGACTTCAACTTAGTTAACAAGCCGTGGGAACTGTTTGACTCTGAAGTGCACATTACTAAGTGGGGTCCACACGACCAACTTCCTTATATGTTATAAAAAAATACTGCTATTGATAATAATAATAATAATTGATGATTATTGCAATTTCATACTTACAAATTTTTATGTTGACACCTTTATGTTTTAAGGCAAAAAGTTAATAAAATTAATAATATTACTATTTTGTCCTATGGAAGATTTTGATAATTAAAGGTGTTGATTGCAACTAGAAAAAATTAGATGCAATTAATATGCTACAAGAAATTCTAAAATCTTCTTTATTGCACTCTTTTTGTTTCAGCAAATGAAGTCGTCACATAGAGAGTTAATAGGCGAATTTTAATAATTTAGAGGAAGGAATTATAATAATTTTCAAATTAAGTTATCAAGGCAATATTTCTGTAAATATGAAAGTTCGAAGTGTTTTAACGTGAAAATGATTTTTATCGGATTATATTCATATTAATACGCTCAGGCTGGCCCCGACGAAGCCGAGAAAATTTTATGCTAGTCAGAGTTCGTGCAGGAAGTAAATATATACGAAAGCACGAACGTATATGCACACACACAATACACATACATTTCTCAAAAATAGTGATCTCAAAACTGATGAAATCTGTGGTGATTCCGAAACATGAAAATTCGGTTCGATTTTCGGACCTATTCCGAAATTAGATTTCAATTTTCGGACCCATTACAATAATTATCCTCTATTGTGAGGCTAACAATATAGAACAATTTTAAATCCAATATTAACAGTAGCTTTTATTGAATAGATAGTGTGATTTTTGAAGTTCTATATTAAAAACCGTTGTCATAATGTGAAGTTCTGACAGAAGAATTATGAGAGATTATCTAGACATTATATGTGTTGACCAATTTTGAATACACTTTCCACTTATTACATACTTCATAAAATAGTCTTGTGTAGAAGTATGGACCCAGTATTTAAGTGTTCGGCGAATGAATGAGTGTGTTTGTGTATATACATATATATATAAGGTATCAAATAAGTTTAGATTCTTGTGAAGAAAACTGTAAAGTAAACAAGGTATTGTAAAACTTTTAAAATTTATTTGATTTCTTATAGAAAGTCACTAACATTTGGCGGACAAGTCACATTCATTTTATTATACTTTCTATAATACAACACTATTGAGAAACTAAATTCTAACAATTTTCTTTTATTTCTGTATGTGTGTCGTGTCGTATTGTCCAAATACACGAAATATTTTTAATGAACTAATGGTTTATTCTTCTTCTTACTTCTAATTAAATATAAATTTGTACCAGTGCAGTTATTTATAGTAATGGTTATGTTGTGTATGGTTGGTTCTGTATTGGGGGAATGACAAACACGTTCTTGGAGAAAAAGGTTTGAACATAGAATACCTAGCAGCTCATTTAATTTGCTACCAGAGAAATTACTGAGAAACTATTTCTAGAATAATATGTACAGATTTATAAACCCCGTTGTTTCCATTACAACCATTCATCCATTGTTTGTATGACTGCCTGTACGATTATGTTATACTAACGGAGGTGATTAGCATTTGGTTAATTTAACACTAAAGTATTATGTCTGAACATTGATATGTTTACCCAGTTTTCGAAATAAATATCTCTTAAGCCCAAAAAAGTACAAAAATATCCAGGCTTGCGGAAGTTACAATTAATTGTATTTGCAATACATCTGAATAAGCCTCATAATTGGATGGAAAAATGGAAGGTTTTTGTTATTTTTACCTAAGAAAACAAATATATTTTCCAATTAGTATAAAGAATAAGACGACCGTAGGACATCATTCCAATAAAGTACCTAATAGTGGATTAAGATGTACAAAGGGTGTGTATAAGGTCATTTATGACACAACAGTTAAACAAAATGCTTATCAAGTTTGATCAATTCCGGTATCATTTTTATCCAAGGAATACGGAATACAATATTAACTTTACTTGCATACCATTCTTTGAAAAATGTACAAACTGGATTTTGCCAATAAACATGTGTTTACAATGAAAATAAAATTTGAATGGTGCACAATTTTTGTCTACAATCCATTTAGAAGTCTGATAATAATGTAATTCACAACTTAATCAATTTTGTAATATTTGTATAAACTACAGTTAAAAGGATTTATTAGGTACAACTAAAAACTTTTATTTACGATATTACAATTGTGACAAAGAAAACTTAGTCGCATTTTTCCATTAACTGTGTGATAAATTTCTTTAAATTCAAGATCAATAGACTTATTTTTATTATTTATTAGTTAGTTAATGGCCAATTTATCATTATACTCAAGATATTTTATAATAATACTGACGTTTGAAAAATTATATTTTCTGTAAACGTATAAAATATATATATTTACAGTAATAGTGACATTTGACTGCTCCTGAGATTAAGAATTATATTCAGGTGAACATTAAATAATTAGCTAGTTATTACACAACTGCAACGGACATTTTCATGGACGAAAGCATAGGACTCCAAAATGGATGCATTATGTGCAGAGTATACCAGTACAAGTAGGCGAGCGGTCTAAGGCGTTATGTCTGCGCAGTATACCTACATGGAAACTGGGAGGTCATGGATTCGAATCCCGACATCGACAGTTTGTCGGATATTAAGAAAAAAAAGGGCCGGTTAATTGACTAAATTGTCGGCGTATGGAAGTAACCGAAGAACGAAGTAACCGGCTATGCTTGAGAAGGTTTTCTGCAGTTTTCTTCACGAACTCTAGATGAATATCGGCATAGTTCATATCATAGTCGGCTGCAGCCGCATATCCTACCAATTCCTAGAATATATACAACAATTACTTCCACTCCACTCACATCCTCACATCCTTAGGCATCACAATGTACCTTATGGTTAAAGTGTATCCCGTCCAGGGCAGCCTTTAAAAATTATCTATCTATCAATGTGCAGACTGTCCGGCGAGGAGGAGGAAACGACCAGCAACTAAACTACGAATCTCTCGGTTACAGTAGACGGTGCATCTCACTCCTTCAGGAAAACCGGATAAGCAATCTCCTGGCCATTGTTAAGATACGGGAAAAGATATGTGAAAGATATGGGAATTCCGTCAGATTGAAGTAGAAGGGGAAGCACAATGGACCATAAGGTCCAAGTGCACTTTTTATTCAAGTAAACGGATATTGCGAATCTTGAGTTGGGAGTACGTTACTTAAATAATGTCATATGACAATGTATACATTTTTTAGCGATGGGCTACAACTAAGAATTATTTTTTTTAACTTAATCAAACTACTTTATTACAAAACGACCACTTTTACCCAGAAGTTGCTGTTATTTATTTAATTACGACTATTTTATTTTATTTACTTTAAAATCTTTCACTCGTTGAATACGTCAAAATTTTCATAATAAACGTATTTCTTTTTGAAAAGATCTCTTTTACTTGCAACATTATAAATGACTCTCACTGTAATAACTACTCGTATACATAGTTGACATTACATTTGATAACAAAAGCTTTATCGTATATTGATAATGTTGAGATTAAAAATACTTTTACATTCGATATATAAAGTTGTAATAATCTTAAATAAGCTGTAATAATATTATTAGTGAAAAAGAAAGTTATAAATTGTTTTGGAGAATTTAAATACTTTAATTAATCCACTCAAATATTATTAAGGAAATAATATAAGCTACTTGCTCTATAGTCATTCATCAATGACATCATCACTAAGCTTATCAAATGAAATTCCCTAACAACTGTATAATAATGTTTGAACCGATAGATTAAAAAGTTGGGCCATAATCCAATTGCAACTGTGTGTATAGAAAAGTTCAAAATGATAATAAAATAAATAAAAATGAGGATACTTGAAAGTAGTTGAAAATAAACATAAAAGTTTTTATTGATATTTGACTGACCCAACCAACCCGCGTATTATTATACAAACATATTTCCACGAAAATATTCTGTAGCTGTTGAAAGTTCATACCATACATACATACAAACAAGTTTTGTATAAATTTGAAAGTTTTTGTAAACATTTTCTGTGAAAGTTTACTAGAGAAAAAAAAAGGAAGTTTGATGTATCATTTAGGATTATTTGTGTTAATAAAAAAAAAACTTTTATTATTTTATTTAGTAAATATAAATATAACAAAATGGTTCAAGTGAAATGTGTGTATTACTACAGGAAAATGAGGTTCTTAGACGACAACGGATGTGTGTTTACGAAAACAAGAGAATAATAATAATAATTAGAAAGAGGGGTACCGCAAATAGGTCCCTAGCACCTAGATCAAGGGGTACTCATCTAGGTGCGCCGGTACACCGGTACACCGGTCACCCGAAGGCGAGACGTCTCCGAGTAAGAGGTGCTATTTTAAGCAAATGAAGCTATAGGATTCTGTCGAGGGCAGACGCCACACAGAAGGCCCACAACTTCTCCATCGGGGTTGCTCCCAGGATTGATGGATCCAAGGTTTCGGACCCAAACATTCTATACCTGACACCCTACAGGTTTTTACAGGTGCATATAACATGTATGGAGGGTTCATCGTCCTCCATACAGGCCCCAAAAGTGGGGTCATCAGAGATCTCCAAGTTATGACCTGGCAGTTCAATCGACAGTGTCCTGTCAAGAGCCCCACCACCCTTCTCAACTGTATTCTATTGAGTTTCAACCAAGTACAGGCGAAAGGCTTATCTGTGCTTATGCACAACTTGGCCTGTCACATGCCCTGCGTAATGTCCCAATAATCGAGATGAGCTTGTCGCAGCCACCTCTTGATAAACATGAGAATAACTTTGTCTTGGCACTAGAAACAAAGATCTGATGAGTCTCCAAAAACAACAAGTTGAATTAACATGTTTTGAGGTAGACAAAGAGTGGAGTAAATTTGTTCTTTTCAAAGATAAATTATAAACAAAATTACATTTTGGATGAAAATAGCCTGTAATATTTTTTTAAGTCATAAGTTTGCGGAAGTATGCAAGGAAGTAGATTTTAATTTTTAATTTCACATTGGTTTACCTGGCTCAAACGAAAGAGGATATCGGATTTAATTTTTGTTATTGTTATTGTTATCCCGGAATCCCCACTCCACCTTCTATTTTTATTTCGAAGTTAAGGGATAGATAGATTGTAGCGGCTGCCCTGGACGGGCTACACTTCGACCATAAGGTCCATTGTGATGCCTAAGGATGTGAAGATGTCAGTGGAGTGAAAGGAATTGTTGTGTGTAGACTAAGAATTGATAGGGTGTGCGGCTGCAGCCGACTATGATAGGAACTATACCGATATTCATCTGGAGTTCGTGAAGGAAACTGCAGAAAACCTTCACAAGCATAGCTTCTAGTGCCAAAAACGAAAATATTATGTTGCCATTAACACAAATGAATTGGTGTCTAAACCTAAAATTTTGGCTTATTTTACCTGTAGTATATATAGATTTATAAAGACTTGCATTTGTTCTGAAGTGATATTAAAAAAAAGAAATCATGGCCATCAAATAAAAACAATCCCATCTGTTACATTGAAGACATTATTAGTTTATTTTTAATTAACAACAAAAGCTGTGGTTTTTGTTACCGATTGATACACAAACGTTTGCTGTCTACTTTATACGGTCGCACGCGTGTTTGTGTCTCTATACGACACAAACTGCGTTCCAAAATTGGCTCATAGCAATGCGAGCAAACTAATTAACGTATATAATCAGTTTTAAACGCTTAAATATCGCTTGAACTATTCATTTGTGAGCGTTGTAAAAAGCGTTGTTTCCACCCCTTATAAAACCACTCATCAAGCGTTTCGAAATAATTTATTTGAACGAGCTTATGAAAACGGCAATCAGAATTAGATATCTAGCTTTCGGCTAGATTGAAATGGGGGTAGCAGAGGTACAACAGTTGAAGTGGCGCGTTATTCTGTCAGTAAGCAAAGGGGATTAGCAAGTTGGACAACGAACGCAGGGCTAGATGAACCGAACCAGGTGTGGGAGAGGATAAAAGTGGTTGATGAGATGGGTTCCGTAGGGGTTGGTAAAAAAGACCTAGATAGACCTACTTTCCAGGCTTCGGTCCTCACCTCCGCTATTAATATTAGTATCAGAACCTTTCTCCTCAGGTGGAGCTTTTTGACTATAGTTTCGGAAATGCAGTTCCTTCAACAGAAAAAAATTATAATCAAAGATTCCAGCCTAAACGATTTGCATCGATCTATTTTCTTAATAAACTATATCTTTGATTCAAATTATTATGTAGTAGTATTAGTTCAGCATTAATTCTTGCCTTAATTAAAATTCTTTATCAATATTTTCTTTATTAATACTTATGTGTTTTTATTTTTTATTTTTTGACTTATTTAGTGGAGGTGTATTTTGCAGCGTCAAAATACACTTTTATTGAATATTTTTATTTTTATTGTTATAACTTGCTAGGTGTTATCTAATTGTTTTTGATTTTTATCTTATATGACGTGTTTTTATGATTGTTTTTCAAAAAAATTTTTTAAAAAAATTTTTTGTATAAATAAGAGCCACCTGTAACGGTACTCTCACAGTTTCGACAATGGGATAAAACCCGAAACATGTCAACAATCTTATTAAATAAAAACGTGGATTTGCAAAAATAAATGTTGTAAAAGTAATTAATTTTACCCTCAACAAAAACCGATCATTAATTAATTTTATTTATTTATTTTCTCAAAAATTCGTAATCAATCGAGAGTATTAAGCGTAAGAAAAAAGGGAAAAGTTGGGTTTACCAGCTTTTGCTGTTTGCAAAAGATAAAGAAGAAGATGTTTGCGGGTTTACAGGATTCAACTGGTGAGTTGGTATTATCTATTTTACACCATCTGATTTCCTAATTAAAATATTCGTCAAAATGAAGATATAATTTTATTGGCGACATAATACTATTTAAAGTGATTCAGGCACAGCTATTTAAAGTGATCCAAGGTTTTGCACATTAAGTATCAATGTTTAAGTAAGACAGTTCGATCGGAATAGAACTCAGTGTATAACTATCTCAGTATATGTTTCCAATATTTGAAAGGCCTCAGCAAAATTGGCTGAGGAGAAAGAAGAGTTTAGAAGTAGAAGAGAAACAAAAATTTTGAATATTTCTCTTAATATTGGCAAAATGCAGTAATTTAACATTAGTAAAGTTGTGGGAAACTAATTTCACCTCAATTAATTCTCTGATTATTTTTTCTGTAAGAAGTTAGAAAAGCATTTACGATTTTAATGCAAATAATAGCAATTTTGAAATTGTCGCCAAGGTAACTTATTTATATATGTATTATATATTTCGTCCGTTTAAACTACGTAGCTCGTTCGTGTTGCATATTTTTTGAATACAAACAACAGCAGTTATAAAAAAGTTAATTAAATTATTTTAAATTAACGGCAGTCCTTTGCTGATATTGATTGTCACCTCCCACGCGATTTATTTATGTTTATAGTATTTTTAATATAAAAAAATACCGTTCATTTATCAGCAAAGAGAGGATAGTTTAGGTCGGAATATTTGTTTAATTTCATAATTATAATGGATTTTCGTCATTCAAATAAATTATGTCTAATAAATTTAAAAAAATCACACTTTTTTCATTGACCCAACCATTCAAATGAAACTAAAGATCAAAATTTGATAAATTTATATAAAAAAAATTTTATAACTCATTGATTTGTAAACATTTAAAACTGTGTTTTACATATTTTTGTAGGGAAAATAACGTTATACAAACATGATCCTTTAGTCTTTTTTCGTTAACGAACCTTTCAAATGATATTGGAGTTCAAACATTTAAGAATTAAAATACCAATTTTCTTTTGTTCTAAATTTTATAACTCGCATTACAAAATGAGTAAAACATATTTCCATATGAAATTAACAAATTTGATCCCTGTTGTTCAATCAATAATTGAAAGCGTTTAAAAGATAATCGCAATATAGATTTTGAATAACTACATCAAAATCGGTATTAGTCGAAATTTGGTGTGATTATCTCGTAAATGATTCCATTTATCGATTGAACAACAGAGACCATTTTTGTAAATCTGTTAATTTCCTATGGAAATATTTGAAAATATTCGAAGATAGAAATTTTTTTACAATATTAATAATAATAATACTTACTTATCTAAATGATATGCTGCAATTTCTGCATTGTGACGTTCAAAATCCGTAAAATAAAAATGATTTGGTAAAGTTTGTTGTTCACGAGGATATCTGTAACAAATAAACAAAATTATATTACCTATTCAAACTATAAAATATTTGATTATGTAATTATTAAATTATAGTTATTTTCTATATATTTGAACAATCTCTGCTCTCTATTGTGTCGTATCTCAAAAGCAATAAAGCTCGTATCTGTATAATAACACTTACAAAGTTGAAATTTGAAGGAAGTATATCTCATTCAAATAGGAGGTATGAAATACAGGATATTTCAGTAGGATTTATCCTACGGGAAAAGAGCTATTCTTTAATAAATTACCTTTTGGGAGCCAAAAGACACATATTAAGTTGCGTATATAGGCTTTATGTACTTACCAAAATATTTGTTCACTATATACAATATATTGTATTGGTAGTGGGAAATATTACTTTTAGTATTTTTTTGAAAGTAGCAAAATATCGTTTTTTGCAACAGACTATTGCCAATAATAGGCAATGGATTGAACATTACCTAGAAAAGTAATGAGTAAATGAGTAAAATTACGTCACGGTTAAACGTTTTATTTTGTTAGTACGACGCTGGGAGTTACGTCAGATCATCTGTCATAAAAAAACTAGCAAATAAATCACATATGCAGTTTTATCCCAGGACGTCTATTTTATTTTTTTGATTTGAGGGTGTAGATACTGGGAAATGTCAGCTGCATGTCAGCTTTCAAAGCTTCTGAGTTATATGTTTAGCATTCTTTGACATCAAATGCTTGATATGAAAAATCATACACATCTAGGGTGGGAATCGAACCCACGACCATTGGCTTTCTAGACCAACGCTGTGCTTCTAAACAATCTAAGTGGAATGCATATCTCTCACTATCTTAATGTCAATGTTTTATTAATTTGTTTATTTTATACATATTTCTATACCCAGTATATGTAAATATTCAAGGGTATTTATTCACGGCTTTGTAACGCTTAAAAATATTGATCGTAGGCATGAATGTTTCCTACGGCCATTTCCTCATGTCTGTCCGTCTGTCCGTTTGTCCGTGGACACGATAACTCAAGAATGAAAAGAGATAATGAGCTACAATTTTTGATGTGTTCTAGCGTAAAAAAGTAAGGTCAAGTTCGTTAATGGGCAAAATCGGACTATGTGTGGGCAAAATGGGCAAAACTGCCGATCTTTGAAATTGCAAGAGATATAAAAAAAATTTAATAATAAAAAATCTTCTTTTTAAAATTTTTGTTTGAAAAATTTTTCCATTAACTCAGTTAGTATATATTGGATATTTAAACAATTAACTCAGTTAGTTGTTATATTAGGTACTTGTTTTAATTGTTTTTTGTTTTTGTTTTGTAAACTAGCGTCTATTTATCTATTATTAGTACCAACGGAAACGCTTTTTTTAATTATTTACAAAAAAAAATTGAAAAAATTATACGTTTAGGTTCATCGACTGTGAAATGACCCGCAAAAAATTCTTATACCTTAAATATCTCGAAAACAGCAGTCAACAAGAATTACAAAAATTTCTTTTTCTGTTAGAAATATCTAAAGTTTGAATCCAATTAGTTTTAGATGTATTATTTCTAGTTTTAGATGTAATGTAAGTCACATGCTAAGCGTAAATATTACTGAATATGTATATAATATTACATACTACAACAGTTAGAATGTTCAATTTGTTTAAACTATTCCAAGCCTAGTGTACTATGACAAACACTTTCTTCACTATGAGCAGCTTTTCAATTACAGTATAGACAAATTTCACTGTACAGTTTTGATATAATATATTTGAAATCAGATAATATCAATTCATTAGTATTGGAAAATAGATACCTAGATTGTTAGTAAAATTGTACGACGATAGTTGACAAATATATATTGACATAAAATGACTGATATTTTTACTTTTGTGTTGATAACATAAACCTGAAAACCGTCGTTACTGAGCTATGGGCTCTGTACTCATATAACAGACATGGCAAATCTTGAAAAAGCAAAGTAACTATAAATAAAAGAAATTTTTTGTTACTGAGCTGAATGAGTTGACGACTGATGGTTTTATAGTCATGTGGTATGGGTGGTTACCGTTATATATTCCTTCAAATGTAAATTGGCAAAAAAACACACACACACACACACATATATATATATATATATATATATATATATATATATATATAATTTGGTATGACGGTCACGTAACGTACAGGTCTATTTGTTATCTGTAGATTGTCCCTTTGTTACCCCAGTCTATTCGACAAACAGTCAAGAGAGAATATAAATACTACGTATGTGTACGTAGTGGGTAGAAGTAGGTACTTATGGCAGCAACCAAAATCATCCTAGTAGTACTATCAAACTATATATCATATACGTACCATATATATTATATACGAGTATATGAAGGAAGGTAGGTAGGTAGGGTGGGGATTGTATGGGAAAAAAATGAACAACGGGATTCCAGGAATATGGGGGATGGTAGCCGACGACGGTAGTGGTAGATGACGTTACTTATGTAGCTATATAGAATTTTCTAGTTTATTCTAACTAGAGCTACTTATTGTATTCTTTCCATCAAGATTTTTCATGTACACACACATATATTATGTTGTTTGTCACTTGCTCATACTACAGTGGAACCTCTTTTTAAAATATTTATCTCGTTAACGCAAGGATATTTTCAGTTATTTCGCAATGTAATGTATTGGGTTGAACCAATCAAATTCTTTTTGTATTTAAATGCTTGGTAATATAATTTTTTTCTCTTCTTCAAGTATCATACACTGGGAAAAAGTACCGCGGCAGGATCTCGGGAAAATACTGCTTCAGAGTGCAACCATGAGGCTATCTCTCGAAGCACTGAAGTTGAACAGGATGCAACTGCGGAGGGTTATCGGATTTATTACCGGGCATTATCCGCTGCGGAAGCATTTGCACTCCATAACGGGTCCATTGTGTGCAGATTGTGTGGCGAGGAGGAAGAAACATCCAGCCACTTTATCTCTGACTGCAAACCTCTGGGTTACAGCAGATACAGGATATTCGGTGCATCTCACCCCGAATATATGAACCTACAGGAAGACTTGATAAGCAAGGTCCTGGCTATTGCCAACATACGGGAGAAGCGAATCTCGTCAGACTGAAGTAGAAGGGGGAACACAATGGACCATAAGGTCTAAATATAATACTTTTTATATCCCAAGATGTATCTATCTGTCTATCATACACATCACCATTCATTTATATAATACTAAATGACCTTTTCTTAAAAGCTTTTATTTAGTTTCATCTGTCCCGTTGTCTGTAATGGAATCTTGCAAGTTAAATTTGACCGACTTCCTCTTATCCTACGGAGTTGAATTTTTACATGTTGGTTCAGTTTCGATGACAATGCATTTTTATGGTAAGCATGAATCGGAAAGGGAAAAGGGGGTTTAGAGGGAAGGGGAAACACAAATTTTGGTATATTTCTCATAATATTGAAAAAAATTGAAAAACACATATGAAGTAAAGTTGTAGAAAATAAGTTTTACTATAATTAAGTTTAACTAAAAGCTTGTTTTTAAAATTGTTTTTTTAAATTTATCTTGTTTCAAAATAACTGCTATAATAAGGGACATAAATTTACAATGATCTAGTGTAGGTTACAAAAAACCTTATGGCGCCCCAGCAGTTAATATAATTCAAGAGGCTGATGGATTCCCTCAACTATAATTTTTTTCATATCAGAGTGACAACTATATTTTTGTTTGATTTCATTTTACTTGAAAAAGAGACACCACCCAAAACATTTCAAAGATAACCATTTTTATTAAATCGCTTATCTTATTTATATTTTTACGTTTTACTAAAAAATCGAAATATAATAACTGCTCGGGCGCCAAGATGTATAGATTGAAAAAATCCTCAAACCTACTCTAGAAATATTAATTAAAAGATAAGTTCCGGGGTTGAAATCAAACGTATATTTTGCTTGATATTTAATAATACATCCATGTGTTTGTTAGTGGTTATCAGGTAACTCAAGGAAATATATTATCTGAGTTACCTGATAACCAGAAATAAGATAGAAACCATTAGTGAATTATAAATTGATTAGATATAGTTGTTTCTTTGAATTATAAGTGACAGATTAAAATATCAAATTATTCCATTAGTAGCTAATATTAGTGATTATTTCTATCAAATACTATGACGATGGCCAAAGTGTACGTATTAAAAACAAGTGATTTATTTTTAAAAAGGAACATGCTTTGTTTTTACAGTTTTGTTCTATCTCTTACATTTTAAAAGATAGGCAGTTTTGTCTACTTTGTCCAAAAATGGTCTGATTTTGCCCATTCACGAACTTTGCCGTACTGTTTAGCTCTAATTCAAATAAAATGTTTATTTAAAAAATAAGAAGACATGAATCGACAGTGAATTTCGAATGTATTGTTTATAGAGATTTAACTGTAGTTACAAAATATGAATTTTGAACAGATTTTTTGTTCACATTTTAAATATTTGTTCTTGAAAACATGTTAGCTTGCTAGTAGTATATTTTAGTTTGTTCATTATTCTTACGTGTGTAGAGACGCAGCCGCATCCGTCTTTTTCTTTCCTCGTTATTTCCCATTCTAAAAATTGTTAACCTAAGGCAGGCAATCTCACACTGTTTATACCGACTGTCGATACGATAAGAATAAAATTAGATTTAGTTTAAATTATTATCGTTATTTTTAAATTTTATATATATTTTTATGATAGATTTTCTATACAATTTTGTTACAATTGAAACATTGGCCTAACGTAATTTCCATGTCTGACAAAATCCAAATGAACTTTCTTTGTCAGGAGAAAGTGTTTATTATATAAGAACTTGTATATAGTAGACGGTAGCCCGGGTTGATCGTTCAAAATGTGTATGTAATCTATTTTTCCGTGCACAATTTTGCATGTGTGCGTAAATACAGTTCGTCCAATCGGTCTAATATATTATTATCATCTCTAACATTATAAATGAAAGTTACCGAAGAAGTTTTTGCTCAACTACTTAAACAATAATCCTTTGGCAAAAAATGTTTACCCCAATCCATTAGCTATGCTTTTTTTAATTAAGCAATTTTTTGAAGGATTTTAAAAAGATCCCCGTTGGAAAATTTAAAAAACATTGATTTTCAATAGTTTTCTTGACATCATAACGAGTTATCACCGAGCTATCGCACGAATTTTAATTCGTAGTTGCAAGAACACGATTTTTAACTTGTTGGCTAGACTAATAATCACAATTAAAATATTTATTTATAAGAGCATTCTTAGCATCTTAACATACTTTGTATACCAATTATTAATTGTAGCGAGGTCTGGGGTAACCATTTGCAATATTTTAAATTTGACACTTCAAAAGTATTTAATGCGCAGGTGCAAACAAGTCTTTAAAATTAAGAATCGTATAAGAAGCCAATACAGGGGGCTTAAAATTAAGAAAAACTTTTTCTGTTTAAGTAAGCTTATATCACGGTGCAATAGAATTTGTCAGTTTAAGAATTACTTAAAATTAAGTCATACTTAAACGATTCGTTACAAATGAATATTAGAGATAAATCCTATAGTTTGTTTATTTAGGCTCCATAGTCCATTAGATAGATAGATAGATAGATTGTAGAGGCTGCCCTGGACGGGATAAGGTCCATTGTGATGTGAGGATGTGAGTGGAGTGGAAGGAATTTTTGTGTATAGACTAGGAGTTGGTAGAATATGCGGCTGCAACCGACTATGATAGGAACTATGCCGATATCCATCTGGAGTTCGTGAAGGAAACTCGTAATGGAAACTGCAGAAAATCTTCTCAAGCATAGCCGGTTACTTCGTTCTTGTCCATACGCCGACAATTTAGTCAATTAAGTGCCCCTTTTTTTTCTTAAAAGTTGACAAACTGTGGATATCGGGATTCGAACCCATAACCTCCCCGTTTCCAAGTAGACATACTGCGCAGACATAACGCCTTAGACCGCTCGGCCACTTGGACTGGTCCATATTCCATTACTATACTACCAAAATTAATATGTAATATGTAATATGTTATTACTATACTAATAAATGAATAATTTATCATAATCTTTATTATGGAAAAAAAAAATGTAATATGTATAAAAATTTGATAATTTGAAAAATCTAAAATTATAAATCATAAACCAAAAAAAAAAAAACATATTATACGACATCATATTATAATTTTATATTTATTACATAATTTTAAAATATTGTTTCATATGACATTATTTTGATGAAATGAAGTTATTTTTTCTTCATTTTTCATTCTTGTACAAATTTTATGTATTTGGTGGTGGAGTGAAGGGGAAAAGATTAAAGTGGTGTACACTACATCGGTAACACCAAGCATAAATATATATCTAAAACAACGCCCAGCATGGCCATGTATATACTGTTCTAAAAATATATGCTTAAAGTCATAAATTTTTTAGTTTCGTCTAAATTATGAATTATTATTATATAAAAATGGGATTATAGAGAATAATATAAAAAAGCAATACAAAATATGTGTAGTTTGTGCGTTATAAATTAATGATAAATTTCAGAAATACACCTTGATTTTGACAAGTATGTAGTTAATATTATAAACTTTGCATTATTATTATGCATTTTGTGTGCATATGAGTCTGGAAATTTTTTAAACAATAAGTGAAAATAACAACTAACGTTGCTAATTACATAAACACCAAGTATATACTGAATTAATGACAAAAAGGATCAAACAAAAGTGTTTTTTTTGTCTTTAAGTTTTAATTCTAACTCTTACGATTTCCAAGATGGATATTTTCCCCCTGGTGAGGTGAAGCATGGCCCAATTTTGCTCATTCACGTACTTGACGTTACTTTTTATCTGTAGACTACACACGTAAAATTTCAATCCGTTGTATCTTTTCTTTTTTGAGTTATGGCGTACACGGACAGACGGACTGACAGACAGACACACTTGTGACAGAAATTTTTTCTGCAATCAATATTTTCAACCGTTACAAAGTCGGGGCGAAACTTATTATACCTATGTATACATTATATATACCGGGTATAAAAATAGAACCCAATATAGTTGGTCAAATAAACTTAAAAGTATACAAAAATTTTTCCAATTTTTACTTATCATTTCTTATTTTATGCAGCAATTTCCTATGCAGCTATTTATCCTAAACTGTTTCGTAAAAATCAACTGCTACAATAATAAATGTTTACAATCAAAAATGAGTTTTTCAAAATCCGTCGCCCTCTAGATTAATTGGATCGGATTTAAAACATTGTCATTGATCTATGATTCCAAACAAATTCTGGGATATATTCATAGGTATTATGTTTAATAGATGTATAAATATCAAGCAGCAATGCCTTTATATTGTCTGTTACTTTTTATAACTTCAAAGCATCACCTTTCTTTCAAATATTTCATAAATATGATATATGTTGAAAAAATTTTTTTCTTTTTTTAACTTTTATCTCATAGCATTGTCCTGGTACATTTCCAGGTAAACTAGACATATAAACTCCGTAAAATAACTGAGTCTTTGCTGAATATCGATTTAACATGTTGCCAAATTTATCATATACTTTTGAGAAAACTCAAGCATTTGTTTTCCCATGAAACATGAGAAATTTGAATTTATATATGAAAATTTTATCGATATTTGATCAGTAAATTCGAGGTTTCCCATGGATCGTAGGAAATGTAAAATATTAAGACATTAGGTTTGGAAAATTATTTAGAAGTAGGGCTCCAGACAAAACTCGCTCTAAAAAATTGTCCACCCCCTGGAGACTATTCTATAGGGTAGAAATATATGTTTAAGGTGGGGGAGACACTATTTTACGAAAAAAAAAACCATGTTTTAAACCATATATATTATTAATTATTAATTACTTACTTAATTATATTATTAATTACTGTGCATTTGACTTCACATGGAAATCACGAATGACAATTTCTAATTGGTGTAATCTCGTAAGCATGGTTTGGAAAACGACGCCAGAACAGGAACTCGACGATGTACCCTGTCATATGGTAATTCCGACGTCCATATTTGTACATGTCCTCACGTGCATCACGCCAAACACGCTCTATGTTTTGTGTGTATGCATGAGAGTCAGGGATTACCGAAGGATGAACATAAAATATTCGTTTCTAGGATCCCATGATTCTACAAGAACTTTTCCCTCGATTCTTACGACGAGAATGTGGTTGATGCACGCTGAATATTCCAAGTACAACGTTCATACACCATGGCTTAGATCAAACTAACTAAAAATGTCTATAGTTCGAATAATTGCGACCTCAACAATATTAAAAATAAAAATTAAAGTCACTAAGAAAAAAAAATTTCTTTTTTGTTTATAACAATATTTTTGTTATTAAAAATGTCTCCCCCCATCATAAATTTACTATTTTTATAAATTGAAATGGTCTACAGGAGATGGCAAATTTTTTAGAGCGAGTTTTTGTCTGGAGTCCCAGTTCTAAATAATTACCATTGATATTTCGATAACAATTACATTTACATAATTGAGTAAGACCTATTGAAAAGAAAAATATTGTCAAAATCATGCGACAAATCTCTAAATAATAAAAATGTGTTTCATTATGTTAATATTATAGTAAAAATATTGATAAACGATTACTCTAATAGAATTTGCATCAATATGCAATTTATATCAAAGTGAACGCAAATCAAATTTACAATAATGTCTTGTATATACATACATAAATGAAAACCAAACTAATCTCATATCTATAACAATTCAACTGACAACAGACATAGGAGTTGGTCGGGTCGGGTCGTCCTTCTGTAAAACCAACTACATGGATGATACTTATTATTATTATACATTATTATCATGATCCACAAATCATCTCCTTCATAGTTCGAATAGAATTGGAACAAAACACCATCATCAAATACACACATACATACCCACATTCACCAGCCAGTACCAACAAGCAATCACACATTAGTACATTACTGATCAAAAAAAATGCATTTATCTAAATGAGAATAAAAATTAGAAAAATAGTAAGTATTTGCGTTCGAGTATGTATAATATTTGTGAAATAACAGTCATTTCGTATACTCAAAGATGTTCCAGCATACCACCACTTTTCGACAGATTTTGCTCATTTTTTTCACAGGCAAAAAATAACGTTTTCTAATAAATCCCGAAGTTTCAGAATTTTTGACCATTTAGAACGCGAGATAATTAATAGCAAAGTTATCATTCTCTCTCACTCTCTCTCTCTTTAGAAGCATGTAAAACATTTTACCCCATTTTACCGTTTTGTTTTCGAAATATAAGTTAAAAAATTATTTTTTTCAAAATAAAATTATTTTATTAATAAAATCAATCATTCTCTCTCACTCTCTCTTTCTTTAGAAGCATGAAAAACATTTTACTTGTTTTCCCGTTTTGTTTTCGAAATATAAGTTAAAAAATTATTTTATTAATAAAATCAAACCGGTTTTTTGTCCTGATTATATACCACAGTGCTGTTACTTCCTTAACAAAATCCCATATATCAATTGTATGAATTATTGTAACGACTCCAACGGCGATATGACACGAACTCCTACTGAGGTACATTCCACCTACCAGCAATTTCCGGGTAGGTACATTAATTTTACATTCATTCATCCTTGTACAACATACATAACTTTTTAATAAATTAATGCTAAAAATCTTTTAGGAGGTTCTCTCTAGTATGTAAAGTTGTTCGTTTCTGATTAACTTTAATATTTATGTTTTTCTTTACGAATCGACCGAATCATCTTCAACAAGTTCTGTCGCTAAACGTTAATCCATTGTTTTATATTTATTTGCCAAATGACTGTCTATTTTATTTTAAAGAGAAAATCGCTGAGCCAATCATCATCATTGCAAGACATCTAAGAACCATTCTAGATGGAATGCTAACCTATATTGCCATAGAAATTTGGTAGCTTTATAATAAGACAATAATATTCTTTCATGGTCTCGATGCCGTATAATACTGTGTCGTGAATAATTAGGTCTTATTCTGTTTATTGAATTCTTTATATTCCTTGGAAGCAAACTATGTGTCACTGTCAATAAGGGCATTTTTAATTACTAAAGTATACAGAATCTTGCAAAACATTCCCTAAAAGTCATTAAAATTTGTCTTATTTAAATTACAAATATATTTATTACAACTAACACAAGTTTTTTTATGTCCTTATTTTTAGCAGATCAATAAACATAACTCCTAAATATTCATTATGAAATTGTTTTAAAATAAAAGGTCTTTGGTTTTGAGGAGTATACTCTCTCAACCGCTAGTAAGGCTACTTCGGGGATCCCTCTTTCGAGCAGAGCGAGTAATTATTAGAACATAAAAATAGCATTAAATATATTTGTAGATATTAGACTCTGTCCAGGTATATTTGCTTCGACTTCTGGAACTAAACAAATTGAACATTTTAGCAGATAACATTAATATAATTAACAGTTGGGAGCTATGATGTTCACCACTTCATGTGACCGAGCGGTCTAAGGCATTATGTCTGCGCAGTATGCTTACTTGGATACTGAGAGGTGATGGGCTCGAATCCCGACATCGGCAGTTTGTCAATTATTTAAAAAAATAAAGAGGAGCGGTTAATTGACTAAACTGTCGGCGTATGGGAAAAAACGAAGTAGCCGACTATGCTTGAGAAGGTTTTCTGCAGTTTCCTTCAACTCCAAATGAATATCGGCATAGTTCTTATCATAGTCGGCTACAGCCGCATATCCTATCAATTCCTAGTCTATAAACAAAAATTCCTTCCACTCCACTCACATCCTCTCATCAGGCATCACAATGGACCTTATGGTCGAAGTTTAGTCCGTCCAAGGCAGCTTCTACAATCTGTGATGCTCACTATAAAATGTGTAGCTTAATCACTGCCCTGAGCACAAATCATTTTTCACATTGATTCTATTTAATGTAAATTCAAGCGTACATAAAGTACAATATCACATTATATAGTACCATAGAGAATGAAAACTTGATGAATATATAATAATAATAATACAATTGATGTGCTAGCATTATTTAAGTGTAAGGCAGGAGAGAGATGGAGAGATATTGTTGAGGAGGTGCTGCTGCAGATGATGTCTTAAAATGATTGAACACGTATCTGTATACCTATACAATATAAATAGGTGAGAATGATATTATTATTATACAAGAGGTGTATGTTCATATTACAATAGGGAAATTAGATTATTTTAGCTTTTCCCGTGCCCAATATTATTTGCAACACCATAATATAGTCCTTTTTTTTGTACATGTATCGATCCAGCATTAAAGATTGAGATCAATCTATATGATAAAATTTACGACTTTGGAATAAATTTGAAACAAGTTAAATTAATAATGCACCACATTTAGCGTTAAATGATCCAATGAAATTTATTGAGTAGAACAATATACAAGTTACTTCTTAACAGTGTTAATTAAGTTGTTCAAATTTAAATCTTCAATAGTTAAAAATTTCTATTATGATTATATACAGCATGTTTCTTGGTTTTATGGTTTAAAACACAAGACAGGATAAATTATTCATATATTTATTTGTGTATATTTAGCGTCAACAATACCAGCCTAGTAGTCGAGCGGTCTAAGGCGTCATGTCTGCGCAGTATGCAGTACTTTGAAACTGATAGGTTATGGGTTCGAATCCCGACATCGGCAGTTTGTCAATTATAAAAAAAAAGGGCGGTTAGTTGACTAAACTGTCGGCATATAGACAAGAACGAAGTAACCGGCTATGCTTGAGAAGGTTTTCTGCAGTTTCCTTCACGAAATCCAGATAAATATCGGCATAGTTCCTATCATAGTCGGCTGCAGCCGCATATCGTACCAATTCCTAGTCTACTCACAAATTCCTTCCACTCCACTCACATCCTCACATCCTAAGGAATCACAATGGACCTTATGGTCGAAGTGTAACCCGTCCAGGGCAGCCTTTACAATCTACCTCTCTAGCGTCAATAATACAATGTTTGTCCAAATTCCATTTAGGTTACGTAAGACAAATTCTAGAAGACAAGCGTATACTTTATAGACCAATGTCATTGGAATTTTAACCGGACTTCAAAAAGGAGGATGGTTCTCAATTCGTCTGTATTTTTTTTTTAATGTGTGTCACCTCATAACTCCGTCATTTATGAACCGATTTTGAATTTTTTTTTTAAAATTAAATACTGATATGAAAAAAATTAACTCGTCAACCTCGGGCCTCTGGATATCTAGCGTGCTAACCGCTACACCAAAGATGACTCTGTCGTAAGAGCCAAATTTTTCATATCATTCTTATTTTTATTTTGACAGGATTATTTTCTGTCGAAATTATTATTTGGACAAACATAGTATTGTTGACACTTAAGTGAACACAAATAAATATATGAATAATAATTTCGACAGAAAATAATACTGTCAAAATAAAAATAAGAATGATATGAAAAAGTTTGCTCTTACATCAGAGTCGTCTTTGGTGTAGCGGTTAGCACGCTGGACTAAATATGTAGAGGCCCGAGGTTCGATTCCTGGTTGATGAGTTAATTTTTTCATATCAGTATTTAATCAGGATAAATTACATTGTCACATGGTTTGAGAATTCCTTTGTTTTCGAGATACACCTAAGAATAGCGAAAAAATATTTTTTTCGTTGACATAAAACTAATCGCCTCGGATTGATATTATTTATCGAAATATAAAAATCTCATAAAGTATTGCAGGATCCTAGTTCATAGGAATTTACTTTACAATTTGATAAATACTTGCCCTTATTCACGTGTTATTAGTAAATATATAATTCACGTGAATGTTGTAATTTCTCTTTTTGAAAAGCTTTAGGAAAAAATGGAAAGTAAACGTTAATACCTAAAGAATTCAAAACCAGACTCAATCAGTAGTGCAATGTGTAAAATAATGGATAAGTTAAAGAACGATAAAAAATAAGACAAGGGGATAAATGGTAACAAAGCTTAAGACCCTTATGAAGATCAACTTGGTCTCCTTAAATCAGAACAAAAGAATAACTACTTGTTCGAAATAATTTTTTATATAAAACATGGATTTTCAGGATAAATGTAAATGTCACTTGTATATACTTGTTAATTTAAATAAAATCAGACCATTACAAGAAAACTTTAAAGTCGCTTTTCCGCGACCATATATTACTAGAGCCACGTAGATATGTTAAATCACTTGTTTCAAACATGAAAACTTAGATATTAAATGTAGTTAATACAACAGATATTGTTGTTACCTCCATATACATACGAAAACGTTGAGTACATAAATATTATACTTAATATTTTTACGTCTTGGTCGATGGTCAATGTATCTAAGATCCGGCATTAGAAAAATAAACGATCCCTCATCTGTTAATTGATTGAAATATTATTGAAAACGATTATTGCAATATAAACAATTTGGCAATGTAATGTCTGCCAGGGTAGTTCTGCTGCAATTAATATTAATTATTTAATTAAAAATTTATTTTTTTATAATTAAATCCCTCACGTGTTAATTGAATTTGGCTAGTTAAATAACATAGTATACGATACGACAAATCTTGTAATAGCAGGCAGCGCTGCTTATTACTGCTACGGTTACCCGCAGCCAGATGTTCAAACTTAAAGTAAACTTAGCTTACTTCCCTCATATGTTAATTGAAAAATATTTAGCTAAATTAAAAGTTAAGAATAATTAGAATACATCCATAACTGGCAGCCATCTTAAAATCAATTGTAGCCTGTATAAGAGAATTTTTAAATAATAGAATTTTAAAAAAATACCCTGTAGAGAGAGAGAGAGACTATTGCGTTATTTCACGTAACAAACAATGGAAGTATATGATTCATGCGTATGTAGAGTGTACTCCATTTATAAGTGTATTTATACTAATAGTGGTATTGTATAGAGAATGCAGAGTTCAAGATAAATGGAGTACACTCAACATACGAATGAATCATATACTTTCCTTGTTTGTTACGTGGAATAATGCAATAGTCTCTCTCTCTCTAAAAGGTATTTTTTTTTAAATTAATTAATGTTAATTGCAGCAGAACTACCCTGGCAGACATTACATTGCCAAATTGTTTATATTGCAATAAGCGTTTCCAATAATATTTCAATCAATTAACAGATGAGGGAAGGTTTTTCTAATGTCGGATCTTAAACCAGTATATATTTGAAAACATTAAAACTTCACAATTATGTAGCAAAAACAACGTTTTGGGTTATTTTGTCCACACCAAAAGTGGGACTTTACTCAAGGAATTTTTTGAAAATTTTTCACGCACTCTTTGTAAGATGTTTTGATGCATAGATTTCTGAGTATGTTTCAAATTAGGCTTATTCTACTTTTCAAAACTTTTTATGTATGTAGTGTTAGATTTTATGTCTATAAAAGATAATTGAAAGCATTGCCTCTGAATTTTGTCCCCGGTAAAATCCCGTCTTATATAATTTTTATTTTTTATTTAAAATTTTATATATAATACTAATAATAGGAGTTATACCTCCGTTACTGAGATACACAGTTTACAACACAGAGAGAACCCTTTTTAACCCGACTTCAAAAAAGGAGGATGGTTCTCAATTCGTCTGTATTTTTTTTTTTTTTTTTTTTTTATGTGTGTCACCTCAGAACTCCGACATTTATGAACCGATTTTGAATTTTTTTAAATTCAAAATAATTGCATATTCTTGTGCCAATTTTAGTTCACCTAAGCAAAAATTTTTAAATATATATGTACAATTATTGTTATTTTTGGAGGCGGTGTCCAAAAATTATGTGAATTTCTCTATGCTGACACCGCCTCCAAAAATAACAATAATTGTACATATATATTTAAAAATTTTTGCTTAGGTGAACTAAAATTGGCACAAGAATATGCAATTATTTTTTTACTTTTTAGTGCATTTTTTGTTATAGAATATTTTATTTTTGAAGGCGGGTTTCCATTTTGTCAAAATATGGTTTTGTTAATCTAAAATACATTAATTTAATGATGTGGCTGAAGGACAAGGAATTATGTGCAGTCTAGAAATTGGAAGGTTGTGTGAATGCAGTCGACTCTGATAGGAGCTATGCCGATATTCATTTATTCGTGAACAGAAACTTCAGAAAATCGTCACAAGTATAGCCGGTTACATCAGTTCTTGTCCATACGCCGAAAGTTTTGTCAATTAACCGCCCCATTGGTTTTAACTGACACTACCAACGAGAATCGAACCAACAATCGTCCAATTCCAAGCAGAGCGCGTTTTATCGCCGGGTCACATGACTGAATGTAAATGTAGAGGAAATCCTCTGAAGGTAGAGGTTTGTGGCGTTCATACAAAAATTTACTTTCATATAAGTAACAATATTTAATATTATCTGTAGAATATATTAAACATTGAAAACGATTGTATATAGACCTACGAGTAGGTACAAATGGCGTCAAAAGTCGAGCTATCATTTCAACATTTTATAATTGATTTGTGCTTTATTCATTCGGTTTTCGAAAAATGCTTCGGCTAAAAGTTGTTTACTGTAACTAGACTAACAACTTTTATTCGAAATATTCTCCTGAAATCCGAATAAATATGGAAAAAATCAATTACAAAATTTTGAAACGATAGCTCGACTTTTGACGCTATTTGTACAGAAGGTAAACAAGTATAAATTAACATTCTATTTAATACCATATGTATATAGGATATATGTATATAGTACTTTATATCTTTTATATATATATATATATATATATATATATGTATAAAAGATATAAAGTAATACCTATAGTGTGGTGAATTCTAGTAGATATTATAACTTTATTATACAATAGAGAATTGGTCATATGATGTTTGTTGAAATATAATAACAAGCTCTATTCAGAAAATCAACTATAAATTACTATACTTTGTATTATTTTCCCTGTAATATACTTAACATGAACAAGGAAGAAAAGTCTAAATAATATATTGTTCAAGTTAGTTTGTAATTGGATCTCAATGTTAGGTAGTTTTCTGAATCTATACACCTACCTACAAGTCTTGAAACGGCTGATTCAGTACCACGAAATCGAAACTGTTCAATCTGGCAATTAATTAACTAAACGGTCGGCGTATGGACAAGAACGAAGTAATCGGGTATTCTTGAGAAGGTTTTCTGCAGTTTTCCTTCACGAACTTCTAATGATTATCGGCATAGTATCTATCAAAGTCGGCTGCAGCCGTTCAACCTACCAATGCCTAGGCCACATACAAATTCCTTGTCCTTTAGGGGTCGGTAAAAATGACCTAAAAAGGCCTACTTGCCAGGCTTCGACCTCCCCTCCGCTAGTACTACTACTACTAAGCATTCACTATTTATCTTGGAACGCTGTAATGCGCTTCGTAGAGGACGTACTGACGAAGAACAAAGCTGAGGAGTGTACAACGACGAGCGACTAAAGCGGTATCTGGTCTGACACCCTCCACATGGAGGGAAGAAGGAGGATAGTTTTAAGTGGGTAAAAACCTCACACTACCAACATACCATCGTTGGTGTCTGTTAAAGATTTTTCAACCTCGTAAAAAATAAACAAAAATTAAGCATTCACAGAGTGTTTTTTTCTTAAATGAACAAAAAACATCTGGAGACACCAAAAGATGTGGCAAAATTTACAAGCATAAAATATTTTCGCAACGATATAAAATTCGTGGAACATACTCATCAAATTCAATATCACATTGATTGAATTCCAAACGTTTTTAAGAATAATAATCATAGTCAATATCAAGCTATCCATGTTCAGTTTAAATTTGCCATATTTACTCTAAAAACGAAATAATTAGATACATATTTCAGAAGGTCTTATTAATATAAGCTGTGTTTTGTATACCGGATCAAAAAAATTTAAATCACATTTTTAGTCTAAATAAAAACTTCGCTCCAGAAATCATTTCTAATAAATTTTTTTTATAAATATTGCATTTACACCTAATCGTTTTTTGAATTGAACACGAAAGTTTACCATATAATTATTATCATGGCTAATTAAATTATATTATTTGTATATATATATATATATATATATATATATATATATATATATATGTATATATATATATATATATATATATATATATATATATATATATATATATATATAGTATATGGTGAGGGGGGGGATATTAATGATAAACTTTAGGTTTAATATACTTAATATGAAAATATGTTTTTACTTTCATTAATGATTTATGATTGTAACGAATTTATAGAAAACTAAATCTTTTGTAATATTTTTATGAAAACTAATAAATTCCAATAAGTCATTTACATCATTAAATATATTATTTAATATAACAGTGCGTGGTAAATAAAAATTAGGTTTGTTTTTATTCTTAATGTATTGTATACATATATATATACATATATATATATACATGCTTACACCTATTTTTCGTAATAGCTTAATGAAATGCCCACTTGTTTTGTAATACCTATATTTTTCAAATCTTTCCAAGTATTCATATAACGAGTGTCTCAAAATTTATAAAAACAATTTATTATTATAGGGTTGATCCACCACTATAGGTCTCTGCTCTCGTTACGCTGTCGGTTCGCTCTAAATATTTTACAGGAGAAACAATGCGTATATTCACACATATTATATCGCTCAGGTTTCACTCTCATACTTTCGTTTCGCTCCTTTATCGATATATCGGACTTGTATTAGTAAGTATACGAATATGTTTAAATCCCACTTCGCTTTATTGCTGATCATTTTTTAAACTATAATAATAAAATAATTAAATACATCATTTTTATTTATTAAAATTAATAATAATTTTTTATTTATTAAATAAAAGAATTAAATAAAACAAATATTTTAGATTTTCGTTATAATAATTTTAATTTTGACGATTATCGGTATACCGTTATATATGATAATATTATAAATATATGATAATGTTATCATATATTTTCTGGTGAAGGGAGGGTGGTCCGAAATTAGTTAAAAACAAAATTATTGTTACGAAAATCTCAAATATTTATTTAATTTAATAATTATAACGGATTTTCGTATGTAACGACTCATTCATACAAAATTTAAATAAAAGTATAATTACTTATAATTTATAAAAACATATTCGTCCTTTCGATTTTTTGCGTTCCTTAATGTTTTTCGAATCCTCTTCTAAAAGAATAGCTATCACATCTAATTCTTCGATTGAAAAATTACTTTCTGCACTTTTACACAATAACGAAGAAAGACACAAGACACACTCGGTTAATGTGTGAATCAAGCCTAATCAATTTATTTTCTTTTGAGACAGTACCGAATTGAATGATTTTTTTTTTAAATGTTTGTTTTTTTACATTATTTGAAAGCAGAAACATTTTAGGGGTGGGCTCACCGTGGGGATAGATGCATCCATTTTCCGGTGGTTAAAATATTGAAATTTTAGTCTATAGCTTCTGAGTTACTTACAGTTAAAATGGTCGAAAAAAGCATGTTTAGTAACAATTCTCGCAAATTATTCGAAAATCTTAAATTTAATTCTATACGACTGACCATATTACCCTGAATTACGAAATTAAATTATGCAGAAAATGTGGAAAATTATCTCCGACATTTTATCACATATAGAAGCATATTTTGTAACGATATTTGGTTTTTTTCTTATATTTGTGTATGAGAAATATAAATCGAGCTGGTTCATCGTTGAATAACGCAAAAATAGAACCCATTCAGGGAAAAATTTCATGAAATACGTCAAGAGACCTTAAAATGGTTTTTGTTCGGGTCTCCAGCTTAAGAGATGACGAAAGTAGAACAAAATAAAATTAGAAAAATTTATAATTTTTAGAACGCTAAAACGCTGTTACGCTGTTCACGTTGACTGTAGTTGAGAGCAAGATAATTGACTAGCGAAACATGACATAATTTTTAAGAAGTCATCCTGATTATTCAATTACTAACTGAAATGAAAATGTTTGTGTGAATTAAATTTTCGGACACTCGATATTCATGTACATATTAGAGTATCTACGACATTTTCGAATGATTGAAAGCTAATATAATAAGTATACCCATTGTAATAACAATTTATTTTACATTTATACAATGAATCACAAAAATATTTTGAAAAACTCTTGTTTTTTACGAATAAAATAATACTTATGGAAAAAATTTCTTGTAAATATTTAACACTGCCTCGATTATGAATCGATTAAATAATACATTTTAAAATAATAGTAGTATTAAGAAATTTATATATTGTAATTGCGAAAAAAAAAATTGCAACGAAATTGTCACTTGAAATTCTATGTAGCTCTAGAAATTACACATAGAGCATTTTAGGTCGCTATCTTTTTTCGTTTTTGAGTTATCATGTTGGAGGGTATGAAAGGTAGACAAAAGAATAGATGGGCGTAAGTATGTACCCATATTTCTTATTGTTTCAAAAACTAAACTTATTGAGCCTTTTTATTCAAATTATCTCTCTATCTATAAAAGGAAAACATGTTGTGCGTTTTTTTTTTGGGGGGTCGGTTTTTTTTTGTAAAGAATTTTTTTGAAGTCGGTTTTTAAAAAAAATTTCTTACTTTCCCTTTATGAATGAGTATATCCTTTAGAAAAAAAAAAATTTCGCAGAAATCGGTTATCACATATAAAATGAGGGTTTTTCTCGATTTCCAGGGGATCCCTTCATCAGAATGCGATTTGGTGACAATGGGACCAATCGGAAATCAAACTCTTTAAAACAAAAAATTCAAAATCGGTTAATAAATGACGGAGTTCTGAGGTAACAAACATTAAAAAAAAAAATACAGACGAATTGAGAACCATCCTCCTTTTTGAAGTCGGGTTAAAAATAATATGCGGCGGCTACGTGATGACCTTATACATAAAAAATAAACAAAATATAATAGTTTAAATACATAATACACATTGTAATTGTAATTTGTAATACAATAATACCATTGTATATTATATTGTACTTACATGTGAATTCATATCCTGTGTTATTTAAATTGTAATTGTTTGACATAATTGATGAATATTTTACATGTTCTATATATATGTAAAATCTATATCATGAATCACATTCACAATATTGTAAATAATTTCTATATATCTATATGGTGTTATTTATATAATACCTGTAATGTATATATTATATAATAATAATGTATATGTTATATAATGTACATTATCTACCTAAAAAATAAACAAGCAATGTCGTATCCGGAATGATATTAACGGGAACGATTTATTTTTATATGGGGTCAATGGGGATGTTGATGTTTCATGGTGTTTATGTTGTTAAAAGAATAAAGTTTCAAGAACAGTTTTAAGATTACGTAGTATTTTAATCTGACCAAACCAATAATTAAAATCGGCTAACAAGCCAATAGTATATGTTACATAAACTAAAATATCGATCTGAGTCACATATAGTAAAATATCGACCTGTGTCCTCAAGACGTCGACTTTGAAAATTGTAAAATTATAAATAGTAGGATGGAAAAAGATGAATTGAATTTTGTAACTGTAATTAAATAAGTGAAAATAACAACTAACTGAGCTTAAATACCCGGTATTTGTTGAATTTATGTAAAAAAAGTTTAATACAAAAGTTGGTTATTTAAAAAAAAAGTTCGTTAAGCAGGAGTTGCTGCTTCAACTTAGCGAATTTCTTTAGAATACATAAATCACTCTCCAGTAGTCATAATTTTTTTCATATATGATATGATTTTAATATTTGCAAGGCCAATTTTATTAATAGATGGAACATAGAGAAAGAATAAAGCACAAAATATAAAATATTTATATTTATTTTTCTATTTATTTATTTATATTTAAAATACGATACGATTAACGGTTTTCAAGGTACCCCTTAAAAAAATCGCTAAAATTGGAGGAAAATTTTTTATCTCCAATTTTGATAAAAACTTGGTTTAAGGCTAATTTCGACCTAGCGAAAACGATGGCGTTGGTTAAAATCCGATACGATTAACGGTTTTCAAGGTATCAGACCCATAGTGCTAAAATTCCAAACTGTATGAATTGAGACGGCAAAATTTTGAAATGTGTTGGTTGGACGTTACAATGAATCTGATTTTCGTATTGTTTGGGTCAAAATTAGCCTATAAAATGATTATTATTAAAATCGAGAACAATAATTTTCTTCACTTTTTTCACATTTTTGAAAGGGGTACCCCTTAAAAAAATCGCTAAAATTGGAGGAAAATTTTATGTACCCAATTTTGAAAAAAACTTGGTTTAAGGCTAATTTGGACCTAGCGAAAACGATGGCGTTGGTTAAAATCCGATACGATTAACGGTTTTCAAGGTATCAGACCCATATTGCTAAAATTTCCAACTGTATGAATTGAGAAGGCAAAATTTTGAAATGTGTTGTTTGGACGTTAAAATGAACTTGATTGTCGTACTGTTTGGGTCAAAATTAGCCTATAAAATGATGATTATTAAAATCGATAACAATAATTTTCTTCACTTTTTTCACATTTTTTCCAAGGGGTACATATAAATGTATACAAAAGAGCCCCCCTAAACCGGCACTTCAATAGTTCAGCACGTCCAATAATCCGTCACCCTTTAGTTTTTTATAGTGCCGGATTTATGAGACTCTACTGTATATGTATATCGATATACAACGATATATAGTGTGCTATTAGAGTTTATAGTTACTTTGGAAACGACAATCAAAGTTGACATTTCAAAATTGAAACAATATTTTATTAAAATAATTATATAGTTATTTTTTAGAAGTATAGTTTCTGTTGAAATGATAAAATCAACAAAAATTTTAACCGACTCCAAAAAAAATGAGATTCTATGTTAGACTGTATGCATTTGTTTTTAATGTCACCCCCTTCAAGATTATTTTTTGAGACAAATGTACTTCCCCAGTATATAATCTTTTTTCTTGCCAAATTTCATTACGATCCGTTTAGTCCTTATAAGTTTACAGAAACATTTAATACTTTAATGATTATAATCATATATAAGTAAAGTAACTGAAATAAAATGTGGCTACAACAGTTGTTAACCTGCAACCCCCTCTGTATCCGCCCTTGTGTGTTAATGTATACTGTATTAATGTATATTGTTACATAATATATATTCTTTTGTATATTTGTCAAATAAATTTTGATTTAGTAAATTTATAATTATAGGAAATGATATTTGTTGTATATTTATTTAATATAAATAAAATAAATTATATAAACTTGGATTATAATAAAAAAAATTAAAGATTTGGATATTATTAACAAATTCCTAAAATTTATTGTGACGGATAAATAAATTTAATTAAATAATAAATTAATTATTTCTTGTTTTTTAAATTTAAACGCTTGTTTTAAGCATTTTTTTCGATAGAAATCGAATACACAAGTGTAATTGTGCTACGTCATGAACATCCCATGTCATGAGCAACTTTTCGATACTAGCCTCCGTTTACGACGTATTAAGCTTTCAAGTGGTCTTATTTGCTCGAAACCTGTGTTCCCGTCGCTTACTAGCTTAACAGTTTTTTTTAATACGTGAAAAAACCAGTGCTAGTGGTCAAGCTGTCAAGCGGTCTAACGCGCTCTGCTTGCTCGGAAATAGAAGATTGCTGGTGCGAATCCCGGCAGTGGCAGTTAGCCAATTAAACATTATTTGGGTGGTTAATTGACTGCCCTGTCGTCGCATGGACAAGAACGAAGTAACCAAATATGCTTATGAATATTTGCTGCAGTTTTCCTTCACGAACTCCAAATAAACATCGGCTTAGTGCCTATCAAAGATGGCTGCAGCCGCACCAACTCCACTCACATCATTAATGTATTGTTAAAAATTAATAAAGATCAAATAATAATGATGTAGGTGGCGTTTGTGATAGAACGGAGGTAAAAACTAAATATTATTAGGATTCTTTATACGGATGGAATAACATTTCCCGCGCTAGATCTCGAAATCGGTTGATCATGTGACTAAAGATTGTAATAAAATTTGTAGAAATTGATATAAGACGCAGAGAGATATTTGCAATAAATCGATTTTCATAACTTTTGATCTTTAATATCTTGACTTGCGAATTGCCAGTCATTAGAATATCGAAAGGAAGGTTTTTGCAAAAACTCATCGAGCTTACTTTTATTCCTAAGTTGTATCCCTATTTGATTGGGGTAACAAGCTAATTTAAAATATCGTTGGTTTTACCAACATCCAATTTAGTAGATACTAACATACACACATATGTGATTGATCACGTCAACTTACAGTTCAATTGATATTATTTATATACATATATTCTTCTTTTTTTTTTTAATTTTCAGTTCAATTACGTTATATAATACCTTCATTATACGTATTTATTATGTGTGTAGCTCTCATTTGCATGTTAGTTTCGATCAGATAACTTTATTGCTTTGGTAATTTTTTGTATACTTCCGATTTTTTAATGTGGATTTGTTATTTTTTTATGTATCGGAAGTATTTGATAATATATTTACTTAACATAACCGTTTTCAAAATAGGCCACCTACACTGTTAGCGAATTTTTCGAAAGAATAGATAAATAGATATTTATATCTTGGGATCTAAAATGTATTGCACTTCGATAAAAAGATTATTACGATAAGATTAAGATTATAAAAATGCACTTCGACCTTATGGGCCATTGTGCTCCCCCTTCTACTTCAGTCTGGCGAGATTCGCTTCTCCATATGTTGGAAATGGCCAGGAGCTTGCTTATCACGTCTTCCTGAAGGTTCATATATTCGGGGTGAGATGCACCGAATATTTTTTATCTGCTGTAATCCAGAGGTTCGCAGTCAAAGATGCTTCCGAAAGGAAGGAATCATATTAAAATCCAATAATCCTTGCGATATTTGTAATAGTCATATTTTCTGAGTATTCGAAAAAATCGTATATTATAAGAGTAACAAAGAAAAAATTGTGTGATAACTTGTGGAAAATTTATATAAAACTTTACAAAATTTGCCAATTTTATTATTATTAAGACATATATTCCAAATTTTATGTTTCCTTCTTCCTTTCCCCTTTACTAATTAATAAACTTTCAAACAAAAAAAATTCGCCGAATATAATGAAATTTCATTACGATCGGACTACCATTGTGACCTGTAGAGCCCATAAAGATACATCATATCATATCAAACATGGAACAGTAAAATAATAAATTAATTATTAAAAGTAATATATTTTAAAAAACCGACGGCTTAAAAATTTTTTTTCTTCTAAATTTTGACAGTTTTGAAACGTTAACTTTTTTATATTTAATATTTTAAACATATTAACTCCCAAATTTTGTTAATGCAGGCGTTTCATTACAAACTATAAACTATTTTAGAAATCTGGTCCGGCTATAACTTTCGAACGGTTTGAAATTTTGTAATTGTCGTCGTATCATTATTTCGCTATCTCCTTTATTCTATATTCACACACATTTTTCCCCCTTTGCATCAGCCATTTTTAAACATTATACCCAATGTCACTCCTATAATTATGGAATCTAACGTCACCTTACGAATTTAAAATCCATCAGCCGTTTAGTCTACTTACATACACTCGAAAAACATTATATCCTTTAAGGAGCAGTCGGGTAGAAACTATATATATATATATATATATATATATATATATATATATATATATATATATATATATATATATATATATATATATATATAAAGTAACTTAATACTATAATGGTAATGGTTTCATTTAAAATAATCAGAGCATTTACTGTTTATTTTTTGCCTATACACGCATATTTGCATGAAAATATGACTGAATAAAAGGCAAATTTCATTGCCAGAGCCTCTAATAGAAAATTTTGATCCTTTATTAATACAAAACAAAACCTACTTATAATACAACGAAATTTAAGACAAATTTTTTGGCGATGATAGGAAAAGATATCTGTTCATGAAATATTAATAGCTGAAAACCACCTTTTAGTCCTCAAACGGCAATAGCGATGTTACGTTTAGTTTACCAGATCACCTACACATTATGGTTATAACGTTTGTGTATACTGCAAATGGGTACCTAAATTTCCCATATAATAAATTTCCCATACAATGCCTCATTCCCATTCAATGTACAAATATGATTTCCTACAAAAAAAAAAGTTTAAAAAATTGGATTATTGTTAGTATTTAATTTAATTTATTAATAATAATAATTTGCATACATGTAAAACAAGCTACGGTCTATGTTCACCGTATTTAACAACTTTTCGCAAACATAAACACAGTTTTATTATATATTTTTATTTATAATAAACTACATTTTAATGCTTTGTTTAGCTAAGCTAAAACGACAAACAAGTATGAGACAACAACAATTCGTTTAATTTAAAGTTAAGAAACTTTTTTGTACTCAAAAACATAAAACAAAAGAAAGAACTAAAAACAAACATGAAAAAGACACAGATGATGTCTGAGATAATATTGTTGTTTACAACATGTAGTACAAAGGAAAATGATGCAACAATTCAGAACTAAACAACATCAATATCAAATGCTTCAAAATGTTTTCCAGACATTATAATATTTATTTATTCTTCAAATTATTTTTTAAATAAATTTTAGAGTTTAAAAAAACAAGAAAAACATTCTTTTATTGGAATATGAACTAAAAAATGCAAAATAATATAAAATAGAAAACAAAATTAACTCTAATGTAAACAAATGGATAGGGTGGCTCTACTTATGTCTTCATAATGGCTCTACTTTTAAGAGTTAGAAGAAAGCACCCCATGTTTTTGTTTACATTAAAGTTAATTTTGTTGCCAATCTCTTTATTCTAATCTATTTTAAATTATTTTGCAATTTTTAGTTCATATTCTAATAAAAGCATGTTTTTTTAGTTGTTTTAAACTCTTAAATTTTAGTTTTTGTTTTTTTTGAGTTAAAACAAATTAATTTTTTGTGTTGCAGTTTTATCCCTCATTATTATTTCCATGAGTAATAGAAAGAATCGAATTCTTACCAAAGAAAGTATATAGCAAATATAGGAAATTTATGTCAATGAATTATTTTTGTCTAAATTTTGACAGTTGGAAATGTCATTTTTTTATATTAAATTTTGTTGGTGACATTTCGATGAAAACTATAAACTATCACACTGTGAATCGCTATATATAAGTTAGAGATATGCAAATTTAAATTTAAATTTTAATTAATGTTTTTTTGTCTTTTTTTAATTTTTTGTATATTAGTGTATTGTCATCGGTTCTTAATACCTCCGAAAAATACTTAATACCTTAATACTTCAGATTGTTTCAGATGTCCGGAATTCGGTAAAAACTCACAAAATTCCATTACATCATACATAGATAGAAACATACAGGTCAAGCTTATAATAAAAGTATGTTAAAAATATTTATCAAGGCTGACCGTTTTGCGTTTTTTTTTAAATAATACATTATTTACAACTCGGAAACGATCAACTTTAGGGAAAAATGACAAAATTTCTCCATTCGGACCAAAACCTTTGGTAATTCGGGGGTGCTAAATACAAATTTGTTTAAAAAAAATTGAGACCAGTTTTTCGCAGGTCAAACTCTGCATCCATATTAAGCGGCATATCCAAAACGTGAATATGAAAAACAATCGAACAGAAAAATTTGTTCAAATGAAGGGCGAGGCTATTTTTTAAAGTGAGTGTGATAATATGTGACAATATTTATTTGCTTGATAACGTTAAAACCATGTGCTAAATTAATATTGTGTAAGACAATTAATTAACTATCTTTAATTTAACATAAAAGGTTAACGGGTTTTAGGCCCAGGTTCTTATTTGAAGTGACCAGTGACTTTAAAATAATCAACAATTTAAAAAGAAGTGGCAATTTCGACTCAATTCCAAATTGATTCATCCATGAAACCTACCAACATTAACAAATTGACGAGTTTGTAACAGACGTACAACACGAATTAAAGACGGCTTAAAGCGTAAAGACACGAAAGTCCAAAAGAATATAAATGTATAATGCCAAGAAGGGCATATCAAATATCACATCATTCCTCGTAAATTTTCCCATGTATTCATTATTATATAATTAAAAGCTTTAAACTTATTTATAACATATTGAACTAATAAATATTATAAAATTGAAAATATTATTTTTAAATATCAAGTATTAGTGAAATCATGTGAAAAAATTAAATTTAGCACTACTTTGTGGGCGAGTAATATACATACAATCGATATACTCGTACACTGAGAGACAACAATTTTAGTATGTATAGAAAATATGATATTTCTACAATGTTTTAGTGACACTTAAATATATACACCGAACATATTGAAAGTAGGCTTAGGCGTAAAAGTTTTCATTATATTGCATTTCAATGCATAATATTTCCGAATATTTTTTATTTTGAAAACCCGAATTTTTTATTATAAAAAAATGGAAAAAATCTATATGCGATAGAAGTAAAATTCAAAAGATCTATATATATATATATATATATATATATATATATATATATATATATATATATATATATATATATATATATATATATATATATATACATATACCGTATGTGTTGGAAAGCATTGCTAATAGAGAATCAATGTTAAATATTATTTACTATGATAACTACATGCTTAATAAGACTAGTGGGGGTACTATTTAGTGTGTTTGTTATGTACGCTTGCTGGACTGTTTTGTACTGCATTAACATGTAATGAGAGTGGGTTAAATATGATCATTGTTGTCTTCTTATTCTTAGCATTACTGCTGACAATTGAAAATTCTTTTTTGAATATCCCTTATTATTTGTGTGTGAAATGTTTGAAAATACATTATAGTATTCTATTAACGGTATAACAAAAAACAACAATCCAAAAGAAAAATAAAACCCCAAAAGGAAAAAAATAATAGAATTCCGATAAAAAAAAAAAGTTAAACCAACGGTTCGAATATTCCTCCATTATTTGGTAAACAATATCCGAGTAGATTGTGGAAATCTACCCGGGTAATTTCTAGCACTTGAGGAGAAATATTCGCACAATTATCAACAATTCTTTGCCTTAATTGTTGCAAATTTTCAGGCCTATTTTGCGATTAGATCTGTGTTTTGAGAAAACCCCACAAACAAAGTCGTTAGGAGATAGATCTGGCGATCTAGGTAGATCCATTTGAAGGTTCCAAAACCACTCATAAGACGTTCCTGAAAAGTCTATTCCATGAACAGCATATAGATAGTTCCATGAACTATCATGGCATTGTGTGCAAGGCAACCATCTTGTTGGAACCATACAAATTCTAGGAAGAGCTCTAACAGTTGGCAAAAATTATTTCGTAACAAACACAAATATTTTTGAGAATCTAAAGATCCTTCAATGAATGGTCCTATAATATGGTCACCCAATATTCCAGTCCAGATATTCAGTTTCAGTAAGTATGTGTATATATGGTTTTATAGTAAATATTTTATATATTTATTTAACATTGATTCTCTATTAGAAATGCTTTTGAAAACGGTCTATATATATATATATATATATATACAGACCGTTTTCAAAAGCATTTCTTCTAAAGCATTTATATATATATATATATATATATATATATATATATATATATTGGTCGGAGGACTTAAGGCAGCTACGTCAATAGTTCATTTAAAGATTAAGAACACGATTTCTTTCGTCAATTTCGAAGAAACTGCATGACAAGAATTAAATTGTGTGATAAATCCGTAGGGTGGTATCGTAAAATTTGTTAATACGACTTTACTTATAAAATTTGCCAAATTTAATTATTGTTAATTAATTAAAACTATGCCTCTGCCCTTCCCTCGAGGCCACACTTTTCCTTTGACTGAATTAGATAAAATTCCTTACAAATCATAATAACGTAATACGCTGCGATTGAAACCTCAACGAAGTCCATTCCATTTTTGATTCTCAAGATTTCGATCACGAAAAAAATATACGAACGTACATACTCACACACCTACAGATATCTTTCCAAAAATGGTATTAATAGACCCTGGTGACCTGAAAACGTGAAGATATGGTGAAATTATTGATCATTGGGGCCATTTTCTATAACTTCCCTACACTGGGAAATAAATTTGTATCGATTTCGGTTAAAATTGTTGAAAATAGCTGCTTCCATATCTCCGAAAAAAATGTATGACGAAAAGGGAAATTTTTTTCGTTTCGGTAAAAACAAAGTAAAATTTATACTATAAATTTTAAAGTTTTTGATATATTGGGCGAAATCACCTTCATCTCTCTAAATTAACCTCCACATTTTAGCAACAATACATCATATTTTAAAGAGTAACGGTCAATGAATGTTTGTACTAAATATCCATTGACATTTGTGTCGCTTAACCTCTGTACTAAAAATAATAACGTCATTCATTAACTTTCGGAAAATTTTGCTAACACTTTTATAAACTCTTCAAAAAAAAAAACTTTTTTTAAAATTTAACAATAATGATGAAAGAGCCTAAAAGATAGTATTTTTATACTTGTTTAAACGTATTATGTGATTCCACTTTCAATATTTTTCAAACTCTCTTCATAAATATATTTATTTATAGTAAAATTTCTGTGTCATACAAATAAAGTAAGTCACTGTTAAGTAGCAGTGAAAATTATTATGAAATGATCATGGTGGTCGCTTGTTGTTGTTGTTCTTGTTATGTTGAAAAAAAAATGTTTTCACACGTTTATTTTCTTTCGTTATATTTATGTGTGCCAAGTTATTTTCAGAAATATGTGAATATTTTATTCTTATTATTTTTAGAATTATAGTTTTATAATATGTATGAATGTTTTATACAATGTTTTGTTATCCAATCAAGTATAATTGTTTTTATACCTTGCAGTTACGTAATGTAAATACATTGTTCAGCAAAAACTGTGGCGCACTTTTTGAAAATTCATTTTAATTATTTCCTGAGAAATTATTTTACACTGATGATTTACAAGATGCGCTGGTGTTACGGCTATGGCATTTTAGGTAGGTCGTAAGTTCATTTTAGGAAGCCCTCTTCTCACAGACTATACATTAATTGCAACCCTATAATTCATACGGAGCCTTGATTAAAACAGTTTTTGTTTTTAATAAAGTGAATAGATTTCCCGAAATACACACAGTTCATAATATTTATGTAATAAAATATTGATATGTAAATGTTAATCCGCCAGGTATCGAACCCTGGACGTCTGTATTTATAGCCAGGCGTGTTACCTATACACCATGGATGATACTGATGAATGAGTCAATTCGTTCATAGCATTGGCAGTATTAATACGTCAAGGCTTTGAAAGTGGCTACTCAGAACGAATACTAAGTATTTTTCAATGAGTATTAATGACCATGTTAACAAGGCACTAAGCATATAAGAGAATGTATTTACAAATTGAAGAATTAAAGGTATCTGTTGACCTAATGTAGTTTCATAAAATATAAAATGCATCATTAATGCTTATTACGGCAGTTAGTATTGGTGTTTGTTCCTTAGGACTATCATATCTGTTGACATTAATTAGACACAGAGTAGTCAGGCTCAACTGTGAATTCATGCGTTGCTAGGGTTACGTTAATAAAATAAAATAAAAATTAAATATTGTGTTAGGGGAAACTAATCTGTTTTTATGAAAAAAATAACTAATTGTTTAAATGTAGCCTTAATAAAACCATTTAGAAACGTCAGTAAGTAACGACTGATTAACTGTATGAAATAGAAATTATTCTTTCACTGAAAAACAAATGAATGCTTACAGAGTAAACACTAAAAACAATTCAAATTTAACGAAATAACCATTTACACAATATTATTTAGAAATTCGATTTATATCAGACAATTATTTATTTCGAACAAAAAATAATATTCAATATATAGGGTGGGAATTATATGTTTGGAAAATATAAATGATTTGAACTACGATTTTATAAACATAAATGGATTTAATAGTATATATAGTAAAATATATAGCAAATTGACTTATGGCACACAGGCAGGCATTAGCACTTACAACACAAAACTGTAATAAACTTAGTAAATGCCAACATAGTGACGTAGGTAGCTTAACAAACTTCACTCGTCGTCGGCGTTTTTGTAACAGCATGCTCCGAGCCATCACCAAAATTAAAGATGTTAAAGCATGTACCAAAAAGCTAAAATGGCATGGGTTGGGTATGTGGTGTTTAGGACTAATGATCGATGGACAGTACGGAGTACAGTCTGGGTGCCATCCAGGAGGTTGCCCGGCAAGATGATGGCACTGTGATATTCAAAATTGCTGGTCGAGGACTCCTTTAAATACTTCTTTAAATACTTCTTTAAATACTTCTTTAAATATCTCCTTTAAATACTAATTAATATCTTTAAAAAAATATTTTATTTTAAAATTTTATAGGATACTGCTTAAAATACCCGAGACTTCTCTGGCGTTTTAAAGTTATATCTCAGAGTCCCGGCATATTAAGAATAAAAACCTCAATATAATTTCCCTCCGCTTCCACTACTTCAAATACTTATAGTTCCCATCGCTTCTACTACTTCAAATATCTATCGACACTTCCAAAACAAATTACTATTCCAACAAATACTTTCGAATTCTATCTCTCCTAACGAGATACATAACAGTTTTTAAGTCTTATCATAATCTTTTAAACAAAAAAGTTATATCTACATCGGTCCAGTCGTTTAAACTTGATGCTCGAAATACCAAACAAACCAATAAACAGACAACGCTTTACCGTGTAAATTTTAAAACTCATCTTTGGTTAATCAAATAAAGAACACTGAGTTTAATTTCATAATTCAATGTTATCAAATTCTTACGAAAAATGAGTTTAGGAATTTTGCTCATCTTGTGAAATTACAAAGTACAAGTTATTTATTACAGATGGAAATTTAAACTCTCGTTTAAGATTCCATTTAATATATATATATATATATATATATATATATTTAATTTTTAGAATCGTCAAAAAGAAGATGATAGATAATCCATTATTAAAATAATCTAGATAATTATTATCTAAAAAATGGCATCAAATTCTTCCTTCTTATTCTGTTCTATCTATGTCTTACTTTTCGTTATTATTTTTCACATAGTAGCTAGCTCTGTATGCGTGTTGTCATTTTCTCTGCATAACAACAGAACACTACAAATTCATGTATTTTTCATTATTGTAAATTACAAAAACGGAAAAATGTTGTAGAGTAAAAAAAAATTGGAGAAGTGGTAACGTGCAAGTCATCAACATAATATTCAAGTATTATGTTTAAGTATTGAGGTTAAAGCTCTCTTGTTACTAATAAACACTATTTCCTTAGCTCAATGTATATCTATATATGTATGGATGCTTAGTACTCTGTACAATCACGTTTAGAAAAAATGACACTGTGTTATAGCAGTAACCATGAATTTACAAAAAAACATACATATCGCTCGCGTAAAAGCAAATATATTTTGGATAAATTCGGATAAAAGCAAATATATTTCAAAAATTTACAGAGGGGGTTGTTTATTTTTCAAAAAGAAACATTTTTTGTCTTGAATCTCTTAAGGTTTGCAAGTTAGATATTTTTACACCCCCTGGTGGGAGTGGGTGTGTACGGGACAATGATCAACTTTGCAAGTTATTTATTTTTAACAAAGGGACATTTATTGCCTCTGAATTTTTCTTCTATTACTTACGGTTTTACAGTTTGATATTTTCATACCCCCTGGAGGGCGTGGGTGTCTAAGGGACAATTAACTTTAATTGTACAAGTTGTTTATTTTAAAGAAGTAAACATAAAAAATTATCAAATTCCCATAGAAATAAGTACTTTTAGTTTTTTCGAATTTTCCAATTTTCCGGGCCACGTTTCCAATTTTTATTTCCGTTAAATCCTTATTCGGACTATAACGAACCTTTAAAAATTAGCCAGCCGTCCACAAGTGATGCGGTTACCAACACTTAATTTTTATTTATATAGATGCAATGTCCTGACGGACATATCATCGCATAGACCAAACCGCTATGTATAAAAACTTGAAATTTTGAGACAGTTTTAAGAAGTTTTTACGATTAGACAAACGTTTTCCGATATAAACTTATTATAACATTCTTTCTTTCACAAACATTATGACGAATATAAGTGTACTAGCACTGCCTGTCGCAGCTTCGTCCACGAAAATTGTAATTTTACAGACCTTATATTACTTAGTATTTAAGTAAATATACTGAATGTTTATGCAAAATTTGAAGTAGATTGGACAAAGGAATCACGTTGTCCCATACACACTTTGCCCCCGTTTTTCACCCCCTTAGGTGTAATAAATATTAATGTGCATAAACGGGAAGTGGGATGAATTTATACGACGTTGTGAAAATAATTTAAAAAATATAAAAAATAATTTTTGTCTGCGATTTTTTTTGAACACCATGTTTTTAGACCATTTTGACACATCAGTAACGAAAATGTATTTAAAAATTTGATTCGATTTATGATTTTTGAAGTCGGTACCCAATATGTGTCTTGGAATCCTTAGTTTCGATTAATAAAGGGATTATACATACAATGTCATGCAAACTATAAATCTTACAATCAATTAGCCCTCAAAAAAATTTCACTCGTCAACTCTTTTCGATTTTGAAATATTGTGTTGACGTACTAACAGAGAGAAGTTCAAAATGATAGCGGCAAACTACACTTTGATGGCGGCACATGGAGTGTAATCGGTAGTTTTACAAGTAAATTAGTTAATTAAACTAGATAGATAGATAGATTGAAGAGGCTGCCCTGGACGGGCTACACTTCGACCATAAGGTCCATAGCGATGTCTAAGGATGTGAGGATGTGAGTGGAGTGGAAGGAATTTTGTGTGTAGACTAGGAATTGGTAGGTTGTGCGGCTGCAGCCAACTCTGATAGGAACTATGCCGATATTCATCTGGAGTTCGTGAAGGAAACTGCAGAAAACCTTCACAAGCATACGCCGACAGTTAAGCCAATTAACCACCCTTTTTTTTTATTAATAATTGACAAACTACCAATGTCGAGATTCGAACCCATAACCTCCCAGTTCTAAGTAGGCTTATAGCCTTAGACCGACTACTTGGGCGTTAATGATAGTTTGAATGATTGACCAAAATAGTGGTTTCTTCAAATGTAAATGATGTTAAATTTCCGAATTTATAATTTATAAAAATTTTTATTTTACAAGAATAATAATTATATAAAATGTTTTTTGATTCAATGTTAATAAAAAACAAGGAAAAAAACACATAACTTTATTAAATTAAATTAATAAATAAATAAAAGTATGTGTGTATTATATTCAAGAGCTTTTAAATTAATTAATTAAAATTACAAATTTAAACTAAAAATATTCTCTTTTTTTTTCGTTACAACTTGAAACTGAAAATTGTATTTTAATTTTATTGTAATCGGCTCGTACTTATCTCCATCTATATACGTTGCCAAGGTTACAAAACAAACTCAACTGGTTTGTCAACTTTGTTCCAGTAAAATTTTTAGTCTGTTTTTTGCAAAAAGTGTAGAGTTTTATGATATATATATAGAATCGATTACATCTATTGTTTTGTCTAAAAATGCTTAGATATTGACATTATTTAGTTTGTGTAACGCGATAGTTGGTAGATCATTTTAATTTATTTGCTAAATAGGTTCAACTTTTAGGGTTTGATGTATACCTATTTCTTCACATCTATCTATCTAGATGGAGTGTAAGATTAACTCCCTTGAGTTTGTTTCTGTTGTGTTTTGTGTTTGGTATAGAAGAAGAACGTGTTTTTTTCTTTATATATATATATATATATATATATATATATATATATATATGTACAAGTATATTATTACGTTACAAGTTTTGTGTTGCTAAACAATCCTTGGGTACAATGTAGTTCGTATAAATGTTTTCATTGTTTTGCTGATTGTTCCATTTTGTTACTTTTTTGCACTAACAAGTAAAATTTAAGTCGTATTTTTTGTTTTGGATTAATGTATTTGACTTCCATTCTGTCAATGACATATAAATCATATGTCAAATTATTCTCAGCTCCATAGGGAATATGCATGAAAATTTTTTTTCACATTTATTTTCAGAATATGAAAATACTGTTAATACTGTAATAATATTTAAAAACAAAATTAAAATCCGACAAATATCAAGAAAGCTATAAGCTTTTAAAGATTATTATCAGTCTCTTTCTTGCAAAAATACTAAAAACGGAGTTTTCCGTGTATTTTAAATGGTGAAAGTGTAATATGACGTCACATAATATATCAAGAGGGCTATCACCCTCTTTGTCTAATCGGGAATTTCAATCATTCATATCTCGCTTATTTTTAAAGTTATTTAAAAAGTAGTTTTACCTTGATATTTGTCAAGTAAACAAGCTTCAATTCAAGTGAAAAAAAATTTTCATGCATATTCCCTATTGATAATCGATCTTAATTGATACACACAGTACCAGGGTTGACACGATTTTATCAAGAAAGCGCAAAGAAGTGATAAATAAACTGTAGGTTTATATTTCAGAATTATTACTTGGACAGAGTTTATTTTTCTTAAATTCAGTTTTAGACAATTTGCTTCGGATATATTTTGTAAGTACGTTTAGATCAACATTCGATTTACAGCAAAGTCGCCCATTAATAAAATTAAAATGATCAAGGTTTTAAATTAAGAACATAAGGTATGGTTAGTATAAGAGGTAGAAAAATAAAATATGAAAATCAACGAAAAAATTTAGCACAGTTGGTTTAATTTTAGCATATTTCATTTGGTTACGGAGTTTCAAACAAAAAAAAAACATAAATTCGTTACGCAGGAGCTGCTTCAACTTAGCGAATTTCCTTAGAATACATAAATCACTATCTCCCAGTTATAATTTTAGTGTGATCAAAATGAAATATCATATCTGATATGATTTTAGTATTAGCAAGGCCAATTTTATTACTAAATGGCATATGTCAAGGTGAAAGGGGGCATAAAGAAGAAAACAAAATATAAAATATCTAATATTAGAAACATCGAAAAATGTATAAGGAGTAAAGTGGTAGAAAATTTACTTCCCGATCTTTTTTTCAACCTCTAATGTGAACAGAGATATTCAGAATTTTAACTTTAAATCTTAAATTGTAAATATTTCTGTAAATATTAGAGTAACAGAAAAATGATAAAATGATAAGAAACAAAATTATAGTAAAACTAATTTTCTACAACTTTAATTCTTATAAATGTTTCGATTTCTTCTAAACCCCCTTTCCCTTTGTCATATTTTACCCATTTTACCCACAAACTTGACCTTTTAATTATCAAAAACGGTTCAAATATCAAATTTCATTCCAATTGGAATAAAACTGTGACCTCTAGAGAATCCACAGACACATAACCATATATATATATATATATATATATATATATATATATACATATATTTATATACATATATTTGTATATAAATATATATATATATATAGATATACATATATTTGTATATATATATATATATATATATATATATATATATATATATATATATATATATACTAACAGGATATTGCAACCACTAGAACTCAAATCATGTATCACGTCTATTCAGGGTGACGTCTTTACCAATTTAATTTTCAGAGCCCTTGTCGTTGCATTATTACCTGCACATTTTAGTTTGTAACATTTGTTCATTACATTTGACTTGCATTTAGTATGTTTAAAACATTTAATTTGTAAGATAACGAACGAATGACGAATTCAGTGATAAGTAGTTCTGATTTACCACAACACAGAAATACTATTTTTTAACATGCCAAGCATAAGCATTAGCTAGAAGGTAACACAAATTTTAATGAAGATAAAAACCTTTTTTTCTCTAGAAATTGTATAGAACACAAATCTTTTTTTGCAAAGATCAATATTTATATTTGAATTACGAATGTACATTTAATGTTTAAAAAAATCTGGGGTGCACGCCACACATCCTCTATATATAGACTACGGTATATATATATAGAGATTGTGCGTGACCAAATTTTGGTCACGCATTGCGAAACATTTAACAACGCTTTTTAAAAATACACAAGCCCAATTAGAAAAAGAGAAAAATTCTGACCGAAGAACGAAAACAATGTGTCTTTACGAATTATAACTATGAAACTATTCTAGATTTAAATAAAAAATGTATTGAACAAAAATTTAAAGGTGGGTATCCGGGTGTTGGAAATTCATTCAAATTGTTTCTGTATTTTAATCCTATATTTTGAACACGAAATCTTCCATCCTATCTAAAATAGACGGTTTTTAGATCCATTTGTACAAAATTTCCAATGAAGATGAGCGTATATAGTTGGATCGGATGCTAGTACGGATAATAGTTGATATAAACTGTTTTGATGCTTTAGGTCATACAATAGTGCTTATTTAATAACGTAATATTGCGATGTTATCCAGCATATTTGGCAGATAATCTAGTCTCTTCAATTTTTGAATTTAAATAATGTTAATATTATTATTTTATTCAGTTTATTGGGATCTATTTTTTTAAATTTTGCTTACAATCCTTGGTGTTTGGACATCGAAATCCATCTACCTCCAAATATGAGGATCTAGCGAAAACTCAACATCGGTTTTTGAGGTCGAAAACTCATATTCTGTATATAGAGGTACAAACACGACAACATTACATATTTAATAAAAAGATTCAGTTGATATATTCTCGCATAAATAATGTAAACATTTGTTTGCATTTTATTTCGACATGGAAAAAACCTAATGACGTTCACATAGATTTTTCCACATCGTAATTGAATAAATTTATTGAAATGAGATCCATAGTTTTTAATTTAACATTATTCACCTGTAGCTGTTCTCCTAATTGATATTAAATTCCTTTACGTAGAAGAAAATAATAGTTTTAATATTACACTCATTTTTATGTAATAACAACAAATAATACAGAATGATCCACACATGGCAATGAAGTCACCCGAGAAATGTTTACATACCTTTTTTTTTGTTTTTTTGTAAAAATTAGACTAAAATAAAAAATAGAAGTACCGTTTGTGACCGTTTGTTCCCTGGCAACGACCTGACGACGTATTCTTGCCACACGTCAACAAGTTGTTCATAGATGATATTACAGAAAACAAATAAGTTTAAAAAAAAATGCTGATAGATGGCAGAACAAATATAGTACATGGTTTTTGGCCCTTCATAGTCAAACTGATCTAGATTTTGATCCAGGGAATGAATCTATTAATAATATTTTTAAAAAAAACGTGCATGTCGAATGGCAAGTTTCCTCAACCTTTCTGTATCTAAGAACATATTCTAGAATATCGGATGACGGCGATTTTCATTCAATTTAATTGAAAACTAATGTTTTCTTTTTGGATACCATAGTACAGTGGTAGGTACACACTTCTCACCGTGTGCTATCGTGTCCGCTACTGTACACACATGTAATATTACATAGCGTACTTTTATATCATTTATGAGTTGCCATATATTTTACTTAGCTAGAATGCCAGAAGTCGTAGGTTCGATTCCCATCCTAGATGTGTATGAATTTTTATATGGAACATTTGATATCAAATAATGTTACCAACGTTCAGATATGTAACTTAAATGTCAAAGAACACAACAAAGGTTTGGACGATTTACCAAAGAAAAAAAACTAGGAAACTTTCTTAATAAAGTATACTCATCTGTTATTTGTTTTTAATTGGAAATACAATTTATATAATTTTAATATTTATGGGCCACCATACATTTTTAGAAAAAGATAGTGTCTATATTGAATATTTTAAGCGCTTATTATTGCGTTCGCGAAACACTCGTTCACACCGCTTAAAAAATAAAGCAGACTCAATTTAAATAAACGCAATGCAGCCGCATTTTTTCAGAGCGTTTGTTGTCTAAATGATTAGTTGTTTTAACACAATTATAAGAAAATTTTGTTAGGCTTATAAGTCTACCATTCCAAGTGGCTGGCCGTGCAGCACCGTACTCAAAGATGGCTCTGCTTGGAACTGGGAGGTTGCGGGTTCGATTCCCATTGTAGTAGTTTGAATAAACTGTCGCCGTATACACAAGAACGAAAGTAACCGGCTATGCTTGTGAAGGTTTTCTGCAGTTTCCTTTCACGAACTTCAAACGAATATCGGCATAGTTCCTGTCATAATCGGCTGCAGTGACACAACCTACCAATTCCTAGTCTGCATAGAGACTCCTTGTCCTCCATCCACATCCTTGATGTATAGGTATCACAATGCACCTTATGTCTGAGTGTGTTCCGGATCAGCCACTACAACCTAGGTCTGTAAAAATATATTTTTTGTTCAAATAAACAAGCTGTATAGATATCAACGACGAAAAACAAAAAATTTGTTCGAAATACCTCCATTTCAAATTTCTCCCCAACTTCACCAATATCGCTCCTACTATTTCGCATCTCTGTTTCAATCATACAATTTTAAATGATACAATTATTTATTAATTTTAGGCCAATAGTTAATAAAAATTTGTAACGCCTTATGTAGATCACATCGTATTTTATATATTATATGCTTCTAAATAAAATGTGTAATATAAGACAATATATAGAGGAAAAAAATCCAGTTAAAATCTCCTGTGATGCGACAGTACACCGTATGAATTGGCACCAACATCACTACTGGCTGTTTACAAGTCATTCTGATTGATTACAAAGTTTATGAGTAAATTGAAAAAAGCTTCATGAATTCTATGATTTTTATTTGCTTTTGTTGATTATTTTTTATATATTTTTGAGTACAAACATCTGATACTGTTATTAAATGTTAATGCTGGATTATAGAGAACGTCATTTAAAATGTTAATCTTTATTACAATGGATACATTGTTTATCAGTTACCTTGTTTGGTAAAGTATAAATTATAAATTTGAGTGATGAATATTTAAATTATATATCAACAGCGTGGAAAAATTAAGTAATTCTGTATTTTTGAATCATAGACAACGGATTTAACGGTAAACATAACTTACACATGGGCCTTATTTATATTACTGTTATATTTGAAGGATATTATTATATTTGACGCTCACTGTAGCTATACGAGTACACTAGATATTGCTTGTATAAGATTATATAATCAATTTATTGTTGTATTTAGTTTATATAAAAAAATATGAATTTGATACTTGTTTAAATTACTTTTCAAAAAAATAAACTTTATGAAATTTCATATCGGATTTCAATTATTTTTTTGTAAACAGACTGATGAAAGAGATTTTTAAAACTAAGTTGTTTATTTAAAAAAATGGAATATGACAGTTGTGGCCAAACATCGTTCGGTTTTTCCTACTTCGAACTTGACCTTACTTTTTAGCTCTAGAGCAAACACACAAAATTTCAGGTTTTTAGTTATCGTGTTTACAGGGGAAAGACAAAAAATTCCTTTTTCTTAAAAATAAACAGCTTTTTTTACATTAATTAGGTATATATAGAGTATTTAAGCAATAAACTCAGATAGTTGTTATTTTCACTTGTTTTCACTTGCTTCGCTATGGAAGACGTCATTATGAAGAGTTCATAAAATTTCAGTTCAATCGATTTTTACACCAATTACAACTTTCTTATCGCGAAGGTAATAATAATTATAAATAATCATAATTATTATTATCATCAATAATACTACTGGTTCTGTGGAACACGTGGTTCTCACCTGGTTATATGATACTCAAAACCACAATTCTGATTGTTTTTTAAGGGTGGAATCACATTAAAATACTGATCACGGTTCGTTCTTGGTCTTGTAAAATATTATCATGTAAGAAACAATGTATGCATTCATACTATCCGTAACAGTCAAGTTCCACTCGAATCGACAATACCAATATAAATATAATCGATCGGACCGAGAACAAACCGTGAACAGTATTATCCGTGTGGATCCGCTCTAAATCAGTATGCGATGTCCCAACTCCATGATATAGAAAAAAATTACATTACAAGTAAATATTTTATATAAATTTTTTTTATAAAATATTTTAATAAGTATATTATTTTATTCCATTGATTAAAAAAATAAATGATTTAAATATACATACCTCATTGGCTTAAATAAAGCTTGTGTCCTCGGTGGAAAATCTATGATTAATTTCAATTGTGTTCCACCTTCTTTCTGAGCTGTAACAAAATAAAAACAGAAAATATAAATATAAATAATATTATCTCTTTTGTGGTGTCTCATAAATAAAAATACAAAACAGCATCCATAAATATTATTATCAGTTGGAACCATATTGTTAATACAAATACAGGTTATATACATAGGTAATACGAGTTTTTTTTTGGATATGTTTTTGTGTGTAATGTGTTAGAAAGATTTCATATGTTGGACATGATCTTTTGAGTTTTCTTTCCAGTAAAATGTGGCGGCTCTACATTCATCGTTTATATGTTAACAAGAATACAACAGAAAGTTTAGTTATTACTTAAAACAACAAATCATGATTTTTCAGTGAATAAAATGCCAATAAACAATCGAACAGGCTGTTGGAAACCTATAATGTTATTGAGTAGAAACTCTTTTTTAATATACACCATGTAACTGAGCAACCGTGTTTTTACAAATTTAACATAATAATTCTAATTTGTTAATATTAGTTTTATGTTACATTAAAAGTATTCTAAATTAAAAATCTATTATTTAATTATAAAAAGCATTTTATTTAAATTAAAAGAATAAATATAATATTAATTAAAAATACAATAATTAAATATAAACATGGTTGTTCAGTTACACGGTATAATGGGAAAATATAGTATCTAATCACATATATAGTCTACCAACTGATCTTTGACAAATCGAAGTACAGAGTGGACGTGGTAAGATCGCAGCGCTCAGTGGCAAAACCAGAAATCCTTTACAGTTGTAAACAAGTAAAGTAGTAAATATGTTGTATTTGTTTGTTTACATTCACCAATCGTAATTATATTTAATGCGAGATAGCGTCTCTCTTAGCTAGAATTTCCAATACCGACTCTAAAAGTGACGTTCAATTTTCAAAATTTTATAGTTGGTAAGCGGTTTCGCACGGGCAGTACTAATTATCTATAGCCAGATGACACAATATTTAAAATATGACACAAAATTGCCAACAACAAAAAATTGTATTCATCCGATCGCCAGCAAACTTTACAGGTTCACCCGCCGGGCTAATTTGAAGATTGCCTGAAAATTTCATCAAAATCTGTCCATCCGTTTTGGAATCCATAGGGAACATACATACACAATTCAATTTTATAGATATAGATTTGCAGCGAATTAATTCAGTATTCGAAATAATGTAGGTTTTTTATAACGAACTACTCGTACTTTTTTTGGAATCGACTGCATTTGCAATCGATTGCATCAATTGTAAATTAGACAGTTGAATAAAAATATTTATATGCGTTTTTTTGTGTTTATACAAAATTATTCTTGAGATTGCTTGGAAATTATTTCAGCCTTAAATTAAATGCGGCATGTATATATTGTTATATATATATATATATATATATATATATATATATATTTATATATATATATATATATATATATATATATATATATATATATATATATATATATATATATATATATATATAATCTATCAACATTTAATAACTAACTACAATCTGTAGTAAGTTATTTTTCCAGAATTAATAAAAATATAAATGAGGAAAATAACATGCGTTCTTATGATGAACAGCTGATATTTCAAATTGGAAATCGAAATTAACATAGAATTTCGGATCAGATTTTCGTTGCATCGATACTTTGATAATCTATGAACATTTAATGTTCTATCTATAAAGAATGGAAAAATATGCTTTTTGAGGAAAAGGACAAAAAGGTGAAAAGAAAAGAATATATATGGTTGTCAATATTTAATATACCTATCTTAAACATAAAGCCACCGTACGTTGATAATGCTTTTTTTTTACCTACTGACAAAAGTGAGTATTTCACAAGCGTTTATTTAACTTGCCTTGTTAATTTAGATACAATATTTCAATCAACATTTCGACTAATTCAAGTTGAGCTATAGGTTTGTAATATCGTTCTTTATAAATGGAATTCGAAAATATTCGCTGCAATAGAAATTTGGTGGAAGTCTCGATAAATATTTCAAGTAGTGGAAGCGGTGGGAAATTAAAAAGAGTATTTCTATTTTGTTGAATGTGCAATTTTTTAACCGAGGTTAATAGGTACCGTGGTGTTTTAGATAAACGTGCATACCGATTAATAATGCAAGAATGATCTATTGATTCACACATATATGTAGATCAGCCAAAATAATCATTTCGATACAATTAAATACGTGTTATATCATGTTCATCTAATTTTATATTTATTTGTGTTATTTGTTTTTATGGTTTTTTTTGCTACTTATTTTTGTGTTTTAAATATTTTCTTAGCTCAAATGAAAACTCATATTCGGATTAACATTAAAATTGTATGGTAGTGATTTTCATGGATGTAGATATAATGTATATACAAAGTGTTTCAGGGAAAATGCCAACCTTAAAGGGTTCGTAACTTTGTAGGCGTTGGAAATACGTATAATCACGCCAAGTTTCGGCTTCAAAGCACTGAGTGTACTTCCGACTGTAACTTACAGACGGACATGACGAAACTACAAGAGTTTTTAGTTTTGCCTACGGAGTTTAAAATCATTATTATATTATAATTCTTTTAGTGTTCTTCTCTATTCTAAATCTTAGATTAATTTCTTAAATATTTAGATATTTATGAGTATAGTAACATCAAGGCCATCCATAATCTGACTTGACAGGATTGTGGCCGATTTATTAAACAAAATCACGCGCCACACCAAAAAAGATTTTATGCCGATTGAAGAACTAGGTTGCTTTCTTACATTTATGTATTGTGGGACCTGTTCCTTCTAGTAAAGGTTATCGGTATATTTCCACAATCGTGAACCGTTTTTTAATCACATATATGAAAAGGTATTGTGTCTAGTATCGGAATGAAGCATATTTCGTCAACAGCTCATCCTAACAGCAACGGCATTGTCGTGCGGTTTAGCCAGTCAACAAAATTTCCTTAGCTTACTGTCAAAAAAATAATAACTGGTATAAAATTTTACCTTGGGTACTTCTTACTTTTCACTTGTCGGTTCAGGAGGATTTAATCTGGAGAAGACCCAGAGATACCATATGATTTCTTTTCGAAAAAGATTGATATAATTCATATTAAAGGACAGAATGGCCAACGTCAAATATTTTTTTACTAAAATGTAATGCGAACAAAAATGTATATTCACCATAAGATCTGAATTCCTCAAGAAAGGTTTATATACGGGAGGAATATTGAAACCTCCATTATGATGTTATTATAGAGATCCTTACTCTGTAATACAGAGGTTTTAAAATTGTTGTTGTTGTTGAACTATCTAATCTATCTATCTATCGCAATCTTAAAAAATCATTACGCAGGAGCTGAGTCACCTTAACGAATTTCATTAGAATACATAAATCACTCTCTAGCGGTCATATCTTAAGTGTGATCAAAATGAAATATAATATCTGATATGACTTTAGTATGTGAAAAAATTACATTTATTAATAGCCAAAATAGAACGATGTATAACGATTATAGTTTATAGTTACTATGGAAACGACAATCAAAATTTTTTACAATAAAATATATTTCATGTCTTCGTATCAAACAAACACAAAATACTAAATATCTATCTTAATATTAGAAAAATTAATATTAGAAATGTAAAAGAAGTAAATCATTTTTCTCAAAGTCTAATGTGAACAGAGATATTTAGAATTTTAACTTTCAATCTTTAATTGTAAATATTTCTGTAAATATTAGTGTAACAGAAAAATGATAAGAATCAAAATTACAGTAAAACTTAGTACTTACAACTTAACTCCTGATATTTTTTTCGATTTTTCAAATATTAAGGGAGATAGTCAAATTTTGTGTTTTCCCCTCCCTCTTAACCCCCTTTCCAATCGCCCGATTTTTTCCATTAACAAACTTGAACTTTAGAATACCAAAAGCGACTCAAATACCTAATTTCATTCCAATCGGAATAAAACTGTGACCGCTAGAGAGTCCACAGACATTTTAAAAAAGTACATATATATATATATATATATATATATATATATATATATATAAATTTTAACGATAGTGATTTTTAACATCTAATAGGTAGGATCGATGGACATTTGAAGAAATTCCAATATTGGTGCAAAAACAATAGCTGCATTTTCTTTGGAGGAAATTTGTTAAAAATATATCTGTTTACACCACCTGAAAGATCCTGTAATAATAGTATACAGATTTCAACATATGTTGTTGTTTTAAGTAGATGAAAATTTAATATTAAAACAGTGTTTAAATATGTTTGTGTAATTATGTCTATAATATTAGACAACTAATATTAAATAACTTTATCAAAATATTCAAGTTTTCAATTACTATATTTAAATTTGTATTTAAAACTTTGTACCTAACTGTCTTTACTGCATTACATTCATAGCCGATATTGTACAAATGCATTAAACAATTGTCTACCACGCTAGTAGCCAGAACGACGAAACTAAATTGAATATGCAGCTGGAACTGGAGCAAAATCATGCTAATAATCTCAAATTTAGAGGATATGATGAACTAACAAAAATACAAATGTTATTAACTGAAATTATTCTTTAAAAAAATCGTCACGTAGGAGCGATGAAGACTAAGCGAAAGTAGCCATACTGCCGTGCTTAGGTAAAATGCAGACTTCACTTACTGCCTTATTAATTTTGATGGTAATAGATTTCTCTGACCATTCTCTGCACATCAATTATAAAATGAATCATAAAGAATGTTATTTCAACAAGATTTTTTAAACTTGTCAAATCTTTCAAATAGGGTACAGTTCCTAAATATAAAAGCAGTAAATTCATTTTCCAAAAAAGCATTTACTTTTATCCACTCGAAAATTGAAGTACTGCATTTTTACTCTTTATTACATGTTATGATTACTGCTTTATCTGTATTGACTCAGGAAAAAACCAGTAGTGGTAATTTTACTTCTTTCCTCTTTTCGATCGTTGATATTTTAGAATAAAGCGATTGTCGTGATCATGGTGGAAATTTGCCCAACTAAACATATTAAAGGTAAGGGTATGTTTGAAAGAAAAAATTAATATCTTAATTAATTATAACATAGTTTTAACACTTTGTAAACTTTAAATGTGAACTTTGACATATTTAAATATTTATAACGTAACTTATTTTTATTCTGGTACTTTAAGGACAATATAAACGCTTCCAACACTCTCAACGGTCACAATCAAGACAGCCAAAGCACGATGTGAGAGTCTAGAACACTATTATCCATATATACTATTATCTCAAGGGTAATTTTGAAGCGTTTATAAGGTACTAAAATTGCTGCTATAAGTTAGTAACGGGACGCGGCCTAAATAGAATGGGGTTTTCTAGTGAAAGGACTAATAAGTCAGATTTTATCACGCTACCATTCATGAGCGGACCTTATCTATTTGATTTTAAGTAACTGAAATTTTTTTTCAATAAATCTAAAGTATTTGATTGTTTCTTTTAATTTATCTCTGATATTTTCTTGCATTGACCAAACAAAAATAATAAAATAATAATAGAAAAATTTTCGATTTCAATAATTATTTTCAGGTAGTTTTAAAGTCAATTTAATAATTAAATGTAAATATATATATATATATATATATATATATATATATATATATATATATATATATATATATAATTTATAAATAATGTATCTTAAATGCGTCCGGAGATATAATCTGATATAATTTGTATAAATAATTGTATGTAAAAATCATAACAATTAATAGTTATAATTAATTACACTTTTATTAATACAAATTTAAATAATACATAGTTATTGATATTAAAAGTGTGCCAAAATACAAAAATAGTTTCCACAATTTTAATGGGTCATTTGAAAAACAAACAAAATATTATTGTTTTAATTTTAAATGTAAATATTGGTTATCGTTGAAGTTCGAAATGAGTATAAACAGAGGTCAAGTAAGATTTCTTGACTTGATTATGATCCAAAGGACAATATACAATATTTTGATATGTTTTTATAAGGTTGATGTATGTCTGTATGTTTGCAAACAAATCTAGGAAGTCAATTTTCAGCCAATTCTAATTGCTGTCTATTCATTCTAATCAATTTGAAACTATACAAATATATGCAATTCTGATGACAATATAACAGTTATCATGATTATTATGATTTGAAACGATCTCACAGAAATAGCAATTTGGCAACACCGCTACAAACGTGGGAAATTAACGCTCACTTATTGGTAACGCAGTAAAAAACAAAAATTATTATACAGATAAACGCCCCACACTATTATAATTTGCTATTTATTTATTTTTGGCACGGATTTAATAAAAGCATGTTTTTGAGTTTTTAAAAAAAAAAGTAATTCTTATATATTGGTTTTATTAACTTACTCATATTCATATCGAAATCGAAGACAATTTTCAATATAATAAAAACAAATGCAAATAACAATTGAGTCAATTTTACCTCTACAGATTTACAAATAAATAGAAAAGCTTGGACTAATTTTTCTTGTTCCCAAACTAGAACTCACTTTTAAGCTCTAGATTCTAGTATTAGGGCAAAAATTAGTTGATAAACACTCTTATCTGGGTATGCTTACAACATCATTTATGCACAAATAATTATATCTTTATTAAATTTTATCTTAGTAGATAATTGAATTACGCCTCTATAATACTAATTATGTGTCTCAAGCTGACATCGCTAATAGGGAATATGCATGAAAATTTTTTTTCACATTTATTTTCAGAATATGAAAATACTGTTAATACTGTAATAATATTTAAAAACAAAATTAAAATCCGACAAACATCAAGGAAGCTATAAGCTTTTAAAGATTATTATCTCTTTCTCTTTCTTGCAAAAATACTAAAAACGGAGTTTTACGTGTATTTTAAATGGTGAAAGTGTAATATGACGTCACATAACATATCAAGAGGGCTATCACCCTCTTTGTCAAATCGGGAATTTCAATCATTCATATCTCGCTTATTTTTAAACTTATTTAAAAAGTAATTTTACCTTGATATTTGTCAAGTAAACATGCTGCAATTCAAGTGAAAAAAAATTTTCATGCATATTCCCTATTGTTAATGAAATAATTTAATTTTTGTTATTAATAACACTAATCTCTATATGAGAGCTTTTTTGTTCATGAGAATACTTTTACAATATTACAACAACTGACATTATTTCGGACTTGAACAGTATGGACACCACACATCGACGAAGAGAATTGCATTTAAATGTTTTTAATTTACATATAGTGGTGTACAGTAGAATCTTAGCCAAAAATACCTTTAAAGTAGATAATACATATTGAAGGTAGAAGTAAAAATACACAACAAGAACAAAAATGTATACATATTCTTATTCTGATTACTTGCACAGCCGTAATCAGAACCATTGTTATAGGGGGTTCACATATTCGTAGAAATAAAGTTTGAACAAAAGTATTCATGAGGGGTCATACTAGACCTATTATAAGTTTACAATGTCTCTCGAGGAATCTCGTCAATAACCGTTGTGTACTTTTGTTGAAGCTAACACAGACTTTTGATCTTCTTTGGTTATATATTTGGAGAATATTTGTGTTTCGAGAATATGACTGTTTCCAAAGATCTCCAGTGTAAAATACAATTTATAATACGGTTTATAACGCAGTGTTTTATTATTGGTATTTGTATCTGACAGCAATAAATTGAAATAGTGTAGTCGGGCTCAACTGTGATAGTTACTTATGCGTTACTAGGGTGACGTTAATAAAATAAACAAAAAATTATTATTTTGTTGATTAAACTGCTTAAATATAGCTTCACTAAAGCCGACATTTTAGAATATGATGTTATGTGTAAATTTACCAATAGAGACCCATGGCAATATATTTCATCGGTTATTCTTAAGATACGACGCACATGTTCCCTAGACGGTTTACACTTCGACCATAAGGTCCATTGTAATGCCTAAGGATGTGAGGATGTAAGTGGAGTGGGAGGAATTTTTGTGTATAGGCTAGGAATTGGTAGGATATGCGGCTGCAGCCTATGAAAGGAACTATGCCAATATTCATCTAGAGTTCGTGAAGGAAATACTGTCCGATAACGTAATGGTGTAACTTTCTCGGATAGAGAGATCATTTTGATATCATAAAAGAAAATAAATGGTAAAATTTCGTGCACGAAACCTATCATTTTTGGGTTAAATATATATTTATTTAGCCATGTAAAACTTAGTGTGGAACTGTCTGATAGACGGTTAAGATAATAAATTACCATTTAGGTGATTTCAAATACATTCAATGTGGCTGTGAATAGAATTGGTTAAGCAAAGTATTCTTGCGATTAATAGAGCCTTCAGCTAAATTTTTCTATATTGTTTGGTTATTTTAATGCAGTAACGATGATAAGGAATATTGTTTTACTTCACAGAATACCATTTCATAGAATAAACGGTGCATTAACCTCAAAATGTTATGTCATAATATGGACCTCTCCATTAAAGTGACCTTATAGTTTAAAACCTTGATATGAAACTCTAAGGATAGTTTCAATCATACCGTAATTTAAATGTGATCTGAAACTTATCATAACCGATCTTTATCTTTATAAAAGCTTTTATCTTTTCTAACATTTAATTGTTATTTCATACATTCAAGAATATGATAAGAAAAATTTTAGAAGAAAGTATGAAATCTTTAAATTCATCATTTCCTACTAAATACGACGCGCTGGATTACATGCTATATAACAGATCCAAATCCACAAATGAAAACTGAAGCTTTTCTTATTTAGTGAAACAATGTATGTTATTTGCTTACTGTAAAACCTAGATAACTATTCATTTGTATACATGCATACATTCATATATTTCAAGTATGCATATATAGGTTTTGTGTTTTGTGTGATATAGCGTCGAGTTATTCTATCTGTACCACCAACCTTCCTATACCAATTTAATGCCACACTGCATTTTGCACTTTATCTATGTTGAACACAATCGCGCCACACACTAAACGCAACATTATTATTACTTTATATTGTCCTGAAAAAGTTCCGGAATAATCAAAGGCTTATAAAGCATTTTCAAAAGAATGTTTCAGACTATTGTGTAGTGCTTCACGAGGCACGATGCGAGGCGAGATTTTGGTATCACCTCGCCTCGCTTTTTTAAATATCAACCTCGCCTCGCCCGAGATAAAATTTTTACTAAATTTGACTTATTTTGCATGAATGTACATAATATGGTTAAAAAAACTTGTCAGAAAATAAATATATTTAAAACACGGAATATAAGTTGCTAAGTCTCTAAAAAAATTTGGCCTAAAAAAAATATTATGAAAAGATGAAATCCCGTGATGTTTTAAGAACTATATAAGAGGTTCTTCAAAATGCTTCCACGATTTCCAATGCGAAACCCATATACAAGTTACTGTAAGTATAAAGGAAATTAAACTATTTTCAAATCTTTTAAATTTAATATTTATTCATTGAAATAACAATAATGAAAACATACGTTATATAATATAGTATTACAGTATTATACATAAAATGAACAGACCCTCAAAATTTTGATTATTTTTGAAGTAAATGCGTTTAAAAGATACAACATTTTATTTTATTTTTATATGTAAGAGTAAGATATAACACTTAACATGTATTAACATAACATATTTTTTCAATGCTTACACTGTCACTGACACTGCATATATAAATAAAAAAAAATTTTATGTAAATTTGCCTCGGCCGAGGCGAGGTTTTTGTGGCGATATACCCTCGCCTCGCCTCGGCCAAGGCGAGGTTTTTATGACGATATACCTCACCTCGCCTCGGCTAGTAACGAGGATTAAAATTTTGAACCTCGCCTCGCCTCGCCTAGTGCGCCTCGCAACCGAGGACCGAGGCGAGGTGAGGTTACCTTGTAGCCTCAGTGATTTTTAGGGAAATAGGTTTGTAACAATTTCATTAATATGCGATATTTATTAGCTTGACCTGAAAATTATATGTGGCAGTAGTAGTAGCGAAGGGGACGTCAACGCCTGACAAGTAGGTCTTTCTTGACCTTTTTTTTAACAAGAAATGACAAGTTTAGAAGGTTACTTTCCTTACTGTCCACACGCCGACAGTTTAATCAATTAACCGTCCAATGTTTGTTTTTAAATTTTATTTAATTGACAAACTGCCACCGTTTAATAATTTTCTACAACTTTACTCCTTATACATTTTTCTAATATAGAGAGAGATATTTTATATATTATGTTTTCTTCTTTCTGTGCCCCCTTTTCCCTTGACCTATGACATTTAGTAATAAAATTGGCCTTGCAAATACTAAAATCATATCAGATATGATATTTCATTTTGATCACACTAAAATTATGACCGCTAGAAAGTGATTTAAGTATTCTAAGGAAATTCGCTTAGTTGAAGCAGCTCCTGTGTAAAGAATTTTTCTTAAACTATTTTAATTTGTTAACAAATATAATAATATTTATAAATTGTTTTGTATTAATATTAATTAATAAATTAACAATGGCATGTTAGTTAGTGACATGTATGTTATACGCTTGTCCTTTCACAATTGTATCTTCTTAACTGTACTCTAAATTGACGTTAGTATAGGATTGTAATAATAATCATAACAACATATAATAAATAAATTAAATAAATAAAAATGTTTTTCAAAGAAAAAATGACCCCCCTTTAAAAGTATTTGTTATTTGAAGTAAGCTTCTAAATCTCAATTAAATTAAATCAAAGCTTGACATGAAGCTTTACATCGCTCTATATTATATATTCTCAGGGTGATACTTTTACCAACTTTATTCTGGAAATCATTTAAAAAAGACGTATTCCCGGTGAGTGAGTCATTCGCGACCGCCACGAGACTTTTCAAATGCATTGTAGTAATCGTACCATAGTAGGTAGAGTACTATTACAACACTTATAGGTATATACATATATGTGTTATTACTTCAACAGGAAATGTACATTTCTTTATCTGAAAACTTCATACCAACAAAAGTACTGTATGTACTTATTAAAATATGTTACTCCATACATATTGCATAAAATCCTTACTTGTTACTTGATATGTATCATAATAATAATAATAATAATATTTAAACTGTTTGTGTTGTAATATTCAAACTTCATAAATTTATATACACATGAAATATGAAAAAATTAAACGTTCATGTATATAGCTTTAGTACAATACAAATAATTGATTTAAGATTGTAAGCGCAAAGTTATTTTAGTATTTTAGTAATTTATTAGTCAATAGTAAATACACATAAATTAATTTTTTGATGCAGATTTGACATTCAGCTTGATTGGACTAATCATTTTTCACTATTATCATTAACTTAAAACAAACATTTTGTTTTGAATGGATCGATTCTAAACGGAAATCCGTTATAATTATTAAACTAAACAATTATTTGAAATTTTTGAATTATACACCCTTCAAGTGTTAATAGTTACATACTAGCTTGTACAGTGAGCTATTAACTAACGCTTCGTGATGACGCTTAATTTTATGAAAAAAAGTTTCAGACCAAAATTGTTTCTTTTCATTATCAACTTATCATTTTCAAGTCAGAAATTTTCGCCCCTCCCCCCAAACCCGGTGGAGGGATGAGGAGGAAAGTATTTTTCCGCAGAAATCTTCTCAGGCACCCGCATAACAACTCCCCAAAGTTTCATCGTAATCGGATGAATGGTATATGAACGCATGCTACAGGCAGATAGACAAACTTTCATTTTTATGTATAGACTCGCTCTGCTTGACCCCGCTGTGGCTTTCGTCCTTGGATTCCTTGACATAATCCAAAAAAACATGTATGGAAGTATAGAAGTGAAGAAGGTATATTTGAGGAACTTTGCCCATTTTCGGGGGAGCAGCGTTGCGAAAATTATAGTTTTCCGATTTTTCCTGTAAGTTTGAATTTATTCCGCGTCGAATGCAAAATACCGTATCCTTCTACCATGTTAGAATTTGTATTGATGAGTCACTCAATCAATCAATCAATCAAGGGCTGTATATATTATAGGACTTGCTCAGCTAACAAGGCTTGACCCGCGGGACGGCTTCCGGTCTTGTCTTCGCGTCCTTGACATAATTTCAAAAAAACCGCACCTTTCTGGCATGTATAAAAGTAAAGAAGGTATTTTTGAGTTTTTCTCATTTTCGGGCTGTAAATATTATAGATTTTTAAAATTGAAAAATAAACTTGATTAATCAATTAAAAAAATTTGATAATGAAGTAATAAACACAGATATTTTTTTAATTTCTTCATTGTTTATGTCAAAATGTTTTTGTTTATATTTTTTACTTTCTACTATGGTTTACGATACTACTAAGCATTTTAGGCTTTTTAGTTTAATTTCTGAAGCAGTTTAATTTCATTATACACACAGCAGTTCTTGTATACTATGTGTTAAAAATCCAATTAATTAGTTATTAGTTGTTCATTATTATTTGATAAGTTAATATATTATTATCTATAGACAGATAAACAGAGGATAGATATTCAATTATTTATATAAAATCTATCAAACTGACATACACCGACGGCAAAACCTTTCTCATCCTATTTACTTCCCTCATCGTCATGATACATGATAATAATAATATATGCAGCAGGCTAGGCTGGCTGGCTGGCTGGCTGGCTACCTGCTTGCTGGCTTTGTAAATATACTTTGTATATCAAACGATGACTGCGATAGAGTAGTAAATAATACGATAGGAAGTCAAACTTCACATCAACTTTGTCTTTGGTTTTAGTCAATCATCATGCTAAATGTATGAACTATTATTATATACCAAATACGCGTTTTTATACCCAGTATATGTAAATATACAAGGTATATTAAGTTTAGTCCCGACTTTTAATACTCAGTATATGTAAATATACAAGGTATATTACGTTTAGCCCCGATCCCGATATTATTAATCCTTGACTAAAATGCTTGGTATAGGTGTTTATAAAATGACCTAATTCGGCCATTTCCGCATGTCCGTCCGTCTATCCGTGGACAGACGCATGTCCGTGAACTGTCTGAAATTTTGTGTGTGTGTTCTAGAGCAAAAAATTTAGGTCAAAAATGCCTATCTTTGAAACCGTAAGAGATATAATATATAAAGATTTACTAACTAAAAATCTTCTTTTTAAAATAAACAACTTTTGTTTGAAATTTTTTTTCATAAACTCAATAGTTTTCTCATAATTTGTGATTAAATGTTCCTCGGAAAGCGAATTGATAACAATTCGAATACGCAGAATTGTTAACAATTCGAATACGCAGAATTGTTAACAATTCAATCATTGATATACAAATCAGTATATACTGAGTATTCAAACTATTAAGTCAGTTAGTTGTTACATTACTTGTTAATTTTAAATATTGATTATGTCATGGAACGTATTAAACGATTTTAAAAAGGTATCGAAAACAAGTAATGTAACAACTAACTGAGATAATTGTTTGAATACCCAGTTTATGCTGAGTTGTATATCAATGTTTGAATTGTTAACAATTTTTGAATTGTCCCGCAATTAAAAAAAAAATCTCTTATGGTTTTACAGATGGGCATATTTTTTGCTTTCCGAGGAACATTTCAGCACAAATTATGAGAAAAGTATTTAGTTTATGGAAAAAATTTTCAAACAAAAATTGTTTATTTTAAAACGAAGAAGATTTTTTGTAATTAAATTTTTGTTATATCTCTTACGGTATCAGTTTTGCACATTTTTCCCAAAAATGGTCCGATTTTGCCCATTAACGTGATTTTGCCTAGGAACTTGACCTTACTTCTTTGCTCTAGAACGCACATTGTTCTAGAACCATAGACGGGCGGCCATGCGAAAATGACCGAATTAGGCCTTTTTATGAACACATATGCCAAATATTTATGCCTACGATCAATATTTTTAAGCGTTACAAAGGCGTGATCAAACTTAATACACCTTGTATGTTGTCATAAACTGGGTATAAAAAGCATCAACTAATTTAAAAGTATACGTGTAACTACGTTTGTGAACGAATACAACGTTGATTTTCACCCATAAAAATATTCGAAAATACGGCACAGAACCGAGAAACTGCTAATAATTATTATTTTCTACTTTTTAACCCGACTTCAAAAAAAGAGGATGGTTCTCAATTCGTCTGTATTTTTTTTTTTTTTTTTATGTTTGTTACCTCAGAACTCCGTCATTTATGAACCGATTTTGAATTTTTTTTTTTGTTTTAAAGGGTTTGACTCCCGATTGGTCCCATTGCCACCAAATCGCATTCTGATGAGGGGATTTCCGGGAAATTGAGGAAAATCCTCATTTTATATGTGATAACCGATTTCTGCGAATTTTTTTTTTTTTTGAAACGGTATACTCATTCATAATGGGAAAATAAGAAAATTTTTTTAAAAACCGACTTCAAAAAAATTTTTTACAAAAAAAAAACCGACCCCAAAAAAAAAAATTTTTACAAAAAAAAAACAAAATGCTTGTAAAAAAAACTGAAAATCTGTTATAAACAAATGCACTAAAAATTATAAAAAAAAAAAAAAACGGGTAAAAAATCTGTTAAAAACTTCAAAGTCACTAAAAAGCGAGAAATAAAACCTATTTTGACAAAATGAAAACCCGACTTCTAAAATCAAATATTCTATTAACAAAAGATGCACTAAAAAGTAAAAAAATAATTGCATATTCTTGTGCCAATTTTAGTTCACCAAAGCAAAAATTTTTAAATATATATGTACAATTATTGTTATTTTTGGAGGCGGTGTCCAAAAGTTATGTGAATTTCTCTATGTTGACACCGCCTCCAAAAATAACAATAATTGTACATATATATTTAAAAATTTTTGCATAGCTGAACTAAAATTGGCACAAGAATATGGAATTATTTTTTTACTTTTTAGTGCATCTTTTGTTATAGAATATTTGATTTTAGAAGTCGGGTTTCCATTTTGTCAAAATAGGTTTTATTAGTCTATTGCATTAAAATTTTGAATTTGAAATTGAATTCCTTAACCAATATTTTTAAATTTATTGATATTATTTGAGGTAGTCCACTAGTATCAGTCAAAGCCAAAGTATAAAATACAGTATGACTTCTTACAGGTATATCCATTGAACATATCTAGTATGACGTCAACTGACACAGCATCTCATTTTAATATATTGAATTAAAAAGTGATGTACATTGATGTATACTACACAGACTGAACGCCATATTGCTGTCAAATTAGTGTAATGGAGTGTACATACCACATTTTGTACTATGCAAGACTTGTGTTGAAAGTCTATTCATTATTTTGTTGTCGTAGTTGCAAATTATTACATTTTAATTAATTTCGCTTCACAATTGCTAAAAAATTTAATTACTTTTGAATTAAATATTATATTTTAACCATTTTTCTCGGAGTAATAAAATCTGAGACTAAGCAATCGAATGCACACCAGAAGTAAAGAAGTAAATCTGAAGCTGAATTAATAGCGTAAAAATTTTTTTATTTTATTTTCTGTTTAATTGAAAGGAATTGACACTTGGTAGGAATGAATAAGTAGACTAAAACCATATTAGTATTTACTATTTAAATTGATACATCGGTCTGTAAGTGAAAATACTATATTTATATTGCATGTAGTACATATATATAAATTTACTATACGGAACGTATAAAGTGGATATTTATCGATATTTTATACGTCTGTACATGAACACACTCAGCACAGATATAAAAATGATAAAAGAAACGATATTCACTAACGTAACATTAATCTAGAAGAAATAGTCAAATGAGGGTAGTGCTATGGGCCAGATTCGGTTTTTGAGAAAATATTTCGAATAAAAGTGGTTACTATATTTATGATGAACAACGTTTTTCCAAAACTGAATGATAAGACCCAAATCAACATTAAAATTTTGAAAAATGACCAAGTGAGAGTCAATGAGCTAAAATTTAAAATACAATCACACTGCTTATTTACTTTTAATGAAGGTACTAATAGGGAATATGCATGAAAATTTTTTTTCACATTTATTTTCAGAATATGAAAATACTGTTAATACTGTAATAATATTTAAAAACGAAATTAAAATCCGACAAATATCAAGGAAGCTATAACCTATAAGCTTTTAAAGATTATTATCTGTCTCTTTCTTGCAAAAATACTAAAAACGGAGTTTTACGTGTATTTTAAATGGTGAAAGTGTAATATGACGTCACATAACATATCAAGAGGGCTATCACCCTCTTTGTCTAATCGGGAGTAGCAATCATTCGTATCTCGCTTATTTTAAAAGTTATTTAAAAAGTAATTTTACCTTGATATTTGTCAAGTAAACATGCTTCAATTCAAGTGAAAAAAAATTTTCATGCATATTCCCTATTGTCAAGATGAAAGTCAAGTTTTCATAATTTAACTTTAGTTTGAAAGTTTCGAAACACTAAGGATTTTATACAAAATTCACAGTTTGTAAACAAATATGAAATTTGGGATTGTTGCGGGATTAGATGAATTTGGGAGGCCATATATCAAATAGAAAGAGATATATAGCAATTGAGAATGACAACTAACTGAGTTAATTGTTTAAATACCCGATATAGACTAAGTTTATGAAAAAAATTCAAACCAAAGGAGTCTGTAATTTTTTTCTTTAAATTTTTTTCCGTTTAAAAGATGGGTATTTTACCACATGTCGGGGGTAAGTATAATCCGATTTAGCCCATTCGAGAACTTGACTTGACTTTTTAATTCTGGAACTCAAATACAAATTTCATGTCGTTATCTCTTTTCGTTTTTGAATTATCCTGTCCTGCGGCCAGACGGAATATAATGAACTATATCAAATTTTATTTCTGCAATAAACATTTCCAAACTTTACAAATTTGGGTCTCTCGTATATATTATAGGTATAAAAGGTCTCGTATAAAAGGTATAAAAATGAGGGTAAATATCAATAGAAAACAAGTGAAAATAACAACAAACTGAGTTAATTGCTTAAATACCGGGTATATACTGAATTTAAGACGTGTCTCAATATTATCACATGAAAAAAACAATATCGTGAGATCACATGGCCTGTCATGAAGTCACAACAATGTTTGTGCAAAGTATAAGTGACGAATTATTATATAGTATGACGAATTGTTTAAAAAGTGGGTCATGGTAGCAAAAGATTCGGTGTTCGATTACTGATAAACGTATAATTTATCTCTTTTCATTTACATAGTTCTTCAACTACTTGTTAGCTACATTAAATTGATGACGAGTGGGAGTTTTCAAAAATTCTGAATACCATTATTGTTTATGACATAGTTTAATTGATTGAATTACTCATGGAGGCTATATAAAGGAGATATAACTCATACGGGAAAATTGACAAAATATGGCAAGGAAATGGGGGAAGTTATATTTACTTTTTATGCCGCTAGGGTCGCTATTTTTTGATAGATACTCATCCTTACCAAGTGATCATTTTGAAGTACACAATTTGGTTAAAAAAATTTATTAAATAAAAAACTGTTTAAAAAACATTTAAAATGGGAAAAGTATGTGCAGTAAACAATTGTAAAAATAAGCAACGGATCAATTGGGTTTAAAAAACCAGGACTTTTAAAGTACCAAAAGCTAGTATAAATATTCCAAAATTAATTAAATTGTATGACATTATATTAAATATTAATTTTCAGCATTATTATTAATAAATAAAAGTTTAATTTAATATCTGATTCAATAATTTCTTTCATTTTTACAATTCCAACATTACAGGTTACTATTTAATTATTTGATGTTTTTTTTTTTATTTTTATGTAATTATTTTGCGAATTTTAACTATCACTTCAACTTCGACTAAATCCTTATTGAAAAATTGAAATTACTTATCATTTATTTAAAAAACTATTTTATTGGAAAATTACTTTGGCTGGAAATAATTTTTATAATACTATGAATACGTAATGTTTTTCAATTAAAACTCTCGCCTTATACTCTCTGTTTTGTTCCGGTGCCGAAGGAACACTACTGACATCTTATTTTTGCCAATTATTTGTTTACATGTATCCTTGTTTAGGGTCTATGGAATTACTGTTACTTTTAAATAACTTCAATAAAATTCTTATTATATATTAAGAAAATATTTGTGTTTGTTTGTAGATGTTATTTTACATGAAAATAAACAAATGTCAAAAACGAATGTGTAGAAAGAATATTATTATTAAATAACAAACATTTATTAATTAATTTCTTGTTTTGTAAGAATTTCGACAATTTACAAGATGTAAAAATACATCATGTTTATTATTAGAAATATTTCATATAAAAATTATTGAAACGAATGAGGGATGGTTGTTTTATCTCTAAACAGGATGTCTGAAAAGAACCGGAACAACAGAATTACTCGCCTAATTTTAGAGAAAATGTTCAACACCAAAATTCTATAAGGTTATTCCTTAGATATCTGGCGATGACCTTGGGTTTTACCTTGATCATGACCGTTAAGTTCACTGGTCAAGTTAAGATCATTTGATCAAATGCAAAACCATATTTTGGACCTCGGAACGGGAAAGAAAGTTCAAAACAAAGAAATAATGTCTTGAGACAATTTTTTTTAGAGCTGATAGTTTTCCAATGAAACATCATTGAAATTTTCTATTTCTGAACTTAGAAATTTCTGGGCCTTGAAGGTCATGGTGAAGGTCAAATCCAAGGTCTTCGATGGACAAAATCGGCCAAGAAGAAAGGTGGGAGCTTAGATGGACACATAATTTGGGATATCTCTCCTAATATTAATTATATGGGAAAATATACCAAGTAAGGCTGCAGTAACCAGTGCGAGTGGCCGAGCTGTTTAAGGCGTTATGCTATGCAATGCGGCTATGCTTGTGAAAATTTTCTACAGTTTCCTTTCACAAACTCCATATGAATATCGACATAGTTCCTAACAAAGTTGGGTGCAGTCGCCCAACATACCAATTCCAAGTCTACATACAAACTTCAGACTTAATTGCCAGGAATCGACCTCGACTCCGCTACTACTACTACTAAGGCTACAACAAATACACTTTACTACAATTTATGTCCTGAGCATAACTCTAACATTTACCGATATGTTTACAAGTGGAATAGTGTTAAATATTGCATTTATCGTATGTACTATCGACTCCAAAAGCGGCATCCCATCCTCAATATGAGGTGAATCTATTTCTCAAAAAATCTTTATTTTCCAAAAAATGTGTTGTAGTTAAACTTTTCCATACTAAAATATGCGCGTGCAGCATCGTACACGTGATAGAAGTGAAACTTCTTTAATTAACTTACAAACTTTTTTTTTTACCAAATAATAAAATTTTTTGTTCTTACCTCGATAAACTACTGCATTCAAATGACATTTCATTAAAGTTGAGTTTTGTATTTATGCTAAGGCGAATATTATGCTCCACCAATAGGAATTTACCATGAGCTAATCACAGAGTAGTTTATTACTATGCATTTATAATGTTAAAGTTATCAAAACAAAATATATAGCTCTCTTTCTCTCTACTGCATATCTGTCTTGTCTCTCGTGTAACGAAATGTGCCTAAACGTAACGCGTTCTTAAAATTTCACTCTCAATCATTGTTTATCGAAACGCCGCCTAAGACGTTTCACTTCAAAAATATTTAATATTACACCCGTCACTTTAGTAACTTGATTGGATCATAATTTAGAAAATTCGCTTGGTCTATGTAGTTCCTACGTGATAGATTTGTTATTTATACACATATAAACTATTCAAGTTTTCAACAAATATTTGTTGATATTTAAATATATGTGTACAAATTTTGTCTGAATAGCCTCAAATCTCAAATCTCTATGCATATATATATATATATATATATATATATATATATATATATATATATATATATATATATATATATATATATATATATATATATATATATATATTTATAAGTTTTTAATACATAAGATATAGATTCAGAAACCCGAGAAATATTTAAGTTTTATTTTTATCACATTTTCAAATACGGTTCTTATACGTTGCGTCCCATGCAATATCATACATAGCAAAATATCATTAATCGTATCATTTACATTTGAATCCATACATCTAACTATGTACAAACTGAGTAGACCTGGTGGACAGTTTATTTTATGTTTATTTATTTGATAAAATGTAGTAGTTGCATATAATTATGTGTACCTACATTCATGTTTTATTAATCAGTTCACATTATATACAATTTACGATTCAAATATTATCATATATAATATATTATTAGTAGGTTTCTTAGTAGGGGGTATAGTGTCATGGGAATTTGATGACACTGGATGCAAAAAAGATGCCAATGATAAAGCTGGGTGGCGAGGGAGGATTAGTAATTTGTTACTAATTTCTAAATGGTTAAATTTTACATAAAGTGGGAATACATATAGTTGTGGTAATTATTCTTATTGCTATCATCATTATTGTTGTTGTTATTGTTATTATTATTGTAATTATTATTATTATGTTTTTTGGTGTATCTCTCCATATTGTAAAAGTTATTTTTTAAACAATAAATATTTTATAAAACTAATTCAAAATTGATTGAATAAATTACTTACTCTCACCCAGCTTATGGAGAGTAGTTCGACTCCGGCGAGCGTCTGCGCCGACCTCTGTAAAGTTACAGTATGTATTTTTTTACTGAACCATTTCGATGTGTATCCCTTGGATCGAATAAACATTGGTGAACTCCTGAATATAATAATTATTTTTACTGCTATTGCTAAACTACACAAAAAAGTATTTGAAAATATTTGAAGTAAACAACCTTTTTTACCGACGAAAAGAAGGAGGTATTCAATTCAACCTATATATATATATATATATTTTTTTTTTTATATTCTAACACATGTTGTTTTTCAAATACAATTTAAAAACAAATATAAATAAATTATAAATTGAACTCAAAATACAATTGCAAGATCGAAAAGGTAATATAAATGTAGTCGCGACTTTGTAAGGTAGAAAGTATTGTACTGATATTGCGTAACGTATTTTTTTTATCCATACAGTGTATCAAGTACAAAATTCTGTACTCTGTACAAAACATTTCTACCACAGCCGATAGAAAAACACGTACAAACTTTGTCGTACAAATTTTTTATTTTTTATGCTTTATAATCTCCACCAAAGCCTAAAATAACCAGTCCAAGTGGCCGAGCGGTCTAAGGCGTTATGCCTGCGCAGTATGCCTACTTGGAAACTGGGAGGTTATGGGTTCGAATCCCGACATCGGCCGTTTATCAATTATTAAGAAAAAAAAGAGCACACCTACCAATCCCTTCTCTGCATACGATTTCCTGATCCTCCAATCATATCATAAAAACGAAAAGTAAAAATTAATAAAGGTTGAAAAATAATGATGTGGTTGGCTTCTGTTATAGACCGTCGTGTCTCAAAAACGGAAGTAACCGGCTATGCTTGAGAAGGTTTTCTGCAGTTTCCTTCACGAACTCCAGATGGATATCGGCATAGCTCCTATCATAGTCGGCTGTAGCCGCATATTCTACCTAGTCTATACACAAAAACTCCTTCCACTCCACTCACATCCTCACATCCTTAGGTATCACAATGGACCTCATGGTCGATGTGTAGCCCGCCCAGGGCAGCCTCTACAATCTATCTATCTATCTAAGCCTAAAATAGAAAATTACTAAAATTTTCGTTTGGTCAAAGTTTTCTATTCCTAATACTCTCCCAGATAGTTATCCTACAATATATACAGTCTTCTAACCCACTTCTAGACATGCTAGAAGGATGCGGTTTTTGCAGTCGACGCAGAATCACTCCAAACTTATGAAAAAAAATCGAAAACTTTAATTTTCACAAAACAACCTCCCTCCCCCCTGGAAATGGAAAAACCCCCAAACATTACCTTTTACACCCAAAAATTACTTCTATTCTTGCTAGAAGTGTGCGATTTTTTGCATTAAGGACGCGGAGCCAAGGCCGAAGGCCACGCCGGGGGCTAAGGGCAGAGCAAGTTTCAGAATACAAAAGCAGATGCAAATCATTACAGACAATAGTCAAAAGAATAGAAAGAAACAATTTTTTATAAATGATCGAATTTTTATTCACTTTTAGTGGCTCAAATGTTATAAAAATCGTGATTTTTCGAATTTTAAATAAATTTTCATTTCATAAAATTCATATTTCATAAATATCATTGATTGCCTCTTTCAATTGTTTAAAAAATATGACTCCATGATGTTACCCCATGACAACAAGCATTCTTATAATGAGAACAATACATTTTAAAAAATTACGTAAAAAAGTTTTTACCAATAGGTTCCGGTGCTCATGCTTGGATTTCTCTTGCACTATATCGTTAAAATACAACAAATTCTAGTGTAAATATTTGTAACATTATTTTTAAAAAAAAACATAGGAAAAGTACAATTATTGGTTAAGCTCCGGAGAAATAATAAGCAAATAACAACTAACATTTTAGTCTCAAAATTAATTTGAATAGTTAATTAACAAAATAATTATTCAGATTAATGATGATAACTAAACGAATGAAAGTCAATAACTCGATTTTGACTCGCTCATAATGCAGTCATCGCAACACAATACCAGAGTTGATTTCGATACAACCATAATAATATTGTATTGTTTTAGATGGATATAGGGATAGGAGAAAATGGATATTTTGTTGATATTGATTTAAACAATATATTGAATTAATAATGATGACATAACAATCGAAAACAAATTAGACATGTATAAACAATAACAAATTCTAAATTGGTTTAACAAATCATCAATTAGTTAAATATTGTATTTATTGTATATACACTATCGGCTCCAAAAGTGGGTTCCTTTTCCAAAGTCCGAAATAGATTTATACCGAATCTATTTAATTTTCCAAAAAAACAAAAAGTGTTTTTAAACGAAATTAAATATTTTCGTAATAGAAATATTTATAACTATGGTTCTAAAGAGTTTTTTTTGAAAATAAAATAAATTCAGTACAAATTAACTGCGTACAATTGTGAAAAATAAACAACACTTTTAGAGTCGATGATACATACCATGCTACCATTTTATAAAATATCAATTATTTCCTAAGTGCTATTAAACTGTAGCTTGGATCCTGTTCTGCGAATACATTAATATTTAATACACTGTAAACCAATATTCCAACTTCGTTCGGTAGTTGAATCAATACGACCTACAGGAATGAAACTACTTTTGTTGAGCCAACGTGACGTAGGTAAGATTGTATGTTATTATTACCTAATTGCGAGTTATCAAAACAAATAAATTTGTTAAATTGTGTGTTAAGACTTAAATAATAAATTAATAGTGTAATAAATAATAGTTTAAAAAAACTAAAAAAGCACGCTTTTATAGAAAATCCAACTGAAAAATAGAAAATAAAATTTAATAAATTTGGATTAAGAAAAGTGTAAATAAGAAACAAATGTATATTATGGAAAAAAGCGTGGGGTGCATAGTGTCAATAGTTATTCCATTAAATACATTTGTTTCTTATTTACACATTTCTTAATCCAAATTTATTAAATTTTATTTTCTATTTTTTAGTTGGATTTTCTATAAAAGCGTGTTTTTTTAGTTTTTTTAAACTATTATTTATTTTTAATTTTTTAGCTGAAGTTCGCGCACTATCTCTATCTCTCTTACTCTCATGCAAAGGATGCGAAAAAAAATGGATGAATCCTGGCGAATCTAATCAGGATAATCGGATATTTTAATCGAATTATTGCATTGTCATCGGTCTTTGACAGGTGTGCAAAATAGAATTAAACTTGATCGTTCAAAGTAAGAGAAAATCGAGCCCAAAAGGGTCAGTTGCATACATACATACATATATACATACAGGTGAAACTAATAAAAAGCGTATAAAAATATTATGAAACTATTAGTAATCGATTTAAAATAAAACAAAAAAAACTCTGGCCAGTGACAGACTTCATTGTGATAGGTATAGAGAGTTATCAAACCAAAGCAGGTAGTTATGATCTTATTGTAAGTATAAAGTGAGTGTATGTAAACATCATGTATTCAGAGTTAATACTGAAACTGAACTCTGTAGACAGAGTAAGTGTAGTGGTCTAGAAGACCAAAGGGTTTTTAGGATGCTGAGCATCAAGCTGGTAATTTGTAAGTAGTTTCGTTTTGACAAGACGCCCAACTTTTTTAAATATAAAATTTTGGAAAACGGTATCGAAATTTTCTGAATTCCGTTGAATATTGAGGATGGGAGAATCGTAGTACATTCCATTGAATTTGTAGGACAAAAATTTTTCCTCATTCTTCACTGGATTATCTTACAATTAAACTTAAAAATTACTTGATACTCGGTCCAACTTTGGATGAACAGTCAAATCGACATGTTCAACGGCTTCTAAAAATTTCGAATTTAATTGTAATTTTTTAAGTTTATTTGTAAGATAACCAAGTTAACAACGAGGAAAAATTTTTGTCCTACAAATTCAATGGAATGGACTCTGAGTCTCCTCCTATCCTCATGTTCAACGGCTTCCAGAAAATTTCAATACCGTTTTCCAAAATTTTATAATTAAAAAAGTTGGGCGTCTTCTCAAAACGAAGCTACTTACAAAGTACCAGCTTAATGCTCATCATCCTGAAAAAACCCTTTGGTCTCCCGGACTATAGAGAGATGTGAGACTAATTCAAGCTAATTTCAATAATGTATATTTCATGTTCAAGTGATAATAATTTCTCCAATAAACAAATTTATATATTTGCGTCAAGTCTAGCAAATACGCCGTTTAGTTCAGAGAACTAATTTATTCGGATCGCCGTATTTATACCTGCCGCGTAGTTGAATACGTTTACTTTGAATTTACCTAATTTTTTTTACAGTGTATCAAACACACATACATCTATCTGTAGCTTAACTATTTACCCTATAAAATTAAAATATCATTAATTTCTTACATTCGATTCACAGAGCCACCAAGGTTATTCCAAGTGAGCTGAAATAGAACGTTTTTAAGGGAAGTACCTATTTTAATTACCTCTTTCGAGAAATATACATTGAATTAGAAAACAAAAACTATGCCCATTTTGCTGCGGGTGTCATTTGAAATGGAAATTATAATTTTTCTTAATTAATTCGAGTTTTATCAAAAATATTTGTTTAAGTAAAAAATTCTTTTGACGCACCGTTTTTTATGTGTGTCACTTAATTTGATCCGCTATACGTTACGATTGACCAGATAATTCATACATAGTTATAAATGTACATATACACCACACACAAAAACTGACGTTATCCGTTTTGTAGTAAATATGTATAGCTTTTTTCTGCCTATATAAATGATATTGAAAATTTCTTTCACTCAAACGGATCTCGGGGATTAAATGTTGATGGCTGTAATGAAATACTAATGCTCTTATATGCTGACGATTTAGTGATATTGGGTGACAGCTACTCTGATTTACGCAGAAAGATTTTATTATTGACTTCTTATGCAAATAAGAACGATTTAGAAATTAATTATGAAAAATCAAAAGTTGTTGTTTTTAAAAATGGCGGGCGCAGTGAAAAGAGTAATACTTTTCAATTTAAGGATTTTGCTTTCGAAATAGTCAACAAATATTTATACCTGGGAATTCCATTTGTTAGTTCGTCTCTGTTTTTCCAAACAGCAGAATTAGCGATACAAAAGGGAAACGTAGCTCTGGGGTCTGTTATGAAAATATTAGCTGATACAAAATGCGTATCATGGAACTCTCGAATAAAATTATTTAGCTCTTGTGTTGTTAATTCCCTTCTGTATTGCGCTCCTGCTTGGTGCATGCGTTATCTAAATGAAATAGAACGTATTCAGATGGGTTTTTATAAGCAGTTACTAAAACTACCAAGAAATACTCCAAACTATATTGTGCGTTTGGAAACTGGTTCTTTGCCCCTCTCTCTAAACGCAATTAAATCAACTCTGTCATGGCTACGAAATATCCTATTTATGGATGAAAAACGGTACCCGAGATTGTGTTTTAACAGATTCCTACACTTGACAAATACCGAAGAAAACATCAATTCAAAATATAATTGGGTCTCACAGTTAAAAGCTCTTCTTGATTTAGTGGACTCCGGTAGCCTTTTAACCACCAATAGAATAACTACAGCCGATGTTAATAGTATTATTGAAAGATTCTCTTATTACTTCAGACAAGGGGATATGGCAAGAATTACATCATCCGACCATAGCCCATATAAGCACTTGACCTGTTCGGAAGGATCGCAAGCATATCTATCATTTACTTGTCCGATACAATTTATACGATTATTTGCACAGTTACGTACGACAAACCATAAAATTCTAAGAATCGTTATTAACAACATAAGTTACACTGTTGATCAAGAAACTAACTGCTCTCTCTGCAGCTTAAACGAAAAAGAGAATCTTGCACTTTTGCTTTGTATCTGCCCGGTTTATAACTATGAGCGTTTCGTCTTTTTCCAAAAAGCTAGCTGCAACCAATTTGATCTTAAACAGATGTTACAGTACATGAGCATCGGACACATAAAAAGAGTTTTCTGGCTTGTTAGAACAATATTGTTGATACGTTCCTTCCTACTGGATCAATAGCGTTTTCATTGATACCTCTCGGGCTGATCATGGTTCCCTTTAGCCTGTAGAAATTAAATAATTAAATAAGTAATTTTTGTTTGATTTTTTGCTTTGTATTTTGTATTTTTTTTCGCCTTCTTTTTAAACACTGAGTTTGTTTTTCAATTTTTCTTGTAATATTCTAAATAAAGTATTTATTATTATTATTAGTAAATATGTATAGTATATATATATATATATATATATATATATATATAATATATATATATATATATATTTATAAATAATATTAAAGAGAACTCTAGGATTATTCGAATTCAATTTCGATTTTTGCCCCAATTTCCTAGTTTTTTTATAAATACGTATTTTGACTACAAAGTAGTCGTCATCAGTATGAATTAGCTAATTGTAATTATTCTCCGAAGAGATGTTACTTGTTGCTAATTTGGTGACGGTTTGCACAAATTAAATTATTTTATTGACAAATTTAATTATTGCATTATTTAAAAAAATTAATCAATAAAATAATTTAATTAATGCACTTTTGAGAAAATTTTATAATTTAACGAATTTAATTTACGCATTTTTTTTTTAAATAAAAAAATTTAATTAATGCACTTTTTAGGGAATTCATAATTTGAAAAATTTAAGCAATACATTTTTCCAAAAATTGATAATTAAATAAAAAATTAATCATCAAAAAAATGCACTTTTTGCAACTCTGGTTTCAACCTAATTGTAATTAATTAATTAAGTAATTAATTAATAATTAATTAACGGTGCGTCTAATAAAAAAATGTCTCACGACTTTTCGTTCCTAAATCGTACCCTCTACCTACCCTCTTATGGAACTCTACTACTTTTGGGACAGCCTATATATATATATATATATATATATATATATATATATATATATATATATATATATATATATATATATATATATATATATATATATATATATATAACTAAAATAAATCTGTACAGTGCATATTATATTATAATATAAAATATATATGTATGTAAATATCGTTCACCACCTGTATATAGTTTCATAAATTAAATTTATTACATGTAATGTAAATGATGATCATACACACATCTGTCATGTGTATATTGTATATCATTCTAGTAGATATACAATTGTTTATAAATTTGTATATTATTTGATGATGTTCCTTCATGTTTATAAAATACACTATTATATCAGTATTAGAAGAAATTCACAATAATGATTGAATTGTTTTTCATACTTAATATACATATATCGTGCTGGTAAAGTAATTAATGACGTCATATTCCAAAATGGCAGCTTTAGTAAGGCTACATTTGAACATTTAGTTATATTTTTCATAAAAACAGACATAGTTTCATTAATAACATAATACTTTTTTCCTTATACTATTAACGTAACTCTAGCAACTCATATGTAACTATTACAGTTGAGCCTCACTTATCTGCTTCTAATTATCACCACCAGATGTCATAGTTCGAAAGAGCAACAATAAGATCATAACTACCTGCTTTGATTTGATACTATATATACCTATACCTATCTATACCCATCACAATGGAATCTGTCACTGGCGAGAGTAAGTTTTTTTGTTTTATTTTAAAACGATTACTAATAGTACGGACGTCTGTAGGAAGTTAAGTTTGGAAAAAGACGTTTTATGATTAAAGGACCGACTCATTTTAAGTTCTAAGTTTATTTTAAGTTCCAAAACACTCACAAGCAATTTCAACTCATCATCCTTCTTGGTTTTAGAGTTATGTGATGTGATAGATATACGGAAAGACGGACATTAGGAAATGAAATAATTAACATTGAATTATTAACATCTATACTTTTTTTTTGTCCGATCAATATTTCTAGCAGTAACAAACATGTGTGTAAAATTATAACACGAGTATATATTATATAAATACAGAATATAGTAAATATATAAATGATAATCTAGCAAAAAATATGAAAACAATTACTTTCATCACAAAGTTGTGTTTCTCCCCTATAATTTGTTTTTATTTTATTTCTCTACGAGTGTTTGTTCCCAAGATATTAATGCTATATCTTGTCCTTCAAAAGCCCATACCAACTTCACATTTTATTCCGTTTTTATGGCAAAATCTTCGTACTGAACTTTTGTGAAAATTTGTTTTAAGGAAAAAATATTTTTGGAATCTGGACTAAAAAATAAATACTATATGTAATGCCAAGTTTTGGTTGCTTGATTTGTATGTTTTGTTCGTTGTCTTGAAAATGAATACATTTAAACATTATTACAAATATTGTACCGAGCGTTGATCAAGAGTATTAGAAATAGTTTACCACCAAAAATTATATTATCGATTATGTTTGCATCCTTTAAATCGTTACAGAGCCTTTTATGTATGAAAGAAGTCATATCTCAGATTTTGAGACATTGGTCATAAAGCTGTTGACATAACTTACAGAGTTCTATTTAATATCTCCTGATAATGACAAAAGGTTAAAAAGTGTATGCACAGCAAATAGATTATGGTATTAGTTTACAAGAAAAACTATTGATATTGATTTTAAATCGGTTCAAAGCATCTTTGGCCCACTTGTAACTGTCGGACGGACATTCAGCCTAAATTGTGAATAATGAATCGGTAAGGTTGGTTCAGTGAAATTATACTTCCCAAATTTTTTAAATTAGAGAGCGTATTCTATGAACTTACAAACAAGTTTTATCTTTATTTAAAATCTTTATACTCCCACTATATCATTATTGCATTGATTTAGATAGAAGAACATCATAGAGAATGAACATTCAAGATCACGAGAAAGAATTAAGTCACTTTAAGTAAGACTTCGATAAATCAAGGTCAGATAACCAAACTCTCTTATCTATGGGTCAAATGTCTTCATGGTATTTTAAGTCAAAACATTTTCCAATAGATAGATTTAGCATACAAAACAAAACAATTTTGTTCAAACCTAATTGTAAAAATAAATAAAAACATAAAAAACTTGACATTTTTGAAACATGACATACATGAATGGGTAAATGTAGCTCTAAATATAATTGTAGGTATATAATTTAATATAAATATAGGTTATATCCCTACTATATAGAACCAGGCTATTTGTTGTATCTAGGTAGGTAGATAGTTTATACCTACCTACGTATCTACCAATATTATTTTGTGTAATATTAGTGAAACAGTAGTTAAATGTCAATAATAAGGAAGTCAATGTGTATGACTAACCAGTAGTACGGTTATTAGATTTTCATAAATATGCTGTTGGTATTATTGTTTGGTTGTATAGTCAATCTACCACAACAACAACACAACAAATATCTAAATTGTATGACTGACTACTAAATACATACATAACCTAACTATACATTTATCTAGATATTTATTGAATAAACACAATCAATTCAATTATAATTTAATGAAATGAAAATTTTTGTTGTATATACGTTTTGTTGATTTGATCTTTGTTTTAGGTCATTTCTTTACTTGTACTAAATACTAACACAACTGTTCGAATATAAAAGAGAATGTAGATGGCAAAATTTGAAAAGTAAAGAAGTGAAAAAATAAATAAATGATAGTTTGAAAGGTTGGAGATATATTATTGCTTTTTTAGAGTTTTGATGTGAAACTTCTTTAGCCAGCCTAATGAATTAGAATGACCTTGATACAATTAGAGTTTAAACAAATAAAACAACACGCTTTTATTGCAATATGAACTAAAAAGTTTTTTTTATTTTTATTGAATTGAATTTCAGATTATTCAGACGTCCAGATGGGGATGAAAACTGTATTAAAAAATTAAATTCATACATACATATATATACACTTCAAACTAAAATAAACGCGTTAAAAAACAGCCTACTATCGTTGTATTATGTGTATTGCTATCTTTTCATACACAAACCTTATCGGCTGTGGCCAGTAGCGTTGTGTACATACACATGCACAGATTTCGAAAGAAGTATTTATTATTGTTTATAGACGTATTTACTGCTATGAAACTCAGTTTTTTTCAAGATATTTAAATACAATGAATACCAAAATATTTATTCTAAGTCATGAAACTAAACAAGTTTTACTGCCTGCGTTAGCTCTGTTTGAGGCTTATATTTTGTTGTTAAATTACAGATGTTCAGTTTAATCCGACCAAAAACATAAATGTGAGAAAAGTTATCGCATAAACAAAGTAGTGATATTTCAGCAAAAACCGACATGTTCGCCTTCAAAAATAGTTGAATCAAGGACCAAGTTATTTAACAACAGTGAGAAAATGATTGGTATATATACCTACCGTTTAGTTTACATCTTCGCAAAGTAGATCGATCTCCCACGAGTATGAGAGAGTACATATGTATACATTAAGCAATGTGTATGAGAAGGAGGTCTTATAGGTTTGATAAACAAACATATTTTTCAAAACAGTGAATAATATTCATAACTGTTCGAGTGGTTGGTGATACAAAACAACAAAACACATAGGCACATAAGACCTCCTTCTCATACACATTGCTTAATGTATACATGTGTACTCTCTCATACTCGTGGGAGATCTAATATGCGAAGATATAAACTAAACGTACGGTATATTGTGTAAGTTTATCAGGTGTAGGGTACTTCATATTCTAATTATTTACAGTTCAATAATCAGAAAAGTGTTCTGAATACGAAATAAAATCATCAGCCCAAAACATTTCTGAGCGAATGCGTCCAAATGTGCTGTACTAACAATTACATTTCATATCTTAAATATGTTTATCTTTGTGAACACATTTTGTATTATATCCTAAAATTTTGAACTTATTTATTTTTTACAAGTTTGGAAAAAATCTTATTTCTCGATGAGAAAGAATTTGGGCAAGTTAACATCATTTGATGCCATAGAAATGTATACCCAACTAGGCTTTATTTTAAATAGCATTGATTTGGATTAATAATATAATATTAATTAATCGTATATCATTTATCCTGTCATTAATTTAGGATTTATTATTTTTATTATAGTGTATTATTAATCAGAAATTGGGACTAATAATACTTAATATATTGATACAGAAACGCAAAGAAAGAGTCAATACAAATTATAATTTAATTAATTATTATATTTATATATATACAATTTATTTATTGTATATAAATTATCAGTTATAATACTGAATAAAATTTAAAATGAAATTATAATTGCATCAACTCCTCATATACCGGGTAGCACAAAGGTGTAATAACTTCGAATAACTCCGAATAATAACGACTTTCTCGAAAAAGACATCGTTTTAATAAATATAAACATGAGTTTTCAATAGTTTTCGAATTTGTTTAATGTTATTCAAGGTACTATTAAAATGTGGTTTTACTATTTTACTATTTTTTAAAAACAAATTCCGATTTTTCGTTGTAGGTCGTGAATTTAAAAAAAAAACATTATTAGATGTCTATTCTTTTTTTATCGACAGTTTCTATTTAAATGTATTATATTATGCCTGAGTTGTATTTCTTAACAAATACATCTCAAAAATCACGTCCATTAAACCTTTGCTATAACGAACAATTTGCGTCACAATTAGGTTTAAATGGATATACATATATAGTCCATTTAAACCGAATTGTGGCACAAATTGTTCGCTATAGCAATCGATATATATAGAAAGGTTGACAATTTTTTAATTCTGAAAAGTTTAATTCTGAAGAATATCTAGGATCATATCTAGGATATTTTAGGTGGAAATTCAAGATTTTGTGATGTATCATTGCTCTTTCTTATATCAAAGTTAGATACAACGTCGATATCTGGAGAAATTTGGTATAGTTGCCAGATTTTGTCGTAACCCGGTATAAATAAAATAACTTTTTTCCTTACATACGCGACGAATATAATAACGTCATAGAATAAAAATTACTATAACAAATAGATAGCATGATTATCAATTTTATAAAAGTATTTGAATATTTTATAATATTAATTAATTAGTTACTAATGATACTTTTATTGATTCAAAAAGTAAATAGATGTTTATCTATTCAAATAAAATTTATATTGGTAATTAAAATACTATATCGAATACATTAGTTTTGATTGAAAAATTTATTTGTTTTTTTTGTAAATAGTTATGAAGTAATGTTTTTTTAAAGGCATAGAAAACATGTAGGATATCAGGCACCAGTTATAATATTGTTATTCTCACAGTTTAAGATGGTGGTCTGTTTAAAAAGTAATCAGCAACCTAGAGTGGTTTAATATATTTTTAAAAAAATTTCAATTTATTGGGCTTAAGCTTCTACCTAAGGTTTTTTGAACTTACAAGATGCATCCCTACCAACTAAAAAAATATTTAACGTATTTTCGTCTTACGTTCTCTTATTTTTAGACCAAGCTGCATCCTAACTTCCGGAATTGTGTAAGATTTTATATATATATATATATATATATATATATATATATATAAATGTATATATCTATTGGTTTTTGGAAAAGTAAAATTTTGAAAAGGAAACCCACTTTTGCTGTCCTTGCTGTCCTCGGAACGATTTTCAAACATTTCTAGTCAGATCAGAAAAAGATGTAAAATGTTGAGAATTGTATAATGAGCCAGTGTTAATAATGTCAAACGAACCGTATATGCATTTTCAGCTTATTATTCCATTCCAAAGTTCCGAATATATTTTGCATTATTTGATTTAACTATTAAAAAATCATGGACTAAAAAATAAAATTGACAAATAACATTTTTTATAAGAAATAACATTTACAAAAATAATTTCTAAATATTGCCTCGATACATCAGTGCGGATATATGATAAAGCAAAATTTTGTTCATCATAATTTCAAGTAGTTGTAAAAATTTTTGGAAACACTTATTTTATAAAAAAATTCAAAGAATTACTTACAAACATGTTCAATTGAGGCTGTAGCCATTTCATTTAGTATTTTTTCGACTAGTTTTTCACTTTCTTTTGTATATAATTCATGTTTTCTAATTAATAATTGGAATTTCTCCTGATTTGTTGACTTTGATCTGTAACAAATTAAAAATAATTAAATGACATAAAAATAAAACTACCTTAAACTTATATGACCATCGAATTAAAAGTCTTCCTTCCTTTTTTGAAATAGGTTAAAGGCAGACGATGGTTTAGATTTTAGAACATTGAGCTCTTTATCACTTGATATGTTAAATGACTTCCCTTATGACTTCCCTATTGGTATTTGTTTCTAAGGACTATGATATCTGGTGGCAATAATTAGAAACGAAGAAGTCGGGCTCAATTGTGATAGTTACATATGTTCTGCTAGAGTTACGTTAATAAAATAAACAAAAATTATTATTTTATTAATGAAACTGTTTAAATGTAGTCTCACTAAAGCCGCCATTTCGATAAATGGGACTTTGCACAGGGCATGCGACAGGCCAAGTTGTGCATAACCACAGCTAGACCATTCGACTGTGCTCCGTTGAAACTCAATAGAATACAGTCGAGAAGGTTGATGGGGCTCTTAACAGGACACTGTCGATTGAACTACCACCTTCATAACTTGAAAATCTCTGATGATCCAACTTGTAGGGCCTGTATGGAGGACGATGAAACCTCCATACATGTCATTTGTACATGCAGAGACCTGCAGGGTGTCAGGCATATAACGTTCGGGTTTGATACCCTGGATCCATCAATCCTGGGAGCAATCCCGGTGGAGAAGCTGTGGGCTTTCTGTTCGGCGTCTGGTCTCAACAGAATCCTATAGCTCCATCTGCTTAAAATAGCACCTCTTACCCGGAGACGTCTTGCCTTCGGGTGACAGGTTATTTTAAGGAGGGCACAGAGGACCCCTTGGTCTAAGCGCTAGGGACCCATTTGCTGTACCCCTCTTGCTAATTATAATTATTATTATTATTAAAGCCGCCATTTTGAAATGTGACGTCATTAGTAATTTTACCAATACTGGTAAATTAATAAAAATCCATTATGACATTTACATTCACATAATAGTTTATGTACTTAAAGCATTTGTATATTTAATTGTTATACAAAAACGATTGTATAAGAGTTTTTTCCGTATCACTGTAACATAAATATAACATTTGCAAGACAATAAATTAAATGTCTAGTATCTGATTATAGATAAAATATCCAACATATTATTCAAGTTACGAATAGATATTATTCCAACAATAAGTACCTATATTATTTGCTATATTAAAGTCTCACGTATACTTGCATAAGTGACACGTACACTTGTATCTAAGATAGCTATTAGCTCACAAAAAAAGAATTCATTACAAAAAAGGAACTGTGTGTGTGTAATTATTAATGAGTATTTTAAATAAATCAAAGTGAAAAGTAATTTCCTTCTGACTGTGTAAACAATATTGTTTTGATGATACTTAAGTAATTTTAAAACATATACTGGGTGTAACAGAGTAGGCAACTCAACACAAAATTCAGAAGCATTGAGTATTATTTATAATAATGAATTTATCAGAGTTCAAAAAGGTTTCTATGATTGATAAAATAAACAATGACACGTTTTACATTGGCTTTTGTTATTTTGAAACAGTAAACAATAGGATGCAAAATATACGACAGCAAGGCAATCATTTTAAATATTAAAAATAAGAATAAGAATATTCTATTTCATTCGTTCTGTGGGTAAGTCAATACGTACAAAAAGATTGAATATGACACCAAATATATCATGATATATATAATAAAGAACTGAGCTCAAATATCCTATATATACTGAGGTTGTTAAAATATGACACATGTGTTATAAGTACCAATGTAATTTTCATACACATGCTACAATTTAAAACTATGAGTTTTGAATTAAAATTTTCAGCTAAAGTTTTTTTCGACAATCGAATATTTCCTGCATTCGAACGTCTCCTCTATTCTCTTTCGATTCATAATATTTGTGTGAGGGATGTATGGACCGAATTTTTTCATTCATGAATTCGAAGTAAATTTTTAAGACTCTAGAACACATTAAACCAATTTTAGATCGTTATCTCTCTTCATTTTTTAGTTATCGTGTTGACGTTCAAATAGAAATGAAGTGTTTAGAACTTTTTATGGTTATCTGCACCAAAACTTTTTTCTACGATTAATATTTTCAACAATTTAGAACTTGGAACTAAACTTACATCGCTGTGAGCGTTAACTAAATGCGGGTGACTTCGTACTTCATACCTCGAGCTGGTAGGCGCTTTCAGCACTTAACACTATGAAAATGTAACTTAACCAATCTTTGTTTATTAGTTCAAAATATTAAAAGCAAGAAGTAATTATTTTCTGTTAATTCAAATTTAATTTAATCATAGGCGTTTCGAAAAATTTGCTCTAAACAGTTTAATTATTCAATACTCGTCATATTGAATGAACTGGTTTATACGAAATAACAATGCCCGAAATGAGTTACATAAGCACTCATTAGCCCAGACAAGCACCGATAGTTGTCGCTTTTAAGTGTTAACGCTGGAAGCGTGTAAGCGTTTCAAGACCCATAAATATGTATTTCCAATAGTATCACTTCCGTCCCGACTCTATCTTGCCACAATTATACATTTTTTAAGTGCTTATTGTATCCTATTGCTTTATCTCGAGATACAAGCTTCTGCACACTCTAATTTACTTTAAGAGCTGTTGAAAAATTTCCACAATTTATGTTTTATTGGTTAACTTATTTAATAATACTAATATTTTGAATATACAGTTCAGACTAAGGAACATACTTTATGATTAAGACTTAAGTCATGACATGCAAACAAGAATGACCGTCACCAAAAACGGGCTGATTATCATTAGAAAAAATTTGACTGATACACTTTGCATAAACAGATGAACCGGTTTTTGTAGCGTATGTGTATAAAATAAAAACGCCATCATATTACAAAAAATAATATGATTTTTTCAAAAGAGAAAAAAAAAATGCCATTGGCTATTCATATAATATGTATGTATAAAATGTATGTATTACATAATATACATTTAGAAAAGATAATATCTCGCAATGCTTTAAGTTATCCTTACCGCAGTATATCTTGATGGAATTTTAAAAAGGATTTAACATTATACATGTGTACATAAATTGTCATACTTGTAATAAACTACACCATATAAGATTTATTCATAATTTACTAAAAACCAGATAAAACCTCATTGAAATCCTACGGTATAACCACGGTGTTTTAAACCTTTATGTATGTATAAAGGTGGGAACTCTTTATGTTTAGTATATCAAATGACTTTTACCTATTTCCCAGTACTAGTTAAGTGCTTAAAATGTAATCGTAGAAAGAAATGTTTTCGATATTTATAACTAACATTAATACTAAATCCAATAGATTTCTTACGAGCGATCTCTTAAGCAATAATAGAAAGGCAAAAAATTCAAATTCACGCATTTTTCTACCTATAAATGTTGATTTTGCCTGAAATTTAATATAAAATAGATCCATTGTCGAGAAAATATAAGAAAATTATATATTATGTGATTAACATTTCTCATCGAACTGGCAAACGTCTTCATTTGCTCTATCCGTAGTCGGTGTCCTTCATTCTAAACCAATTAGGTGTATGCTAAGCCAATGTCAGTTTACCTTGTTATATCATCTGTCCATAAAACATTTGCTAAATAAAGTATATGCGTCAATATCAGTTGCAGAGTTTATCCACATGAACGAATTCTGTGTCAAATACTGTTAGCATTGCGAATTGTGTTAACAAATATTTCAAGAACCCCAGTTTGTCTTCGAGTCTCATTATAACACAACTGCCAACCTACCGTATATGGTTCCTCCTTCTTTTATCACAGCCAAGACTTTCTTCCTTATTTGTTCGCTGTATATGAGTTAGAACTAAGCCATTCAGCACCATTCAACTTGAACGATTCGACACCATCAAAACAAGGTTGAATGGATCCGAAACAAAACTGTAAAGTTACTCTATTGATGGTGATATATTATGCACGAAAACAATTCTTATGAAAAAGGAAATAAAGATCTTTATATAGGAAATTTTATTATCTACAAATTTTATAGTATTATTACTATTTATGTGATAAAACTTATCGTTAAAACCTTTTTGTGAAAAACCGATTGTTTTTTACTTTGCACAAGACTTTTTATATACCATACAGAATATTGATTTAAAAGTTTATCTCATTTTTTAGTAAAATAACGTCTTTTTAGTGCTGCGGCTATCAGGGAACAGCTACCTTATGAAAATAATACCTTGAAAATTAAAAAGTATTTTTTTTTTTAAATATGCATTAAGATTCAATTTGTTATGACTTCAGGATATTTTTTTATACGAAGAACATACGACTTGTAACATTTATAGCTTATCATTTATAATTCTTAAACCACATAAAGATGTAATATATTCAAATACATACACACGCAAAAAATAGTATATTATATAGAAGGAAAGTAAAAGATCATTTATAAAGTTTGGCAAGTGTATAAAATATATTGAATCAGTTCCATAAAATGATATCTTTTATTTATTTCGTAGATTTATTTAAAAGTTGATATTTTATTTTTTTAAAGAATAATTTTATTGTATCTTATTTAGAGAAACACTTCCATCATCTTAAGATGATAAATGTTTATATGAAGTATATTATATCCATATTATAAAAGAAATAGTAGATACATTTTCATGCTATGTTGCTATGTAACATGTTATCCTCTTCTAATCATATGGAATACTAGACGTAATAAAAAAAGCTACACAATCTAAAGTACACAAACAATGAGAGTTCATACAATATTGAAGGTGGAACGTCCTAGAATTAATAATATAAATAAAAGTTTTCCATCCATTCCTAGATCAATTATTTGCTTTTTATAAATATGTATTTCGATTACAAAGTAGTCCTTATCAATATTGAATCATCAGCTAATCTCAACAATCTTCGAGATATGGAATCCAAGATATGTTGCTCGTTGCTAATTCTGTGCGTGTCTCATCACAAACCATAAAGATTAAAGAGAACTCAAGGCTTTTGTATTTTCCAATTATTTGTATTTTACAAATACGTATTTCGACTACAAATAATTGATGTAGAAATTCGGACCAATTTTGAAATTTAAAATCCCTAGCATTTATCAACATGGAACTTTAATTTAATATTAGTTTCTTAAAATCAGATATTATTCCAGCTTCAACATATAATTAACTCTTTGTATAAGTATGTGTATATAACCACAATAACAAGCAGCTTTATGCAGATTGCAATGAAATAAACCTTTTAAGTGAGTGTGTTATCTTCGAGAATAGAGAAAGGGCACTTTGTATATATGATGATGCTACCAGACACAGCTCATGACTATAATATATAAAGTAAGATATAAGGGTAGGTAGTTTTAGCATATAGACATCAAGAATACCCTTAAACTATACGAGCTTCTGCTGTATTTGTTGTTCAAGATAACTCCACAACTGAGTTTTCTAAAGAATAGTTTTCCATATATACCACCAGATGTCCTTTGCATTAAACGTAGAACAAACCTTTACCAACTATTACTAGACAACGTACACATGGCCAACCACTTCATTCTAGATCACTTCAGATAAACTTAGAAGATGGAACTATATTTGTATATATGTATAGAATGTTGTACATAGTATAATATCCCGTTTTCACTGACGATTTAAACATATGTGAAAAATACGTGTAGGTATTGCATGGAAAGAGAATGGTAGAAACTGAGAATGATATAGCGGGAAAAGATTCAAACAACAATCGCGTGCAATGAGATAAACAGAAATGTTTTTTAAACAGGATGATCATGAAAAACTATAAATTATAAAGTTTTATATATAAGTAAAAATATCGTTGGTATAGATCCACGTTTTTTTTTCTTTACTTTCTTTTTAGATGACCTCATTTCAAAATTAAACACTTTATTGGTCATACATAAAATTGCCTGACTTAAAATTACTTTAATAGTTTTAGACCATCCGAGTGGTTGAGCTGTTCAAGACTGTTTGCTCGGAACTGGGAAATTGTTTGTTTGATTCCCAACGGCGGCACTCAATTTTGTCTTTATATGGGAATTGTAATTATTCGTTATGACGATGGTTTAAAATTGATCCAAAATAAATAGTAATATAAGTTAAAAGTGTCTTAGTAAATTAACTTATGTTCCGTCCTTAATAATTGAGACCGTAGAACGTTTTTCACACTATGATAGAAAATTTTACCTTGTAACTAATAGGGCATACAATAAAGCAGGCTCAAGAAGCCGCTATCTCTAATGAGGTTAGAGGAGACTGCGATCTGTCCGGACTGTGACGAAGCTGATGATACGCTGTTCCATCTTATGGCAAATGTCCTTTCAGTGCCATAACGAGGTATCTAGTCTTCGACTTAACCGCAAATGGGAGATTCTGACATGTGTCCAATAATTTTGACTTAAATATGAAAAAAATGGCGGGAGCACCTAGTAATAAAACGTAAAATGCATAATAGTTAAATATTCCATAAATAGCATTAAACAGCCATGATCTTTGATACATTTAAAATGATCTTTTATAAAATTTTACAATTATGTAACTTTGCAATGTTTTGTTAAAAGATCGAACACCCTATATTCTCTATATGAGAATACGTAAAGGGATAACTATTATTGTTAGTATAAGTACACAATTGTATAGGATCTGATTGCCTTGGTGGTAAAACTGATTATCTATCGACCTGAACCATGAAGTAGAAAAATAAGAAAATTTATTAAATTGAAAGAAGACTAGTAAGATGAGACAAAAAAGAATGAATATGTTTTGTCTATACTATATAGGTATATATATATATATATATATATATATATATATATATATATATATATATATATACATATATATATATATATGTCTCATCTTACTAGTCTTCTTTCAATATATATATATATATATATATATATATATATATATATATATATACGTAGATATATGTATATATATATATATGAATGTATATGTATATAAAGATAAAAAAAAGTGTGCTTTATTATTCAACAAATAAATTTATTGGTATTTCAATGTTTTTTATTTTATTTTTAGATATATCTAACCAACTTATTTACAACCACACACTTTATTCATTCGTCGTTTATTTTTATTTATGCATTCGATTCGGCATTGATATATTATTATACCTACCCGCCAAATAATACTCTCTCTGCACACAAAACATAAACCTTTTTCGCTATATGAATATTTATATTTGCGTAAACAAAGATTCGTGAAAAAGAAAACAAAATAACTTGCAAACTTTTTTAAGTCTTGTTTACATACGTTTATATTTTTATTGAGTAATCAAATAATGTAATTACGAAATAATTTAGTTCATTCATCTTATTCTTTTTTAACAGCCCAGTGTATGACACGTTAGATAGAGATATATTGTAGCGGTTGCTCTGGACGGGCTACACTTCGACCATAAGGTCCATATATTGTGTGAGGCCTAAGGATGTGAGAATGTGAGTGGAGTGGAAGGAATTTTTGTGTGTAGACTAGAAATTAGTAGGATGGGCGGCTGCAGCCGACTCTGATAGGACCTATGCCGATGTCCATCTGGAGTTCGTGAAGGAAACTGCAGAAAACCTTCACAAGCATAGCCGGTTATGTCGTTCTTGTCCATACGCCGACAGTTTAAATTAACCGACCCTTTTTTTTTCTTTAATAATTGACAAACTGTCGATGTCGGGATTCTAACCCATAACCTCCCAGTAACGAAGTAAACATAACGCCTTAGAGCCCTAGGCTTCTTGGCTGGTGTATGAGATGGTAGTCGAATGCATAGTTAAGTGATTTAGCGAATTAATCCAATCGAGTTAAACTTTTCTTCTGCCCGCGAATTATCTTTATATAAGTTAATTAATCACTGCCGAGGATTGCAAGAATGATTTCGGACTAACTATTTTGAATTGAATGGTCGTTAAAATATTTTTTTATTTCATTTTTTATTTCTGAAGCAAGGTACTGTGCTCCGAAACTAGTCAGATAAAGTGATTTGACGAAAATTTTAAATGTTTGTTTTATTTAATAATATTAAACTGTGGACGAATACTTTTTAGGTTTTTAGAATCTGCTTAGTAAACTATACTTAGTTCAAACCACTCCTAATACAAATGTAAAAATGAAATATTCCACACATAACCACCAGCCAAAAATGGTATTTTTAAAATCAAGAAACTCCGGGTAACGGTTCGGTGAAAACTCAAGAGTGATAGTCAACGTCGAACATATATAAACATTAAACATACTTGTGTGGCCTATATTAAGATGTAAAAATAAACAAAATCCTTCGTTCTATTGTTTTTCGAAAACCGAATAAATAAGGCATACAAAAATTATGAAGCATTGAAATAATAGCGCGACTTTTGACTCCTAAGTATACATGGCGTAAGTATACGCGGCACGCATACTGCCAATCGAATGGAAGGCTAGCCTGGTCATTTTTTTGAAGTAATTTTAAAATACCTTGATGAAGTTTAGGTTGTGCGTAGATTGTGTTTCAATACATTGATCGATAGATAGCAGGCAATATTAAATTTGATAAATAATTAAAAAGGTAATTAAAAAGGGTAGCCGATTCAGAAATATACAGAAAAGGAATGTTAACATAACCCAATAACAAATTAATAAAATAATATCAGAGTTGCATAAAATTTTATAATATATACAGCCCTTTGTGTAACTCACTGACTGACTCATCCACTGACTCACGTATACAAATTCTAACCCACTTCTAGACATGCTACAAGGATGCGGTTTTTTTTGCATTTGACGCAGAATCACATCAAACTTATGGAAAAAATCGAAAAACTTTAATTAATTAACTTTTCCAACGCAACTCCCTCCCCGGAAATTAGAAAAACTCTTCAAAATTACCGTTTTTACTTCTATTCATACTCGAAGGGTGCGGTTTTTTTGCATTATGTCAAGAACGCGAAGCCAAGGACGAAGGCCTTCTCGGGTGTCAAGAGTACAGCGAGTAATTTAAACACAAATACTTTATAATTTATATTTGCATTTAAATACCAATTGCTGCCATATATCGGTCCATGTGTTTAATGATGTATGTTTGTTTCAAAAGATAGTTAACAATGATTACAATAAGCCCCTCAATACTTTTCGAGTTGATAAGAAAAAGCGATTCTGAATCTAGAAGCCCTGGCGAGAAACTAAGGAAATTTCTATCACTTTATACGGAGAGAATTATAATGAATAATTTATCACATATTTCAACGGTTTTTTTTATTCAATTTTACTGTAGTAATAATGAACCCCTTCAACAAGAGTGATAAAATTATTATGATCTACATACATAGTGAAATGTTTATAGGAAACTTATTTTCAAAGAAGATCTAAGAAATTACATCTCCAATTTTTTTCAATATAGCACGGTAGCAATATTATATTTATTTTTTCGAAACTTAAGAATTTTTTTAACTGTATATTTCTTTGTAAGGATATGCAAATTAATGAATTTAGCAAACTTTATATACTATCGATCCTCAAATATAGGTGTGAAAGTAAGTAAAATTTTGCAAGCTCATTTTCCACTTCTTCCTGAGATATAAAAGTGGACTTTGATATACTAGTAGACACACCATTTCATGCATCACAAGACACTCTAAATTTCATATTCAAATTTAAGATTGCGGTTTCAAAATGGCAGACAAATTTGTCATTTAACATAATTTTACTTAAAATTGAGATTGCAAATTTTTTTATTAAAACATTTACAAATTCAAAATAGCGAATAACATTTATTAAACTTAACTTAAAAGGGTAAAAAATTCAAAAGCGCAAATTCAAATGACATGCTTACGCAAATAAAAAGAATTTTTCATTCTATGTAGACTTTAACCGTAGGTTCTTGAGAAATTTGTCATCCATATTGGGCACATCGATTTCAAGTAAAACGATGGAAATTATAAAACCTCGTTCTTCTCATAAACGTTCCGATCAAATTTGATAAAAATGATTCTTATAGAAGCAATTTACAATTTTTTAATCAATTTAATTGGAAAGTATTCGAAAATAAAACGAATTCAGTATTCATCATCATTTACCGCTATAATCCATGTTGAGTCTTATCTGCCTCGATAATATTTGTTCCTTCTGGTATATCTTGGCGGAAAGTTTCACTGGTTTCGTAAATTTAGAGCTCGTGCATCCTTCTAATTGTCATCCTCATCAACCCATCGTAACTTTAGCCTGCAATTTCCTCTTGTACCTTGTGGACTTGTTGTTAATTTCTTTACTGGATTATCATTGTCGGATCACAAAATATGCCAATCCCACATAAGGCAGTATATTCGTATTGATTTAACTATGCCTGGCTCATCATAGAAGTACTGTATTTCAAAACAATATATCCTTCCCCAACTTTGTCAAGTACGGGTTCACAAATGCTGCGCAAAATTTTTCTTTCAAAGAGAGATTAGTTTGATCTTTTTGACACATTTTTTTTACTTTCGTACATATCTTTGAAATCGACAAAGAGATATATTTGATTAGAAGTAGAATTTCGGGATTCCGGCTTGATTAATTTTTACCTATTTCTCTACGTACGGCTGTAGTTTTGAAATAGTATTAGGACGAATATCTTAGATACGATGCTAAGAAACGACATGCTACGGTAGTAGAACACTATCTTAATAAATCCTTTTGTCAGTGTAGGTCAAATATCACTCGGGTAAAATAATCGGGTCAATGTTCAATACATTTTTTTCCAAAATAAATTGACAGCAACAAAGAGAAATATGATGGAATAAAACAAGAAGTCCAAAGAGATAATTGCTATTTTTCAATTATACTTATACCTTGGACAAACAATTTAAACAATAAAAATTTAATGAATTTAAATGAACCAAGTTCACATGGGCAATTGTTTGACTACAATAACTTTAAGTTTCACTTCTTTTACAATATCACATTCTTTTTCTTTTTCTATTTATTTTATTATTATCAATATATTTTTTTTACTACGAAACATATTATTGATAAAAATAAAAATACAACCAACTTGTTCTTATATACATATATATTATATCTATATAAATATGATGTCACCATTAATAATAAAAATAAATTTCATTTTTCATATTTTAATATAATTTGAATATTCCCTAAAGAAGTTCTTCGTCTTCATATATACCAACTAGTAAATACTACATACTATGGTATATACCGAAATATATATATATATATACACTCGTATACCTAGGTTACCGGATGTTGTTTGATATGTAATATATATTATAAGACTCTGTATATAAAATATAAACTTAATAAATATATTTATCTACCCTTCACATACAGGATGATTTATTTGTATGTTTTAATAAACCTGTTTAAATAAAACAAATAGGGGAAAATAATTTTGCAATGAAATTTGCATGCATAAAATTTTATCTTTATTAAGGACCCTTTTCTTAAAACGAGAAAAATATTCTTTGATTTAAAATTCGTTGTCTGCCCCCACTATACAATGATCACCCCTTTTAAGTGTGTTTTAAAAGGATTGATTTTCATTTTTTTTTTGTTTTGCTCTTTTTAAGAAAAGGATCTTTAAAACTGTCGAAGGAGTTTAAGATTGCGATAACATGTATGTAAACAAATTAATTTATATTAAAAACGTGTAACGTAGTGTTTGTAAATCCATGTCTTTAATTTGTGTACATGGTCTTTAATTGATTGAGTCTCGGAAATTTTGAACGATATTTGAAAAAAAAAAATTATTTTATTACGTATTTTGACTAGATAATAAAATTTAATACACAAAATATTTCAATAGTTAATAAACATTTTGCATAAATTCATCTAGTCCATAAATAAACAATCCATAAGATAATTATATTAAACGTATGGAAATTAATAATTTCAGATATACATGAGTCATCGTATCAATTACAATGTGGAAATACCTAATTGAATTTCATTAATTTTAACTTATTAACTGGACATTTAATTTATATTATATTGTTATTTTTTCATAACTCTAGTGCAGTGATTCTCAACCACTGTGCCGCGGCACTTTTGTGTGCCGCCAAATTCTTAAAGTATGTCGCCAAATTTTAGGTATATAGTAAAGTATTAACCAACATAAAAACGCAAAAAAGATCGAGTCTGTTAAATGTAGAAGACGACATGAGAGTAGTATTGTCATTTATACGACCAAATATAAATGAAATTATCAAAAAACATCAAGCTCAAATTTCTCATTAAAAGTATTCTTATTATTAACTTGTAATTAATCCCTTAATAAGCGTACTGTTGTTTTTGTAGTACATATTATTTTATTTTACATTCAAAATTATTATCATAAACTAATTTACACAGTGTATTATAGGTAAGTAAACAACTTTTAAACTTATCTTTTTCTTTGTGTGCCGTCCAATTTTGACATCGTTCAAAGTGTGCCGCGACAAAAAAAAGGTTGAAAATCACTGCTCTAGTTGAATCATAATACAAACTATTTAAATTTTCAGTGTCTTTATAAAAATCATTTCACTGATATAATCTTTTCATTCAAATCTTGATTAAATATTCCGTTCCATCACACCCAAAAGTATATAATGCATGGAAATGACGTACTGCTTACGCATACGGAATATATAACAAGTGTTGTTCGTACTTTTTATTAAAAACTATATTGATAAACATTGGGATCGACTATTTTATGAGTTTTGTAATTCACTTTACATTGATAACGGTCCCACTCTTTAATTTCACACATAAATATAAAATGAATGGCAAAGTTTTTAATAAAATTAATAAATCATTCTGTATGTATTTTTGAAATCATTTTTGAGATGGTGGTATCAATAAATAAAAAAAATCAATTAGTTGATGCTCAAAGATAATCATTATCAGTATATACTCGTATGCTAGATTTTAATTAAATATTATATTTGTAATTATTACCAGCAAATTTTACAATTTCACTTCAAGAAGGAGAAAGATACTCATTTCCGATGCTTTAATTTTAATGTTTTTCAAAGTATGTTCAGTAAACTGCTCTAACAAAATTAAAGTAGTGACCAATATGTAAAAATATAGATCTTGCAAAGAAGAGTAATCATGGTAAAAAGTTTAAAAAATCGAAATCGTTTACGATAAATTCTGAAAAAACTCAAAATTTTTACTATAAAGTGTCATTCCTGGTCCATACCTCTCACTATCTCCATTCTGGAGATATCTTGTTCACAGAGACACAACCATCCAGCCTCGCAACAAACAGATGCGCCAATAATTCCAAACTTAATGATTCGATAAAATCTTAATATCGATCTCAACAAAGACTTTCAGAGTGCCATCAAAACAATCGTCCAACAACGCTATCTGCCGTAAGTATATTAGTGATATAACCAGACAAGTAGCCGCGCTTGTTTAGGCGTCTACTTGGAACTGGGAGGTTATCGGTTCGAATCCCGACAGCGGCAGTTTGTCGATTAAAAATTAATGGGGGGGTTGATTGACTAAACTGTCGGCGTATGGACATGAACGAAATAACCGGCTATGCTTGTGAAGGTTTCCTGCAGTTTCCCTCACGAACGCCAGATGAATAGTTCCTATAAAAGTCGGCTGCAGCCGCACACCTACCAATTCCTTGTCTGCATACGAACTACTGATCCTCCACTCACATCATAAAAATGTAGAGTAAAAATTAATAAAGGTTGAAAAATAATGATGTAGGTGGCCTCTGTTATAGACTGTCATGTCTCAAAAACGGAGGTTAAACCCCATTATTATTATTTATTATTTATTATATTAGTGATATATAGATTATAGTTATACTAAGTGATGTGATATAAGTATAATATGTGATGTAACGTCAAACAATCAAAAATATTAATTTTAGTTTAAGGTATTTCCAAACTATATCAGCTGATCGGGTACCCACGTGAAAAGAACTATATAAAAAATTATATGTGAAAAAAAAAATATGTTGGTAGTCCTGTGCATTGTTGAAAACAGCTGTCCGTTGTCGTCAGTGTTCCCATTCGTCACATAACATATCATACATATACTAGTCATCATACATATACTAGTATTAAATTTCAAACGACTTTCAAACAGCGCGCCGGTACTCAGGATGCCACTTGAACCATAAAAAATAACCTTCTGCTGCGGACATGAAAAAAATGCACTTTTTTACGCATATTTTATCAAAAAACCTAACTACCCGATGGGCATTCTCCCAATGTTCTAAGGAAAATATTTCTAAGAAATTTAGGAAAGTGTGTGTCGAATTTCAACAACCGTGACTATATTGAGAGGGTTCGAAGTAAAATGAGTCGGAATAGTGCATTTTTTTTCACCATGTTTATGAAGATGAATGTTAAATTTCTCCAACTTACATAACGATTGTCCCAAAAACGCCATGGTGATAAATTCTCAAAAATATTCAGCTGATTTTTAAGGATTCATTTTACTAATATTGTGAATTTCGTGAAGTTCTAGACAATCTAATAGTAATTTGGTACTACCTTATATTCGTTTTTTTAGTTCGTAGAATTATTTAAAATTGATAATTTACAAATAAAAACGCATGTCAGTTCCCCATTTAATAGAAATTATATTTTATGCAGATATTTAGACCGAACAAGGCGAGTTGTCGTTCGAAACAAAAGTATTTATTTTATTCCAAATTTTGCAGATATCCATGCAGGTTTTGATTTTAAAAAGTTTACCACAATGGGTCAAACAATTTTTAACCATATTTGGAAAATAAAAAATCTTTTTTTTAGAAGTCAATAATCTCATTAGTTTGAACCCCTTGCATCAACAAATGAATACTTAAGGCTATAAAATATAACTTTTTAACAAAAAAAAAAAATTACAATATCAAAATGTAAAAAAATACTTTATTAAAAAAATATGTTCCCATTAAACTTTTCTATGAATAATTTCTTTGTGAGCATTGTACATCCTTATTATGGTATATTTTCTTTTAAAATTTTCTGAATTTTATTGTGATGCTTGTCAGGAAGTTTTTGATTAGATCTGTACATAGACTTCGTGTGAGAGTTTTACCTTCGAATATTATCATAGAATATATAAAGTATATCTTATAGTTCAACTACGAAGTCATAATTTTATTTGGGCATATACTTCCTCTTCATTTCAATTTAAAATCATTATTTATGAAAAATATTTTAGTGACATGGGATTAAATGTAACCTTCAATTCATTTTTTATTTAAATCCTCCCCAAAAAAGATATATAGAATTCTTCTCTTAGAAGGAAAGTACTTAGCATCGGATATCGAATACAGAAATAATTTATTTTGTGTACATTAAAAAAATCGCTGAAAATCGAAGAAAAAAAATTTTGTTCCCGACTTGAATAAAATTTATTATATAAAGTACATTAAACCTAAGAAAAAACACGAAAATCGTATTCATTTGATGATTTGGTTTAGAGTTTCCCAGATATGTTCTAAAAACATGTTAAAGGGGACTGAAATCGAACAAATTAGGGTATATCTCGGAAACTATCGATCAAATCGTGAATTTTTATGTTTTTTTTGGATCGATTTTACCTTATAAACTAAGTTTCATTCAAATCGATGACAAAAAATAATTTGTGATTTTTTTGAATTTTTCTAAAGGTGACCTTAAAAAAAGTCGCTAAAAATCGGGAAAAAATTTTTTGTTCCCGATTAGGATAAAATTCTTTATATCAAGTAAATTAAACCTTAGAAACACGAAAACCGTATTCATTTGATGATTTGATTAACAGTTTCCGAGATATGGTCTAAAAACATGTTAAAGCATTTTAAAGTTTTTATTTCAAAAGCTTATAATAGACTTCTACCAAGTAAAGCTCTCATAATAAATTATTTAAAATAATAAATTTTGCATTATTTTAAATTTTGGTTAGTATTATTATTATAATGGCTCTGCTCGCAAGGGGGCTTTGCCCTCCCGACTTCGCGGCAGCCTTCGGCCTTGGCTGCGCATCCTTGGAAAGTATACAAAAAACCGCACCCTTTTAGCATTAATAGAAGTAAAAAAGGTGATTTTGAAGGGTTTTTCCATTTGGGGGGAAGTACGTTGGAAAAATTAAAGTTTTCCGATTTTTCCCATAAGTTTGAAGTTATTCTGCGCCGACTGCAAAAAAACAGCATCCTTCTAGACTTTTTAGAAGTGAAAGGACTGTCTATATTATAGGACTCGCTCTACTCGCAAGGGTAATCCGCGTCCATGGCTACATGTGGGTCAGGTGAGTTAGTCAGTCAACTACACAAAGAGCTGTCTGTATATATTATAGGATTACAGTTTGTAAACAAATATTTATGAATTGTAATTGAAAAGAAATACAAAAGCATTTAAACAATTTTCATTTGGTTGATATAACTGATTTTGTAAAAACATGATCGTATTCTACGATACACTGTAATAAACGATGCGATTATAAACGCTTTGTTAGATTAGAAATAATGTATTTGATTCAGTAGGAATTCTCTATACGGGTTGTGTGTGTGCATATACAATAAAACCTATTTTGACAAAATGGAAACACGACTTCAAAAATCAAATATTCTATAACAAAAAATGCACTAAAAAGTAAAAAAATAATTGCATATTCTTGTGCCAATTTTAGTTAACTAAGCAAAAATTTTTAAATTGTTATTTTTGGAGTCGGTGTCAGCATAGAGAAATTCCATTAAATTTGGACACCGCCTCCGAAAATAACAATAATTGTACATATATATTTAAAAATTTTTGCTTAGGTAACTAAAATTGGCACAAGAATGAATATGCAATTATTTTTTTACTTTAAGTGCATTTTTTGTTATAGAATATTTGATTTTTGAAGTCGCGTTTCCATTTTGTCAAAATAGGTTTTATTTCTCGCTTTTTAGTGACTTTGAAGTTCTAACTTATTTTATTTATCTAAATATGGGTAGACCAACTAATCGACCTACTAACTTTTAGTGCATTTCTTTATAACACATTTTTTTTTTTTTTCTAATTTTTAGTGCATTTTTTACAGATTTTCAATTTTTTTTTCAAGCATTTTGTTTTTTTTTTTGTAAAAATTTTTTTTTTGGGGTCGGTTTTTTTTTGTAAAAAACTTTTTGGTGAATTCTGATTTGTGACAATGGGACCAATTGGAAATCAAACTCTTTAAAACAAGAAAAAAAAATTCAAAATCGGTTAATAAATGACGGAGTTCTGAGGTAACAAACATAAGAAAAAAAAATCGACGAATTGAGAACCATCCTCCTTTTTGAAGTCGGGTTAAAAAGTATAGACAGACATCACTGTAAATGGTTTTTGCTGTATATATAAAGTTAGTTTATAAATATACGTAACCTATGTTTTAACGAATAATAACTTAGTTATTCCTTGCTATTACTTGCCTTTTCTATCTCGTTCGTTGTTATGTCGCTTCGATATGAATAGATCTAGTATATTGTATTCATACATGCAAACAACCGGGAATATTTAAATATATTCATATAGACAGAAATGATATTATAGATACACATGTTATTTAGTGATTGTACACAATCACTAAATTAAAAAAAAAAAACTACAAAAAGTCTTTAAAATATTGTACGTAGCACATCGTGTAATTTAAATGATTAAAATTATTATATTAAATAATTTTCTATTCTTAAAAATTTTTTTTTAATTTTCTATTCCCGAAGTCCACGCCATCCAATTCCTAGTAATTGCTTTTATTTAATATGGATACTTTTAACACACAAATTTCTGTTATCGTACTTAATTTTACATAATTAAAAAAAAAAAAGCTGTCGGTAAACATGGCGACAAAAATAATATTCATTTTTACAAATTAGAGAACATAAAATCGGCAATATTTCAGTAAATATTAGAGTTACAGAAAAAAATGGCCAGGTAAGATAAATTGTTATAAAATTTATTAACTACAACTTCACTTATAATATATTTGCTCATTAAAAGAGCAAATCATGGTTTAAAAAAACTTGCATGATTCGAAATAGTTTCCTTGCTCAAGTTCCAATTACCAAAGGTCTTCGTAAAAATCAAAGGATAGAATCGAATATTCATCAACTTAACGATCCCAAATTTATTTTCAAATTCTTTTTCGAAATAACTTTTTATGGATTAAAGAATGTATTCAGAATTTTAAATAAATAAATTGACAATTTCCCGCTCAAATTTGTAATATTTAAACTTATCATTTAAAACACAAACCTGCGGTCGGAACGTACCCCAAATTTGACATTTAAAGATTAATCAACTTTTAACTTGTTTGAGATGTAAATTAATTGTCAATATATTTTTTGAAATAAAATTCTGAGTTAAATTAATGTTTGGTTTGAAATGAAGAATTCGAAAGAAATAATTGTAAACTGGTACGTATCTGTGATTACATAAATTCGTAAACGAAAAAATAATTTAATAGATGAAATGCTTTAGTACTGTGTATTAAAATTAAACCGTTATACACGCTTCTTAAAGGAATATAAACAATTTTTTGTGTTTTGCCAATAAACGCGTGTTTTGTAATCAAACCATAAAGAATACTTTTCGGCCTTCAGCGTTTACTTAAATTTCCCGTTTTCATAATAGTATACATTTGTGCGTGAAAATCAAAATCATTCTGACTTACATCAAGGTCATATTAATAAAACCGTGTTATATGTGTCAAATTACACACTTTACTGTAATAATGTAAAGAGAATGTCAACAAGTGCCTCTGCACAATTGCATTTTGAACCTAGCCACAAAGCGCTAGAGAAAAAAAGTAAACAGTAGTGATTGACTTTGTAAAAAATAAAATAAAATGATTCAACAATAAATCATGATCATTTCCATATAAAAGAGACTGCGTCACCGTCAATAGTTAACAAACTCTGTGTAGTCTCTAATAATAATGATAGTCTGGGTAGTAGATTTTTGGAAAATGTATAACTTCTTCTGACTGTTTTATGTATTGTATAAAATATTATAGCCCGAAAATTATCTTAGAACAACACAACATGGTTATTTGTGTGGTATTATCATACAATCTGTCTTTTTCTTTATTATTAAAGCTTTTCATTGGCTTAGCCGTATTATTTGTTGGTTTGTTTTGATATCTTTGTTTTTTGATATTTGTTTTAGTTGCTTTTTGCAATATAAAATATGTACATTGTAAATTACTAATTTTGTTCATTTTTTGTGTACACTACTTCCATTATACTATTCAAAATTTACTCCTAAGTGTCACGTTACTAATAGGTACATAACGCCGTATTTGTTTTGCCTTTGATGGCATCGTACCAGTATAGGCGCATGCGCGTGAATGCTTATGAATTACCTTAGTGCTAAATTGGTGTAACGTGGAAACGCATGTAGCTAAGTAACAAAATGCATGTAACAAAAATATTCGCCAGAATATCAATTCAATTTAAAATTACCGAATAATTAAAAATAGCATCTCAAATGACTTGATGATGTACATATTCTCTGATAAATTATAGAAAACAAAAGTCAGAGAAAAGCTCGCATCAAAAGAAATTCTAGAAGCCTAAATCCAGTGCTGAGAGAGTACGAGAGCTGTGGCAGCGAAGGGGATAAAAAAACTTTTTATGTATCTATTCAGTAGCCATTATAGTACTCTAAGTAATCATTGTATTGAATAGATTGATAAATTACCTATCAATATGAAAAACTTGTTATAATTTTATACCGACGACGATTTCACGAAAAATCTACGGTGTGGACCATAATGCACCATTTTTGCTTTTTTTTCTTCACTAGTGACTTAAAACTGAAATTTCTAATAAATTTCAAGTTTCAAGGATAATTGGAAGTACCTTTGAATATTAATCTGTTATTAAATCAGATTTAATAACAAATTTTTTTTATAGCTCGAAAAGATAGTGATTATACTATTAGGTTGCAATTAGTATGTAAATAATTCAAATATAAAAATACATAATAGGATTAAAAAAACATATATCATCCATAGACAGTTTTTAGAAATTCATAAGAAATTTATCATACTTTGTGAAATCGAAAAAAACGGAAGTCGTATGATGTTTGATATTATGATTAATATGTAGTAATAGAATAATATAAACACTATATAGAACTATGAATGCAGAAAATTAGATATTTGTCAAATTAGAATTTTTGTCTTTATAAATTATTGTGACAAATATATATTTCCTTGTAGACGAAAATGTAAATTATTAAGAATAATATTTGTTGTACATGCAATTAAATACATACAAATATTTTAATGAACCGAATATTATAATTTAAAACAATATTTCAGTTGCTAAGAGCACAAATATTCTCCAAAATTATATGGAAATTACTTGGAAGTAAATTGTGGTTTTGTACGCATTCACTAATATTTCTATATAAAACCAAATAGAGAAATATAAATTGAAAGTTTATTTCATAATTTATATGCATTTGACATTTAAAAGATTCACAATATTTGGTGTGATCCCCATACGATCTATACACAATAGTACATACACATGGCCACAAAGTTGGAGGGGTTTTCAAAATTTTATAATTACTTTGGATATAAGTTGTTCATTTTAAATTACTGCTAGTAAAGTACTGCGCCATCTCGTGTTTTTTATTTTAAGTTATGGTTCTGTCAAAACTCAACATATAGGCTATACATGTAAAAAGTCAACTTTAATTTTAACTATAAAGAAATAATTACATACAATGCCAATGATAAAATTGATGAGCAGCTTCCATAAAGTATAATTAGATATTTTTAGAAAAAAAATAATTTCTAAATATACAAAATTATGTACTAGTTTTCAAGTTTCAAATGTCTATGAAGAGATTGATGTCAATGATGCTCGCCGAATTTTTGGTACAGTATTGAGGCTATACATGTAAAAAGTCAACTTTAATTTTAACTATAAAGAAATAATTACATACAATGCCAGTGATAAAAGTGATGAGCAGCTTCCAAAAAGTGTAATTAGATATTTTTAGAAAAAAAATTTCTAAATATACAAAATTATGCCCTAGTTTTCATGTTTCTAATGTCTATGAAGAGATTGATGTCAATGATGCTCGCCGAATTTTTGGTACAGTATTAAGAGAAACACTTTTGCCACAAAAACATTTGTCACAAATTTATTGTTGTAATTCGTTGTAATTAACAATGATATTAATTAAAACAATAGTTTTATCTGAACATTTCAAATTAATTGTGACATTATGATTGTAGAAGTGTGTATACGCTAACAGTGTGTATACTGTACCAAAAATTCGCGGAGAATCATTGACATCAATCTCTTCATTGACATTAGAAACATGAAAAGTCGTACGGAATTTTTCACTGGCATTTTATGTAATTATTTCTTTATAGTTAAAATTAAAGTTGACTTTTTACATGTATATCCATATGTTTACAACAGAACTATAACTTAAATAAAAAACACGAGACGGTGAAGAGGTCGCCCGCCAAAAATACTTTACTAGTGTAGGTATACTAAAAATTTTTATTCCAAAAAAAACAAAACAACGAATAAATAAGGTATAAATTAGTGTTACTTTTGTGAGCTATAGTACATAAATATTTTATTTTTATTTATTTATTTATATGACATAAGTAGAAATTTAATTTGAAAAAAATAACACTGAATGAAAAAAAAATGCATATTCAGAATAGCAAAATAAATTCAATATTACAAAACTAATAATTAAAAATCATTACACAACATAGGCCATTGGTTTTAATATTGACACATATTCCCAGAGAAACCAAAGCAATAGAGGTAAAATTCCCTATTTTTTATAAATGTATACAAAATAGCTGAGAATATGTCAGTTAGTTGGCCATGTGCGTGAGCATTCTAACTTTGTACAGAACAATTAAAAATTTTGGTTTGTTAGTTTTATCCATATAAAAATATAAGACCGTCCAAGTAGCTGAGCGGTCTAAGTGTGAGACGTTATGTCTACTTGGAACTGCGACATTATGGGTTCGAATCCCGACATCGGAAATTTGTCAATTATTAAGAAAGGAAAAGGAAAGGTATGGACAAGAACGAAGTAACCGGCTATGTTCGTGAAGGTTTTCTGCAGTTTTCTTCACGAACGCCAGATGAATATCGGCATAGTTCCGATCATAGTCGGCTCCAGCTACACATTTTACCAATTCCTAGTCTACACGCAAAAATTCCCTTCACTTCACTCACATCCTCACATCCTTAGGCATCACAATGGACCTTATGGTCGAAGTGTAGCCCGTCAAGGGCAGCCTCTACAATCTATCAATAAAAATATCATAAATAACATTAAACTTTAGCCAGATAAAGTTGTTTATGTGACTTTGAAATGTTTTTTTTGGCTTTTATAGCGCCTGTTATATTACACAGCTTAAGTAATATTGTAGGAGAGGGTTAGATATAGAATCTTGAATTAAATGAAACTGTTGAATTAAACTGAAAAAGGAGGACTTGAATTAAATGAAACTGTTCTGTCTTGAATTAACTGAAAAAGGAGGATGGTTCTCAATTCGTCTGTATTTTTATTTTTTAATTTTACTTTTTAATGTTTGTTACCTCAGAACTCCGTCATTTATTAACAGAAGTAATACTGTCTAAATAAATAAAAATAAAAATGGACTAGATATCCAGAGACCCGAGGTTCGATTCCTGGTTGACAAGTTAATTTTTTCATATCAGTAATTAAAAATTCAATGACACACAAATAAATATGAATGAAATTTTTTTAAATTAAATATAAACGGCACCAGGATAATTTGATTTAATATTCATTATTATAATAGTTTCTAACAAAATTTTACGTATCTCCTACGTGAGGATTTTTTTTATCGCTTGACATTAACCTGTAAGTCAAAAGTCAGTAATAATGTGATTCATAATCATTGATTGATTTTATTATTTGAAGTTTTTCGAAAATTGAAAATGATTTGTCATAAGTATACAATTATTTCATGTTTAAAGTTTTTAAAATTTTGTTAAGCAACGAATTGGTTGATTCAATATTAAAATTTGTTTCAATATTGATTTTAGAATGGTTGCATGTATAAAACAAATACAATTTTACATGGTATTTATTTATATTAGTAAAATGATATTTATATTATAACTCTTCAAAAATTATATCAAGTTCCATCAAAATGATAATAATCATCATAAAAATCATAGTTTGAATAGCTTTTATTATAATCTACAAATTCAATTTTATATTTTCCAGTTTCATTGGAAAAATTTAAAATAATTACAAAAATATTATCATTTTAAAATAAATGTTCGCATTAAACGACACTTGGATTGTGTCAAATTTCAATTTTATTAATTAGAGCAAAGTGGCGCAAAAACAAATCAGGTTAGGTAAAAACTATCTGGAAATAAGAAATCCAATTCACGAAATGTTGGTGGTAACGATCGTCGATTAGGTTTATTGTAACATACGTCGAATGCATGATATGAAAAGTCATACACATCTAGGGTAGGAATCGATCCCACGACCTCTGAGTTCGATTTCTACCCTCTAGATGGGTACTTTTCATATCGAGCATTTAATATCAAAGAATGTTATCAACGTTCAGACATATTACATAAATGTCAAACTAAGTAAACACTAGTCTTCCGTTAGTATAATATAACCAAAATGCACCCATATACCTACTTACAATGGATATAAATAGACGCATTTACAAAAAAAAAAACAATTAATAAATAGGTTTATTGTTTTTATCAAACCAGATTTGTTCGCTCATCGTACGTTGTCGAACTAACTAAGGTCGAGTTTAAACTAATGTCATGTTCTCATTGTGAAATCTTTTCATGAAACGGATATTTCATGAAATGTCGGTGAATTGTGTAGATATGGAAAGTAGCATACATAATAATAATGGGGTTTTACCTTCGTTTCTGAGACACCACGGTCTATAACAGAGGCCACCCAGATCATTATTTTTCAACCTTTATAAATTTTTAAACTGTAGATTTTTTTATGATGTGAGTGGAGGACAACGAATTCATATGCAGACTAGGAATTGGTAGGTTATGCGGCTGCAACTGACTTTGATAGGAACTATGCCGATATTCATCTAGAGTTCGTGAAGGGAAACTGCACAAAACCTACACAAGCATAGCCGGTTACTTCGTTCTTGTCCATACGCCGACAGTTTAGTCAATTAACGCCGACAGTTTAGGCAGCGTGGTGGGGTGGAGTAGTATCTTATAACGTAGCATATAGACAACTGTCTTTCACAATCCGTAGTTTAAATGATGAAGCTTCGTAAAATGGCCATGGGTAATAGCATATTTTGATACATGAAATGCCCAAAAAAAGTAGGCATATTGTATATTAGTATGAAATAAATATTATTTCAAAATAAAAATAAAAAAAACAACTCAAAACATTTTTATTATATAAACATCAATATAAAATAAATATTTTATTTCATTTAAAAAATAAAACTGTCAGTCCATTTAATATTCAAAAGTTAACATTAACATTAACAAATAAATTCGATTCCCATCCCTAGATGTGTATGATTTTTCATATCAAGCATTTGATGTCAAAAAATGTTATCAATGTTCAGACATATTACTTAAATGTCAAGGTAAGTAAACGCCAGTCGCTTCCGTTGGTATAATATAACCGAAAGGCAACCATACTAACAATGGAAATAAATAGACGCTAGTTTACAAAAAAAAAAAAAACAATTTGAAAAATATGTTAATAGTAAATAAAGAAAATTAATAATACAATGGCATCAAAAATGATAGTGAGGGATCATATGCATAGTACTACCATAACATCTAAGGTAGCTCAGTTGGTAGATCATTGGTCTAGAATGCCAGAGGTCGTGCATAAGAGGCTATGCTCAAGCATAGCCAGTTACTTTGCACTTGTCCATATGCCGACTGCTAGTCAATTAACCGCCCATTTTTTTTTCTTTCTAATAACCTCCCAGTTTCGAAGTAGACATACTGCGCAGACATAACGCCTTAGACCGCCCGGCCGCATGGACTGGTTAGACTCATATATAAAAACACTTGTGAAGCTACGACCTAAAATAGATTTTACACCAGAAATGAAAAAGTAAAAGATGAACGAAGGTTTTCGAAGTCATATGGTATCCATCTACTATTTTGTTAGTTTTCTATCTTGTAGACAACATAATTAACTTTAATTTAAAATAAATCGTACATCAATCAGAATCATTATCTATTCTCTAATTGTAAGCTAAATGATTACTAACTTGATGATAATAATATCTATAATCCAGAACTGAAAATTCATATTCATATCAGTTTTCATTAAATTTATTTTCTTATTGTATATAGATAGATACTATAAATGAATCTTGTTTATAACTTTGTAGTTAGTTATTAATACATTAACTTATTCACGTTAAATGAAGCATAGATACCATAATTACATTCGTAAACTTCACAGTAAACCAAAACACTATAATAATAATAATAATACCGAAAGCCTCTAATAATAATTATAAGATACAAAATTAATATCACATTATTTTATGGGTATGATCTAGTTTTAATACTACGACATACGTCACATACATATATTCATTTTATATAGGAATTACTGTATAGCATATATTGTTATACATAAAACATAAGAAATCTATGAAACTGACTTACAGTGATGAGGTTTATTAGATCAGTTTCGTAAGAGTATTTCAAATAGCTTTTAATAATGTATTAAATAACTATTTTAACAGTGAAATAATTTATGTGTGCTGTTTTGTATAAATAGATAATGTCTCCTTTATATAAAAGCAATCCTTCATATAATTTATTACATGCTATTAACCAATGGTTTCTATTTATATTTTAGTCAAAGAGAGAATAAAATTTTTTCTTAAACAAAGTAATTTTTTCGATATAATTTTTATAATGTACTATGTACTATGGACCACAACCAAAAATGATGTGATTTATTATCTTATTGATTCAGTTTTCAAAATAATGCGGATAAAATTTGTTCATAATAGTAACAACTTTTTTTCGAAAACCGAATAAATAAGGCACAAATCAATTATAAAATTTAAAAAAATGACATCAAATTTTGTGGCCAAGTGTACATGGTCTAAAATAGGTATAGATAAATACATAAAACCGATTGTATTGTGTTCGTTTTGTTTAATCGTTGTTTTTTTTTTAAATTTTTAAAGTGATGAAAAATTTTACTAATTGGATGCAAATGAATACTACACTGAAGTGGTAGAATGTCAATATGTGGGTCATGTGAATGTTTCCTATTACCAATTTAAATATCCAATTGTTTTTTAAATAATTCCAATAATTATAACATTACTTTAGAGTTTAGATCGACCAAGTATACAGTCCTTTGTGTACCTCAATCACTCACTTACTCACTGACGTATACAAATTCTACCCACGTAATTCTAACCCATATCTAAGGATGCGGTTTTATGCATTCGACGTGGACTACCTTCAAATTTACGGGAAAACGTAATTTTCCAACAAAAACCTTAATTTTCCCAACGCAACCACCCCCGCTCCCGAAAATGGGGAAAAAAACCAAATATTATCTTTTTTACTTCTATTCATGCTAGAAAGATGCAGTTTTTTGTATTATACCAAGGACACGGAATCAAGGTCGATGGCCGCCATGAGGGTCAAGAGTGCGGGATCTCTTTGTGAGCAGAGCGAGTCTTAATTACATGTATTATCATCACTCGCATTATAGACACTGTACTGTACAAATAGCGTCAAAAGTCGAATTGTATTTTCAAAATTTTGGACTGTATCCTTACTACTACCAAAATTTTGCTAAAACACTAGATTAGTAAGTAATTTACTTACTTATATATTAGTATATCTCGTACTCCAATTTTATATGGGACGAAAAAAGTTCGAATTTAAAAGACTTTACCCTTTTTACTTGGGTCCTTAATCTGCACATTCACCAAAAATCAAGTCTTTAAAACAATGCATATTTAATCATACAATAGTAAGATACCCGTCCCCTGATCTAATCTTAGACGGAAGCAGGAGGAGCAGGAAAAATATGAATTTTTCCTTTATTAGTGTTCTTGTTTTGTCATATTTTACACACTTCTAGGTTATATATTCAACATTTTGATGATCAGTTATTGACGCGCAAAATCAGTGATATTGGAGTTATCTACCTTAGTTGATGTATACATACGCACTTGTAGTGCTAGGATGATTGTGCTCGAATTTTCATTGCACACTCTTATGCGGTTAGATAAGTAGAAACTGAAAAATCAACACAAAATAATAGTAATTTGTTAGACTCTTATAAACTACATACATAAAGCCCATTATTAAGCCTCCTACTCTGGATGATAATAATGGCGGCGAATACTTTTTCAACACCAAATAATAGTAATTAGTTAGAATCTTATAAACTATATACATGAAGCCCAATATTAAGCCTCCTACTCACGGTAGTAATGGCGGCCAATACTGGCAGCTAAATGTCGAAGCTTACACATAAGGATAGTAATGGCTTGCATTACTTGGCAGCCATTAACCAGTTGTGTGTGAACGTGGTGAGTGTAACATTGTCAGAGTATCAGTAAGAACATGAACGAAGTTGATGGGGAGTACGAGGAAGAAGAGTCTGACGCTTTACTGGGGAGTCTGGCGGGCAGTACCATTTAAAACTCGCCCAATTATGGCTATCACTAGGTCACGAGATCCTGGCACTAGCCCTCTGGCGTCCACTAAACAAAAACCTTATTGCGTTCGGTGGCCGCTAGTAGCTAGTAGCTGGAAGTTGAAGCACAAGGAGCACACGGGGGCACTAGAGGAATAGTTTATAGCAGCCAGGCTTGTATTATTGGCCGTTACTACTGTTCCCGTGTGCAGGAGGCTTTAGATAAGATTTTAAAGATAGCATCACCAATATTAAATAACAAGTTCTAATATTTCGATGGTTGTTGTTTGTAATATTTTCTCTGTAGTATATTATTTACATGAAATTTTCGTAACTGTAACAAGAACAACAGCAACATCAACAAGAACAAGCATACATAGATAGTATGATAACAATCCTGGTTCACCGTATGTAATGGTAGTAGGTACCTACGTGTAACGACCACGACCACTGTAATATGGTATACAGTACCTACCAACCAACATATATATATATATATATATATAGTGGTTTATTTTAACTGTAATTACAAGAGTATATACACAGTTCATTAGGTAATAATGTGTAGTGGGATAGTTATGTACGTAGGCATGTTGGTATTGGTGTAGGTAGGTTGTTGGTATATAACTAAGTGATAATAATATACTGGTATTATATTCTATCAGGACATTTATTAGATGACATCACTAGATATTCACATTATATTAGTTAGTTCACTTATATAACATACAGGGAGTCATCTAAAAATGCTCAATGCAAGCATATTTTAGTTTAATGGAATTGTCAACGATTTTTTAGTAATATAAAAGAAAAAAATCCGACAGCGTAAAAAATAATTACTTTTTTCTAAACTCGAAACGTCAATTATTTTAATATTTTGAATTAAAAATAATTTATTTCCAAAATTTTTTTTTTATGTCTCATATATTAAAATCCATCAAGTCGTTTAGACTTCAGATTGTGCCACAGAAATAGATATACATAAATGCATATATACATTTGGAAAACATTACCCTATTTTTGGGACAGTGGGGTAAAAATACGAAAAATTAACAAATACAATGAGCAGAAAATACTGAAATAATTAAATAATTTATCAAATAGGAAAATAGATACTATCGAATATCACATACGTTTTGTTCATGAAGAATAGACCCATGAGTTTGAGAGTGTTAAAAGTAGATAAAATCGTTATTACAATATTTTTAATCGTACACAAATCTCTCGTTTGCTATAAAGAAAGTTTGACTATCTGAAAAATGGGAAACGTTATAAACGAAACAATTTTTTTTTTTACGCTAAACAAATTTTACGATAATTGATTAATCGTAAAGTAGCCAAAAATATCACACCCAGCAAATTTTTATGTTTGGAGTTTGTTTTAATTCCTGTCATTTATTTGATATGCTGATATGTGCACTAAATACTGGGAGACACATATATAAGCGTTGAAATGATGTGTAAAATATATCTTTTTAATGTTCCGCAATTCAAAAAACTGAACACTAATGAAATCACCTCGGTGTCTGTCTGTCTATCATAGATGTTTTTCTCAACGGTTATTTCACGTAAATGACTAAAATTTGACACAGTTCTAATATGCAATTACCCAAATAAAGCTATGTGGTTTAAAATTTTTTAGATAATGGATTCGCGTATGGTGTCAAATGAAAGCTTCTTGAAACACGGTTTCAGCAATATACATATATGATGCGTTTTATTATAGTATTTTTTCAATTTCTGAAAAAACACTTTTTTGTGTTTAATTTTCTTTAACATTTTTCTGAAAAAATTGTTCGAAATTGCTGTCCTGCAGCATATAACCAAAAGTATCGCCGAGAAAAGTGATAAAAGCATGAATTGAGATAATAAATAGAGATGCCCCGAATATTCGGTATGCGGCCACGTTTACCACTATTCGGTATCAGTGGTAAGTTATGACGAATAAAAATAATTTGTTCAGCATTTGTTGGTAGCAAACAATTGCGCTTTTCTTCACAGATAATATCTGCTTTTGCCTATTTCACTATATACACTGCGCTGCCAGGAGACGATAGATAAATCTTAGCGAATTTTGTCAGGCTTGGATACTGTTTTGCGTTTCTGAATACCACTTGTATAGGCCTGCCATCCGATTGAGACGAAAATTTTTTTAATAAAAATCTCATTTGCACTTTTCTCCATAACGCAATTTTGCATATTGTCTGTAGCGATTTCATCAAAATAGTTCCAGAAATTATCATGTTTTTCAATGGTCGTATCGTTTTTATTGATGTTTCTTTTCTTACGAGGTGGAGAAGAATCTTCATCGGCACCCTTAGATTCATCACAACTAATTTTCAGAGCTTCCAAAAGAAATTTGTGTCTTGCTCTTTCCGTTTAAAATAATCGCAGGAAACTAGTTTTGAATCATGCACATTGCACAAATGCACACTGCACACATTTTAATAAGGTTTGACAGATTGAAGGAAAATTATCAGAATTGCGATTTTTTAACAGAGTTTGTTCTTATGCTAGAGACAATATACAAAAACCTTTTAGAGGTCACCATTATGGATCATTACAGAACAGATTATGGATCATCATATATCGATACGATCACCACACTGTATTACTAAAAATATACGTGTCTATTTTGTATTTACAATACATTTAGAAATAAGTATATGACAACGTTGAATATAGTTTGTAACATAATTATGGAAGAAAATTAACTAAATCTTTTATAAATAATTAAGGATAATAGTTACATGAGAATAATGTTTTGTTAACAAATATACAACGTCATCTAAACAAATCTTGTTCAGGATTAATATTTATATAACATTTAATACTAAAATAGCACCCTGCACTGAAATGGCGTATATGCCACACGGTGACGTTTTGTCCTCGTGAAAAAATTCTTCAAGAGTTTTCAAAATGTTTTCTTTGAATAATTTCTCAACCTTAACCATATCGGATTTTTCGGATTTTCTTTTTTTTTTAAATCAGGAAAATGTATGAAAGAAAATTGGTTTCACTCAATCAAAGCAAATGCAGCTTTTGTTTTTTTCCCGATGATGGAATTTCGTAAAAATTTTATATATGTATATATACTCATATATATCAACATATCAATATATATCTATGCGTTTATGTGTCAGTGGACTCTCTAGTGGTGAAAGTTTTATTTCGAATGTGTTCAAATTTGCTATTTTAGGCGCTTTTAGTATTTGAAAGCTCTAAGTTCGTTAATGGGTAAAATCGGATGATGGGAAAGGGGGTTTAGATGGAGGGGGAAACACAAAATTTGGCATATATCCCTTAATATTCGAAAAATCGAAAAATTTATAAGAAGTAAAGTTGTATGTACTTAGTTTTGCTATAATTTTATTTTTTATCACTTTTAATATTTACAGAAACATTTACAATTGAAGATTGAAAGTTAAAATTCTTAATATCTCTGTTCAAATTAGAGTTTTAGCAAAACGAGCAGGAAGTGTACTGAAGTAAACATAATTTTCTACAACTTTACTCCTTATACATTTTTCGATTGTTCAAATATTAAGAGAGTTATTTTATACTTTGTGTTTTCATCTTTCTCTATGCCCCCTTTCCCCTTGACCTATGCCATTTATTAATAATCAGATACGACATTTCATTTTGATTAGCCTATAATTGTGGCCACTAGAGAGTAATTGATATATTCTAAGGAATTTCGCTCGCTAAGTTGACGCGGCTCCTGCATAATGAATTTTTTATTTATAAGGGATTTTATTTAAAAAATTGTAATTAGTGTAATTCATAATTTCAATAATGTTTGTCTTAACTTCATAATTGTTTGGCTTAAATTTAATGATTAAAAAAACCATGGGTGCTTGTCTATGAATCTTTGCATTTCATTTAACAATCCTCAAAAGTTTTCCAAAAATATCCAGAATCTGCTATTCAAGGCCAATTCTGAATCAAACACGACATATTTCTCTTAAGTTCTAGATCTTATGGAAGGGTGCTCAATGTGTAGAATTTTGGACAGAAATGTTGGTATATAACAAATAAAAAGCGAAAATACGTACAAATGTACCATGAAAATTAGATATATCGTTTGGTAAAATATTTTTTTGCAAATAAGAAATTCAACCTTAATAAAGATTACATTCAAGACTAATGTTAGCTTAAAACGTCTATCTATTACATTACATATAAATTCTAACGTCTGAAAAAGCATAATGAAAATGTCTCGAAGACACTTCTTTAATTTAACTGTCTACCAGTGTTTCTATTCTAATAAATAATTAAACAACATGACGAAAGTAATATGTCTTTTTTTCTTGTTCGTATAAGTATCTAAAATTTTATAAATTCAATGTTCCTTTTTTAAACTAGTTTATTTATATTCTAAAGAATTGGGAATTCACATATGTGTTATGTAACATTGATAAAATTGTTTTATGTTTAAAGATAGCACAACATATTATTACATATTTAAATTATTTAATAGGCTGCAACGTATATTCTTATTGAATATAAAATTTTATAGATAAAGGAATAGGTATAGATTTTGGAAAGTGACATAACATAATATTGGATCATATCAAATCAATATCGTATTTTAAAATCAATGATAATTTTATAATTCGGAGTCTTGTATGTATTTATAAATATATACACATATAAACAATAAATACTTATATATAAATGTTTTATGTGTACAATATTTAAATACTCTACTTAAACTACCTAAAACACACAGTAAAATTCACAGATTGGCAGTATCAATTAGTATATTACAATCACAGCGTCGGCATTTAGCAATTAGCAAAAAATTTTTTCGTTGGAAAATTCAATTCTTTAGTCAATAAATTTTAAAATTAGGGTTCTGTACTTTCTGGGATTATGCTTACTTAGGATTATGATCAGGGCTTTGTTAAATTTTCAGCTATTTTTCATTTAAAATAAGCGGAATTAATGTTTTAGTAGGACTGAAAGTAGGATTTAATAATAATAATAATTAGAAAGAGGGGTACCGCAAATGGGTCTTTTACACCTAGACCAAGGAGCCCTCTGTGCCCTCCTTGAGAACAGTTTGTCACCCAAAGAAGAGACGTCTTCGGATAAAAGGTGCTATTTTAAGCAGATGAAGCTATAGGACTCTGTCGAAGCCAGACGCCACACTGAAGGCCCACAACTTCTCAGCCGGGATTGCTCCCAGGATTGACGGATCCATGCATATAACATGCATGGAAGTTGCATCGTCCTCCATACAGGCCCTACAAATGGAATCATCAGAGATCCCCTGGTGGTAGTTCAATCGATAGTGTCCTGCCAAGAGCCCCACCACCCTTCTCAACTTCATTCTATTGAGTTTCAACCGAGCACAGTCGAATGGCCTAGCTGTGCTTATGCACAACTTGTCCTGTCGCATGCCCTGCGTAAAGTCCCAGTAATCGAGATGAGCTTGTCGCAGCCACTCATTGATTCGGTCATCTTGCGGAGCATCTTGCTATGGGAATGAAAGGCTCGGGTGAAAAGGGCGTTTGAGATGACCCCTCTCGTGTCAACGACTCTGCTACTTCGTTCCCTTTAACGCCAGAGTAGCCCGCTACCCAGATCAGTTTGACTATGTTATTCAGTGCCAGGTGGTTCAGTTCCTCGAAGCATTCATAGAGTATCCTCGATTGGAATCTTGACACCTCAAGCGTCCAAAGTGCTGCCTGGCTATCTGAGAAGACCAGGATTTAATAAAAAGAACTAATTTGTTTATCGAAACATTATTTTTGTATTTGTGCATATTTTTATATAGTTATTTTCCCCTTTCTCGTTCTTAATTGAGTTTATTTATACTACTTTTGTATAAGCCCCAATTCTCAAATACAAATAATACAAATAAGCTATTCTAAAATACAAATAAGGCTTTTAACTAAAAAACAATATGTAGAGTCGTTTGACCTATTGCATCGCCATCTAATTAAAACTGATAGGTCACCTTATATCCACTGCTATCACGCAGAACTTTCTTGTTACCACCCATACCTTCGGGGTAACTTTCTCGTATATAATAAAATAGCCTGGCCTATAGAAAGATCACTAAAATTTATTATCTATGAATTGTATACATACATAATAGAATATGTATATTATATTCTATGAAGGGTGTATGTATACTAATAGTACGAGAGCATACGACCAAAACCCTGCCTCATCGCATCAAGGATAAAACTATATAGAATCGATAGTTTAGATCCTAGACCCGACTAGGGGGGTAGTAACATTCGGTAATCTTGAAAGGTCGCGGAGGATGATTTCTGCCATGGAAAAAAAAGAAGACAGATCGTATGATCACAATTTGTCTGATATTAGAAATGTACGTAGATTTTGTGATTTTATTACCAAAAATACTATTTTCAGACATTTTGTATTTTGCGTTCGACCTGAGCGCATTTTCAAAAATGTCATAAAAATTAGCCTACTCGTATCATAGCAATTAACTTCAATTTGTTTCCAATCTTTTGTATTGCTACCGACATTACTAAAATATGGTTTTCAGACATTTTCAATCTTGCCTACAATGTTAAAAACGACAAAAACGTATCATAAATCCATCCCTGTTTAATTTTGTAAAATTAATTTAAAAGTCCTTCAACCTCAGTTCGACGGTTGCTGGTAACCTTTTTTTTAATCAACATCGAAGAATTTGAGGGGTGCAACTTATTGCGGAGACTTTATTACGTATAAATACGATTTTTTTTTAATATCGAAAAATTGTCTGATAGTGCAATACTTAATTTGTCTGATATCGGTTTGTTATAAATCTGGGCAACTCATTTTATCATGTCGAAAAGTTTGCAGACGTTTTGCGATAATACCGACCGGTAAAATTTTATTATATTTTTGAAATGCTCTCAAAATGTCCGGCAAGTAGATTTTTGTCTGAAAATTAGTTATTTCGCATAAATTAACTCTAACATATAAAAATGATTTTCAAACGCGGTGCTATGAATATTTTTTTTGTCTCATTAAAAAAAAATGCTTTCCTGGACAGGCGCACCGCTATTTTTGTCTGAAAACCGCGTTTCCGGTATCTCGAGCCTATCATCTAACTAGATTCCATAAATCAGACATTTTGCTATGATACTAGTCGCTAAATTTTATAATAATTTTGAAAATGCGCTTAAGTCAGACACAAGACGCAAAATTTCTGAAAATCAAATTTTTGGGCTGAGAGTCATCTAAAATATTGATTCTATATGGTTTCATCCTTGGTGTAATGAGACAAAAATCCTGGTCGTGGGCTCTCGTACTATAAGGTTTGTATCAGTAACCATATACTTAGTACAGGCTATGATTTAACAATAATAATAATTTTCTACACTATACTAAAGTAATTATAACAACTTAATAAAGTTTTATTATTTTCTAGTGTCAAATTAATTATATTTTATTACTTTAATAATAATTTAATATGCATAACTATTATATGTGATTATTATTCATATAAATTTGTCGTATAGTAAGTATTATAAGTATCTTAATTTCTTCCTTAAATGATACTACTAATTATTATATATGAATATAATCCCTTAATTTTTTTTGTATGTATAAGTACTTACATAAAAATATTACTTCTATAACCTCAACAAAACTTAAAATATTGGAAAAGTACAAAAGTTGATTGGATTAAATACAATATAGAGTTAAAAAAATGTTTTACTTAATAACGCACTTCAAAAATTTTTTGAAACGGTTAGTATTAAAAGTGTGAAATTAAACTTGCTACTCTTACATATAAAAGAGAGTATATAATGTTCTAATTTCACTTTAATAAGACTTTTTATGGATATACAAGGCTGTAGTTAGTAGTACTATTGAAATTCACCCATACTTTTATTACCTAGTCGGCCATTTCTACACAATTCTTCAGACGCGTTTTATATTTTCATTCTGATTGAAATTTTAGAATTGATTGAGGTTAACTGTCATTCTACCTACTTTTGAGTCCACTTGAGTCCACTTACTTTTATGGTCCATAGTGCCATGGTACTTTGGGCAACAAAGGTAGCGTATTTTATTCAACATTTTATAGTTGATTAAAATGCCTGATGCATTCGGTTTTTGGGACAAAAATCAATTATAAAATTTTGAAATAACTAAAAACACACACTCCAACGTTCGCACATTCCAATAATCGGCGTTATGTGAATATCCGCCTTGAAATTCAAATGTCATCTAAAATTTTAATTCTGAACACCTTATTTCAGATATTCCAACACGATGATTAGAAGATTTAAAGAACCAGATATACAACGTCTGGTGGCAAAAAAAGAAACCAAATTTAGTGTGAAGTATTATCTAGTTTACATATAAAAGGTATAATTTCGAATTGTTTGGAGAAAACTATATGAGATAGCAAAATAATGATAAGGGAACACTCTAGGTAAACTTCCCTTAAGACTGCAGAAAATTAGAAGTTAAAAATTTCAAACCGTTCCAAAGTTATAGCCGACCCATATTTCTAATGCAGTTTATATTTTCTAAAAAAGTATACATTAACAAAATTTTGGAAATTATTTGTCAATAAATTTAAAATATACAAAAATTGACATTTTAAACTGTCAAAATTTAGAAAAAAACAAAACAAGTAAAAATAACAACTGATTGCTTAAATACCCAGTATATACTGTATTTATTTAAAAAAAGTTTCAAACAAAAGTTGTTTATTTTATCTCGATTACAAAGATAAAGTTTACCCATTTTGCCGAAATATGGTCCGATTTTGACCATTCAAAATTACTTACTTTTTAGCTCTAGAACATACATACGAAATTTCAGCTCGCTATCTCTTTTTGTTTTTGAATTATCGTGTTGACAGGCGGACAGGCAACATTGCGAACATGGACCTTGCGGTTGCGCACAATAAATATCTAAATGCCCCGATCTCAGGTCAGCTCTCATATTAAGACCACTTTGATTGAATTGGCTTTGTTGAAACTCGGTGCTCGGTTGAAACTCAATAGAATGCAGTTGAGAAGGGTGGTGAAGCTCTTTACAGGACACTGTCGATTGAACTACTACCATAACTTGGGGATCTCTGATGATCCCACTTGTAGGGCCTTTATGGAGGACGATGAAACCTCCATACATGTTATTTGCACCTGCAGGGTGTCAAGTATAGAATGCCTGGGTGCGAAACCTTGGATCCATCAATCCTGGGAGCAATCCCGGCGGAGAAGTTGTGGCATTATGGTGTCTGGCCTTAACAGAATCCTATAGCTAAATCTGCTTAAAATAGCACTTCTTACCCGGAGACGTCTTGCCTTCGGGTGACGGGTTGTTCTCAAGGAGGGCACAGAGGACCCTTTGGTCTAGGTACTAGTGACCCATTTGCAGTACCCATCTTTCTAATTATTATTATTATTATCTAAATCTCACTTATAAGTCTGCAGCCACCGAACATGTTAAAATTTAGTATACGGATTATTAACAAAAAGTTTATAGTTCTAAGAAAAATCCACGAGTGTAAGGCGGCGATAAACAACAAGGAACATAGATAAAATCTCATCGTATAATAGAGCTGAATTACCGGCCAAGTAGCCGCGCTTGTTAAGACTCTCAACTTGGAACCGGAAGGTTATGAGTTCGAATCCCAACATCGGCAGTTTGTCAATTAAAAAAATTAATGGGGCGGTTGATTGACTAAACTGTCGGCGTATGGACAAGAACGAAGTAACCGGCTATGCTTGTGAAGGTTTTCTGCAGTTTCCCTTCATGAACTCCAGATGAATATTGGCATAGTTCCTATCAAAGTCGGCTGCAGCCGCATAACCTACCAATTCCTAGTCTGCATATAATTCCTTGTCCTCCACTCACATCATATAAAAATGTATAGTTTAAAAAATTAATAAAGGTTGAAAAATAATGATGTGGGTGGCCTCTATTATAGACCGTGGTATCTCAGAAACGGACATAAAACCCCATTATTATTATTATTCTTATTATTATAGAGCTGAATTAATTTGTTTTGACTATTATATGCGCTTAAGGGGAACTTATTTAAAAGTAGAAGGGCAACTTATTTAAACCATATTTTAATCATATATTTAATACTTAGTATTAAATATATGTTTCCTCCCCGTCATTTTGAAAATAGACTGATCCACTCAAACTGTGACGATATTCGAGGCTTCTTTACAAATTAATATACTTATATAATCTAATCTATGATTTCTATTTTAGCAAATATTCTGTACAAAGTAATATGATGCCATCATTTAATAATTATCTCATAATGAATTATTATTTTCAACGAAATTATTATTATTATTATTATTAGTGAGTGCTATGAGCATGTTATTTATACATATATGAAGCCAGAAGAGAATGATAATATAGGACTCTAATCACAGTAATAGTTGTTGACTCAAAAAGACAGAAAGCAACACACCAGAGTATCAACAATATAATTAACAAATGTATAAAGAGAGAGAGAGAGTGATAGGAAGATATGATATTGTGATATTTGTGATATTATATCTCATACGAATGTGATATTTTAATAAAGACCTTTGGGAACTTACATTATTTTCATGCAGTATTATCACATGCATACCAAAAAAAAAAAACAGCTCACACGCTCACCAGCTACATTTTCATTTGAATAAATGAGAGGTTGAAAAGCCAACAAACAGCATTGGACATATATAGGAGTCGTCGAGCACGACGAATGTTAAAAATAAAAATAGATTAATTATACCATCTGACGATGGATAGTAGCGACGACAACGCGACTGTTCACACAGCAGACAGAGGTTAGCTTGTTTATGGTCATTATTGTAGTGAGGTTATGTGGTGTGGTGAGTGAGTAAATTTGTGGATGAGATTATTAGATTAATTAGATTAAATTATATTGTTGTTATCCACTAAGGCCGCAGGGGTTGTTAGATTAAATTATATTTGCTGTATATATTTATCTGATATCATTCATTCATGGTATCGTCGAATCTTTGGTTTATTCTAGGTTATATTTAATTTTGTATGGAAATTCATATTAATGATGTTTAAATTTTTCTTGCACACTAGTTATTATGTTTTGTGGATGGTTTTTGTCTTGAGAATATTTAATCCGGCTAAAATAAAACGGTAAAAAGGGGACTATGTTTTCGTATATTCGACACAAAAAGTGTAGCAATGTCTATTATTTATACTTTAGCTAAAAAAGTATGATCCTTAGACGTTAATCCTCTTTGCGCCGTTTTTTATTTTATTTTCAACGCTGTCATAACCCTCGCATTCGTTCGGAACTGTATTTTTTAGAGCTCTCTTGATTCCTTTCGATGCGAATTTTTTCTGATATGCGTTTTGTATAATTCCAAATGAATTTAAACATGGGACGAAATCTTCAACTTTTTGAATTTTAAAAATTACACCTATTTTCATTTATATTCCGGCGAATGTCTCACTCTATGTCCTAGCAGTGTCTACAAGCTCTTCACGAAGACACCCGAATCAATGTTCTAGCTAAACGGGTTTCTACGCTACACAAATTTATAATTTTACATAAATTTTACACCGGAAAAACAAATGCACCGCGACAGATAGGTATAATAATAATAATAATGATTAGAAAGAGCGGTACTGCAAACGGGTTCCTAGCATCTAGACCAATGGGTCGTCTGTGCCCTCCTTGAGAACAACCTGTCACCCGAAAGCGAGGGCGGTGCTATTTTAGGCAGATGAATCTGAAGATGACGCTGAAGGATTCTGACGAGGCCAGACGCCACATAGAAGGCCCATTCTCCGTCGGGATTGCTCCCAGGATTGATGGATCCAAAGTTTCGGACCCAAATATTCTATATCTGACACCCTGCAGGCTTTTGCAGGTGTATACAACATGTATGGAGGTTTCATCGTCCTCCGTACAGGCCCTACAAGTGTGATCATCAGAGATCTCTAAGTTATGCAGATACGTATAGACATGATCTATCTGAGCATTCATTGATCTAGCATTGTAAACGTATTATTAGTTTCGAAGTTATTAGCAATTGAAATTTTATAGTATTTCGTCACACACGAATGTGCGTCCTACCACCAGTGTAACGAGCGAATTAACGTTTTCACGTCAAAAAATTATATTTTCCCATAATGCGCTAAGTGAAATTTTTTTTTCGGGGAAATATAATAACGTCATTAAACTTGTCAAATATCAAAGACTAAAAGCTTTATCCAATATCAAGTCCCACGCATGAACGTCCTTACAATGTGAACAAGAACCCATTTAGATGATCTATAATATTATTTTCAAGTTTAATACATCATCCATTGTGCAATAAAACCATTAGCTTTATTAATAGTAAATTTATCTTCAGTATTTGAAGTTTATATATAGTCATAATATTGTAGTGTCATGTAGATTAAATACGTGTTCGAACTTCCATGAGAGTCGGATAAGTAGAATTAGATGAAAAGTTGATTGGAGTATTTAAACATACAAATATATAAAACAAGGAGAAGCCGTAATAGATCTCAGATAAAACCCAGATAAAACCGTTTAATTAGATCGATTTTAACATAAATTAATAAAGAGGCTTTCTCTCGATGCACTGAGGCTGAACAGGATGCAACTGCGCAGGGTTACCGGATTCATTACCAGGCATTATCCCCTGCGGAAGCATCTGCACACAATGGGACTCCATAACGGGTCCAATATATTCCAATATATACGGATTGTGTGGCGAGGAGGAAGAAACATTCAGCCACATTATCTTTGACTGCGAGCCTCAAGGTTACAGCAGAATCAAGATATTCGCTGCATCTCACCCCGAATATATGAACCTTCAGGAAGACCAGATAAGCAAGCTCCTGGCTCTTGCCAACATATGGGAGAAGCGCGTCTCGTCAGGCTGAGGTAGAAGGGGGAGCACAATGGACCATAAGGTCGAAGTGCAATACTTTCTAGACCCCAAGTTGTATCTATCTGAAATAAATTAATAGTATGGTACCTTCTCACTTCAATAATCTCACGATATTGTAAAAAACAAGAAAAAACAGATCATACAAAATAAAATCATGAATATAATTTGAACTAGAATGGAAGGGTATATCGTCTGCTAGTGATATGACGATATTCGTATACAATCAAATTTTATGTTAGCAAAATTGTATAACCAATTCTGAACGAAACGATTGACAATGATTCTATTTTTCGTGGAATATACATCTCCTTATAACCATTGAACAAATATAATACTTATATCTAAATGTGTCTAAACAGAGTTCTTGAAATATCGAAGTGAGATAAAGAATTTCAAATGAAATGCTCAGTTATTTTTAAGCTTTTAGCCATATTTATTCAAACGGATCGAACCAATGTGATTTAAAACCTTTATACTTAAGCTACGATCCAGTTTAATTAGGTATTTTATTCTTCTCCGATTAGTTAAAAGTTTGTAGGTGCGATTAGTTATTAGTTTGTAGTATATTCTATTCAGAGCTTTTACCTTTAGACATTGTCACTGCGGTTATCGGCCATCCAATAGAATAGGCGTCGACAAATTTCAAAATTAATCCTCACTCTTACAGTACACAATAGAAAAAAGGTTTATAAAAGTGATTTTGCATTCGCACCGATATCGTTGAATTTACAATTTACTCAGTTTAATTACTCAGTGTAATAGGCCAGGAAATTACTCATGAAAATTATGTAAGCATTTATGTTTTCAAGCCCTATTTTCATCTGCCGATTAAAAGTATAAATATTAGTTGTACAGTTCCGGGAAATGGTACTTTTTTTATAAACTTTCCTGCTCTTTATGAATCTTCTTTTCGATTTCCGAAATCTGCAAAAAACGAAACCCCCTTTTTTTTTACTAAATTGTATATAATTTTTGTTTTTTTTACCAGTCACACAATGCTTTTTCCCGAAAACATTCTAGATGTCATTACGAATCGAATGACACCTTGTTCATAATTTTAGATGAATCCAGACCCGATCAAATGACAATTCGATCAAATGGCACTTGTTGACTAGACTTTACTGTCCACACTGGAAAGCAGTTATCTTAGATTAAGGGAGCACCAGGAAAACCTTCAGCATGACTTCAAAAATTGGATTAATAAATTACAAGAAACAAGTAAAATTTAATATTTAAAAAACCTCCAACGAAATAATATGCAACATAATAAGAACTTCCCGTTACTTCCACCATATTGAAGGTAAAATAATAATGTTGATAACATGCCTATACATCATCTTGGATAAGAATGGAGTCGATTCATCAAACTTATAACACCCCTCTTTTTGCGTTGGGGGTGAAAAATAAAAAATCTCTACTTTCAACATTTTTCGAAAACTATTTACATATGGGTGATACATATGTAATATTGGTGGAACGTAACTTGGTTAAATCGATGTGAATGGGTTTGGTTTTTCATGTTTTTTTCCTTTACCCACATACATACATATATACATACATTCATACGTACAGATTTTTGTATATACTTAAATAATAAAATTTGTATTTATTTATGTTGTTAAATTGCAAATGGCATAAATGGTATACCAAATAAAAATTTACTTTATCGACTTTTTATATCAATAAAGGTGTGTTCACACTATGCTGTATTTTTATTTCTAATCTATTTTATCTATAAACAAAATATATGCAGTTCAAGAGCGAAACTTTCTGACCAAGCTGAATTTTATTCGAGGCGTAATATGTTCTTAACATATTCTGTAAAGAACTGTTAATTTTGAATCAAGAATGCGGAAAATGTATTTTTTAGTGATCGATTTTTAGTTTTTTTTACAAATATATCGATTATTATGAATTTTTCGAAGAAAATAGTTTTAAGAAAAGTTTATAAAAATGTAACTAAAAAGGTGACACTTCTTTTTATACCCGGTATATAATATATACCAGGGATCTTAACTTTAGTTCCGTTTTTGTAACGGTAAAATAGGTGTTCATAAAATGGTTGGTATATGTGTTCCTAAAATGGCCTAATTAGTCCATTTCTGCAAATGTATCTGTTCGTCCATCACAATAGGGAATATGCATAAAAATTTTTTTTCACTTGAGTTGAAGCATGTTTACTTGACAAATATCAAGGTAAAATTACTTTTTAAATAACTTTAAAAATAAGCGAGATATGAATGATTGAAATTCCCGATTTGACAAAGACGGTGATAGACCTCTTGATGTGACGTCATATTACACTTTCACCATTTAAAATACACGTAAAACTCCATTTTTAGTATTTTTGCAAGAAAGAGACAGATAATAATCTTTAAAAGCTTATAGCTTCCTTGATATTTGTCGGATTTTAATTTCGTTTTTAAATATTATTACAGTATTAACAGTATTTTCATTTTCTGAAAATAAATGTGAAAAAAAATTTTCATGCATATTCCCTATTACTCAAAAACTAAAAGAGATAGCGAGCTGAAATTTTGTGTGTGTTTTCTAAAGCTAAAAACTAATGTCAAGTTCGTGAATGGAAAAAAATCGGACGATGTTTTTTTGGGCAAAATGGGTACAACTGCCTATCTTTGAAACCGTAAGAGATGGAACAAAAGTTTAAAGACAAAAAATGATTAAAATAAACCTGATTTTAAAATAAAAAACTTTTATAGGAAACTTTTTTTCTTAAATCCTATATATACCGGGTATTTAAGCAATTTATTTTCGAGTTGTTGGCATATTATAGTATTTTCATTAGAATTGCATAAGCTTGCATAGTTTTAAATCGATTACAACTTTCAAATTCAAAGTAAGTGAAAAGTGAGTTGCAGAATTTGTTTGCATAGCTGATACATGTCAATCTAAGTTACGTAGTACCAGGAAAGCTATTGTATCGAGTACGTAATTTTGTAGCGCTTGGCAGGTATCTGCCACCGTTTTCCCCTATTTAAGAAAACCACATGGATAATGTGCTCAAAGCTTTATGTATACATAATGATATATACATTCCAACAAAACTACATTAATATATAGTGATAGTTCTTCTTCTAAGCACACGCTTAATAAATATTTCGAATAACAAATAATCGTATAAACCAGAAAAATGCTAATGCATACACAACACTAGACGTAAATTATGTGTATATTTTTGTATTGTTATATACATAGATAGAGGTACATTATATTATATATATATGAATTAAGAAATGAATTCCATGTAACCTCAAACTATTGGTCTAGCAACCACCCATACATACAGTACAAGTAAACTATAATGTCATCAGATAAGGTCGGAGATAACTAAGGTTAATTACGTGTTAAGTTCTTGAGGCGCGTGTTGCACAATCATAAAGAGGTTTATTAACGTCACAAACGTTACCAGTCCAAGTGGCCGAGCGATCTATGGCATTACGTCTGCGCAGTATACCTACTTGGAAACTGGGAGGTTATGGGTTCGAATACTGACATCGGCAGTTTTTCAATAATTAAGGGGAACAAAAAGGAACGGTTAATTGACTAAACTATCGGCGTATGAACAAGAACAAAGTAACCGGCTATGCTTGAGAAGGTTTTCTGCAGTTTCCTACACGAACTCCAGATGAATATCGGCATAGTTCCTATCATAGTCGGCTGCAGCCACATATCCTACCAATTCCTAGTCTATACACAAAAATTTCTTCCACTCCACGCACATCTTTAGGCATCACAATGGACTTTCTGGTCGAAGTGTAGCCCGTCCAGGGCAGCCTCTATAATCTGTCTCTATCTCTAACGTCACGGAAAAAAGAGGAATGCCCTGTCGTATTAAACAACCATTTATTGTATATTTTTAAGAAAACAATTTTAATTAAAGAATGGTTTAAGACCTTAAGTAGTTAATTATGACTGGTGATAAAGTTACTCATGACGTCATACTTCAAGATGGCGGCATTAGTCAGACTATATTTCAACAATTTGATATACCTGTAATAAGTACCAGGAGCGTAGCGACGTAAAATAGCGCCCAGGGCACGCCTCCAAACTATGCCCCTTTTCCCTCTGTAAAGTATTTTCAAAACTAATTAGGATCAAAATTTCACGTGTAAATATTAATTTTTTAAATTTTACTAATTTTGTAATATAATGTATGTACTATACATAACATCCGCAGTCTATTTTGGAAGAAATGTACAATAAGAATTAAATGAGCATCAAAATAATTTTATTTCGTCATGTTTCCGAATTTGGATTGTATTTTATTTTAAATAGGTAGTAAATTTAGTTTTTTGCGCCCCCCCCCCCTAGATGGCACCCAGGGCACGTGCCCTACCTGCCCCACCCTAGTTACACCACTGATAAGTACTACAAATACAAATTTTTAGAAGTAAAAAGTGGCCTAATATTTTTAAGGTTGACTGAAATTGTTTCATCCGTGGATTCGACATTATGTTCCCGTAATTTCACGGCAGGTGAGAAATTATCAAATTCAAATCATTATATTTTTGTGACTATACTTTCAGAAAATATAGAAGAGTTATTTTATGGTTAAATATATAGGGGAGCCCGAGGAACAACGGAGTAGCGGGGCGGAATGACGATTTTCGGTGTCAAAGGAGTGCTACTAGCGAGCGGAAATACGTAGAACTAGACCAACCTGTGGCTGTCCAACATTCATGTTAATCTATTTTTCTTGGTCGTTGGTGCGTGAAGTTTTAGTTTTGTGATTTTTTGCTCCTGAATTGACACTTGCGATGATCTTGTAACCAAGATAAAGTATCCATACTTGGTTACATTAAAACTACACTTCTTACATGCTTGAAGTACGTTTAATTGTTTTTAGTCTGGTGTAGTTAAATGTTTGTTTACGTATTTTTTTCGAGTGAACTATCCCCCCTAACCCGAATCGTGTCTCTGGGGCGGAATATGTCTATTTTTATTTCATTTTCACCTGCGAGAATAGATAGCAAAGATGATGAGTTTATGAATTTTGTGCATAAACTTTATTTTCTGCATTTATATTCAGCTACTAGTTTTATATGTATCATAAACCTGTTCTTACCACCACTGAATGGGGAAAATGACATAATTTTCTATTTTTGAAAAAAAAAATATTGTTATTTTATTTTCGTACAATATTATTGTACTTTTGTAATTATAACATGCTAATGTGTTCATAGAAAATTTGCAACTCTCTTAATAAACTTTTTTGTATTTTAAACCATATTTTAAATTTCGTACCCCATTCTGCTCCGGGTTTCTTTCTATACACTTTATATTCCAAGATAGGAATATTAAAATAATACTTGGTAATAAATAATCTTCTGTTCGACAATGCAGTAAACACTCTACATACTGTATAGTGGTTATTCGATCACGTGCCATTTTTAAAATATTTGTTCTAATTATTGCACAATCTGTTGTTTCAATCTCTCTTCTGGGAAAAGGCCTGCTTCAACACATTCCAAATCACTCTGTTCTAAACCATTTGCCACCACCGGCTATTCGCATACCTTCTATCTCCATTCCGATGACGGTGTTATTGTCTCTTATAGTTATCTATTGATATTATACTCAACGAAATATATTTTTGGGGCGATGAAAGGACGAAACAAAACGGAATATGTGTAAAACAATCAAAATATACGATTTAATCCGTTGGGATGAATCGTATTTACGGGGGACAATTGAATATCCCCATATTACATTTTCATACCTATACGCGAGTATCCCTTATAAACAATTCCAATATAATTGACTTGCACTGTATGTACGAGAGTAGTAAGTAGTACCCTTCATACATATAAAAGTGTAAAGGAATGTTGAAAACGTGGTAGTTATAAAAAGAAATATGTTTGGGAATTTACGATGCCTCTGTGTCCGTACTAATACATTGGTGTTAGCTATTACACCAGCATAGAGAAGGTATATAACTATATAAGAGTATTGTTGCTGACATATGCACAATATCACCTCAACTCCTCTCAATGCTTACAAGTAACATACATATCTATAGCTCTTACTAGTAGTACGTCAATAAAATTTATTACAACCGATCCAGAAAATGTAACCAAGATTTAAATGTTACTATTGGGAATTTATTCAGGTGTGTATATACATGTGTCGTATCAAAATGTCAACGAAAAACATAACAAAGAAAATAATAGTTAAAAAATAATATCAAAAAAAAAGTTTATAATTAAGTTGGGATATTTTTTAAACTGAAAATGATTTTTTCTTCTGTCTGTTTTTTTTATAGACGTAGAAAAATGAATGAAATCATTAATTTTTAATAAGAAAAAAATTTCAAACTAAAAAATAATTCACTAAATATATACAAGAGATTTGAATAGTAATTTCTTTGATAATTTATATTTAAATTAAATAAATTACAATGTATTTATTATAACAATAACAGTGGGACCAATCGTAAACGATAAAATATATGGGTTTGTTAACAAAAGAGGTTAGTAAACAAAATAACATTTAAAGCATATCTCATGACGCACAAATACTTTGATCCATTTATTTTTCGTAATATTTGATTGTATATTCTTTTCTGGTTTCTGTACTTAAATTCTTCTAACCGAAATTTTAAATCGGAAAAACCGCCAAACAACACCAGCAACTGAATTTTCTTAAGGACGTTCATTTGCTACGCTAAAGTCAAATCAGTACTATCTTTAATAAAATTTGTTTAGGATTTAAAAAAAGTATATCCATAATCTTACAACGCTTTATAACCTTTTTTAATTTTTCCGAAATATTTTAAAAGTATTTATTGTAAAATATCAGTAAATGTAAATTAGAAATTGATGTGACTTGATTTGACAGATTTGGCTCCTCTTGAGAAGCCCTTTCAAACCGTATACGATATTTTCACATTGACTTGGCTTTTTGACGAGTTAAGGCTGACATTGCATTATTTTTAAAAAATTTTTACTTTAACTATTGTTTTATATACATATATCGATAGATCTTGACAAGAGCTGTCGATTAAACTAAACTAAAACGAACGTTCTAGCTTCTCTGAGTCAAAAGTTATACCAAACGGAAATTATGTGACGCAATAAAACGACTTCAAAATGGTGGCGCTTCAGCGTAACAAATTCTTTGAACCTTTAGCTATCTTGTGGTATAATTATAGTTTTGATGTAGCTGATAGTTTTGTAGTTGCAACACCAAAATGTATCCTCCGATTTTATTATCATCATTTTTTTTGAATTATCCCCCTATATATCAAATTTATAAACGTATTCATGTCAAAAAATTTTGCTCTCCATAAATTTGATTTTTAAACGATAATTACTCTTTGAAATGATCGACGATCGACGATACATAATTGAACTATTCAATTCACTAAAAAAATGTTTTTATTTTTAACATTCACAAAAATATTATTCGCAATAATTTTATTATTGTATTAAATACAGTCATTCGATAATTTGAGGTTTACGTAAATTACTTTTTAACAACATAACCAATCTTTTTCTACGTTAGTGCTAATTGGTTTTCTGTCGTTATTTTCTATTGTTTTGTTTTTATTAGTTTCACATTATTTATCGTATAAATAAAATTATGTTATTTTTATTATATTAGATAATAATATTCATAATATAAAAAAAAAACAGATAAATTTAAAGAATATTATAATTCCTATATAATCATACTACATTTATGTACATATACATAAGTTTGTTTATGTGTGTACAGTACAGTACAGTCGGTTACAATATATGGCCATCAATATTACTGCTAGAATAGGCGTGTTTTTAAATTCAAACTTAAATTAGTAAACAAATGAAAAGCGTGATCACATTTCCAACAATCGACATTCAAATCTCAAACATCTCTTTGTAATAATATATGGAAATGTGATCACAGCTAAATTTTATTGCTTTGAGGGCAATAAAATTCTCATTCGTTTATTTATTTCAGTTTGAATTTCAAATCACGCCTATTCTAGCTAGCTGCCACATTGATGGCCATATATTGTAACAGACTGTACTTTTATAATAACATGCGATGTAATAAACATAAACTTGTATGGTAGAGAATTAAGAGTTTTTTTTTTTGTGGAATACAAAAGTTTCGAAAATAATTATTATTGAGCCTTCTCATTCGATATCAGAAGTTTATATGTTATATATGGTTTACGTCGTATGGTGGTTAAAAAAAATTATAGTCTATATAAATTACTTGTGTAAAACTTTTTTTTTCATTTCAACGATAGGTAAGTACTATGAAAAAAATTGTTAAAAAAAGTTTAGTTACACACTCGCAGGGTATATTGAATACCTACAAAGAGAACCAAGAATTTTCAAATGTTTGGGATTACATAATATTGCAATACAAATGAAAATTATCGGGATTTCGAACTCGGAGTAATCACTTTGAAATTTTACGTATCGCTGTAACACCGACGGAAAACAAATCATTAAACTGTTGGACGAAATCTTCAAAACAGAAGAAAAACTTCCAAACAGCTAACTTACGGTTTTTTTATTTAAAAAAATTCAGCTATTCAGCTATGTCAGCTTACGAAAATCCCCGTTCTGGTAAGCCTCCCTTTTTCCTTTATCGCTTTCCTTTCAGGTGGCTATATTTATTGATATTTGCAATTTTAATGTCCTATAACAGAGGTGGGCAGGAGTTGACTCGGCCAAGCTCTGAGTGAGAGGTAGGGAAGAGAGATAGAGTTAATACAGGGTAACCTACCAATTATTAATATTTTCTTTTTTTAATTAAAACATTTTCTGAAAAATATAATAATACCAAATCTTTTTTATGGTCACTATTATACAAAGTAAATAATACATACAATCATTCAATACATACTCTGGAATTTTGGGCTGGTAATTAGGGTCATAAAATGTACCTTTTTAGTATATATCATATTTGTGTATGAATAAAATAAAAATATATAAAAAATATATATAAATCTTTTGAACCTTTAAGTTTACCGCTGGACCATTGTAATAAAAGAGGGAAATTTTTGCAAAGGATAATTTAAATAGAATTAAAGTTTTGGAAATTCCAAATGATTTGTCTAAATATTTTACTATTCATATCCGAGGACTAATAAAAATTTATTTACCTGATTTAATTATTTTTTCTTCGTATGGAGTATGCTCAGTATAGTGTCATGGGAATTTGATGAATTAAGTTAAATTTTACGTAAAGTGGGAATTTGAGTTCTTCGAGTTAGTCTACTTTGAATTGAAAAAGTGAAAAGTACTATTGGGCAATAATCGGTAGGACAACCTGTATTGAAACATCGTTCCGTCTTGCTTCAAAACATACCTTCTTTACTTACTCTCACCCAGCTTATGGAGAGCTCGTAAGGCTCAGACGAGCTGTCTGTGCCCACCTCTGTCCTATAACTTATTATAATTGATAATACAAATGAGTCCTTGATCCTAGGATCGATTGAAATTTAAAGAAATTTTGGCGAAATTGTTACATCGGCAACTGCAACAACTACATTCTCTTCGAAAATTTGCGAGTTGAAAACATATGTTTTTAATTTTTATTCTTGGGTTACATGAGTAAGTCGATGATTTATTAGTTAAATTATTTCATGATATAAACATGTTGTTATCGTAATAGTTAATGGTTAATTTTGTACCGCGCGATCCATAATAATAAAATGGTTTAACACATTAATATAAAAAAAACTGTAATGTGGTATCGTTCCACATTTATCTCACTTATAATGACTACCTATAGATATATTATAATGCGTCTAGTAATGTAAAAGACTTTAAAAATAAAGAAGAAATTCTTTACGCAAGAACTGCGTCAACTTTCCGAATTTTTTCAGATTCTCAGAATAAATTCATAACTCCTCATTTAAAAAAATAAAAACTTAGATACAAGAATTTATTTTTCAAAATGAGGAGTTATTAGGGAACCAAATATTGTAGACAGATAGTAATAAAATTATTATGCCGAAGATAAAGTATATTTGGGTTTTTACAGAATACAGAGGACCAAATGTTGACCAAATATTGTAGACTATAAAGTAATTAAGTAATAAAAGTTGGGCGACATCCAATCACCAAGTGTAGCCACGGTCACAGAAATGGATGCAGATGTTAAAAAAATGATATTATCATTAGTACCTGAAAAGCTTTTGGTAGGAGAAAGGCAAACACTCAGAGAGTAGAGAATATATAGTTAGGATTCAAAACTTGAAGCGTTAGGGCATGCTATCCTATCCTCTTGAACGTGGATCTTAGTGCTCGAAATTTTTATAAACGCAGTTATCGATATGAATTAATTGTGTACATCCTTATTCAATTAATTTAATATTAGTTAATTGTCTAGTAATATATATATATACATATTTCATCGGTCAAGGGGAAAGAGGAAAAAACAAAATATCGAACATATCTTTGAATATTATTAAATTGAAAAAATATTTAGAGTCGCAGGGAATATGGTCAGGTAATTATTTGTAGTAAAATTTATTTATTACAACTTTACTAATTCAGAAATTTTCCAATTGACTGATGTCAATAGAGAAATTGTAGATTTGAAGTTTCCACAATTTAATGGATAAACAAGTTTTTTGTAGAAAAAATATAACCTTGTGTATGCGAAATTGTTATATAAAGACAATAAACTACAAACACGCAGTGTCTTACGTAGGTGCTTAAAAATATGTGATAGTTTGAATGGAAATGAAGAAAAAAAAACCTTATATAATATATATAGCAGATATTATACATAGTGCGAAGCACTTACAACAGCATCATCATCATCTCCATACAGTATGATTAAAACTTCCTTCAAAATGAAGAGAAATAAAAAACGTTATTAGATTTGAAATAGTCTTTGCATGTGTCGATATTTTATGTGACTGAAGGAATAGATAGCCTTTATGAAAAAAAAAGTATATCATTTTAAATACATTATTAAACTGGGTTATTGCAGACCTTTCTTCTATTATTGATTCTAAAGGCCACTGATGTTCACCACAAATGTGATTCATTATAAAAAGGTTAAAGATTCTTGCTGATTTTGGTTTGTATATGATGATACGATGATACGAAGTATAAAAGATTACTGATTTAGTATTATATGATATAATCCTCTAATAACAAATGTAAGTATTCCAGAATTGAATAAAACTATTGAATAAAAAACGAAGAAGGAATATTTAATTGGATTAGATTCGAAGCCATATAAAAAACGTTTGTATCGCGACCAATTAGATCTATTTGACCTTCTGTCCTTCAAAGGGTTCCAGGAGTCTTTAAATAACCACTTGCAAGCTCTCTCATTACCTAAAGCGACAAATTATAATAATAAAATTTGTTCAAAATTTTACTCTCCTTCAACATGATAATAACTACCAAAGCTGTAAATCCAACCAACCATTACCAAAAAATTTGGCAGTTTCGTAGACCATTAATGCAAAATCTTATAAACTACAAATCAAACAATAGATTGAGTTTTCGTTTTCTTTGGCCAAAATGACTCAGAAGCATTATTTTAAATAAAATCGGAGATACAAAATTTTTCTACTTTAAAAAGTAAATTGAAAAATAATTTTTGTCTCCTATTTTATTGAAAATCATATATCCGGACCCTTTTCATCCATAAATTATTAAAAATTTCCTCGAAAATTTTATTTGAGTTACGATTTTCGAAATATGTTTAATTTGTAATCCAAAATTTCGGAAACTGGAAAATCGGAGACTGCGGTGGTTATGAATTTGAACAATAAGGAACGAACCTTAAATATATATCTATATTTTGTACAAATAGATATCTCTATTCAGGGTGTTCTGAAATTCCTTCAGGAAAACTATACCACTGTGCAAAGCTGCGAAAAACAGACAAAAAAATGTTATAAAGTTTTTTGATTTGACGCTTAGTTTTTGAGATCTTAGTTTCTGCTATTCTAGAATCGTAAGGAAAATTTACATAGGATCTTCTCTCTTCATTATCTCATATAGTTTTCTCCAAACCCTTCGGACTAGCACACACCATATTTCCCTTTTATATATAGAGTCTTGGCTCTACCATTGCAAAGTAGTCGCAGGCCCAGAACTATAATATAGTTTATAGTAACTATAAAAAAACATGCATTCACAAAATTTTGGAAATAAATAATTTTAAATATTAAAAAATTGACTTTTCAAAGAGTCAAAATTTAGAAAAAAATAATTACTTAACTTAAATTACCTGTAATCTTTATAAGAATTACTTGAAATCCGGGCAACGCCGGGTATTTCAGCAAGTAGTGTATAAAGGTGCTGTGTGCTACAATATATGGTTTTCTATTCAAAGGTAATTACAAATGTATTGAAATTGGGGCAAAACTATTCAGTTTATGAAAAAAATTTCCTAACAAAAATCAATATTTTCAAGTATTAAAAGTCAGAAACCAACTTAATATATACCCTTGTAAATATTAGAAATACCGGGTATAACACCTTCATATACACTTGTATAAATTATACAGGGTGTTCTAAAATTCATTCAAGAAAACTATACCACGGAGCTACAAAAAACAAACAAAAAAGTTTAATAAAGTTTTTCTATTTGACGCTTATTTTTTAATTAAATACAATCAATTAAACATTGATAAATTCAACCGATCACAGAGCGTTTAGTGTAAGGAGACTCCTATCGTCTGCGAGCCTTTAAAAGCTTCAGCGCCCCGCTCTACTGCTGAGGCCACGCCTCTTTACACTATGCGCTCTGTGTGATTGGTTGAATTTATCAATATTTAATTGATTATATCTTAAAAAATAAGCGTTAAATCGAAAAACTTTAGTAAACTTTTTTGTTTGGTTTTTTGAAGCTCTACACCGTGGTATAGTTTTCTTAAATGAATTTCAGAACATCCTCTATATACAGGATAAAAAATTTTAAAAAACGCTATAGTAAAATGCTTTTTTCCTAAAGTATAACGCTATGCGAGTCATTTAACCTCATGTTCCTAATATGATTTATTTTTTGGTTATTTAAAAAAGTGATTTTGAAATTGGAATACAAAATATCATTGCTCCTTCAATAATAAGTATCTACATAATAAATTTCTACATATTTTTATTATTTTTTAAATCAATTGATCGAAAGATATTTATATTTTTTTTATAATTTTAGATGTATAATTGTAAATATAAAAACATTGTTTTGTAATTTACGACCGGAGATGATATGCGCTTGGTTGATTAAAAAAAATATTATTATTGTATTTATTATTACTTAATAAATCTATTTATTCAATTAAATAAATTGTATAAAATCACAGTATGCGTTCACAAGAGATGTTTGTATTGTAACAGAAATGAAATAGGTCGAAATATATCGAATATATCTTTTACGAACGTCACACAACCTCCATATAGAGACTAGAGTAGTCTATTTTATTAAAAGTAGCGTGACAGTTTATGCCAATTTTTTTGTTACGCATATATTAGAAAAATTCGTTACGCAGGAGCTGTGTTAGGTTAGCGAATTTCCTCAGAAAAAATCATCTATATCCAAAATATCATTTATGTTTTGGATATAGATCTTAAACAACTTTTTGGTTAAAATTGAAACTTCTAGAGTGGACAAACACTTGTCTAACAGATTTACGTTATTCTTGTCAGAAAACTTAAGATTGCAAAAAAATTAGGTAACTATTGTAGTATTCATTATTTCAGTAAATATTAGGGGTCTTTCACACCGAAGATGCAAGACGAAAGATGCATGCATCCTGTAAATTAATTTTACATATTTACATGCATTTATTTTGTATATTTATTTTCTTTCTTGTATATTTGCTTACTTTTTCCAATAAAAAGAACACAAACACGTAAGAAGCGAAACCACAGCTGAAATAAAATCCAGGATAGATGCATCTTGCGTCTTGCATCTTCGGTGTGAAAGACCCCGAATTACAAAAAATACGGTCAGTAATGAATTTTAGTAAAATTTATTTACTACAACTTTACTTCTTACAAACTTTTCCATTTTATAAATATTAAAAGACAAATTCAAGATTTTATGTTACCTCCTCTCTCTCTAAGCCCGCCTTCCCGATTTGGCTCATTAAATAACTTGTCCTTTCAAATGCAGAACCTCGTCTTATATCAAAAGGAACTAAAATTTTCAGATTCAGCCAAGTGTACTATACCGCGTACAATTTCCTTATTCGACTCTTACCAGCTGATTAATTTTCATTGAATTGTTTCATAAACACTATTCTAATTAACATATTTTTAAATTGTTTTTTTGTAAACTAGTTTCTATTTATTTCCATTGTTAGCATGGTTGCCTTTCGGTTATATGATACCAACGGAAGCGACTAGCGTTTACATACTTTGACATTTAAGTAATATGTCTGAACATTGATACCATTTTTTTTATATCAAATGCTTGCTATGAAAAATCATACACATCTAGGTATCGGGACTATTCTAATTGGTTTTATTGAAATGATTACCATGGACTAATGACACTATAAGAATTTAATTTACACAGTGAGTACACGTTATACATGCGTGACTTGACTTACGATATCAATTACATTTGAACTTTGTTAAATACAACTAGCGAATCAAAATAATTTTCTATGTCGAGTTCATCCGCTGTTTTAAAAGCAATTATATTGTACAACTTAAGCAGTGAAAGAAGTACTTACAAATATAAATAAAAAAAAGAATATTTTTTAAATTACAATATGTGGTTTCTGGCACTGAGACAATTTAATATCTATTATACACTTACTAACTACGGAATGCGAGAAAACGTAATAACATATATAGTGACATTATTATAATTAGGGTGTATAATATTGGCTTACATAATAATTATAACAATGGATCCCGTTTTAATTATTATTCTACCTGTTTTTAACAAACAGCAGTTTTATAAATATTATGTATAATAATTACAACATTTAATATGCCCCCAACAACTATGTAATTTATTTTGATGTAATAATTTATGAAAACAATAGGTATAAAAAATATTTTCAGTAAATAGCTAGTGAGAAAAAATATCAGTTTAGCATGTACACTCATTTACATAAATTTTACACCAGACTTATTACAGAATATTTCAATTTTCTATAAATGCATTTTACGAGACGAATAATTTGTTGCAATAGTAACCCTAACCTTTTCTTGATCTAATTTTCTCGTTACTCTATTTTGAAAAACAAACACGAACCAAATATATATAAAATTATATACCTAGAACAAGTCTATGAATATTTTTCTACGAAATAATTCACAGATTACATACTTTTAAATGTTTATTTTTTTCCAAATTTAATAGGGATTTCCTTGCTCTATTATTCTAGGCTAGATCGCGTTAAGTATCTCTTGAAACCCTTGTAGACAATATCTATGCAGCTATTCGAATATTTTGTCGTGTATGCTTGAAACATAAGTTTTGAACATATCCTATCCTTGAAACATATCCTAGCCCGTTTTTACACCTGAAAGTTTTGATAAAAGTTTTCAATTGCAATAAATGTATTTGACATAACTAGATTAACTTCTCTATATACATGCAGAAATATATCAATCGCATGTTTTGTTAATAGCATAACTATCGTCTTGCTAAATATTTCTTTCTTTGTCAACCACTTCAGTCACATGATCATTGTAAACCAATCACAAGGAGGTAGAATATAAACATATCGTACACCCTATTCTTACATCTGAAGTTGCATACTTGCATACAAGATTTTACCAAAATAGAAGTGAGGTCTATTGTGTTTTAACTACATAGTTTCATCAAAAAATACTACTGCACTTGCTCACCAAGTTATGCGTTATGAATAGTTGCTTGAAAAGTTACATGTGTAAAAAAAGCCCCTAGATACAATGATATATACTTATACTTACAAGTTTATATCATTTCCTATATACAATAGCAATGACTATTCATATGCAAAGTTAAATTCGCATTTAAATAAAACGAATGCCGATGATTGCCGACTGCCATACAGCCGATCGTTACTATGAAAACGTGACAATCGAATTTCATTTCGCTCTCCATATGCAATCATACTTGCATAGTCTCGCTATATATGTTTCCACATCAAAATTTTTTTACTTTTTGACTAGTGCAATTCACTAGGTTAATAGCTGCAGCACAGTGATAGAAAAGTGTATCTCACAAATCTTAAAATTGAAATAAAAATGTTCACACTATATCGATGTTTTGAGAAAAATAATCACCGGAGTCTATTAAGACAAGTTTTGAAAAGATGCATGTGTGTGTGTGTGTGTTGGTTCGTAATCTGTAGACATTTTTGTATGAAATATGGAGAAGCAAAAATGATATCGAGTATTTTTATCTAATTCAGGCTAAAGGAAAGAGGGATTAAGCGGGAAAAAAGACACATAAAATTTGAAATATCTCTCTTAATATTAGTAAAATGTGAAAATTTAACCGAACCATTAACTCGAATAAATGCAACGTTTTTTCTAACAATGCTTAAGAAAAGAGGGATTCGGAACACCCTTTATAGGCCCAGAGCCTATTCATCAACGAGCGGATGAATGTTAAACACCGTGATCATTGGAAAAATGTACCGCAACAAAATCTCGGGGAAATACTGTTTCGGAATGCATCCAAGAGGTTATCCCTTGATGCACTGAACCGGAGCAGGATAAAACTTTGGAAGGTTACCGGATTCATCACCGGGCATTGTAACCTGCGAAAGCATCTGCACACAATAGGAAACCGTAACGGATTCATTAGGTGCAGACTGTGTGGCGAGGAGGAGTAAACATCCAGCCACAAATTCTCTTACAGCGAATCTCTCGGTTACAGCAGATACAAGATATTCGGTGCATCTCACCCCGAATATATGAACCTTCAAGAAGACCTGATCTACAAGCTCCTGGCTATTGCCAAGATATGGGAGAATCTAATCTCGTCAGACTGAAATAAAAGGGGGAGCACAATGGGCCATAAGGTCAAAGTGTAATACTTTTTATACCCCAAGATATATCTATAGAACATATTTTCGAAATTATGCTCATCTAAATATCACTAAATATTTTATCTTCTCCATAAGATCATGTACCTACAATTTAATGATGCAGTAGAATAAACTTCCGAAACACTAATTTAACTAATTTGGCAAAATTTTTATCATTTTTGACGAAGTAACACAATGTCCTATAGATTTATGCTAAAATTCTTTCTCATTTCTTTATTATTTCAATGAATTAAATTGAAAATTATGTTTTAAAAAGTACGACATTCAAGAATCTAAAAACCTATTTAGTTTGTAGATTAAGTTGATTTTGAATGATTTATAACTATTCAAAAAACCTTAAGATTTTTATCTTTTTAAACTGTGAACGTTAAAATATCAACCACCTAAAAATATGAATAATAATTCTCGATTAAATGCTATTAACAACTCGGTTATACTATTATTTTTATTATTATTAAATTATATTCGTGAAAATACTAACCAAAATAAATATTAAAAAAATTAATAAAATAAATAAACCATTGTAATATAAAGAATGTCCATATTGCATTCATACATTATAAAAGTTTTAATTACATTTTTAATGGTTATAATAAAAAAAAAATTGTATAGCTATAATATACATGTATACAGTTTTCATTTTATTTTATTATTTTATCTTTTATGAATAATAAATTAAATGAAGTTTATTACGCATATAGGGCTTTAATATCAACGGCAACATGTTAGGGCGATTCTATTGCTAGAAGTACGCGATCCTGACCAGAAGAATGTTTAAAGCTTCACATGCATCTTAAGTCAATCCATTTCATAACCACAAACAAATTAAATGGTCGCTCTGATAGTTAATAAAATGGTTTAAACTCAAAGTGGATACTATACAAGTTTACACTAATCTCTTCATAAACTGGACAGATTAGGCATTAACCCCAATTGCGCTACTCAATTAGCCAAGGAACTAACTTTCGCTGCAGCGAGTCTGCATCGTAATTCATTATGTGCCACTTTTAATTATTATTGACTAAAACCGCACATTTTTTAAAACGGTTTTTAACATATTTTATTTCTCGGGTATATAAAGTTCCTTAATTTACAAAATTTTCACCGTTTGAAAATTTCCTGCGACTTCTCACGCATTTTTATGAAAGCTAAATATATATGTATATATATATATATGTATATATACATATATTCATTTATTTATATTTATTTAAAATACGAAACGATTAACGGTTTTCAAGGTATCAGACCCACAGTGCTAAAATTCCAAACTGAATGAATTTAGAAGGCAAAATATTGAAATTCGTTGGTTAGACGTTAAAATGAACCAGATTTTCGTACTTTTTGGGTCAAAATTAGCCTAGAAAATGACGATTATTAAAATCGAGAACAAAAATTTTCTTAACTTTTTTCACATTTTTTCCAAGGGGTACCCTTAAAAAAATCGCTAAAATTGAAGGAAAATTTTATGTCCCCGATTTTGATAAAAACTTGATTTTAGGCTAATTTGGACCAAGCAAAAACGATGCCGTTGGTTAAAATACGATACGATTAACGGTTTTCTAGGTATCAGACCCATAGTGCTAAAATTCCAAACTGTATGAATTTAGAAGGCAAAATATTGAAATGCGTTGGTTAGACGTTAAAATGAACCAGATTTTCGTACTTTTTGGGTCAAAATTAGCCTAGAAAATGATTATTATTAAAATCGAGAACAAAAATTTTCTTCACTTTTATTACATTTTTTCCAAGGGGTACCCCTTAAAAAAATCCCAAAATTGAAGGAAAATTTTATGTCCCCGATTTTGATAAAAACTTGGTTTTAGGCTAATTTGGACCAAGCAAAAACGATGCCGTTGGTTAAAATACGATACGATTAACGGTTTTCTAGGTATCAGACCCATAGTGCTAAAATTCCAAACTGTATGAATTTAGAAGGCAAAATATTGAAATGCGTTGGTTAGACGTTAAAATGAACCAGATTTTCGTACTTTTTGGGTCAAAATTAGCCTAGAAAATTATTATTATTAAAGTCGAGAACAAAACTTTTATTCACTTTTTTTCCAAGGGAACATATATATGTATATATTTAAACCAAGTTTTTATGCGCTGACTATCATTAAGTTGGAGCCGTTGTATTTACGTTTAGATTTAATCATCACATAAGCATAATCTGCCCAGTTTATATATACACAGAGGTCAGTGGTACTGTATTAAAGAGTTGAAAACACATTTAATTGTTTAGGTGTTTCCTTCTGAAGAGCATTAATTCAAGCCCAAACCATTTATAGAGTATTGAACAGGCAACATCTTATTTTAAGTTTAAGTCTATTTCGTTATTAAGTTAAACTGAAAATAACAATTATCAAAATAAATGGATAAAATACCTTGTATATACTGAATTCATTACAAGTTCCTGAATTGTTTATTTTACTTCTCCATAGATGAACAGTCCAAGTGGTCGAGCGGTCTAAGGCGTTATGTCTGCGCAGTATGCCTACTTGGTTACGGGTTCGAATCCCGACATCTGCAGTTTGTCAATTATTAAGAAAAAAAGGGGCGGTTAATTGACTAAACTGTCGGCGTATGGACAAGAACGAAGTAACCGGCTATGATTGAGAAGGTTTTCTGTAGTTTCCTGCACGAACTCCAGATGAATATCAGCATAGGAACTATCATAGTCGGCTGCAGCCACATATCCTACCAATTCCTAGTCTATACACAAAAATTCCTTCCACTCCAGTCACATCCTCACATCCTTAGGCATCACAATGGACCTTATGGTTGAAGTGCAGTCTCTACAATCTTCAAAGGTTCTCTACACATATGAATATACTTACTCATACGTATGATTTGGTTTTACAGTTATTTTAGATTTACCGATCATAAAAGCATATTACGTATTGCTGATCAGAGATTTTAATAAAAATCACATTATTATACAATTTGTAATTTAATTTCAAGCCAAATTATCTATGTTCTTGCAAAACGAGACTAATAGACGATAACATCCCCATTTTAGACAAGAATGTGGAAAATAAAAGGTTTCCGCATGGGAAGGAAAATTGAGACATGTAAAAACTAAAATAAAAACTTCAAGCATCGATAATAAATTCATTATATACAGGTTATTTAAGCAATTAGTTGTTATTCAACAATATTAAAAATACAAATGGCAATCACTTATAAGCGCAAGAATCAGATCTGATAGCGGAAATCATATAATTTTTATACGTATCGATACGATAAACATTTTTCTACAAAAGTTGTTGGAAATAAAATTTTATGAAAACAACTAGTAATGTAACAACTAACTGAGTAAATTGTTTGAATACCCAGTATATACTGAGTAAAATATTTGACTAACACAAAATAAACAAAAGTTGTTTATTTTAAGAAGAAGAGAGAAGATTTTTTGTTATTAAATTTTTGTTCATATATTACGGTTTCAAGGATAGGCAGTTTTGTCCATTTTTCCCAAACATAGTCCGATCCTTTTAACGATCTTGACCTTATTTTTCTGCTCTAGAACAAAATTTCAGCTGGTTATCTCTTTCCGTTGAGTTATCGTATCTACAGATGGACGGACAGACAGACAGTTTATGAACACATATGCCAAACATTCATGTCTACGACCAATATTTTTAAGCGATACAATTTACAAAGTCGTAATCAAACTTAATATACCTTATATATTTACATATACTGGGTATAAAAAGTATTGATGTCTTTTTCTCGTAATTGTTATAAAAACAGCAATAAAATATTTGGGAATGTTTTCCTCGTTGCTGGAATAGGTTCTAGCAGGGTTGTCTAGGTAAGTGATTGATGGTAAGTTGTTGCCTAGGTAAGTGGTTACCTAGGTAATTGATTATGTCTATTGGTCGCTCCAACTAGACATAAAACAATGAAACTTCCAAATGCATTTACCATATTAAAGTTTAGTATGGTATACATTGAAGAAACAAAAGGTATATCATATTTTTTCATGCAAATCCGATTGAATATTTAAAAAAAAAATGGTTTGATTAATTTCATTAGGCATTATATGATTCTTCATATGAGTTCATTTTTTTTCAAGGGAGATTATTGCAAATATCCTAGAATTGGATAGTATAAAATTTGGTACATGATATATTTATACTATACCATGTACCAAATTTTAATTTTCCATTCAATAGCTCATGTGTGGTGGTTCATTAATGTAAGGTTTCAGCGTAAAATATAATTAAAAATAAACATACATAGTACAGTGCTTTGAATTTTCCAATTATAATAATGCACATGTAGTTATTGTGATCGGAATAAATTTGCCAATCGGTATTAAAATATCTTTTATTAAAATATCATGAATAGATCTGCGTAATTCAATGAATAATTATTTTACCAAAAATTTATAATGAATTTGTATTATTTAAATAACATATATAGCAGAAAGCAGATATAATATATAATCAAATTTTTCTTGAAACATTTTTTCAAAATCCCAATATACCTATATAATATAATATGCCGGTGAATCTTCCATTCACCGGCATACAAATTTCAGATATTTTAATAATTGACACTTTCCGGGTGGATCTTTTATCCAAGGAATACGAAATTTTATTTTTAATATTATTGTTACTATTTATTATTTTTACTTATTGACACCTTCCGTGTGGTCCAATATCACCGGAACACGAAAACTAACTTTTACTAACTTTTACTAATTTATTATTGTGTTTATAAGTTATTTTAATCAACAAATTATTTATTTGTTGGATTTATTCAAGGTTTAATTATTGTAGTCCAAATTCCGCCAATTACCGAGTTAAACTATCGTTTAACATTCGGTAGTCAATCTTGTGGGTGTCGGCTATCCTATCCTATCCATGGGTTTTCGATGGTTTTCCATGGATTTTAAAGGTGTATACCGGGATAGTTTTGTTGAGATGATTAGTAAATATAATAAATAATTATTATTTAAATAAATAATAAATAAGTGTTAAAGATATAATTGATCTTTATTAGATTGAATTATGACATATTATATATTTATATGTAAATTATCAAAGTTGTTAACATTCAAAGCAACCGTGATAAAAGAGGAAAGTTATAGTTGTTAAGCAACAGATAAAAATGATAAATAAAATTATAATAATAATTTAATGAAAATGCGATACCGCTACATACTTCCCCCCATCAACTAATAAAGAAAAACGACTAGAAAAAGGTTGTAACATAAAACAACCTTGTTCACTCTAAAAAACTTTAATAGTTGATGTACATCTTAAAATTAAATACAAAGTAAATTAAGAAAAGATTAACATTGAAAAAAGTATGCAGGTTTTAGCCTGTCAATCGAAATAGAGGTAGGTTTGTTATTGATATCAATAACAAAAAATTTAGGAAATCTCTTGATAACAGAGAAAGGACCTCTATAATTACAAGATAGTGGAGGTTTGACATGATCCTCACGTATAAAAACTTTTTTTGATGAATTTAAATCTTTAGGTAAAAATACATTTTTGTTGGTGAACTGTCTGGTAAAGAAAAATTTTGCGTTTATCATTCTATTCTTTAACTCTCGAGTAGATTGTTGAACAGAATGATATGTATCAACGTTTTCTGAAAAGAAATCATATGGTAATCGTAGAGGAATCCCATATAAAATTTCTGCAGAAGAAAGGTTAATATCCTCCTTGACCGAGGAGCGCAAATTTAGAAGAACCCAAGGTAAAATTTTGTACCAGTTATTATTTTTTTGACAGCAATTTAAAGAAATTTTGAGAGACCGGTTAAACCGTTCAATAATACCGTTGCTGTTAGGGTGATAAGCAGTAGTGGAAATATGCTTAATCCCTAGAGAAGACAAAAAATCTTTCCAAATATGTGATTGAAATTGTTTACCTTGATCAGTAGTGTCCTCGTAGGTAAACCAAAACGCGAGAACCAAGAAGCAATCAAATTGTTAATAATTTCTTCCGACGTGATAGATTTGATTGGAATAGTTTCGACCCAACGCGAAAAACGATCAATGATAGTGAAGATATACCGATATCCTTCACTAGGAGGAAGAGGTCCAACAATATCTAAATGTAAGAAAGAAAATTTGATACTTGGTTCTTCAATTGGCATAAAATCACTTTTAGTGTGACGAGTGATTTTATTTAATTGGCAGATCGGACATGATCGAGTCAAATTTTTGATTCGCGAAATAAGATTAGGGTTAAAAAAGAATGTGCGTACTTTTTTCAAGGTTTGTCTAATTGATGGATGACCAAGATTATGGACAGTTTTCCATACATCTTCTATATCAATGTCAGATACGAAGATTCTGGGAATTTTCAAAGAAGTCTCCACATAAACCTTAAAAAGAGAATTCGGAGGAGTACGAATTTCTAAAGAATATTTTGGATTTTTTAACAAATTAATAAGAAGAGGATCACATTTCTGGTGATCAGAAATCTTCTTAATATCAATCAAATCAATACCTGAAGGTAGTGAAATTGTATTAATTCGAGATAAACAATCAGCCGGAATGTTTTCACTACCTTTAATGTATCTAAGATCAGTTGTATATTGACTGACAAAGTTTAAATGACGTATATCACGATTTAATAAATTTTCATTACGAGAATTAATAGCATTTATTAAAGGTTTGTGGTCATCAGTCTGAATGAAAAAATTTCGATTTGAGATGAAATGACGAAACTTTTTTATGCCAAAAACAATAGCTAATAATTCTCTTGAAAATGTTCTATATCGTCTTTCAGTGTCTGTCAGTTTTCTTGATGTAAAAGCGAGTGGCTTCCAGACGTTATGAATTTTTTGTTGCAAAACTGCACCAATGCCAGTACCGGAGGAATCAGTGAGAATGCAAGTTTCAGCGTTCGAAACAGGATGTGCTAATTTAACAACATCAATTAATTTTTGTTTAGCTAAATTAAAAGCTGAAATTGCACGTTCATCAAGAATAACTGACTTCGTTGAAGTTTTACCGTGTTCAACAAGTTTATTCAATGGAGCTAAAATGTCACCACAATTCCGAATAAAGCGATTATAAAAGTTAATCATCCCAAGAAAATTTCGGAGTGATTTTTGATCGTTCGGAATAGGAAAATTTGAAATAGATTCAACTTTGGAAGGAATAGGGGTGATTCCTTCAGAATCTACGTGATGTCCTAAAAAATCTAATTTTGTTACACCAAAAATAGATTTCGAAGAATTTATTAAAATTCCAGCTTCATTGAGAATGTTGAAAACAGTTTTGAGATCTTGAGTGTGTTTTTCTTCGTTTTCACTCGCGATTAATAGATATCAAGATAAGTAAAAACAAAATCTACATTTCTGAATAAATCTGCCATAAATCTAGAAAAGGTTTGAGCTGCATTGCGTAAACCAAAAGGCATTTTCAAAAATTCAAATAGACCAAAAGGAGTGATAATGGCAGTTTTCGCGACATCATAATCGTGTACGGGAATTTGATAATAAGCTCTTTTTAAATCAACTTTAGAAAAGATCTTTTTATCATTTAATTTTACATTGAAATCATATAAATGAGGAATTGGATATCTGTCAGGTACCGTGATCGAATTCAGTCGACGATAATCACCACATGCACGAAAAGAACCGTCCGATTTCTTTTTCATGAGAAGAGGTGATGACCATTCAGAATTCGAAGGTCTACAAATACCCAAATCTACAAGTTCCTGAAAATGTTTTTTAGCAGCTGACAACTCTTCAGGACATAGCCTGTGATATTTAGAAAATATCGGATAAGAGTTTGTCACAATGCGATGTCGAGTATTATGTTTAGCATTAAGATTGAATTTTTCTGATTTGGTTAAATTTGGAAAAGAATTTAAGATTTCCGTAAATTGATTTTGAAGTCACTTCAACGTATGAATTAATAGGTTTTAATAATGTTTGATTTTTAAAATCGATATTCAAATTGAATTTCTTTAGAAAATCTAAACCTAGAATGCCATGAATTACATCGCTAACAATGAATTCATGACGAAAAACCAAATCATTTCCAAAATTGAGAAAAATTTCAGAAATACCAAAAGTAGTAATTTTAGTATTGTTTGCTGCAATAATTGAAAAAGGTAAATTTGTAAATTTACATGATTTACAATACGACTTTGGAATCACAGATAGTGAACTTCCAGTGTCAACCAAATATCGAGTACCTTCATGTAAGAGATCGTACATGAAGATTAAGTCGTACGATGATGATGTTGTGTTATTGAATTGGGTTTTTTTATTGACAGAGCTACTGACCAACTCAACAGGAGCTCTTAGAATTTTTTTGAAGTTTTATTTGAATTTATACATCGAGTATTTAATTTACAAAAAGAACAAGGAAAAACACACTTACGTGCTTTGGTACCATATTTATTATGATACCAACACACAGACTTCACCTGAACTTTGTGTATATTTGTTTTTGGAGTATATTGGATCTTTAAAGGTGATTTTTTTGAATTTTCCAGTTCAGTGACTTTATTTTTAAGAATATTTAATTCTTTATTTAACATAAAATTATCTGTTTTTTGAATTTCTGAAATAGGAAAAGAACTGATATTAGATACAGAATTCAATTTATAAATATCATTAGCGAAATTAACAATAGTTTTCAGATCAACATTATTGTCAACGGTGACAAGTTGAATTTGAATTTGTGTGTCTAATTTACCAATGAATAATTCACGAATGAAATGTGAATCAAGATTTAGACCACTTGATAGGGATATCATTGTATTATATAATAATTGAGGAGTATCGAAATCTTTTTGAGATAAATTTAATAATTTATTTATACGATCTTTACGAGAAAGTCCAAAAGTTTCCTTTAGAATATTTTTGAGTGTATCAAACTTATTTTCTTGTGGTGGATTTACAATAATATCTCTAACATGAGAAGTGTAATCCTCAGGTATAGCTAAAGAAGCTAGCGTGAACTTAGTTTCATCGTCAATAATATTTTGAATAATGAAGAAACGAGAAACTTGAATTATCCATAATTCAATGTCTGTTACATTAAATTGTGGAAGTTTTTGTAAATTTGGAAGATGTATTGTAGGTGCATCTAAATTCGGTAACTCATTTCGATTTCTAGACATATTAAAAATGAAATGTCAAAAAAAATAATAAAAATATTTTTTTAGAAATTGAAATAGTTATAAGCGTAAAGCAAAAATAAATATTTTAACAGAAATGAAAGACTTATCTGTTAAATTTGGTGGGTGGTATGCTATATTTTGTAAGAATTACAATATTAAATTCGTCTAATCCAATTATCCAATAGTCATGTGTTGGAAGATTTTGGAAATTTTTTTTTTTAATAATATGTTAATTTACCACCCTCTTCGTTTATTTGAGCTCGGGGCGCCAAATTGTAGAGATGATTAGTAAATATAATAAATTATTATTATTTAAATAAATAATAAATAAGTGTTAAAGATATAATTGATCTTTATTAGATTGAATTATGACATATTATATATTTATATGTAAATTATCAAAGTTGTTAACATTCAAAGCAACCGTGATAAAAGAGGAAAGTTATAGTTGTTAAGCAACAGATAAAAATGATAAATAAAATTATAATAATAATTTAATGAAAATGCGATACCGCTACAGTTTCTTATAAAAGGTGGGCATCACCGTAATACCTTCATTTCCTAAAATTAACCCGAATCCCTAATATTTATAATTATATTTTGTATTATTCAATATGTACGTTGCACGTTAAAAAGAACGAATAGATATATTAATATTATTATTATTAATAAATGTTTGTTGTAATTCGAAGTACTATATTTTTTTTATGCTTTAATCGAGTTACTACACTATTAAAGCATAAAAAAACAAGCACCGGTTTTAATGGTCGCCTATCCAGTAGAAAAAACGGTGCCGATCGAGTTAGAGAATGAAACTCTCAGAAAACATAGTACATATAACGTCTTCAATTACTTGTCTAAGCTACCCTGTGAGAATCTAATCCGACACAGGGTTGCAGCACCCCCAAAAAATTTTATGGAAAAAGTATTGAAATGTTTTTCTCGTAATTAATATAGAAAAAAAAAGTAATGCGCGATAAATATTTGGGATTGGGGAAACTTCCTGTTGGATCAGGTTTTCGCAGGGCAGCCTAGACAAGTGATTTAAGTCACTATATCATACAGCATCAAAGTCGCACTTTTCAAAATTATATAATTTGATTTGTGCCTTATTTATTCGACTTTCGGAAAAATGTTTCGAATAAAACTTTCCAGTATATTTACAATAAACAACTTTTACCCGAAGCATTTTTTACGAGAACCGAATAAATAACGCACAAATTAATTATAATATTTTGAAATGATAACGCTGTACTATCTTTTCAGAAAGTTTCATTCCCTATCTCGATAGGCATCTGTTTTTACCATCCTTACTTCGTAAAGTATGTAAGATCAAATAGAAAGCTACTAATAGTTCAAAACTTGTTTATGTGTATTCTGTTTATTTTTTCTTTATCTGCCATATAAGAAGTGGGAACGTGCAAATTTAACTCCTTAACAGGCAATTAAATTATTGCGTGTATATTTCAATTCTTCGGCATTTATTGATAATCAACGGATACCTTTGACATAGATGATAGAATATTTTGTGTACGGTATTCTAAAGTACGCCACACCGTTAGCAATTTAGCATCATGTAATAAATGTTTAAACTAACTTTAAATAATTAAATTTTAACTATTTATAATCAGCTTAATGTTGGAGAACTAATCTGATCCACTTCAATTAATGAGTTTTTTAGAAAAGACTGTTATTTTAAAATTGTTTATATTTAAAATTTAAAAATTTGGTTAAACTTCTAGGCACTTCCGTAATGGCATGCGGTTAACAGTGACGGTGCGATATTTTATAAATAGCATCATGTACTATACATTGTGTTATGGGTGTATGTCTAAACACGTTTTTATTGGCAATAAATTTATGTTCAAAAGAAAAAAGAACTAAATAATATAAAATTTCACGTTTAATCTATTATGACTTGAAAGCATGTAGGTTGTTGTTATAAATTGCTAAACATTTTTTTTTTGTAGCCAATACTAAAATTTGCATATATTCTATATTCATTTAACGTCATCTAAAAACATCTCTATTATATACATAGTATTCAGATAAAGGTGATCTATATATCACTATACTGAAAAAAAATTTTCCACAAAAAACTTTTGCACATAAATATTTGATTATTTTTCGCTGTTTACTGCATTACCAACTAACAAAAGCGTATTTTTTAGCTTTTTTTTTTTAAATAAAAAATATTTTTTTAAAGAATAAAAAAACTAATTTCATTTGTAATAGTTATCCAAAACGCTGAAATATAATTTCTATCTCCTTGCGCTCGTTCAAATTCAAACATGAGTTCGGGACCAATGGCATTGTCATCTGCATTGCACACTTTTGTTATGTTTCGAAAGTGATTCCCTAAAATCAACCTAATAAAAGCGGATTCATAACAAATGCAGACTTAATAAAATTTTTTTAATGAATTTTATAAAAAAATTTTTCCATGAAGTTGGTTTGATATAACGTGCCCGTTGCCTAACCATTCTTGGTTGAACAGGAAGAGTGTTCACCCTAACACGTTTTACATCATTATGTGCATTGTAAATATCGATTCTATCTAAGAAAGTAGTCGTATTTGGATGAAATTTACGTTTAATTTGATACAATTAATAAAACAACTTGTTTTTTTAAGTGATACTTTTTATGGCCGAGAGTAAACTCCTGTTAAATTATTTACCCTTTTTGTATTTATTGTGTTTATCTCACTCTGTTATTATATTATTTAGAATGTATGTCTTTTAATAAGAGAGTAAGATAAATAGAGTGAAACTTCTGTAGTGTTTACATATTATTTCTGTTATAGTTTTAAGTAAGCTTTTCTTAACTAAAATATATATTTTTTGTTTCACTTCTATCACCATTAGCTTGTGACGAACGCATACAGTTTTTTTTTAATTTTTATGATAATGTTTTCCTTGCTCCAGTGGTATTTATGAAAAAAAAGTTTTAAACAAAAATTATTTATTTTTAAACATTTTTATACTTTAATTTTTTCTTATATCTCTTACGGTTTCAAACATATATTTAAAAATAGTTGATTAGTGAAATATAATTTTTGTTTTTGGTGAATCATCCTATATACTAAATGTATATAACTATAAAGTTAGATTGGCGGCATCTACACTACGTGACACAGTTTTTAACCCTAATTTGTCACCGTCAAAATAAACACATATTCAATATACAGTTTATTGGCAATTCACTTTAATGGCTTTGTTTTTAAGTTTATTAAATTGGTGATTGAAAACACAGCATCAGTACATTTTTAACATCATGTCGTTCATTCTAAAATCTACTTCAGTTAATGGCAAGCAATTCTATTAGTTTAAATTATGCACAAATATTGTTTTCTTTAGAAAAAATTAAAAAACATTAACCAAGTAAAAGTATCCCTAAGTCTGCGGTTCCGATTTTATATTCAAAATTCGTATTTGAATTACCTAAGGAACTATTTATGCTGGAGTATGACATATCCACGATGTTATGGTGTTTTTTTGCGAATAATAAAACTTAAAACATACATTTAGGGTTCTGTAACGAAATGACAAAGAACGGAACATTAATAATGTCCTTCCATATGTACGTCTACATACGCCCGTGTAGGAAAGGCTTATACCTTTGCAATCTTTTCAGGATTTCCATCCCTACTGATGAACTTTCGGGAGTTCTGAACAAACTTTTTTAATAATAAATTTGCCTTTTCAAACATGCTCACCTTGACCCCCATGTTCGCTCCTATGCACGCATGAGGGCCATCATGAGTATGCCCTAAAACATATTCCCACTAGCATATTAATGTGGTTGTAGCACCGGGAGCACGTACAAAATCAAAAGCATTCATAGTTAGTAGCAGTTAATGAGTTTTATCCGCCATTTAGGGGTGGTTAATACTGTGTACAACTTTAAATTTCCATCCATGTGTTTTTTAGATGTCTGAAATGTTCAGTTGAAAATAAACTTAGGTTTAGTACATTCTGCGGAGCAATAAGTTGATGTATGCAACACGCACTTGGTTCATTTTAAAGAGCTCCGACAATAGGGAATATGCATGAAAATTTTTTTTCACTTGAATTGAAGCATGTTTACTTGACAAATATCAAGGTAAAATTACTTTTTAAATAACTTTAAAAATAAGCGAGATATGAATGATTGAAATTCCCGATTAGACAAAGAGGGTGATAGCCCTCTTGATATGTTATGTGACGTCATATTACACTTTCACCATTTAAAATACACGTAAAACTCCGTTTTTAGTATTTTTGCAAGAAAGAGACAGTTAATAATCTATTAAAGCTTATAGCTTCCTTGATATTTGTCGGATTTTAATTTCGTTTTTTTAAATATTATTACAGTATTAACAGTATTTTCATATTCTGATAATAAATGTGAAAAAAAATGTTCATGCATATTCCCTATTAACAGACACAATAAACAGACTCATCAGAAATTATACCAGAAATTTTCTCGGAAAAATCAACTTGACGATATAGATATTTCAATTTAATTAACGAGAAACTCTATAGATTTAATTGAATCTAATTTAGTTAGACGCTCGTGAATCTTCATCGGCCAGTATCACTTTAAGAGATTTTCTAATGACTCAATAAAAAGTTAGGTTTAAATAGAGTGAAAGCATATATGTACGCAGCTGTACTCATACCCCATAATATCATCGATTTCATTACCCAACAATCACCATTATACTTTTTTTTTCGCGTTTTTTACACACATCATAAATTTTATTTTTGTATGTTTTTGTATGACAATTACGTAGTTCTTCTATAAACATTAATTCAAATTTTTAATTTATCATCATTTCCAAAATATACACACATATATATATATATATATATATATATATATATATATATATATATATATATATATATATATATATATATTTATATATGTACTTTTTTTTTTGTTATTCTTTGAAAAAAATGTGTGATATTTAAAAAGCATAAACAATATACACTGAATGAAGTGAGATAGTGATGAGTAGTGATTTTTTGTTTAACTTAATATATACCGAACGCAATGGACATTTATTTCATTTCCATTTTTTACGGTTTTTATGGTAGTAATGCTATTTTTATGTATTCGCTTACATATTTTAATGTTAATAATTAAAAATTATTACTAGTATATTAAACTAGAGTATTTTTCGTTTTTGTTCAGCACCATTGAACGTGAGAGTTATACAGAGAATTTATAAATTATTAATCATGATAATGAAATCTGAGGAGTTTACAGTCTCTCATCTATTAACACTAACAAATTACCCTCATCCGGCTTCTTCTACCTTATCACGACCTAATTGTATCCACACTATACAGTTCAGTGCCCAAGGCATATCTTTCGATCTTACAACACCCCAACAACATCATTTCAGGTTTTAATCCATACTGAAGGATTTTTACAGACACGTAGCATCTATACAGACACAACGTGGAATATATATACAGGTTATGTGTTTAACCTCAAGAAACCGATTACCACCGGAGTGATTGTCTCCGGATGTTACGTTTTAAGCGTCTGTATTAATTTTTTAATTTAATTATGACTTTAGAGTGTTCTAAATTATTTTAAGGATGAATAAAAATATCAAAATTCATTAAGGCCAATTACACACTATGCGACAGTCTTCAAACAAAGGCTGCAAGCCAGTTTCACTCTAACACAGACAAGAGTGCTTGTGGATAAGTTAGTATTATCTATTCGAGCAATAAACTTGATTTTTGCTATGTCAAATTCAGATTCAGACGAGGAACAAATAATTGACCATTAACAATACCGCAGACTACGCGGAGGTACATAGGGAGCATTGGATTCATCACTACATAATTGAAAATGTGAACAACTATTAGAGCTATTGACAGCTGTAAAAGAACTTCGAACAAAATGGCGAAAGAACCTTACCTGGAATTGACAAGGATGGTTAGCCCTTTCATAGATAAAAAGGACACACATAGATAAAATGCCGATCTCTAAACAGTCGCATCGTTTGAACTGACACCATACAACTATCGTATTCATTTTCATGACACTTCATTCCCATGTAATACAACTATTGAGATCGTGACGAAAGACAACAGTTTTTATAAAGATTATTAAAATAATCAAAGAGAACACGCACCAAATTAGCAACAATACCTGAAAGTCAAGGTTAGCGTCGATACCCTCACTTTAGTGACAAAACAAATGCCGCATAGTCACCAAAGAATACCGCCAATAAATAGGTGGGGCTCTCCACACACCTAATCCGTTAGTCAGTCAACTCAAATAATCCTCAGGTCAGATTATCAACAAGCACCAAAGCAACAAGCAACAAGCAACATATCTCTGACTCCATATCCCAGAGATAGTTACGATTAGCTAATTCAAACTGATGATGACTATTTCGTAGTCGAAATACGTATTTATAAAATACAAATTATTGTTCTTAGAATTGGGGAAAAATTTGAAATTTAATGACAACAGCTTTATTAAAAATTCTGTTATAAGGCCAAGAGGTCCTATCTTTATCTGTTGCTAATCTTTTAACGTGAGTCTGACAGCGTGGTTTGAAAAAAACCACTAGAAGATGATCTCAACGCTAAAATTTTTGTTGAAACGCTGAAACGTTTTCAACATTTTACAAACTTCTTATATTTAACAGTTATTATGAGTTTGAAAACATTTCGGTATACGTGAAAGCTTTATAATATTATTAATGACGGTTTTAAATACAAAAATAATATACGTACTAATAATCATTATAATTCGGTGTTTTATTGTATTTTTATTCACATCACTGTTTATATATGAATATACAGACTACAGTCGGTAATAAAGCGGTTATATATTCGATGTCCAAAACTGGTTATTGTTTTTCATTGGATCTTTATGTTTCGTGATGTCTTAATGGCAAAAATATCGATAGCTCTGTAAAACCTTTAAAACAAACTTCCACTTCTATTATAGAATCATTACATATACGTCAATCAAGAGCAGCTGAAACTAAACTAAACTGAATGGAACTTTTAACTAACATGTAAAAATAACAACTGAATTAATTGTTTAAATATGCGGTATATACTGAATTTATAAATTTAAGTTATTTTTAAAAAATGTACAGTTTTTGTCTTTAAATTTTTATTCTATCTCTTTCAGTTTCAAACAGTTTTGTCCATATTTCCCAAATATAGTCCGATTTTGCCTATTCACGAACTGAATGGACCCTTATTTTTAAGCTCTAGAACATACATATAAAATTTCAGCTCGAAATCTCTTTTCATTGTTTAATTATCGTGTATACGGTCAACTTTACAGAAATGGACTAATTAAGTCATTTTATGAATATCATATACCAAAATTATTTTTCTGTGATGAATATTTTTAACCATTACAAAGTCGGAACTATACTTTAAATACCCTAGTATATATTATATACCGGGTATAAAAACTGTATTAAAAAGATTACGGTGATTTTTGACATCTACTAAGAGACGATGATTTTTGACATCTACTAGGTAGGATCGCTTGACATTTGAAGAGATATTTGCAAAATAATCTATCTATTGCTTCATGTTTTTTTTTTGTAAAAATACATGTTACTATTTTATTTATTTTTTTTAAATTTACTTTTTGGAAATTTGCCTCGAGGATTAAAATTTTGAACCTCACCTCGCCTCGACTCGTGCCTCGTAACCGAGGGGAAGGCGAGGCGAGATTACCTCGTAGCCTCGGTGAAACACTAGATGTGAGTGGAGTGGAAGGAATTTTTGTATATAGACTAGGAATTGGTAGGATATGCGGCTGCAGCCAACTCTGATAGGAAATAAGCCGATACTCATCTGGAGTTCGTGAAGGAAATTGCAGAAAACCTTCTCAAGTATAGCCGGTTACTTCTTTCTTGTCTATACGCCGATAGTTTAGTCAATTAAACGCCCCCTTTTTTTCTTAATAATTGACAAACTTCCGATGTCGGGATTCGAACATATAACCAGCCAGTTTCCAAGTATGCATACTGCGCAGACATAACGCTTTAGACCGCTCGGCCACTTGGACTGGTATCATGTACACTAACACGTACATATAAACAGACAGATTCACGCAAGAAAAATCGTGGTTATATCAGTAGTAATATATAGAATTAAAAAATACAATACAGAAAAAAGAACGATGTTATCTTAAAAGAATTTCTTCGAGATTTTCTTGTAATTATAATAAATTAAATATATAATGAAAAATAAATGAATTTTAATTGAATATTTTGCTGAAACTAATTTGATTAAATATGCTTTTATTATACGAACAGAGACAGAATGTTATATATATATATATATATATATATATATATATGTATATGTATATGTATATATATATATATATATATATATATATATATATATATATATATATATATATATATATAATATATATATATATAATTAAAAATTAAATTGTTCTAGGAATGAAGAATTTTTTTTTTTATTAAAAAAATGCTATTAAAGACAGAATGAAAATATTTATGCTAGTAATATTGGATTTTCTAACTTATGTTTTCTTCCTTTTTTTTTTTATACTTATTATAAAATATTCAATTCTTCATTAATTAGTAATTCACTGAAGAAATGAGTTTTTTGTCTTGTATTTTTGTATAAGAGTATAAAAAAAAACACACAAATTACAATGAAAATTTAATAGAAAATTTATGAAATTAATTAAGGTTTTGAGACAGTTTACATTAAAATGTTACATTATAATATGGTATGTTTTACACTGTGTACACTTCTTTCTACTTCTTCTTTCTAGGAAACTAAATTTTTCTTTGACTAAAGTTTTAAAATATTTGCTATTCTTTTCTGAAAAAATTCTTTCATTCTTTCTATTTTAGCTTTTACATTGGTCATATACTATTCTTAATCTCCAAGTTATTAGATATGAAAGGCAAAAATAATTGTTTGAAAAAAAATCCTCATATCAAGAATAAAATACGATAATGCAGTTTTATTCAGAGGAGTCTACAAAATGAATCATTACCGTCTATTTATTTCCATTGTTAGTATGGTTGCTTTTCGGTTATATTATACCAACGGAAGTGACTAGCGTTTACTTTATTTGACATTTAAGTAATATGTCTGAACATTGATACCATTTTTTTGACATCAATTGCTTGATACGAAAAATCATACACATCTAGGGATGGGGAACGAACCCACGACTTCTGTCATTCTAGACCAATACTCTACCCACCCCCATTCAAAAATAATACATATACATCTAGTTGATAAACTAAAATATTCTAGAAGCCTCCATGCGAAAATATATTGTCAAAAAAAAATATTTATTCAAAAAAACAACCATGTTCTCGAAAGATCTTTGATGGGTATATAAACCGGTGATCAGTGTTGATTCAAGTCAGTTTAATATCGACTATTGTCTGATTAGTTTCAAAGTTTAAAATCGACCATTGTCTGATTAGTTTCAAAGTATATATTTGACTGTTGTTTAATCGGTTCAAAGTATATAATTGTTGTTCAATCCAAATCAAGTTAAAGTTTGACATTGTGTTGAAAAATTAAAATAATTGTTGTAAAAGAAATTGGATTCTCATTTTTTTTAAGCAACAAAATCAGGTCAAAAATTTTGTAATTTAAATTTTTGCGAACTGTTTATTTTCTTTTAAGCCAAATTAATGTATTTCCGGTATAGCTATTTCCGACAAAACATTACAGTCTCGTCAGAGAACAATATTAAGTATGCATTAAAAGTACATACCTCTCGCTATCCCCGTTCTTGAGATAGCCATTCACATCCATCCAGAAACATACACAGTAGCCCAAAATCAATTTTTTGGTATCAGCGAACCTCAAAACCTGACGATTCGGTAAAATCTCAATATCGATTTTTAGCATCGAAAACAATAGCTGTATATATTCAACGTAATATATAGAAGTAAAAAATATTTAAACAGCACAAACATATTAATCATTTTGATAATAATTATAATTTATATATAAAAGATGTAAATACTTTTTGACAAATAATTACAACTTGAAAATCTCTTTCAAATATTTATTTTGAATTAAATAAAATAAACTTTTCTGTGTGTGTTTTGTTATAAATAGTCAAGTGGAAATTACTTTCACACAAAAACTTTTTGTGAAGAACCTAAAAACCAATTTCATTTGTTTCTTAAACTTAATATTTTTGATTGTTTTGTTTGTATTAAGCATAATAATAATAATAATAGCCATCATCATTATGTAGACATAATTCAATGAATCTTGAGCCTTCTGTTTATAAAATTTGGGGAGACTCATTTATGAAGCAGCAACATATTTCACAACGTAATTGATATTACTGTTCATAAATAAAATATTTCTGTTTATAAATAAAGGTCAGTTGTATCAACGTTTTCGGAAATTCATACCCTAAGTGGGTAAAATAACGGGAAAGAGTTTGTATGGGATAGATAGATAGATTGTAGAGGGTCTACATTTCGACCATAAGGTCCATTGTGATGTCCTAGCCAATCAACGTTAACCACGTGATCTTACTTGGGTCAATGGCACCGATAATATTCTATGTTTCAAAAAACTAAATAAGCAGTAAAGTTATAGGTAATTAGTTTTACTATAATTTTGTTTCTAATAATTTTTCTGCTACACTAATATTAACAAAAATATTTAAAATTTAAGATTGAAAGTTAAAATTCTTAGTATCTCTGTTCACATCGAATTGTAGTTACATAATTTTCTACAACTTTATTCCTTATACATTTTTCGATTTTTCTAATATTAAGAGAGATATTTTATATTTTGTGTGTTCGTCTTTCCCTATGTCCTCCTTTCCCCTTGACCTATGTCATTTAGTAATAAAATTGGCCTTGCAAATACTAAAATCATATCAGATATGATATTTCATTTTGATCACATTAAAATTATGACCGTTGGAGAGTGATTTATGTATTCTTAGGAAATTCGCTAAGTGGAAGCAGCACCTGCGTAACGAATTTTTACAATATCGAATTGTTTTTTTGTTTGGGTTTATTAATTTATGTACTTTTACTCAATGGTAGAAATCTTCAAACCACTTGAATTGGTTAGATTCAGTGGGTTCAAGATTGATTGTATTATCTTTACATAAATTTGTCTTTACAAAAACATACAATTAAGGAAGTTCCAGCATTGTCTTGTATAATCCAGGCAAAAAACCAGTTTGCTTTTATTATTGAACAAATACATATAACACAAATATACTAGCATATATATATTTATACACAAATTAATGTAATTTTAAAAGAAACAAAAGTTTTAAACTATTATATTTCGAAAACAAAACGGTAAAACGATATTTAAAAAAAAAATTTATTTAAGAAATATTTATCTTTACTCTCCTAGTTTTTTTTTAAGTCTGTCGAGTATTTTTTTAAATACAACAGATAATAGTTGGGTGGGTATGAAGTTTTACATGCATCTAATGAGAGAGAATGAGAAAGACTGATTTCTTTGTTAGCGAATTTCCTCCAAAGGAAATGCAACTATTGTTTTTGCACCAATGTTGGAATTTTGTAAAAATTTCTTCAAATGTCCATCGATCCTACCTATTAGATGTTAAAAATCACTATCGCTAAAATTTGTATACATGTATGTATGTATATATATATACATACATATATACAATATGTATATATATATATATATATATATATATATATATATATATATATGTATATATATATATATATATATATATATATACATATATACATATGTACTTTTTTTAAATGTCTATGGAATCTCTAGTGGTCACAGTTTCATTCCGATTGGAATGAAATTTGGTATTTGAGTCGCTTTTGATATTGTAAAGGTCAAGTTCGTTAATGGGTAAAATCGGACGAGAGGAAAGGGGGTTTAGGGGGGGGGGAACTCATAATTTGACTATATCCCTCAATATTTGAAAAATCGAAACATTTATCAGGAGTTAAGTTGTAGGTACTAAGTTTTACTGTAATTTTGTTTCTTATTATTTTTCTGTTACACTAATATTTGCAGAAATATTTACAGTTAAAGATTGAAAGTTAAAATTCTAAATATTTCTGTTCACATTAGAGTTTGAGAAAAATGATTGGGTAATTAATTGTAGCAAACTTTATTTTCTACAACTTTACTCCTTATATATTTTTCGATTATTCTAATATTAAGAGAGATATTTAATATTTTGTGTTTGTTTGATACGAATACATGAAATATATTTTATTGTAAAAAATTTTGATTGTCGTTTCCATAGTTACTATAAACTATAATCGTTATTATAATAGCCAAATTAATAAATTTAATTTTTGCCAAAACTAAAGTCATATCATATATTATATTTCATTTTGATCTCACTAAAATTATGAGCGCTAGATAGTGATTTATGTATTCTAAGGAAATTCGCTAAGTTGACGCAGCTCCTGCGTAACGAATTTTTTAATTATCTGTCGTTCTAAACGGTCAAAAGTTCTGAAACTTCGAGATTTATTAGAAAACGTTATGTTTAGCCTTTGAAAAAAAAAATGAGCAAAATCTGTCGAAAAGTGATTTTATGCTGGAACTACCATATTTTTAAAACTTTGTACTCCTAGTACGTATATATTGAATACCCGTTTGTTAATATTGCACAATATAAAGAAGCATTATGTATATATTATAGTACATTGTCGTACGGCAACCCATCATCATAGGTATACTGTACTCAGTACTGTACTATACTGTACACTGTACATATGACAACAATTCTTGATGGATTTAAATAAAGAGAAGTCATTAAGATTGTGTATTGTTATACTTAATTGAAATCTGTTCAAGACATGAAAGATGAATATTATAACATACAGAAATGTTGAATAAATTTGCACATTATAATATTATATACATAAATCAAATACAACATCATTTAAAAATAAAGGTAATGCATAATTATGTTTGAGTAAGAAATAATCTGTATCTCTATTTAGATTAAAAGCGAATTTTATTAAAATAAGGCATAACTCTGAATATGAAATGAACGGTATCAAAACGGACGGCAGTTATAATATTAATTATTACAATTAGTAATAGTCAGAAAGTGTATCCCAATAAAAATTATTTTCAACATATCAAAAGCACCTCACATAACAAAATTTATTCTAATCGGATTAAAACTGGCTACTAGAGTGCCACAGAGACACATCGCTCATAATTATTGATAATGTTTGAACTGAAATTATGGCATATTTATAAATTTTAATTTGAAGGTTATGAAGTTTCTATCAAAAGTAGTTTCTTTTTAGAAAAAGAAATTTGTTGTATTATCTCTTACCGTTTTTTGGGATAGAAATTTATGCCAGCCCTTGCGGGGAGAAGAAAATTCCCAGTTTTCAAACTTTTCTGGGTAATGTCAGCCTAAGACCTATCGTCCTACCCAATATCAACTGTCTAGAATAACTGGAAGTAACCTAACATATTGATGATAGTCAGTGAGTGAGTGAGTCAGTCAGTCAGTCCTCAACATGTTGATTTTTAGGGTTAAAAATCTTCGAAACTATTAAAGCTGTAAGTCTTTTCGATTAAGTCTTTTTTCATAAACTAATTATTATTTCAAGTTTCATTTTTATATTCTGATTTACAATTTAAAAGGCAAATAACTTACACAATAGTTTACCAAGTCACCAAAAAATGTATACCGTTTAGGCCCTAGCCTCAAGCTGTCTACCTACCTTCAGTTCAATTTGATTCAATAGTTTTGGAGCGCTCGAAAAAACATTTTCTAAATTTATGAAATGGTCCTAAGAATTGATACAGGTTTTTTTGTTTGTCTCGATTATTAATAAAAAAAGTTTGTTTTTACGCAAATTCTATAATTTTACGATCAAACAACTTTTCAATTAAGTTTACAGGTTTGTCGATGTTATCAGTCAAAGTTTCAATAGTTTAATTATTAAATGGTTGTATTCAAAAGATTATGCTGAATTCCGAAGTACGGCTACTTTATTTTTTATGCAAGCTCCTGAGTTAGAATATTCTTGTACTGATAAAAGTAACTTTCTACACTAACCAATGACAATATAAAATATAACAAAGTGTATATAATATGTATAAATATTGTATTATTATTAAAGGTAACACAAATATCATTTTATCATTCGTGAAAATATATTTATATATATATATATATATATATATATATATATATATATATATATATATATATATATATATATATATATATATATATATATATATATATTTATATATATATATATATATTTATTTATTTGAAAATATAAAATAATAAGTATAAATAACAACAGAGTTAATTGCTCAAATAACCGGTGTATACTAAACTTTACTTATGATAAATTTGCCCATTTAACTAGTATTAAAAGAGTTATCTAAAACTTTGTGTTTCTCTCTCTCTCGTCCCCCGCCTTTCCCTTTACTGAATAAGATAAAATTTCTTTCAGGTCATATTGACGTATATACGCTTCGCTTAAAACTTCGAAACTATCAACGAAGCCGAAAGCAGTTTTGCTTCTCGAGATTTCGTGCACGAAAAAAATGTCTATACGGCTTTCGAACGCACACACACCAAATTTTTTTCATCTTTCCAAAAATGGTGTTAATAGACTTTGGAGATCTCAAAACCTGGAGATATGATGAAACTTTTGATTTTGATTTTCGGATTGATAACTATAACTTAATAGGGCAGTTAATAGTTTTTGAAAATATGGAATTTTGATATAATGTATTAAAATTAACCCCGTCCATTTCTATGGAATTTGGAGTGATTCTAACAAAAAAAATTTAAAGATCCTACTTTTTATTCATAATTTGATACACATGAATAATGTTGAGGAAAATACTAACGAAAAATGGAATTTTTTTTTAGATATTCAAACTACGCATTCCAGTATCCAGTAAGTAAACTATGTATTAGGTTTTGTGATTTGTGCATGTGTAAAATTGATATGAGTGTGTGCAACGCGTTTTATATCCATTGAAAATATGCATTTCTTATCTTAAAATTAATTAAATAAACATCTATACAATCATGTTCAGTACGATACAGGCATGTTCAGTTATGCTAATTTCGCAACGTTATATGAACTATATATAGCAATTCATTGTAACGCTAACAAATCACAAATACACTCCTTTTTAGCATATAGATAGCGACTATAAACCTCTTAGTTATCAATAGGCGATAGATAAATAGAAAGATTGTAGAGGCTGCATTGGACGGGCTACATTTCGACTATAAAGTCCATTGTCATGCCTAAGGATGTGAGTAGAGTGGAAGAAATTTTTGTGTATAGACTAGGAATTGGTAGGATATGCGGCTGCAACCGACTATGATAGGAACTATGCCGATATTCATCTGGAGTTCGTGAAGGAAACTGCAGAAAACCTTCTCAAGCATAGCCGGTTACTTCGTTCTTGTCCATACGCCGACAGTTTAATTCACCACCCCCTTTTTTTCTTAATAATTGACAAACTGTCAATGTCGAGATTCAAACCCATAACCTCCCAGTTTCCAAGTAGGCATACTGCGCAGACATAACGTCTTAGACCGCTCGGCCACTTGGACTGGTTGTCCCTCGATACATTAGGACTCCACAATGGATTCATTATCTGCAAACTATGCGGCGAGGAGGAGTAAACTCCCAGCCACATCATCTATAACTGATATGACAGACTAAAGTAAACGGGGGAGCACACTGGGCCATAAGATCAAAGTGGAGTACTTCACACCCCAAGATTTATCTATATTTCTATTGTTATGGAAATTTGTGTACATATTTTAATTATGTTCATTATAAACATTTAACCGAGATCATATCATTTTTGTAGTATACCGTGCCAAAACTGGCTAAACTAAAACACTTATGAAATTACCACAGTGTCTGTATCGGACGTTTTTCTTATTGACTGTTCGTCCACGAATACGTACATGACGTTTGAAATTATTTAGTTGAGTTTTGGGAGCGGAAATGGGATATAACAAACAAATTTCCGGCCATCGGGTATGACGTCAAATGAAGTATGAATTCAGCAATGGTGTATCTTATTTAAACATTTTTGGGCGACAAAAAATCTAAAAAAAGTTCTTGGACGATCAATAGTTGTAAATAGTTTAATTGTTTTTAGTAGGTACAGTTAAATTAGTTTTACAGTTATATAAGAAAATAGGATTAATGTAATACGGGTTATCTATTTGAAGTAACGGTTTGTCTATTTCAACATGAATTTTTTTTTTATATCTATTTTTTTTCACGGAACATTAGTTGTGCAAGTATAGCCTTGCACTTGACCAATTTTTACTGAAATGTCACTAACTTTATATTCTCTATAAGTATACATCTTTGTTCCAACAACCCTTTTAAACATCATGCAGAATTTAACAGATTTTTCCTGTTAATAATATCAACAATACTTCATGGATTTGAAGAAATATTTATCAAATATATAACGTCCTTAATCGTGTAGTATAAAAGTAAATGATTTTTGCAAATTATATAAATTTTATTTTCAATTCTGATATTTGATTACATTGTTATTACCATAACTAAAAACTGATTTTGAAACAGATATGAAACAATGTTTACATTAATAAAAAAAAAATGTAATCCTAATGTCATGCTTTGTATAGCATAATTTTAGTTTTAAATTGATATTTACTAGTAATTTATTGACTGATAAGGTATTATTTACACACAAATTTTCTTTCAAAACAGAGCGTAAAATATTCATTATTACAGATATTTAGTTTAAATAAGATTGGACAACCTTCAAATTTATTCAACGATTTATAAATAACCCAGTTTTCTTTTCAATATCATTGAGTATTTTAATTCAAATTTAATAAACACTATTGACACAAAACCAACATCTTCTCTTTGGAAGATGGGTCAGATATCTTCAAAAAAATATCTCAAAAATGAAGAGAGCTATCTCATTGAATTTTCATATTTAACTTTTAATAATCATAGGATGTCAAATTGAGATTTGTTTAAAATTGTCAAACCAGAACCATTCCTTCACTGAACAGTTTATTGGATTTTAATTCCTTTACACTAAATCAATAAAAAATTTGCTGTTCTTTTTTTCAATAAATAAATTTGATAAACATCGAATCAGTCCAAGTGGCCGAGCTGTCTAAGGCGTTTTGTCTGCGCAGGCAGTATGCCTACTTGGAAACTGGGAGGTTATGGGTTCGAATCCCGACATCGGCTGTTTGTCGATTATTAAGAAAAAAACAGGGTTAATTAACTACACTGTCGGCGTATGGACAAGATCGAAGTAACCGGCTATGCTTGAGAAGGTTTTCTGCAGTTTCCTTCAAGAACTTCAGATGAATATCGGCAAAGTTCCTATCATAGTCGGCTGCAGCCGCATATCCTACCAGTTCCTAGTCTATACAAAAAAATTTCATCCACTCACATCCTCACATCCTTAGGCATCACAATGGACCTTATGGCCGAAGTCCAGGGCAGCCTCTACAATCTATCTAACATCGAATCTAATTTCAAGTAAACTACGTAGAAATAAAATACTACTAGAGCCTCATTCGTAGTGAGGTTGCGTTTTCCAACAAAACGTATTTCTTCTAGCTCAAATAATAAGATATCACAGATATCATTTATACACACATGGGCACACACCAATGATTATAATAAATCCTGTACAAATTTTTTACATCAATTGAACATCGAATATATAGAATTTTCTACATCAATGAAAATCGAGTAGATAAGCTCTACAGTACCCATACTACGGTTGTTATCTTTATTTAAATGTAAACATAATAGACAAAGAAATTTTGTTTTGACAACAAACTTTTATTTAAAGATTACATTTAAAAAATTTGGCTAAATTTATTTGTTTTTATTTTAAGACTCAAAAAACAAAATTTAATTTCCCAACGCTCCCACTACTTCTGAATATTTATCAACACCAAATTTTCTATTTCAGGGAATATTTCCAGCTAGATAATATCTAATTATTGTATTGTCATCAGAACCAAAGCTGTATTCGAAATATCAAAACTCGAAATCAATTGGAACTACTCGAATTTTTTATGGCAAAATTTTATTCTAACAAAAGAACAAACAGAAAATGAAGTTAAATAATAGCTTGTAAAATAATATCTTTTTCAAAAGAAATCAGTATTGATTTGAATGTGTGCAAGAATTATTAATAAGATTATTAATTTAAAAAATCCGAAAAAAACATTAAACAAGTTTGAAGAGCCTTGTAAATTTTTCTCGTAGTCCGGGCCGGGAATTGTTACAATTTTGCTCTGTGCATCACAGTTGGGGCGTTCGAGTACGATAAATATTTACAAGGCTCTTCAAACTTGTTTCGTGCTTCTTTGTAGTCGGGTGTTACTTTCTTATTTATTTAAGGCTTTTTAGTATGTGTTTAAAGTTAGCACCGCCATTTTGAAAAATCAAAAAAATTATCATTGTGCAAGTTTGTGCTAGGAATGTACTCCGTTGTGCCGCAACCCGATCTTAGAAATTTTGAAAAATGAAGCGAAAATTCGAAAAAAAACGTTTTTCAGGCCCAACACCACCATTTTGTCGGAAGGAAAAGAAAGGTTGAGCTAGATTGTGCTAGGGATGTGGGGATGAGCCGCAAACCGCGATTCGATATCGCAATTAGTTTCGTTTTATAAAACGGCGATGCTAACTTCACAAACATCTTTTTAGTATAATATTCGGAATCTGTGAATTAAAATCATTCATTTGATACCAAACTCAACACATTTGTTAAAGTTTTTTATTGCTTAGCGTTTCATCAGATGAAACTAACGACACCTCATTTGTCAAAATATGATATGAAGCTTAGGAGCTACTCGGTAACAGATGAACATACTAATATACATACATAGACTGCTAAAATCATAACCGTCCGTATTCGGGTAAAAAAAATGAAATTAAAATGAATACTTACTCAATGGGCACTCCAATGTGTTCACTAATTGTTGGATTATGTTTAATTGGTGGTGATTTTTTAACAATTTCATTTGATGTCTTAATTAATTCTAACCTGTCATCACTTGTTAAACTTAAATATGTCACTAAATCACTAAACGTATCATGTTTTTCATACGTTGATTTATCATTTAAATTAATGTTTGTGTCTTTACGATTACTAGGATCATGATCTTGTTGTTGCGGTTGTTGACTCGAATGATAATTATTTTGTGGATTTGTTGATTGTGTAGGAACTTCTATCGCATTATTATGTTGCTGACTTTCTTTGGATGCATTACTACTGAAACAAAGAAACCAAATATTTTACTAAGTTTGTTAAATATTCTCTAAAAATAAAGAACGTAAACGGTTTCAAAGCAATATAAAAAAAAAAAATTTACTAGAGATAGATTTAACAATGTAAATGGAGAAATTTTAAAAGTACAAGAGCGATATAATGCATATCAAATAACTCGGGAATCAAAAGCAGCGGGTGGAGAGGCTTTGAAATCAAATCCAGAAGTGATTATGAAGGCCTAGAACCCATAAATGTAATGAAATTGGCATTTTTCTGAAATTGGAATTTATGGCGAGAGATTTTGGCTTTTCAAGGGGTCGATGGCGTTTTAGACGGCCAGATTTACTCGTGGGATCAAAATAGAAACCAAATGTAAAAATATAAACCCTGGGGGTCAAATCCCCTCAAAAAGTGAATCAGCAGAGGCGGCGCAAGCTAACCTCGCCGAAACACAAAAAATTGCAGGTGCACCCAGCCCAGTAGAAAATCTGGACAATAAATTCCAGAATGTTTTTCTGAACGAGGAAAGAAAAATCTCTCGAATGCAGCCCGGAGAAGAGCAGCAGTAGAGAAAGCCAGGGCTGAAGGGAAACCGACTCCTCCTCCGAGGAGGAAAAAACCGACAAAAAACCCTACAGCCCTGGTTTCTCAAACACTTACACATGTGGGGGCCAAACCTGGGAATAAATCCTATATAAACCTACATTAAAGAGGTTGAGATCTGAAGACGGTTTTTCAAGGAAAACCAACCAAGGAACAATCCGAAAAGATGCAACTCTCGATGCTGATAACCCTCAGTAGCCAATAGCTCGTTGAAGGCCCACGTTATCGGGGTTGTTACCTGGGCAGGGGGCCCCTCGTAGTGCAGTACACAGGCTCAAGTGTCGCGAGGAGAAGGAATCATTCAGCCACACTATCCTTAACTGTGAGCCTCTGGGTTACAGCAGAGGCAGGATAATCGGTGCATCTCACCCCGAATATATGAACCTTCAGGAAGACCGGATCAGCAAACTCCTGGCGATTGCCAAGATATGAGAGAAGCGAATCTCGTCTGACTGAAGTAGAAGGAGAAGCACAATGGACCATAAGGTCGAAGTGCATTATTTTTTAGACACCATCTATTTGTTGGTGTAGTTCTAATGAACAATTTTTATTCATAGACATCAGAACCGATAGACATCTAATAGAATACCTTCGTCTTTAAACCAAGATAAGTCGAAAAAACCATTAGCCAGGCACCTCGGGCGTGGTACCCACATCGGATAGTTACGATTAATATTCTCATAATTTTATTTCAATATTGTATTACGAGTATTATTTTTTTATGCTAATTTAAGAGAATCATTTTATAAAACTAATTAACACTTCTACATATTCTGCAAGTGGTCATTTTTGAAAAAGAATCTCTGTCTATAATGACCTGTGTGTCAACTCCTAAATGTTAATTAGTTTTATAAAATGATTTCGCAATTCATTAATTACGCATTATCAAAGGCGAATTCAGATAGTGTTTGTATTGTGTATGAAACAATACATTTATTAATTTTCTGAGTTTTATTTTGTATAATAATTATGATCTTCATATTGACCTTTAAATGATAATAAAATACGCGTGTACAATCATGTTCACTTACATGCTAGCATAGTAATTAATCCTACCAGTTTTATCACGTGAATGTATGTGTTATACATGCAAGTACAAAATAAATAAATATTTAATAATTCATATCATATATCAAACATAATTTTGTTATATTTTGCAAATGCAAATTAGCGATCATGGTTATGAATTCATTTGTATATAAAAGTTGATCGGTTTATTTTCATGAGAAAGATTGTCAGGAAATATACATCATGTCCATCACTTGGCTCGATTATTTCAGAACTTTAATGGATGTATGGTATGATTAAATTATTTATAAAAGATGAATTCTACTTCTAAAAGATAAATTGGCTACTAATGCCAGAAAATTTCTATCATCTATTAAATATCTATTGAAATTATTTTAATAAGCCTTATTTTGACCGATAAAACATTGTACAACATTGGACATTCGTCTTTAGAGAGCTTTAAAACCAGACTTTCTCCTTTAATAGGTTGCTGTTATTACCACGTTTTTTTTTTACTTCCTTTCTTTTCCATCTGTTCGTTACATGGATACGGTTTTGTGATCGATTTTACACTAACTTTCCAATAAGCTAGAGAGTTTAGACTTTAAACATGGATGATTTTAAATTTCAAGCATTCAGAACTGAATGAGAATGCAAGGATTGGCATTAATCTGTTTTAATATTGTTATAAAAATATTATAAAATTAATTTTAGAAATTAGGTGGAAGTTTCGGTAATGAAGTAGTGGAAGTGGTGGGAAATTACATGGAGGTTTTTAGTTTCAAAATAATTATTTAAATAAAAATAAATATCTTTAATTTACCATGTTTTTAAAACGTCCAAAAGTATAAAATAATTTCTCCTATAACCTATACAGATTCCTATACAGATTTATCCCAATTCCAGATTCCTTACCCGATACAGATTGTCCTGAAAATTTGTGATTGTAAATTTTTAATAGCTAAGCAAAAATTTAAAACGAAAAACGTGGTAGCTATTAAAAATGTAAAATCACATACTTTCAGGATAATCTGTATCGGGTAAGGAATCTGCATTGGGTTATAAATCTGTATAGGAATCTGTATAGGTTATAGAAGAAATTATTTTATACTTTTGGTCCGTTTTAAAAACATAGATATAATTTATTTTTATTATCAATTATGTCAAAGAATTATATCATATATAAATAACTAACTTTGAAATAAACTATATTTTGACAAAATGGAAACCCGACTTCAAGAATAAAATATTCTATAACAAAAAATGCACTAAAAAGTAAAAAAATAATTGCATATTCTTGTGCCAATTTTAGTTCACCTAAGCAAAAATTTTTAAATATATATGTACAATTATTGTTATTTTTGGAGGCGGTGTCAGCATAGAGAAATTCACATAATTTTTGGACACCGCCTCCAAAAATAACAATAATTGTACTTATATATTTAAAAATTTTTGCTTAGGTGAACTAAAATTGGCACAAGAATATGCAATTATTTTTTTACTTTTTAGTGCATTTTTTGTTATAGAATATTTTATTCTTGAAGTCGGGTTTCCATTTTGTCAAAATATAGTTTATTTCTCGCTTTTTAGTGACTCTTAAGTTCTATAACTAGTTTTATTTATCTAAATATGGGTAGACCTACTTAAACGACTAATTTTTAGTGAATTTTTTTATAACACATTTTTTTTTTACCCGGTTTTTTTTTTTTTTAATTTTAAGAGCATTTTTTTATAACAGATTTTCAATTTTATTTACATGCATTTTGTTTTTTTTTTGTAAAAATTTTTTTTTTTGGGGTCGGTTTTTTTTTTGTAAAACTTTTTTTTTTTACCCGTTTTTTTTTTTTTTTTTTAATTTAAAGAGCATTTTTTTATAACAGATTTTCAATTTTATTTACATGCATTTTGTTTTTTTGTAAAAATTTTTTTTTTTGGGGTCGGTTTTTTTTTTGTAAAAAAATTTTTTGAAGTCGGTTTTTAAAAAAATTTTCTTATTTTCCCATTATGAATGAGTATAACCTTTCAAAAAAAAAAAAAAAATTCGCAAAAATCGGTTATCACATATAAAATGAGTATTTTCCTCGATTTTCCGGGGATCCCCTCATCAGAATGCGATTTGGTGACAATGGGACCAATCGGGAATCAAACCCTTTAAAACAAAAAAAAAAAATTCAAAATCGGTTCATAAATGACGGAGTTCTGAGGTAACAAACATAAAAAAAAAAAAAAAAAAAAAAAAAAAAAAAAAAAAAATACAGACGAATTGAGAACCATCCTCCTTTTTTGCAGTCGGGTTAATAAGAATCTTTATCATTAATATTTTTAAAAAAGGTTTTTAAATCAAGGTTTAAAAAAAAATATACTAACCAAAAGTTTGTGGTACAACGGGACAAAAGATTGTAAAATTGTAAAATTTATGACTTTATAATACTTTATACGGCGCCAAAATTGTAAAATTTATGACTTTATATGAGTTATACAAAGTGAATTATGCTAAATATTATGTATTAAACCTTCAATTTTATTGTTCATGATACGATTGAAAATTAAGTGTAACATCAAAATTGTAGGTCACTTTTTTATTCGTTATTGTGTTATAAAAAAGATTTATATAGTATCAGCCTTCGGGAAATTGTTAAAATAAAATTGTCAGTTTCAAATCAAAAGTTGCATCTGAATTCCACTGAAGATAACAACAAATGAGTTGAATTGTTTTTAAGCCTGAAGATATTACTGAAACTCTCACGATAATCATTGTTAGATATATCAATGCTATGGAACTCTTAACTGTTTGGAGTCATAATAAATAAATAAATAATGCAATGGTTGCCATTTAAAACATTAAAAGATAAATAATAATAAAAATCAACTGCTAAAAATTTCCTAATTTAAGCATTTTTTATTCGAAATTTGGGGGTATTTTGATGGAAGCAGTGTTAAAATATGGAAAATTCAACTAAGTTTTTCAATCAATTAAAATACACTTTTATCAGTGGGTACAGCCGTAAAAAAAATAAATTTCTAAAATTAAACAATTAAATTCTTTTCAAAGAAATTTTTAACTCAACGCTCAACGATTTTACATTTTATTATGTTTTACTCTCATTATTTTGATCTCTCAAGCTAAAATCAGTAAATAATCGTAGAAATAAAAAAAAATCAAACTACTTGATATTTAAATCGTTTTTAAATACATTTTAATTAAGAATTGTATTAAACATAATTTAAATTGTTGATGTTTTTACTTTTTATACAACAGCATAAAAGCATTAATGACGTCAAACGATTATTATCACAAAAATAAAAATAATATCATATAAAGTATATTATAGTTTTAATGATGTGAATTATTAAATGTATTAAAAATATTTTATTTGATGAGATTAATGTGAATGATTAAACACATACAAAGTGATTTATTTATTTCATGGAAATTATTTATATATATATATATATATATATATATATATATATATATATATATATATATATATATATATATATATATATATATATATATATATATATATATATGTAGTAATGCAATAACTATCTTTTATGAAACATTATACCCAAAATTGTATCCAACACACCTGTTAAAATAACTTCGATTTCTATATACTTGTGCATAATCGGCTCGTGGACCCAATCACTAATATCTTTTAAACAATAGATAAAAGAAAAGTTCAATTACATAAAATGTTTCTTTTTGTAACTTTATTTCGATTTTTTATTTATAAACTCATTTTTGACACAATTCTTGCTCAAACATTGTCAAAGAATTTCTATTGTAGAAGCATGTGCACGAATATAAATAATACATATACTAAATTTTAAATCTCTGCGCCTGTAAAATATAATCAGGTAAGGCACAACATTTCAGATACTGAATATAAATTCCTCGACGTAGAAACATGTTGCCTACAAGGAACACTATGGTTAACACTAAAATATACAAGGTCACCCAACACGCCACTCTACCTAGACATATAGTTGTGCCAATTGAAAATAGGGGAATTTGTTATGTCGTTCCCCTTTACAATCAATACATGTTGAGTTTTGAACTATTATATGCGCGTAAGGGGAATATCTACTTATTTAAAAGTAGAAGGGCCACTTATTTAAATCATATTTTAATCATATATTTAATACTTAGTATTAAATATATGTTTCCTCCCCGTCATTTTGAAAATAGACTGATCCACTCAAACTGTGACGATATTCGAGGCTTCTTTACAAATTAATATACTTCTAATAAACAGTGTTACCAGATCTCCCGTTTAACGGTAGATCTACCGCTTTTTTTAGTATTTCTACCGTTCTACCGTTTTTTTCTTAATCTACCGTTTTTTTAGACATTTTTTGAGTAAATAAACATATTTTTGAATTTGTGTAATTTTTTTCAATATTTTATAATAATTATTAATTTAAAACTCCCCAGTCGTACAGACCGTATTTCATTATTTGAAAAAATGGAATACGGTTCTGTAATTACTTTAAGGTATTATTTTACAATAAGTAATGCAATATATGATAAATACAAAGAATTAATATTATTTAATATTTGAAGAAAAAAAATTCTATAATATATTAAATACTAATGTAATATAATTTTAATTATTCTGAATAAAAGTATTAGTTTCAAACTATTTAAATTGGAATTTTCGCTATTTGAATCAACCGCTTTTTTTCTTAATCTACCGCTTTATTTTGGTGGATCTACCGCTTTTTAAGAAATCGGGTCTGGCAACACTCATAATAAATATAGTCTAAATGGTAGCCAGTTAATTTTGTCACTAGACAGTCATATATTTTTATACCCGGTATATAATATAGACCAGGGTATATTAAGTTTAGTTCCGACTTTATAACGGTTGAAAATATTGGTCGTAGAAAATAATTTTTGGTGTTCATATTGGTGATTAATTAACTCAGTAGTTGTTATTTTCACTTGTTTTATGTCAAATCAATATTCAGCATTCATTTTATTCTGAAACTCGCTACTACAAGCGATTATATTTTCGAGCTGTATAGTTGAGGCAACCACATTGTTAATCGGTAATATCACCCATACAATAATGCACTTTCCTCTTATATATTGTGTCCTCAATCTACAAATTACTTTTTGAAAACATGGAACAAGAACGAGCTTATTTCATTTAAACACGAAAACTAAAATTTGTTTTTTTGTTGAATAATACATAGAAAAAATTCGGATACATAACACATCAAACGTACAAAATTTGAAGAAAATAAAGGTTGACGGTAGTGTAAAAAATTACAGAGTTTATTTACATCGTGTGCACGTAGACCCTCAAATAATGAGTTTTTAAGTAAATAGGGCCCACATTATAATCTTATGACTCGGTCCCTTAAATATTTAAAGATTTAAGACGACTTTTTATAGAAGATTTTATAAGTACAGGTTTATAAGAATTTTATAAAAATATACCTTAAGAAACTGTCTCTATTATTGAAAAAATAGAACAAATCAACTTGTAGTTAAAAACATATTAAAACAATTTGAATGTCATTAAAAGAAGGGACAAAACAAACATGGCTTTTATTGCTGGCTATAGAAGTAATATAACTACATATTTACATAAAAATATTAAAATTTTAAACAATTGTGATAATAGGTATAACTAACTCCCATCATAAATGACTAAAAATTAATCTAAAAATAATTTAGATTAATCGGTTTAATGGTCAATTGTGAATTTCAATGTTAAATATAAATCGATATCGTAAAATTTTTGAGGCACGAGGCACAAAAATTTGTTATACTTTTATAGTATTCTTAATAGTAATTTAAGCCGATGTGATTCTCGATAAGAAATATAGCAACTGATTGAGTTAGATGTTTAAATACTCTGCATATACTATGTTAATTACTGCGTTGTGTAAATATTACGATTTCATATACAGGCAACAAAACATATTGTACTGAAATGTAAATTTTCTTACATTTCATAAAACTCACTTTTGTAACTCTCTGTATATTATTTATTTATAAACAAAGATAAATAGAGGTAGATTGTAAAGGCTGCCCTGGACGGGCTAAACTTCGACCATAAGGTCCATTGTGATGCCTTAGGATGTTAGGATGTGAGTGGAGTGGAAGGAACTTGTGAGTAGACTAGGAATTGGTAGGATATGCGGCTGCAGCCGGCTATGATAGGAACTATGCCGATATTCATCTGGTGTTCGTGAATGAAACTGCAGAAAACCTTCTCAAGCATAGCCGGTTACTTCGTTATTGTCCATACGCCGAGAGTTTAGTCAATTAACCGCCCTTTTTTTTTAATAATTGATAAACTGCCGATGTCGGGATTCGAACCCATAACCTCCCAGTTTCCAAGTACTGCATACTGCGCTGACATAACGCCTCAGACCGCTCGGCTACTTGGACTGGTAACAAAGATAAATAGTATATTTTTTAAATGTGAAAAAAGAAATGGAAGTTTTATATTTTTTATTTATGTAAACAATTTATGTAAACAAAAACATTTTCTACAAGATAAATCAAATTTGTGAGAGACTGAATCGCTTCAGGTCTGTTCATTTTTTTTGGACGCGAGTGTATATGCAACTTTTTGCACACATTTTTCATTCCAGTCATTACAGAAGTTTGAACTGAAATTGTGCAAAATCAAGCGAATTTGTAAAATAAATTTCATCAAAAATCGTTTATTTAAAAAAAAATTAATAATATTTTGTGTTAAAATTTTTCTTTCAACTCTTATAGTTTAAAAATTAAACTTTTTATTAAGCGGAACGATTTTTCCAATTGATGTACATGAAATCACTTTATAGATGTGTTTATCTACTCTAGGTTACTTTTAGCTCGTTTTATCTTTTCCTTTTAGAATTGTCGTATTGACGGAGATAGACGAATAGACGGACGATATCCGATAATGAAGGATAGACAGTTAACACTCTAGTTTTATTTCTTTTAATGTGAAGAAATAAGGACATGTAAAGCGAGGACACATTTTATGAAGCAGTATATTATACATAGAGGTATAAAGATATGCAGACGATAAAGCGTATGGACTTACTCAATATTTGTTACTCAATATTTGTTGTTACTTTATAGTCAAGCAGGGATGTAAAAAACGGTGCCGGTTTAATTAGAAGAAAATTTAGTAGATATAATGACTTGGAAACTCTGTAAGACCCTGATCCAACAGAGGCTTGCCCCATCCCCAAATCTTTTATCGCGCATAACTTTTTCTATAATAATTAAAAAAAAAATACATCAATACTTTTTTTCATAAAATTTTATGAAATTTTACAGAAATATTGTGTCTCTTTTTTGATAAATTTAATCAAGCTGTATTTTAATTATAAAAATATTATTTTCTAATTAAAAACCGACATATTTTTAACAGCTTTTCTTTAAGAAATAAACCATATTGGTCGGAAAAATTTTTTGAGTTTATTGTTAGATAGGTAGGTGTTTAAGCTTTCGATTAAGCCTTTTAAAACCTAAATAATATTAATTTGTTTATAAGTAAATTAGCAAAAGGTAAAATATATGATAACTCTCTAAAAAGTTCACGTATCGGAATATTTTTTTTAAAATTAAAGGTCTATAAAAAATGTATAAGTTAAAAGAAAATAAAGTTTATTTAAATTTATTTAAACTGTTTTTTTTTTTGTAAATTTGTTAGCGCGTTACAAAAAAATTGAAAAGTAATGGATAAAAATAAAGTAAATTTTCTTTTTAATTTATTCGTCTCGGATCAAATGCACTCTTTTTATTTAAAAAATAGGTGTCATGGTATTTTATTAATTGTCCCAGACCTAATTTTTTTTAAGGGCTAAAATTGGGCACATTATTTTTAACATATGACAGGCATACTTTGCCATTGTTAAAAAAAATGAATTAATTTTTAGATTTTTTATTTTAATTTAAATTTTTTGCGTTTTTGAACTTTTTTCCTCGAACTCGAATAATGCGATTTTAATGTTTATGGGATCATTTGTTTTTTATTTTTATATAGAACTGAATAGCATTCTGTCATTTTGAAAATTTTTAGTTTAAAAATAGATATTAAGAAAAAACGCTTTTTTGTTTTCGATTTAAAAAAATTGCGGTTTCAAGCAACCTGCCTGAAAAATGCTATTTTGGTTCGACTACACGCAAAGCCAACAAATTTTACGACATAAGAGTCTCCACTATCATTATGCTACAGAAGAAGAAATAAGCAATAAAATTTGAAATTCAATATTGATTTGAAAACTCTTTTCACAAACATTATCTTGTTTATTGTTTGTTTGTTAAGAGCTTTTTAGTTAACTTAACATGTTTGAATTTTAGTTAGTTATTATGTTTTGATCAGTCAAATGTTGAAAGCCAATTTTGAACCACGAAAATACCGAACAAGCTGAAATTAGGCCTACATACATGTGAGCCTTCATACATGTTTATTTTATATACATGTGCCTACGTAGATGTGTATTTTAGATATAAGGATGCATAAGTTTGGGGTATAAAAGCTTGGAGCGTTGCAATGAAGTTGCAACGACACAAAGCGCCCTCGCATATTTTACAACTACAATCATTTTTTGTTTTTAATCGCATTGCATACTAATTAAAAGCTTGTATTTTAGTGTTTTTTTAATATATTTTTATTCACTTTAAATTTGGTGACCGTCATAACAGGTGCGTCTGGTGGAACTTAAATTTGATTTTGACTCCCGTTTATAAATCAGAGGGACACATAAGGGAATATAATTTTAAATATCAAAAGACATTACACATCGTTATAAAAGTACTTTCTTTATAAAAATGGTAACATTAATTCACCGGAAATATATTATAAATTGTAGAAAATTAATATATTTGATATATAAGAAAAAAAAAAATGTAACAAAGCGTCATTGTAACCGACATCTTGGAGTCATACTGTGTTATAACAAAGATGGTGTGGTAAATGAGGAAATAAAAAAATCATTTTTTTAGATGTTATAGAAAAAAAGCAAAGCAAAACTAAACAACACACTCTCAATATATTATTTTTATTTAAAAAATGCTGATATCACACGAACTCATTTGGACAAACCTATATTTTATTGATTTTTACGCTACACAAAGGCAGTGCAAAAAAGTAGAAAATTATATTTATTTATATATAAGTATTTTTTATTTACAGTTTAACTATATTTTTATAGAAATGTAATATGAGCCATAGAAGTCGTGTCTTCTTTTCAAAAGTGTACATAGTCATTTTGTACCTTTTTCATTCGGGTTTTTGGAAAATGTTTGGAACAAAAGTTGTTAGTAAATTTATAATGAATAACTTTTATTCGAAACATTTCCCCAAAAACCGAATGAATAAGACACAAAATAACTATACAATTTTGAAAAAAAGACGAGACTTCTGTGGCCCATATGTACATAAATGTTACACTCTGTTCTGGTTCTGAAATTCATTCAAGAAAACTATACCGGTGTAGAGATGGAAAAACCAAACAAAAAAGTTTTATAAAGTTTTTCGATTTGACGCTTAGTTTTTGAGATATAATTAATTAAACATTAATATTAAATTCAACCAATCACATTTGCATTTTTGAATTTTTGCGAATGTCACTACACTTATGATTAGCATGATCAACTGTGGCCGCCCTACTCCACCAATCACAGAGCGCATAGTGTAAGGAGGTGGGGCGATATATAAGTGTAATAATAATAATAAATAATAATAAGTGTAGCGATACTCACCAAATGGTTGAATTTATTAATGTTTAATTAATTATATATCAAAAACGAAGCGTCAAATCGAAAAACTTTATTATACTTTTCTTTTTTTTTCAGCTCTACACCGTGGTATAGTTTTCTTGAATGAATTTCAAAACACCATGTATAACTCAACTGTAAATTCGTAGAAATGATTTTGTATTTAATCAAAATTCAAATTGTAAAATATTTGGTGCTGTCAAAAATAAATTAAGTTTAATGAATTTTTTTTTAAAGCTCTGATTATATAATATATGATTTAGAAGAGATAAAAGCAATTAAAAGTACTAACTGTGTTGAAATTTCGATACTGGGCTACACATTCATGTCATCGTCTCGAATATTTGACATATAGAAAGTTTTATATAAAGTAAAAAGCTCTTATCTATGCATCTATAATAGAAACCCTCATAAACTTGAATTTCGTAAATAAACTAAATAATTACATTTAAAATTTATGATTACATTGGGATTTATTTATTTATTCGAGGGGCGTATTCATACACAAAAAAAGAACCTTTTTGCTCTGCAAACCCTGATGATTATAGTGATGGAAAAGAGGAAAAATCAAACCACATTGTTTTTAATTAAAAAGTCACACAGTTTAAAATATTAACTACATTTCAGCCTAAATTCATGAACCTGCAGAAAAGTCTGACGGCCTACCTTCTCAAAGTATTTAAGGTTTAACAGTTTATAAATCGCGCGTTCTTTGCACTTGCATTATCAGCTTGCAGGTTCGATCTAAACGAATTTTCTGTCGAAAATTTAGCTCTTTGAAGGTTCCCACGGAAAATTTCACAAAAATTTCGTCAAATATCCATCGATCCTATCCATTTAATTTGATCTCTCTTAATATTAGTAAAGTTATAGAAAATAAATTTTACTACAATTTATAACCTGGCAATATTTTCTGAAACTCTTGAGATTTATAAAAAGATTTGCGAGTGTAATATTCTAGTACTTATAATAATGACAACCATCATCATGGTATAATAATATGAGTTGATATTCATTATAATTCTTTACTCTATCAAATAATCCTCGCTAGTCGAATTTTTCATGGAATTGTATACGTCAATTAATTTTGATACATTTATTGCGGCGTGTTAGACCGACTGTTGGTCTGGCGACATATTCTTGCCACGTCATCAACAAGTTGTTCATACATGATAGTACATATAAAAAATCAGTTTTAAAAAGATGCTCGTAGACGGCGGTACATATACAGGTCAAAAACTCATTCATAGGTGGCAATGCATATTTTCTATACAAAATAGTTAATAATAATAATGATAGTTTAAGTAACTGATTGAAAGAATTGAGACGTCTCAATTTTTAAGGAAATTATTTAATTTTTAAATTTTTGATATCAAATTAATATATATTTTTTAAATAAAGAATAATTTTTTTCTTTAAAAATAATCAGAATTTTTTGTTTTTGATTATGTCATATTTATTTCCTTTAATAAGGATGGTTTTCCTTCGTGCATATTTTCTATACAAAATAGTTTCGATGTCTCACATCTGCCAGGCTTCGTCGCGACGACTTAAATTTATTTATATATAATGAAAACAAACTAATACACATTATAATTTATTCATTTTTGAACTATGAAATAGTATGCTGCAATTATGATAAAAAATTGGACGAAAATATTTCCGTATCTTCTATTTTGTTATGAAGAATCCTTCATTAGAAATAAAAGCCATGAAACATTATTTGGACAGAAAATTATTAAAACTTGACATATTAAAAACTTAATTATTAAATTGTCAAAAATAATTTATATAAAAGTGTATATAATTATTTTTTATTTTAAATGTATGCTTAACTTCCGACATAAAATTAAATATACATAATTATTTCCGATTATATGGACACAAGGAAAGTTTTTATACTCCATATTGTCAAATATTAAATTTATTTTTTATATGTATGTATATAATAAATCATAAAAAATTATACGATTTTCTTATTGAAAGAAAACCAAAGCAAACGTGTATTCGTTAACCTAGTTTTTCTGCTTATTAGTAATGTTTTTATACTGTCAATATACCTACCACAGTGGATGCAATAAATTAATACAAAAACATTTTGATTTAATGTAGCGAAACAATAATAAATAGAAAAAAAGCTCAAATAAATTTTGTAAACCTCAATAATCTCGATGCAAAATGAGTTCAAATGTTTCAATGACATTTTGTTTTAAAATTATTTGCAATTATTTAATGCATCTAATAGACACTTGCTGAAAAAACAATGATATAATCGAGTAATTTTTATTCCCATGAATGTTTTTGCCATCGCATTGCTTTTTTGATAAAACCATCAAAGATAGATAGATAGATAGATTGTAGAGGTTGTCCTGGGCGGGCTACACTTCGACCATAAGGTCCATTGTGATGCCTAAGGATGTAAGAATGTGAGTGGAGTGGAAATAATTTTTGTGTATAGACTAGGAATTGATAGGATGTGCGGCTGCAGCCGACTATGATAGGAACTCTGCCGATATTCATCTGGAGTTCGTGAAGGAAACTGCAGAAAACCTTCTGAAGCATAGCCGATTACTTCGTTCCTGTCCCTCCGCCGACAGTTTAGTCAATTAACCCCCTTTTTTTTCTTAATAATTGACAAACTGCCGATGTCGGGATTCGAACTCATAACCTCCCAGTTTCCAAGTATGCATACTTCGCAGACAAAACGCCTTAGACCGCTCGGCTACTTGGAGTGGTTAAAACCATCAAAAATAAAATTTAAGTGAAGTTAAATGAAAATAAAGGCCAAATTTGAATTGCTCCAAAGGGTTTAACAAATAGCAGCTAAGGATGAGTAAGCTCCTTTTCAAACTAGGCAGCCACTTCAACCTCACCTAATCTAATTGAAACTAAGCGATTGCAAGGTCTTCCTTGGAATCAATCTATTTAATATTTTACTTGGCAAATTCTGAGGTATTTTTATATGTTATATTTAAATTTGCCAAATAAAATAGTTAGTAAGGAAAACCTTGCGATGGTTTCATTCTCAGATACGTTAGGAAATGTTTTTGTGACTGTCATAGGATGTGAAACGTTAGAACAAATATCCATTGTGATACTGAAAGACAATTACCCATACCTACATCCTATTGTTGAAACCATTTGGAGCCATTCAAAATTATTATTTGAATGGCCGTTATTTCCATATTAGACCTTTTATGTAGGCGAATATGTGAGAACTTTCCCTTTTTACATTTTTTTTAACATAATACACATGTAATGTTAATTACCAATGTTTGAGCAAAAATTATGACAAATCTACTGAATTTATGAAAAAAAGTTTCAAACAAAAGTTGTTTGTTTAACAAAAAGGAATATTTTTAGTTACTAGATTTTTCTTTTCTACCTCTTACGATTTTACTAATATCTATCTAGGTAAATTTCTGATATTTCTTGGTGGTTTTAGCTCACAATTTAGCTTCAAGAGTTTTCAAAAGTTCTACACCATTATGGCCTATTCTATCTATATTATAACATGTTATTTAACATGATTTCTCTCAATGAATACATCAAAATTGTACTTTAATACAAAAAAAGATTTTTTACATTCTTGTAAAGTGTAGAAACAAACAAACAAAATGTGAAATAAATAAATTTAAAAAAATCCATATTTTGAATAAAATTTAAAAAGAAAATAATAAATATATCAATAGGAAATAAAACAAAAACAAAATCAGAAAATTGATGAGGAAACACAAACAATAGGTAGGTAGCATCAGCATCATTCACATAACTGTGTTTATGTAACGTAACACAACATTTCAATTATTTATTGATACAATTTTGTTTGTTTATTTGTTTTATTGTTCAAAATAAACAACAAAAATATGACAAAAAACGAATTATTTTATATATTTTCCGTTTTAGCAAATCGAACAAACTCATAAATTATACTTAACAGTAATTATTATCAATAATTATATAACGTTATGAAATTTTAATAGCTGTCGCATTAAAAGATTACGTTAATCTAGAATTTTAAAAAAAAAGTTGTTTTTTTGCATTTTCTTAAAGTAGTATATATTAAACATATTCTGTGAAATTTTTACGTTGACCCGATAAAGAAATTTAAAGATAATGAAGGTAATAATGGTATTAATAGTAATTGGGATGTTGACTGAAAATTTTTTTTTTACTTCAATTGAACCATGTTTACTTGACTAATATCAAGGTAAAATTATTTTTTAAATAACTTTAAAAATAAGATATGAATAATTGAAATTCCCGATTAGACAAAGAGGGTGATAGCTCTGTTGATAAGCATTGTGACATCGTAATGTACTATCACCATTTAAAATACACGTAAAACTCCGTTTTGCAAGAAAGCGACAGATAGTAATCTTTAAAAGCTTATTACACTATTAATAGTATTTTCATATCCTGAAAATAACTATGATATATTTGGTATCAGTCAACTACCCAATTGCAGCTCAAAAATATTAAAATACAAGCAGGTGTTTCTGTACCGGAAGAAAGCAGTATAGAATTCCTAACTTTGAGCTTATTATGGAATTTCATACGATTTCTAACCTTGTAAAGTGTAAAAAGTGTGATGAAAATACAAAATTCTATAGAACAAGTAATTTTTTAAATTGTATTTGTATTCATTATTTTAAGTGTAAAACTTTCAACGCGTTTTTCACAAAACCACATTTTCAAAACGGTTAAAATCTACCCGGAAGATTTTTTATTTAATTTCTACAGCAAATTCTAGGTATTATTAAAAGGATTTTTTTAACCAAAATTTTTTTTTTAAATTATTTAATTTAATTTAACGTATGTTTTTTTTCGCCTCGGAATCATAATTATACTTTCGGTGGTCACCATTTCGCTAAATTGGAAAACAAAAACTTCCATAAACGCTTAAACAAAGTATTAAACTGGTAGATGATTCAATTTTCTATAAATTTGACCTCATGTATTGTAAAATTTGTTACCCAAAACTTCGTGCTGGAAGGATGACTAAATATATAATTCATTCGTCTTGCGCCGATGTGTCGCAATTTGCATCGATCAGATCTAGTACAGTATCATATATACGTATATTTAACGAAAAATTGGGTAAAACGAGGGAATATTAACTGTATATACTTCTAATATATACAGCTTAGACGTAATTACATGAAAACGATTGGAATTACTATATAAGTATACAACCACAAAAAAAATCTCATATCGAGCGCCACGGAATTTAAAAGAAATGAGAAAGACTAGCAACAACAATTAAATGAAGAGCACTAAAATTTATTTGCATGAGATGTACATTATATCAATCGTCCCCAAAACGGTTTTTTTTTTTTGAAACCTATAGCTTTGATTACCTGTAAAGATGTGTTGTGTTATATTAGTACATTGTCATGATTGTAATATATGTAAAAAAAAAAAACAATATTAAATATTGCACGTTGCAAAAAATGACACTTCTGAAATTTCAATTAAATATTACCTACATTCATTTATTTATTATTTGATATTCACTATTTGTCAATAATATACTGAAGAACGAGTTCTCCACTAACTATTGCCTAATAAATATTATTTAGGGTTACCAACTCTCCAGTTTTAGACCGGAAACTCCGGAAAGTTAAGTTTTCTCCGGACTTCAGATTAAAAAATATAATCTCCAGATTTTTTCATTCTTATGAAAAGAAAATACCAATTCTTTATGAATAATTATTTATTTTATTATCGCAAGTTATATAGTTACAATACTAACGTTTTACATAGAGTGAGCTACTGAGCGTTATTTTGAATGTTTACGCTTGCGCATACGTAAGTGAAACGTCAAAAAAGATATAAAATTGTTCATGTAATTTTATGTTACATAAAATTAAAAAATTAATAAATAGCTAATTAGTTTGTCTGATTTTTGTAAACATTTTCATTGAATGAGCTATTTTTTTTTAGTAATTACGTACATCAGTAAATATCACCGAACTGATGAGATCAATCTCCGGATTTTCTAAAATTTTGAGTTGGCAACCCTAATATTATTCTTCAATTTCAGAGTTCAAACCATGAAGAATAGATATATTAGGAAATTGAACGACATAGGCAATTCGTCTGTTTTTGTGTCCTCAAAAACGTATAGAGATCATAGTTATTATTTTCGCCACTAGCGGCAGTGCGAATCTGCCCGTACGGAATTATTATTATTATTACATATTAAAATCAACGGTTATCACATCTTACAAATAAAAATTGTAAGTATAAAAATTGTTTAATTTTATAAATGTGAAAAAATGGGATGATGTTGTACAGGGAAAGCATAGATATACTGTTATACATCTATGAGTGGAAGGTTGTTTAAGGTTAGGAATGCGTGTCTGCATTTACGAAAGGAATATGGTCTGTAATTACCGGTTGTCATCTTCTTTCTTTATCTATTATATGTTAGTATTGTAAACATATATTTGTAATTATTAATTGCAATTATCACTATGATTCTTCATCTTTTAATTTATTGCAGATTATTAAGAATTCTCTATTATTACCTATAAAACTAAGACTTCTTATTAACTGAATGAAAGTGATTTCTTGGCGCCTACATTTAAACATTTAAATTCCGTACGGCACTGAGACCAGTGACCCCTACTGATAAAAGATAGTTACACCAATTCTTGACCGTTTTTTTAACATTACGTTCGCTCTCCTAATATATCTATTCTTCATGGTTCAAACATAAGGTGGCCTAATTTTCACTAAAATATTGACCAGTTTGTCACATAATTGATCTTGTAAAGTGGAAGCTTTAACCATAAATCAAAATGTTAAACGTCAGTTCCATCAATTATTATCCAAGACCGAGCCTTCATACCAAGCTAATACATTCATTTGCAAATAAACAATGTTAATTTGGTTACTCTTAGAATAATATATTCGAGCTGCATAATTTTTGTTTAACCTTTGCAGATGGTATTTACACAATTATATTATTCAATCAACATCTTGTAAAAAAATCTTCTACAATCTAAATCTAAACTTGGCATTGCTTTCCGAATTACCGAAAATTAGTCATAGTTGAGTATACAAAAATCATTGATATTTTCTCTTTTTGATCGAATAACATGGAATTCATAGTTTATTCACAACCTCAAAATTCCCCAAGTTGAAAGTTCTCAAAGGAGATTTTTGCATACTGGAACCATTTTAGATACAATGTCTCTAAAGACATTGAAAAATCAATTATAATTTTGTTGGAGGATTTTTAATTTTGTCATGTGACCTTTATCGTCAAAATTTCTTTCCAGAAGCTAATAAAAAGTGATTTTTCATATTTCCAAGTAGTTTTCCTATGGTATCTCGAAAATGGGTCAAATTTACAAACACTTGTTTGAGAACTTTCAACTAGAGTAATAGAGAATATGTAGTTCGGGTAAAGAGACCACATCTCTAGTCAAGAAAAACCAATTTTGTATACACGGGTATACAAAACTTTCTCTTGTAGATAATAATAATAATAATTAGAAAGAGGGGTACCGCAAACGGGTTCCTAGCACCTAGACCGAAGGCAAGACGTCTCCGGGTAAGAGGTGCTATTTTAAGCAGATGAAGCTATAGGATTCTGTCGAGGTTAGACGCCACATAGAAGGCCCACAACTTCTCCGTCGGGATTACTCCCAGGATTGATGGATCCAAAAATTCGGACCCAAACATTCTATATCTGACACCCTGCAGGTTTCTGCAGGTGCATCCTACATGTATGGAGGTTTAATCGTCCTCCATACAGGCCCTACAAGTGGGATCATCAGAGATATCCAAGTTATGAAGGTGGTAGTTCAATCGATAGTGTCCTGTCAAGAGGCCCACCACCCTTCTCAACTGCATTTTATTGAGTTTCAACCTAGCACGGGTTTCACCCTGCGCAAAGTCCCAGTAATCGAGATGAGCTTGTCGCAGCCACCCCTTGATTCTGTAAATTATGAAGAATCTTGCTATGGGAATGATAGACTCAAGTGAAAGGGGCGTTTGAGATGACCCCTCTCGTGCCATTCTCTTGTAAATACGAAAAATTTTTAATTTATAACACAATTTTTTCACAAATTAAAAAATAATGAATTATATTTGTAGGTTCAACGTCGCAACAGTTTTATTTTGTATGGAGAAAATTATGGTTTTGATATAAAGTAAATTACATCATTCGCGTATGGCATAATACTTTTAAAATCACTTTTAGAAATCAATAAAAATACAATAGCATCTTCTTTTCATTCAAAAAATTAGTTCCATGTTATGTTAAACAAAATTGAAAATATATCTTCTTAACTTTTTTATTATGTCATATATATTTAATTACATAAAACCTATAAATATTCAGAGCCGGATTAAAGCAGTAGCGCAAGAATGTATTATATGGTAATTAAATTATAAATTTTAAATCCCCTTACACAAATGTTTCCTATCCACCTTTAAACAGTCACGTCAAATCAATGTCTATTTGAACCAAAGACTTAGGTATATTAAAAAGTCTATGATTTTTATTATTCAATAAAACAAATATTTGAGTATTCGTAACAGTTATTTTATTACAATAGGGAATATGCATGAAAATTTTTTTTCACTTGAATTGAAGCATGTTTACTTGACAAATATCAAGGTAAAATTACTTTTTAAATAACTTTAAAAATAAGCGAGATATGAATGATTGAAATTCCCGATTAGACACAGAGGGTGATAGCCCTCTTGATATGTTATGTGACGTCATATTACACTTTCACAATTTAAAATACACGTAAAACTCCGTTTTTAGTATTTTTGCAAGAAAGAGACAGATAATAATCTTTAAAAGCTTATAACTTCCTTGATATTTGTCGGATTTTAATTTCGTTTTTAAATATTATTACAGTATTAACAGTATTTTCATATTCTGAAAATAAATGTGAAAAAAAATTTGCATGCATATTCCCTATTAGTATATTTGATCAACTACAATTCTGTCAACTTTGGCAAAGCATCTCCAAAAATATGATGTAGTTTATATGTAAACTAATTTTTGGTGAACAAAATACAATTTTGTTTGTTATTCACCGTTTGTCATTTATTGTTAAGTTAAGTATAAAGTATAATGTATTTGGTATTTGCTACTATCGATAGGTACTTGGGGAATACGGTTCTGTGAATATTGGAATAATTTAAGAACAAACAATATGTATAAATAAAAAATAAAATGAAAACTTTAGATACAATCCCACACATCCTCCATATGAATACTAGAATATCCTGTATATTGGTACTTCCATACACTTATATCATAAGAATTCGATTGTAAACAATTTGACGTTATCTACATTATCCCTTAAATATTAGAAGGCGAGTTTGCAAAAGCATTTGGACAAGTAAAAATAATATAGCATTATCTAAGTATATTAATGTTTCTGATAACCATATTTTTATTACTGTTTTGCGTGTGTTTTAAAATTTTAATTTTTTTTTAAATATTCCATTAACACTAATCGTATCTAAAAATATAGTTTGTATTCGAATAAGTACCAAATTTTTGCAAAATATTTTTGCGCAAAGTATTCTTTAAGTTGAATTTCATCAAAAATATTCAATAGTGTTATTTCTTAATTATTTTAATACTAAAACAAAATGTAAAACAAAATAATTAAGAAATTAGAGTAAAAACTCAGCAAATATATAATAATATAATGGGTTCTTGAGCATCGAAGCGGAGCATCAACGAACATTCGCCATCGAAGCCGGTTCTTGGTCAAGGCCTTAATCTGTGTCCAGCTTTTTCCAACTTAATCCCTCCCCTCTTATTCGTTTCTTCGCCTCTAGGTATTCTTTGGCAGTCTTCTGCCTCTCGAGCTCTGCGGGTTCGAATCCAGCGCCTGATGCGCAACAGATGTTTCGCCTGTTCTCCTCCACAACTTCTAGTTAGAAACAACCTGTGGCCATCATATTCCAAGATTGCACCTTAGTCATGTAAGTACCTGTTTATAAATGTCTGACTTACTTTCTAGCTCTAGAACTCACATACAAAATTTCAGCTCTCTATTTCTTTTCGTTTTTGAGTTATCGTGTTGACGCACGGAAAGGCGGACGGGCAGACTCTTGCGGAAATTGACTAATTAGGTCATTTAATGAACACCTATACCAAAGCTTGTTTTCTGCGATCAATATTTTCAACCGTTACAGTAACTAAATTTAATATACCCTTGTATATATCATATACCGGGTATAAAAGTCATAATGTAATCATTTTGTTGTAATGAAAATTAGTGAATTTCAAAAAAAAAGATATAATTTGTTTTATAGCAAAACTATTATTTTTGCTTAATTAACATAACCGCTTATTATTGTAAAACTTATATAAGTTTTAAATTTGGTTACTAACTTTATTGGGATAAACAAGATTTGTTTATTTTTTAAATGTTTTTTTGAATCGTCCAAACATGTTGTTGCGACGGTATATAAAGCCGGAGTCTAACCCAATTTAAATCAGTTCTTAAATTCCGTCCGAAAGGAACAGTAGTACGGTTTGAAGTTACCATTGTTGAATTGATCATTGTTAAAAATTAGTATTGTTCGAGTATAAATTAAAAAAATATTGAAGAAAATTAAATATTTTTTAGTTTTTTGTTTCAAGTATTTGAATCTGTATAGATTCGACAGTGCTCCTTTTTTTTAAAGTTAAAAAGAGAGCCAAGATACCGCGGCAATTTATAATATACATAATAATATTTTAGCTCTGTCTTCCCTCTCAAAAGTTCAACTAAAGAATTTATATATACAAAGTTTTTCAAAATCAATGAACAATTTGACGTCAATTTTCCCAACAACAAGCCATTTTCGTGAATATTAAGAAAAACTAAGAAAACACCAATTGCAAATTATAGATGATTTCTAACAAAAGCTTAATTGTAGTGCTTGTTCGTTCTTGTGCGTTACACAAACATATAGTTATGTGATCAATAATAATATTTTTGACATCATAGACAACTAATCAGTTGTTGACATCAAAGACAATACCTCACCTCTATAATAACACATACCATGTTGTAGTCTGTATATAGAGGTAAAAAAAAGTAAAAAATCTTTTTATAGAAAACAAAAACAAAAATAACTTTAATGCAAAACAAAAGATAATTGAATTTAAAAACAAACGAAAGTTATTTATTTTCAAAAATTTCACACAATGAAATTAATTATTTAAAAAAAAATATAATAAAATGAAAATAAGAATTTTATTATTATTATTACAACAATATGTATGAATTTATTTATTTTATTAGCACAAAATTCTACACAGTTTTTTTTTATTCGTCTATTGCCGTCTATTGTTTTCTCACAACAGACGACATGTGAAATAAAAAATGATAAATAATATATACTACTTATTTATAGGTACTACTATTCCAAACAAAAAAAAAAAAACAAAATACCAGTAGCATATTAAGGAAGTCGGACCTATACAGTCATGGTAATAATCAAACAGTATACCCTAAGAGTTATATACAAGGCTAGTCGAGAGGAATGGACCAAACTCCAGGAGTGTATTGTTATATGTTCTGATGCGATTTTCATTTCATTTTAATTCATAAACATTAAATAACCGTCACAGCATATTGACACATTATCATAATAGTAGAATCAAATTAGCGTTTTTCAAGCAGGTTGCTTGGAACCGCAATTTTTAAGTTGCGGATTAAATTTTTAAATTGATTCAACTTGACGTCCTGAATATGACCCTAAATTTTTACGGTCCAACTCGTGACGGAACAGGGTCAAAATTTAATTTGTTTATAACAAAAACGCGTTTTTTCTCAAAATCTTTTTAAAACTAAAAATTTTAAAAATGACATAGAATATTATTCAATTCTATATAAAAAAAGAAAACAAATGAGCATTAAAATCGGTTTATTCGAATTCGAGGAGAAAATTCCCAAAGTTCGAAAAACGCAAAAATTTTAAATTAAAATAAAAAATCTAAGAATTATTTCATTTTTCTTTTTTCAAAAACCGAATGAATTCAACCCAAATAAACTGTAAACTTTTTGGAAAGGAACATCACTTTTGGAATTGATACTAGACAGAAAATATTAACAATTGTTCAATTGTCGTTCTTTTTTAAAATTTTTGTTCGTTATCAAATACTAACAAATTTGTTTTAAACATTTTTTGTCAAAAACAGAATAGATTCGCCACAAATCAACTATGAAATATTTAAATAAGTACCAGCTAATATTAGTTTGATCCATTTGCAAATTTTAAGCCAAAAGAATAGTAGTAAACCAATCGGAGGCGATTGGTGAACATATTGGCTAAACACTTTCTTGGCTAGCTGAACACAATTTGCTCTTCGCTGTTTGTTACTTCTTTGAAATTTGAAACTGAAAATAGGACAAAAATCTTTGCATGGGAAACCTTAGTGAAGTAACGAAAATGTAAATATGTGTCCCTATAGGGAAATCATTTTGGTTAAGTTGTGATATGGTCGAATGGTATAATGATATCGAAATATGTTCGCTATATTTGACAAAAATGAACTTATATTGAGAGTGATTTGTATGTTTGAAAACAAATCTGGGAAGGCAATTTTAAATTCTCCTCTTAAATTTATTATAGACGCGCAGCAGCATCATGGCCATATGCGTCTTCATATTAGTAATATAAGACATCACCAATAAAACTGTATTTTTTTGGTTTTAACTATAATTTTACTAGAATTGTTGTCATGAAGTGGGTTTAGAAACTACATGATACTAACAACGAAGTGTCGGTTAGGATACAATTACTATGTTTATTATAAAATCCATGTAGTATGTTCCAAATATATATATGTTTTGGGTGTTGTAATTGCGGTTTCTTCTTTAGCTAACATGATTATCAAAATATTTTATATACTCTAAACGTGCTAGATTTTAACTTTTTAATTATCACTTGTAGTTTAAGTATTTACAAAACACTTTTCAAGGTTGCCATTTTCAGTTCATTTATTTCACATATTTCACACAGTCGTAAAATATTTTGGAATATATATAGTTAATTTAAAATACAGTGTTTTTTTTATAAATCAGTTATTTTAGTTATACTTAATATACTTAAGTTCTGAAGTTTTCTCCCTATCCTTGGTACGGTTTTTTGCTTGTTGCTTGCCTTCTAAAGTGTACTTAATTTCGTGTAAAATAAGTACATGATAAATTTCCCATGGACAAAATAATTTATATGTTGGAATACAAACGTTTGGTTTAAATTCCAAAATATTGTCTACATAATTATATGTAGAGTAGATTTTAGGAATCTTTGGAACCTCCACTCTTTAAAAGATAGACATGGATCTACTTTTATAGATCAATATTTTCGAGATACGACCGGCGTCGGAATTCTCTTGAACTTGAATCCTGCAATGCTTTGTTTGCAGCGCCGAATTCTAATTCATAGCAACTTATTGGAGTGGAGCTTATGTGGAAGAATTAAAGTTTGCTTACCAATGAATTAGTCGCCAGGTAACGCTCGAAAGTGAAACCCTCAATCGACTAAACTCAGACTGTTTCAAGATATGGATGGCATATATAACGATGTATCATAAAAAATATATTATCTGACTTTTGTCCGTTTTATGGCTAATATACTTATGTGGTGTGGGGCGTGTATGTTAAACACAGTCCTTACGTAGACATTGGGTTGTATGATCTTGCATTGAGTGTGTAACATACGTATTTGGTTTAGATGATATAGACGCTTAAGGTGCATTTTCATGCTGACGCTTGACGCTGGTTACTAGCGTCAAATTCGGTCACGTGATGAGAATTTAACATGCATATAATAATATTTAGAAATAATAGAAATAATTTATAAAATCACAAAGTAACAGCTGATTATTGTTTTGAAAAGATCGATTATTATCGATGCGATTGTTCGAGTTATTACGTTGACGCTAATATAACCCGGCAGAAAAGGTAAACTAAATTTAGGTTTATCGCTACATTTTTTCTAGATGGCGCGCATGTTAAATTCTCATCACGTGACCGAATTTGATGCTATAGAAACCAGTGTCAAGCATCAGAATGAAAAAGCACCTTTGTAGAACAGTTTTATCTATACTACTCACTAATATTATATGAATGCCATACAATGTACAAATGGCGTCAAAAATCGAGCTGTTATTTCAAAATTCTATAGTTGATTGTACCGTATTTATTCGGTTTTCGAAAAAATGGAAAAAAAAAACTGTTCATTATAACTATACTAACAATTTTTACTCGAAACATTTTTCCGAAATCCGAATAAATTCAAAAGCACAAAACAATGATAAAATTTTGAAATGCTAGCTCGACTTTTGACGCCATTGTACATAAAAAACATGTCTTATTTTTACAAAAATATTAACATGACCATAATATTATTGTTATAATATTCAGTATTATTTATTTTGAGGAAAATCTGGATGTTCTTCTAAGTATTTCCAGACTCATGTTTACATAATCTGTTTGTGTGTGTGTATATTTTGACTACAGGAATCTTTCATTAAAACGTTAAACACGCACGGACCGAGATTTACTTTGTATATTGATATTAGTATTAACAAATTTTCGATGAAAATATTGGATTATAGCGATGAAGAAATTTCGGAGAAATTTATTCAAATGTTCATTGAACGTACTATGAGACACAAAAGTAGCGCTCATTTTTCAAAATTTTACTATTGACTTGTATCTTATTCATTCGCTTTTCGAAAAAATGCTTCGGTTAATAGTTATTCATTATAAATATACGAACATCTTTTTTCCGAATCAGTTCCTCAAAAACCGATTGAATAAGGTACAAATCAACTATAAAATTTAAGAAAATACGCATTTATTTTGTGGCCATGTATAACTAGGAGTTGTCGAAAATACGCTCAGAAATTGGAAATTGAAGAAAATGACTACCAAAATCTCTAAAAGCTATTTTTACACGCTCTAAAACCTATATATTTTCTGTATATGAAAGTTCGTGAGTGTTCAAAATAGCCCAAGAAATCTTATATTCCTCTTTTAATATTTTAGTAAAATGAAAATATTTTAGTAAAAAGTTGTAGTATAGAAATTTTACTACAATCTCTTTATTCACTGACCATATTTTCTGAAACTGTAATAATTAGAGAAATAATTGAAATCACCATGATAGCATGAATTGATAGTCATTATAATTTTTTCTTTTCTAAGAAAATTCGCTTAAACTACGTGACGATATTAAAATGAATTACACTTATGCAATTAGTCGAACGTTAATGTAACTTAAGAATAATCAAGACACGAATGTAAATTTACGAATTTGAATCAATAAATTTTTCACCATTTAAAACATATGCATTAAAAACAAAAAATTTACCAATTTGGACGATTGAAATTTGCATGTGTATAAGTTTGATGTATTTTTCGTCAACCAATCACAAATAAAAAAATTGTTATTCAACAACATAAAATAATTTATTATATATAGATAAAAAATACAAACGATTAAAATAATAAAAAAATTAATTGAACAGAGACAGCTTTATTAATACTTAAACTGAAAAATGTTATCACCCATTAAAGTGACCTCAAATTAAACATAATTTGCAAAATTCTGTGAATGCAACAAAACTATTCATAACAGATCAATCTATTCATAACATAAATATTATTCACAAATCCTAATTAATTTTCGACATATTATTTTATTGATAACAACAGAATATTTTTGCTTTCGTAATAGCAATTTTCAAACAAAGATGTGAATTGAATGTTACAAAAATGTCTCTCTATATTCATTCATTATTTATTTTCTTTTAATTTATTGTAATACATTATATATATATTTTTATTGTTTTAAGAATACACACAAATGTAACCATATAATATTACTTTATTTTACTTCTGTATACAGGTTAAAACGTGGTATGTATCAGAGATGCTGCGGATGCGAAATTTTTGACATACGCGAATGCGGATTTATATGCCAAGTTTGTAATAATTTTTAATAATCTTTATATTATAATTAATTTATGGTATGAAAATTTATGTTATGAAATGAAGAACAGTTTAAAGACAAAAATAAACTTTTTTTTTTTAAACAATTTTTGTTCTTAGAAAATTTTTTTCGTAAACTGTATACGTTTGCCATTATTTTAGCTTAAAACATATGTAGGTACTCTATATTAAATTATAAAAGCATATATGTAGATTTCGGAAAAACGTTTCGAATAAAAGTTGTAGCTATATTTATAATGAACAACTTTTATCCGAAGCATTTTTTTTGAAAACCGAATAAATCAAATATAAAATTTTGAAATGAAAGCTTGACTTTTGAAGCCAAGTATACATACATAGAACATTTTTACCTATACTTTTTATTTTTATATATTGGTGCGTGTGTAAAAAGTAACAAAAGCAGTTCACGCATTGGCAATGAACTCAGTATATGCAGGATATTTCAGCAATTTAAGCAAGTTCTCTTCACTTGTCCTATCGTACCTGTCTGCCTGCGTGCACATAGAAGTCGTGTGAGTGAGACTATAGATTGATTTTAATTAAACTTTAATTATTATGTAATTAGATGTTAGTTATTTAATAATATATATATTTTAGTAAGTATTCGTGAGTTTTTTTATAGTAAATTAATAGCACAATTACCCATTTAATTTTTTTTCATATTTTCATAATATATATTTATTATATCATTGTGTTTATTTTATTTATTAACATTAATTACTAATTAGTGATTGGCAAATTAAAAGTATATGTATTATGAGAATATGTTGTATTTGTAACAGGTTGCTATCTTTTTTATAATCTCAGAATAGTTAAGGACGTTCAGTTGCTACGCTGAAGTCAAATGAGTACTATCTTTAATAAAATTTATTTAGGATTTTTAAAAAGTTGTAAAGTATGTCAATAATCTTACAACGATTTATAACCTTTTTTTATTTGTCCTAAATATTTTAAAAGTATTTATTGGAAAATACCAGGAAATTGTAAATTAGAAATTCATTTGACTTAATGTGACAGATCTAACAGTAAACTATGTTTTATATTTGTGTGTATGTGTATATTATTTTAGTGTGTGTGGTCGCCAGTTTTCAAAATATGGTGGCAAAAACAAATCTAACAAAAAAGTTTTAATTTTATTGAATAATTAATTCAAATGTTCGCCAACATCATTTTTTTAATGCAATTATATAAACTGCATACATCAAAGAATATTTATAAACATTATTCATGATGGTGTTTACTTTAATAATATAGTTATTCTAATTTTAAGTACAAAAAAATTCTGTTCTCCATAAGACGCTCAAAGTTTGATTTTTAATCGATAATTACTCTTTGAAATGATCGTCAACAGGTGTTAAATTTTTGAGGGAGGAAAACTACTGAAATGAGCTACTCAATTCACTAAAAAAAAATTTTTATCTACTATCAAGCTTCATGGATGAACGTCCTTTTAAAGTACTTATATATGTTGGTAAATTATTGTCATACATCAACAATTATCAAATAATCAGCAGTTTGTCTTTTTTTTTTTTAATTTAACACGCTATTATTAGCTTGACCTGTAACAACAATGTTAGCAATGATTACAACGCAGTTTTCACCCACTTGTAATTGTCGTGTCGTTTTAATAGTTTGCAAATGTTTGTAATTCTGATGATAATACAATAAAACTTCGTCATGAACGTCAAACTGTAATATCAATATTATTAAAAGTATTAAAAAACATTAATATTTTAATAAAAAAAAATTCGTTACGCAGGAGCTGCTTCAACTTAGCGAATTTCCTTAAAATACATAAATCACTTTCTAGCGGTCACAATTTTAGTCTGATCAAAATGAAATGTCGTATATGATTTTAGTATTTGCAAGGCCAATTTTATTAATAAAAGTCATACGTGAAGGGGAAATGGGGGCATAAAGAAAGAAGAAAACACTAAATATAAAGACAATAAAAAAATGCGTAAGGAATAAAGTTGTAGAAAATCATGTTTGCTACAATTCATCATCTCATCATTTTTGCTCAAAATCTAATATGTACAGAGATAGTGAGAAATTTAGTTTTCAATCTTAAACCGTCAATATTTCTGTAAATATTAGGGTAACAGAAAAAATGATAAGAAACAAAACTACAGTAAAATTTAATACCTAAAACTTTACTCCTTATAAGTTTTTCGATTTTTCGAATATTAAGGGAGATATGTCAAATTTTGTGTTTCCCCCTGCCTCTAAACCCCCCTTTCCCCTCGTCCGATTTTACCCATAAACGAACTTGACCTTTTGAATACCAAAAGCGCCTCAAATACCAAATTCCATTCCGATAAAATGAGACCGCTAGAGTGATTACAGACACACATATATATATATATATATATATATATATATATATATATATATATATATATATATATATATATATGGTCATAGATATATATATCTAAATTTTACAGATGGTGATTTTTGGCATCTACTAGGTAAGATCGATGGACATTTCAAGAAATTTTTGCGAAATTTTGACTTCGGTACGGGACCAATAGCTCTATTTCCTTTCAGAAAATTCGCTAATAGAGTTACAGCAAATATGATCAAGTGATATATAAGCCGTAGTAAAATTTATTTATAAATTTTTTAAAGGGTGTCAAACGAAAGCTTATCAGCAATATATATCATACCAGTCCAAGTGGCCGAGCGGTCAAAAGCTTTATGCGTACGCAGTATGCCTACTTAGAAACTGGGAGGCTATAAGTTCGAATCCCGTCATCGACAGTTTGTCAATTATTAATAAAAAAAAGAGGCGGTTAATTGACTAAACTGTCGGCGTATGGACTAGAACGAAGTAACCGGCTATGCTTGAGAAGGTTACCTGCACTTTCCTTCACGAACTCCAGATGAATATATCGGCATAGTTCCTATCATAGTCAGCTCCATCCGCATATTCTACCAATTCCTAGTCTATACACAAAAATTCCTTCCACTCCACTTACATCCTCACATCCTTAGGCATCACAATGGACCTTATGATCGAAGTGTAGCCCGTCCAGGGCAGCCTGTACAATATATCTATCTAATATATGAGTATATCATGTATTTTATTTATGCACTGTTTTAAACTTTTATTTTTTTGAGAAAACGATTAAAAATTGTTATCCCCACTCTTTTCATCAAAAGGGTTGGTCTGAAAAAAATCGTGAACGAAAGTGTAGATTCAACCAAAATTATCAGGATAGAAAAATTCTATCGTGATCAATTATTATAAGCAATTTAGTATAGTTACACATTCGTTTTACAATTATATATAATATAAAAAAAATTTTGACAAAATGGAAACCCGACTTCAAAAATCAAATATTCTAAAACAAAAATTGCACAAAAAAGTAAAAAAATAATTGCATATTCTTGGGTCAATTTTAGTTCACCTAAGCAAAAATTTTTAAATATATATGTACAATTATTGTTACTTTTGGAGTCGGTGTCAGCATAGAGAAATTCACATAAAATTTGGACACCGCCTCCAAAACTAACAATAATTGTACATATATATTTAAAAATTTTTGCTTAGGTGAACTAAAATTGGCCCAAGAATATGCAATTATTTTTTTACTTTTTAGTGCAAATTTTTTTTTAGAATATTTGATTTTTGAAGTCGGGTTTCCATTTTGTCAAAATTTTTTTTATTTCTCGCTTTTTAGTAACTTTGAAGTTCTATAACTGATTTTATTTGTCTGAATATGGGTAGACCTACTAAACGACCTACTAATTTTTAGTAAATTTTTTATAACACAATTTTTTTTATCAGTTTTTTTTTTTTTTAATTTTTAGTGCATTTTTTCATAACAGATTTTCAATTTTTTTTACATGCATTTTTTTTTTTGGGTCGGCTTTTTTTTGTACAAAATTTTTTTATTTGAAGTCGGTTTTTAAAAAAGTTTCTTATTTTTCCATTATAAATGAGTATACCGAAAATTTTAAACGTACACACCCATTCACATCTTTCTAAAAATTATTATAATATAATATTTCCATGATCTTGGACAGGTAAACAGACCGCTTTGAAAAAGTTTTATTAAAATATGTTCATTTTTGATAAAGGAAAACTGAAAAAAATTGTTTGTATTTTGGAAACTGTACATTCATTTAGATTAAAAAATTGAAATTGTATCTTTTTCTGTAACTAAAACTTTAAAGTTGTTTATTGAATGGGAATGGGGAAGAAAATGAGGAGTGGAGAATTTTGAAAGTCCAGTTGGTCGTTTAATATTAAATCGCAATTTTTGCGATTTTAAAATAAAAAAATTGCAATTTAATAATAAACGACCAACTGGACTTTCAAAATTTTCCACTCATATATTTCTTAATGCGTAGATAATCAATTTTCGCCAAAGTGTAATCTGTAATAATTATGTATATATGAATTCGTCGATGTACAACGTATGATAATTATGTATGTATTTTTTTAAATTAATTTTATTTTTACTTTTGTTTATTATCTGTTTTGCATAATTACGACAAAAGTTTTTACAATTGTATCTTAATCTTATAAATAACCCTCCATGGAATTTTTATATATTTTTTATATGATTTAGTTTTTACCAATATTTCTTTATTTTCCTTCAAATAATAATTTTTACTATGCAGTTATTTTTAAGTACCTAAATATGTTAAAATTTGTATATTTTTGTCATTCATTATAATATATTTTCTCAAAAACAGTTTATTATAATTAATTAATAAAAATAAATTTATCGCATATCTTGTACTATCAAATCCAAAACTGACGTGCATTCTGCAAAATTTCACAGATCATTTATGCCGAATGCATATGCTTTTTGAAAGAAAAAAAAACAAATTATCTTAAAATTGGAAAACCAAACGTCACTTTTAGAGCGTCACGTGTTTTTTCAAGAAATTATGTGGTAAAAACAACTATTACATCTATCCTGTAGAAAAAATACACAATAACTATTGATAGTTTTATCAAATTGGCGCTATAATCGTTATATAACCTTCAACATAATAGCACAAACACCTTCATTTTCTTTGAAAAAAAATAAAAGGGCGTGCTGACTTTGAATTAACAATAAAATAGCCTCAATGATGTGGAAATAATATCAAATGTGCCTTTTACAGGCAGACGACATACATTGAATAAATGTAACCGACATTATTGTTGAATTTGATATTTACCTAAAATATTCACAACTAAAAATAAAATAATAGAAAATACAATTCAACAATATTCAAAAAATAAAAAAAATCTCATATTCAGTACTTTCATTGTATGCACGATGTATGTACTTAAGTGAACTCAAACATGCACACATACCTTTACATATTTATATCACGGCATTATTATTATCACACTAAGAGTAAGTTTAATATCAGTGGCATAGGAAGTATTATAATCAAACAAACTAACTAAAAACCACAACATTATATTTAAAAGTAACCAAATATTTCCTCTTTTTAATAAAGACATTTTTTGCATAATAAATAATCAACATCAGATCAGTTAGTGAAAAAGTACTGACATTTCTATCTATAAGTGTTTAAAATATAATTATAAATGTTAGTAAAAAAAATTAATAAAATGTATACTATCTAAACTGTGTTTTGAAAATGAAAAAAAGCTGATACCTTAACACAGAATACTTTTCATATATAGACCCAGAATCTATTTTAGGAATTCCACAGACTGCATCTTCGGAAGGTTACCGTATTATGTATACACTGTGCGCCGAGGAAGGATAACATCCAGCCACATCATCATCTTAAACTGCAAATCTGTCGGTTACACCAGATACAAGGTATTCGGTGCATCTATCCCTATATATATCAACTTTCAGGAACACTTGACAAGCAAGCTCCTGGTCATTGTCAGGATATGGGAAATTTAAATCCCCTTAGATTGAAGAAAAAAAATATCGTTTTTTTTTCATATTTTTTTCAATTTTTATAAAAAAAGCAATTTTTCAGAGTGATTTTTCGGGGGCTAAAAAAATATGAAATCGTCTCAAACTTTTAATATCATGAAAATACAACTCTTCTAGAAAAAAATAAGCCCCAGAACGTTTTTCTACGACCTGTCGTTGGGCAACAATGGCCAATTTTCAAAAAATCGATATATCTCAAAAACGAAAAAATATTTTTCTATCTACCGTTGTGGTAAGTTTAAAATAAAAATACTCAAATTTGAAAAAGGTATGGTAAAAACAAGAAACGGCATTTTTCGACGGTTTATTCAAGATATCTCGAAAAATTATGTATCGATTCAAACTCAACAAATTTTAATCAAAAGCTTTGTTTATTACCGACAACATTCTCATTCAGTTTTTTTCGATTGGAGTTGTAATTTTTTTATTTAATTTACCAAAACTGTTTTTTCGGACAAATTTTTTAGGTTAACTTCGCCATTTCGGATCAAATTACTCCACACATCAACTTTTCTTAGAATTTTTTTTCCTACACGACAGTATTTTTTATTTTTGGGTAGGAATGTTAGGTTAGCTGCTTATATATTAATTGGATTCCTTGGGTAACATTGGCGAACTACTCCATGTATAATAATTTTTACTTCACACAAAATTCACACACAAAAAAGGTTCTGGCGAATCTATACCTGCTTCGCAGCTGCATATTATTCGATTTGTCGTAAACAACATTTGAAATTTTGAAGTAAACAACAACCTTTTTAATATCTCATGTTTTTTTTTTCAAATACAATTTTAAATTAAGTGTTTAACTTAAAAACAAATATAAATAAATCATAAATTGAACTCAAACTACAAATGGAAGATCGAACAATGAGCATACATAAAAAAAAGATATGGGCGGAATATAGAACCTTCTCCTTTTCTTGCAGTCAGTTAAAATAATGTATAATATTGGAATTCGTATTTATTTGGATTCGTATTAGTGTAAAAAGTATGTTATAATACCGGAAGCGTTAAATTTGTCTCAAAAATCAAGACGAGACGAGATTTGTCTATTTCATATTGAGAGCGTGAAGAAAGACGGCTCGTCACGCGGGTAAATTAATTATTTCAAAGAATATTTTTGTATTTACATCATAACACGAAGAATGAATCGTATAACAACTAATCAAAGTCATAATTGAGTATTTTGACTCAACAAGGCTATTAACAAAATCATTTTATTATAATTACTAATCATCTGAAATTATGATTATTTTATGTCCAATAAATATTATGAACAGAACGAATGCTTATTTTCATAAACTAACTAAATTTGATTTTTCCATTTTTATTGTTTACCAAATGCAGGTGCATTTTTGCAAAATTTTTAAGTATTTTAAAACAAACAATAAAAATGATAACTAACTGAGTAAATTGCTCAAATACTCTGTACATACTGAGTTCATTATCATTGTGCATGAACTGTTTATTTTCCTTCTACACAATATGCAAAATTATATGCTTATGCACTTTTGTATTATACAGTAATTAATTCAGCTAAAAATTTCAAAGAATTGTTTAATTTAAAAAGAACATTTTTTCTCGTTAAACTTTCCTTCCATCTCGTATAGTTTTATCTATTAAATTAAAGATTTTCCCTATAGTAGAAAAAATGAATGGACCACCAATTTTTCCTATTCTCGAACTTGAAGTCACTTTTAAGCTCTAGAATATACACAAAAAATTTCAGTTCGTTATCTCTTTTCTTTTTTGCATGTTTACGTGTTTACGGACAGACATATGAATAAACAGACATGCGGAAATGGAATAATTATATCATTTTATGAAAACCTAAAATTTGAGGCTATGTTTTGAATATCCTTATTGATAAAACCATAATTGTGTAAGTTTTTTCATGTCATTATACTATTATATCAATCTTTATCAAATCAGTTTATTTTGCCAAGATTGCTCATAAAATATCCACCATTTTTTATGGTAGCCTGCGGTTAATTATTTCGCCTGGCCGTACCAGGTATTACAGGAGCACTCTGTAACATTTCATACATTTCCGTAAAATCTACGTTATTCATCATAACATGTCTATCAGTTTAAAACAGAAGCGTAATTATGAAATTTTATTACCACTACTTGAATGTTTCTTACAAAATAACCTACGTTACGGTTTATCTTAACGAGCCTATCAGTTTCAAACAAGGGCGTAGGCTATTTAAATACCACCAATTAGAAATTCTTAGAACGCATTTCAAGAATTATTTAATTAGGATAATTATTTCGTGTTATATCAGAATTGAAGTGTTAAGTGCCATTATCATTAATACTTTCAATTGTTTAAAGTAGTATGGTCATGATATCTGCTAATTAGAAGATGTTGTACCTTAAAATAGATTAAATGATTTTTATTGACGATTTCGGATCGTTGGGATTAAATGTGCCAATTTTAATCAGAATTTTAATAAGATGTACTCAAATTTGAAACGTCAGTCTGTGGCCAATCGTATTTGTACGAGATTTAAGTTATATGATTTTGACTAGGTATGTATTTCAGGCAATATACAGATTTTTATAAAAGTGGTTGAATAGGGAGTAGAACTTCTGACTGGTCTTTTAACGGATGTTTTCTGCTGTTGAAGAAAATTTTGTTGACGCTCAACAAGGGCTCATAACTATCGTTCTACCGCCTGGTTTTAGGTAATTACATTTAATATTTAATAAAATTTTAAAATATAAATTCGACATATTTGTATTAATTGTACCTTATTAATTCAACAACTAACAACTTTTATTCAAAACATTTTCCCAAAAACCAAATGAATAAAAATGTTAATTTGTCGAATATACATTTCATTTTTTTCTTCAAAATTCTTTATTAATGAATATACCTTCCTACACCCTTCAACTGTAGAACATACTTCACCAATGGTTAACGGAATAGTCTTTTCTAGATAAATTCATATAAGAATTTAACCCCTTCTTTCTTATTTATAAACTGAACTGAAATTTATTAAATTTATTAGTTCGAGTATATTAACTACCACGGGCGTATATAAGGAGAGTGGGGTTTAGGGGATCCGGATCCCTTCTTAGTCTACACAAAAAAGCTAGTATTTGCCGAATAGTCACCTATCGTTTGCCCGCAGTTTTACTTGCGTATAATAAGGATGATATTTTTATGTAATTTTCATTTGATTGAGTTTACTGCATCTTTGCATTGTTAGACCAACGCACTCCCGCCCATGTGGAAGCAAGACCTACGCCCGTGTTTACAACATACGAGAAATTGATAATAGTTGTAAAGTGATTGAATACCGATATGCAAACAAACCTACGCAACCCCGTAGTGTGTACGGATAATAGGTGCTAAAAGGTTCGATTGGTCATGCGATTGTTTTTATAATCTACTAAGTCGCTAACATACAAAACATATTATGCTATTATCGATGATAAATGAGCATGTATTAATTAGTTTTCTACAACATTTAACTTAAAATTATATTAGATTTTAATTTATGATCCTAATTTTGTATTGTGTATTAAATAAAAAATTTGTATACGTGACAAATTTTATCCACCATAATTACAAAATTTTAAATTTGAAGTAATTTTTTCAAATGAATCAGCAAATAAAAAATTCATATAAAAACACTAATCATATCAGTTCGCGATTAAACTATACACTACTCACGAAAATAACAGAAATCAATCGTATAAACATGGGTCGACTAAAGTTGGCTTGCTTACGACTCGCAGACTATATTCTTGAAATAAATGGTTTTTTACAATTACCCGTATCTCGCTAAAAAAGACTGAACCCATCTTAACAAAACCCATAATTTTTACTTATATATTTAATATTATGAACCACAAAAAATTCCTTATTCATTCAGTTTTTGGGAAAATGGTTTAAAAAAAAAAGATATTAGTATATTTATAATAAGCAAATAAATACGTAAATCGAATTTATAAGGCACAAATCAAATATAAAATTTTGAAAAATATGCGCTACTTCTGGGCATTAGGGTGGCTCTTACATTTCAACTTTCTAAAAGTTTAGCTCAATCGGACAACTGCGAGGCGTACTTGATTGACAATAAAGTTTTGAAGAAATTTTCGTAGCTGTAGGGATTTCCAAAAGTTAAAACTAAAATTTTGCTGTTCCCAACCCCTAATATTTTTTAATCAAGAAAAAAGCCATATTTCAAAATTTTTACTCAATCGGACCACTACCCGACGGAAAACACCCTACAGCTAAAGGCCACTCTAGTGTACATGCGTCCAACATTCTACTATAATCAATGTTATATAGTTATTAAGGCCTTATTCATTCGGTTTTCGAAAATATACTTCGACTCAAAGTTTTTCATTATAAACATACTAACAACTTTTATTCGAAATATATTTCAAAATCCCGAATTAATAAGATGCAAATCAATATAAAATTTTGGAAAAGATCAATACTTTCTTACTACCGTAGTACAAAAGTAGCGCTATGCTTACTATCTCATGCTATTCTATGGATATTAGTATTGATTCTCTTCTTTTTTTCCCTCAAAGTCAGACACACTTTCTTGGAGGACACCTTAAACACTGGCTATAATAAATGAAAAATGAATCACATACCTTTGGGTTTTTTGTAAAAATCGCTTACGAAAACTATTATATGCACTATTTGGTCCATCCACATCATTACCAATTTTAACACGCCCGTGTGATGGCACTAAATGATGCCCACTAAAACCATAGTCCATTTGTAAATCAATAATTAATAATAATGTAAATAACACGACACCAATACTAAAACATAATATTAAACGTTCTTTTAATTTAAAGTTACCGCCTCGCATACACAACATGGCTAATAACTGATCACGTGACATCCACCAATAATCACTACTACTTGTTGATTTTCTATGATGAATATTTTTGGTTTGAAATGATTTTGTTGATATGGATTGTTGTAATAAAGCTGCAGTTGATGAAGGTGATGACTGTTGTTGTTGATTATTACACAAATCAATATTCGTTTTATTGAAATTACTTTTTTGCTGACTATCAATATTTAAAATATTATTATTATTATAATTATTACCTACTAATTTTTTTGTATCACAAGCATTTTTTGAATTTTGTATAACAATATATTCGTCTGGTGGTGGTGATTTTTTTAATTTTGTATTTTTTTTTGTAATTTGTTCATGGTTGTTATTAGGATTTGTCTTTTTATTTAAAAAAATAATTGGCACTGTTTGTTGTTCACTATTATTACAAATTGAACGTTTTTTTAATAAATCAATTGCACTATTGTTATTATTAATAGTATGATTATTCTGTAAACACAAGGCACTACCACAATTCTTATTCACTTGTCCGTGTTCGTGTTGTTGTGGTCCTCTACTATTTAATTGTTTCGAAGTTCTTCTAGGAGGTCTTTTTGGTATTAAATTTAAATTATTAACATCATCGTTATTAACATTTGTTAGTAATTCGTCAATTGTTTTATTATTTATGTCTGGCACGACTTCCTTTATTTGAACGTCGCCTGTTCGATGATTGTTGTTGATTGTTGTTTGTAATGTATTGTTTTGTTTGTTGATAATTGTTGTTGATGGTGTGATCAACAATGATGGTTGTGTTATTGTTGTTGTATTTGTATTTGTTAATTTGTTGTAATAATGTTGATTTGTTGTTGATGTGTGTATTGTCTCGACACATGTCAGAGACTGATCAACTGTTGTAAGCTGCGTCTCCAGTGTAATTCTTTCTGTAATAATAAGATTATATTTATGTACATATTATGTTTGTAAATTTTTTCCCAACTAAAATTACATTATTGTCTTGGTAATTGGTAGAGTGGTATGTGTTATCTGTGTATTTTTTTTAAAATACAGGGTGGTGATAAATATATACAATTACAAAATATTAATATTTGTTAGATAAAAATGTAAAATTAAAGAAAACGCATTCGAAAAACGTGATAAAAATGTCTCGTGACGCCATTAACCAGTGAGCTGTCAGACAATGTTAACATATGTGCCAAGTGTCTTGTTGTAATAATTAAGCTCACAAAACTCCTGGAAAATAAATATTCTCTGTGCTAAAAAAATTTCGGATTTCGGCTCATTTTTATACTTTTTGCAACTCGCACTTTGGAACTTACATTCAAACAATATTTATAGCTTACAGAATCATGGCTAATGACGTCACATATAATGGTTAATTACGTCGCGTATAATGGTTAATTACCGAGAGGTTAAAACGCGATTAAATAACTGAATGATTTAAAATTAAGCAATAGTATAAACAATACTACGAAACGGGCACAAATCATTTTGTCGTGAATAAAATTGCGTTAATTATTTTGGGTCGGAACTAAGCGTGATATATTAATATGAATATATATATATATATATATATATATATATATATATATATATATATATATATATATATATATATTATATGTATAAATATATATATATATATATATATATATATGACTATATATATATATATATACATATATAAATATTCTTTGATGTATAATATGGCCTTTTCATCAATAAGTAATGTTTCAGTCCACACAATAACTTTTCTAAATATTTTATTGAAAACTAACGATCGATGTTCTCAAAAATATTTAAAACACTTTTAATTAATGAAAATTTAGGTTTGTCCGCAATTTTCTGAAACCGTCTCTCGAATACAAATCAAAATTTCCAAATTCATCTTCTTGTTTGAATCAAAACTGTCCGTTTTTACCGGACTTCATTAAATAATTACTATACATAAAAACCTGTTAATCGTTTATCTCAATTTAGTTATTCAAATAAAGAAAATGGCACATTACTCTGCGCTTTTTTAAGGATTATAGAACAAAAACAAGAGAGCGGTTTTGCTTGAACACTTTGGTTAGTAATGATTTGATTTAAGTTTATGTACACTCCCGTTCATAAAAAATGAACCAGTTGATACATTCTTACTGTTACTTTATGTTATATTATACATATATTTAGTAATATATATGCTTAGAATGTGACTTACTGATTCAGTTTATATGAACGGGAGTGTATGTTACAAATTAAATTACAATGAACATATTTAAAAAAACATTGACAAGCAAACTACTACATAAATTTCATTATTAATCACTCTCGGCGTACCGGTTGTATTATCATATTTCTTCGTATACGTGAGTGCATCGAAATCTCCGCGATTTCGAAAAGATAGCTACAGCTACTAGGTACACTCCCGTTCAATAAAATTGAACAGACCTGAAATGTTCATCATCTTACATTTCATAAAACTTTTATAACTCTCTGTATATTGATTCATTTATAAACAAAGATAAGTAGCATATATATTAAGTGTGAAAAAAGAAATGGAAGTATAATAAAAACATTTACTACAAGAATTATCAAAATTGTGAGAGACTGATTCGATTCAGATCTGTGTAACACAGTTTGGAAATGTATATATTAGACGAAACATGTCATATTTTAAAATTATTAAAATATTAAAAATATAGTGGACTAAGCAAAGTAAATTGGAAGTTTCTTTTCTTCAAATCCTAATTTGAGGTACTTTATTTTGGCGAATAAATAAATAAAAATAAACTAAATAAATTCAACACCATTGCCACCTCCTCCTTCGTAATCGAAGAGATGATTCTAGCACACCCTGTTTATGAAATTTAGCATATTTTAAAGCAGTATGTAAACAAATCATCGTATGAGTGTAGTATGTCTGTATTTGTTTGTTATTATTAAAATTAAATTTATGTATCTAATCTTATCATTAAGCTGTTCATGGTGATGACTTGATGACTGAGTTTTTAACTGATAACATTTACTAAATTTCTTTCAATATGATATTATTAATAGTTATTTACTACACTAATGGTCGTGTATTAAATTATTTTGATGAGGGGGCACAAATTTACAAATAAATTTGGAATGTAGTTGAATTTTTTGAAATTTACTTTACTTTTTGTTAAGTAACCTGTTAGATAGATAGATAGATTGTAGAGACTGCCCTGGACGGGCTAAACTTCGGCCATAAGGTCCATTGTGATGCCTAAGGAAGTGCGGATGTGAGTGGAGTGGAAGGAATTTTTGTTTATAGCATAGGAATTGGTAGGATATGCGGCTGCAGCCGACTATGATAGGAACTATGCCGATATTCATCTGGAGTTTATGAAGGAAACTGCAGAAAACCTACTCAAGCATAGTCGGTTACTTCGTTCTTGTCCATACGCCGACAGTTTAGTCAATTAACCGCCTCTTTTTTTTTTCTTAATAATTGACAAACTGCCGATGTCCGGAATTCGAACCCATAACCTCCCAGTTTCCAAGTATGCATACTGCGCAGACATAACGCCTTAGACCGCTCGGCAACTTGGACTGGTTACTACTTTTCGAGATATTTCTCCAAACGAAACCTATGTAATATATCTCAAACGTATTCATAACATAAGTAAACTAATTTTTGAATGAAAGTGACATCTTACATTTTTTGTAAAGGTCGATGAACAACATTATGTGGAAATTAGTTTATGGTAAGTTTTGCCATGTCTATCTGTGTGTCACTACCGTTTTATTCGCATACTATTAGACAATCAATTGCAGGTAAACTTTCGGTATACATCACCATAGATATTTTCGAAAACAAAAAATATTTAGAAGATAGCCGGTTAGGTAATAATAATACGATTAAGTTGGTGAATAATAAGTTAGTAAGTGACGAGACGAAAATTAGAATCCTGATTTTCGATAAATATTCGAGAGACAGGCAATAGTACTTTCAATCTCTATAGACTTTTAATCAGCAAAATTTTGGAAAGGTCTTAAGGCTCTTCTATTTTTTACTTCGAATTAATAATCTGTATATGCTACTCTCACCTCGTATCGTTTCGCGATATCACTTTATATACTACAGCCCAAGCAGTGGTAAATTTATAATTTTTCTATTCCTAAACCACAAAATCTAAGTTACTCTTGGAACCCTGCCCTCCTGTATAAGTCTCATACCGAAGTCAATTTCTCAATTCTTACCTTCCTTCCTCTTACCAAACCCCATATCGGAAAATCTGGTACTGCGTATACGATCGTGATTTATAAAAATTTGTAAAATATTTTGTATGATAAGCTACGTAGGTACAAAGAACATTTTGGGGGGAAAAATCGTTTTTATAATAAACCTTTGGATGATGATGACAAATGCAATTTTTAGATAATTATTTACATATTATTAGAACATAATTGTAGGTTTATATGATCGGCTACAATCGGCGGCAAAAGTCACGTTATTATTTTAATATTTTATAATTGATTTGTGCCACAATTTGTTCGTTTTTCGAATATATGCTTGAAATAAAAATTGTTCATTAAACATATACTAACAACTTTTATTCAAAACATTTTACCAAAAACCAAATAATTAAGGCACAAATCAATTATAGAATTATAAAATGTTAGCGCGCCTTTTGCAGCCGAATATACAATATTGTATGATTAAAATATATTATTTGTTTTATTAACTTGTAATATGTAAATATAATTGAGGTCATATTACTTACTTACTCTATACGTATAAATGTTGCATGAAAAACATAAAATTTTTGCAAATTCAGAGTATTTTACTTAGAAATGCTTGTGCTAGGTTGCCATGTGTGTCGTCTATTGATTGTAGTATGTTTTAAATTAAATATTTTTTTAATAAATATAATAAACTAGTGATAAAGAAAAACGTGGCATGTCAACTGATGCGTTCAAATAAAGCTAAATTATAAATAATTCAAACAGCCAGATACAAATAACTGAAAACTTAATTAGTAGGTCATCGAATCAATTTTGAGTTCTCATCGGGCTATTAATAAGGTCTTTTAATACAGTTCAAGGGACGCGAAATGGGGCTGTTCAACTGCCACCCACATCACTATCCTTTTTTTAACCTTTATTAATTACATTCATGATGTGAGTGGAGAACAAAGGAATTACATGCAGACTAGGAATTGGTTGGCTGGCGACTTCGATAGAAATTATACCGATAATCATATGGAAACTGCTGAAAACTGCAGAAAACCATCATCGTTGTTCGCCATATGCCGACATTTTTGACAATTAACAACCCCATTAGTTACACTTTACAAAGTATCACCGCAAAGATTTGAACTCGCAAGTTGCTAGTTCTAAGCAGAGCGCGTTTCACCGCACGGGGGCTTCATCTGTCTTACTTTCTGGTATAAAAATGTAACTTCATATTATGTTACAAATTCATTTAGTTTATTTTCTTTTAGTTTATTAATTGTGACTATCATATTGACTGATTAAAAAATTATCAAAAGTCAATAGCATTAAAACTATTGGGAATTTTCTCTATATTTTGGTGGATTCTTATTAAAAAAGGTAATAAAGGAAATTATAATCCAGTGTTTATGTCTCAATATATTCAACGATCTTACTTTTTTGTATACTTCATTGTGTTAATTTTTGGCCCCGTAACTGATGTTTTATATCATAAAATTCTGTATATAATTTAAAAAATCCAAAAATACCGATGTAATGGACTGCCCTATTAACCCTAACTAAAATTTACAAATGCATCAAACTCACAAAACAATTGAAAAAAAAACATACAAGTAAACCATAGATTAAAAAAATAGCCAAATATAGTAATAATAATGTTCTATATGACCATTATTATGCCCCAATATTTCACTAAATGTATATACGGCAACGCCTCGCACTTTGAGCTTTAAGTTACGTTTCGCGTTAACTAACGCTTTGCGTTAATTTTATGAATAAAAGTTTCCTTTTAGAAAAGTTGTTTCTTTTTAGAAAAAAAAAATTTTTTGTCTTTAAACTTTGGTCTATCTCTAACCATTTTCAAGAGAATTTTCATTTTCTCCTCATTTTGTGGAGGTAATATAAGTTTTTTGGCAGAAACCTTCTCGAGCACCCGCACAGCAACTTCCACAACTTCCGTTTCATGGTAATTGGGTGAATGGTATATAAACAAATACGCCACAGACAGGCAAACATTCATTTGTGCTAGTCATTTTTAACATCTAGTAGGTAGGATCGATGGACATTTGAAGAAATTTAATTTTTAATATATCTTATGTGTAATATGTGTAATGAAAACAGATTATGTGACCAGTAATGATTTGGGAAAAATATAACGCATCTTAATTTTCGTAACTTAATATTTGCACAGAAATTATATTATTCTATTCTGTTTGAATATACAGCTTTAGTGTAAAATGTGCACATGGCCACAAGGTGATAAAAGTAGTGGCCATTTCATATAGCGATTGCCAATGAAACGCAGTATAATAGGAGTGATTAGGATGCAAAATCTATGAGTTTTAATGCAAATGTATGCAGAGATAGATTTAAGTACACTTGACCACAAAAGTTTATGTCATTTGTTTCAATTTTTTAGTTGATTTGTGCCTTATTCATTCGGTTTTCGAAAACATTTTCGAACGAAAGTTGTTACTATATTTTTAATGAACAACTTTTCGCCGAAGCATTTTTTCGAAAACCGAATCAATCAGGCAGAAATTAACTATAAAATTTAAACAAATCACAACATTTTTTGTAGTCCATAGTACATTATAAAGAAATTGGTTTTTCCACTAATTTTAAATTTATTTCTATTTAAAATGAAATGAGATATCGTGTTAAAAATTCTTTGGGCGTATTGTAGGCGTAAAATGTAAATTCCATTTGGTTGATGAACTATTATCATCAACGTCTAAATATTTAGTAAAAATCTAAATTTTAAATTTTTGGTAAGAAGTAGAATTCAACTTGAAATATAAAAAAATTGTAACACAATTTGTATAGAAAAGTGAAATAACTTACTAAATTTTGTAGTAACGTATCAGTTAATTATTGTAGTGATATCAAAAATTTTACGAAAGAATTAATTTAATCAATTGGTATCATAATTTGTAATATTTCTTGTTCAATATATATTGAAAATTTCGTTCTATTTTATATTGAAAAAAAAAACTTATAACAACTTCAAGATAAGGTATGTAAGTAGGAGTCTCCCTACGACCCACAGTTATGTAAATACTTGTGTAATTTGTACTAAAAGAGGATGTCATTATAAAAAAATGTAAATGTAAAGAAATTGTTTTAAAAACAATCTTTTATTTAACTAGAAAATGTAAATAAATGAAAAATAGCAAATATAAGTAAAAGAAAAAAATTAAATACAAATTTATTATACCCATAACATGAAATTTAGTTTTATGATAAACTTGCTAGTGTGACGCATTAGACACATTCCTTGCGGTGGGTCAAAAAAAGCTTTTACTTTCAAATTATAAGTATAGCTTTTACTTTGTTTGCCCTTGACAAAAATTTCGAATTCTTTACATAAGGAAGACTGTATGAAACGATAAAGAATTATTTCGATTACTTCTGGCCTGTAGTTAATTTGTGGCATTTTGTATCGACCATAACTTTTAGCATCAAATAATCAACAAATATTTTATGCATAATTTATAGAAATGATACATATTATTATTTTATTAATACGAATAACAATCCGACAAAAAAAGGTAGAGAGAGACAAAGTTCCCGTATACAAAAAGTAGTGATATCTGTTTTAAGGCAAAGTTTTTCTTTGTATATTAAGTGTAATGAAATCTGACCACTTGCCAAGTAAAATATGGAATACCCTGCACCTGAGAAACTTACACAATAAATTTATACCAACCATTTTCTCACTTTTGTTAAAAAACTTAGCCTTTACATATGTTTTACTATTTTTGTAGCCAAAAACTTTTCCCCCCTGACGTTTTAACATTGTGGTTGAATATCGTTAACGAATGGGAGATGTGATTCGGTATAATAATTAACAAATCACAGAATCTACATAGAAGTAAAAATGCCATATAGAAAACACATTACATAAGATTTACATTGTAGTTTTAATTGTAAAAGTTATCATGTTCCAGCAAAAAATGGATCCGGTTTTCTGCCTTTTCTGGATAGTTTCCTAAGACTAAAACTTCATACGAAAAATCAACTTTCGAGGAAAACTGGAATTACTCTTGATGTTGAGTGAGTGAGTCAGTTCCCAAAATGTCAATTTTTAGGGTTCAAAATCATGAAATCTATTAAGGCTGTCATGTTGAAATTTGGCACGTACCGTCAGATGGTGGGTCTCACGTTACGTTTTAAATTTGAGTTTCATAGCTGTTTTTGGTTCCTTAGTTAAAAATCGTCCCTATTGCGCACTACCGTCTTATGTGATAAACAAAGTTTTTGTTTTATTTATGTATTTTTTCTTATCAAAAATTTAATTTGAACAAATAATAAAATATTTATTGATTTCAAAATAATATTACCTAATTTGACATATATATTATACGTATTAGTACAGACCCTAAAGTAGCTACTATTGACTCTAAAAATAGTGAAACATTTCTAAAAAATATATTGGGTTACACGTTAGTCGTAGGATTTGGAGTCACTCGATTGGCCGTGCTATTCAAGACGATTATAAGGCAAATATCTTAACAAATATGAGGTCACAAGATCACAACCATTTAGGCTATCAAAGTTAAAGAACATAAAATTTTTTAATATTGGAATTGGGTTTTTTCTCACGTTTATTTTTGTGGTTTTTTCTTACGTTTATTTTTAACAGTGGGAGATGTATTGTTCAAAATTCGTTGGGATAAAATGTATATTCGTATTGGCTAGAATCTATTTCCACTACTTACTGTATTTTGACTTAAGGAGTAGAGCATTTATTTTAATTATAAAGTTATAAAAATACCGTTAACATTTTAGTTAAACTTTTATCGAAATATGGATGGATTCGGGAAATATTTATCCTATGCAAAAATATTTTTTCTTTATAAAATTATAGATAGGTTTGTTTTTTACATTCGATTTGAGACTTTTTCCATTCGTTTCTATAGTAAATCGATTTGAGACTTTTTTACATTGTCAAAAATAAGTTTTGTTCCGACAGAGGAGGGGCGAATCTTTATGCTTAATATTATGTTCGATTTATAGTTTGAAAATGATCGCAAAGATCGAAACATGTCATTATAGATACATATTAAATTAAGTGAATTAGCCGATTTATCTATCATCGGGGAGAGGCTTACACTTAATGGAGTCGTTTTTGTTATCGTATGGGTACAATTACTATTCATAACAAAACATGTTTAATAAGTGCATTATGCTGTATAATAAACCAATTAAATACTATAAAATCCCATTTCAAACTACTTTTTTATACTAGTTTTTCTATCTCTTCTCGGGCAAAAATGAAAAAGGGTTAACGGTAAAAACAGTTATTTACAAATATCTCAGAAACTATAAGATTCATCAAAAGGATACATAACTGTAAGATTTACAAATATACAATCGGTTTTGAAAATATACAACATAAAATATAGGAATCTAATTTAACTCTTATATACCGAAGGGTTAAATTGCACCATTCTGCTGGAAAAATAATGTATTTGAAAGTTGTTTATATCGAATAAATTAACATGAATAATAACTAACCTAGAAACTATTTTCTATAATCGGTCTAATCAGATTATAAAATAGTTAAATTTCCGATTGTGATGTAGACATTTATTATCTATCTATAGTTAATAGATGTATCAAGGCTATATAGTAGAATACAATCATAATCAGACGACAACAGAGGGAGGAGGAATAGTTTGAGGTTAGATATATATTGCTCTTGTGATGATACATACACTAATTTGTATAAATTGTTATATTATTGCGGTCAATTTAGCAAACATTGCAGCTCAATTAGAGAGAATAATCTGTGATTGTGTATATATGTATATAGTAAATAGATTCGGTAATATCTACATTTTATTTTATATCATGTGTCAATCAGAATTTGGTAGTTGTCAGGTCTTGACAACGAAGTATTTGTTACAGATATTACTTATCAGATTCTGATTGGATATCGTGTGAATAATAATTCCTCGATTTAATTTTTAACGTTAGTAAGGTTAAAAAAGACCTTATTCTCCTATAGTTTATGTTGAAAATCGATAGAGAGTTTACGTTTGGAAAATTTCAGATGCCAAACTATACCATTTTTAAATATTGGAAAACTATATTAAAGAGATAGCCGTCAGAAAACTGCTATAACGGTTTGAAATTTGAACTTCTGATAGTTTTTCTAGAGTTGTAAGAAAAATTTACCCAGGGCGTTCTCTTATCATTATTTCAATATCTCATATAGTTTCTCTAAACAATTCGGACAAACATATACACAACATATTTCCCATTTATATAAATAGAGATATTTAAATCAAGTAGGACTCGGCTCCTTGTTGGTGAAATTCGTAGCCATCGCACTTTCCGATTTTATTGATAATTATGTTTCCTAAACCATTTTTACCCAAAGAAAATGAAAATTCATTCAGATTAAATGCTTAATTTATTATAAATAATATTAAAAAGAACTCTAGGATTTTTTTAAATAAATTTCGATTTATTGTCCCAATTTCCTAGATTCTAGAGAATAATTACAATTAGCTAATTCATACTGATAATGATTACTTTGTAGTCGAAATACGTATTTATAAAATACAAACATTTTGATCTAGGAAATTGGGGCAAAAAATCGAAGCTTAATTTATTGTTTATACCATATTGCTTTGTAGGTAGTTACTAAAATCATAACTTGAATCAAATTTTTGAAAAGGTTTTCGTTACTTATAGGTCAAAACGGTCTAAAAACATGATTTGCAAAATAATCGGAGATAAAAATTAATTTTCTGTTATTTCAAATTTTTTTAACGGTTAGAAAAATTGAGATAAATTTGTATCTCCGATGAAGAAAAGAACTTTATACCCCTTTTTAACCACATTGCGTGCACGAATGAGTATGAGATTTGGCATAATTAAAGTTCATATGGAGGAGTGCAGAAAGATAAAATTTATGTATTATATGTGTTGCAAAAAAAAATAAAAATAAATAAATAAATGAAACATTCATTGCTTACGTTCATATACTGTAAAAAATTCAGCGGAGTAAATGCGAAGTGGATGATTTGTAGTTGATTCAATCCCCCCACACTGAAATCCACTCCAAGAGGGAGTTTATTTGGATAATTTGCGATGATGACAATGACATCAATAACTATCCAGTAAAGTTTTTAAATTCTTAGACTATTGGTGGTTTGCCACCACATAAGTTAGTTTGCCACCACATAAATTTTGGATAGTTTTGCTGATCAGAAACTTAAATACGAAGGAAGCATTAGTCAATGGAACAAGAATGCGCATCAAATTTATGCATCATAATACTATTGATTGCGAAGTTTTAACTGCAACCGCACGCAAAGAGATAATTTTTATTCCACGTATAAATTTAACATATTCCGGAACTATTTTACCATTTAACTTTCAAAGAACTCAATTTCCAAATATACCTTAAGGACAAACATTCGAAAATATTGGAATTTTATTGAGGCAGCCAGTTTTTACACATGGTAAATTGTACGTCGTAGCAAGTTCGATAATACGATGGTTTGAATTTTTTTATTTCCGAATATAACGGTCAAGGGCATTTAGCAAACTATGAAAGAGTTTTTACAAAAAACATCGTCTACACAGAAGTTTTGAATCATTAAATTCATTGTCGAACTATTTCAAGTTTTAATGGACAACATTTATTTTTTAAATCACCCGTTTATTTTGTTTTAATAAAAAATATATAAAAAAAAAAACGAAGGAAAATGATAGGCAAATTAGCTATGTAGATTTGGTGAAACCTGTGACCAGCATAGACATTTAAAAAAACCCAATAAAATATCAAACAACGCGTTATTGTTTTTTATATATGGCTTACCCAAGCTATACCCACCGCATTTTTCCTATGACGTATTTTTACATGATCGCAACTTACGTAATAGAACAAGGTTTAAAAAAATTATATTCAAAGATTATATAGAAGTATACTTTTTGACAAAAGATCTTTATTAACGTTAAAACTTAAAAATTAAATGAGTTATGGTCGACCACTGATTTATGGTCGCCCAGTAATTTCGACCACTGGGCGACCACTAGTTAAAAATAATGTTTCTAAATCATTTTGGCACGAACAAAATAAAAAATCAAATCTATGGCTTGAATTGCCGTTTTTAGATACTGCAAATTTTTTGTTTTGGTTAGTTTTACAGTTTTGGTAGTTATTATCATTTTGAAGGAGGGTAAAATTTTGAACAACGTTTATACACTGTAATATTTATTACACACTTTGTAATTTTTAGACCTATAACCTGTTTATATACACTTATATTCGTTATACCGTTTGTGGAAAGAAGAATATTTTTACCGCGTAGGTACCTAGCGTTAGTCTAATCCTAAAAACATATATGGCCACATTTATTCGTCTTGGCGAACTGGATAAAATGATTCTTTAAACAGAACTTAAAATCAAAAACTCGAAAATCATTTCTTAAAGGAGGCCAAAATATCAACCCCCTCCAAGTTTCTACTCTTAGTGGTTTGACCTATGCGATGGTAGTCAGTCAGGGCATTGCATTTTATATATATATAGAAGATTTTGACAACCGTAACCTATTTAACGCACTAACATCTTGATGGTGGTGAAAAGCTTATCTTGTGCTGGGGGAAGAATATTTAAAAGAAATCAATCACACATACCTCAGGTTTAATAATATTAGAACAAGTCACACCATAGATATTTCTCACATACGCGCGTCTGCTAGAAGGCTTCCTTTTACTAGGTGTTTAATTTTAAAGCCTTCAAATTTGAAAGGTCTTCATAACTTTTGGTGTTGGAGATACAGGTGCGTATTAAAGTCCATATATATAATTTGAACCCCTTTGAAATTGCTCGAATATTACTACAACCTTATGGCAGTGGTGAAAAATATTGATTTTTAGTATAAAATACACAAACCTCTTTTTGATATTTATTAGTGTAAGACATATTTTATTTCGTGGGCTTTAAAAATTTGGAAAAACATATTTGATTGCGAATTACTATGGCTATTTTGTTAATAGCTTCTGCTATCACCAAAATAACTTCAAATACACCCAAAAAAAAACGAACTAGTAATTATTTCGCTAATTTACATCTTATAAAAGTTTATTTCATTATTCTAAAACATAAAACAGAGAGTATTGGTATTCAAACAATTGGTATTATGTAAAAAGATTAATAATACAGAAATTAAATGTTAATAATTGCTTTGCTAATTTTTCCATAAATCATGTTTTAGTAAATTTGATAGTTAAATATTTCACCAAACACTGATTAACGCTGTGTATATTATAACTATAACAATCAAAGAATATAATTCCCTATTAATTATAAATTAACTTTTATATATTTACGGTATTGTATTTTTTAATTGCTTGTTTCACATTATTTGGCTTGAACAAATCAAAATGATTACATAATTTTTTTATGGACTATGTATACGAATAAAAAGTGAATAATCAACAATTTTTTTCTACAAATTACATATGAATATATTTTTTGTGTTCTTGGTTAGAACATTACACAGAACTAGATGCATACGAAAGTATCTACATACACAAATTAAGAAAACAGATATTGAATTTAGACAATGGCCCAATTCCAAATTCTGATTTAATAAAAATAAACCATATTCAAAATTTAATACCTGAATATCGAGGTTATCTTCGATCAACACCCTCACCTTATTGGCAATAACAATACCACATAGTCAGAAAAGAATACCGCCAAAAAGTGATCAGTAAACTTAAATAATCCTTCAGGTTCTACTTCAGTCAGATTATAAAAATAACAAAACCAGACATAGTTACGATTAGCCAATTCATACTGATGATGACTACCTTGTAGTCGACATACGTATTTATAAAATACAAATAATTGTTCTAGGAATTGAGGCAAAATTTTAAATTTAAAATAAAAAGGATTACATAATTTTTTTATTGACTATGTATACGAATAAAATGTGAATAATCAACAATTTTTTCTACAAATTACATGTGTATATATTTTTTGTGTTCTTAGTTAGAACATTAGAGAAGTATCCGTGAACAGCAACTATTCATAACGCAAATCTTGGTGAGCAAGCGCAATAATATTTTTTGATGAAACTATGCAGTTATAGCACAATAGTCTATGACGTCTTATTCGATGCAATTTAATATGTAACTTCCGATGTAAGAATAGGGTTATTAATTTACTTCCTTGTGATTGATTTACTATGATCATGTGACTGAACTGATTGACAAAGAAAGAAATATTTAGTAAGACGAGAGTTATAAGATACTAACAAAACATGCGATTGATATATTTCTGAATGTACAAAGAGATGTAAGTCTCGTTATATCACATACATTTATTGCGATTGAAAAGTTTCATCAAAATTTTCACGTGTAAAAACGGGCCGACAATAGGTTGTTTAAAGATACGTTTGTTTGCATGCCTCGGTGCGATCATCACAATGATCGTTCAACGATTATCGTTGAGCACAATTTTTTCTTTGTATTTTTTAGTTGAACAAATCTTTTTCTTTGTTATATCCTGTTATGCTAAAGACATTTATAGTAATGATGTCGTGAGAGACGAGAGAAACGAGATCAGACGAGAATAAGCCAGCGAGAGACACAACGAAAATTAGAATCCGGTAAATATTCGAGAGACAGAAGATATTACCCTCTGATTACGCGGTGACTGAAAATTCCGTCAGCTGTAAAGTGAGAAATAATGATTCGATTGAATTCAAATATTAAGTAATTATCAATTATTGATGCAGATAAATTTTGGAAGGGTCTTAAGGCTCTTATATTTTTTTTACTTCGAATTCTTATTAAATATATCAACCGACCAGGAATATTATTATTATTATTAATATTAATAATTAATTATTATTTTTATTTAAGTACAAAAATGATTTTTTTTCTTAAATTATATTTTTTCAAGAAAATCTTGAAAAAAAATATAAAATCGAAACGAGACGGTAAACACTTTTACAAGTCAATACTTGCATTGTATTGACTTGCTACTTTTATCTCGTGTAGCGTCATCACTAATTTATAGTTAGACATTAATTATGTGAGAAAAATTACCTTTTTGAATAAAAATTGGGTGTAAACATCGCTCAACCTCTATATCCAGACTTCAGTCTGTATGTGGAGGTATTGGAGTTAAATATACAAATCATATATTCACCATTTTTTAATTTCATACATATTCGTAAATATACAAATCATATATTTACACAATAAATATTTTAATTTCGAAAAATGATACTGATCTTGGAAATGAAGAAAAATTCGAAGTCCCGGAAGGTGGGTTTCAAAAAACTTTTCGAAGAATATTTGTCAAAATTTTTAAATAATTGTAATGGCCGAGAAATGTACTAAGAACCACCTAAATATAATAGTCATTTTTTTTAATTTTATAATTAATTGGTGCATTATTCGGTTTTCGAAAAAATGCTTCGGTTAACAGTTTTTCATTAGAAATACAGTAACAAATTTTATTCGAAAACCGAATGAATAAGGCACAAATGAACTATAAAATTTAAAAAAATGCTATCAACTTATGTGGCCATTTCTATTTTTACCAGCTCTAGAATGAACCCTCACAACAAGAGAGAGAAAGAGAAAGAGAAGAAAGAAAGAGAGAGAAATCAACGGGTAAAAATGTTTTTATGTCACATGGGTTGTTTATGTTATGGTTTCAGTATATAGAGGTAAAAAACAAAAACAAAATGTACATTTAATATTATTTGCATGTGTAACTTTACAAATTTTTTTTATGTAGGTGAATTTTACTTTTTATACATAATGAATTTCGTCATAATTATTTTAAATAAATGTGAAATTGTTTTATTTTTCTCACATAAAAGTAAACAATAGCATTGAGTAAGATAAGTAATTTATCCACTGTTCATTTTTATTTAAATAATTTGATCAAAGATAAAGTTTTGGGTTCAGTGTACAGGTATAAATACGTACAGTATTCCAGGCGTAAATAAGTTTAAAAAGGTGAAATACCAGAAATATAATGTACTAAAAATAAAGTAGAAATAAATTGAAACAGAATGTCACATTCTAAGCATAAATATTACTTACTGAATGTAAATCTGGCGTCAAAAGTCGGCCTATTTTTCAAAATTTGATAATTGATTTGTGTCTTATTTATTCGGTTTTCGAATAAAAATTGTTCATTACAACTATACTTAGAGCTTTTATTCGAAACATTTTTGAGAATAAAGATTATTATAATAATATAACTCTTAAGTTTTTTGAATTTACATTTCATAAATAATTTTATAAATAAGTATTTCGACTAAAATGTTGTCCTCGAAAAATCGTGTGTAGTTGCGCACGTTATTGAGAACAACCACAAAAATGACAAATCGAATTTAAAACTACTGAAATCGGTACAAAACCCCACAGAATTAGAAGCATACGAAATTATCAACATACACAAATTGAAAAAACAGATAATCAATTTAGACAATGGCCCAATTCCAAATTTTGATTTAATAAAATTAAACCATTTTCAAAATTTAATACTTGAATATCAAGGTTAGCTTCAATCAACACCCTCACTTTAATGACAATAACAACGTCGCATGATCACAAAAGAATACCGCCAATAAACTGGGGTTCTTCACACACTTAATCCTTTACTTGGTCAGTCAACTCAAATAATCCTTCAGGTTAGAATAGGTTAGATCATATCCTCAGTCAGACCATATAAAAGACAAAATTTTTTTAATATCTTTGTGAGAAACGCACCAAATTAGCAACAAGCAACATATCTCTGACTCTAAATTCCAGAGATAGTTACGATTAGCTAATTCATTCTGATGATGACTGCCTTGTAGTCGAAATACGAATTTATAAAAAACAAATAAATGTTCTAGTAATAGGGAATATGCATGAAAATTTGTTTTCACTTGAATTGAAGCATGTTTACTTGACAAATATCAAGGTAAAATTACTTTTTAAATAACTTTAAAAATAAGCGAGATATGAATGATTGAAATTCCCGATTAGACAAAGAGGGTGATAGCCCTCTTGATATGTTATGTGACGTCATATTACACTTTCACCATTTAAAATACACGTAAAACTCCGTTTTTAGTATTTTTGCAAGAAAGAGACAAATAATAATCTTTAAAAGCTTATAGCTTCCTTAATATTTGTCGGATTTTAATTTCGTTTTTAAATATTATTACACTATTAACAGTATTTTCATATTCTGAAAATAAATGTGAAAACAAATTTTCATGCATATTCCCTATTGGGGTAATCTTAACATCAGCCAATTAATACGCATTTATAATGCCTTTTAATCTTAACATCAGTAAATTAATACGCATTTATAATACCTTTGATATAAATGTCTGTTTCTTATAACATTGGAGAAACTAAACTTTATATTTCTGGAATTTAAAGAATTTTTCTTTCTATTGACGACTAAAATCGTCTCCTTAACTTACATCTTCGGGTAGTTCTGTGCAACTAATATTACCAATCATTCTCCTTACAATTATTACAATATTTGTTAACAAACGATTTATATAAAATAATTTTAAACTCAAGGAATAAAATGTATGTACAAAAATAAAAATAATTTCGTCACGTAGTAGATACGTAGACTAACCGAATTTTCTCATAGCGAGGTATCATCATGAATATGAAACCAAGTTACCAAGACGACAGATGTAATATTATATCTGTAATAGTAATCTCATTATTGTTAGAAGATTAAAACAAATTCATATATCTTTGTAAATAGTAGAGGATTACAGAAAAATGAATATTTAATATAGTAAAATTTTTTTTTTTGAAAAACCGGATAAATTTCAATGTATACAAATCATAAAAATAGAGTGCCTGACTGTGATTTCGAAATAAAGGATTTATTTTTAAGCTAAGTTAACCAAGGGGCGGTTAATTGACTAAACTGTTGGCGTATGGACAATAACGGAGTAACCGACTATGCATGAGAAGGTTTTCTACAGTTTCCTTCACGAAATCCAGTTGAATATCGGCATAGTTCCTATCACAGTCTGTTGCAGCCGCATATCCTACCAATTTCTAGTCTATACACAAAAATTCCTTCCACTCCACTCACATCCTCATATCCTTAGGCATCTCAATGGACCTTATGGTCGAAGTGTAGCCCGTATAGGCCAGCCTCTACAATCTATCTATCTATGTAGTATATTCTTAGATTTACGGGTTTAATTAATGTCGCGTTTACACGTTGAAATTTGTACGTATTACTAACCCCACTATGCACGAAGACATCTTTGAATTAATTATTCATGTAAATTTGACATTTGCATGCAATACGCGATTACTCTGATGAAATTATTATTTAGATTCTCTGTCTGAGAAAGGTTCAAATTTAATATACTTTTAATATGAATAACATTTTTTTGAATTGAGTTTATCCCAACTCAAATCTCTTGCATCCTTTTGTAGAATTTTTTTGCAAGTTTGGTGATTACAGTCACACACACACACACACACACACACATGCACCCAAAGTCGTAATTTCTTTTCGTTTTAGATTTTATGAACATCTGTGCCACCTTTTTTTTCTACGATCCATATTTCTATCCCCATGTATATATATATATATATATATATATATATATATATATATATATATATATATATATATATATATATATATATATATATATATTTCATCAGAGTAATGACAAAAATATTGCGTGAAATATTGAGCATCAATCGCGGAGCGAAAAAATGTTTCGAATAAAACTGATCTGAGGTCAATTCCCTGGCGTGTATTGAGACTTTGGAAATTGGAGCCTTTGGAAATTGACCTTAGATCAGTTTTATTCGAAACATTTTTTCGATCCGCGATTGATGATGTTGTAATCACGCAATATTTTTGTCACGGACAACTGTTTCTTGCAACATTTTTACGAAAGTCAAACGGATTCGGAAAAAATTGACTAAAAAAATTTGAAAAATAAAAACCACTTTCATCAACTATTTCAAAATTTTATAGTTGATTTGTACCTTATGCATTCGCCTTTTGGAAAATATGTCTTGAATAAAAGTAATTAGTATTATTATGATGAACAACTTCTGAATGTAAACACGTGATCAACGAGTGGTCAAATGCTAAACACCGTGATCACTGGGGAAAACTACCGCGGCAAGAGTTCGGGAAGGTACTGCTTCAGAGTGCAACAAAGAGGCTATCTCTCGATCTCCCACCGAATATATGAACCTTCAGGAAGACATGATTAACAAACTCCTGGCTATTGCCAACATATGGGAGAAGCGAATCTCGTCGGACTGAAGAAGGGGAAGCACAATAGACCATAAGCTCGAAGTGCAATAGTTTTTACCATTTATCTAAAACATTTTTTCGAAAACTGAATGAATAAAACGTAAATCAATTATAAAATTATGCAAAAAGAACGCTACTTTTGAGGCCATGTGTACACAAACCTACCTGTCAGATATAGTATATATGGTTAAACACGCGTAAAATATATTTATTACGTGGAAATTTAAATGAAAATAATATATACACAAATAAAAAAATTAACTTATTGTTACGACTCAAGGTGAATTAATTACCATATGAATGTGAAAAAAATATCACTAAGAAAAAATATATAGAATAATAAAATTAGTCTCAGTGTCATGTTTATTCAACAAAATATGTATAAAAAAAATATGTAAAATGGATGTAAATGATTTTATTTACTAAAAAAAAATAAAAATATGGCAAAAGAAAATTATTTTTCTACACAAGTTTTAAAAAAAAAATTAATTAGATGTTAAGAAAGTGAAAATGATAGAAATATTCCAAATTTAAAGGAGTCGGAAGACAATTTTAAATGTAACAATAAATGTAGCAACTTAAGTTAAATAAAAACGTGATCTATTATTTAGATTTTTTGTTTGTTTGTTTGTAGTTTGAAGATGAAAATGATAAAACTAAGCCAATTTTGTTTTTGCATAAAATTCATGTTTTCAATGGATTCATTTTTTACGGTGTATTACGTTGCGGTTTTTAAATGTCCTATGCATAAAAACACGGCCACAAAAGTAGTGCTCATTTTTTCAATTGATTTGTGCCTTGTTCATTCGGTTTTTGATGCTTCGGAAAAAAGTTGTTAACATACAACTGTTATTCGAAACATTTTCCTAAAAAAGAATAAGATATAAATCAACTAAAAAATATTGAAAAATGAGTCCTAATTTTGTGGCCCATAGTTTGATTATTCTTTAAATAAAAGTACAGAGTACATAGAATAAGTCAGTATTATTTGTTACTATACACTTCCGTTCATAAAAATTGAACCAGCTAAAACATTCAAGTGTTACTGTATGTAATATTATACATATATTTAGTAATATGTACGCTTAGAATGTGACTTACTGGTTCGATTTTTATGAACGGGAGTATACATAGTTTTGTGAAGAAAGTTGAATATAAAATTTGTTAGTTTTAAAAAAAATATCTTACCGAAGATAATAGATAAGTTGTATGATCTTACGGTTTAAAAGATAGATGGTTTTAGAATGCTGAACAGTTTTTGATCATTCCATAACTCGAAATAACTTTATAGAGCATAAAATTTCAGCTTGTTGTATGTATTAGTTTTGGATCTATCATGTTAACGGGAAGAAGTATATATCTCTCTATAGAGGGTCATCCAGGAATGGGGTAATACTACCTATTTTAATACCTCTGAACTAAAATTTTCTGTTCCATAAATATTTCCAACTGTTAGATAGATAGATTGTCGCGGCTGCCCTGGACGGGCTACACTTCGATCATAAGGTCCATTGTGATGCCTAATGATGTACAGATGTGAGGATGTGAGTGGAAGAAATTTTTGTGTGTAGACTAGGAATTGGCAGGATGTCAATCCGACTCTGATTCTGATAGGAACTATGCCGATATTCATCTGGAGTTCGTGAAGGAAACTGCAGAAAACCTTCACAAGCATAGCCGGTTACTTCGTTCTTGTCCATACGCCGACAGTTTAGTCAATTAAATGCCCCTGTTAATTGTTACAAACTTATAATATCCATACGCAGCACGATTCATAATTACATGCTAATACTGGAAGGTTTTAATCCTTTAAAACCAGTTTAAATAATTCTGTAAAACATCATGTATTTCAAAATTCGTATTAATCAAGCATCAGTTAAGCTTTTGCTTGACAAATTTATATTTATATACAAATTTTAGTTGGTATAAGTATTAAATAACATAATTAAACGAGCTGAATAAATAGTAAATACTAGCTACTATTGAAATTTTCGATAGGTGTTCGTAATTCTACCACTTTTTGCTCTACCAATCAGAGGTATTCGAGAGAAACGACACGAGACGAAAACATAGAATCCTGATTTTCGATAAATATTCGAGAGACACACGATAGTACTCTCTTCTCTGTAGATTTGAAATATGTAAAAACAAAACAACAAATTATTTTGGGTGGTAATGATTTAATTTTTTCTATAGTCTTTCAAAATATAAAATAAATTAGAAAAATATATACCTTAAATCATTAGAAAAAAGATTTTATGGTTATATTTAAATATCTAAAGTAATTTCTCATAAATTTCTCAAAAGAGTTAATACAATTCAAGAGACATGTGACTCTCGTCACGCGGCATCACTAATCAATGATATTATGTTAGCTTACATTCTGAATTTTTAACACGAAGGTCGTATGATTTATAAAGTGTATTTTTTCCATCATTCGTAAATTAATCGAATTTGTGTTAAAATAATTCACAAAAATACTCAAATGTATATAAAAAAATTAGCAATAATATAAAAATTGTTACTAAACAAATATTTCAACATAACAATTATTCAAAGATAAATATTAATAACTTTACTTAATAAATATACAGATTACATAGTATGCATTGTCCTATGTACTTAGAAAATTGTAGAAGTATAAACGACCATTAGCGTAACTAAAATGGGATCTTGTTGAAAATTGTCTTGTTGAAATATAATATAATTTCAGTCACTAAATCAAATAAGGCCAAAAATTGTAGAAAAATGAAAAATTCGCGATTAGATAAGTTAACGATTATATTTACAATACAATAAAAAGCTAAAAACAATAGCTCCGATTTCCCTGGAAATTTGTATCAAGTTTAAAGTATTGATGATTCAAATTGATAAAAAACTAAGAGTAAGTTTCCAAATTTCCATGCAAATCATAGATACACTCGTATTTGGAGAAAAATCACCGAAACCATACAGCGTATGTCCAGTGAACCAATTGCTTTCGAATTTTGTTCACTTCAGGAAATTGAATTTCATATACTTAGGAGTATAAGGAAAATTATTTTCGAAAAGAAACATTATACGATATTATTGAAAAATTTCCAAATGAATTTAAAAAAAAATTCATCCCATATCCCTTGAAGGCTTAGTTTCAAGTCAAAATTCCTTACAGAAAAAACCAAGTGTGTTGTTTAAAATTAGACACAGAGAGTTTATTTTATATATTAATCTCAAAACCTCGCTACGGGTATTCCTTTCGACCCGATTGGATTATTTTAAGGGGGTGCCAAATTTTTTGCACCTTTTCATTATTTACAATTAAGCTTTTTTTAATCTAGAGCACGGTAGTGCGACAGGCCGAGTTTAAGGGGTTTTTAGCCGACACGCTTACAGTTTAAATTTTAAGAAAAAAACAACAATTGTGAATAGAAACAAATTCAACCAATACTAACTTAAACAAATATCAATACAGCAGCCGCATGTGGCACACATAGGAAGATGATAATTTTAAATAACAAATTTTTTAGACCAGCAGTTCATCTGGTAATATGCGCAACACTTTACATGATATATGATGTCATCCGTATTAATATTTAAGAATTGTATAAACAAACAATGTAGTTTAATTATAGTAGTCATTAAGGTGAATGCCAAGCAAGTTCAAAAGCAATAGGGCAGATAATGATTTACTGACAATGAATGAATAAAGAATATGTCTACTATATCAGCTATAGTCAGTCATTAGTTAAATCACAATTTAAGTTACCTAGGCCCGTATTCATAGTTCGGTCTTAAGCGTAAGTTCACCATAAGTATAATCTTTAGACCGCGTTTAGATTCATAGACGCAATCTTGATAGTTTGATCTTGAGCTAAGATATGTGTGGTTGGATAAATATTGATAGTCATAGCTTAAGGCGATATTAAAATTTGAAAACAAATTAAAATTTGATTTGAAAACTGTTAATGTATTCACATTCAAATAAGACAATCTTATTATAGACCTTCACCTTACGTTATATTAATAAACCATATTGTGACAAAATGGAAACCCGACTTCAAAAATAAAATATTCTATAACAAAAAATGCACTAAAAAGTAAAAAAATAATTGCATATTCTTGTGCCAATTTTAGTTCACCTAAGCAAAAATTTTTAAATATATATGTACAATTATTGTTATTTTTGGAGGCGGTGTCCAAAAATTATGTGAATTTCTCTATGCTGACACCGCCTCCAAAAATAACAATTCGGGTTTCCATTTTGTCAAAATATGGTTTATTTCTCGCTTTTTAGTGACTTTGAAGTTCTATAACTAGTTTTATTTGTCTAAATATGGGTAGACCAACTAAACGACTTACTAATTTTTAATGAATTTTTTTATAACACATTTTTTTTACCCGTTTTTTTTTTTTTTTTTTTAAATTTTAAGAGCATTTTTTTATAACAGATTTTCAATTTTATTTACATGCATTTTATTTTTTTTTTGTAAAATTTTTTTTTTTGGGGTCGGTTTTTTTTTTGTAAAAAATTTTTTGAAGTCGGTTTTTAAAAAAATTTTCTTATTTTTCCATTATGAATGAGTATACCCTTTCAAAAAAAAAAAATTTCGCAGAATCGGTTATCACATATAAAATGAGGATTTTCCTCGATTTTCCGGGGATCCCCTCATCAGAATGCGATTTGGTGCCAATGGGACCAATGGGAAACCAAACCCTTTAAAACAAAAAAAAAATTCAAAATCGGTTCATAAATGTCGGAGTTCTGAGGTGACACACATAAAAAAAAAAAAAAAAAAAAATACAGACGAATTGAGAACCATCCTCCTTTTTTGAAGTCGGGTTAAAAAAAGAGAATTTTCTAAGTCAGCATTTTAGTAGACTTTAGATAACCTTAATAACTTTGCAGTGAAAAAAGTAGTGAAGATAATGGAATTTTGGGTTTACATAATATCAATATTGAAGATAATATTGATATCGATTTTGATTCTGACGATGAATACAGAATTTATACGTATTCCTAAACGCTACGGTCGAAAATTACAAGATTCTTTTGATTTTTATTCAGACATCGAATTAAAAAAAGATTTAGATTCGACGAAATAAGTATTGAATTTGAGATATTATCACTAATAGGACAGCTCTCTAAGTCAATCGTCGCTGATTACCTATTTCACCAGTGTTTCAATTATTAATATGTTTGCGATTTTATGCATTTGCTAGTTTTCAGGTAAGTGTAAATTATTATCACATGATAGTAGTGCTTCAAATTTGAAGAAAATACTTTTTTCTACCGAAGTATACTTGTTACTTTTACCTTTGCCCGTCATATTTTTCTTATTTTTTATTTCAAAACAATTTTTTTATCTTTTTAAACTTTTATGAACGGTCTTATAATATGTAGAATAATATGATAAATTTCTCAGCAAATCATCGGAGATATGATACAAATTAATATGATCTCAAGATTTGTCTTACTAAGGGTAATCTTAAACCGTATCTTAAAACTATCGTCTTACCAAAGATGATCTTTATGTTTATCTATGAATTCATTATGATTTAAAGCCAATAAAACAGTCTTCATGAAGGTAAACTTAAGCACTTGCTCAAGACTGGACTATGAATACGGACCCTAGAGATATACTTCAACAACCAAATTCAAGTTTTTTTAAATCCTGTACTCAATTACGAAGTCAAGTCGCAATTTAAGTTACCTTGAGCTGACAACCAAACTGAAACTGAAAGTTTTTTTTCGAACTCTGTATATAACTAAGTTTTTTTGACTGTTGGTATTTCATGTTTACGATGTATTGATACATAAAACCATGAAGAATAGATATATTAGGAGAGCGAACGTAATGTTAAAAAAACGGTCAAGAATTGGTGTAACTATCTTTTATCAGTAGGGGTCACTGGACTCAGTGCCGTACGGAATTTAAATGTTTAAATGTAGGCGCCAAAAAATCACTTTCATTCGGTTAATAAGAAGTCTTAGTTTTATAGATAATAAAAAATTGTTTTCGATTATCAAGTAATAATTAAATAAATATTAATAATAGAGAATTCTTAATAATCTGCAATAAATTAAAAGACGAAGAATCATAGTGATAATTGCAATTAATAATAATATACAAATATATGTTTACAATACTAACATATATTAGATAAAGAAAGAAGATGACAAAAGCGGTAATTACAGACCATATTCCTTTCGTAAATGCAGACACGCATTCCTAACCTTCAACAACCTTCCACTCATAGATATATAACAGTATATCTATGCTTTCCCTGTACAACATCGTCCCATTTTTCACATTTAAAAAATTAAACAATTTTTATACTTACAATTTTTATTTGTAAGATGCAATAACCGTTGATTTTAATATGTAATAATAATAATAATTCCGTACGGGTAGATTCGCACTGCCGCTAGTGGCGAAAATAATAACTATGATCTCTACACGTTTTTGAGGACGAAAAAACAGACGAATTGCCTATGTCGTTCAATCTCCTATTTATCTATTCTTCATGCATAAAACTGTGAGTACCGTTGGGTGAATCTCAGAGTTCAAGATGGCAACCATCGTTTTATTATATATAATTATTTATAAAAATATGTCCATTAGTTTCAATTCTCAATTACTAGAATCTTGTAGGTTGTTAAAGTAGGGTGAGTACCCACTTCACACTAAATAAATCCGATAACCGGAAAACTCTGCTAATAAAACATTCAAAAATAAAAAATACAGAAATTTTCTAGATAATTTATTGTATGTAACTATTGTTACAAATAAAGAAAAAATGTGCACCAAACTTTTAAATCAACTGGATACAGTGTGCAGTATCGAATATGCAAGTTTATCTAAATGACTAAGCTGTTTTCTTAAAACCTTAAAGAATATTTATTTGAAGGTTTTTTGAAATTAATAATTTTATTGAAATTGAGACATATATTCCGATTGTTTTAATTTAATTGTGGGAAATTATTCATTTAATTAATTAAATGAGATTATTGGATAGTTAGTTAATAATCTTCATCGTGTTCAAAACTACTTTTGTATTGTAATTGATACCAGAGATAATAATCTTAATTGATACTTTATGAATGAACTACTGTATTCAAGTGAACTGAGAAGTTTTCCAGGTGCGTTTGAGTTTTTAATTTGTTTTAAAATTTTCTTACTTTCAACCAATAAATGCAAATAACAAAAAACTTCTTGCATTCCTAGTAGATAATTGATGTTTATCAAATGGTAAAACGAATGATAATTTATTTAAAAATATATAATTTAAAAATAAAATGAAAAGGTATATTATATAAAAATTTTATAAAATTATGTATTTTTATCGATGTACATTTAAAGACTTCGATTTGACAGGAAGGACTGACAAATGTCAACTAAACATTATTCTGTAGACTCACACTTTAGAGATAATGTAATAATAATAGGGTTTCACCTCCGTTTCTGAGACTCCACGGTCATGAGTCTTTTAGAGGCAAATCACATCATTATTTTTTTAACTTTTATTAATTTATAACCAAACATTAAACGCTGTGGGTGTAGAACAAAGAATTTGTATGCAGGCTAGGAATTGGTAATCAAGAGTTCGTGAAGGTAAACTGTAGGATACCTTCACAAGCATAGCCGGTTACTTCGTTCTTATTCAAACGCCGACAGTTTAGTCAATTATCCGCCCCATTAATAATAATTGGCAAACTGCCACCGACGAGATTCGAACATCCCGTTCCTAGCAAATCAACTTTGACAGCACGGCCACCTGACTGGTCCACTTTAGAGATATTACGGTTCTGTAATAACATAATAAATAAGAATTTCTAAGGTGTTTTTTAAAGTATTAAATAAATTATTTTAAAATATTTTAGTGACTTTTGAAAAATAATAAAAATAGACTTGAAATACTTTCAAGTGTTATTTATATATATATATATTTGAAAATTGGGTCAGTGTTTCATTTTATAGCTACTATCATTCATAAAATATTCCAAACATTATCACATCACATTTTTTACATTTAAAATGAATTCCTTGCAAAATATATATAAATAACTATATTTATATTTATAAATTATTAAAATTGAGGTAATGTTTTATAAATTAAACTTTTTAATCTGTATATGGATAGATATCCATAGAAATGAAAAATTGTACAAAAAAAATTTCATTTAATATTATCTAACAAGATAAACTCATGAATTGAAACTACCCAATGGTAGGCACAAAATGGAATTATATACTAATATAATTAAGTTATACTTACACTAATCACTAAAATGTTTATTTAAGTTCTTAAATATTTAGTTTATCAAGTCTGTTAACTTTAGTTTATCAAGTCTGTTTGATAATAATATTTTTATTGTTAAAAATTTGCTTTATTTCGCATTTTTAAAAGATACGTTTTGGTAACAGTTGCCATACAGACACGGATGCATGGAAATTATCCTACAAAATTATCTACTATCCTGTGAAAATCCCATCAAAATCGGTTAAGTCGTTTTAACGTGTTGTGGGATAAAAAAATTGGTTTTTTTTTATATCGATTATCATTATTTTAACCAAATTTAGAATTGTATGTAAAATGTTTCTCATGTACAGAATTGCTTTTGCTACAGTTTATCTCTATTCTGTAATATATTATATTTATTAAGTAAGTACAATAAACACGTATTATCTTATTCATAATTTCTGTTTTAAGTTTTTCAATTATTAATTGTGGTTAGCGTTAATTTGTAGAAATCACATCTTTTTATTTAATAAGAGATTTTGAAAAAAAAAAGAAAAAATATATGCAAAATTTAGTTTTATTTATTAATTTCAATTATGTTCATTATTTCCAGACATCTGAAGAGAAATAATGTCATAATTGAAATTAATAAATAAAACTATAAACACATACATATATATATATATATATATATATATATATATATATATATACAAAGTCCACATTGCTTCAACTTTTTTATCTTAAACTATTTAAAAAACAAAACAAGTCATAGGAAAAACCATAAAAAAATTTCCTTTTGGAAATATATGTTTGTAAACTCGCTGCGCTCGCATGGATACTTTGTCCACTCAGGCTTCTCAAAGGCTCTTCAAGTGGAGTATGATCTGGAAGGGTACACATAGCCAATAAAAAAAGAACAAAACAATTTTTTCATTGTGATTTTTTTCAAATATTTCGAAAACGAAAAATATATCGGGTACACGGAAATGGTGACTAATTTCCTCCTTGTCGAGCTCTACAACTTTTGTTTGAATGTTTTTTCGATAAAGATTTTACCCCTCTTTTTGAGTTTAACCTGGATCCGCCCCTTTATTCCATATATCAAATTTAAAAAAAAAACCATAATCCGATCGGACAGCAGGAATTAGCATTGAAAGTGAGTCAGTCTGGGAGGTGGCGATTATAGTATATGGATAGCAACCAAAATCTTTCCAACTCAAAAATTTGAAGGTGCTTAGTTAGCACGCTGCCCCACTAGTCAAAAAAAGCTGCAATATACTGGAATTTTTCATGTAAATTTCATCAAAACTTGATAGAAGACTCGTCAAAAAATCGATCTTTTTGTGATGATGGAAGAAGATAAAATTTATGTTATTGCATGTAGTTCTCCTACATAATGTATTTCGTGCAACTATTAAAATTTCGGTTGCTAATTGGAGATTGTAATATCATTTATAAATGGTGTAATTTTTAGACACTTATCATATTAATAAAATAAAATTTATGTTATTGAAACTTGATTAATATTGCAACACAGATTATTACATATTTTTTTTGTACAAATATATTATTGAATCATAAACGCTATGATAATTTAGAAAGGAACGAATTTAAAATACTTTCTAACATGCATGCTAACAGTTTTTACAAAAAAGAAAATTTATAATGCTAGGTAAGCAGATCTGGGCATTACTTTAAGTAAAGTACTTATACAAAGTACTTTTGATAGAACTGGGAACTGTAGAGCGTTGATTATCCGAACGTTCAATTAACGGAATATAAATATATTGAGAAATCACACAACTAAAAGATCACACACCAACCACCAAGAAAACTAGACTAACATGAATGTCGTAGTTGAACAGCCAGAGGTTGGTCTACTTCCAAGTATTTCCGCTCGCATGTGGGGGTGCTACAAGCGAGCGGAAATACACCGAAAATCGTTAAACTTCATTCCGCCCCGGTACCTACTGTGCCCCGAGTTCTCCAACGCTGTATTTGTACTTTATTTAACTACCTTCAAAGTACTTACAGTACTAGGTACTTGTAGGTTATGTGTAGGTTAAATTTATTTGTTACTCATAACTTAAAATAGTTTTGTTCCATTACTTGGTACCTGTTACTTAGAGTATTGTTTCCCGGTACTTTATCTGCCCAGCTCTATAAGTAGGGAAGAAATACTTTTATTAAATTATACTATGATTAAATGTAAGTTTTTATAACGGATTATAAATGTGTTACTATTTATTATTAAATGTATCATATGTCTAAATTATACACATATGCATTTAAAGAAATTAAACATATAATTTAATTAAAAATATTTTTGTTTTTGTTAGTAATTTTGTAAAAATAAAGTGACAATCATTTGTATAATGTTACGGTTTTTTTTTTTAGTAGTTTATACAATAATATTCTTCTTATAATATATAATAATATTTTATCTACGTTTAAAATAAAAGCAATTTAAAAAAGTTTTTAGTACGTAACAATTGTAAAGTTATGTTTACACCAGTGAATCGAACGTTGCTCACAGCGTGTTTTTTCACATTTATTTTTAATCAGTAATCTCAAGTAGAGGTCCGTCTATGGTATTGTAATTAAGATGGCGAAAGAAAACAGAACTTTGTAGGCTGCAATCAAGGGAGCTAATGATGGCGTAATTCTTCGACCATGTGTAAACCAGTAAAAACGACAATCTATTTATTATAAGGCAATAAAAAGAATAGTAATTGTAAAGATTATAATTCTTTTAAATTCGTAGAATGTTTTATAAAAAGTTTCGATCAATTGGATGTATTTTTCTTCTGTCAATTGTCTTTTCCAAATAATCATGACTGTAAAGTCTATCGATTCGATAATCTAAACTTATAATAAAACTGTAGACTGTATAATTGACCCCAATTTTGTTCATGGAAAATATTATCAAAATGATACTAAATTTGGTTAATAAATTGATAATGGATGCCAAGAAATGTTTATTTGTTTCAACATGTCTTTAAAAGGGCTGAACCGAATTTGGTGCTGTTTTCACCACATAATTAATTTTACCATACATACTATAGGACAAAATAATATGCAATGAAGGTAGAAATAAATTCGAAGATAATGGCAATTACGTGTACATTTGTGATTCTGCTATTACTCCGCACAGACTGAGGCTGAAGCCGAGCATCGCTGTCAACTTTCTGCAGAAGTTGACTGATGGTGCTTCCCACCGATCGGCTTCTAATCAACTTAATATCACACACGTATTCTCCAATACTCGTTAACCGCTTGTGATTTTTGGGCCAGCGTGTGTGTGCTCACCATAAGATGTCTGTTAATTGAAAGAGATATTTTATTGTATGTACAAAATGAGCTAAATGCAGTTGTTTATTTGAAAGCCGTTTGATGCCTTTACGGATTTACCAACATACGGACATACATGTTTCTTTCAATAGAGTGATTATGACTGCCAGAGACTTATTTATCGCTTTTAATTTTCATATAAGGGTAAGGATATTTCCATACTTATACATAAACTATTAACTCTCCATCACTTAGTTTAAGTTAAGGCTACGTAAACATGTAAATAATTTTGTTATGCCAAAAACACTGTTGTTTGTTGCAATAATTAGCAATTGACAAGAACTTTTGATGAGCGGATTACTTAAAAATGACCTTGTACACGTTCAAATTTGTTAAAAATGTGACGTTACATAAATCGATGTGTTTTTACGGTCGGTGCGGGTCCAAAATGTTTATTTCACACTGAAAATCACAAAAAACTGAAAAAATAGCTAAAAATCATATGTATTGCAAATATTTCAAACCACTTTTTTGGCCGAAAAACGGCACCTTTACACCAAAAAGAAGATTTGAAAATATGACAGATGACCCAATTGGTTTTCGATGTCCGAAAAAAAAGGACACATGATGGTATCATAGAGACAGTTTCTCAACATTGGAACGCCCAGGTAGTCTGAAAAACAGAAAGGTCCAAATAGACATGATAAAGGACCATAGAAAAAGCAAATAAGCTAAACTGCCTAAAATTGAAGAGAAGTGAAATTTTCTGTAGAAAGGAACGTATAGAATTCATTCGTGGATACCTTATGCTCCAATAGAAGTCAACGAAATTAATTATATTTGGAGCTTATTATTTAGTAGGTTTTTTTTTCTATCAGTTGTAGAGTTTCTGAAAAAAGTTTCCGAAACTAAAATTAACAAAAAAGTGTATTATCCCGTAGATTCCATTCCCAGAAAAAGTCCGTCCTCACAATAATAACGAGCAGAATAAATATAAATTCACAATAATTTATCAAAGTTAACATACAATTTTGTATTGAATAGGTCGTTACCTGACGAAAATTCATTATAATTATGAAATTAAACAAATATTTAATATTTTCGTTTTTTTTATACCCAGTATATGTAAATATACAAGGTATATTAAGTTTAGTCCCGACTTGGTAACGCTTTAAAATATTAATCCTTGACAAAAATGCTCGACAAAGGTATTCATAAAATGGCCTAATTTCGGCCATTTCCGCTTGTTGTATTTTTCACTATAATCTCGGAAACACAGTTTCTTCACCAGAAAAAATGATAATAATAAAACGTTGTATAGTAGAAAACACAACATTTGGGGAAAATAGGGACACGGTAAGACTTATTTTCATAATTATACAAAGATTATAAACCACATTTAATAAAATTTAAAGTAACAGAATAAAAATTCTTAAAAAAAAAAGATTAAATAGTATTATACAAAGTGGGCAAGAAGAGTTAATTTGAAAACGCAATTAAAAATAAAAATATTTATTACGAAAATTCCAAATATTTGTTTCATTCAATCATTCAATACTTTGCAAAATTTTATTGATACATCAAATAAATTTTATTATTGTCGATAAGATTGTGACACACTGTAAATATAATTTATAATATAAATTTTATTAAATAATTTGCCATTCATAGACAATAGTACCATCACACTGTGTAATTGTCATATTAGTATGTAAATAATAGCAGTAATTTAGTAAATATGTACAAACTCAAATACTCGTGTGACTACGAGGCTATGTATTTTTTCTTTGACCTCGACAAAATCACAATGTGGAAATCCGGTATTTTTAAGCAATTACCCTATTATTAACATATTCATCGCTACAGATATTTTTAAGTCCCGTAAATAATAACAAAAATTATATTATAGGTAGAAACAACAATAAAAGACAGCCGCTAAAAGATGTTCCAGCAAGAACCCACTTTTCGACAGATTTTGCTCATTTTTTTCACAGGCTAAAAATAACGTTTTCTAATAAATTCCGAAGTTTCAGAATTTTTGACTGTTAAGAACGCGAGATAATTAATAACAAATTAATCATTCTCTCTCTCTCTCTCATTAGAAGCATGTAAAACTTCATGCCCGCCCAACTATTATCTGTTGTATTAAAAATAAACTCGACAGAATTTAAAAAAAAACTAGGAGAGTAAAGATAAATATTTATTAATTAAAATTTTTTTTTAAATGGCGTTTTACCGTTTTGTTTTTGAAATATAAAAGTTTAAAATTATTTAATTACATTAATTTATGTATATATGAATAGTGAGTATATATATATATATGTGTTGTGTATGTGTGTACTTGTTCTATAATAAAAGCAAACCGGTTTTCTGTCCTGATTATATAAGACAGTGCTGGAACTACCTTAATATAGAACAAACATTTTTAATGAACTTCTGGCAGCTGCTAAACATATTATGTGTTGGATCACATTATAAATGAGAATTCGATTTGAAGTTTTGACCAACAACTGTTACTTGCTATTGAGATATCAATAAACACATAGAATCGATAATCTTTTTGTGATAATAATTACAAATGAACTGCCATTACTCAATTTGAAGCTGATCAGAGAGTGGTTACTTATCGAAACTCAAATTAGTTTAGAACAAATATGAATTGAAGATTTTTAGGTCAATAAACCTGACACCACCATAATGAGGAATCAATATAATATGCATAAGAGTTGAAGGCTTAAAATGGGTTAATCACTTAATTGCCGCCAAAAAACCATAAAAATGGTAGCTCCATACCCGAGTAAAAGATGAATTCCCAGACATATAAGGCCTCTGATATGAACATATCTCTGATTAACGCCCTGGTGCACTAGACCAGAGGTGGGCGTAGACGGCTCGCCGGAGTCGAACGGACTCTCCATAAGCAGGGTGAGAGTAAGTAATAAAGGTATATTTTGAAGTAAGACGGAACGATGTTTCAATACAGGTTGCCTACCGATTATCGTCCAATAATTTATTCAATCAATTTAGAATTAGTTTTATAAAATATTTATTGTTTAAAAAATATCTTTTACAATATGGAGAGATACACCAAAAAACATAATAATAATAATAATACAACTATATGTATTCCCACTTTATGTAAAATTTAACCAATTAAAAATTAGTAACAAATTACCAACACTACTCCCCCCCCGCACCCAGCTTTATCATTGGCATCTTTTTTGTATCCAGTGTCATCAAATTCCCATGACACTATACCCCCTACTAAGAAAAAATAATTAAATCAAGTAAATAATTGTTTATTAGTTCTCCGATATGAATAGTTTAGGAAAATTATTCGGAATTACCTAAAATCTAATTCTAAAATCTAAACTAAAGCTAAATCATCAAAAAATTTGCAAGTGGTAAATCACCAGCCCCAAAATTCCAGAGTATGTATTCAATGTATTGTATACTTTAAATAATAGTGACCATAAAAAATAATTGGTATTATTATATTTTTTTCAGAAAATGTTTTAATTAAAAAAAGAAAATAATAATAATTGGTAGGCTACCCTATATTTACTCTATCTCTCTTCCTACCTGTCACTCAGAGCCCAGCGCAGTCAAAGTCTGCCCACCTATGCACTAGACCCTCTGACAAATGAGGATAAAATGAGAAATAAGTAAATATGAATTAAATTTCGTAATCAGTAAGTTATGTATTTTAAAAGCTATTTAAATCAATGTATCCATAATTTTAGGCATTCTACCGAAAACCACCCTGAAGAATGATAATGAGTAGAAAATTTTAATGAGAGTTGGAATTAATGCATGTGATATAAGGATTATTAACTAATTTTCTTAGGACTCTACGATAATTAGAGTCCGTTTCACCTACTTTCACAAAGTTGTCGTTTAGATTTGAAACTACGCAATTTTAATGAAAATGCGATATTTACATTAAAACTAGGAGATCTATGAATAAAAGTTTCTAATAAAAGTAGTTTGTTTTTATGAGATTAACATTAGATTTTCCTTATCTTGTTTAAAAGATAAGTTATACCACACTGACTTGAAACTCAATAGAGAATGCAGTTGAGAAGGGTGGTGGGGCTCTTGACAGGACACTGTCGATTGAACTACCACCTCCATAACTCGGGGATGTCTGATGATCCCACTTGTAGGGCCTGTTTGGAGGACGATGAAACCTCCATACATATTATATGCTGTATAGGGTGTCAGATATAGAATGATTGGGTCCGAAACCTTGGATCCATCAATCCTGGCAGCAATTCCGGCGGAGAAGTTGTGGGCCTTTTGTGTGGCGTCTGGCCTAGACAGAATCCTATAGCTTCATCTGGTTAAAATAGCACCTCTTACCCGGAGACGTCTCGTCTTCGGGTGACAGGTTGCTCTCAAGGAGGGCACAGAGGACCCCTTGGTCTAGGTGCTAGGGACCCATTTGCGGTACCCCTCTTTCTAATTATTATTATTATACCACATTCACACAGACGCATGGAACAAAAATATTATTATTTTGGATTATGTTTCTCACTATAAACTAAGCAACTTTTCTTTGAAATGTTTTTTTCTAAAATGCATATTTAAAAAAAATATTTAGGTAATCGATATTTCAATTTTAGCTAATTTCCTAGAAAAATAGAGCTATTGGTCCCGTACCGAAGTCAAAATTTCTTCAAATGTCCATCGATCCTACATAGTAGATGTCAAAAACCCCCATCTGTAAAATTTATATATATATATATATCTATGGACATATATATATATATATATATATATATATATATATATATATATATATATATATATGTGTGTGTGTGTGTCTGTAATCACTCTAGCGGTCACAGTTTTCATTTTATCGAAATGAAATTTGGTATTTGAGGCGCTTTTGGTATTCAATAGGTCAAGTTCGTTAATGGGTAAAATCGGATAAGGGGAAAGGGGGGGGGGGGTTAGAGGGAGGGGGAAACACAAAATTTGACATATCTCCCTTAATATTTGAAAAATCGAAAAATTTATAAGAAGTAAAGTTGTAGGTACAAAGTTTAACTATAATTTTGTTTCTTATGATTTTTTCTGTTACACTAATATTTACAGAAATATTGACGGTTTAAGATTGAAAATTAAATTCCTTAATATCTCTGCACACATTAGAGTTTTAGCAAAAATGATTGAAATTTGATTTTCTACAACTTTATTTCTTACGCATTTTTCGATTGTTCTAATATTAAGAGAGATATTTTATATTTTGTGTTTTCTTCTTTCTTTATACCCCCCCCTCCATTTCCCTAGACGTATGTCATTTATTAATAAAATTGGCCTTGCAAATACTAAAATCATATACGACATTTCATTTTGATCAGACTAAAATTGTGGCCGCTAGAGAGTGATTGATTCTAAGGAAATTCGCTAAGTTGAAGCAGCTCCTGCGTAACGAATTTTTTTTATTATATGAATACTTCATAATATTAAAATAAATCAATATGTAATCGATCTTTGGGTGTATACGCTCATATCATCTATATATACATACCTGTAGCAATAAAAAATAAAATATATTTGATCATATGATTGATAATTATTATTTATTGCATGGAATTGTTCAAATAAAATGCGTATCATTTTAATTTGTATTTTATTAATATAATTGTATTTGTATAATTGTATTACATATATTCATTGTACCATCAAATTAGAGGTCACCTGAAAAAAATGTGTATTATTATTTATTTTGATTTATTACTTTCTATATGACCTAACTAAATTAAAAAAGTTATTGATTTACTATAATGTTAACAAAAGTAAAATATTTGATATATTTTAAACCAACTTACATAATTTTCAAAAATATTAAACCGCCTTAAATATTGAAAGTTCTGCTACTGGTAGCAGAGCTTTCTAACTAGCATTATGATACTTGTAGTTAAAACTGTAACCACCGGTAGTGATCACGATAACGAATCCAGAAACGGAAATCGTTCAGTTATATAGAATAATAGTTATAAACCAGGACACGTGCGATTAAGTTTTTAGGGAACAATATCATGAAAAGAAGCAGGATATAATTTATCCATCATTTTTAATGCTTAGTGACAAAACGGTACACTTATATTTTGTGTTTTTGTGATGGTTATCGGAGTTTAAAAAAATTAAACGAAAGCACTGATATTATACTACCTGCTTCCCGCTACTTCGGCCGCATATATATGTATACAATTTTAATATATATATATATATATATATATATATATATATATATATATATATATATATATATATATATATATATATATATATATATATATTTAAAATACAATACGATTAACGGTTTTCAAGGTATCAGACCCATAGTGCTAAAATTCCAAACTGTATGAATTGAGAAGGCAAAATTTTGAAATGTGTTGGTCAGACGTTAAAATGAACCTGATTTTCGTACTGTTTGGGTCAAAATTAGCATAGAAAATGTTTATTATTAAAATCGAGAAAAAAAATTTTCTTCACTTTTGTCACATTTTTTCCAAGGAGTACCCCTTACAAAAATCGCTAAAATTGGAGGAAAATTGTATGTCCCCGATTTTAATAAAAACCTCGTTTTCAGCTAATTTGGACCGAGCGAGAATGATGGCGTTGGTTATAATACGATACGATTAACGGTTTTCATGGTATCAGACCCATAGTGCTAAAATTCCAAACTGTATGAATTGAGAAGGATACCTGATTGATATATATATATATATATATATATATATATATATATATATACTAATCCGGCACTTCAATAGTTCGGCACGTCCAATAATCCGGCACCCTATAGTTTTTTTTAGTTTATAGTTTATATTGCAAACACAGTTACTTTCACATTTATATAGTAGTATGGATGTTAATAGCAATAATTCTATTTATGAAAAATTTATTTGTTATTTACGTTTATCAAAATAATTTTTATATATCTACCCGCCTATTAGTCTGCTTGCTGTGGTGTGTTAGTCAGACTATATATCTGAACCTAACAATTCAATAACCTTGACCATAAAAAATATATTTTTAGCATTTTATGTTATATACTAATAATAATATATGATAAAAAATGCTAAAAATTTTCAATAATAATTCAATATTTTTATAATAATGTCATCTTGAATTACCCACCATTATTATTATTAATACTAGTTGACAACGCCTCTTTATAAAAATCATTGGTACAATCATGTCTTTTTCTTGGCGAATAGTACATGCACTAAATGTTTAAGAAGAACATACTATATATGATTGCTAGCATAAATTGTTAAAAATATGAAAAATTGTTTTAGAACAAGTAAAAATGTTAACAACTAACCGAATTCATTGTTTAAAAACCCGATACATATAGGCTAACATCGTGCCTGTACATTGAAATTGTAAAGGTAGATGATTGTTATATTAAATAATTATTTTTTAAATAAATAATAAATATATATAAAAGATATAATTGATCTTTATTGATTTGATTTATAAAATATTATTATTTTAATATGTAAATTGCCAAGGTTGTTAACATTCAAAGCAACCGTGATAATAGAGGGAAGTTATAGTTGTTATGCAACAAATAAAAATGAGGAAAAAAATTATAATAATAATTTAATGAAGAAGTGATACCGCTACATACTTCCCACCATCAACTAATAAAGAAAAACGACTAGAAAAAGGTTGTAACATAAAACAACCTTGTTCACGCGATACCGCTACAAAATATTGGCAAATAAATGAATTGGGGTAATAAGAATACGTGATTAAACGCTGTGTTACAATTGGCTGTGTTACAAACGCTGTGTTAAAAGTTGATGTTATTTTTTTTGCGAATTTCCTGAATGGAAATAGAGATATTGGTCTCGTACCGACTTCAAAAATTTCTTCAAATGTACATCGATCCTACCTAGTAGATGTCGAAAATCACCGTCTGTAAAATTTATATATATATATATATATATATATATATATATATATATATATATCTATGGACATATATATATATATATATATATATATATATATATTTATATATATATATATACATATATATATATATATGTGACTGTAATCGCTCTAGCGGTCACAATTCTAATCTGATTGAAATTAAATTTAGTATTTGAAGCGCTTTTGGTATTCAAAAGATCAATTTCGTTAATGGGTAAAATCGGAAAAGGGGAAAGGGGGCTTTAGAGGGAGGGAGAAACAGAAAATTTGACATATCTCCCTTAAAATTCGAAAACTCGAAAAATTTTTAAGAAGTAAAGTTATAGGTATTAAGTATTACTGTAATTTTGTTTCTTATGACTTTTTCTGTTACACTAATATGTATAGAAATATTGACGGTTTAAGATAGAAAATTAAATTCCTTAATATCTCTGTACACATTCGAGTTTGAGCAAAAATAATAAGGTGATGAATTGTAGCAAACATGATTTTCTACAACTTTATCCCTTACGCATTTTTCGATTGTTCTAATATTTAGAGAGATATTTTATATTTTGTGTTTTCTTCTTTGAATGTCATTTATTAATAAAATTGGCCATGCAACTACTAAAATCATATACGATCAGACTACATTTGATCAGACTAAAATTGTAACCGCTAGAAAGTGATGTTGAAGCTTTTCCAATACTTGAAGTGCTCGTGCCCTCTCTATCTCTCTCTCTCCCAATATATATATCCAACCAAAAAAGTGAGAGGCGACAAGCTTTCGCATACAAAAAGTACTTATATCTCAGCAAAAATAAAAATGGTTGCCTTCATAAGTAGTGAAATTTATGTTAGGACCACGTTTTATTTCAAGTAAAATAATAAATACCCAGCACGTCAGAAGTAATAATTATATATGTTAAATTTGTCTTCCATCTTTTACTGTTTTAAAAATAGGTATTTACCCACACCCATCGTAGTAATGAGCGGACTAATTTTTCACATTCACGAACTTGAAATAATTTTATAACTCTAAAACACGCATACAAAATTTCAGCACGTTATCTCATTCCGTTTTTAAATTATAGTGTTGACGACACACTAAAATGAAGTTTTTAGAACTCTACGATCCATATTTCTAACCGTTACAAACCCGGGACTAAACTTAGAACAACCTTTTATATACTATATATTATACACAGTATTTAATTTAGTTTGTAAGAAATCAGAGCCCACTTCTGCTCTTCAATAGTTGATTTTTATTGAAATTTAATAAAGAACGGATCGTTTTCCGCAGAACGTATCATATTAAATAACACCTCTATGATATATGATAAAGTTCCATGCAAAATTTCAAATCCCTAGACCTTATGTTTTTGAGATAATTATTGTCGGGTAGAGAATATAACAGAATATATATCTATATATATATATATATACATATATATATCTATATATATATATATATATATATATATATATATACCAGCCAAGTAGCCGCGCTTGTTAAGGCGCTGTTTCTACTTGGACCTGGGAGGTTTTGGGTTCGAATCCCGACACCGGCAGTTTGTCAATTTAAAAAAAAAAATAATGGGGCGGTTGATTGACTAAACTGTCGGCGTATGGACAAGAACGAAGTAACCGGCTATGCTTGTGAAGGTTTTCTGCAGTTTCCCTTCACGAACTCCAGATGAATATCGGCATAGTTCCTATCAAAGTCGGCTGCAGCCGCACACCTTCCAATTCCTAATCTGCATACGAATTCCCGATCCTCCACTCACATCATAAAAATGTAATGTAAAAATTAATAAATAAAGGATGAAAAATAATGATGTGGGTGGCCTCTGTTATAGACCGTCGTGTCTCGGAAACGGAGGTTAAACCCCATTATTATTAAACCCCATTATTATTATATATATATATATATATATATATATATATATATATATATATCTATATATATATATACATATATATATATATATATATATATATATATATATATATATATATATATTTATATTATATATATATATATATATATGCATATAATTATCATTCATATAAACATCAAGCATATCATTCAAGAAACTAAAAATAAAAATTTATTTTCAGCTTTTCACTTTGATTATTCATAAATGTATTTTAAAATCTATATTACAGGTATGTTTTAATAACTAAAGAATAAATTATTTTGATTGATTTTACCAAACATTTCGAAATAAACTCTAAGTCAGTCAGTCTAGTAAAAAATCTTTTAAAACATATTTTAATGAAACTTTTAATTATTTACAGTAGATTGCATGGTCAGTTATTTAGATTACTAATCATATTAAAATTGCGTAATTATATGAAATGATTTTATAATTTAAAAATCCAGTCTTTTCACTCTTAATTATAAAAAAAAGAGATGACATATTTCATACAAATGTAGGTAGATTTGTACGTTACCGGGAGCGTTAACGACTGTATAAATTTGGATACATGTTTGTTCTTATAATCGCATTAACTCTAGAGGGATGACAAGTCATCATATTGTATTTTCTGTTATCCCCACATTATGAGAATTAAATAAACGCTATTGTATCGTAGTTTGTTTCTTTTTAAAAGTTACTAATCGTTGAAAATAACCTAAGAAATCTAAAACCTTAAAAAATCATACTCTAAAGTCGGCAATAAAAGAGCACAAAATTTTACGATGCTTAGAAAAATGTGTTTTCCAAGTATTGTGGTGTAGATAGATAGAAAGATAGAACCGGCTGCCCTGGACGGCCTACACTTCGACCATAAGTAAAATTTCAAATTCGCCCCGTTACCTAGATCAGTTTTTTGTATTATAAATACGTATTTCGACTACAATGTCGTCATCATCAGTATAAATTAGCTAGTGGTACTTTACTCCTTGACAATTAAAAATAGATATAAAGTCGAGATCAATAGACAAAAATAAAAATAAATAGAAAATTAACTAGATTAAAATATAATAAATTTTAAATTATATTGAAATTACTCTTGTTAAAATTTCCTTCATTCACATTTATTCCTGTTAATTTTACTCTTATTAAAATTACTCTTATATTGTCGCAGTATATGTTACTTGTTACTAATTTGGTGACAGTTTCACCGTGAAGGGGGCGTTTCATCTAGGTAAAGGGGGCGAATTTGATTTTATTTCAAAAACCTAGAGTTCTCACTAATTATCATTCGATAATATAATGTTCGACCATAAGGTCTATTGTGATGACAAAGGATGTGAGTGTAAAGTGGAGTGGAAGGAATTTTTGTGTGTAGATTAGGAATTGGTAGGTTGTGCAGCTGCAGCCGACTATGATAGGAACTATGCCGATATTCATCTGGAGTTCGTGATGGAAACTGCAGAAAACCTTCACAAGCATAGCCGGTTACTTCGTTCTTGTCCATACGCCAACAGTTTAATCAATTAACAGCCTTTTTTTTCTTAATAATTGACAAACTGCCGATGTCGGAATTCAAACCCATAACTTCCCAGTTCCAAGTAGACATAACGACTCAGACCGGCCGACCACTTGGACGGTTGTGGTCTAAGTGGAATCACTAAAACATAATTCGTTTTACGAATAACGAAGTATCTCATAATTTGTGAATACCTAAATGGTTATATCCTAAAGCAATTCACTAATTTTGACCCTTAGGTTAGAATCAAAATCATTTTGGAATGTACAAATAAAAGTTCTTATTAAAAGAATTCCCAGTATATTTTCCTATCGCAAAATTTTTCTTCAAATATAATGAACCATATAATAAATTTATATGTTAAGAAAAAGGCTTTTTTATAAAATGAAGCCACTGTTTTCTCATTCTATATGATACGAAATTATATGAGTCTAATCTTTACTTTTGTACCATTTTAACTTATTTTATGTACCAGTTAGGCGGGGATACATGATGTTGCTCACCTATTGTCCCCCTGTATTTTTATTTAACAATTGGGAATAAACATATATGTATTCATTTAACAGAAACACATAAAATCACCGCTCAAAAATTTTGTATTCAGTTGAGATTGAATCTTTGATATCATGACTATAGTTCAAAACGTTTATTTGCCAAACTTATTTTATTTGAAATGATTTCTAGAAATACTCTTTTTAAGACAAATAAATGGCTGAGCATTCAAAAGCAACTGTAACATTGATAATGGACTAAATTTTGACCAATTTTTTCTTTGTTTAGAACATATTTTCTGGAAAATACATGAAATCTTGCAGTAGTAATCTCTCCTAAAGCAAAGTTCTGTGTCCGCACCTGGTAAGAGCATAATGAACATGCTGGAATTTTGATGATTTACTGATATGTGTGAGGAATTAAATAAAAGATAACCAGTCCAAGTGGTCGAGCGGTCTAATGCGCTATGTTTGCTTGGAATTGGAAGGTTACGGATTTGACTGCCGGCGATGACAGTTTGTCAATTTAAATCAATGTGGCGGTTAATTGGCTAAATTGTCGGCGTATAGGCAAGAACGAAGTAACCGACAATGCCTGTGAAGGTTTTCTGCACTTTACCTTCAGGAACAGATAAATATCGGCATAATTCCAATCGAAGTTGGCTGCAGTCGCACAACCTACCAATTTCTCTGCATACAAATTTCTTGTTCTCCACTCACATTAATTTTGCATCGTTAAAAATTAATTAATTATAGACCATGTCTCAGAAACGGAGTAAAACCCCATGATTATTATTAAATAGAAGACAAAACTATCAATAAAATTCAATGGAAATGCTTAACTAAAGAATAAATGTGTTTACTCAAATCATGTACACTCCCGTTCAATAAAATTGAACAGACCTGAACCGAATCAGTCTCTCATAATTTTGTTTATTCTTGTTGTAAATAATTTGTTTACATAAATAAAAAAATATAAAACTTCCATTTCTTTTTTCACATTTAAAAAATATACTACTTATCTTTGTTTATAAATAAATAATATACAGAGAGTTGCAAAAGTGAGGAGTTTTATGAAATGTAAGTAAATTAATATTTCAGGTCTGTTCATTTTTTTTGAACGGGAGTATATGTTATTATTTGTTAGCTGTCATAAATATTTATTCTATAACAATTTTTTTTTTTTTAAATCTGTTTTTAAATTGAAATTAACATTTTGTTGCTACGTATGTGAGCTCTAATTTTATCACGTATTACACAATTTGTTAAAAAAATGTGCACGTGATAATGACTATATTTTTCACAATTTTTAACATGAATTTTATCTTACGTTTATTTTATACATATAATTAATATTAAATAAACCTATGTAATGAAATGAGATATAAATTTTGATCCTTTCAAAATCCGAAATCAAATTGATGAGTAGCGTTAAATAAGCATGACATCACATCCTCTTCGGTAATTCGATTCAAGTAGAATTTATTAAAACTGTGCAAAGGCAGGTGGCGAGAGGAGGGGTGTCAATTCTTTGTCACCTATTTCAAATAATCGAATCGGGCCGGGAAAAAAAATTTGGACGCTTTAATTGGTTTTTGAAAAAATCACTATTATCTTTATTTATTTGGCAGTTTCAGATATTTTATCTGAATCAACGATTCTTATCTTAGTTTTGTATCTTCATCGATACACAACATGCGTACATTTCACGTGCCCAGGAATGTATTTATTGTGGTGCGAAATGTTTAAACTGTTTTTTTGACAATTTCAATACAATGCAAACAAAAATTTACATTGAGAGAAATACGAGTTCATATCAAGCATTTGATGCCAAAGAATGTTATCCATATTACTTAAATGCCAAATTAAGTAAACGGTAGTCGCCTCCGTTGGTATAATATAACAACAAAAAGGCAACCAAACTAACAATGGATATAAATAAACGCTCTTTTACAAATAAACAATTAATAACTATGGAAATAATAATTAAACAAATTAATTATACATCGACATCAAATATAGTGAAAAATCATTTGCATTCCACTATCATATCATAACTTCTCAATTAGCTCAGAGGCAGAGCATTCGTCTAGACTCTAGATGGCTAGAGGCCGTAGGCTCGATTCTTATTCTAAATGTGTATGAATTTTCATATCAAGCATTTGATGTCAAAAGAATGTTATCAATGCTCTGACATATTACTTAAATGTCAAATTAAGTATACGCTAGACACTTCCGTTGGTATAATATAACCGAAAGGCAACTATAATAACAATCGATATATATACTAGTTTACAATTAAACAATTTAAAAAAAGAGAAATAAGAGTTTAAATAGTTGGGTGCGTGAATATTTTTGTGTTTGTGAGTCCGTAACGAAGAGAATATAAAATAAACTCTTGTGTAAGTCATTTGCACCTTTTTTTTATACATTTGTTGTTATGACTATGTAGAAATGTAAACACTAAAAAATATTCATAGTATGAAGTGAGTTTTTTCCGAGGTAAAAAAGAAGAATATAAATCTAATTAATATCACATAAAAGACAATTTAAAAACAAAAAATTATTTATTACCTAGTTTACTTGAGGTGGTGCTATCGATGCTTGTAAATTTTTGATTATTTTAGTCTCTCAAAGACGATTTCTGTCATTCTGTATATTTGGGGTCAAGTGGTTCGAACAACTCTCAAAGGTTTAAAGTTAACGCTATAAATTGCTTTACTGAAAACTTTCCAAATTTATTGATATTGTAGCGGTGTCGCTTCATCATTAAATTATTATTATAATTTTGTTCTTCATTTTTTATCTGTTGCATTTCAACTATAACTTCCCTCTATTATCACGGTTGCTGTGAATGTTAACAATCTTGGTAATTTACATATTAAAATAATATCATTTCATAAATCAACTTAAATATATCAATTTTAATTAATAAAGATCAATTATATCTTTTACATATATTTATTATTTATTTAAATAATAATAATTTAATATAACAAACATTTACCTTTACAATATCATCTTAACATTTACCTTTACAATAAGATCTTATTGATAGAGTTAATCGAAACTTTTTAGATAATGGAGGTGTGGCATGACCTTTCCGTGTATAATACTTTACTGAAGAATTCAAATCTTACATAATGGAAGTGTGACATAAACTTCCCGTGTATAATACTTTTCTGAATAATTCAAATCTTTTGGAAAATATACGTTCTTGTTCGCAAACCATTAAGGAAAATAAATTTAGCGTTGACCATTCAGTTTTTCAGAACTAAGTTAATAATTATTGAAATCCATAAACCATATTTTGACAAAATGGAAACCCGACTTCAAAAATAAAATATTCTATAACAAAAAATGCACTAAAAAGTAAAAAAATAATTGCATATTCTTGTGCCAATTTTAGTTCACCTAAGCAAAAATTTTTAAATATATATGTACAATTATTGTTATTTTTGGAGGCGGTGTCAGCATAGAGAAATTCACATAATTTTTGGACACCGCCTCCAAAAATAACAATAATTGTACATATATATTTAAAAATTTTTGCATAGGTGAACTAAAATTGGCACAAGAATATGCAATTATTTTTTTACTTTTTAGTGCATTTTTTGTTATAGAATATTTTATTTTTGAAGTCGGGTTTCCATTTTGTCAAAATATGGTTTATTTCTCGCTTTTTAGTGACTTTGAAGTTCTATAACTAGTTTTATTTGTCTAAATATGGGTAGACCTACTTAAACGACTAATTTTTAGTGAATTTTTTTACAACACATTTTATTTTTTACCCGTTTTTTTTTTTTTTTTAATTTTAAGAGCATTTTTTTATAACAGATTTTCAATTTTATTTACATGCATTTTGTTTTTTTTTGTAAAAATTTTTTTTTTTGGGGTCGGTTTTTTTTTGTAAAAAAATTTTTATAAGTCGGTTTTTAAAAAAATTTTTTTATTTTCCCATTATGAATGAGTATACCCTTTTAAAAAAATTCGCAGGAATCGGTTATCACATATAAAATGAGGATTTTCCTCGATTTTCCGGGGATCCCCTCATCAGAATGCGATTTGGTGCCAATGGGACCAATGGGAAACCAAACCCTTTAAAACAAAAAAAAAAATTCAAAATCGGTTCATAAATGTTGGAGTTCTGAGGTGACACACATAAAAAAAAAAAAAAAAAAAAAAAAAAAAAAATACAGACGAATTGAGAACCATCCTCCTTTTTTGAAGTCGGGTTAAAAATCTAGCCGCGAGTTCACTACAAGCCCCGGAAAGGCATAGGGTTCAATCCCAATCCAAGTTGTGTATGATGTTACATGTCAAAATGTTGATGTCCAAAAAAAGTTACAACACATTCATTTATGACGAAAAAGCAGTGGTTAATAATTTGTTAATTATTATTTAAAAGTGGTTAGTTACCTTCTTCATCCATTTATTTATCTTCTCGATTAATTCGAAATTTTTTGTTGTTGTTTCTATATGATGCTGTGAAAATGTTGATATTTTTGCAAGAGGACGTAGAAACATGCCTGTAAACGAATTTTGATTAGATACTGCATCTACTCATATATTGTTTATTTATAGATTTATATATTGTAGGGTCATAGACATTTTTTAATTGTATACAGATTAAGTTTTTATTGTTTCAAACAGTGCTTCTCAAACTGTTTGGGTGGCCAATAGTTTTACATTTAACCTCTAGATACACTATCTTACTGTATGTAATACAAAGATTATATTTTCAATGTCCAAGATTGATAGATAGATAGAATAAACTTGGGGTCTAAAAAGTATTGCACTTCGACTCTATGGTCTATTGTGCTCCCCCTTCTACCTCAGCCCGACGAGAATCGCTTCTCCCATATGTTGGTAATAGCCTGAAAGTTCCCGGCGATGATTCGATCATTTAAACGTAAACAAATCTGGTGCGTATATATATACACTATATCTTTATATATATATATATATATATATATATATATATATATATATATATATATATATATATATAGAATCTGCGTATAGAATTTGTGTAGATATTGCGCCACATTTTTTATTCTTATCTATTCTTATATTCTTATATATATATATATATTTTATTCTTATCTTATTCTTATCTTATTCTTATTTATTCTTATCTTATATCTTTATATATATATATATATATATATATATATATAGAATCTGCGTATAGAATTTGTGTAGATATTGCGCCACATTTTTTATTCTTAATATCCGAGTGCAATCGTTTTCTGAAGAATGTCTCAAATTCGCCTTTTGACAATTTTCTAGAACTGATCAGAGAATAGCCTTCTTCCTAAACCCAGTCGTTTATAATGTGGTAAATTATTTAAAGACATTTCCAACTGTGAACACGCCTTAATAATGAATTTAATGTTCTAGTTATTTTAAATACCAATCTCTCAGAATAACAACAATAATAAAATGTAACATATGAGATGTGTGGAATTCACTTTAAAATTTAACATCCGTTGATTACAGTTGTTGTATAATGGTGATAATAGTTGGGGCTTCATGTGTTTGTTATACCAGATATATTGTATACTTGATCATTTACATTTTGTTATAGTCTAAAGCTTCGTTTGCATCACGACTTGGCAAATTGGCACTAACACCTATCAAAATAATAATCAATAGTTTTAGAATCAATTTTTTTTAAACACACAATTTATTTATTAGCGCACTAAAAAGTAAAAAATATAGATACTATTGTCAATTATACAAGCCGGTTATGCTTTCCAGTTCGGTAATAGTAATAATGGCTTAATTTCACTACAAACCGTAAAATTTTAAGCGATGCAATAGAGTATGAGTAATTAATTCTAAGCAATGCGTAGATGCAATAGATATAAATTGCGTAGGGGATAGCAATTTACAAATAGTTTACAAATAAACAAAATATATCCACTGACCGCAAATTCGGAACGGTTGAAGTAAAAATTTCACCGTTTGTATCAACTTTAAATAAACCAAAATGTCGTCAAGAACGATACATGGTGAAATCATGGAAAAATTTAATAATTTTAATAGTAGTCTCTAGCGGCTATAACGCAATTTTCATTAAACAGGACTCGGAATCCACTTCTTTATAAGCAATCAAATGCACTCGAATTGGTAAATCCATTTGAAAGCTGTAACTTTCAGAGATAATCCAACACTCCTCATTCCGTGTCGCACGTTGATGCCAAGGAAACTGAGACGTGTCAGAACAAGCCCTAATTGGACTAAGTACAGAGAGTGAAGATTGTAATAACTAAAGCATCCGTTTAGTTGCAAAGCCCACGTCAGCATTCATTAGATTTTGTTAGCAGAAAATTCATACTTATTATACGATTAATGACATAGTGCCTCTATCTGTACACACACATGTTTTTAACCCGACTTCAAAAAGGAGGATGGTTCTCAATTCGTCTGTAATTTTTTTTTTTTTTAAATTTTTTTTTAATGTTTGTCACCTCAGAACTCCGTCATTTATGAACCGATTTTGAATTTTTTTGTTTTTGTTTTAAAGGGTTTGATTTCAGATTGGTCCCATTGTCACTAAATCGCATTCTGGTGAGGGGATCCCCTGGAAATCGAGGAAAATCCTCATTTTATATTTGATAATCGATTTTTGCGATTTTTTTTTTAAAGGGAAAAAAAAAATTTTTTTTTTTTAAAAACTGACCAAAAAAAAAATTTTTACAAAAAAAAAAAAAAACAAAAAGCATGTAAAAAAACTGAAAATCTGTTATAAAAAATGCACTAAAAATTTAAAAAAAAAAAACGGATAAAAAAAAATGTGTTACACTAAAAATTAGTAGGTCGTTTAGTAGGTTTACCTAGACTCTTTAGACAAATAAAATCAGTTATAGAACTTCAAAGTCATTAAAAAGCGAGAAATAAAACCCATTTTCACAAAATGGAAACCCGACTTCAAAAATTAAATATTCTATAACAAAAAATGCACTAAAAAAGTCAAAAAATAATTGCATATTCTTGTGCCAATTTTAGTTCACCTAAGCAAAAATTTTTAAATATATATGTATAATTATTGTTTTTTTTGGAAGCGGTGTCCAAATTTTATGTGAATTTCTCTATGCTGCCACCGACTCCAAAAATAACAATAATTGTACATATATTTTTAAAAAATTTTTGCTTAGGTGACCTAAATTGGCACATGAATATGCAATTATTTTTTTACTTTTTAGTGCATTTTTTGTTATAGAATATTTGATTTTTGAAGTCGGGTTTCCATTTTATCAAAATAGGTTTTATTACATATACATTTAATGTACTATGGATTATACAAGTTCATGTCATTTTATAAAATTTTATAATTAATTTGTACGCCTTATTGATTCGGTTTTCGAAAAAATACTTCGAATAAAAGCTGTTCATTAGAAATATAGTTAAAACTTTTATTCGTACATTTTTTCCGAAAAGCGACTGAATAAGGCACAAATCAATTGTACGATTTTATAAAATGACATTAATTTTAGTGGCCAAATATACGCGAACGTACATAATGTAACGTAATGATATTACTCTCATCACAAGCATTGTAGATACGAAGGCAGACACATAGACCACCATCATATTATAAATAAAACAACAAATTCATTTTATCTCAACGGTCAAATCGGTGTGTTGATGCGAAGTTAAACGATTAGTTATGTGATATCGTAAACGTACGTGTATTAACAATATGTTCGTTGTTGGTGGATGCGTCATCATCATACTTCATATTCATATATGTGTTTAGAATATCATATTTTGTGCCTCCAGGCCCATCCGTAGGAATATATAGGAAACAAGTAGTGATTAATTGATCATTAGTTAAATGTTATACTATTCTATTACAACATAATATTAGACTAGTTGCTGGTAAAGTCCAATATCTAGGAGCCATTACACTACAAAAGCATTGATATATGAAGTTGTTCTACAAATTTTGCTTAATCACAATCATTTATTCATTTGCCACTTGTCACAGATCTGAGAATGATTTTGATTATGCTTATGAAACGCTTTTTTATACCCGGTATATAATATGTACCAGGGAATATTAAGTTTAGTCGCGACTTTGTAACGGTTGAAAGTATTGATCGAAGAAAAAAATGTTTGGTATAGGTATTCATAAAAAGATCTAATTAGTGTCAATTTCTGCAAAGTTGTCCATCCGTCCTAAACACGATCTCTTAAAATGGGCAAAACTGTTTATCTTTGAAACCATAAGAGATAAAACAAAAATTTAAAGAGAAAAAAAGTTCCTTTTTAAAAAAATAGACAACTTTTGTTTGATTTTTTTCATAAAATCAGTATATACCAGGTATTTAAACAATTACTTCAGGAACTTGTTATATTCAGTTTTTTCAAACAGACTTTACATTCAGCTAGGAATTATTTTAAATAGAGTATATACACTAAATTAAATATTAATATGAAAACATTTACTCGTCAGCCAGGAATCGAGGTTCGGATCCTGGCGTGCTTACCGCTACACCAAAGACAATTCTGACGTAAGAGTCAATTTTGTCATATCATTGACATTATTATTTGTGACACTTGCTGGGCAAGAAGTTAATTTTTTCATATCTATAGCACTGTAGTGCGAAAGGCCGAGTTTAAGGGACACATTCGGACTTTTCACTACAGTGGTATTACTTAAGGAAATATTAGAACACTGTTTGATCGCGAAATATCTTCTGAACGAAAAGAGCTACAGTGTTGAATTTTCGAATTATCGATACTTTACGTAATTATAAGAAACCGGTTTTGTCAATGATCGTTAATGAATTAACCGTTAAAAAGTTATTTCACTTCAAAAACGCAAAATTCACGGTATACGCCTTAAAAACTTAAGTATTAGATATCATAATTATACGCTACTTCCAGATATCCTGTAAAGTTGATATTTGGCATACGGGTAGATCTAGTACCCAAACCGACGGGAAAATTGCGAAAACTGGAAATTTGTATCGGAAAAAAGGAAATTTATACAATTTACGTTTTAATCAAATTAGTATTAGAACGCATATATTGATTGTATTAGACCATATCAAACTAACGAACCATGTAGAAAACACAATGAACTATATTATCACTAAAAATTTCTTTAACCCATGATAGTGACTTGTTCAATACAGCAGTTGTCGTATAGTATTTAAAGTTAAGCAACATTACTTAAAATCAGTACTTGGATGGGTGGACATTGTGTGCAGTTTTTTTTTTTTCAATATTTAATTAAAAATTCAATGACATATTTGTCTATATAGTATACGCCAGTTCTTCCATACTATGTCTTACGTAATCTAAATGGAATTGGACAAGTATTGTGTTGTGACGCTTAAGTTTACACAAATAATAATATAAGAGTATATTCTATTTGACCCATTTGAATTAAATACAACCTACAATCAAAATTTCCATTATTGAAATCTTAATATTTTCAACATATTACTTAATAATATCGATAAAAGTAGTATCCTCAATTTATCTTATAATTCATAAATACCTTTCTAAATTTTTTAGTAGTACCATTACCATTGTTGAACATAAAACTATTCTTTGAAAAAAGCGATTCTTTTCAAATTATAGAGCGACTATCAACGTCAAGTAATTTTTTTAAAAACTATAAATGTATTTATACGTGGAAAACAATTTTTACATCGACCATTTGATGTAAAAACAACATAGAGCCAGTTCATAGTGTCTCTGGTTGTAAATATCGTATATTCTGAGTATCTATATAAAGTTTTTCTATATAAGTAATGTTTTGTAACAGCAACAACACATAATACTCTATTTTTATGTTCTTTGCAAACTCTTGTACTTATCTCTTGTATATTATATATTGGGAGAAAACAAAACATCCATGAAATTCATTGATTCTCATCATGTCTAGCTAATTTACGAATAATCTACAACACAACTGAGCTGAATCTTTGGGTAAATGTTTCGACTATTTAAACTATTAAGTTATTAATTTTCCGACAAACATTTTATGTAGCAACTATAATAGGGTTATCACCTCTCCAGTTTTAGATCGGAGACTCCGGAAAAATGAGCAAAACTTTTTTGCTCAGTGTACGTATTCAATGTAATTTCCTAAGTCCTGTGTTTAACAAAACAGTGTTAAGCTGACTAGCACTGTTTAAAGAAGTTTTGCTCTTTTGGTGGGCGTTGGCCCTAATATCACATGTGGATAAATTTAGAAATATCCTCAAGTTGAAGTTGGATTTGTAAATTCATTTTTAAGCAGTATCAATCGCAGCGGTTTACCTGTCATTTAAACAGTTTAAACTCGTGAACAAGTCAAATTGTACACAAATCAATAATGTTTGACTACGCTAATCGCAAACACATCTTTGTTAACTTTAAGTCTAGCTTACTAACTCAAACACGCTGTGTTACGAACGAGAGGGAAGTGTGCAAACAAGCTTGCGGGCCAAATGCATGGTATACCTAAATCTACTAATAAATATTACTCACGTTGCGCTAATCCCATGTTATCGAATGCGAAGAAAGAAGTATGCCGTATTATTTACAAAATTAGATTCATCTTCTATCTTGTAAATAAAAGAGTTGGCATTCGTTGTTAGTATTTTGATAACGATAAATTCAAGAAATTAAATTTTTTAACTTGATGTCTCACATCGTTTCCAAAATAAACGTGTGAAATTTTGGAAATTTTGTTTTCCAACATAAGCCTGATTTGGTAAAGTATAATAAAATTACCATCAGATATATCTTCGGAACCATTGACTTAATAAGAAATATAAAAGGCCATTTTTGTACCCCAATTTTGTTAACGATAAAAACAGCATATGCGAACAATATGTTATCACTCTCCCGCATTACACGAATTCCCTGGTATGATCACTTTTAACTCAAGGACACATACACAAAATTTTAGCATCTCCTTCGTTTTTTTACTTGTCGGAACTAAACTGAATATACCCTGATATAAATTCTAAATATGCTGGGTATTAAAATCGCGTTTTATAGGGTAAAGATCTTTCACTGCTTTTATAATGGTAGATAAAACATATCTGACTAGAAAATAAATTTGAAAACTGTCATATTCTGATTCGGTTACAAAGTTGCATTCTCTATATTGCATTTCACTTCCAACTAAAAACTAACCTCAATTAGTCACTAAAGCGATAACTGAATTTCATACTTTACTCCTGACATACATGTATATGATAATGCTATATGTATCAAGTTAGTGAATACACCAACTTGGGAAAAAAACAATCCAAAATAAAATGAGTATATTTTTTGTATTTTCACGTTTAACATAAAGCTTGAATCACAAAATAACTAAAACGAAACACCAGTATATTTTACGAGTTTCTTCACTGAGTATGATATGTTGTATTTTTTTTTTTATATCATAAATGTAAAAAATTAAGAATAAATCATTTTATTCAAAATAGGAGTAAAAGGAAAAACAGCCTAATTGAAAAATATTTTGTGAATTTTTAACATAAATTTAATATAAACACTTTTTACTATGGTCCACACAAAAAAAAAATATTATGTGCTAACAGTTTGTGTTTGTTGTATGTATAATATAATAAGTCAAAATGTATTCAAACTGACTGACGACGACTGACTTATTTAATAGCCGTATCATGTGTTTAAAATGGGATGTGAACTTGAAGCAGAAGATATTATGAACCAGTCATTTAGTCAGATGTTACTGACTGTTGTCAACATTAATAATTACTTATATTCACATATACAGAGGCTTTTTATAATATTAAAGGTGAAATAACATCTAGTTTAATTTAAAACAAAAGCTATTTAATCATTTAATTCGGTAGCAATAGTCTGATCATTTGGTAGTTTTATCTGGAAAGATTTCCAGGAGTTTTGAAAATTGGTATTTTTATAGATTTCGACGTGCTCTTTTCGAATTTTCACTTAGCCTCGTATCTTAACACCCAAATGATACAAAATGGAAGCCAAAAACAGTTTTTTTTTGACAATACCTCCTTTCCGATTCATTTTACGATGAAAATAGTGATGTAAATAAATTAAACTAGAGAAAATTTCCTATAATTTATGTAGTGACCTTTTTTTTTGTAAAATGAACGGTGTGCGAGTGCCACAAAGCAACATACATCTATATTTGTATGTTTGTTTCTAGATACTTCACTCTTAAAGCATTCAAACCATATACTGCACAGCGCATTATCCGCAATTTGTAGTCCTCTTAAAAAATGTTATTTCATTTCGGAGATAACGCAACCTAACAATCATTGTTACGAGCTCTAGCAACTTCAGAAATGCTGTTTCTCATCGATAGTTTATGCACGCTATACACACTATTACGATTGCACAAGCACGCCTGTTTTTGTTTCGCTATAAACTGTACTGTTTGCAATATGAGCAGCACACAAAAAACAATGACCTATGAATGAGAATGTTGGAGTAATGGATCGCAGTATTGAATGGTAAGGTGCGACATCGCTTCCTTTACACAAAGATGCAGAGATTAATCTCTCATAATTTATCATTTCTCATCAGTACGATAAACTCGTACAGATGATTCAGGCATAATATTTGAGCTCTTGCGACAGACTTTCCATAGTAGAGGTTCCAAAGCCAAGACGGTGCGTCCCTTTTTATCTGCGACGGACCGTATAGGCCGATTTTTCAACGTATAGTGAAATATTTTTCGATAATATACGGAATACACATGTTGGTGCAGACGTGTGTTGATTTTGCGTCACACGTTCGCTGAAATTATTCGTTTTACAAAAAAAAAACGTCACCATATAAATTATTGAAAATTTTCTCTAGTTTCATTTATTACAAACTATTTTCATCGGAAAGGAGATATTGTCAAAAAACTGTTTTTGGATGTTATTTTTCCAATATGGTGGCGACAGCGGAAAAGATACGAGGCGGCAAAGGCAAAATTCAAAAAGAGCACCTCGAAATCTATAAAAAAAACTCCCAGAAAACTTTCCAGGTAACCCCCTTTGAGCACCAAATAATTGCACTATGTCCTACACAAGTGGATGTCAGTTTTAAAAATTTTATAATTGATTTGTGCCTTATTAATTCGGTTTTCGGCCTTATTAATCACCTTTTACTCGAAAGTTTTCCTCGAAAGGCACAAATCAATTATAAAATACCATTATATATATATATATATATATATATATATATATATATATATATATATATATATATATATATATATATGTATCCATTCCCATACGTTTAATTAAAATGTTAACTCTTTTAACTAGATATTGGAGTCGGTAACTAACCATGTTTTATTTCAGAGATAGATAGTCTATTTACGACTAACCTAAATATACATTCATTTCTCGAAATGTAGGTCATGTTTAGAGTGTCACCAATTTTATATTTGTAAAAACTAGAATGACTAGGTATTTAGAAATATTATTGTACAGAACAAAAATAAAAATTATAAACGCTTACCTATATCGTTACAATTTTGTTAACATAATGATGTCTATACAATAAATAAATAAATAATGCTATTATCTATTTAAATATTTAATTGAATTATTTCCATTAGTATACATTACATTACTAATGTAATAATTGTAGATAATTGAAATGATAGGTATATTAAATGCTTTTCAAACACGAAAGTGTTTATTTATTATAATTATTTTTTTCCACTTTCTCATCTAGTATTCTCAATATTTTCATTATCATATATCTAATAATAACACAATTAAATGTACAGAAAGTTAGAGTTATAATCAAGGTAAAATTTCTTTTTCATTGATTATTTAATCATTTCCAACCGTTTAAATTGACAATAAATATCTTCTAATATAATTTTAAACTGTACAAATTCGTCGAAAAATATATGCTATAATTATTTTGTGTACTTTGTTATCAGGCCGAGTTGTCCAGTTGGTTAAGGCACTCTACTCGGAACTGGAACGTTGCTGGTTCGATTTCCAACGGAGACAGTTCGCCGGTTAAATTTATTTAAAAAAAACCAACAACTAATGGGGCGGTTAATTGACTAAAATGTCGGCTCATGGACAAGAACGAAAGTAACCGGTTATGCATTTCTGCAGTTACTTCCACAAACTCCAGATGAATATCGGCATAGTACCTATCAAAGTCGACTGTGTGACTGCTGCAGTCTATATATAAAAACTTTTTGTGAAAGTTAAATTTTTGAGCCTCACTTTAAGCTTCTGCAAATTTGCGAAAAGTCTAATTGTATCGTAAACTTGCAGTAAACAAATTTGCAGAACTATGTTTTATGAGTTCAATTTCAACTCAAAGTTAACCACTTTACCGCTTCTGGGAGCGGTTGGGCCTCAATCTACACTTCTGGGAACATTTTCTATCTATTTCTATTTTCTATATGTAATACTACACCAATTTTCAAAACTATATTCGATCGGTTTTTTTTAATCAAAACTCTACACGTTTGACTCCCCACCCACACGCCACCACACCTGAGACTTCTGCAAAATGCGGCTCTTGCATTGATGATATCATGTGAAACTTATGAGAAAAAATCACGACTTTGTTTTATCAGTTCACTTTTATGTAGCCAGATCTTAGACCTTCATTAGGAACCCGGTCGTTCAATAAGGCCCATTAAAAAACTTCATCAAATCAAAGGTCAAATCAAATTTATCAATATTATTCACTAAATAATCATTAAAACACATATTTTCTTCTTTAATATTTATGTATTACGCACAACAATTCAGCCGAAAATAGGCTGGGGCTTGTTAGATCTATTAAAAATACAAACTGTATTAAAACAAGAAATTATCATCATATTTTAAGATATCCTTATTTTTCTGTTACTAAATATTTATCTTATTTTTTACTAAATATTTTTTAATAATATCGAAATCAGTATTTTTTTTATCGCAAAACCAACCTGAGCCTTATTTGGAGTCTTACGATAAAGTCTCGAACTTTGTTAACAGAAGAAACTTGGCTAAAATGAATTAAGAAACTGTTTTTGTTGCCTGGAATATAAAAATCTTATTTTAATTTATCTTACCTTAAATTTATAAAACATGCTATTAAAGCGAAAGTTTATTGAAATCAGTTAACAAAAAATGTTAAGCTAAATACTCTTAATAGGGTCTGCTTAGGACACAATCAAGTTGGCCTTATTACGGGCAGTAACAAGCGATTGCAAAATTTCAAAAAGGTAATTATTCAATATTACAAACAGGGTGGCTTATTGACACATCACTGATAAACACGAATTTGCTGTCTAACCAAAAACGTATTCGACTTAAAGTGTTGTTGCATTTTTATCTATTGATGTTTCTGCTTATACCATTTTTTGACATCAAATGCTTGATATGAAAAATCATACACATCTAGGGATGGGGATCGAACCCATGACCTCTGGCATGCTAAACCAATGCTCTACGAACTGAGCTACCTTTGATGTTATGGTAGTGCTATGGATATGATCTTTCACTATCATTCCTGATGCCATTGTATTAATTTTTTGCTTGTTTACTATTAACATATTTTTAAATTGTTTTTTGTAAACTAGCGTCTATTTATTTTCATTGTTAGTATGGTTGCCTTTCGGTTTCATTATACCAACGGAAGCTAGTCGCTTACTTACGTTTACTTTATTTGGCATTTAAGTAATATGTCTGAACATTGATACAATTTTTTGACATCAAATGCTTGATATGAAAAATCATACACATCTAGGGATGGGGATCGAACCCACGACCTCTGGCATTCTAGACCAATGCTCTACCAACTGAGCTATATAAGATGTTGTAGTAGTGCTATGCATATGATCTATCACTATCATTTCTGATGTCATTGTATTATTAATTTTTTGTTTGTTTACTATTAACATATTTTTAAATTGTTTTTTGTAAACTAGCGTCTATTTATTTCCATTGTTAGTATGGTTGCCTTTCAGTTTCATTATACCAACGGAAGCTAGTCGCTTACTTACGTTTACTTTATTTGGCATTTAAGTAATATGTCTGAACATTGATACCATTTTTTGACATCAAATGCTTGATATGAAAAATCATACACATCTAGGGATGGGGATCGAACCCACGACCTCTGGCATTCTAGACCAATGCTCTACCAACTGAGTTATATAAGATGTTGTAGTAGTGCTATGCATATGATCTATCACTATCATTTCTGATGTCATTGTATTATTAATTTTTTGTTTGTTTACTATTAACATATTTTTAAACTGTTTTTTGTAAACTAGCGTCTATTTATTTCCATTGTTAGTATGGTTGCCTTTCGGTTTCATTATACCAACGGAAGCTAGTCGCTTACTTACGTTTACTTTATTTGGCATTTAAGTAATATGTCTGAACATTGATACCATTTTTTGACATCAAATGCTTGATATGAAAAATCATACACATCTAGGGATGGGGATCGAACCCACGGCCTCTGGCATTCTAGACCAATGCTCTACCAACTGAGCTATATAAGATGTTGTAGTAGTGCTATGCATATGATCTATCACTATCATTTCTGATGTCATTGTATTATTAATTTTTTGTTTGTTTACTATTAACATATTTTTAAATTTTTTTTTGTAAACTAGCGTCTATTTATTTCCATTGTTAGTATGGTTGCCTTTCAGTTTCATTACACCAACGGAAGCTAGTCGCTTACTTACGTTTACTTTATTTGGCATTTAAGTAATATGTCTGAACATTGATACCATTTTTTGACATCAAATGCTTGATATGAAAAATCATACACATCTAGGGATGGGGATCGAACCCACGACCTCTGGCATTCTAGACCAATGCTCTACCAACTGAGTTATATAAGATGTTGTAGTAGTGCTATGCATATGATCTATCACTATCATTTCTGATGTCATTGTATTATTAATTTTTTGTTTGTTTACTATTAACATATTTTTAAACTGTTTTTTGTAAACTAGCGTCTATTTATTTCCATTGTTAGTATGGTTGCCTTTCGGTTTCATTATACCAACGGAAGCTAGTCGCTTACTTACGTTTACTTTATTTGGCATTTAAGTAATATGTCTGAACATTGATACCATTTTTTGACATCAAATGCTTGATATGAAAAATCATACACATCTAGGGATGGGGATCGAACCCACGACCTCTGGCATTCTAGACCAATGCTCTACCAACTGAGCTATATAAGATGTTGTAGTAGTGCTATGCATATGATCTATCACTATCATTTCTGATGTCATTGTATTATTAATTTTTTGTTTGTTTACTATTAACATATTTTTAAATTTTTTTTTGTAAACTAGCGTCTATTTATTTCCATTGTTAGTATGGTTGCCTTTCAGTTTCATTATACCAACGGAAGTTAGTCGCTTACTTACGTTTACTTTATTTGGCATTTAAGTAATATGTCTGAACATTGATACCATTTTTTGACATCAAATGCTTGATATGAAAAATCATACACATCTAGGGATGGGGATCGAACCCACGACCTCTGGCATTCTAGACCAATGCTCTACCAACTGAGCTATATAAGATGTTGTAGTAGTGCTATGCATATGATCTATCACTATCATTTCTGATGTCATTGTATTATTAATTTTTTGTTTGTTTACTATTAACATATTTTTAAACTGTTTTTTGTAAACTAGCGTCTATTTATTTCCATTGTTAGTATGGTTGCCTTTTGGTTACATTATACCAACGGAAGCTAGTCGTTTACTTACGTTTACTTTATTCGGCATTTAAGCAATATGTCTGAACATTGATATCATTTTTTGACATCAAATGCTTGATGTCATACACATCTAGGGATGGGGATCGAACCCAACCTCTGGCATTCTAGATCAATGCTCACATTACAAAATGGCCATAATAAAGAAAAGCTATAATTTTTTTATATTTGTGTAGTAATTTACCGTTTGTTTATAAACACTTTTGTGTATTATATAATATAAATTATAAATTAACATTACCCTATCCATAGATATGTTATTTATATTTGTATTTTGAACCCATAATATGTACAATGTAATTAAACAAAACATAAAATACATAAGCGAGGCAATTTACAGTTCATATACAAATGTGAATTTGATTGATTGATTGATGAATGTGATTTGATGGATATGTGATTATGTCCTCCAAATATTTATATATATATATATATAATACATAAAATAATATGCAGTATCAATAACATATTATATACTGATATAATATATAATGAAAAGCGCCTAAAAAAATCTATATATGTTTTTTTTAGGACTTCATAGCTGAAATGCAAATAAGCGAAAAATGCGTGCAGTACTACCGTGTCAAATATGTATAGCGGAATGATAACACTACATAGATAGATTGTGGAGGCTGCCCTGGACGGGCTACACTTCGACCGTAAGGTCCATTATGATGCCTAAGGATGTGAGAATGTGAGTGGAGTGGAAGGAATTTTTGTGTATTGACTAGGAATTGGTAGGATATGCGGCTACAGCCGACTATGATAGGAACTATGCCGATATTTATCAGGAGTTCGTGAAGGAAACTGCAGAAAACCTTCTCAAGCATAGCCGGTTACTTCGCTCTTGTCCACACGCCGACAGTTTAGTCAATTTACCGCCCCCTTTTTTTCTTAATAATTGGCAAACTGCCGATGTCGGGATTCGAACCCATAACCTCCCAATTTCCAAGTACTGCATACTGCACAGACCTAACGCCTTAGACCGCTCGGCTACTTGGAATAGTAAGGTGGAAGGAAAGTTTGACATGCTTCGAATGACGAGTTTGAAAGTGGCTCACATTTCTATGGTTCTGAACGAGAAAAAATTCTGAAAATTCAAAATTAATTAGAAAACCTTATTCTCAACTTTAATTTCAAAATATGGATATCCATCGAACAGTGGTGGTACACTGAAACTATCTTAAGATTATGACAAACAACTAAAAATGCGTAATCGTAGGTCTAACTTATACGGCTGATTTGAACCTCATAATTTGTTATATGAAATTGATGAATGCGCCAAAAATTTCTTTGGAAACTGAAAACTATAGTAGAGAGAATATGTTTACAAAAGTACAAAAAGTCATTCGGACCCTTTCACATTACCTCAAATGATTATTACCTAAAAGTCCATGTTATTCTGTTTGGTGACACAAATTTTCCTTTCAGACGAAAAACCTCAAGTTTTGAGAGGGATTGCAGTTGATATTATTATATTATATATAAACCAACCAATTATATATTAATTCTACACCATCTAAAACCGATTTTGTATTAAATAATTGTTTATTCACGTCAAATATATTTTGACTTTGGTATATCACTTTAAAGAGATCTACATGAAACTTTATAATTGGGTTTCATCTCACACTTAACCGATATATTTGTTTAATTTGATTTACGTTTGATTATTTATATCTCTATCAATTATCCATTATATTATAAAAGTACAGGTTATAGAATTAAATGAAAGCATAAACCATTCATTCATGATTTATAATTTTCTATGGAGAAAATTTCTTCACCCATATTCCACAATTGCAAATAATTAATTGTGTAATGATAATAACCTTAAAGTTGGTGTTTATGTACATTTCTCTATTTTTTTCTAGTTGAAATTATTTGAAAATATTTAGATTATCATAATCTAAATAGTAGTATTATTTCAATAATATTTTTTACTAGCTGAATCTGTGACTTGCGTGGATTTTTTCGGATTCTAAACATACACTCCCGTTCATTAAAATTGAACCAGTTGAAACATTCTACTTGTTACTGTATGTAATATTATACATAAAATCTATTTAGTTACATTTATATGCTTAGAATGTGATTTGCTGGTTCAATTTTTATGAACGGGAGTGTACAATACTTTCTATGAATATATCCTTCCACTGGTTTCAAGCTATTTACATACCAAATTTCATCAATTTTCAATTATTAATGTACCTTCTGTTGAGATTTTATCGGGCATAGAGGTAATAAATGCAGAGGTTATCTAAATTTTTTTTAGGTTGCATGGTTTACAACAGAACAGAAGTAGGATGATTCCAATTACCAAGAACCTATTTCTACAATGATTTAATAGACACAATTTAGAATTCAAACCAAACTTTAATTTTCCTAATAAATAATGTCAAAATCAGTTAGTTGATAGTTACTAAGGTAACAACAAATAGTTATCTAAATAACAAGGGGCATACGTAATGATTCCGCAAAGGTATCTAAATATGAAAGTATATTGAGATTTAGTACTAAGTCCACTACAAGTGCAATACATAATGTTGAGAGATTACACGTTGTAACCACCAATAAACTTGTATATTTATTATTAAATATCCAGGCAAAAATAAACATTGGTCCACATATTCTCTTTTTATTTTTAACCCGACTTCAAAAAGGAGGATGGTTCTCAATTCGTCTGAAATTTTTTTTGAAAGGGTATACTCAAACATAATGGGAAAATAAGAAAATTGTTTTGAAAAAAAATTTGTACAAAAAAAAAACAAAATGCATGTAAAAAAACTGAAAATCTGTTATGAAAAAATGCACTAAAAATTAAAAAAAAAAACGGATAAAAAACAAATGTGTTATAAAGAAATGCACTAAAAGTTAGTAGGTCGTTTAGTTGGTCTACCCATATTTAGACAAATAAAATAAGTTATAGAACTTCAAAGTCACTAAAAAGCGAGAAAGAAAACCTATTTTGACAAAATGCATACCCGACTTCAAAAATCAAATATTCTATAACAAAAATTGCACTAAAATGTAAAAAAAATTGGATATTCTTGTGCCAATTTTAGTTCACTTAAGCAAAAATTTTTAAATATATATGTACAATTATTGTTATTTTTGGAGGCGGTGTCCAAAAGTTATGTGAATTTCTCTATGCTGACACCGACTCCAAAAATAACTATAATTGTACATATATATTTAAAAATTTTTGCTTAGGTGAACTAAAATTGGCACAAGAATATGCAATTATTTTTTTACTTTTTAGTGCATTTTTTGTTATAGAATATTTGATTTTTGAAGTCGGGTTTCCATTTCGTCAAAATAGGTTTTATATTCTTATTGACCTAGAATATCTAACTGAAACGTAACAGACAGAGAAGCAGAGTTAATTAAACATGTATAATATTAGTATGGAAGTGCAAATTAATCTTTTTATTCAATATGAATGAGTATTTTTAATATCGTGTGATCTATTCTATAATATACTGTACGTATTTTGAAGATAAACGAACATTTTTAGCATTACAGTTAAGCATTTCCATTAAGCATCTCAGTGAACAAAACGGACAATTCACATTCAACTTTATAATATGTTTGTATATGTTACTCAACAATCAAAGGCTACTTACTACACAAATATCAACAAAATACAATCATTATACAGACATGATGCAATTTTGAACAGAAATTAGAGCAACCACTAGAACTTTCAAAGGTGACTTTTCATAAAGTTGGAATTTAGCTGTTAGCAAAAATTTGCATTTTTAATATTATTAGATAATATATCCAATATAAAATTTAAAATATTCAATGAATTTTATTGTTTTTTCATTATTTTATCTTAAAATAATAAAAAATAATGAATTTTTAATTTATTTTCCATATATAAAATAAATATATAAACAATATATATCTTATACTCATCTACCATGTATACAGCAGGTTGGGAAATTATCGTACCAAACTGTAAAGGTCCTCATACACGATCAAACCATTTGCGCAACTGCGTTTTGGGGAACACCGTGTTTGCGTAAAGGTCCCCATATACGATCAAACAATTTGCGCAATAGCGTGTTTGTGCAAACTTAATTGTTTGTTCCAATAAATTGTGCAAACTTAACTGTTTGTTCCAACAAGTTGTGCAAACTTAATTTCATTTTGTGATGTTCTCGAGAGAAAAAACTTGACACAGACGAATGTTGTATCGCTATTATTATTGATTTTTTTAAGGAGAAGAAGAAAAGAAAACGGATAAAGAAGCAGAAGGGCTGGGTGAAGAATTGGTTGATGATGTGGAGCGTATTAACTCATGGCCGCTTGGTTTCAGAGCTGATGTTAGTTTCAGTTGCTGTCTACAGAAACTACCGTTGAATGGACTCAGATACAATCGGTGAACTGCTCTGAAATAATAACAACTGGCAACAATTCGCCATATTAATAATAACAACTGATGAAAAATATTGACAGAATGAATGATTTAGTAAATAATGAATAATAATGATTAAGTAACAATAATAAACACTGAACAAGATCTTCACTCGGTCAAAAACTGTCAAACACTGATATACACGATCAAACCGCTTGTAAAGTGTGTTGCGCAAGAATACAAGGCCACCATACACGATCAAACAATTTGCGCAAATGACATTTTGTTTTGTAGTTTTTGGTCAAAATACACAGATCGACCGGCTATACACCGACCGATTTCTTTCAAACCGTTGTGCAACATCTCAATTCAAGGCATACACCATCAAATTATTTGCGCATAAACAGTTGTTGCGCGAATTGTTTGGTCGTGTATGGGGATGTATCTCAACCGATTTATTTCAAACAATTGTACGACAAATCAACCATGTCATACATTGTTGCGCAAATTGCTTGATAAGAAGTGTGAGCGGTATTTTTGATAAAAGATACAAAATATAAACCTTCGAAACGAACTAACTTATTCCAAGGATTTTCAAACAAGGAAAGAAAGATATAAAAATTCTTAATAGTTGTATTTTAATTCTTGTCTACAGGTTTTATTTTTTATCAGATTTATTTGACTTTTTTTTTATCAACCTGTATGATCGGTGAAATTTTATTTTGTGCAAAATAAAAGGAAGGAATTTTGTTTCAAGTTTTCAATAAATATTACCTATTATATTAAAAATATTTTAGGGCATTGTTGCTTTATTCTCTTTATATGGGGCTGTTTTAAAAAGAGTAGAGTACATTTTACACGCACATACAGAATTCAGGCAGGGTAAATTGCCATTTGCTGCGCTCGCCGGAGCTTTTGCCAGCATGACATTGGAGTTATCTGATCTTTATAAATTTTTATATAAACTATTTCTCTTTAATAATATATTTTATAAAAACATATTTGAAAATCTTAATAAGGATTATATTTGGATTTAAGTAATGATTATCTGTAGAAAGTTATTATTTATTATAGGTAATCACAGATCGAGCACAAGACGACGAAACGGTTCCAATTTTTCGAATCAGTGACAATAATTTCTTTATAATAACAAATGCCATATTGTAACTAGTCCTGTGGTTATACGCATATCAATTTAATTTATTGGAAAATTACTATAAAACACATAAACTGAATTGTTTTCGTTGATATTTATGAAAATAGAATAAACTTGTATAAAAACTAACTCAGTTAAAGCATTTGAATGTTACGATTCAAGGTAACTGTTACCATTCGAATATAGGACAGAGATGCAAATAGATTCGTACAATTAGTTATTTATTTATTTACAATTTGTGCAGAAATTTAAATAAAATTAAGATTTATTTGTAATCCCATTTAATTAATATTAAAAATCGATTTTAACATAAATTATAAACCTACTATATTTATACTAACTTACGTTTGAAAAAGAACTCTCCACAGTTCCAAAATTATTATACTCCCGGCGTCAATACATACATATCAACACATTGGTTATTATGTACTTAGTTCACCAAATGACTAAATTAGATTATGTTATTGTCAGTCTGCCTGTTTACATAAAATATCAAAAACATCAACCATTCTCTTAACCCCCGTTCCAATTTTTTGTAATTGAAACACCACAAAACAGGCACAATTTAAATTCAAAACTTGCCTCTGGTAAAATACAAAACAACTTTTATTTTTATACAATTATTATTTCTACTTTTTTCACCAAAAAAACGAGTAAATATTTTATTAATAATTATAAATTGTATCTATAATATGTTACCTTAAATATGAATAATTAGTTTGTATTAATAATAACCAGCTCTTATTCATATTATTATGCAACCATAAAATTATATTTTATTAGTTAATTATGTATATAAAAATGAAAAATTTATACAAAAATAAATAAATTTTCAGATTAAAAAAACTATTATATAGAAAAAACAAATTATTTCCATTTATTTTTATAAATATTATAAAAAATAATATATCTAACCTTTGTTTATTATAACCAAATAATGCACCATTCGAGGTACAATTTGGGGTACAAAGAGCGTTAGGTCTAGAAGTTTTGGTCCCTAATAGGGTTTCACCGAGGCTACGAGGTAACCTCGCCTCGCCTCGGTCCTCGGTTACGAGGCACGAGGCGAGGTGAGGCGAGGTTCAAAATTTTAATCCTCGTTACTAACCGAGGCAAGGCGAGGTATATCGTCACAAAAACCTCGCCTCGGCGTGAGGCAAATTTACAAAATAAATTTTTGTTATTTATATATGCAGTGTCAGTGACAGTGTAAGCATTTAAAAAATATATGTAATGTTAATGCATGTTAAGTGTTATATTTTCCTCTTACGTATAAAAATAGAACCTCTTATATAGTTCTTAAGACATCACGGGATTTCATTTTTTCAGAATATTTTTTTAGGCCAAATTTTTTGAATTTACTGTTTTCATTCGAGGAGTCATAAAAATTTAGAGACTAAGCAACTATTCCGTGTTTTAAAGACATTTATTTTCTAACAAGTTTTCTTAACCATATTATGTACATTCATGCAAAATAAGTCAAATTTAGTAAAAATTTTACCTCGGGCGAGGCGAGGATGATAGCTAATCCAACCGAGGCGAGGCGAGGCTGGTCAACATTCTACCTCGGCCGAGGGCGAGGCGAGACGAGGTTGATATTTAAAAAAGCGAGGCGAGGCGAGGTGATACCAAAATATACCTCGCTTCGCCTCGTGCCTCGTGAAACACTAGTCCCTAATTACTACAAATTTAGTATTTAAACCAAGTTAGTCAGGTTAACATTCGAGGCTGGTCAACATTCTACCTCGGCCGAGGGCGAGGCGAGACGAGGTTGATATTTAAAAAAGCGAGGCGAGGCGAGGTGATACCAAAATATACCTCGCCTCGCCTCGTGCCTCGTGAAACACTAGTCCCTAATTACTACAAATTTAGTATTTAAACCAAGTTAGTCAGGTTAACATGGTTAGGTCTGTAAGTCTTATAGCCCTTCAAATTTTGAATTAAACCCCAGAGTTTGTTAGGTTTATGGGTGTTTGGTACTTCCTTAATAGAATCCTAATGTCCTCAAAGTCAAATTAAATAGAATCCATATTTTATTGGTTCTATTAAGTTGAACGCAAAGACCAAGGTTATTTGAAGTAAGTATAGCGACAAAAAACTAAGTTTTGCGAAAAAAATTTCAAACAAAAGTTGTTTATTTTTAAAAAAGGGACATTTTTTATCTTATATCTCTTACGGTTTCAATATTGATATTTTCACTCCATGAAAGGTGGAATGCACGAATGAACCGATTGTGTCCATTGACGAACTTGATTTTACTTTTCAGCTGTTAAACGCACACACATTTTTAGCTCATTGTTTCATGTCGGTTTTTAGTTATCGTATTTACGGACAGGCGGGCGGTCAGACAAACGGACAAACATGCGGGAATGGACTAATTAGGTCATTTTATATCTGTACCTGTACCATACATTTTTTCTGTGATCACTATTTTCAGCCATTACAAATGGGGCTAAACTTATTATATCTTGTATATATCATATATATTCCAGTATAAAAATTTAGTAAGGATTGGTTTATAAATAATGGGAAATAATGGCAAACAAATACTTATTAATACATAGCACATTATTGACTTTCAACGTAACATATATACCGAATTATATGTTGTTTATTTGGAATTATCGAATATTCGAATCTACATATATTTCAATATTATATTTGTAACCTCAAATTATTAAATATTTATCTGTTTTTCCAATAATATTAATAAAACCAAATTGTAAATGTGGTGAGTTTCGTCCAACCCTCTTTCATCATCATTTATTTTGTATTGTGTATACTGTATAGTATCTTTTTTCTTCAATATATTCCTCATAAAAGTTATTTTATAAAATTTTTTAAATTAAATTCGAAATATACCAAAAATAAAAAGATGTAGATGTTCAATCTAAAGCTTTTTTTTTGTAGAAATATGCAAAATGAACATGATGAACACAAAAAGGACAGTATAAATTTTCTGTATCTTGCATTGTTTTACAGAAAAACTATTAAACTGCTTATTTCTTAAAAGCTTGAGGTCAAAAGCTAGAGGTCAAAATTTTGGTATGATCGGAATGAAATTTATTACGTGCTTTCTTTATTTGCGAGGCAAGTTAAATAAATACTAGTAAATATTGTAATGCATGCCTGTCCATTGTTACTAGTTTTAAAAGATTCTCTAGAAGTACTTATCTTTTCAAATTTTGAAAATTTAAGACTTATTAACATAGAATTGACCAAGTCTTCAGAAACATAGAATGTGAGAGGTTTGCAAAAATATACAAAACGTAATATTTTTTATATCTGTTAAGTTTCTTTATATCTGTGTAAACCTTTGCAGACTTTCCACATTCCATGTTCCTATCTTTATACAGCACGAAAGCCTTTTGAGATACTACATTATTTATTTTTATACTTAACGATTCAAAATATATGTATTTCTCAGGGATATTTTCCCACTTATATTTCTTATTATCATTGGTAGCTGTTTTATTAAAAATTGTTTTTGTGATTTATGACATGCACCTTGTCAGACAAAAATATTCTGCAAATTTCCTATTTGGTACAAGAATATTTCCCAAATTCAGCTAATGGAAATTGATCTCAGATTTGCATGTTGTCACTTGACTCTTTAGTATTAATTAGTGATGGCACGAGAGACGAGAGAAATGAGACGAAAAGAGAATAAGTCAGCGAGAGCCGTGAAATATGAATCCGGATTTTCGATGTATTCGAGACACAGATGATAATCTCTTTCAATTTCTATAGATTTTTAATCCGTAAAAATGTACTAATCCTTATTAATAAATACGGTAAACATTTTGCAATAGTTACTATTTTCATTCCGATAGCACATGTAGAGTTGGCTTATTTTTGCGCATGAATAAAAAATTGGAATGGGTTAAGATTTACATATTATGTTTTAATACGTAAAATAGGGTAATTGTAAAACTATTAGTAAACATTCGTTACGCAGGGGTGAATCTAGCCGTCACAATTTTTATCTGATACAATGTCGTATCTGATACGCTTTTGGTATTTACAAAGCCAAGTTTGTTAATACGTAGCATAGATCAAGGAGAAAGGGGGGCGTAG